>JAFREQ010000005.1:280000-2780000 GCA_025331565.1 Holacanthus passer
TGCTAAAGCCTTTAACATGAAGAGACAGTTACCAGCAGGGAAACTAGGCCAAGGCTACCGTAAGAAAGTCAAAGTGACGCGAGGAAGAGAAAAAGGGAAAAGTGAGAAAAGGGGTAAAAAGAGAAAAATAAGGTTGGATTACTCAGCATGTTCCTCAAGCCACCTATAGCAGATAGATGGAAAGCTACAAGGTTGAGATTTCTTGTTTGATGACTTCTGTTTTTCTCTCACCGTCCACCTGCAGGAGTACACCATCGATGTCTTCTTCAGACAGAGCTGGAAGGACGAAAGGTTAAAGTTCAAAGGCCCAATGGCCGTGCTGCGTCTCAACAACCTGATGGCCAGCAAGATCTGGACCCCTGACACCTTCTTCCACAACGGCAAGAAGTCGGTGGCCCACAACATGACCATGCCCAACAAGCTGCTGCGGATCACGGAGGAAGGCACACTGCTGTACACCATGAGGTAGGCTGCCATGTTCTCTTTGCGATAAAGGATGTCAGAGCGGAGACGGAGGATGAAGTATTTTTGAGCTGGAAGGAAAAAAAGCAGAGACCTTGTATCATTTCAATATCAGCGCACATTTCATTTGCTGAAGAGGACGGAGGGTTAAGGGCTCACTGAATCTCTTTTATCTGAATTGAAAAGAGGGCGACTGATGTCATTTTATGTTAAGAAATTGTGCAAAAATGCGGCTGGTGACAGTTTAAGTGATTTCAGCTCAAAAAAGGATACAGCCGGCCTTATTACATATTTTTTTTCAACAAACGCCATTGAACAAACAGGCAAACAATGTGTTACCCATCTCTCAGTACTTTACGACTTTCCTGTCTGTAGCACTCAGCCCCAAGACCATTCAGAAACACAAATAGCTTTTCAGTAATTTCCGAAAACAGCTCAGCATCGACATATAACTCTGAGGTAAATAGTGCATCTGTTGGTTTTCAGCTGCAGATTAATACACATTTGGTGCACTGGTAAGGATTTACAGCACCAGAATGGTCGACTAAATTCTAGTACCCATGTTCATATTGATGGAGGAACATCACCCAGTGCAACAATGTGGTTTATTGGGTTTTTTTTTTTTTAGTAGATTTTGGTTGGAGATCCTTGGCACAGAGGATTAAGCTAAATCAGGCGTTTAGCTACACAGACAATCTCATATGAGTAAGATCATTTTTCTTGTTGGTTTTGGTCTCGAGATTTGGTAAAGGAATTTCTTGCCAATAGGAATAAAATTGAAAATGACCAGCTTTATCTTTTAAGATATTGAAGGCAACATTTGGTGAGGTGCATTACTTGTTTGTTGTTGTTTAGTTACTGTTTAGCTGTGAATACACACAATACTCCACCATATAGTGTTACATATACTGTATAGTTATTTTTACATTTTTTTTTAAGACTCACAACTAAATTTCTATTTTTATATTTATTTGTCTATTGTTCTTTAGAGATGATTGTCAGCCATTTCTAAGCTCTGCGTCTCGCCTTAAATCTTTGTTACAATTCATCATTTTTTTCCGTTGTAGTGTTCACCAGGAAAAAAATAAAATAGTTTATCCTGTCATGATTTATCACTTTGGGGATGCTACCTGACAGTTGCGAGCGGGAAGATAAGGTGTACGACCAGCTGAGCTGAGTTTAGAACCACTCGTGGCACCTCGGTAGCCTTCAGCAGGAAAGGAGGTAAATAAGAGCTTAAAAGACAGAACAAACCTTGATGCACACCAGAGAGCCATGCTAATGTGAGACGTCTAAGGCAAGGCTCGTAAAACATTTGTTTTAGCATGTTTACTAGCGGGGGGAGGGGGTGGAGGCGGAGCCCATATTGCTGTCACAGATGAGCGAGATGAGGGATGGATGGGAGATTAGTGTGTCACGGGTGGCCTGACATGCTGTTTTTCACCAAGCTGTCAGGAAATAGAAACCCACAGCTCAGGGAACTGGAGCGTTTTCTGTTGGTTTGGGGGAAAGTATCTGCAGTTTGACAGTGTTTGGTGCTGAGAGACTGGGAAAAAAAAAAAAAATAGTGCACCACATGTTCCTGGTGCCTCGCTGCGCTGAAATGACGTTCATGTGCTTCAGTTCCTCCAGTCTCCTTCCTCACCTCCACCATATTTTCTTTCTTCCTGGTTTTGCCACATGCTCTTTTTCCTTATTTTCCTCTCTTCTAATTCACTATCTGTGTGAATCTTTCTAGGCTTACAGTAAGAGCAGAATGCCCCATGCACCTGGAAGACTTCCCTATGGATGCCCATGCTTGTCCGCTGAAGTTTGGCAGCTGTAAGTGGCCTCACACACAACCTTACCTACATGCACATGAACAGACACACGCCTCTCCGACACACTGTCACTACCTCTTCTAACTGGAAGCGCGACCCCGGCACCAGTCCCTGATAAGAAATGACAGTATGGCAACAGCTGTTCTCCCAGAGGAACTGGCTGCCAAGGCCCCTCTGGTTCCCCCCATTCAACCCTGCCAGGCCCTGCAAGACCCTGCAAGACCCCGGCGGGCATGCAGCGCCCAGACCTGTGTTTTTCCAAGGCGGCACTCTCTGTAATATTTCCAGAGCATCACACCAGCTGCTCACCGCTGACAGCTACCCCTACCCTGCATCATCCTTGAAAAGACACAACAAGAGATAGAATGATGGAGGTTGGAGATAAGAATAGAGAACGGGAGAAAGACTAAAGGGGAGAAAAGCTGAGGAAGCGAGGCAAAAATACAGCGAAAGCGATAGAAGCGAACGTCACACCGTCTCTGTGCCGTTCCTCAGACAGCTGCACAGCGTGAGTGAAAGGACCGAGCCTCAACCCCCCCCTCTTTAAATTGAACTCACTCCCTAAATATTTCAGTGATGAGCTCTCTTCCTTATGCTGCAGTCTGCAGTCGAGCCATCCTTTCCTCTGCAGTGGTCGAGCCACACTGCAGCTTTGACAGGTTGGGTGGCCGGAGGGAAGGAAAGACTGACTTGGCTGTTTTAAGGTCATGTTGTCCTGTTGGGATGTTGTTATTTTGTTTTCTTATAAGTCGAGGGATGACACGATGCGACACGACATCGCATCCCACGATAAGATGTTAAAATGAGGAGAGAGGACAAAATATGAAACAGGATGAGCTTAGATTAAAAAAAAAAAGAAAAAAAGATGAAACAGTGGAGATGAGTTTAGCCGACACTCTAACAAGGTGAAAGAAAAGGATAATGTGCTTAAAAGGCAAATGAGACAAGACAGGCAGAATTGAGATGAGAGCAGACGAGACAAGATGAGAGAAGACAAGATGAGACAAAATGAGATGAGGTAAAACAAAACTAGGGGATTTGAGAGGGAGACCTCATTTCAGATTCGTCTTTTTTTTTTTTTTTCCCACCTGGCATCCCTAGCAAAAAAAAAAAAAAAAACAACCTGCAAGGCAACACAGGATGGCAGACAACCAGCAGCAAAATAATTTATAACCTCTCACTCCCTTCGTCCTTGTCAGATGCCTACACTCGAGCAGAGGTGGTGTACGTGTGGACAAGGGGGGCAGCCCAGTCCGTGGTGGTGGCAGAGGATGGATCCAGATTAAACCAGTATGATCTGATGGGACAGAGTGTGGATTCTGGCGTGGTGCAGTCCAGCACAGGTAGGCTTCACTTAATCTGCTTTTAATTGCACAGTTTACAGAGGAATAAATAAATGTTTTGATGGGACATTTTGCACTTTGAATTCAGCCCTGTCAAATCTTGTTCATCGAAACGACAGTCTGAAACAGCAAATTCTGCATTAGCTCATCTGCATTTTCACTGGTATTAGTTTGTCGCTTTACGTATGACAGTCCATGTCCCAGATTCATAATTTCCCTACTGGCCATTACAGCTTTTTTTTTTTTTTTTTTCCACCACCGCCTCTCTCAATTGATACTGGCAAAAATTAGTGACAGCATAAAATGGGTGACCTGTTTGCAGTGACGTTAGCTGCAGGCAGAAAGTAATGCTTAAGACAGCCCTATCCCCCAAGCCACGCTTTTCCATATTAGCAACAAGCTCTCAAGTGACTGTATCTACCAAGCTTGAGTGAATAAGCTGTGTTGATATATAAATGCATTCTATTATTTATTTATTTTTTTTTTGTTCCAGTTATTTATGTCTCTAGAAAACGACAAAATCAGCATATTGTTCTAGCCGGATTAAACCCCAGTGCTGTTCCTGCGACTGTCGTATTCTCTCTGCGACCGGGTCTGAATGCGCTGATGAAATGGATCATGCCTGGGTATTGAGTTTGTTGACAAATGGCACCTATAACTGTTCCAATAAATCTCAACTACAATAAAAGTGAAGGCCAAAACACAACAAACCATTTAGAGAAAAAAAAAAACAGGACTTTAGACTACAGGGACAGGTCCAATAGATCTTCTAAATATATATATTAAAAGTTTATCTGTGTATTCTTTCTGACGTCTTCATGTCTTTTGTCTGCTGACCACAGGAGAGTACGTTGTGATGACAACCCACTTTCACCTGAAGAGGAAAATTGGTTACTTTGTGATCCAGACATATCTACCCTGCATCATGACAGTCATCCTGTCCCAAGTGTCTTTCTGGCTCAACAGAGAATCCGTCCCTGCCAGGACTGTTTTTGGTGAGTCGTCTGCTCTCGTCTCTTCTAAACATCTGTGGGTAGAGAAATGAGCCCATCACCAGAAGGTTTCAAATCTGTTCTTGGAAAATCAGTGTGGGAGATCTGATGACAGGACATCAGGCCCTGGTTGGAAAGTATGCTGCCTTCGAGCAAGGCACTAAACCTCTTAAAAAGTCCTTTTAAATGGAACAAATACATTCACTTAATGTTATTATTATGTCATTATGTTGTGATTTTACTTCATAAACATAATAGATATGTTGAGGAATATAATTTAAATAAGTATGACATGAATTAAAAAATGCCATGCTGGGATTTGAAAATTATGTTCAACCCATTATGATGTAATTACCATTGGTTAACATATTAATGATTTCACTGTGCAGGAATTTATTATATCAGCATAATACATCACACACTCAATACATGAGCTCATAGCTTAAAAGAAATGTGCCGCTTATTCCCATCATTTGCTTCCCTTCTTGTAAAACAGGAAAAAAAGTGTGGATTTGGGTTTTTTGATCTGAAGATAAATGACTGTAACACCCTCCGATTGAATTGTAAAATCAAATACTTTAGAGACTTGGCTTTGGACTAAATAGAAGCAACTGTGAGATAAACAGCCTTTTCCACATACAGCTGTCAATGGCCCTGGAGTGCAGCTTTGTTTCTTTGCACCAAGATTGGAAAAAAAAAAATGTTTTTGCTGTCAATATTTTCTACAGTGTGAATAGCACATCTTAATTTGTTGTACAAGACAAGACCCCAGTGTCCAACAAAAACAAAATGGATGTGGTGCTCGATCGATTGCCTCATGGTACAGCAGTATGTTGATTGAGTATATTAATTAATGTATTAATAACTGTCTGGTAAACAATCAAAGGGAAGCAAAGTGTGTGATGGCTTCACTTGATATCATGCAGAAAGATTCTCTGATATGGTCAAAGATTGGTCATTTAAAGGAATGGTTTTGGGAAATTAGTGTATTTGCTTTAGTTGGTGACCAGAAGGTGATTAGCCTAGCATAGCATAAAGCCTGGAAGCAGGGGGAAAAGCTAGCCTCGCTCTGTCCAAAGTTAAAAACACACTTAAAGCTCATTAATTTGCATGTTGTATCCTGATTGTTTAATGTGAACACAAACAGAAAGCGTGCTGTAACGGTTTCTTGGTGAACAGTGGCCAGGTGCAGTGACTTCCTGTTGGTGTCAATCTTATCATGTGATTTCCAGCAGGAAAGCTAACAGGCTAACATTAACCAAAATGTTGAACTGTCCCTTTAAAGAATATAACATGTTGAAAAGACCGATTGAGCATTTGCATATTCAGTCCAAACCTCATTGTACAACATTTCTATTCAGTTCTATTCTGTTCTATTCTGTCTCTGCACCAACGAGGTGAACATGAGCTTTAATCAGTTGTGGCTGGCTGCAGTAGAATTTCAAGCGCACGGCTCAGTGTGAATTTAGATTTACGTGCTCTGAATGTGGGTCCACAAGTGTGTGTGTGTTTGTGCCTGCCTGCCTGTGTGTGATGTAAGTGTTCGCCTGCGTGTGTGCGCAGATTGTGTGTCATGTGCATGTGTCTGGGCATGTGTACGTGAGTGTTTGTATGTGTCTTGTGTGTGTGTGCGTGTGTATATGGTGTGTATCTGTCTGTCTGTCACACTAAGGTCTTACATAATACCGCCCAAAAGGAAAGCTCTTGCTAGTCTGCAGCATGCTCTGTAGCAGCAAAGCACAGCAGCAGGCAGAATGTCCTTGAGTTACCTCGCCCTGTACTCTTTCTTCTTCTTTTTCTTCTCTCTCTCTCCCTCTCTCTCTTTCTCTCTCTCTCCTTCTCATGCATGTCAGTGTCTCCCCTGGCCCACTACTTAAAGAGCTTTCACAGAAACATTATACATGCACCAGATTTTGCAGCTCTGCAGTCTCCAGCAGGTTTTCCTACTCCGTCCTGCGATGTTTCGGTGTCTTCAAGTGCGTTGGCATGTGTGCGCCACAGCTAGCTACCTGCGGTGCTCGTCACGTGTCAGGGGGAAATGAGGATGGCCTAGATTAGATTCAAACAACTATCTAGGGCATGTGTGTGTCCCTCATGCTATCGCTGCTGGTTCTGCTTCGCGAGATTACACGCGTGCAGCGTGCGCACACGTGTGCACAAACACACGCAGCCGAGTAAACACATGTGCACGCTCCCATGAAGACGCAGAGCAGCGCTGCATCCCAGTACACTAGGTAGGTCATTCATGTGATTAATATGCATCATCTGAGACGGCAGATGAATGAGGCCGTTCTTCAAAGAGGTTACAATGTCAATATGACTGTAAATGAATCATTAAAAAGACATAGCAGACAATCGGGATCTTTCATCGGCATCTTAATCCTTTGGCTATCGTAAGTCAAGGATTTATGTGACATATCATACCATAATACATGTGTCTAGTGCTATTAGGATGAACGAGTACACCGAGCTGTCTTCACGCGAAGGCTCTTATATACAGTCTTTATCTCGGTGAATCATGGGCAAAACACAACCTAAATAACAAGCTACCTGGCAACATTCAGAGTAAACTCAAGAATAATGTGTTGCGTGTTCACGTTAGAGAAAGGCTAAGGTTGCTATGGTGTCAATGCTTGCAATGTTTGTACAGGGGGAAATGTGTCTCAGCACAATTTGTTCCGTTTTTTCTGGTGCAGCTTCACGTCGCTGTTACCCTGATTATTTTGAGAGCTGGGCTTGTTTTTTTTGTTTTTTTAAACTTTGCAGACAGATGTCAGAGCTTTGGGCTTGACAGGAACAGTTTCAGGCCGCTGATACATGCTGTAGTTTGACGTCCCTTTCAGAAATGCAACTCATTATGCACATGTGCATGCAAGTTTGCAGTGTCTCTAAATCACTTTTACCTAAAAGTCAATTTTACTAGATTTGACCCATTTCCAATGCAGCACAGTCTGAATTTAATGCCGTCACATTAATGTAAGGGCTCACAAAATTACAAGGTTAAATTTTCAATACATAGAGAGATAAATGCACACATTGTTCTGCCTTATTAAGAATACTGTCATAAATGTGTCACTTAATTTCTACCTCTTATGCAAAAAATAACTGCCTCCCTGTATTTTTGCTTTTCAATAATAGATGCATGGATGAATAAATGAAAAAACGCTTCACATACAACATGTGGGCAAATAGGAATTAAATGAATCTCTATGATTGTGCACTGTTGGATGTTATAAAGCGGGAAGAAGAATTCTCTAATAAATGATAAAATTAATGAGAATCTTTATTATGGGGATTCGCTGTGAGAAGTAAGGACGAGCATCACTCACATCCACAATGGTCATTAATTAAATCTTCAAAAGGAAAATCATTTTTAAAATCCATCTCTGATGCAGCCTGTGAAAGAGCAGAAAATACTTCCTGAATCAAGACTTTTCAAATGACCGCCATCCTCCGCTTGGAGCATGGTTCGCTTTTGCACACCACCACCGTCTTACTGTAACGGTCCTGTCACGCCTGATTAAAGCTGTAAGGAATATTCACGTTAAAGGACACATATGTCACATTGTTTTCAGTCAGCAGTGTTGCATAGTCCATGTCTGAGACGGGCTCTAAGAGACAGAAACCTGAAAGGAAATATGGTGTTTTTTAATATTAAATTTACTGTGGGAGGAATGACTAAACAAATGCACTTTAGTCATTCCTCCCGCAGACACCTATTCGCAGCTTGGTTTCTCTCTGTTTTCATTTCAGAACACAATCACAATGTATCAAATGATGCACCAACACTGAGAATAAACAAACAACTACTGTAATACTATATCTGTTCTCTTATTACTACAGGTGTGATCAGGTTTATGTTGCCAACACAGATGTCCGAAGCTGACGCAGAAACACCGTTAACATGAGTGAATGCAGCATTGAAACGCTGTTTACATTGCATTGTGTCTGTGAAGCGCAGCCTCGACACTAAATCATTTTCCAAAAGCCTGCCCTGTAGATGAATAGGCAATTTAAAAACACAGCAGTGGGTAGAGTTATCTTATTTATCATTGTGCCGATTAAGAGGCTGATTAGTTTATAGCCAGTTCGGTGTGGTGGAAAACTGTTGGCAGTTTATTTATTTGCAGCCCAAATGAAAACCAAAAGGAAACAGCCACTGATGGTGCTGATATGGTGCTCTCTCTCTCTCTCTCTCTCTCTCTCTCTCTCTCTCTCTCTCTCTCTCTCTCTCTCTCTCTCGCTCTGTATCTAAGCTGTTGGGGACAGCAGCGCTCAGAAGATTAGCTCGCTTCCTTCCTTTCTCTTTAGAAGCGATTGGCTGGGTATTTATTGGTTCTCCCATGATGCTGTTTAATGTATCTGCTCATTAAGGAATAACTCCTTGTGTGCGTGTGTTTGATTCTGTCTCTACACAAGTGACTCTGTGTATGTGTCCATGCATGTGCTTGTTCGCTATATGTGCATATGTGGTTGTGTGCCAGCAGGAGCTCATACATTCATGATTACTCGCTGATAACATTGTAGGCAGTGTTGCTATGTACTGTGTGTGTGTGTGTGTGTGTGTGTGTGTGTGTGCGTGCGTGTGTGGCACAGTTCCCATAGCTGTGTTGCTGGCACAGTCATTTAACTCACCCGCCAATCAACATGTCAATTTATTTCTTCATTTATGTAAATAGGAGGTGACGTAGTGACGCTGAAGGTGACGTGTTTGTGAGTCAGGCCGCCTGAGGCTCCAGTTATTGATAAGGCATGAATAAATGAGCAGCTGCAGCACAGTGGAGATTTTTGATAGATACCCAACAAAGACAGCTTCACTCCTGGGACTGGTTGAGGGAATATGGAAAGTTGTTTGACAAGTCCCTACACAAACAATCGTGTTCGTTCATCAACAGTCTGTACGAGTTGTACAACAGCAGCAACCTCAATAATTTATTAGTATACAATCCAGCTGATCATCAACGTGTTCCTATAAGTGAAAAAATACTCAATTGCAAATAACATGATCTGTGATTCATTGTATACTAAAAATATGTTTATACATTAGCACATATTTTTTTTGTCAATATCCGGATTTTCATTTTCAACATAATGAGGAAACATTTATATTCAACTGTTCATGCCAACACAAAATATTCATATGGGGCGCATCTGCAAAATTGAAACTGCACGTCATTGTTTTTCCAACTATATTACCAACAAACAGCTAAAAAAAATGATTTTGGTGGTTATGTTTAGGCAGCTAAAAGCACCTGGTTAAGGTGGTTAAATGATTAAATACTGAAAGAGTCAACTCTGACTTGAAGCTCACTTTGAAATTTCAACATTTCAATTTCTCTCAAACATCTTTCCCTAATCTAAAGAAGGAACCTTTCACCCTCAGATCCTCACTATGACTTCAGTGCCGTGCGCTTGCAGTATCCAAACGTTGAAGATATGGTTGATGCAGGAAAGAAAACAAGTCTCTCAAGGTGTTTTAAGAGTCTTTTAAAAGCCTAAAAGGCTTAAGTATAAAGCAGTATTTGCATCGTTGCAAACGGGCGACAAGCATCGCCTGTACTGACCTTGTTCTGGTGTAGTTGCAGGTGCCAATGAAAGGTTTGTAAAACAGTTCATTAACGGCAACTTTATTGCAAAGACCTCTTTAAACACCAGGCCTGGATACAGCATTTAAGTCACACATAAAGAGCTGTGCATTATTTGAGTGAGCTGGTTTCCCCACTTCACAATGTACTTTTGACCTCATCCCACATTTTGATTGTCATGTTTGATTGGTTGCCTACTCAGTCAAAACATTGACCGAGGCACATTTCTGCCTGGAACCAGAAAGCAAAAGAGCAGAGAGAGAGAGAGAGAGAGAGAGAGCACAGCCATTTTCCTGAAGGCTCACTCTCCCCTTCAGAGATTTGAGATCTGGCTGTGATCCAATGGTTGAGCAGTACATTTTACTCACTGGTTCAAGATTGGTCAGATTAGCTGAAGCCTGTCAGTCAAGGGTTGTCAATCAAGTGCTCAAGTTTGAGCCAAGAGAGTGAACAATAAATTGTCAGAAAGATCAATAATAATTATGACAAACAATGACTTTGCACCTCATGCTGAATAAATTGTTTGACCTTAAGAGACAGACAAAGTTGAGCTCAAAGAGCATATTCATTTATTTTTAGCCCTGCCTGGAGCAATTTATTTTCTAATCTGCGGCTTCTTACAGGCAGTCAAGCACTAAAAAGTCTATGAGACTGATCACCCTGATAGACATTAAATCAAAACTCTATAAGCTTTACCTTGCTGTGCCAGAAACCTATTAACCAAGTGGACATTATTTGTCCCACATTCTCCAAAAAATGCACATTTGGACTGTTTGCCTGCGTGTAGTCATATCAAACTTTTCCTCGCCTGAGGCGGCCATGATAGCCGTCCCACCTTGAAATAGCCTGCCTCACCTTGTCATTCATCATCTCAGAGCTCTAACTTAGTTTCCCCAAATTTACTTTCTGGCACCATCTTTCTCTATATCCTGACATTTTTCTTCCCATCGCCCCATATGTGTATGTGTGTGTGTGTGTGTGTGTGAGAGAGAGAGTCTGCAAACAGAGGCAAAAACCTTGTTAGAAGATATGTATCATATAAATCAAGTGTCAGTGTTTGTGCACGCTGAGCTAAATTGAGTGGAAGGAACACTCAAGAATTGAGTTACACCACTATTAATCCAGTTAGAACTTTCCAGATCAGTGACTTTGTTCATTAACAGCCTTCAAAGCCTCAAGTCTATTAGTTACAACATGTCAAATGGAGTCATTTAAAACCAGCTCTGGAGTCATGTTCTAATGAATCAACTTACTAGTGTTCTAAATTATTCCTAAGTGGGGCCTATCACTAAACAGACACAAAGGGGGATTGTTCTTCCTGGAAGGGGGGGGAAACGCGTAGATGTCCACCTTGTTAGCACACACACACACACACACACACACACACATGCAAGCAACAAAGCAAAACCAGCATTTAATGATCCTCAAATTAATGCATCGCTCCCAAACACCGAATGTTTTTCTCTCTCTTTTTTTTTTCCTCTTTCTCTCGTGGTATTAAGACGTTGGAGGAGTTGGAAGACTTGTTTCCATGACAACGGAGCTTGTCAAACACAGTAAAGTATATATGAGTCCAAGCATCGGGGCGCTTTTGTGAGGACTTGTGTAATACCCAGTGGTGCTGCCTTCATCCGCCCCCACAAAATTAGCTGATTTACTGGCAAACCAAAATACCTGGCAGATTGACACCGCTCTGCTGCCACCCATCTCTCCATCCACCTTCCCTTACCTGCCTCCGTCCCTTCCCGCTGCTCTAACCCACGTATCTCTAAATATGCATATGGGCCTTCATTCTCCTCCCACTCGTGTATTTGAGTTATCTAGTTGTTCCCCGTAACAGATATCCCTTTGAGCACTTATTCATCTTGCTTCACTCCGTCTTCCCTCCGAACAGAAGCAATGGATGTGAGTTGAAGCGCTTTTGTGCTCCGGCACCTGCTGAGGCCATAAGATCACATGACTGCCGGAGAAAAAATCCCTTCGCACTGGCCGCTCTCCAGTGGAGAATATTCTGGCACCCACCTCATACGCTGTGACGCCTTGATGTGAGAGTCCACAGGAAATCTCAAGACACTGTTTCGACCCTAAACCGATTTAAAGTGCGACACCAAGCCGGTGCTTCCAGTCAAATTACAGTTGTGCACCTTTATGTGATTCGCTATATGTGTCGATCCTGCAACTTACATTTGCGTGGAGCTAATTTGCAGGAGCCATTTAGGTAAACTGGCAGCGTTTAGTTCCAGTGCACAAAAGGTCTTTATTGCATCGTGAAGGAAGGAGGTTGTGCAAAGCTTTGACGTTAAAGTTTACACTTCATCTCATTCTTTAAACATTTACTTTTTATTTATTATTACCAACACAACAGTTCTTCCCTAACCAAGTGTTTACAGTGGCCGTAGCACAATCATTACCATCTTAATCATGTTTAATTTGGCTCAGACAGATACTTTATGGAAACAAACAGAACAAACTATGAACAGTTTTCTGCATTATTGGTCCAGCACCTGATTTAGTTTTTGCGTGGGTGTGTTTTCCTGAAAAAAAAAAAAACGCAGCACACATTCCCCCCAAAAATGTTATTTAGCCAATACAAATTATCTGTGTGTGAACATAATTCTGAGCTGAGATGGAAGGGTATGAAAATCTGGTTTGAATACATGACTAAGCATTACTTAATATTTTCATATCTCCTGCTGCCATGCATCCCCACAACAATATATCAACAAACCATTCAATGCCCTACTTAGCAGCGGGTGCAGTGCAGAGCCTGGTCATGTGTGGATTTTATGACATCACGTAACTGTATTAATACACTTACTGTAGCAAAAAAAAAAAGGCTTTTATACTTCACATCTCGGTGTATTCGACTGCGGCCACCCTCTTTCTTCACTCATGTGAGCGCCAGAGTTTTGTCCTGACATCAAATTGGAATTGAGTATCGCCGTTGATGTGAAGCTACTATTTGTTTTTCATTTGTTCGAGTTGCGCTCGTGCCAAGTGCAATTACACCGAGTGTGATGACGAGACAGGTGTTGTTCTTGATTATCCCTGTATGTGCTTTTTAATCTAATTTGGGGTTGCCCAAACTTTTTCCCTGGGAGGGCCAAAACTGAAACTTGATGGCGGGCTGTGAGCCGAAAGCAAACATTTATTGTTTTATATTGTATTGTTTTGTATTGTTTTGTATGTTAAGATGCAAAAATGGCAGTGGGATCCCGAGTTCCCTTAATTGACTGACTTCCTGCACAAATTGTCACTCTGTGCTCACACTATGAAAAATAATTAGCAATTAGGGATCCTACATATTTAAAGAGCATTTTTACTTAACCAAAAAAAAAAAGCATAAACAGCCATTTGTATTATATATTTTCTTTTAGTTTAGAAACATCTGGTGGCCAAATCGCACCTTATGTTGGGCCAACTTTGGCCTGCGGGTCTCATTTCAGGCAGTCCTGATCTAATTAAGCAAATTATCTATGTGGGACATTTGATTAAAAAAAAAAAAAACATGCAATCAAAATCTCAGAAGCAAATTTCAACAATAAAATACTTCAGAATAAATAACTTTGACTTATTTGTTATTCTATTTGAAGCCATACTTAACACCAGGAATGTGTGACCATGCAGCCTGTGTACCTACTATGCAGATCCAGTAAATCTCTCAGAGGTGTCTTGCTCAGTTATGGTTAATGACCAATCATTTGTTTGGCTCTGACTAATGAGAACATAATAATCATCCTTTATGCTTCATGTCACAGCACCAAGTCAGCAATGCCAAAAGCATGTGAAAAGAGAGTGGGAGGATGAGGAATTTGTGATTCACCACTTAACACTTCATCAGAGCCGAGGAGGAAGACGAAGAATTCAGAATTCTGAAGGGAACCAGTAACGTTGGAGGATACGTATAACAACTGAGCACCAGCCGCTTTTGTGGCTCGTGGACACAATAACGGAAACACTGCATGGTATAACATAATCCAATACAAATTTTAACTTTGTGAAACTTTTCTTCTTTAGACTGTATTAGAAAGAAGCTGATCAAATTTGACAGCCATGATCAGCAAAGTCTTATTTGTGTTTTGTTTTCTGCCGCGATAACAGAGACCATAACAGATTGTGTAGTTCAAGACCCAAATGTTTACTCAGCATCAAGGAATCATTTCCAGAAAGACAATTTAATATTATTATTTTTTTGAACATATGTACAGATGATGTATAGAAGTGGATGGACATATCTGTGGCTCTTTCAAACATGGAAGTATGTCTGCTAGGGCATCATTTACATGTGTCTTTTCACATGTGTGGGAGGGACTTCTCTACATATTTTATAATTCCTGTGCAAGCCAGCTGTTCTTCAGCTCCCTTCATGATAACCCAGGCTGAATTGGTGGGTTACTCTCTGCTTGGGCTGATGGTATTCGGTGTGTAAACATCTGCAGTAGCCTGTTCTGTGATGAGCACTGCATCGTTAGAAACGCTCTGACCCAGTTCCTCTCCCTCGCCGCACAGCGTCTCATCTCGGCGTTCGATAGCTGATGCTGTAGTTTAGTGATCTGGTTTTCCAGGGTTGACTCCTTCATATGATGCGCTTTGGTTAAAAAAGGCCTCAACTGTATTAATTTTTGCTTTATCATTGTTAGTTTTATTGTTGCTGCTTGTGCATCGGTGGACAGGTCAAATTAGGAGCGAAGGCCTATTTTTTTTTCCTGCTATTAGTCAGCAGCGGTATTTCTGAGGCCAACTGCATCTTCCAGCTGCATCTGTGGAAAACTCAACCTTCCTGAGTCTATTAAAAGCGCAAGCTGCAAGAATCAGCTGCTCACACAGATTAATGTGAAAGAACTGCTTGCTCATTTGATGTTAGATGGAAAAAACTTGCCCTGCATAGTCCCTATACATTAATACCTAAAGATTGCTCCATTTTCTTATATAACATTTGCTAGGTCCTGCACAATGTGAAAATATATCAACATTAAATTCAAATTCATGACATAACACTTCTTTCTGCTCAGGGAATTTCTGATTTAAGAAATGAATGAATGTTGTTTCCAGCACCTTCTTTCATAGCATTTTCTTGCTTGATATAATTTGTAATACCAGAATATTTCACGTTTTTTCATATATTTATCCGAGATTTAACCAGATTTCACATTTCCATCTTGTCTGTTTTTTTTTTTTTCCCCCTGCAGGAGTGACCACTGTCCTGACCATGACCACACTCAGTATCAGCGCCAGGAACTCTCTCCCTAAAGTGGCCTATGCCACAGCTATGGACTGGTTCATTGCTGTCTGCTATGCCTTTGTCTTCTCGGCCCTCATTGAGTTTGCCACAGTCAACTACTTCACCAAGAGGGGTTACGCCTGGGATGGAAAAAGTGTGGTGCCAGAGAAGGTATTTAAGCCCCTTTTTATACTACTTATATTCTTTGAAAACCTTATAGAAAACAATAGACATATAGACTAGTGTGTTAGTATTAGTTATCCCCATTTCTTCTGTCACAGGCTCAGTAACTGACCTTGCTTTCACCAGAACTAAATTCGAAGTGTGTCCTGGCAAAATGAGGGCAAATCCATATATCTAGGAAAGACCCATGATTAGACCAGACACCAGTTACCAAAAATATAATTCTAGAAATTATATGTACGGATGTCTGTTTCGAAGAGTCATTCACCAGGACAGTAAGCACTTAACTGTTCAGGGAGGGAGGCCAGGCAGGGAACATTTAGTTGTTGTCGCCACCTCATCTCATAGAAAATGCAATTTGAGTAACATGACATGAACATTAATAGTTTAGTGTTCATCTTGTGCTTTCTGCTCCACTTGTCTCTGTGCTGCAGTTAGCAGCCCTGTACTCTATAATCTGTTTTTTTGCAAAACAGAGCCCAATATTAATTCATAGATTGCAGGGTTTAATGCTTCTATGTGAGGATATTTCTCAACCTGAATCACACATTGCTCAATAGCACATTCACATCAGTAATTGTGCAAATGCATCCTGCAAAATCTGAACTATATCCTCTTTACTTTTCCCCAACAAACAAAAATCAGCAAAAGAAGAAGAAGGAGTCCCTCCTGAAGAAGAACAACACCACAGCCTACCCAGCTGCCACTGCTACAGCCTTCGCCCCCAATATTGCCAGGGACCCTGGATTGGCCACTATTGCCAAAAGCGCCCCGCCACCCCCAACTGAGCCCAAGGAGGAGCCAAAGCCCAAGCCTCCAGAGGCCAAGAAGACCTTTAACAGTGTGAGCAAGATAGACAGGATTGCCAGAATAGCCTTCCCTCTGCTCTTTGGAACCTTTAACTTGGTCTACTGGGCGACCTACTTGAATAAGAAGCCCAAATTGCAGGGGATGACTCCACACTAATCCATGTTTCATTCCTTTTAAATTATAACTGTAATCTTATTTATTTTATTATTGTTATTTTTTTTTTTTTTCATTTTCTTTCTTATTCCTCCTAAAACAGGTGTTTATTTTCAGACAAACATGGTGTCCATGCTGGTTTGAATTCCCAGTTGTTGCATTGCTTCTATGTTTACCTAAAGTTTGAAGATTTTGAAAAAACAAAACAGAGAAAAAAACAGAACGATAACGATACAGACTTTTGGAAAAGGGTGTTGTTCAGGTCTCAGATGATGCTACTAAGAAAATGCTACTATAAATATATAGCCAAGAGAATGCTATTCTACAACTGCACATAGCCCAAACTTGTTAAGGGGCTTTTGTTTCTATGTTTTTTTTGTTTTTTTTTTTCTATTTTATTTAAACATGGAATCACAGACACGGTAAAAAGGCACTTGTGTATATGCATGGGCAGGGCATCTTATTATTTCTGTTGATTTATTCAAAGTACAGATCAACATCGACTGATAGCTTAGTTCATTTGATATCAGCAGCTACGCTCAGTCTCTGTCAAAATATCTTCAATTCTCTGTAGATGTTTTATGAGATTAATTATGTCATTCTTCAAAATATGTTAGGGTTTCTGCAATAGCAATAAAACATGTCTCAGTGGACACACCATTTATTTAGGGATTAAAAAAAGACAAAAATTCACTCATCTCTGTGCTCAGCATTGAAAATATTATTAATTTCCTTTCACAGCATTGTAAATATTATCAAGTGTTAGAGATGTCAATATTATGTTTAAGCTTTGCAAAGTGTAACTAAAGGGTATGTTTATTGAATACATGGAAAAGTAAACTTTTTTTATTTAATTTATTTTTGTTTCCGTTCATGATACTTTCTACAAAAAAAAAAAAAAAAGAGTATATACTGGTCTAATTCACGCTTAAGTGACTGTTTCTCGCCAAGTTAGCGTTTCCATTCAAAGCTGCTTTCACACCGAAGTAAAGTATTATTCAACTGTGTGTTTGTGGACACGCTGACGGCAACGACGGCAACAACAATGGTTTAAACTGAGATCGGCTAGTTATGAGTAAGAATGTAAAGATCATCTCGAATCCTGGAGTGCATTTTACATTTAGAATTTAAAAAAAAAAAAACACTCATTATTTACATATTTTGTTTGTTTTATTTTGGGGCCTCGTTGGCCGAAAACGCCATTTATAGCAAAGTACAGTTAGCGTCGCTTAAAGAGGGGCGGGGCACACTGAGAGGGAGGAGAAGTGCCTTTTCCATTTTCAGAGTCGAAGCTGTGATGGCTACTGCTTTGTTGATCGATGGCGCGTCTGTATTCTTTTCCCATCCCGCTGTGTCCCCTGACCCTGTTTGCCATAGTCCTCATCTCCTTTCAGTTGAGAAAATTGAGACATAACACTCAGAAAGTACCAGCTACACTGCCTTCAGTATCACATGCCCGTTTGGACTCATTTGTTGCTGCTTGTTGGTGAGCAACAGCGAGAGACAGGGACAGAGACAGAAAGAGACAAAAGAGAGGAAGGAGACGTTGAGTTGAAGTGGCACTGTAATCTTGCTTTAGCCGGCGCTGTGTTTGCGCACAGAGGACTTGTCTTGTAGTTCTACGATAGTGACGAAGATGAATATATTTTTGTAGCATGATGTCAATCCCTCTTCCGAGAAAAACCAACAGAAACTAACGCAAATGTGAAAAGAATGCTTTTTTTTTTGTTCCTTTTTTTTTTTTTGTCTTGAACATTGCTTGCTCTCTTTTTTCTTTTAACTTATATAAAAACACACAGTTTAAGGAAATGCTTCTTCTCTGATGTGGCACATTGAGGTTTCTGAACAGTCCATTTTAAATTATGTTAATGTAGCAATATTAATTAGCAAGGGCTTTTCTTAGGACCTGAACCTGACACTCAGTCTGGGGGTAATATCCATTGTAGCTTTACACTGACCCCTCTCTACTTGTAGTTTCATCTATATACTGCACATGTAGGATCTATTCCGATTTGGTCCAAGATAACAGGCATCGTGTGTCCATCTTGGGTTCTGAAACCTTTGGCTCCCACTCTAATCTTGCTTCACAAAAATATCCACATTTCTTGCCAGGGGGTGGGGCTGCATTGTATTGCATTATGGGCTCTGGGTGTGCTTTTTTTGAATATGTTTTATAGGACACTGAGCAGGCCAAAAGGCATGTAAGAACCCTGCAGATTTCTCTGTGTGTTTGTGCGCTGGGGTGAAGAGGTCACGCTATCGCCAGAGGGAAAACGAAAAAGAGACCGGTGGTTGTTGCTATTGTTATTATTTTGCTTTTATCATTATGACCAATACTGAACCTATCCCCTAATGGCAGACGTCTTTGCAAGCATATGCAAGCGGTCTACTGTTAACAGCCACTTAACCTACAAGCAGAGGGTCAAGGAACTGCAAAGTTCAGGGTGAAGAGTTGTATAAAGATATTTGAATTCTAAACTATTGTATGTATGTTTATTATCATGAAGAAAAAATATATATACATATGTAAAATACATAATGAATACAGTATTTGATTCTATTAATGAAGATATTAGCTAAGATGATGATGAATATTGTTTGTATTATCAACCTATTGTTATGCATTTTGCACATTTAGAAGAACAATAACATTACATTTATGTAGTCAGCTTTGTGCTATGCAAGGACAGCTTTGAACCACATCATTGACCTTCTCTCCCTGACCATTGTGTTTCAGATTTACAAGCTATTATAAAAAAAAAAATAATAAAAAAAAAAGCCTAGCTTTTATATCAGCTGCACACCCATTAGCTTTTTTCTTTCAACCATGGCTATACAGGGTGACATCAAAGAAAACAGTGGATTATCACTTTTGTTTGCGCTTTGGATTTGTCGGTGGTTGAAGGGAAAATGGCTTTCATTGTTGATTGCACTTTTTCTCCAGAGAAATGCAATAAAGTGATTGAACCGAAAAAAAAAAAAAAAAAAAAACAGGAGCAAAACTGTAACAAGATCACCTTGTTAATAATATTTCTGTTCACTTCTTGAGCTTGTTTGTCATGACAAAAACGGAGGCAGGTGAAAATGTTATTTTGCTAAACGGATCATTTTGTTTATCTGTTGCTTTCCAAAGCTCAACGATATTACAGGGAGCGCCAGAGAGCTTTGAGTAAAAGTGAATTTTCTACACTTCTCTGTCGGGAATATCTTTGCTAAGCCCTTATCTTGTACTCCGAGCAGGATCAAACAAATGCTATAGACCATTTCCAAATATTTTTGAGCCAGGTCTGGTTTTGCTACATTTAATGCTCCAGAGAGAGAATGCGAAATATGAGGCACAGTGCAATCATGAGCTTCCAACTTTTACCTTCACATTCATATGCAGAGCATACATGTAAATATCACATTTGTAGGCACATCAGTCATTGATTTCATTATGTTTGATGCAAGGTCCATTGCAGTTCTCAGCAGCACTTGCTTTTCAACATTGAGTCTTTGGTTATTCCTAGATACCTACTGGAGTTTTTTCTTGTATTTTTATCAAGCAAAATATGTTCTGATTTTCACTGAAATGTAAAAAAAAAAACAACTAATTTTCTAAAGCACAAAAGTTGATTAGGGTAAGAGACATTAGAGTGAGACTGTATACACATGGACATCGACAACACACTTTCAAAACGCACACAGGCACGCACACACCCGCATACAGTACACAGGAATGTGTTGGTAGTTCAGTGATACTGACAAAGGGTTCTGATGGATGTAGATGAAATGGTGAACCTTCTGTAAATGTTTTCTTTTGTTTCTTTTGGTTATGATATGGCCCTGTAGAATCTGATTCTCTGCATTAGTCTTTAAATAAAAAGAAAACAAATGAAAGTCGTGGCTACACCTCTGTCCTTGTGCTGTGGATTACCAGACTGAGACACACAGATCTCTGTCCAAGCGTAAAATTATGTTTCAACGTTTGTGCGCTGTTTGCATCACAAGTAGTAAAATTACAACTACGCTTTTAAAGATGTGTCGTTTTCAGAATGTGTGTCAAGTGTTTTAACACTGCACACACAACATAACAACATACAGTATATGTATAAGTCACCAGCTGCATTTACAATAAACACTGGTGCCATTTGGCGTAAGAAGAACCAACAATGATTCAGGGGGCCAGAACCCTGAAACATGCCAGAACAAAGTTTATAGAAGCGTATTGGGACCCAAATTAGAATCAGCTCTGACATGAAGTCTTACATTGCACCAGTAAGTGCTGAGTTTGAATAAAACTGCCTAATGCAAACTGAGCCAAATTCAGTATAAAACTCCATTTCAATTGATGTTTTATTCAATTCTAATTTCAATCCTGTTTTGTTTTTCCCCCTCTTTCTGACTCTGTGGATGGAGATCAATCTGTCATAGTGTCGGTCAGCCCACCACTTTGATCCAGACAGAAAATATCTCAATGACTAGTAGATAGATTGATTATGAAATTTTAGACAGATGTTTTTTTCACTTATTCTGTGAAATATTTCAACATCCGCTCAATGGACAGATTTTTAATTTGTTCACACTTATTATTATCATTTACTTACTCGCAGAAAACTAATCTATTTCCTGTGTATGACTATTTAGCAACTTTTAGCTATCACACTAAACTAAGATGTAAAACATGGTCAACATTATACCTGGTTAACATCAACGTTTTACAATCAAAGCAGCTTAATTTCCAACCTCATATTAACTGCATCACGGTGCATCATTGTATTCTTCTGTCTGTCAGTCACATGAAAGTCAGCCACATTCTCTTGATCTGTTTCAATTTCCTACCTAAGTAAATGTATAATGCTCCGATTTTAAAGTGGCTCAGAGTTCCATAGATTCATTTAAGCAAGACCCTTTTTTATTGATCCTCTAACAATGAATTTGGATTATGCTTCATTATTTATTGTTGTGTGGTTCTTTCTACTGTTGCAGGTACGTATTGTAAAACTTATTTCCCTTGCATCACTCAATTTATAGCCAAAGAGCTCTTCCCAACACAAAGCATTCATAAAAGCAAAGGTAGAACATGTTGGAGCTTTATTATTATCATCATTATTATCAGTATAGCAGCTGCAGTGGAGGCTAACCGTTAACTGACATCTGCATCCTCTTTGCTTTTTCGCCTCGCTCGTCTCTTCTCTCTCTGCCTCTGCTCTCGAGCCTCCACCTCGTCCCCATCTTCTCCCACCCTGCCATGAGATTTCAGGTGCAGGGGAACGTGTGCTTCTTCCTTAAAAGCATGTGAGCTGCCAAGCCCTGAGACTCTTATGTAATAAAGCTGCTTCTCGCTGGCAGAAGAGCAGAGAGAAGAGGCCTTTTCTCTTTCTCTCTGCCTCCTCCTCCTCTTTCTGTCTGTCACTTTTTCCCCTCATAGGCACAGATTTTTTTTTAGGGGGGTACATGTCCCACTCAGTTTTAGGCACAGGATGAATTGTACCTCAATTGTTCCTCCCTGAAATGCACACACCGTGTTTTTCTCTTGATCTGCCTTTTTAGACACACGTTTGAATTTCACAAAAGCGTTGCATGGAGGGCTATTGTCACAAGTACAAACCCTCCTTTCCCTCTTAAGAAAAGACCGTCCTTTTTCTCGTCTCCTAGTTTCCCTGGGATCTCCATTCAGAGGGGCATTGAACAGTCTGTCCGTGAATCGTGTTTTTGCAATTCAACCAATCCCTACTTCATACACAAGAGCTCGCGGTTCTGTCAAAACGTGGCTGCACAAAAAAAAAAAGGTGAATCAAATAAATGCTCACCAAAAAAAATCCAACTGTGAATCATTCTGCTTTGACTCTAAGCGGCCAATGGAATCTATTCTGACTGTTGTGAATCAAATCTGAATGAAGATGGTGACACCGTTCCGAGAGCATGTGATATTCAAAGGATTGTGTTTGGTGTTTCTTGAACATTGGCCAACAATCGCATCGTCATCCTTCACTGATTTTTGTTAATCAAGAGAGGAAAAACGCTTCAGCCTGCGAGATTTCACATTTCTCAAGTGTTTATTTTCTCACAGAAGTTCACATTCTCCACATGGGGCTGATGGAGGCTCCAGATCTTTCTCGCACGCAGCTAAAGCACCTTTGTCCAATTCTCCAGGCTCTGAATCCTCGAGCAGTCGCCTCAACGGGGACTAACGTCTCCTGAGATTTCTATTACCTCTCTCCCCACTCACCTATTTTTCTGTCCCTTCGCTTCAGCGTCTCACTCTCATCCGCTGCCCGCTGTCTTTCCCCAATTATCCTCTGGAAGACTCCATAGATTACTTGGCCAGGTATCAGGATCTGTGATTTGCTTTTCTCCTTCAATTGAAATAAATACTGAGGAAAACGCAATTGGAGCAAAAGATAATTACTTTACATTCTACAGCCACTAAAGTAAATGCTTTCGTTATAAAGGTTTTGGGTTTTTTTTGCCATGGACACCATTGATTTTATTTTGACAATATTTTCCATCTATACATGTGCTGCAACCTGTTTATGGACAGTAGAAATATAAATCATTCATTTATTATTATGTTTATAGGGCTTAAGGAGTCAATATTGGATTGGTCTCATGAAGGCTGACATTTCCACTGTGAATTCCTTCCCATCGTCAGAAGCTCTTCCTGAATAGAAGCTAGAATAAAACTTAAATGTCTGCTCCATAACAGGCAAACGTTAGGCAGTAATGTGAGAGTATAAGGACGCAAAGTGCCAGCTCTCTATGGTGACTCAGTGAGACAGGCTGGAATAAGCAGGAGACCTCTGCAGTTTTCGGTGTGTCCGTGATGAGAGATGAATGTAACTAAGTCCATAAATTCAAGTACTGTACTTAAATAGATTTTTTAAATTTCATTTTACTGGAGTTCTTCCAGTTTGTGCTATATATATTTCTATATCAAGTACAGTTTGCTGATAATACTTCTATACTTGTACTTGAGTAATTTTTTGACCAAAGAGCTTTTATTTGTAATGGATTACTTTTTAAATTGTGGTATTGCTACTTTAACATAAAACAGCAATCAGCAGCCAAACAAGGTACAAAAACAACATATAAGTCCGACATTTAATCTCTTTTTGGTTTCTATTTGGTCTCCCCAGGTTCTTGAGGGAAATATCTGCCTCTTTAGGTTCTACAGGGAACGTTCTAGTACCAGCTTGTTGCTAACTTTGTCTGCTAACTGTTTGGTGATAGACGCTTCAATGGTTTCATCGAACCCAGTTCTGTGTTTTATGTGCATCATAAAACCAAAACAATGAGCTGAAAGATGCCAAAAGGCAAACATATAATCATCACTATGACTTCTGTATATTATATAAATATTGTTTGGTGAATATTTAAGCAAAGACTCTGAAAACTTGTGTTTTTTAAATACTAGAACAAATGGCAAATAAATGCAATTCTGCCTTGCTGCAGTGAGAATAAATTGCCATCATTGGCTCTACTCCATGGGGATGCAAACTTTGGCTGGTGTTGCTACACAAATAACTACTTCATCAAGGAGAAGCAACAACTCTATAATGTGAGAAGTGAAGTTCCATCAAACACTTGTGAATTGGCCTCATGTGCTGTGTTTTTCTGTCCTCGATGTTCAACCCCAAGCTGAACTCCAGAACTGTGCTTCGTTCATTTCAGCCAAATTGGACGTCGGCGCAGTTTCCCTGAGGGGCTCTGTCGCACTGCATGAGATTACCAAGACACAAAGCAGCCCCGTATAACGACAGTATCAACCTCGAATGTGCTTAGATGCAAATAATACAACAAAAAAGAGAAAGAAATCCCTCTTGGTGGATGTTACCATTTGCAGCCCTAATGTTGCACAGAACACAGAATTGCTAAACTTGGCCAGGCCGGCTCACGGACGCAGAGCGTGCAGACTTTAGCCCGCGAGCTGTTCTTTTGCAATAAGGATAATGTTAGTCATATAACACGACATTTGTGGAGCCACCACACTGACAGGTTTATCTAAATGAGCTCGTCGTTAAGTCTTGTTTGAACGCTGCACAGCGCTGGGCATCAGCTAATGACGGTGGAGGCGGCCTACGGCAAGACTCGTCAGTCCAGAGGAAATACTAGGCCATGGTTAGAATAAGAATGGGACGTATTCTCGAGGCCATCATGATATCATCAGCACATTGTCTTTCCTCCCGCAGCTCTCATTAGAACACAAACGTCTTTGTCTTCTCCCTTTCACAATCCTCATACCTCGTCTCCACAGTTTTGTATTCCTGTCTGTTTCTCTCTCTCTCCTTGTCTTACTCTTGTTCTTCTCACTGTTTTGAAGTTGACAACCAGGGTCAGCCTGACCACTGAACCATTGATCTCCTATTCAACCATCCCATCAGTTTTGACTGCGGTTGATGCTTTGTTGCTCCGCTCGCCAGGAGGAGTGAACTCGTGCCAAGATTGAAATGAGGTACGGCAGACGGAGCTCACAAGTAACCAAAGGTGAAATGAGAGAATAGGAGCTGGATGGAAAGAGGGTGGGAGGAGACGAGGGTGCACGAGGGCAGAGCGAGATGATAGATTGAGGGATAGGGGGGGAGATGATCAGCGAGGATGAGGCTCCAGAGGCAGGAAAAGTCATGGGAGGGAGTGAGAATGAGGAGAACGGAGGAGTAAGAGGAAGACAGAATGGGAGGCAAAGGGAAAGAAACAAGGGTAATTACAAAGTAAAGTGAAGTATAAGAAGTCGGGGATAGAGGAGAGGAGGGGGCGGAGGGGAGAAAAATAGTCGAGGAAGGAGAAAACGATGACAATGAGTTGAGAGGAGAGCACAGAAAAGGAACAACTGAAGGTTGGAGAACAAAGGGAAGGGATGTTGAACCATTTGTATAGCATCAAATATGATACCTCTGTAAGTGAAGAAGCTACTGTGAAAATATCTGAATTTATTATATCTTATATCTTAATTATTGTTCATCATATTCTGGACTAATCAGCTTTGTTCTTTTTCCCCTTTCATCTCCTTCATTTGCTCAACTTTCTCTGAATCTCCAATTTCCTATTTTTTGTTTAGATGTTTGAACTACACATCTCCCTCTTCCAAATCGCAAACCACATCCTCCTCCACCACCTCCTAACATGTACGCTGGACTTTAATAAGACAAAAGCCACTTTGTCATCTACAAAATTGCTTCCCTTTATTCGCGGGATAGACGTTCAATTTGTCTGTAGGGTTGCCTTATATAATGGCATTTATGTAACATAATTAAAAGTTGCTGTTTTACCATCAGTGGATTACATTTGTGTGCGTTCCACTTGCCAGCCAAGCATCCTGAATCGAGAGAGGTCTTAAGCTCGTCGCAATCCGTGGTTATATTTAATACCAGACAACAGAGGGGTAATTTGTTTGGCTTACATCACCAAATGCATCCTGTTCCATTAAATCGCGAGTGAGGGCTTTCATGTGGAATTAACTAGTTTTCTTACTTGCTTACAGAAACACCACTTCAACTCCAGCAGTTAATAAGAGTCACAGACACATTATAGAGGCATATGAAGCCCCTTGTTATTCTGCTAAAACACAATTAGTTTTGCTGTTGTGAAATAATGGGACTTTAATAATTGCGTTTGATAAGTGTAGCATGCAGAATCTTTCAAGTTGCACCGACTAAATAGGTGCACTCATTAAAATGATATGCACTCCATAACTTCTATTTGCAGTGCACTCTCTGCCTTTTTGCACGGTGTTGATTGTGCTTTCAGTGACCATATCTGCAGCACACAATCCACTCTTTGTGGTAATACAACTGGATTTGTGTGGAACGAATTCGACCCGTTTGCGGTTTTGAGTTCTTTTATTCCAAACAATGGCCCTGGCTTCAGTTTTGCTGCAGTAAGCTAGCTGGCTACACACTCAGTAAACACTGCCTAATTCTTGAAGGTCAAAGCATAAATACTCCAGGATCCAACGTGGACAATATGTTTGCATGGTTCAGTGAGGGGCTATTTGGAACTGCTTTTTTTGTTTGGAGATGATTTTCTTCACAGGGTATTATCAGAATGCACGTGCTGTCAGCTGTCTTATATTAATGTAAGCTCCAGTAGGCATGTTCAGTATTGACCTGATGCAGCTACAGTACTGCACCTGTCACGGCCAGAAGGCCCGCTGAGCACCAGGCACAAACACACACACATTTGCCCATAGGTGTGTATAGAGCTGACAAACACAACAGATTTATAGCCACAGCTTGGCCAAGTACACGGCATGATTTTGTATCTATGTCGAGTGTTTTCTCTGTGCGAGTGCTTGTGTGTACATGCTATCCTCATATGTGGCTCATGCACATATGTGTGTGAACACGTGGGTGTGTGTTTCCTGCCCAGAGCTGTGTTTCGCTCCTATAAATCAAAGTGTAAATCCACGTTTACCACGGTCAGCAAAGGCATCACCTGGTTATGGTTTTTCTTTGTCTTGTGCCCTGTTCAACCTGAGCACTGTTTCCTCCCTCAGGGATTCAGAAGGAATCTCTTGTTCATTCTTTTCTTGTAATATTCTCTTACTTTCTTTTCCCTTCTCATTCCGTCTGTTCCCATCATCCCTCCCAATTTTCCCTCTCTCTCAAAGGCCTTCCGGATGTTCTTTGTCAAAACCAATAGTTTCCATGCATATCACTAACAAGCTCTGCAGTTCAAAAGGCTATGAAGCTCACTTCTGCTCAGCCACACATTGCCATTCAATCATATCTTGTTACCATGACATGCCCCTTTGAAACTATCTATTCTGGGAGGAAAAATAGCCACTCAAAGGGCACAAGTTGTATCGAATTCAATCACAAGAGCATAACATTTTTTTTCTTCCTATCACATTTTCCTATTCCACATAATTACGCCGTGGACTTGCAGAAAGAGATTTGCCCTGTTTTCCACTGAGGATTACCCTGTGAAACCGACTTCCTGAAAGTATGACACAGCGCCGGCTGTAACCTTAATAAATGTATCGGCTTGTGCAGGTTACGAACTCTGATTTCCTCTGGAGGCCGGTGCTTTTCTAGTCTCAAGAGCATAAATCAATAAACAACTTAGAGGATGACACAGTGTGTGACAAAGGAAGCGCAGTGTAGAACATTAATTGGATGCATAGTTAAGATACTTTGTACTTTTGAGTGGAATTACGAGGGGAATCATCTCATGAAAACCAAATTTGAGAACATGCTTCTCATTTTCCATTTCTGTTGTCATATTTTCCCATAATGCAGCACAATGTCACAACCCCTCTTCACCAGCCCGCTCCTGCTCAGAGCCCTTTATCTTTAGATGTATGGTTGGCTCTCGATCTTGCAGCTTTGTGAATAGCAGGCAGCACATATTGCAGTGCGCTGGACCATAAATCAAGCCTTGATAGACTGTGTACACTGAATCGACACATATCTCACACCACCTCCCCGGGGACGCACGGGATGGTAACGCATCCATCAACAGTTAGCAGGTTAAATGCAAATAGTGGGGAAGGCAAATGGATCCTGATCAGACTAGAAGCAAATCAAAACATCTCGAAGCGCTCTCGAAAAAAGGCGGAACAGCAGTTGTTACAGAGTGGAGTCAAAAGATATTGTGCGCAGGGTAAAACTTGCAGCTTGTTCTGGGACACGACAAGGTTAAATATGAAAAACACAATCAGTTGCTACCACAAAGCTGAGCGGCTCACTTGAGACTCGGCTGCTGTGAGACTTGACTTACATGATACTCGACTGCCCAAAGACTCGATTTGAGAATTGAAAGGAAAAACACTCAAGTAACATGTTTTAAAAACATGTTGTTGTTTTTTTGTTTCTTCTTTTTAAATTTGTTTCAAACATGAATGTAACAAAGGTAATTTATGTTAAAAAAATGGGATGAATATGGGAGAATGACTGATATTTGTTCCTGTCTGTTGCTGATCCTGGTGTCAGCTGTGTAAAAACACTGCTGTTTTGAAAGGAAGACATCTAAACTGGATGTTGCTGTTAACGGTCAAACAAAATTACTCCAGACTTCAGTTATATAGACTTGACATTTGACCCCAAATGCTCCAAAACAGCGGTGCTATAAATAGAAACATTTCACACTGAGTCCATGAATCAGTGGGGAAATCTATATGCAAATGAGAGAAATCAGTTTATTAGTGGGTAAATGCTGCAATATTCACTTCTGTAACAGTGTTGGCCGAGACACCAGGATGAAGAAAGGCAGCTAAGACTTTGGTCTTCTGCAGTATTGTCATCCTTTTTTCAATTTATTTCTCTATTTGCTTTATGTCTTCTTTTATCACGTCTCATGGGCAAACGCTCTGTTTGAAGTTCTTCAGACATTCAGAGTTTTCAAAATACAGTGAGCCATAGAGGGAAAAACTTGTCACACCGTTATGAAATACAGATGTACTACTGTTGTTTTTTGGGCAACATTTGCATATTACATGAGGGAGCGCCCGAGGCTCTCTCTCTCTTAAAAACCCTGCAGATTTCCTTCTCAAACACAGCAGATCTGTATGCTTTTAAATCATCGTGCTCTTTCTCTGTCATGTCTCGGCAAGAAGAGAAACAGGACAGCACCCTGAACAAACTGTGCTCTGTGTGTGTATGCTGTACACAGACCCATGTGCCTCACACACATACACACACACACACACACACACACACACACAAACAATCACCCTGAGGGCAAATAAATCCAATCTCCATCATAATATTAGTTTGTAATTGTGTGGTAGGTTACCAGAAACACTGCCACGTATTTAAAAATCCTGAAGGGGCAATCATTGAAATCACTTGTGTCTCTAACACACACACACACACACACACACACTGCTAATGCTGATGTAATTTGTTATTGTTGACATTTGTCCAACCCTCAGGCAATGAATTTTCCCTCTTCATCCAAGCCTTATTGTTTCACATTGTGTCAGTCTGGCCCCGCCCCCCACGTAAACAACAACAGACAAATATCAGCTAGACAGACAGACAGATAGACAGACAGATAGACAGATAGATAGATAGATAGATAGATTCTTGCAAGGTTCTTTAAAATACATCAAAGATATGGAGAGATATTAGACTAAGAAGAGAAAGAAAGCTCATGAGAGGGAGAGAATAAGAGTCTGAAAGGATAAGATAGAGGGAGAGATAGAGTGAGATAGAGAGAGATAGAGAGCACCTACATTATTCATCTGCTCATCTCACTGCAGTAGATCCAGCAGGGGGAGGTGTTGCAATATTTGCTTGGTTGCTGACTGTCTGTTGCAAAAAGCCAGCTAAACACACACTCACATTCAGACTTACATATAAAAACATGCAACTTTTTTTTTTCTCCACACTCGAGAAGCGTTCCCTAAAAAACATAAACACAAAACTTTGTCCTTGACAGAGCGCTTTGATATCGAATAGAGAGCTGACATGTGTTTTTGTCTGTTCTCTCTCTTTCTTTATATATGTGAGGACGTCTCATTCGCTCTTCTCTTTTGTCGCCTCTTTTTTGTGCTCAAGTCCGACTCACTTCGCTGGAGGAAAGGTACGTGTGGAGAGAGATGTTCAAAATCATGAAATGTCTCCCCTCCCTTTTGAGAGAGAGAGAGAGAGAGAGAGAGAGAGAGATTGGGATGAACCCAGATACAAAGACAGAGTCATATGTGATTGCATTCAGTAGGTGGTCATTACCACTGTCACGGTCACACTGAATCTCCTCATTTGATTTCAGGGGCCTCCTAACGACGTGTCTGTCTGAAAAGAATTTTCATTCGATCGTCCCGGGAAGTTTTTCTATACTTGTGGTCTGCAGCTCAGTCTAAGACTCCACGCAGCACTCAGACAGTTTTAGAGAATGAAATTTGATTTGGCAGTGCAACATGTCACAACAATGTTGGTTCTGGTTCACATACAACTCCCCCACCAAGCTAATGAGACCCTGATATTTGTCTCTGCAGCTGTCAGATCATGCCGGACCAGTGAATACTGGACTTAGGTTTGACAGGTTGTGAAAAAGAGAGGTCTAATGGGATCAGGGCTGGATTAAGTATTCAGAGGGCCCAAGGGCAAAAATGGGAGCAGCGTCCGTATTGACCCCCCTCATTTCTCTGCATTGTGTCTGCACTGTGGATGTATTAGTTTAAAACAACTTTTAACTTTTTTTAAATGATCTATTTTGTAATTAAGGCATTTACTTGTAAGCACAATACAACCAACCAAGTCCTTACAACTACATTTCATCTCAGGGCCTCTATACAAGGAGGGGCCTCCAGATTATGTAATATTGCAGGTCTAACTTTCATTGTGCTTTAGTTGTGACACAATATTATGAACCAAATGTACAGTTAATCAAATTAGCACAAACTCACCCTGACCCCAAGGTCTTCAGGTCCCCACAGGGTCCGTGGCACGTGGCCGCCTTCCCTGGTTGATAATCCAGCTTTGAATGTGATGCGTGATCCAATGACCTGGACTGAAACACAGGTGATGAAAACACAGGTGAGCGCCAAATGGTGGGAATGTTTACCTGCGTTAGCGTGTTTAGAAGTGCAAGCAACAGATGGAAAGAAGGCAAACTTCTTAAACACTATGTGGGATATTAAGCTTCTGCAGTGATTCCACTTTAAGGACGAAATGCATGTCACAGACTCATCAGCATAATTACTTTAGTTTAGAAGTAAGACAAATAGATAATTATGCTGTTTGATTGCAGTTACCTGAAAAATTTACATCAGCATTTACATTTATTTATTTGGCAACTGTCCAGCAATTCAAGCAAGGAGCAATTCAAGTAGATGAAGAAGAAGCAACTTCCTTACTGCTTCTTGAACTGTCATCTTTAACCACATTGAATAATGAAGTCAACCTGCAGCGCTGACACCATGTTCTGTTCAAATAATGGGTTTAAATCTCTCCAGACCTTCATCATCTGAGACATGTTAGTTTAAAAACAAGTGACAAGTGTGAAATTGAGTGGCCCAAGTTGCTCCAATTCCCTGTTTGTTTTTCAGACTTAAATTGTGCTTATGTTGTGGTTAAGGATGTGAATTTGACAAATAACCACACACAAACAAAAACATCTTTGTCAGGAAACACATATTCCATCACCGTTAGCTGATTATTTAATGAACACCAGATGTTAGTCTTGCTTTTTTTTCTGTGTCATGAAGCCAAAATCACAACAAATAAGAAGCAGACTATTTCTTACGGGTGGTAACTTTGCTGTGATGTGAAGTCTCATTTTCTGGTGCATTATTGACACACTGCCCGGGCACGCACGCAGCCAGGCCGTGTCACGCCTCGAGAGCCAGCTATTATTCATTCTGAGACTGACCACGTGTACGATCCTGATTTCTTAGCACTAAATAAATCATCGTTGTTGTCCAAAACCTGACCAGTGACAAACATTATTTGTGCACAAGCCTCCAGCCCTCTGCTGCTTTTTTCTGTTCCAAATGATGTCTCAAAGCCAAACTCGTGAAATTCTTGCTTTTGAATTTTTCATGACTTGGTATTTTGTTCTGAGAGGAAAGCCTCCTTCTGACTGAAGTTCAATTAGGCAAACGGAGCCACTTGTGTTTCACAAATTTGCCGGGCAGCCAAATGTCTAAACAGATGCGTGCGTGTCGACACAATCCGATTTTTATTAATTCAAAGTGGTTTATGGTCTTTAAAGGCCACTGAGCCATTTTTTCTTACTTTATTTTCTTGTTTCCTTGTTTAGGTAACTCTTCACTTGATTTCGTCACACAAGTCAATTATGAACCTATGTTATTATTTGCTGCAAATGTGAGACAAGATGCAAAAAAAAATAGTCTCTTGATTGTGAGAACAGGAAACATTACTTTACTGTGAAGAGTAACAAACAAATGTCATTTTTATCCCAAACTCCTCAAATTACCTCTCAGCCATAAAAATATACATTTGCTATTTACCACTTTTTGACAAAAGATTGTTGACATGGAGCAACATAGGTAAAAAAAAATATGAATTATGAACATTCAAATTTCACTAGTGTTTGTTTTAAAGTCATTTCTCTTTCAACACTTAAACTTGTACCCTAAACTGTAATGGCAGCAAAAGTTTATCTCCATCATTTTCATGCTAGAAACAAAAGGCCAGTTTTGACAATGAGTAATAAAAACACCAGTTTGTAAAACAACAAACGCTCCCAAAGGTGTTGTGTTCTCAAAACTCTCTTACTACAAAGAGGAAACTGAGAGAAAACAAACAACCGTCTTTTCCAACACGTACCGTCAAATCAGAACTTCACACCTACAGTCACTTATGAAACTGGAAATACTGTCAAATGGATGAAATATTTGAGTCAGTCTGTTTACTACTCCATATACTGCCAGTCATTCACACACCCCCACAACACGTCTGCATTTTCGACTCTTCTCCGATTCCAGGTTGGTCACCGAGTGTATTTACAGTACACGTGCTTTCACTTTTTGAACCTCTGCATATTTTCTCACAAAAACCACAGAAGGATTTTTCTCTTCTCTGGGAACAAGAATGACAATATTGTGAGCCGCAAACTTCATTGCCTCCTCTTGTGTAAATGCTGCAAACCTTTTTTTTATGTGAATGAAAGTTGAGCGAAAAGTAAAGAGAAAGTACGTGAAAAGAATCGACCCACTACATCACCAAAACTTAACTGAGAGCATTTGGAGTTATGGTCACTGCAGGCTTGGCAGGAGTGCATCAAATCAAATGGAGGAAAACTGATATTTCTCTGCTGGACCACCACCCGTCTGGGGCCCTCTCCCTCTCCTGACTGTCGGGGCTTCATCCAGTCACTGATCTTGATCTTCATCCCCCAGGAGATTCAGCCTCTCCTCCTCGCTCCCTCTCTCCCTAACGTTATGGTGACTCTCTCTCTCCCTCTGTTTGTTCGGTTCTTTCTCTCTGTGTGAATGGTGTTGTCCTCTTCTGTGTTTGTGTGGCCTGTCCTCTCTCCCAGGTTTCACGTAGAGAGGAGCTGATGTGACTCAGATCAAACTTAGTGGGCGACGACTCAAGCTGCTAAATTGTCCTCCTGGATTCATCCCCTTCACTGAAGTTTCGCAGTCTATTTTTTGGCATTATATAAAAACCTCGATTCCAAAAAGGTCAGGCTGCTGTGTGAAACATAAATAAAACAGAACGTGATCATTTGCTTTTTGACATATGCTCAACTACAATATATTTAATGTTTGAGCTCATCAGCTTCACTGATTTTTCTAAATATCTGCTTATTCTGAATTTGATGGCAGCAGCATGTTTCAAACAAGTTGGGACAGGAGCAACAAAAGACTGTGAAAGATCCAAAAACACCTGTTTGGATCATTCCACAGGTAAACAGGTTCATTGGTAACAGGTGATAGTATCATGATTGGGTATGAAAGGTTCAGTCGTTCACAAGCGAGGATGGAGAGAGGTTCAACATTTTGTCAAGCACATGATTGTATAAAGGAGATTAATACATGGGTTCCTATAGACGTGGTTGCCAGTTCCTTGCTTCCTTGCTTGACTGAGCTCTTACTTAACCAAAATTGTTTTCATATCGATAAGGAAAAAAATGTGATACTTGAATGTCAACAGAATCTGAAACAATATCAAACTGAATCTCTTGTATTCTGCTCTGAAGGTGCTGTACTTTATGCGCTGACTCTCAAGTGAGGGTCCACGGTAGGTTAGCGCGTGATTGACAGAACATCAGATATACCACCGGCGGGGCATAGCGAGACCACCGTTATCTCATATACCCTTTCTTTCTGCCTCTCCAGTGACACTTCCACGCTGTCTTGCAGCCGTCGAAGCGAGTTTCATATACTGGTACCATGAGACCAGACGCAGCAAGGAGAAGCAGAGGTGGGGCGAGGGACGGAGAGACAGGGGTGAGAAATTATGGAGGAAGTTAGAGGCAGCAGAAAGGTGGGGGGGTGCAAGGGAGGATGAAAAAATCCAATAGAGTTTTTGAATGCTCTCCAGAAAAGGCATTAAGAAGTTACTTAGCTAAATCCATTATGCTTCACAGGATGTGGCTGCCTCTCTGCTCTAAATCAAATCATGCATCCAGGTAATTGTTCTCACATTAGAAAAACTACATCCTACCTCCATCCCCTGAATGCTCGTTCAGCCGGCCCCATCCATCTGAGATGAGAGATGGTTAAAGTGCAGGGCCGGGGATGAAGTACGAAATGGATGATGGTGATGGTTATAATGTTGATGATGCAATAAACACTGTGAGGACGGCGTCACCAAGATTGTGTTGATGAGATGAAATGAAGTATAATGAAGCAGAAGCTGCAACACAGCGACGAGGACGGAGGCAACGGCGGTGATGATGATGATGACATGATTATCTCTCTTTATCAAGGCAGGATTCACTGATTGTGGCTGAGATTTTTCAGCACTGTTGTTTCTCAGTTACACACTGTTGTAGATTTATTCTCTGCAATACAAAGCCGTTCTCCTGCTGAGTCGCACCAAAAGGATACAGCATGACATGCTTTTTTTCCCCTTTTTTTTTAGGGGACTGAGACGGGTTCAGAAATCCCAAATGACAAAAAAATAATAAATGTCAACAACGTACATGAAATACACTTTAGGTCAAGTTTTCACAACAGCTGCAGAAAACATTTTCCATGACCTTCTGCGTTGGCAGCTACAATAATACAGCGAGTTAAGCTCTTTCGGTCAGAGACGGCTGAGGGAAGGTTTTCCATAGAGGAGGCGGTTGCAGCAAATATTAGGACATCAGAAAAGAACAGTACACTTCATGAGGTAGTAATATTACATTTGAATACTACGCTTCCAATAGATATTTTGTGGAATAGACAATGAATGTTGAATATTAACAGGGAAATTTTTCCATCAATTTGGTTCTTTTATTTTCATTCTTTCAAGATCCACTTACTAGCTTTTTTTCTGGAGCTTCCACCTGTTTTGCAGCGAATGTTGTCTGCTCAGTCATCGCCACATGACTCTTAAGTCACATGATAAAAGTTAGCGTAAAAGTGTATCTTCTATAAGACATGATTCCAACTCAGTAAAAAAGTTTAACACGATCTAATGCATAATTTAGAAACTCATATAGAATATAATCCGCTGGTGCACAAATCAGAATTTACAACACACTGCGGGCAGACCACATTAGTCCTCATTCGTTCTGCTGCAAGTAAGAAAAATGACTGTGCCACAGCGAATGAATTACTCAAACCTTCAATGTGTGAAGCCCAAATTGACCTTTACATAGCGCCTATCAAAGGGGTGCATTGCATAATTGAAAATCTTTAAAATATAAATGGACACTGAATCTCATCAAGTTTCAATGTAGAACATCAACAGGAGTGGACTCGTGTTCCGTCTCTGCCTCCCGAGTTCAGTCCCGTTCTTTGCTTTGATAGGTTTTTGCACTTCGCCCAGAAATTAGAATTTCAGTGCAAATTACTCCTCCACCACACACACACACACACACACACACACACACACACACACCACACACACACCTTCCACCCACGCAGTCTGTCTTTAACCAGGAGATTGAAATATTCCTTTAAGATGTCTAAAAGTGTTCACAACTGTTAAGACAGAACATCAGTTTCCTCTTTTTAGAAGAGTTTTCCAAGATGCACACTTTTACCAAACGAGGCCGCTACAGTCAGTCAGAAACATAAATATAATTACACCCTAACCTTGAATACTTTGACCGTCCTTTGCAGTGTTCAAAAAGCATTCCTCAATTGAATTAATTGTTATTTAAGTCAAAGTGAACACTGTGTCTCTGTGACCTTGGCTCATTCAGTATAATTCTGAAAAAAAACTCTCTGGAAGTCTCGCACAAGAGAGCGCAGGCTAATCTTTGAAGTCATCAAGCGACACCTCCTGGAGCCGTTCCATTTGCTGTGGATGGGCCAACTTTTTGAGCAGTGTGACAGCGCTCAAGGCTATTTTCGGGGGGATACAGGCCCGTCTTTTGGTTCAGAGCACTTTCATGAAATGAAACCCATTTTTGTCGAAAATAAAATAGTTATTCTACAGAGTTGGATTGTCTGGTCCCCGTTATTTGACATGAGATCAGCTGAAGACAGGGGATGATGAACATAGTCATGGTTGTCTAGCTTTGAGGTTCATGTTCAAATATTAATTGAGCCGTTCAAAATGATTAGAGTGTTGAATTTTCTTTCACATTTACATACAGTAGTATTTAATGCATAGCAGCATAGAGTATGAGCTGGGACATTTGTACACCCGCAACTCCGTATAATACAATTGTACGGATGCTTTTATTCATATCATTATATAATGTTGGATACCTACATTTGTTTTAAATATCTAGTTTAGGAAAAAGGAAGATGTATTAATTGACGAAGTTACATTATACACCATAAGTGCATGAAAGACATCAGATGCATCCCTATTTTCCTCCACACATAGCACCTACACGTATGACAGTTACCGGTGTGTTTTGTTGAGTCATGCTTCAGCAGAGGCGACAAAAGTCCAGCCGTAACGTGCCCATTTCCAGGTTAGGGATCTGTGTCTATGACCAGGTGGAAGCAGTGTGGAGAATGAGTTGGTGGGGAGCCTGGGCTCATGTGCTCTGCGTGTAATGGCTTTGCTGTTGAGGTGGCGAGGAGGCGAATGATTTTGGAGGTTTCACAGTCTTTTGTTGCTCCTGTCCCGACTTGTTTGAAACATGTCGCTGCCATCATATTCAGAATAAGCAGACTTTTACAAAAAATAATGAAGTTGATGAGGTAAAATATTCAATATATTGTCTTTGTGCTGTTTTCAGTTGAGAATATGTCAAAAAGGATTAGCAAATTCTCACATTCTGTTATATTTATGTTTCACACAGCGTCCTAACTTTTTTTTGGAAACGGGTTTGTTCGCCTCTTCAGAGTGTTTTGGTGTGAGAATTGTTTGGGCAGCGTGAGAGTGTGAGACTGAAGGTGAAAGCGTGTGTCACACAACAGAAGCAGCAGATTTGGCAGCGCTGTCGACGCAGGTGGGGTTGTGCAGATATGGAAAATAGTTGTTCTGCTTGGATATTTTAAGAATTTGTCTCAAACAAACTTTAGAGTTATGAGTGAAACATTGCCAAATTAACTATCACCTAAAGCCTGTAAAAATAAAACATAACCGGGGGTATTACCATGATCTCAAGCGCACTCCCAGAGCCGAGTCCTACACAGCGCATTTTCACCAAATGCGTCGCTTTCGGCTCAAGGCACTTCATTTTCTTCCTAAATTAGACACAAAGCATGTTTCAGCTCCCCAGGTGAGAGCGAACGGCCTTGGGTTAGGCAACAGGCATGAAGACGCTCCCACTGATCCAGAATACATTAGGCTGCTTTACAAAGAAAGCGCTCCTGCTAAACTCTGTGATGTGTCAGAGGAGCCACAGTATGAAATCTGTAGCAATTCCTGACATGATCTCTTATTGTCACGTATCAACTCTTTTATCGTCATCTTATCTAATTTTATCTATTAGGCTTTCTCTAACTGCTTTCATGTGTCTGTCCTTCATGTCTCAAAAGCCACAGCCCTGCCCTTGATGTGTCTCCAAACATCACCCCAGCAGTCCACTTCACCTCCGCTAACTCCACTGGTGGTATTTCTGCATGAGGAGCCCAAGGATCTGAACTCAAAGAAGCATACAACACACGGTCGGGGCTTTGCTGTCCAAGTTCATACGGCCAGCCGGGGCGGTGCCGGGGCTCCCGCCAGAGGCTGCTGATCAGAGGAGCAGAAAGGGACAATTTTCCACAGACGCCCCACTGATCAGTGCAGAGTAATAAAAGACACAGAGGCAGACAGACGACCTGCACTTGGCGGATTTACAGCCACATCTCAGGGTACACAAATATAGCATAAGTATCAGTGCTGGAGCTGATTCGCTTTTTAACTTTGTTTCTTGCTATTGCAGACAGCTGTTTTCAAGCTCACACAAACCCGCTGAACGCTACCTGCCCACCACCAAATGGCGGCCAGTTAATTTGTAGCTGGTGAACATTCAACAGCTAATGAGCCAGACATTTTCCTCAAGAGCTGGTGAGGACCAAAACAGAGCTGAAAAAATAGTGGACTTAAATTCACCAGGTGTCAAGAAGACTGATGCTAATGTTTCTCCATGTCTGCTAAAGGACAAAAGTAGGCTTTTTTTTTTTTACAAGTGAGGCATTAAAGGAACATTTTTGGATTTGCTGATTATGTTTTTTGGAACAAACTGAACATAAGGATAAAAAAGTGTGGTGATGTTTTTTCCTTTTTTTTTTTCCTCCATGAACCTGACTTGAAATCCGTTGCGACTGTTGTGAATCCAAACTGACTGCAGCTGCCACCCTCTTTGAAGGAGCCAGCAACCAATTTTTCACAGCCAACTTTCAAGCCTATAGGGGAAGAGTGTTTGAGGTTTGGATGGAGATTTTTTCTTTTTTGTTGTGCTGATCATAGAGAGTCCAGACAGGATATGGACATTTTGCTGTGCTATTTTTTTTTTTTTTTTTTTTGTACAGAATTTGTTTATCCCTCTGTTGTTATTTGTCACAGAAACTTAAAAACCACATTTCCAACATTTCTAAAATGTTTTCAGGGAGTTAAAGGCCCTGAACTATTCGGATATGCCAACTCCGGCTGTTGGTATCCTCTTAGTCATAGACAAAATGTGAGGCGCCCTCCACCACGAGCACAACAAGGCCGAGTAAATTATCAACTGTTTTTATGAGTAACCAATATGCCGGATGTGAACAATGGGACAGAGTGCTGTGGCCTTGGGTTGAACAAGATGTTATGTAAGCGTCCTGATGGAGGCACAGAAAAGAGTGATGAGCTTTGGATAAAGCCTTCTCCTACGCAATGAATTTAAATCAAAGGCATTAAAAACCACTGAGGTGTGTGAAGATGTACTGCGCTGATTAGGTGAGGTAGGCCCCATATTCATAAAAATAAAACTGCGGTGCTGAATTTGAGTATTTTTTTCTTCTCCAGTCTTCCTGAATGTCATTGTAAAGTGAAAGTGATGTGTTGCTCTTGCTCATAAAAATAATGTTTCCAGTGAAAGTCACAGTTTCATCTTTATTCCTTACAGGTAATACTGTATGATGTTACGCAGTCATTTTGTCGGTTCTCAGATTGGATTTTTGCTTCCTGAAAGCTTATTTTCATATTACCCAGACACATTTTTTCCCTCGGTTATAGTCCGATCAAGTTGACGTCACCATGTTGCCACAGAACAACAAAGACACAGTGGTGCTCCGCTCTCCCGGCTGCAGAGCTGTGAGTCACAGCCTTTGGCCACCATTAGGAAACCCTTTTAATATTATCAAAATGAGACATAAAAAATATATTGCCTTTAGAATCAATTCCCCTGCTGTTTTCTTAATGACTTTAGGTGACACGCTCTCATCTGAGGGGCTGTTGAATGCATAGTGGTGTCGGCCAGAGTAAATGGTCTCTTCTTCTCATGCGGTGCTTCAGATGCCATTAAAACACTGAGAGATAGAGTTTATAGCTGATGGTCAATGTGATGATGAAGTGCTCCCTAGGGACTGTCCATTTAGTGACGGCGGGTGCAGGCGGCCCGTCCTCTTTCTGACACATTCATCAGGCTACATTAGAGGTTTTTTTTTTTCTTTCTATTATGTGTGATCAAAGTAAATGTGCATCTTTATAGCTGTTTTGATCTTACAAAAAAATGAACCGACAGGATGAGATAATATTCTCAAACTAAGCGCTGAAGTTTTGTTGGAAACTGGAGCCTGTGATGAATGGGGAACGGCAGAGCATTAGTGTTCTTCAGATGACAAAGTGGGCCTCTGGCACGTCTTCAACTACAGAAAAGGTAAATGGAAACAGAGAGGCCACCTTGAAGGTGAAAACACCCGCAACACTTCCACTGTTGTAGAGAACAACTTTATTTTGGTAACATCAGGGCGCGATGAAGGCCGCAGGCAGAAATGCATTTGTTTTTTTCACTATGAAGTTGTTCTGTACAAGCGTTGCTGGAATTTCCAAGGCATTAGCATTCAGCCAGGGGAACAGCTAATCTTGATGGCAACTGTTGTGTAATGATAGGGAGATTTACTTTTGATAGACAAATGCATCATACTGTTAGTACATCCCAAAGCAGATAAATATTTTGGCATCTGCACCAATGTGTTTTTTTTGTCTGGAATCATGTCTGTGTTCCCGCTTTTTCACAAGAGGCTTTAGAAAAATGTCACATTCCTGAGGGTTCAATGCAGAAATATTCTAAAATCGTCGCATATATTCCAGTATCCCTCTGTTTTAACTTGCTCGGCAGTATTTTGCCTGCAACTCGCACCATTCCTCCATTTTGGCATTTTCTCTCTCATATGTAATCTGTAGTATCTGCATCAGTGACTTTGGGCTCAATTGTGGTTTGTGTTTGATAAAGCCGTGACCCTGAAGAGAACATAAAAGCCTCAGAAATAATACCAGAGCTGAAAGCAGAAACTCCCTGTGATCTACCTTTGGGAGTGGAGATTATACCTGCTTAACATCAAGCAGACCAAATACCATATAAAGAGGCTATGAAATCAGCCAGCTAAATTTCCCCCCTAATCACAGTGGAGAGGTTAGACGCTGGCAGGCACCTCGCAAGCCACAGTTCAGGAGCGTGTGCGAGCCTCGTGGAAAACGGATGACTGAGCTTGACTGTTACACGCTTAGAGCCAACTGAATTTCTAAATAATCCTTATGGTTTGTTCAATCCGTAGACAATGGTTGGTTTACTAGATCAGAACAATTCGGACACACTGTCTTTTTGAACTTTATTTCTAGTCTGAAAACTTTAATGGAACCTAACATATTATTTATATTTCTTCGCCCGGTTGATGAACTCTCAGTTTGAATTTTCTAGGTCATTTGTCAAATTCAAATGAAGCTTACAGTGTGGTAGATTTATTTATTTATGTTCAGAATTTGAATTACTAGACCTAAATATCCATGTTGCATTAGTTTAGGTGAAAATAACAAAAGCTTTCCAAACATTATAATGTACAATATATAAGTCCCAAACTGACCTATTGAACATATCTTTAAACAATTTGTTGTTTCATCAAAGCAGTTTTTAAATTATAAATTAATCTATGGTAACTAGATTATTGTTGATTATCAGGTCAGCTCTGTTGCACATGCATGGGAAAAAAATATGATATAGAACACTATATTTATATGAGCATCATATATTTCACTGCTTAAATTAAGTGCAGCACCCTGCCTAACTGCACATTACGCTCAGGCTCAAATGACGGTCATCCATCACATCTGCTCACTCTTTCCTCAAAGGCCAGTGTTTAAAGTGAGATCCACTCATGGTCCGAACGCAGTCCGCACAGTTTACCGGGCTAAATGCAAACAGCGTGAGGGTAAAAGCCTGTTTAGGCGTGCCATCATGCCTGAGAGGTGATTGATTTGGTGGTCTGTGCCCCCTTCAGGTTGACAGATCTGAATGCCTACAAATCTGAAACAGTTCTCACCCTCTGCAGCTGCCTGTCCACAGCGAGTGGGTTGTCGGCATCTCATATGAAGCCTATTCTCGGGGTATTATTCTCCATGTTAATAGCATATAGCTATGGCTTTGGGGCAGTATGATGTACTAGTTGTTTTGAGCAGAGTTGCCTTTAGGTTTTGCCACTTGGTTCAAGTGATGAACATTAAAATGCAGCAAGAATCTGTTGAGTAAATAATGACGCAAAATCGCTTCAAATTATTTCAAGGTCACTCTTGAGAATGTCCACCAGGTCGTTCCCATAATCAGATTGTGTTTCTAGTTAACATGATGTATAAAGTATGACAGAAACAATTATCAGCATGAAGGTAAAAGCAAATCAAGAGACACAGAGATGTTACTCTTCATTAACCTGATGCGCCAGATGGTTTGTTACAGAGATGTCGTCCTTGAGAACTGTTTGGTAAAAGAACAGGCGCTTTCAAAAAATACTTGGCAGGTGATTGGATGAACCATCTGTTGATCATCATCTATCACAGGGTAACTTCAACCAATCAGATCAATGAACCATATAACGTAGCAGGAGTGGAGCCATTGGTTAATCAAGCTCTTGCAGAAGCCATTTGGGAGAAGAGTGAAAACATCTTTTCATTCATTGCATTTCTTTTAATGAATAAATACTCTCCAGTTCTGATACCTGATGATGCTATAGCAGCATCTACGCTATCCTCTTTAGGAGCTGCCATTCTTGGTTTTGAACAAACAGTCACTTCTCTCGTTGTCGTCTAACTAAACCACACCCAGAAATTGAAGCCTGGTGAGATGGATCCTTGTGTGATCTTGCAAATCCAGCTGCCTCGCAGCTAAACTATCAATTGGGCCCTTATTAAATCAGCAGGCAGCAGAAAACATGTTGTTAGAAAAAGCAGCTTTTTCTAATAACGACAAAAAAACGAGCAATATAACAGGCAAGGAATTTAGAAAGCTAGAGCCAGTTGGACTGAAGACAATTTAAAGACAGAATCCAGTCTGCTGGCATTTCAGATGTGGTTTAAAAATTTTAGTAACGTCAGACCAGAGAGAGTGCTTTCTCGTGTTCATGTCCGAAGGCTCTCAGAAGGGAGGAAAGTGTTGCACACATTTTCTAAGCACCTGGCCTTCTACTGCACCTGTCTTTTCCAGTTTCAATCCTATTTATTTGCTATTTTTTGCTAATGTTTTTTCTCCTACTGTTTTTTTTTTAGATTTATGATGTTACATCATTTTTGGTCCGAATGCCAAACCGCTTCTCAAATCCAATCGTGCTTACAGTAGATCATTCTGCTCCCACAGCTTGATGCTAACTGAGTGGGGCTGTGACAGCATATGTGTGGGTAGTAAAACTGCAATGATAGTGGAACTGGGCATCTGTGTGTCCAATGATGCCATTATAGAAGACTATACTTCCCCCCAGCCCTTATCTAAAGATGACACAACACATCATCACAGCAAGACTCACAAATGCCATTCTGTCTGCAGAGAGAATGGGCGCCATGAAAGATGAGGTCGTTATTGAATTTTTTTTTTAAGCAGACGTGTCACTAAACTAAGCCTTCGCATGCCAGTACTGTCACTGCCCACAAGTACCCAATCTTTCTGATTACACAAATGAAAACCCTGCACGCCTTGCGTTGTAATGTACTCAATACATTTCATGCACTTCAACCTGACACACACTCATATGCTCACGGCTTACTTCAGATATTTGGATCAGGTTTGCGTAATATATCTGTGTAACACTCATTTCATGTGTAAAGCCTTGGGCCCTATAAGATCTGTGATTTACTGTCAATAAAGGTGCACCTGCATGTATTTCCTCAGTGATACAAACACACACAGATGAAGAGTTTTCTGGAGGTAGGTCAGTGCATTAGAGCCCAGGTGCATCCATGACACGGAGACGCGCCAATTTGGCTCAAATTTGTGCCGTAACCATTCAACCAAGTGGATCTAACCTGACATGTCTCTCGCTTTCTCTAATGTGTGTGTCTGTGTGAGAGGGGAAAGAGAGTATGAAAAAAAAAAAGAATCCAGGGAAAGGAACAGGCTGCTTTATATAATGAGAATAAATGTGTGGTATAAGACATATAGATTAAAAGTAAACATCTAGTCATTTGAAGTCTGCTCCCTGTATCCCTACACCCATCCTTTCATTCATGTATCTAATTATCAACCAACCGTGAATGTCTCCCACTAACAAAATACATCCACATGGGTTAATTAACCGCTGCGATTTAGTAGCCATTGGGTAAATATCAGCATTTATCTAAATTACTTCGTCCATCTCGGCCGGATCAATACCGCCTACCACTAACCAGCATCTTTCATGCTGATGTTGGGGTCATGACCTCCATGGCCAGAGTCTCTGACAGCCGCGGTGACATGGCTGCGGGGCAGAGAAGAGATATCCGGCCCTGGGGACTAAATGATATAGGCTGTGTTTGTCTGTGTGTGTGTATGTGTTTCCATCAGTTTAATTTACAGTATATGATGAGCAAGGCCTGAGTTTCCATTTCCAGAGCTGTAGATGTGGAATATTTATACAGTTAATTAGCAAGAGAGGACAGTGGAGATTCAGCCATTTAGTCTGTTCATAAAAGCAGTGTTTTAATTGCACAACAAACATAAAAAAAAGCAAAATAAAATATAGTTGAATATGGTTGTGTTTCGCAAGTAGTACAGAGCTATTCATTAAGCATAGAGTCGAAACCATGACCTGAATGACTGTCATGTATTCCCTGTTTGGCCTCACAATAAAAGTGCTGAGGTACAGTACAGCCGGGGAAAGTGCACTGCAAACTGTTTATAGGTGCATCTATTAAATACAATAAGAGACTTCCTCTCTTTGTCTATTCTTCATTCGAGAGCAGTCGCTAGTTTACTCCGCTTTGAGTAGTGCTGCATGGCTGATGAAGCATCTGTCAATTTCCTTAAGATGATTAACCTATGCTGAGCCTCACTTGCCACAAATAAACACATGATGGTGTTTTCAAATCAGACACACCTCATCTTCCATGCGTGTCACACTCAGGCGGCAACAGCTGCAATCAACTTTGATTGCCGCAGCCACATTTTAATAACTAATGTTGAGAAACAGAAAGCAGACATTGGCTGGTTATCATTCGGAGCGAATGTGTTTATAAGGCCACAAACATTAAAAAAAAAAAAAAAAAAAAGCTTGTTTTACAGTTATACCATGGCTGTGGCCTCCTGGGACTGTAAAAGTGATAGTGCAGCATGTTCACTGCCTGTACGCCTGTGGAATAAATGTTCAGAGGGGAATTTGGGCTAATGCACCATGACAAGACGACGACTCTGCAAACACCTGCTTGTTTCCTCTGCACCTGCCACTCTCCTTAGTTCTCACTGTGAAAAAAAATATTTAAAAAAAAACAAGGCAACAATATTTATGTCATCTACATTATCTTGTTTAAGTAAATTCGTAACCCACTGTGTTGATATACTGTACATGACGCCGCATTGTTCTTTGTATATGTAAGAAATGCAGCTCAGATGAAAGATATTTTCAGCGGAGACACACTTGAAAACAGAAAATCTGCAGATGTGAGAGTGTCCTTGGGTCAGTCAAAACAGAAGGCAGAACAATGCTGCCGAGGACACGTGACCTACTTTGCTCGCGTCATTCATGTCACGCACGCAGCCCTAACAAGCACTAATTTTAATCTATGTGGGTTTTGTTATTCTCCCTCCTGAAGTAGCATAAAAAAAGAGGTTTGAAACTTGCCATTCAAGCAATGTGTGTGTCAAAACAGATAGAGAGAGAGAGAGAGGGAGGGGGGAGGAGAGGGAGAGAGATTGCGAAGTGTAACAGCAGTATCAAAGTAATTTATGAGACAGTGCGGGACAGGCTGCCATTTTGTGTTTTAGATTATGAACACATATTTTTTCTCAAACATCCCCTCAAGGAGTCCTTGGAAATAAGTTACACCCTCCCAAAGCAGGAGCATTAGCATACTAAGGATATTGAAATGAATACTAGAGCACCTCACAAAGGACAATGCAAACCTCAGGATACTCTCTCTGGATTGGTTTCAAAATATGTCAAAAGACTCAGAAGAACACATATATCACAGGAGTCACGTTCGCTGCCCAAACATAAATATATCCTCTGGCACGGGCTGCGTTCCTACTTAACCTCATTCAGTCAAACAATCAATTAAGGTACGAAACAAACAGCAAGGTAAACTAAACAATTTTTTTTTTCTGGCTTCCATTTGGAGAGAAGGTTTCTGTGATTGAAGCGAACCGACAGGAGCTGTCCTTGGTGCTGATTGGTGGTTTGTAATGCAGATGGAACTAATAGAGCTGTCCGAGGCGCTCAAAGCGTGACTGGACCGTCTCATTTAGGATTCCACATAGATCTTTACGGCATCAAGGCGAACACACACGCGCTTCACCACCTGAGACGATTTGTGTGATTACTTATATACTCTGTTTGCACCTGTCAAAGAAATTTTCAGACCCTCGGAAATCGGGCATCTTGTACTGTGACGAAGCAGAAAATGTGAAAGAAGCCATCAAGACTCTCTTTGTGCAACAAGCAGTGAGTGCTTTACTTAGCGTTGAAGGACAGGACACGATAAGATGGCCTGAATTGCACCCTTTGACCTCAGCGTGTATTAAAAAAACTGACATCTCCGGGCTCATTCATTTGACTGAGTCCATCTGCAGCAGCTGAATTAAACCCAAGAAAGACAATATCTGACTATTCAACCACAACTTTAGGTAGGAAAAGTGCCAGTTTAAACAAACAAACAACAACAACATGATGATAACAGTCATCATTGTGGCCACTGCTGCCACCTTTGATCCCATTTTTTTTTTTTTTTGTGAGTGGACTTACTCAATTGCTGACTCACATGACTTGCCACTAATGAGCAAACACACCAGCAGCCAGTATCAATTTCTTCGTATGGAAATTACATTACGTTAACATGCATCACGTGGTATGATGTGGAAGCAGCCAAAAAAAACCCCAAACCACCATGTTTTTTTTTTCTTTTTAAAGCACCAGGCTTTATTCCCCCCTCTTCCCTGCACCCTTTGCTTCCGCTTGCTGAAACCACGCATGTGTTGATCCGTGCTGCAGCAACGTGCATCAGTTCCTCTCTGACCCCCCCCCCACCTCCCCCTCTCCAGTGTTAATCTGCATGCAGACTGAGGCTCCTCTGCTTTTCTCAGCTGCTCCATATCAGCGTGGCTTATTACAGGGGGTGGGGGGGCTCCGGATAGTCTGTGGCAGGGTGTTTTTTTTTTTTTTAAAGGCCCCTGTTAGGCTGTCGATTCCTGCAAGAGAGGCGTTAAAAAAAAAAAAAAAAAGAACGAGGTTTCGTCTCCTGTCGGTTGTGTTTTGGCTCCATCTGACTCGGTCCGCCTCGGGTCCGGATCTGCAGACCCGCTCCTGCAAACGTGCGTGATGTATCGCAGAGAGGAAACACAGTGAAAAAAAAGAGACGGACTCGTCCATCTGCAATAAAAAAAAAAAAAAAAAAATAAGAGGAAAGGAAGATGGTGATGATGGCTTCTCCAAATTTAGCCTCCAAATGCTCGACAGCAATGGCGAAACCTTCCCTCCCCCTGAAGCTGATTCTCTGGGTCTTTATTGTCGTTAATCTGCCGACAAGGTAAGAAACGAACGAGCCATATTTATATGTGTTATTGTCTTATTTCTCATTTTAGCGGTGCCTCCCATTTAGTACAAAGCTGCCATCAGCTGGATGTGAACGATGAAGGGGATCTTTTTTTTTTTTTTTTTTTTAGCTTGCAATCAAAAGCATGTAGTGTTTATATCACATTATTATCATCATTGTGGTTTATTATAGCTGTGTGATATTTATTCTAAGCAGCCACAGCGACACATGCAGAAAGATGCATGAATCATATATATATATATATATATATATATATATATTGCAGGATTAAAAGCGACACAAGCTCCGGATTGTTTTTTAAATATCTAACCGATGATTTAAAGATTCAACATCAGGCTTTTTTTTCCGGGTAAATGTGTCCAGGAGAAGACGATTTGGCCAGTGTGTCTCACAATCTGTCCAGCGTTAGAAATAGCACAGTGGCTAATTTGCTTGAAGCTAAAGCTACATATAGTCTCTGCTAAGCCACCTTTAAGGATCAGGTCTATTCTAAGAGCCAAAGCCTCATTACTGGAGCTGTGTGTCTTTATATGTGCAAAAAAAAAAAGTGGTTTGTGGTAAAGACAAGTTGAGCATGAATGAGGGTATGTTTCACCTCATCTATTTGGAATAAAAAAAAAAATTCAAAATGGCAGACAATCACAGAGAACACAAATGTAAAGGCACAATAAGGACAAGGATGACACATATGGACTGATCCCAGTCTTGCACACATGCACACACAGGCTGGATTTGCAATTTGAGCTTTCACTCAGTTTGAGTTTGTGGACTGAAGCTGTTTTCCCTGTCAAGACCTTATTCCAGAGCACTCAGATAAGAATAGTGAAGAGGGAGGCTGCTCGGACTCCTTGCGCCGCTTTTCGTCTCGTGCTGCCGGAGGCTGAAAAATGGAGGCAGATAGATAAATCAGTCGACGTTCAATCACCGTCATGCTGATGGCAACCTCAGGGCTCCCTGCCCAGCCTGCATTGTCAGGCCTGTGTGTGTGTGTGTGTGTGTGTGTCTGCTTGCTTTCTAATTGCATGCACAAGCATTGTTCACAATATGCTTGAGTAAACAGTGCACCTTGTCCCATGTTGCACCCAGAGTTGAGGATTATGGGCAGGTTATGGATTTTAGAAGTTGTGCACGAGTGGTGGAAACATAATGAAGCAAGAGATCGCAGCAAGTGACATTTCGGTGCTTCTTGAATAATCAAAACAAGGCCGAACGGCAGCTCTTTATGCAAACACCTGTGTAAAGGTTGCAAATATCTGTGGCTCAAACCTCATCGTGACAGCAAGATGCATTTTCTTTTCAAACCGCTTCTATACAAGTCTTGTGCGTGATAATTAAAAGACAGCTTTTGCTGGGGAAGTTGCATTGGAAGTCATTTGTGATTCATGTATGAGACCTCTTACATAAGACATCTCTCAAGGCCCCGGGCATGCTTTCAGTAATCTATGCTACTTTGTGACTCATTGTGACAGTTACTATGTGTAGTGATGTCTGATGGCTATCAGCACACATTAACCCCCAGTGCCCAGTCAAATAGTGTTTTACATCAAAGGTATCACAGCATCCAGGTTCGGCACAAAAGCCTTAAAGAAGAAGTAGAAGGTTGCAAATGTTTGGGCATCAATCAGTGGATAAGTAGGAATCAGATGGAGGCCCAGGATCCATTAGGAGGGTTTGTAAACCATGACAGAAGGAAGTGATGTCAGGGTGAGGACGCTCTGCTCAGGTTTTCTGTGAGGTCAGGTGATGTTTGCTGTTCTGCAAACTCACCTCAAGCATTTTAGATGGCTGATGAAATTCATTACATAACCACAATTTGGGACACACTGTAATTCTCTTTTTTTGTTGTTTTTCTATTTTTAGTTTCCTAACCGTAACTGCTCTAGAGCACATTTTGATACTACTGATCAACAAGGACCCATATTGGTTTGATTGACATGGACGCTGGATATATGGGACATTAGAGTAAATCACATTTCAGGATTGTTTAAGTGCTGTTAATCCACATTGTCACATGTATTTACATGAAATAATAAATAGAATATTTTGCAGTCTCTGCCAAAAATTACCTGCAATGTGTTTAGTAGGTTTCAGCAGGGCAATACTGGCTGTTAACAATTCTTTACTCCATAAAAAGTAGTGAAAAATTCTCTGTATTTTCTATAAATATTTCAACATTGCGCCTTAATAGTTCTCTGATGTGAACAATTTGTGCATCCCTCACCACCTGTACGGCCAATGCTCACTATGCACTATTCCTATGAGATAACAAAAACAACACAACATTAAATGTAGTTGTGGCAAAACAAAAAATCCTCCTGTTAAACAACAAGAAACAAACAAGTAACAGATACCTCGCCAGCGACATCTACACCCACACAGTTATTTGCAGTTGGTATTATTGTACATAAAACAAATGATAATAAGGCAAGTGAAATTAAATCTTTCATCAGTTGCTTAAATGAGACTCTTGGGATGTGCAGAGTTACCTTTGTGGCAAGAATTAGCATGCTAGCAAGAACATGCTATGTGAAATGAAGATGATAATCACGACTGAAAATGAATGCAGATTTGTCGTTTTCTACAGAGCTGCTGTAAATGTGGACGATGGACAAATTTCATGAGAACACATTTTATGCCAATTTTCCGAATCCAGTCTTGACTCCAACCTGCCACTTGTTGCTTTCCAGTTTTCCCCAACCTGGATTAGTTCTCACCAAAAGGCTGTTGTTTATAACTAAGAGCAGCACATTTAAAATTCATTGTCTTTACATAGTAAAAAAACTACAGTGCATTAGACATCAATCACGCCATCACACTCTCTGTCTCTTGTCATCGCTTGAAATTGGTTGCGATGTATAATTTTGACAAACTGTCAAATCTGTCATGTATCCTATAATGACTATCATATGCATTTATGTATCAGAATTCCTAAAATGTAGTTGATAGCACAAATATGTCAATCTTTTTTTTTTTTTTTTCCCCCGATTTAAGACAGTTTGACAAGACAGCAGAAGATGACGGTCGAAGCTCGTAGCTGCCTCGTGCTTACAATTTCTGACATGTTCATTAATACCAGGAGGAATTAAGGTCAAAGTGATTTCAGATTTCCGAGATAGATTCGAGAGGGTGTGAATTAACAGCAGTGGTGATTATTCCAGTTTACTCAGCTCAGGAAATATCACCTTAAACCTAAATAAGGGTCATTGCTATCAGCACATAACATGCAGAAGACAGCGTCCTATCTAAAGTCTTCTCACTCAGTCTGATGGTTCTATCTTTGTCCGAAGAGATCCTGTGGATAAATATAGGTCTTTTTTGGCTACCCTTATTCTAAAAGGGTTTTGTGCATTTCTATTTTAAGGATGCGAGCACACAGCAGGTGAATTTAGGATACGTTTAAAACTAGTCCACAGATGTGTCGTTTCCCCTCGTGGTCATATTTATGGCCTGCTTTTACATGCATGACATAGTTTGGTACTAAACAGTCAATGCTGCATTAGATTTGGACTCACTGCAACGTCCCTGCTCATATACATCTCCAGAAAGTTAAAAGCACAGTGATTTAAATGCAAAGGAAAAGCTCACCCCTCACCCTCAAGCCTTAAAACACAAGAGCGTCAGCCTCTTATTGATTGACAAGCTTTTTAATCCACCGACCGACGCTAGGCAGCATATTTTATGTTGCTCTTAAGGGTTTGTTTACATCATCTGTAAGTCAGACATTTCAGTTGTTTATGTCAGTATAACCTCACATTTAAATAGTCTGAGAAATTACTTACTTTAACTTTATGCTAACATTAGAAATTGGCCTCATCTGCCTTATAGAGCTGCAAAGATAAGTCAATTAATCAATTAGTCTGTTGAAAGAAACATTAATGTCCAACTATTTTGATCATTGTTTCAGTCATTTTTCAAGCAAAACTGTCAAACATTTGCTTTTTGCATATCACATGTGATAATAAATGAAGGTTTTGGACTGTTGGTTGGAAGCAATTTGAAGATGTCACTTTTGGCTTTGGGTGATTGCTATGAGCATTTTTCACATTTTATATAGACTAAACAAGTAATGGATTAATCATGAAAATAAGTGTTAGTTGCAGCCCTACTTCCTTTTTGTACCTCTGAGAGAAACCAGTACACGTTGCATGTGGTTACTGGCTAATCTATATGATGTGGTTTAGGTTGAACTGAGTAAATTCACTGCCAGCGGTCAGTCAACCTGAGCAAAGTGACACAGTCCAGGTTGTCCAGATTGGTTTTTAACAGTCCTGCACGAGTACCATAAGTGCAGATGTTTATTTATGCAAATTGACAGGCCTGACTGATTGAGCAGAAGTGCAATTTACATCCACTTGAAATAATTACAGTTTGTTAATTAGTAAAAAGGGGCTGTTGCATTGTGTTATTTTGTTTTATTAAAAGTAGAGGCTCGTGAAAGGAGGGTTGTAGCAACAACTGGATGTGCAAGAGTGGTTTGCTGTGTTGTTGCCATAGGTGCAGGGCCAATTTCATGTTGGTTAATTATAAGCATGAGGGTTGATTTGATGTGCTTCCTTTATTAGCTACAATTTAAAACCTGCAAAGATGATAGCTCAAGGGAGGTTGCTGTGGGTGCTAATGGTGGGCACATTGCTGTCTCCGTAGCTGATACTACCCTCCTCAGACCTTCTTTTGAACACATAAAACTGCAGAGGAGGGGCAGTTCTCTGCTGCTTTACATGAAACCTGAGATGAGATTTTAATTGAGATTTGCTCAATAGTAGCTTCTGATTGCTGCATATAGAGCAGGTGAGAGTGCTTCTTGATGACGGCGCTAAATGTGAAGGGCTAGAATCGTGAAACTGTCAGATCGTCCTCCGTGGCGGCGGCTGTGAACACAACACTTAACTCCGGTACTCTCCATCATTGCATACACAGCAAGCGACATACATATGCATGGAAAATAAACACGAGTACATACACAAACACGTAACAGCACGCGCACGCACACACACACACACACACACTGGCGCAGGCCTCTCTGTGGATCTTCAGGTACCAAATTAGCAGGCAAAAGCTCAGATCTGCCTGCAGTGGAGAACACATGGCTCCTCCTTTGATGTGCTCGTCTTTGGAGCATTTCCATATACACAGAGATGCTCAGTGAGATGAATTTAGATGCAGCAACCTGAAAAACACCAGATACTTTCAAGAGCTCACACCCATCTCTAGCCTTCTTATCTATCTATCTATCTATCTATCTATCTATCTATCTATCTGTCTATCTATCTATCTGTCTATCTATAACATAAAGGCTTCTCTAAAAGGGTCCAGCTGAGTAAAATAATTAAGATTTAATGTTTTTCAGCACTCATGTTCTGGTGAAGATGTATGGCACTCTATGGCACTTAATGCAGTCTAAGGAAGAGTGCTGGTCAAAACATTATTCCTCTCACCGAGCCTCAAAACATGAGAAAGCTATCAGGGCTTCTATCCTCCATGGAAGCAGTGTTTTTTTTGTTTTTTTTTTTTCTTCTCGCCATTACTGATTCTTTATTATTTCATTCAGAAGACTTCTTTTTCTGCTCTAAAGCCTCGCTGAAAGCTCACTACTGTTTTCAAGGTTGCTCTTTTATGCTGTTGGCTGTCTCCCTGATCTGCTCCAATGGTTACCGGAGGTGCATGAGTTATCCAGAGCTGCGACGACGCAACTTAAAAATTCTCCACCTCTCCCTGTCTTTTTCTATCTATCACTTTTCTCTTTTATCCAAGCCTTTGCTTCGGATGCATTGTGCATCTAAATGAATCTGTGCTACTTATCGAACCAGCGGCAAATGCAGGTTTTCTGTCGTCTGTGGCACGACTTGCATTTAATTAGTGAAGTAGGCCTCTTTCTAATGCATATGCATACAAGGAAAATGGCACAAATGGCACTAGATATGAAATGTGAAGTTGATTGCACATTGCATCGGGATATTACCCAGATTTTTGAATTACAAAGAGTATGTGCAAATTTACACTGGTATATTAAAAGATAATTGTAGTGGGAAAAAAGCATTGTCCTCAGAAATCGTAACAATTTAAAAACTGTTAAAACTGCTGCTATGAATGAAACTATCTGTCTGTCTAACCCTGAACACAGAGGGGATTGGGAGCTTTGGCTTTGAGAAAAAGTTTGACTTTCACTGAGCTGCTGCAGCACAGAGATTTGCACTCTTGATAAGAAGCCAAGGCACGTTGAATTGCCTGGTTGTCGAACTGTAATGTTCTGTAATTCAAAGTTACATAAAAAGCATTATGACAAAACAGAAAAGGAAACATTACTTAAAACGCTGCGTATAAACACCTTTAAAGAGTCCGAAGAGAACGGCATAATAAAAATTACGGCGCAGTTAGAGTCGAGTGCGAGATATAAATGAATAGTCCCAGATTTGGTTTAATAAAAGGCAATGGGAAACCGCAGCATTTTAAGCAGTGATTAGAAAAGAGCTGAGATTTGGAGCAGACCTCATTTTCTGGGAGCTTTTCTTCCAGATATATGAGATATGTGGTTCACAGGAAACACTGCTCTTCCATATTTAGTCAAGATGCATTTACAGAGAAGATATTCTTTTTGTCCTTTTACACCATTTTTACTCATTCTATAGCTTTTTCATTTCCTCTACTTCAGCGCTTTTACAAACCAACATACAATACAAGATAGTTTCCTAAATCATTTTTCTCAGACTTGGTTATCTTGTGCGTTCTCCTCTAAATCTCTAAAATCCCACTGCACCGTTTGAACCCTCCATACGGGCACAGTACACATCTAGAAGGCAGTCCCAGACACTGATTGCATAATGAACTGCTGCCTTAGTAAATCACACACTAATTACACACAGATAATGCTCACGCAAATTGAATGAAAAGATGCCGCGCAGATTCGCCCTGTGCTTTTATGTGCGTAAATCTGGCCCCCAAATCTCTTTCACACACATCACGTACATGTTTTTTTTTTTTTTCTGTCTGCTCGTCTCTTTCTGTCACACACACACACAGTACATACACATCTCACCCCTGCCCACTGGCAGTATCAGCCTCCCCTCTTATGGCAAACAGCATTATGTAGCGCTAAATCTCCTGACATACAGTAGTCCCACTCGATGGCAGCATGTTATTGTCAGCATATTAATTCGCTCTAATGCATTGTCATTGGAGATCACCTGCCTCCATCTTCTATTCAGGTGTCAAACCTGAAAAAGATCTATTGTAACAAAGGATAAACCTTCATCCCAGACATATAATTTACCAAGAGAGTGAAAAACATTTACAGCACCGCCGTGGTTGTATTTGTGGTCGGGGGCTCTTGAGACATCATTATCCTTTCAGTTTGAGACGTCTGGGGTGAGGAAGTAAACTCAGGAAAATTGGCTTGTCTTCGCCAGCTCTCACAGAAACTTGGGGGCCCCTAAAAGCCCTCTTTATGATACGACAAGCAATTGTGCCGTCAAGTTCCTCAACTTTGCCATCTTGGAGTTTATTCATTATTTTTGTTGAGTCAGTGAGCTGAAAATTGAAGGACGGCTTTAGCTGTTATTGAAGGTGGAGGTTTTCATTCAAACGCTGGCCCTGTATGTCTTATGTCACCTTTATAAAATGAAGGTCTTTCTGAGAAGCAGTGGGAAGACTTTCTCTGAAATTCGATTTTGTTTTTTTTTATTTTTTAAGTTAAATTTTATTTTTTGCAGCAATAAAACAGTACTTTCATGTCTTAATTTAAATAGTCCTTCATGTCTCACTGGTCAATCAGCGCTTAGTCACTAAGGACGTATATGGCTATAGTAGGAGCTGGGACAAAGCTGTGAAGTGAACTGAAATCTGGACATTGATAATAGTAAAATCATCAGGCTTTTATACTTTTATATTAACTTAATATTTAATGATGTGTCCATTCTCAGGATAAAAAAGTCACATGAAAGAGGTGTAAAAGATGTTACTTTGATTCTCTGGCTGGTGTGGCAATTTTCTCAAATTCCGACTTCTATTGGGTGAAAATTGTCTAAAATTGCCCCCCTGACTTGAGAAGCTTTGTCAGACAACTTTGCGGGGGAGCTGGATGGAAGCAAACAGAAGACGAAATATGTCACTTTGAAAGAATCTGTTTCACTCTAAACAGACGAAGAAATTCATGAGTCCTTATATTGAATCTGTTCAGGTTGGAATTTAATGCTACGTCCAATTTACCTGCGAACGTCAGCTGTCTTCACTGCAGTGAGTTTGCATGATTGCTGAGCAAAATTCCCATCAGCCCAAAGGTCTCTGTATATCTACTTTATAACCCTGATTTGAAAAAAAGTTGGGACGCTGTGTAAAACATAAATAAACGGCTTCACTGATTTTGCAAATATGTTTATTCTGGGTCGATGTTCACCACTTTGTGAAACATATGATTTTATAAAGGACATTACTACATCATAAAACCTTTTTTGGAATCAGAGTTGTGTATCTTCTTAGATGAACATATATGTATGAGCCCTGCACCATCTTGCTTTTGTGCTTTTGTAATTTCGTCTCATGCAAATGTTCTACTCGTGGTATGAGCAAGACTGAAAACTACTGTACAAAAAATCAGATAGGACACAGTTTGTTTTGACTTCGACACAGGACTTCAGTACAAAAAGGCTTTGATGGGAAGTAAAGCAAAACAATTATGTATTTATAGTGTGACAAAATTGAGAAAATACATGTTCTGCGTCGCAAATGTTGCACTGAATGTGTGTTATGGTAGAATCATATGTTGATCCTCCATAATGTTCACTCTTTTCTGTAACTCATATTTGTTTCACTAGAAATAACAGAAACAAAAGAGGGAAGATTAATCACATATATTTCAGTGTGTTTCAGTGATGTGGTGATGAAAAGCCCTGAAAATCTTTCCCAAGTTCATCTCCTGACCTTGGATTGAGAACTTCAAAACACTCATCCCTCGCTGTATCTCTCATCTGCTGATATTTCTCTATAAAGAAAGCCGAGCACACTAGCTTGCTCTCCTTTTAAAAGAAATTATTGATTGCATGCATTTCTCTCTCTCTCTCTCTCCCTCCCTCCCTCCCCCTCTCTGCAGCTCCTTCCAGACTGATGACGACGATGAGGTGTCTAACAAGACGTGGGTGCTGACTCCCAAAGTGTACGAGAGTGACGTCACACACATCCTTAACAGCCTACTAGATGGATATGACAACAAACTCAGACCTGACATCGGAGGTGGGCGCTGATTTTTCACGGATGATCTGTTTAGTCACAGAATCACAAAGAAGTACGCCCACGCTTGTGGTTAAATTTGCAGTCAAACACATATATGCGCTCGTTAACTGACATACATGCTTATATATCCAAGCGTTTTACCCATTGACTGTAGACACAGAAAGAGACGGAGCATCTGTGACGTCACCCAATTATTTCTAGAAGGGACTCTTTGAAACCTGCAGCCTGCCATTTTCTCACTTCTAGAAGACAGATAATCCATGATTGTGCAACGGTGTGAAGCCTGAGATGCTCGTCGGTGAACGCAAACCAACCCCAAAATATGACCCTCTTCAATCTTTTATCTTAATACAGCACTGATTCGCAAAAGATCTCACTTAGAAATATGCATTAGATGAAGGCAGTACTTCTCTTAGACTTGCGGAGCCAAAATCAAGCCGCAGTCGGAGGAATGACATCTTCAGGCACTTGTGCAAACTGAGATGAGACACTATAAAAAAAAAACACATCCACTGACACTCACATGCACATACATGCAGAGAGCAGGGTTTTAAAATAGAAACACGTCGGCTTTGCAGGAGCTGCGAAAACAGCCTTGTGTTTCGGTTCCTGACACTGCTCTTTTATCATTATTCTGTTTTCAGATGAAATTTATATGCCATTAGCTTCTCACACAGTCATTAGCTTCTCGCACAACAATGTTTGAGTCATAAAGCTGTTGACTTGACCTTCCAAAAAAGACTTGCAATTTGACTTCAACACCAGTGACTTGACTCTCGCCTGATGGCTTGGGATCACTTCATGTTGTCCCGAAGACCAAAGATTAATCATCATGTTATAAAAAGCGCTCTTTTATTTACCTCACAACATATATTTTGAATGAATTAAAGGTCCACTTGTAGCCAGTTAACAATAGCACTATTTTAGTTGCCTGACAAGAGGGCTTCATAAAACTTGGCTCTTTTCTGAATTTGAAACTGGATTTAGATTTTATAAAATGCTATCAAACCCCAACCCATCATAAAAACAGGAATAACATAACAAGGCACACCTGGATCAGCTTATATTGAAAGTATTGACATTTTCAAAAACATGCATTAGTTCTGTAAATCCATTCTTTAAAAGTCTAAAATGGCATTAAATTTGGTGAAGGATGCATGAGTTGTTGAACACAGTTTAGGTAAAACTGCATGAGGCAAGTCACAAGTAGGTTTAGCTTGTAGTAATGTTAGTCATGCCACTTTGAATATTTGAATATCTCTGTTGCAGATTGTAGAACGATTAGAGATAATGACTTTTTAATAGCGTGAGATGAAAGTGGTAGGCCAGTCGTAGATGTAGTTTATATTCACTACATTCAGGCTGTAGAGAGGATTTAATACACACGGCACACACTTTGTTATTACACCATGCTGGGCTGTACAAGGTGTCTTTGGCTATTTGCCTGTGTCCTTTACATGAGTGTGTTTGTGTTGTGTGTTGACAGCCAGAAGATAAATTATGTGCACCTGTGCTTATGTACACGCATGTGTTATGGTGGAGATAGCGGTCCGTCACGGCCCCGCGAGCCTCGTCTTGTCAATGTGAAAAGCAGACAAGTAGCTTACTCCCCTCACTTTGACAGACAGCTGGGCAGGTCTCCCTTGTCTACGCAAGTGCACATACTGTGTATCCTAAAGCCTGTCACGTCCATCTGCAAGAGCTGAATAGGGAGATCTTCAGTACCCTTGAATACTTGATTCATGGGTCAGTATTCCTGGGAAAACTGGTTTAAGTCACAATCTGTCACATACACATATAGAATAATAAAAATATACCACTCTATATGCTAGCAGTGAATTGCCTCTCCATCTGCTGCAGAGGCGCCGGGTGCTGTTTTAAAGCTGCAAATGGCTTGAATAAAACGGCAAGCCCCGGTCCGGTTATCAGTCTGTGTCACAGAGTTACAGTTGAGACGCTTTATGTTTGTCTTGTCGCGGAGTGCACCCACAGGAAGAGGGAAACAAAAAGTGAAACGGGCAACCTGTGCACCAGACAGCGGCAACAAGCTGCTCCTCCCGAAGAAAATATTGACCTCTTTTCTGCTTCTCTGCCAAAACAAGTGATCACAAACTGATGAGCGAGCATTAAATTATCATATTCTCTGCACCTGATTGGCAAATTTATACGATACTACATTGCTTCTGGTGATTAAATAACAAATTCTCAATCAGGTGTTCGTGCAACTTGGAGCCACCAACATTCAAACTTGCCTAATTAATTTTTTTTTTTGGCATTTTATAAGTGTTTTCTCCCAAATTGGAAGATTCTGTAATATTTGTGCTGCTTCCTCCACTGTTGACCTAAGCAGGGATTATATGTGCTACCTCATGAGCTGCTTCTTCACACCTGCCGCTGAGAAGTTATTATCCCCGTCCAGATTCCACCCCCTTCCTCGCAGGCATCCCGGCAAACCAGTTAGCATCCCATGTCCAACAAAAAGGGCACAATCCCTCACTGGCTTCCCAACAGCTAACAAGGTCAATTGCTTTAGGTGGGGAAAAAACAACCAAGCCGGAGGAAGCACTGCTGGGAGTTGACCTAATGCAGCTTTAAAGCATGACTAATGAACTGAGTGAAATGATGGCACAAGATGAAAGCGGTGGATGTGGCATGTATCGTAAATCCGCTGCGCTCAGCTGCTTTCATGTTTTCCCTCTCATATACAGTACAATATGTACAATGCAAGCATATAATGTGGCACATTTCACGAAGGGCGTCATCTTTATTCTTAAGACTTTATAAGTGGGCTTGAAGAGCAGCTCAGATCTGCTTTGAGGTGCGGCTTCAGCCCAGAGAGCCGCCGCGTAGTCGCTGCCACCGTCTTAACCGTCAGCTTCAAACGAGCTATGATCTCGCTCTTTCGGCGTTGGTCTTCCAGCTGCTGCCAAGTTACACAGCTACAGAGAGGTTATAATTAGCCGGCTACACTGTCATCTGATCCAACAACCAATCAACCGAGCAACCACGCCACGGCAAAAAGCGAAGTTTCTCCTCCACTCCTCAGAGCGCTGAAATGCTGTGGATTTAGATTCATCGCTGATTGTGCCACTGCTTCGCCTTTGAAGTCCATTGTGATGCTCATTTAATTTTAATGCCCCTGGAGTCTACTGTACTTCTGAAAACTGAAGCAAATAGGACAGAGACATAGAGAGCGAGACAGAGAGGGGGGAGAGAGCGAGGAAATTTGAAAATCCTTAATTCATAATGCATCCGTGGCATTGATCAAGGTCATCGCCTTCCAGAAAATAAAAAAAGCTTGTTTCATAGCATTCACAAATATGGAGAGCGATGGCAAGGACGTAAAGTTATTCTACAGTGAGTTTAATGAATTTGATTAAAATTAATTGACTGGTAATGCATGGTGATGCTTTATCAATCATGTACAAGAGCTAATTCGATCAGCCTTTTACCAGGACGCCTGTGGTGGGTGTGTTGGCGTGTATGATGTTGTCTCAGACACCAAGTTAGAAATCTTAGCACAGCCACTTTATGTCCACTGGCATCTTGGAATAATGATTCCTTGGCATCTGCTTGTACATTTATGAAAGACCATCCACTTTCCAGCTGGCTGTATAAAATAAGACCAATTTGTTTTTATTTTTCAAAGTTCTATTTATGCCCGTAGCTTTATGTGATTTACATATTTCATGCATCGCATTTTCAATACATAAATTCTCATTATGCCGATGCAATACTATGAACTAGTATTCACAGCCACTCATCGACAGACCTGGACAAAAGCAGCAATTAGATGTTGAGAACTTTATGCAAGATAAAGTATAGCCAGTAGCAGAGCGTTGTGTGTTTGTGTATGCGTGTTTATGCTGCAGTTTGTTCACACATGTTAAGGTGTGTCTGCAGGAGCGGGGCTGCAATGCACACTCATGTATGCCTATAAGTGACATGAAAAATGGATGCGAACCTGCACTCGCTCCATCCGTCTCTCTCTCACGCTCACTGTAGCTCCCGCGTCGAGCCTTGAGGCCACCCGATCCAGTCATCCATAAACATATGCATTAGATGGCAAAGTGTAGAAGCTGATCCGGGCTGACTTAGAGGATCTGACAAAGCAGAGACGTCCGTTTGACACCAAGCTGTCCGGTTTCCTCAGCCATAATTTGTCTGACGTCCGTCTGTCCGACTCACTAAACTGATGTAGGCAGTTGACACCAGGAGGTGTGACGCGTGGAGGTGGACAGATGTAAACATGCAGGTGCACGTGAAGGTGAACTAATTGTGTGAGCACAAGTTCCCTCTGAAGCAATCATCTTGAAAAACTAATATTTAATAGTTCCGAATTTTGAACTTTTTTCTAACCTAAAAGTCGAAGGAAAGGTGCAGCAGCAGGTCTGTGAGAAAAGAGAGTAACTGATTACCTATCAAGACGGGCTCAGGCCTGAAGCACAGAAGGACAGAAAAAAGGGATGGATGGATTGTTGCACAGGGCACAAAGGTATTCTGGCAAATAGGTCAGGAGAGTATGGCCGTAAATACAGACAAAGTGTGCGGTTCTCTGACATTGGCAGGAAGCCTGTTTGAAGATGGAATTGGTCCTGTAGGCTCTGATGTAGTCTTCTTGCAGACAAAGTAAAAAAAAAAAAAAAAAAAACCTGAGCCAGGGTTTCTATTTCATCAGCGTTATCTGAGGTAACTTAGACCTCGTAAAAACCTGATAATGTAATATCGTGTCGTAAAAGTAAAGTAGGATCATTTGATTTAGGCGAATTAATGTATATGCTTGAACCGAGTGAACTCAGCGTCTTTAGCTTTTACAGTGGAATGAAGAGAAGAATCACAAGCACCACCCCAGTTAGATGTCTTAGGCAAAAACCTTTAATTGTTTTCTTATTATTATTACTTACTGTGTATGTTTTGTTTTCAGTTTATTTTTAAGCCATTTTCAGGTCAGAAATTCACAATATGAAATCTCCAACATCTTTATATGTGAGCTACAGGCTTCGACAACAAATTAAAAAAATCAAACACCAAATTACAAAAACACCTGAGACAATAATCAATAATTGATTAAAACAAACACAAAACATTATAAAACAAAACTAACTAACAAAATAAAGCTGCATCTCAAGATTGGTATCTACAATGTGTCTTCTTCAGTAGTGCATTGAAATATTGGCTCGATATGTTAGAAAACTATGAGACTATTTTCTTGAATGTTTTTAGTTGAAAAATGTGTTTAATATTTTGTGTATTATTGACTTCAGACTTCCAATTTGGAGAGGAGACTTGGAGTGCGTGTTAAAAAATAAAATCATGTACTTTGCTTTGCCCATCTGTTTTTTTTTTTATGTTACGCTTTCTATTGTATAAATTTTAAGATATATTGTTTGTCTCATTTTAGAGATGTATTTTTTTTTTATCAAATATTGATGGTGTTTCAGCCTGTGGCTTGAGTGTAAAGATGTTTTGTGTTGTGAATTTGATGCCTGATGAAGTCCCATCATTGCATTTCCACCGAACTCAGTGTGAACATTGTGTGAGGATTCAAAACTTTCTTAAGCATGATTTCATCCTGTGCAGCTATCTGTCAGCCGAGAAGTGACGTTTCCCAGCGGCTTTGTATTCACACATTCACTGAAGATAATGACGATGATATAGACAAAACTGATGAACAACTTCCTGAAACTTATTGTGCATGATATGAAGAATCGCTGCTCGTCTGCTGCTAAAATGGATTTCCCTTTGCTTCTTTGCAGTCAAACCGACAGTGATCCACACAGACATGTTTGTCAACAGCATCGGCCCAGTAAATGCCATCAATATGGTGAGTCACACTGGAATATGTTGTCATTGTGTCATCATTGTTATTAATTATCAGCTTGAAACTGCATGTATAATTAAACGTGAATATTTACTCCCAATTTTTTTGCTCGGCCTGCCTCGGGGAGATGCTGTAGCCATCCAGAGAGAAGCTCTTCTCTCTGGAGCTGGCTGGGATTCAGCGTCTTGCTCAAGCACACTTCAGCAGGGCAGATGCTTGCTGTCATGGAGGATTGGTTAGTCCATATAATCACTATGCTGCCCCACTGCCCTTGCAGCGTGGCAACACAATGCAGGTGTCAATCAGCGACTTAACTGCTGCACTGGCCTTTGCACCACAGTGGATAAGTGTGCTCCATTTAATGCATCCGACTGCATTAAACAGCTCTTATTTTGAATCGGGAATACTGACGAACAGTCGACCAGTTGTGTTGCTAGAAAAAACACAAGCCAGTTCTCAAAGCAGCATATTTGCAAATGGCTGCGCACGTTGGCAAACCCCAAGATGTTGTCGCTTTGTAGTTGCCAAGAATTGCATCAGCTACAATCCGAGGTGTCACCTGTTCAAACTCTTTGTGGTTTGTTCAAATAAATATAGCAATTTGTGGTTTTCCTTGGATCTGGTTTGTACACAAGGTTTTTTTTTTTTTTCAGGCTTTTGATCATTTCTGTCTTGTTGTTGCTGTTGTCTGTTGGTTGGAGTGACACATTCAAATTGGGTTCTGGTTGCGCTACATGTGTTTGTGTTCACCAACTGCAATGCTGTTTACTTTCTCTAAACCTTTCTGTAATAATTAATCTGCAAATACTTACTTCCTTGATTCCAGTAATCTATGTAAGAATGATAAAAAAAAACCTTGCATTCACCTGATATATTGGTTCACATTGCTATTAACAACATGCCTCAATAAATCCATTTTGGAAAATATCAGTATTTGACAATTATAGTTTTTGTCAGTATTTGGATCTCTGTGAATTTAGGGTTTTTTGTTAGGCCTATCACTTATTCCATTATGTGCAACAACTGTATCTACTGTATACAATACTTGTCGTACAATACTAATAAATATATGTGATAAATAGTCGTTTTACTCACTTAATTTAAGATGTAAGAAGTGTGTTATCGCAAAGCCAAGTCGATGTAGCATTTGCTATGTTGCTCTTACAAACGTTTCAGCCAATATGAGTGGGAGAACTGGCTTCTTGTGCAGCATCGGCTTCCAAAAGGCATATTGGTGTATTCTTATTAATTAAAAGAACTATTTTGGAGTTGAAAGTAGGAAGACCCTAGAACATGTTGTTTTTTGATCACCATTACTAATGTTGCTACTGTGCACAATAACGCTTCACTTCTCTGTTTGAAGGCTGAGTTAGTAGATGGAATATATAGCTGTCGTGCTGCGGCGACGGCCAAAACAGGGCAGAACAGGTCATCTGATATTGGAGAGAAGAAATGGTTTTTAGGAGAGAAAGAAGGACTACAAAAAAAAAAAAAACCCACGTCAGCGTCGCTTTGTGTGTCATTGTTTTCTGTGGCACGTTCCCACTGAGAACCCACTTCTATTGTGATTCTGCAGAGCCGTCTGCTCTACGTGGTGAACGATTTAGTCTTAGCTGAAACGCCCACTCTCAATAACTGCAGCCACAGTGAAGTTGGAAGAGAAGCATTGATGATTGGATCTGTTAGAAAATGTTTGTGCTCTCGTTAGGGAGTTTGCGTGTGTGTGTGTGTGTTTGTCTGTGTGACAAAGGGGTTCTGCTGACACGAAACGTTCACATTCATATGTAACGAGCGTGGCTGGGCCTGAGCGATCACATGATGAGATGACAAATGTTGCGAGGTCGGTAGATTCTCACGAGCATCTGAGCGTGAACGCGATTATGAATTTTTAATTATGCTTTAGGATTCTTTGAAATATGGCAAAGTTTCCACTAATGTGAGAGATGAAAACGGGAGGGGACAGACTGACGGAGAAGAAAAAGAATCATAGATTAATGCTTCGCAGCCGTTGGAGCTGAGCGGTTGTGTGCCGCAGTTTGAAGTGTAAGAAGTGCGATTCTGGGAAAGATCTCCAGTATATATAGGTTAAAGGAAAAAAAAAAAAAAAGTTTATCCCACTCAGCAGGGCCCAGATGAAGATCCAAAGGCGTTCAATCTTTCTCTCATCACTGGATTTGAACTGTCTGTCCTTTGTGGAAAAAAAGGGAAGCTGAAAGGACGGGAATGCTGCCTGGTGAAAACGTTATTTTTCAAATCTCGTTTAGGACTCTTTGGCATGGATTTAGGCTTTATTGTTGGGCTAAGCTTTGTCGGGAAGTTAATGCCTCTATGCCCTCTTGCACACAAATCCCCAGATTTTTTTTTCTCTCTCTCCTGCTGTACTTCACTTTGAACCTCAGGGCTCAACCATTCCAAATAACGAAATAAATAAGAAAGACCGATCGCTCCCTCTCACTCGCTGCCGCTCCTCTCACGTCTCACCTTTGCTCTCAGCTCTTCAACTCCGCCCGTGCCTCTTTCCGCTTAGGTTTTCATCCCTCACATGTTCTAACGCGACTCACGCAGGGACTGAATAGGAGGCGGAGGGTTTTGTGAGGCTCGGGACAAAAGTGTGCCAAGGCGGCAGGTTATGAGGTTAGATAATACAAGAGCCAAACAAGGGGAATTATTAATTGCCCCGTTGAACATTTAATTTTCAGGTTGAGGGCGTCAAGATGGTCTTTTTCAACAGCGCTCTTTAGTAGGGACAAAAGGACTTCTTGGCCTGAATAGACACCATCTTGTCTGAGGAAAATGTGCCTGCAAATGTGTTCCAGCATTAAGTTTCCTCTGGCACAGAAAAGTTCCCCTCAGACGGAAGAAGCCGAGGAGTGCCTCTGCAGCCCACATTGTCGATTTGATGTCATTGCATCTCGCAGTTAAACACTACACATTGGTGACAGCGCTGGCTGCAAACAATACTGTTTGCAAGGTTTTCCTGACAAACAGAGACTTGCATCCAGCGTGTTATGTAAAGCATGTTCAGCTTTTGAGAGTTAAACAGTTTCGCTAAAACGGTGTCTTGTCTGTCTGCAGGAATACACCATCGACATCTTTTTCGCTCAGACCTGGTACGACAGAAGGTTAAAGTTCAACAGCACGATGAAGGTCCTGCGCCTCAACAGCAACATGGTCGGGAAGATCTGGATCCCGGACACGTTTTTCCGCAACTCGAAGAAGGCCGACGCCCACTGGATCACCACGCCCAATCGCATGCTTCGAATCTGGAACGATGGCCGAATACTCTACACCCTGAGGTAAAAATGTCGGGGATGCCCGAGATGAGATATTAGTAATAAAACTGATTTGGATGTTTCTCATTCATCTAATCACCCACCGTGATTGATTGTGTAAGAGAATTATTCGACTTAGCAGTTATCACTATCATTTTATCACAGTGAAAGGTTAATTTGTCTGTTATCATTATCTCTGCCATTTAGCATCCTCTTTTACCGATAGTGTGTCTAAACCAGAAGATAAAAGAAAGTGCTGTTAATTACAGAGTCAAATGGGGGAAAAAAGCATTTATTTACATAAACAATTAATTCCAGCACTCTCAGCTGAATAAAGCAGAAAGCAATCGATAACGGTGAAAATACATGGTAAATGGTCTCATCTCAACAATCCCAGCATTAAAGGTGGACTGAGAACTAATAACATACACTGTGTGCATTTCTTTTTCTATGTGTGTTATTATCAATTTGTTGCCGCTGAGGTGCTTCCTGCTCTTCCTGGAATCCACCACGAGCAGCGAGCAACGCGCGCACTTGAAGTACCTAACAATTTACGGCCTCTCCACATTAATGATTCATGGTACTGATTATCCTGAACAGGCCTTGGGCAATTTTAAATTTCAGCATTTTAAATTTGACATTAATTAGCGCGCAGGAGCTCTGTCCTGCTGAATTGAGGCAGGAAGTTGTTAGTGACGAGGGAACACTGGGACCACGTCGCCCTAAACTGATGCTTTTAGGCGCTCTTGCATTGAGTGCGCGGCTTAAAAAGGGAGCATTTTTCATGTTGCTACTTCTTTTCATTAGCTTAAATTTCTGAAATGCTTGGGAAGATTCTTTTTCAAAAGTATAAATATTGTTATGTTGCCTAATGGCCCGTTCTTGCCTGAAGAGCTTGAGACTGGACAAATATGGAAGCAGAAAGAGACCGTGTTCGCCCTGTAATTGCAGCTCAATAATGATATAACTGCACACTGTTTGTGAGGTTAAAACCCCAGGATGTGAAATATGTGACACAGGAGGATCAATTAAAAGCAAATATTAATTGTGCTTATTGTTATGTTTTGCGGGCCATCGTAAATACAGCGGACATTTACGCTACAATATATCATCAGTGATAATAAGAGAGAAAGTCAACTCTTCTGGACTCAATCAAGGCCGTGATGGATGTTCTTCTATGCAGAACACTACCCCCTCCACTTCATTAATTTGTTAAGGAACTCAGAATTTAACCACTGGTTAATTAGGATGACCGCTGTGATTGGGAGGACAATGATACATGACAATAGCGAGTGCATGGATGGGTAAAGTCATTTAAGGTCATTCTCTCATTAAGGGGAAGTTTAATGACTTCGCCTTCAAACTCTGTCAAGTGTGAAAAGGAGAGACGGGTGTGTTGCTGTGAAAAAAACATCAATTTTAGTTCAGTGGAATTTTAATTAATAACTCCTTGTGTTAATGCAGATAAGGTTAGGGGTTTAATTCTGACTCCTTAATGTAACTATTGCATTGTGACTGGTATGCATTTAAAAACTATATTTACACATATACATTTTACTATACATTTTTCACCACAGTAACTGAGCCAGCGGATCTAAATATTGTGTCTCTGCAGGTTGACCATCGATGCCGAGTGCCAGCTTAAACTGAACAACTTCCCAATGGATGAGCACTCATGTCCCCTGGAGTTTTCAAGCTGTAAGTTTGGCCATATGCTGATACCCCACTGTTTTACCCCTCCCTCTCTTCCTCTGTTTCCTCTCAAACAAACACACACACACACTGTGGCCAGCCACATATGAGCCTAACAAAGACATCATTTAAGGTATAATTATGCAACAGGGCCAAATCGAGGAATTCAAGCTGCAGTTCTCTCCCCAAAAAGTCAGATCAGTCATGTGTGTATTTAGGTTTAACATGTTAATGCACATGAAAGTATTTTTTGGCTAACATGCTATCATAGTGTTTAAAAAGCCCTGTAATAGATATAACAATATGAATGTATGTGTTACAATATGAGAGATGTGAACAAAACCTTTGTTAAACCATTCATTTATTCATTCATTCACAGTATGAACTGGCATTTCAGCAAAAGGGATTTAATAATAGATGTCTCATTGCCAACTCGACCAGAGGCAAAGCACTGATTGATTTTCCTGCACTTTGTCAATACTGTTCTAAAAGACATTTCAAAAAGTGACACGAGTCCAAATGAGTCAGTCCCCCCCTCCGTGTGCAGGGCGGACGGGGGGTAAGTTATGCTAATGAGGCCGCTATGGATCTACAGAGAGATGCACCATGGGATATTCTCCAGAGAGAATTCTTCCTAAACAGCTCGAGAACAACAAGAAAGAGAAACCGGGGGGGTAGGAGGCCTAAAAATGGAACAGAAGCATTCATTTAAATTTGATGAAAGCCATGAATGTTTTCAGAACTTTGAAAACCGCTTGATGTACAGTACATGAGCTCGATCTCGGAGGCAGCGGGCGGAGCAGCGCGAGCAGCGATTCATCACGCGGCATATTTTCTCAACACGTGCCGCAAAGCAACAGAGCATTGTAGAGTTTCCAGTGCAACCTCCTTTGTGGTTTTGTGGCCAGACAGGATCTGATTACACTGTACCGAGGTGGAGATTGATGCAGTGAATTATTTCAGTTGTGCTCAAAATTGCATATTCATTTTAATATTTTAATTTCAGCAACAACAACTAGCTCCACAGTGAATTCATGGCGTTGAGCTCCAGGAGCATTGTTGTTCCCAGCTTCCCAAAAGGACACTGAATCAATCATTTGTGCTGGGTGCGTTGCCAGCGAAGGAGCAGACTGTGCCTGCCTGGCTGCCTGTAATGTGGCTAACGCGCAGCTCCTTCCATCCCCTGCTCCTCTGAGGTCCACCATTACTGAACGTCTGAGAGCACTTTAGTCATAAAGCCTTTTAAAGTTTGGAGTGAGGAAGCTTCATGTGCATTATTCAGGCCACTCCCTCGTCGGCTGCACGCAGCTCATCACCGGACTGAAGACAGCACGGGACAGCTGAAGATCATTACATTCAGACTTTAGCACCTGTTTACATCCTGTCATAGGAGAGCCCATTTTCAAATTGATCTAGTTCACAAGAAGGTCTACAATGTTTTTTTTGTTGTTGTTGTTTTCCAAATTGGGAAACCACACACAAGCTCAATACTAACAAGTATGATTTGATTATGAAAATACATCTTCTCATCTAAGTGAATCAGCATCAGACAAGTGAGATTGTTACTCACAACCAGAGAGCATCCTCTTGAGGTAATGAAATTACTGAAATCCAACTCATAGCCAGCCATGGATCAATCTTGCAGCGTTTTGCTTTTAAGTCAGCTCAGTGTTTCAGAAAAAGAAGCTTTCTCCCCACAGATGGACTGGATGTCTTGTCAACATGCTGTGCAGGAGTCTGTTATATAATGGTTGTTTCATGAAACACTTTATTTGCAAGCTAGTCGGTATGGATTACTCTGGAATAAAACAGACTGTGCTCTATGGTTATGTCTTGTATCGAACATTGTTTTATATAGCAGCGAGCTTATGGAAGGAGAGGAGATATTTCCTGAAAGGGATGAATGTTAGTCTTTGAAAAACATTGTGTCATTTTTGCACCAAGCTCCTCTTCTCTCCTCTCCTCTCCTCTCTTTTTTGTAACTAAGCCCCATTTACCTCTGTTCTTTCCTGTTCAGATGGCTACCCCAGGGAGGAGATTGTGTACAAGTGGAAAAGGAGCTCAGTTGAGGTTGGGGACATTCGCTCCTGGAGGCTCTACCAGTTCTCCTTTGTGGGCCTGAGAAACACCTCTGAGATCGTCAGGACCGTCTCTGGTGAGAAAACAATCTATTCTTCCTTTTTTTTTTTTTTTCTAACAAGCCTCTTCTTTCTTACTTGTCCAGTCAAGGCTGACTGAGTACGCATGTTCCTCACAAGTGACATCCTGCTTGCGTCACTGGACGGTCGCGTGTGTGTCAGAAGCGATTTCTTGAACCTGTGAGCGCCGCAACGGAAAAGCGCTTCCATGGGTGCCGCATGACACAACGTTCATGTTGGGCGTGATACATTTAATCTGATGGAGGCAGGAGCGTGCAGGCAGCATCGCCCTAATGTGATGATATGGTGCCGTTTCATATATGAAAATATTAAGGGCATTAATATTATTACTATCAGGCAGGACCATGCATGCCCGCGACTCTAAAGACATTAGAATATAAATGTCTCTCTCTTGAAACTGCCATTCATCTTCCAAGTCTGATCTGGAAACAGTCACTGCTGAGGCTGATCTGGTTCAGGTCTGTGTGCAGGGGTGTCTACATGAATCTCTTGAGGAACAGGAACAGGATGCAGGATGTTTTTATCCATTTTCGGTTCAGCACTGCCTCAAGTAAAATTCACTGCTACCTACTGTGTATATCACATCTCCTGTGAGATGGGCAGACAGATTTTCAATAGAAGACCATTTTTTTTGCTGGCCGACTGGGATGGTACATTTTCAAGGATCTGTGGATGTATTGTAAGAACTGGATAACTGTTCCAAGATGGCTTCCTATTCTGTCACTCAGTTTTTCCTGACTATCTTTCCCACGCATGAATGACACAATTGTTTTGCATAATTGTAATTGTAATTATATACTGGACCTTACAGTTCAAATTGTGATACTTAAGAGGGTGATTCTGAATATGTGTGATGATTGTGAAATGCTTTTAGTTTGCCGCTTCCGTCATTAAGAAGTTTCACTATTTCTGAGCCAGAGTGCAACATGACCCACAGTTCACTTTATGGCCTCTCCTCCAAAATTGTGCAGATGCCTGTTAGAAAAATGTTAACTGAAATTACAATAACTGTCGTATTTGCATGGACGTATCTGCATGTGTTAGCTCTGCACTGATATTCTTCCTAAAATGGTTCCAACAAACACTAAAAAGTTACTTAGTTACTTACATCTGCGCATCCTCTGTTTTCCTCCATGTTTTGTTTCAGTCTATGGATAAAATAACTGCTAAGAATCATTGTCAATAACGTCATGCACATGTGCAATGAAAATTAGATACATATGCTGTAATACATTTAAAAGCCTTTATTTGCAAAACAGAAGTAATGCTTGCCAGTAGAACTTTGAAAGATTGACTTTCTCACCAACATTTATTTCCCATTTTAATGCTTTTATACCTGAGTGAACTGTCCTTCATGGCCTGCTCTAACATGGGTGGCTGATTTTTAAAGAACGCGGCGCCTATTAAACAACACAGTGAAGGAAATTGTGCATCGTTCATACAGTATTTTTATGACGTGCTGGCTGCGTTCCATTCAGAGTGATGCAGGAATGTGAGCATTTGCTTGAGGAAAAACAGCTGCCTTCCCCGGACAGTGTTGATGTTGCAGAGAAGGGCCAAAACTGTGTTTTCATGCATATGCTCGTGTTTGTTTATGTTTACATTCCTGAGATGTCGGTAAGTAATCTATGTAATGTTCTGCGAGGAAGTGTTTGCATTCTTTACGCTCGTCTGGGGCGTGAGAGAAAGAAAAGCCTGCCGCAGAGATTAACTTCGGCCGGAGGAAAGTTCACCCTCATTAGATCAGCTGCAGGAACTGACTGAACATTTAGAATAAGGGTCTATTACAAGTAAAATATCCCCTCTTAAATCCTCCTGTTGAATTGCTTACAAAGAAATACATCCATTTATTTGCCTAAACTTGCAACTTTAGAAATAATGCAAAATGCAAAAACCATCATATGTTTCTACATTAATAAAAAAACATAAGGCAATCTTTCCTTCTTCAGCTTCAACTCTGTTTCCTTTTTATGAGATATTCAATTCACCGGAGTCTCTGTTGTGCGAGTATTGATCAGGGGGGATGGATGTTTTTTGGCTGTCCTCCATCTGTTTAGAATATACTGTTGGCTGGAAAGCTACACAAAGTAAAGTTATTGTATAAGACGTCAGGCAGTACAGGGTCATTATTCTTGCTATTATTTGCAGCTCAGTGTCTGTAATCGTTTAGCATACTGCCTCCCTTTCACAATGAAAGGACAGACTCTTAGAAGCTGAAAATCAAAATCAAAAATCAAAAGTGAAAGCTTTTTAAACCTGTTTTTGGTGATGCAGGTGTGATTTTACTGGATAAATGTGCATATACTGGCAATTGGTAGTGGTGGAACTGATCAACAAGGCTCTCCTGTGTTGAACAATTAAGTTGGAGGTAATTTTCGGTTTGGAGTGTTTGCTGAGGGCCTAATTGCTGCTATCCCTGTTAGATAACCCAGTGCTCTATAATGGTGACAAACAAAACTGTGACAAAACACCATGAGTCATCAGCTTTTACAGAAATCACACTGTGCAAATGTTTGATCACGGTACGATGTTAATGCAGCTAATGGGTTGGCCTCTGTAATATAGATTATTATTTAAAGTATTTCAATGTAAATAATGACATCAGATGCAGAGAATCCGATTTCTGCTTACTTCTATCAGAAATACACAGAAACGTGCTCGTATGCACTCGTGCACAACGTACCCATGGGAATTACTGAGTTCACCCAGTTGTTCTCTAATTTGCCGCAGTTCAACAGAGCATCACTGCAACGCAACGCTCACACACGCCCATACATACACACAGGGAGGGTGTTTTGGTGTATACGGTACGTGTGCATCTGCAAGACTGAATGCTTAAACTTCTGTGGTGCATGTTGATTAAAATAAAACCAACTTCCATGTAAAATTTCTTTCAGTTTTAATCAAACATTTTTCAGCTAACAACATGAAAAGGCAATCTGCGTAGGAGGACGAGCTGTAGTGGAGAATCTGCAGCGTCCTCTGACTCGCTCTCTCTCTCTGATCTGGTTTGTTATTTCCACAAACAGCCATCTGCTCTCTTGTCAGAGCAGAGAACCTTGACTGTGGCTGAGAGACCTCTTGTCTCATTTTGCAGTCAGTTTGGGTATCTGACCTGCTTCAAGATTCATGAACACAACATCTGTCTCAAAAAGCAGTCAGTTAGGGCCTGATAATTACCCAGTCATCTCAAGTACTCGCCGTGTGGCGGGCGGCGCTCCTGAGAGGTGTGCTGGAAATGTAGAAATATTCCTTAATGTGTTGTATCATTATCAGCTTTGTTTTTGTGGGCAAATATTCTAATAAACAGTTAATCTAATGATTGATCTAATTCGAGATGTTTGATCACTGAGATGCAAAATTCACTTTTTTTGACAGTAGAATTCAGCTAAGTTTGCTCTGAAACTATATGACGCTTTTTCATTTAACTTTTCCGGAGTAACTTCAATTAACTTAGTTTTTAATTTGGCTTTTAAATGTAATGAATTTATCCTCTGGTATTCCTATCCAGTAATCAGTCTGCAAAATGAAATATGCTTTTGAATGCACAAAAATATGTTAAACCGTATTTTATTAATTGTTATAATCGATCATATCTAGTCTAACTCTGATTCTAGTAAAAGTTGGGGTGCTTGAATGTGTTAATTTTCTAATCCTTTTTGACATATACTCAATTGAAAACAGTACAAAGACAATATATTTAATGTTTGACCTCATCAGCTTCATTGATTATTGTTAATATCTGCTTATTCTGAATTTGATGGCAACAACATGTTTCAAACAAGTTGGGACAGGAGCAACAAAAGACTGTGAAAGTTGTGGACTGATCCAAAAACACCTGTTTGGATCATTCCACAGGTAAACAGGTTCATTGGTAACAGGTGATAGTATCATGATTGGGTATGAACAGTTGAAGAAGCACAAACACTATATATTTTGCTGTTGTTGTTGTTTTATACGTTGACCAAGCTTGAACACTGCTGCTGTGCTGACTGCTACATATCTGAGGGCTGTTGCCAGCAGGGGCCTGTGCACTGTAAAGTTCTGAGTAGGGAGGTTGTCCTTCAACCGGACGACCCTGGGTTCAAGCTCTCATTTCAGCATCTGCTGGTGTGTACCACAGTGTGCTGTCCACTGAATCCCTGCCAGCTAAAGGGTTCTGCAGCTTTGTCCTGCATGGAAGGTTATCGTTAGTTACAGTTATTCTTTAAAAATAAAAAAACAAACCTTTTTACAGCATTGCGGTTTGAGCACTGTGCTGCATCACCGTCGGTTCAGCCGAGTTGAAACGGGTCGGCCGAGGCAACGGAGAGGATGTTTAATGATAAGCTAAGCAGACAGGCAGGCAGGTGAATTGGCCTGATCCAGACAATGATGACTGTAGCAAATAGTCAGAGGAAGAGATTCCCTCTCATTCTATGAGACAAGCCAACCTCTCCCAGGCTCAACTTGTCACAGTGCAACTCGCATCACCTCTGCTCGATCTCTTTTGAAAACCACTGAATGATTTAAAAAAAAAAGTGATGCATGATTAAAAACGATTGAGTGATATTGTAATTAAAGGGGGCTGGGGCGGTGGCACGCCATCTGCTGCTCTCATGCGGTCGCGTTATAGCTTTTTTATAACGGCCGTGTCTGTTTTTATTTGGCTTCTCTTCCCTCTCTCAGCCAGTGTCCAAAGGCTCGGCCTCTTAACGTGTCACTTCACATCAGGGCCGCCTGTACTGCCTGGAAGCCTATACCTGCATTTACAAACACACACACACACACACACACACACAAACATTTGCATGCACGCACACACTGTCAGACTTAGAATAAAAAATTTAAAAAAATCACTGCTACTTATGACAAGCACAGACCCTTGAAAGGACACCAGTGGACAGAATAGAGAGAAGCCAAAAGAGACAGAGAGGATTCGAAGGCACAGCTAATGTCGCTGTTAAGTTGACCTCAAAGTTAACCCCTCGATGACTGGGTTGAGCTTGATGCTGGGAGCTGTTTTTTTTCACCCATCTGCCAGGCTGGAGTTCAGGGATGAACATCATAGTGCAGACGAGAAGAGAGAGAAAAGAAAAGAGGAGCAGACAAATGATAGAGAAGGGTGTAGGGAATATAATGGGAAGGCGTTTTATTGGTCCTGCAAAGAAAAATCACAGACTAGGATCCATGTTGCCAGTTTATAAAGGTAAAATGTGTAATGATGTGAGACTGTGAGCAAAATTGGTGGATTTTTTTTGTATCTGAGACTATTTTTTGGGAACAATATAAGCAACATTTTATAAACTCTTAGTCCCCATTGGATTTTGGGTATTTTTCTGCAAGCAAACTGTCAGAAAAGAAAATTAGCTTGTATTTGAAGTGCAGCATGACTTGGAAAGTAATACACTGTATACACACAGAGCTTGACAAACCTAAATGTGTTATTTCTGTGGTAGCTAAAACATCATTGGTCACTGGTTTGCATCAACGGTTGTGTGGTTGCTTTAGTGCATTATAGATGCAAGATAGATGGAGGCGGGAAAAGAAGATATATTATGAGCAGAGAACTAGATGATTAAGTGAATTTGTTTCATGGGTTATTAGTCTTTTTGTCCAAAGCCGCTCATTAATGTAGCCAGTGTGGTGCATTTACATTAACTATCAGATACTATCGCAGGGGTCTCTCTGCAGCTGTTAACCATCTTCCCAGCACATTAGTGGAATAAATGAAATTAAATAAAGCATTGCTCAGATGGGCAAGAGGCTTTTCCTTTCAAGCATAAAGGGTCGATGCCATTTGCCGACTAACTTGTTTTGCAGCTAGCTTCACTTTCCTCAACGGTGAATCAGGGGATGGTTTCAGCAGGACATGAGGTGGTTAATTTGCTGTGCTTTTAGCTGAGTACAAATGTTCACTGTGTGCGTCAGTCAGCGGTACATATATGTGTGTGCGTTTGAATTGAGAGTGCTTTGGTCTGCGTCAGTGTCCATGAATTAATGCATGTTCCTATGTGTCCATTTGCTTTCATGCACATTTCAGTGTTTGCTCTCTACTGGATGTGGTCTTTTTTTTTTTTTTTTTTTTTTTTTTACATATTGAAAGCTATTCTTAGAGTGACCTTCCAAAGCCGTGGCGTGCGGCCCTGTTGTCTGTGTGCGCCCGCCTGTGTGATTCAGTTTGAGTGGAGAAAGCCCAGGGACACATCAGTGGCCCTCTCCCGATTACGGAGCTCCACAGTTTGCAGATGATTCTTTGATGGGGCGAATCTGGAGGCATTGTGGATGAAAGGAAGTGACCCGGCGAGAGGAAACAGTCAACGAAACAAACACATGAACACCCATGCGCGCCGTATATATAAACCCACTCGTGCTAAGCACAGTCATTTTCTGACAAGCCAAAGGATTCCCCTTGTAGCGTGGCAGAGTGCATCATTGTTCTATATTTAGGCCCTCGGTGCTGCGAATGGGGACCTAGACCATAACTTAATCCTTAACTACACTCCCACACACTCTCATACACAACTAGAATAGATACAGTTCTGCAGCAACAAAATAATGGAAGGCGAAGAATCACATTAGAATGAGCCCTGAAGATGGATGTAACATTATTCTATTTCACGGCCATTCAGTAGTCAAGTGTTCTTTCGCTGTCCTTCTCTCTGATAGCACAATAACAGTGGGTTCTTTGTAGAAGAGAATCATGGACGTCGGGTCCTTTAGATAACGTTTGAGGTTTATGTCAGGTGTATGTAAAGATTAGCTGGGTTGCATTAAGGATAAAGGAAGGAATTAAAGGGAAAGTGTTATCAGATCCCTTGGAAAAGAAAAAAAAAAACAAAAAAAACAAAGATGCCACCGCGACAAGGACGCTTGTCAACAACTGCCTGGTTTAATCAAGAAAAGATGGAGGGAGACAAAAGCAATAAAGCCAAAATGCCAATTTTTATTATTATTATTATTATTATTATTGTTACTGAGACATTGCATCCCTGATCAAATAAAACACCTGCTCAAGCTCGAGCATATTGTGTGAAATTATTCCAGTTTCCAATGCATAAATTGTCCCGATGAGTAACACTTCATCCTGAGAATAATTCACAAAAATGTAAAAAAAAAGGGGGGTGCAATGTGAGATCGAGGAATATGCAGATACATGCAGAGTGGGAAAATGTTCAAATATTACTTTATGGCTGTGTCGTAGGTTGTCATGTTTATGTAAATGTTTCAGTGATGCTTTGTTGTGAAAGTGCAGTGTCTTAAATTTGCATGTAGATGCTCCATTTTTTTTTTTTTTTAGGAGAATATTATATCAGACATAAGTGGACAAATTGAAATATTACACAATTGCTGCACAGTAGGTTATCCATGTCTTTGTGCCGTATATGAAAACAGTAATTTCATCACAGCAATAACACCTTGCAGCTCTTTATCAGATGACGATTGCTCCGTCTTTGCAGAAGGAAAAAGGTTAAGAAGTGCTGAAACAATGCATTAGCCATGGTTGCTCTGTTGCTATAATAGCTGCTGTCTCTAATCCAGCCCCCCCCCTACTTTCTGTGCGTTCTCCCTCTTGCTTCTGGGTGATAGTTGTGATGGGCAGGAGTGGGAGGAAAAATGCTCTGACTCAGCCAGAATCCTCCTTTTGTGAAGTTAAATACCAATTTACACTCCTCCCCATCCCCTCTCCCATCCTCCACACGCACATCCTAACCCGCCCCATACACAACGGTATTCACATTTACAAGTGTCTGCTCTATACAACCCACTCCACCCCACCCCTTCTTCTCTGCTCGCTCTCGCAAAAGAGATTTTTTTTATTTTGCGCCCGGTGTATTCCTGTGTCCTACTTTTTACAACCCCCCTCCCCCCTCCAGCTCTCTCTTTCTCTCTCTCTCTCGCTGCCTTTCTCAGTTGACAGTCTAATAAGCCAGTAATTAAAACCTGAAAACAGGCAGTGGTGATAGGCCATAGGAGAAGAGATTGCTTTGGGAGAATAAGGCTCTTGTTTTCTTCCCCATCGACCACCACCTGCATATAAAAGAGCGCCTGTGGTGCAAAGCAGAGAGAGAAGCACAGATTTAGAGAAAGAGATTTTTTTTGTTGTTGTTGGATTGTCAGTCCTCTCAGTGTTCTGTGGTGTTTGTTCGTTTTTTTGGAGGACACACCGTGAAGCACACAGGGATATGGATTGAAGACAGCGGGTGAAGGTCGAGAAATAGAATAATATTCAGGATCAAAGGCTCCACTCATGCACTTTCTCTTCTACCTTCATATGTGAATGTAAATATCCTCGTAATGTATATTTTTCATCCGCTTTAATGACACCAAACATTTCTGCAGCACAACTGCAGTTGCAACATGAGTTTCAGGGGCAATAAACTAGGACAGCGGAATACATTGACTACAGAATTAAAGTCATCTAATTTGCAAGAGCTGGGGAAAGCAAGTGGACCTAAATAAGTGAGGGTGTTGTTAGTTCCTGTTTTTCGGTTGAGATGCCGGTAGGCAAAGATGGAGGTCACGGGGCGGAGAGATGCAGGGATTAAAAAAAAAAAAGGATGAGAGGGAAAAAAAGAAGAGGATGTTCAGCCAATATCAAAACAGGTCAAAGCTGTCAGAGATGCAGTTTTTGGAGGTTTGTGTTCTTCTTGACCTCTGCTGGTGCAGCCGTCACTCTGAAACACCGCTCTCTCTATAACGGTACGAAGCACTGCAAGGTCAGACTTAAGTTGATGGGGTTGGTCTTAGAGTTTGACACAAGGAGAGTGAGAGACTTTGTGAGCCTGAAGGTGCAGGAAGGGAGATAGTCACACATATACTGTAATTCATGATGACATGGTCTTTTGGATGCTTGGACAAATATTACTGCACCTGCTGGTTCTTCTAATACTACTACTACTACTACCACTATAACATCTATGCTACAGTGTTGGTACATAAATTCGACAGCTTTGAACAGCAACATTACAAACACCACAATATAAAATATACTCAATTACCTGCATTCAAAATGTTTCTTCAGAAAAAATAGTAGTAGTAGTTGGCAGAAGAAGTGTTATCAGATAGACTTAAAGTATCAAAAGTAAAAGTACTCAATATGCAGAAGTGCTCCTTTCCCATTAGTATATTATCATCTATGGTATATTTCTGTTTTATTTTTACTGGTGCACTAATGTATAAACAATATTTTAATGTTATAGCAGGTCAAGGTGGAGCTGATTTAACTACTTTATATACTACGGGAAGTTGAATTTCCAAGAATTCATAATGTTATTAACTGATGCACGTAACAAGTAAATGTAGATATCAAATAAATGTGATGGAGGTTAACTATGAAGTAGTATAAAAAGAAATACTCAAGCAAAGTGCAAGTGCCTTAAAATTGTACTCAAGTACAGTATTTGATTTAATGTAGTCAGTTACATTCCACCACTGACCACAACCACTATACACATACACTAGAAGCATTACTCATACTGTAAGACAGCTGCTAGTATAGAAGTACCTGAATAGCAAGTGTGTACAGTAGATTGTGTGTAGCTATTAGAAATTAGACTTTGTGTAAACAGTGCTATTGTAAAGTGGAATATTAGGGCTCATTTTTTTCAGAGAGCTGTGCAGAATGAGTGACGTTGTGCTTGTAGTGTCCATGCTCACATCTGCATGCACACACTAAATGAAGTTTCACAGTGTCTTCTTGCTGCCCTGTCGAGACTGACAGAGCTGGTTTAGATGCTAAAAGCAGGCCAAAGTTGATGCCACTCTGTGGAGCAATTGTTCCAAGGCCAAGCCCTCATTGCTCAATAAATTGTTATAAAGTTCTGTGCTTGGGTCCTAGATACTCTTCTCAGGCAGCTTATTGGCCTTGCGGAATATTCTGCGACCCAGGGTTTCAAAGTAATTAGCCATAAGAAATAAGGAGAGAGCAGTTGTGGAACATCCTGTGTCTGGTTGGTTAATACATTTTATAAGAGGATAAATCTCTGGCTATTAAAACAGAAGCAGCAGTTTCCTCGTGAATCATAATGACACTGTGCAGCACATAACCTGAATTCTGGGGAACCACTTAAAGTGAAATGCTTTCTTTCTGTTATTGTGGTATTAGAATTCAGAAGAATCTGTATTTATATGTCATACCTGGCGCATGTTATTACCTTGCCATGCCTTGAAAACAACACAATGTGTCTTATCTGTGTATGTTATGCAAATGCATGCCACAGATACTGTAATGTATCAGAAGCCCATTACCAGTAAGTCTAGCAAAGGCTACAGTGAAATTGAATTTCAGTGAAAACTGTCCAATCTGTATGCAGGGATGCATTGTTAATATTCATGGTGGATAGCTGGGATCATGTATGAACTTAAGCACATTTGCTTATAGGGCGTACTGCATTGAAAATGTTGGTTTCTTTAAGTGAGCATGCTGTGTTTTTCTTCTCAAAGTGCTGTTTTGGCAAAGCTTTGTGATTATTAAGGTACTTAGAAAATGCTACTAAGTCTGAGTATGCACAGGCATAAATCAGTGTTGTAGTTTTTGGGGCAATTCTGCCAGAATATGATTAATTAGATTTCAAAGCTTAAAACCAGGGATCCAAAAACTCTAATCTGTAATAGGACAAAGCCATTGGCAGTGAAATGGGGACTGATTGTCTGGGCTTATTCAGTGTTTGTCTGAGCTTATCCATCAAATTTAAATTTAAATTACATTGTTGCTATTGTAAAGACCACTACATTGTGCCGCTATGACTGGAAAAAATCATCCTGAAGATATCCTATAACAGTGAGTTTTCTTTTTTTTTTCTGACAGCATTTATGATTTATTAAAGCAGATGTTACAATAAAATGAAATATAGTAACTTTAATTGATTCCTCCTGGTATATGTTCTGCAAAAAATGTATCTGACTCATCCCAATCAACCTAAAACAGCATTATAAAATGTCTCACTTTTGATTGTGACCACTGACAGTGCAGGAAGTGGCTTTAATCTGCACAGCTCAATGATTCAGCAATGCATACGATCCTATATTTTAACAGTTCAAATGTTCTGAAACATCACATCATAAAACCTCAAAGTTTATATCCTGTGGCTGTCATTCTTGAAGAGGGCATCTGGGAGGTACTTGTAGATTTTTTTTACAGTTTATTTGAGAAACGATCTTGTGCAAAAACACCACAACAGTAACAATTTATCATCAGTTATAAAAATAAATAAATAAATAAATATGGCCGGCGCTGTGACATCCTTGCCCTTCGATTTTCTGTTTGAGGCTCTGCAGGCTTTTCAGCCACAGCGGTTATTACGACTGGAGCTAACTACTCAGTGCTTCTGCTTTTTATTGCAAACAAATTGGTGTTCCTGCCGTAGCTCTGGCTTTTTGTTGAGGGCTTTTTTTTTTCAGGAAAGAGACAATCAGTATTCTGCACCAGGTGAATACAACAGAACTCTATGAAGGTAAAAGCTAAAATGGCGACAGCTGAATCACTGAAAAAGATGCAAATTGCAATTATTGTCCATCCCTTTTTGACTGCTTGCTTTAAAATATCAAGTCACCTGTTCGTCCATCTGTTTTTAGGTTTTCCATTTTATTTCCTTTTTCAAGCATATGCAAACAAATCAAAGCTGAACAGATTCCCCACTACATTGCCTGTGGAAAGCTTTTTGTTTTATGTCTTTCTCTGTAGTTTTCTGTCAATGCCACAACATCACATTCTCTTCTCTCCTTGCTTTTACTTTTCCCCAATTAGTTGTTTTTATTTTAGATTGCAGCTCACCTGGCCTTTTTTAAAGAAACACAAGTCAGACAAATAACTCGAGGCATCAGTGTCGTGACTGTTGTGTCCTGTCGTTCGGCCAAAATAGAACAGAATATAAGACAAATTGGTGATACAGTATATGAAACACTGGGAGAAAAGTAAGTGAGAGCGAATGTTTGAACTTGGAGCTTATGTAATGAGTGTGAATCGCATCTTTCCTCAGCGTGTGAATAAGAAATAATGAAGCCATTTTTAGACGAGGTAAGCTGGAACTGAGAGCGAAGTGAGAGAAGTGGCTTGTGAATGTGTTGGCTATGTTTTTAATTATATGATGCGATGGAATAAACTCGCTGATGGAGTCTGGGTCTTAAAACGTCTGCAGAGGAATAAAACAATTTAGGTGAGGACAAGAAATAAACAAGATGTTTGTGGCCTGAAATAGAAGTGCGGTGTTCTTTTAGATGGGATTACCAACTGGGCCGAGGGAGCAACTGTCCCGTGGTCTGTGTGGTTATTACTTTCTGGTGATTTGATTAGTTACAAATGTACAAAAACTATATTACAACATATTTAACATGCTTTGTAGACTCTATTTCTATTACTAATAGAAACTAATATTAGCTAGTGTTGCACGCTGTTGGCGCTGTAACCTCAACGTCACATCCTCAAAATCATCCTTTACATAGAAGTCAGTCCACAAGCTGTTAACGGCAACCATGACAGTTGGGGAACATCTAATGTTTTTAAGTCAGGCCTATAATCTGGTCACACGTTTTAAAAACAAAGCAATCAATACATATAAATGGTTTCACGTTCATACATATTGCACCTTTAATCATAGACACACTAGATTACTTTCACTTTGTCCCGACCTCTTCTAAAGATGGCAAAGAAAACAGTTTTGGCAGCTTCTTACTACCTGTCATAAATCCTATAAACAGCCTTGCTCTCAATAATTTCAGAGCTATTAGTGTGTCTAAGAGCGGGATAATCATCTGTCTCCGTCACATTCGCTACAATGTTAACAACAAGGCAATCAAACTCTGCGGACTCCTGCCTGCTGTTTAATCACACTGCTGTGCTGCTGCAGTTACTCACCATGACACCGCTGTGACATCATCTCGCCGCCCACCGTCGGGCAGAAACCGCCGCAGTGGCCTGTAACCAGTTAATCACTGGCACATAGCTTCCAGTCATGTCACAGGAAGTGGTGAGTTAACATCCTCTGCGAGTATTGTTGACCCCGGTAACCAGCCGTGGCGTAACCCCGGTCATTAGCAAAACTCCCGTCGCCCTCGCCAACACACACACACACTCGCACATGCACGACAGCATCCGCCGCCACCTCTGATGCAGACGACCCCTGACAGGAGAGGAGCTCAGTGAGACGGTCTGTCAGCAGCTCTGCAATGTGTCTGGCTTGTCTGGCTTCGTTGGATGGCCAGCATGTGCCTCAGGTCTCTCCTGCCCGTCCACATCCACACCAATTTACAGCCTGGCTGCCAGCACAATGCTATTCTCATGTGACAGCCTTTTTTTTTTTTTTTTTTTTTTTTTTTATTCGCGTCAGCAATCCTCAATTACTATGTCACATTCCTATGAACTCCCCTGTGGCTGTTGTGCAATAATGTACATGCTCAATACTACAACAAATACAGGATGTGATAACAATTGCTGTATTCTAATAATAATGAATTTTTTTGTGTGCGTTTCCACCACGGTTGACGGCTCATACTCGAAGAATGATCTTTTTTTTTTTTCTCTCTCTTCTGTGTGTGTGTCTAATTCTGTCGAGTGTCTCTGCGGCTTTTAACAACAAAGCAGCTCTGTTTTCTGATGAATGATCATCCCCGCCAAGTTTTTATTGCTTTCCGTAGATTACATCAGCTTGTATAGTAAATCGCTTTTGCCAGGGAAAATTTGTGATCCTAATAAAAATACTCCAAACCGTATCTTTAACGCAAACAATGGTTTTGAGCTGTTGTCTGCGTGGTCGATTTTTCACGCGGCTGTCATCAGTGTTTTTCATTCATGAATTATAAGCAGAAAGGAAATGGATAGCGATGTAATTATAGCAATGAGGTGGCAGGATTTGACAAATTTTAACTTTTAATAACAAAGACACAAAGAAAGATCTGAAGTGAGAAATTAGCACATGAAGTTGAACTGATAATTATCAAGCTAGGAGCGAAGCTGCCTGTAGGATCACACAGTTGGATACATGCGAAAGAAATCATACATGTAACACCAGGTGTGACGGCTTCTTCATATTCATTGCGATCCGCTGAAGAAGGTGAATTCGACCTGACTTTTAACAGCGTCGAAAAAAGAGATCTGTCTTTAGACCCTGTGAGGACGGAGTGTGAACGCTCTTGTGAACACGCCCTCATCTGTTGGCGTTGACAGATGTGCGGTTCTTGCTGAGGTTAGTTTGAGGGCCCCCATTAGGAGGTACACAGGCACGGAGGCTTGGATGCTTTGATATCCCAGCTGTAGTCTTAGGAGAAATAAACAGAGAACTTTCATCCCACACAGGCATGAACGTGAGCATGTTTTCTTCTCTAACTGAATCAGAAGGAGTCTGTATGTTTGACTGTCCTTCGATTTTCTCCCATCGACTTCACACTTGGCGGGTGTGTTGCTGAGGACCAAAGGAAGTGCAGTGTCGAGTGCAAGTTCTTGAGATATACGAGACGTATTTATTAATAGTGTAGTGGTTTAAAAGGTGACCCTTATTAACTATCACACTGCTGAACGGCATGCTGGGTACAGCTCACTCTCCTTCTGTATGTCATGGCAGGTGTATTGCTCAGGACCCAAGGAAGCATACTGTCGAATGTGAAGTGAAGCAAAACTGAAGGCCAAGCAATCGGCCCATTTAGACAGGCAGGTTTTGAACGAGCATTGCAATAGTTAATACCACAACAAGAGCAAAGTTTGTTTGCTTGCATGTTTGGGAGTTTTTAAGCACAAAAGCAAGTTATGGAGTGGAACAAAGGAAAAAAACACTGATGTGATCTGCGTCCAAAGATCCATTCAGCTTTTTACAATTGTAGTAATATTAATATTTAAAGCCCCTATAGGTAGGATACCAAAATATCTGACAGTGGCGACTCCTAGTGGTAGCAGTGCACATTAACACATACCGCTACACCCACCTCACACATAGACTGCAACAGTTTTCAGCAGGATTGTATACTTTTTTTTTTTCAAACACAAACATATGCCACCAGAATGCTTTAAAAGATGGCAGACAATAATTTGACACTTTAAATTCTATCCAGCAGGCAATCGAGTATAAATGCAAAACAAAACTGAGCAAAACCGTTCACACACTCCGCTAATTGCGTCAAGACTGTTTATCTGGAGCACTAAACTATTTTCTCCCCGTACGGTAATGTTGTGAAATCCCAGCCAAACACTTAAACCAGTGAGGGAACTGGAAACCATTTTGTTTTCGAGTGGAATCAGGAAGTCATTAACAAACTGATGCATTACTACGAGTCCTAATGGCAGGCGGGCTGATGCAGATACATCAGGCCGCCAGAATGGAGGGCACCGGTCGATAACGCCTCCTCAAAGTGTCTTCCTGGCAAGCGCTGTGGCCTGTAATGAAACTGGCGAACAGACGAGGAGAGGCGTATGGCAGCAGGGTCTCACACCGGGCCGACCTCACCCCCGTGGTGGAAATCCCATTATCATTAAGAGTCTGAGGTAATGTGAAGGAGGCTTTGTGCTGCTGACCAAGCTGAAATAAGTGTATTAACCGGCAGTTTCTCAGCTGTCAGGGGTCTCGGTTTTGGGCCCCTGCTAATGTAATGTTAATAAAAACAAAATAGTGGGCTGCGGGACCCCTGAGAGCAGCCTTCATGTGTCTCTCGTACTCCTACAAACCGCGGCAGCGCACGGTAATATGCTGCACACCTGCCTGCATCAGCAGAAAACACACGTGGCGATATGAACAGTTATGGTTGTGCTGCTGGGGTTATTGCACTTGGTTTATTTAATGATGCCATCATTGGCCGGGTGAGCAGAGGTGCACGCCGGGATAAATCACCTAGACTCGGTCCCTGTCCAGACGCTATGAGGGCTCGCTCGCACGGGGTGCACATGTTCGCCGACATAATAAACACTGACAGTCTCATCTCTTTCTGTCTCTGTCTCTCATTAGCGCAGAAACACACAGATGTTGGCTGTTTTTCACTAAACTGCAGTATGTGTTGTGCGCCCTTTCTCATGAGGAAAATTATTAGCCAGCTGTGCAGTCCCCAGCTGCAGAGACTCTTCCATGTGCTGTGGGTGTTTAAACACACACACGCTCACACACACACACATACACACACTGCAGATGCGTGGCTGAGAGAGAGAGTAGGTTGGTGCCCTGCAGGTTACAAACCACAGCGAGAGGCCAGGGGAGGTTTCCGACACTGCTAACAGTCTGATGTTAATCAATTAGCAGACGACTGACTGAGCTGCAGGCCAGAGCTGAACTGCCATTAAACCCAGAAACAGACAGACAGGTACATAGATAGACAGCTAGAGGAGGACAGTAACTATTGGCACAACATTGTCAAGCTGGCACCAATACGGCTGGAATGTGTGTGAGGAGTTTTGTTCTTTTACATGCCTGTTTTCTCCGTTTGGTTCTGGTTCAATATCCCCTCCTTGCATGTGTATGAGTGTGTGTGTGTGTGTGTGCACATGTATGGCTTCACATGCATTTTAAACAGGCAGGCCAGATGATCCATATTGTCAGGGTCAGGTCTATCTGGGCTCAGCTAACCTCAACCTCTTAACACGTAACATCTGCTGGGGTCAGGCAGCCAGTGCAGGGATGGCTCATCATCAGCTGGATGCTGGTGTTCATGTTCCAGCTAACTACTGGCAGGAGACGAAGCGAGTGTGTGTGTGTGTGTCTCCAAGCAAGTCCGGCTCCAGCTCTCTGAATCGCTCTGTTTCATTTTAGGTCTCCATTGCCTCGGGCGAACATGCAGTGAAGACTTTGGTTACACAACATTATGTATTGATCAGTCCATGACTCAACAGTTTGTTTAATCCACACTCGGTGTTGACAACCTTCTTTGATCATATGATAATGTGAAATGACTTAATAAACTGCGCATACTGTTCACCTCCTTTCTTCTTTTCATGAATCAATATTCAAAACTAGTCTCTTACATTTTTACACTGATGGAGTAAAGTCAGTTCTATCAAGCATATAAACTTTCTGTCTTCCCCCTGTTGTTCATTTCTCCAGGAGACTATGTGGTGCTGACCGTCTTCTTTGACCTGAGCAGGAGAATGGGTTACTTCACCATCCAGACCTACATCCCCTGCACCCTGATTGTTGTCCTCTCCTGGGTCTCATTCTGGATCAACAAGGATGCAGTACCTGCCAGGACATCACTGGGTAAAAATAAAACTAAAAGTTTTTTTTTTCTGCCACAAGATTTTTATTATTTGTTGTACGTGCTGTAGTTAAAAAAGTAGAGAGTTAGTTGTATTAAATTGTTTTCTCTCTTTCCCTCTCTTTGCTTCAGCTCATTCGTGTAGTCAGTCCACTAAAGCTGCAATGATCAGATGGATGGATGGATGTACTTTATTTGTCCCAAACTGGGAAATTCTAGCTGATTAGTTGATTAAAGAGAATTGATGTCCAACTATTTTGATAATCAATTAATCGCTTTGCTCATGTTTCAACACAAAATGTCAAAAAAAGTCTTAAATATGATTTGTTGTTTTACTATCTTCTTCTTAATGTATTAGATTGTTGGCTGGACAAAAGAGGTAATTTGAAAATGTCACTTTGGGCTCTGAGAAATTGTGATGAGCGTTTTTCACAATTCTTAACACTTCGTAGACTAAACAATCAATTAATCATGAAAATAACTGGCAGATTAATCAGTAATGATAATTGCTGTCGTACAGTCCACCTAGCTCAAATGGTGAGGTTCATTAGCCATCCTGACCTTAATTACCCCCCTTTGTGAAACTCATCAAGAACCCTGAGGTGGTCACTCCCCGCCTCATACTAAAAAGCAGCTTCCTTCCTGCCATTCTCTCCTTTCCCTCTGTCTTCTCCTTCACCATCCTTCCTCCTCCTCTTTTTCCCTCTGAGACAGGGCAGCTGCTTAGGAATCTAGTCCATCTTGATTAGAGGAGCCTATCCTGGCACATATGTTTTCATGCATGCCTTAATGAGGCATTAATTATGCAATACAGCAGGGGAGATGCAGAGATGCAGCCTCAGCGCAATAATAATGCAGGTGGCCTCTTCGCTGCATGAAGCAAAGAGATGCTGAATGAGAAAAAGAGGGCAAACGTGAGGATTTCAAGGAAATTTGTCAACTTTTGAACTTGCCCTTGGCGTCCAGTGGACATCCTCAAAAGTTCGCTTGTGATGCAGTTACGTCCATATTCCTTAGTCAGCTTTCCTTTTGGCCCCTCAAGGCTCTAAATCTTGACCTTAAGTCCATGTGATGTGTAACGAGCATAACTGAATATAAAACAATCCCTGCAGGCAGAAAACCTCATCCTACCTCCCGATCATCATTACTTTGCCCATCATTAATCTCTCTAAAAATAGGTTGTTTGGTTTTCCTCCTGCTTCTGCAGCTCCAGACATGATTTGCAGTATAAATAATAACACTATTAATTCCCTGCTAAAAATTGTACCAAGAGTCAAATATCTTAATTTCCTTTGAAAGATGATGCGGGTGGTACAGGAAGCCAGGTGGTGAGGAAGAGGATTAATGCAGATGACATAATTCTTAATCCTTCAATGCCATCCAGAAATATATCAATTCACTCACAAATACTGCAATGCTAATCTTGAAGCAGACTGAATGTCTTTGAGTCCGTGTTAAATTTAGAAATAAATCATCTTCTATATACAAGGCCTTTACATGCATGGTCTGTTTGAAGTGAGGAGGCGGTCTTGTTGGATGTTTGTTTGTTGGTGCTCGGGAGTTGTGGCGATGCTGTTGGTAATCTGTTGTATCAGTGTACTTATAAATGGATTTTCTCGTCATGTGGCGTCACCCCGCCTCCATCTACATCATCATTAGATGCAAACAGAGCGGGTAAGAGGGGAGTTATCAGATAAAGGAATGTAGTTGTGAGTGTGGTGGTCAATTGCAGCTAAACCAGTGAAGTACAGTATGTGGATCAAGGGGACAGTAAAACAGCTGTTCTCTCCTCCCTCATGGGCGTCTCACTGTAAAGAGCTTGCAATTGAACAGCCGACATTAATCCTCCTTTATATATATGTATATAGAAGATATACAGCGCATCAGTCACACAGATTTCTGCATTGCATTAATAGTTACAAAATCAGCTCATTTGTAAGTGCTTCTTAAAATAATTGATCATTTTGTTCTATCATAAAATTTATCATATGCAGCTCGGTTCATTTCGGTTTAATTCTCCAGTGATTTTTTTTTCTCCCTCAGGCAGTAAATGTGTTTGGAAAGTGAAAAATTAACCTCCTACACTAAAACATTTAGGAGCACATGTGTTCCTTAGCTGAAAAATATATGAGCACATGGCCATATGAGTTGAAAAATGCATTAACACGTTGAAAAACTGGTGTGTGATCTGTGAAAATTATTAAAAAGCAAACGTCTATTCTGAGTCTGAACCTCGGCTTCGGCTCGTTTCAGCTTCCTTCCAACGGTGAAACTATCTTGAGGAGAATATTTTATTGGTAACAAATGCCAAAATTATCAGTAATTATTCTTTCAAGTGTGCAGAATCTTCGTAAAAAACAATGTATAGACAAATCCAAAATGAATCTCTCTCAATCTCAATGGGATGTTTCTGGGTGTCAACCTCTGGACAGTGTGTGTGTTTGTGTGTGTGTGCGTGATTTGTCTCATTTCCTCGGTTCTCTCCGATCTCATTACCAGGCATCACCACTGTGCTGACCATGACCACGCTGAGTACTATTGCCAGGAAATCCCTTCCAAAAGTGTCCTATGTGACCGCCATGGACCTGTTTGTGTCCGTCTGCTTCATCTTCGTCTTCGCCGCGCTCATAGAGTACGGCACACTGCACTACTTTGTGAGCAACAGGAAGCCGAGTGCCAAAAAGGACAAGAAGAAGAAAAACCCGGTGAGTGTCTTTCTAAAACTAACTGACGTGAACTTGTTATATATATAAGAAAGGTTCATCAATTAAATGTAGCTACATCATTATTTTCAGTCATGTAATATAGCTTTGTGTAACATGTTTACAGTGTTTACAGTATCCTTTATTTAGGTCAAAGGTCAAGTTTTCCCTACGTGCTCTCTGTCCCTCCCCCGCTGCATTACACTACTGGGATAAGCTGTAGAAAAAGCTATACACTCGCTTAGTATCCATAAGGGAGCATCTTCCCAGGGGCCACCACGTCAAATTACTCAATGAGCGAGGCGTGCAGCTCGAACCTCTTCCTAATCTGCCGCACATCTGTTCCAGTTGTAATTTAGACCTGTGTCACATGACAAGACAGTCGGCCTCATGTGAGCGTTAAGTCCCTCAAGAGATCACAGCAGCTCGAGCGATCTCTCGCGAAATATGTGGAGCCGAGCACCCTCGACGGTGAGACTAGCACTTCTCCTCCAGCTAGAGTTGACGTGTGGTTCCAGAAATGAAGAGAGTCAGAATGAAAAGTAGCTCAAATCTACCACTTGAAGTTGGAGAAAGTTTTTTTTTTCTCTTTGATAACTAAACCAATACTTTTTTAAGGGGTTGTACGTAGGTATCTGATCTTTGAAGTCATGTTTTTTTGGGAGGAATTGGACTCTAAGTATATAAAATGTTAAACCTCTAAGTCTACTGTGCTTGGGTGAGCAGGAGTATTGAACTGGAACTTCGGGGGGGGAAGTGGGGCGTTCTAGTTTCAGCCTCTCTAACTAAGGTTTTGCACATGGTCTGACTGTCTCGTGGGCAAATGAATGACTAATAAAGTGGAAGGTGCAATGCCAGTTTGCCATCTCAGAGGGGATTTTCTAGGTTCCCTGCATGACTTGCCAAGATGCGGGAAGGAGGATGTATGGAAGGAAAGGAGGTCTGAACTTCTTTTGATGTTCTTGAATTGTTGAAAATATGGAAATTGTAGGAAATCGAGGAAATATAAGTAAAGTTTTTTTTTTTTACTACTTGTAAGCTGTTCAGGTTGCGCTGGATCTAAGACTTCTTGAAATGCAAAGGTTTCCATTTATCAGTTTTCCTCTCGTCAGTTGCGTGTGTACGTTTATTTTAGAATAATGACATATATTACTACAACATACGTTATATTTCACATACTGGAACTGACAAGGATGCATGATGAAGTGCTTTGTAAGACAAATGCTCCCAACTTGATTTAAAGATGTAACGATGTTTGACTCACGGGAAGTATTTGAACATCTGCATTGTGAACAATGTTTACTTAACCTCTGTAGTTTTGCAATATGTATGCATTGTAATATTTTTTTCCTAAGGTGGCGTAAAAGGCATGTGAGATACATACTGTATATCCCACCATGCATCTCCCCCTGTCTCTATTCGTAACATGTATGTCTCTCTACAGTATTTCTTCTCTTTCCATTTTGAGTTAGACAGTACAGTGCTTGTAATTTTCACACATTATCTTGTGTTGATTTATTTTTTTCTTGTTTTGATGGGTTTTTTTGTTCTCTGTTTACATGTATTCTTTGTTTTTTTTGTCACTCTCTTTCAATTCCACATATTCTTTGTTTCCTGTCTGGACAAAAAGCTCCTCCGGCTCTTTTCCTCAAAGGTATATTGCCTGTGTCTGACTGCATGTGTCTGATGCATTTTGGCTCTCTGAGCCCCCAGCACCTCACTGCTTTTCTGTCTGTTCTACAGCAGATACGCCTCTCTATATTCCCTTTTTATCTACCTGCATTCTTACTGTACTCCTCATCAGTTACTAAATAGGTATCACAGATAACATTAAAAAGGGCCACTCTGCAGTGCACAGTGCGGAGGCAGCCAGCCAGACGTACTTATGCAGTTTTTAAAATTCAAATAATCATCCCACACATCCCGTGTCCAGAGGAATGTAACAGTCCAGGCCCAGTGTGGACTCATTCTGGCTCCCTCTGTCCTGTTTCACTCTTTTGTTGTTGTAACCACAGTGAACTAGCAGCCGCTGCAATAGCTTCCTCTTCTTTCCCTTCTCCTGCCAGTAAATCTATACCTGTGTGATTGTTGGGCTTCTCAACCTGACGCTTCCTACAGAGTCAGCAGAGCCTTAACAGACTGAAACAGACAACCCCTGCACTGTGTTAAGTCTAATTCGAGTTGGAGGTCCATTCGGAAGATTAACACATGTTAATCTTTAAACAACCCAAAAAGCATCCAGGGTGGGTGGGAGCGAGCAAAGATCAAAATTTAACTTAAGTCAAGACGAAATAATCTGTTTTTACCACATAGAGGTCCACAATGTGTATTTATTTACTTACAATCAATATTTTACTAGGAAGAATATTTTTTATGGTCAGTTAATTTAGAGATGAGTCTAAATGTGCTGCTGAAAAATCCACCAGCAGTATTTAAACACTACCATCAATTATTCAGCCAGATAACCAAGGGATCCTCCAGTAATGATCCTCCTGTTGTCGTCTCTGAGAGGTTGTCTACTTTCAGCCGGTTAAAGTTGCCAATGCCACTGTGTTGTTTCTTTGTTTTTTGGTTTTTCTGTTTTTGGTTTTTTTTGCTAACACCAACACAGCCCAGCTTGACCAGGCCATGCGGCAGGATGCTGTTAATGCTCCTTCTGCTTGAGCTTCCACCGCGCTTCCTCCAGTGCAACCAATCCCCTTTGAGAACTGAGTCATAACCTGTTCCGCTAATCCCCTCATTAACTCAACATACTGTCCGATAAACGAGGACAACAATGCTGAAACTAACCCGTATGTTGTTTCGTTTTGTGGTTATGTATCGTTTTCAAAGGGACGGCAGGTTTGTGCACTAGTGCTGGGCAAGACGAGACGTTGTAGGGAATGAACAGTTCAATCAAGTTTAAGTATTTTAAGCTTGTTTGAGGATGCATGCTCACAGCAGATATTGTTGTGTTCAAACTGCAATGACCTATTTTATTTGCAGCAAGCATGCCGATTGTAGACGCACACAAAAAATGGGGGCAAAAACATTCATGTGGCAAAAGAGGGGGAAAAAAAATGTTTTGTGATGTTTGTTGCAATTAAAAAAATGATTAATATTAACTCATATTCTCACAACACAGAGCATAAATATATTCAGGGTGCTAGTGCAGCCATTTATAGATTTTTGTTCCCATGTTATTAAGACAAAATGCTAAATGACAGCTGCTGGCCCTTCTTGAGAGAAAGTGATGAACTTTGGAGTATGCTCGACTCACTGTGTCTTTTTTTTAAATGATGAGCTTGACACCCTAGTTTATCAGCAAGGTCAAGGATCCTTCCATTTCTGCCAAAGGGCGGAAAGTATTTAATCTGCCAAACAGCCAGAATTCCAATTTGTGCAAAGGTGGCGTGGTATTTCCAGATAAAGACCGATGAAAACTGTTTGAATACTAATTATCTGCCTTTAGAGTGACACAGACTCACTGATGTCACTGTCCTATTTTAGGAACCTTCACAAATGAAAAGCATGTGCCCTCCAGTGGTGAGCGCAGTTTGAAAAGAAGATTTATTTAACCCATTTCATGACAGAAAGAGTGGGCTGCAGAAATATTGAGCCGTGTGCTGCACATCTGCCAACACATGCTCCTCCCTAAGCTTAGCTTTATGATGCATCATAAGCCAGTTACAACATATCTTATAAATGTATTTCAGGAAAAAAAAATGGCTTACAACATCCATGCAGGTCCAAATTATGACATTATGTTGAGTCACTGGGCAATAAAAAGATTTTAAAATCTGCGCTTAGAACAACACAGCATCTGTTTGCTACGGCCTTTTCACAGCATTGTTAAATGTTGTGTAGCAGTAGTAGTGTTCGATTTTTTCATCACTGGCTTGACCCTTGAGACTTGATTCCTGGAAGCAACAAGCTCAAAGTGACACTGAGACACCAGTTCAAAGTTTGATAAAGCGTAACAGAATATATACAGTCAGGAGCAAGAACAGGTGGGATGAGCATTGAATGGAAGCAGCTTGCATCATGAGCCAAAGTTAGAAAAAGGGCTACTGTGCTCAGGTTTCAGGGTGTGATGAGAATAAAATGTAACAGGGAAAGTAAAATATTCAGCTGCATAGTCAGAATTTAAAAAATAGAGGGGCATTGCCCAGCACTAGCTTAATATAGCTGCTAAATAAAGCAGTCTGGACTTCTGCACCAAAAATATTATGATCGCCTCAGCTGACAGCTAGACCCCAGCCCAAAGGTGTAATTTGCATCACGGGCTCCACGGGGACCAACCCCTTGTCACTATAAGCCTCGCTAATTACAACCACAGGTGGTATTTATGAGCCGATACGTATTTCCTTGACATTAAAAGGGTCCATTGGCAAGTTGAAGGTGCAAATTACATTTTGCTGACTAATGAGAGAAAATGAAGCGAGTAGGAAGAAAAGCTCAAATTAGGTCCCCCGTCATGTCAGCGAGGTCTTGATGGCGGCGCTCCGAGGCTCCGGTGGCTAACTGTGTCGTTTTTGTCCTGTTAAAAGCAGACACCCACGGTAGACATCCGCCCACGCTCGGCCACGGCCATTCAGATGAACAACGCCACGCACATGCAGGAGCGAGACGAGGAGTACGGCTACGAGTGTCTGGACGGGAAGGACTGCACCAGCTTCTTCTGCTGTTTCGAAGACTGCCGCTCCGGAGCCTGGCGGCACGGCAGGTTGCACATCCGCATCGCCAAGATAGACTCGTACGCACGCATCTTCTTCCCCACCGCGTTCGGTCTCTTCAACCTGGTCTACTGGGTCTCCTATCTCTATCTCTAGGCCCGGGTGTGCATCCGGCCTCATCATACAGTTCATTACATTCTGCATATGCTCTGCGCCAGCAAGGGACATTGTGAAGGAGGGGACCCACTGAAATACCCAATGATCTGATTTAAAGCGTTTGCTTTAATTCCCTAGTTTTGAGCTCTTTGAATTTTCGGTCATTTCATTTGATAACTCTGACAGACATTGCAAATGTTGTAGCATTACATTTTAATGGCGTGAGGAGGTTTTTCGATGTGTTGTGAAAACGTTGATTATGTGAGCAACGAGAATCTTTGTTTTTGTTTTCATGTTTTTATTTTGGGCTTTTTTATTTATTTGTTAATTTCTTCTCAATTGGATTTTTATTTCAACGTATTCCTTTCATAGTAAACAATTAAATAAATAGCAATTCAGATAACAGCAAACATCGGAAAAATCTAAATAACATTAATTTTCTTATTGATTTTCACTTTTTTTTCCACTTGACATACAATACACAAAATCTGAAGCACTTTAATAGAGTAAAGTTAGACAGTGACATTAAAATTCATTTTGGGGATGCTAATTTATTTTGATCTTATTTAGCTTAAGTGTCGGCACAGTTACACATTTCATTTCCTGTGTGTGGTCAGAGAGAGATGATGCTGTTTATGGACAATGCTCAACTGTACAGACACTGTATATATTTTACTATTACATAGTGGTTTACATTTATTGCATGCACCTTTCAGGCCAAAAATCAACATGTTTTATGGTCTTCTATTGTTGGCTACGGAAACTAAAAAAAAAAAAGAGCACTGTTGATTATTATTCAGGATTTAATTATACTTTTTTCTAGGAAAATTGGAAAAAAAATAAATGATAAAAAAAAAAAATGTGCCCAGTTTATCCTTTTAAGTTGAGGAATCGACTTTGCACACAGGTGGAAAGATCAGCCCAGAATTTCCAACAGCTGGTTAAATTATTTTCCTTGCAGCCATTATCTTACTGTATAGACAACACTGACCTCTCATCCTCTCCTCCATTTGCCGTTAAAAGCGAGCATTTACATAATGACACACTGCTGTTGTATTTTGGTTATGCAAGCTTTTACAAGAGAAACTGTTCTAAAACAAGTTCCGATTTTCTGATAAGAACTCTTTTTTTTTGCCCTTTACATTAGCAGAGTCATAACTGCAACTGCCTTCAAATAGAGAAATTCAAACTCAGCTACTCTTTAATGCAAATGTTAATACAGACAGCTGTATGTGGTTTTAAAATCCCTGCAGGAGAACAAGGTTCATTCATTGTGTCACTCTTCTTAGATGAGCAACAAAACAGTGAAACAAACCAAAAAAAACACACAAAAAAAACATGAATTGATAATGAATGAACTTAACAGCTTCAGTCGAGTAAAAAGCATCTGCCTGTGTCGTGAACAGATGTGTAAGCCTTATTTTCAAGCGTCTCACTTCTTGTCTCTCTGAGAAGAAACACATTGAGAATGTAAATTATCACATAGTGAGGAAATTGATTCACTTGCTGGGCAGAAGTTCATTATTTCTGCATTTGTTTTCACTTTTTTTTCCTCCCCCCTCCATTTCAAATTTGCTATCGAACGCAGCGTTGTTGTGTGAAGAGAGCGGAGAACGCAGCGAAGGCATCTGAATTGTAAATGTTGTGTATGATAACATGTGACACACATGAACTTCAGCCCCCTTCCAGATCAATTTTTTGATAGACACCAGTATGTAACAAACGGAGACAGTGCTTCAGTATGATTTGTAAACTCACAAGGAATAGGTGTAAATCACATTGTCTATGTACATAAATGATTAAAGGAAGAAAACACTTGTCAAGCCCTTGGGATTTTGTAAAAGGGCATATATTTTGTAACTTCAGCATTGTTATAGTATATCATCATACAGTATATTAGACTTATCGTATTATGCTGGACTGACCATGTAGAATACTTGGGGGTAACGGGGTATTTATTTATTTATTCATTGATGGTTATTTATTTATTTTATTTATTTTGTTGAAAGAGCTTGTACTTTATGTCCATATAGCCCCTGAAAAGAAACACAGAATGCTGTCATTTATATCAAAGATACATTTCTGTTGATGTGTCAATGGAGCTTGAGCTTATTTATCTTGTGTTTTTCTATGTTGTGATCGATGTACACTACTCTCACAAAGGCTTGTCAAAACTGTTATATCTGTTGAATTAGTGAGTTGCAACATTTCCTGTTGTGCAGCTTCTGAGTAGTAGACTTGAATATTTTCAGGGGAAAAAAGAAAAAAACAAAACACACACACACACACACAAAAACATTTCCCAACCACCAGAAGAAGAACATCTGCTCGTCTTAGTGACTATTAATTATTTCCAATTTTTTTTTTCCACCGACACAAGTTTTCATCGGTCTTGACATTTGGCATCGTTAATAAAGCATCAGTGATGATACTAACACATGCATTGACCAGATTATCTCATATTTCCTGCAGTTCTTTCCCTTTTGTATTGAATGGTGGTCCTGTTGTGTTCTGAAGCTGCTACTTAGTATTATAACCCTGTCCTCAGTGTGCACATGCTCTCACATCTTTAGGGGCGTACGTGTGTCAATAGCGATGTAGACCGGTCATCATCAGTGTTCAGTAGTTTACCGGAGTGTACCAGAGTGACTGCATCTTACGAAGTGCCAAACTGACACACATGCAATAGCGAATATCAAGACTATAATATCACTTGTGAATCCACTTCGACTGCTTTGGTGAAAGTGAGTGTTTTCATGAAGAAAATGTGAAACAAGGAATGTTGGCTACACCGATGTTCCCCTCAGACTTTTTTTTGTCTTTTTGTTTTTTGTACGTCTTTTTTTTTTTATGTGGAACAGAACCAAAAGCATGACGACCAGACCAATAAAAACCAGCCCAATAACAACTAATTCATGTATCAGGGTGAACTGGAAGACGTTTCTGATTCAGACTGTATTCATTTACAAACCCATCTTACCAATAACCGAGCATGTCTTGTGTTTGAACAGTGGTGCAGAAAACAAACATTCTTTATGGTATTTTTTTTTTCCATGATGGTAAAAACTTGTTTATTATATTTTTTGTGCACTCTACTGTAAATGCAGAGATATAACGGTGTGTGGGAGATACTGAAGCGTGTTTATATTCAGTAGTGTGCATGTTGAATATGTTTTCAGTCAAACAGGGACGCGTTGAAGAATTGGGACTGACTCAAGCATCGTTTCATCCGGTCTCAGTCTTTTGCCTGAATTGACATGGACTTTTATCACACTGTACTTATTTTCGACAAAGTGATTTTATTTATTTTGGGACCCACGAATCAGACATATATGTGAACAGCACATGTAGATATTTTCTATTGTTATGTATTTTGTCAAAACTGCAGAAAACAAAATAACGCACTGGAATTACAGAACTCAGTAAAAGGTATCCAAGAACAAAATAAATTTCATATGATCCTCATACATACAGTATGTTAGTTGTTTGCCATCTATGTATATTTGAGTATTGTATAAAAGGGGCACTGATCAATTCTGTTAGGGTCTGCATAATATGCTATACATGTACTGGAAAAAATCCTTTTCATAAGGGAATTGCACATAGCTGTGGAATTTTACAATAAAATGGTTGCATTTATCAGCGTGCATAGATCCATTATTATCATGTATTGTTTGTAGTATTTTTGTAGTAGTAATACTTCAGCGTCATGTTCCATATACAGTATATGTATTGCAGATGTGTGCCATAATGCACAGACGAGGTGGGTCTAGATTTAACTGTTTTAACGAGGGGACATGAGATGATTAACAGAAAAAAAAATGTTCTAACCATTTTTGGACTTTTATATTTGGTGATTTATATAAACCATGTGAGAGGATTAGAGGGGAGTTGCTAACAACTTTCATTCATCTGAAATGTGACAACACGTCCCAGGATACTGTTTGTTTGTTTGTTTGTTTTTTCTAAAGGGTCACAAACCAAAAAGGCTAAAAACCACTTGTTTATTCTTTAACAGTGGAAAGTATTTTATAAGTGTATCTATGTTTATGTACAGTCTGAATCTGTACAGTTAGTACAGCTGTCAATTAAATTTTGTGGAGTCATAGGTACAATATTTCCATGGAGGGGAAAAACTCAAGTAAAGTAAAAGTCTCTCAAAATTGTATTCAATGACAGTGCTTGAGTAAATGTACTTAAGCTCCTTTCCACCACTTTTTTGACAGCTTGTCAGGAGCTCAGATTGCTAAGCAGCCATCATCTCCTCCACAATTAGATGGAAAAAAAAACAGAGTTTGTGAAGAAAACCTTGCTGGTTGTGAATCACTGTAGGACTATAAATTTCAGCTAATGGAAAAAAAAAGACTTGAGGTTGATTATATCAACCTGTCAAGAGTCCAACACTGCAGTCTGTGAGTGTGATGAAGAGGTGAGGTCGATGCTAATAGATGATGTCACTATTGTAGAAATCCAAATAATGAGAGAATAGAAGCTATAATTGTAGAGCTGCATCATTGTATAAGCACTGGGTAGTCATAAATAGCAACAGTACATAACAGTAATTGCTGACATTCTGCAAACAACTACTGCTATGCTGAAAACAATCTTCCATTTTCAAGCCGTCTACATTACTTGACATTGCTATGAGTTCCTGCCAGGCAGATTTATGTTAGATTTAACACTCTATGTGGATTAATTCTGCTGTGTGTGTGTGTGTGGTAAATGATACCTGGGTTTACTGGTGCAGATAAATTAGTTCATTTGATCCAATTAAGCAAAACATAAAGAAGAACGGATACTAAGATTTCCAAGTAGACGAACAAGCTGTTATTAAAACAGACTATGAAAAACATATCTATCCATTATCACTGTCATTTGCTAAACTGCCAAGGAATCATTTTATTTTCATTTTATTTTCATTATATTTCAAAATTTACACCTGACACGCAGACGAGTCAGGTGCAATTTGTAACATGAGACATTTTAATAGCTGTGTGGAAACCAAACACATTTAATATTCCCATCCTCTTCTGCATCAATTGGCCAGATTTACAGTTCAGCACTTGTCACTCATCTTCATTAGGTTTTAATATTGAAGCTGCATCTTTTTTTGAGGCTGACGTAAGCGGCATCCACACATCAGGTCTTGAAGAAGATGGTGGATGTTGTATTTGTTGGAAACCTACAGTGTAATAATGAGACTTACACTTTTTTTGACAGCTTTTGAAGCATAATGGCAAACTACGTGTCACTGAGTTATCACAAATAAAATTTTATCAAGGGCATTTGAGTGCAACCTGCCTTTAGGGAAGGACATTAGTTTAGGCATCACATAACTCCACCAAAAGCATATTTTCATTTAATGGGGCACTTTTTAAAAACGAATAGCACAGCCTGTTCTAGTCTTGTCCAGCGCCTCTCTTCCTTCCAGGAAAGTGCACTTGAAACAGAGCAGCAGTTGGCTGATGGACCCCCGTGCTGGCACCTCTCCCTCCACTGGGCAGGGTGGCAGCTGCAAAGGACAGCCAGCGAGTCCCTCTGACTATTACACAACCGTCTGCAATGTACCACAGCACCGCGCCGTCAGAGCCGGCCCTTTCATCAGCTGAGGTACATGCTCTTCAGCGAGTGCAGAGCTGGGAGTGCGGGGAGTCCTGCATGAATAATGCAATCTGCACACGGCTCACTTTTTAGGACTTCACCCTCTTGCTTTCATCTCTGTGCTCAACGAGATACCCGGAATATGAATATACTGACTCTTGACAGTGTATTCAACAGTAATATGGTCTGCAGATTGTTGAGAACGGTCAGTGAACTCAAGATGTTCAGACTTCAACTGCAGGAAGATCAAATGGTTTCTGAAAATACTGAACAGCGAGTATGGTGAATCTTTTTTTTTTTTTGTCTAAAATTAACCCACTATACTGTACAATATCTCTCAAATATCTCCTTTTTTATAATCAACAAATTCCATGAAAAGACCAAAACAAACAATGGTTTACACAAACAACAATTCTATTATATGTGTAAATGATTTTCATTACCATAAACATGGCCAGTGCAGCTTATTTTGAGTCAATACCAAATCCCTCCTGCTGCCATAAATCCTCACAAACAAATTGAATTTATTAAAACTAAGGTTAACGCAAAACTAGCTTTGTAGGTCATCAGCATCAGCAATGAAAGCGGCTCATGGATGCAAACTAAAAGGAAGCGAGGCAAAGAGAAAGAGTGCATACATGGGCCTGCAGACGGTGGGAAGGGCGTCACGGCACATACATGACGAGTCAGGGTGTGTTATTAGCCTGCAGTGCATATACAGGAGGCTCTGTGAGGAGATCATAGAGGGATTTCTCTAACATGGATGAATGGAACTCCTGTGGAAAATTAAAAGAGGAGTTCAACTAAAGGGACAAACGCAGCTCAACAGACCACCTGTCAGTTAAATATGATATAGTCCAGCTGTCTTTTTAATATGCCGACTTTGATCATCGCCATCCATTCATCCACATCTATCAAACGTGCAGTGGCCGCTATGAAATTTGATTTCTCACGATACTGACCTCTTTTCACAGTGTTTAGAAAGTCACGACACTGAAGATATCACCCTCTTACATCAATACACCACAGACTTCATTAGCGATGACATTTAATGACTTCTGAACTGTTCAATCAATGATGCACGTTGTAAAATGTCAGCCATAAAATAATTCGACCTTTCACATTAATTTAGACTCTGTCCCCCTTGCGTTGGCACCGAGGGCTGATGGGAGCGACCACCAATGTCCGTCTATACGATTCCACGTATTTTCCGTCTGCACGTGGAATTTTAGCCGCTGCGTCCGCCTGTGTTTGTGACATGTATTTAACAGTGCGTGCATGTTTCTGCCTGGTTTTGTACACCCCTCATTAACAGCTCAAATGTAATCTGCTTGGGCTCTGTAACAGTGTGAGCAGGGTAACAGAGGGTTGGTTGCATAACTTCTTCCTTTAGCCAAGACACTCCATATAAACAGGGATTAATTACCAAGGCTTACTGTCAAGATAGTCCACAATCATCACAGGCAGATGATGAATAGGATCCTAAATGCACTCGCTCACAACCACACAACTGTCAATTTTTGTCATTTCTCACACTAATGAAAGAAATAAAACATTAATATTGCTTGTTTACTTCTAAAGTTTCTCAGAATAAATGGAACCAGACCAACTGCTGTAAAACCACTACTCCACTGTTAAGTCCCACATCTCATAATGGTGTTTAATATCTCCAACCTCAAAAGGCCAAAGAGGACAAACTGGAAGATTGAGGGGAAGTAAAAGACAAATAAGAAGATATTTGATTTTTTTTTTTCACTTTGGTAATTAGCAGAGACTTTAATGCCTGTAGAGACCTCTGACATCCATGCTTTTTAAATTCCTACCCAGCTTTACTCTTTACAGCTGCACCTGCCAGCAGAATCCTCCAGAACCACAAATATTCAGCTGGGATGTTTTACAATGATTACAGATCCAGAAGATGTTACAAGCAATTAATTTTGTGTATTGTTGTAATATATGTGATTATTTTGCTTTACAAACATTCATGTAAAGTTAAAGCCTCAAACATTCTTCTTCAAAGTCCATGCACCATATCACGCTGCAACATACACATTTTTCATTGCATATAATTTGTAACCGCTGCCATGCACCTTTTTTCATGCATTGCACTGTCACTTGTAATTTGTGCCTCCCTTTGTTCTACATTTACCTTTCTGCAGGATAAAGAAAGTTCTGCCCTACCACTCGAACCAACCTCACTTTTTGCTGAACCACATGCACTGAACATAAATCACTAATGCGGAATAGTTGCACAGGAGACAGGGTTACATGATAATAGATGTGAGGAGACGTCACCCATAGGTTTCTGAGACATGTTGAAGATTTGAGTTTATTGCTCAATATGATCTTCCAAATCCAAATTTGGCAACATGAGAGAAGGGAAGCAAAGGGCAACTACTATGGTTGAGTGGGACAGGCTGAGAAAGGTGTTATTCAAGCAATAATGCCCCAAAACATATTCTTAAATCCCATCTAGGTGTTCTAAGTTTACAAGGAATCCATGTAATGTTTTCAGGTTTGAAAAAAACTGTGCTCATGTTTTGTCGAAAGTGCGTTACAACTGTAATGCAGTTGAGACACTTGACTTTCGTTTTCACCATTTGTTGAGCACAAATCTGAAAAACAGTATATCCCCTCCTTTCGATGCAAGAGCACAGATCTAACACAGTATGACACCCTTGCACAATGTCTTTTTGTAGACAAGGTACATTGACCAGGAGGTGAAAGCATCATAAAGCACAGGTTTAATGGGCAACTTAAGTTCAATGACCCTTGATGCTTGGAGCTGCACACTCCGGGCTTCAGTGAAGTTCCCCGCTGCTTTAAATCTGACCTTCCTGAAGCTTTGGGGATGTGTTTGTAGTCTAGGTTTGAGTTACAGATTTTTTTGGAAATACTAAGAAAAAAAAGAAAGAAAATACTTGTTATAAATTGTAAGATACCATATGTTCATATGTGTACCATGGTTCATGACAGATTACATCATAGATTGAATTCGTAATCCTGTGTTGTTTCTTTTTACGCTGATGTTGGTGCATAAAAAAAAAAAAAACTGCAATTACATTTCATTATATTAAACTTATATATATTTTGTGCCATTTAATTTGTGCAATTAAACATAAATTTTAACACACAAATATGAAATGTAACTTTTGTGCCTTCTATAAAAGCGTTCTCAATAATAATAATAACAAAAAAACTATGACATGTTGAAAGACAAGTCACATGTTCTCTCTGGTCCAGAAATGTCATCAGCAAGTGTAATTTTGAAGCAGAACATTTACACTTTAGGCTCTAGTGAAAAACACCCAGCAGCTGAAAAACAAGGTCATGCGGAGCCGGTCACCTATAGCTGAGAGGATAAATCACAGCCGACACACTGCCAGCCAAATGCAACCAATTCACTCTTTGCAAATTTGACATGCTCAGCTAAATTTACATCTGCTCACAGCAAACTTCTTGCACTTCTTAAATAGATGCACAGAGAGATAAAGAGGACAAATCAGGAAAATGCATGTGATGATGTCAAACTCTTGCTATGCTTCATTTTTATTAATGCAACAATGCTCTGTTCACTTTTTAATAAAATTTTAGGCCATGGTGAATCTTCCTCAGTCTGTCTCTATCACCAACAGGAGTCAGGAGGCCACGTGTTTGCAAAGGCCAGTCTGTTTTGTGTTGGTGTATCGGTGAGCCAGAGTAGTGGAGGAGACTTTGGATGTGTTGCTGGGCTGAGCTTGGCACCCTACAGGCAGCAACAGAGGTGAGAACAAGGACTGTGCAGCATCCTGAGCAGAAATCTACCCGACTCCCACACCCTCTAAAGTTATCACCTTCATCATTCTTCTCATCCCTCCGAGGCGCCGCTTTCAGCATCGCACATTTGCCAGCGATCATAAAACTGTACTACACCTCTTCCCAAACAGCCAAAGTTGGCACGCAGCAAAGCACAGTGTATAGAAACTACTTTACAATAGATCTTTCTTTAGCACACAGTATGGCACAGTTTTGTATCCACAGTATTGGCGCTGCTCTCCAAAATGTAAACTTTTTAGGAAGTGAGATCAAAAAGCTTTGCCCACAGCATCCATCTGTCTCTCCATGTATAATCTCTCCATCCGTTCTATTTTGTATTCTACTTTTCTCCGCTGTATCCTGTTGCTATTTGCCGATGCAGTCGAGCTGGTTTCCCCTCGGGGACCATTAAAGATTCATCGTATCTGAAGTATGAGGTGGAGGTGAAGTTGTTAAGTTGTTACTTGGGTTGATATCTTCACCATTTCACACGCAGTATAAAATCGGGTCGTTTCAGGTTTCGGCTCCGTCGAGGAAGCCTCAGGTGCTGCTCTCGACACGGGAAAACACTGGGGAGCGGGAGGCAGGGAAACATGCACTTATTTCAAACTATAGCATAGAGAGGGATGGTTGACTGACCCTGGCCAACTTCAAATGGGATTTCACGGTATTTATGCATGTTTACTTATAACAGCGACAGCAGCAGCTCAGTGGCAGGTACAGGTCCACTTAGATTTCTTATATTATTTAGGTTCTCACACAAAAAATAGAAGACAAGACTTTTGATGTCAAGTGACTAAGGCTGAAGGATTTGAAGAAAATATGCGATTGCAATTTTTCTGACCAATTGCAATTTAAATTATATTGTCTATAAGTTAAGACCGATATTATGTCAAACATTGGTCTTCTTTCCACATGAAAATGATCCGATTGAGTTTTTTTTTCAACTTGCTCAAATGAAAGTGTAGCTCTCGTGATTTGAAAATCTTTCTAATGTCCGTCTTGATGGTATTAACATTTGAGCTAGGGTTCAGAGTCAATGACCTGTTGAGGTCATTGATAGTGCAAGACTTAATGTTAAAATAATGAATAAAGCTTCCTGGCAGACGTAATCAGAACAAGGGGCCGTGGTGAGAGGCATGTTTCACTGGAAAAGACATTAAAAAGTACATTGGACATTACAGAAGCTATAATGTGGTGTCATGACCGAGAAGAGTCCTGTCAGAAGCCGTTTATGCCTTTACTCCGCCGTCACGTTCAGAAGATTAGCAGCCATGTACTGGGGAAATAGAAGCCATTCAGCTTCTTTGTAGTGAATAATCCCACTTTCCCACTGCCCCTCAGAGCCTCACGGACCCTGCACATCCGCTCTGTTCTTTTTTAACACGCCGGCCCTGCAGGGAGAGAAAGCTGCAGGTGTAGAGATGTTTAAATCTCTAATCTCTCACGGCGTCCGACTTCTTCACTGTGACTAAAATCTGTGAAATTAGAGCACTCTGTTGCTTTGGGTTAGGCTGCAGATAAGAGTACAGTCTGACTGATGTTGATTAAAACAGCCTAGAAAAAGTTTAGAGACATTCCTTATTTAGAAACTACTTTGCATTCACTTTTTAAAAAGTGTGTTTTATAGCTATGATAAAAGATTTAAGAGTTTTCCCTGTGATTTCAAATTATCTACACTTTGCTTGCTGCGCAGACACATTAGCTCTCGGTCTCCCTGCGGGGCAGCCACCTGCTCCGCTCTTTCATTTCATCCACACTCTCTGGTCTTGTAGGTATCCTCACGTTTTGTTTTCCTGAGCCACAGCATCGTGTCTTTGTGTCCATTTACGTCTCACAGATATTTAAGACTAATGAAGTAAGACCGAGTGAAACGTGAGGCCCAGACCTCTTGCATCATTGTTTGCTCAGCATCGAGCGACTATCAGACATAATCAAAGCCTGATAAGTCAACTCGATACCATTACAAGCTCTGTTTCACAGTTTGGTTTCGAGATGAACTGTGGCAATGAGCTTTGACAGGATTGATGGAGTGTGCAGACAGGAATGACACAATGTTATACGCATTTCCCCCCCCTCGCAACACAACCGCATCACCTTGTACTAGGATATAAATTGCTGGAGAGAGTCAAACGTGCTGTGACAGTGAGGCATTTGAGAGCGTGTTATATATCCTACACACGCACGCGACACACAGATAGAAGAAACACACACAGGATGGATGGAGATGTGGTGACGGTGATAAGAGTGTTGTTCACAGATACAATAAGGAATATGCTGTGCTAACCCCATCCATTTTCATTCAGGATGTGTCGCTTTGCAGTCAATTTACAGAAAATGTGATACTTGGAGTTCTTGAAAAATCTCAACTTACACCCATTTTAACAAGCACAATCCACAAAATGGGTTAAAATGCAGATAACTGAAAACAATTGTACAGCAAGAAAATGCTCACGCTTTTCAGCTCACTATCCCTAAACAGGCCTAATGAAGTGGTTTAGTTGTGCAATCATAACCAAAGCTTAACCACAGATTAATTACTATTACCACGCATGTATTTATTTATTTCTTTGTTGCTATAAAGTTATCATAGACTGGTTGAGATGTGTGAAATCCACAACCAACATGTGCAAAGTTTCCAGTTGCAACTTTGAAAAAGGATTCAGGTAACACACATTTTTCTCTTACTAAGACTTGAGTAGGGATACATGTACTGGCATGGTCCCACCCTTAAGGTTCAAATTTCATCAGATGAGTTTTCAGACATTTTGACATCAGGTTCATTTTCATTTTCCATCTTAAGCCACTCGTAGCCATGAAGTGGCAAACATATTGGCCCTAATTTAGACTGAGTCAGATCACTGCTTGCACACGCTCGGACCATCTGCAAATACAGTGACAAAATCATATGGAGACCTTCAAGAACACACAAATGCAAAAAAGCCTTTGAGCATATGTGAATAAAAACACTGGCAGATGAAACATGCTGTGACAGGAGGGGAATGAAAGATATGTTGGTACCCTACCACACACACATCAACACACACACACACACACACACACACACACACGTGCACACAAACTGTCTACTGCTTGTCTTACAGGACCTTCGGCAGCTGCCTTTTCCAATCTATCAACCCAGTAGATGACCTGATCTGTCAGGTCCAGGCTTGGTTCAGGGGATGGTCACACAAAGGGCTGTCAGAAACCACTGCCACAATGTTTTAGGTTTTGGTGCGTTTACAGATTCACTTCATCACGCATTTGTCAAATAGCGGGGAAGAACAATGTTTTGGTGCTCAAGTTATTTTAGAAACAGCCTGTTAACATTGTTTAAACTTCCACAATATAGATCAGCACTGCCCATGCAGGCTAGTCTTGGTTTTGATTAGTAAGCAATCAGTGCAGTTTGACTTGATAGAAGACGATGACCAAGCTCCCTGTAGAACAAAGGCTAAGGCCATATTGATTATATATTGATTATATAGTTTGCCTGATATGGATTATAATCTGGCACATTCAAGTTGAAGCAAGTTGAAATCTAAATTACAAAACCAAGCTAACCCTAAATTATTTTGCCAATGTGAAGCGTGCATATCCGCATATTCCTACCTGGTGGTGTTGGTGTGTAATTACATTTATACTCCTAAATGTGCGCACATGCATTAGATGGCACACTCCTCGACCACGCTGCCCTTCACACTACCTCTCTCCACGCGACCGCCCCCCCTGCCCGAGTTCCCTGAGGCAACGTCACTCCAGCGTCAGACCTGTCTAGTCGAGAAAACTGGATCTCTCTCTCCCCACGGGGCTGGAGGCCCATGGTTGCATGCCTTAGATATCTCCTCCACTGGCCGTCCGCTCCCCCCTGGTCCCAGTGACTCACCCAAGCACACAGCTGAGTCACTCCCATAGGGGGAACATAGACACAAACATACTGCAAAATATATAATCTACATATATATATTTTGGGATATATTTAGAAATGTGTTTTGGATGGACGCTGACTCAAAATTTTTAATAGGTTGAAATATTATATATGGGCTCACCAGCGACAAAAACTTGTTTTTAAATGTATGTTATCTCTATATTCACATTTATCCATCAATCCTTTTTCAGTTGCTGGTCTGGATACAGGCCACGGTGGACAGAGGGTAAACCAAGCGGCCCTCTCCAGATGCTTAGAGCCTCCTGGACATTCCTGAGGCATTCCCAGGCCAGGTGAGATAAATAATCCCTCCAGCGTGTTGTGGGTCTGCCTCCAGGGTTTGCTCCCAGTTGGATCTTCTAAGACTACCTCCACAGGGACCCGTCCAGGAGGGATCCTGATCACATGCCCGAACCTCATCAGCTGACTCCTTTTAACCAATGGAGCAGCAGTTCGACTTCAAGCTCCTTATAGAAGGCCAAGCTTCTCACCCTGTGAAGGAAATGAATTCCAACCCTGTGTATCAGTGGTATCAGTCTTTTCCTGGCACGAGGATGCTCAGAAGTTCTTGCAAGAATGAAGACATGGTCCATTGTTCCAAAACTAGCACGCAACTTGCAGTGCTCCTCCTGACTCAGAGGTCTGACAGTTGGTATTTGCTGCATCAGTTGATTTCAGAAAACAAGTTTTTTTCACTGCCCAACACGTCCAGTCGAGTCTTTTTGACCTTCAAGCCACAACTCCAAGCACCTGCTAAACACGTAGTTGCAAATGATATGAACTGCAATTGACTACTACTAGCCTATAACTGATGTTCTGGCACCAGGTGTACTCATGCACTACCTTATTCTTGCAAATCCAATAAGAAAACATCGCCTGGATTCAGATCAAGTAGGCCCTTCCTTTGTAATCATCCGTTTCAGGTGTCACTATTATGTACATAAGTGATAAAGTCCTCCGGCAGAGTAGCATCCTCTGTCAAACTCCATCCAGATATTCTAAAGGACAGAATACTTCAAATTGCTGTTTTGGCACATGGGCACAATGACACAACTTTCTTTTCTTCTGGGAAGAACTCCAACCCAACGGTGCACAGCTGGGGGCCGAACCATAATCACACTTGCCCAGCACCTCTCACCCAGGGCAACACAGGAAGAGAGAGCATCTGTCCCTTTGCGAAAGGGAAACAGACTGAGCGACTACACACACTGTAGTGATATGTGGTCAATTCTCACAGTACGTTAGCTTAGAAAAACATACACACACTAACATGACAATTCATCTTTTAATGAGCATCACATACTGAATGGTTACCCTTTCATCTTTTGTGTTCGGTTATCTACTTCCTATAGTTTAGATGGATCAAACATGCATGCCTGCACAGTTATACCGTGGATAAAACTCACACACATACACCACTGTGCACAAATGCCTTCATGCACACACATACACAAATTGTAGACAAAGCACCGATGCATGCCTCGAAGTATCATCCACGTGACGCTTAAATGTAGACTGGCGTCTTCCAGGAATTTCCTGTCCTGCAATTTGGCCTGGCAGGGAGAGAGATGAGGGGGAAGGCATCTGGAACATGGGCTGCTTATATAACAGCTGGATGGTCTATTCCCTACCAGGCCGGCTTTGTTGTGTAAGAGTGACGTATTTGTTAAATGTTTATGTGTTTGATTCTGAACTATGCCTCATGTGGGGATGATTTTTGGATTTAAGCCAGTTAATTATGAGCCTCTCCAAGGTGGACCTCTTGGCCCAGTGCATGCTGGAACTGGCTCCGGCAACCTCACAACCCTGGACAGGCTTAGCGGTTCAGGAAATGGATTGACAGGTGGATGTTTTCACTGACATTATGTCAAAAATATGATATGTAACATTTCCGTATTAAAAGGTCTAAAATATTGAGAGGAAGAAAAAAATCAACCCATGTTATATAGTTTGTTGAGTCGTGTAGATGTAGATAAATGTAAGGAGATGTCCTTGTTTCCTTGTTGGTGAACATTTCTGGCTTCATCACATTAGACAGATTTTCATTGGCACCAGTGAAGACAACTGTGATCCCACATTACTTCACAATGTCGTCAAACTACATCTTTTGTTTGCATTATTTTGACTTAAAGAGTGGCAGAAATTACATACTGTGCATTTAAGGTATATGTCAGCTATGGTTAAGACTAGCATGAGCCTCGGGGGAATAAATATAAATCAAAGTAATGTCCGTTTATGTGACCTAACATTGTATGTGTTTTGAGCATATGTGCACGTGCCTCTTTTTGTCCGCTACATCTGTTGTGTCTGTCTGAACTTTGTCAGAAATCTTGCGAAAAGTAAAATCTAAACGATGAGACAACAACAGCATCAAGGTCACGAGCCACTTTGCGATTCCCCCCCTCATTCCCATACAGTAGCGTTATCTTGAAGCCACTGTCACAGTCATGAGTGAAAAATGTTGTCAGCTGTCTGATATAATCATTTATAAATATAAATGTCACAGCGGATGTTGGGATGAGGACAGCCGCCGAATCCAAATGACTGTGTCAAGTCAGAGGATAAATCACAGACATTGACAAAAGGTCAGGGGTTTAAGGTGCTTTTTATTTAATTATTTACTCTGAATCTAAAAATACATCCGCAGAGTCCTTGGGCGTTGGATGGCCTTTAGGAGTCTGCTCAGGAAGGCGGCATTGATGGATGAGATTCCTCTAGATGCAAATGTGAGTTTAATCAGATTTGCTTTGATTCCTTTCTTGATTTTTTTCCCCCCACTTCTTATACTGTATGCTTGGCACTCAGTGTCAAAAAGCATGGTGTTCTCTTAAACCGATATGGGAAACATATAGAAGAGTGATGATTGATTAAAAACTGTGGTTTATTTACGGTGCAATTCATAGGTAGGCCTGAGCTGCTTTGCACCTGATGAACCTTTAAAAATGAGAGTGCCTGACAGATGGAAATGCCAACTGGCTATTCAAAAAGTGCAACAACAAGAAGCGTTACACAACTCTGAAAACAATCAGCTATGACTCAAGCATGACTTAGTTTAATTGAATAACATTTGTGCTCTACAGTTTGCCCATATGCTGTTTGTTTCTGATGGGAGTGCAGACTGAAAAACCCACAGGAGCATGTAAAATGGCTTCCGGTTGTGAACTTTGAACTTTTTCCAAACAGCTGTTCACCCCTCACCCTGGACTATTATTGAATTTGTATTAAGATTAGATAAAGAATAAGAGACATAAAGACATTCAACTCATCTCTATCAAGCATATAGCTCCTGCAATCAACCAGGACAACTGAAAAAAAAAAAATTGAGTGATGACAAAATATAGCCTGAAAGCAAGCACGAAAACTTAGGAGTAACAGAGGAGACAACTTAACCAAAAAAAAAGTTTGACGAAGATCGAATGAGCCAGCTGTTAAAGCGTGTTTTGTCATGCACGACCAACAAGCATTAAACTTCAGCTCATATTTGCATTGCTTGAAACAACTGAAATGAATATTACGGCCAACATTATATAAGAGAGGATAACAGAATTCTGCTGAAAGTCATGGGAAGTTGACTGAGCGCGCTCGCTCGTCTGCCAGCTCTGTTTACATTCATCTAAGTCCACATTCGCACCTGGAAGCCACCGGTGCCGCCGTACTTTTCCACTGTTGATAAGTGAACGACTCAGCTGGAGCAGTTGGAGGTTTTTTTTTGCGGCTGACTCAAGGACAAACAGTCGAGAGGAGAGTGTTTCATTTTAGCAACCCATATTTTTCCAGCCAACCCATAAATTTGCATTGGCAAATTTAACATTCACGAGCTCAGTTCTCTGACTTCACACGAAACATTGACTGAACAAAAAACTTGTAATCAGCGAGATACTCCACGCTGATTATATAACCAAACACTGAAATACCCAGCATCAGCAATTACAAGTGGTTACAAAGGAAGCCATTTCCCACCTGTGTGAAAGAAACATACTGTGTCAAATTTGTTTTTTTTTTCCTTTGTCATGTCAGAAAAAGCTTATATTTGCTTTGCGTTTACAGCAATAAAGCTTCAGATTTATATTATTTCTCATTCGCTCCTGACACCTGCAACCACAAGTCTTTAGTGTTGCACCTCTAAATCTGCTCTTTAAATTCTCAATCGTCATTTAGAGTTAAAACTCAATATATATATATATTTGTGCAGGACATTCGAGGTGGTGCAGCCTCGGAGTAAATGTCCCTTATAGACCAACTGGCTGACACGCACAATTGAAATGTGCATGCATGGCAGTTTCCAGGTGTATTTTGCCAACTTACTGCAGCAACTGCGTCATTAGATTTCCTGAATTTAAGACCCTTTTAAAAATTTAATTAAAGAAACAAACCTACAGTAGCAACAAATCAGGCCACTTTTTGGCCAGACAGTAGCTAAAGTCTGTGAATCTGCAGTCCAGCTGGAGCTCAGTGAGAGGACGAGAGCAGACACGTTAAACAGACTGTTTAGTTGATATTGAATGTCTAAATATCTTGTTTGTATGGTGGAATATAGTAAAACACAAACAGTGGCACATTTGCACGTTTGACTTCTCTCGACACATTGAGGAAAGTTCATCCGGCTGTCAGGTCGTCTGACTGACCATGTCGAACAATGGAAAATAAATATGTTTGCATTCAAAGTGACATTGCTCGATGACATTTCACGACTAAACGTTAACAGAACAGACGTGAGATGTAAAAAGTGTAACATTAATAAGTCCAAGAGCGACAACATGTGGAAAGCAACAAACTTCAGCCTTATTTAACTCCTGCATTCATTGCCACACATTTATTCTATGCAACAGCAACTTTTTCAAGACTCTGGTTATCTTCTGTTCACCATTTCACACACACTGAGTATTAACTTGATAATGTGACTGTAACAAGCGACTGAACAGACTCAACAAGTGAGCATCACAGTTAGATTGTATTCTGCTGTAGTTAGGATCACTGTGGGATAAAGAACTTGTGTTGTTGCACTGGTTCTTTGTCATAACTCCTGTAAACTTCCCCAGAGCGAGGGAAGTGATGCAAAACTCACTGAAATGTTTCACTCCTCTCCCTTTTATCTCTCCTCCTCGCCTTTCCCCCCACGAGCCTCGGTGGTAATGGTGAGCTCTGGCCCCTTAGGTGCAGGCTGACAGACACCGCATTTTAATCTTCTCCGCATTGTGTTCTTCTTTTGTCACATCTACTTAACCTCTTACAGTAGATAGATTTTCTTTTTGATTTCAACGTGTTCTAGTTTTTGCTTAAATTGCACAGCGACCCTTTGGCCGACTAACAAAACATCTCCTGTCCAGAAAATACTCAAATTGCCTGTTTTACCAATGTCTTGTGGGACATTTTTACCAATTAAAATCTTTTCAGCTTAATAGTTTTTAATAACGATGCCTCTTTACTGGTTCTGTGTCACATTATAAATTGTTTGTAATGGTGGTATTATCATTTCCATATACATTTTGATAGCTCTTAGAAGAATTAAACCAACAACCTTTTGGACTGAAAACCTGAAATAATTTAATATTGTATACTTATTGTATACTATACCACAATAAAGAAGCTGACATGTTGCACAAAAGCAGCGCCATGCCTGTCAGCCACAAAGAAGACCATTTGGGTCAGAGATGCTGCCATTTAATTAGCTTAAACGCCTTTCCATCCTAGTGTGTATTACATTGCTGTTTGTTGTCCAGATGGCTGTCAAGCTCCACTTTACTCCTTTCTATTCGCCTGATTCATCTCTGATGTTGAGGAGGAGGACAGTGGAGTGGGGACATGAAGGCGGTGGGCTTTTATTTCGCGCATAAAAATTCTGCTGACTCGCCCAATGGAGGGAGAGTGATTGATGCTTTTTAAAAAGCAAGTGATTAAACATTAGTGCATCCGTTTATCCTCCCAGCGCCGCACTCTCTCTGTGTGTTTCTCTTTCTGTAACTCTGCAAATCCTTTGCACATATGCATTTACTCACACCGTAATGAAGGGAGATTGCTAAAAAAATGCCACCCCTCTGTGGAAAAAAATGATCATTACTGGTAGCTCCATTAGTCTGTTTATACCTGGACTGTGTCTCTCCCTACATTGAATATTAATACGGTTGGCTGTAATTGATTGGACATTGTTTTGTTGCTGCTGTGAACCATAGAAGTAGGTATTTATCCTCTTGCCAGCTAAGTCTCTGAGTCTGGAACATAAACTCTGAAATATAAACAAGTGCTTGCTGTCATCAATATTTCAAAAGAATAAATTCACTTACAAAAAACAGCTCTTTTACTTCATCTTCAAAATTAATATCATGTTATTTTATCCAAGATTTTCTCTGCTTTTCTGCTGTAGAATTTAAAAACCTATTAACCCATGACTGAAACATGGCACCATCGATGGCTACTACCTTCTTAAAACTCATTCATTTTCTTGTCACACGCCATTTTCCGACTCGGCTTCAATTTCATCCAACTCTCTGTGGGTTCCTACGAAATGCAAGTAATCACAAACAGCGATATCCCTACCCACCTTCAATATCTAGCTTTTCACTGAATCCCCCAGAAAACCACCAACCCTATGTTATCACGGTTTCGTGCCTTTGGTGGCAGCTCAGGCTGGAGATGTGAAGGTGCATTTGCCTCCAGCATTCACAGCCGCCCCTCTGGGAACAACATTCAGCACATCCAGAAGGCGGGCAATGGCTCCTATCTGAATACCAATACGCCTCTTAGATCCCTGTCGGCACCCTGGTTCTTAAACCACCTTCGCTGCAGCGGCTGAGTGAATCATATCACTGCCTGTGTTACTGCTGGAGGCAAGGACGTTTGGAAGAGACCCAACAATTAGCCCAAGTTGTCTTGAAGTTGTCCTTACGTTGTCCTGTTCCCATCTGGGAAAACTGAATAATCTTTGGTCTTTGAACCTCAGCTCAGATATGCGTGGTTCATCAAAAAGGTCAAGCATTGTTCCAGCTAAATTTTTGTTCACATCAAAAGATTTTTCAACAAAAATATTTGCCGAGTTATATCGAAATGCATATGTTTTTTAGAGAATCATTGGAACCAGCATGCACAGTAAATCTATGTACTGCATCTCTAAGACTCATGGGAGCTGGAGTTGTTGATTGCTTATCAATAATAGCTTGTATGCGTTAAAGGAAATAGGAAAAAAGTGGAACAACACATTACTGAACAGAGATAAAACCACATAAAATAGAACAAGTGGACGTCTATCACTTTGCCACACCGAAAATAACTCTTGTCCCTAAATGTCACACACTTAAAGCTCTCACTCACACAGGAAAAAAAAAAAAAACTTCTTGACACATTCTTGTGAAAATGACTCTGAAAAACAAAACTTTGAAACTATGCCACAAGATGTCTAACTTTCATAATACTGCAAACTACAGTCAACAAAGCGACCTAAATTTTGACCGGAACTTTGAGCGTTATGCCATAAGACCTTAAGTTATACAGAACGAGAGATATTAAAGTGGAAAGAGCAGACATGAGAGAAGAGCGAGTCCCTGAACCTTGTTATCATACAGACACACACACCCATTCAAACGCCACCTGTCTTGGCCTCGAGCTAGAGCCAACTAGCGCAGGGATGCTGCTTGTTCAGTGAAGCTGTCAGAAGCTTTGCTCCGCCCTACAGATGTGAAGGTGTGTGTGTGTGTGTGTGTGTGTGTTTGGGTGAGGGAGCTGCAGGGGCCCGCTGTGCAGGAACAGGGGTGCTGTAAGTTCAATCCTTTCACGGAGATCAAAGTCGAGCTCCTGGCACTAACGATCTGATGCGAGCAGCTGGCTGGTTGCCACCGCTGCTACTGACCTGGCTAAAAGTTTTCGTTTGGACTGAGATAGATGGCCTTATTTGGCCGTTCTCTGTTAGGAGGCAGACATGTTAGCAAACAGGACATCAATAGAGTGGCTAACGGTGCAGTAAACTGTGGCCCACTGCCAGTCTGAGGAAGGTTCAGTGTTTATTTGGATCCCCATTATCCATTATTTGGATCAGCTGCTCTTCCTGGGGCCCATGTTGATAGCACAATGTATACACATGCTTTCCCATACATGCATGCATGAATTCAATTAATCACTAACACCATCCCACCCTAATTAAAACAGCATAACATTGCAACAACCAACCAAACATAAACCGTTATACAATTCTCTCTGTGTGTGAAAGTACATAATGAAACTTACATAATATTTCAAGATATCCTGAAACTTTTGGATTTATTAAACTTGTTTTTTTTTTTTTGTTTTTTTACAGGACTCTTTCTTATAAAGGCCTTCTTAATGTGGAGCATCCACATATTTTATTAAACACAAATATAAAATGGCGCCGCTCTAGTGGTAGCCTGTTACAGCACTGGTCACATACTTCATATTCTCATGTAAAGTTGTAAATCATCCTTGTGTAAATTTGTTAATACTTTTCTTTAACCTGTTTACTATTTATCTGCTTCTATCCTCTTTGCTGCTGTGCAATGTAAATTTTCCCACTGTGGGATGAATAAAGGTACATCTTATCTCTTATCTTATAAATTCTTCTGTGGGATTCCTCACTATGATTTCATTCAGAATGAGGAGAAAATCTTGTAAGATGCTGCTGATGTACGTCAGTGTATTTGCTTTCACGGCCCTTTTCAAGCTAAACACTTCAAGAGATGAATGTAACCTATAACAGTTTCATATTCTACATACAAAATACTTTCTTGATGGTAACACCAGGCTTTTTTCCCAGATATAACCACTATATAACATGAAGCAACACCTGCAACCACCAGCAAGATAAATGGATTTCTTTCCCCCCACTAACTCCACTGTTGCTGCCAGACTCCGCTCAAAAGACCAGTTTTTCCTCCCTGTCCTTTGTCCTGACACACAAACGCAGAGAGCCACCCTGTCCCGAACATAAGGGAAGTGCATGATATCACCCAATTTTGTATTTTCTGTGGCGGTGGGATATCCGCTGGATATCCGCTCTCTTATTGTGAGACAAGCTTTTGTGAGTATGACAAAGAGACCTGTTCCTACCGGAGGGCCTGATCTGTCCTAATGGGGCTTGTCGGGCTTTATAGAGGCTTTCGATTTCTGAGAATGCACTGCAGTCGATTTTACAGACACACCAGCTGGTCCTGCAGAGGGACTGCTCTATCCACAGAGGCTAATAAGAAGGCACGGGTCAAATGGTGGTTGACAATAATTCTAATTGGGCTTAGTTGGAGAGTTGGTTAGGTGGCATTAAGTAGATCAGAAACATGTAAATACACCATCAAAGTGAAATACAGTTTCTTCCTGGGTTGCTTCTTTAGGTTATGCATCAAGCTTCTGCACCTGTTCATTGGGCTGCGTATGTTCACCAACATTGAGCCTGTGGAGGATATAAGAGTGACTGTGGTCTAATCCAGTGTTGCTCAGCCATCATTCTCCGAGGTCAATATGGCCTTTAGGACTGAGAAAACATTACATGGTCTCAAATCTCTTGAGAGAGCACCTCTTCACTCTAGTGGCCTGGAAGACCACCAACTCAGCTAAACAGCCCTCACAAATGACCCTTTCTAAACTAGAATTGAACAGTTTGAAGGAAGAGTGATTAGTGAGCAACAGCCTCCTTTGCTCTTAGGTAAACTAAAGCGTCATGAAGACACAGCTTCAGCATGTCAACAATGAAAGTAATCGAGCAGTTTGAAAGAACTCAAATTCTAGTGAGACCTGTGTACCTTCGCTGCTTTGGCTTTCAAAAGGCTCAAGACTTATTTCTGATTCTGGAGACAAGCCAAATCTAAGGAGGTGACTGTCCATTAATACCAGGGTTAGGGGTTCGATCCAAAGCTCCTTCTGTGTTGAAGTGTCCTCCCAATGATCAGACCAGTGTTTTGCATGGCAGCTCCACCAATATTGGCGTCTCAGTGTGTGTGTGAAAGGGTGATTGAGAGGCAAAAGAAAACTGCTATATAATTGCAGCCCATTTAACTCTAACACTATGTTACAGTCGGAAAAGCTGGATTGATGATGGAAATTGGTACACAAACATCGTCTTTCACATCTTACATATTTGCAGTAATCATGTGGGCTGGCCACCTCACCTGAACCCCTTTGGTCAGTCCCCATAAATATGAAATATATAAATACACGGAGCTCAGTGCGACAGACGACACATTTCAGATTCGAAAAGACTGTCTTTAATGCGATGCTCCTCCAGCTACAGTACAGAAAGTGTTACCTCACGGACGTGTAGTTGTGAAATGCTGGTGTTGTAGTCTTTTCCCCAAAGCCATGTCACTGAACAGGCAGACACTATTGAATGCTCTTTCATGTAACACAAATGTTCATTGATTTTCTCTCTGTCAAAACCTGAACCACAGAACTGAATTATTAATGAGAAACACATGCAGACTGGTACTGGAGCACTAGAGGCGATGTATGCGGTTGCAACAAAGGCAGATATAAATGGAAATGGCAACTGTGGGAGATACTAACATACATGTGGGAAACAAGAAGCTGCACAGTAATGGATTGTGCATTTTTTTCACTTATTAATTAATGATTTAGTCGTTATCACAACTTGTCACTGTTATTCAAATTGTTTTGTCAAGTCATTTACTTAATTCATAATTTCTATAGTAGTAAACATATTACTGTTACTCATATTATTGATAACTGGTTTAACATTACTGATTTGTGCACTAGATGATGCATTAAATTGTGGTTTATGTCATCAGTAACAGATCTTATGAAATAGAGACTTATTTTTAATTGTGTAAAAAACTGACTTACAACACCTGTTAACTGCAAAAACATATCTACAGAAGTGAGATGTGGGATACATGTACTACTTGATAACTTGATCTCAGTTAGTTTTCCACTGAGATAAACTGGGTTGTAAGTGCACAGTCTTCAGCCCGTCATTGCCCCAGGGTCCCAATGATGACATCTATTTGAGGTGAGAATTGAGAGTTCCCTAAAATGGACTAGGAGCATATGGCAGTGAGCTGTTTGCCAGGGAGGCCAACACGTTTTCAGCTCTAAAATAAGAAGTGTTACGTGACCTAAATTAACGAGTCTTAGGACGTGGTAATGACATACAGAGTGGGCCCGTCAGAGTAAAAGATCATTTATTTAAAATCTGAGTTTGAAAATCAACTAATCCTTTTGATCACAATAACCATTTATTAACTATATGGGGTTACCAACATGAGAGGCAAAATGAAAACTACTTTTGAAATCATATCATCAGACAGCAGATCATGAATATCATTAAGACAAGACACTGTAATTCCAAACTGCATTTACATATGGAGACCTTTGCAACAGCTATTTCTTTTCTAACACCAAAACAAGACAAAACTCTGTCGCGATGTTAACACTGTTGCGAGACTGTAATGCTCATTATCACACCAGAAAACAAAAGTTTTAGTTGTAAATGTTAACTGACAGATGGATTTTGATGCGGAAGCCCTGCAGCTCTTTTCCAGAAGGTAAGCGATCAAAGTATGCACTTGAAGGATCTTTTTTGATTGCTTAAAAAAAAAAAACGAAAGACAGGCAAAGCTGGTTGTGCTGAAGGAAGATAGACAGGATTTTTCACAACATAGAAACCCTAAAGTTGTTCTCACAAATGCCTAATTATGGCTAATTATACTGCACATTACACAGCTGAAGACATATGCAAACACGCATGCAAACACACACACACACACACACACACACACACACACACACACACACAGGCAGTCAGACTAGAACATATGGCCGCGTGACAGAATTAACGTGGAAATAAATCTCAACATATCATCGCATGTTTTAACGCTCGATCTGACCGAGTGTGAAATTATGGCCGGTACATCACAACAGCTCATAAATAGATGTAAATTGATAGTCGCATTGTGGTGTTCAAGGCCGGGAAAGTCTGATCCTGTGAATGTTTGATCCTCGGCTGCAATAACACCGAGCTGATTCAAGGAGAAGTGGTGAGGCTAATCAGAGACCTCGGCTAATCTGTGTGAAAACAGAGCATCCCGGTTTGAAATTTGAAACATTATAAGAGGCTGAATGTCACAGGCTCCATAATGGTGGCACTTCCATTGCCTGCTGTTTTTCTCTGTTCTTCCACCACCCACTCCTTTATTTCCAATGAATGACAGCTGTTTGATCGGTGGTCCGGGCTGATTAGCATTTAGAAACCCACTGTGAAACTGCTCTCGGTTTAAAAGCTGTTCTTAATGCGATTTCATTCGGTATGCATTATCCTACTCCTCACTGTTTTACAACCCTGAAGTATGTTTTGTTTTTATGTGGTAATAAGATATTACATTGTGGTTCAGTTTGAAACACACGTAAAACCTGTGCAGCTGAATTCAAATTTTGATATAGAGTAAGGCAAGGATTGGTCAGCAGGAAACCAGCAACCTCTTGCAGCTCTTTCAATTAACTTATGGACGACAGAGGGATTTGGATTTTGATGTCATGGCTTTAGTTATTCAGTTTGATGTACTTGGCTGCAGTTAGTGTTCCCTCTTCCTGGTAGCGCACATGCCGTGTCCCAATTAACCTGCTTCTCTGCGATTTGGTTAAAAGTGTGGAGGAAGTCAGAGCAGGGTGGGAGGCAGATCGGAGTAAAACACTGAGCAGCAGACACTGAGTTTGCCTCCAGGAGCCGGAGCGCCAGTGAAATCCTCATCCAGACCAACCAACACTGTGAGAGACACACATTTTAAGTGGATAACAATGTGTAAGACCAGCGTGTCTCAGGGTTCACGCAGTGTTTTATAGTGGAGGTGGCCTGCCTCGCCAGAAATAAGAAGCTCCTCTGCTAATGTCAGAAGAAATTATTTTATAAAGTACAATATGAGGATGATTCAGCTTCAGGGAAAACAAGCAGTGGTTCTATATCACAGAGTAAAGGCTACATATTGAATGACTGAGCAATTGCTTAAACTGTCATAACTACATGGATAACAGGATGAGATGCATCAGGATCTGTAAGATTCAGCTCCGCAGCTGATTGATTGATTGATCGCATGGTTGGCAGCATTTACCACTTCTGCTCAACAACTTCCTGTTTGCTGTTGGCTCTTTTGTGAAAACCCATTGACAGACTTGAAGATCGTACTGTGTGAAAGTGAACTTAGTGTCAGAGAAATACACATCCATTTTGTAACGCCTGAGGACAAGAGGTCAGCTGATATCACTGTAAGAAAGTTGCACTTATGTTAGAACCCCGATTCCAAAAAAGCTGGGACAATGCAAAAATGTAAATAAGAACAGAAAGCCTGAGCCCATGTAGTAACATCCTTTATACAATCATGTGTTTGACAAAGTGTTGACCCTCTCTCCATCCTCGCTTGTGAACGACTGAGTCTTTCCAGGATGAACCTTTCATACCCAATCATGATACTATCACCTGTTACCAATGAACCTGTTTACCTGTGGAATGATCCAAACAGGTGTTTTTGGATCAGTCCACAACTTTCACAGTCTTTTGTTGCTCCTGTCCCAACTTGTTTGAAACATGTTGCTGCCATCAAATTCAGAATAAGCAGATATTTACTAAAATCAATGAAGTTGATGAGGTCGAACATTAAATATATTGTCATCAGGTAATGAAACTATGTGTGACAACAGTTTCTTCCACCAACAACCCAGCATGTAAATACAGATAAGCGAGTGAGAATATGAGTGACTGCTCCACAATATACAGGGAACAGGATGTGTGGGGAAGGCACTGCAGCTATTTTCAACACCTACAAAGTTTTCAAAAGTTCTCCACTGGCAGCCTGTCAAAAAGACACTTGGTGTACCTTCTTCTTTTTTTCACATCGATGTCTGGAGAATGACAGAATGAAATACTGAAAGACAGATCAGGCGGCCTTCGTTCTGAGTGGCTGCTGGAAATGGCACTGAGAGACAGAGTGGAAAGGGGGGGGGAGGAAAGACTAGTATCAAACTTTTAAATGCTAGTTGGAAAAGAGACAAGGAGAGGAAGCAGCTCTCTTGTGTAAGCTTGATAGGACCTGGGAAAACATGGCATCTGAGACATCTAGTTTTCCGAGGACTGGTGTCGGGGGAGGTGAGCCTCTCAAGCTCCAGACGCCAATTATGGGAACGCTTGCCTAAGCAGGTAACGAATGGAGCCATGCTCCCTGATGCTAATGAAAGTCCTAATTATTTCAGACAAAGCATCCGGGATTGACACCGCAGGTTTCTGAGGGGATTGACTCTCTGTGCCTTCATGCCAAACGTCGACAGTAGCTTGAGGAGAAATCGTTGGACTGATAGGTTCCCACAGGGTGGCTGAGGATTGGGTGGTTATGGACGTATGGAGAGATAGATGGAGAGAGAATGAAAAAAAGAGAGGGAGGGAAGATGGGAATGAGACAAGGTGTGGGCTGGAGGAAGGCCAGGAAGGGCTTTCTGTCACCAGAAAAGAAATGCAATAGGAGGTAATCTGTAGTCACAAAGAGCTCTCTGCTGAGTTGCACTGAGGGTCCCCAGGGAGCTGTCATGCCTTAACCGCTGCTGTTGCCTTCTAAAAGCTTAATGCTGAGGAGAAATTAAACCACTGTGTGTGTGTGTGTTTGTGAGAGAGAGGGTTGGGTGTGTAAGTTAGTCTGTGTATGATCTCTCTGTTTGACGAGCTTGAACAGGCAGAGCAAATAATCAAGCCCATTAACAATGACTTCCTCAATAACTTCCGTTATTGGCTCTGGAGTCGAGAACTGAGCGCGGGTCAAATGACAATCCTTTCATGAGCCTCAGAGGAAACAAACACACACACACACAAATCCAATACTACACAGATGAGCAAACAGTAACTCTGCATTCAGACCATTAGCAACCACATGTCAAGCTCCTGCCTTTGCTACACTGTCGAGCCACTAATTACTAAGCCTAAGTAATAGCTGTTGTACAGTTTGATAAGAACAAGAAGTTGCTCCGAAACATTACAGTAATGTGATTACTTTCTTAAGTGCATTGCATTACATTCATCAGCAGATTCAAATTCCTGCACAGTTCAGAACCGGAGAAGCAAGAGATCAAACCACCAACACTACAAACAATAAACCGAGCACTAAGAGTTACTAATCCAAGAAACTCTCTGGTATTTCAACATATTGGAAGGAGGTGGGTTTGTTTGCTTTCTTGCAATGAGTTGGGTAGGAGAACCACCATCAATTTCATCTCTGTGGATTCAGTGGAGAGACTTGGCTGGGAGATGTCAGCTTGGCACAGAGGCTACAGCAAAAAAGAATATGCATTGTGGTGACTCTAAAATTGTCTTATTTGCTTGTGGGTCTTCTCAGCTCGCCAACTTTTGTCACCCTGGAATCACCTGCACCCACTTTTATTTCTTCTCTCATTTATTTACTTCTTAGTTAAATTGAAGTTTCAGTTTAGGAGTTGTTGGAAAGCATCTTTGACAGAGGTAAGATAAAACAACAACAACAACAACAACAAGAATAATACAGATAAGACTAATGTAAATAAGTATTTTTGTGGAGTAACTGGCATTGATAATGATGATTTGATGTAATATCTGTAACAGTTTACTCTTTAATAAGTGATGATAACAAGTGAAGAGTAACTTGCCCAATCCTGTATAGAAAACATATGATGTAGTAGATGTAAGGCTTCTCTATGGTCGGAGCTTTCTTGCTGGTGGCCTCAACAAACAAGCAAATAAGCCAACTGGGGTCAGGATCTACACTTCTAAAATAATAAATGCTTCTGGTCATCATTAACACGCAACGAGGACATCAAAGGTCTGGTTAGAGAGGCTGCTTTTTAATGAAAAGACCCAATACGAACCAATTCTAAACCGCCCTTGAGCGAGAAGAGTGCATTCAGGATTTCACTGCCGTTTTATTGCAGTGTTTCCTTCAAGAGAGCATGATAGCAAATTGTCACTTGTTGGTTGCTCGTGGAGCGAACAAGTAATTACATTGCATCTTGATCAAAATACATACACTCGCACAGACACGTGTTGGCACTTTGCACATCACTAAAGCTTATTTACTGCATTAGCTCTCAGTGATCGCTCCCTCTCCCTTGTGTAAAGTCTAACTCAGTGTCTCCCAGATCTCCCCACACATTTCCCTCTGGAGTACTTAATGGTTGACCTGGCCAGTATTTAGCACTTGTTATGTGTACGTTGAGTATACTGGTGATTAATTAAAGCAATCTATCTGGAGCTCCAGAGGGGAATCAAGATGCTGTTGGACAGATTAGTGGCTGAAGAAGCTGTAGGAGGCCTGTAGCACCGCGGCCCCTCGGGGTAAATACAGTCAGCCAGGAGAGACTACTACAGTATGGCACATTATTCAGTTCCCTATTATATCCTGTTATACTGATATTACAATGTACATATACAGTAAAAGACAATAAAGGCCACAAAGGAACATAAGACATTAGCAGCAAAGATCTGAAAATGACTCTAAATGTTAAGAAGGTGCTTGAATTTTAAACAGCTTACTTACTTGCTGCCAGTTGGGACAAAATGTGCTTTTACATTTCCAGATTAATCAAAGTTGTACGTTAACTGTATTTATGTGTTTACATATGTGTGCTCCTAATTAAAGGGAGAACTGAGGTGTGTTTCCAGCTGGGACTGCAGGGACGAATAAGAAAGCAGCATTTGTGTGTGACGCCACTAAATTTTCACACCGAGGAAATCAACCGAAACAAAGCAGCTCGCGAATCATAAATTGTTTATTGTGGCTTTTCTGTGTTTGCTCCCATGTGTGTCAAACTTTGGAAATGTATCTAAAACGTTGGCGTGATTGAGAAATGTTTCACGTGAGGCGATGCATTATAGATTTGAACAAAATAGAATGCAAGAGGAATTTTATATCATAGATATTTTGTTCCTTGCAGGTTGCAACCAAAATATGAAACGACTGTGGTGTGTGCAAAATCCCTTCTCTCTCTCTCACTCTCTCTCTCTCTGGCAATGCAGCTATGCCCATTTCAGAGTTAATTCTGTTCTTGTGTCCTTTCATCCATAATTAAAATAACAAGCAACTAATTACTTTTGAATAATGTCAAGCCAGTCAGGCGGGTTGCACAATCCCTCTCCATAATTAAAGTGCACCCAACAGTTTTGGCAGGCATTCCCCTCGTAGCCACATCACTTTGCATTGTTTCAGCGAGCCGGCGTGCAGGCCAACCCTTTGGAAAAACCTTCGAGACACTCCAGGGTCTGAATGTCAGCTAGCTTTCAGATGCTCCGGGCGCGGGTTATTTGAGGATTGGGAATACAACACAGTCTCTTCTGAAGTGCCTTCAGGGCAAAAAGCATTGTAGCAGGAAGTTGGGGATTAAACAGTCTGGGTGTATGCCAAACGACGAGACAACAGTGATTGTCAAGAAGTAATGGAAGACTGAATGATAATTTCACATGTGTCTAATGTGTTGAAGCAGTGCCATCTGGGTGGCCATATAAGATTGTGTCTTGCCAGAAAAGCAATATGTGAAAAAAAAAATACATCCAACTTCATTTCTATCTAGGAAAACACTTTTCCACCTCCACTGTCTTTGAATTTACTTCCTGCTCACTTTGCTGGCTATTTTACTCCGTCTGAGAAAGAACCCTCCTGGGGTCTCCATATCAAAAAATACCAACCAGCAGCTCATTGAGTTTAGATATATAATGTACACATAATAAACTACAGAGTTTAATATTGAGTTTTAATGCCTACATTTGATTTAACGCCTGTATATCTCATGATTTAAACCTATCATTGCTTGTCCATTCTCATAACAAATTGCCCCACTTTTACTGCCTTCCTACAGCGCTGAAGCCCTAAAACATGGCTCCCAAAGACCGTGGGGAACACCCCGGTGTATAATCGTGCCAGGAAAGGCAATTTATCAGACGATATTGCCTCTGTGTAGAGCGAGGGTCCCTACGCTCCTCCCTAGCAAGGACTATTGGGTTTGGACCATCGGCAAAAAAGAGGGGGAGGTCTCCTAACTGATCCTGTGGGCTGCCACGATCAATCTTCCAGAGATCCCAGCGCTTCTATGGACACGGCTACACCGGGTCTAATGAAGGCCTCACGCGGCGCGCTGGCTGCTGCAACACAACATGTTTATCTCTGTCAGAGTGTGCTGGGTTAAAGATTACAGGGTGCAGAGCTCAGTTAGCTTATGGTAGGCATGTTTTCATCTGCTGGCTTTGTTTACAACCTTGGAGATGATATTTTACTCACAATCTCACGTCCTGGTTTTCAGTGCGATGTGTATTAAATAGATGAGGGAATTCGTGCCTCTCCGCACACAGGAAGCCATGATGCGCCGTTGTTTGACTGTGAACTTTTGACATGGCCATTAATGACTAATTACGCTCCAGCCAGCATCCTCTTGTCGTTCAGTACATAATTGATGCAGCATCTGCCCAGGATGTCCTCTTCCACCACTGTCATTGCGTGTCTCCCTCGCTCCGCTTTTATCAGCTATATTTAGAGGATGTTTTAATATGAATATGAAGCCAACAATAGATAAACAATATATGCATTGTCGCTCATTATTTCCTTTATGTTTTACAACAAACTGACTTTCATTGTCTGACACCCAGTGAAAATACAGCATTCATTCTCTGACTCGCCCAATTACATGTAAAGTAGATGGTTATTTTTTTATCCAAGTTTTTCTTTTTCTTTTTTTTGTCACATTCAGTATAATGATCTATCTATATTCATTATTATATATTCATAATATGAAAACTGGTGGAATGGGTATTTATCTGTCTCGGCTTTGTAGCCAATCATCCTCAGTCTGAACTGTGACTCAATGCAAATTAAGTGATAATGACATTTACCCAAACTTTGACAGGCAGGAAAAGGGGATGTTGTGGTATTCTTTTAGTATAGTAGGTGTCATCTTTGCACTTGAACTACATCTTTTCTTGCAGTTAAATTGAATGGACTGACAAGACTATCTACAATTATATTAGTCACAAACCTGGTGACTAATAGAGCCACCATTTTTTTTCAGGGCTCTCGAAGGTCCTTATCCAGTCGAGAGGGCTTCAACAAAAATGACAATTTTGGATTTTTTAAAATTTTATTCCAGGTCCATACTACTAATGCGTATCACAATGGCAGCACTGCAATCGCTATTCAGACTCAACATTTCAGTTGTCTCATGGTCATCTCAGCCCGAGACAGACAGAAATTAAATTCCATATTAAATCTCATCTAACAACAAAAAAAGCTTATCAGACAGGGGTCACTGCTATACCATGTTATCAAAAGACAAGGGCACAGATCTATTTGTGAGTCCTTGATGTGAAAAAGTTTTGTCTAACACTTGTCAGTTTTATATATAAAAAAATCCTATGGGATTGGTGCTAACTGAAAACTTTCAAGAGATGACATCCCCTCTGTGTGAGTATAAACAGCTGTAGGAGTAGTGTCTAAGTGGTTTGCTGTAAGATGTCAGCTTTGTTCAAGGAAAGTAGGTTGACTTGTAAATGGTGATGGCACTATGATGGGCAGACAGCTGTGGAGATTCAGGAGCGGGATTAAGAAAACAATGTGCAGACTGACGCCAGCCTCTATTTTAAAACTATAACCTGAAGTAAATGTTCAGCTGTCTTTAACATCGACAGCGAAGCAGCTTCCAAGGTGAGCGCTGAATGCCCGTATCAGGCTCAGATTGACTTTAATTACTGAGCACGGTGAAGCAATTTTGTTCCTCATTACTCTTATTTAGGAACATGATCGGCTACGTGGCTTCACGAACAGTACAAAAGGTACATTAAAAAAAAAACCCAGCACAGATATGTAGTGAACAGAATTAGCCGCGGGTTAAAAAAAATAAACCTTATTATGCATGTCAAATTCACAAGCTTGCATACGTTCACGGCTCAATTTACAGTGATTTATTAAATAAAATAAATTCCCCTCATCAAGGATAATTGAAAGAGTAGTAATTACCCGAAAAAAGAAGTGACATCTCCTTTGTGGGCTTGTGAAAAGCTGTGAAGGAGATTGCTCAATTGCTTTGTGTTAATGTCTGCTTGGTTCCTGTCACCTTCTAATTGGTTTATAGTGCTGATGGTTGCTAGTTACACGCGGCTCCTCGCTAATGTTCAGCTGTCAGCGGTTGTTGGGGTCTGTGCAAAATCCCGGGTGCAATGTCAGGATTTATTTTCTCGAACTTACCGCACGAAGCTCTCGAAGGTATACGTTTTATTTTCTTTTGTATTTTGTCAAATTGGTTTAATTATTTAAAGCTCTTTAGCATAATTAAATTGCAGTGTGTTTTTGTCTTTTGTCCTAGAATAAAGTATCCTAACCTAGAAGCATTAAGTAAGCTAAATAAATAATCCTCAGTGTTTGTGTGCAAAAAACTATAATTAAACACCAGACACAGCTGCCATGTTTAATTTTTAAAGTCTCTTGGCTAAACTCTGTGGTTTGATCCGACCTCTTTGGTTCGAGAGCTCGAGGAGGTTGAGGTGATTTTCCTTCTGCAGCCAAGGCCTCATTATCCTCACCTATAACGGCCAAACAGACAGAGTCAAGTAAGAACATTTTTAAACCCTCCAGATCCTCACTCGCAGTGTCCAAGCCTATTAGATCACCGTGACACATGGAAATGAGGTCATGTATTCTCTGTGGGGCAATCCTTATCCATATTTCTGGGATTTCTCCTCAGAGGGAGTGGGAGACAGAAAGAGTGAAAGAGAGAGAGAGGGAGAGAGAAATGGGGAATAAGTCCCAGAGAGGATCATTAAAAAGTGAGAAACCCTGACCAACTGGTCCTTTCAGCCCTTTGCGTTATGACAAATGTTCTGAATATATAAGTCTGAGAGAAGCTCCTTGTTCCTTTCAAGAAGATGATAAATCTAAAACTTTGTTCGCCGCTCGCTACTTCATTGTGCTACAAATAGCCTTTGAGTTTAATATATTACATTATAATTTGTATGAATAAAGCAATAATTAGCTTAAGCAAGGCCATGAAACTGGTTGAACTGCTGTCACCTCTGACTTTGATGCCTCGGGCTATTTTTTGTCACGTTACTGCTATAGGAGGACTGTACAAAGGCACAGCTCTCTGCCTGGAGAATATGGCCATATGACTGTGCTACGACTTTCTTTAAACTGAGAAAAAGAGGATGTGCTACACTATCACAGTCTCTGCTCTAATGTAGCAGAACTGACTTTGCACTATAATTTTAAGTTCAGGAATAATTATAGCCTAAGTGCTGGGATAGTGCCTAGTGGAGCATGTGTGATCACCATCTTTTAGAAGTGTTAACAATCTGATTATTTCTCAAGCCGCTTGGTAAAACAAGACTCCCTCAAATTTAAGGAGGCAACATGGTTGGTTTGAGAGGAAAGTTTGGTACAACCCTGATTTTAAAAAAAGTGGGGATGCTGTGTAAAACAAACAGAATGTGATCATTTGCTGATCCTTTTTTGACATATACTCATAACTATAATTGAAAATAGCACAAAGACAAGAATATAATGCTTGACCTCATCAACTTCATAGATTTTTGTAAATAGATGCTTATTCTGAATTTGATGCCAGCAACGTTTCAGAAAGTTGGGACAGTCTTAAAAGACCGAAGTGAAAGCTAACTATGACATCTAGAAAGCAATGATCCAATTAGAATTACTGGATTAATTTTGATGGAGGCTCATCCATCCTGATCATCCCATCTTTCATTAAATCATACTTTCATATACAAATGTTGACACCTTCTAAGCTGACACATATGACTTAGCACATCTAAAGTGTTATGACATCTGGGCTCGTCCCAGGTGAAATGTGATGACTGATGACTGATTCTGTGGCATGTTTGATCACAAAATGCATTCATAATAGATCTGTGACGATCTGTCTCCCACTCCATGACACAGTCAGGAGTCATGCTATATGCTTTTGCTTCTTGATGCTCTGCACATGATCATTTATTCATGGCACGGAAGCACAGATGACTTTACTATGAGATGAGTCAACGCTGAAGTTTTCTTTCAACGCTTGATCCCGTACACACAGAGGTAGCTAGGTTGATTTAAAAACACCACAGTTTTAGAGTCAGATAGCTCTTTATACAGTGTGGGGATGAAAGTGTGACCTTTATTCTTTAAGTGGGTTTAGTACATGCACTCCCAGCATCAACTTTGGATCTATATTGTCTCAAGAGGGCATCATAAGCAATTTTGATCTCCTAGTTAGAACAACTTTATATTTGTGAAACATATAAAATAAGCTATTCAACAATAGAACAATATTTTTTTTTATAAGGGATTTGTATTTTATCACTTCCTATGTGCATTGAGAATTTGTCTTTCTAGGCCCTTATAACACCAAGAGATTTGTAGATGCCACTCAGATGGTTGGTCTAAAATGTTCCAGTTTAATACTGTGTTTTGATTTCTAACTACCTCCACTCTGATTGCAAGCCAAAATATATTCATTTCGTTTGAAACCTTGATTGCCAGACCTGACTCATATTGAGCTACTCATCTTACAGTTTTAGCATTTTACTCCCATGTCTACTCTAAAGTACACAATACCATGACCATCTCCTTCGATGGTGCTTCTGCAGGAAAATATGAGCCTTTAAGCTGCCTCCGCATTTAATACTCCACAAACAACTTTTTTTTTATTGCTCCTTTATACCTCCATGAAGTAGTGGGCCTGCTTCACAAGTGATTGAAATGGCTATAAATGTTGGGGTGCAGCGAGAGCAGAGAGAAGTGCACAGACTGTGCCTGCACTGTGTCGAGCAACTCTGCACCTCGTTAAGTTCGCCAAAAATCTGTGGCCATTTATTCTTTAATTAAAAGGCGAACCCAAAGAGGCTTGCCCTTCTACTTGCATTAAAAGCTTTTGATTATGCAGTCAGTCATGTTTAATTCACAGCATATTTCAGTGTCAAAAGATACATTGCACAGTCATGAAATATTGAGAGGGCCCCTAGAGGCAAAGATCGCAAGCTTGCTCTCTCAAAAAGATCAAAAAAAATGAGATAACACACCAGCGCACATCCAGGGCAGCGGTGTACTGTATCTTCTTGATCCTCTTATCTCCTGCTGCAACGCAACAACATACTCCATCGACAGAGCGGGACCAGCATGGATGTGAAAGGAACTAATGCTCACAACATGGTCATACAGGCACATGCACTCACAAAACACACATGGACTGCTGGGGGCTTTGACACTGATAAAGCTACAGCGTGTCAGACATGCAAACAGCGTCGACTTCCTGCTACTACAGCTGCTCTTTTGGTTCAAATCAGATGCAAATGAGACGTAATGAAAGCAGTATGGCATTTGCTTGCGCTCGCAGGAAATATCATCGCATCAATCATAGAACAAAGAAATAAAAGCCGTGACGCTGCAGAAATTGCAGCTGAGGACAAGGGTGCAGATGAGAAAGAGTTAACTTGTGCGTAGAAAACTTGCCACGTCATCAGGCTTTGGCTTCAGTCAACACAATACAGAAGAAAATAAAGTTAATTTGAATACTGTCAAAAAACACAAACACACTGATTTGACTATTGCTTCCCTGATAGCAATTCCAATACTTAAGCTTATCCTGTGCTGATACTGAGTACTGATTTGAAACTCTTTATCCCAAATAAGTCTCTATCCAAATGATCACTTGTTCTGATACATGTTGTGCAAGTGGCTTGGTGTTTGTGATGGTAATCAAATCAAAACTCTTTCAAAACACAGCTTTAACTGAAGCATTAGAAACACTCCAACTTCTACTATTGATGCTCTGCACGGTCAATTTAACTGTCATGTGTAATGCATGTGAGTAATATTCATCTAATGCACATTAATAAAATGCATATGTATAACATTTATAAGAATATAAGCAGTATAAAAATAATTTATACAGTGACCTATGTGTGCTCTGCGTGGATATGGGCACAATGAAAGGAGAAAAGTTAATTGAGCTAATCAATCAATCCGAATTGACCTGAAGGACCTCGACAGGTTTGCAGACCTCTAGTTCCAAAAGGACCTCCCAAAAAAAAAGTGAAGAAAATGTCATAAATGTTTTGTTACATTCACTAACAGGGAAAGTCACTATCAGCACTTGTGGTTTCAAAGTCCTACCCCTGCCTTCAGGTACAATTGCATTTACTGTGACACATGCACAGCAAGTGATGAGTGTTAACAGTAGCTTGCACGTCAACATTAACTCATCACAGCAAATGAACAGAGCAGAGCAGAAGACTGAATCAAATGTGTATCGGTCACGACTGGCTGATATCCAATCTGCTTAATAAGGTCAGTATCAATGAGTCGTTGGAACGGATCAGTGCATCCCTAAAGGAAACACAAGAAATGTGTTCACCCGAAACGCGCTCATGTCATAGTTGTACAATACACTGAGTGCACGGCCAAGAAAAGGCAATGACAGACCCTGCACGCATTTCACCCCAAGCCTTAAACATCCCGCTGGAGGAATATCTGAAGCCTTAATGTATGATTCAGTTATTCATTTTAGTGACAATATGAACCTATTTTGCTGTGACTGTCATTAAACAAATGCATAACAGAGCTCCTCATATTCATAAAATCTTACTTATAATCCATGATTTTCTATTCATTGTAAATTATTAAAAAGTCGACTGCAAGGACTGAGAATCACGGGTGAAAGAAAGGCGAGAGGAAGCTCGTGTTTTGAAAAATGTATCGTTTCATTTGTCTTACGACGATAAATGTGCTGATTAACCTTGATGTGGATTTCAAGTCATGTCTCCCAGCCTACTTCGACACACCTTTGAGTGTTACAATAAATGCAGCATATATCATTTTTACACGCTTAATATAGATAATCCCTTGATTGAACTCACCCTCCTCGAGAATCACACAATGACGCGTCTGATGTGTTTTGGTTGACGGCATTAAAGGAATGATTCAAACTGTCTGTGTCGCACAAGTGAATCACAATCGAAGGTTAAACTGTTTAAATTCATGAGGTGGTTAAAGAAATGACTTTTTCGTTACAGTTAAGTAATTTCGCCACTGCTGCTTTATCCATTCTACCTCATGTAATCCCCGGGGTTGATTCATTCAATAGATAGATCTCTGGCAGGAGCCAATCTCCACATGCTCTGTTCTTTTCACAGAAACAAACTGATCTAACGGCTTGCTTCCCAGAAATCTCCTCTGAAACCATGTGTGAAATTGTTTTCAATCTAGACTGTGTACATTGACAGCGAGTAAGTAGGATTTTTTTGGAGGGTTTACAACACAGATTATACCTGTCTCTACCTCTAACATGATTGAGATGTTAAGAAGAGGTGGGCAGAGTCAACTGTAGCCAAAGCGGATATTAAAATACCAGAAGACAAAAGTGATTGATTTTGTCATATCTCCCAGTTTAGTTTGACCCTGGTTCAAAATCTGACTGCAGGTTTTAGAAAAGGGCACAAGTTCATCGAGGTGGAAACTGGGCTTTTGAAAGGTTGCTGTGAAGGTCAGGGGAGCTTTTCATAAGACCGCTCGTTCTTTCTGAGCTCAGTGTTGTTGGGAATATTTATTGTCTGAGCATTCCTAAACATAATAGAATATTTATGAAAGCTATTTTCACCTGCTTGAATAGAAATGATATTGACCTCACTGTAATCTATCTATAGGGGTAGAAAGACCCCAGTGGGAGTTACCATATATACTGTATGTGTGTGCAAGGGAGAGATGGAGGTCAGGGTAGCTCACATGTTTTTCTAGGTATGCCTCTGATTTGCCAAACTGCTAAGATAATGAAGTATAACAGTGTTCATTTATGATTCCCAGCTTGGCTTCAAAAGAAGACGATTTCTTCTTCAGATACATTAGATCCTGGTTCTGCAACCTTTCACTACTAAGAAGAACTTTGATGGCTGCTCAGATTATGACAAGTTGCATTAGAATCTTGTATTTTCATTTATTGTGGTCACTGAAACCTTGAATTTATTGGTGACTTCCTCTCTTCAAGGCTGTTTGGCAGTCAAATGAAATCCATGCAAGGGTCTGACGATCAAAAAGGTGGGTGGCTGTTAAAGGGTTAATATTGGTTGCTAGTATGGAGACAAGCAATCCATACTGTCTATCAAATTATATTTCAACAGCATTATCTGAGTTCCCATACAGGTTTTAACTCATTTAGATTTTACTGGTCCATCTGCTTCTAACACCCCTATATAAAACCCACTTAGCTTGTGACATCACAAACTCACACAAGTCAAACATACACAAGCTTTTCAGTGGGAGAAATGTCTGATGAAGACAGTCAAACCAAACCATAGGTGCTTTTTTTTTTTTTGGTATAAAAAACAGGGATTAAAGACAAATGAATATTGTACTTGTATTTGACAGGTGGTCAGAGGGAGGACTCAGATGAAATGGAGCGGATTCAAAATGAGATTGCACACCACAATCTATCAAAATGGTCTTCAAATCCATTTTTCCGAGCAATTGTACGGCGCAGGAAATAGCAGGCATTTCAAAACTGTTCTGTGCTGAACTGCCTAAAATGCATGCAGTGTATTTGGTTCTCTAACAATCCAAAAACAGGGGGTTTGGACCGGCATCCAAAGCCTTCCCTCTACATGTGTGAACGCCAGCCTACTAACATTTGACCGGCGATGTTCTGAATGGGAACAAGTGGAGATAGTGTGGAAATAGAAGTCAAACAGTCTGGGGTCTTGCCCCTAATCCCTAAATTCCATCACTGAACATCCTTCAAACAATTTACATAAGCAAAGTCTTGGACTAAGCTCTTTTAGCTCATGCACTACACTTATCCTCTAAAGTCATCCACTTTGGGCTAAAGTCATTCGGCATATATAGAGAGACAAAACAGCTCCTGATTCTGGACTCATGAGGAGCTGAGGCTATTCTATCTGACCCAGCCATGTAGAGTCTGCTGATTGTTCCAGCGGCTTTAAGTCAGCGTGGCATTGGCCCCTGGGAGGTGACACACACAGTCTTCCTCAAAGGCCACAAACAGGTGAGGAGACTTCATTTGGCTCTGGCCAGAGGGTGTCTGTCTGCTGACACGTAAGCAGCCGCGTAAGGACCCGTGCACGAAGGCCGACGCAAACGCTCGCCGACTCCTGCGTCTGCACGCGCGCACACTCTGCGTCCTCCCTCCCCCTCTGTCTCCCACGTGCACGCACAAACACATGCACACCTGGAATGAGTCAGGGCTGAAGAGGAGCAAGAGGTAGCAGCGAAGGACAAACTTTCCCTCAGGTGCCTGACTGTCATGGCAGCAAATGGGCAGCTCAAAACAATAGACTTGCACCCTTCACATTAAATCTCGTCAGAATGTTTCATCCCGGAGCAGCAACAAATACAACTTTGTTGTTTTGAGCAGTCATATGACTAACAGGGTGACAAACTAAATTATGTATATTTTTCATGTTAAGAAAAATCTATTTATGCGTTTGTTTATGTTCATACTGGGTGATGTCTGAAATTCATGTATAAGAGTAATGCAGAAATGAACCAGTGGCCTGCAAAGCCAGTGGGGTTATTTTTGTTTTGTTTGTTTTTTCATTTAGATTTTTTTTTTTACATTTTTTTATTTCGTTTTAATGTATATCTCTAAAATGTTGAGACGTCCTTGAGCAAACATTTCTATACTGCACCTGCACATAATGATAAGAAAATATAGCATCTGTGTGACAGTCCACTCATCAGACACTGCAAGAAAAAACATCCCAATAAAACCTGATGTATAGCTGTACTGTATTATATATTGTTTGTATTGTGTATAATATAACTATTGATACATTTCAGTCTTGTGTGACAGCACAATCTGAGCTGCAGCTACAGTACGTCATCTGAATCTTTCCTAGGACTGCCTGTTGTCATTATTTACAGTGTTAATAAAGCTTTTCTAATGGCCTAGTTGACTGCTGCTCCTCAGCTGTGTGTAATCCATCAAAGAATGATGGATTAGAGTAACACACACACACACACACAAACACATGGATCTATGCCAAACACAGATGCTATTATGCAAAAAAATGTGAGACACTAAGATTAATAATTCAATCTTTTAATAACGGCACACAAGATTGTTTTAAATGACAAATGCTTTTTATTGTTGTAATATATTCTCACACCCGCTATCGTAGTGCAGACAAATATTTGAACACTTGCCGCACACACAGACACACACACAGCGCTTCTCAATATAATCTTATCTTAAATGTCAACTTCAGCATCAGCCGTGGGAGGGGCTCTTTCCAAACTGTCATCACTGTGCAATCGAGCAGAAGGAGGATATGCCTCTAGTAATAATGAGAAATGTATTTACAGTATTTGAAATATGATCATCCACGGAGGATTTTATTCATCTGAAATATTCATTGAGGGTGTTCCATTCATCCGTCTCATACTCCATCATACCCTCACTTGTGAACCCAACTACCTCACTTGGGGAAGCCATTTGCTCACAATCCAGAGGAGCCACCTCAGCCCTTTAATGACTACCATGACCTCAGTTTAGGAGAAATACATTGAGGTGGTCGTCTTGTTTTTCATAGTGCCTCTCACCACACGAGACCCCGGGAAGTGAGAGAGTTCAGCCTGTCAGGGAGTTTGGTTCCCAAATTGTTGCAGTAGCAGTGAGCCCTACAATATGTACAGTATTTGGTATTGATCCACCTCCCGAACTCGCTCCGGCTGCTTCCCCAACAGAGAGGAGACGTTCCAAGAGGCTGTTTTTGTTGCCACAGGCAGTTGCTGACTTGACTGTTAACACACCAGACTCCCTGGCCTAAGCTTGCGGATGGTGAGCCCACACGGCGGCGGCCCAACGTTACTTCTTCGGGCTCAGCCTGACTGGGCCTCAGGCTATTAGACGCAGCTATTAGACACTTTGCAGGCCTGACTTTAACCCCACTATTCCTACTCACATTGCTCTTTCATATCATGATTGAAAACACTTCCTTTAATTTTCAAGTCTTGGTTGCAAACATGACCTGTGCAGACCTGCTATTGGTAGATGGCGATGCGAAAAAATGGTAATGCTGGTTATTCCATTAGTCTGCCATTCAGTCTTTCAGTCCATCCACCCATCCAGCTTCTTGTCAGACTGCTGTCGAAACATTCCTAATTATTTTTGCAACCTTCCGAGCCATCGTCTAATGCAACATTCAGGTCTTATATAACTCCCACTGTCTTCTGGTCTAACTGAGATTTTCAATGAAAGCCAGAGCTTTTTGAGGTGGGTGGTTAAGTTAGGTTGCCTTAAGCACGTGTCTAAAAGCGTGTGATTAATAACCTGCAATCAATTAACCAGAGGTGTTTGTTGAAGCTGCAGTGATCTGACAAAAAGTCACACAGCCCTACACACACATGCATGCAAGACACACACACACAAGCACACGTTCACACACACAAACCTAGCTGACTCAGTGGAAAGGCTGAACGGACACACTTGCCAGAAACTGATCAATGCACCCTATAACTAATGGAAATAGGCTCTTGATAGGAATCTAATGGAAGCTCACTTAAGCAATTTATACTTAAACATGCTATTACATGCTGTTCCTGTAAAAGCTGCCTTTTACTGGGGGACAGCACTTACTGGGGATTCCTGTACCTATTCCCCCACGGCTCAACAGACCTCTCCTGAAGTCGGTCAGAGGGGAGGTGAAATAGATAACCTTTCCACAGACAAATGGAAAACTGCTGCCATCTATCACATCTTTAATTGTATTAGGCATCCAACATTTGTTGAATTTTACTTACTAGAGACAAATACCTTTTACTTTTACTATTAGACCAGATTCAAATTCCTGAATATACTTCAATAGATGCAAATTTTAAACAGAAAAAAAAAGGTTCACATCACATGACTGCATACTACTTGTGCTTTCTTGAGGCCTAAACGAGCATAAATGTGTTCATTTTGGAAAATAAAGGCTCCGTCAGAGGCTTCTGGATTTCAGTCTGGAAAAACAACCACTGAATCGATGGAGCTCGGCAGGTGGAACTCCACAAATCAGTGAATTAACAGGAGCAAGTTGCGTGATGACATGACGCGACGTGTCTCAAAACTCATGAACAACTTTTTGATCTGCTCAATTCAACTCTAAATGAAGCATGACTGTGTAACTGCATGGCCTATTTCTCACTTTAAATTTATTCAGATATGCTCCTCTGACTCAGGAATAAAGAAGGCTGCCTATAAAGTTAAGGGGTACCCAATTTCTTGAAATTATTGCAGCATGGAGCTTTATAATATATGAGGTGATTGAGATATTTATACAGTACTCCACTATGAAATTGTATGATCTGTAATACCAACACTACAAACAAGAATATATACATATCTCCTCTCGCCACAAACTCCAAAAACTGTCTTGTTATCCACAAAGTCTTGGGGAGGATGAAACCTCATTAAAGGGACAAGAGTTGCATGAGACAGCACAGAAAAGCTTTCTTAAAGCCAGCCTTTGAAGTTGAAGCGCAGTGTAACACACACACAAACGCACATACACACACACATATGACACATAAAAAAAAAAAAAAAAAAAGAAAAAACGTTTGCATATGGGAAAAGCATACGTTCAAACACTACATACCACAAAAGCACACAGGACGGAGTCGACTGCCACACAACAGCTAAACAACAGCTAAATAAATGCTGCTGCCCGGGTGCCTTGGGAGCAGAGCCTAGAATAAATGACTCGACATCAAAACCCCTCACATCTTCCATATCCCTGCAGACTCTTCACCAACACACCCACCCAACCAAACAACCAACCAATGGAACAAAAGTATTGTGCTCCTCACAGAGGCTGTTCATTAACAGCTTGTTTGTGTGTTTGTGGCACCCTCCACTTCAAAGCCTCATCTGATTCCTCCCACCATCACCGAGCGAGAAAATAAGCCTTTGTCAAAAAAGGAGAAGGACAGCCAAGCATCATCCACGAGCTACAAGTCTGAGTAACAAGCAGACCGGCCTTGCAAATCCAAAAACCCAGACAGACTTTATAATGAAATGCTGACCCGAGAATGAAGGGTCAAGTTGATGAAACCTGCCGGACTTATCTGTGCTCCAACAGATAATGCAGAGAGCAGACTGAGTGGTATTTCAAACCATATTATGGTCAGTAAAACCTCCTGCACAAAAATCACTCTTAAAGTCTTGCTTCCAGTAAATCAGTTACAAAGTTCTAACTAGACAGACTGATTGACAGATTATGTGCTGTAGATGGACACGCGCACACAAACAGAGGATTAATCAGGACGACACTTCCCTCATCAGCCCGTCTTGACACACCAGATTGTTTCATTTGACATTGTGAGGATAAACACCACCCCCTGCTGGTGACTGTTCTGGCCAGGTGTTGAGGGAGCTATTACAGCCCGTCGGAGACAGCTTGAGGCACAGGTGGCAAAACAAATATGGATGCTGTGCAGCCCCGAAATGGCCAGTCACACTTGAGGAGAATGACAACTTCATTTGTCATCTGGAGAGACAGAGTAACGAGCGTCTCTCCTCACCTTTCATTCTGTCTTCATTAGCCCGAGGTGACCCGCAGATGGGGAAAAGAGGGTGAGAAGACGAAAGGCGAGGAGGAGCACGCATGCAAAAAGCAAAACCTAACGTAGTTTAAAGCGAAGGCCAGGCAGCGGCTGCTTGAGAAGGCGTGCGACTGTGGGAACCGAAAAAAGGGCCTAACCTTTCAAAGACAATCTAGCAAGCAGGGATTTGGAGCTCGGTCGGTTGGTTGGAGGTTGCTCTGATGTGAATGTCAAACAATTACGAGCCAAATGATCCACATTTACAAAGACACGCAAGAGCAATCCTGTGTTGTCATGCCAAACGATTTTGCTGGCGTGTACAGATTTTCAGCAAAGATTAAATCCTTTGTGTTTCAAATAAACGCTGATTGAAGATTAGCTACACAGGGGAGGACATGCCCCAATGCAAACCACTGAGCGAAGTGCGCTAAAGTCATTAAAGAGCCAAATTTAACAGAAATCATTTGTTTTTTTTATTAGGTCACGGCATTTATCTGCCTCCAAACCCACTCTCCTCCCCATAATGCTGATATCTGTATGTGACACGAAGCCTTTCCAGATGATAATCTTCTTAAAAACATCCGCTTAAACAAGCATATCTGGAGCGTAAGATATAATCTGATTTGGTAACATTTTTGATTTGTAAATAATTACAACCACTCATCTTCATCAAGGCAGACTGTGTGTGTGTGTGTCTATATGCTTGTGTTTGCATGTTAACAGTTTGAATCAGGAAGGTGTGTAAATCGTTTTTTTTTTTTTTTTTTTAAAAAACATCCTTCAGCGTATTTTTATATCAATGACAGACAAGCTTTGGCAATATGATTTTAGCTAATTGGTGAAGATGAAAGAGGAAGGGAAGGGATTTCTGATGACAAGGGGATTCGCTGAAGAGAGAGAGGGGATGTGTATTGTCTCAAAAATAGAGCCTTAAGCTGCACAATTGCAGTGTAGACAAAATAGATTTCCTGTCAGGCATCGTTCTTTTCAAGATCTATACAGCTTACCTCCATTAGCCTTTAACTGTTACTTATACAATAAATATGTAAGGGATTATATTCTCCTCTGTTAGCAGTTCTCAAAGTTTAAAAAGACACGCAGGTCTGGATTTGAGAGCTCAGCCTAGATGGACATTCACACTGATTTACGAACATACATTGTTGGAGGGATAAATGGAAGATGAAGCTTTGCCTCATAAGAATAAAAGGTTGGATGAATGGCTTTAAAGTCAAACTTTTTAATGTGTTGGTCAGGTTTGTGGTGACGTTATTAATATAATTCCTATTTGAAATTCAGCCATTTATCGTCCTTGCAAAACAGTTACAGGAAGCTACACACAGGTTGATACAGCCAGACAAGAAACACTGCTAATAAATTTGTGCACAAATTGAATATTATGTTATCAGAGTGGTTTTTAAGCAAATAAAATGTTGGTTTAAAAGACTATAAATAAAGTTATGTTGACGTTCATTGTTCTCCGACGAAATGGGGACCTTCTTTTAAAACCACTGTTTCATAAAGCTAGTGTTTAAAGGTAACACCGTGATTGACAGTCTCGCATGTTTGCGGCGTCAGTTTGCTCTAAGAGAACTTTAAAGAAGCAATTAAAGACAAATGCATTCAAGAAATCTTCAGATAAAATTCCTCTTTTGTGAGCACAGTGAAATGCTGCATCGTCCATTAACGCTCAGTGTACTTGGTCTTGGCCAGCTTCCACATCATCAGCTGTATTTCACCCAGTGTTGTTCCTAAAATGAATCAGTTTGAGACTTTATGGAAGGATTTATATGTTTACAGGACCATGAAATCAGGGACAGAAGCAGAGTCTCCTCTACTATCTCACAGGTAACCCCACATTTTGCAAGCTCCCCCCCATCTGGCAGCGAGTCTCATTAAATGAACAGACCTCAAAGTCAAAGTGCGATATGTGGTTTCAGCCGTGTGTTTGATGGTAAATTTTACAATAGCTATTAAACTACTCCTTGTTTTATGGCTAGTGAAGATATGCAGCTTCATATTTTGCCTTCACCAAACATCAAAGCTGTTAAAGAAAAGAAAAGACAATTACCTTTTCCACCCACATGTTTTGTGCCTTTGTCAGAAAATGGCCTGTCTGACTGAAAAGCTGTGTGGATAAGCTGAGAGGTATCTTTTGTCTGGGTGGTTTGATACAAAGACGCTTATCTTCTCAAGGATTTCCTCGTCAACTCAGCATAATCCAGCACTGAAGTTTTAGGTGCATTATGAAACTCAGAAGCCTATTGAATGGTAATCTCTCAGGTAAAGGCAAAACGAATACGGTGATGAAATGTGTGATGATGATTCTACACATTGTTGAATAAATCAACAGTGTTTTCTTTACAGACAAACAACTAGACATCTTGGGACTAATATTCATGTTCTCCTGGGGATATACTTGGTGATGCCTGGACATTCTTGAAGCACCACCATGAGGTTCACATTTTTAGTTTTCGGTGACATGTGTTGCACTCATGGTCCCCAGAGAATGATCAGTAACAGCTGTGGTGATTCCCCTGTCTTTTCCCCCTGACATTGAAAGCAAGTCAATGTCATTTACGCTGTTAAATATTTTAAGACCTATTGGATGGATGATGATTGACTAAGTTTTCCTCTGACACCTCCATGAAATTTTGACTTCTTCAGTGCATAAAAATGAAATTGTTCAGATCAGCTTTTCCAAGCAACATAATACAGGAATAAAAATGTTGTTGTCCACAAGGTGCAAACATGTATTTAACAATTTCAAATGTTGCATTTAACTAAGTGACAATAATGCCACTACTACCAAATGGTTGAATAACAAGCCAATACAAGAGTATTCATAAAGAATAACGCTGCCTATACAGTGAATCAAAGAGACTCAGATGTTGTTTTTTTGCAGGGTCTCCAACAAAAAAAAGGCTTAAGCACAAATTATTTTTTTCGACTTGAATCCAAAAGCTATCAAGAAAGCAAAGTGTTGTAGCGCATCGTCAAAGATGAGCAGGTCACCACCTTAATGACAAAGAAAGAAAGAAAGAAAGGAAGAAAGCTGTGCATAGGTCAGGAGTACTGGAAAGTTTTAATGGGCAGCAAAACACCATTCTTGATACGTTTATGCTTTGTACTTGTAAAAGATTTTCATTGAAAACATGGGCCACAGTAGGAAGCTTTTGACAAGCCAAGGTTCTGAAGAGATTATCCTCACATTTTCTATAATGGTTTCCCCAACTCACTTCAGGATGATGTGTGTCAGTCACCTAAAATATGCACACGAGAGCCCCTGACTTCAGAGATGTTTTTTTTTTTTATTCCATTGTAGGTTTCAAAAGTTAATTCTGAAATGAAGTGTAACGGAGTCATCTAAAAAAAAGGAAGAGTCTTTTTTTTTTTTTTTCCCCCTCTGAGTTTTCAGAATTGCTCTGGGGAAGAGTTTGTTTATAGTTGAGAAATGACTGAGAATGCGAGCACTTAATGAGCGAGAAAATGGAGGCTTTTCAGCGAGAAAATCTCAAGTTGAGGGACGTGGGTTTGTGTTGCGTGGATGTCCCGTACATCTATCTACAGAAAGTCAAAGGATATAGGATTATGTGCTTTCTTTTTTATTGCAAGTGCATGATTCCAATATATAATAAAAGAAAGGCCGAGCTTTATTAGACGTGCATGTTTTCCATCAAATGCTGTTGACTTGTTATGGATGCTGTTATTAGTTTTGTTGTCAATCTTCACTTTACTTTAATATGCAGCTCTAACCAAAGGTGCACAGGCAATCACGATTACAGCTCTACCCTTCGAGGCCACGCATGTGCTAACCTTAATATTATAGAGCAGTAAATAAATGTGCCATAAACTCTACCTGTGCATATTTCTCTAAACCTCCGATCTCCTCTGCAAGTTATGAGAGCAGCTGAAAGGGCAGAGCGGATGAATAATGAATGGAGCCGGTTATGAAGATTAGTGCTCATCATCAATGGAGCTCGAACAGTTAGGACTAAAGTTCGATCATTAATTTTCACCTGCAGCGATTTTAAAGTGAACCTTTGTGAAGCGTCTTTAAAGAGGACAGAACAACACAAGGGTGTTAACTGTGATCTTGTAGTTCACCTGGTAGAGCGTATACCATGAATTAAGACTGAGTCCTTACCTGAGCGGCTCGCATTCCATTTCAGCATCACCCCTTCTTTGCCTCTCCTCTTTCTCTCCAGCTAAAACAAATAAAGCACAAATACCAAAAAATTATCCAAAAAGAAGATGTTAATTGCTTTTCAATTTTCCCTGGTGTGCAATAATTACAAAGAAACTTCAACAAGAACCTATAGTGACCCCATTTCACAGTTAAAACTTATTACTAACTTATTATCAGCACTGTGTTAGGGTTTTGTTTTTTTTTTTTTGCCTTTTTTGCATTTTGACTTTTTCAGTTTTCCTCCAGACATAACATCACAGCAAGACTTCCTCAGTATTGGGACAGTTTGCTAAATAGTCACAGTATTTAATCTATAGGATTCATGAACATGGACACCAACTGTCTTGATGCTCTGCACAACCTTCAGATGTAAAATTTGTTTCCGTGTGCACAAATTCCATAAATCAAATTTTGCGACTATCAACTTTTAACTGAAGTCACCGTCTTTCTCTGTGATACTATGTTTGTGAACGTTGCGATTCTTTTGATTCTTCTGTTTTTAAGTTGTTGTGCTTCTCACATCTTTCTGTGTGCAATCTCTTTGCAGCTCAGCCTTGCACAAGGGAAGTCTCAAAATAGTTATACTCTATAAACTTTGTACATTGTAAATGCTGTCTATTAAAATGCAATGACACTGAAAAATAATGAATAAATAAATAACAAGAATAAGGACCCTTAACTGCCTTTCTGAATTTGTAAAAGGCGCATTCTTTGTTTTGTTTTTTAATGTATTCATAAGGGCACAAGTTGGCGTGTGATTGACAAATCTTTGTGTTCAGTTCTTCAGTTGTACTGTGCAACAATAATGACATTAACAACATCAAGACTGACAGCGATGAAGATGATGATTTTTCTTCATCACCTCATTGTGACCTTTTTTAATACTGTCTTTTAATTGGAGTTTTACATACAGAAAGGGGTTGACACTTTGTTCCTTTGACAGCTCACGAAGAAATAAACTAAAAGAAAGAAAAGACAAAAGGAGCGGGGATGAAAACTGACTCCGATTTCAGACATTGAAAGAAAGAGGTTTTGTAGATCAAGGACTTGGATATGCAATTGGTTTATTCTATTGATGAACACCCTACAAACTGACGCTGGTGATTTAAAATTCATTCTCTTCTTTCGTCTGTCTTTTAAACAAGTGCGGGGTTTCAAGTCGCTTCAAGCATTTTTTTTAAGTGTTTGAAAAAGCTTTGCAGGCTTCTCATCGCGGCTACGTATGTTCATGAAAAATGCCATTTGGTTGCTGCCTCTGACAACAGCCTTGTAATTATCCCAGCACACCGATAATCATGGCGGCATTTGTGTCATTTGAATCTGGCATGACTTTCCTCCAGAGAGTTTGTGAATTTCTATTTTCCTTATATATTCTTCTTCTTCACATTTGTTATGGAGAAGAAGTTCATGTAGAAGTAGATCTGGCTCATGTGACAGCAAACACGACTGCGGTCGCTCCGTATAGCAAAGACCCTTATGAGCCTCCCCAATCAGATGATAATGAATGGAGCAATTAGCAGTGATTATTAAGTGCTTTGTGAGGCTTCTCTCTGCCAATTTATCATGCGAGCATGTTCGATTTATCAGACCACCTCCAGACATGTGATGATGACAGGCAGCCACATATAGCACATACCCGCCGCACATGGCGCTGAGCGAGGGATGGCTGCAAGGGTGCTAAGCCCTTGTCTGTCTGTTATGAGGACGCCAATCTCACATCACCATAGGACAGGAAAAGGTTACAGAATTCACTCACTAAAGCAAGGACAGCACAGGTAAACAGCACACATGACAAAAACACAATGTGGCCTGTGTGTACGTAGAAAGTATACTATCACACCATCCAACAAAATATATTATTGATTCAGTCATACCTTACTTGTCCACCACATGCATGCATCATTACGTTACTCAAACACCCTATAAAGGCTTCATTAGGTCCCTCCAGCCCTTTGTATAATTCATGTTGAGTGTTTGCTTCTGCAGACCCACTGAGTGTCAAGGTCGTTTTCGTCCGAGCTGCGACCCAGAAGGGCCGGCTGTCCCGCAGGATAGACGGATGTTTGTTTTGGAGTGCCTGTTGTGTTTGAGCGGGACGGGAGGTGGAGAGCAGATAACGGGTCGACCGGATGCATCCGCAGAATGACTGATCGCCGTCCTTCTTATGCTGCGCCTCTTAAGGTAGCGCCTCACCATCTCCTCCTTCAAAATCAACTTGCGTCGCAATCTCATTTGATATCAGTCTTGGTGACCAGGGGAAAAGTGAAGGGGTGGTGGGAGGGATTTTGAGAGTTTGATGTAACCGCAGTGAATCAAGATCAAAGGCGAGCGGCAGTGGTAATGATACAGACTTGACAATCTATCAAGCGTTGTTGTCTGGCAGAGGCATATCGAACTAATCACTCTCGAAACCGTCCCTCATCGTAGCGTTGGCAATATCCTGCCCGACACATCGATCGCATTTAATGCCTCTCTAAGAACTTGCAAACTGACACTTTCTTATTTAAAATGTCAAAGCATTTCGTGCAGAAATGCAAATAGCAGAGCACTGTTCATAAAGGAAATCAATTTTTGGTTGTCACAAAGTTCTGATCTTTTTCTGCTTAACAAAGAGTTTGGTGCTGAGCCAAGCTACTGCAGGAACACATGCTCAGATTTGCCAAGACTTTCTTGGGTAAAGTACTGGCTAAAACACGAGTGTAAGCCATTCACCACATACCAGTTTATGAGGGCGTGGCATCATTTTGACTTCTTTATTAGCTCAGTGGGTTTCAGAGAGCCAGGGCAAACAGTCTACAAGAGAGTGAATTCAGGTTCAGATCTAATGCACTTGGCTGAATCTCTTATTCAGTGAAAGCGCAGATTGATTAAGCAGGTAGTAATTTAATCTCTTGCTCAAGGACAGGCTGATGTGACCAAATTTAAGCTTTGTCAAGTAGCTTGGAGAAACAGAAATGCTGCTCTCTCATTAAACAATAGCTCGCACTTTCAAACGCATCCTCAATAGCCCAAAAGCTGACTGACGGCCAAACTTGGAGAATATGGAGGTGAGCTCCAGCTAAGCCGAGGGGACCAGACCAAATCCTTACATTCAATCCTTGGATATACAGGTGAGCCGCAGAATTTTCATACCTCACGTACAAGTTTGGCACCACATTAAAAAGGTCGCGTTAGGATTTGTGCTGCCATGATTCACACCTGTCTGTGAATCTCACTGGATTAAATGCAGCCGGTGGTCTTAATGTCCATTTCTCCTGCTTCTCCCTCTGTTCACCTTGCTGCTGTAATGACTGATAAATTGAAAATAAAATGAACTTGCCAGCACACCTTAGTTACCAACCTAAACTGACACATTGAATGATTTAACTACATTACTACTTTACAGGTAAAATAAAGTAATTAAACTGACACATTGAATGATTTAACTACATTACTACTTTACAGGTAAAATAAAGTAATTCCTACCATGTTTGAGTGAGGTTGTGATTTAAGTTTAACCTGATATGATGCATCTTTAGGAACAGCTTTTATTTAACTCTACGTATATGTTAAGTTATCTATAATTAAATGCTGGCAGCACTTGGAAAAGGACACTGAGGGAGGAAAGTGTAATATGAGCAACATGACAGCGGCTGTGAGAATAAGAGAGAGCTATAGGGCTGGAAGGTTAGTGTGCTGGCAGAGGTAATCAATTTTTTACAATATCAAAGCCTCAGACAGGCATGAAACAGATATCAAACTGCTTCAAAAAATGTCCACGGTGAGGGAAGCAAAAGGATATAACAGTAAAAAAAAAAAATCCTCACTCTCAGCTCGGACTGCAAGATCATGGTGCAGTCCTTACTAAATATGCTTGACCTCGATGATTTCTCTTGACTTCCTCCAATTCCCAGTGGTGCAAAGATGAAGTGAAGTGTCGTTCTCCTTCACTTGCTACTGCTTTCTTAAATCTCTCTGCAATGAAAATCCAAATGGCTCAGTGACCATTTAAATATGTCTCAGCATCTGGACAAATAGCAGTTGACATTCGTGCATATGCGTTCAAATGTAATTGTGTGTTAAGGTGATTTTTTTTTTTTTTAAGTCTTAACAGTCGTAATATTAGTTTTTAATAAATTTCAAAAGTTCCACAATATCAATTAAAAGTTGCAGCAACAGATTGTCTGACATGATTAAACTTTCTGTGAAGGTATATTCTTTGTACAAGTCCAAAATCCCATTTACATTTTCCTTGATCCACTTCAAAGGAGGCTTTTACTTTGATGAGTCTTAAGGAGTTTAAGTTCTTAAAGTTCACTGTGATCATTCGATTCTGACTTCTGCTTTGGTGGGTATGGAAACATTAATAATGCATCTCAAAGCATCATCTTTATTGCATCTCTGGGGAATTTGCATATATATTGGATTATCGTTAGATTATTATCACAGCAGGCGTCACCACATTCATAATTAATGAGAAACAAGTTGCAAAGTTTGCTGTGAATCACATGACACCAGTTAAGAGATATTAGCTAACTTAGGGAGTTCAGTTCAATATTGAATAAAAATTCTCTTGTCTGTTTGTTCACCTCAGTTTTACATGTCAAGTCATTGTGTTGCACTTGCATCATTTATATATGTAATTTTCAACTTGTGCTCAACTTTTATAAAAATAGAACTCTTGGTTTAAAGTCTATCATATGGAATAGAAAGAGCACTGGTTGTTCTCTGCAGAAACACATCCCAAAGCTCCGATGATATGAGATAACATGAGCAGCCTGTGTTTGCTAAATTAAATGTGTATTTTCCTTTGAGAACATCCTGCAAAAAACACAGATGCAAACCATTTTTTTATTTCTGTCCTCATAAGTAAGAGGGTGTGAAGTTAAATAAGAGAACCAGCCAAGTTTTAAACTCAAATCTGAGGTGTCACATAAACAGACACGCTCGGCACGCACGCACAGCCTGAGCATGTTGTTATCTAGTTAGAGGTTACCTCGGTGCTGTTCGCTGCATTAGCCATCTGTGTCGGATAAACACAGGCCGCAGAAACACTCAAGTCGTCAAACTTGTGTGACTAAAGTGAGGCGAGAGTTCACTTTGTCTTGAGTTTGAGAATCAGAAAGCGTAAGTCATTTCATAGAAAACCTACAAGTGATGACCAGGACACTGAAGCTCAACAAGGAAACACAGCCAAGAAATCACAAAGGTTGTTTTACTAACTATGGAAGATAAACATTTAATTTGGGAAATATCATAACAGCTTCAGCTAAATCAGCTAAATCACACAAAACAAGGACTCTGGGGATTCTTTCAACGTGCATATGAGCATCCGAGTTGTGTATTACAGCAGACTTAAAAAAAAATCCAAACCTATCATTTAACTTCTTCCAAAAGATGATTCAGTGTGAAATCAAGTCATCCAGCACACTAACAAAAATGTCACCAGTTCATCAGAATCACTTTAAAATTCATATCAACTCTAAAATAGCAATGGCTGATTGACACTGCCTTGAGGAAAACCCTGCAGAGAAAGTGAAAGTGGAAGAGAAAGACAGCACGAACTGGCAAAAAATACCAACTGGGTGTCCCAGAACATCCTAATCCTCAGAGATTATGGCTCAGTATTAACTTGGTCGAGGTCAGAGTTCAGCCCAAACCGACTCTGAATTAACGCCTTTTCACCAGGAAGTGGGTCATTCAACTAAACCCCTGAGCACGGTCTTTGAAAAACATTTCAGCAGCAACATCATCATCGCTTCATTCGGTAAGTGAGCAAATAACACTGAAGTGCTAATTACGCATTTGAGGAGTGGGACTTGGCTTGAGCCGGTCTCTCTCTGGGAAAATGAAAATCTCTTACAGGGCCACTCCATCTGAGTTTTGTAAATGGAAACTCCCACTCAGCTGTTAGCAAAAAGCAGTGACACAGGTTCTAGTGTTTTCTTTCCCATCCCTCAACTTACAGGGTTTTTAAGTAGCATCGTCATCATGCAGAAACCTATCAGGTCATGTGGAAAACTTTTTAAGATGGACATGCAAAAACAGTATGTTAATGGTAAAACACACTTTGACCAAAATTTGAGTGTTCAGATTTGAATACACAAGAAATGCAGCTGACATAAAAACCTCTTTGGACTCCCACCCATCAATTACTTCCAGGAACTTTGAAACCAAAGCACTGCATTTCTGTGCTGCAAATAGAAAACACATATCTATATGAAGGAAAAAAAACAGTAGGTGATTAACATTTATAGAGTCTCTGCTGTTGCACAGTTGTTTTACTGAGTTCATCATGTTTGATCGTCTCCTCTTGTAGGGCAGAATAAGTTTCACAGGTTTTCTTTTTTATTACAAGGACCGAGAAGTTTTGTAAAGCACGGTGTCAAATTGGCTTTGTTTTAAAGTCAGCTTTGATCCGAATATTCTCTCTACATAAATGACACTTCAAAGACCCCACAGACAGGAGCACACGTAATGCAACCTAATGCAAGACCCTATTTCGACTTTCAAGACCTGTCTTTTTTCCTCCCCTCTCTCTCACCACCCAAGGTTCATTGTAACAGCAGTGTGACAAACTGTCAGCAAACATCAAATCCACTGTGTGCTGCTGTGCGGTGTCAACAACACAGAAAGCTCCACTCGCCCACAATCCGTCAACCATGACGGAGGGACATCAAATAGCACAGCGGCTGCCACATTCATCACAAAAACCTGCACGGTGAGACGACTGCTTCAGCCCACCTCTCTTCCACCCACTGGTGTGCTCTCACCTTTATTCAGTCTGAGTAGTTGTTTTCCCTCTCTGCGTGTCTGTCACTGCAATCACATGTGTGTATATGCACACGTAAGAACGGAGGATGCACATGTGAGTACGTTGACAACATCTCTCCGTTTCAACACGTCCTTGCCAGTTACAGTATCATGCGCAGGCACAGAATACTCACATCTTCCCATGTGTGCAGTGTCTGTTCCTGCACATGACAGGAGCCATTGTGTGCTATTTCATGAGTAGTCTCTCAAATGTCAAAAGGATTGTCGCTGTGTAATAGTGAGTTAAGAACTCATGGGTGGAAGGAAACGACATTTTATCTCCAGAGCTTTCGAGACACCACACTGTGTCTAAATGTGGAATCTGATGCAGCATACAGTGAATTCTTTACATTTCTGATTTCATCGTAAAAAAAAAAAAAATTCTAGCTCACACTGTGGAGTTGGTCTTGTAAGTGTGCTTGAAAATAAATTGTTTTGAAAATTAGAAACACAAAAAATTCAAAACTTGGATATGAGTGGCGAGGGCAAAGGTCAACTCAAGGCTCACTACACGGGTCAAGAGAGTAACACAAAAAAATTACAGGTCCAGCTACAAAGTAACGCATTACTCCCACAAAGAAATGTGTCACAAAGTAATTAAATACTTTAAAAAAAAAAAAAAAAATTACAATTACTGGAATTTAAATGGGCTTGTTACCCGTTACATTTGTCTAATGTGAAAATAATTCCACTGATTTTCTTATTTATGACATTACGTTGGTGTAAGACAGTTCTGGAAACTGGATAATCCTACTGTCTAACCAAGACAATACAAGTATAGCTAAGAGGTAGGAACTCAAGTTGTCGCCGCCCTCTGGTGGTCGGGCATATTACTAACTCTTATACAGTGATAATGACAGTTGTCCCACACTGTGCCACAGCAACACTAAAATAATATAGTTATGTGTTCTTAACAACAGAATTGAAGTACACATTTTAAAGTAGTAATGCAAAAGCTACTTTCCCTACCTATTACTTATTAGTTAGTAGTAATTACTCATTTGCAGTAATTTCAAGTATTTCAATTACTTTTGAGAGAAGTCACAAGTAACTGCTAATTATTTAACTTGCAAAACACTAGTTACCAGTAAAAGCTTCACTCATCTCATTCATAGTGATGGACATAACATTGATGTGCAGTAATCAATAATTTCTTTGATGTTGGCTCCATTTTTTTAGGGAGATACAAAGCGTTCAAATTTTACAATCATTTGAAACAGAGACTCTGTATTAAAACACAAAAAAAGTCCCATTCTTCATAAGGTTGCCGTCGTCTTCCAGGTGAAGCAGCTCCATCCTGCTACAGCTGACCTGTCCTGACATTGGGAGGTGTCTATCGAGGCATAAGGGCCTTGTTATTTTCCCAGCAGGCACCTCATTAGAGTCCCTATGACCTTTTACAATTGAACAGACCATTGGTCGCGTAACGTTTTGAATACAGATTTCCATTCCACAGGCGTTTTTTTCCCCTTTACGAACGAGAGGACAATGTGCCCTGTTTTGAGAATGTGCTGCCAACCTGAACATCGGTTCCGGCATGCGTGGATCAATTATGCTGCGCCCCTGGCAAGTTTGGTTTCTATTTGAAAAATAAACCTCAGGGTTTTAAGACTGAATGTTTATTTTCTCAAAAAAGAAATTCAACCAGATTTGGCCCAAATTGATTCCCAGCACACTTTTCTGATGTGTCAGGTGTTTTTGGAAATTGACACTTTTTGGAAATTTTCAAATTTAATTGATGTAAGATAAGTATTATTTGTCTTTCCTCCTTTTAAGCTGCTATAAATTTAAAAGTCAGGTCAATAAGAGTAAAATTGATCCTTCACACTCAGTAATACAAGATAAACTGCACTATTCCTCTAAAAACTACATTTTAATAGCTGTAATGAAAAGCTGGATTCATGGCATGGGTGTTTTTTTTTTTATCCTACAATGATCCGAGAACGGCTGAAATCCATTCCAATTATCTCCACCTCTGCTATTGTGTCCTGTCCCTGTCCTTGGTAAGCCTGCTGTTTTGCATCTTGCATATCATTAGCACAAAAAGCACTTAACAGTCTCTGCAGGAGACGTTTGTAACCTACTGTAGACGACTTTCACCTAAGTCAAGTACATAATTTGCACATCTTGGCCGCAGTGTTTTTAGTCTTTCCTGTAGACAATACTGATGTCTTTTCTGTGTGATAACGCAGGACAAATATGGACCACAATATTAATGATTAATATTAATGATTGTCAAAAATAATTTATGTGATCATGTCATTGGCTTTTTGCCCCAGCGTGATATAGATTTAATATCTCTCTCAAGGGCGCTTCAGCAGATTTAAGGACAGTTTATTTCATCTCATTGAAGGATGGTTTCTCCGTCCATGAGCCATCCTGCAACCTGCTCTCTGATCTTTCACTCCCCTACGACTAAACTGCTGTTTATCTGTCATGACCTCATACTGCAGTCCTCAGTTCACCTGCCCGCTGTGCTTAAAAGGGGTAATGGACTAACCCAGCCCAGCGATACAGAGGGCCACAACAGCAATAAAAAAAAAGGCTGTTTAAGATCTTGGTGATATGGTGGGATGCACACATAATTGCAGGGATCAGGGACAGTCATCTAGATTGAGGAAAGATGCCCTTGGCTTAGCAATAGTCTCTCTCTCTTTTCTTATTTTCAGATTCTCTCCCACCGGCATCAGATGTAATTTCTCAACTGTGAATTAAAGTCTTCTGCAGTTTTTTTTGATCTTGAACTTGCCGATTTGATTCTAACCACATTTCAGCTATATGGACGTGAGTGGTACTCTATCAAAGGGAAAATAAGAACCAAATGATTTCAATCACATGGGTTATTGTTGGCGTGTTGACACAGGTGCTTATTCCAACAGTACACAAAATAAATTAAGGTCAGCTGAATTATCTGGCCCCCAACCCAAAGTGACATAAGAGGTCGATGCCATATGGTGACCCCCACGCCCGGTATAAATACTGGAACGCTGGCTCAGGTCTGGACCTCTCACAACATACAAAGCTGCTGGCATCAGCGCCGGCGGACAGACGACGTCGAAATGAACGAGATGTGTTCGGTGGCAGCAAACGCAACACATGGCCCCGCTGGTAAGTGCGCTATATTCAGAGCTTGATGAGATATTTAAGGCTGATGAACAGTAGTGTTATTCGTGATGAACAACAGGGCTGTGGCCACAACAACAACTGTCGAAGCACCAACAGACTCATTATTTTTCCAGCAGAGTCCATCAGTACAATTCATGGCTGGTTAGCGCTGATCCCCAGCTGCATTGAGTGGTGGTCAATAAGTTTCCTCATCTCTCTGTTGCATTTCTTAAATGTGTTCGGAGGAAGGGTTGGGGCACAATCTCAGGGTGTAATTGAGTGACTGTGAGGTTATAGCTGAATATTTATCAGCCAGTGGAACAATCAAAAGATTAGACAGGCCTCATATTTTGGGTTAAAATCTCTGGAGAGCAAAACTGTTTTCGAACATTTCAGAAGTTTCTTAACTTGTGTTGACGCCAGGCCAGACGCCGCGCCCTTTCTTCCATTCATATGCAAATATCCCGAATACAGTTCTGAATACGTGAATCTGCCTCCGCTTTCAACAGAAACCTTTTTACACCACCAGGATGGAAATAGATCGATATATCCAATGGTTTATTTTCAATTTCATGCTTTTCTGGTTCCATCAAAATGTGTCAGTGGGTGATAAATCCCGGGCCCTCGCTACTGCAGTGTCAACAGGATTTGCTGAGTGAATCCCCTGCTGTCATTCTCACATCATAAACATATTCAGGATCCTTGTTTATCCTACATGTGCTAATCAGGGTCATGACTTCTGCGTAATGTGACAGACAGGGAAAGTCTTGCAGGTTTATTTTTATTCAGTGAGACGACAGAAATGATTGCGATGTGATATAAAGTTGAAGTGATGGTGTGTTGTTTTTTTTTTTTACTGAGTCATTGTGTCACTGCATCCAAGTACCTGCTTTACTACTAATAATAACCATATTTATGGCAACAGTCTAACAGTATAACACATATGCATATGGTACAGTTTACACCCTCATGGAATTACTTGAGGCTTGCTAGATTATTTTTGAATACATGCTGGTGTAAGAGACTAATTTAAATGCAAACAAGCTGATTCATTGCTTTTTCTTCCCTCAAATATGCATGTTTTAGGCAAAGAAGCACAACTAAGTTATTCACACCCTTGGGACATAAACAGACTTCAAAAGGAGATCATGATTTGCTCGGCCATTTCCAACAGAAGCAAAATGAAACGGAAAAGACAACATTTTGTGTTGAATTGCAATGAAACAATGTATTTTCCTCCACACATTTCCACACAGAGACATTCGATGCTGCATACAAATTGTGGAAACTTTCATAGCACTTTGAGCGACCCTTCAGAATATTTCACCCCAAAAACAACATTGTTGGAACAAACCAACCCAGCAGATGATTTAAAGTCATAATTTAAAGTTAATCAACGCGACCACTCGCCTCTCTGTGTGGCCTGGTTTCTGACTGAGTCCTCAGCTGACTAAAGTGACCCTGCCTTTGTGATGGAAAAGATGAAAATGGGCCTTGACCCAAGGCCAACATTATGATGATTAGCCTGACAAGTTAAATTCCTCCCTAGAGGTCCCTAATACAACCTCAATTAAACTGTCCCAGTCCGCGGACAACCGGAGGCGAGCCGGACTCTCTGCTCGTCAGTTTATTACAGCTCATCATCATGTGTGCGCGGTCACGCCCATTTTCCTCTCTGGACATTTTAATTTCACACGCTTTCAGTTTTTACTGTTAAAATCCAGTCCTTGATTCATGAGATATCAAACGCATCAGCGGACAATCTTCATTAGAAATGCATCTTTGCCGCTACTTTTCATTTTGACCCGTGGTCCGTTCCACAGAGTGGTTAAGGACTATCATGAAACAGAAATAACAGCATTTTATTTGGAGGAAATAAAAAAAAAGTGTATTTTTAATTTCAGCCATTGCACGAGCCAATCCGTTATAAAACAATCATCATGTGGAAATGATCGAACCAAATATATATTTTTTGCAAGGAAATTAAAGCTAAAGCAGCTTAGCTTTTTCCATCTTCCTCTCTGCTGAATTAAATGTATGACTTTGTTGTTTTACTCACTACTGTGGCTGATTTTACTCTGTGGAGTTTTAATAAATCCAGTCAGAGGTAAGCACTGATGCAGTTTACAAAGATGTATTCCCCTTTTTAGTATTAACACCTGCAACCCACTCACTCCTCAGACTCTTTTTTAAGACTAAAGGAGAGCAGGAGAGGGAGAGAGAGAGGCGGAGAGAAGAGAGAGCATTGAACAAAAAAAAAAAAGGAAAACAGCAAAAGAGCACCAGCACAAAAATAACTGCAGGACTAACAAAGAAGGGAGAGGTAGTGAATCCTAAAATCAGCAGTAGAGCATTATTTAAATCTGCTCTCTCAGGGGGTTTGGTGAGACCTCAAAGTGGTAACCTGGTGAAGGAACAGATATCTCACCGTAACATGTTTTGCATTGAATATATTTCCTTACCTGAGACTAACAGTGTTGCTTATTTTGCTTCGTGACAGTGATACCGTCACACAGATGGGGGACAAATTAAAGCAAAAACCAACATCGTGTCTCGGTAAAGCGCTAGTCCACCTCAAAGCCTCCTCTGGATACGTTCTACAAGTCTCTGAACTCGACTGGAGGGATAAACAACATTCTGCCAAAACATATTCCCTCATTTGGGGACAGATGTATAAACTATGAATATGAGAATTTGTGCACCTCATGCATACTTCACAGCGGAGTGATCCGACAGCGACGATAAGTGAATACATAAGCAAATAAGGTGAGGGACTTACTCTTATAATAAAACCTTGTTCGTTTAGGTTTATAGCCAATTTCACTGATTGCAGTGTGTAAAACTCCCATCAGGGGTCCATTTCTAAACTTCACTTCGATTAGTGATGTGTGATCACTGCTACTCTCTTTTTATTTGCATTGAAGAGTTTTTGTCATTTCATCTGTTTTAATATGAGCGCTATAAACTGATGATGCCTGATGTTTAATTATTGAGACGTCACTGCAGTCGACTGTTTACAGGTACAATGGGATGAATTAATGATGCAAGTCGCGCACATTGGTCACAGATAAAGATGGCAGCTCTGGCCTTGTTATAGAATTTGATGCAGACATATTGAGATGCAAAAAGGTTGGTTAAGGGTGTGTTTACATCTATTTATGGCTAAATGTGGGGGCAGAAATCAGGCTCATGCACGTGTGCAGAACCATGCATGCATACAGCTTTACCAAGAATGCATATGTATGTTTTTGTGCATATACACAGTTTTATGCATCTGTTTCTGGAGTTGTGATGATTGAGAGCACTGTCAAACGCGTCAGTTCAAAAAGTGTCTTGGAGCCATATGATTCACGTAATTTTCATCAAACCATCCAGCACCCCTCATGCTCTGTGTCTGAATGTGTCCTTCCTCCAGTCATTTATACATTTCCTCTAATCTACCACCTGTCTGTATATCATTCTGATATTATTATGCTAATGTCCCCTGAATGACGAATCTGACAGAGGAGAAGTTTTAAAATTCAAATAATGCTTCATCATCCATATAAGCACAGTGGTTGTATTTGGAGGTATTTGGGGAAATTAAACGTTAGTTGTTTCCCATTGAGTGTTAAGGCCCTGTAACCCTTGAAAGTACAAGCTCAAAAGAAAATCATTAAAACCTAATTTGTATTCTCTGCACCGCTGCACTGCAAACATGCAGTCAAGTGATAAACAATAGTATTTGTTTTTTACAGTTCTCAATACAAATAAATTCTTTTTTTTTCATATTTCACTTTCTGTTTCATATTCTTTCTATGGATAACACAACCAAACCAGCATCATGTAATTAATACCTAAAGACCAATGGGGAGGAATATAACGGCAAGATATTGGTCTCATTCTACAGTGACTTATCTCATTTCCTCATTGTGTGTAAAGCCGCTCTGAGGAGGAACTCAGAGTTCGGTGCTTTGCATTGTAATATCTTTCCGGGCCGATTGGTATTCAGCCTGCACCTGGGAATAAACGCAGCTCTTGCTTTCTCGCTCATTTACATTCTGACCGTTCTATAATGCCCCGAAGAACAACAAAATATGTTTGCATATGGACGCAGCGATCAGCACCCCCTATCAATAGCGGTTCTAACACATATAATATTTTAATCAGTTATAATGACGTTATTACCCTCGGCGTTGCCTCTTCCCTTCATCCCCATCATCATCCGAACACCTGGTGACCCCGCGCTGATGAAGCCGCTCTAAATGGGATTCAGCCACACTGACCCCGGAGGATCTCGCCTGCAATTAATTACTCACTGTTTTGAAACACAAACAGCCTGTTAATGTCCATTAGGAGTTTAAATGTGCAGATTCATGTCCGTGTTTAGGGGAGCTGTTGCTTTTTATGACGTAGCTTATGAAACTGCAAATTTTCTAAGTTCAGCTGATGATGTTTTTGTCACTGCGAAGTCATGTTGTGTGTGTTATAAAACTTAATTGAAATTGATTTACAACAACATTAGAATCAAAGAAGTTTCAATTGATGCACAGTTTTAAAAAAAAGCAACTTATGAATGGTGCAATTTATTTTCAATAGTTTGCATTGAAATTCTTGAATCTAAAGTTTTTGCTCACTTTATTTTTCATCTTATGGCATATTCTTGGAAGAAGTTGGGCTGCTCAGGAATGCATCTTTTGGCACATGAGTGATATATATGTTCTAAGACAGTTCGATAATGCTATCGTAGTTATTTTTATTTGTTTACTAATCACTTCTTTCAGCTAATAACATTAACATGTCTGACTTTTGCTGACAAAAAAGTGAATGATATACTAGTAAACAACCATGATTAATATGGTTGTGTGTCCTATAGCCATACATGCTCCATATATAAGGCTTTTCTTTATTACAATAAGTAAGATAAAACTGTCAACAGGCAAGTGAACAACAGATAAAGTTGTTTTCATTTTAACGTCAGATAAGGACGACATAGAGCCAAGTGAAAAGGAATCGAGCTGTCAAATTGTTTATGCTGCACAATGAACCAAAAGTAATAAAGCAGCCCCCGTGTCCATACATTTATTCATCTGTGAAACCACAAAAGCACAAGCGAGTATGAAAAAACAGACACACAGACACAGATCAAAAGAGCGTCTGTGTGACACAGACAGAGACACAGTTCAACTGCTCCATACACATGCTCACTTATTCAGGCACATGTACATGCACATGCACACATGAACACGTGCGTATTTGCTTTGGGCACAAGCCACGTTTTCGCATTTTGCACTTTACAGACCGTGTTCAAAGGAGACAAACAGGTCATCTGAACCAACATTAAAGGACAATGTCTGTGAATCCACATAATCTCCTGCATTTGACCAATTACCCACATGTGTGGGCAGCACTGAGGCAGAGCCAGGGACAGGCGTAAAGATTGGCAAGCTTTGATTCCTGCCTCTTGTGGCCACTGCTACTGTAGTTGAGCTTCACAGATGTCAGCCACTTGATTAATCCTCCCGTTGGCTGACTGCCTCCCTTTTACTTACAGTATTTCGAAACCCACCACCCTTCAAATGTGCAGCATGAACAACAGCAGCAAAGGTTGGAATCCAGTTAGTAACAGAACGCTGACAAGCTTATGATGGAAAAAAGAACAGTGACAAGTGTTTATTTCTTTTTCCAGTTCACCCGATGTCACAGGAGTTGATTTTGAGTGGTTTGACTTGATTACATCCAGTGAAATATCAGTGCAGAACACGTTTGCTGTGCAAAACATTTGACACTTTGGTAACTTTGGAAATTAAGTTTTCCCCTATGGGAAATTATGTCGAATCACTTCCGCGGTCGAATCATGGGTCTGTTTGGAAGGACACTGTGATTGCATCGTGACCTGGGCGCTGCGAGTGTAATTGGATGCTTGCTAATGAATCCCAAATACCTGAGCTCAAACCAGTCTTTGGGATGCTTTGGTATAGAAATGATGAGGCCTCTGTAAACCAAAGTGCATCTAATGAGAGACAATCTAATGATGTATGATTCACAGAGATGTTTTCTTGACTGGACTGCTGTATGCTGCATGAAAAGCTAATTATGCATGTATATCTTGAAGTCTCCTGGAACCCCTAACCACAAATAATTTACATGCCAACATTCTCCAGGGTGAGAAATAGTACGAGCTGAAATGTGTAGCTTTTGTTTCAACGATGGAAAGATGCCAGAATGTTAATGAAATAATACTCTATAGTGTAAATGGGTGGCACAGCATTCAGATAGATGAGCCAAATATGAGGACAGAGGAACTGGATGACTGGAAGTAAAGAGAAAAACAGGTGGAAGTACTGCAAGTGAAGACTTGATGTGGTGGAAGGTAGCAGAGTTGGGTGATGATAAGTGGCTATGCATCTGTGGAGACTTTGAGTGTGTGTGTGTGTGTGTGTGTTTGACGTGCTGCTGGAGTGAAAGCAGGGTGCAGATGAGCGGAGCAGGGGTTGAATGCGGTGGGAAGGTTTGATTAGATTCTGGGGTCTAGCTCGTGTGGCTAAATTAGCGCGCATGGGTTGTTGTGTGTGCGCGCGTGCCCGTGTGTGTGCGTGCATTCGATGACATGTGGTGAAGATGGAGTGAGGCTATAAACCAGGTGGCTGTGACTGTTGGGGGGGTTTTAATATATGTGGGGGAGCTTGGAAGACAACAGGGAGCTGAGAAAGGTGGTATTAAAAGGGCGGGGCTTGGACGGCAGGACGAAGTTAGAGAGGAAACATGAAAGTCAGGCTCAGTGAGGGCTTAGTGTTTTCACATGTTGATACTGATGGTGTTGATGAATATGGCCATTTTTTTTCAAGATGAGAAAGAATTCAGCTTTAATAGAGGGAAAATAGTGTGCACAGCCAAGTCACTCACATTGAGGAATGGTGTTTTCATCTCTTCTTGCAAATGTATAATTTAGAGTTGAAAACAAAATGAAATGTAAATAGCCAAAAAATTTGAATAAACACAACTGAGCCCTATTGAAATGAGTGTTTTCATAGGAGCTCATGCCTGAACACCCTCTAATTTGCTTTATGCATCCAGGTCACTGCATCAGCCGACAATGATTTATATGAATCACAATGTATCTGTATCAGCTGTATATAAAATCTAACCAGGGTTTTATTTTGTGTGCCAGGTGAAATTCCAACTGCATTGTCTTATTCATTTATTTTTTTTAGACAATCAGGTAATTGCATTTGCAATAAATGGTGATTTTAACAGACTAGCCGATGCTCTAATCTTGCAGCAGAGTGTGCAGGTCGATCATCCCTAAAACAACTGAGCCAGGTTCAATTTCAGGTCACAACAGCCCTGAAACCCAAAAGTATTGAAAGACCTTTCCTCCGGGGATTAATAAAGTATCACAGCCTTATTAATGATAAATAATAGAACAATAATAATGGTGGTACTGAGGTTCCTTATGGGTGAAAACAGAATGTTCCCAGGACATTTGGTGAGGTTTAGGGACGTGCAAACGGAGAAGGATATGAAGGGTATCGTGGGATTTAGCTCATTTGGGAGCAGGGGAGGCGAAAAGAAGCAGGAAGCGAGTGAAGGGACAAGAGATGAAAGACGGAGCGAGTGAAATGTAAGGAGAGGCAGAGGGAGAGGAGAGGTAGGGGTGGTGAAAGGTGGACATCGCTGGCACGGTGCGACTGTGTGTCCTGGCACGGCTGCAGGACGGAGCAGTACACCTGCTCTCAGTCCTGTCCCTGTGGATCTACAGGCAGACTGTCATCTCACACACACAGACACTCAAACACACTGATTTTATACAGTGCGCACACACACAGATGCTATCACGCGTATATTTTGATTTTTGCATCCTTGAGGACACAGAAATAGAGCTCTTGTTTTTTTTTTGCTTTCCCTTTTGCTCTAAAAACATCTCATTTTAACAGCAGCTAAAATCCTAATTTCTAATAAATATATATAGAAGCACACATGCATGTCCAGAAAGCACATACACACTACGATTATACATCCAGGCAGATCCATCCTTTATTCACATGACTCATCTGCTCTCAGCGGCACATATACAAATGTGTTCACACTAACGGAGGCACGCTGCAGCCTCAAATGACAACATTATTGGGTCTGACGAGGACTGTTATGTAATGCAGTATTTTGGGTTTATATTGATAAGAGCAGAGCAAACAGATTTCAGAGGATTTTCAGAGGATTTAACTTGAAAAACAATAGAACGGAAGCGCCTTAAGATTTGCACCTAATCGTGGCTTAATTAACAAATTATTTTAGATTTTGTGAATCGAGCCATTTGAAAACACTCGCAGTCGTCGAGCAGGCATAAAGCGAGTCGTAATGAGGACTGTTTTCTCATATGAATGGAACTGGGAGCTTATTTATAATCTTCTAAAGTTGTTAAACTTCTGAGCATTTAAGTATTACAGATTTAAATGATAAGTGAATCCTTTATTTGAGCGTTCTCTGATCACAGGGGCCGACGTGATCCTTTTTGTTTCCACTCCTAACAGCTTGGTTCAAAGCATTCTCCACTATGTTTTAACAAAAAAACGCAATGAATGTTTAAAGGCGGTGAATAGCCAGTTGTCTGATCGCGTTCCACTTCAGATAATGATAAAACACAGCTAAAAGTTGACCCTCCCACCCCAGTTGTGAATTTACAAAACTTCCAAATTCTCTCTCTTATGCCAGCGCTCAGTAACTCACTCATTCTCATGCTGCTGGAGGAGACGTTTCCAATAACAGTCTTGTCAGATATTAGTCTCAGACATCTCATGGAATAGCAAGTAATAATTGTAATGTGGAGAATTAAATAAACTATAAAAAGCCCATGCTGAGAGACACGGTGCTACAGTATTGTTAAACACGCGCAATGAATAAAATAACCAGTTATGTTAATCATCTTGAAATAAGCTAATTAAGTCACTAATTACTACATATTCATATGAAAACTAAAGCGCTTGAAATAGTATGTGGGAAGTAGTTATGTGAGCTCCATCTTATTAAGGAGAGGTTTTAACATTAATATTTCCTCATTAATATGAAAACATATGCACTAAATCCCTATGGAGAACCTCTGCTTTAATGTAAATTTCCTGTCATGTGCTGTCCTCCAGCCGCCGTTTTCACGGCTCACAGACGGGCACGCGGGCGATGTCATGTGCAGCGTGCCGTGTAGGATGAAAACCAAGAGCAAAGCAAAGTTTATCAGTAAGAATCTGACTTTGATTCGTTCCCTCGACCCTAATGTCTCCCTCCTTTCAATAAGCAGAAAAAGGGCTCTGTGCCGCTTTGATGGCCTCCCCCCCCTCAGGCCGAGCCGTGGAAAATGACCATTGTGGACACAGGTTGTTGACCAAAGGCAATCTCCCCATTGTGGCCAAATAGCCCACAGAGATGTAAACATTACATGGAAGAATGGCCTACTGATCGACCTCAGAGATTGCAAAGTGAAGGTCAATGGTTTGTCCAACAGCCTATCAGAGGAGTGTGTGTGTGAGCGTGTGAGTGTGTGTGTGTCAGAGTGGGGATGGTGGGTGCGATTGGAGTGGGTTGGGGGGGCGACGCTGGTAAATTGAACCACCCAGTTTCGAAAAGGACTTAAAAGTGACTGTCACAAAGGATAAGCTTGATCTCTTCACTGCCGCATACCTGTGGGTAAAAACACACGTTGGCACATACACAACAGGCCGCAGGTGTTGCCGGCGATATCTGCCTTCCTAATCTCACTTCACAGACAAGTGTGTGTCTGTAAGTGCGATTATGCTCCATAAAGTTCATGTGGTATTAAGTCTTTGAAAGCGCCATTGTGAACCTAATCTTTTCATATCTGTCAGAACAACAACAAACAAGTCCTTCAAAATAAAGTTTGAAATATCAGTAGTTTTCAGAGTTTTTTTTTGTTTGTTCTCAGTTCACCTCTCCGTTTGCTTTTACTTTCAGGGACGTTCACTTCTTCCACCTAAGCACTGGAAACTTTCATCTAACACAGCAATTACAGTAGTGCTACCCTATGTTTAAGTTATTAAGGCATTGTATGAATGTGGGTAGAGGCTAAGTCACTTCAAATTTGTGGGGAAATGAGCACCATTTGCATAACTCACTTGGCCGTGCTTTGCAATTATGCCCCCTGTTCCGACACATGCTGCATCGTTCTGCATGTAAATTCAATTCGGGTGATAAGACTACCTTATGAATTTACAGTTAATTGGCAGCAAATTCCCCTGTTCAATTTTCAATCGTTCCACAATTACCGGAGGAATCATAATGGCTTTTTCTTCTCTTCTCACTCTCCTTCTTTCTCTTTCCCAATGACAGAGCAAGACAAATACCAAAACAAATGTTCCTTGGGCAGTATCTGCTAAATAGAAAAAGAAGCGGAAGGAAGAAGAAAAAAAAAAAGATAAAAGGGAGAAGTGATCAAGGAGAAATTTGTGGCTCTTGCCTCCCGGTGCTGTGTGCACACAACTGAATCTGAGGGAGATTGCAGGCGACGCGGCGTCTATGAGAGATCAAAGAGGTTCCTTGCTTTGCTTTGCATACCTCAAACACTATCAATAATGCATTTTCCTGCCCTACCTGCCGAGCCCGGTGCCCCCGAGAGCGCTCACGCACTCATGCACACATGCAGCGGCCTACAGCGGCGCCTGGCATTTAGCTGCACTGTCTGCAGAGCGGCTCAGGAGCAAAGATGGGTACAGGTTGACAGCTACCTCGGGGCGAATGAAGGTTGCTGAAGGTAGGTGAGAACTCGTTTGTGTTTTAGCGAAACGTGATTCAGTAACCAGCGAGTCATTTCTCTGGGGCCGATGCCTTAGACGTCTCTGTGGGAATTAAACTGTGCACAGGAGATCGCAAGGGTTCATAGAAATAAGAAAATTTCTAATCATATTATTCATTGCAATTTTTCATCTGATACATTTTCCTGTGTGTTCATGAATGGTACAAAAGAGAAGTGCACCAACAAGAACAGTGAGGTTAGAGAGACAGAAGGTGATATTTGAGTCTAGAAAATGAATTATATCGCTTAACCATTAATGTTGAGGTGACCTTGAACAAAGCACCTCATCAAACTGATTCTGGTGCAGCTACTTGGTGGCTGTTTACTGGTTAAATAAAAGTAAAAATGGGGATGTGAAGGGGTAAAAGCTTACTGAAAAACAAAACAGAATGGGATAATTTGCTCATCTTTTTTGACATGTACTGAACTGAAAACAGTACAAAGACAATATATTTAATGTTTGACCTCATCAACTTCAAAGATTTTTGTAAATATCTGCTTATTCTGAATTTGATGGCAGCAACACGTTTCAAACAAGTTGGGACAGGAGCAACAAAAGACTGTGAAAGTTGTGGACTGATCCAAAAACACCTGTTTGGATCATTCCACAGGTAAACAGGTTCATTGGTAACAGGTGATGGTATCATGATTGGGTATGAAAGGTTCATCCTGGATTCTATTCGGCTTTTATTTATGTTTTACACAGTGTTCCAACTTTAATGGAATCAGGGTTGTAGCTCAACTGTTACTGAACTTAGGAATTCACCCATGTCTTATGCAAAGAAACACATTGACTTACAATGTCTGCTAAGGGAGACTTTGTCAGTACATGTCTGTTGATTGTCCCACTGCTCATTCTAATTATTGAGTCTATGACCTTTCCAGTATAGAATTGTGTGTCTAACTGCTCGGCCTCCCTGTCACCTCTGTTGGGGATATTTATTACTGGCTCGTCCGCTCCGCCAACGGTATTGAACAGGCTAACTATGATCAATGAATCCTGCGCCTCGTGTTGCATATGTAGTCATTTTCAAACACGTAAAAGTTATGTTCAGCTTGAAGCAAAAACTTCCTAATAGTTTTTATCATCCTGATTGCTTTACTGGCAAAAAAGCAAAGAAAAAAGAAAGAAAGAAAGAAAAAGACCTGTGACGGCCAAAAGGAGAAAAAGTGCCTCAGCTAAAAGCAGATGAAAGCTGTGGCTTGATAGGGCATCTAATATTCATTTTTTACTGCGGCTAAATAGCAAATATCCATCAGGAAACAATGAAGCATCCATTAAGTGAAGTGATGGATGATTATGAGGCAAGTTTGTATCCATTTTTCTTGCATAAAAATGTCAGTAAATTTCCCAGAATTGCACCGGCTGCCCAAGTCTCCACTTTTCAGTCCCTTTGTGTGGCTGCATTATTATGGAATCATATCACCCTTATGTATTGTAAAAAATGATTGCTGCAAAGAGTCATATATTAAAAAAGAAAAAAATCACTCACTTGCAGAGAATCATTTCCAGACAAGAAAAATACATCTACTCTTGTAATAGAACTATGAAATGCCTTTTTGCAAAGAAACAGGACGACACTGCAAGTGCCACAATCTGGCTTTTGCAGTGCAGAAAATGATGCAAACATTTTAAGCGAGACAGATCTGACCGTAGGATGACCGACTCTCTCGCGCTAAGCTCCTCCTTCATGCACCGCGAGAGGCACGGAAGTGGCATGGAGTCACTGCGAGGAACCATGTTGCAGCTCAACTAGGAAGGTGCACCGGTCACTGAAGCATAAAGGTGCCTAAAAACACATATGCTCAAGCAGGAGTGTCTAGAAAACATGCTCGTATCATACATGTGGAACCGTGCACACAAATCCTACTGTGCATGAATGTGTGTGTGTGTGTATGAGTGGTATCTCTATAGATGCAAAAGCAACATAGAAAACATGCTGCCTAATAAGCACTGTGGGTTCATGTCCACTTTTGTGTCAGCACCGGCTCATACAGTATATATATGACCCACATCAGAAATTCAAAAGCATTTCCTAACAACCATTAAACAGTAATAGACGGGAAACACCTTGATCCCGCCACAATTAGAGGCTCTTCCAGTATAATGATGAGGTCATAAAAACTGATGAACCTGATAACGATTAGTCTAATTTGTTTCCTAAATTAATGGAGCGAAGACATGCAGCCTAAGCAACAATAGAGGAGGATGTGAAAATCAAAGTGTAATCACAAAAGTCTGAAAGTACTGTGATAAGGAAGTATCTTGATGAAGAAAAAGGAGAAGAAGAGCGCCTTTGTGATACTTTTATTTTTGGTGGCGCGGCTGGAAGACGGGCATTTGACTTTCTTTTAATTTTGTATAGAGCTTCATGTTGGGGAAAGCAAAGGGGAAACAGGTCTTTAATCTCCAGTCCAGTCCAGTCCAGTATCCTGCCATTTTTTTGACCATTATTTCTCAGGAACTTGTCACCTTAGAGAAAATGTTTGTAACATGAGAAAGTGTTGGTTTGCTGCAGTGGTTTATAAATAGTCTAATCTCTGAAAAATCCCTAAAATCAATATATTGTTGGGACATTCATTTGACGATGAAAAGCATTTGAAAAGGATTTAATTTTTACTTCTGACTTTGTGCCATTATATATGTTTTCATGTTAAAATGGCTTTTTAAAACAAAATCCAGATGAGCATTTTAGCACCATATCAGAAACAATCTCGTATACTGGGCATGCCAGTGTTTTCCTCCTGCACATGTAGTGAGTAGTAGGATGATAAAATGCTGAATTTAACTGCTACTTACAAAGACATCAAGGTCAGCAACACCTGGAATCCATTATTGTTATTGTGTTCGTTAAATTAACCGCTCGTAGTCAAGGTTCATAGATATATAGAGGCTGACATTGTTTGATCTCATCTGGAAAAGGGTCACATGATAGGGGCGTGGCGAATCAGGGAAGGGCACGTCACATTGTTTCCAAAAGTCTCCGTTTGCACCCGTCCAGACTATAATACAGTTCCATAGTTTTCAAACAAAAACAGAGTCAGACACCAAAGAGTAGTATAGACACTAGACATAAACGTAGGAAAAGTAATGCATTTTAAAACAAAAATGTATGAGAGTGGATGTAGCCATAGTTGCATCGATTGGTTTTGCCATTTGGTCCATTGGCCTAGAGTTTTGGCATTTTGAAGTTCAGCTCAAATGCACCTCTCTAATCCATTTTCAGGATAAATCAACAGTCACTGTGGTATAAATCCAAGCAGTCAGTCTAATATGTCTCAAATTTCAATCGAGTGAGAGAGAGTCTGGCCTTCCTCTAGAAAATCACCTCAACAAGAAATGTGGTCTGCCAAACTGTCTGATGGATCCATGTAATCTGCCAATCACGTCGGACCGCCGGAACACCAAACATGAAGGTACTAAATCATTTGAGTTGAAGTGGGAGACTAAGTAGATGGATCTGTTCACGTCAGTTAAGGACGGGAATGAGGTTAAAGACAGATTACTGAACAAATGTGTTAAGTGTGTGTTCAAAATGCCAACCTCATTCCCAAATCCCACCCAAATCTCTTGGGTGGATTTTGGGGTGTTACCGAGCAAAAACCATTTTTCCTTTTATCTACAGGTGGCAGCTTTTCTGTTTTTAATTAATTAAGAGGCTTCTGGGTAACACAAAAACAAAAGCCAACTTTAAGACTTAAATTACTTGGCTTGCGTTTGGTTAGTTTAATTTTTTGTTGTCCTCAATGCATTATGAGTTCTTCTCTTACTCTTAAAATTTTCATACAGAAATTGAACAACAGCATCTAACAGCGCATAATATGGCCTGTAAGTGGATATTTCTTCCTTCAATGTACACACACTTGACTTCACCACAGCTTCTAACGTGACCTTAGATGTCATCATGGAGCCAGACACATGTGCTTAAGAACACACAAAACACATACACACCCAGCCATGCATGCATGCACACACACACACACACACACACACACACACACACACACAGCAGGACATACATATTAATGAGAGATCAACCTCATCTTCTGCTTTCTCCCACTAAGCTTTTGCCCTTTTCTCATGTACAGCAAAGGACAGAGACTTGCCATGCATGAGCACACACTAACACACATACTAACACACACATACAAAACACACAAACAGTCACAAAACTGCAGCATTGTTGTTCTCCTTCTGCCCACTTTATTCACACACAAGCTGGCAACGACAGCAACAAATGGCAGCGAAGGCTGAAGAGTGCCCCCTGCTGTTACACACAGACTGAGGTCAGTCCACCTCCTGGTCATTCCACTGCTCCGTCTCTCTATTAGCAGAGGCTTACTTGGAGGTGGAGGGAGGTCGATATCATACTGCAGCTGCCAGAGTAATAAAACCACAGGCAACCCTGACGGAGCGAGAGAGGGAGCGGGAGCGTAAGACGAGGCTGGCAAAGTAGGCGGGAGGATTTAGGCAATGGCCAGAAGAAGAAGTGAGGGCAGAGGAACTCCGAAAGAGAGGCCAGATAAAGCAGAGAAAGAAGAAGCGTACAGGTAATTCTATGAAAGAGGTGAAGTCTCCGGAGTTGAGAGACATGCTGGGAAACTTGGCAAGAGAGAAGGGGGATCTGCGGGAGGAGATGAAGAGGTGGAGGTAGTGGAGAGGAGGGAGCTCAGTGGAGGAAAAAGGTTTGAGTACAGAGGCCACAAGTGCCAGCTGCTTCTCAGCATAGCTTCTGACAAGCAGGAATCTATGAGCTCAGTTATTACACCGTGTTTTATATTTGATTAAGACTAATTAGGTCAAAAACGAGAAATGAAAGCTTTTTGTAAAGCAGCAGTGATTTATATGGCATAAAAGGATGCCAGTGATTTTTTTTCTAACATACACATTTCATGCAATACATGCACAAATCAAACAACTTCCCTCCCAGTGTAAATAGTTCATCAGCTCCAGTAACTTTTGCTCAGCTAAGACAACAAACTTCAGCTCCTAATTAGATCAGAAATAACTCAACACTTCATTAGTAAAGGGCAGAGAACATTTACTGCGTTGCTGTGCCATAGTATGACAAGACAGGCTTGGAAGTAAATATTAAAAGAAATGCAACTAGGAGTATTAAAGTCCAACACATCCCACATTTCAAATCCACTTTGTAGCTGATGGTCCTGACATTGGTCTCAAACATGGTCGTGATCTTTTTCCAAATCAGAGTGTTAATGGGGTTTTTCACTTCACATGCACACACACATTCACACATGGCAGAAAATGCAAAGGTATAATTCAATCTACGCAAATCATGATTTTTGTATCATAAATGGATCAGATAACATGTGAAATTGGGAGCTGGTGGTGTCAAACTCTCGCGGCAGCTGTCCGGCACCAAATGGCAGAGAAACAAAGTTAGTGACAAGCTGGTGAACACAGAGGAGGATTTAGCAGCTAAAGACTCAGAAACTGCCTTCTGGAGTCGGTGGAAACCAAAACTGAGCTCAAAGGAGAATGGATATTGCACATCAAAGTCCAAATGAAAGCTAATTTTGCTCCGGGTATTTCATTCACACGTCATCTTTTTTTAAAGGTGTGAATAGATATATATATAATTATAATTAATAACATTAATGAAGGCTGATTTCCATTTGTGCTCCATACTGACATGGCTTACTATGAAACCTAAATAGAAAGCATAATTAATGTGATTAGGTACACCTGCTTTTCCTGTTATGCCAACTCAAAGTGTTGATGACATCAGCGAAACAAGTCGCTTCCTTCCTAAATCCCCTCCACATTATTCCATCTTCCATAATTAGCAGCCTTCATTAAACCAATAATGGAGCAGCATTAAAAAAAACAAAAAAAAACAAATCAAGCAATCAAACCCCAATTAGTTCTGATGAAGAAGGGAACAGGGGGAGGGAGTGGGAAGGAGTACAGATGAAGACAGTAGAGGATGGGAATACATAAGCAGGAGGTGGGTGAGGTAGCAGCACCTCGGGACAACATCAGCCAACATCTGGAGAATAGAAAGAAAGAGACGTACATACAGTGGTAACTATCAGAGATCAATGAGAAGGCTTGAAGGACAGCCTGCAGCCCTGAGTAATTGCAGGGGTTCAGGGAGGTTATCATCTCAGGTCTCCCCCTCCTCTCCGACCCTCTTCCTTTCCGCTGATGGATGAGGGACTTCTCGGCAAGCCAATGGACAACAGGGCCATCGAGATTAATCCTGCAATAAAAGGACCATTACTCCTCATTGGCATGATGAGGGGCCCATTCGTTATGGCAAATTGTATTTTTTTTTTCTTTTGTATGACTGTGCGAGACTGAGCTCCACAATTAGGAGACCTGGATTCATATGTCATCATCAGGCCCCCGAACGATGGCGATTGAGACGGACCCGCAGATGATAGACAGGGATTAAGAAGGAGAGAGGGAGAGGGAGAGGGAAGTGATTGACAGAGCGGGAGGGTAGAGGAGCGGCGAGGTAGCAAATCAGCCGTGTTGAAGGAGGTTTTTTGAAAAATGGGGGAAAGTAGTGGGAAAATGAGGGAGGAGAGGTTTAAAGACAGAAAGAGACGGCAGCTGGTTAGTTGACTGGTTGACAGGAAGCCCACAGTGTAGACACCTCAGTAGACTGCTCTTAAATGGCTGTCTGTCAGAACAGCAATGGCCGCCCTCTGTTCCACTCCTCTAAATGAGCTCGTTATGGTTCAGGCCATTGTGGAGCGGACTCTCTGTTTGGAGGAAGATGAGATGTCATTAGGCATAGTGAGAATCGGGGGGGACGGCCGGAGAGATGGAGAAAAGGAAGGAACCAAGAGAAGGACAGAGAGAGAGGGAAAGGAAGAGGGGATTCAATTAACCAAAATGAGACCAAGGAGGAGAGAGGTAGGGGTTGTAATGAGGGGAAATGTGTAGGATGAAAGAAGAAGTGAAAGAATTGAGGGTTCAATTTACATAAAGCGACTACAAACTTTCGCAGCGTCTGTGTGAAGTCACTTGGATGTTGTGTGACCAAATAAGCTTTTTAGACCGAATGAGGAGTGCTCAAGTGGCTTCAGCTGTTATCTCATGAGCTTTAATACCGGCCTCAGCCCACAGATACAATATGGACGCCCAAAGTCAAAAGCAACAATAGTGCGATATAACATCACAACCCCCAGAGTTGCTCTGTCAGCAGTTATAGGTTAATTATCACATTTTTACATATAAGTGTAAGTGAACTAGGGCTGCAACTAATGTTTATGGGTTTTTTTAATATAATTATTTTCAGTTGATTGGTTGTTCAACCTGTAACATTACAAATAATAGTGTTACTACAAGTTACCACAACTCAAGGTGACATTTTTAAATTGCTTGTTTTGTTCCACGAACAATTCAAAGGCAAAATCAAACAGAGAAAATAAATACTCACATTTGTGAAGCTTGAACGACCAAATGTTCAGTAATGTTTAAAATGTATACAGGCTTTGTTTCATATTCACTGTGAGATTCTGCTGATTCTACTGTGAAGTTTTCTCGTAAACAAATGTTTTACATTCAGTGTTACTCTCCCAACGCATTATGTGTATCCTTGAGCTGTAACAAATGTGTTGAATGCATTTTCCTCCTCGTAAAACATCTGCAAAGCCAATTTTGTAAGTCTTTTGAATTCAGCCTTGTTTACATCAAGTATTTTTCTTCTCTGTCTTTGTTGTATCTTGGGATGTAATTGCCACCTGTAGACCAGTGGAATAGTTTGATACCATTGACCACGTCTGGGACAAAACAAACAAAGCGAGGACACCCTCAAAGAAAACAGCTCCATAGTGCTGGAACCTTTAAACTCATGAGCTCCAAGAGAACAAGGTGGTGCCTGTATTGTCCCATTCAGGTGCAGACAAAGTGGTTAATCACCTTCGTCTGGAGTAAGATACGATATTCCTTTATTAGTCCCACAACGGGGAATAATGATAAGGAACTGCACTAATATACAGCATTTTAAAAAATTAAAAATGGTTCAAATATGCAGGAGCGATTGATCTGACATTTCCATGGATTGACTAATTTGTACTGTTTGTTCTCTGATTCTGTTGTGTTACATTTTTTTTCTTTTTTTTGGATGCATATGTCAATGTTCATTAATGTAATTTAACAAATAAACAACAATAATCTAATAACAAACTAATTGTTTCTGCACTGTATATCTTTATTGTCCATGTGCATGTTCTGCATATGCATTTTAAAACATACAGCATGTGCAACCTTTCATGCACTTAAAGCTACAGTTTGTACGGTGCATACTGTGCATCTACTTGTTTTCTTCAAACTGTTTTTCGGGACTTACTGCACTGTATCTTTTTCTATGAGAGCATTTCTTATTGAGGCAGCCAGCAATGAGCTCTTTTGCAGCTTCCAAATCTATGTGAGCCAAAGTGCAGCAAACGACTGTGTCTCCTTCATGTAAGACTTTTGTGGCTGGAGGACATTTCTCTCACTTTTCTTCCACAGAGCATATATTTGCATTCTAATGCATCACTTCATTTAACTAAATTTTGGGAGACTGAGATTTGCGTGTGTGAGCTCGGGGCTCTTTTACCCCTGAGGTCTACACACAAACGCACACAGTCGCACACCACACACACACACAGAGACAAACGTGCCAACGCGGAGAAACAGACATGCAAACAAACAGACCTTTACGGGTGGTTAGACAGTGAGCCAACTAAATGTCAGATTGGCAGATGCTTCATCTCAGTGTCTGGCTCCTTTGATTTTCACATGTTTGCCCCGTCTAACAAATACAGAACATGGCCAAATCAATTATGATTCAGCCAAATGTCACTACAGGTGGAATGTTTAATGACACTTGGCTTAATGATAGTTTGGGTCAGATCAGATGGATTATCAGTCTATGAATGTTGAACAATCATTCTGTTTGTGTTTATCAAATCCGAGTTCAGAGGAAACTGTGATTACAGACAATACAAAATTATTCATGTGAAATAATTCCCTATTGAATTTCTTCTAAGTAAATAAATCCCTGAATATTAAAAGCCAGGTCCAAAGATTGTTTGGAAAGATTAGAGTCCATCATGCAGAATCCAGTTTTTGCATATCTCTGTGTAGATGTGGAATAAAAATAAAACTCTCCATGTCTGATCCTCATAAAACAACTAACTCTGCTGGAGCTTTAGATGGACCGGTTTTGACTTGAAACTGAATTAATGAAGTCAATTTGAAAGTGTAGGAGCGATGTTGCCTTCATTTTAGTTGATACTTCCCGTCAAATTACTGTCAGGAAAATATGATCAGTTTTGTCTGAAGGTTGGTTGATTTACTAATTTGAAATGATTCGCTCTGATAAATGATCAGCAGCTTATGACCCCCCTTCTCTATTTACTGCCAGCTTTACAGATAATGCTGCTGTCTGTCAACAACTATTTGTGCGTGCTGATTAATGTTTTGAGTTACGACTGTCAGACTAGAGTCCCTGGACTGATAAAGAGTTGGTGGATATCTGCTAATAAAATCTGCTTCTCTGGAGGGACTCATAATTAGTAAATGTTCAGTGAAGCAGCGAGGTGCTTTATCCGTTTCTCTCTTCTCTTCTGCCGCCGTCTCACCAGAGCAAAACTTCAAACGAGTAGCATCTTTTCCACTCTGTCTCGGCATATGTGTGCAAGGCAGCAGCAAAAGCTCACACCCCACCCACCTTTTTTCCCCCCCGCACTTTAAACTGTATTTAAAGAAACTGACTCAACGCGGGAGCCACAGGCGAGACAAAAAGTGGAACATCAAGGACACCGTTTTAAGTTTGAACACACACTATTGAGTGCTAATTACTTGGGTTATTTCCTCTTAAGATCCTAATGCTCCCAATAAATGTTGGGATGACAAAACAAAAAAGAGCAACGCAGCAAAAAGCAACTCATGTCTATAGACAAATGATGCACTTTAGCAACAATTTTGCCGGCGGTCCCTCAGGCCATAACTCCAGCCCGCTCCCCAAACATCTGCTGCACCCCCGCTGCTCGGGAGATCAAGATCTATGGGTTCTCACAGGCGGCGCTACGAGGACGATGTGACTTTATGGGCCACAGGGGTGGAAGTGGCTGCGCTGCGAGTGCGTACTTTGTCACTCCACCAACGGAGACTCCTGCGAGAGGTCACACATGTAGACGGAGGTTGTTCATTCATCTTAGGCCTGAGATAAAAGCAACCAGGCACCATGACAGAACAGAGGAGTACAGTTTTGTTTCCATGACCAAACATGACTTTTATTCTTTAGCTCTGCTTCTGCGGTGCTACTAATTAGCCAACATCCGTTAGTCTGGTCTAGTTTTTCTTTTGACACACGGTCACCTGTCAATGCTTTACACAAGTTGTACTCATGGACTAAAACGTTGTTGTCATATATCATATAGGAAACATATTATGTGAGAGAAATAAAAATCATATATGAGTGAACATTTTATATTTCTCCTCGACATTTTAAATCTATACAGTGTATTATACAGTATGACACAGTATATTTATGGATTCAAAGAGGCCAATTTCACAATGAAACTAATCAAAACTGCCAAAACAGGTTGTTTTTAAGACTAATGTTGTTTGTTGTATTGTTTTTTTTTCTGTAGGAAGTTGTGAATAATAAAACACTATATCATTTCTTAATAATTATCCAAAAAAAAAAAGAAAGTTCACAAACTAGTAATGATTTATCCCAGAAAAACAAGTACTGCCTGAGACTGATATAACCTCTGCGCCACAGAAAACCAATATCGTCCGAAAACTATTAAAAACACAAATGAGGTCGGCATATTTAATTCTATGAACAAGGTAAAACACAAACTTCAAGTGCTCCCTGCCTTCTACTGGTGCAAATGTATTTTACAACTATTTAAGCACAAGACATGAACATCTAAAAAAAAAAAAACATAAGTTTGATTTATCTAACCAGCAGCGACTAAGCACACAGAAAGATTTGAGTGTCTTGAAAATGGCACATACAGTACGTATTGCAGGCACTTGGCTCGCGTCCACTGAGACCACCCTCTCAAGAAATACTTGTAGACAGAGTTGTTTTATGAGCCGAGAGCTGAAAGGGTTATAGATGTACTAGCTTGCTGCTTTTGAAGTTTGCCTTTTTTCCAAAGAGAGCCCTCCCACCCCCACCCCCACCCCCACCCACCCACTCTCCGAGGGAGTAATACTTGGGGACAGTGTTACGTTATGGGATCTGTGATGTATGGGCTCATGGCTGTGGGAGCCGGCTTCTCTCCGCCGAGCTCCCTGCGCTCTTAGATGTGGCGTGTGGGCCGCCGCATGCTGCGACAGACGAGGATCATATTTCATGATGAAGAAAGAAAAAAATCACGGCACAGTATCGATCTATTAGCTCATGGTTGGGTGAAATGGAAGTTCCTCTACAGTAGCTTTCTTTATAGTTTTGGGTTTGTGTTCCACTCTGATGCCTCGGGGAGGAAACCATGGCCATCACCTATTGATCCTCTTTCTTCATCTCCTACTCTACTATACTATATCTCTTTTTCTACTATACTATATACTATATTTATTTATGGCTCTTCTTTTCCCTATAGATGTTCGCAGGATCATCCATCTTGATCTGTCCGGCAGGAGAATTCAGAGCCAGTCTTTCTCCAAGAAAATAAAGATGAATATGATTTGATGTTTGGGACAAAAACACTACTGAAGAAAAACAAGATTCTTACTTCACAGACACTGTGCTGCACTCTTTATATATGAATTGTGTAGTTACAAGCAAAGTAGGGCTTGTGAACAGTCACATGGATGACTAAAAATGTCCAGTAAATGAGAATTTATATTATATATATAGAGAGGTTGGAATTCACATTTCTACACATTCTGAAGGTCATCATGTGAGTAATGATCCACACAGTAACCATCTGCCGTTAAATACCACCACAGTGCCAAATATAAAATAAAAGCAGTTTTTGTTAGTAGTTTTACTGTAAAAAAAATTTAGTTAGATTTGACTGTTTTCCATGACACATCACATTGAGACATAAACTTTCATTTCTGGTAACACCACTGTAAAATCTAACCCAAACAACCTCTTCCCACATCGTGTTGATGATGCCACATGTGTACCTGTATCATTGTTAAAAATGAGGTTCCAGGAGACTCTTTGGTGAGACTAGTTAAAAAGTTACCTGGAGTTTTGGATGGAGACAGTTGGAGGAGGACTGGCAGGAAGGAACGGTGCTGAGGGAGTTACTATTGGAGACTATTTAATTGAACTTTCATGGTGCTGTGTAAGCTGCTTTCAGTCTGTCAGTATCCAACACACATTTTGAATTCAGAAACTTGGTAGAATAATTAATCTAAGCATGAATGATTCTGTGGTTATTTTGTAAAGTCTGGTCCTTGTTGCCCTTCCTAATTGTGGTTTGACAATGTGCAACATGCCTGCAGATACCTGCTGCCTTCAGGCAGCTGTAAAGAGACTCACTAGAATAAAGGAAAAATGTACAATAAAAGAGAAAAGAGGTTTGGACAAGGATGAAGAATACGTAGAATAAAACAGATGATATTTCTGTTTCCGCTGCATCAATTTTGATCCTTTCTTTTTCTATATGCTAAATCGGTGGAGTACTCTTTCAATGTTTTGGCACAAGAATGGGTTTGACTATTTCAGCACCAAAAACTTTAATTGATTTTGAGAAAAAAAAGGTGATCTATTGGCTTTTACATGTAAAAAAAAATTTTTTTAAAAATTAAGATTATGAGATTACTAGCCTGTTTTGCCAGCATCAGCCTGCACATATCTATGAGTCTTGACTACCAGCAGATAATTCAACATGTATAATGAATTACAGGTGTTGTCGACATTGTTGTCTATGCCAGCGGCTGCTGTGTAGTTAATTTCTGCATTTTATCATGTGTTTCATAATGAGAACGACCCCCTTCCATCCAGTGTTAGCGTGCATGAAGCCTAAGTCGTCACAAAGATGCTGGTGTTGATGTTGATGTTGGTTTATGTTGCTGGAGTCTCACCAGGTTGTTGTTATGTGGTTGTTCTTTGTGTTTAGCGAGATGTTGTGAAGTGGTTGCTTTTCCCTGTTGTTGTTTGTGAGGTTGCTGGACTCTGGGATCGGGCCAGTGTTTGTGCATTCAGCACCACGGAGAGCGACAGCGGGGGTAGTGGTCCATTTAAAAAGTGGCAGAGGAATCATAATATCCAGATGCCTTTGAACCCCTTTGTTAATCGGAACTCTTTTTATTTTACCCATAACAGCTTTTGACACATGTGACCACTGAAAATACACAAAAACAAAACATCTACATTATCCAAAATGCCTCTCATGCAACCCAAAACCCTGGTATCAGCCCAAATATGTCACAATGCGCTGTACGATTCATAGCTATCGATCCTGACTGTGTGAAACAAGCAGCACACGGGGGAAAGGTTTTCCCATTGTTTGTTGGGGATGTGTGAACCAGGCCATAGCAGCAGGGTGCTTCCTCTCATCTACACCTCATCTCTCTTTCTCTCTCTTGATCCCTTTTGTCATTCCCTCTTTTTCACACTTACACAAACAAGGTCTTTGTCGCCCTTCACTCTGCTTCCCTCGCCTCATCCCTGTCTCTTTTAGTTTTTCTCAATTACCTGTTCCTCTCTCCCTCCTCTTTCATTCTCTCAACATCTCTCTCTGCCTCTCTTAATGCCCTCTCTCGCTCGTTCTTTCCCTGTTGCTTTCTTTTCGCCGCCTTCATCCGCGTACTCCTCTGCTGTGTTCTTTAATTTCCTGTGCATGAAAGATTCATCTGGGCTGCTTTAATAATAAATGAGGAGGCACAGTTGAAAAGTGTAGAAGGCACCCTTGACTGCAGCGGCAAGGATCCAAAAGACAAGGGAGAGTAATATTCCTGCTCTATCTGTCCCCTCTTCGCTCCATCCCTCCCCTCTATTAATCTTTCTTCCTTTGTCACTCTGCCTCTTTCCTCTTTGCTGTCCCAAAGCATCCTGAATGAGACCACCTGGATAAAGACGGATTCACAGTAGATCAGTAAACCACAGTAAACTGATTCAGTCAAACACTTGTGATGCTCTCACACTGAAAACTGGTCTGGTTTTGAAACTTAATGAAAAAGTTTGTTCTCGTGGTTCAAATACAAGCAAAGTTGGATTGTCGCAAAAAGTTGCTCATTCTCTTTTTCATAATTTTCTCTCATTAAGAGATGAGAAAAGGCCAAACCAAGCTCATGTAATGTCAGTATGCAGATGATGGACTAATATTAAAGGGAAGTTTGGATATGAAGACCAGACTGTGACTTTTCCTTTACTGTATATACTACGTAGCTTTATTTCATTTTGATGCCAACAACATTTCAAATTGCTAGATATCAATAGTGCATCATAAAAAATGTCTTAAACTGTGCATTTTGGACTTAATTTCCAGATTGGCACGATTTGCATTTATACCCCTAATAAAGAGTCTGCTTTGAAGAGACCCACATTTTTAAAACCATGTACCTCCAAGTTAGGTCATTTTAAAGTTTTTACGGATTTCAAGCTCATTTCTGGCTTGAGAGAATGTTTCCTACCTCGTTAAATCTTTTCAAAAGTCATTTAATTAAGAGGAAATGCACTAAATGTCACCAACTTTAAAACAACGCTTTTTCTTAATTCTTAATACATTTTGGAGTTTTACATAACTGGGCAAAAACAAAATGTTACTGCTCTTCGTTGATCGAGCAAGCTGTTCAAATAAACTGCCCAAACGTGATTGGCACAAACGCACTCGCAGTCATTAAGTGTGAGTGTCTGACTCACTCACTTCCTCCCTCCATCCAATGCTCATAAACATATCTCACCTACTCCCTCCATCCTCATCCTTCTTGGGCAGCCCTGAGAACACCTGGAGAGCACCCAAAAACAAGCCTCACCACAGCTTCGAGCAATCCTTCATCCTAACACACTCCTTCTAACTCAAGGTTGTGTTCCAAAACCCCAGGAGCCTGACAACGTGTCTTTGTCACCGCGAACAACGTCATCCCTCTCGTCGCCTTTCTGTTTCTACATCCCACCGCTACAGCCTCCCTGAGGACACAGAGCGGTGAAAACAAAATCAGAAAGAAAAAAAAAAAAAACATCTCCTGCTTCTCTTTCCTCTCAGAGCAGAATCCCGTCAGCGCATCAACACCGTCTAATAAAAAAACATCTACCTCCATGTTCAGTTTCTCCTTCTGCTCTCCTGGGATTTGTGCTGAAGTTCGGTCGATCATTCACAGCAAGCATTGCCCTGCATTATTTATTCATCAAGGTGTGTTTACATCCAGTCATTTACTCTTTAAAGGTCGTTTGTCGAGGCGTTCGCTGCCCTCCACACTCCGGCTGTTTGGATGGTTGAGAACACTTGTTGGGCTTAAAGCCTCTCAGCGTGGTCAGTTGTCTCAAGCAGCAATGAACTATTTTCTCATTTCAATAGAGATGCTCTGTCTTTATTTTCTTCTTTTTCTTGGCCACTTTACTCCCAGTTGTACTTTTATTTGTTATCGCCACCATGTTTTACTTTCTCACAGTTAATCACTGAATATGATTTTTGCTGCATAGGTTCCATTAACATTTCATGCTGTTATGCAAAGAAAATGAAAACCTGATTCTTGAATTTGTTCCCAGCAAGTTTAACTTTACTGTACTGGTTAGTTTTTGGGGTTTTTTGTAAAGTATAAATCAAATATACTATAATTGGATACTGACTTTAGATTTAAACCTGCACTTTGAATAAGTCCTAGTTATGATCTGTTACCCGCATCTCATGCTTTCCAGCCCTTCTCTTCCCTCACTGCACAGTTCATCATCATTAAAATGAAATGCTTGAAGAGACTATGAAGTCAGAGTATGTAAATGATGCTGTGTATAACCGCTGCGTATTATACAATAAACCTACATTAGGACGACTGACAGTGAGAATGTGCCCTAGAAATGCAAAGGGCAAAGCAGCTCAGAAATGCATTTGATGCGCTACATGCCCCATGATCATCCCATCAACTTTGCTCGATGTTGCGAGAGGGGGAGAGAGAAATATCATAAATGGATTTCATTGACATGCAATATGGGATTTATGGAAAAAGCGACCGTTCACTCATCTTCATTAGATCTGGGAGGAGAAGTAACACAGACCTTTATTTATAGCTATCACAAAGAGGGGGACATGAACAAAATCCTTCTGTGACACTCGTGCATTAAGATTTGTCATGCCTCTTAGCCGTCTGTTGCCGGCAAAAAGCGACACGCAGAAAAAAAAAAAAAAAAACATCTTTTCAAGGTTTCGCAGCAGCCTATGGAAGTGAGGAAGGAATATGACACACCATCCGAGCCACTGCCAGCCATTTTCTGTTGATGAGATGTTTCATGCTTCTTTAAGCACAGATTGCAAAATAAGAGTCACATCGTGTCCTCCAGTGCTGAAGGAAATGATTGTGGCCTTGCGGGCGAAGCTGCCTCAGAGTATGGAATGAATGTGGCACTGAAGCATACCACATTAAGACGCTATGGACCAGGGCGTGCACTTATTCTGCTGCTGATAATGCCCTTTGGTGGAGTAGACTCACAAAGAACTTGCCACAGTGACAGCACACCACGACAGACCGTTAAAACGCTCATGATAAATTTAACCCCAGCAAGGAGAATCAGTGACCTCATAATTTCATTTTTGACACTCTTTTCTCAGTTATTTTTTTTTTTCTCTTATTTTTTTTGTATACATTTACTAGGGATTCTGGAGAGCATAAATAAAGCGATAGAAGCTGAACTACCCAAGGTGCCTGTTATTATTCAGAAAAAAAGTCAGCTGCATGATTGATGTGTCTGTGCATCAGCCAATATGTTTCTTCAAATTGATTCATATCATCTTGGATGGTTACAAGATAAAAACTTTATCTGTCCCTCCCTCCCTGCAGTCAGACCTGTCGTATTGGAAAAAAAAAAAACAACTTTGTGCACTGTCAGCAGATCGGCCCTGGTATATTAAAAAAAAGGTTGCATCTACCTTAATTAATCACTGATTTAATGCACCACAGTTAAACAAGTCAAACACACAGGTGATGCATGACCAACAGGTGAATGCTGGGTCTGGCTAAATGCTGAAATGCATTGACACTTACTTCTTATTCCTGGATGTGCACACTTTTCTTTAAAAAACAGGTACAAATACTTTTTAGAGATCCACAGAACAACCCCAAGATTTGGGATTTTTTGGTTTCCGATATCGGCTTTCAGGAAAGTATTTGACAGCGGCAAGCCCAGGTGGTTTGTTTTTCGGATTGGTTCGTGTAGATTGGTGCGAGCCCATCAGACTTAACTCCAGGGGCTCAAATGAGACCTTTTCCAGAGCCCTGAAAAATCGTGTCCAAACCCCAGGATGGAGGATCTCGCTCATTTATAATTTAAAAACTTATCATGCACTTCAGAACTGACAACAAAACAATTCAACGCAAAACAGGTGACAGGGCAACTAGTGACCGATGGAGATGAGGTAAAAAGGTCAAACATGGCACAATGAAGTCATGAAGAAATAAAAATTAGTTCTTATAAGCTTAAAAGGTAAAACAATAAAACATCAGATATGCATCTTTTCACCCGACGAATGGGTCTGACCTTACTCACTGTTTCTCACTGCTGAGAAAAATACCTGAGCCTCTTTGGCTTGAGACTTTTTTCTTTTCCTCTCAAAGCGCTGATTAGTTAACTTAATGATAGAAATCATGTCACATTTAGAAACGACTGACTCATACCCTTTCATTTGCTATAAAACTTTCATTTTCTGACGATGGCCGTCTATATCCTTCCTAATTTATGTTCCAATTACCAGCGAGGGAAGAAGCCTCTTGGCCTCGGAGAGAAACCACGGCATGATGTTCCCTTTGAGATTCATTTAGCCGAGGTTCGACCACACCTAACTTTGGTCCGTTGTTGTGGAAATGCTGCCGATTAAAACCACAGAAGGGAGCGTAAATCCAGTACCTGTTGTACCACCTCACATTTCCCAGACTGTATGTCCTTGTTTGCGAAAGATAAAAATAACATATCAGGCATCTCCTTTGTTGTGACTCTTCTGGGGAACTGAACAAACATTATTTTGTGATGACTGATGCAGGTACGCTGTTTAGAGCTTCTTCGGCTTCGCCAGTTTATTTGATCTTTTGTTTTGTTTGTTTCTGTCTCCTCCCTGAACAATTCATGTTTTGGGAGACTCTCTGTGCTACTCGAAGTCATTTTGCTTATAAATCAGCTATTTCTCAGTCGTAGCCAATTCGATAATATATTTCATAACAAAGAACACAACAGTATTTGTCAAGAAAAGTTGTGTTAATGCGCTGTCCTTCAGAGCATGTTGGTGTGTGTGAGCTTTTCTTTCAATGAAGTTAAAGAAAGTCCAAAGAATCAAGAAGAATTGGACCAAAAATCCTTCTTGTTAACTGTGATTATATCACTTTGGATTTTGTGCCTGCACTGTTGTTTCTGTTTGTTTGTTTGTTTGTTTGTTTGTTTGTTTGTTGACCTCTACATGCTGCAGTATGTGGGACACAGAGGAGTATGCGTTTGTGTCAACAGCGGGGTAAAGTCGAAACGCTATTGTTCGCGTCGATACCCTCCCCTGAGTACTGGCCACAGGATTCAGACAATGGGAGGGTGGGACGGAGGAGTGGGAGAGGGATGGGATGGAGGGAGGTCAGGAGGGAATAGACAGAGGTGGGGAGAGAGGTAGAGAATGGGGGGGGATGGACAAAGCTGTCTGTTTTGGCGCATTCAGGTCTCAGTGCTATTTGATGAAGATGAAGTGAAGTGTTAAAAATCAATAATCTGCTCGATATGTCCTCAGAAAAAAGGTTTGACCACCGGGTCCCCGACCGTGGGCTTCATTTGAGATGCGGGTTGAATATATTGTGAGACTTTCCAAAGCTTCAGTCAATTTCACCTCAGCTCTGGCAGCAAGCGAAATGACTGATACACCCGAGCAAGATGCAATCAAATGTGATCTGGGAGTCTAGAAGGACAAAATAAAATGAAATTCTGCAGACATGAATACATCAAAAAAAAAAACTACAGCTATTATGCTTGAACATATTATAAGTATAATAGTACAACTGTGCTAAGCAAAAAAAAAAAAAAAAAAAAAGAAGGAAACCATTTGCACAAAATGGAAATGAGGCTAAAACTTAAAATGACCAGATCCAATCAAGACCAAACTGCAAAGTCAGGCGCCCATTTTCCTCCATTACATGATGATTTATCGGATCAAATGTTAAAAGCCTAATCTCTCAGTCATGGTGGCTTTGGTCAGCGCTCATCAGTCTTCCAGATAACGATAAAAATCAAGCAAAGACCATGAAAACTATTGCAGTTTATTACCCTCTGAACCTTTAATATTGCACTGACATTGCGGTTGTCCCCCTGACAGGCAGGATATACCACAGGCACATGCATCATCCACAGGGGTTCTGCATCTCACTAGATTGGAGGTATAGCCTCATAACAGAGCCGCTGGACCGTGACCATGTAAACCGAGTATTGATCTGAATAGAGGAGGCTAAATATACTGTTAGATCGTAATGGCCATGCTTATTCTAGAGGCTGTAAAACATGGGATCATCAAGCTGGGATAAACTCAGGGGGACGTTGAATGTGAGTCTATATGAGTGTGTGCCGATATAGTGTATTGTAAAAAAACGTTTCAGGGAATGGAGAGAGAAAATGCTTCAGAAGAATCTACAAGTCCCAGGACACTTGATGAGGTCTCCCGAGGATCAGTCACATGGAAAATTAGGCCCCATCCACTATGCTGCATATACTAGTGCATCTGATGTATGATCATTTTAATTGGTTATAGTTGGTTTTCATCATTTTTCACTTCGCTGCATTCATCTCATCTAATTAACACAGTTAAGCGCTGATTACAGAAAGGATGGTTCACTATCTGTCATAGTTTATGTCCATCAGTTTGTATAACTGAACTCATAAATTAGACCACAAACCATGTATACACTATACAGTGAGTGAAGATTGTGCTGGGATCATATTTTCCACAATGTTTTTGTCTTTTGAGATGGACTCATATATTATTGCCTTGATTTGGCAGAGACCCCAACCAATCATTGCCTGCAGTATTTGCCTTGGATCGACTTCAGCATTCCCACTGACAGCACCAACAACAAATCTTTATGCACATAATCACGGTTTTATGAATGAAAGCGAACCTGAACGATTCATCATCATACAGCAGAGAAAGTGGGCTCCGTCTTTTCTTTCCCAACAGGTAGAAACAGGACATCTATGTGGGTGTGCAGCATGAGTGTGCAGAGGTGAGGTCACCCACAATCAGTGTGATTAACTTCATTCTGACCTGAAGGTGATTGTCAATGATTTCAGGTTCATGAACATGAAATAAAACATCATTCCTCCTTCGCTTAAGTTGAGCCCAGAAGAGCTCCGATCCTGTCGTCAGGACACATATTGTAGATGTTGTCAGACATTAAATGCAAGAAAAGGAAAAAAGAAACTCTGACATGCTAATCTTTTTGTCAGGACGTCCCAGATGCTGCATCGGATTCCTCTCACTATGACACATTACACGGGATAAAACAAGCGACTGTCACACCCGACGGCCAGTTCTGTTCCTGACACCCCACGTCTGTCGGGCTGGACCATTATCAGGCTGATACTGAGGAGTCTGGACTTGACTGAGTTAAGACCTTTTTGCATGTTTCCATAACTGGACTAAAACATGCAAACCTTTTTTTTTTAGTATTCTGGTTTAGTGTCATTTCTATACAGTATGACAATCTACAAGTATTTGTAGACTTGAGCTATGGAACATCAATCGTTGTAGCATTAGAAGCATCATTTTTATGCCGTACATGCTATTCAAATCAATCTGCACTTAAGCTGCCGTACTCTGTCACTTTAATGTAATAATAACACTTAACACTGACTTGATTTTTTACTGTAACTGATTGCACAGCTCAAGTAAGTTTGTGAGCCTGATAATTGATTTTCATATTACATGAAAATGAAAACCAGCAACTGCCTGGAACTGGTGGAGAAAAGAAATACATCCCAAAATCTAACACACGATAATTAGTAATAATATGGCATGCAAGCACAAAGGTGAAGCTTAACCTTCTGGAAATGAGGAGTAATGTTTTACCACGAGGTGAGGGTCAAGCCAGAACCTCTAAAGTGCTTCCTTCTGCTTTTGAAGTTAAGGAATGTGACTTCCACCCCAGAATAACATATTCAAACTATGATGTATGAGTCTGGGAGAGCCTTCAATTAATTTTCCGTGCCAGGTAACATGGAGGTGCCTTAGCCCTGGTACATTAAGCGGAACTAAATGAAATAATGCAGACATTATGGTTCATTGCAACAACTAGGTTCCATATCACCTGCAATCTATTTTGGCTAATCAATCTGCCAGCACTTCCACAAGATTAATTATCCCGGTCTGGATCTCTCACTATGAGGCTCCGGCCCCCTTTCCCTTCCCTATTCCACTTCACCACACCCTCCACCTGCTGATGCTTTAATAATTGGCAACACCGTGCTCTCGGGAATCATCCTTAGTGAACACTATTTGCTGTAGTGACCGAGATAGACTCAGTAATCTTGCTGAAAACAACTATCTTGAGAAGTCAATGTGGATGGGGCCCCAGTGGCCCCCAGCTTGAGTACAATACCTGACCAAACAAAAGTAACAGGACCTACTTGTCCTTCAGTGCCATGTATCTATATTGATGTATATGCAATTGATCTCATCATGCGCGAAATGTATGAGCCCCTAATCTTCCTTATATCTCTCTTATGATCACTTAAAGCTTTAACCGACATGTCAGTCTTTCAACCTGGACTTATTTCTCTTCCTGGAAAGAGGCGACACAAGTGAAGGAACTGTCAAGCTTCCTCTGGACAGAGTAGCTGCTCTACTCTCTTAAGGTTTAATCCCTCACTTGTACATCTCACCTGTAACTTTCTGGGTGACTGTACTCAACATCAGAATCTTGACTGTGACAGACAGAGGGTGTTTCTCCCACTACAGGACTTACAAAGAATGGGAAATCTTGCAAGGTGAAGCTGTAAAGTAATAACAAATATATTTCCAATAAACTGTAGCACAACTTTAAATTCCAAAAACTCAACAAAAGAAACTGAATCACATATCTGTCAGGTAACACACTGAAGATTATATAATCAAAGACGCGCCGGTAACTCCTCTGTAACTCGAGGTGCGGCGTGGGTTTCTTTGCTGTGCGCTATCAGATTTGGCATTTATGTATGTTTGATGAGTTGTTTCCCTCTCTGTCCACACATGGTTTCCCAGGCTTGTGCTAAATCGGAGGCGCGTGGCTGTGAGTGACAGCAAAACACCAGGGTGCATTGAGGCTGTCAGAAATAAAAGAAGAGTTTGATGCTTCAACTTTTTTCTTCTCTGCAAAGCTAAAACATATATATATTTTTAAGGCATTGTTTTACTTGCGATATTCTCATTCAGGTTTATGAACATAAAATTGAGAAAAACTCAACTCTTACAGGATGTTGGGTCTTTATGTCATCTTGCAAAATGCAATACAAATACGTAACAGTATCCTTGACACAATGAAGGAGAAATGGCCTAAAATTAAAAAGACTTATTGCTGTTTTGTTCCTAGTAGAATTATGTGTCTAATAAAAAGCTTTCAACCTGGCTTTAAATCAAGTGAGAGCATTCCAAAGTTTTTCAATCCACCAGGCAGATGGAGAAGTAGGCAGTGATGGGATGTAATGATATCACCTACAGCAGGACAGAACAGCGCAGATTGCACAGAGTAAATCACCGGCTTCATTGCTGCTCGCTGCCGTTGTTGTTGACTTGCATGAATCCCACTGGATGGCAGCTAAAGTGACAACGCCTCTCATGATATACATGCAGCCCGTGCAGGCGTTTGCAGACACAGTTTGGGGTCAACGCGGGAACAAGCATGTGCATGTGTCGCCCACAAATATTCCTCTTCAACCGCAAAGTCAACACTGATGGAGGTCATAATGAGAAAGTGTCACAGTTTAAAACGCGGCCCGCTTTATTTATGTCTAATAAAGTCTGAATAAATCGTTCTCATTCCTTCAATCCGTGTCGGCAGTAAATCACCCCGGTGCGGTCTTTGAGCTTCACAGTTATGACCCATTATGTTTGATTGAAAGCAGGCAGTATTTCATTTTCCCTTAAGCCTCACACGTTCACCTGACGTAAACAATCACATTATTTGACTGTGTGGAGGCCTCTGAAACTAGAGACGGGTGGCAAGACGGTGGCATGGACTTAATCACAGAGAGTCACATGTCACATTTAAGGTTTTATCCAGGTGCATATAAAGACAATATTCACCATTTGTGTCACTTAGACTTTGTGAAGTCACACATTTAGTAAAGCTGATTAAACTGCAAAATTCCTTTTCTCTGAGCTTCAGTTTGAAAATGGTGATTAACTTTGATTAACTGTCACTGCATTGCTGACTAATATGGCTTTTTGTTTTGTGTGCTTTTTAAACTAGCTGACTTTGTATGTTGCACTTGCATGACTGATCTGAAATGTGGACATGTTTGCCTCCAGAATTAGCTGTTTCAGATGTTGATAGCTGCAGGCCATTCGGAGACAGTCATAAGCGCCGGTGAATATTTGGGTTTAGTCAGGTTTAATCCGTCCCTCGCACAATCAAACACGAGTTACTATGACTAAACCAAACATGCTTCAACAAAACAACCCTGCCACTATCCCTCTACTAGTGGAAGCTGGCAAAAACACACACACAATTAGCAGGGGAAAAAAAGCCATCAGTGGGACTGGGAGAGGCTGCAGGGACGGCTGGCGGCAGCTGGGTGAAATCACTCTGTTACCAACCCTGTGTCCTCTCAGCTCCTGGCACCACACTGTGGCAAATCTGTTTGTTTGTTTCTTATTTAATGGGGATAAAATCTGTTTTTGACCTTCTGTTTTTCCCTCATCGCCCTCCCATTCTCACAACTTCTGGCCTAGACTGTGGTAATTAGCTTTGCTTGCTTCCTCCTCAAAGTGGACACAAATCTGCCTCAGCTTCACTATGTTTGCATCAGGTTGTTGAGCCTCTATTTGGCCGTGTACATCATATTCATGGGCAGCATATAAGATATTTGAGCATGCATGACAAACTTGAGCAAGCCTTCAGCCACGTTTGCAAACACACTCCACCAGCCTTGTGCTTTACAGACGATTCTAATTTCTCCATTGATGAACAGTAAGTTTTACCTCGTTTCTTCACCGTGTGATCTGCCGACTGCCGTTACTGTTGTGTCACAGATGAAGTCCCTCTGAATGCATCCAAAGTCACGAACAGCTCCTGTTGGAGGAGGGGTAGAGTCTATTTCTTGCAGCATTCGCTTGAATTCAAACAGTCACAACTGTCTGTATATACTGTATATCTTTGAATTACAAAACTGGGGGTGGCAGCAGGGGTTGAAAGGTATTTTTTAGGGGTGGCAGCTGCCACCCCATGTCGCCCCTGAAGATCCACCCCTGCTCTGCAATTAAATTAATGAAGCTGTGGTGAGAGAGAAAGACGTCACAATGACTTAACTCACCTCTCGACCTCAACTTTTTTCCAGTCTTTGCATCACTCTTGGGACGTCTTCGTCTCTCTGAAAGGCATGAACAAAAGAACAGAAAGTTGAATAAAGCAATAAACAAAGCTAAAAAATAGCACATACTATGAGGTCATCCAGTGTGCCATTGCAAATGCCAAGATGGGAAGTTTCTGTATGCAGTTAAATCTCTAGTAAGCAAGTGGTACTTTTTTTTAGTTTTGTCTGTGTTCAACTACATTCGATTCCATTGGAAACATGCTGGATGTTTTGTAGCACGTACAACAACACAAAGTGTGGACCTAATGCTTTCAGCAGCTATCCTTACAGCAGATGGAAAAGCCAATTAAAAAGTTGTCTACCCTCTTCAGTTTCATAAAGAGAAAACATTTGACCAAAGCATAAGATTCACTCTGTAGCAGGAAGCTACAAAACTTACAAGGCTGAGAAACATCAGTGAGACAGGAGCCATTTCACCGTGGTTGAAATGGAATAGTAGTTTTGCTCTAGCTCTGGTGAGGTGTCAGCCATTGACAGTGATATTTATATTTAAGGATGTGTCACATACATGTACAGTAATAAATCTAACTCTCAATCCTCTCTTACAGCAGAAAAGGCTGTGAAGAGTTTAACATCTGTTGTATTTATTCCCGCTCTCGCCTCGTGCATCAACACCAGAACACCAGAGCGACTTGATGATAGAGAAGGATGTGGTGTGAGTAATAATTAGTAGCTTGCTCACCTCAAACTCCACCTGGTTTGTGTGCTTCTATCTCTCTTTTAGGCTTTGAACACAGAAGTGGATCGCCCCATGCTCACAGACGTATGTAAGACAAATGTGCAAGAAAGGGATGTTTGAAAAGTGCATCGGACGTTGAAGAAAATGTATTAAGAGGCTTGCGCTACGTGTAAAACCTGTGTCAAAGGTTTGTTTTATCATGCACTGCTGGATCGACATTTTACAAGCCACCGACTCCCTTCCGAGCCGAGCCTCTCGTCTCTTCCCGTGAGTTGGAGAGCACTTAAGCAGATGTTCCCCGCCATGCTGCTTTGCTTTCCAAAACTGGTTATCCATGACCTGGATGACTGAGAATCTTCACAGACGGCTTTGCTTTCACTTTCACACCTGCACCAGTGCTTCTGCAGCTGTTTCCCTGGCCTTTCAAACAGCACACATACTGTAACAGTGTGCAATTCAACTCTGGTGTCATTTTGCTTTTTGAGTGAACTCACTGAGAATCTCTGGTGAAAAGGCAAATGTGAGACTAAACAGGTATGTGCTAGTGGCTCAGTGAAGATGTTTGGGAGTTGATCAGTGCTTTCTCCCAATGGAGTTGTCAAGAAAATGCTCCTATTGTGCAAGTCTCCTTATCAAGATTCACTGCACCCCGTGGCGTTAAATGGAAGGGTGGAATGAAACTATTTACCCCTCTGAACACATTTGCTGTGCTAATCCAAGCACGGCATCTCACCAAAGCCGTTTGTCAAGTCAATATTGTTGTGAGAATCTCTAAGGGAGATGTGCATATCATTGTTTTCTTTTGGACCGATTACAATGACTGCTGACGAATGAACCCGGGGCAAGGATTTCGACAGAGCTTAAGAAGCAATTAAGGGTGCGCCAAAGTAAGGAAGAAACACGCCGACTGCCACCACGACAGACAGTGTCAGGATTCAGAGGAGCCACCTGTTCAGTTCAACATGAAATTGATTTCCGGGGAGTCTGGGGTGTTATTTAACTCGATATACATTTCAAAGAACTGATTTTTTTTTTACTCTGACTTTTAAACAACGAGCGAAGGAGAAGCTTCTCGATTTAAAAATGTAATTGCTCAGAGACATTCAAGCAGGTAAGTGCACCTGTCATGTACCTTGTGCTTGAAAAGCGCTTACTCACTTCCCTTTCCCTGTTACTGCGGTGGTGCGTTGCAAAGCTGTGAATGGATGTATTCTTCTGTTGGGAGTATTCACCATTTAATGTAATGTCAGCAAGATGAAAAGCCGAGTTAAGGGTCGACCTGCCAATCTTGGCCTGATCCATAGACTGTATGAAAGACGTAAGGGGCAAGGCTGAAAACCAACACTGAATGCTCGTGACCTTTGACCCCTTGGGTGGCACTGCACTTAAAACATGATAGTATAAAGGATATTACTATATGACCTCAGGAACACTTTGGAAAACCGGATGGGTGGATCACGTTTCTCATTCATTTTGACAAATTTTATCTTTATAATGTGAAATTTTAACAGCAGCGATAGATGTATGACGTGTATGTATTTGCACTGATAACTGCACTAATAAACGGCTGTGTTTGTATTTCCATGTGGTTCCTAATATGTTAAACAGCAGCATATGTTCTGTGAGGAGCTTTTCATTCATTTACCTACATGTAGGTTTTTAAGCTCACTGAACTTTTTGCACCTATGAACAAAACAAACTCATGGTGAATTGACATGAATTTATTCATGTGAACATACACATGATGCATAACAGTGTGTGTAGCAGACTGTATATTCAGTTATGGGATAATGAGCATATGTACTGTACATGCCTATAGCACGTACATTAGGTAATATGTGACATATTCAGATATTTAATTCAGGTCAGATAAACTCACCAGAATGCAGAAAATAACATGTCTGACACTCAAAATCATTTTTGTCCCTCGGGCATGGGGCCTCTGGCAAGGTGTCCATTATTTTTCCACACTGAAGGTGAGAACCCTGGTTATGAGGCATATATTGTATAAATGCATCTATTACTCCACAGGGCAGCTCTTGCCAGTGTCACTCAAGGTGGCAAAATGTTAAATTCTTGACATTTTATACATGTCTGTCATTGATATTCGGGTGTGATAACCGTGGTTGAGTGGCAGCTTTGTCACTGGAATCAGCTCATGAAGTTTCCCACTCGTGACAATAAACTGGACTTTTAATGCTGGTGCGTATCCTCATATAGGCTCACTTTTCATTTTAAAGACTATATTCTTAGCTTTCATTTAAGCCCAGTGAGTCTGTCTGACACTAAACAGCTCAGTTGATTGAGTCAAAGTATTAATGACAAACATTTAATTTCACAATTTTCAAGCAATTTATGGTGGTTGTTCTAGCACAGTGACCAGGAAGTAGTCTAGACCAGGACCATCACAGACACTCATTATGGTTTATGGATTATGTGCCCATATGAAAAATCACTAACATGATTTATTTGAAGATGTGGCACTTATGTGTCTAAAGTCTACCTTTAATCTCTACATGCATGGCCACCTCCCATCTGTAAATGTCACCGGCCATTTCCAGACCTGTGCCCTTTCCTCTCCCCTGAAATCTAAGAGAGTAAGTGTTGATATGCATTGCCCCGGTGTCCCTAAAGGAAAGTAAACACCGTGTACAATAGACCAACACTGTGATATTAAAACCTGACATGGAGAAAAAAAGGTGTCGAGCCCTGTGGGCCTCTATGGCATTCTCCGTCTCGGGAATGGATCCACACATTTTGTGTTGTTTATTCTATTTTGTCCAAAAAGTTTTTCATATTGGAGGTATCTGATGCCTCTCTCTTTATGTTTCTCCTCCTCTTTAAATGATCCTCATTCATTTATATGACTGTTTCTTTCTCGCTTACGACCAAACTCCCTCAGCTCATCTTCACTCCTTTATTTTATCTCTTCTTCTAACACATCCTCTCCCTCATTCACAGGCTTCTTGTTCCTGCAGTGGCTCGTTACCTTGTTCGCCGGCTGAAACTCCTGGCTATTGGTGTCAGCGGGATTATGTGACATGTCCATGTGTTGTGTTGTCCCAAAGGGGGGTTCCCTCACCAGCCATTGAATTAATGAGTCCCCAGTGTGTGTGCAGAGCGTTTGTGTGGGGGAAGACTGAACGGTGCATGTGGGTGTTAAGCATGCATGAGGGAAGTGTTAATGTAAATGTGTCCGTGTTGGAATGAGGTTGGGTGTGTGTGAGGAAACATGTAAAGGGGGCTGAGCTTGTGTTATGCTGTATGTTAAATGCCACACCACAATAAGGACACCATAGATGATTCATGAGCAAGATAATGCAAATTCTGCATAATTATGAAGCCTGAAAAAAAGTGGAATTAATGGATTAACAGGTGCACTGACATCAGTTCTCAGTGTGTTATGACCTACTTGCTGTGGAATATGGTACATAATATATGACTGTTTGAGGTGTGTTTTAGCTGGAAACAGGAAGGAGGCGAAGGGGTTTCCTTTCATGCTGGCACAATTAATCTCTGCGTGAATTCTGACAATTCCTTTTATTAATTGTTAAAGTAGTTTATTAAGGAAAAATGCTGGTTGTAGATTCTTAAATGTTAGGATGTCCTGGATAAAACAAAACGTTTCATGAAGATGTGATCAGTATTCTGATGTTTCTTAGTCTAAATGATTAGTTGATTAATCTATAATCAAAAAAGCAATAATGATTTTTTTTTCCAGCTCTATTGACTTACCACAATTTGAATAATCAATGCAACTGCAGAAGTGTCCTTGAGCAAAGCACTGAACCCATTCATAGCGCTTTGCACATTATTCTGCACTTTTGTGAATCTACCCCAAAGGTGACTTCATCCATGCATCTGTCAATCATGCTGTAGTGCTACAGAGCTACAGACTGAAGGACAAGAGGTGCAAGAAGCAAACACAGCAATTGCCAAAACCTTCCAGAAACCATCAAAACAATCATTTAAAACAAGCAAGTGTGACTTCAAAGACAATGGCTTTTTAATCATTCTGCAGTAAAGTGAAAAATTCTACAGTTTCAACAATCCTGGAGGGATAAAACTTCCTGGCAACAATTCATCCTCAACTTGGCATTTGTCCATTTTCCACTCAATTGGGATTGAAGAGCGCAGCGTGTCAGAAGGTCTAATGAAATGAAGCGTCAAGCAACAGAGAAAATCTCCAATGATGTAGATGAGCAGTAATTTCATCACTGATAGAAAAACTGCCGCTTTGTTTGTCTCTAAAATTGAGAGGTGCAGATGTTAGATTAGATGAACTCTAATAATTGAAGCTTGATCCATCTGATTACTGTATTTCATCTCTTTATTTTCCCCGACGTGTTCATGGGGTTATGTAATTACTCTGCGACATCGTTTGCCCAAACAGTTTGTACAGACACACTTAATATTCTGGCTTTACAACCAGCGCTAAAATTAGGATATTGAGGATTGCAGTAATTTCAGAGACACATTTCAGAGAATTTCCTCTTTAACTGAATCGAAAGACTTTCTACAAATGATCAAGTTTAGACTCTTTACGATCCCCTGATGATGTTATGCTCATTAACTCTGGCGACTTCTCCGTCAGTCCAGTTCTCGGTTTTTCCCCCCATTGTGTCATCAGCCTCAAACCGAGCGTCTCTGCTAAAAAAGAGTGACGTTGCGAAGCTAATTAGGGCCCATTACTTATTTAAAGGTATCTTGTTTATGTGAGAGCAGAGGTATAAATTATCCAATAGACGATGTCTTTGGGGTATTTTGTTGAACAGAGCTTTATTAACAGCAACTAGTGAGGGCAATTTAATGGCATCCCAATTATTTCTAGAGTCCCTGCTGCTGCCGGTGCCAGCCAGAAGCAGCCAGCTAGCACCCATTTAGAGAGGCGAGGGAACAGTAGGACTTAATGACACTGTTAAAAAGATTCTCTGTGGACAGATGTGCCTTTTATTTGGACCAGGTGACAGTTTTGTAGTAAAATGGGAGAAACTGAGCCAATGGAAAGAAATAATTTCTAGTGCAGCTGAACTGGCAGTGATTGCTTTTAATTTAACAGAGGACTAATATTAAGTGGATATTTAAATGAATGTCCATTATGAATCATGATACTATTGTGACTCTCCAGAGGTTTTCACGTGTCACGGCGGCATCGCACTGCAAAGCATCATGTCAAGTAACTCTCTCAGCGATTATCATTCTCAGTTTCTCTGAATCTGTCAGTTTGCTCACCAGTTGACCTCGTGAACAACGTAGCTAAGTGCTCTTTAAGTAAGCGCCGCGCTCGGAAGCAGAAACACTTCATGCCCGCTTTAGAAAAACACTCGACAACGTTGATGTAGTAGCAGCCTTGATTATGACTGAATGAGAGATGCGTTTTGGGAGTTGACACCAAGGTTTGGCAGGAGAGATGCAAATTAAAATTAAAAAAATAAATTAATAAAAAAGGAAGGTCACATCGTCATTGGACGCGTTTGATTGGATCTGTTATTTTGTACATCCACCTGTGTGTTTGTGTTGTGTAATATTACTAAATGACACTGAAATAGGTTTAATGCTGCATCAACAGCCTCAGTAACAACCACACTGAAACACACTCCTGACATTGTTTTGCTACACATGAGTAATTAAAGACGCCTTGCTACAAACTGCTTTGCATCTTCTCTTAGATCTGAAACGTTCCCGTGTTCTGCGCGTAACTGAGGAAGTCTCTCGTCTTTTCATCTCTATCTCCTCTCCCCCGGAGTCACCTGGCTTTGTGTTTCTCTCTTTCCGCCACCTGTTCTGTCAAAACTCCCTGCTACTCTCCAACATTTTTGCATTTCATCTGAAGACTTCAGAGGTCCTCCAAACAGCTGCCGCTGCATCTGCCTCGAGGCACGATGAATTGCACACATGCACGATAATGTAAATGATTCGCTCTTGCTGTAATATTGCTATTCAGTGCTGTGAATAAAGATCTTGCAATGTCATGGGCTTCCCTTTGAAGAAGACATGCTTGATAAATGCAACATCATATAGCCTTGTGTTTTTTCATAAGGCGGTTTACTTTTGTTTTTCAGTACCTCCCATTTACTGCACTGTGTGCTAAGTCTCAATCTTTCTCCCTCTCAGTGTCTGGACAGCCTCATCAATTCCAAATTCAGCGACTTACTGTAGGTACGATAACCAAAACACATTAACCACCATGACAGCTGGAACACAAGGCACAAGAGGTAGATTAATCAACCATGTAGGAGGCACCATCCAAGGCCTGTGTGAGAATCACAAACATACAGACCCTACAACGCAAATTCATCATCAAATCTGGTGGCCATCCCCAGAAACACCGCTGACAATTAGAAAGATTTCTGAGAACATTGTTAATTGGCTTTTCAACAGAGCGAGTTTATTCTATGGAGGGGCTGCGAGCCGGTGCCATTTTTCAGCCGAGAGAGTAGCTGAGTGTGTAAAGAAGAGCAATGGATAAAACAACTTCAATTAACACAGGGAGGGTCAGGCCTCTTCACTATCAGCCCTAATTTTCTTAACTGAAAAAGTATCTCAACTTTAATCTCTGCTGAAAGGTGCTTGAATACTGTACTTACAAAGCACTTTTTATCTAGTGCTGTTTTGGCCTGTTGACAAATGGGGCATTTGTCTTCATTGGTTTTTGTCCTTGACGTTGTTGGTCTCATAAAGGTGATCTAAAATGATATTTTAAGCACACATCAGTGCATAATGTGTGCAGCCACATATACTGTGCATTAGTGATCTCTATATAAGAGCAACACATGCACATACACCGAACCCAAAAAGCATAATTACAATCTTTCTACAAACAGTTTCGCAGCAGGCATTTTGTTTTATGCTCTCAGCCAGACTTTGGCTCCTTGAATCCCAACATTTGCTTTTTAAATCTGCCAGTTTCTTGTCATAAAAATATGACACTACAGAGTGCTTCTAATTATCTAAAATACTTTGGCAGAAAGGCTTTCTCCTCCATTAGGCCTTTGCTGTATATATTTCCTCACGCGCCCACACAAGCGCGTCAACCTGCACACACATAAACATACACTTCACAGCAGGCTGCATGCACGTTGCGTCCTCCCCTTAGAGAGACCGATGAAGCTGAGTCGGCACTAGACATTTCTCTCATCGCTGAAAGATTCAACAAGCACTGGCTGACTCCTATGTAAATTAAGCTTAGTCACTGTAAGGTCTGTATAACCGCTCCAGGTGTTATCAAATGGAAGTAGAGGGGAGAGGGTGCTAAAGATTGTTGTTCCTCGCTCCCATTTCCTCCCATAACACGCTGACTGTCACCGCGAGACCCGCAACGCCTCCCGTCCATTCCTCCATTAGTGTCAGTGGTACAAAAACTTATGAATTTTCTCCACAACGTGACATGAAAATGCCCCCGGCTCAGTCTCCACCGAGTCACATTGATTCTTCACACAAAACAGGAAACTGTGTCCGTCAGGAAAATGCTGTAACATCTGCCAGTTGCTGCAACCTTGGATAACATCGAGTTTAACTCCGGAAGAGAAGAGAAAGGTCAACGTGAAATAAGTAACTGCTGCTTCAGTCGCCGCAACATCCATTGTAACCTTTTAATACTGAGCTGTCAGACTAAACATAATGGCTGTCATATTAAGGACAGATCAATCAATCACAGCCTACCACCCTCTGCTGCATCCGAAACCTAAGCATAGTTGACTTGTGCCACACAGACCTGACAGATTATGTGGCGGTGAAAAACAGACGAGCACGTTTCAGAGTCTTAGATCTTGTTCTCTTAATCACTGAAGAATTTCCTACAAGGCAACACACACACAGACACACACACATTTGGGAGTGATGACAGAAGGAGCAACTGACACGGCAGTGAAGGCTTTGGGGTGGGTGGAGGTGGGGGGCTCCTGTTCCTGTTCCTTGTCAGGCTGCAGGAGGAAGCAGGGGAAAGAGGCTAAGACAGTGTGATTGAGCCGCCTGTGACACCCGCAAGGTCAGTTCTGACTCTTTTCTGCTGTGGCAGCGTTCTCGGTGCGAGGGAGGGATTCTTGCCGTATAAATTGATGTCTAACTATCTGGTGCATGCAGAGGGCTTGGCTTGGTTTGGTGCACGGAAGAGGAGCCCGAGGGCATCAGGTAATCAGTGTCGATAAAGACGAGACTATGGTGTGGTGGGTGATGGCAGTTATTGCAAGCAAGACGGGGATTGAGAAATATGGTCGAGGTGAGAAGATTTTCTACACAGGTAAACCCACAAATGGTGCACACACTTCTTAGAGAAGTGTGAAACAAGATGCATCAACTCTCTCACCTTTCTGTAAACTCGACTCAGTGTCTTTGAACATTTGAAACTTTTAATTACACCAGCTGCATCAGGCCAACCCTCATTAAAGCAGTGAGTGTTATTTGTTACTATAGTTGGATGTATGTGGCAAGTTTTGCATCATGTTTCCTCAGAGTACTCACAGCAGAGGCCAAGCAGAGTTGTGAAAGTACAAGGCGTCATAGTCTTCGGACAGATGCAACGGCATAAAGAGAAGTGAATACTGAATACATGATGACTTTACTAACATATAAATGTTTCGTTAGCGAGCTCAGCTCATGCACCGTCTCTTCAGGGACTGTTTGAAAATCTGCCTCTGTGTCTGATATTATCTAAGAAGGGTTTTCAATTTTTAAAGAACTTCAAAGGGTTTTCCTTGAGAGAAAAAACTTATAGTTTCGATAAGGATAAGACCCGTTATTCTTTGCGTCCACTTTGAAAGGTTAGGGGCTTATCAGAAAACCTAAGGGAGTAAAACATCTCCTCGCGCTGAAAGAAAGGATTGAGCAGGTTCAACATGGAGATTTAAAAAGGTGCAACACTGAGCGAATCTCAATACTGCATGATGGAGGTTTAACTTTTGGGCTTTCACCAATGAAATCAATTTCTTTTTTGCCAACCTTTTCTCAGAAGTCTTCTCTGAAAGGGCCGTCAAAAATACAATACAAAGGAAAGAAAGATGAGCCTGTGTAGAATTCAAAATATCATACTTCTGGGTTTGTTGGTGGATAAGCAAATGTCCTTAACAAATTTGACCTGGTAATTCACAGCGTATTCTATGAAATCAGAATCGCAGAGAGACTTAAGTTTCCTGTGTTGCAGGACCTGCAGGAACAACAGAGGTCACCGAAAGACGTAACAGCCATCAGCCATCAAACAAGCAACAACACAACCACATCTGGTTTGAGACGATAAGGCACGAGAAGACAAACAAAGCCTGCTGGGTCCTCTGATGTCCTTGAAACTTCTAGACCTTTAAGGTACCGTATTTCTAATAATCACCCTTTATTCTTTTCCGAACACAAACCTACTTCTTAGAAAAACACACAGAGGAAGCGGGGTCAAAGGAACAGCCTCCAGGCCAACACACATGGATTCAAGATAGTATCTAAAAGAGTCTCCGAGACACAAGCAAGACAAAATTTAATGCTATTGAATATTTGCTACATTCAACAACTATTGTCATGAGACATTGCAGCAAAGTTATAACATCGTCCGAAACATAATACAATAGAAAATGTGTTAAAACTCATTTTTCAATCTCAAGTTTAAGTTTTGATTTTTCAGTGTTTTGACCTTAAAGTTTTGATTCCAGCAGTTTGTCAATAGCTGTATCTTTGTTGTATTTTTCCCATCAACACTGAAACACATCACAATCCATCATTCCACCAAGTTCAGGACATTGTAGAAAGGAAAAAAAGTGATGGTCTACATCTGTAAGACATAGTTTATATCTGCCTACAAGTCATAGCTTAAGCCGATGCCAAGCGCCGGTACAGTCATCACGTTCGACCTAATCACCTCAGCATGAAGCGGCGAGCAAAGACCCACAACTTATTCATGCTCAGCTCAGTTGTGATGGCCGTTGAATGAAGCGGCCATATGTGTGGGTCAGCTCTTTATGAATTCCTCATGGTGACGGAGCCTGGCAGGGGAGGATTTATCCGTGAAAACAGATGGGCAGGAAAAGAAGGAGGGAGCCATCAAGCTGAGAAAGCCCTGCTGGACGTCTCCTTATGGCAGAATGAATTACAGACGTCTGCCGATGCTTAATGTCAGAATGCAGCACATTATCTCTGATTGATCATTTTTACATTGACTGGACTGAATTAAGTTTAAGTGCACAGTGCGATTCATAAAGAGGGGAGACACACGGTGGAGAGGTGTAAGGAGGCTACTCGAAACTGTGAAAGGTGTTTGTTCTTGAATTTACATCTCTAGAACATTCAGATATCCAACTCCTTTCAAACAAACAGTGGATACGAGATTGTAAAATAATAATGCTGTTGTTTCCCATCTTTGATTGCTTGGCACGAGCCAGTAACATTTACTTTAACAAGGCCATCAGCTGTGCAAAAAAAGAATCATTTCACATTCGAACAGCTCCTTTTATGTGTTGATAACAACCAAATCAACAATACATAAAAGCAGACACGCTGTCTAATTAGCAAATCTTCTTTGTTTTCTGCAGAATTGTGGACGTCTACACATAATAATTAAGCGGCCTCCCATAAAGCTAAGCAGAGACGTAGGAAACAATCACAAGTTAATGAGCATAGCTGAACGAGATGATTTCACTGGGAATTATGTGACTTATCTTATTGATTAATTTCATCATTACGTCACTTAAGATACTAGTCATTATTCAGTTTTCACATTTTTAATAGAAACCTTCTTCCATTTTTATCATAATGATATTGCATTATATTTAAGACTTTGACTGAGCCCCATGTAATATTATGTAATAACTATTTTGAAGTGACCGTTCTGAACATTATATTTTCAAGTGTGGTGCAGGATCTGTTCAGCACGCTGAATGTGGCAGTGTTACATGGTGTAATACGTAATAAGCACAGGCTCGGTGATTTACCATCCAAGGTGATTCGTAGGTATGATTTGCACAGCGAGGTGTGCGCAGTGAGGAAATACTTAATAATCACAACAGAGAAAGTTTTTAAAGCTATAAAAAGAAGGAAAAAAAACTAATTAACCACCACGAGGCAGCGAAGCCCCCCTCCTGTGACTTCATTATCCCGTTAAAAATTGTAAGCTTTTTATGAATAAGTAATGTGCTGTGTGTCACTGTTGCAATCTGACACCGTATCAGAGGAATGGGAAGGTGTGTATGAGAGAAATGAGGAATATAATTTATTTTGCAAGTGATTAGCTCACACAAATTGAAAATATTAACAAAAATAAAAACTACATAATGGTAGTGATTGTTATAATAATTACAAAGAGCTCTGTGGTTAAATTGGGGTTGAAACTGGTGGCCGCTACGGCAGGGCTGGAAATAACATTTGTTTTCTCCATTAATCGATTCATTATTTGGGCTACAAAACATCAACATCACAATTGTGAAAAAGGTCTAATATTATTTCTAGAGGTGACATTTTGAGGCTGACATCAATGGCTTCAAATGGCATTTATTGTCCAACAGTCCAAACCCAAAGATTTGTCATTTACTATGACATAAGGGAAAGCAGCACAGTTGAGAAGATTGAATCAAATTGATTAAAATATTTGCTGATTAATTTTCTGGTGACTAATAAATGAATCAATCAGACCGGTATCAGCTGTGATCATGTTCTGAGTCATAACCATCGGAGGAGAAAAATTTAGCTGTGTAGAGCTGAGACGGAAAGTGTGAACTGTGAAGTAGTGGAAAAAGGGTCAGTTACATTTTGAATAGGGTTTCTTATCTTCAGCACTTTTCAGATTGGGTCTGGTTCAGATTTAACCTAAAATTTTGAACTTGGGAAAACCCCAACCCCCAACAACAACTTTCTTTTTGTGCATGCACTGTCTGAATCCAATAACGCAACTAAATGCAGTCAACGATATTCTCTTTATCACCCTTTTATATATCGGCCTGATTTGTGATTAAACAGGTACAAATGAGCCCTTGGCTATTTCTACAAACCCTTCTTCCCTCATGCCAGTGGCTTCATGTCTCTGCTGCAGCGGCACAACCCTAAAACAAGGTAAGGATACCAGCCTGGCTGAGCGAGACTATGTTACCGTTCAGTCAGTGTTGGTTGCATGGTTAAATGATAAATAGTAGCCAGTGCACGGGCTTACTAGCACGGAAGACTTATATGTTTGAAGTGAAAAGGCTATCCACTCCCTCCGGGGATGAACAAGGAGGAAATGCTGTTGTGGCATTTTCAGTACAGTGTTGGATAATTTAATACCCTGTTTGTAAATTATGTGCAGATCTCTGGGTTTTACATCACACCTATTGTACCTCCTTATAACATGATGCAGATGAATAGCCATTAAGCAAATTTTCAACTGTGCCCATCAATTACTGACATTTGGTTCGTGCGTGTGTGTGTGTCCAGATAAATGGACTTTTGTGTCTACTGTTAGCAATACAGAGATTGCTTTGCACCCGTAAAATTGCCAACCTTGTAAAGCGAGCCAAAAATCAAACAATACCTGTTATTATGTTGTCAGTACGCCGTATTATGTTCCATCTATCATATTTTGTATTGTCGACAGAGCATGTGAGCATCTATAAAGCCTGTACATTGTTGCTGTTTGCTCGCCTTCACTTTATGTCACTGAAAATGAAATTCATTTATTCAATAATAACCCACTTTAGCAAGCTGTTCCCCCACTGCCAGCACAACCTGCTTCCCTCAGCTCTAATGGCAGCCCAATTATGAATGGTAGATGGGTACCTAATAGGAGAAACTACCTCTCACTGGGCCCAGGAGGAGGAAGAAAAACTGAGAAAAAGGCAAGGATGAGAAACAAGAGCAGAAGATCACATCTCCTGTCTGCTTTATGCCGATCCACTGACAAATATTAGACAGCGCAGAAAAATGCTTTCACCTCTGAGATCAGAGCTGCAATTATTTTCAGAATCTAATGTCAACCTCTCTTCCACCTCTCCTTGCTTTAGGCTTTAGGCAGAATAAGACAATCTCTTGTACTGTGAAGTGGGAAGAACCAGAAGTAATAACGTGTTGCTGGAGACAGTATTGATATCGTAAGATCAACCGCATCGGCTGCCCTTATCCCTACGGAGCCAGAAATTGGAATTATCTTGAAATTTTCTTCAACAGTGGCTGCACAATCAAATTTTGTTTTTGATGCCGAGAATACATACAATGTTCCTGAGCTTATTTATTGATTTATTGACGCTCTGCCATGGTCCACATGCCTTGAATCTATCATCACAAAAATACAAGACTTCAGGCAACAAACAGTCCTGACGTACAGTTAAAACTGTTGAGGATAAAAAAACAAGAAGGTAACATCTTGTTTCCATTGAGGCCTTTGGACTGCAGCTAAAATGATACACAGTGAACAAAATATCAGCAAGGTAAGTTATTTCTATGAGAATCCAGGTGTTAACCAGACTTATCATACATTTCCTATTAAATCCCATTTGGTTATGTTGAAAATTATGGAAGAAGGGAACAAAAGAAGATTTGACTGATGGCCTGACTTTGTTGCTTTATTTTGCACAAAACCACAAACATATTGCAAGAACCTTCTCACATATACCTGCTCCTTTCCTTCTTCCTTTTTTTACTACCTGCAGGCAGCGATCCTAAACAGCCTGAGCCGTACACAGCAGCTCGCAGCTCAGCCCGATTCTTACACAGGCCCGAGACCCCCCGAGACTCCCCTAACTGAGGAGTGACTAAGCATCAGACTGCAAAATTAATCACGGTTTAGAATAAAAGCAAAAAGAGTCAATACCTTTCCTTTCACTGAGGGGCCAATCAGAAGTGCAGGAGGTTGGAAAGTGACACACACAAATACACACGCTCACACACACTGCAATACCCTGTCGTCTGTAATCTAATCTCAGCCACGGCATGCTAATACATCACAATTACCTACTCAGTCTGGATGGTGCCATTAGAAATACATTGTCTCCATTACCACAGTGTGTGTGTGCGTGTGTGTGTGTGTTGGTGTGGGAGCGCGTGCCCTCACAAGTGTGGATGTCTGTTTGAGAATGGAGGCGCTCTCAATCTCTCCGCAGACTATTTCATATTCAATTACATTTTCCTTACATCACTGGGATTGCTGTGTGTACGCCAAGTCAATAATGGCCCAGATCACTTGTCTGGGGTGCAGAGAGGCATTAGTGACATTTAGGTTGTTAGCACCTTCATTAGAGGAAGGCTGGAACAAGCCCTTCTGAAAGAAAGAGAAAGAGAGAAAGAAAGAGATGGAAAGAAAACAGTTGGAGAGAAAAGCACTGGTTTGGAGAGCTTAAATTGCTCTCTCTGAAAATTTGTACCTGCAGATGTTGGGTCCACTTAGACATCATTACACCTGCACAATATTACCCCACTGTGGTATTTTCTTTTTACGAGTACGCTATATAATATTGTGTAGTAAAATCTTTAAGAAATTGCACAAGTGGACAGATGTTGTTTTATGCTTGTATTCAATTTATTTAGATCAGGAATGTCCAAGCTGTGGTGCACAGGCTAAAAAACATCTTCTCCTTTAAAATAAAAAGGAATTTAAAAGAATTATAGATAAAGAAATCCAACACATGGAGTGGCAGACAGTAAGTGTCCCTGCACAAAATTATAGTGCAGCTGAAGTTTTTTTTGGACCATGTTGTTAAAGCTTTTGCTTGTGACTTCCATAACCCCTTCAAACATGGCTTTAAACCTGAGTCAACCTGAACAGTTTAACTGTCTTTAACTGTGTTCATCCTCCAGCAGAGAAGCTCTTCTGGAGGCCTCACGCTTCATGCTGCTTAGCTTTTAATTTGTATGTTCATGCATCTCCTGAATGAAAGGAGCATCAGTGAGGCTGACACCTAAAACTTGAGCATCATTAGACCTGTAAAAGATTAGTGTTCACGTATACAATTTTGACACCTTGCAAGCTGTTATGTAAACATCAGCTTGCCTGTCCGACAATATTCTAGCTCATCCCATCTTAAAAAGTGCTGATAAAATTGAATTCTCCCATCACATTAATCTTATTTGAATATTTATTTTGACCTATATTCTAAAATAAGCCATCCGTCCACAGGGAGGACTTACCAGGGCAGGACAGCTCTGATGCATGGGCCATCGGACAAGCAAACACTGCAGAACTTTCCTGCTTAATTAGCAAAAAAAAAAAAAAAAAGAAGAAGCAAGAGAAGGCGACACGCGTCCACATGCACGTACACACACACACACACACACACCTGTGCAAACGCTGCTGAGGTAAATTTACCGCAGTAGTAAACCTGGGGTAACCTCTCAGAGAGGAGCAGCGAGGAGTGACACGCCAAGTCAGGAGAATTAGCACCACGAAAAAGAACATCATTAGTGTTGACACTTCATTAGGTAGAGACAAAAAAAAAAAAGAGAGAGGGAGAGGAGGGAGGAAGACGTGTCAGTCAGTGTGCATCCAGCACCGAGGACGATGGCTCGGTTGGACAGATGAAGAGCTCCACCTGCCATAACCTCAAACCCGCGACACACAAGGACACTTGTACAAAGTCACACGGTGTTTCAAAATCTATAACACATCATGGCATCTCCCGCTGACATGCTGCCCCCTCCTAACTCCATCATAATGTGACAAAATGACTCAAGCAACAGCCAAAAAGGATCGCTGAGTATGTTTGGGTACGAAAGGTTGACTTGTTATAGGATTTTAATAACAAAAAGCAACATATTTAGATGATTAAATACGGGCAAGAGTCCAAAATAAAAGATGATCTAGAGTAAACTGTGAGCAACAGACATATTGAGAGCAAATCATATTATAACAAAGAGGTCTTTTAGGTGATTAAGTGACTGACATACATTAGTCCAGTAAAAAGTGCTGATTAGGCACATCTACATTACTGATGCTAACATGGCTGCAGTTAAAGATCTGTGACCTTTGGAGCCTAAGGACACATTTTAAAGAAGCATCAGAGATCAAGATTTGTTCAACTTGCTGTTTGATATTCACTGAGGGCCACAAATGAAAAACACTCTCTTTGGCTGTGATGTTGTTTGGTTGTTAGAAGAAAAAAAAACTATGTGTTTACAACTTTGCAGGAGTTTTGAGTGTTGGCAAATCACATCATAAAGTAAACCACTCGGCACAGTTGGTCGATCAGTCGGGTTTTCACCTGCAGGGTCCAATTGATCTGTACAGTAAAAGTTAAAATTGATCTTTAAAGACTTAATCTTTCTTTGAGAGGTAAGTGCTCGGGATTCTTTGACACTGACGTCTGCTTTCTAGTCGCATTGTGAATGGGTGGTAAGTCAAAAGAAAGGAAAGGCAACTCAGTGTTTGGTTTCGAAGACATTTGTTCTCTCATCCAAGCAGCTTCATCAGTTTTACTGAGCATTGCTTTAAGTCTAAACAGAAAGTTCTGCTTCCTTTGACTACTTTTTTGATATATTTTTGACCTGTTGATTGAGAATCATTATAGATATTTACTGCTCAAATAAATTCAATTAACCCCTTAAGAGACTTGGAACATAAAGCCTTCTGGGTGATCATATAGTGATTGTGACACATTTTCTATTCAAATCTTTCTGAAAGGCACTGTCTCTTTTAACAAGGCATTGATTCTGAATAGTTCTGAATATAATCCAAATGTCATGATCTGTCAAAATGCACAATCCTTTCATTCATAGCATAACAGCCTTGAATAAAGTTGATCACAGTTCTGACTTTTTCCCGACAAAAAAGGTACCATTCAACTTGAGTACAGCCAATTTCGTCTAAATTCAGTCCATCCTCAATTGAGTTTACCTCAGTAAAGCTCTATGGTTTCAAGATTTGACACTACACATCCACCTCCAATCCTGGGTCCAGACTTCCCTTTCCACGTTTTGTCCTATAAGAATCTTTGCTGGTCCCTTATCTGCCACCAGTATACTGTGGGATTCCTACATCACCAGGAGTCATTTTCACCTACCCAATAGACCTTATGGGTTCAAGCACACCCCTCTACCACAGTAATTAATCAACATACATTATTAATATTCCCAAATATACACCTGACCATCTTGACAGTAGGAGAGGACACAGTGTATTGCCCTTGTTTCAGATTATTCTCATACAGCTATAGATTACAACAGGACCAAGTAGAGGGAACGGTGAAGTTACTTGCTGACACAAGACGCCAGTTCTCCTCTCTGTTAGAGACGCAGAGAATCACCATGACCCCGACTCTTTGTCAAAACTCATTGGCCAGCGATGCGTGTCAGTGTGTGCAGGTGTGAGGTCGATATTTGTGTGTCTCCGCGAGAAAGAGGGTGAGGATCTTGTCTAAGAAAATAGAGTCCACTTTTTTTTTTTAGTATCAAATATCGGCAGCAGGAGGGAGAAAAGAGAAGGGAGAGCAGATAAAAGTAATCAGGTGGGGACACCATTAGGTAATGGGCCTGATAAGTCTGTGAAGCTGCGATAATACAGTGTGATTACAGAACTCTTATTGCTCTACTGGACCACGTATGGAGGGATATTTTACACATCCAAACTAATCTGTCCTCGGGCCATTATAGTTACAACTGCCCAAAAAGTGTATGATAGCAAATCAATGTAATTAACAAGAGGTTACGAGGAGAGAAGAGATTTTCGGTGAGTAAAAGATTCATTTTCCTTTGGTATTACAGATTAAAGCAGTGAACTCTCTGTACATATGTTGGCTTAAATGGTAATCTTTGTTTTGATCCTTTTAAATCATGCAAACTGGTTTATAATTATTGATTAAAAATCAGCATGAAGGCCAAGATGTTTATAAGTCTATTTTACCTCAACATTACTTTGCCGTGCCTCATCCTAACATATGACTTCCCCCGTCTCGCCTTGCGTGCTCTCTGCCTGTCTTCCCCCTCACTCTTTTGCCTCGCCCTGTTTTGTCTCGACTCATCTTGTCTCACCTAGTTACATCTTCTCCTTCCCGTGGTTTCATCTCGTTGTACAGCTCTTTCCCCGGAGCCTCCGAACATCAGTTTAAATTTAACCGTATCTGGAAAATAGCACGACTAAAAGCGAGTGATTAACATAGTGTGAGAGGAATGTTAGTCACTCCAATTTCTCGACTAAGACCTAAGTTACAGATGGCACTTCCCTTTATTGTTCCATGCTGTCGAGGGGAAATATTGGGCTGCTAGTGTGACAAAGAAGTTTTGTGATAAGACTCTTGGCTTCAGGACACAACGTGGGAACATAGGCTGATAGGTCCGGATAATGTCAGTCTCCCTGGGCTACAGGTACTTTCATGAATATTTGTTTGAAGCCTCAGGTTGATATGAGCTGTCATTGCTTATTCTGCCAAGTGGTTGTCAGACCAAACATGCTGATGCATTAAGTAGATCAGGAAACATTTGCATACTTGTTTACATATAATTGAAGGTGACATGCAGTCATGCAATTCTGAGCTACAAACAATATTCTTAAGGCTTGCAGGTTTTTCTGGCTGTTTGTATTTTGATTTTTACAGAAAGATTAACTCTTCATCTTCTTTTCTGTCAAATCCACAAGAGTTGATGTGAAGTTTGAATTCACATGAGTTCATTGTAGCATGGATGGTATGAAAGTATGATCATCTCATTGATTCAATTGTTAAAATAATTTATCAAACCATATTTGTTGAAACTTTGATTTGCTGCTTTTCTCAGTTTTACACTCTTGGATAGTGAATACATGAGGGTTTTGGACTGTTGATTGGACTAAAGAAGCAATTTGAAGATGTTAAGTTGGGCTCTGTGGACTTGTGATTGAAATGTAATGAAATAGTAATCAAAAAATGATGAACTGATAATTAAAATAATAGTTAGTTCCAGGCCTTGTGTCAAGTATCTTGCTTTATACCAACTGCAATTTTCTGCAATCTTTTTTTTTTTTTTTAAATTTCCTTCCAATAAAAGTGGTCTGGGCCTGAGAGGATTACCTTTTCCAGAGCTCACAAGGTTTTCCGGCAGAAAATCCTGGCAGTTTCTTGTCTGTTTGCAAAATGACTGCAAAAGAACTTGCTTTCACTCCAGCCTGTCTATTAGACGCGGTTTGAATGACAGGGCCGTTAGGACCAAGGATCTGTGCTTGAGTCTCAGAATGTGATACGACGGACAGGAGCTGACTTTTTACAACTCTTAACTATGTCAGGAGTGCACGTACATAACCCTCTGTGTTACGGTGCACACCTCCGTCTCTCCAGGCCACGCTGCAAAAAACGGATTTAATGCTTTTCAGATCAAGCTCTTTTTCCTACCAAGTCTTTCATTCTCCCTTTCTAGTTCTATCTCTCTCTCCGCTCTCCTTCTTTAGCTTTTCCGCCTTTGGGGTTTTGTGTTAAAAATGGTGTTGAAAGCTTGAGGGCTGAAAGGTGAATGGATGCCACTCTTGGTAAATTGTCCGTGAAGGACGATCTGAGAGCAAGAGATGGCTGGACGAGGACAGAGAACATGAGAGATTGAGTGGGAATAAGCCCTAAAGAGAGGACAGAAGAAAGGGTGAAGACAAAAGACAAAGTACAATGGGACAATTAGAAAAAAGAGAGAATGGAGAGAACAGGAGAAAGAAAATGAGAACAAAGAGAAAGCAGATAGAGAAGGAATGACTCGAAGTGTTAGAAAATAGTGGGAGAGGTGAGAGTGAAGATGAAACGGAGGAAAGAAAACTGTGGCTGCCAGTCACTTCGCTCCTTTGTCAAACTTAGGTTTGTGCTGCCTTCAAGGCCCAGACATAAAATGGTGCGAATCAGGAAGGAAACAGGGAATTGAGAGCTCCAGGGACATTGAGGAGTAAGGGGAAATTGCAGCGTGAAACTCTCTGACTCAGAAAGTTTGAACCTGAAACTGTCTGACTCAGAGAACCTGACAAATACAACTTTGGAGCGTAATAGGACACTGAAATATTCACGAACCTTGGTTTGCCCAAAGCATAAAATAAGTATGAGACTGATGCATTTGGGTATTCTGTGCTGAAATACTACACTAAACACAGAAAATCTTTTAGGATTTGATATTATGTCCTATGTTAGCAGATATGCACTTCACCTGCGGTTCCCTTATGAAATGCACAGTGAATCTTCTTTTTTTTTGCCGTTTATTCTGAAATGATTTGCAGTACTTTAGAAAACAATCCTGCATTTCAAACTAAAAACTTCACCCCTGCCAAATTATGTAAGTGAAGATTTTAAGCAAGTCATCACTGTTTGTCACTTTTAATAAAGATTGAGTTTACTTATCTGCAATAACGTTGCCCAACTGTTGCTTGTATTTTATTTTAATTCTGAATTTTGCATGTAATGATTAAAAAAAATCCAAACAATACTGACAAAACAATACTTACAGTTTGCTCCAGTGCTAATCCCTATGGAGATTAAATGTATAGCATTGACATACAGCCTGTTTTGTCACTACGATTAAGTGAAACATATAGGATTTTATGTCAGATGAGGACTTTAAGTTATATGCCAGGTTGTCAAACATAATCACTGGAGGAAGTTAAACTGGTGTGTGTGTGTGTGTGTGTGTGTGCGTGTGTGTGTGTTGGACAGTGGGGGAACAGACGACAAAACTAATGGAACATTACACAATAATTTAAGCTCCACGTGCAAAAGTTCTTCTCATTTGTGATATTTATTTAAGTTGACAGTTACTAGCTTCTGTCAGGCGCTTCGGCAGCCCTCGGCTTTCCCCAACTCCAGGATTTTCCACTGTGTCACGCCACGCAAATCGGATAAAATACAAGTGCGTTTTCCACTTGAAGACAGTTCATCTGAAAAAGCAAAGAAGGGCTTCCTCCTAAAGTCCTGTTGACGAGTAGAGCAACATTTACGCATGCAATCCGTGAATCAGAACTTTTTGCAAAAAATATGTCAAGGTGATGTTTTTTAATCTTTTGTCAATACAGGAAAAAAAGGTCTTTAGAGGAATATCTGATCTGAATGTCTGATTGACAGGTAGCAGGGGAACAGATAGACTAGAACTGGATACTGGTTATTGTGCAACAAGTGCGGCATCAGTGATCTTTAAATATCTTGAATAAACACAACAGAAAAAGCTTGGATTCTGTTCAGTCCCCCCACAAGAACATTTAAGGGATATCTCTGTATCTCCCTATTCATCTCGCATGTAACATGATTTACACTTTCAAGAATGACCAAAGCTGATATGAAGGATGGTGAGAGATAACAGAGGTGTGGAACAAGCTGTTCTGCACTGTACAGAGACAAGGGACCACTGATACAATCTTCACTTCTCCATATATCCACTGCACCTGCTTTTGCTCCCTTGGGCTATATTTGTATCTCCACCAAATCGTGTCTGCAGAATTTATTCATAGCGAGAATGAATTTTGCTAAATCAAGAAGTAGTGGGACGCCGTGTTCTCGCATTTTAGGGTTGGTTCTTTATTTAACAGCAGAAATCCTGCATTTTCAAATAGAACAGAACCAGGTTTCCATTCTCACGTCCTCTCACAGCCTTTTAAAAATACACAAACGCTTTGGAGAAGTAAATCAGATTCTAAAATATTTAAAGCACAGCCGAAAATGTAGGAGAGACGGGCCGGTTCAGTAAACACAGTGGAATGAAAACAAGCTCATTATAATGAGTAAGACACTTTTTTTGTGTCAGGCAATAGACAAATAGGCCTTTTTTTGTTTTGTTTTTTTGTTTTAAAATAATGAAATGAATGCTGGCTGGATTCCATTTAGCTGCTTCAGTTTCAGGGTTATTGTTCATGCTGGCTCACTGTCACATTGTCTCGACTTACTGGGGCGTTTGAATAGAGAGTAGGAACATGTTTTTTTTCCTGTATAACAAGTCAAAATGTCTGATGTGAAAACAACTTTATTTAGTTGACAATAGTTTTACGAAGTGTTCCAGAGTTACAAGATGGGAATTCTGACCTTTAACAAATCACCTACTCTTGGTTACCTCAACTAAAAAAACTTTGAATAAGCTTTACTAAAATAAAGGGACACAAAACCTCTAATACTTCCTCTACTATGTAGTTACTCAATGAATACACAAAATCACAAAGGAGGTGACAGAGAAAAGGTTCATCACATACCGGATGGTATCATATAAATATTTATGTCCTTGTTTGCTCCTTTGCACCAACATAACAAAATATTATTGTTCCATATTTAAGACTTCTCAATTCAAAATCAGATGATAGAGTTTATGTGTTTACCTTTACTAAAGTCAAAAATGTTGGTGTTATTTACAGAAAAAACATGGCAGATTTCCAAGTTTATTTTGCCACCATGTAATTGTTCAGGTAACCAGCTGTTCAGAGGGAAACATTTCATTTCCGTCACAGAGGGAGTCTCGCCTGATATCTGCTGCTAAGGACTGGAAGCTGGAAATAGGAGGGAAAAGCTCAAACACACAACACACACACACACACACACACACACACACACACACACACAGATGGACTCTCGTTTGCTTGTATGTAAAGGGAAACACATGCTCACGCACGCACGAGGTTCCTCACAAACAAACGCCGAGGTCGCTACACAAATGTCCACCTCACGGGTCAGCGAGTTTTGATGGAGAGTCGGGTCACGGTGAAAGTGGAGGGTGGGCCGCAGATTAAGGAATGAGGTGGCGTCTCGCTGTGGGTGGCTCGGAAGCAGCCTCCAGTTATTTTATTAGCCAGACAGAAACACTGCGGGATGCTCTCTAATACCACCAGTGATTTACGCGCATTCAGGGACACAGACACAAATACACACAGAAGCAGCCTCCTTCTCTCAAGCAGACACGGTACAATGCAAACACACACACACACACACACACACACACACACACACACACACACAGACTGAGCCTTCCTGACAGGCCTCCCTGGGTGTGTTTCTTGCAGGGCTACGCAGAGATTAGCTATTATTTCACATCAGCGAGGCTGGCAAAGTTTAAAGAGAGTTGTTACTGTTATCTTGACACGTAGAGAAAACTAAACTCCCCTCTGCACCGGCTGCGAACGAGTGTGTGTGCTTGTTTCAGTATGCATGTTGTGTACTCGTGTTCTCTGCATGTGTGTGCACGTGTGCGAATACAGCCTCAAACAGAATAGTGAGTCAATAAAACAACGTCCTGTGGGCGACTTTAAGAGACAGAAAGAAAAGAATTACTGTTAGCGCCACCCTGTCGTCTGCAGGCTTTGATTGCTGATTCGACTGTTCAACCTTAACAGTTACGTAAGAGTAAACAGAGCATGGAAATGCTAATTTAATTACGAGCATTTACATTCATTAAAAAAATCCTTCTTGACTGGAGTTTGTTCTACAAGCACGCTACATCTGTATTTTCACCTAAAGGGGAACAATAGTGCACAGAATATATGAACATATGCAAAGTTTACATTTTCACATGTATAAATCAATGCTCATTTTGTTACTTTATATAGTAATAAGCCTTATTTTAGTGCAGTCAACAGGATATTGATCTGCAACTATTTTAATAATAGAGTAATAGATTAACAAAAGTCATTGATCCCAAATATGTCAAACACAGTCATTGGACACAGTCATTTTAAATTGAACATCTTTAATTTTGGACCGTTGGTTTGACAAAATATACTAAAAAAAAAAGAGCCTAAATCCCAAAGACACCACATTTGTGGATCTGGGAACTCATGATTGGTGATGCCCCTTTCATACCCAATCATGATCCTATCACCTGTTACCAATGAACCTGTTTACCTGTGGAATGATCCAAACAGGTGTTTTTGGATCAGTCCACAACTTTCACAGTCTTTTGTTGCTTCTGTTTGAAACATGTTGCTGCCATCAAATTCAGAATAAGCAGGCATTTACAAAAACCATCAAGATGATAAGAAAAAAACAATAAATATATTATGTTTTTGTTTGAGTATATGTCCAAAAGGATCAGAAAATTATCACATTCTGTTTTATTTATGTTGTCCCATTTCTTTGGAATCAGGGTTGTACAAAGAATGAACTTCAGGATTTACAAAGCACAGATAACTAAACGCATAAAAACAAAATGGCAAAGGCTTTTTGAAGGATGGACTATTTTGCATGATCTGCAGCGCTGAAATGAGCTTAGTCAACTTCTACTACTTCTATCATCACTTTTTAATGGTCCACATTAATCTTTCAAGTCTACCTGAGCGGATCCAACAGGAGTTATCGTAAGCCCAGAGATTTCAAAATACTTCTTCTGAGCAGAGTGACTTATCTGATGCCAGAAGCTGGGAGACGTGTCAAATGTAGTGAGACGCACCAGCACTTTCCTTCGCACCTCTTATCCTCACATGCAGACTTTTCCAAAAGAACCTCATACCCAACCCAGATTTATCTCAGTTTTATTTTCTTCTGCGCTTTTTTCTTTTTTTTTCATTTCTACCTCGCTGTGACCTAGTTGCAAAGGTTATCTCGGAAGATCCTCTCCCAGCTCAACTCTCTGTCCTACATATCAAGTCTGCCAGTCTCAAAACATCTTTACCATGACATCATATGCTATAGTGGATATACAGTGCTGTGTTTCTTTATCTACATATGTATAGAATAAGGCTTCATTCACGCATCATGACTGAATGGTTTCTTCTTTATATCAATCAATTACTAACACAAGCACCGAGAGCCGGTAAAGCGACCCTGCAATGGGACCCTCAAATTAATTTCTCATGCATGAGCCTTATTCAATATCAATTCCATTCAATATCGATAACTCATTAAAGGCTCATTGTCTTCAATGGATGATTGAATAATGTGAATGAGCTCAATTTCTTCGAATTGTTCATGCACGACACAGGTTCGATACGATCAATAACTCATTCTCCTGGAATCTTCAACAGACTTTCAGTGCTTGAAAATGACCTTCAAAAAACATCTCACATTCCTTATTGGGTGTTTGATGACTTATCTGTGATTGGTGTCAACCTCTCACTGAGAGAGCAAAGATTTTTCAAAAATTTGAGGGTGAAGAAGAAGTAAAATGTATTGAGTGGGGAAATGAGCTTCCAGACTAACAAAGGGAGAAACAACCAAAAGCCTAGAAGCCTTGCTTGATATAAGTGAAATTATTTATTGCTTTTCCTGATGGACTGTACAATTTTTGAGACAGGCTTATATTAGAGACAGGCCTTCATTCCTAATATTTCTTGTTTTAAAGCTAAATTGTATCATGTTTTAATCTACTGTTGCTGATCACTACTTTGCAAAGGTTCAGGGATCTCTGTTGTCACGGTCAGCTCTGTGCTTTTGAGCCTGTGTTTATGAATGAGCATCAGTCACAAGTCAATAAATGTCACTTTTTTCCACGGCAGCAGCCTCTCTTTGCTCTTTTTGTTGAGGGTGAATAACAGAAAAACAAACACACAGGGAAAGACACTGCGCCAGACCACGATTTTTAGCCTGTATGGTTTGAGATATAAGAAACGGGGAGCCAGAATGGGTGTATTTAAAGTGTCACAGTGGCAGAGGAGGCCCCAGTGCAGACGTCTAAATCTGCCTCTGTTACAGTGGAAGGCCATGCCATCCAAAGCCTCCATGATACACGACCAGAAAGCTTTAGTGACTAAGTGCACCTCCACCCTGGGGAATTAGGGAGAGAAGAGGCCTCTAAGAATAATTCTGGCAGGTTCTGAATTATTGTCTTTTCCCAGCTGGCTCCCTTTGCTTTTCTCTCTCCTCCCCCCATGGCTGTGAATACAGCCAAATCCCCCTTGCTTTGCCTGGCTGGCTGCTATACTTCGACCATGTAGAAAAGCCCCATAGAGGTTTAACGGATGGTTTTGTCTGACTCAGAGAAACTAAGCATGCGGCTAGTGCCAGGCGAAGTCGATGTGATAGTAATAACAGCAATACGAAAAGACGCCACAAGATAAACATCAATCTTAGTACATGCTGGTTTCTGTTCCACTTTATCATATGGGGGGGTTGCTGTGTTCTAAATTAAAGTTTACAGAGAGAGAAACGAACCAGACAAACCAGCAGAGAAAAAGAGAGGGAGGTTTGAATACTACATCTCCAATCAGCATGATGTGTAATTTTCAGCAACATTTTGAAGCTTTGGCATCATTTCCGTCAGGTCCCACTAGAGGAAACCAACCCGCATCAACTCTCACGATCAAAATCCTTATAACAAAAGTGCATTGATTTCAATGTACCTGAAAGAGAAAGTATTCATCTCACCTCAGGCTCTAAGTATCTGCTGTCTCCAAGATAAAGTTTTTAATTTGCACTCTCACACAGGCACTATGGATATATCTGGGAAAGCTCCTTTAATGTTTTATTCCTTCTCGGTTGCAAATGATACAGAGGTTTCATATTCCAATAGCCTTGCGGAAATTGGCGAGGGAGGCTATGGGCATTTAGGGCGGGATTGAGTTTTTAGGGATGCACATGCACGTGTGTTTCTGTGTATTTCCGTGCATACCTTGCATGCGTGCAATTGCAAGAACGTGCATGTTGTGAGTGCGCCCCGACTCAGCTCGCCTCCCTCCTTATTCATGCATTCCCACCCTTTTTATATGCGGCACAGTGCCTCGATATGAAGAGAGCTATCCTAATTGGAGGCTGCTTTCTATGCAGGTTCCGTTCCGCATTGCCACATCGGGAATTCACAGAAAATAATAATAGCGCTGAATAGTAAAGGGAGAAGGGCATACGTGTGTGTGTGTGTGTGTGTTTGCATGCATACCACAGAGCTGGTGTAAGAAAAATGAGAGGCTGGGAAAGAAGGAGGCAGAGACAGAGAGAGAGAGAAAGTGAGACAGAAGACGTGATTATGGCTAAACTGTCCTCTTCCATTTTCGATCCGAATGATTCCATTATCTTGGCATAATCCATCCAAGATCTGCTTATTCTCCATCCCAGCTCTGAAAATTTCACAGTGAACGAACCAGTTTCTGTCACTGCATCTCAATCAGGTCATTGTCTTACTTCTCAAGGACAAGCGCGCTCAGCCGACACTCGATAAATGCCAAATACAAGGCCTTGTACAGCTTGACCGCAGCTCGAGGACATTGATTATACAACTCATTTGTTTGCACATACTGTACATGCATTCTCCTCTTCTGCACAAACCGTACCAACCCCGACTCTTCCCTCCACCTTTAGGAAGTTGGCTGTCTGTGGGATTGCTCGGAGCTTGTGGTCATACTGAGCCTCTGAATAGGAATTGAGCTTAAGGGCCAGCTAAGGTAACGGATTGGTCTCTGCAGCTTAGTGCGGGCCAGGTGCTTGGTCAGATATTGGAAGAGATTTTAACGTGATTTGCATGCATGAAAACAGCAACTCATCCATCCAGTGGATGACTTTGGCTGGTGTGGAGAAAAGGACAGAAAACAAGAAAGGGTTGAGGAGGGGGAGGAGAGTGAATAGTTGGTGAAGAAGGAAGCATAAAAAAAAGAGAAGGAGGAATTTGTAAATGACTGGAGAGAAATAAGAAAATGAGAGACTGGCACGGTTTAAAATGAAACACAGAGACAGGAAAGAAGGGGTGAACGACAGAGAGAGCCTGAAAGAAAGTGGAATGAGGCACAGAAGGAAAGGAGAGTGTGAATAAGGCAGCGGAAAAGGAAGAAAGAATATGAGGAAGAAGATTGGAGGAGCGTCTGGTTTAAAAATGAAACACAATGAAGGAATTTCACCAGAGGCATGGATTGTCTATCCAGAACATTTCCTTTTCAGCACCATCAAAGACGGCGAAACTTGCCGAGGCTGCGCTTTTTTCCCCTCCATTCTCTGCCTCTCTCTCTCTCCACTTCTGTTTTTGTTTTCTCTCCAAAAAAGCCTCTGAAATGACTGACATACAAGGGCGACCTCATTGTAGTTTTCTTATTCTGTCATTTTTTTCTTCCATAAAAAGAGCTTTTGCTGTCTCACGCCAGCAAAATATCCAGCGAGCTCTGTTGTGAAATTGCACTGATCTGGGACAAAGATTAATCTCCTTATCTCTTTTAACGAACCCAGGCCTAAGGGTGTGCATATTATTAGCTTTTAGACCTCTATGGTTTAATATCGCTCTGCCTGATATGACTTCTCACCATAGACAAAGACTCGGTGATATATCTTTTGTTCCATGTGACAAAGAGATGGTGGTCTCTTCTGCAAAGCCCATCAATCATACATGAACAATTAGGCAGCAGAAAAGAGACAGGTCAAATTTTAGAGACTATTAGACGAGGGGTCTAATGTTCAGTCTCTTGATGTGGGAGGTTTGATGAGCTTGATGAGGTGCAACTGTCTCATTAGGTAGTCATTTTTGTTTGCTTGGCTTTGGACCAATCCAGCAGCTGATTTATGTCTTACCCTGTCTAGCAATGCCAACACGACTGCAGCGGCATACTCAAGCTGAAAGCACTTTCGCTGAGCGTGTGTGAAGGCACAGATGGTTGGATTGATGGCAGTCAGCCATCATCCCTTCTGACAGTTTGAAGGTACGTGGATGTTATTCAGTCGCAAAATACAAGTCTGAAATTGTTTGAAAGTCTTTTGGGAGAAAAAAAAGGTAACATTTCATCCGTCTTCTACAAGATGGATGTGAAAGTGCTGGATTTACGTTGCTTTTACGAATTTGCTTATCATAAATCAACAAACTTGCATTGTAATCAGATGAAATGATTAATTTCATTATCATCTAATCTGTTAAACTACGTCTATAAAATATCAGGAGACAGTCAAAAAAGTTCATCACGATTTCTCACAACCCAGGGTGACGTCTTCAAATCGCTTGTTTTGTCTGACCATCAGGTCAAAACCCAAAAATATGACACGTGCTATCAGAAAAGAAAATCAGCAAATATTCACATTTGAGAAGCTGGCATGATAACTCAATTAGCAAAATTGCTGAAGATTAATTGTCCATCGATCAATCAGTGAATTAATCAATTAATCCTTTCACCAGCATATTTTAATTTAAAACTAAAACACATGAAATCATAAGGAGACTCCTCATCTTTGTGCATAATTTTAGACAGAGCATGGGGATTTTAGGGTAAATTCAAATCAGTTATCAGTAAGTTGTAGCAGCTGATAACAGCACAGTTCAGGAAGCTGGTCATGGTGATTTGCTGGTGGAAAGTCCATCCAGAAGTTTGCTTAACTTTTACATATTTAGATAAACTATTCTTTAAAAGGAATTTCAATAAATATGTTTTAACAATATTGAGATTCTACAGTCTATAATGAACATATTTCTGAGCAAAAGCTGCACAAAAAAAAAACACTACAGCTTTATTGTGGTTTACAAGAGATTCAACCACAGTAAAGGCAACTTGTTTATTTCCACCTGCAGCCTGAAATATATGTGGACTGCAGCAGGTAAAGGATCGGAAATTTGGGATGCAGGCAGCCTGCCAACCCCTTCAACTCCATACCTATACAACTTTTACCACTTTTTACTGTGAAATTTATCGTCAGTTCATAACCTCAAGTTCATATAGTTCATCGAGCCCCAAGGCCTGTCAATCAGCTTGTTGTGCCGCCTACCACAAGAAGACATCTAGCCTGCAGCTGAGGTAAGCAGCATCCATAAAGCCACCGGCGTTGTTGAAGGAGCAGATGGTGAACAGAAGCAATCGGCAATAAAAACAGGAATGTAAATGTTGACTAGTGTTATTTTAACTTTCGGTACGGCTGAATCCATAAAATACACACCTACAGCAACTGGTGCACGCCCGGAAATATTTTAAACATTGGAGAAAAGACTATTAAAAGAGGTGATTTGAGTACAGCACCGGCATGCATCATGTTGAGCTGTTCATCTGGTATAATGTGAAATAAGCTATACAATTCAAATGGCAGAAGTTCTCCTGCACAAACCATAAAAATAAATCATCCACTGCAATAGCAGAAATACTTAATCCAATGACACTGCATTCAAATGTAATTGTATTTTCTGTTGAGATGAATGGAACCGCGATCACATTTCTGTATCTTGAATCTGCTTCTGTTTAAAAGATTGAAGCTGGGTAATATTGTGGATTCTTTTTTTTTTTTTTTTTCCCTTGTCCTTCTCTCTTTTGCTCTTTCTTCTAATAACGTCCTCCCAGCAGCTTTGTAGTCACCGAGGCAGAGAACTCCAGAGGCTCACAGATAGCAAACCACCATCTCTGTCCAAAAGAAAGTGTTCCTTCATCACTCACACAACCGTGGAAACACAGGAGGCACCTGCGAACATTTTCTCCTCAAAAACTCAGAATGTAAGTCATCTTTCACTCCTTCTCCATTTCTCTCTCCTCCTATCGCCCTTACTCTTCAAGTCTAAACTCTCATATTTCTAATGCGTGCGCTAGACGCCTGTTTTCTACATTCATCTGCTGAAGGGGTGAAGTTTCTCTTTGCTGACTTCAAAGATGAGTTCAACACGAGTATGAACATTTTTTTTTTATGTGACACTCAGCATGACTTGCAAACTATTAAGGATGGATGCAGCTCCCTATGCTTTCATGCAGGAGACCGGGTTTTGATTCACATGCTTTAAGGAAGTAGTATGATCTTTTCCTAAAACTAGCCAAGATGTTTTGGTGCCTAAACCAAATTGAAACTGTCGCGTAAAATGTTTCTGAGGAGGCTTTATTTTGAAAGTCTAACCTGGCACAAGTTGTTTGGAAGCCAGTTATAATCTTACACAAGTGTGATGTGGAAACTTGGACACGTGGACTCTCAGACTGGACAATTTTCATAGTCATAGATTCAGGATTAGAAAAAGTAGGAATAGATGTTGTGCTAAAAGTTTTTATCTCAGTACTTAAAGTTTTATGTGGAAAGAAATAGTCAAAATTATTATTCTAAGTGGAGTATTTTTGCATGTCTTAAAACATGTTTGGAGGCAAAAATTTAAAAGAAAATAGAATAAAGACCAATAAATTGTTTCCTACAGTAAAGTCTGAAGAGGAGCTGATAATTTTTCCAGTGGCAGATTCAAACAGTGAACAGTGTGAAGTAGTTCCCACCTCAGGGAAGAAACTAGTAAACAAACGTCGGCATGTGGGGATCATGCTGCTTTTGCAAAACAATAATAAACAGGATTTGATTGTTTTGGGGATATTATGTCAATGTCTGGAAAGTTGTGAAATTAAGGAATTGTGCACTCAAAACCTTTCATTTTGATTATTTTCATGAATCATTTTAAAGTTTTGACATCAACTTGACAACATTTTCATGGAAATTAAAATCCAACCCCACGCTGATTGACTTTTGAATAATCAGCTAAGTTAATTATTTGCTTTTATTTTCCACAACTGTTTTGCATGAAAAAGAAGAGAAACAATTATCACTTTGTTCTCTTTAATGTAAGAGACAAAACTGCAGTTCTATTTTTGTCCTTACTCTTCTTTTAAACCCTTTTTCTCATATGTACTTTTAATTACTCTGAGCTGGCGCAGTGTTAGAGGTTAAAGTAATACAGATGTGACTCCTGAGTGAGAGGTGGGAACATTAAAAAAAAAAAAGAAGACTTACTTATCCCAGCTCTCTCCCTCCATTCCCACAGAGCCCTGAAATAAAACTTGATTTGTCAACCGAAATTACATTGGCTTCTTACAAGAGACTTGTCCCTACTGACAGAGGAGGGAGCACATTCGCGATAATGGGCAAAGAAAATAAATTGACATTTAAATAATCCTAATCGCTTTCTCTGGGAGCCCAGTGGTGAGCATCTCAGGGGCAAGGCGGCATGAAGATAACGCTGCCTGTCATCTCTGTTATAAGTGTTGGGAATGTTCCTACTGTATCTCCCCATCAAATATGTGCCAGCCGAAACCCCACTGAGCCCCCTCGACCTGGTGCAAATTAACGAAGAGATTTGACGGCGCAGGCGTGAGAAAGAGAGGGATGGGAAACCAATATCCAAAGGGAGGGAGGAAGAGAAATGGGGCGAGACGAATACTGCTGCCTCATTCAAGTCCTTCTGTGCCAATAAGAGAGGGTGAAAAGTTGGGCAAGATTTGCTTTGGAAGTTATAATAATCATTCCCTGAAAAAGCTTTTAGGGATAATGTCGTTGCAGCATTAAAATGCACACAACTTGTCAAAGTATTTCAGTGCAGCCTAAGTGACTCGATGCCCGCTGCTAAGAGTGAATACATGCATTTCAGAGCAGGCGCACCAAATTGTCTTCATTACAACATGATCACTTACGGGAATTGCCGTTCAAAAAGCAAGAAAGAACACGCTCAGTGGTATATATATGCTGTCGAACCGTGGCCACCGGGAAAGTAGACGAGCAGACAGTCAGACAGAAGCGAGTGCAGAAGCAGCGGCTGTGACAAAAACTGCACAGCTACTCTATTCTCCTCCTTCACTCAAGGCCAAAACAAGCATCTAAGACTTTTATCAGATAGCTCAAATTAAAATTCTCCACTACACTGTTGTCCTGGTCACATGTTCAAGGTCAAGCAGCTGCAGGAAAACCTCTAATGGAGTTTTCTTTAAGGATCTTCTAAAGTTGGAGGAGGAGCAAGGTTGGGGCAGAATCAGGTGTCACAGCGGTGCTTCTCGTCAATTATAAGTCAAATTGAAGCTGTAGCGAGGCAAGTTTGCACCGTGTGGGAAAAACTGATATTTCAGCTGGGTTGCAAGTTTATTTAAAGCAGCAGTAGATTTTCCAGTCTCAAACTAGTGAGCCAATAAGCCAAGAGCAATATGCCTTGCAATCATAAATATCATCTCAGCGTGCACCTAACACCGGAGCAGCTAACTGATGTATTTACTGACATAAAAATCCTGTGTTTATTTGTCCTTCACATTACCATCAAAGGACATAGATTTGGTATCAAAATGAATTTGAATATATTATCAAAACGAATTGCCGATAAAAACATAGTTCAAAATACCACACACGAATAGGTTTGACTATTACTAAATTACAAAATTACTTATTTTGGCTGGACTAGATTGGCTGAAATGATCAACATAATCTGATGATTTAAAAAGACTAGAATCAATTTTCACTTTAATATTTACACCTGTGAAGGTTCTCAGTGATCCAGGTCATGGTCAAATAAGGGTTTAATTGATGGCAATTAGGCTTCATGCTTGAAGACATTTCACTTCTCAGCCAAGAGGCTTCAAGCACCTACAACCACGTCCAGTTACTGTGGATTCAACTCTTGAAATATTGTTTTGACTAAAATACGACTAAAATTGCCAGACTTTTAGTCAACTAAAACTCAAAACTAACTAAACTAACACGGATGTTAGGACTAAGATTGACAAGATGACAAAAATAATACTAACCTAAGTACAGAGGTGGCATTGCATTAAACACTTTGGTCTCATTTTCAAAGGTGGTGACAAATTACCTATTTTGTCGTTAAGGTGTTAGGACTTGTTGACCTTGAAATTTGGTGAGAAAATTGTGATGTGTGATTCAGAGACTTTTAGAGTCCAGTAATGAGCTCTATCACAGACAACATGACTCTTGATCTTCCCTTCTCCGCCAAGAAAAAAAACACACAGATGTCATGTAATAAGATTCATTACTTTTCACTCTCTGGCTTTCACTCTTTTTCTCTCTTCCTCTCGGCGACAACGTGTCCTTATCCCACCCACCCAACCAGCCAGCGTTTGTCCCCCCCTCCCTCCCTCCCTCAACGTGGAGCCAGAGGTCTCCGTCTCCCTTCCTCTCAGGAGTACAATCCTCGTGCACCTCTCCATTCCTCTTTGCACTATCAGAAGCCGAATCCACTGACAGCTCCCCATAAAAAGAGAAATCCAATCAGTCTACCCACCTGCACAATGGGAGATATGAAGCCGGCCTTTTACAAAGATATACACAGTCACAGAGAGAAAGACAGAGAAAGGTCTTGGAGTGAATTTTTATATTTCAGTGGCTGCACAAAAAAAAAGAGTAAAGAGGGCTGAGAATTATAATCGTTTCCATTCTGTCAAACCAATTTTTATATAGCAGTTAAAAACTACTATATAAAGTTGAATGGATTATTATAAGAAACTATGAACATATGTACTTGTTTGTCTAATCCATTCACAAACAGATGTGTAAACTATTTCCTGTTGACCAACAGCCGACTGCAGTGACTTCCTGGATTCCTTGTTTGTTGCTTCAATAAGTTACAGGAACTTCTCGTAAAAAAAACCCCCACAAGTTTTCATTTCTATATTCTGGTTTGTGCACATATGAAGCAAATGAGATAAATCATGTTAATAAGTGAACTCTGGACAGAGACAGGACAGCTGTTTCCCTCGGCTTCAAGTCTTAATGCTAAGCTATGCTAATCAACCCCTGACTCTAGCTCCATGCTTAATACACAGACACAAGGGTGGCATCTTCTCATCTAGTTCTCAGGGGGGAAAAAAAGCATGCATGCACGTATTGTTCATATTATCGAATTGATGAAGCCTCCCTGTTTGCTGATCGCTCTCTACTGCTGCATCAAAGCTGGATTAAGTTACAACTAATGCACATGGAACATTCATGATGCTTCTTCACATTAAATACATCCAACCTGGGGCTTTTTTTGTGAAGCAGCCACCAGAAATGCACTTCTCACGAGGTTAGCGTTACTTTTTTTTTTTTAATGGAGCTGTTAGATGAAGAACTGCAGGCAAGAAGCTCGTACTGAGGTTTGTGGAGAAAGAAATGAAGATACATGTGTGTCAGTCAACTCGTTGGCTTTGAGTTAGATGTCGGTCTCTCCTCACAACAAGTCTGCCCTGACACGACAGATGCGAGAAAGGAATGGGTGCAGATATTAGAGGGGAGCCAAATTGATTTCTCCGGGACCAAAATGAAATAAGTTCAGGATGAGAGTCATTTCCTCCGAGAGGCATTGTGACTCATTCCGCAGGACAAATCTGGAAATGTTCTTGAATTAAGGGGAAGAAGCACCTCGGGGCCTTTTTGAAAATGATAATAAATGGTTAGGTTTGGGTTTAAAGTTTTAGATTAGATTCAGGATAGAGATTTTGATGTACTTAAAGATCAGATGTGAATCCATCTTCCTTTTTTTAATTCTGTTTCTGGAAGGAGGAGCGAAAGATACACAGACTCTGCTCCACTGAATCAGGACACTTTTAGGGACCTTATCTAGCCTTTGTGTATGAAGCTCCAGCTGTATGAGGCATAATGACTGCCACCATTCATTAGTCATTCCACTCTGACTTGCCCATTTTTTGATTATTATTCTCCAATAGTCTCATCCTAATTTGAACCACTTGCTTGGCTCTCGAGTTAATTAAACCGAGTACCACAGTTCTTGCTTAGCCCTTACAAAAAGGCTTTGGCACACTGTACTATACGACTCTCCCTCCCACCTCCCACCTGTTTGTATTCAAATCTCTACTCATCTTGGTTTCGCTGTTCACACGTCAGCACTTTGCCTCGTCTTTTAAAAGTTTCAGACCTCGTTTTCTGTCCTCTCATCCTCTTTTTTTTTTTTTCTCTCCCCCACACAGATGAATAATAAATGGAGCATCATGGGGATTGCTCTTTCAGATGAGCAGCTGCGTTTTGTGAGTCAAATGCCCTAAATTTCACTAGACATGTATGGAGTCAGTGGTAAAAGTTTTTGGGGGGAGATTAGTTCTGGATGGCTTGTTAAAATCCTCAGCATTTGGAGCCCCAAAAGATCATCTCTAGGCAAAGATATTCATCAAGGGATGCAAAGTAACATGCATCTATTATATTAACTGCAGCTAAAACATGATGTTAAATGACTGTACTTGAATATTTAGACGGATGTGTTCGTCAATGTCAGTCAGAAACAAATGCTAACAGTTTGCCTTAAGTGTCAATTATATAAACAAATGTAAGGTATGTGACATCATTACGTCTATATAATGGCAACCTTGTACATCCTGGCATAAACATCTAAAACAACACGACGATTACTTTGAATCTTTTTTCAGGAGACTGAAACGAGCAGGAAGTGAAAAACAACAATATAATGATTTTGAGTTAAAATATCTTCATTTGGGTTTTTGTCCAAGCAAATATTAATATATGTGATTATTTGTGATTAAATCTGTAAATATATAATATTTCCGCCACCTGTTAAAGACTCAGAACAGATGACGCCACAATGGCTCCATTGATAACGTGGACTCTTTGTTCTTGGAGCCGAGGCTGTTGGAGAAAACCTAAATCGCTGAATAGATCTGGTCATTACAGCAGAGGATTATGGCAGAAACTCGGACCTTGTTCTCTCAGTAATTAGCTGTGGGAAAGCTATAGATTTCAGTTTGAACCGGAGTCTTCTAGATGCAAATATTTGATCTCAGTGACTGTAGTTAATTTGTATTAAGTAGCAGGTGTTTTGGATTTAGTTGTTGTGTATTGAAATAATCAATTCACTGTTACTGCTGACTGTTTATGAGTATGATCTGTGTAATGGACGACATGGCTCCATCGGTCATACAGATTGCTTTGTAAGGCTATAACTAATCAAACCACATCCACACAGAGAACAGTTTACATACTCAAGTAAACTTAATTCAAACCTTGTACGTGGGTTAAACACAAAAAGGGAAGCTTTGAGCATTTTGCCTTCCTTGTGCAACAAACCACCTTGAAGATTCATAGAAGCTGTTATCAGTACTCCAGCAATTTGTATTACACTTCTATAAAGGCTTATAACAGGCAGATGGTTTAAAAAAGGTAGATGAAGTCAATCCAGCAGGAGTTTGTGATCCTGACTTCTGATGCCTAATATAGGTCCAATTCCAAAAACACTGTATCCTATAGTTCTCATAATGCTACCAGGCATTGATGACACTGGTCAGGGTTTTTTTTTTCAGAGTCCAAAAAAGTCCCTCCTGTATGATTGAGGTTTAATAGCATTTTACTGAATTATGATCAATTCTGCTTTCAACATGTGCATGTTACTCAAAAAAACTCCAGTCATCTTTAGTGGGCTGTAAGTAGGTAAGTAAGTAGTGGGCAAAGGCTGGAGAGGTTGTGTGGAGCTCTGAAAAAACAAATGACTTTGGATGAAACCAAACTTTATTGAAAAAAAAAAAGCAATAATACAAAAATGCAGTCAACTCAATTTCTCACAAAAATTGAAACGCCCTCTTTAAGCCATTGCAATGTGCAGTAGATGTGCTGCAGTGCTTAGGAGGATATTGACCAAATTTATTTTTAAAAAACAATGTATTGATTGAAGTAGAATGGGTGTGATGCACTGAATAATTGTCTATTTAAAAAAATTACTTGGCAAGATCATAGTAATTCTTCATAGCAGTTCTCCAGCCACCTTCCTTTGTATCTCTTTTGGGTATAAAAAAAAAATAGGATCAGGCCCTAAAAGAAAACATGTCCAATATGCGAATGTGTTGCTCAGCAGTGAATGAATCATACTCCAATCTGGTGCCTGAATGGTGTGAGCCATTCATAAATTTTGTATGGCGACGCCACAGTGGACGAAGTGGCTAAGTACTGCAGGGCTTATATGAAGTCAGTGTGAATAATGACTAATACAAATGTCACCATATGGTTTGCACATATTGCGCCACAGACACGCACACCCGTACACAAACACACTCCATTACCTGCACTTTTAAGACGGATGTGCTTTGAACAGAAAAAAGAAAACACAGAATTATGCAAGACAGCGATTTCTTTGGCCCACAACTAACAATCACATCTCATTATCAATTAATCTAGCAATTATTTTCTTGATTAATCGTTTCGGTTTATAAGATGTCAGCAAAAAGCAAATACTGTCCATCACAGTTTCCCTGAGGCCCGAGGCGAACTATTCACATTTCAGAACCTGGGACAAGTGAATTTCAGCCATTTCAGCCCAAACAAGATTACGCAAACTGTTCAGTGATTATCAAAATAGTTAAAGTTCAATTCTCTGTTGGGCGACTAATCAACTAATCATTACAGCTCTAGATTTCTTTACAGCAGAAAATGGCATTACTCCTCCTCCAACAGGCAAAGATTAGGATTTCATGCAATTAGCCAATGATGGAAAGAATAAAGATCAATGGGAAAAAACATATTTGCCAGTGTAGAAAATCATAAAAGTTTCATCAAGGTCCCAATAGATTCTAGTTGCGCTGCCTCCTGATCTGACAATGATAACTTGATGTTTAAAAGTACCTTGAGTGGCTTCAAATGCACATGACACCGGACAGTAATCTTTAAATCTTTTCAAGAAAGCGGCTCCACACAAAGAGAACAACAGCAAAGAAATGGGCACAACGACGGCCACTTGTCTCATTGAAAATTCACAACATGTTATGTGAACGCTCTGAAACATGTATCTGCTGTTCTTATGTAGGTCATCACCCTGATGTGGGTGATTCTAATGCACGGCAGAATAGACTGTCCATGAGCTACACGTGTTGGAAAGCGTGTCTACCAGTGCATACATTCAATCTCACAGCACTGAAAATAGCTATCATATTGGATATATTCACTCAAGTGAGAATTCATGGCCGCAGCTCTCATCTATCTTCTCAGAGTTTTCGAGGCATGAAGGGGTGAAGAGAGGAGCGAACCCCGAGTGAGCTCTAACTCTCAAATGTTTCAAACAGGGACTCGTCACCTATCTGATGAAACAGACTCTTTGAGGTTTTTCCCCCAATCGATGGGCTCAAAAGAAAATAAAAATCTACACACACACACACACACACCACACACCTGTCCTTTGTCACATTTCAACTCTCACATTGTATTGTATCCCATGCACCGCAGGGGTGGGCGACAGCACCCTAAATTAACATCATAATATTTCATGATATGACAAAATACAAAAAATTATTTTTGGTTTAAAACTCACAATAGCTGTTGGGCTCTCCTCATACTCAACCGGGTGCTTCTGCTTGAGGTCACGAAATAAGTTGCTGTATTACCACCTTTTGTTGTTACAGTCTTCTTCCATATTACCATGGTTTATTGTTGGCCTGATCCCTAATAGTCGACTAAACCTTTAATCGAAGAGAAGAGTCCTAGTCGATCAAATCCGCTCCATTCGGGAGCCATGTCTTGTCATTGGGGCTGGGATGAAAGTATCAGGGTGTTGGTTGCAACATGGCCCTTTTCACATGTAACACATAAGGTCACTATACCCTGCAAACTATAGCTGTTAGTTAGCTCAGTTAGTTGTGCAGCTAACCGAGGGGAAGCGTTGGTGTTAGCACAGGAGCTTTGGGCTGCCGAGCTTTGGTGGCTCTGATCAGGATTTTGACTTTGGGGATGACAAAGACATTCGTAATGATATGACGTCATTACATCAACGAATTTCATTACCATGATAAGAAGGTTTTTTTATCATTAAATATTACATCAATGTTATTGTTAACTTTATGATGCGGCACACCCCTCATGCACAGTATTGTTTTTCACTTTATAATTTTTATCTGTTTGCCTCATTTTCATATCATGTGATCATTTTTCTTACTAATTAATTCATTTAAGAGAATGGTTTCATTACTTACTGCAATTAATGACCCACACAACGGCCTGTTTCTTTACCTCACTGAAGATGCAATGCTTTAATAAAGCTGATTAGATTTTTTTCCTGCACAAATAAGCACTTCTTGTATTGTTTTTTTTTTTTCATGTTTTATTATGGTGCGAAAGGGTCAGTTCACACAAAATAACACAATATAGTTTTGGTTTTATGTGCAGAAGTTTTACGATATTTGTCTTGAACGTAATTTTGTTTGTGCTGCTCAGAGCATTAGAATATTACATTTGAAAAATTCATCAAAATGACTTTAGGTGATCTACAAAAACACTGTTCAACCTTGTTCATAGGGACGATTTCTTCAGTAAAACCTCAGTAATGACATAGTGGTAGTTTTTGTGCAAAACCCAGCAAAAGCAAACAATTCATTGTGTACAAATAAGCCCTTTGCAATTTTCAGCCCCTGACTTGTCCAACATTTTGGACAGTACAGTATTATGCTTGCATGGTAAATCCTACTCTGTTTATAATCCCTGTTCATCTCAATGAAAGGGCAGACTGAACTTGCCTCGGCCAAACAATCCTCTGCGTGTTTTGTCCAGATAAACAAGAATCAAGGTGACTTCAAGCAGCAATGAAAGACATTGTGTTTTTTGTTTCAACAAGTGAAATGCAGTTGTTAATTTCCCCCCCTGCATCCTGTCAGGAGAGTTTTGTTGCCTATATATGCCAATGGCTATCTATAATTATATCCAAAATCACTTGTGTGAAATTATCACACTTGGCAGAGCGGACAGGAGGTGAGGAAGAGTTTGCTGATGAAGCACCTGACAGAAAGTTTGCAGTGCTGCGTCACTGCGGAGACGGAGGCACAAATCCAAGTATAGACAGATTATTTATGCATGCAGAGACACACATGCTCGCGACACACAAAACAGACGCAGGCGCTCGAACAGTGATGCTGCACGCTGGGGTTTGGGTGCAAGAGGACTTCATCAAACTGAATCCAGGATAAAATCTGCTTAGAGAGATTGAATCTTTTTTTTTTTTTTTTTTTTAATTAGTATTAGTTTTCAGGCCCGTAACTTTACTTGGAAAAGGAAAAGTTAATGAAGTTAAAGCCTCAGACTGACAAAAAACTAAAACTAAGATTTGGCCAAATAAATATTTTTTTTTATATGAATGCAGCATTTTCACAATTAATTATGACACGAGAAAGGAGATTTAAGATTTCATTTATGCAGCTTCTTTGCCAACTTGGAACCAAATCCAAACCATCAGAAGGCAACCTATATTGTAGACATTGGTGCAGATTAAGACAACAAAACTATGCTGTCCTGACACTGCACACACACATAGCCACACATGAACTCAGTGACCCTGTGTCTCTCCCAAAGCCCAAATATTCTGTTTCTGTGTGACTGCAGACACCACCACACACACACACACACACACACACACACACACACACACACGTACAAAGTAGTCCCATGCCACTGGAGGGGGCGACATCACTCCAGGCCAAACTCCTCCACTAGTTGTGCTGATGGGGAGAGTTATTGGAGAAACATCTTGTACAGATCCAGGCCTCGGGGCAGCACCACGACAGATTCCGCCTGACCGCGTTTCACCTTAGCTCTGCATTTTGTCTTGGATTCCGCCCCCCCACCCTCCTGCTTTCTTTTCATCACAAGTAATTGACGTTTTAGCCTTGAAGCACTGTACCAGGGGACCTACAACACACACACACACACACACACACACACACACACTTCGACTTCAGGTTATAACATTTCCACCTTTCAGCTTTTTTTTTTGCATTACATTCTTAACCGGAACTTGGTTCAATTTTTTTCCGGTATGCTGAGCTTTCGCCAATGCGGAAAAACTTTTTATGTCCGACTTTTAAAAACCACTGCTCAGAAGCCGGAGAGGAAAAGTGTGTCGTGTGCCAACACATCATGTTTGTACTAGATATTGATGCTGTGAAAACAAGCTTCTGACTCAAAAGATCTGTAATGGCTTCAGTGTTAGTTTGCAGTGTGTGTACGCAGCTAAATATGGCTTCAACCGTCCCCAAAACGTGTTAGAATGCAGCACACTGCTGTAAACTATCCTTCTTTTATCCCCCGTGGCCAAAGACACTCAATCTTGTCTTATACATTGCTCTGATGCCAAAGTCTCTGTGCTTCTTCACAGGGCTCTGGGTTCTTCTGTCAATGCCGCACTCTCCGGGGAGCCCACTCTACGTCGTGCCATTGGCTCTCAGACCCAAGTGCCCACATTAACACTGAATTGGAAGACTTCACACTTCCCTTTTTGTAGCGACTCTCAAGACATCTTTCTACTGAACCATGAAGAAAATCATCCCCCTCAAACAGGATTTTGAGGCTGCTGCAGTGATTGTATTCATTATTCTATTCCCCAGCGGGTGTGGCATTGTTGGGGGAGTGGAGGAGGAGATGACAGAAAAGGAGAGCAGGTGACTGTTGATATTCTGGGACACTTCACCCTCCAATAGCATGACTGCGAATGTCTTTCTTTATCTCACTCTCACTTAGACAGAAGAATCCTCATGAGACAGAGAGAAGCAGCAATCAGTGTGTACATCTGCATATATGAAGACAAACACACTTTGATTTAAGTGCAATATGTGCTTGGATGCATGGATGTGCAAAATACATATTATTAGCAAACTAAGTGAGAGGAAAATTTTGTGCAAGTCAAAGTCCTACTGCTGAGGATCTATCTGGATTTCAATGCTATCATTTTGATTTTTTAATTAGTTGCCTCAAATACAGACCATCTCAAAATGAAGCTTTTTCTATTCGGATATAAAACTGACTTCTTTTTATTTCACCTACACCTGCCCAGGGTGTTAGCAGTAGCAGCTATACTGTAATATATTCCCCTGGTTGAAGGCCAGCTTATCATTGACGGAAAGACGCACAACTGTCCACTGTCACAAGAAAATAGATGGATGACGTAACTGCCAGAATCCAACTGGTGATCCTCATTAAGATGAATGATGCTAAGTGAACATTTTGAGTCTGCAGGGAAAGAGCACACACACACACACACACACACACACACACACACACACACACACGTCCAAGCCACACGCCACGTCCGACACACAGGCTACACCACAGCGCTAATGGGTACATAAAAGTTTGTGTAAATCAGTCATGGTGTTAGCAGGAGTTGAGCTGAAGCCTCTCTCTCCCTCCAGGGCTGGCTTAATGGCATGCTGCTCCAGTCCTCAACATGCAGGCGGAGACAGAAGCGGGCAGCACGTCGGTAACTAACTCTGGTTTCTTGCCTGTCAATAATGAGGCCTGACAGCAGCTGACAGGAAGGCGTCCAGACGGGGCATATACAAATGCACACGCATGCATAGACATATATATTATGATTTGATAGATCAGTTGGTCGAGCAAACACTCACACAACCTTACACGTGCACATGCACAACACAACACATGCAACGTTTCAGTGTGTGCACAGCAGTGAATTTACTAAATTTACTAAATAAACTACTGAAAACAAAATTGAAAATAAAAACTACATTTGCCCCCCCCCCTTCCTCTCTCTGATCAGTCTGAAATATTGTTCCCCCCCATCTCCAAGCACCCACCCTCTCTTTTCACGCTGGTGTCTGTAAGCAGATTATCAGTCTAAAGTCCTCCTTGACAGGTGTAAACCTGATGCTGGTTTTAATAGACTCCCTTTGCCACAGCATGCAAACAGTCGTTGGATTCATGAGCAACACACACAGTCATTAGTTAGTAGTTACACTGATGTCTGCCTGGCTGTTACTCACAAACCGGCAGACTGAGCTCACAGTGAAATATATAATCACAATATTGTATATTTGCACAGTCTATTTAAAAAAAAACAATAAGAACATTGTTCTACTGTTTCCAAGGTCAAGAATGAACTTTTAATCCAAATTTTTAAGCCAACATGGATTAGAAATCCTTAACACACACAGGGGAATGGAAATTAGAAAAGTGTTTACAGCGAACCAGCTCAGCCACATCAGCTGAATGTTTCCTGCCCAGTATGGCAGAGAGACAGAGTAAACAAGTGTGAAAGGCTGTAAGACCAAAGATTTGTGTTATTCGTCAACATACTGGACCGCTCACTTGGCTAAATAGGTGCCAAATAACTAATGTATTGGATCAGTGTGGTGTCTGTAGAAATAAGAAGTTTCGGGACCAGCCATAGTTACAGTACTACTTGTTATTAACCATGTATTAAATGCTTTGCAGCTGAAGGATATAAGGAAATATCTAATTGGATTTTTTTGCACAGTTGGATTATTTTTTTGTAAATTACATTTTAGGTGTGCATTTTATTATAGCACAATCACAAATGTTTGTTTTCACATGAATCAAATCAGATAAATTAATCATTTGGCCCCATTTTAATAAAATAATGATCTGACCAAAATATCATTGATTACACTGGCAGCCCTGTTAATGTTGGTTATATTAATGAACAACTAAAGAAACCCAAACAACATACATAATGTGCATATAATCTATACATCTATATTACTTGATTATGTCTGCAGGCCCAGAGATGGTCATTTTTTTCACTAATTACCTGGAACAATAACAAACAAAGGTTAATGTGTAAGCCAATATCATCGATGTTGTTGAGAGTTTCATTACGTGGCTACGTACTGGAAATGCTTATCTGATCTAGAGACATTTGCTGTCAGGTTTTTAAGACTTACGGGGCTGAACACGTGCAGTAAAACCATTATCATGATGCCTAATGTTGACATAATGTTATTTTCATGCACCGTTTTACAGCTGCTGCATGATAAAGAAATGTTTGCACCGTCAGCACTTCAGCCACAGATCTGGCATTTTACTGGATGAATTACAGCACAAACAATCTCACTATAAGTTCATGTAGGATATTTACCTGACAGGCATATATGTCTTCTGCTTTGGAAATGATAGGAAGTTCAAACATCCTGTAAGTCATGATTTTGGAACTAACTTTTTTGCCTCCGCAGCAAAGCCACTGCTGAAGAAGTGATGACGAAATGAATCTGTTCTTGTGAATTACTGTAAGTTATTTTTGATATCCCGAGAGCGGAGATTTTGATTGGACTCTGATTGGCTGTTTCCTGCTGCAGAGTCAGGGTGATGCCTGATCGCTCCATTTCACTGTTTCTCTTTCTCTCTCCTCCCCTAGATAATCTGTTGAAAGTTTGTCCAACACTGCGAGTCGGCGACTCGTCGAGCTTCAAAGCAAACTCCGCAGTCTTCTCCTGCATGTCGTAGCCTCGGAGCACAGGCCGTCCCTGAGCACCAGCTCCCCACAGATTGAAAGCAGGTTGCTGTCACTGCGCTTAATGAAGACCTTGCATTCTATTTCATCAACCCTTTCTTCTTTCTCTAACAGTCCTCTTCTACGTATTGCATTCGGTGATTTCATTATTAATAAGTGCTCATCTTTTCACTAATGAGTACACTGATTTCAGAGATGTTTCATGTGGAGTGTCATTTTCCTGTGACAAAAAATAAGAAATTTTCAAGCATTTTTATTTTTTTTTGTGGATGAACTTTTTGGCTGATGGTTGAGATTAGACTTGAAAATATATTAACAAAATGTCTATCACCTCGTGTTGTTCAGATAAACCTCGGGAGAGTCGACATGCAACTATTAAAAAATGAGAAGAAAGATTGTGAGAGAGATTCAAACAAGCAGGCTTATTAATACCGCTCACAGTCTAGAACCTGATGGTGACCTTTCAAGCTCAAACATTTATTTTTGCAAGTAACATTTCATGCCAATTACACCTAGGATGGAGTCATTTCCTCTCCTCTCCTTTCCTCTAATCTGCTCTCCTATATTTTGTTTCACTTTATTTTCTTCTAATCCCATCTCATGTTTCTCTCCCTCTCTTCATTTATCTCATCTCCTCCTCTTTCCTATCTTTCTTCCCTCCTCTCTACCTTTCACCTGTTAGTTCCGGCTCAGCGTAGCCTGAGAGCTGTCAGCACCCAGATACACTTTCTACCCCCGTGGTCGCAGAACCAACCTAATCAGACCCCCAGCAACAGCTCTTAGCTCCTCATCCTCCTGCAAGACACTGATAGAAGTGCTGTGGTTTGTTTTCCTGCTAGTGTTAATTATGTAACCCAATTATACCATCACAGAGCTGACGCAGGGAAGCTAAATTAAAAGTGATTGGCTTCATTACAGTCGCCTGAATGCTGCACAGGGTGCTTTCAGGAGGCCCTATTTAAAGTTTCTTGTCTTGTGAAAAACATTCTGATCTGGGGGATGTCATTATATTGGATTTTTTTTTTTTTTTTTTTGGTTGTTGCAGTATAGGTGCTGCATATATTTAGCGCAAATTGGATTTTGGTTCATTTCCATAAGGATGCATATAGACAGATGTTTAAAACCACCATGCGATCTACGGGCCTGTTTTGCTTCCAGACATGTTGCTTTGCTTGATGGTATTGTTGTACCGGCAGACAAGTCATTACCGCAGCGAGACAGAGCCAAAATGTCTTCATTCTCCTGCATTAGAACAACCTGGGAGCTTTCAAAGCAGAAAGGTCATGATCTGCATAAATCTCTCTCCACACATAACCTGTGATCCATCCTACATTCAGTTCCTTCCTCTGAATGAGCTACAATGTGTTTTGTACTCCTAATGGTGATATCATGGAGTTACTGTGATGTAAAATCATGTTGACTCATGCAATATACTATATGATCCATCCACACGTTTGTAACACTGAACATGTGCAAAAGTGAATCACCAACGATACAGACGGAGCCTGTGAGAAGATTCCTGTCTGATGTAATGCAACACAGTTCATTGTGATGGACATTAAAGCCCCTGAAGATATGGTTTCAAATTTTAAATGTTTTGCTATAGCAATTGATATTCATGAGAATAATTACAAACCAAGTCCAAACTTCATAGAAATCCATCAAAATATATTTTACTCGGAACCACAAGTGACTCATCATCATTAGGAGTCATCCTCTGGGAACAATGAATATCTGTACAAAACTGTCTGCCAATCAACACAGATGTTAATTTGCACTGCACACTTTGATTTTCCACTTTCACCTGCTGGTGACTAGATGAAAAATCTGAGGATCACCAAACTCATCCTCTGGGCACCATGGATATCTTAGAAATCCAAATTTCATGGCAATCCAAGTGGCATGATATCTCAAAACTAAAACAGTCAGAGAAATCAAATGTCAAAAATGTCATTAGGATTCATCCTCTGGGGACCATGAATGTCAGCATAAAAGTATTTGCTGAGATGTTTCAGTCTGGACCATAGTCAACCAATCTCTCACGTGAAACAGCCACAACTTTTTTAACTAAACAGAGACTTTTGGGTTCATGTAGGACCCCGTCACTCATACTAAGAAGTTGATTGAGAAAGTTTTCAGGTCATTTTATTGCTGATTAATCATCTACCATATTATTTGCAATATCATAATACATGTCAATATGTGATTTTAGCAATATTAGCCAGGCCTGTCGCTACCTTGCTGCTACTGTTCATATGCCATTTCTCCACCATTCTCTGTCATTATATCCATGTGATCACCCAGAAAAGTAGGTCAGATTATGACAAAGTGAAAATGTGAGCCAGTCCCTCCCTCCTTGGGACCCAACATCAGAAAGAAGGGTTTGGGTGTGAGGCCCACGACAGTCGAACATCTTGTCCAGAGGTTGTGTCCGGACATCAATCTGCCTCAGGCTACAAAATAGAGGATTAACTGCAGCTCTGTGGGCTGAAATTAGGACTAGGAATTAGGACTTCTTCTTTTCCTGCCTACTTATTTACTTGTTTTGACTCTTTTCACTTTTAAAATTCTGTGCTGAACACTCTGAATTAATGATCTACGTATAAGAGCTATTGAGTGTTTGCCTCTGAATTATATTGATGCATCCCCCTTGACCTACTTCGGAAAACAAAGCGTTTTAAGGACGCCTCTGACATTCGGTTTGTTTGGAGTGATTTAATTTCTTTGAGACGCTTGATTCCACATCAACTCCACAGCATGACACTGACACAAATGCCTCCGCTTGATCAAGGACCTCATCTACCTGGAGAGACAGCAGAGAAAGACGGCGAGACTGTGACAAGGGGGAGAGGGGAAAGGAACGATAAGGGATGAGGAAGGAAGGGTTTTGGGAAATAGGATGGTTGAAGGGCGCGAAAGAAACGCATTCAGCTCGGTTAAGTGTGACTGCCACACTTTGCTGTATATTTAGCCTCCATAAACAGAGAGCTATTTTTATGTGCCGAACCAAAAGACGATCCTTTGCTCAACTCGCTCTGCTTGTCCCGTTTAAAACCCATGGTCATTTCTGCTTTTCATACATGAAACAAGGATGAAATTTAAGCTTGTTTCGTATAGTGTCATGATGCTAATTTTACATTGGAAGAGAGGAGAGGAAAGGAGAGGAGAGGAGTCACGCTCATCAAACACATCATAATTTAACTTTCTCATTACTGCATCACACTTACGCTCATCACCATCATCCCCTAATGGTGATAATTGTGCAGCCTTTCAAACTCAGCACTCCTCCTCTGTTCTCTGCCCACCTTTTTTGTTTGCATCCGCACTCGTCCTGCTTCTCTCTCGCTCGCTTGTTTTTCATTCTTCCCAACATTTCTTCTTTTCTCCAAACTCCTACACTTCCTTTGCCTCTTCTCCTTCGGCTCAGTCATTCCCTCCTCCATAAAGTAGTTGTAAGCGCTTTCAAAAAAAAAAAAAAAGTCTCCAGCATGAGGTATGAAGCAACACTGCCCCCTAAAGGCTGAAGGCGTTTGGGAAAACTGCTGAGGACCTTCAAGAAGATGGAGAAGAATTTCCAACCAAGCCTCATTAATAATTTTTTTGAGCATTTTATGGTTTGACTCCTAAATAGTTCAACTAATCACAAAGTAAGTTAAAACTTTGTGCTCTGAATTTATGAATCTTTCTGAAATGCACTGCCTTGTATGATTGTAGATGCAGGTTTGTAAATCAGTGGGGAAACACAACACACAGGATGTATTTGACAAACGTGTGTAACAGACAGAAGTAAAGAGAACTTTTGTTTTTTTAATAAAAATATGTTGATGACAAATGGGAGTAAACGGAATTATATGAAAATCATCTGTTGTTTATCAGAATCAGCTTTATTGCCAAGTAGATTTTCACATACAAGGAATTTCCCTTGATGTACCACAGTGTTATGTCCAATAATGCAAATGCAAATGAAAATCTTAAATTTCTCATTCAGCATTTTCAAGGAGCCACGATCAAAGGACTCAACTCTTGCCTTCAGCTTGAAGTTCGGTCTTGTGAAAGTCTCTTTAATTTGTCATAAACATTGGCTCTACAAAATACATCCAACATCAGCATTGGCATTAATATGTGTTGATTTTGTCGAGACAGTCATTTGTTTTGTTGTTTATTTAGTCAGCAGGCAAATATGGCTCTGGGGCGGCTTTTCAGAAGCATCGAAAAACAGTTAAATTAACTCTGATGGATGTGGACTTACATAACCACTGGCACGGCGTTTACTTTTTACACCCTGACTTTAATTAACAGTGACGATTTTGCTGCGTCCCGATCACTTTGTAAAAGCACTTGTCACTTTTTCCTCAAATGTTGGCTGCGTCTCTTTGAGAGCCAAACCGTTCACATCATCCACGCTAGAACAGGATAGGTGCTGACAAGAGGAGAGACGTCGGTGTCGCAGATAATGAGGCACGGCAATAACGTTGAATATCAGATGCTTTAAAGTGGTGTCCTACCTTATGATGAACACTATTTCCAGAATTCTCATCTTTAGTTGTGCTGTTAGATGTGATAAAAAACATATTTTACAAGTCCCAGACAGATGTTTCATTGTAGCTCTGAGGTGGTTAGGATACTTTTTTTTTTTGTTGTACAGTAGTGTTTCGCAGGGCCGCAGTGCAATCACAAACATCAGCATTTCCATTAGTACTGCATGAAAATTACCATTCGCCCCTCTGAGCGAGGCATTGCTGTATACTTTACGCGGAACCTCGGTCACCTACAAGTCATTGGTATTCAGTATTCAGGCTGGTTTCTGAGCTGCATGCAGAGTTGGTGCACTCCCTCACTCCCCACTGTAGCCATCAGCATTTCCACACACTCTCAGCCATGTGATTTTACTGGGGTCTGTCGTGATCTACGGCTGCAGAGGGAAACTAAAATTTAAGAGGAGAAGTTACAAAACTTGTAGACAAGACAAGAAAAAAATACTAAAGAACTTTGCATTTATGGAGGGGAGACCCTGAATAAATCAGAGGGCCCAGAGTGGGACAGGACATGTCTCCGTGTCAGAGCTGTTGTGGATATTTTTTCCGAGTGGCCCCAAAATTTCAGCAGCAAGGACTGACCTTGTGTCTGTATTTAAGTAACAGCTGCTTCCTTCAAAATATATTTCCTCAGCAATCTTTACAGACAATGCTGCTCTAACCATGAACACTGTAGTCACATTATGCATTAAGCTTTTAAAAAGTGCAATCAAAGTTTGATTTTGCTTGAAAGGCAGAAGCTGTCACACACAGCTTCCTGATCTTTGTCATACTTCACTTTGCTGGCATAAGTTTCCACAGAATGTTTATTTGTCTGCTGTAATCCTAAAAGTTGTGACTGATGGTGTGAGAAAAGATGAGAATGTCAAGTGACTCGTGATCATAAAGATGCGATGCTATGTGCATCATATAACAGTGAGTAAGACAACCAATTAGTCAATCCAAATGAATCTTGCTACCGGCAGTGGGTATCAAGTATCCCCGATCAAGTTCCATGAATTACTAATTTACATTTCTACTTGAGCTTGCTTGTAAATCACAAGAACATTTGAATTTTGCAATTCAGTGGGTTTGGCAGTGTTTTGTTTTCTGTGGAGACAGTTCAAGCGCTCAGATCCCTGATTGGACTTGCAAATTTAAAGGCTGGAAGACATTAGTCTCTGTTATGTGTAAAACAACTGTGAACTAATGGCCAGTCATGAAAAACAATGAAACAGACACACGATTGTTGGATAAATAAATACATCTTTGGCGGATCTTCTTGTCCATCAAAGCCACTAACATATCGACGAGCGGAGACGCATAAATAATTGGGGTGATAGTGGATTGATGGTGCTAAATTACCCATGAACGCTGAGAGGAAACATAGATGAGCCAAGATATCTTCTTCTTGCTGTGAAGCAACTGTGATAACAACTTTACCACCATGACGCCACATCACTTAACTAGCTTCAGTTAGCTTTCACTACCAGCCCTGCAGTTAGTGAACTTTCTATTAGTACTAGAGACTGACTGATACACCTGTCAATTTCAGCCGATCACAAATATCTATCGTTATCTGTGCAAACATTGTCTGATAATTAGCTGCATATTTGAGGTCATTTAGAAACAGTGTCGCTATTACAGTACATGGTTTAGCTTACAAGTTTGTTTTTAACTTGTAAAATTTCTACTTAGTACATGTATTTGCTGTTATTGGCCAAATTAAAGCCAATTTTTTTTTTTTATCTTGCATGATTAAGCTAAAAAAAAAACAAACAAATAACTCACAATGTATTATCAGATTTTTCTAAACCCTGTTATTTAATAATTATTTTAATGATTTATCAATACAGCTGTCCTGACAGGCTCTAATGTCACACATTGAACCAAAGCATTTTTCAGCCTGCAAATGATGATTGATTCATTAGCAATTAATATATCGTTTGGTTTTTGATTGCTTATTTTGCCTGGAAATAATATAAATGGATTGTATCTAATGCTGAATCCTTCTTGATGGTAGCACAAGTTGAGAAGAGTCATAAAGTCTGTCAACTGATGGAAAGTTTTCCAACATTAACCACCATAAACAACTGGTCAAACCAGACCAAATAAGCTGTAACCACAAAACATCTGAGTGTACTGAACTGAGTAAGAGTCGTATTACTGTTCATGAGTTCTGCTCGCAAGAGGAAGAAAGTATTATTTTCTCTATTGAAAGTGACATCGTTTCACATTCAAGAAAACGATGGGTCATTTTTAGACAGAAACGGAAAAAGCAATAAGTCATCACATTGGAGAAGCAGGAACCTACAAATGTTTGGTATTTATATTTGCTCTATCACAGCTGAGGGCGGCTACTTTCTTTCCTTTCTTTCCCCGTGAATCGCTGTACAGTGTTTGGCTGTTAAACACTGATAGTAACCCTAATTACCTTCTCTCACCAGACAACATGGACCTGTGTGCTGTGTCATCTGTTCTCTTTGTGCATCTGTGTGACCCCTGGAGGATTAGGAAGTGACCCCTGCCTCAACAGTGTCACTGGAACACTGCCTAATGAGACACACACACACACACACATACAGTACACTGTCACACAGAAGAAAGAAATGAGGAGTAATGAATCTCATGCCAGCTGCACTGAAGACCCAACTGCCCAATTACTGTCCGTGTGGTGCAGCTCTGTGTTGTAAACGATGCAGCTCTGATAAGAGCAGAGAAATCTCTCAGCGGCTTTAAACGTTTTTTTTTTAAGAAAGACAAACCATCTATTGTTTTTGTAGAACGTATAAGAAACTTTTGGATTTAAAAAAAAAAAGAGTAGCTATAATGTTCAAATGCTATTAACTTCCTCTATTATGCATTACAGCAGGAATGGACTGGGACAGAAAAAAAAAATCAGCCCTGGCACTATTGGCTCAGACCGACCCTCCACTCACCATCATTCTTACAGTCCCCTTAATTATGCGTACTGTACTATTCCCCCACTACAAAGCTGAGTAGTAAGTGCTGTGGACAAGTGGACCAGTGTACTCGTTCTTGGTGATCAGAGTTGGCTGTGGAGTACAAAATATCAATACTCAAGTGGTCTGCTGCTTCTTGTTCCTCCCCGTCTCTCTCCTCAACAACTCGGCTTGACCAGACAATGATATAAGGAGAGAAGGAGACGTGATTACAATTAATTGAGTGGGGTATGAACAGTATTAGAAATTCAGATTCAGAGTTGCTGGGATTCCCTGACAAAGATGTGCAATTGTTTTTAACATAGCACATTCACGTTATTGTAAATATCCTGTATATATCTTTTTAATTTTGATTTAATTCTCTATTTTTTGTCATTTCTATTTTTAACTCAGGATGGTGTTCATAGACAAAGGCAAAGGAAGAATTTCATTGTACAGGGAAAGTTGTTTTTTTTAACTGTGCATATGACAATAAACACTTTGACCTTGACCTTAATACATTAAATTGTATCAGCCACAAGGTGCGTCGACCCATGGGTAAAATGCCCAATATGCCAGATTAGGTATAATGTTTAGTAAGTTCAACATCTTACTTTAGCATCTTTAGCAAGCTAATATTTGCTAATTAGCACTTAACACGAAGTACAACTGAGTCTGATGGGAATGTCATTAGTTTACAGGTCGTACAGTATTGGATAGAAAATGTTTTGTTCTGATGGTGGCACTAGATGAAAAGTCATTTGGATTCATCATCTGGGAACCATCAATTAGTGTACAAAATTCTGAGCCAGTCCATCCAGTCCATGTTGCTATTTCACAGGATGAGCGAAAACCCTCATCACCAAAGTCAATAAGATTCATTCTGTGGTCACCATGAATATCTGCACTAAAATTCAAGGCAATCTGTCAAAACAGAAATGTTTGCCTCCTGTTGACACAAGAGGAAAAGTTGGGGGATCTGTTGGTTTCATCCTCTGGGGACCATGAATGTCAGCAGAAACTATCATGAAAATCTATCCAGTAGTTGTTTAAATATTTCAGTCTGAACCAGAGTGTGGGACTGACTGTCAATAACTAAAAATTGTTTTGTTTTCCAATCTTAAATTACCGAAACAACTGTGCATCCATATGAGTTGCGCTCCAAGACCTCGATCTGAAGTCTCAACTGAAACGTTTGTAAAAGTGAGCCAGACAGCCGTGACCTCTGGCAGCTCAAAAGTAACTAACCACGTAGAGCGCGGCACAAAGCCAGGTTTGTAGTCCTTGAGTCGGTGCCAAAACGACAAAACCGATGAAGCAGTCGTCTAAAGGACGGGGGAGGGGGGAGTGCTGAAGAGGGAGTCTGCTGAATTTAACACTTCTTTATCACCAAAAAGACATTTCTGGTTTATTTGATAGTGACGTGTCAGAGATGATAAGCAGAGGAAGAGAGGCACGGCAAAGTTCGTGAACTTCAGATTAGAATTCCACAATGCAATGTTTGGGATGTTGAAGCAGAAGACAATGTGATATGGATAAGAGAACAATAAGACCAGTAATTCAAGCCAAAGATTAGAAGAATTGCATTTAAAAAGGAACACTTACAGCATCTTTAGAGACAGATTCATGGGTTAAGAGTGGAATTATCACACAATAAGACGCAATATGATTAAACACAATTCTTTTGTAAATTTCCCCACTGTGGGACGAATAAAGGTTTATCTTATCTTACAATTCAATTCAGTTCACTTCAATTCAATGTTTCTGCCCACAAGGGAAGACCCTCCTTATAAACTTGAGCTCCTGTGCCAGCTGACTTCTTTATGTGAGACAGTAGATTCAATGTAGTACAAACCTGAGCTTCATTATAAGTGTTCAGCACAAGCACAATGGTACAAATGCTGAATATGGTACAAAATAATTGTAGTGCTCCAACTACCTTTTGAAAGCTGGAAATAAAAGAGACAAAGAAGCAACAAAATCTCTGAAAAAAGGATTAACAGCTATTAGTTCAAAATACTGTGTGTAGAGTAGAGAGAAACTCCCATCCCCAAAAAGGATCGAGGTATATATAGAGTATGTTCAATAGTCAGTGCAGGCGAAAATATGCATTTGCAAACATGAGTAAGCTATTCACATCATTAAATATAGAAAAGCTGTAAGCAAGTCCTTATTTTCATTTTCCTCTTGAGTATGACAATTTGTCTCAAGGAACCAAGCACGGGGAGTTTCTTTTACCCCTTTAACGAGGAAAGGAAGCGAAGGTCAGATTCCTATTTGCAGAAGAAACCTGGGGGAGTAGCTGCATGTGAGTGAACTGTTACACTAATTCACACACTCACACCTGGGAGCTGCCCAGTGTTATCACAGCATTACGCCGCAGCTCCACCGAAGAACTGCACCTTCGCAGCGAGACAGAGAGACCAATCAAAGATTGGTTTGTATAGATCTGCGACTAAAAGATTTTCATGATCAGTTAATCTGACAATTTTATCAATTAAAAAAAAAAATCAACAGTTCAATACCCCAATGAAATTATAACATTTTTCTTTCTCTCCACTAACCAATTAATCGAGTAATTGTTTCAGCTCCAGTTCATTAGCAAAGACAGAAGGAGTGTCAAGAGTACTAAAGTCAACTGTGATTTCTTTTCTCCACTATTCCCAATCATTATCCATTTTTAGTTGCATAAACATAACCACAACAGCAGGAGATGATAAACTACCTATTTTGTTGTTTACTTATTGATGACGCTGACACAAGCTTTTGTCACACTACATTTCTCCAAATTTCTGCCGATTATTTTCTTGTTTATCATTTTGTCTACAAAATGTCAGAAAATAGTGAAATATGCTGGTTACGATTTCCAGCAGCCCAAGTAAATGTATTCATTTATTCAACCAGCGGTCCAAATCCCAAAGATATTCAGTTTACTGTCAAATCTGACAGAGAAAAGCAGCAAATCTGGCATTTTTGCTTGATAAATGACTAAAAGCAATTAAATGATAATCAAAATAGCTGCCAATTCGTTTTCTGTTGATCCATTAATCATTGATTATTAATTGTTGCAGCTCCAACAGAGACTGTTTATTGTGAAAAAATTCTGGGCCCTGCTGCCGCTAAACACTACTGAAAGTGAAAAGTGATGCAGCTTAAACAGAATAGATTAAATATAGAGATATATGAAATAGATGGAATATCACACCCGACTTCTGTTTTTCCAATTTTCGCTTTAGATGACGTTTTTCACGATTGTCCTGATGATTCAAAACCAACCTGGCAACATCCTGGCTAAACAGACACTTCTGTAATGAGCTATGTCACTGAAGCCATTGAGCAACTTATAAGTCAGTGATCCTCATTCAGAGCTTCTCTACACCCTTCAGAGAATAACAGTCCCATTATTCCACCAAAACCCACCACAATGACATTATCTATGAGATTTATGATGTTGGTCAATGATCCTGAAGTACAGTTAAGAGCCTTAATAAATAAACTATGCTCTGTTGAACGCGAGCCCATCGTGTCCTGGAGCTGCTGTTACAGCCAACAGAGACTTTTGTCCTAAAGGACACACAGAAGTCACAAAAAGTCCTTTTTCTATTTTCACCCTTTAAACTTAAAGTGATTTTCCCCCCATTTATTTTGGAGCTCCTCTGGAGTGTGTCCTTGTTTTCATATTCATGCTTTTCCTTTCAATCCAATGACAATCTACTAGAAGGGCATCTTTGATGCATTATTTGTTTGGAATAAATCAAATCTGAAAAAAGCTCAAATAACTTTCAGGCTATCAACTTGATGGAGTCAGGGACTGTGAAAAGTGCCACTGGCAAAGTTTGCCTGGGTTCTTGACACTTTAGAGATTCAGCCACTATGAACTGCTCTTGTATTCACAAAGTGAAAGATTGACATAAAGGAAGAATAGATCGTTTTTATCCCATATTCAGGGCAAAAGTAACCATCAGCTGGGTGATCTCTGATATGCAGCAGTGGGTTTTAATGAGTTTGATTTCCATCCCCATTGTATCATCGATCTACACAACAAAAGCTCACTTCATTTTGAACTGGTCATTTTCCAAATATTTGGTCAAAAAACAATTGACAGACGAACCAATTCTCTACATGAAGCATCTATTTGTGTATAAGTGAGGACTATCGCAGAGAAATGCTTCAAATATGGTACAGACCATGAGTTCAGAAGAATTTGTAGAGGAGAAGAATAAGCTTGGCAAGCTAATGACTCTTCACCACAGCTGGAGCACAGAGAGAGAGAGAGAGAGAGAGAGAGAGAGAGAGGGGGAGAGAGAGAGAGGGAGCTTGTACTTTTACTTTGAATGAGATGAAATGAGATGGTAATTAATCGTCTTTACAGTAGTCATGCTGTGGGAGAGGTGGATGAAAAGAAGCAGAGCAAGAGCAGATCTCTGGGGAGCAGAAGCCACAGAAGAGGAGTGATGGTAATGACAGAGAGGTAATAGTCCTATTCATTTTCCACATAGACAATGATAGAGATAGGTGACAGGCGGTTGGAGCACCTCCAGGGCTTGGATGGGTCTGAAACTCTCCCAGTTTAATCGTCAGTGAAACAATAGACAAGCAGCTGCATTTGAAAAATATCTGGTTATCTGTCCGAGATATTAGATTATGGTCATGAAAACCTCACAAGAGAAGTCTAGTACAACTCCCAACAAGCTGTCCAAGCTTCAAATTCTTTTGTCCAAACCATAAAGAAGCAAAGTGGAGCTAAAATTACACTTTCAAACCTCATTGACTTCTGAATGCATTATCAGCTTTCTTCAGATTATGAGCCCATTTGGACAATTTTAGCACTTAATGTTCGGTGTTTTGTGTCAGGTTGCAAAGAAAAGTGTTCTGAATTTGTAAAGACTTATAAAGGCCTCAACACCGGCTGATGTCTTCTCTATCATCTCCACAGTGATGGTTGCTGATGCTTGTAGTTACTGTGGTATCTAAAATTAAATGTCAAACTGACAGAAAAATGTAATATATCAAATACTAAGCTCAAATATTGATGAATAATTATCATAATATAACATGAAACCATTTCATTTTTGAGACTCCTGTGTTTTTATGTTGAGGTGCTTTTTTGATATAACAAAAAGTTTCATTACGTCTATGTTTAGCATCCATTGTTTTCCATTGGACTACCATCATCAGTCTAGCCCTTTATGAACTATATGACATGCACATAGAGAGCAGCACATTGCTTCAGCCTGCCAGCAGTCAACATGAGATGAGGTGACAAGCGTGAAAGAATTTAATCTCGGAATATTCAACCAACCAGACCTGGAGACTCAATTTAAATAAAATCTCATTGCAGGCTTTTGTTCCAAACAGGTCGTTTTTTTCAACACCATGCTTAACTGTATTTACCTTCTATCCATCTACCCCATTTCAGATTTGAGAAAGCATTTGAAAATGAAGTGGATAAAAGAAGATTCATTTTAGGAGAAAAGTACATCAACAAAAACAAACAAGCAAGTTTCAAAAAATGAGCTCTGACGGATCACTCAAGAGCGCTCTGAAAATCTTTAAATGTTTTCTGTTGCTTCTTTTGCAAAGTACTTTATTCTCCTTTCTGCTTTTGATCAGCCTCTCTGTATTCTGGGAGCTCGGAGAGAAGAAACCAACAAAGGGCATCAGTCCATCACAGAGATGAGAGGTGACCTTGCTCTGATGGGAAAGATCGGCTGTTCCTGTTTTTGTTCCGTTTTCCCCTCCAACGAAACAACGCAAGAATGTAAATGCAGAGCAAAGAACAAGTAGTGATTGATCAAAAAAAGGAAATAAATATATAACCAAGCATATGGAAAACATCTGAATAAATCAGAATAGGACATGGGGCAAACAAGAACTTTAAACCTCTTTCTCTGGTTCAGCCTCCATCTTTACTCTTAACAGCTAAATTTGTGGAGACTTGAGTTCACCTCCTGTTACAATCCTGAAATTAACGTTGGCCTTTTTTGTGTGTGTTTTAGTTGCCTAACTTTAACTATACCTTAACTATTTGCCATAACCACAATCATTTTTTACTATTTTGATAATGAATCGTCTTATTATTGATCAGGCAAAATTGCCACTCATTCTCTGGCTCCAGCTATTCACATGTCAGGATTTGCTGCTTTTCTCTGTTTATATAAATCTTAATTGGATATTTGGGGGGTTTGGACAGTTGGCCCAGCAATGCAAGTCATTTGTAGGAGTCAAATGAGACCATTTTCTGAACTCATTAATCAATTAACCAAAGAAAAAAATCCTAGATTAATCAAAGATGAAAAATTAAAGTTGCGGACCAACATTGAATGTAATCCAGCATTTCACAGAATTTCCCAGTGCCCTTTTGTTGTGTGGCGATAGTGTTGGTCCAAGCTCAAGGGCGTCTGAAATCATGCACAGATATTGACACCAGCTCAAGATGAATAGTCCTTCTGCTCTACTTCCAGGTACTTCATGTTGGCTAAAGGCATTAAGCATGCCCACATTTGACACATCAGTTGATGCGTGTAGCACAAAACAAAGACACGGCACAGACAGAAGAAGCATCCTCTTTTCAAATATATTTGACAGTATCATCTCAGGCAGTTGTATATTTTAAATGTAACAGATCCTACTGCAAACTGTTCCAATATCATCATGTTTATTATCAAACATCAAGACTACTAATATATTTTTTCTATCCTGCTGTCCTTGAAATCCCAGGATAAGCCCTGTTGAATACTGTTAATAGCAAATAGACAAATGATGCTTCTATCATGCTTTTGTCATGTTATAAATTATTCTCGCTAAGCGGGCGCTGCAGGGAAGCTCCGTTGTTTCAAACAAAGCGGCCCAGAGTCTCTGTAATAGAGATGTTCATTATTAAACAAAAGCCTAAATGGAACACGCATTGGGGAAATGAAGCCACGGAGGCATTCACTGTGTCAACGAGTCACAGAGAAGAGGAACTTATGAGTCAGTCTGGTCACATGAAATACTAAATTCTTTTACCATAATTGTCTCTTAAGAGCTAAATGAAAACAAAAGTTAGTTCATGGCCAACTTTTGGTTCTCTTGTTTCTTCACCGGTGTCAGAGACAGATGGCGAGGGAGACTTACTTTATAACTGATACACTTGGCCACTCAAAGCTTTTGAAAAGTTTGAACTTTTCCGAAAAAAGCAGCCTAAACTTTTACACTGAAACTAGTGGAAAGCCGTCTCTCGAGTAATTTCATCCATGGTTGCTGGTTTAAAAAAAAAAAACAACTTACAAAACTTCAGTGATAGGCTCTCTAGAAAGTAGGTCAACTTTAATTGAATCACAGAAACAGGAAAAAAGCATTTTAATTTGTTAATCTTGAGGGAAAGCATGAACGGTGCAAATTATTTAATTAGCGATGCCTGCAGTGGTGAATGATGCATACATGACTCACTTCATAATTTTGATTCACCTCAACTGCAAGCCTGGAGTCAGGACATCCTACTTTTGCTTTTCTCTGTCGCTTCTGAAAATAGCACCCAGGCTGAGCTAATTTATTTTTTGACTAGGCCTATGTGAGAGCCAGACGTAATGAGAAAGAGCCATAGTGACATGTTACATCATCGCATGGCACTCTAGATAAGGGCGCAGGCAGGAAATCATTTATTTTCCATTTTCAGCTTTAAAGTTTACTTTTAGATCCAGATTTTATGAAACAGCATGACTGCGAGAGTGACTTCTGCAACTCTAGAAATTCTGGACATTTCATTTCAGCTGCATATAGATGCGTTTTAGGCCGCACAGGAGGTCAGCCAATTTCACCTCACAGTTTATGACAAGTCGCTGGGTCAAAGTGAAACTGTAAAGGTTACATATGGAGTCGTCAGCAGCCACTGAGGAGGTGCAATGCGCTTAATAAGTACTGGTCCTATCGTTTAATGCAGGAAACGACATCAAAGCAATGTGGTTCTGACTAATTAATGCACATCTCCTTAGCCAACCAGAATTAAATGTACTCCGGGAGCACGGCTTCAACACGGCTTGTGATATCAAATTCAGCATTCGAATGAGTGTTTTTATCTCCTAACACTCTCTTCTAACCTCAGAGCATAAAACAGAAACTGCTGAGTTTAAAGGTTAAGCTTTAACGGGTCTGCGCATAAGCCTGTGTATTATTACTTACTGTATATGCTAATGCAATAGTAAACATAAAGTCTGCATTATATTATTACAAAGCGCCCTTTAGCCTCGTATTAAAAGGTCTGACCAACATGCAGAGATATTTGTGCAGGACAGTAAATCCCAGTGCCCTTCTAGTGTATGGCCATGAACGTGAATTTGACTTTTACCCCTGGTGCACATGAATCGTGACTTCCTCCACAGGCTTACTCTGCATTAGCATATAGGTGATGTGACAGCCGGGGCAGTGAGAGATGAGGGCAACATTAATGAGTACAAAAAGTGGCCACTGCATTATTGCTGCTGATGTTTCCCCATCTGTATTCCCACTGCACATTATCACCCCCAAGTTCATATCTCTCACACGCAGTTATTCCCCAGGCAGCAGAAGATCAAATCCTGCCGTGGCAGTGATGGATTACGCTGAAAATGCTTACAAATTTTCTCAGTAATGACAAAAGAGATCTGAACTAAGATATGAATTATAAACTCATAACAAGGTATATGTGTGACACTGAATCCAGTTACTAAAAATAAATGACACCGTCTTAAAATCCTCAAATCTCTGTTTTCTGGCAGGTCAGAAAGTGGACGTTTGGCCTCCTCTTCTTCCTCCGACAGACAGGCCGGACAAGATGGAAGAAATCAGGGCATTACAAAGCCTAACCAAACTGAAGGGAGCTGAGCCTAAGCTGGAAGTACAACTCTCTTAAACAAATTAAGTATCAAGCATTGCTGATTCAGCCAAATTTCAAAACTCGGGGTTTGCCAACAAAGCTGCTGAGAAACACTTTGATGCAGGATTTTCACTCTACCCTTGTAAAACTCTGACGGGAAGAGTAACTAAGACTAAATCTGGTGGAGAGGGGAAAAAAAACTCATATCCTTCTGAAAGCAAAGAGCATAGGGGCCTTTAAAAGGGTAGGATTGCACCAAAATTAAATAAGGCGGCTAGTGACAAGATGTTTGAATGTCAAGATGGATCCCCAAGGTGCCCTTTAGCAGCCGACTTCACTCGCAGTTAATCTAGTGCAGCTGCTCTGTGGCCACTAGTGAAGGCCTGCAGTGAATGAATATGCAGCATTTGTGCATGTGACCCTGCTGTTCCCTGCAGATATAACCCAGTTCATTTCACTAAATAAAACAGAGCTCTGGTACTTCTCTGAATTGCCAAATAAGGATTGTAAAGTGTATATGTGAATCTTGGCTGGATGATGTTTCATATTGTATCTTAAACGTCGAAAACAAAGCATTCACACTAACTTCATTGCTCGTTGTTCTCTGGTCACACACAAATTCAAAATAGTGAATTTGTTTTAGCAAATTCAATTTTTCACATCGAGTTCAACACTGGCCAAACCACTAATTCACACTCTTGAACAACAGCAACCAGTCTTGTCAAAGCTGATCTATAAGAAGACAAAGGGCTTCAGAGGTGAAAATGTAGGGAGCCATCATAGTTATCAGCTGTGTTGCACCATTAACTTCTATTTAACCCACTTCTATTTGAATATAAACTGCTGCAGAAGAGATTTGGTTTGCAGACAGTTGTGAGGCAATGATGATACAAATACGACTCTTTAACAGACTCTGTGAACTTATTATCCCATTAACAACCTACATAAGCTAATGAGTTTTTCACTCTACAGTAACTCTTTATTGAATGAAATACTGAGAATTAGATAACGCAATGTGCCTGACTAGTAGCACCCAGCAGGGTAGCATGTTAGAAGTTAACTTCCCAGTAATTCACCAACAAGCCCTGCAAGTTCACAGAAAACATCCGGAACCAAATATTTGAGATGTGAGGATTAATATCACTTCCTGGTGTGAGCACCACAAATGAAAAAAATGTCTTATACAGTACTGCAGGTTTATATATGCAGAAGTCTTATAAAGTCACTGGAATGTCAATTTCAAAAAATCCGCAAAGTTTTGGATGACACACAAGACATATTTCCCATATTTAAATAGCAACATCAATTGACACAACATTTATTTTAATTAGTGATGCACCCTTCTAAAGAGTGTAGCAGACATTATCCCGAAGCTATGAATCGAGTTCTCTCCCTCTCACAGTCAACAGTGTGTTTGTAATCCTGTTTGCAACACACATACACTGTCACTGCCAGGCAAAGCTAAGAAGACAGCAAGCCAGAGTCACACACACACACACACATACAGCTGCTTATGCAAGCTGCAAGGTAAGCAGTGTACTTTAAGCTAAAATTGCCTCCGCTATACACTTACAAAAAGTTGGCAAGAGCACGGTGTTGAAGAAAGGAAAAGCAGAGACCAGAGAGAGAGAGACGCATGGATGAAAGGATCAAGGAGGGCGAAGGAGAAAGAGGGAGGAGAAGGGTGTGGGTAACTCAACAAATGGGATATCAAATTAGATTATGAGGTAGGACATGTCTTTTTGTGCACTCAGGCCTTCTCGCTTTGTCTCGTTCTCTATCCATTTCTGCCCCTGTCACACCTGACTAAGAGACAATAATGTGAGAGGATAGTGTGCGTTTGGCCCCAGTGAAACGCTTTATCCTTGGCCACCTTACAAGTTGCACACAAATAGACATACACACAAAGAAACACACACACGAAGTGGCGCACACACACTGCTGGCGATGTGTCAGCTGCACTAAGGAAAGAGGACAGGAGATTGACTTGCAACATCATCTCTTACAGACGTTCTGTTATCGCTCACTTTCCATTTTTCACCACTCTGTAGCGCAAGGTGTACAAGGCTGCAGTGTGCCTGACCAAACAAAAGAAACTGAAAAGTGAAAATGCCAAGCCAAAAATTTTTTAAAAAAATAATTAAAACAATCTCTTAGACATTTTTGGATGCAAAGATTCTGCAGCAAAAACGTCAGTGGAGGGAGTGGGTGGTAAGTGTCGGGCTTCATTGCTGATGCTCCGACAACAAACACAACATCAGAGCCTTTTTAGTTGCTGTCATTCATGCTCTTTTGGCAGCGTGGATCGCTGTTGCTCTTCACAGAGGCAGGGTTCAGCGGTAGGTTGTAGGTTTCATAGGCAGATCTAAGCACACAACAAGATCTCACTGAGAGCCATAAAAACAAACATCTGTGCATGTGTAAGTTTGTGTGAAACTAGCAGCCTCTCCGTCAGATCTAGATCTACTTGCTGAAACCTTACTGAACCAACACTGCCCCAAAGCAGTCGCGCACACAGAAAGTCAAACAAAACTTTGAATGTCAGCAGCCACCAGAGTGAGACAAGGCAAAGAGAGATCAGAGCTGCAGTGAAAAGAAGAAGAAATATGCGGAATGGTGAACTCAATCAGGCTGAACAGAGCACAGCTAAGGTTGGTAGTTTCACATGTGTAATCTCAGAACGAGCTCTTATGCAAAGCTGTAGTTTGTCAACCTTTGCTGGACCATGAGCCCAGTTATGGGACTTATAAATCTCCTGGTTGCAGCAATTAACTGTGAAATTTCAAGAGCATTATAGAAGCTCTGTATTGTATAAAAAAAAATATGTAATTCAAACTTCTTTTTTTTTTTTGCAACTTCTTTTAAAAAAATTAACATTAACAGGCAACCATATGTACAATCCCATGGTTGACAAGGATGTTTTGCCACTCTGTCGTCATTATCAAATCCACTGAAAATAATTGGAATTCCCTCTTATAAGAGGCCAAAGAGGCAACGCAGTTCCTCATCCACAAAGTCTTCAGCAACTAGTGGAATAGCAGGAAGTCATTACAGACCACAGATAGTTAAAACACTATTTTACACTTTTGTTTGTTTCATACATTTGCCTTTTGACCTCTAAACCTTCCCTGAAAACATCTACACACTGAGCCAGTAAATCCTGATAAAAGGGAAGAGCACCGACAACCACACACCTCCGCAGATGTTCAAATGAAATCAGCTGTTTAAGTCATGTCTTGTAAAATAAGTGCGATACTCATCATGGTAGGGCCAATGGTGCTCCAGCGATATGCCACCACAAAGTCAACAGGCAAGTCCCAGCTTAAATGGGGATTAACCTGCAGCACTGTCCTCATGAAATGCAAAGCCATGCTGAGGCACACAAAGCTGCACTGTTCTATATCAGAGGCCATTTTTTCCACACGAGGCAAAAACAATGCAACCTCCCCACCGGGGATGAGGGGAGAATACTTGATGCTCAATCACCCAAGACCATGACCTTCTAATGTTCTCAGGCATGAAGGATGGATTTTGTGTGTGGCGCTTGTCACAGATACCCTCTTATCATTATACCATTGGGATGAACTGGCAGGGGATGCAGATCACTCATTGTTATATTCAAAGTCAAAGCAAGCAGCAGCGCTCTGTTGAAAGTGATGTCAAAGGGATCTGCCAGCAGAGGTTGAACGGCTCCTTAAAAAAAAAAAAAAAAAAAAAAAGAGCCTCTAGAAACAAACATGATTGCCACTTAGGAGCCAAGGAACCACTGGACTTGTCTTATGCCTCCTTCTTATACCCTGGAGATAACCCTTCAGGTTGAACACAGGCCAAAAACCAATCTCGCTCCAGACCCTTCATGCAAGGGGGTGAAGGCTGACACACACACACACACACACACAGTGTAATATTGGAATGCAACTGTCTATCCTGAAGCTGGAGCACAGAATTGATGGATCAACTCAATGAATCAATGACCTTTTTCTTAACACGTCTTCTGAAAACCCAGTTATTTGGCTTATAATCTCAAAATGGTGGATTGAACATGCACATTCTGGATCATCTGCACAGCTCCTCTAGGCAATCCCAGATGCAGAAGCAGGGTCCAAAAATGATCACCTACCAAGCGCAAAATGGGGAGTAAATCTCAGCTGAAAAACAGAAACAACTCATTTGTCATCAGAAATAAAACAATGAAGATGGAGAACGTTCATGGCCATGAACACAGGAAGCGTCACATTGCCTACGTGTCTGAGTCAACTGGAGCTTCTCCTCTCACCACCCTGTGTGACGGCGCTGATGGCAATGTCAGAGCAGACCACCGCAGAGATGAAGATACAGCCGAGGACTGTGCACGCCTTTGGCAAGAAGTCAACACCACTTTCTGACTTTGAGTGAATGAGCAAGTAAATAGAAATTTTGCTGCTCTGAAATTAGTGTCCCTGTCTTCAAAATGCCATCCCACAACAGCATTTTAATTGTTCACTCATGTGCTTTTGAGATCAAAACTTCTTGAGTTGCATTCAGCCCTGAATTAACCATTGATGAACATATTAAAATAATTTTGCTTCAATTTTACTCTAGCCTCTTCCTCAAGTTTGTATTCAGCATAATACATCATTATCTCAATTGAATCTCCCGAGAAGAATGTCTATGGGACACAAAAAGGCGATTTATTATTTTGGCCAGTAAAAAAATATGCTTTGCCAGATTTTCCCATCTACCAGTCCCCTCGGCTGGTGAGTCAAAAATTAATTTCGGACTCTATGCACAAGTGTGTCCCTCTCAGGATTCAAAGCCCTGCAAGGCAATCCCAGGCTGGCCATCACGCCTGCTGCACAGTTAAATGTGCAACCTGCAAGAGCGCTTCCTCACACTCAGAAACTGTTCAGAGATTCTCTTTAATCTTTGACAGGAAGAAGACAGAAACACCAGAGGACTTTAATGCTTGAGCTGGTCACTACAGGGATATTCATGCCTAAAAAAGCCCTGTTGGCAACTGTGGAGCAGCCAGGAGAGCTTGTGCCCTTCAACCAAAAAGTAATCAAGCTTCAAAAAGCTTCAGCCATGACGCCTCCAAAGAGCTGCAGATTTGTCGATCACAGGAGTGAAGAAAACTGGCTTTGCTGCCATTGTCATACTTAAGGCAGTCTCCGGCAGATGGTGGCTACAACAAGGAGGGCCAAGAGAAAAGAGCTGAATACTGATGGCCTCAGTGGATTTTTTTTTATCATATTGAAGAAGTCCTGCCTCACCAACAAAAGCAAGGGCCAAGATTTTGTAGGCATACAACACTGCCTTGGTGTAGAGAGGTGTTGTCCACAGTTTTACAGCAAGCTGCTTTAAATAATCTTCTTCTAGGGAGGCAGGTAGCAGCGATGGATATATGGCAGGAGCAGCTGCACAGGTATCATCACACTCCACCTCACTGTGAAAGCAGCGTAACTTACCTCCAAACCTCCAAATAATGCTGCTATTTACATACGACAAAGCCTGGCACCCAGCAAACTACAGCTGGTCTTCACTCCCAGTGGTTCCTGCTCGGGCACAAAGGTGAGTCAGATAGCAAGGGTGACTTTAAACATAAACACAGGTTGCTGTTGCAAAACTTTCCACACAGGAGCAAGTGGGATATAAATGAGGTGCATCAAGCATTTTCAATCAAACTGCTTGACGCGGAGGTTGTAAGCCGCCCGAGGCAAAGACGCTTTTACAGCAGTATTTCAAAGCCAAAAATTTTGGCTTCCACAAAATGGTTCACTTCCCAGCCAGGCAGAGCTGTTTACTCGACGGGAACATTGTTTACTACAGGAAAATTACAAATTGGTCAATGTATCTGTCACGTAAAAGTAGATAAGGGAGTCAAAGAGATGATAAGTAACAACATACATTACACAGGGGTGTAAAATGTCCCGGTGTCTGTCAAGCTGCTCTGATGAAAGCATGCACTGTAAATCAGCTTTCTGACATGACTACATTGTTGTTGTTGCATCTCTGCTTAATTAATATTCATAACAAAAAGAAATCCTTTTCTGACCTGAAATGCAGGTCGACTACCCAGACAAATCAAAATGTTTTGTCAAATTTCACTCCCACTGACTCACCCAACTGAATAAGTAATAGCGAATCAAGCAATCTATAAAAGACAAATCTCATGCTGGCGTCTTCCTGTGATGCACCCTGGACCCCGTCTCCACAACAAGCACCGTCTACCTTGCCTGTTCTTTTTAATGTGGCTGCCAAGACAATCACAGAGCTCGCAGTCACTAAGAGGAATAAAATGCCATCTATGCCAAATAACACACTCTGGCGGATGAAAGTAGCCTCACAAGTAGAAATGGAACCCCCATGACAGATATACACAGACAGACAAACACAATTGTTCTCTTGATGACACATTCTCTCTCCCATCCCACACACACACGCGCACACACACACACACACACCAACGTGCAAACACACAGCGACTGAGCCAGAGAGACACAGGAGGGATTTGCCCAAACGAGCTGCATGTGAAAGATGAGTGTTGAGTGTAATCCCTGCAGAAGGTAAATAGACTGTGGAGGTTTTATATAGAAGCCAGGGAGCAGGGCTGAGAGTGTCATCTCCTGCTGTGGCTTTGAAGACTGGGGTTGGAGAGCACAGAGCCAGATAGGACGGGGAGAACAGGGAGCAAGCATCTGTTTTTTGGCTTGGTCGGCCGGGCTGTTTTATCTGTCTGTCTGTCTGCCTGCCTGCTTCTCACTCTCTCCATTTCTTTCCCTTTTCTGTCTTGTCCTATTTTCCTCCATGTCTTTGTCTGTATTGTTCTCTCACTGACTGACTTTTTTCTGTATGAAGATGAGATGAATCTTTAATGATCCTCTGTGGAAACTTTTCCAGAAGCAAAAGTCGTAGAATAAAGCAGGGGAGGGAAATATAAACATGAAAACACGTAAGGAGTTGGGATTATATAAAGCTATCTGAGCTGTCAAATGAAAACCTTGCGAATCAAAAATGTTCTTCCAAAACTTGTCAGGAACTAAGAAAAGCAACCACCTTCCTGCATGATAACAACTCTATTATGGTGCCATGCTATGGAAATTTAAAAGGCATAATAAGCCTAAGATACTGGACAGAAATGATTTAGCTAAATTGAAATGACTAAAGCTGAAATTCACACAACAGCACACGCAACTTTGGCTTTTGGTTAATAAAAATGGTAACTGATTGATAACTGAATTTCTGTTCCTTTAAATTATGTAATATGCACATCAAATCATGTTTACCAACCCCGCCAAAGGATATTAAAGTGACAGAGGTCGAGTACCTGACGTCGGCGAAGGCAGGGTGCTCGTGCGTTACCATTTATAGGACACAGTTTTTATTTCACTGCCAGGTTTTGATTGATCACTTCCTCTGAGCAGAGATGATTTCCTGTCAGTGACCGAACCTGCCGGCAGAATTTAATTTGGGAAAATATGTTTAATATAGCTTCTCAGTCACAGGTGGTGGTGGTGGTGGTGGTGGAGGGGGGACACTCTTCTCTGCTGCTGCTCCACTTCATGATTTAAGCTGATAAGACTGTTATGTGCTAGTGGCTTGGCTCTAGAAATGGTAATCATGTTTGGTGCTGACTGGATGGCTGACACTGGTGATGCCTTGAATTTTTATCTGACATGTGGAAATTTCCATGTGTCAAACACTTAAGTTCATTGCAGGATGCCTCGAGAACTAATGAGCAAATTCTCATCAGCCTCAGCTGTACATTAATGCATACACAGCATTTTAAAGTATAAAGTGTTACCATGTTTACAGGCTAAAGTTTTAACTTAGACCAATGAAAGTTGAGCCAAATTGGAAATGCAAAGCTGAGCCTTTTGATTAAGTAACATGCACTTTGGTCTAGTGCCACCCTCAGGCCAAATTTATCATTTTCCTTACTGGTGCATGCATGCATCTAAAAATAGCAAAAGTCGTGTCCAGTTTTCATCCATCAAACACTTTTTGTTGTCTCTTGTGCAATGAGCTTTACAGCCTTGCAGGGCTAATGGCATGACTGCATGAAAACCCATCCTGGTGTAATTTGAACAGATTAAAGACGTCATTACAATAGTTTATTTCTGCATCAATGTCTCTACTACGTGTCCATCTCTCAGTCTCTGCCTCTCATCTCTTTATCTGCATTGCAACACTTTCTCCCTCCCTCAAGCACCATGTCCGCTTTCCCTCTCATCAGCCTCCGTATCTACCTCCCCCTTTCTCCTTCTCTCCCTTCATCTCCCATGTTGTCATCCTCCATCCCACCCCCACCATCTCCAACTCTGTCAGCAGTTAGATCAAAGTATCAAGACATGGGGTATTTAAGCCATCACTGGTCCTGCTGATCAGCACCTTCTAAAGTCCTGCTGGCAGACTCACGAATTTGCATGTATGACTCACAAAGTCTCCACTCGTGCTTTATGTGTAGCAGGTTCAAACAGCAATACGTCTTTGATAAACAGTTTTTAATATCTTTGATATAGTTTAATGATTGCGATAAATTCTCTCGTGCATTATAAAACAGAATGAAAATGTAAGTGCTCCATCAGTCTCTCTCTTGTTTAACCATCCATTAAGGGAGAAGTGTGTAGTTTTGCCATAGAGCAATCTAGAGAGCGGAGGCTATCACAATAAATGACTAACATGATTATTGCTGGATTATTATTATTATGGATTATTGCTACTAAATGCTGCTCCTTAAACAATTAGAACCGTAATTAATAAGTGTTAAAGAGTATTTTGTTCCTCAATTTGATTTGAAACACAAGATATATCAAAGTTTTTACTTCTTAAATGTAAGAACAGAGAGATATTCAAAAGTCTGTGATGGTATATATTAAAATGTTTATGTACGCCTCCTTATATTTCCATTTTCTCAAAAATGTAAAAATGATTGCAACAAATGTATCATATATGTTACAGGATGGAAAAGCTAATAACTGGAAAAAGCCATTTTCCTTTCAACTGAGACTTTAAAAGCATTAAAATGTGTTGCATAAGGATGCACATATACATAAATACATACATGCACACGCACACACATGTCTGGCACTATGCAATCCAATCAAAAAGTAAACGGCAAAGACAAAAACTTCACAGCGTTTATATTCTGCACGTGTGCATGCATTCACACACACTTCAAAACCGATACCACACAGCTCGGTCTTTTACACACACACACACCAAGAAGTACTCCTAAGCCTGCAAGGAGAGAGCAAGAGAGAGAGGGAGAGGGAGAAAGAGAGAGAGAGAGAGAGAGAGGGAGGAAAAGAGGACAGGTTATTGGCCTTTAAAACGCAGAAAGTGCTGATGCCTGCCATCGATTGATATCTTTCATCTGTTCGATGGGGCGAATGCATGCATAATCACAATTACAGATGGCTCTGATCTTTAATCTACAGCCGATTCATTTTTGTCGATGCCTTTCATTTATATTCATTAGCTCTTTGAACCTGCAAAGGTAGATTTCCTTTCACACAGTTGAGGTCAGATGCAGACTTTCGCTCTCTCTCTCTCTCCCCTCTATCTTTATCTCTCTGTATATCTATCCATCCATCCATTATAACTCATCCATACCTCAGGAAAGTTACCTCGTCCTTTGATTGAGGATACGGCACCGAACATCTAAACTGAAGTTTGCGGGTAAAAATAGCTGCCTCATCTGTTTTCTCAAACTCTCATTGTGAATGCTCCTGCTAGAACATTACTTCAGTTTCAAAGTGGTTTCATCATAAAATGTGTTCCTTCATAATATCCAAAAAGAGCAGAGGAGAGGCCATAAATTAGCACATTTATCACTCTTTCATCAGAGTTGCCAAAGTAAGCTACTGTTTTAAAGGGAGGCAGCACGACAGAATTCAAATGTTTCCCAAAGGGAGAAAAAAAAGCTAAATGAGAGCCCTCAAGGTCTCACCGCTAATTGACCTGAGCTCTTTGCAAATTGTGTGTGAAGATACTTCACACAAAATAATCGTCTTGACGTCATGTTTTTTCTAACCTCACGATCTGAAGACAGACACAAAAAAGGAACGTGAGTTGCTTCTAGCCTTTGGGACTCCATTAATCAATCCATCAACACATGTCCTTTGATTCTGTCAGGTTGTGAAGACCTGTGTGGAGCGTTGACATCTCGAACACTGACTTGGCCTGCCTTTGCTCTCGTAGCCTTTCACCTCAACCCAAACTCAGATGTGCCATATTTTTAAGTGCTGCGACAAAACATGACAGAGTAGCAAAGCAACTCCATTAAAAAAAGGAAATTACTGTAACGGACGCTCAGTTTATGTATAAATGGGGGACTATTTTTCTCCTGACCTCTATAACCCGGTCTGAAAGCCATCATAGCTAAAGTGCTACGGGTTGCTGATATTGACAGATCTGTTTGGCAGTGATGATTGGCCTATTGATGAGACCGTCTGGGGGTCATTATGAGGAGAGGCACCCTGTGGCTATGAGCAATAAAATCTGTAAACAGAACTTCTCACCAACTTGTGAGGGCTTAGTTAAATTTTGTCAAACGGCTTGCTAACAGATAGTAAAGATGGGGATTGAATTAAATGAAAAATGTCTTCCACCAACTGAAATGTCTGCAGTATTTCAGTATATTTCAGGCCTGCGTATGAGTAAATTGCCCAGTGAGGCAACATGCTGTTAAATAACTTATCTAACTTATCTGTTAGATAACTGAAAATGACTACACATAGCAAAAGGCTCATTCATAATATTCTCCCAAGATATCTTCCACCATGCAGAAAGTGCATATTTATATTTGAAAGTTTGATGCCCCAAACTGTCAAACTCGTGACGGTAAAAAAAATGGGTGACTCGGGGAAGGAGAAACAGTCGACATAAAGGATTCCACATGCACTTTTCTACCTTTAAAACATTTTTTCGTCCGTTACCACAGAGAAACAGACATAATGACGGAAATCATCCGGTGACGAAAACCATCATCAGTTTGACAGCTGGAAAAATCATCTGTGATGGAGCAGCAGTGGTGAAATCACCTGAGACTTTGAGGATATTCTATTTTCACTGAGCCATGCATCAGAGAGATAAAAATCCAGGGATGAAACAGACTGAATAAAGCGCCGACATTTCCATCCCTTTTAAACTACGTTCGTGGATGTCTATCCTCTCATCTTTTTTCACCCCAATTCAAAACCGAGTTCTGTCTGAACGCTCACGACTCGCAGAGCAAGCGGGAAACACGGACAGGAGCTTGTTAGCTCGTTGCATACAATTTGTTAGTTTCAGGTTTACAAGTTGTCAAAATCCCTCCTTGTTAATAGATGTGAGAACCGACTCAGCGCATCAACAATTAGACGACATCAGCGGGGGGCCGGGCGCGACTTGTTGTGGGAGCAGGAATTAATCGCTACATCTAGCCGAGCTTTAACAATAGTCCATAATTTTAATCATCGCCGTTCGTGTCATCGCGGTTCATTCACGACTCATCCATTGTGAATGACTTGTCAGGATCTGCTGTATGCAAATCTTGTTCCTGTGAGTTGACAGCACCGGTCGTCAGATGCACCCTGTGAGGTTTTGATTACGAATGTAATTACTGTTTTTCAGTCAGTAAATTAGTAAATTAGCCCTGACTATGTGACGAAAACACTGGCTGATTTTAATCATTTTACAACATTAACCTTTGGGTTTTTAATAGTCATGAATCTCTCTGGTTGAGCGATACAGAAAGGAAGAGTCAGCAATGTTTGTTTACCAAGTCTGTTTCTCTTTAAAGGGTCAGTTCACCCAAATCACAAAAAGCATATTTTGCTATTTAGCCTCAAGCCGATAGTTTTGATTATATGTGCCAAAGTTAAACTGAACACATTTACACCGACAGCAAAAGCACAGATGTTTGGGTTCGTCACTGTTGGCAGTCGCCCCTCCAGCAGATAGCCTGTCTGAACGTGGATGTTTTTCTGTCTCAAAACGCTGGTGTGAAATTGTTTATGATGCCAACTTTGGAAAGAAATGACATCTAAGTGTGTGTTTGGGTGTGAAACTGCTGTCTAACCCTTTCTGGCATCGGCTTATGATTATGAATTCATGGTTCATGGACATTCTTGTATGTAAGTTTATTTAGCAAAACATTAAAACATTTATTGATAGAGCAGCTAATAGCAGCCGAGTCAATGTGGTTTTAGGGATTAAAAGTGGACTGAATTTCATTTTTAAATCCTGACCATTATTTCAATTGCATTTGCTGACTATATTTTCAACATGTGATGAGTTTTACAGGATCCTCGACACATTTATTGGTTAAAGTAGTTTTAAAAAGTATAATCTTTTACATATATTACAGCACTCTTGCGAGGGGTTTAAAATTGAGATGCCTCATTCCAGATTTGTCTATTCAACAGAGATTACTGAAGTTTTATTTGTTCTGCTGAGAGCATCAAATTATATTTTAAAACCTCAACGGCTACATGAAGCAGAAACAATGTAAACCCAAGGTAATCCACAGAGCCTGGTCTGCCAACAGAAACATCAAGAGGTTTTTCACCAGTTTGGACTCACACTTGTGTTTTATTTTTGTTCAAAGTTAACTTCTTTTTTGGCAACTCTTCTTAATATTATTCTGACGCCCAGCCCCTTAATTGCAATTTTGGGTGTGCCTGAGGAATCTGTTGGTCTTACTAAAAGAGAGAGAGAAACGTTTTGCCTCACGTTCTGCCTGCAGGCATAAACTCCCTCATATCTACCCTCTCGCATTTCTTGGTTAGAGGTTTTCCTCATTTGGAGACATTTAACTTTTGCAAGAGACTAAATTATGCTTTAAATTATGCTTAACTCCCTGCACTCGATTTAATAATTTTGCCTATTTTTCATTAAATGTACATCTAAGTAACATGGGTGGGGATGGATATCTGTGCACTGATATGTTGTGGTTCAACAGGAATAGGTGAGTTCAACAGTGTTACAGTATTTAGAGAATATTTGTCAAAAAATGCATGCAAAAAGATTATTAAATTAGTGTTTTCCTCAAGCCTCAAATGCACACTGCGGTTTATCTTTTGCCTTCATTTTATTTTGACTGGATTTTTTGCTTATGAACTGTTATGTGGCTCTCTTGGCCAAGTGCCAAAAGAGGATTTTTAATCTCAATGAGCCTTCTTTTCCGTGACCTTCTCTGACTTAGTTACATATTCCCAGAAAAGAGATAGACAGAGACAAAAAAGAGACTTAAGTTAGTCCAGGGTAAAAGCACTCCAAGTCCTAGAAAGTCAATAGGGTTGCGTAACTCAATTTCCTCCAAGTCCAGGAACATCATGAAGATAATGGATTTCTTGTCAAGGGAACAGGGGCTTGGTGGTGTGAGATGTCAGCTGCACACACACACAAACACACACACACACAAATGACAAAAAAAAAAAGTAAAGGGACAGAAATGTTTTTGAAGAAAAAAGAGAAACTGGGGAAGAGAGAGGGATCCCAGCCAGAGATAAAATGAAGGAGGAATGCATATTTTAGCTGGAGGATAAAAAGAGACCCTCAGGGAAATGCAGCAGGCAGATGAAAAGTTGAAAAGAGTGAGAGACAGTGTGAGGGAGAAGCAAATTGACCAAAGAATGAATAGAAATAGCGGGGAGATAAAATACTGAAAGCTAAAAGGATGAGAAAGATGGAAGAGGAGGTAAAGAAAGGACAAATAATTTGACCGGTGGTTTAAATGACACCCTTAGGGAGAGAGCAAAAGGAGGGAGTGTTAAAGAGAAACAGATTCAAGGAAAGACAGGAAGAATAGAAGGAAACAGAGAATTCAGAGGTTCAATGATTTTGCTTGAGGACCCAGCAACACAGAGGCTTATCGGAAGAGAGAAAAACAAGTGAAGGGGGGACAACAACGGAAGGACAGGACAGAATAGAAAGACAGAGGGAAGTAAGGAAGGAAAGAGGAAGCAACGATAGTTTCACTGGAGGATTAAGACGGACCCTGAGGGCCATCCCAAAGGAAGGAAGGATGATCAGAGAGAAGCACTGACAGTCGGTGGATTTAAATTCTCACAAGTTTAACATGAATTACCAAGGGTTTTCAAAGTAACAAGGAGTTCAATTAGAAGTTTGTGAACCACCTGCAGCCTCAACAGGCTTTATTTGAAATGTATTCCCGACTCGCGTCGTTGCTGATTTGTGAAAGTGAATTACAGAGATTGTCCTCGAAGGAAAAAGAGCCCATCTTCATGTTGAAGTCATATGGGAGATCACTTTCTTCACTTTTAACCAATTGTTTTATCAATGACAACAAAGGTCCTCTAACCTTATTTGAGTATTTTTTTTTTTTAACTCAAATTATGATCTTTCTCTAACCAGGCCATTTTTTGTTCCTAAACCTAAACAAGCCTGAACCAGTGAGGTGAGGTCGGCACTGGTATTGACACAGGACCTTGCTCACAGTCGACATTCAAGTTCCTCCCAAAGGTTTTGGATGAAGTTGGAGTCAGGACTCTGTGCAGCCCAGTCAAGTTCTTCACACTAATCTCATAAAACCATTTCTTTAGGGATCTCACTTTGTGCACATGAAAACCCTAAAACATGAAAGGGCCTTCATCAAACTTCCACAAAGCTGAACGAACACTTAAATAATAAGACAAAATATTCTGGGCGGCCAAGCCCAAACCATGAAAACAGCCCCAGAACAAAAGCACGTTTGGGTTTTGGTCATATAATGTATCTCATACTTTCAAAATGATTTAGTGCAACAGTAAAATTAGCTTAAACTACCTCACAAACAGCAATTAATGAGACATAGCAGGTATAGAGTTACTTTATTGATCTCAGCTTCCTGCTTTATTTCCAATGCTGCAACACTAGAAGCTTGAAGGATGTCTGAAACTCTAACAAACTAAATCTATGACTCAGTGTGTGTGATGTCCTATTAATCCAATAGACCTGCTGCTACACATATATCATTGGATAAATAATGTCTGTTACCACTGAAATTATATAATGCACTGAAAGTGTAATTTTAGTCCTGTTTTTCCTTGTCTCTCACAATTACGCTAAAAGCAGAATACTGTGTGGATATAAAAGCCAATGATTTTTCTTTATTGTTAACTGTATGGATATAATAAAGATGGTGCACTGGTGTTCATCATCCATTCAACAGCTGATGCTATCATCCCCATATCTGCCAAAAAAGCCTTTTCAATTAGAGGACCCTGCTTTAAAGCGATTGCAAGATAAGCGCTTAATTTGTTTCTAATTCGACTTCCTGTAGGAGTTGAGAGTTTACCTCTAGACATTTAAGAGTTAATAAGGGCTTAGCTAAACATGCTGTTGCAGTGCTGAGAAATCAATTATCTCTCCCTATATACACACGAATACAGCACTTCTGTTTTCCCAGCCTTGTAGTGTTTTTTCCCCCCCACACACATATTTAACTTCCTGCTCAACAGCGAAAGTGCATTTTCTCCTCGCCGTTTTTCAAATAGCACATTTCCCCGTTGCACATTCATCGCCTCAGTCTACGACCTGGAGTGCACAGTGAACAAGCAAACTACAAAACGCTGTACAGTACATCAGCTGTTGGACCATGTGCGCCATCCATATGGGAATAAGTGAGGGAAAGAGACGGAGCAGAAAGAGATTTAGGGGTGTTTCTCTGCCGTTCAGCCATGACAGTTTGATATAGGAGTTGTTGGATGTTGCTCATTCATGTATAGCAGAAAATGCATTACATATTCAGAGGACCGTACACAGTTACACATACACTCGAGGCACAAACAAACACACAGATACTGTATACATATATAACAGCATTTACACTGCAGAGACTCAGCCGCACTTCACCTGTTAAAACAGCATAAATGCGAGAGAAGCCGCTGAGATGAATGTTGAAAGGAGACGATCGATTACAGTCAGTAATCGACAGAAAATACAGCTCGGTTCTGTTTATTTCCCACATGCCATTTTGTTCACCATTGCACAACATTTTGTTCAATAAAAAGTTATTGAGGAGGCAAAATTCCCATTCAAACAACGCATTTGTACCATTAACTCCCTTCTCATCTGTCTGCAAACCATTGCTCTGCTTCCGCAGAGGAGATTAAGTACAAGTGAACTGATGCAACACAGCAAGTGAGCTACAATAGCTTTTTCTCTGGTTTTCTGCTCTCTTAAAAGGTCTGTGTGGTCAAGATGGCTTGCTATTGGTTAACGGCACAAATTAGCATGTCAAATTTGACCAAAGTTGAACTTTGCATGGAGCTATTGTGCGGATTAATCTTAAATCCAGGCCTTTTAACTGCTGGTGTGGTAATGGTTAGATGTTGGATGAAAGAATTCCTCTATAACTTTCCATCTTCTCTTGGATCAAATGTGTCACCTTCCACTTATGAAACAACCTCTCTACTCGTATGCCAGCGCACAGTTTGTTTCAGGAGGTAAACTGGAGAGAGATTACAGAAATGGCTAAACTGAGTTGATGATAAATCTTTTAGAGTTCAAACCTTCAGGTTGTAACTGCAGCTTGACCTTCACTTGACAGACTGTTTGTAGTGTTGTGTATTTTGGCAGACTGGGCAAGAGTCTTGTCACTTGTGATGGAAAGGTCTCGTTGAGAGCAAGATTTTCCTGAAAAAAAAAAAAGTTCAGTCTTGTCTAAATTGAGGTGCCAATGGTGGGCAGATTTCCAGCTGCAGATATTTAGGAGAACAGAGACATGAGCTTCAATCTTGGTGTCGGAAGAGAGGAAAAGTAGAGCGTCAGCGCCATGTGGTCGTTGGAACAAACAACTGACTGGGTGGACTGTGAAACTAAATTCAGAGCTCAAACCACTGGCAGATCTCCAGATCACCAGGTCAGGACAGGTGGCACAAAGCATCAGGTGGTCAACACCTCAAAGGCAAGACGGATGTAGAGGAAAGAGGGTGATATGTGAAGACGAACAGAGAGAGTGAGCCAGAAGACAACATAAAGGACATTTACTTTCTAGTCGACACCACATGGAGCACAAGTCGAGTGATTGTAGCTGATTCAAGGCAGAGCCAGATGTAAGTTAAAGGGGGATCTGATAATGGTAGACACCAAGGGGGGACGCTGATTAGAACTAATGGTCAGGAAAGTCTGAGATGAAAAGACTAAAGGGCAGAAATAAATGGAATGAGCATCTTTGTGGGGGGTTCATATACTGTAGGTTTCCCATCATCGAGGCCATTCGTTTACAATCTTCCTATCTCATGTCAGAGCTGTCTCACCAAAACATTCACTTTTCATTTGTTTTCATACAGGAAATACTATCCTGTGAGCATTATCATACTGTGTCTGGCACAGAAAAGTTAATGGATGGCTAAAATGATTTTAATTCATCCTGAGAGGGACACAAATGTCCATACTAAGCTCATCCAATAGTGGTTCAGAATACACACCACAAAAGTCAACCCCATGGTGGCACAAGAGTAAAAGTCATCAAATAGATGTTGAGTTGATGAGTTGTATCACTGGAAGTGAAAACTTGATGAACACTAGATGAAAAGACAAGCAATGGAAAAAGTTAAGATTCATCCTCTGGGCACCATGGGTATGTGTACCAAATTTCATCCAATATTTGTCAAGATATTTTACCAAAAAAACGAAAAATGAGGTGCTAGAAGGGGAAAAAAGGAGATCAAAGTCAGCACGATTCATACAGAATCATAATAATGACATTACTGAGCAAGTCGCTAGAAAGACAAATGGATAAATTGTACTAAGCGTGTGTGTGTGTGTACGATTGTATGTTTAACAATTTCCACATGAAGGCTAATAATCCACACCAACAATGTCACAATTGGGGTTTCCAGCAGAGCTGCTTTAAACTAAAGATTAAAAGGCAGGCAACCCAACAAAAAGCAGAAAGGTGGATGGTTCAAATTCATGAGAAAGGACATTGACTGCTGTGAAAGTACCATTACTAAAGTTAATTAACCTCAAACTGTTCCGATGGTGCTGCACAATGGCCTGAAGTAAAACACTGTGGCTCTTATGGCCAGGTCCCAGGTGTCTGTGTTAAACGTGTGTTTATGAGAGAAAATAGGGGAAAGATTGAAATAGAGCAGTCTATAGATATTAACCAAAATATATCTAGAATAAAACGTGCATGTAAATGATGCATCTTATGTGTAATGTGATTTGCATGTATGAACAAATCCAGAGCAAACTGTTTAATTTCTGGTCTTAATGGGGACCACATTAAAAGAGAGACATGGATAGTGCATAAGCTTTGTCCAAAATAATAATTTAAAAATAATAATTGGTCTAATAATTGGCACTGCTCATTTGTTCAAATAACTTAAAATGATATATGTTTCTTTATCAGCAAAGTGGAGTATGAACATTCTGTTCTAGCCATCTACCTATACATAAAGAGCTGGAACAACCTACCAATTAATTTATTAGTGGATTGACAGAATTGTTTAATTAGGTTTTCACATAAAAATTGCTTTAAAATAATGAATTGTTTCCAGCCTCTCAAATGTGAAGATTTCTTTGTCTTAAATCAAAGTCAGCTGAATATCTTTGAGGTCAGAATTGTTCAGACAAAACAAGCATTTTGAAAGGAGCATCTTTGGTGTCAGGCACTTTTTTTTGCTATTTTTGTACATTTCATAGACCAAAGAATTCAGCAGATTAATCGATAATAAAAATAGTGGGAAAAAATAATGACTCAGAAATGATCACAAAAATGGATGAGTTCAATATTAACATTTTGCATTAAGCTGAAAAGTCATGTAACATGACATTAACATATTTCAGTTTGTGGCAGTTCAACATGTGAAAAAAAAAAAAAAAATACTGTATTAACATGTTGAATATGTGTCTATAAAATCAGAAGCACCAATATCTGCTCTTGTGCAAACACAAGCCAGAAACATGAGTGTACTGAACATGACACATCATTGCAAGTGTACAGCAGCTATAATCTATATGAATGTGAAACTGCGCCTCGGTGTTAGACCAAATCATCTTGCCCACCCATCCGAACATGGCCACAGAAAAATTACACAGCCAATAAGAGCTTATCATATAGCAGCCATGAGAGATGGAACCATCAATCAGAGCCTGATGACAGCTGAGTAATTTAAACTGCAGCACGCCTCGGGCTCGTGTGTGTGTTTATCTGTGGTCGTGCGTATGTACGTGTGTGTATGACTGTACAGTGTGTGAGAGCATGTTCCTCATCTGTGTGTCATCTCTCCTCTGTGTGTCTGCGAGTGCACAGGTCCACTACCGCTCAGCCCCACAGCCACTGGCAGGTAATGAGAGCTTTATGTGTTTTCATTACTTTGTGCCAGACAACAGAATCACACTGAGGGCTGTTGGCAGAGACAGAGGCTGGAGGAATGCAGTCAAATCAGATTAAGGAGCTGAGATATATGGTACCACAGGTGAGCAGGTAGGCTGACTGAACTAACAAACCCCTGCTCCGGGGAGCATCGCACACAAACACTCACACACCTGCATCACAGAGTGTAAGAGGACGCCTGCAGCTCTGTGTGCACACAAACACAATCACGGTACATAGAGCACATATGAACACAGGAACATATAGACACGTGTAAAAAGGTAAAAGAGCATTAAATGATGTGCTGGAGGATCTGGAGTTGAATGCATTTGTGTTAATGAGGGCTGTGACTCTTTATTGAAATTCAAACCACAATTCGAACAATGGAAAAAAAGGTAATGTTTGATCTGTAACTATGTGTCCAAACTAAAATTTTGCCACAGACCATGTATGGAAAATTAAAGATTGCTGACTTTGTAGAATGCAAATGTCTCACAGTATAAGCACACTTTTTATGATCTGACAAAAATTAATTTATGAATTGCGCATGAGTTCTCGCTTGTCTGAACTTTTGAGAAACTGACAGTCAACGTGCACACAGAGAACATGCATTCACACATGACCTGCAACTTCTGTCCAATGCTCCAGAGATGACTGCTTTATCACAGCTTGTACAAACACATGTAAAAAATACACGCAAACTAAAAATTTAGGGATGCGCCAGTCTGACTCACAGTATCGGCATCAGAGCCAGTGCTAACTATATCAGCCATGTTGTGATTGATGTCATCATATAATGATATTTGAGTTTGTAGCTGAGCAGTGAAGTACATAGATTTTTAATTGTATTGGATCGGTGACTCGGAAATAGCGAGGTAGTGAGTCAAGGTATTGGAGTTGGGTGAGAAAAGATTGGATCGGTGCATCCCTGGCGAAACTGCAAACAAAGTCAGTGGAATCAATTGACACAAGCATGTGTGGATTCACTCTAGGATTCCTGAACTGAGGTGACATTGTGTCCATGCAAGCTCAATTTAAAAGGCATCCTTAGTCTATTTCTTTGTAGTTGAGTTGAGTAGTAACTGGCAGCAGAAAAGAACACGAGCTCTTTGATTCATATTGCATCTTAAGAATCCTTTGGTAACCCCAGATTAGAATGAGTTGGACATAGAGTAGACACACACACGCATCAAGAAACACTTTGCATTTGTGTCTGCATGTACAAACCTCGGATGAGGACTCACGTAGCCTCAATGAGTGCAAGCACAGCCCAACAGATACCATCTCAAGTCAATAACAGGAAGAGACAGGAAGAGGAAGAAGAGATGAAGGAGTGGGAAAGAGAGTAAGAAGGCAATGTGGATAGAAAAAAATGACAGATTTGGTCAGAAAATGGCAGGGTAATAGAAGGTAAGTGCCTTGAGACAGTATAATATTTAATGTTGCCGCCTCTGGACTCACATATATCCCTGATGAGTTTGGTCTGGATCCCACCACCTTTGTCCGATTCTTGCTACAGGCTCAGTATAAAATAAAAGGAAATATCAAGGATTGGACTTTGGGTCTCTTCTTTGCAATAAGAAAAGACAAAGGCTCGCTCAGGGAGAAATGGTGTAGTGGGAGCCACACGAATTATTAGTGGTAAATTATGGATGTGGGACTGGAAATTGGTCGAATAGAGGAGCATCGACATGAAGAGCGAAGTGGCAGGAGAACAAGCAGTGGTTTTATTGAGAAGGGTGAAAACATTTAAAGTTAGTTCTCGGGTGCAACTGTTATAGCCACTATATTAACAACAGAAATATCTCCTAATGATGCGCAAATAGTCAACAATATATATTCAGTCAAAGGTGCATTTATAAACTTAAATTAAAATTATTTATGAGTGATACATTTTATCATTCTTTGTAATTACATTTGTGCCATTATTTCCTGGTTAATTATCTTTTCATATACCATTCATATTATTCTAAATAGTGAAACACTTTGTAAAGTCTCTTTCAGTGTGAGCTGTACAAATTAATCATTGATCATCCCTCTAAAGTTTAAAAATGATAACTCACCGCAATGACGGTTTACCCATTAAATAGCCACAATAGCTGTACATAATGAGAGCTGTTTTGGTGCTCGTCAGTGGGACGTGATCGATGAAATTGTGCTTCTTCTTTGCCGTTCTTCTCATTGACAGGTTTAATGAGTGCTGGTGAGCGTTACGCATCTGGTCCCTGTAGCTTCTCTATCTTCACATCAAGGACCACAATGGAAGTAAGTCCTAGACTAGTTCTAGACGTCTTTGTATTTGTGTGTGATTTAATGTCCTTTTTCTCATAATGTCAACCCAACTAAACCCTGGTATATGAATAGTAATATCAATGTAATGGTTTTAGAACAGAGCGACGTGGGAAATCAAATGCAACTCTAAATATTCTGAAAGAGCGTTCTCATATTGTGTCGGCCTTTATCTCCGTCTGTTTCTCTTTCTGCCCGTCTCTCCCTCTCAGCAATCAGGTCAGTCACGGTGTCTCGCCAGCGCGCATGTGCTCCCACAAATCCTGCTCTCACACGACTTGCAACCTGACTATGCAAGAAAAGCAGCATGGGACTTGGAGAGATGAGGAGAGTAAAGGGGAGGGGGGGTTGAGAAAAAGGAAAATATGTGGCATAGCTTGCATTCTTCTTCGAGGATGACCGAGGCACGGGCACGTTACGCTGGAAAAGAGAGATAGAGGGAAAGAGAAATGAGAAACATAAGTAAACAGAGAAGGGCTTGTTGGCGACGCCACATCCTCCCGAGACTGTGTCATCTATTTTCGCTGCCTGACAAGCATGTTCTTTCACAGCGACGTGCGTCAGGGCAGGGGGGAGACACAGCGAATACACAGTGAATCAGCGCCATCTCGCTCTGTAAATCTCTCCCTTTCGCTATCTCCCTCTTTCCCCTCACACACACGTATTCATCTCCCCACGGATGCCATGTCAGTGACTTGAAAAGAGGAGCATTTGCATTTCTCTTCCCCTGCGTCTCTGAACTCACATGTCGATTCACGTGACAGTGTCTGTTTGTGCGACCGCCCGTGTGTGTGTGATCGTGTGTGTGTGAATATGCATAGAGACACAGCATAAGTACCTGCTAACAAGCATGTCATGTCGGTACATTCGCACGTGCCTGTTTGGGCTTTTATCACTTCTTGTTCGAACACAGGGGGGGCATGTGTGCGTGTGTTTGTATTTTGACACGTGTTGTACTGTATAGTCAAGAAGGGATGCTCTTTAGCCAAGCAACTTTACGCTGTTAGACATGGAGCTTACAGCAGACAGAAACAGAGCAGGGATCTCGGCAAAAAGGGTGTATTCCAGTGGAGAGCCTCGAGGCAGAGAGGAACACATGGAGGATATGAAAATCAGCAAAGTTTCTTTCCACCATGCACAATTTGACATAAGTATCTCAAGTGACGTAGGGAAGAGGTTTGTAGTTGCCGGTTTGAATCCCTGCGGACGGGATGATAAAATCTGGAAGACTGAAGTGAGTGAGAAATTTTCAGTATGAAGTCTATTTTGATTTGTTAGTTTGGAGCTTATTATCATTTTAACGGCCTCAAAAAAATAACCAGATACAACAATAGCGAATACATACAACAGTGTATATACACATAGAGGGGTGACAAATTAAAGGAAATTCAACACAGTGTCAGACTAACAGGGCCCTACAATGCAAGTATTTCACTCATATTTGTCCCTAAAAATGGATAATTGATGCTAATTGTTCCAAAACTACAAGTTACACATTCCATATGCCACACTGAACCAATCACAGTTGAGTGTTCTGTGATGACGCAGACGGTGACAAGCGAAAGAAAGATAAGCAACACTGAAAAAAAGTATATCACAATAAGAACTTTAAACACATATTTCTACAATGTAATACGTAAATTCTGATGTCAAAAGTACAATGACAAAGTAGCTGCAGCTATACTTCACATATTTAATCCACATTATTGGTGAACAACTAAGACATGAGGACTAGCAATACATGCAGACCTACATTGCATTGCATTTTTAAAATTATGTTTCAATATTTCATTGTTAAGCTGTGTCAGTGTCCGTGTCCAAAAAAATCAAAAAAGCTTTGTCATTATTTTAAGGGTCATCCCTAAAGTCAAGATACTTCCACTTCCAGAGTCCTCTGCTGCTTTTCACAAGAAGGAACCTACATCCACAGTATAAATACGTATCCAATACATTTTTAATAGACTCTATGTTACTTAACATTTTTCACTGTGCTCCTAAATTTCTTTGTGTGTGCTCATAATTTCTTTCCATTTAGGAGCATATGTAGTCCTTGACAGTGTAAAGCCCTGAGGAAGGAGCCCCCGGGACAACTTCAGTGCTCCTTGATGTAGATTCTCCATCTCGGGATGGATGAACATCATTTTTCAAAAAGACGTCGGTGGTGGAAAATACTGTCGCTCCTAAATCTCCCTCAGCTGTTAAACTTAAATCGGATTGTGAATCTTAGCATGTGATTAATGTTACACTAAGACCATACTAGTTATGCACTTTTTAAGTTTAAGCAAATAGTCAAACAATCATTTTCTTATCCTGAATTTTCTTCAGCAATCCCAAGTCTGAAATGAACTGAAGTTAAAGTTTACAGAATCAAAGTGGTAAAAAGAAAAAAGCAGTCTGAAGCAAAGTTTGACTGAAGCAAACATGAATATTATATTATCTCCGAGAATCCCGAACCTGTCATATCTGGCCATGATCCATGAAAGGAGCTTAGAGACCATCTATATCATACATAAGTTAATAAACTGAAATAAGCTGTAATTAGGAATGAAATGAAACCTTGAAATGAACCCAAAGTTACCCAAAGCTAAACATCTAAGACCTTGTGAGGCTGCAAAGTTCTTTACACCCCACAATGTAAAAGCAATGGACAAAACAAAATACCGAAGATAGACATCATGGATTCTTTTGCTTTATCTTTCTTTAGTCTGCAGTAGTTTCTGTCAAAGTCCTTCCTCTTTTCTTGCTCAACTTCAACGTGCATCGAGGTTGCAGTTTGCTGAAATTACAGCTGGGACTGTTAAAGTTAAAAACAGAAAATCTCGTATTCAAAAGAGCTACCATGCTGGCATAGCGCTTAGCACGCTTCACTCAACCAATGTTTCCTCAAACACAGGCACATTTACATTTAAGCTGGCCCGAAATGTGACAAACAAAACACTGTGACAAATAAGCAGAAAATGATTAGAAAAGAGCAAAAGCAGGACGACTGATATGGATATAATCCAAATGTCTCTCACACAGAAAAAAGGAAAATCAGGATTCATGCAAAAGTAAGTAAAAGCAGCGCTTCCTTGACAAACTATGACAAACTTCAAAAGTACCATCATGACTTTAATATCTACCATATATATTAACCAGAGGGAGTCCACAGTGAGCCAATCGCAGAGCTCCTCGGGGTTCAGTGACTCGCTGACAGATTGACGGAGACGGACACGTCGGCTGCTGCTGTGATTAACCTCGTGGTTATGAGTCACACGAGAGGCTTGGTTGTTTAACCCCACAGAGAAATAAGGACGCGTGCAAAAGGGAAGAAACGAGCGAGAGGCGAGGAATTTGCCGAAGCATTTTATCTCAGCCGCCTCTTATTCTCCCCTCTGTCCTGACCTGTGGAGTTGAAGTGTTTTAATTAAACTCATTATCCTCGGGGAGAGGGCGAGGGTAAGCAGGAGCAGGGAGGGAAGAGGCGGGCAGAGGTGAGAGTGTAGGGGCAGGAGGGAGAAGAGGCTCAGGAGGCTGAGAGCAGGAATGGGAGGGTGAGATGAAAGATGCCATCACCCCAATTTTAATTCTTTCCCTCTCTGACAGACCTTCTCCAAGTTTTCTGTGTGATTATACTGTGAGAAAAAGTCTGCCTCTCTCACAGGAAGGGACGATGGATTATGATGTTTCATGTAAATAAAACTTGATGGTATCATGATTGGGTATGAGAGGAGCATCCTGGAAAGACTCATCGTTCACAAGCAAGGACGGAGAGAGGTTCACCCCTTTGTCAAACACATGAGTGTATAAAGGAGAATACTACATGGGGAACACTGTGTAAAACTGTTGTCGGCGAACACAGTTTGTTTGGAAATGATTGCATTCTGTTTTTATTTACATAAAAGACGAGACAAGGAGGGGAAATTTCAGCCCCAAGAAAGCATATAAATGGTAGGTAGGACACATCACTTTAAGAGGATACACTGGTGAACCACCTGACTCGTTTATATGAACTTATCGCAACATTTGCATTTGCAATTACAGTAGCTGACATGCTTGTCCAGAGGAAAGCAAACAGGAAAATTTCTGTATAATTAACATTACAAGCAAGCACCAGTAAGACGGGCAAGATCTAGGTCAAAGCACCTGCAGACAAATAAAAAATACATAAACCCTCACTTCATTTCACTGAGAAAGTGGATACACAGGCAAGTAATTATTTCCAGAGTTTACTTCCAACTTTCTCTCCTTCAGCAAACATGTCCATGTCAAATGCATCAGAGCGACAGAGGCAGATAAAAGCTGGAGCTCTCCTTGATGCATTGCCAAGCAGAGTTTCCAAAAAATACTCCAGGAGCGTGAGTATATGTACAGCTCTGTTACAGAAAATGCAATAAAGACAGAAGTGAGGCAGATAGTCCTCTAAAAGGTCCAATACCGGCAGTGTTGAGTGTCAAGTCAATCAGCATTTGCCGAGGAAAGACAAAGAGACACTTTATTCAATATGGTGCCATTTATTTTGAAATACATTTTAAACCCCCGCAGTTTGCACTAATGTGATGCTTTCTGCTGCGGTTTGATTCACATTCATGTCGTCGGGGATCCCAAGCTGTGAGAACTCCATGTAAGTCATCGGAAGTCACGGGAAGGTTGGAAACAGGCCATCTATCTATAATAACTTTGTCGCTGTTTTCCATCCTTTCTTCCTATCACGCTCGCACCATCTTAACGACTTTGTGCCTTTAAGCATTCATCAAAGCTACGGCCAATAAATCAACCATATCACAACATGTCAGCGCTCGTGGTGACTGATAATTTGTGATTCTCAACACAATGTGCACAAATACACACACATCCAGGGCACACACATACACACACACACACACACACACATGTCCTTCCTAACCTACACAGAAAGGAAAGCTTGCTGCACTTAATAGCAGTTGTTAGCATGGAGGCAATGAGAATAAGAGAAGTAGCATTATATGGTATGATCAGTTATTCAAGGCCAACTGGGCAAAGTGGGTGATTGCAACAGGGCCCCAGAACTCCAGGGGCCTCAAAAGCTCCAGACTGACTGTGTGTAAACTGGTTTGTGCTAATGTACTATATTAATATATGTTTGGTAATTTGCATTTCATTGAAGCACCATACCACCCTGAGATTATACGACCCTTAACATGTGTTCTGCATTATTACCCAACCGTCCTTTATGAGGGCCCTTTCCTTACGTCTCATATTCCTAAATTACTGTTTATAATCTGATTACCACACAGTATACCTGAAGGTCTAACAGGTTAGTTTAGCTATGTACTTGTCACGCTACATGTGACAATAATCAAAGTGGCTCAAACTGGAGGAGTGTACCTCTCTGGACGTATCTTTGAACAACTGAAGTTTGAAGCTATGAAGTTTGCTAATGAGGCAAATATAAAACCTGCAACTAGATGTCAGCAAGATGTCCCCAATACTTTCTATGTGTTGCACGAACATGCAGCAGACACACACATAATTAACCGCGAAACAAAACAGTACACAAAAACAACCCTCCATTACGACATGAACAAACAGAGAAAAGAAAAGCCCCGAGCTGCGTGCAGCATTTGATTAAACTGTCATCGGCAGCAGCAGTTGTCCGAGTCCGCTGTCCCGCACTGGAGTCTAATGGCCATTAGACTCAGCAGTAACTGGGGGTTGTAGAGTGAGCAGTACTGATGTACGCTTAATGGAGATTTCATTGTCACCACTGGGAACATCGTTAGGGTCTGCTAGCCTCACATGGCAGTGACATCTAACCAATTACAGTGTTTATGAGTCCAATTAATTAAGAAGACCATCTGACTTTGGGTGAGAGGCATTTTTAGACTGCGTGGAGGAACATGCAACCAGAGAAAGTTATTACTACTAGGGAGGTGTTATTGACCATCTGGGTAATGTGGAAGAATATTGATAATTCACCATGTTTTTTTTGTTCTACATCCATATGCATGTGCTGAATGGGGTCAACAACATCTCTGAGGCACAAAAGCTGTCGCTATTACAAAATAAAAGTGCCTTCTAAAAAATTGAGATATTCAACCTGCAACAATAATTTCACAAAATTCATAGTCTATAAGTGCAATAGGCCGTGGCTCGTGCTCCAATGGGGGGCGTTCATAAAATGCATTGTTACTCTTATCTACTGCATGCCCTGTTGCCCTCTCAGAAAAACTATTGCTGTTCTCCACACACATGCAATATTAAGAAAATGCCCTGCTGAACAGATAATCATGACACCAAACTGAAAATGTGGAAGCATTTTGGATTTGATTTCATACAACATATGCTGCATGAAAAATTATGAGTAACAGTATCACTGTCTGATCTTACTACTATTCACTTGTTTATAGCCTGATAACCAGACTAAACTGCCATTTTCACTGTAAAACTCACACAAACCTGTTAACTGAATGAACTGAACTTCTATTCGACAATGTAGTTAAGGATTAGGCTGTGTCTTCTGATCTGATGCTGATAACAGGAGGAGCCTTCAGAAACCAATTAAAATCAGTACTAGTTATATTCTCTCTAAGATTGTTGATATACCATTATTTCCCCATCATTATGAAGAGATTTTAAGAGATTATGAAGATGTTGCCTTTTTAAAGATCCATTTGTGAATGAATGCTAATTAAAAGATGCACAACGTTACAAGAGCTAAGTTGGAAGCAAGGCGCACAAAAAGTTTCTTTGAGGCCGAACATAAAAGGACCAGTGTGCAGGATTGAGGGGGCTCTATCGGCAGAAATGGAATCTAATATCCGCAATCATATTTTCAGTGGTGTGTGATCACCTGCAAATAATAAGTATTGTGTTTTTGTCAACTTAGACAGGCCTTTCACACTTTTCACAATTTGTGGCCGCCATAGGTTCTCCCACACACTTGAAGCAGGAGGGTGATGTGAGGGGTATTCAGTGGGTTATAATTTGCAGTCTCATTGCTTGATGCCACTAAATCTCACACTCAGGTCCTTTAAGATGTGAATGAGAAGGAGAGGAGATCTCTGTCCATTGTTGTTTTCCTCTGGGTTTGTTGTTTGCAGCCGTTTTAATGAACATGCAAAGAAAAATGTCCACTTATGCACATATTCCAATTCCACTCGAAGAATCTCTTTCTGAAATAGTTTGCATCCATTCCCAGCGGAATATTTTGTCACATTCATTTCCACCGTGCAGATAAACAGCATATTGAAAACAATTTACTGAACTGTTATACAAGGCAAAAGTTCTACTTTCACAGCAGTACATAGTTTTAAAGAGTATTTGTCAGGGGGCAGTAAATGTCTTCTGTTGGGACTGAAAGGTCTCTTAACACCAGGCCAGGGTGAGGACAGAGGCTGACATTGGCTCTTGATCTGAATCAAGTCTGAGTCCAAAACAGCTGATCAATGCACCACTAAAGGAGGATCTTTAGAGAAATCAGAGCTGGGTGATTAAAGTGTAGCGCCGTTCAAACAATGATGGAAGTATGTATTGATTGGTCGTTGGGCAAAGGTGTGAGGACGTCTCAGACTGAGGTGGTAATGCTGAGTCAGCAGGAGCATGAGGTGACTTTTTCTTGGCCGGATCGCAGGGACGTTCGCTCACTGTCCAAGCAATTTGGCACCTAGCAGTCTCCGGCAAATGTAACTAATCACCCCATGTTCGGCACTTGTTTACGGCATAAACATTTCATCCGCCAGCTTTTTTTTGGACCTGATTCAATGAGAGGAGAATCTGTCAAACCCTCTTGTGGTAGCCGATATCCCCCCCGCTGAAGTGTCCTTGGCCGAGACCCTGAAGACCTTCAGTAGCTCGATTTAGTAGCTGGTACAGATCTGACCTCACGACACAAGGAGGTGAAATTCCTGCACAGAAATCAATGATCATCTCCCGAAGATTCCTCACAACATTTTGAGTCAATTCACAACCTCCAGCAGGATGAAAAAAAAGAGTAGCTCATTCCTCAAAAAGTGAACAGTACTACACATTTTAATGGTTGGGTGGTCATGTTATGCTTTTCTTGCTTTCTTGGCTATTTGCATATCTGGCTGTTTATTTGTATGTTTGATTTATTGGTTTGTCTTTTGTCATTTTGGGGGCTTATTATTTGGTTGGTTATTCCATTAATTGTAAGATTATTTGTTTGGTTGTCTCCATTTTTGTTGGTTGGTTGATAGGTATTCATTCACTCATTCATTCAGTTACTTAAATATTTATTTGGATGTATTGTTTATTCATGTATTTATTCATCAATATATGCCTGTGCTGAATGGGGGAAAATTTCAGAACACACACCGGTGTTTTTCATTGAAAAAAAAAAAAGCAACCTCATACCAGCATTATTTGTTCTTTTCTTGGTCAATTATTTTGTTGATTGCTTAGTCACATGTTGAAATATATGGCTCGTTCGATTGGTATCTTTTTTGGTATCTATTTAGTCCTTTCTTTATCCAATCATTGATTTATTTCCATTTGAATTTAATTTTTATTGGAATTAAAAAAACAAATCCTTCTAATGTCATTTCCCTATATAATGGACTATATAATGGTTGTGGACATCATTGCTTCCTCACTACAAAGACAACAGTAAATGTAATCCAGGCTCAAGATTCCTCCAATTGACCAGAGGATTTACTGCAAGTTGGCAGGAGATGTAAAAAGAGATGTGTCTTCAGGGAGTGCTGACTCAGCAAGGATTCAGAAAGGTGAGTTGACTCATTTCTAATATTCCTAATGAGCGTTTTATTAGTTTCATAGACCACAAAATGAATGGATGCAATAAATTACACTGTAGTATATGGATTTTGGAAGGTTTTGCTCAGTAGTGCGGGAAGCCAAAAAAAAGCTTGTTTAATATATGTATGTAGCCACAGGAAATGATCGCAAACTATCTATCTTCTAGAATTATCCATCTTTTCCTCTGAAATACTGTACGACTGCTGTGGTTGGTTGAATTTCTAATCATGGCGGCAACTTTCCGCAGCCCACAGGGACCCGTCTCTGGAGGCCACAGTATATGACCCATAGTGCGACTGTGAAATTAGCAACCTTGCTCGTTGGACGCCATAAAACTCAGAAACCACAGAATGGCTTTTACCGTGCAAAGCTCAAACTTTGCCAACAGTTCGAAATTGGTTGATGCATTTGTTTGAGATGCTGTTTGGAAACGAGGTTAACGCTGACTATTTCATCAATAAAAGAAAAGCCATGTGTGTGTTGTCAAAATCACAAAGTGAAAATGTCGACAACCCTCAGCCCTCCTATCTTGAATTGTTTCTCTTGCTTGGCTGGGTCAACTTGAGTCCTGGGTGTGAAGTTTATTGATCCGTCCTGAGAAAGAGATTGAAAGCTGCCAGTGACAGTTTCCAGCAGATAGTGGAGTTTAAGTCTCTGTGTCTGCCCGTTCCTTCTTTGACAAACCATGTGATGAACGTACAATTAAAGCCAGTGTGTAGAAAGTAAAGAGACAGAAGCGACCGACCAGAGTCTGAGACTGAGTAAGTGTAAAGGTGAGGCCGTAAGAAAAAGTGTGATGTAGATAAGAACAAGAGGAGCTGGGATGAGAGCAGAGAGACAAAATTAAGCTATAAACAGGAGGCAGGATTGGCAGTGATACAATACAGAGTGTAGTATAGACATCATATTTATGGATCATTCATTTCATTTGAATGCATCGTTCCTCACTTACTCACAAGAGGCTTCGCTCATCACGACACACCTCAAATAAATATCTCAAGGAAAAATATGGAGACGCTGCTAAGTCTCCTCCACGGCACCGCTGCAGTGCTTAATTTAATATGATGGGCTCGATAAAGAATGCATCTGCCACTCCAAAAGGAGTCTGTATTAGTAAGTCGTTTTATTTTAATTTGTCAGTCAGCTGAACATGCGTGCTATTTTTAAAAGGAGCACCCTCCTGCTTCATGCTCGGTTATTTTACCACCCAACTTCATTCTCCACATTGTGTTATCCTCGATCTCAGCCCCTAAGTCAATTTTCTCACTCTTCATCTCAGGTTCCTTTGGTACTCCTTTCCTATATTCGTCTTCCCACTCCTCTTTAATGCCCCGCCACCCATTTCTTCTCTTACTTTTTTCCATTTCCTCTCCCCGCTGCTCCTTTTCCTCTGTGGCTTGTAACTCCCACCAAACTTCTTCCTACACTTTTCATAACTTTAATATTCAAACACCTTACTGCTGATTTTGTGCCAACACTCTAGTGCTTTATTTTATATTTTAGTGTCATTTTTTTTTAAGAGCTGGTAATAAAAACTGAAATAACTCCATTGTAATTCATCCACATTTGGCATGAGGATATCTGCTAAACACTTCCTCTGGCTGTATTTATTCAAATCACATTTATTTAAAGCGGTTTATTTTGCTCCCAATTCTCCCAGTGTGCTCCTGTTTTACCTGTGTTATATCTAGAACATGGTTGTGATCTCATCATCAAACCACCAACAGACCCCTGTAAACACCACTTCCTGTCCAGTGCTTCTCGTGTATAAATGTATTTATGGGACAACTTCTACGATGTTGCAGTTCCTATTAGTCCTCGAGAGATCACAGGTTACTTCTGAATTGACATTTGTTTAAACTGACATGCCAATATAATAAAAGTTCAAATGTCAGTATGTAGGCTGCTAGGATGTTCATTACCGTTATTGAAATTGTGATTAGCTACACTTCTGTTTGATTATCAACAGTGATATCTGTGTACAGCAAGTCCTGCCTCAAACAGCGAAATTTGCAGCAAAGTGTAACAACTGCACTCGATTTCATCTTCTCTCCCAACTTTAGTGACACCTCTGTTTCCACATTCTAGTTTCCATTCCCTCCATCTCTACCTTTCGTTCTCGTCCATTATCAGTCTCGCACATCCTCCCGGTCCAACATCTGTCTAGTCTAGAGAGAGTTGAACTAGGGACTGATAGTGTGGACTCCAAAGGGCCACAGGTTTTGATTTTGCTGATAAATTGCTCCTCAATGGTTAAAGTTATGTCAGATATTGAAATCAGCTGTTGCACTGTTTATTTAAATGAAAGCCTGGAGAATCTAAGAGACACATGGTTCAGACTCACAGGTTAGGTCACTTTTCTTTAATTCTTTCTCATTGTCCTGTACAATATTTTCACAATAATTTAGTCATCCCATCTCCTTTCAGTATTTCTCTCTCCTCCAGCTGTAGGTGACACAGCAGCACCTGCAGTGGATTGACAGTCCACACAGCTGCTGAACCACTCCAGGAAACCGAAGCACATGAACACTCATATTTACACACATGCACGCTGCATCCACTCCACAACAGTGTAAGACAACTGGGGCGGTTTGTGTGCATTCACACAGTGGACAAATTATCTGCAACAGTGCTGGAGGAGTCTGTAAATGTGAGCTTGCACTTGCATCATACTTTACTGTAAGTGTACGTCTGCTAAAATGAGTCAGCGTGACAGTGAACATTACACTGCCATAAGCTTAGACATGACTCATGCACAATATACTGCTACACTCATTTAGTATAAATACATTAACCTGAGACCAATTTTGCTGCCTGTTCCAGCATCAGAAGGCAAAAGCAACAGTCTACAAACTGCTGACGTAACGTATTTTTTTTATGTTCTAATCACATTCAGCTCTTAAGCTACATTTTCGATAAATAAAAAGCACATGAGGCTTGTGCTATTCCAGTAAACGCCATGATGGAGGGCATATTCTTTCACTTCCAGCTACCTGACCTCAACTTTCCATCTCTCTAAGCAACTTCCTTGCATTTAAATACGCTATCATTTGCTTTGGAAGCCCTTCCAAAATCAATGTAAATCTTTGATGTAAAAGTGCACCGTTGTCTTTCCAGCAGAACGTTCTGCCTTAGGGAACTACGTCCTGAGGGGCCTTGCTACGTGTATTGGTTTGCATTAAACCACACAGTAAATGGAAGGACACCGCTTAGCAAGCTAATTGTAAAAGCAGTGCCTGAGTTTAGGAATGGAGCTGGCAGCGATGAAGAGGAACAGAGGACGTTCAGCCACACACAGGAACAAATACCACCAAAAAATTAGCTCTGTCCTTTTTACAATTTTTAACTTTTCTTTTGCTGCAAACTTTGGAGCATTTGTTGACAGCAAGTTGTGAATGGTTCATGAATAAGACAATGAAATATACAATGAGTTGGCAGTTTATTAAGTAGCTACACCAAGACACACCATCAACCTGAGGTAAAGGTATTTCATTTTGTCTATGCACATGTATGTCAGTGTTATATGTAGGCAAACGTCTCATTAAAATGATGGGAGAGTTTCAGGATAACTGTTTAACTTTTTGGGAGGAAAAAAATAAATCAAGTCAATTGATCTTAGCCAGGTTTCAGTAAGACAATGCAGCTTGAAATAAAATCACTGAAATTGAATAATTTATTGAAATGTGGTTAGACATTTACAAAGGCAATCTAAGTGAGAGTACAGTCTGAAGGGAAGGCTGGATAGTTTTCCGAAAACTGAAAGTTGATATGTGGATCATGTTCGGTTTCCAGGAGTCGGAGTCTGACAGTACTAACTGGTACAGCAATCTGCTGGACTTTCTGGTAGTGACATATACAGACACAGTACTACAGAGACGGGGGCAAAATTTACAGCAGCTTGTCACTGCCTCTCAAGAAGGATTATGACTTTTACATATAGATGCCAAATACAGTAGGTGTTTAAACGCAGCCATGTGGAGAACTGACAGGCTCCCATCATGGACAAAAACAGAATCCATGCTGGGTCGGTTGGTTAGAATATGTGAAGGTTTGCAGGAGCTCAGTCAGCAGAGGGATTGAGATGAAGGATGGACTGAAGCACGAGTTTTCCACAGTGGTCATATTCTGGAGGCAATGGGTCTAGCACCTGGTCTGCTGAAGGCCCCAGTGGCAAAGAGGCAGAGTCAGTCATCAGATGTGGTTAACATCATCCACAACAACAAGCGTATTGCTCAGATGGGGTTCAGGTAGGTCAGAGGACAGCGAAGGCTGCTCCCATCTCCTTTATCCAGAATGATAAAATTTAATATTTAAAATCAGTGCATTTACAGGCAAGAGTTGAATAAACTGAAAATGAATAAAAATGTAGGAATCATTGCAGGGCTTGTATTGTATAAAGTGAACAAAGCTTTTAAATAATTTTTGTGACTTACTATCTTCAACCATTATTTTTACTGTGAAAATGTTTGGAGCATTCAGAGTTTTAACAAAGAGGGTATATGCATAAACACCTCAGGAGGTGATGTGCTGACTGACTGAAGATTTACTAAGCGATGCATCACAATACAACTGCAAATCACAAAAAAAAAGACAATCGAATTCAACTCAATTCATTTCCCCATCGTTCAGTCTATTACAGCTATAATTGAGGCATAACCAGAGCACTTTAATATAGCTCCGTTCTGCTGTATACCAGAGCCATCAATGTGAGATCACTGGAACAGTAGCTCATGCCCCCAAGATGAACACTAATATGAGTCTGCAGCTGCCTCAATGTTTTTCTCATTAAAGTTCAAGAGTAGGGTTTTTGTTGAGTTTTAAAAGTGTTTTTTTTTTAAGCAAACTTCATGGATTCTCTTTTTACACAATCTCATCTGCAGGACTCAGCACCCTGGTGAAATCATGTGAGGGGAGTCAAGTGTGATGTTTTCCCATTCGAGGTCAGTTTGTGAAAACACGCTGCAGGGATGCTTCCATTCCCACGACTGCTGCCGCTGAGACTGCACTCTTGCAGAGCGGTGCATGCCTCCAAGACTTCCGAGGATCAGTCGGTCCTTCTGTGGGAACCTCGGGGTCCAACCTCTCCCACAGACATCACACGGCCTTTCTTTATGAGCTACCCTCGACTCACACATACATGCCTGTACATGCATGCATGCGACTGATGGACACGCTCAACCTCAAAGGGGAACCGTTGCTATTACTTCTGATCCTCACCCACCCTGATTAAAATGTGACAGCTTGCTTATTGCTCTCCTCCTGCCTTTTTTCTGTGCTGTCAGCCATTGATTTCCCTGGCCTGATCTAATCCTGGGTTCACATAGCTGAGCATTAATTAGAGGGGGAGATGCAGCAGGAGTGAGAACAAGGGAGAGCCAGTACAACACACACCCAAGGCTTAAAAACCGCAGGTTCAAAGTTGGATCAAGGGCGGGTAGAGAGAGAGAGATGCACAGAATCTCTGAGTCAACCATCTGCTTTTATTCCATTTGTGTTTTCCACACCTCGGGGCCTCCCGTAAACTACATTTGGTAATCAGATCCGCCGCTTCTCGATGGCAGTGCCCTCCTTCTCACTTTCCACACTCTCCGGTGCTATTTTTCTTTCCGCTCCTGCTCTCCCTGTCGGGGTGCAGGCCGCTTGGATCTGAAACCGCTGTATCTGTCACTTTGGAATGGAGCACTCCGAAGCCCCCGCTGTAAGGAGCACCGGGTCCCTTTCTGCCTTCATGGAAACTTGATTGAAGAGAGTTGAAAGGACCTGTCTGCCTGCTTGGGGAAAGAAGGGTGGAGGAGCAACACCCAACTATTTTTTTTTCTTGGTCTGTGTGGCTTTGCTTCCATCTACTGGGTGGAGGGGAAACTGCTGGGAGACATGGCAGGGGCGGGGTGGGGTGGGGGGCAACAGTGTTAGAGACAGCTTACGTGTCTTGCATCAGTGAGAGTTTATTGCAAATCATTGAAAGGATCATTGTAATGAGTTACTAACTTATGACACTTATTGCTGAGTTCTGTAAACAACCAAGCCATCTGTCTCCTCAGGATCCTTCACTCACATCCCTCTCTGCTCCGGGATCTTTCCACATAAACTTAACACAGCTCACAGTGCATGACTGGAGGTTGTCTCAAAGATATCTTAAACATTTTCTGTGCATGCTAAGGGTGTAAAGAATGCATTAAAATGTGAGGACTAAAGGTTGGAAAAGTGGCATTGGTTAAAATCAAACCATATCATTTTTTAATTGAAATTAGAGGTGGAAAATGATTCACATGAGAACATGGATTTTTATCATCTGAGATGCTGATTCAATTCATATTTTAAAAAAACACCACATTTTTCATTTTTTTACAACCATGGTTTCTACATTTTGAAGGGCACGTTGTGTGGCCTGCTGCAGCACACAGATGTGATAGACTGATATTTGCACTTCGGTAGACACATTGTGAAATTCTCAGGCTGTTACTCCACTATCAGCTCACTAATAAAGGAAGGATTTACTCAAACCCATATGAAATCCTGTGAAACTGACAATCAAGCTAACTAACCTTGGTCAAGGTCACTGACTGAAATCCTGATAAATGACGCAGGTGACAGTGTGTTGGAGAATTCAGTTCTTGTGTTTGATGTTTAAGCAACTGTGGTCATCTTCATTGCTTAACGTCAACGATTCAACCTTTAGATGAGTAGTAATGCATGATGCAAAAACGAAAAAAGAAACACACGCATAATGAAATCCTGTTTTTTACTACTGTCCATTAATTACATGTGCCGTCCTTCATGTACAAGTAACACAGACTGTTTTACGTCAGTCTGAATTTCTACCTTGAAAATAAATTGCAGCCTTTGAACCGCTGGCCTGCTGAATTACTGCTGACTGATTAAAAAATAACAGAGCTGAGTGTCAAAGGTAATCACGTCTTTCAATAAACACTGATAGATTGTGAGAAGTTGTGCTGCAGAGTGTTTGCTGAAATGACAAAACATTTAATCTAATTTCCTGTTGGAATTAATCATTACACCATTAATGTGCACACAGGAAGTACAGCGTACTTAACAATTATGACGTCAGCACAATTGGCCAATAAAATGAGATTTGATTGAGGTCCTCCTAGAGCACACAGGAAGTGCCTTCACTAACAATGTATATGGACTGTTATAGCACACGTGCTTGAAAAACATGATAATTCAATGGAACTAAAACAGTGAACTCTAGTCTCTCTCATGTTTGCTCAGGAAACAAGTCTGTCTTGATACCAGTCGAATGATTTTTTGAATTTATAGCAAAGACAATATTCCACAACCACGATGAGAACATTACGACAATCAAAGGTTGTTAGCCCTTGTGCTGCTACATGGCTTGTAAATAAAACGCTTTGGACGGGAAATGAATTCGCTGCACATTTGCGCTCATTACGATGAGGGTAAATTGTTAAGTGTGGCGTGGCTGCCTGTGGGCCAAAGCACGATGAGTACTTTCACATGGGTTTTCTGGTTGGCAGCAGCTGTCTTCTGCCAATTAGACGCATCGCCTGTGCGTGTGTATGTGTGTGCACATCATCTCCAAACAAATACATCCCAGTCCTCCTTACCCTGCGGGCACATGCTGCCTGAGCCTTGGCAAGCCTCCTGACAGTGTTCATACACAAACACACACCATCCTCACTCTCGCATTAGATCCCCCCAATCTCCCCATACCCGTGTCCCTGCCCCCACTAGGCCCCGAGTTGCTCTAGGGTAGACAAACACACACACAAACTCCCTCTCTCATCAATTCAGATCTAACGCCGTCTAAATGTGGAACAAGCTGTGGTGTAGAAGAAAGAGAGATGCGGCAGTTTGCAGAGAAGCTGAGGAGCTAGTGAAAATTAAGCTGTAATTGAACGATATTTTATGTTATTATAACAATTCACATGTGATGAGACACTGGATAGAATATAAATATCCACTTGATGACAGAAATCACTCCTGTTCTGGTTCATTTAATAAGACGGGTTAAAATTCACGTTTTGCTTTTGCTCATAAGGTGCTTGCTGATCAGGCAACAATCTAACGTTGGGCACAGATTCTCTATTGAAAGATCATAGAAATATTATAAAGACATTCTAGGAATACTACGGCAGCAGTGTGATTCTTTGATCCTCCCGCTCTTCTGTGGCTTACGTTGCTACTTGTCATGCTACTCTATAGAATATATAGGCTACTATATAGAATAGAATTGAGTATTTATCGTTTATAGTTTAGAAAATATTATGGATCCATGATGAAAATGACAAAAGCGCAGGACTGAGAGAAGAAGATGACAAATCAATCTGCTACTTCAGCACCACAGATTCATCAATTTATTGATTCATCAGTAAGATAAAGGATCAATGAGTCAACATATTCAATTTATCAACCTCTGTCCGTGCTCTCTCTCTGCTATCAGGGGACGGAGGGGGGGCGGCAGGTTAACAAGGGGGACACATTTTGATCATTTTGCTAACAAGCATCCTACTGTACACCTGTAGTGATGTTTTACCTGCTGATTTAAAACAAGAATGAGGAAATTAGTTTCAAATTTGTGGTTAGTGGAGTGCTGGGAGCTATTTACAGGCTCTTATCCCATGAACTGTGTGTCCTTCACTCATGTTTTTAATCCACTTCATTGTAATATGAAACACATCTGGCAGTTAAGTGCACAGATCTAGATGAAGGTCTGTCTCTGGGCAAACAAAAAAAAAAAGCATGAATGTGGGAGAACATGACTTTATTTGAAAAGGTTCGGCAATACTTTGGAGTTTAGTGGTCCACTTTTTAACATTAGTCCCAGGAGGATGCCGTGCACTGTTTGCACAAAATACAATTTCATCTTGCCAAGTTTGTTATTAAGTTATTAAATCCAAAATGCACCCAAATGCATGGCCTCATTAAAGATAAACTCTTCTTTTTAAATCAGTACAGATTTGTAAGAGATGCGAACAAACTAACCAACATAATAATGGTATATCCCTTTGCATCACACTTAAATATCAATAAGAGACATTAAGAAACATTAGTATAATCACAGTAATTAGTGCACTTAATAGAGACAAACAGATGGCTTCTGTTTGTTTCTGTAGGCTTATATCCTGCATTTTACACTGGATGACAACAAGTCAGACTTTACAGAAATTCTCTGTTGGATTGCTTAATGGGTGCAAGGGACATTTTAAAATAGGACACTGTGCTGTTTCACTATTCCAACAAGAAAGTCTCAACTTACATATTTACCGTCATCAAGAGCTGCAATCACATCTCATCTTTCCTTATGTTCTTAAAAGACACATTAAGCAAAACATCAGTGAAAGGGAGGTGGTGATGAGTAGCATTTAATGGCTGTCATTGTTTATGAGGAGATGATGAATGGCGGCGAAGACGGACTGTCGTGTCTGGGATGCTTTTCTCTTTCTTCAGGACGCAGAAAAAGAAATGCTTCACTTTTAACCTCAAGAAAGAAATAATGGATGAAAAGGATAAAAGCTTCAGTAATCCAAGATCCCGTAGCCAGACTGCCCTCTTAACAGCGAGTCGAACAAAACTCACACAAGCAGACGTGTGCGCACTAATAAGCACTAATGAGGGTTGTGTGCCAGTTTTGACAGCTGTGTTTGTGTGAAACCTTTGGGCGCTGAGACCTTAAACAGGCTGCCTGCCCATCCCTGCTGTTGGCCTGGCTCAAGCTGATGGCGCACACACACACACCCTCACACACACATACACACACGTAAACACAAACAAACACTAAAAGCGATTTGAGAACTGGCAGATAAGGAATACATTTTTCAGGTGACCCCTTGTTTTTACCCACACACTAAAATTGTGGGAAATTATGAACTTTTCACCGACTGAAAACACCATTATTCCGCCTAAAAGAAATGAGGGGGACTCTGTAACCATCGACCATCGCTATCTCACAAGACAGAGAGATCTGAAAATGACAGCAGTCTGTTGGAAGGTCACAGCCTGTGCACTACATATCCATTTGAGCTTTTTGGCATGGCGATCTGCTATGATAATGGCCGCCCGGAGGGGGAACTCTGGATGGATGGAGCTGTTTTAATCGCAGAGTGGCAGACCTCTGTGACCTTGTCGGGAGGTGTCCTAGGTCCAGGTGACTGACTCCCCACAGGCACGGCGCGTAGCGGGGAGCGTGGCTCGCCTCTGATGCAGTGGAGGGTTTTGGGAAGAGAAAGATGAGACAGGGAGCTCGGATAGATGTTAAAAAGATGTAGCAGCAGAGAGATGCAGGATAAAGTCGAGTGTAGTGCGTCAGGAACAAGACGTGCAGGGAAAGCAGCCTGGTAGACGAGAGTTGAGTGATGGCGGAAAAGTAATTATTGATGTGCCGCTGTTGTTCTACTGGCCACTTACAAACAGCATGCCGACCATTTGTCACTGACACCACCTCTCAGCAGCAGGTGCCGTTCAGAAATGAGACTGAAAGACTGAAATGGGATGCGGGGCATAAACCACTAACCATACAAGCAACAAGCAAAAGCAGCGTATTTATAACAGTTTAGAAGATGTTGAGAACACAAATGGATAAAGGAACAGTGGGTTTTTGCTCCACAAAAGTTTCTATGGACATTTCCACCTCAAACCTTGGTTACTTTTTGAACCACAGTTAACGGAAGTGAAGTGAGCTACAAACTTTTCAGAGATGCTTTTCATGCCTCAAATGTAGGTTTTTGGTTTCTCATTTAGCCACATCACACTGAAGCAAGTACGCAGCAAAAAAGAGACCTAAGAAAAGAGGTACAGTACAGTGGAAGTGTATTTCCATACTTTTCCTTTTACATATATTTCATAATGTAATGAAATAATAGATATAAACAGCAGAAAAAGTATCAGTTGAGACCAGACTCCTACTGTGATTATCCTTTCTGAATATACAGCACGCACACACACACGCAAGCAGAGGGCTCTTTTTAATTCACTTCTGGACTTCACTTTCCCCAAAGAGTTGCGAGCTTGCAGTACTGAAGCCAAGATCTTTTCATTCCCGCAAAGTCAGAGCATATTCATTCAGTGTCTGTCTGGGAACCTGGCAATTCCCAGCAAGCATAGCATGGTGACAAGAACGATCTTCAATCCAATCAATTCATGGAAAAAATAATTTCCTTCTGCACACTCACAAACCCACAGATGTCCTTTCTGAACTGTTTTGGACATGTTTAAAACCGAGGACGTGTCGTGAAAACAATGTCAAATCCACTCCGGAGACCATAATTGTGGTTTGGCCTCCAGGGCATTTCATTAGAAAATGAGTATGGGGTTGCTGTGACATGTGGATGTTATGGATTGCCAGATGGATGGAAGGGTCAATTATTAAAATCCTGACTGATGGTTGTGGTATACAACAGCTCGGTTTGCCCAAAGTGACACATCCTCTGTCCTTTAACGCAACCTCATTCACACGGTTGAATCAATGACCGTCTAGACACTTAATCTGTAATTGTATGCAGCATTTTCTGCAGGTGGCTGGGTCAGTGAGAGGAGAAGAGAGGCTCGGCACTCGTGTTTGTTCGCGTCGAGCCTCTCGGAGGCGCTGGATACCGTGTTGGCTGTGTTGTATCTGTCTCCTGGCACAGCTGTTGCACCAGGGTGTTGGCACTTTAGAGGTTGGGCTGTGTGTGTTGTCACTGTCTGCCACCTGTGTCTATGCTGGCGGGTTGGGTTTGGCATTCATTGTGAGACATTTTCGCCTCTCCCTGGGTCCATGTTTCACACTCTGAAAAGCCCTGCCTCAGCTGAAAGAAGTGCTTAGTCCAACTGTGCAGATTGAGCATCATGACTCAAATTGTTCTAGGCCACTGCAGGAATGTGTGAATCGATGACTGGGACAAAAAACTGGATCTACGGGATTTATGCATCAATATGGTGCAATGAAGCACCTTAATTTTTACTACATTAAAATATATACTACATTAAAATATATACAGTATATCTCCGACCCCTATACTGTGTAGTACTGCCTCAACGTTCTTGCTTCATAACACTGCGTCAGCCTGAAATGTGGGTTGCAGCCCAACTCACCCCCATTCATTCAGGCCTGAGCTCAGTCATGCAGCTCGGACTTGAAAGCTCACACTTTTTTCCAGCCCAAACTCAACCCAAAGCCAATGTTTAACCATGTGTTAAAGTTATAATACTTAAGTCATTGACCCAAGGTTAGACAGCAAGTGTAGTTTATTACTACAGCGAACTCTCACAGCACACACTTGATCAGCTGCTTTGTCAGAACTACGACAGATGAGCAACTGGTGAATGTGTTTACAGTGGAACCAAACAAACTCACGTTGAATTAATAAAAGTAAATGATCAGTCAGTTAATAATAATTTCACCCTTGATCTGATTTTATGTAGTTTTTAAACACAACAGCAGTGCACAGCAATAGGATTTGATAACCTCGCTGAGGAGTTCGTGGTTGCTCCTTCTTGTTCCATTAATCCCTGCAATAGTTAAAACTGAACTGTTGGCAGAAATTACCATTATCTAGTTATGTAGACAGTGTTAATCTCTGACACATACATTGCAGTACTTGTGAGCACTTTACAATAAGAGCCATGTTTCAAGATTGAATGCCTTTTATGAAGCAGTAGGAAATGTTGGTTTGCATTAGCAGTGACTTAATTCAGCTCTGATACAGCGTTAGTAAAGTAAAAGCAGTAAACACATATACACAGTTTCCTGTGAATCCCTCATGTGTGAATTTTAATACAGTGCAACAATGGTGGACATTGCCAAAAACAATGAAACTGATATATGGATTGGTGATTGCAGAATGTAAGTACATTAAATGACTCTTACTGAGAAAATGTCAGCCATAAACTGTATCAAAAAAATGGGGTCTGATTTTAGGAAGATTATAACTTTAAAGATGTTAAAACACTGGCTTTGGGTGAACAAGCAAGAGGGATTGACAGAATATAAAGATGCATTCAAAGCAAAACTGCAGCCTGCTCTTTAGTAGCTGATTTGTCAAGATTAACAAGTCAATAAGCTGTAAATATGGAGACATGCATTGGGGTAATGGTGTAGCTCTCACCAAGCATTACATAGCCAACCACCACATACACAATTTTTAAATCTCTCCCTGCTGATGCACTGCAGCACACCCTGGAAAAGCCATAACAATAAACCAGTTAACTTCCAACCCCCGTTTCAGAGAGAAGAGAAAGGCTCAAACAAATGTGGGCGTCCGAGAACTGGACTCACGTAGAAAACCAGAGTTACAAGACAAAAGCATTAATTGTTAGCAACACAGCACGTGTATCTTCCCTATTGGCAAGCATGATAGTAATTTGGAGTTACTAATTGCCTTTCTTAGAAACATAATCATTTACCATAACTCAGTAATTATTGCTGATTACTGAAAACTGAAAGCAATCAATTAATGTTATTTCCAGTGTCAGAGTTTAGCGTAACACATGCTCACATGATTGCCTTAAGCCAACCAACAATAGAAAATCAATTTCACACAACTATCAATAAGGCAGCTGTTCTTGTGATTTAATATGATGTTAATGTCTATAATGTTGAGATAATTATATGCTGTGCCGTCCCTCATGATCGCGAAGGCATGCAGTTTACTTTGCACTGAGAAATAATTACATGAACAGTGAGCAAAATGGTAATGAGTTCAGAGAAACGGAGTCACAACTGCGGCTGAATGTTAATCTGATCCGAGTGCTTAACTTCACCTACACATTCGCTGGTGTCTAATCCACGTGTTTGCAGAAAAAGAACAAGAGTAGGCAGTCAGATGCATGCGGCTTCTATCTGCTCTTTGAAAGTGACTAAGCTTGTTAGGGAGGGCTTGGAAAACATTGCTTCAACTCCTCTAAAAATACATTTACAATTAAGGCGGAAATCCAAAGACTCGCCGTGATTTGAGTGATTGAAATTGGATCACAAAGAGCTGTGTATTCCCTGCTGAATGCACTTGCTTGACTTTATTTAAATAGGAGATCTAAAGATTGCAGTGTTAATCATTGTTAGGCCTTGTTTTCTCGTGCGTTTACCCATTTAATTCTTTTCAGGTTCAGACATAACCCAGCATGAACAGGGTGGAAAGTGGGGTCACACCATGGATACTTTGCTGGTCAACTGAAGGGTCAACACAATTAGAAACCTCGTTCACATTTGTGGTCACATTTGTGAAAATACTACTGCAAGAAGGTTAAGAGTCAAAACTGCAATTAAACTCATGTTCTTCCTCCTGAGAATGACCAGTCTAAACTGCATAATATCAGCTATTTAGTTTTTATGATTGAAGACATTTAAAAAGGCCCAAACACACACTCACCTAAGCACACATTGTCACACAGATGCAGAGCAGAGGTGGCAGCTAATCACCGGCAGATAATTTAATAACCGTATAAAATGTGACAGATCATAAATCAGTTAAAGATGTAGTAAACCCCAGTAATGCTTCTCACATAAATTAATTATGACCTCGTAAGGATGTATGGTATAACACGCTTTATCATATAGTAATCATATGGGCTAATAATGCAGCTCATTTGAACCAAGAACATTAACTCTAGTTTTATATTATTTTACTTCTTCTCTTCCTTCTCCTCATTCATATGAGAATAAGATTTATATCACTCGTGCCATTCCTGCCGTCACAAGTCAAAATGTCTGCAGCAGAAGAGATCATATCATTGTTGCACCAAAAACATTTTTCATCAAAAGATGTACCAAGGACGTGTGAATGATTTCGGCGGCTGTGTTCTGTTCTTGCTCCACAGGTATGGTCACCAATGGAAACAATCGTCACGCATTGCCAACATCTTAAGCACACTTTAGAGACGGGATCATGCATTTGCCACCAAACATTTACACCAGCTCAACTCTGATCCTCACATTTCTCTCCTGTCTCCCCTCTGCCCTTCTGTCTTTGTCTTTTTCTTCCAGGATCTCGTGGAGACGGGGACATAAAGATTAAAGATGAGACAACGGCCCCACCCTCTGCCTCGTCCTCCAACCTTCATCCTCCATACAGGCCACCCATTCATTAATCAGACAATACCATCACACCCAGTAAAAATTATTCATAATCTGTTGACTCATCCGAAGAGCAGAATGTCAGAATATTTATCCAATTTGCTTTAAAATGCAAATAACAAAACCCAGGTATAGCCATTGTACGACACATAATCATCTCTAACAAAACACACTGATGGAGGCCATCCATCAGCATGTGACTCATACATAAACATCGGATGAGTCGAGAAGCGCAGACAATTTTCTTGAACAATAAAAGCCTTCGCATTTATGCAAACATGTGGCACAGTTCCACATCTGTACATCATGTTTTGCACGTCACTAATGAGCAACAGCAGGAAGTCCCGGCTCTGCATGCATCGTTCAGTACTGCCGCTTCCAAATTCCATTCGTTCTGCTCAAGGTTAATTGTTTTCTGGGACAGACACAAATGGCTTGTAAGTAGCATGTTCATGCAGCTGTTGGAACATGTTTACGTCGTGTGCTTGTGTGCGCGTCTACCGCCGTCAAACCACATCAGCCTCACAATTAATGTCAAATCATAAATAAAATAGGCGTGCGTATGTTTACCCGCCTCCCGCGAATGCTACGCGGCGACAAACACACAAATGCATTCTCTGAGTAAACGCTCAGCTGTGCTTTCGCATGAATAAACAATCAGTCCACGTCAATCAGTCAAACAGAGACACACAAATGTGCACAAACAGGTTAGAAAAACATCTGCACACATTGCTATCAGCAGTGATTAGGCCGGTGTGGAACCAGGGAGAATCTCCAGGTTAGGGACCGAATTTTGACAGTTCATCCAATTGCATAAATACTCTGCCATGCTGACCTGAATGTTGCCTAACTGGCTCATTAAAGGATTTTTACTTGCAACCACCAAGCACAGTGGGAACTAGACAAAGTTTGGTCGTATTCTAGTGTCACATTTTTTTGTGGCTCCATATTAGAGAAATTTACATATGCAGCAGGAAGGAAAATTGAGAACTTCAAGAAAATAGTTTCATGATCAGAAAAGGATTATTCCTAGTACTTTTACTCTAAGGGTGTTGCAGCAAGAGTGACATGGTTCAGAATAGGGAGAGACAATAGGATAATGATAAGGACGAATAATAATGATGAAGCAATGATGATTCTTTTTACAGGCAATGTCTAGATGTTTAGAAGTGTTCTGTTTTTTTTCCTTAAACAAAAAACCATAAGTGTTGTGAAAAAGACATCCACAATCAACAAATGTCCATTGGTTTACAAAAACTAAATGCTGTTGCAAAATGGCTCCGAGATAATTAATGCTCACCTTTTGTTTTTTGTCAGCATAGAGATGCAGCATTTCAATTAGCATCTCCATCCACTGAGCACTCAGCTTTTAATCAACCACCTTTGTGTCACTGGATTGAGACATTTTAACAAACACTCTGTGGCCTCATTTCTGACAAACACTTTTAGTAGCCTACCCTTGAAACCTACATATACCTAAACCACTGATCTGTTTTGTGTTGCACCCCTTCACTTTTCCAGCTGCTAGGAAACAACAGATGAGACTTTTCTTGACCTTCAGAGGCTGCAGCATTTATTAAGTGACACAGTGCAATCTGTAATGCACATTTACTGCCAGACTGACAACTTAGTGCTAACTTTTTCATTCTGCTTTCACCATCACTTACCCACTCAATCACAAACTCCCTGCACACACATTAAGCACTGAGCTAAAGTGCTCTTATAACAAGAACACAATGGAGGACATTGAATGTTTCATGTTCTTTCTTTTCAGTATGTGGTTGTTTATTACAAGGAGACAAGCTTTGATTGAGAAACGGCTGCAAGCAGCAAAAGACTGCTGAAGGAAACAGGAGAGTTGGGAAATCCCACGTTGGAGCGCAGACGAAGAGACGATTCTCTCTGACCAATTAGCAGACTGTAGTGTTTCTCGATCCACCTTTAAGTACCGGATTACTTTTCTAGGTACCTCAACAGAGAGGCAATGAAAAAACACGACAGAATGGAGCGATCCTGTTGGTACGATCCACAACATTTGCCTTAGGAACTGAATTGAAACTAACCAGACCTATTGGTGAAAATGTGTCTTATTATGCAAAAGTGAAAAGTCTTTATAGATCACAGGAATGAAAATGGCCCATGCCCCATGTAGGTGGTATAGAGCCTGAGGGCATATGTGCAGCATGAGAGGAAAATCATGCTTAATAATCAAAAATCACTGAAAGCTAAGGGGTCGTACATGTGTGAAAATGTTTGTTTCAGCTATAAATTATATAAAACCTCTGACTCCCCTGGGTGAGTTAGCAGCCTTCTGGCTTTCAAGAGGAAATGAAAAGGTTTACGGTGCGACCGGATTAAATGGCGTTATACATATTGTATAGTCATATTTATTTATTCAGGGACTCTGAATCTCCCCAGAAGTACAAGGCAAAATGAGATGAAAAATGTGCTGAACAGAGTGGAAGGAAGAGAGTAAGGTGTAAAATCAGCTCTGTACTCCGTGTTCAATATTACTCTTCCAAATCGCAGTCGTTCCGCTTAAGGTTAATTGCAATCCGGGGCAGACGCGGCTGCTTCTGTAACTCACAGGTGGGTACTGTGTGTTTGTGTGCCTGTCACACTAAATCAACGTCGCAATTAATGTCCAATTGTAAGTAAAATTGACATCTGAGTGTGTGTCCTACTCCTATTAGCACACACACAGATATGAAGGCAGTTTACCATCAGCAGGGTTGCCTGCAGCAATTATTAAGGTCGTTATGGCCCAGTTGTGACCGGCACAGTGGAGCTGTTGTTTGGAGACTTAATCGACAGGTGAACACTTTATTATTTTGACTGCTGGGTACTGGAGTCAAAACAAATAAATACACACAGGAAAGCACACACACACACACACACACTGATGCCCGGGCTGTCAGGCCTGACCTGACAGCCGCCTACCCTCTGGTTCCCTGCCAGGTCAGACTCGTTAACCGTTTTCCACAGCCATTTAAAGCCACTTAGCCCAGGAAACAACTCGCTCTCTCCATCTCTCCCGCGCCTCACTCGTTCAATCTTGCTCTCTCAACCACTCTTGTTTGTTTTATTTTTTTCCCCTCCGCCTCGTCTTTCTCCCCCATTGACTGGGTTCTGGCCATTTAGCAAAGCCTGTTAGGACCCATTGTATTTCCAGAGCAATGGCCAGTCGAACCAGCGCTGCCTAATCGGAGCGCAGGGAATTCATCACAATCTTAAGGGAAAGAGAGCTGTTGATGCCATTTGTTTTTCCTCACACACACATACACACAGCTCAACTACAAAGCACCACTGTCGACATTCAGACCATTAAACTCACACAATCATAAATATACAACTCCACAACTGCCTATCAATCACATTTAAGCCACCAGAGTATTATAAGCAATTGTTTTTGAGTTGCTTTATGATACGCAGGTCATACAGAGAGGAATTAGCATATGTGAGAACGGCTATTGAGACTAAGCTGTATTTTGTCAGCGCTCGCTGCCACATCTGGCAAGCAGACACTCAAACTGATTGGATCATGCCAATCAGGCAGGCAGGCGGTCAGTCAGTCATTTGCACAGACAAACTGCTGCAAAGCCAGTCAGAAATCAGGTCAGCAAAGTGCCGAGCCAGCAAGTCTGCAACGCATGAACAAGACTGGAAAAGTGCCACAAAACCAACACAAAAAATGGAATTTAAAAAAAAACCAAAAACATGGAAATCAGGTAGAAAGTCATGCTAATCAAACAGCTACTCGTTCATTAATTCAGTCATCAAGACGTCCATTTGAGCAACTGAATTTGATTTGACAAATGGAAGCATTAAAACTTGGGCAAATGCTGAATCAAAGTGGAGCTGACAGGCCCGTTTGTCTTGGTTTTAATGACAGGATGCTCAATTAGTTTTCATTACTAATGTAATTTGTTCTCTAATGTGGTTAAATGAACTTGGGGATGGAAACCTTTTTGTTTAATTGTCTAGAAAACAGAGACCTTCATATTTTGTGGAGTGTTTATTTGTCTTATATTGACTTTTACGTCAGGAAGTTTGTTAGAATCAATGTGACCACCTCTATGGTAAATTATAAAGATATGCAAGTTATCACACCAGCTGCCGTGTTGCCATTTCCAATCAAAGCACCTCCGATCATCGTGGGAAATATCAAGTGAAATGAGATGGTTAAATCTAAAGCCAGTCTGAATGATATGCAGCAGCAGGCCCAAGCTGGGTCAATTAAGCCAATTTCAAACCTGCACTGGACTCCGGTCCTGTCTGCCGCACATGAGGCAACACAAGAGTTTCTGAGCCACAAGGAACACAGGAAAGTAGAGTAAATGTAGTTTCTTACTGTGAAGTCGTCAAAGGGAAATGCAGGAGCAGAAGAGAAACAGAGGGCTGCGGTGGAATCCAGGTTGATCCAAAACGGGCCGGGACGGCAACAGAGAGTCCAAAAGTTTAGCTTGGCTTATATAGAGTCCTGATTGCTGATAGAATACAGCTGGGTGCACAGGTGAGATGATGAGGTGGGCGTGGCTAACAGGTGAGGTGAGGTGAGGCAGAGGCGGGGTGAGTGGAAAAGTAAATCTATGGCAGGTGAACAGTGACTATGAACTACTCTATGACAGAAAGACTGGTTTTAGCTTTGGACCAAATTTCAAAAAGTTTGAGCAGTGATGTGACCTCTGAAGTGATCTGGCTTACAGTTTAGGCAGTTTGACCTGGCTGCTGTCAAAAGATCTGTGATGAACCACAGTGAGCTTTATTTTTAACAGTAGTGGAGTCGAGCAGTGCTCTTGTTTTACATGTTGTGGCTAAAACTGAACTCTTGACTGAGCCTGCGCTGTGAAAAACACAGACTGCATCTTCCAGACATCTGCTGCTCCATATTTTTCTTTTTTCCTTCTTACTTTCCATTCATAGTAGAAATGCACAAAGCAAAGGTAAACCTCTCTCTCTCTCTTTGTCAACATTGTTGAGGATGCAGTCTTGTCTGAATAAACTTTATTGGAATTGTCAACGGGCAAACCAGTCAACTGGATTCATACAGTGTGAATATAAAAGGAGGATGGACATGGCATGAGGTGCATTTGCTCTGTCTTCCTGTTCCATTTCCATCTCCAGCTTTTCAGCTTTGTCAGCAAGGTCATCAGTGCTTTTTCAACATTGTACAGAAAAATAAATGCTTCAACTTTTTTTAATCTCTAATTAAAAAACAAACTTTGGATGGATTGGCATGACATTTGGTGCGTTCATGTTTCCCCTCAGGATGAATTGGTGCTTCTCTGAGTTTTGAGGTCAAAGTTTTAATTTGTCCAATACTTTGATTTATGAACAAATACCTAAATTTATAATGCCCCAATCATTTAAAACTGTTTTTTTACTCCAATGATTTCTCAGCACTGTGACAGATCCAAATAAACACTAAATAGGAAAACACTTACTTTTGTTGTTTTGTTCGACTCACATCTCAGTAGACTGAAAACACAAACTAATGCCACATCCAACAACACACAACAACGTACAGCTTTTTTCAGTATGACCTCAGTCTGGCCTAAAGAAGAGCATACACTTTATTCTTTAAAGTTTGAATGTTTAATGCATTTAAAGGTCATAAAAGCTCATTCATGTCAGGTTGGTGTCATGTATTAAATATAGGCTATTGAATTACCCAGAGATTTTATAAGACATCTTTTGACATGGCAGCTTTATAAAAATCAAATTGAATAAAACACACTATCAAGAGACAAAACAGTCAAAGTAAATTAATGGGGGGGAAGACAGTTGGCAGCTTTCCCTGTTTTTGCCGAGCAGGACGTGATTGAAGTGGCAGGTTTGTTTTATTCTTGCTGGAAAGTGTGATCTCTCCCGCAACGACCGATTTATTCAAACATCCTAGATACACATAAACACTGCTGGTACCGCTGTTGTCGGTGTTGCGCCCCAGCAAGGATTGGAAAATCCAAAATTCCCTTTCACATAACCACTCGTCAATCATTAGAGGTGGGTGCGCCTGTGTGATACAGTATTGATTATCTATCTTTTTCCCCCCCTGCTGTTTGTTGTTTGCATTGCAAGGTTACAGTGTGGGTTTGGTGCCCCCTGCAGCTGATTAGGATTTATTTGTATACAGGCTATGATTTATACTCAAAAGTACAACAGAGCTCGATCCCAGGCCGGCTGTTGAAGGACACGCTCTCTACGCAGTGATGGTGTGTAAACATGCATGTAAAGCACAAACTGCAGATAAAGCTCCAGGGCCGAGGGTACGTCAACTGAACAGTGTAGATAATATGAATTTTTGATGTTAGATACAAGGAATCTTCCAACATGTAAATTCAAAGGGATGCTGATGAGTTTTCCACAGAGAGCAGAACTCTGTAACAGTGTGATCAATAGAGAAGAGGATGGCGAACTGAGTAAATGAATAATTCCTCCGTGTACTTGTTTACCATATATATATGTGTGTGTGTGCATGTATATATTCTTCTGGAGTCGACCTATCATGTGCGTGGGTGCACACATGCTCCCGACTGCCAGTCATTTTCATTTAGAAAGAAATTACATTTATGCAGCGTGTGTAGTAATTAGCATATTTTTCATTTGTGAAGTAACTGCGCTCCTCAGGCAATTACATCAAGCTCCACACTTATTTCACATATGGGACTATATTGCATTGATTTAGGGGGAACGGCGCGGTTTTAAAAGCTACAAAGCTCCGAGGGGATCGACACAAGCGAACTGTGATGCAACAGAAACGCTGATGACGCAGGTGGGATGTAGCAGCGTTAACTGTGTCCGTGAAGCAATATCTCATTAATTTTTGCTGTTGCTTTAAAATATGAAGGTGTAAAGACAAGAATAAAAGACAGAAACTTCCCTCCAGGTAAGGATTTTTATCTGAGAATACACAGACTGACTCAATGTTTTATCAGATTTAGATTTCTGTTGTTGGGGAAAGAAAAATGGAACAAGTGGAAATCACACTGTGGTTAATTTGCACAAAAAGCCACATAACATGGTTTAACATGTGACCCACCAGTTCAACTTTTCAGCATGTGAACATTAATAGTTAAACAATGTCTACCTTCCTTCTACCCTCATCACAGGCTGCGTATATCTATGAGCTGTGAGATGTTCAACCAAAAAGTGATGTTCTTCTTCTCACATTGTTTCATTTTCATCATTTTTAGAGCGAAAATTCCTGTATTTCAATAAATAGATGTTTTAAAAAGACAGAAAAGTCAACTTAATGGTGCAGCAGGAACATGTTTTTCTTGTATGCATGTCAGCCTGCAGACATGTACATCAGACAGCGTAGCAGGCAGCTCCTCAGGGAACAGTCCTGTCTTCTTTACCCGCTTCTCATTGTCAGATCACTGCTGCTGTTGAGCGTCAGGGACCAAGAGACTGAACACAGAGGTGTTGTGGACAGGTTTGTCGAGTGCCGTGAGCTGAAATATCTATAGCTCAACATCACTGAGAAAAAGGAGTCGGTGGTGGACGTGAAGAGACAGAACCCGACCTCCAGGTGTGGACGTAGAGGTGGTGTAAGCCTCTCTGGATGAACCTGCAGCACCAGACTGATACCACCACAGGAGATGCTTCCTGTCAGTCTGAATATGAAACATATGAGAACATATGAGAACCAGGTCAGGATGGTGGAGCAGGATGATGGCTGTGATGTGGGGGAGGCTTCAGGGAGGATCTGCAATGGCTTCTGGGCTTAAGGGTCCCCCATGGGAGAAGCTACGAGAGAGAGAAAACATATGCTGTTTAAAACAACAGAATGCAATCATTTGCAAAACAAACTGTGTTCACCAACGTTTTTTACACAGTGTTCCTGAGCCCATGTTGTAATCCCCTTTATACAATCATGTGTTTGACAAAGTGGTGAACCTCTCTCCATCCTTGCTTGTGAACGACTGAGTCTTTCCAGGATGAACCTTTCATACCCAATCATGATACTATCACCTGTTACCAATGAACCTGTTTACCTGTGGAATGATCCAAACAGGTGTTTTTGGATCAGGCCACAACTTTCACAGTCTTTTGTTGCTCCTGTCCCAACTTGTTTGAAACATGTTGCTGTCATCAAATTCACAATAAGCAGATATTTACAAAAACCAATGAAGCTGATCAGGTCAAACATTGAATATATTGTCTTTGTACTGTTTTTAATTGAGTATGTGTCAGAAAGGATGAGCAAATTATCACATTCTGTTTTATTTATGTTTTACACAGCGCCCCAACTTTTTCTCAAATGAAACTATTATTCTGCAGCTACTAACCATGATTCATGAGAAGCATACTGTTGTCTGGCATTTGAATGAGATGACATCATGACTGGCAGCTTATTAGCTTCATAGTTATGGCCAGCCTAAAACATTTGGGACCCCTGGTTTTCAAAAGCGCATTCATATGTTCCAAGGACATGTTTTCCTCAAGCCTCATTAATTGTGGACCATCAGCCATGGAGCAACATTTTTTTCCCAACTGAGCAGGTCTTTAGTGTCTCACTCAAGCCAATTTAATAGTAATCACTTCTTCACAGGGATTTAAACCAGAAACACACAGATTGGACCAAAGTGAATGAAGCAGTGGAGTAGTTTCGCTCTGCCCTCTGCACCGTCTCTTCCACCCTCACAGCAGTAACACTTTCACCTACACAACGCATATCCATCCACATGAGCAGTCTGTTCATGCTCCACACATTTCTCCTCACATTACTCATTCCAGTGTGCTCATCTGTTGTGTAATATTCAGAGAAACGGCAGACCTTCCCTGCCTCTTTATGCTCCTCTTACATTGACTTTAATGACGGTGCTGGTGGTGGCAGGTAATGATTTCAAACAAACAATAATATGATTGCTTTTTTTTGTTGTTTTTTTTTTTGCTCACTGAGCCTTCATCCCAGGCGAGTCGTTTCTTCGTATTTTGCCGTTTCCAATTGTTCCATCAGATAATTGGAAAAATTGCACTGATGACAAACACTCATGAACACAATAACAAACACTTCTCCAACAGCAAACGAACACGAGCTCGCCAGTCAACTACTGATTGAAAGTGTATAAATGGTATTAAAAATCTAATTCAGACGACACAGCAACATAAATGCATGAATGATTGCAAGTTATACAACCTCTGCTCGAGGTTATGTTCTCAAATTAGGAGTGCTTTTGTTTTGAATCTCTGTCATGATATAAGGCTTCATTAAAAGGCAGCAAAGAATCCCTTCAACACAAATACTCCCCAGTTGCCTTTTAGGATAAGGCAGCATCTCTACAGCTGCTTCTCAGGGGCCACGGAGACAGAGGGAGGGAGTTGTTTAAATCTCGGACTATTTAAAAAACGGGCACATCGGAATCTGGCTGGAGTTCGCTCGCTGGATAGTTGGCAGATATCTTCCAAATCCTAAGCGATGACAACAGCGAGCTCGGGGAGGAAGACAGAAGGACGGAGAGAGACTAAGAATGTGAGGGGGAGAGAACACTGATCTTGAGGATGATTATGCCAACCAGCCAAACATGGGGAATGTGCCCATAATTAAGAAACCTAATTTATTTTATCAAGGCAAATGTAATAATCTGCACTGTAATAACTTCTTTTAAAGCCTCATATTCTCTCATCTCATTATTTAAAGCTACAACTTGTATCTTGTGCAACTAAAGGTCCAAATTCTCAATCAAATGACTAACCATAGAAAAAAGCAGTTTTCATTCATTTGATCACAAGAAGCCTGCAAAGAAACAGGCTTTAATCCCGAGGCCATTAAATATTTAGATTCAGCAGATGAAGCGGCTTTTAACCTCAACCCCAAGTCCACACTTGTGGCTCTAACAGCAAATGCCTGTTCACAGGGTCACGATGAAAACCACACACTTCAGCACCTCTGATTTTCCCCCTACATACTCCACGCAAGCTGGATGCCATGCATGGACGACAGCAGATGTATCTGCGGCTAATAAGACGGCACCAAGTGAATAAATCATCAAACAAGTGTACGTAGGACGGATGAGCTTCCACTGACATGAAATGCAGTTTAGCCAGTGTTGCTGAATAATGTAGATGAAGATGACATTATGTTCACTGGTCATGTTTTTTTTTTTTTCCTCAGGAGGTTACACTACATTTTGGTTCATGCAATGTCCCACTTTTTGCTTTAATATGACAGTATGAACTTTGAGCTTGCATTTAATGTTTTACTACCATCACAACATAACTCCAATCCTGTCTTCAAGAAATTCTGTTTAATTTCAAGAGAAATGCAATGTTGCATTATGTTAATGTTACACATTAACTTCATTACTCATGGTCATTAACATAATGAGGAAGTCATTTTAATGAACATATCTGCCAAGCTGCAAAATGTTGAAACACTGAAATTATCAGCGAAATATTCACAATCTGTTTCATTAGTTTTCGCCACAATATCTGTTCTTGCTATACAGTATCAGCATCTAGCAACTAAATTGACTTTTTCTGGTTATATTCAGGCGCTGAAAGCACCAGGTTAAGGCTACATCACGGTGGACAGTGGGATTTTGTAGAGGTACAGCTGTGTCTGTGATGCACTCTTTCAGAATAAAAACATATTCATTATCGCCACTTTAATCAAAACCACAATCTTTCCATGGCCAAAGTAACGTTAACCAAAATGCTTCTGTTGCTCGAACCTAACCACAGGCAGGGTTCTGGTCTCTGATGTCAAAGTCCTGCTCTTTGTACACCCACCATCTGCCCCCCCACCACCTCCACACAGCCTCTCCGCAGCACAACAACAAAACACTTCCTCAACAGGAAAAACAACGCAGACAGTCTGAATGTAATCCCAGAAGCTATTATATTTCCTTTGAAACATATTTGGATGAACAAATTTGTTGTCTATAAATGTAATTTCTAGGAGACAAGGTTGCATAATTGTTTCATAGGTTGGATTGAAGAGTCCTGAGAGAAGTCTGGCAGAAACCGTCTTGCACAAATGGTGCTAATTAATTGAATATTATTGGGCTCCAAGGTAGTGAATTCACATCCCAATGTGATATCAGGTGCTTAGGCAAAAAGGAAAAAAACATCTCCAGAGAAAAGGGAACCAACATACTGAAATAACGACCCCGAAAGACAGTTTATTAAGTTATGACAGCACTGACTGACTGATGTTATGATCAGGTAATGTCGAAATGTTGTAACTGTATTTAATATAATACTATAATAAACATTCAAATTCATTATTCATCAAAAGCGCAAACACGTCTGAGCTTCCCCGTCACCTCATTGTGATTTCAGAGCGCAGGAACAGAAACTTAATTCCTAAGAACACAAATCCTTAAATTTATTCCAAAAATCTTCAGTGTCCTTACATAATCAACTCCAAAACGCATAAATTATAAAGGATGTAGTGTGTACGCCGCAGGAGACGGACCTTTTTCACATGTCTACCAGAAATGAAAAACAGGAGGTCTTTCTGTTCAAGCAAAGATGGAGGCAAAATAGCGGGTCACTGGAGAAAACAACCTGGGATGATTACTTTTCCCGTTCACCTCACACGGGGTTAGTGTGAGGACGAATCCAGCGAGAGGGTCGTGGTGAGTTAATGGGCAGGGAAGTCACTGCGAGTTCATCTGCATATATTTAACTCATGAGCCAGAAACTTTTAGGATGAATTAAACATTTACCAAAAGGTATTTGCAAGTTTAAATCAGATAAAATACTTAAAAGATGTACGATGAGGCTGTTTTGATGTTGAGCGGAGTTGAACATCGACAGCTCACATGCTGTTAGAATTAAATAATGAATTTTTTTTTTTTCCTGATGCGTCTTTCAAAGCTCACTTGACAACAATCCTTTATGTGTTGCTAGTGCACCAAAGGTCAACCAAGCATTATCGAAGGCACCAGGGATAAACATGTTAACATAAATCAGTGCGAAAACTTAAAGATCTATGTGATGAATTTCGTTCGTCGGCCTGAGCTAGAGTTCCTACATTCACTGATGACATCTGTCACACACCAAAAAACACACGCCAACTCCTTCAGAGTGTGTAATTGGGTGTGCTCTGAGATGTCGAATCAACAAATTTGATCTGCTTATATCATAAAGTGATGTCAACTTCCTGATTAATGGACTGGATAAAAGCTGTTCATGTGTGCATTTAGATGAACCCTCTTTACTTCATGAAACTTTTAGCTTTTAACAACTTTTAGCAGGCTATAACTGAAATGATTGACAGGAATTAACGGGCAAACCCAGACAGTTAAAACAATGACAATAATGTTCACGTCAAACTGAGACTTCTTGACACCCTGTCACTGAAAACTTTAAACTCTTTCCTGACTCACGGGAGAAAATTGCTATTTTTGCCTGCATAGAGCACGGAAGTTTCTTGCACACAAAAATGTAATTTTTTTTGTCCAGAGTCAGGAAAGTGAATCATTAGTCATCACCTCATCCCCTCGTCTGGTCAAGTTCATGCCCCCGCACTTGTCATTCATTGTGATGAGCTGTCCACCTTGCCTACAGCCTCCTTATAGCTGCCATAAATGTTGGAGAAGGGAATATTGAAGAAGAAAAGAGACGCGGGTGCTGCCCTTTGTTCTTGACCTCACAGTTTCTACCACATGTTCAACGACCTGCACAACCTGGGCCACAGCACAACATACACTGATAACTTATTATGTATCTTATAAATACTAATTTTAATCTGAAAATGTGATACTTCACAAAATAAAACACACTGCATCCAAATCAAGAATTAGGCTTATGAAAACCTTTTAGAGTTATGTCTTGTGCTGACTCTGACCTTTGATCTGTGGAAAGAAATTATGATAAAACTGAACAACAATATACTATTGTCTGTCTTAAGTCAATATATTTTCATTTATTAATGTCTCATTCTACACTGAAATTCAACCTTATATGAGATTAGTGCAAAGTGCAAAAGTTTGTTTTTTTTTAATTGGGATCAAAATCTCTTTCAATAGAGACATAATAGATAATTCTTTATTGATCCCCCATAGGGGAAATTCTGGAAATTGGGAAATTGGCTGTGTAAAGTATGCTGTCACTACTGAAATCCAAGTACAAGACCCCTTTTGTAATAAAAGTTAAGAATTAAAAAAGTTACTGATCAGATTGTGTGCATTTTATTATATGTGGACGACATAGTTTTACTTTCTGAACATGAAAATCTGCAGATTATGCTGAACATGGTTGCAGAACTCACGAAAAGCACAGTTTACATACACAGAAGAAAAACTATTACAAGATGCAGTCGAAGTGATCGAACATAGAATCTTCAACAGAAAGGAGAGATTGTAAATTGAAACCTTTCTCTTATTCCATCATTGAGGAGCACAACTTTCAAAGTCAGTATTTCCAGCCATGCAGTATCGATAAAATTGAAATGCCCTGTGAGCTGTTATAATGACTTTAGTTTGGAAGTTTTTGCAGTAGAGCAAAAACTGTAAACTCCTCAGCTGGAGCCGAGCCTGAGCACACAAATCACCTTTGTGTGATCAATAAAGTATCAGATTACTATTTACTGTGCAAAACAAAGAATTCAAGATCCAAGAAAATGAGAAAAATCAAATATATCCTAAATGTAATATCTGTTCTCCAGTGGGTCCTGGTCCACTTGAAAACATATTTAGCAGGAATGTGCTACAGGCAACAGGGTCACTACAAATGACCAAATCAATAGGACTGTACTTGCCTGTAGCAGGATCAAGATCAAGATTACTTTATTTGTCCCGAGGGAAATTTGCCTTGGACAATACATACAATTATAGTGCAATAAAAGGCATTAAGTGGTTTTAAATACATGCAACACAGACCCTCCTTATGTCCTGAGTTTGGGAGATTCACTGATAGAGGAATGAAGTTTTTCGTGTATTTCATTGGAACCCTCATGGCGTCGACCCGATGGCAGCAGTTCGTCTTCTGAACACAGGACATTGGAGGAGTTAGTGATAATGTTCTGAGCCTGTTTAGCTGTAATCTTCTCAAAGAGCATTTGGAGGAAGGGACACTCACGCATAACCATTTTCATTGCTGTGTGGACTGGTTTTTATTCGCGATTTTAACTTTACTGATATGTTGGAAAGAGTTAGATTCTGTAATGTGATATACTCTCAATCACAGCAATATGTAGACACAAGTATTTGGAGGAATGAACCTGGGTAATACGAGTGTTATGGACAAGTAGTGGAGAACGACCCCCCACGAGTAGTCCTGTACATATATAAATGTATGATTTGCTAATGTAGAGTATTTGTGAGAGAAAGGCCGACTTGAGAGAAACACAAGATATTGTTATGTATTTATGACTCCATGGCTCACGTGATCTGGACAGATTGTGAACATACACAGTTTATTCAGTTTGGTGCACAGTAACAGATGTGCTTTAACGCAACACGCCTCACATGAATCCATGCGTTGGGTCGTACGCGTGCTCTCGGAGGAATCAAACCCCTTCAGTAGCGCCTTCTCCCCACTGAGCATCCTTCCTCATGCAGACCCTTGCTCCCTTTTAATTTTCCCAGCTTCCAGCCCTTTGAACCAAGTGTTGGTTCATTCATTAATATTTATTTCCCTTTACATCACTTTGATGGTGGAGCCTTTTAAATGTTTAATTTGGTTCAGAGCCATTAAACAGTAATGCCGGAGTCTTAATTCTAATGTACACATTATGGCACAGCCTGTGCACAGTGCTGTGTGGGGATGACTCTGCACCGTGGTGGCCTTGTTTTTTTTTTCTATTTTCTAGATTTCTCTTATTATGTAAAGCATTTTGAGTTGTTGTTGAAAGATGCCATACTAATAAATTTGCCTTGCCTTGTTGCCTCAAGCCATAAAGCCCTTCCTCTTAGTTGCAAGTAATTAAAGTGCAACAAAATCACATCATCTCTTTTTGTTGTCAAAAATAATAATAATAAATAATAATGTCGACATTTATTTTTAAATGTAATGTTTTATTATTGTCTCGTTAGTTGTATTGAAGAATACATTGGCATGGTGTTTAATGTGCAGGACAAGACGTTTGCTCGTGTTTGTCAGTTAGATTAAAAGAAGTCTGTGGCTAACATGTTGCGTAACAGGCTGCTGTCGGGCTCAGTGTGACTGTCTGCTCTGCCGATGATGGGCTGATTGGCTGTATCCTGTGTCCCTGTGTCCTTTTTGGTTTCTGAAAACAGGAGAAGTTATTTACAGAACGGATGCTGAAGCAGACAAATTACACTTGCACTTCAATTGGCAAAAAAACAACTCCGCAAACAGACCGTCAAACTCACCGGGCTGAGGTGATCCAGCAGTGGTCGACTCAGGACACAGTCTCCACATACTGTAACTTTTAACTATGACTTAATGATATTTACAGGTGATGCAGTTTCCTTGTTACTGTACTAACTCAACAACTTTGGTCTAACTCTTGTTAATGGATAAATTTGATGTCCAATACTGTTTTCACAGTTTCACAGTTGCTTCCTGTAAGAATGTCCAATGAAAAGGTCATGAGGTATTTGGATTATTTTATCTTATAAGCAACGATATTTTCTATTATTTCTTTCTTTTCTTTTAAAAAATACTGGCTATATTCATCCCTTCAGGCCAGCCTAAAAATCAAACAGTCTGACAAAGAAAAAATATTTTTGGGTTGACTTGCTCTTAACTCCATAAGGTGTGATGAGAGGTCAGCGCTGCTTAAGGGAGTACTGCAGCAATTTAGTCTTCCATGAAGCTGGGGGAGTCACAAGAGACAGATTTTAATAAAAAAAAAAAAAAAAAAAAAAAAAAAAATCAAAGAAGAAGAGGATTCTGGCTTTTAGTCCCTGGTATGGATCCAACTCCAAAAACAGTGAATCCTACAATTCCCATAAGGCAGCTCAGTAATGTCTTTTGTAACACCCTCCCTGACAGGTAAATGCTCGTGTCTTTCAAATCCCATGTCCCAAGTCTTAGTTGTCTTATATCTGTGTGAGTGTGTGTGTGAATCTTGTATGTGTGTAAGTCCTTCAGGTAATACGATCTGTCGGCTGCCTTCCCTGTTTCCCAATTACCTCAGGTAATTCCCCAGCCCATGTGACCACATCAAACACATGTCCCATTATCTCCCTGTTAGCCCTGCTCACACTCAGGCCCTCGTCTCTCTCCGGCAACAAGTGCTCTTCTCCTTTCCTTTGTCACCCATCACAGGACACAGATATCGACTGAGGCTCCGCCATCTTTAAAGAAATTACAATTGCTAAAATGTTGCTAAAATGTTAAAGGGGCATTCCACTTATTTTACATGTCCAGTCAATTTACTAGTCACAGAGAGTATTTTGTATAATGTCTCTTGTGGCTATGGCGGCGCATGCAAAAGTCTGAGAGTGACGTCATTTGTAAAATCTCAGCTTGAGCTTGGAGAACTTTCAACAGAAAGCCTGAGCTGTAAACTGCGTGTGTGGAGGTTGAATGATGTGGGAGTTTGAACCATGCGTGTTTTACGACTTTGTTCAAAGACATCAGCTGGCCTATGAGCTGGAAATATGTTCAGTAATTGGATACTGGAGCTGAAATGACGAGGACAGTGAAAATGATGATAGGGATTCAGCAAAATCAATAACCTTTTTAATGTGCTTGAATTTCAATAAAACAGCATGTCTATTTGGAAAGCTTATTAATGAAATGCTAGAGGCTGATGTGTGATAGCTTATGATCACTTGAGCATGTGAAGTAAACATACCAATCATGTGATTTATCTTTCTACACACAGTCATAAATAGCTGTTTGCTGTTCTTGTGAGGTTTTATGGGACGCTGCATGTCAAATGGTTCAATTTAAAAAGACAGTGTGCAGAGAATCTCACATATTTTCACAAGTGAGCTGCATCATGGGAGTGTGTACATGTGTAAAATGTTGTGTACATGTTCACGGAAAAGCATCCAACACAACAGTGGATAGCCAGTGGTGAAAGAGTAGGGTAACATGTAAACAAGTGATAGGACCCAAATATAGACACTTGAGGCAAAGCTGGTGCAGTTCAATGATTTCGTTCACAAACTCAGAAAGTTTAAAGGATTACAAGATGGCGAGGCAGGCGAGGGTCAAAACCAGACAAGGCAGTCCAAACAGGCAAACAAATCTAGATGGGAGCAGGCAAGAATCAAAAGTCCACAAACAGATGAGGTCCAGGAAAACAAAAAGTCCAAAATATCAAGAGGACAAGAGGATTAAACACAAGGAAACATGCTGGAACATTTGGTACGTGGTACAAACTGGCAAAGACAAAAACACACAGACTAAATACAGAGGAAGAGAAAGCTTATGAGGGACAGGTGAAACTAATCAGTGATCACAAAGCCAGAAAACACGAGAGCAAAAGTCAAGAAAACCAACACATCTGAGGACAAAGTCTTTCATCATAAGAACAGGAAATAACTAAACTAAAACCCCAAAGCATGACAGGATCCTTTACTAGAGTAAAAGTAGTAATACACCAATGGAAAAATACTCTGATACAAGTCATGTATTCAAAACCTCGCCACCTTAATGTGATGGAGGAGTTTGCATGTCCATCCTCACATATGAATCTTTGTGTTGTTAAGCGGGAGGAGCAAACGATAAGAGATGCCTAAAAATGGGATTTTTAGAAGGACTCAAACATGCACACCCTGGAGCAGCAGCTTTAGAAGAAGAGCGAATCACATTAGCATGGATGAGCCGGCGCTGTATCACATCACAGCATGTGTGTGCATTTAGCAATCAAAGGCCTTATTAGTATATCATTTGAAGTCAGAAGTCCAAAGTGAGGTTGAAGCTTTTGGCTGCCTTTTGGTTTCAATGAGGGAGGCTAATAATAGTTTTACTTTACTTTAATACTTTTAGGTGCCCCGGTCATAAAAATAGCCAGGCAATATTCAAAATGTCAAGGAACAATTTTCTATTAGCAGTTATACTGACAGGTATGAGGAAATGTGAAAAGTATGTTCACATTATGAATGCTTCTAATATGCTGTACATTTAAGTCTTGCAGTGTTTTACATTAATCTTGATATATGAAATACTCTAATTTCTAATATTAAGCAATAGAGTTGAAAAATATCCCCATCAGGCTTAATGGGTTGATTTTAAATCCTATGAAACACTGCAACCGTGCACTTTAAACTGCACCAAGAGGCTGCTCCAATACTATTATTACAAAAGCAAAAAACACCATCTCATTACATCTAAATAATCTAAGAAAGAAGAAATAGCCTGGCAGCTTGGAAACAAATTAATAATATGACAAACATAAATAAATGTATCGCATTCAGTAATTAAACAGAGAATCGACCAGTCAGATAGTGGACAAACTGCTTTGTTTGTCTCATCTGTTGGGGAATTGGCAAACAACAATCGAACGCTTATCTAACTAATTTAATGAAAAGATAAAAGCCCTTTTTGTTTGCAGTGAGACAAACACATCCTGCAGTACTGGATCGACTTGCTGTCAACTTGTTTTATGAACCGTAATATCGTCACTCTCTGAATGTCACCGCTCTATAATGACTCAAAGCTCATGTTTGCAGGTCAGATTTCAAACCACAATGAGAATTCATATCTGAGGAAATCAACATTTTTGCAGGGAGGTGCACAGGAAATAACTTGCTGCTCAACAAACCAAGGAGCTGATTGTTGATTTTAGAAGAAAAAAGGAGGCAGAGACAAACACCTCTCCATCAGTGGAGCTGAGGTGGAGCAGGTAAACAGTTTTAGGTTCCTGGGTCATCACACATCTCCAGCCTGATGGAAAAAAAGGTTCAGAAATGACTGTATATCTGAAGGAAGGAAACAAGACAAAATTCCAGTGTCACGTTCTTGTCAACTTTTACAGCCGAGCAACAGAAAGCATCCTGGCTGCAAACATCAAAAACTGGCGTCGCCTTCTGCAGCAGGTGATTAAAAGCATCCAGAACATCATTGTTACACACATCTACCAAGCATCTGTGATATCAATGAGGTGAGGTGCCTGCGCCGAGCCCAAAGGATAATAAAAGACAATGCCGACCTTCGCCACAGTCTGTTCGCTCTGCTGCCGTCTGGCAAGAGAAGAAGTATCTGCCGTACCTCCAGACTACGGAGCGGCTTCTTTCCTCAGGCTGTGAGACGCCTTAATTCAGCCTCTGCATTCCACCTTGAAAAATAGTTTTCTTTTTATTCATCCTTTTATAAAATTTTTGATTTGTGAGTGAAGGGACAACAGCTTGCATTTGGTTATACAACCCCGTGTTGCAGAATGATAATACAATTAACCCTGTTCCTTGTTATTATGAGAGAGAAATCATATATTTCATAGTATTTAATTGACTCCTCTGAAGTTTATGACAGAACAAGTTCCAATGTTGCCACACTGATAAAAGTTGGATAAAAGTCTACAAAACCACTCTGTTAATGTTCTCAAGGACAAAATGAAACATCTCAGTCTTCTCAGACTTTCAATTGTATTTTTCTACTTTTATCATTATTTCTATTTTCTTTTTTTATCATTATTTGTGTTTGGCATAACAGCAGCACTGAGGCATTTCAGGCCTTAAAGTATTAATTACTCAGAACTTTTGGGACATTTCAGCTTTGGGGAGGACTCCAGCAAAATAACAAACAAAACGGATCAAAATCAAACCAACCTATAATCACATACACAGACAAAAAGAATAAATCAAAAACTTACAAGCCAAAAGCTAAAACAGGAGAAAGGAGGAAGCTGGACTTACTCTACAGACCAGCACCAACCAGTAACCCTGAATAAACAATAAAATAATAAAGCATGATTGGCATTTGTAAATCATCATTTACACCAACTGGGCTCGGTTTTTCCAAGAATTTGAAGACGATGAAGAGAGACGAACGAAATGGATGATAGCATCCTTCAAAATGATTTCAACATGATAATTAAGATGTCAAGCTTTCCTCGCTCCACAGCGTGTGTGTGTGTGTGTGTGTGTGTGTGTGTGTGTGTGTGTGTGCGTGCGTGGTCATGCTCATTGCTGGGGGCAGGCGTTATCTCACAGCTGTTAAAAATCTGTCCTCATTTTAAAAAGGGATGAAAAACAATTATTTGAGCTGCTGGAGTAAATAAAGTAGAAAGGGCTCCTGAGTGTAGTATGTGTGTGTGTGTGTGTGTGTGTGTGTCTGTCACTTCATTAATGAGCACCTTCCAGGCAGGTTGCTGTGATGAGGACCGGTGCTCTCCTTTCCACAGAGATGAGAAATGATGGTGGCAGCCCAAAGTCTAATTATAAAGTGAGCCTAACAAACCAGCCGTTCATATGTCTCTCACAGCTTAATGCCTCTGAGGAGAGTAGCCTGGATTTTCCTCTAATTTTCATTCTTTGTCTTTCATGTGTTTTGCTTTCTCCGGAAGGTGATGGTTGGTTCGTCTTGTGCCGCCTCCTCCTCCTCCTCCTCCTCCTCTTCCTCCACCTACCCGACGGCTGCTTTCTTCGATGCAACTCCCCCAGTGACTTCTTTTTCCCAAGAAGTAATGACATGACCAACAGGGCTGTCATTGTTATAAAACTGCAGCAACAAGACTTTGAGATGCTGTTCGATCTATTCTTTAAAATACACGTGGGAGGAGGTTTGTGCGTTGCGTATTTTGAGCACTGAATGTTCCTGCAGACACCCACCTGGACTAAAAGTTCTCAGGATAGCATGTGCACTTTGGTTGGAGCACCTTGCAAAGCAATGAATGTACAGAAATGAATCTCTACTCAAACCAAACCAGTGTTTTCCAACCTGGGGGTCGGGACTCCCCAAGGGGTCCGAAGATGAATTTGAGTGTCCGCAACATGATTAAAGGGATGACAAAGAAGAAAGTCCGCCTTTTCTGAAATTGTTACTTTCACATCACCAAGCTTCAAAAAATTCTTGGAATAAAACAATCTGGGGACTAAAAATCATCCTCTGCTTAAGTGCTCACAGCAAAGGTTGTGACGTGAGGAGGAGCCACGAGCCCACTGACAGTATATACTACACACTTAATAATCTTTATTGTGTACTGGTTTTGCAAGTACACGAGAAATCAACATGCTAAACTGTTTTATACTAACAGGAAATGATACGATGTGTGCAAAAGTAATCAAACTACGACCTCAGGATGTTACTGCCAATTAAACCTAACAAAGAGAATGTTTTTCCAAAAAAAATCAATAGTTTTTTGTCTTCTGAGATTTTCCTGGAACTGTTTCATCACCACCCACAATTACTTTTAATTTTTCCAGCTGTGATAAGTATCTGTTTTTCCTTTGTGCATTGCATTGTGGGAGAATAGTACAACCAAAGACTGAAAAATTAAAGTTTTCTTCATATGCATGCTGACCTTTTTTTTAGTATACTGCACACTACATGCAGTATTCAAAACAGAACGGCACGGTGGTTGGACCCCTCCGGCCAGCTGGGGCCTTTCTGTGTGGAGTTTGCATGTTCTCCCTGCGTCTGCGTGGGTTCCCTCCAGGTTCTCCACCTTCCTCCCACAGTCCAAAGACAAGCAGGTTAATTGGCGACTCTAAGTTGCCCGTAGGCGTGAATGCGAGTGTGAATGGCTGTCACTATGTGTCAGCCCCGTGATGAACTGCTGCACCCCATCTCTCGCCCCAATGTCATCCAGGATCGGCTCGAGTCCCCCTGTGACCCTCCAAAGCTTATAGATAATAGATGGAATGGATGATGGACGGACTCCTTATATAAGACGGCAAGGCAAAGCAAGCAGATGAGAAACAGCTGGAGAGGGTGGCATGAAAAATCAGCAGCTGCAGCTCCTCCTTCACCTTGGAGGAATTTGATCAGAAGGTACTTTGATATTTCAACATGTGCTACATGAAGGGGAAGTACATTATGGATCAACTAGGTTCAGGGCTCAACAATGCAGATTACATACATTAAGGTCATTTTGTCCACATGATTTCATTGTTCAGTGTGGATTATAAAACTGCTAATAATTCCCATAATGAGCAGAATTTCTTCCCTAATCTTCAGAGAACTCAGGATAACAGTAAAGAATGCCCTCACAGGTATTACTGACATAATGATATGTACAATGGTGGACAATTAGCTGTGCAGTAATGATTATTATACAGTGGGTGGTTTCAGCCAAGCAATCTGATGCCATAAATCTTAATTTGTTTAATGCCCGAAGTAAACCCACACTCAATACTGATTAGGCCTAAATTTAATTCTTCACCCAAGGTGCTATACAACAGAGAAGTGATTTAAATGGAAATTTGCTTATTCCATTTTAAGCACTTGCATGAGACTGGCGATTAGAATTTAATTTCAAAGTTAAGCGGTATCTAACAAAAGGCTCCAAGTGCGGCTCTGCCAATCAGAAATGGACCTGGAACCAAATATTTGTTTGTTTTGTGCTGGAATTAAGATGAGTTCCTGTGATGGTGAATAATGGTGATAAGACAGTAAACTGAAGCGAAATAAACAGCTTTCACAGAATAAATCATCGACCCTTTGTTTTTAATTTGAACAGCGAGGAAGGCCTATGTGTGATACTTGAATAAATTTACAATCACAAAGGTGAGCATCCAAGGCCTGCGCTCCAATTACAGACCCAAATACCAAGAGAGAGACAGCCAGCTTGAACTAAACTCAATATCCATACTAAAATGAAAAGGTTCTTGCATTATCAGGATAGTCTTAATATGAGAAAAGGCAAAAGACGACACAAGAATCAGACACAGAAACTCCAACTCACACACTGAAACATATTGAGTTTCCAGAAATTCCTCGGCGACTGGTGCTGCGACAAGATGATTTTATTATATAATATTTTCCTCTCTTTGTACTCAAGAGAGCTTTTGTGCAGAGGATATTGAAAACAGCACAGCTTCTGTGTAACCACACTGCCCCCTATTGGTAACAAAGACAACCACAGCTCCTCCTGCCTGTTGCCCAAAGACGACCTGGACAACTCCAGAGCTAAACAGCTCTCTGTCACAGAACATTTCATGAAGCGTCTCCTATTTGACATTTTCCCTATAGGAAAGAAAATGTGACACCTGCTCAGCTCTGTGACAAGGAGAAGTCGAGCGCTCATTAGAGGGACGAAGAGTGAAGACCGGAAAATATATGCGAGGTCATGCACAGAGCCACATGATATAAGTAGAATAACATGAAACTGCATTGTAGTTTTATGCTTGATTTGATATCAGAGAGTACAAAAGTTTGGTTTCGTAGGAGCCGAATCAAAATGCCATTTTTGCAGAAATTAAAAAAACATGAATCCCTGTGGGTAAACAAAACCAAGCCATCCATCATTGAAGCATGAAAGCACCTGAGCCATTTCTGATTTTATTTAATTGAAAAGTGAAAATTTAATAAGACCATGAAACATTTGCAAATCCTACTCTGCGTCTGTTCTCCTACTTTTCTTTGCTCTTTGATGTACTTTTCTTGTGAGCGGCGATCAAATTAATCACCAAAAAAAAAAAAGCAGGAATCCCCACTGATCACTTATTTTATGCTGAGATTGAAATTTGTTTCAAGTCCCTGTTGCTCAGGATTTAATAAGACGTGGATCGGTGATGTAACCTTCCACTGTTTTATCTCCATCCATTATGCCACATCAGACACACCGACTGTACAAAGTAATAGGACAACCTGCCACTTTTCCATTAAACAGACCATGAAATTGATTGAGCTGGCCTCAGTGTTATTATCTCCATGTTTTCCACCTTCAGCGTACAACCTTTAATAAAGACATGAAGGCAGGGAGAAAGGAACACCGTGTTTTTGTATTATTCAAACCCACTTTGTGATGATGGTCAAGCTACAGGCTGCACTCCCTCTTCACCTCTTCAACACTTTCTTTCTTCTCTCACCCAAACGATGTGAAGTTCCCCTCCCTTCTGGAAATACTCCATGAAAGCTTTTCAAGGCAGGCAGGGGTGAAACCTGACATCTGAGAGTCGACCACAGTGGGGCGCCTCAGAGGAGGAACAAAGAAAGGAGGGAATTTTTTTTTTTTTTTTTTTTTTTTTTTTTTTTTTTTTAAATGAGCAGCAATGGGTGAGAAGGTCACCATTTCATCTTCATATCACAGGAGTGATGAAGAAAATGAAGAAGACATGACTGGGGTTAAGCGCCTCTCTCAACATGATCTGGACTCTGTCTCCCTCCAGTGGTGGGAGGAGGATCCAACAGTTAAAGATATTCATGTTAATGATCACGTCAGCTGGCAGGAAGGAAGACTATCTGCCTCCAATGAGTCCAGCAGCATTTTGATGGCCAACTTCCAGTCACTCCTCCTGCATCTGCACTGAGGGGTGGATGGATAAGTGCAGAACACACAGTCGAGCCTGTTGGCCAGGAACCATCTGCTAATCTGCTTAAATGGTTTTACTGTGTTTGTACAGCAGATGCTTACAGATAAACAGGAAGGATGGATATTTAAAGTATCATGTCACATTGTTGTTAAAAACATCATCACTTCCTCTTAAGATTATGTGGTTTCATTTGCATTAGCAGCTCAGTAAGTTTTGTCAGTGTTGATTTGTTAGGTCAAAAGAAGTGAAGTTAAAACAGGGCTAAAGTTGTTGGTTATATTTCAGTGGAAAGCAGGTCCTAACTACATGTTGACATATTGTCATTAAAGTGCTGTTGAAACAAAGGTTATGTGTAACTTAAAATCATCAAATCAGTTCTCACTGGGTACGTTTATGAGCAATTCATAAATACCATGTAAGCAAACCTCTGCATTGTTTAAGGTCTGCCACTGATATCGATTTTAGTGTTGTTAACAATTGATCGACTAATTGATTAACAGACAATTCATTGTCAATGATTTTCATAACCAAGTTAAAAAATAAAAGTTAAAAATACCAAATATGTGTCCCATTCAAACTTCTCAAATGTGAGGAATTTCATGTTATTGTGAAAAGATTATCTTTGCATTTTGGACTCTCGGTCAGACAAAAGCGAGTCTTTATTATTTTATCATCATGTGATTACAGCACCATTCACTGTCTTTACACCTGCAAAGGCAATCCATTAAATATTTGTCCTGACATTTTACTGAAGAGCAAAAATGTCTCTATAGTGAAATTAGTCAAGGGTCACCAAGGTCAGTAGGATTCATCCTCTGGAGACCATGATTATGTTTACAATGCATACAGACATTTCAGCCTGGACAACAGTGGTGGACTGACCAACAGAGCTACATTGTCATCAGCATGGCTAAAAATACTATTTTAAAAATCTATTTCTTAAGTATAGATTTGTTACACTGACAACGTAAAACTACTGTGTGATGTGTAGGACGTGGGATGTGAGTGAGACATGGGATTGAAGCTTTCTTCTTTGTTATCTGTAGGGATCTGTACCATGAGCGGTGCAGTCGGTACATTATGTTCTGTGAATTCCTGAAAGCCCTCTGTGGACTGTACATACATAAGTTTAGCTAAGCCAATGTAGAGGCGACAACGCTCGATGGGGGCCTCAGAAGATAAAAAGAAAAGAAAAACCATTTCAGTTTGGGCCGACAGGCAGTGATCAAAGTCAGAGATCAGATGTGACTCCAGGAACATAATGTGCTCAGCCGAGTGCACAAAGCCTTCCTGACAGGACAAAGTTGGTTCAGGGTTGACATTGATTTACGGCGGTGGCGCTGAGCATTCTTTGGGTTCGAGGACAGAGGGGAGACACGGGGGGTCTGCAGACACGTTGTAAATGATTGTTAAACTGATCAGAGCAGACTGTGCTCAAACCATCACTGAGATATCAAGCTAAACATGTAGAGGCTCCTTTTCTGTTTCATACTTAGGATCCAAGAAGTTGAAGCCAGTGTGTCCCCGAGGCTCTGTGAGTTTTTTTCATCTCTTGTACAACCAGTCCAGCTCCCTTGTGAATATACTGTAGCACTGTATATGATTATATATGTATTTCTTTTGGGTAATTCATTGCTTAATGTTTCATCTTTTAAACTTTGCACGTGTAGACTTTTTTAACTAGAGTTCTCATTACCATTTCATGCACTAAGACAATATATGCTTAAGGAAATATTTATGCAGCATGTTTTCTCTTTTGGAAAATAGCTGCTGTTTGTCATGTGAGGCCACCACACACTTATATACCATCATAGTTATGGCTTCAACTGACACAATTTTTATATCTCATAATTCATTTATATTAAATGTCAAAAATAAGAATTTAAGGGAAAATGTGCATGACGTGCTGATGTCTGAAAATGTCTCTTCATCTGACAAGGAGCCAAGAAAAGTATTAATTCTATGATGACAAGAAAGAGAGAAATGCAGGAAATTTTAAGCTGTGTTGACTTTTGGGGAAAAGTGGTTCCCAGGGTGAAAGTACTGTGTTTGACTCATCCCTAACAATAAATGCACATATGGTGTGTAATAAGCTGCTTGTACAGATCTATGCACAGATCTTTTTTGGGGGGAGGACAGTCTGTTAAAAACATTATATTACATATTTAATCATATTGTTTTGTTGTTTATTGTGAATTATAATTATACTTTGTCACCTGGCCAGTTTTGATTCTGATTTATTTACTGATCTACAAATCACATCAATCTAACATGGTCCCCAGATGTTGAACTGTTGAACACTACTGACAGATGTGTAGAGTGTATAGGTCATTTATAAGGATACAATAAGTCACCAAATCCCATGAAAAGACCAAAACCAACAATAAACTGATGTACTATCAAATCTGATTTATCTTATCCCTCTGTGACGTACAGTCACTGTTGTCCCAAAGCTGTTGAAAACACATCTGTGACCTGAAACATGGGCACTGTAGTTTGTTTTTCGACTCAATCCCACGTTTACTCTCCTGCTGTGAGTAAAATACTGACACCAATTTTAAAGCTGAAAACAGTCCCAACACTAACAATTTATACCTGTTAACATGAATGAATGTTTTTTAAAAATGAAAGTTTGTATGTGTGATGTGTTTCAAAAGATTTACTTCTTCAGTAAAAACCATGAGAAACCAACATGAGTGTAACAGCAGGCTAGGAAAAATAGACTTGTTGGTTTTGGTCTTTTTAGGGGATTGGTTGACAAGACAAATAGAGAATATCTCCAACTTTAACATTTAATTGACAGGTAATCTTCAGTGATTTAACAAGTTTGTTCATTCGAGAAAAGTTTGTTTACTTATAAAAATTGTCCAAACCAAAAATAACAACATATTGACTGTTGTATTTTTTCCTCTAAGCGCTGTATAATACCATTAGTGTATTCATTTTTAGCCTGGCTCCTGTGGGAATTAGCTGTGTTAGCAACATGCCCTTTCCTTCAAATTATACAAAACCACCCTTAAAACAAGCTGCCCGGGTGATAGAGATGCTTATGTTGCTGCTGTGTACCGAGAGGGAGCAGCTAAACACTCGAAACCAGGAATATCAACAGTTTTCTGCCCAGTCATATTCCCACAGGTGACTGGAGAGCGCTGAATGTAAACACACACACACACACTGTGCAAACATTTAAAAATGTCCAATCAGCAGAAGCATGATACACTTCAGACTGCAGTGAGTGGAGACGAAAGACGAGAGATAGGAGGATAAAGAGAAGCTATGTCATGAGTTATTTTGATATAAAAAAAAAAAAAACCTCCCACAGAACAAACAAGATGTGAAAGTCAAACACGACCTGACTTGACGCAGTACAACCGCTCTTCTCTCCGTTCCCACTGCTTGTTACGCTCTGTCAACATGCAGATATGCTGCTCACTGTGACCGTCGTTCCTTATCAGCATTCCAGTCGTGACCTCGGCTCAGACACACCGGTCAGCTTTGGTTTTTTTCTATCAGTCAGCTGTGAGAGGTGACTGAGAGTGGAAAGCAAACACATCTCTACCCGCAGCTGACGTCTGTTGACTGCTGTTAGATAAAGTTTGTTGACTGTGTGACTGGACAGAGAAGATTCAACATTTCTGGAAGTCAGTTTCTGAGACAGCACAGAAGCCTGTTTTCTAAGCGTCAGTCAGGAACTAAACAATCTTTGTCACATAATTCATGCACTATTGCACAGTTTGCAATCTCTACAACAAGCTGTACAATCCCTAAAGGTCGGTCGGTATCAAGTGACGTCAAGTAATCTATTACCTACTGCTGATCTCCATCCTGGGGGACAGAAACTATAACAACACTGGCAGCGTGGTACATCATAATGGAGATAAATAATACATTCATATTTTCATATTCCAATAACTAAGCAAGTTAATTAGCACAAAGGTCCAACATGAATAATTAGTTAACAGACACACTGCAGGCCATGAGTAATTTGTACAGTGACTCCAATATATTGAATGTGGCATAAATAACTCAGATAGATTGGTTTATAAATCAGCATGTGTTATGTAACATTGCATTTGGATTACATTTATAATCAAGTAAATGGACTATTTGTGATTGATGGACCTTTGCAATGCAACTCTAGAGCAGTATTTATAGCTTTCACCTTTTAAAGTCAAAGAACTTAAAAGTCTTCCAGTTATTAGAGAAAATGATCATATCGCTGTCATTTGTGTGCTTTTCATTTATTTCTGTTGGGAAATTTCTTTGTTCTCTCAGGTTTTCAGAGGCACATTAGAAATTTCTCTGTGATAGCAATGAATATTAGACATTTTCCTTTCATAACAATTCTGAAGAATCCCAGAATGTTATAAGTATTTGCAAAAGTACTTCAATTGTCAAGAGTGAAATCAGGGGTTTTGTTGGCATTTAGTCATTACTTCCTTTTAAAAGTCCCATATAATGGATGTGGTGATATATGAAACAGAATAAAACAGAATGAAGCTGGGTAAAGCCAACTATTTCGTAAGACCACAAGCACTGGTGTGTTTGTCCACTAATTCCTATAACTAACTGTGCTACAAACAGATTTGGGGGAGCAGAAGGGGAAACAAGTCACTGTCTAAAAAAATCCCATTGAGCAACACTGAGTAAGGATTTCAACAGTCTCCAGTGTTGCAATCTCAGGCCTGACATTTGTTTTGTTATTTTGAGGCTGGTGAAAGTTTGAGGTTTAGTTTCATTATCTTTTAAGATAAATTTAGATAAAGGTTGTGACACCCTGACACCCACATTCAGAAAAAGTAAAAAGAGGATGAAAGCAAAAGAAAACAATTAGGAGATGATTTTGTCTGCTGTCCTACATTAAGGTCATATATGTGACAGTGCAAACAAGGTAGCAGGAACACAAGGGGTTGGAGCTGCACCAATTCAATGAGTCATTAACACAAAATGGCAAATGCACAAAAGGCTTACGTGAAGGTGAGGCAGGCAAAGGTCAAATCCAGGGATGGCAGTCCAAACAGGCAAACAAATCCAACTAGGAGCAGGCGAGAATCAAAAGTCCTCAAACAGGCAACGCCCAGGAAAACAAAACAAAGATCCCAAAACACTAGGACTGAACTCTAGGACTAAACACTTAGATGGAAAACTTTGCACAAGGTACAAAGATGAATTGAAACAGAGAAACACTAAATAGACTTGGAGGGGAGGATCACAGGTGAAACCAATCAGGTCGTGGCAGGTGGAAAACACACATAGAGGCAGGAAGTGAAATAGCTCAACACACCTGAGGACATACTCCTAAAATAAAACAGGAAATAACTAAACTAAAACTCAAAACCAGGACAGTATTGCTCTTTGGTGGCGCTTTCACTATATCAAACTAGTAATTCATCAAACAACAAAAAAAATTCCATCCACTAAACCTGTTTGTCCAGTTTAGCACTTCTAACCTGAATCTAAATCTAAATGTGTCACCCTTTCTTTAAAACTTTTTTGACTCATCACTGGATATTACACCTGTACTTTCCACCTGACAACTTGACAAAATGTCTGAAAGCCTGAAAGTGAAATCAAAGACAAGCACGGAGGTGAGGCTGCAGGACCGGACCTGCCCGAAGGCCGAGATTAGGTCGGGCGTGCCATGACACTTGAAGGGACGAAAGGACATTTAAAGTAGCTGCTTTAATGCAAATAAAGGCAAAGATATGACACAGATATGATCCAATTTAAGATCAGATTTAGTTGCACATTCAAATTCCTTGCAGAAGCTCTCAGTTTGCCTGCGTGAGAGAGAAATGAGGCGCAGAGACAGAGTTAAACCCTGTTATATCACATCACACTGCTCAAGTCTTCCATTTCCAGTGAAAGCTCGACCATTTTGTACGAGGGGCCCCGTATGTCTGACCCACTAACACATTTCTGTTTGATGGGCGGGGTGACGTCACGGAGGGGGCGGAGCCAGGCGCGTTCAAAACACAGTCTGTCCTCAATCCTCTGTGATTCTTTGCTTCCTGCCTCCTTTTTTTGTGTGCGCTCATTTGTGCCTCCGACCCACTTATTTTGGATTAATTCGCGCTTTTTTTTGCATCTTATGTTATTTGCATTTTTTTAATATAATGCGGCTCTTTTGCTCTCACTCACTCCAAAACGCGTTTGTTGCCCAGGTTTTATTCTCCAACAGCATCCGACTCTTGTTTGTTTGTTTGCTGCTTTCGGTGAATATGGACTAATTGGGAAAAGCCGTATCAATGCACCTGCCGTCAAAGGGATTCATTGCATTTGGAATCGAAGAGGTAAGATTGTTTGTGCAAAGAAAAGCAACAACAAAAAGAGGAAGGGTTGTTTTTTTTTTTTTTTTCTTGGCTGCAGCAGCAACTGTGCAGGAGGCTGCAGCAGCTGCAGCCCATTATCCCGCCTGGATCCTGTGTCTGTGCTGCTTCACCCACAACACATCCAACACAAAGTCACACACACACACACACACGATTTCAACATTTTGCATTCATGCATAGTGTCTGAATCCTGCTCTGTCTGTCTGCAAAGTCTGTAAAATGGCGATGTTGTTTATCAGCCTGCTCTATTTCCTGCTTGGCTCCTCAAGCTGCTCTCATCGACTCTTTAGCAGATGATAGTGACATGATCTGGACAGTGAAACTAGTTTCAACTCATCTGAGATCTAAAGGAGCTTTTGTGATTTTGCTAAGAGTCTTGAACTTTTCTGTTTATTAACCCCTTTGTATTCTTTCCTCTTATTTGTTTTTACCTTTAAAAAGGGAAGTCAGTGTTGCATTTTGCATCCTCATCAAATCTCTCATCAAAATGAAGGTGAAATGTGCATCAACCAGCTGAATAACAGATAGATAGATAGATGTACTTTATCGTCCCAAACTGGGAAATTCAATCTTTAATATGATTATGGTATGATGATATATGAAAGATTATTATTGTTTTATTTTTTTATTGTAAATTTAAGGGACCTTTAGTCTATATAAAGGTTATGTGCATAGCTTAACAGATGATTTAAGCTTTGTTCAGTGTAGGCCAACCAGTTCCCATTGTAACCTTATCTTCCTCCTCCTCCTCCAGGTGTGTGTGCCCTGGGTGCAGCCTGGCCTCTGCTGTGGTGGCGATGAAGAACCCAGGAGCCGTGGAGAGCCGCCGGCTGGTCGTCCTGCTGGAAGCGGCTCTGGTGAGGGAGGCTCGCCTCTGGAAGGTACCTGTCTTCAAGAACGGATGCATCCAGGTGAGACAAGAGCACACGTCTATGTACAGAGTGTAAAGCTACTAAATGTAGTATCTTAATGTTTGTAAATCGCCAACACAGTCTAACTCTGAACAGGATTTCTATTAAGAAGTCCGCTGGTGTAATAAAGAAACAAGCTGAGGTGTCTTGGCAATTATATCAGCTCGCTCTCAGCTCTTAAAATGTCAATTTATGTGATGCAGAATTGAACATCTCAAGTATAAAAGCATAAAAATCAGTGAGTAAAGAAGATTAACAGTAATAAGTGTATCTGAGATATCAACCTCCCACAGCATGTGGGGGGGCTTCCACTGATTTAATGAAACACAGGTCTAAAAGTCATTACATGTGTAATGGTGTATATCTGTAATATATTAACAGTGGGAACACGAGGCAGAACCCAGCGCTGAAGTGTTAAACTACAGTTAAACATTGCCTTTTAAAGAGCGCCCAATGTCTAATCTTCCCTTTTCTAATCAATGGTTGTTTCCTTTGACTGCTCAGGGCGCTGACATCTCCTCATCCCAACACCAAGAAATGATCCTCTGGCTCGGGGAGATGAGCAGGCTGTTCCAGTTCTGTCCAGAGACCTTTGCACTGGGAGTCTGTGTCCTCAACCGACTGCTGTCCACCGTCAAGGTAGACGGCTGCAACATGTGATACTTCCAACCAGTGTTCAGTATCTCAAATTTCAAATCTCCCCGACTAAAAACCAGCACAAATGGCTAACTTCTTCTTTTTCTTCTTTGGTCCATTTAGTTAATGGTCCAAGTCTGCATTCAATAAAAGCAATACATTTAACTGTGCATGGATCAGATTGTACTCAGAATACGGCTGAATGAATAATCATATCTTAACTTTAGTACATTTACTTGCAAATTTAACTGCAAAAATTGTAGTGTATTTTGTTTTACTTAGAAGAGCAACAAATCAAAACCTCTTTAAAAGATATACCTACATTTGTTTTATTGAACTGAGCTACTAGTTTGTCCTTGAGAAAGAGATTATATACAGACTTAAAGTACAATTGTCCTGTTAAAGGACTCTTATCCGTCATCACCACTAAAACTAATTGCTGCCAGCTTAAATGTGCTTTTCCAAATTTACTTACTGTTAGAATCTATTAAAATAGTGAAAAAGCATGATTCCTCGTGTTTTTACATTCATCGATCTGGTTCTTAAGAACTAAATAAAGTGTTTTCTTTTCATTTTTTTAGGCCCAACCAAAATACCTGAAATGCATTGCTTTTACCTCACTGGTCCTGGCTGCCAAAATCAATGAGGAAGATGAGGTAAGATCTTGCAAACAATGTGGGATCATCAAAATAACAGCAGCGACAAAAACAACACCCACGTCGATGCTACTTCAAAACAATACGTTTATTCGCTTCCCTTTGTTGGTGTCTGTTTAAACAGGTAATAGGATCTGTTAAAGACCTGGTTGTGCAGAGCGGATGCAACTTTTCAACAGCGGAGATTCTTCGCATGGAGAGGATCATTCTCGACAAGCTGCACTGGGACTTGTACACTGCAACACCGGTCGACTTCATTCACATAGTAAGTCAGAATTCAGCAGAGAGACAGGCAAACAAAACATTTTTTTTTTTAACTGGACCTGAGGCATCAGAGCATCTCAGAGCGAGCTGCACTTTGAAATGCTCTGTGAATTCAGGTCCTGGTCTTGCCTTAAAACACAGCAGTACAAAAGCACACAGTAAACCATCATGCTTGCATCATGTTTGCTTCAAGATGGTGTTTCACAAACCCTCACGCCCTCCCTGGCCCCCACAGTAAAGAATTGGTCCTAGTAGAGATTGTGCATTTAGTTGATTTCACTCATTGTGCCCATTATTATCATTAAACTCAATTCAGTCCTGCTTGGACTGTGTCCTTCCCTTTTTAATACCTGTAGCCATGAAGGGAAAATAAAATCATGCCTTTCTTTAGTGCACATCAGAATTAATAAAATATTGGTTGAAATAATAATAATAGTAATAATTGTGCCTGACCTCAATTATGATAAAAACAGTTACAGTGCTAATCCTGAAAAGACGTTATATTGTCTTTGCACACTTTAGTCAGTTGTTTAAAAGATCTAATCTTCATCCTTGATTCTAAAAAAGTTGGGACGCTGTGTAAAACATAATAAAGACAGAATGCAATCATTTACAAACTTTGTTTACAGAGAACAGTTTCATGAAGTGTTCCTGAGCCCATGTAGTAATCTCCTTCATACAATCATGTGTTTGACAAAGTGTTGAACCTCGCTCCATCTTTGCTTGTGAACGACTGAGTCTTTCCAGGATGAACCTTTCATACCCAATCATGATACTATCACCTGTTACCAATGAACCTGTTTACCTGTGGAATGATCCAAACAGGTGTTTTTGGATCAGTCCACAACTTTCACAGTCTTTTGTTGCTCCTGTCCCAACTTGTTTGAAACATGTTGCTGCCATCAAATTCAGAATAAGCAGATATTTACAAAAGAATCAATGAAGTTGCTGGGAGATGAGTAAAATATTAAATATATTGTTCTTGTACTGCTTCCAATTGAGTATATATCAAAAATGATCACATTCTGTTTTATTTTTGTTTCACACAGCGTCCCAACTTTTTTAGAATAAGGATTGTAACAGAAGGAATAAATCTTGCTTTAGACTGGTCCATTTAAAGATTTTCATTGTCAGCCATTTGCAGCTTTAGTGGAAAGGTGACAGTACTGGACTTGAAAACCGCATATTGGACAAACCCTGTATAACCCAGGCCAATTACCAGATATCTGTGTATGTGGACAAAAAGTAGCAAAGATGCATTTCAGCAAGCCGTCTGAATAGAGCTGTGTGAGATCCCTTGAACCACGTAAGACTGCATTTACAAGCTGCCAGCAAAATAACAGGCGTGTTGCATATCAGGCCAAGGCACTTCTGACTAACTCTTCCCCACAGCCCCACAGTGGATCCCCAAACCCTCCGGATACAGACGATTTGGGTCGTTAGCGTATCTCTAACATGCTGTGAATTGTTGAGACTGATGTCAAAGCGAGGTTTGTTAAAAATCCCACGCTGTGATTCTCAGTTTATGGCACAATATTGTTTAACAGCATGGACCTGTTTACAGCAGTTTAATCGTTAAACCCTGACACATAATTGCCTAAAGCCTCAACCATTGGTTCAACTGTCAGCAAACACACACAACATGCCCTTCATGCTGTTGGGCTGTATTCATAACGCTTTTAACAAGAAGTCATCCAGGATGTTATAATTACAGATCAAAAACACTGGCTTCACATAGGGCTGTGTCATATCAGTGATATTCAATATCTATATGTATATCACAATATGGCAACACGCAGAATTAATTCATTGCATTGAACATCAATCCAATAATTGTAAACTCTTTACACATATAAAACAAAAGCTCAGTAACTACTTTTGTTCGTAGTTTGTAGCCACACTAGCAGCTCACGTTAATGGATCACAATGTCGGTTCACCGCTTTAGTCCAACTCCAATATCTCAACAACTTTTGGATGGATGCCGTGACATTTGGTACAGATATCCGTGTTTATCACATCATGAAGCTCAATGACCGGTGATCCCCTGAATTCTCCTCTAGTGTCACAAGCAGCAACACAAAAATTATCTCAACAACTGTAAGTTGAATTGCCATGAAATTTGGATCTCATGTTCACACCCCCTCATGAATTGAACTGTCCATATAATAGGCTATAACATGGCTGTAGTCTTGTAAACTACAGTTTGCTTGGAATCAGTCATTTGGACATCAACAGTACGAGTGATTATAGTATCATAATACAGTTCCACTAAGAGTCAGGAATGATAAAACTGATTTATCGCCCAGCCCGAGTTTCACATTATATAAAGAAACTGGACATTGTGGAAGGTCGATGGGCAAATATTCAACAGTCAGCAAACTGTAAATTGGCTGAAAACTACATCTAACTGCGAATGAGGAGTCACAACGGGTCGTAGGCCCGCAGTTGCTTTATGAATACAGCCCGTAATTATCTTGTCAGAAATAGTTAATCACATTGTATTGATCCTGACTATTCAAAGGATTTATATTAGGACAACATACCACAATTCCTGATACACAGATCTTCTCCATAATATATCTGACAGCGTGTGTTCTTGAGAAGATGTTGATTTACTTGCTCTAGAAATATCCCCAGTTGATTTGTGAGGTCTTGTGCATTCTGAGAGTCTATAATCTCATCCCGGACCAAAGGACAACCTACATCCCCTCAACAAATAAATAACAGTGTTAGATTTGTGATATTGAAATCGGTGCAGGACTGATACATTTACTTAAAGCCACAAACCATAAACTGTCACCAAAAATCATCTTGGCATATTTGGACCGATTCAGTGTCTTCTGCAAAACTCAAAACAGCATTTTCCCCTACTGATACTGTTTGTGGATCTGTCATAGGTTTACAGTGTGTGGAGTTGTTGTGAATCTATTATTGTCCTAGCACGTCACTTTAGGTGTTAGAAAAATCCAAGACTTTCAAAATAAAGAGACGTAATGTATTAATAAAAACTATAATAAAATAAAGACATTTTCTCTTTTTATACTATTGAAATAAATATTTTTTTACTATACTGTATCTCACAATTACATTCCCCCCTGCCCTGAATAATTCCCTCTCCTAAATAAAGTGTTACACTCCATTGTCTATAAAACAGCAATCGGTAAAATCTATCAATAATTTGTCACAGACTCTCCACCATGACACTTTGATATGATTAAATAAGAGGATTTACATAGACGCTCTCTCGTTTCCTCTCTCAATATGCTTCAACGTCCACGTGAAACTCAGTTGAAAGTCAGAATCAGTCATGTGGTGCTCAAATCTTTCGCTTTTATCTGGACGGTCACATTTTCTTTTGTTTGCTACATCACCCTGAATTTCCTACGTTTCCAAAATGGAGCGAAGAAGGAAAACTTGGGGAGGAGGAAGGGACTGTTTTAAGAAGTCAAGAGAAACTGTTTCAGGGATTACCTCTTGTCTTTGGCACCACATTGCTGAATCTACCTCCCACTAAAGTCCACTTTCTTTAAAAACCCATGGCTTATTTTTGCTACAGAGTAAGAGACAAACTAAAGCAAATGAGCTGAACGCAACATGAGTGAAAGACGAACCGAACATTAGAAAAATGTGTCGATTTTCTCGTTGATTATCGCAGGTGTTTTCTAATCTGTGTGACAAGTATGAAGGAATTCTGTAACTGAAATTCAAAGCGTCCTCGTAACATTGACCCCCCACTCAGGTTGTGATTTACAGCTCCTGCCTACAAATGGGAACACAGAAAAGCACTGCACGTACGATACAATACGAACAAGATTACTATGATTCCTCAGGCAAACAGGTGGGTCTTCGTTAGTAAAACCTGACAGTGAGATTCTCTACCTGTTGCCCACATCGTCCTCCTGCACAGAGTCGGTCGGACGTTTTACAGCAGCTTTTCATGCAGACATGAACACTTGAGATAAGTAGAGAATCACAGACTGCAAAGCGACAGTGTCCTGGGTGGATGAGAATGAAGTTTGGGTCAAAGGGATGAGTGATGTGTTGGCCTTTTGTCAGAGATGCACAGTTGGACCTTAAACACGCACCGTTATGTTTGATGTTGATGTGAGTTATGAAGTGGTAGAGGTAAAGGATGGATGGACAATGAGACAACAATGACATCATTATGCTAACGTTTTGGTCTCGTTCCCCTTCATTTCTCTGCTCATCTCCGGTCCAGTTCCACGCCCTGCTCGTCTCCGGCCACCCTCACCTCATTCCGTCCATCGGGCTCGGCTCCGGCGTCGGCTGGGACCAGGCAACGGACCCCGGTTCGCTTCCAGCCGGGCCGGGGCATCAGAAGAGGCCGCCGGGCTTCCAGGCGGCGCTGTGGACCAGGCAGGTGCAGCACTGTATGGCCTGCCACCAGCTTTGGCAGTTCAAGGGCTCCACGTTGGCTTTGGCCATCATCACTTTGGAGCTGGAGGTGCTGACGCCCGACTGGTTCTCAGTGTTCACCGATCTGCTGAAGAAAGCACAAGTAAGAGAAATGCCTTTCCTCCATGATTAGTCAGATGTATCAGAATCCACATAGTATATATGTTGGTCATTAATGCCAAAGATAAGTTTGATCATTTAAAAAACACTTCATAGTTGTCCACCAGAGAGCGCTGACAGGTTTATTTTTCATATGTAAAATGTCTCGTTGAGTGTATTTTGGTTGAAGTAATTCTTACCATGATTCTTTGGGTCTGTGGTAAAAACACAAATGTTGTATACTATATTGTCTGATAGCCAGTCAATTTATGGAAGTAATAAATGACTGGGAAATATTTGTGAAACCACAATATATTCCTGTGCCACTAGAGTGATTTATGTATTGATTAACTGAAGCTGGAAAAGTTTAAAGGATTGTGACTGCCTCAGATTTTTGTAAGCTAGCAGTCCTTCTTTTTATAGTTGATGTTCCACTGTACTTTTCAAAAGTATTTTCCCTCCTTGATTTTACACCTTTTGCAGTGCAGAATTAGCATTTAGTTTGCTTCATGCAGCTTTGGATTAAGGCACATTTTGGCACACTCAGATCTTCAAATGATACTCTGTGCTGCCATAAACACATCAGCTGCTTCTACAGGTCCAACATTGTCAGAGAATAATAATCGCTCTGAGGGAATTAAGGAACGGAAATTTTAATGCCACAAATGTGTACAACATAAAATTCTTGTGCACAAACCTGCAAAAATGCAAGTCCTGTGGTGTCAAATACACAAAGTAAAAAAAAAAACAACAACATGGCACTATCTCAGAACTCATTCTTAAATCATTCCTTCTCAAAGGTTAACCTTGGTCGGATCAAGTTCCAGCTTTTAGCATTTGACCCATTTTGTTGTCTTTGCTTTTCCCAGGTTGATAGCGGCGAGTTGATCCACTGCAAAGAGATGGTGGACGAGTACCTACACAGCCTGGAGTTCTCCCTGCCAACCAACGCCATCTATATCTTCGACAGCGCCCAGATCCAGGACGAGGAGCGAGCCTGGAGCCCCACGCAGCGCCTCAGGCAGGCCAGGAGGGGGCGCTGCGGCGGTGGAGAGCAGGGGGACGCTGACGAGTACTACGACGGTTTTAGGTGTTTGTATAACGAGGAGACGAGTCCAGGGGCGGAGGGGAACGACGCTGTGGGTTTGCAGAAAAACGTCTCTCCCTGCCCACCACTGCACCCGGCTGTCAACTAGTCAGACACTTGGTCACATCGCCCGCCTCTTACAAGTGCACCGTCGCTCCCATTTCACAGTGAGAGTGTTACGAATACTGTAACTCAGCTAATTTTAGGGCCTCGATCATAAGTTTCACAGAGCACAGAAGTAACTGACTTAAACGTAGATGTTACTCACCTGCCATAACATTTGATTTAAAAGATTTAAGAAAAGGCAGAAACTCATTCTTTATGGCCGGCTGAGGTGCACCCGGCTGTCAACTAGTCAGACACTTGGTCACATCGCCCGCCTCTTACAAGTGCACCGTCGCTCCCATTTCACAGTGAGAGTGTTACGAATACTGTAACTCAGCTAATTTTAGGGCCTCGATCATAAGTTTCACAGAGCACAGAAGTAACTGACTTAAACGTAGATGTTACTCACCTGCCATAACATTTGATTTAAAAGATTTAAGAAAAGGCAGAAACTCATTCTTTATGGCCGGCTGAGGTCAGATTTAGTTGTTTTAGTCTCTTCTGTGCACTTGCCCACACCCAAATGTGAATCTGGAGATGTGTATGGTTCAGAGTTCGGAGTTAACCTCATAGGCTACGTTCAGACTGCAGGCACAAGTGGCCCGAATCCATTTTTATTTTTGTGGTCATATGTGACTCAGATCAGTTTTTTTTTCATGACAGCAGCACAAATCATTTGGAGTTTGACCTTTTCGATTCTGATTTGGGCCAATTTCACATGTGGTTCGAAAGACACAGGTCTGAGTGTCTTGCTGTGAAACTCTTGAGGAGAGGTGTAGTTAAAGTCGCCTTTGACGTCCTGAAAGTTTGGTCGAAATCGTTTCTGTGAAGCCATTCATGCCGCGATCCCATCACTCCAGGTTCTGACTCCGCATCCACACACACACCTCGGTACAGAAGTAGCCGCTATTGCTCCACGAAAAGCCATAATTCAATTTTTGGCTCTTTCTCCTCGTGTTCGTTATCATCTGCTAATGAACTGCTGGCTTCCACTGCACATCAACTTATAAATGAAACCATAAACGGTAACTTGGGCCTCCATGTTTACTTCCGTACGACAGCGTGCAACGTATTTTTTTTGTGCACGTGGGTCAGTTCAGGCCTGCGATCTGTTCACACTGGAATCTGATGTTGGCCACAAAAAAATCAGATCTCAGCAATAAATCCGAATTCAGCAATAAGGCTTGCAGCGTGAACTTAGTCTTATTGTGATGCCATAGCTTGCTTTCGAGGTAGACAGCCAGGCAGCTGAGGGGGAACATGGGAGGTCGAGCCTGACTGTATTGAGATTTGAATGTTCCTCCTCGGTGCAGAGTTCTTGGTCCATTTAAGTTCTCTACTTATTATTAATGTAATATTTGTTTTCTACTTTTTTAACCTACCTGTCCTTTATATCCACCACAAGCTTTTTTGTGTAACAAGTTGGAGGGTAAAGGATAAGACTTAGGCGGTTGTGTGTGTTTTTATGAGTGTGGTTGAGGCCAAGAAAGTTGTTTGGGTTTTTTTTATGTTTGAGAGTTGATCCTGAGTTTGTTTGTGAGGTATCTTGGTGCTCAGGTTCCCCATGTAACCCAACATAGCACTTTGAGATTAAGACAAGCTTTTTTTAATGCAAATAATTATATTTTTTCACAACCATTATTATTATTTTAATCTCTTACTTACTTGTACTAAACATTTGTGCTGCGTTTATTTACCAGTTATTTACAGAAGCTACATTTTACAAAACAAAAGCTTTAATTTCACGACTGAATGCTGAAAATGTCTTTATTTCATTAATGCTTCCGCCTGCGTTGATTTTTACTTTATGCAACTGTTGTTACATATCAAACAAGAGCACCTTTGGGAGATTAGTTTAACACTAGAGCAGAATGACAAAAAAAAAAAAATGGTCATTTTGACAATATGAGATTATTTGATTAGTGAGCCTCAATGTTCTCATTAAAAATTTCTATATTTTTCTTATTACACACTGTATGAGAGCACCAATAATCATACTCCAAATATTGTCACATAATCGATATTGAAGTATTGGGATAAAAGTTTTTTGTAAATACCTTCTTGATCTGTTGTCAGATTCATCACAATCCTGACGTGTAAAATGAAACGGTGACAAAATGTTATGTTTCAACTTAAACTGTATTTAATGTTGGCTGATACGTGAACACACGGTGTCCAAACAGTTGTAGCCTATAGACTTCACTGTGTTCAGAGCCAGCAATGTTATCTTTAATGTGAACTGGTTACTGTCTGTTTTCTCAACTGTAAAGTCTGCTTCGATTCATTCAGTCAAGCTGGATGCAGCACCAGAGACCAATGTGAAGGTTTTATTTTTCAGATTCCTCCTTTTACTGAGGCAGCTATATCTTATTGTCTGGTCAACCACAGAAATAAAGATACGACTTCAAAAGTCTAAAGTGTCATTTTCTGCTTTGTCAGTTTCAAAAGGTTGGAGGAGCTTTCTGGTGATTTCAAGGTTTAGTTCTGCGTCAGATGGAAAAAAAAAAATATGAAAGGGTGATGTTCAAAACATTTTCTTATCGTTAAGAGACAAAGTGGCCTTGAGCCAAAGTACTGAAGGCCATGTTCTGTTTTGTATGTGTTGCTCCTATAAAGCTACAATTATACCGACATGATATGTTGGATACGTGATATCGACACTATTTAGTTTTTAAGGACAGTGTAGTGAATAAATGTACACACTAAAGAGTTCAGACAATTAAAACACACTTGTATGTAACAGTACGAGATGTCTGACTTAGGAATGTCAGAGTGATGACAACAATTATGATTAGAGGACTATAATTATAAATTAGATTGATTTGGCAATCCCACATTTACTAACTAGACACTGCTAAATATCAAACATCAAAAAATAACAAGACACCTTCTGGTAACATGCACAAAATTAAAAGAAAAGGCAGCATTATATTTACTTCTATAAGTCAAACTCATTATAGTGAACCAACATTTTGACTATGTCTCATAATTTTGACTTAGAAATACAAATTTTGACTTACTGAGTCAATTTTCTAAATTAATAGGCTGTATTAATTTGAAAATTAGAAAAAAATTATTATACTCTTATAATTCAAATTTGATAAAGCTTTCATCTATATTTTTGACTTATTTGTTATTATTGTTATATATATTTCCCTGCTTTTTCTGGTGGGAACTGGCTTTAATAACTAGCAGACTCTCGTATTTAATGTCTGACTTTAATATCTGCCAGTCTATGATTTCAGGGGACTTCTGTGTGGGTAACAACTCACCGAACAACATCTCAGCCTTCATTATGTCATTTCCTAAATCCTCCTGTAATCTTGTCAAAACACTGTTTGACTACATCACTACACCTCGAGCCTTCATGATACAACAGTCTCACCGTTGTACCACCATGTTGTCCTATATGTGGAACAGACTGTCAGGGAGCCATTATCACAGATCTTTGTTAGCAGAGCGTGTTGCTGTACTAAAGGATAGAGAGAAGAGAGAGCTCTGAACAGATTGTACTGCTGGATGAGATCCAGTGAGCCCTGCAGGTGGTGGACAGAATAATAATAGAGCTGGCAGAGTCTTCACTGTAAACAGAAAACCATTATTATGGGAAGAGTTCAATACTGTGCTGTGACTCACACACATGCTGTCTGTTGTTAAAAATAAAGCTAATACAGGAAATGACGATAAATAAAGTCACCTTGGACTCTATGAAAACTATGATGGGTGTTTTTCAGATGATTGCTGACCAAGCAATACATTAATTGAGAAAATAATTGATGGAGCTTTAGTTGCAGACATGATAGATAATATTCTAAATTCATATTGACGCAATCTAGTACTTCTGCAAAAAAAGGAGGGTTAAGTATAAAGGCAATTAGATATAATAAATTAGCTTAATTTAAAGGACTTAAAGTGCCTATCTATTTAACACATATACATGCAATTATCTAAATTTTAATTACAGTATTTAAACGAGTATGCATTATAAAATCAGCTAGTCCTTGGCTGGAAAATCCTAACACAACCTACATGAGCCAGTCTTTGTTGTAACTGCTTGATCTGTGTTTACACACTAGAATGGAGGAAAAGCTAAAAAGAGCATGAAGTGAGGAAGCTGTTGTTGAGTGTTGAAATGCAAGCATGTGGTTTTAAAAGAGCGCATGCTATATATACACACACATGCATACTGGTAACCAACATCATCTCCCTTTCACACACACTTCCTGCACAGACAGACAAAGTCAATAAACCTCACATATTTCTTTTCCACACACACTTCTACGCTCCACCTTTGGCAAACACACTGTAAACGTGCCGTCTTGCACACATTCACAGCCGGCTGAGGTCAGCAGCTCGGTGGTGAAAGCAGGACGGATTGCGTGCAGACTGCGCAAACATCTCTCAGCTCTTCAGTTGGGGATCACTAAGCAGGAAATGCTGCGCCTCAAGCTGACAGCTGTTCAGGTTAGAGTTAAAACCAACAGCCTCTGTATGTGTGTGTGTGTGCTTGTGTGTTACTGAACAGCAGCCTTGTCTGAACCTCCTCTTTGGGGACCGAAGCTTGGTCCTAATAAGAAAAATAAAATTTCTGAGGTCCTGGGTAAAGTTAAGGGGTGAATTGAGGCGGCTGTGCAAACATGTGCAGGTGCTTTGTTTTAAAATCCCAGTGGGGACTTTAACCTGACAGCACACCGAATCCATGGGGACTGACAGTGACTGAGGGGACATAATTGTGGTCCCCATGGGTCCAGACTGCTCTTAGAGGATTAACACTTGGTTTTAGGATTAGAATTAGGTTTAGGTTAGGGATCCATGTGTGACAGTTAAGGTTAGAGTAAGAGGCCAGGGACTGCATGATGTGATGTGAGGTTCCCCACGGGGATAGTGGTGATAGTGTGTGTGTGTGTGTGTGTGTGTGTGTGTGTAATTGTACAGCATGACAGAATGAGGACATTTATGAACACTAAAGACATTTTGGCAAGTCCTCACAACTGCTGCTTGAAGGTTAAGACCTGGTTTTAGGGGTTAGGTTAGAATTATGTTTAGTTTAGAGTTAGGTATTTAGTTGTGTACCCTAAGGTTAGGGTAGGGAATGCATTGTGTGTGTGTGTGTGTGTGTGTGTGTGTGTGTGTGTGTGTGTGTGTGAGTGGGTGAGTGAGTGAGAGAATGTGTCTTCACCTGCCTGTGTTTCACTTTCATCTCCCTCCTGGATGAATATCGTCAAACAAATCACGGCAGAGAGACACATCAAAGTCAGGAGGGGGGTTTGCATTTATTTCCAACGACAGTCAGTAAATACAGCTGTTCTCTCCATCTCTGAGTGTAAACTCTTCCGCAGCGAGCTGAGGCTTGTATGTTTCCTGAATCCTCTGCGTGTGTGTGTTTGTGTGTACTGGCTTCGTGTGTGTGTGTCCACAGTCACAACACTCCCATCAAGGTGGTCACTCATGGTTTACAATAAAGTTACATCACGTATGGACAATGTACACCGTCATACAGTATGTGCTTCTTACAATAATATCATATTCAAAAACTAGTACATTTTTGCATATTAAGCTGGGTAAGCTCTAGAAAATATTCACATACATTTATTGAGTTAATATGAAAGAGCACCAGAATATTGCATAAGTTTTTTTTATAAAGACTTAAGATTAAGTTTTAAGTTGTCAGTACCTATGTATATGCAGTGATATATACAGTATACAGGTACTCAGTTTTATTGCTTGACATACTGCTATTTAATGTATTTTAGGGCTCATTTGAAACAGGGATTTATTCTTTTTGTGAAATATACTAGATCTAAATTCTTGTGATTTTAAAAACAGACACATCTGGCCAACATTTCAAACAGCTCAGGTATTTAAAAAACTTTAGGAGAGCTCAATTTCACGGATCTCTTCAATTTTATATGTGAGTCCTATAAAATCAAGCACATCCTATTTTTTTAAAAATACATACTGAACAATTTCAAATGACTTGCCCATTGTGTTACATGTTAGTACCCAAGTTTTGAAGGGTTTGAACCTCTTGTTTTTGTGTGAATAGTTGATGGCAAAACACACACACAAAAAAATCCCAACAGAAAATCTTTAAATCACAACATAGAAAAAAAACAAAATGCATATATATAAAAAGTGTCCAAAAAAATAAACAAACCACAGAATGAAAGATCCTGAATAAATGAGATGGCCACTGCTGACAAGTGAACATTTATTCTCATCATCTCTCACCATCTTTCACCCTTTTTTTTTTCCTCCCCTGTGGCTTCATCATGATCATCATCATCATCATCCTCAGTGTCTTTGGTCCATGTGCACAATGTCAAGATGGAATGTCAGAACAAAAACAAAAACAAACCAACAAAATAAACAGGTGTTGTCGGTGCTATGGTGGATGGAGGACAAATCCATGGTCGTGTGTGGGAGGGAATACAGCGCCCATAAATTAACTGAAAAACAATGACAAACAATAAACAAAATAAATCGAATGAATAAACAACTGCTTTATGGAAATAATGAATTATTAATAGAGATTTTAACAACGACAGACGACTAATAAAGCAGCGCTGAAGCAAAGAGATGATGCAGTTAAAGTAAGTACCAGAGCTTGTGTTAGTGAGCCATCGCAACTACATTCAAAATGATGTAGTTAATCTGTCAGCAGGGGGGAGGGGGGGTCTCCACATTTTCAAACATCACAAACATCTAGAATCAATCTCAACATTTTTCCTCATGTGTAAGAACTGAAGATATGAGAGAGTAAATTAATCACATCAAATGCTAAATTAAGGGTCTTTGGTGTCGCCTTCACAAAACCACAAAATGGAAGCTCTCCCTCCTACAGCAGCAGAGTCTGTGAGCAGCCACAAGATGGAGCCACATGTCTTCAAATAAATTCTCAGATTTCAAGCCTCAGATGGTGCGACTACATTAACTACAAGTCATGCACCATTCATGTCACTGCAAATCGTTTGTCCGAAGCTTGGCATGCGTTCTCAGATCATTTCCAACCTCCCAGACAGCCATTAGCTTCAGCTATTGTGAGCTCAGCTTGAAGATTAACTTACAGAGGCTATGAGATACATCACTATGATACATTTACAGTAGGTGCATGAACGTTACACCTGTATTTGACTTGAACAATATGTTGTGAGTTTTGAACCTGGCTGTGGGGATTTGTACTCATTCAGCCACAAGAGCATTAGTGTTGATAACTGATATTTTGTGATAAGGTCTGACCTGCAATTCTCATTCATCCAAAAAGCTGTTAGATGGTCAGGGCTCTGTACAAAACAAACAAGTTCTTGCACACCAAACTTTGAAAACCATTTCTTTATCAACATCTGAACAGGTCTGTCCACACACTTTTGACCACGTAGTGCACATTGTCGCTAAAATCATAAGCCAAAGAAGCTGCAGGTTCCTTGATGGTGCATTCAAGGAATTTTAAAACTATTGTAAAACTGCATCACTGCACAATAAAAACTGTTTTGACAAGAAAGTAAATGCCACTGTTAGTAAATAATGTGTCTGTACTAAAATGAACAGAAACCAATGACTGTCTGGGAGAAAAAAAATAGATATAGAAACGTGCAGTGGAAAACAGCCTTTGGTACAGTTAAATACACATGATGATAAATGAAGGGCCGGCGTTGTAGTTATACCTGTGTGCAGCATCTCTCACCTCTATGGAAAATCAGCTTTGCCCTGTGTGAGCTGTATTCAGCATCACCTATTTATAAGCTAAGCTTTCGATTGCCTGGGCGAGCGAGTTCGCTGGCTTCCTGAATAATTACAGTAGAGCGAGGCGAAAGGAAAGAGTGAAAGGACAGGAAACGTTAAGCCTGGGCAGGACAAAAAGGGGAGGAAGTTTCCTTAGCACATGCCAGGTCTTTATAATAGCCGAGATGCTTGCGTATTGAACGTCCACGACTGCGCAACACATTCAGTTAAAGGCTCATTGATGTGATGCAGCAGAAGGAGAAGCTCCTGCGTAAAGGCTTGTAACCGGGGTTAAAGAGCAAAAGGAGAAAGGATGAGAGAAGCAAGAGAAGCTCAAACACAAAAAGGGAAATTAGGATTTAAGGCACAGAATGAAAAGACAACAGGATTAAGTTCAAGAAAGGAGCAGGGTTGGAAAAAGCAGCTTCCTGCAACAAAAAGACGACTGAGGCGGGTGAGTGATTGAAAGGAGGGACTTACTTTTTCTTGTCCTTGTCTTTCTTGAGGGGCTGAGATAAGGAGAGGGTCTCGGCTGCCACCTTCTTCCTGTTGAAGGCGTTCATCTCCTCCTCCAGATCTCTCCGCTTCTCCTCCACCTTCCTCTTCTCCTCCTGGTGCATCCGCTTCAGCTGCTCGAACTTGTCGTGCAGCTGAGAGGGAGGAGAAACGCGAGGGTGGTGATGGACAGACAGGACGGGGACAGAGGGGAGAGACGAGAGATTTGAGGACAGAAATAGACCCAGATGTTACACAAGGAACACAAACACACTTTCTGAAATGAATCTGTAACTGCACTGATCTAGATTTCTTATATTAGGAATGGATTCACATTGGTACTTGGTAATAGTTATGTCTCATTGGTGAAATGGACCTAACAAACAAACCTTAAAAAAAAATCAGATGACGTTCGAAACACAGTTCTTCACCTTCACCTCATCCATTATTTAATGTGAGGACACATTGTCATATGCTTACACTAACAGCATTGACTGAAATAATGCAATTGTAGTGCTGCAGAGGGTGTCTAATATTTTTTTGCACACTGGACAGCAATGATAAAAGCAACGTTACACATGTATATCTCAATGCACCAGACAGCACAGGCCTGTTTATTGTGTAAAGTCATCAAAAGTGCAACAGGCTGGAGTTTCTGACCTTCTGCCTGAGGTTTATAGCTTGAAGAAAGTTGTTGTGCTGATATGTGGGCGCATCATTTACTATTTAAAATCAAATAAACTGCATCTACAATCCTAACTTGAGACTTGAGACTAACCTCTCTCTCCTTTTCTTTCAGTTCTGCTTCCGTCTCTTTTACTTTGTTGACAAACATTTGTCGCATCTCTTCCTCTTTACGCTGCAGGTCCCCCAAGAACTCTTTCCTCTTGGCCTCATACGTCTCTTGAAGACTGGAGGGAAGAAAAGACAGGACAGAGGAGGGAGTGAAAATAGACAGGAAATGACTGGGTATTGTCTCTAAACAATAGAGACTCTCCTGTCCCTGCTGTTGACACTTGAGTATCTCTGTGGTTTTGGATTTTGTGTGTGCCGAGTGTGTGTGTTTTCACTCTCTCTCTCTCTCTTGCTTGCTCTCTACCTGAATGGCTGGCTGTCGGGATCTGTGTCTTTGAAGCCCATCTCCTCCAGCTTACAGCGCCGGTACAGCTCGTAGTGGCGGGCGTGGGTCTGCTCCCTCAGATCCTCCATGTTGACCCTGATGAGCATCTCTCTGAGCTTCACAAAGTCGCAGTGACTCTCGTTCTCCACTGAAGGGAAAATGCGCCACAATTAGGACAGGTGAACATCTTAGCTATTTCCAATACACAATAAACTCTGACAAATACTCGTGAAATATTGGTTTTGGTTGTGTGAATAAGACAGCATCAGAGCTACAAATGTGCAGCCATGTCTTGTTTCAAGTACCGAGTCTTTGCTTCTTGCTTTCATTCTGTGGCCGGCTGTCTTTTTCACTGCTTCCAACTTATTTTAACACCCCATCTGTCGACCCGTTACCCTCCCTTCCTCTCCATTTCTCTCTCGAAAGCAGGAAATCATACCACGTCTCTACAGGAATGCGAAGTCATCCACACAAAATACACTGCAAGAATCACATTTGGCATCAATAAATTGAAGAAAATCACATTTCACCATCAAGCAGGAGTTGGAGAATTGGAGATATTCTGCACTTTTCATGTCAGTTTTTTTAACTGGAGCGACTAACCATGGCTTCACTTTAGTTTCACGTCTGAGTGACTTTCACACTTAAATGAATTCATGGTGGGAAAAGGGCAGGAAACGTTTCCTGCCTGACAGACTGACAGCAGAGGCGGGGCGATGTGCCCTGGGCATAATTTCCATTCTGATGAAGCCATTTTACTCATAGGTCACTTCATTTACTCCGTCGCAACAATGTGGGCTGTTGGGGAAATTAAAACGTTGACTTTTTTTGTTCTGGCTTCTGGCAAAGGACAATGTGGGTAGAGCAAGTGGGCAGGAGAGCTTGAATGTGGACTGAACTCATCTGTACTGTGAATCAACCTCTGGTCTTTCAGAATGTGGTCTGGATAAAACAAGTGGGTCATAATATGGCAATACATGTGCTGCCAATAGTCAGCCACATGGTTTCTGTAGGATACACCAAGTTAAATTTAAGACTTGTTAAGACGTTTTTAATACAGCATAAAATGCAATTTAATACCTGTTTCATTCCAGGCAAAGTATGAAAGTATGATGGAAAACGCATCAGTGCAATAAGGCCATGAGTAATTTATTGTTATATGACATTTTTTCAGTAATTTCAGGTTCAAGTTTGTAACAATAATTCCTCCTGATATAATTAATTAATCACACAATCCACAGTCAGACTCTGCTGGACTTTTGAATACCTTTTAAGAAGAGAAAATTCAATGCTTTTTAAGACTAAGCCTTATTGCTGGTTCTCCTATTCTGCACTGTTCACCTCAGAAAATAAAAAAACAAATAATTTCTGCCTTTGAAAATAAATTTCTCCCTTCTGGATGGTATTTTTCCCTCCATTTACAGACTTGCTAATGCCTTCATAGTGTATGTGGAAACTTTGAAAACTGCTAATTATTTGATATGCTTACTCTCCTCCAACCTTTAAATGCAAAGTACTAAAAACCTGGAGTACACCCTGGAGAAGCTGTGGTTCAGATCGTAACTCGTACATCAGCCGGCTAATTGAATGACTTGGAAAAACGGACATGAGTGAAAAATAACGTTCACCTTTCAGGAAGTTAATGTGATCAACCTGTTAACGAACATCAGAAACATACTACAAAGAGCTTGTCTGATGTCTTAGATCTGTGTCCAAAGCATGTGGCCTTTCAGGGGCTGGAGCATATGCTATGAACCCCTGGGTAGCAGCAGTGGAGTATGGGATGTACATTTTGTTTAAATACCACCACATGCTGTGAGCTCTGAGGATGTGAAGACAGCAGTAATTATAGTGGAGAAAGCCCAATTAGCATGGCATTTAGCTTCTCCCGGTGGAAACGCTGGGAAAGCAGCCTGAAGTGCATGATAACGAACGTAGCATAAAAAAAAAACATGAACAACCCAAACATCGCACTCAAAGAACTTACACTTTCTTTTATTACACTAGGACAGAAAAGCAAGTGAATAAGCACGAACTAACTGTTGGACCTAAAATACATTTTAAAACAGATGTGAAATAGCAGCGGTGATGCAGCTGTCGGAATCGCTCGCTCTTATTTTTACTCAAATTTGCTGGTTGACCACACATCATTAGTGGGAATATACGAGTTAAAAACAGAAATGAGCTGTTCTCTGGGGCTGCATCCAGGCTACTGAAAGTGCCTGTTCACTTGGCATCTAATAGTCTCTCTGTACTGGCCCCCTGCTGAGGGCTGAATGAGGGCCAATCCTCTGACTGACTGCAGCACTGAGCCCTCAAGATATCTGAGCACAGGGCTCTGCAGACACACACATACATACACACCAGCGTGAGAACACAAACATACAAATAGAGGAGAGTGGAGGAGGAAAGAGAAATAACTGCAGTATTTAAAAAAATTAGTGGACAAATATGTAAAATTAAAATAGATGAAAACACCATGTTGCATAAAGACTGGTCATCTCACTGAGTATTAAATGATCCACGTGCCTCAGGCTGATCATATGCTCCTGTGTTTTTTGTAAGACGAAGCAGAATTTGGGTGGAAGACAAACAGCATGTATACGATAGTAGCTGCTCCAAAGCTACATACAAGATATTAGCAACATTTTCTCTGTGAAGCTGATATTCAGGCATATTGTTTACCATGTTGTCTACATTAGGTAAATATGTCAATATGCACTCAATTAGCACTAAACACAAAATACTGGCTGATATGAATGTCATCAGTTTAAACTGCTGACCTGATCGTGGCACTGGATGAAAGTCAAGGGATCATCCAAGAGATTATAACTCATCCTGCATCCATCAAAACCACAACATGAGTCTTGTGGTGGTGCTAGATGTTAAGTCAAAGGATTGCATAGTCATTAGGATATGTCTGTGAACCATGGATGTCTGTACAAGATTTTGTGGCAATCCATTCAGTGGATGTTGACATAAGTGAGAACCCTGGCCTGCTGGTGGCGCTAGTGGAAAAGTCAGGGCATCTTGTGGGTATCATGGATTTTTGCAGCAGTCGAAAAAACAAGTCACAAAAGACTATAAAAGTCAACCTGCGTACCTGTGTATCACTCATGCATAAAAGCCACTCAGGACACATGGGGGATTTTGAATTCTTATCAATTAACAAGTAAGTTGACAAACAAGCTAACATAAGGCTGAGAGATGATTCAATATCATCATTTAGCAGCTTTCAGTGAAATTGTATCAAGAAGTTATCACAGTATTGTTTAACAAAATTAAATAATAAAAGTCTAAATCGGAATTAGATGTAAATTATAATGTATAATAGTGGAAAACAGTTAATTGCACTGAAAATCAATTAATATTTATGTGATTTTGCAAATATTGGCCATATTAACAAAATGATTTTTATCTTTTTTTAACCAGCCCTAACCTAAAAAGATGATGTAATCAAAAGGAAAACATAGACAACAACTGAGAATCAAATGCAAAGTCAAACAGTAACTTGCGGAGAAGAAATACCAAGGGTCTGCTGTATGTCACAGAAGTCTGGAGTTCAGAGATAACAGAGCATCAAGATCCTGACACACACACATACACAGACAATTACACAAACACACACACACACAGCCCCCTTCAATTACTCTTTTTATCAGGAGACAGTCCTCCCTCTGTCTTCCTTCAAGTCCATGGAAATTTCCCATGGCTCTTCGAGAGGTTACCATAACCCATCTATATGACATCTGGCATCTCCAAACTGTTTCCACTGACACAGGCCTTCCTTTTAGTCAGCCAAGTGTAGTAAAACACTGAGACTTCTGTCCTCTTCTGCCCCTGTGCTCAGATACTATGACAAAGTGTGTTGTAAGAAGGGTGAGCCATCGGTTTGCAAGCAGGCCCGGCTGACAGCAGAGTAGTTTGCTTGTGTTACATCCCATCAGTCCAGATTTGTATTGTTAGCAGAGATGAATACGCCTGATAAGATAAATAGATGCAGAAAAAAAAACAAAAGAACAAAAATACAGTAAAAAAAAAAAAAAAACTTTTCCCACAGATTATCATCAGTTGTTTACACCCACAATGTCAGTTTCGTCTCTAGAAATAATATTTGAAGATACTCATGGAAACACAGCAGCAGCATCCAACAGGAAATAACTTCTTACAGCCTTAATGATGGAACAATCTTCTCAGTCCACAAACTCAACTTTTCATGAATTAAAGGCCCAAGCTGCATTTTTTTAAAGCAATATCTGGTATTTTGTATGTAACGATAGTGTAGTTTTACAAGAGTAGTAAACAAATCTTTTTCATTATCAGAAGAAAACTACGAATGTAGCTTTATCTTTCGTCGGATGTTCTAATAACTGAGATGTAATTCAATATCAGAGTGACAGCTGGTTCCTCTTCCTGTTTTTACTTTGACAACTCTTTTGTTTACATTAGAATAAAATATTGTGCTTTTATGAAGCTTTTTATTCCAGTGTCAACATCAGCCTCAAGACCTGTTTTCACTAATATCTACCACCTGCTGCAGAACAATGACAAAAGAAGGAATTTATAATCTGTCATGGAGATAAATCCCAAAGAAATGAACTTAAGTGTAAAGCAGAGGTAACTTTTTGCAGATAGCACTATTCTGTCTGTTTCAGGACTGGAATATAGATTCATGGTGACCGACAGAGTCCAAAGGAATCTGTCCCCAGGAGAGAAACAGCAGGCTTTATAAATAACCATAGCATGTCCTCTGAGAGTTGGGGAATGAGAGTGGTCAGTGGATAATGGAGAGAGGAAAGGAAGAGAGGGTGAGGACACAAGAGCAGTAAACTGAGGAAAGGAAGGAAGAGAGGGAGAGCTGGAGGGAAGGAGAGAGAGAGAGAGAGAGAGAGAGAGACAGAGAGAGAGAGAGAGAGACAGAGAGAGAGAGAGAGAGAGAGACCGCTCCTCTGAGAGTATAATCCCCATCCGAGTGGTAATATTCTCACAGCACAACTCTGTGTGACATTATTAAATTAAAATGTTTACTTGAATTGACAAGGCACAAGGGAATGAGCTGTGGGAAAACAAAGCTACCAAGATCATGGGCAATGCATGCACGCACACATACAGCCATATATGCACTCACACACAAATGCAGAGAAACAAACAATACATACATGCAAAGAAAAACATATAACACCATATATGACACAAACACACAGAGAAACACGCTGGCAAATCTGCAAAACAATCTCTACCCCCTCGCCCTTCGTTTGGCAGTGTCATCCTGCATGAAGTCACACTTGCATTAAGAGGGAGCGTATAAATAAACTGTGGGATGCACTCGCCACTCTGCCATAAGCAGGAAAACATCTTTCACAATGGATACTGACAGATGCCTTTCTCAGTTATATTAGAAGCTGTTGCTCCAAAACATCCTCAAAACAAGCAGCATGGGGTAGACAGTTTTTTTAAATTGATGCTGAATCATACGATTTAATGTGATATTGGCAAAGCAGAAAGGTGAAAGTTAATTCTATATGTTTTCTCTGATCTCCTGCATGATTGCTTCTGTGCAGGGTTGTGTTGCATCTGCTACAGGTAGATGGAGAGGTATATTTGTAATTATTGTCATTATTGATTAATCTGACAGTTTTTTATTGTTTGGTTTATGAAATTTCAATGAAAAGTTCCCACAGCTCAACGTTATGTCTTCAAATTGTTTGATTTGTCTGACAAAACACGGATAATTTCATTTATTCTCATATACGAAAAAAGAAAAGCAGCAAATTGTCACATAAAAAAACATTTTTGCATAAAAAATGACTGAAATAATGAATTGTTTATCAAAATAGTCACAGAAAGAGAAAAAAGCTGCAGGGGGGAGAGAGTGACTGAGCCATGACCACTTTCAGACACATTCACAACGCAGTGAAAGACCTGTACACTCGTATTATGGCATAATAACGACTGGACCACAGTTCAAGTGCTGACATTGTGTCCTGACTGGTTGAGAGGCTTTCGAATGAGTACCAACATGTCATGATACAGCACTCCACCTCATTTACCCATTTTCATACCATAACCGGCTAAAGGCTAGTCGATACACAAACTGACCAGCATCATCTGATTTATACAAGGCAAAAATGAATTACGGCTATTTATCACTACAAATCTCTCGGTTTTGTTTTAACGAGTGCTGTTTTGCTGTCAAACGTGATCTTGCAAGGACAATGACTCAGACAAGTACTGTTCAAGGTTTTCTGTTGCTTTAGAGGCGAGGGAAGTCGTGACTGAAACCAGACAGATGTCAGCAATATTTTCAATAGTCACTTCTGACTAGCAGGAAGTGATTGAGTAATCATTTTTCCATAGCTGTCCTATTGATTTAGGATTCATGTTACTGCACTATGATACCAATAATACACTACCAGTATCACAGTTCTCAGAACTCCCTCTGTCTTCTTGCTTGAAATATTCACTCTGTGGCAGTCTACAGAAAGGATTTAAACATCCACTGACCTTCATGTAGTCACTGTTGTGTTTGCTTGAGAAACACACTACCCACACACTAACTTGCTTGAATGGTTCTCACCTTGCACCACACCCCAGGGGTACTGTCTGGCCCTCACGGTTTTGTTTCCAACTTTGACCTCTTCCACGCTCCCAACCACAGCAAACGGCAGATGGGCCTGCACAGGAAAAAGAGGTTTGAGTGTTAAAAGGGCGAAGCTGTCACAAGCGTAATTGGAGCCAATACCGAGGTTTGAGCTCCTTTCTTCTGGGTTACACCTTCTTATTTTGTTCCCTTGTTTCTTTACTGCACAGCAACCATTTCACAAGTTCAATTTCACTAGACACAAACATGCCATGTACAAATAACACAACAAAAGAAGGATAAATGGAAATTGACTGTTTAACTTCAAATAAAACTTGTGTCACTGTGGCTGTCGTCTCTCTTATCTTTCACAACCAGACCACACCAGAGAAAAGTATAACCATGTTGACATATGAGCTGCACCAGAGCTCTCTTTTAAGTTTAATATGTGGTTCAGTTGAGGCTGAGAGGCCTATTTTGTTGATTGTTGCTCTCGCAGCTACTACGTCTCGTTAGGATCGACAGTGCAGCATCACGGGGAAAACACGACCGATATGCAACCTCAAAAATTAGGTGGAGAGTTGAAACCAGCTGGCTGCTCGCAGCTCAGAGGGACAAGCTGGCGAGTGTGGGCGCTGATGTAACCGACTATGAATAGATGGGGGATACTGTACGAGGACTGTGCCTGGGAGAACCAAATGCAGTCTTATTTATCCGTGGAAGAATTTACTGTTTGTGCATTTGAGCATGTGTGGGTGTGTGTTTGAGCACGGTGTGATTATACATCCTCCCCACTGTAAAATCGGAACTAAAAAAAGGCAAAATATTCTGGACAAAATGTATTTGTGCTTGCTGCCAGAGCAAAAGTAACTAGCTTATGTTCAATTATATTGCTCCATGTTTATTCTTGTCAGTATTTGTCTAAATAAACAAGTTATTTAGACAATGAAAAATGTACAAATGGACATAAAGCCAGTTTGAGGAAAGCATGTGCTGCCAGTAAGTTCTTATCAAATTATGGAAAGAATTGAGGAACTGATAGGATATTGTGTAAAAACTATGCATGAGGTTTTTATTTCCTGCATGTCTCACCACATGCCTGGGGTCAGCTGGTATTTGTATTTGTAGTGTTTATCCCTGTATACAGTCACAGATTTGTGGGATGGCAAAGTGTATAAATAGGTAGACAACATTACTTTTCAGCATGTGTTAAAAGCAATAAAATGGGGGCCAACATATGCTGTTACCAGATGTGTAACACATGAGGCTATAAGCCAGCAGGCAGGCAGTTATCTTAAAGACAAAATCATTTTAAACCAACAGTGTTGAGACAGGTGTCAGTAGTCTTAAGAATAACGCTATCATTTTTACTTTCAATATATTCACGTGTGTACAAAAACACATCTGAATTTTCTGAGCTCAGCACAACAGATGAAGTTGAAGCGTATGCTATACACCAACATTAAACACATACGGTACTGATGGAAAGATAAACAGATAAATAAGACTGATTGTATGAGAGTGTCTGTGTACTGGAGTGTAAAAGCATGACTTACGTTCATGGAGGCGTTGATCTCGCTGACGGCTTCATCATCCGTTGGGAACTGATATATCTGGACACCGTTGCTCACCAGCTCACTCATAATCTTTATTTTGAACTTGTGGAGCTCACTCTTGGAGATTGTGTCCGCTTTGGCAATGATGGGAATTATGTTGACCTGAAGAAAGGATGAGAAATGGAGAAAGGGGGGTTTGTACTCGTATAAATAAAGTTATTAAAAATGTAGAGCATTGTCCTTGTTTGGATGGTTGAGTCTGCCAAAATATGTGTATGCTTTCCTGTTCTGAAAGCCCCTTTGTGTTAAAGCGTATATATGGAATTTATTATGTAATGGCTGGTTTAGGCTGGTCTGAAATGCATCTTCATGGCAGGAGAAAATGTACCTGTCGAGCTCAAATTTGATGAGAGAAAATGCACAGAGAATGAACACGGTGTTTTCAGTGAATAACAGATTAAAGCAATTAACCTCCCTTTGTCAGTGGGTCAACAAAAAACGCTAATTAAAGCTAAGTTAAACACACAGAAGACTTCATTAAAAATACAAACCAAACTAAATGCATTGCTAAATATGGCTGAGGAAGCATACAGGACCATATGCAGCGAAACTGTACGGCTCAGTCAGAACTCCCGACAGATACATAAAACAAACAGTGATTACGAAAACAAACTAGACTCCATCTCCAATCAGCAGCAGATGTGCAGAAATAAACACACAGTTTTCCTGCATTCCTCTGTATTACCCAAATCACTAACCGGGAGGATGAGGAGGATCCCCACAGATTCACTCATCAATTCCATAGTGTGCCTCAGAGCAAGAGCCAGAGCTTGTTAGGAGTCAAATTACAGGCTCATCATACTTTATTGGATCATTAATTTACAGCAGGGCAGCCAGTATCACGTTTTAACCCTTATTTAACAACCCCAGTTCACTAATTGCCATACAATGCTGACAGCAGTCTTGTGTGGCCACTGAAGCAGATGGGAGTGTCATGTTCAGTGAGGAGGGAGGGGACAGTAATATTTGTTCACTTCCTACAACTGGGTTTTCCCAGCTGGCCAAAGACTATTCGCAAATAGTTCCCGGTGTTTGTTCTGAACAGCAAGGATCACCAACTGTAACCACATAAAAACAGTTCACATGTAAGACAATAAAAAAAATCTGGCACTTGTTTGAATCTTACACAGGTCAAATATCTATCTACTATATAGTGCAACATTAAAAAAAGTGAATATCCACAGATCATTCTTGGTCTTACTTTAAATGTGGAAGTTAATCAGCTGCTCAGCTCTAAGTTTTTGGAAATAAACTTCTCACAATTTGAGGGTTTTGGGGGATGTAAACAGGGAGTATAATTGCTGTGGGCTACAACTTGAGTCTCCTTTTTTAAGCCTATATTTGTTTAAATTTTGGTAAATTGGCATCATTAAAAGTATGCAAGAATCGCTACCAGGAGTTCTTGACAATCATCACCGGATTACTTTGATGCTAAAGAAAGCTTAAAAACCTGACGATTCTCAGGCAAGTTCTAAAGATAAAAAGGAGCATCTTTCAGCTTTGAATCTAAAAATATGTGCACGATGTCTGTGTGTTTAGATGTTCTGACTCTATGAGGAAGTGTAAATTTTCGTGCAAATTGCAGCAATCAGACAGTAAGGATTTTAAAGCAGCTCTATCTGCTGACCTTGCTGATAAGCGTGCCAAACTACAATAACTAAATCTTTTGTATCTTTTCCTCACTTCTCTCCCTCCGCGACTCAGCATCGCCTCACAGTTGAAACCCCTAATCTGGTGTAAATAGGCATAAAAGCCTAACCAAAAACAATGATCTGAAAATACCAAGTAAGAAATCATGATTGAAAAATGTGCATTTGACTGATTACAGTGCAAATTATGAGACATTTAAAAGGTTGGCAGGAAATATCAATCTTTGTTTGTCAAATGACCTCTACAAACTGAATCCTCTACATCCAAATATTAAACAATTAACTAGTAATGATTTCCTGCTATTCAAGAAAAAAAACTTAATTTAAAACAAAGGCCACCTCCTTCACACTCTTATCTCTCTTCCTGCCTTCATCCACCACACACCACAATCACTCTGGGGGCCTTCCACCATCTGTAGGGAGGGGTGATTCACACAAGAAAAACACCATTGTCTCGCCTTGACAGCAAACGCGACAGACTGAGGGAGAAGTTGTTTCTGGTCTGCCTCCCTGGTTTTTCCTCTGACAGGACTATCTGACAGACAGGATAGTTCTGCTCGTTTGTCTTTTCAGATAAAAGTTCATATTCACACAAAAATGCTTCTCTTGACCTGGAAATAACTCAGCACAGAAATTCAAAATGTGACTGAACCTTAATTCTACCCTGATGAAGATGGAGCCGTTCTTGAAATGTCTCTCATGGCAATTAATTGCATTCATACTAACCAGAATGTGACACGTTTGGACATTTGGAAATTTTGTTTCTTAGGACTGTTGGGAGGCTGGGAACATATTCAGTATTTTTGACATTCTAGATACTGAACAGTGAATCAATTCAGTGAGAAATTAACAAAGAAAATATTCATTAGTTGGAGCCCTTATCTATTTGTGATTTGGTCAGGCTCTTGTCTACGCTTGTAGGTACTTGTTTTGGTCAACCTGTAGCCATCTAGATCTCAGAAATTATAGAAATAAAACTGCTAAATGTGCAAAGGCTGACAGTTTGCGGTGAGTAGCTGCTGCAAATATTTCCTGCAACACATTCATTCTGTCTAGAAAGAGACCACTGCATAAACAACCCCATCGAGCCTGTGTCACATCCACACCGTGGTCACTCAGCACTGGCTTGCTTTCAGATAAAACAGCGGTCATATTTCACATAGTGGAAAAGATTGCTGGGACAGAGCCACTGAGGTCAGAGTGGTGTTCACTGTGGCCACCCACTGGTGCTCGTGATGTTGTAAATCATTTTGAATAAAAGTGCCAACATTGATGTTATTTTACACTTTAAACACTTTCTGGCACTGTGCAACTGAAAAGGGTTTGTAAGTAACTAAAATGTGCCTTACAGCCACATTGGAGGTTCACAAGAAAGAGAGTTTTGTTCATATGAATGGATAGGGAGATTTAGATGGTAAGCTGCTTTGCTTTCACTCATATGAGGGGAGAGGGTGGCAGGTAAGCTGCTATACGATAGCAAACACGTTTAGCTCGTGTTAACCGCTTCGCTGTGGTTCATATACCAGGATAAAGATAATATATTTAGCTCAGGTAAGCTTCGATGTCCTTCAAAGCTGGGGGTACAGAGAGTTGGCTGTGGTGGTTTGGATGGTATCAGGAGACAGTTGGCAAACGGGGGCTGCCAGGTTTTGATCGCTCTGTTGGCTGGTCAAGACAGCGCAGAGGCTCAGTGGTCAGCGCTGTCACCTCACAGCGAGAAAGATGCTGAGTTTGGATCTTATGTGAAGTCCTCTCTGTTGCTTATTTATTTATTTGAATTGTGAGGGACCATATACAATAAAACATGAATGTTTCAATCTGCCAAAATGTCAACATTGTTTGTGTGGATTTCCTCTCAGGGCAGAACACCATTCTGGTTTCCTCCTAGAAATAATTAAGAAAAACAAGAGTACTCCTGTCATTGCTCTTGAGCATGACTTTGGTCACTGGATATACAGTTGGGCCTATAAATAACAAAGTATAGCAAAAACTGTCCTTGAGGGTGAGTTTTAGTATGAAGAGATCTGGCAGAGATGTGCAGCCGTGCGTCGATAGCTGGCAGAGGTAAGCCAGCAGGTTTCGGTCACAAGCTGACCATCTGCTTTGTTCTGGATTATCATTGCATCACCAGACATGAGCAGGACTAAAGCTGCCACTTTGTCATTCCTACAGCTATCAGTGTTTACATGTAGAAGTTTCTCAGGGGTTGTGGTGTTGAGATCAATTTGAGTAACGTAACAAAACATTATCAGTGAACCTTAAAGGATGTAAACAAGCACATCCCTGAAATCATACAAGCAAATGCACACACTTCAACAAAAAAAACATCATTGACATTTTCTCAACTTTCTGTGTTTAAGAGTGTGTAGATATCCAAGACGTCACTATAATCCTTTTCACCCTCAGGTCAAACAAGCACATACAGAGTTCAAGACACAAATCTTCACTCTTGCATTTTAACGGCCTCTTTCTCTGTCATCCCTCCTCTTCTGGGCTTTGTCAACATGAGCTTTGAATTGTTTTGTGGATAATTTCCCTTCCTGAAATTCCACTCTGCCCACACTTTGAAACCGAGATTTAAGATCGAAAACCACTGAATGGTTTCAGTTAAGTTCATCACTGAGCGGTTTTCGAAAAACATTTGATCAAAATGTCAACAGGTTGAATTTATTTAAGTGTGTTTGGCATCAAGCAGAAAGAAACCAACTATATTAATAACTTATAAGTATAATTCTTCGTCTAATATAAATGCCTATGTATTTCTTTGGATAACAAAGAAATGGCTCTGGTAGGTAACAAGCGAGCAACAGACACTCAAAAATTCAAGGAAAACCTCAGCAAAATAATCTGAACAAACACAACATGGCTCCAACTTAACCTTAAAATTCATTTCTCACTCTGTCCTTTCCCTCTAAAACTCACTCTGTCCCCCCTCCCGTTCTTTCACGCTCCAAGTGCTGTTGTGATGAGATTTTTTTTTCCACCAGTTGTCTAATTGAGGCCAAGCCAGCGATTGTGTCTCCACTGAGCCGCACTCATTGGATCCACTGTCCAATAAATCTTTGTAGTAATACTCACACAATGCAATGATAAAACTACAGTCAATGTGGTTCTGAATGAGACTATTGAATGGTGTATGGCTGACTTGTAAACATGTAAACGGAACACATCACACCATCGGCTATAGATGGCAATTGAGAAAATGGGATGAACCTCAAATCAAACATTTTCACTTGCAAAAAGCATGCAACGTGTTGGCTTTTAGGAGTGAACCAACTCCTATGTGGCAGGTCTTCCGAAAACTCTGGTCTGTTAAAATCTAAACTTTAATCCTTTTCCATAAAAAGAGCCAAATCACTTGACTCCAAAGAATGAACTTCTCTTGAAATCCTAAATGCTGAAATGGAAGTCTGCACAGTCATTGCAGCATGTTTCTTTTTGCTTTATTCCTTTGGGACACCGAGAGTCCACACCCCAGCAAAAAGATCTGGGATGTCCACGTCTCGTGAAATGCACACCGCTCACAGTGAAAGGGAGGTCGGATTTCAGCAGCACTGACAATGGGAGAGGACTGGGAGTGTGTGCTTTTTGTGCATAGAGGAAGAGCACAACATATATATATATGGATGTGCTGTTTGTGTGTCAACTGTGTGTACCTTGCTGTCCAGTTTTTTCATAGTAACGAGGTCCAGGGATTTGAGGGAGTGTCCTGTCGGGGCGATAAAATAAAGGCAGATGTGGATCCTGGTGTCGTGGTAGTTGAACAGCGAGCGTTTGATCTTCAACTCTTCCTGGAGATAGTTTTCAAACTGAGTGTCGATGTAGTCCACGATGGGCTTGTAACTGTGAAGACAGCCAAAGAGAAACTGTAAGGATTTATGTCTGTGGGTAAAAGCATAAATATTTGTCTTCTTATTCATGCATTGTAATGAATATAAAAGGAAATGTGGGCTTGTCACCGGGGAAATGAGCTGAGACAGTTATGTTTTCAGTAACTGTGCGATCTGATTCTATGCCAAGATCTCAGCTTAGAGCTGTACAGCTTAGTGCTGCATGAAATTTGTGCTCGGCTTATGGGAGTCTGGTTGAAACAAATCACAGAGGCTGCAAAAACGTCCCATCCTCTCTCACAGTGCTGTGACGGCCTCTGTAGATCACAGTGTCAGCAGTAAGCCAGAGAAACTTAAGACCAGAAAGGTATGACAAAGTTGACACAACACAAGTTTTTGGCTGCCATACCACAAGAAACACTAACATTTTGGACAATAGAGATGATATTTCTAAAGCAGATTTGTCTAACTCACCAGAACTTATACAACAAATCCAGTAGTTTTCACCTTGCAGAGACGAACCCGGACTGCTGCATTGGAAAACATTACCCACCAGTACAAATGAGATAAATACAATCATTTTTCCTAATGTAACATTAACACATATCCACTACTGTAGCTCATGTTTCATGGAGAGTATTTTCAGTTTTTCCAATGGGATGCACTGTAACATACTGGTAGTGGCAATGAGCAGTGAAAATTCTCACTGCAGTTATTATCAAGTTAAATGTCAAGAAATATGAAATGTCCTTTATTTGAATGATTATGTTTGTTAATGCAGCAGTACGGTTTGTCTCTGCAAGCTGTTTTTAATGTCCTTTGACCCTTAAACAGCCTGACAATTATCAGGTCAAGAGACAGTTTGAAGATGATTTATGCCTCATTCTCAGCAAGTTTGTTTGGACCAGTTTATTTGAGTCTGCATCTTTAACTCATTTAGTTCAGTTCATTTGAAGGAGATGAGAAGGAGACTGATAGAAGTCAGCCGCATATTTGATAAACTGCATCATGGCTGTGTGAAATTCAAGTCTCTTTCAAGTGAGGTTGTGGTTTATTAGTCAGCACAGATACAAGTCTCGCAGTCATGGCGTTCTCATGACGCCATTTTTAGTCTGCATGTCTCTGCTGCTGGGTAAATTTGGTTGTGATAATCTAGGTTTCAGTCTTGGCCTCCAATTAATGTCTCAAGTTGTTTGAAACAGACATAATGGTTCCAAAACACATTAAATACTCTGAGCCTCCAATAAGAAACAAACCCAAAATGCATAGCTTCAGACGTATAAGGAGACAGATGGTTAAATTTGAAACCCAGCTGTTTCTTTGTGTGCTCTTAACTGGAAAGTGTGAACACTAAAGAAGGAAAATCACAGCATGAAGTCCAGAGTTCATCACCTTAAACAGATTTTGTTGTGATGACAGGCTATCAAACCTCCTCTCCTATAGCTTACTAGTAAAATGCTTAGTCATGTCCTCCTGTTATCATCACCATATTTCACATACATCCCTGCTAACGACTTAAATTAGCAGCAGATATACTGATAATCTTGTCAAAGTCTCTACAGCAAGTCTTCCCACGTTGTGTTTTACAGCCCAGAGTGAGACATAAGTCAAAAAAAATCTATTCTATATCCTCAGCTTGCACCATGTTTACAGTCGTCTGTCCTCTCTCTTCACATCTATCTTCAATCTTCTCTGTGGAATGCACCAACTCTGACCTTTTGCAGTGCTCTCAGTGTGCATTTGCAGTCCGCTGCAGGGTCTGTCCTTCAGCATGTTGGTTTATACAGCCTACAGAGAGAGCTGCTATCAAAGGGCGTGAGACTGCTGCTGCTCGCTGGCTCAGCCACAACATGAACGCTCCATTCCACAGCTGAATGTTAAAAAAAAACAAAAAACTATTTCCTCTTTATTGCTGTCCCACCTCGTCTTCTTTCCATCCTACAGAGAGGAAACCTGGACTGATATTAGTTTGTCTCTGTTTTGCTCATTTGTATCCCCAGGCAACATTGACCTAATTTGGGCAAAAACCATGGCGTTGTCATCTCGCACATAGAAAAGGAGGGTTTGGATAAGGATTGACGGGAAAATCTTTCATTACAACAGTCAGGAGTTAAAATGGAAAACACTCTGAAGCATGTGTTTCATGCATGTGCTCCGAGTACCAGACAAATGGAATTTGACTCATAGGACAGCGCAATGAAAAATACTGTTTATCAGAATATATCAAAAAGGTCCTGATGCAGCAAAGGGCACTGTTGGTGAATGGTTTGTTTTATACACAGTGTCATCTAAATGGTTTGTATGGTTCTGGTGATTAACAGTTCAAGAGTATGGCTGAAAAGTGGAATAAATTTGGTTGCAAAGTGTTACATATATCCATTGTTTCCAAAGCTTTTCAATGACTTAGAAGTGGAGCGTATGTAGACACAAACTACAAGAACTACAAGTACATTTTCAAGGTACTTAATTTGAGTGTTTCCATTTTATGTTGCTTTTACTTGTACTCATTTTAAAGTGAAATATCGTACTTTTACACCACCATGTTGTTAGCAGTTCCACCAAAGAGGCACTTCCCCTCTAAACTTCTCACATGGTTTCATTTAAATAACTGTTCGAAGCTGAAAGAGGTAAAACTCTGAAATATTTCACAAAGATTAGAGAGAAGTCCTGCACAAATTAGTGCAACAGAACTTTGTTTTCCCTTCTTTCCTTTCCCATTAATCATCTCACAACCCTTCAGATTTAGCTTGAGACCCGTAGCATAGGGCCTGGTTGGGAACCACTAGTCTACACCATTCAATGTATATTCTATAGAAAGTAGGTAAAACTAACAAAACCTTGACCAGTAAAATGCTACTTAGACATTAATGCTTCATTAATAACAACCTAATAGTGTTTTACACAGTATAATGGCACATAGCTCACAGGGTACAAATTTGAAAGACAAACTTTTTTACATTGTTGTATTGGTATTTTACAATCGTTCACAGTCAGTCACAAGCAAGGATGAGGTGAGGTTCACCACTTTGTGAACCACAAGATTGTATATAAGGATATTACTACATGGGCTCGGGAACACTTCCTAAAACTGTTGTTGGTGAACAGTTTGTTTGTAAAAGATTGCATTCTGTTTTCTACATTTTACACAGCGTCCCAACTTTTATGGAATCAAAGTTGTACCTAAAGGATCTAAACCAACCATCTAATCATGTCACTGTTTTTATCATCATCGATTGTCATTTCACTGTCCTCACCTGTCCTCTTTGTTGATCTGATCACCGAAGCCAACAGTGTCAACAATCGTCAGCTTGAGGTGGACGTTGCTTTCCTGCAGGTCATATGTCCGCGGCCGCAGATACACGCCATTCTGATAATGGCTCGCCTCTTCGTTCTCGAACATGGTATTGAAGAGCGTGTTCATTAACGTTGACTTGCCGATACCAGTCTCCCCTGAGGATGGCAGGAAGTGGAGAGAGACGAGACAGAGAGAAAGAGTGAGTTAAATCACTCAGTCACCAGGGAGTCATTCATCAGCTTTCAGACATGAGGTTTTTATTGCAGTGACACAAGTGCATTTCATTCGGGAAAACATCAGAGCTGTTTTGTTGTAGTTAAGCATGTTGTTTGGAGGAAAATAAATCAAGTAAGTATTGAGGGAAAACTGTCAGTAGTTTCGGCCTGGCATTTCCGTGAGTCGCTAATTGTGTACAACATCTAACACAGTCTGTCAGGCACATTGCACACACACGCTGTCATTTGGTACTCACCTACACAGAGGATGTTAAAACAAAATCCCTGTGTGACCGATTTGCTGACCAGCTGGTCAGGGAGGCTGTCAAATCCAACATGTCCGCCCAAACTCAGGTTACGCTTCTCTTCATTCTGAGGGAAACAAACAAAAACAAAACTTTAAAAGCCTGGTTGAAATGTGAGGAAAACACACATGGGGAAGACATTAGTCAGAGGTAGGAAGAGCTGGTTGCTGAAGCCCTCACATTCCTATGCAAATGAACATCAAAGACCCTCGGTACATTCTGCACATGTAAAACCCGTCGCCTAAAATTATGAGTTAGGTAATCGTGGCCTGCAGTGAGGATTCAAGAATAATCCTTCACAAGCAGGAGGAACTAAAGACATTTTCTACACTGAGAGAAGATGCACTTTATAAGAAGCAACCAGAGGAATGAACTCATTCAGAGATTTAATATGGAGTATGGAAGATGAGAGTATCCTCAGTTGGAAATAAAACTTATAAAGTTGTGAATTAAGCAGTTCTTTGGAATAATTATGACAAGAGCATAAACATTTTAAAACTACTCCTTTCTATTACTTCAGCACTGATGGGTCACCGGAGCCACAGAGTACAAGCAGCGTGAATACATGATATAAAACCATTCATCTTAATTAAGCCCCCATATTGATGTTTTCCAATACAATCAAATCGAGTCCAACAAGCTACATCGCCCAAACCTGTGAACAAAACCAAAAATGATCTCTCCTGCTAGAGTAAATTACTGCAGAGACCATGCACAACCACTCTGTAATCAATGTGCATTAGGAGAGAGCATCCTGCATCTCAAACCACAAAGACTACTGACAACAAGCCAAAGACACACAGACAAAACTATTGGGTTGTAAGCGTTTTCACCTTTGATCTCCCTTATCTGAGCCATCTCGTCTGAAGGGGAGACAGTCAGTGAGAAGGGAGAGCATGTTAGGGCTGCAAAGGAGGGGAACAGACAGCACCTTGAGATGAATGGGGCCACCCGAGCTCGTCTGGCTCAGCCACGAAGGATTGCATACTTGAAGGCTGATGTCACCGAACACAGGCAGCCCGAGAGCGGAGCAGAGCTCGGCTGAACGCAGCCCCGGCTGTGCTGAGCTGAGTGGAGGAGGCAGCCTCCGCATACACAGCAGATGAGTTATAAACCTGACTGAACTGCACAGTAAAGGATGAGCACTGTGTGGATATGTGTGTGTAAGTATAATGGAAAAAGGAGAAACGTGGCTTAATGTGTCAGGCAACACCAGCGGAGTAATCTGATGTGAGCTGAGCTAAGCAATACCGAGCTGAGCTGCAGGGCAGTGGGCGTTTATTACATTACATTAACACCAGTGTTCAAAAAAAAAAAAAAATCAATACAAGATGTAAATATGCTTTAAGTGTTTCTAAATGTGATGTTGTTTTGGAGGGTTGCACTTCCAATTTTTGATGACATCTATCTCTTGTTCCTTTTTGAGTCTGAATGAACTCATTATAAGCCGCTTCTGCCAATAGAATGTAATGTTTGTGGTACTTTGTGGCAGGTTTACAGAGATGAGGAAGAGGAAGAGGCAGTGGCCATTTTTTTGTTTGTTAGTGTCTGTAAACTCAGAGCTTGTCAAACAACATTAATGCTTCCCTGTGGTATTCTGATATATTGCTGGAGGGCGAGGGTGTGACCACTGGAATCAGGCCTGGAAGGAAACCGGTGCTATGACTCTCTGGAGTCTTGAAATGTGTTTAAAATAGGAGAAGTTGACAATTTATATTAGCCTTTATTTATCCAGGGAAGGATAAATAAAGGCCTGCCTGCTCATGTTTCATGTTTCACCAACTGCACACAGTTGGTGATTAGGCTTTTGCTCAAGGGCACCTTGCCAAAATTTTCCTGGAATTTTTTTTTTTCATGCCACAGGTCTGAAAAGTGCTGGAAAATGCTCCAAACTCACCAAACTTCAGTGAAAACAAATATCCTGACACATAATTCTAGGTTGACCTCCTACACTGAAGCAGACAAGCTGTCAGTAGCACATAATCTCTAAGTGTGAATCATAAGAGGCAGCTGGGTCGTCTGTGACTGAGGGCTACAAAAAAAGCACGTGGACCTGACCAACAGCGTTATCTTTAAGGATCAGACAGAATAAAATTCAAGACGTTGACACAAACTGGCAAAGTTGTGACTTAACTGACTGAATATGCCAGTGGATGTGTCATATGTCAGTGTTATTGGACTCAGAACACTGAAGTAAATGCAGCAATAAAAAAAATGTAATAAATATGTTTAGTTGATTTGCAACTGAAACAGGATGAAATACTTGGGCTGTATTGGCAGATTTTTCACTTTTTAAAAAAGAAAACAAGACTTTTGGACACAATGTATAGATGTGTTACAGAAGGCGAGTAGATGTTTCATATGAAAATTCTTAATCTGAAAAATAATCACAAACTAGTCGTCAAAAAAATGTGGCACAGTAAAAAAGTGCAATATGCTCCTTTGTAATGTAATAGAGCAGAAGTATAAAGCAGAAGAAAATGAAACAATGAATAGCTTGCATATAAGTTCATCTACTGATATATGTACAGTATGTGAGACCTACAAGCTAATTACTATTGTCATGTGAAAACATCTCCATTTTTGGTCTTTTCTTGTTTCTGATCTTATGAAGCTCCGCTCAAAACAAACTGGATTACACGAACACATCACAGCGCTAAAAATAGAACTGTCTTAGTTCCTAAAACATTTAATGACAACTGCATAAGCTGTCGCTGAGCAAGTATAACCAGCAGACGAGAGCTATTAGTGAAACTCTGATGCATCGGTCCGTCCACCCATCCAAGCTTGTTCATGGAAGAGAAGAGCAGCATCGCTAAGTATGACAGGAATGAGAAGCTTCTGGTAAACTGTCCCAGGGTGAGGAAACAACAAAGTTCCCAGGCCACCATATCGCAGGGCCAACAGGAAATGGCTGCACACAGGGGCCCCAGGTGGCTCAAAGTGAAATGAGGCAGAAACCACAGAACAGGCTAGTTCACAATGCTGCACGTTTGTAGTGGGTTAATGTGAACCACTTTTTTCTTTTTCTGCCTTTTTCAGAGGAGACATTTTGAAATGTCAGAGGGAAAAACACAAGCGAATACACAGAGCACAAGAGACCCTTCAGTGAACGGCTACATTTAATGATTAATTTCACTGTTTCAATCTTTCCATTGTGTTTCTGATTAAATTATTGATTGTTTAGACCAAGGATGAACCATTAATTGTAATATTATAGAAATTCCAATATGGCCAAGTGCAATGTCCAAATTTAAAATATATCACAACACACCATCATCAATGAAGCATCGTGGTGTTAGAGAGATGCCACGGCCTGCGAATCATAGTAAGGAAACATGCATGTTTGATACAGACCCTGGCAAAAATCACATCATCATAATTTTTATAGTCTATTCAGTGAATGAAATGCAAAACCATTACCTTCCCAGAGCACTTTTTGCTTACTATAAACAATTCATCTGAAATCAAATCTATCTGCAGTTTACCCATGGATGTACAGACAACTATCTCCTCTCAGGACGTGACGCTGAATCTAGAAATATGTGTATCATACTTGTGTGTTCAGACCTGACTGGGTTGTTATGACTCCAAAAAGAAATAGCTTAAGTACCTTAATTGTCTCCATGGGCTGAGTGTCAGAGCCACTGATGCAGCTCCGACTGCTGCCTGTGTTCATAAGCAGGTTGAATCAATGGGCCACACTCAAATAACTGACTTTTTGTTTGCAGAACACCAGCATACACCTGTCATTTCACCTCACGTCCCTCCCACATGCCTCACAGTTTGAAAACCTAATTGTTTCAGCACCAGTTCACTCTTTAAGCTGCGACTCAAAGCAACAAACAGAAGCATTTCAAACATCACATAAATGGCAGAGTAACCTGGCAGCAGGCCGGTAAGACATCATCTGTGACGTCAACCTTCCAGAAGGTTAAATAAATATGTGACACAGATCCGACCAGACACAAACCAAGGGTAAAGCCAAGATGTGTTTTGAGCCCCCATCACTCCACAGAAACATTTTTGGTGAGCAGTCCTACGATGACCTGATATTCTCCTATCAGTCCCTGCGTCCTGCTGCAGACCTCCCTCCTGCTGTCTTCCTATCCACTCTTCAGCCTCCATCTCGCCTTCTGGCCTCCGTTCCCAACTGACTTGTGTCTGACTTGTGTTTGCAGCTCGTGTCTGCCTCAGTGAGCCTCCACCTGACAGACAGCAGCAACCTGACAGACTGAGGCGCACACACCGCTGCAGATGATGCTCATGTCGGGGGGGAAATACACCGAGGAAAGGCCTTTGAAAAGGCTTCAAATATTTACAATAACTTGAGGTGCACTTTGTGTAGAACTGGTTTCTCTTAAATGTCTTGTTTTCACATTAAATTTTAAAGAGGCCAGATCAGCTGCGAGGTGGTATTCTATATTCTCACAATGGAGTTTTCTTTTCCTTTGATCATGTCACTGAGCATTTTCCACTTCCTATATGTATTATTTCTATTCTTTCTTTTTCAGACATATATATTTGATACAGCCTGATTCTAAAGAATTTACACTAGATATTAGATTCTTTTTTGTCACATATTGTCATGATTGCTTTATGTGGAACTCTCTGATGTGGCAGGAAATCACCAAGTTATTTATCAAGCACAAATAACAAATGTTTGTTCCAAACATTCCAGCTTCTGACATGTGAAGTTTTGCTGCTCTTCTCCATTGCACATGATTGGAAATTGAATATCTTTGTATTTTGGGCAGAGAATTCAATTTGCAGACGTCACATTGGGCTGTGACACGTTGCCAGGAACCTCCTAAGGCAAGGTTGAGGACTAAAGGGGACAGAGCTTTTTCTGTCAGGGCACCTTTACTGTGGTGCATCTCAGACTGGCAAATCAGTATCTGCTTCAAAGTTGGCCTTGAAAACCCACTTTTATCCTAAAGCTTTCTCATAATCGTAGTTTAATCTGGCAAACATGTTCATGTTTGTGTGTATGTCTCTGGGAATGTATATGCAAATATAAAATATGTATTTCAGTAGACACACAAATCATGACAAAATTAACTTTGTTCAAGACTTGTCTCTGTCTCAGCAAATCACTCCTGCAAGATCTGGCAACACAGAACTCTCTTCCAAAGATGCTCCATTAGAATATTAAGCATATTTATCTTGCAGATTAAAATGAAGCAGCAAAAAAAGGCGCAGACATTAAATTTGTACTGCATCCAGTGTTGTGTTCTTTTGTTCACAACCCTGTCTGCTTTCATCCATCCACATGACATTCACAGCCCTTCCAACACTCCCGACCGCGCCCATTCAGGAGACAGGAAGTGTATACCATATCATACCATTGGCTCAACTTGTAATATTCTTCTTCTATGCGTCATCTTTTGTTATAGAGCATCTTTGACTCAAGCGAACCTGACATGGTCACGCCTCTAGGCTGGGGTCCAAAATATGAAAACCTACCTTATGAAAACAACATGTGAAACTACAGACATCTATTTTATGACATAAAATGACAAATACCCAGATGGTTTTTGAAGGATGAGTCATCTCATTGGCCTGTTGCGGTTGGCTGACAAAAGTGTGTAGCTGCTGAAATGTACTCACTGCAAACTGCACACGCTTCATTTAGTGTTGAGAGCGGAAATCAGTTTGGGGGCTTCTGGAGACACTATGGGCCGAATTCAGCTTAGCATGTATGAGAAGAGGAGGCCATATGATAACCTCAATGACAAAACCACACACACATTTAGCACTTAGATGAGATGGCTGGTGTTTCCTGTCCAGTGACGGTCACATGGTTTTATGAAAGTGTTTCGTGTCCTTAAATCATGCACTGTTACATCATACTTTTGAGATCTCAACAGGATTTTTTTGTATTAATGCTCATTATGAATTAGATCGCAAAGGATTTTACACCTCATCTTATGCCATTAAACAAGATATACACTTGGATAAGATGTTTTTGCAATATTGTCAGCTCCAACCACACCTACAGATTTTGCCCTTGTGTACTGCTACAGCCACTCTCCTGCTGCTACTTGTGCTAGTGGTGATGTTGCAATGGTAAAAATGTTGACGGTTGAGATTTGGATTATATCTGTGTGTGTGTGTGTGTGTGTGTGTGTGTGTGTGTGTGTCATCAGGTATCCACGAACACATATATAAAAATGAGCTTTTCTCTGTTCTTCTCTATTATCTTTAGGTCTATAACCAATATGTTTCATGATTAATCATACAATTTTCTATTAAGTGTCAAAAAAATGTGAAAGATTTCCCAGAGTCCAAAGTAATCTTTTCAAATAGCTTCTTTTATCCAACCAACAGTCCAAAAACTTAATTTGCTATAATAAATGACAAAGAAAAGCAGCAACTCTTTACATTTAAGAAGCTGGAACCAGCAAATGTTTGACATTTTTGCTTAAAAAAAATAACTGAAACCATTAATTGATTTTCAAAATAGCTGGCCATTACTATCTTTCCATCAACCAATCGTTGCAGCTTTAATTATCTTCACAAATCCGCTCCCTCTTTCTCTCCAGTATCACATGCACAACAACAGTAAGGCCACATTACAGCTTAACCTCATCCATGCCCAACAGGAAAGACAAAAAAAAACTGAGTGAGACAGATGGGAAAGAAGACAGCAACCATTTTACGAGACAGATGTACAGCTCACATATCTTTACAGGGCTTTTCAAAAATACATAGTTTCCTTACTATCACTGAACTGAGGAAGAAAATGTCTGATTCTAAAAAATAATTCTTATTCGTTAGTTATGTTATTGTTTTTGGAGACAAGCCAAAATCTTTGTTTTTTTTTCTCTTTGTGGTTTTATGGATTAGAGGTAAAACTTTGTGAACTTTATGAATGTCAAAGCTTTCACATGTGTAAAGTAAGATAAAAAGCATTCTTGTTTCAAGATCTAGACCAGTTGTGCATGTTACTGAATGCTTTTGGCAAAGACAACATCAAGGAGGGGAACTTGATTTAATCACAGATTGCACACCTTAAAAATGTGGATCTCACTGCAGCACACTTAAGGTAAGCAAAAAAATCTTATGTGGTTTACTATGAGGTGTCTATGGAATGATGGATGTTAGCTGAAATCTGACATGTACAAATCTGGGAATTAAAAGTATCATTTTGTGCCTTTTGTGGACGCAGTAAATCCTGTGCTCATTTTGTTCTGAACTGTGCACACATATTGCACATTCATGCCTTTTTCTTATTTTCTGGCTTTCTCAATAACATTTACAGGCATCACAACCAACAAAGTTTAAGGACACACTGTCAGATTAATGACTGTCCCTTTCGATTACTTTCTGTTTCTTGTTGTCTGCCCTGTTTGAGCTGTCTCTGCCTTGACTTGATTTGAGCATTCACACACACGCCTCGTGCATGGTTCAGAATCCAAACCAAAATTGAAAAAATGTGACTCCATGCAACATTTTTACTGTTCAGACTGAAAACACATCTATATCCCATGTGAGCTAACTGGGCGCTACAAGAATCAAACTTTCCTTCATTCATGCAGAAAGCACGTTGATGGTATTACGACATCAAAACAATATCAGAGCCTCAAAATCTTCATTCAGCTTTTGCCAACACTATTTGGAAAGCTATTTTAATCTTAGTGCATCACAAATTGGGTTCAGAACCGGTCTTCAAGAAGTTCTGACCTATTCCATACACGGATATTGACTCATCACCACAGAGGCTGCAGCTCGGCTGTCATTATTCGTCTGCAACACTGGATTTGACAGGCTCGCCTCCAGGCAGTTGTGGCCTGTATGTTCTATATACAGCTAACATGACTGATGACACACAGTCAATACACTCCACCTGCAATGTGACCTCAGCAACATACGTCTGAATAACATGGGTAAGCCACTTGGTAAGGTTTAAGGAAAGGTGTTAAAAAGTGTTTAAAATGAATATAGACTGAATGCAATACATAAATCTGTAACTAGAGCACATATGTATATAATGCATTCTGAAGTTAACATCACCCTCTGCACAAACAAGCCAAGCTTCAGTCTTAAAGTGCAAGCAACCTACCCCATAACCTCTCATTCCTTGTCTCTTGCCTTTAAGCACTTCATGAAGCTAATTTCATTTTATGCATGCAGGCCTCACGGGAGAGACAATACTGGTCAGGGTCAGTAAGCACAGTACATGCTAAGTATGTTACAGGGCAGTTCATTACATAACCATTTAAGAGAACGACATCTTTACATATATGCTACTCACTCTAATGCAATCAATGAGTGAAAACAATAGATGGGCAGTTGGCTCCATTGATCATCTCACGTTGCTCTGGCCTAGAAAGTTAACCCAAAGCACCATGGGATTGGCGTGGGCCAGCAACGCAACCAACCACACATCCCTATCAATACCTGCACATAATTAACAGCGTGCCCTTTACACAGACTGCCGGGCGAGCACATCAGTTTGTTCAATATGGTCTCACTTAGTTCCGAAAGTTGGACAGGAAGTCAGACAGTCAGGCAACTATGCTGCTGCTTTCACACTGTCATTCCACTGGCATTCACTGCAATCCCTGGATTTTTGTCAATAATCAATTCTCTAATTCTGTATTCCAAAAGAGACATTTCACAAACAGCAAGTCTGCAATATCTTCTGCAACCTGCACCATCTCTTGGACTCCTTCCTAACTCAAGAAATGCCAAGCGTGCAATATCCTGTGCACCCTCTTTTTGGATCCTTTCCCCTCTTCAGAGACATGTGTTGCACTAATAAGTAATAGGAGTGGCCCGGAGTGTGTTCTTAATCTCTTTATCCCTGCAACTCAGTGCTGCTTACTGTCCAATTCACCACCGCAAGCATCTCTCGAGCATCTGCCAAAAAGTTAATCACCCCATTCAAATCCCCTCCTGTGCATTTGCCTCGTCACCATAATACTGGTTTTCCACAATACGCGTGCTTTGTAGTGGGAATTCTTGAGAGCTGACTATTTTACTGTATATTCTTAAGCCTGTGTTGCATCACCTGCCTGACTGACAGGGCATGTCAGTATGAAAATAATGGAGAATACATACCACTCTTACGTGATAGAGTATCTAAACTACTACTGTGATATGCAAAAGGTGATGGATAGAGAAACACAGGCCTTCAGCAATGCAACTTGTTCAGCATCTGCATGGTCAAGCTGACATGACCTTAGGTGCAAATGTAACATTATGAGTCAAGAAAGTGGACCACAAGTTAAATTTTGCAACCCTTGAACAGGAAGTTAAAATGAAACCACATGTCAACACTTTGTTTGGACTGAGGCTCTTCACATAGTAGGTATAGCAATTTGTAATTTGATGTAGTAGTTTTGCACAGTATTGCAGTTTTACACAACAGATCTGCAAGTAACCAACCTTCAAATGTGTCTGTGGTGCACAAAGGTGAGTTTGTAGCATTTTTATCTTCTAGCTAGCTGCTGTATTTATTCAAAAACATGCATGTGATACCTAAATATTTTGTGTTTGCAGCCACTTCTGATAACAGTTGAATGTTGCCATATGTTTCACTCATATGGTCAAAAACAACAAACATGAGACCCAGTTATGAAACTAAACATCACAAGTCACGACATTAAATTAGTCCACATTAGCACCGACATCTTTAATTTCTCTTAACTGACAGAAACCACTTCCACCATCTCGGCTTTAAAACAGAGGGAGGAGAGGCTTTAGCTTCACGTCCAGCTAACACACACTTTTACTTAACCACAACCAAACGTTTCTCCTTTGGCTTGCACTCGCAATGTTTTCACGTCCGAAAAGGTGGGAAATGTGGATTTTTTTGTTTTTCACTCACCGAAAACACGTCAACGTCCGTGGCCGCCATGGTGCTGGATGGATGGATGGTGGCAGAAAAGGGGAGCAGCCCTCGTCTCTCCGCGCTGGCCTGCTAGAAACTACTGAGCTGGGCTGACAGATACGAAGAGAGACGGAGACGAGCTGCTAACAAACAGGGAGGCTACGAGCTAAGCGACGATATGAATCACTGCTTCTTCGCTTCTGTTTCGCTCAGGCGTCCTCCCTCTTCTTCGTCCGTTGGCTCGTACAGCGGCTACAGCCATTTGAGTCGCATTACCGCCACCTGCCGGATTATAATAGATCGACAGATAGATAAATGTTAATTTGTTCCAAACTGGGGGATTCTTTTGTTGGAGCAGCTACAGTTGAAGAAAAAGCAACACAACACATATCACATTCAATAACAAGATTGCAACATAACATGCAATTAAACAAGTACTCAAAAACCACTATGAGTAATAATGTAGAGTAGTAGAGGTAAAGGTGCAAGATAATGCAAACCAGATCTGACCAGATCTGGTGCAAACAGATCAGAAACTATAAATAAACTACAACATTGTGAATCCAAAGTATATCAGTTGGAAAACTATGGTAACAACGGTATTTAAATAATGGTTGATTTTATGGCAGCTGGGCTTGATTGTAGATGTTTGAAGACGTTTCGCTTTTCATCCAAGAAGCTTCTTCAGTTCTGAGTTACAGGCGAGGGATCCCAGGTATTTATCCTCTGTGGGTTCCTTATCCAGGTCAGTGATGCCACATAGTATGTTGATGCTCATGGGTGTTTATCGACAGTTGCTGAGAGTCACCTGAACGACCATTGGAGCTGTCACATAAGGTCAAATGTGAGTGATTATTCAATATCCTGGGAAGGGATGAAAGGACAGTATTGTAGGTGGGAGACAGGTGATGTCTGACCTCTTACCATCTTGATACAAAAATCAGAATCAACAGGACCTGTTCAACATTTTTATACACGTCACAAAGCATGACTGGATGGTAGTTGCTCAGTTATATATCATGCAGTGCACCTGTGGGGAAATATCTGTATTTGTTATATTTCTCCACTCCTTTATTCCCTTTCTAGAGCTTCTCTAGTTATGTCCACAATGTTCAGGAATCTCCTGGCGGCATTAAGCACCATCTTAATTCTTTTCCTGTATTTCAACTGCACAATTTATAACCATTGCAGCAAATTCCAAAATTCCTCTTTTGTCCATGCAGATGTTCTGATCAGCTCCAGCATTTTGTTATTGCTCCCCATTCTCTCAACAGCTTCAGCGTATGACAAACTGTTTTCTGCTCTGATCTTAATTCCTTTTGGACATTGCTTGCTCTACTTCTTTTTAGCAGTCTTTACCATAACAGTTTTCCTTCCCACATCTCCTGACTCCTCTACAGTTTCGCTCAATCAGGACAAACAGTTTATAGTCTTCAACTTTGGCTGGGAGTTCATGAGGGACAAAGAGGTTTGCTTGTGTGACTGTCAACGTTTACGCATACATTAAAGCAGGAGGGGAACTATCTTGACATTCAGGTTACATCTTTGAGCGAGACAGATCCAATATGGCCACTTTTCAGGAAACTCCCACTCAGTCCAGGAATGTCATGTTGCACACACTGCAAGCCAGGACAGGAGTGAGCAGCATGGCAGAACAGCGACAGGGAGAGAGCAGAAATATGTGTGTCAGCCGTGGAGACAATAAAAATACCTGAGCATCACTGCAGTGAAGCGAACTGTGGTCTTTTTCAAGACAGGGCAAAAATATTTAAATGAATAAATGAGGTCACAGATTGATTCTACGAGAATGTGACTGAGCCATTTGATATTCTTACTCCAATCAGAAAACCAATGTATCTCTATTTTGCAAAGCTAAAACCAGCAAGTGTCTTAGTAAAGTGATGTGACACCAGAACAGCTTCAGTGTTCCTTGGCATTGATTGTACAAGTCCCCGAACACCATTCTTCCACAAGACATTCCCTCATTTGGTGTTTTGATGACGGTGGTGAAAAACCAAAACCTTTAAGTTTTTAATTGAGTTGGGATCTGGTGAGAGAGATGGCCACGGCATATGATTTGCATAATCTTTCACAATCATCAAACCATTCGGTGACTCATGCCCTGTGAATGAGAAGAGACATCTCCTCATCAGGATAGAAATGTTCATCACTAATCACTCAGATCACCTGTGTATTGACTCATCTGACCACATCACTCTTCTTCTCACCTCTGTAGACCAGTGCCTCTGGTTTTTACACCACTGAACCCTCAAATGTAGATGCATCTTTGTAATGAGTGGTTCATGCACTGCAACCTTACTGTAATATCCCTTTCTATGTAAATGACGACACAGTCTGATGATGCACCTGTGTGGAAGCATCTCTATTTGTTATGTTTCTCCACTCATTTATTCAGGCTTTTTCTTTCATTTGTCACCCATCTGTATGTAATGTACTTGCAGCCTCTTTGCAGCTTCATGCTGGCATGCAGTTTACATTAAACATTTATAAAGTGTATATTTGAAGTCTGTTAACTGAATTTTGAGGGTAATGATTGGCCTTAGAAAAGTTTTTGATAATCCTTAAATTTGGGTATTTCTTAAAATGTTCTGCTCACATTATATGAATTATGAGCATAATATAGTCTGATCAGAGCATTTTACACACTTTTTAATAATTTTAATATAAAATGTCTTTTTCATGTGCGTGTCAGTACAGAGAAAGAATAAGCCTATTAGTTATGTGTATTATTTTCATCATGGTGGTAGATGTTGTAGTATTAATATTCTTATTATTAAGATACATATGATTATGATTTACTATAATTAGTAAGTAAGTAATCATTAGTAAGTAATAATTAATAACTAATCAATTATTATTCATGTGAGACTAATAAAAATTGTAATTATTCTATATGTAAATTAATGCTCTATTTCTAATTATTGTGTCGGTTCATAGCTTTTAAATCTGAATGACAGTAATAGTTTATGATGTCTTTTTATACTGAGGACGTTAAAACAACAGAAAAAAAACACAACCAAAATTCTTTACTTTTACTGTGACACAAAAAACAAACCGTTAAACAACTTGAATCGTTATTATTCTACAGTCGAAAAGTCTGTTTGCCTGCAGGGAAACATCTGAATATATTATTCAAATAGTCTCCACGTTTGCACTTTTCCCCGGAAAGAGGCTCGTCCAGGTGGGGAGGAGGGAGGAGGGAGGAGAGCGGCCAGGTGAGGGCACCGGGACCAAGGTGGAGGAAGAGAGGAAGAGGACACAGCAGCTGGAGATACAAGTTTAACCCGAGTATAAAGTACAGTTTTTATAATGGCTTTGACGCAAGAATCCGTCCTGGCTCTTCTGATCAAGGAGGGAGGGAAAGTGAAGAAATCCGACCTGGTGGGTCACTTCAAAGGTTCAATAGACTCCGACGATCCGGCGGAGAGAGACCGGAACAGAGAGCTCTTCAAGACCTTTGTCAACAACGTGGCCTTCGTGAAAGAAATCGACGGCGTCCGCTTTGTTGTGGTGAGGAAAATGTATCAGCATTTACTGATCCGGACTGACGAGCCTGACAGTGCAGAGATCCAGGTGACAGGTGAGCAGCAGCGCCCACCTGTGAGGGGCGAGGGGACTGACAGCTGTGATGGTGCAGGAGGGGACACATCAGATGTTTGTGAAGATGATCAAGAACGGGAAAACAGTGGAAGTAATGAAAATCCTTCAGAGTCAGTTTCTCCTCTAGAGCTGGCTTTGCAAAGGAGCAAATCTATGGATTTTAGACTTAAGAGAGTGCTGAATTTTGAGATCCAAAGTCAGGACGCAAATGGAGATGCCAGCTCGAGAAGGGGGGCAGCCAATGAGTCCCCCAGGGTCCAGAGCAAACCTTATGGTTTACCTCTTAGGATGCCCCCCACCACCACCAGAGTTGAGATCCGCAAGCTGAAATCAGAAGACCCCCCTGAAAGCCCCACAATGTCACCTGACGCCTTCAGGACCAAGAGGAGGCCCCCTGCGGTGGAGACAGGTGGCAGCATCAGCTCCCCCCAGCTGAGGAGGGGGGTGAAGACCACCAAGGCGTCCGAGGAGCCCAAAGAGACCAAAGTCCCCTCCTTGGTCCCCCTCGAGCAGTCGGAGCATGAATGGCTGGTCAAGTGTGCCTCCGGCCACTGGAGCCAAGCTTACGGCCTGCTGCTGAGAGACAACCAGCTGGCTGAGAAGAGGGACTTCATGTCGGGGTTCACCGCCCTGCACTGGGCAGCCAAGTGCGGAAACAGCGAAATGCTGGTGAAGATTATCGACCTGTCCAAGCAAGGAGGCGTTGACCTTGACATTAATGCAAAAACACACGGCGGATACACTCCATTGCACATCGCCGCCTTGCACGACCAGGAGTACATCATGGCCATGCTGGTGGGGGAGTACGGGGCCAACCCAAGCATCAGGGACAACTGCGGGAAGAAGGCCTACCACTACCTGCACAAAGGCATTTCTAGGACGGTGAGGGAGATGCTGGGTGAACCCAAAGCCCAGCAGCTTCAGGACAGGACCCTGCACGAGAGAGAAGAGCCGGACCTGTTCCCGGATCTCTCCAAGGGCCTGCATTCAATAAGCCGTCTCTTCCAGCCCCACGTGACGGGCACTAAGAAGAAGCAGAAGCAGAGGCCGTGGTTTTACTCCCTGAGCGAAGATCCCAGCGAGGAGCGTGAGGACGGCAGCTTCAGCTTCAGACACAGAATCATATCAGACGCTTTTATTTAAACCTCAGAGAATTTGACTGATATTCCTCTGATTTTCAGGCCTCCTTCAACAATGACAAAACCTCCTTCCTGTTTTTATGCCATTTATATTTTCTGACATTGCTATTTTCAGATGACACGAACAATGGGATTCTTATCAGATATGATATGCAGAGTTTGGTTGTGTGACCAAAGCGGATAATCAATCAAAGTTTTAGTTTGACATGTTGCCTGTATGAGTTGTAACTTGAGGAGTGTTCACATGTGTAAACAAAACATGATTCAGGAAATATTCCAGCCGGTCCCATGAGTTGTCGTATGACTCACTGTCTGTGGTCTCTTGAAGGCATCATCTCCTCAGTCGGCCTCACTGTCGTTCACCTTTCAGGAGACTTAGAAATTAATACTGAGCTTAGCAATATTACACAATTAATGTTTATTTTATGGTGAGTTGCAGCATTTCAGTTAAAAAAAACTTGTCATACTTTCCCATTTGTTGTGATTTTAACTGAACTGCACTCCATAACAGAACTGCACAAGGAAGCAATCAGACTGTACATTACCTCTTTTCACAATGTTTGCACATATACAAAACTTGATATTCTTAACGTAAGTTCTCTTCAAAAATGTCTTCTTTTGTTCTGTTTTTGATCAAAATAAAACCAGTAATCAAACTGTGACACTGATTTACTCTGAGATTAATACTTGACTTTCACCTTTTGTGCTTTCACCTCTGAGTAAGAAGTGAAGTGGTCATCTGCTCAATTTCCAAACATGCCTGAGCTAAAAAACTGTGGCGGGCGAGTCAAACCTCTAGAAGCAACAAAAATAAATTAATAAATGAAACAAAAAAATCTGTTTGTGCCTCTGAGGAGGATTTAGAGGACTTGCCTCTTCATCATTGCTCCATTTTGTAACGGATTAATTATTAAACACTGTGAAGCATTTATGAGAAGCAAACATCTCGCTAAAATGCCCTGGAAGAAAACAAATAGTGGATTTCACCGAATCACAATAGATTTTTACTAGAAAACATAAAAGGTGTGTCACTCATGAAGGAGTGTTCAGGTGTAAATCATTACAGTCCCTCCGCCTGCCAAACACTTCTCTGAAATGTGGCTCCGATCCATCTTCGGGCTTGTTGAGGCAGCCGTGAGCCAGACACATACACAGCTGACCAGGAATAAGTGTGTGTGACAGTAGTGTGTTAATGCTTTAACCAGCAGCCTGAAAGCAAGAAGCAGCATAAGAACCGACTTTGCTGTCTTGTTTCCTGTCTGTCCTGGTTCATTTTCCTCTACAGATGTGTGTTATCAAGTGGGTGTTAACAAGAGTTTTGAGCTGCACCTTGTTGTGGAGATAAGAGAATCATGGGTGTATAGAAATGGCTCATTCCCTGACTCGCCTCTCTCTGTTTCTTTCGTGATGTCACTTCCCTGGCGGCATCCATCGTCTTTACGTCAGGACGATGTTTCATCTCCGAGCCTCGGGGTTTTGTTAAGCAAATGTTCTTTCCTGCTGCTGCTGCTGCTGCTGCTGCTGTTGTGAGGAGAAAGGCCAACACAAGGCCGGGAACAAGAAGCAGAGAGGTGGAAAAAACCCTCATGTCCTTTAGATAAAAGAGTGGCAATATCTTTATTTTAAACTATATCATTAAAGAAAAGGCTTGTGCAATAAATGTTAAAATGAAAATATGGAAGTGTGAGTTGCAAGTGCTAAATTTAAAGTTTTGAAATTGGTCCATTTATTAGTGTTGATGCAGTAATTCATAAGATGTCATTACACTCCTTGAGAATTCTCTCTGAACCACAACTGGCAATTAAGGTAAGTAAATTTCCCGGTACAACAATGATATGTAGTACTAGATAAATGGAGGTTTAAAGGAACAGTTGGCTTATTCACTTTACTGAGAGTTAGATGAGAAGATCAATGCCACTCTCGTATCAGTGCATTAAGTATGGAGCTGGAGCCGGGGGCACTTAGCCTAGCTTAGCTTAAAGACTGGAAGCAGGGGGAAACAGCTAGCATGCCAAAGTCATGGTAAGGCAACCAGCAGATATTGGATATAGATTCCTGGTTCTCTTTGTTTCCATCCTTATGTTAAGCTAAGCCAACCTGCTTCTGGCTGTAGCTTCATATACATCCTACAGACATGGGAGTGGTATTGATCTTCTCATCTAACACTTGCTCAAAAGGGCATTTCCCAATATGTTGAAATATGCCTGTAACATCTGCTGATGTTAAGCAGGATTTGATTGTACTTGTCTTCACGTCTTGCTCAAGTACTGGAGGCAATCCAGGCTAAAGAAAATTAACAACATGCCACAAATGAGGCACAATGAGCACAAATTTACACAAGTATAACTCACCATTATCACTTTTATGATTTCTTCTGAAGGCCTGTCATGAAATTGGAGGCAGGAGAGAAATATAATGAGGAAGGTCTGGAATGCATTCACTGTCAACTATTATTGCATGTGTATGTCAGGTGAACAGGGCTTAAGTTTAATTAGAGGGAAGCTTCAACAGAAACATCTGATAGAACAAAGAGGCAATAAATCATGTTGATATCATCATGAAACTTTATCTTAACTTGGAAATACAATAAAGTAGAGACCTTAATTACAATTTTAAAAAGCAGATCCTAGAAACCAAGAAATAGGACGCTTAGTTAAAATGGTGATGACAAGTAAAATACTAAAAATTTAGGGTTAAATAAAGCAATAAAAAATGTAAACATGAATTGAGTAAAACAAGAACAGCTGGATACAGATGAGGTGAGCTTTCGATTGTTCTGCATGTTGTTGTGCACCATGAGAAAAACTGGATTTTCCAAGCTCAGTAAAAGCACCTGTGTTATTTAAGGGCCCTACATAAAATAGCAAAGAAGTCATGGAAGGTGTAAAAAACAAGTAAGGACCTTATAGATAAATAAAACCCAGTGTCAGTCAAGTCAAGGGCCTCCTCTTACACTTTACCATTTCAGTTGAGAACAGGGCTTTGCTAGTGTTCATGAGTGAGCTGTGTAACGACTGCCAGAGGTTAGAGGAGCAGACTGAAGGTGTGCTGACATTCCTGCGGGCGGAGGGTTCAGAGTTCAGGCTGAAAAGTGAACTTTGAAGCCACTAATGTGAGCACCTGGCACAGTAAACACGGAGTCATCGACACGTTCAGCCACCCCGCGTGCTGCCTCATGGCCAATTTAACAGCTATTTTGGTGGCACGAAGAAGCAACTTCTCATGGTGCAGATGCTGCTTCCCGACTGGAGCTTATGTGCCATCCACTATGTTCAGTTTCATGGTCGGTTATCATCAGCAGCAAAGCTCCTTGTTACACTGCAGAGTTTGTTGTCTGCAGAGTAAACCACAAATGCTCCGTCGCTTCCAGTGTCTTTGTAATGATGTTAAACCTAAATTAACATGCAATTAGTGTCTGAGATCTTACTTGTTTAGACGTCCCTGCTGCTTTCAGTGGGAATCTGATTAAAAGGGTTTTTCACTTTGTAAAGGACACTCAGTGCTGTCTGGTGTCTCTCACCGTCCTCCTGCCATTTGCCGGCATGGAATCTTTTTTTTCGCAGTTCTTTCTCATCCTTTTTAATAAGCATTTGTTATTTCTGACAAACAAACTGGACGGCATTCCGGTGTGAGGCTGAGCAAACGAGGGCAGAGAGGCATGAAGGAGACAAGAGAGGAGGAGGAAGACTGGAAATATATCTCTGTCTGTGCATCACTTGAGTCCCGAAATGAAGCTACAGCCGGCAGCGGGTTGACTTAGCAAAAAATTGGAAGCAGGGGAAAACCAAAGATTTCTCAGTACCACAATAATATGTAGTATCAGATAAATGGGGGTTTTATTGCTTTATTGCAAATAAAGTTGAAACTTGATACCACTCATATCTCTGTATATATATGCACAAATCTAAAAAGTGCAGACAAAATCTGAAAGTGTAAAGTAGACATGTTGCGATTTTGCAGGAGTTTATGTGCCAAACTATTTCTTGGCTGGGGTCAGTGGCTTCCTCAAGTCCTGTGAATCTCCAAAAAATATTGCTGTACATAATCTCCTGTAAAACCACAACTCGGTGTTTAGCTGTTTCTAGTCTTTTTGCTAAGCTCAGTCGTGACAGTGGATATAAATCTCAGCAAGAAAGCGCGTAAGTGTTTTTCCAAAAAGTCAACCTATTCCTTTAAACTTCAGTTCACTTGATAGGCCTACTACATAGGCACACATAGCTGGATTTTGTTATCTATCTATTTCTTCAGACAGTTTCCCCGTTTCCAGTCCTTATGAAAAACTAAACTGGATGGCTAGTTGTTGTAGCTTCATATGTTCTAAATGAGGGTGGCGTTGATGTTCTCAATCTAACTCTTGGAAAGAAAGCAAATAAGAGTTTTCTCAACATGTCCATCTATTCCTTTAAAGGCAATGAAAAACACCACCAAGATGGTGGGATTTTTTTAAATCAAGTGTCAATTTCTGGTGTAATTTCACCTTTTTTCACAATACTGACACTCTCATTTCTTTTGTCATGAAACACATCAGTATTAATTGTGAGACTGACTTAGTGCAGTGCAGGATTCAATTATATATATGACAAAATTTCCCACTTTATATAAAACACTATAGGGGTTACTGTAGAGGCAACATATATGACTATCCAGTTCAGAAAAAGCATCACAAAGTTGAACAATAATGTGTTTCCTTCTTCCATTTACAAGCAGATGACCCATTTTTCTTCATCAGCCTCTTTCTGCTCAGTCCTCCTCTCCCAACAGTCAAGAACAGATTTAATCCCTGGTTGTAACTGTTTGTTCTTTCCCCTCATGGATGATGAAGCTTTCATATAGTGTCGAAACAGAAAATGTAAATTCTTGCTCCTCTTTCAGTATCAGTGATTTATTGCATTGTCAGCAGTGTGTTAATGTGCCTGCAGAGGGCAGAGAGGAACAACCAATCAAGGAAAGCAACAACCACATAAAGAGGCCTCAGATTTTCAGCAGAGGAAAGTCAAAATATGGCAGCAAATCACAATATTTAAGAAGTATATGAGAAATAATGTGACAAAATATCCTGTGCAACCCATTCTCACAGCTTGAATATTTCAAAACATAAATCACTCTTTTTATAAATATTTCATGTAGCCTATATTTGCAGTTCTATGTATAGTAGATGTGATGCTCCTGTTTGCTACTGTCCATGTTGGATATATGAGAAAGGACAAATGTGGTACACTGGAAGGAGAGGGAGAGCTTAATTTATTCACAATATTACAAACATCATGGAATTTACAACTCCAAACAGGCACGAAAAACAACTCAAACTCTCAACGGAAAACAGGTGTGAAATATAGCAGTGGATATAGAAATGTCTCTGCTGTCATACCCCCGGCCGGGACTCACTGAAACACGTCTTTCCTTCTCGGCTTTAAAACAGATTCGGTTCCTATCGATGTCACACGCCTCCGGTGTGTGAAACAAAATCCCCCAACTAAACAAAAATAATCCTACTTCAAAAACAGGCCCCTTTCCTGCAACCTCGACAAAACCCTGCTTTGATTGAATGACAGAAAGGAGAAATGACTCAGGAAGCTGTCGAACGTCTGTTAGTAATGCACACAGAGCAAGAACTAAAATGAATATTTATCCATGTGCTTCCACACTTTACTCCCCTCCCCACCCGTCTTTCTTTCTCCAAAATGTTGGTCTTTTGCATACTTGAGGAATTCCAGCAGGCTGCAGGGAACAACATGAGATTCTTTCTAAACCTTCAGCCCTGCGTCAGCACAAAGGCCAAAACAAACATACATTTGTTTAGCAAACTGAAGCGGGCAGAGTCGTAAATCTCCAGAGAAATAGTTAAGGGGTGGTGGCGGAGGAGGTGAAACTGTTGAGTGAAAAACATGAAAATATCTTTCAGCGTGGTCAGGCTTCCAATTTCTGAGAAAAACACATTTTTTTTAAATATTTTTCGTTAGTGAATATATGTGATTTTGTGTGTTTTGAGGCTGTTAATGATGATCTGCCTCTTTGTGGTCATTATTACATAAATATCACATACAGTCAACCCAAACACTGGATCAGTTTCTTTCAGTACAGCCAACAGGTCCAATTTCCTGAGGGACCATAACTTTTTGATCACTTTACGACTTCATAGGAGTTTTGTCAAAAACAGCAAACACCGAGAGGAGTTCTGTCTTTCTGTTCAATAACTAATCTCTACACACACATAATTAAGACATTCATGATTTCAAGCACACACACACGCTGCACATTATTCTGATGTAGAGCAACATCACTCTTAAAAGCAGCTCTCTGACATGTCTGGTTGAAGATTCAGTAAAAAGAAATTAATACAGCTATAAAAACTACTAACGAATAGTAATGTAGAAACACATTTTTTAAAATGTGAGATTCTTTAAAAATCAGGGGGAAAAGTCATTTGATTCATGAGCGGGTTTTCATTCAGGGCTACCAAGAAGAGCTTCTTAACTAAAGCTGTGTACATTTAAATAAACTTAAAGGCTACGTGTGTCTAAAAGTGGCTACACCGTGGAGGTAGAGAAGAGAAAATTAGTTTAAGACACCTGACGTGAAGATTGTGGACTTAACAAAAAAATTATTTCAAGTATCACGTGCCACATCTGCGACAAAGGGACAATGGGAGAAAATACTCAGTGATATAATTGCTTACTTATAATCTGCTTTAAAGGGGTTTAGTACCTCAGTATGAGGAACGGTTCCAGCATGAAATCATCAAGACTTAATGACATTAAGTATGAAATTAGCTGGAAAAGTATTTGTACACAATCACTAACGTTGCTGGGCGTGCTCATGTACCTTTTGAAAAACATTATTTTGACATTCCTATTTAAAAATTAACGGCCGAACAAAGAGAAGAAGTAAAATAGAAATATTGTTTAAATGGATGGAGTAAGGCTTTCACTCGAGATCATTTTGAAAACAAATCTGATTTGAAGAAATGTGCATTTTACGTATCATTACAAAGTGCTTTTTTTCATTCACCCTTTTTGGTTTTTAGTGCCTTAATTTGAAACACATTTAAAAATAAGAACATTAAAAAAAAAGATTAAATCTACTACATCTACTGTACATTTTACTGACATGATACAGTACAGCGCCCCCTCAGGCTACTCTCTTTCACTGAAGCCTCCTCACTGGTCAAAATACAATCTTAAAGCTTATAATAGGTTTCCACGGGTGCACATACAGGGCTGTAGCACTACCATCTTAATGAAAAGTGAAGGACAGTTGCTAACAGGGGACGTAAAGTTTTCCACCCAGCAGCTCTAATGGAAAAGCAACACCAATACCAAGGCACACAGAAAAACAGTTCAGTCCTCAGAGTCAACGGACACATGAACAACTTGCTGGGAAAAGTCTTCAGATGCACATAGCAGATTGTGCAGACTGACAATGGGCAGCGATTGGGTGGGTGAGCGTGGGCACCCTCAGTAGATGACAGAAAGGCATTGAGCTTCAGTCTCAACAGTCTTTATTGCTCATCTCGTGTGCGGCCTTTAGTTACGAGAGCAGAGCAGATGGCATGACGATAGAGGACAAAAGAAAGTCATGACAGGGTGCAAAGGGTTGGAGATGGACCACTTGTAATCCACACCTTTGTGTGTCTATGTGGCAAACTGAGCTAGAAAAGTACAGCCAAGACTCTCCACGTGTCTTTTTGAACATCCTCTTTCAAGGCAAGTGGAGGAAGAGAGGAGAAATCAGTGCTTTCGTCGCTCCTCCCCTCACAGGTTCAGGCTGTTGGAGAGGGCCTCCAGCTGCTCCTCTCCCAGCCTCTGCTTCTCCTCCAGGTCCTTCTGCCGGATGAGCAGCGACGCCTTGGTCTGGACGAAGCGCCGGTAGTCCTGCAGCTGCTCGGCGGACAGCTGGCGCGACAGGAAGGTGGAGACCAAGTTCTCTCTGCGGTCCAGGTTATCCTTCAGATCTTTGGCGTCCTCCCTCTGTTTGCACAGCAGACGGTGGCGACTGTCCAGAGATTGCTGAGTGCAGAGACAGAGGGTTCAGAAGATAAATTACACGATATCATCAAAAGGTTGCATTTCTTCTTTATCTTACATGGGACTGCTGGGGACAAAGAAATGTGTTAGGTCTGTTATGGAAATGTTAACCTTATTCTGGTGTTGAATTCATACCTTGCAGAGCATTAGACCCATGAAATAAAATGAAATGAAAAAGTAAATATTCTTCTGTAAGCACACTCATAAAAATACAGAATTGTGTGTCTAAGTGTCATATTTTTGAAAGATAATATGTTCGTCGATGTAAGAGAGAGCTGTGAATGTAACATGATCATGTTTCAAACAGCCACAGGACAGAAGGTGCAGTGTTTCCTTATGTCAACAGAGGGCAGGGTAGATACAAATGTCATCGAAACCGGGCTGGAGTTTCGGTGAGTCAGTGTAAATACCAGTGTTGCTGATAACAGCAAGAAAACAAATGAGCCTCTAACAAGCCCTCATGCTGCACGTTCAGCCAGGCTTTTGCAGACGGACAAACTAACAAGGAGCTCTTTCAGGGGGGAAACTGAGAAATCTAATGCATCCATGCAAACATAAATTGATGCTGAAAACACTGGGACACACAATGAAACAGGATATTCAGAGGGAAAACAAAACGAGGCACAGAGCTCAAGTCAGATCCTGTGACACTACTCATGATAACATTTGAAACCAAATTCATGGCTCATATTCAGAATAAAGTAAATAAAATTAGATTTGGACAAAGGCCTATATGACTGACAGGAAACATATTTTAAATGCAGCATTCGAGTAATTATTTCTCAACATATCAGAAAGTGCAATCATATCAAACTGCAATATGTCAAAAATAATCTTCAAATGTATAATAAAGCATTCGGCTCAAACACAGATAAGCTTAAAATGGGCAATTAGACACAGATAAATGACATTTTTTGAATTCCACACAGTGAGAAACCTTGACTCCATTAAAGTCGCCCTTCAACTTTTGGCTTCAAGTGGCATGTTTGCTGTTCTAAAGCAAACAGAACGAGAGTATAGCTGAGGGCATGGGAGCAGCCATGCACTTCTAACACTCATGGTCGTCTGTTGGCCAGAAGCGCTAAATGAACCGCAGTGAATCATGAGATCTGTACGGTTACATGACACAACTTTCCCCAAGGACCGCTCGCCAACAGTATGCTTTTACTCGCATGTATTAGTGTGCGTGTGTAAACAACTTCAGGGAGAAAAGACAGGAGTGTAACAGGGATCATAAAAACATGGAGCACATGGTGGTTCATTATAGTGCATCGGTAGATTTTTATCACATCTTATTTAACTGATTCAGTTGACCTTTAACCACAGAAATCAGTCAGAGGGTGCCAGAGATCCATTTACAATATTATTGCTCTCTACTGAGGAACAAAAAGATGGACAGAGGTTAATAGTGCTTTTGATTACTTACTTGAGCACTCATAAGCCATTCTGACAGAAAATCCAAAGACAAACAAAAGGCAAAAATGGATGTTGTGAAAGGGATTATGTTAATTTGGGTATTTCTGGCATTTGAAAAAAAAGGTTTCTCTTTGCGGCATAAATCTTGGATTTCGGAGTTTTTAAGACAGTCCCCTGTTTTATGCAACTTTAATTAAACAAATAAATAAATAAATAAAGTAATAAATTCTTAACTCTAATGAACGACTCATTCAGAGCAAATTTTTCATAGCGTACAGAAATGAATGAAAAACAAAGACTTACTGGAACAAAAATGCTCTTGCAGCAGAACCTCAAAAACTTAATTTATGAACTCACTGATGCCCAAAGAAAGAAAGAAAAACAAAGGTTTTGGTTCCTCACCTTCTCCTCAGCATCTGTGTGCTGGTCCACGGTGCTCAGGGCGTTCTGGACCCTGGCCAGCCGAGCAGAGAGACACAGCAGCAGGTTGACCACCCTCTCCAGGTCCCCTATGAACAGGTTGTACCTCTCCAGCTCCACGGGCAGACAGCGCTCACGGACCAGCACCTCCAGGGCCTCCCCGTGGGCCACGTTCTCCTGGATCTCTGTCTGGAGGGCACTGCGCGTCTCTTCCAGTGAACGCAGACGCGCCTCGATACAAGACACTAACAGATGCTGTTGATTGAAGTAGAGAGAGATTTTAGACAGTGGTACCCCAGAACAGATACACATGGTGAAACAGGGCCAAATGGAAGATTTGGAGAAATAAATACTTGTTAACACAACCACATATTTTACTTTTACACCTTTAACAATTAAAGTGTTTATTTCATATCTGCTGCCACATGATCATGGATAAAGGCATACTGTACAAGAGTGAATGTAGAAGCCAGTCAGGAAGAGGGGGAGGCTATGTGCTAAGCCAAACATTAGGCAAGTGGGAGACACTGATGTGATAAGACTATCTCAGTCGGAAATGAGTCCACTTGAGGCCAAACAGCATCGAGACGGTATCAATATGAAATCAAAGTGTGTAGTTATAAGTCCAGTTAGTTCTGTTGTCCTGTCTGATTTCTTGTCATTTGTAATGTACAAACCTGTGACAATTTCAAACATACAGGACGATGCGTTGCCTTTTTATTCGTAAACATTTGGCTACACACTGGTCTCATTTTGTTTTGTTGTAGCATCTTCATAATGGCTCTTTTTTTTGACTATGAAAGATCAATGCCATTCCCTATTTTGCATAAATGAATAATTACCTTCTTTTCAGTGACGTCAGCTTGGCTCTCCAGGTCTGTACACTGAGGTTTAAGGCTGTAAGGAGCGGAGGGACAAGGAGGTGGTTCAGCCCCTTCGACCATTTCAACACTAGAAAAAGAAACGTGTTTAGGTGAAGGTATCGTTCTTGTACTCTGCTGATGCAGCCAATGATTCCTGTCATTACATTACAGCATAGAAATACTCAGACTTGGTGTTTGTTTCAACTTTGTTGCACCACTGCACATTCTCTACGTATCTGAAGTGTGCTTACACCAGCGGAAATCTGAGAGCATGTACAGCAGTAAGCAGATAGCCAGGTGTGTCTGTGCATGTGATGCAACAAAAGGTAATACAGCACCGGTGGAGCTCAGTTCTCTGGCCATTAAGAACCAGTATCAAGTTTCGTAGAGCAACATTAAACTAGGAATCCTAATTAACTCGGCCTCGTCTCTGCACTCTAAACACGATGTCGGATCTGAGATGGATTATTCTTTCCATCTCCACAGCTGTGTACACAAGATAAAGGGTTATATAGTCACCTGAAAGGATGAGAAGTCAAGGAGAATTTATAAAGCAAGTCTTGCTATCTTTTTATCTATTCATCTTTTCAGATTAAGTTTTCTAATAAGTGTGTCTTCTCAGGCAGTTAAATGCTCCCAATAGACAGGAAAAATGTCCATTTTAGGTTAGTGAAAGCTAGTTGGAGTCTATTTATGAGCACCAGAGCTGAGTTTACCCTCAGTGTCATTTTCCAGGGCAGTAACATTTACCTTTCTGCAGCTCCTTTCTGCTCCTGCTTCTTCTTGTAGTGCTCCTCCATCAGCAGCGTGTCCTCTGACAGAAGCTGCTCCATCAGCATCAGTGCCGTCTTACGATTGGCCAGCGGGTAGAGCACTCTAGCCAGCGATTGGTCGGTCTTGACCACTGCTTCCACAAGCTCCTCCCACTGAGGTCTTTCGGCAGGCCTCTCCAGGCTCTCCGTCTCCCCCTCTGGTGCTCCCCTCTCCTCCATCTCCTGCTTGTCTCTCGACTTCTCATCTTCCGTTCCTGGATTTTTCTCCTCCTCCACCTGCTGACTGATGTCTGTGTCAGAGACTGAGGCACAGGGAGACACAGAGGTTTCACTTGTCTGAGCTGGAGCAGCCAAGATGGTGGACTCCTCAAAAACGTTGTCTGCCAGCAAGGTCTGGACGTCCTCTTTGATCTCTTCTTCTGGAGGGAGAATCCACAGAGATGGATCTGTGGTGACGCCGCAGCTCAGAGACACTTCATGGTTTACATCAGGCGGCAGAGTGTCATTGCTTGGTTCATCCACCGACTGCTCTCTCTCTGATCCAGCCACAGAAGGAGAGGTCCTGACTCTACTGGAAGTAAAACACATTATGGTTAGGAATCAAACCTGGGCAAAATCGTATTGGCAGAATCACAACCACCTTTAGAGTTTGTTTTGAAGGGCGAGATCTTAAAATGACAGTACAATGAATGCCAGAAGGTTGTGGCAAAAAGTGGTTTGGCACGTTCAATTAGTCAACAAATACTGCATTGATACAGAGTCTAATCTTACCTGGAGCTAGGCCTGTTTTCACAAGGAAGCTTTGTCTGGGTGGGGGAGGACGAGGTGGATTTGATCTCTCTCTCACTGGTCTCTAGACCTCCGGGGGAAGGTGGGTTAGATGAAGTCTCACTGGCCGGTCTACTGGACCTGAACACATCTGTGCCAGGGCCATGACATCCAGGAGGTCCAGAGTGAACCCTGGCCCGGGTAGAGGAGCGGGAGGTCGGGGAGGTGGATCTACTTGAGTTCCTTGTTCCTGCTGTGGCATCCTCCCCTGGTTCTGAGTTCTGCTTTAACAAACACTTTTTCTGGGTTTGGTTTTGCATCTGTCCCTGAGTGCTCTTCTGACCGACAATCTCTGGTTCTTTTGCAGCTTGCTCTGCTACATATTGCTTCTTCCTCCCTCTGTCCTGCCCCTGGGCTTCTCTGACTTCAGCAAAGAACGAAACACTCCTCTTGTCTCTGTCTGGTCCACCTGGTCCGGATGAATACCTCCACAGTTGATCCAGCTGCTCAGAACTTTTACTCAGGGCTGATGGTCTTGTTAACTTTGATGCCCCGAGCTCTTCCATGGACTTCCCCCTCTGTGCAACCACACGGACCCGCTGCTGGCCCTCAGGGGTTGGCTTTATTAAAGAATCCTCTGGGTCATTTTTCTGGGGACTGACATTGACATACAGTGTTTAAAGGTGTAAGTTCATCAATTCATAGAAACAATGATTAAAATGAAACCTATTTAATCAACACTTTTAGCTGCACCATTTTCATATGAAATTTCTTTAAAGGCAAATATAAATGCATCTTACAAAGTCTCTGGAAAATCTTATTGCAATGCTGGCAGTAGTAATTTGATATTCCTATAAATCACAATGGAGTTTTAAGAAATAGGCCAACTCCTTGAAAATGGTTGAGTCAATAATTCTTCTTTTACACTCCATGCATAAATCTTTTCAAAAGGAATGTTGCTTTGCTGGAGCAGGTGGGTGTTGACTTTCTAGTGCCACAATGAATCAAGTGGAGATTTATAGTCTGTGCCACAGTGCACACATCACTGACCTAATACTCTCCTGACCTAAAACCAATAAAAATGTCCCAATTTGTCTGCAATGCTGGTACATACCTCCATGTTTCCATAGAATTAACAGGGAATGAATCCTTCTCACTGTCATCTGCCTGCAGACCCTGCAGAAAAACCAGATGGCAACACATGAATTACATTTGGTAGGTGAAAAGTTAAATTTTTAAGTATCTCACTTTGAACCGACTTACCTCAAATGCATGTGGTGTAGATGTGGATCTGTTCCTGAAGAAACTAGGTGGTGCTGGCTGATCCAAGAGACTCTCCACTGAGGCAAATTTCCCCTGAGATGGACCTTGGCTCTCCCTCCATCTGGGTTGAGCATATTGGCCTGCACAAGACTGAGCTGAGAAGAACTGGGCATACCTGTAAAAATTTAAACAGAATTAAAATTAAAATGTTTGATTTGGTTCATACAACAAAATAAAAGTATCAAACAAATTTCTGGCTCTCTGGCTCTGCTTCTCTTTCGTACCTGATGGAGCTGGTGGAGGAATCAAGGATACGACCTGCAGAATGCGGCCTGTGGAGTTTCTTCTTGGTGGTTTTGCCTTCGGGATTTGCTGATAGAGGCCTGGGACCCCAGTCAAATGGCTTCTCCCCCAGAGAATGCCTCTGTCTGGTTGGATGTGGTAACTGAGGCACTGGTTGCTGTGGCTCAGCCACTTTCTGGCCCGTCTTGCGCTCCATGTACTCCACCAGGGCCTTGTGTTGCAGGTGTTTCAAGTTTGTCTTTGAAGCGCTAGAGGCTGAAAGGGCTCGACCTCTTGTCTCAAACATCTTCCTTCGTGCTGCGACCAGTCCCTGCTCTCCTTGCTGCACGCTTTTCTCTCCCTCGCATTCAACTGCAAACACGTTGTCACTTTCGTTACCAAAGGAGCGGCAAGCAGAGTGGATGGGGGCACCACCAAGCTGGTTGAGTTTCTCTGGTTCAGAGTAGCACATCTTCTTCTGCTCTGGAGTCAAACGCTTCCTGACTCCGATGCGTGCAACCTGGGGCTGGGCCACGTTTACCGGTCTCCCGTTTTCCTTTTCAGTCTCATTGTCCATCTCCTTCTGACTTTCCCTGACTTCTTCTTTTATGCTCCCCCTCTCGGTCTCCTCAGAGGCCACAGAGGGAGTGAGTGTATCTGTGGAGGTCTCAGAGTCCTGTGATGAGGAGAACGTGTGAATCACTGTAGGCCTCAGCTCAGGTTTTTGCCTGATACGGTGTGGCCATGACAGCTGCAGGTCTCTCCTTTTAAATGATGTCTCACTTAGGACTTTAGACTGGGCATCCTTCAACTTCTCTTTGTAGTACTTTTTAAATGAGTCATCTAGGGTGTTACAGGCAGAAATAACTTCGCCTCTATCGTTCTTGCTCGTGTCACTTTTTGGAGGTCTCTCGTTATCATTAACAGCCACATCTCCGTGACCTGTTTTGTTAAGGATTGCTTCCTTGCCTTTTATATTGAAATCTGTATTCTTTTTAGACTGAAACGCTGCCCTGCTGGCTCCGGTAAGGTGGTACAGAAGCGGGGTTGTTTCTTTGTTTATCCTCTCGCTGGCTACATCCCCCAAGGGCTGTCGTTTTCCTCTCTTTGCCTGCTCCTCTCTCTTGTGGTGGTTTGGCTGTTCATTGCTTATCAGTGAACTGACCTCCTTAGTTTGTGTGGTTGAATGTGGCGGGCAGTTTCTGTCAGGTCCGCAGTAAAAGATAGGATTGTTGGCAGTGTGGCGGCCAATCTCTCGACTCTGCATCATGTCAATTTCTTCTAAGGCATCGAAGCTTTGAGAGGACTGCAATGAGGTGAGGGATAGTCTGCGATTCTCCTGATCCTGGCTCCTTGAGTCTTTGCCATGGGACACAGAAGTGAATGCTTCTCTCTCATCTGGAATCAAACCACTGGAAGAGCGAGAGCTCTCTTGGAGAGGTCTAAACAAATTATCCATTGTGCTGTGGCATCTTTCTTTTTCTCTGAGCTGGTGTGTCTCCAACAAACTGGAGCGCTCACTCCCAGACTCAGACCCACACACAGACGCAGAGTGTGTTCTTATACCAGATTCAGACAGCTTATACACTCCAGTGACAAAGTAGAACTGACCCTTATGCTGGATGCTGCTGTTGATAAAACTCTGAGAAGCATTCCTGGGGCTGGCGGCTCGGGTTGGCTCTGAACCAAGACAATCATGAGCCGAGTGTGCCCTTTTGCGCTGACTCTCAAAATGGTTACTGCCACCACTAGGCTTGTTGTGATGGTCTCCATTACATGAACCACTGCTTGAGGGCTGCCTGGGTTTCAGGTGCTCAGGCTGGCTTGTGCCTCGGGGAGGTGATCGGCTTAGGATGTTTGTTGACTTCTGCTGCTCAGAGGCAGCTTTGTTATCCGTGATGAAAAGGTATTCTGGGTTTAACGGCACCCTGGTCTGATCATGAGGCTGGAGGTGGGGTCGGTAGCTTGGTGGTTGCTGGGCCTGTGGCTGTTGAGTACCCCTCCAAACTGAGTACACTGGGTCAGACTTTAAGCTTGAGTTGCCTGTATCAGGGTTAGCCGTCTCAGGTCTTGGGGCAGTCACACCATGGGGCTGTGGATGGAGTCGATTGTTGGTTCTGGGCTGTTGTTGAGGCTGTGGCTGCTGGGGTTGAAACTCAGCACTGTGGCGGTGGACCCTGCTGTTCTCCAAGTTTTTTGTGGCTATGTAACTATCCAGGCGTGCTGGAATTGGAGGCGGACGGACAGGAGGGTAAGCACCTTGGGATGGAGCCCCTGAAGGCACCTCTTGTTTCGAGAGTGCTTTGTTGTTGGTATAGAAACTATCATTGCCATTGTGGTGGTTTTGTTTAATGCTGGTATTGTTGTGATACTGCTGTGAGATAGCTTCCACAGAGCGGTAGAGCTGGTCCATGGTCTTTGAATCAGACTGCAGAACCTGGGTCGGATGGTAAATTGACTTTACATACTTAAGATCAGCATAATGGCTGAAGGAACTGGACTGTAGGTCGTCTGGGAGAAAGGGAGAGGGGTAGTCTGGGGCAGTGGACCCGCCAGAGAAGGAGCTGTAGGCGGAGTCTCCTTTGCCGTGTTGGTGATGGGCAAGTTGGTCGGCGATGCTGCTGTTGGACTTGGCTGGGGAGAGCCGACTGACGGGCAGGCTCAGAGGATGCAGGTCCACGTTGCTCATTCTCTCAAAGTGGAAGTTGTAGGAATCCATGGAGGACTGGGGCGGAAGGCAGGAAGGGAAGGGCAGGGTTTGTAAATGTGTTGTTCGTGTGTGTGCGCTGATGCATGTGTATTCCTTGTGGGTGAAACTGGGGAAATTTACCACCAACACAATTGCACCAGGTTGTCCGTCACGCTTGTCGCTAATTAGGTCATTTTCCTGCCTCCGTTTTGTTTATTCAAAGCCTCTTGAAACTGTCTGCTCAGTAGCTCCTGAGGGAGAAAACATAAACACAGCACAGACTTGTTATCAGCCTGAAATCTGGACTTAAGACTCATGCTCCTGTTATAGCTCTGTGGCAAATGACTGCTCAAGAGTGAAATGGTGAGACAAAATGTGCCTCCATACATAAATTGGAACAAAAAGTACAATGAGTGACAGATGCTCAATATATCACGTGATCTTCACAAACATCCCATTGTAGATTTTATTTTGACTGCTTTGCAACGGCATGACATCTTAACACAAACACATTTGTATCAGACCGTCAACTTGGCATTTACACTAGGTTAAAGGCACACACAGCTCACGCCATTACATCAAAGAAAAAGACTTTCATAACTCATCCATGCTTGCATGGAAGAAAATTCTCTATCATAATTAATGTTTGTGAAAATGTCTGTGGAATAAAAGTAGGGTATTTTCTGCTGAAATACTATTGCCAGAAAACAGTGAGTCACCACTGATAAATCTTTCCCTGGCATTTCTGGGTCAAATTCCTCTTGTGAGAAATCTATTATATTGTAAGTTGTAAAGACAAATCATACACCCCTTCCCTGAGAAAAATGTTAATATTTCTTCCAGTAGAAAACTGTTTACCCAACCCAGCAGGATGGAGGTGCTGGGACATGGCAGCCCAGAGGGAGAAACCATTTAGCTGTCCTAATTATGGCCCGAAATGTGTTTTAACTCCTTACGTTTAAATCTTTTTTATTCCTTGTAAAGCACTTTGTCACATTTTTGTATGAAGTTTATTATAATCTTTGGAATTTCTGCTTGGAATCAAATAGATTAGAAAAATATAATGTTCAAGAAAAATTCAACAATCAAATCAACAATTTTCAATTTTCGAGTCAAAATAGTCTCTTGATTGCAATGTAGGTTAAAATCAAAAGTATGTTTCCCCATACAGCAGTTAATGTATTCTGGTTTAATGGTGCTCACTGAATCTCATTTAACCAACAATGATATCACCTCCTCTTTCTCTGTAAAACCAATTCTAACAGCAGCTTGTGTTTTAAGTCATTTTGTGGTGTCCTGGCTCACACAGTTTACTGCAGCTTGGTTTTGTAGGTCAGCACAGTTAACCACCTGTTGAAGGAGCCTGTCTGCTGTTTTACATCAACTAGGCCTCTAATTAAGGGCCTTGAGGTTGGCGGCGCACGTTGCAGCACACACATGAAAAAATGTCAGGAATTCCATATGGAACTACAGAAATCTAGGAGGATTAGACATGTGACAGATGTATAATGCCTTGTTATACAGCACTGCGACCCATAAAGACTTGTCTACCTTTTCCTGTTCTTATTCTTGCATCAGCATTTTCTTTATCATTTCCTTGTCAAACAATTGCCTGAAGTGTGGGCAAGATTAAACTTTCACTTAACTACTCAAGAACTATGACTGAGACCATTATCAACAAGCCTTTATGCTGTGATAGAAGCTGTAGTGTTTTGCAGATTGCACTGATTATTTTGCAGTATAACCAGTTTATTTCCAACAGTAAAGCAAAATCAGCACATAAAAATACTTGCAAATACCACTTGATTAATCTTGACTGAATCTGCAGCAGTACTCACACTTTACAGGTCATTCGTTTTGACTGGGATAATTATTTTGATCAGCAGAAACCAATTAACTTTGATCTCGTCTGTGACGAGTTTTTTCAAACTCATTTAGTCCATTTTTCTTAAGTTTCCTTATTCACTGTAAATGTACAAAGAATTTAATAACTTGAATGGATAAAATTCCAATAAATCTTTAACATGTGGAAACCTGCTGTCATCATCTTCAGTTCAGCAGCTGGCCCCTGCAGGTTAATGATAGGTTTAGGTTTTACTGTGGACTCTAATGACAGAGTAAATGTAGGCTCCTCTCTCCCATGACCTGCATGACTTTGTCATCAAGGTGAAGCCACATACCTGTCATGCTTACACAAAAGTCAACCTTGCTAATAAAACAAAGACAAGACAACCAGTTAATCAACTCTAATGCTGCAATGTGAAAGCTGGGCCTCAAGAAATGTGCACATCATGAATCAGCTGATTGTGATTTGGGGTTTTTGCCAAACAGAAGTTATCCCAGCCAACAAATATAAAAATCCTGACGCAAATGGCCATTTAGTAACTTAGACAGACAACTGAAAACTCCTTTATAATAAACTCCAGTGAGCAACATTTTCACAGTATTGCCAAGTTTGTTGGCCGAAGCTGAAAAACCTGAATCAAAGATGATCCTAGGTGGTCGTTTAGCATACACACAAAACCCACCTCCCAAGAGGCTTTCAAACTACAGTATTAAGGGGGATTCCATGTGTTTATGAAGGGCCTTCTGATCTGTGCTGTGTCTGTGTGTGTGTGTGTGTGTGTGTGTGTGTGTGTGTGTGTGGTTTCCAGCCCTCCTCTTCCCTCTGCGAACAGAGAGAGGCTCCCAAACAGGGGAGCGCTCAAGTGGAAGTGATGGAGGGGACAGGCAGTGACAAAATGTACAGAGAGGAGAGAGGGAGGGAGAGAGGGTGAGGCAGAGGGTGACTGGCCCAGACAAATACCCTCACACGCAAACCACAACAACAAGAGACAAGAGAAGTGAACAATGACAGCCGGAAAGCCGAACACAAGTTGGAAGGCTGGATCAACAGTCACAAGGCCGACTGGGAACTACTCAAGAGATAAACTACTTGCAGACTGGTTTGAATGAGAGTTTAAAAACTTAGGAGAGCGCTGGTAGCAAAAAGAGAAAAACTCACCCAAACTTTGAGTCTAAGTCGCTGACCTTCCTGATTTCCATCTGAAAGAGAAATGAGTTTCAACTTAAATTAGGATTTACTGACTGATTTCCGTCCTTGTTTCTCACTCAGAACATCTCTCTTCCTCTAAAGAGGGACCAGACCAAGTAACCAGGAGAGCTAGATATTAGAGGGAAGACTTCTAGCGAGTCCCTTCTCCCCCCACCGAGACCCGAGGCTGCCTAGCGGGAGCCACTGATTGGCCAGCCGATGACGTCCGGCTCTCCGATGCACAATGAGCGCAGCGGAGGGAATATTTCACTGCCGCAGATAGCTGCTAGTGCTGCCGGCCGCCTGAACAACAGAGAGAGAGAGAGAGAGAGGGTAGAAAAAAAAAAAAGAGGCCTCGCATTCCTGGCTGGCTTCAAAGACGGAGCAGAGCCCGGGCGCCATTCATTCCCAAGGCCCTGAGCCCTGCACATGGAGACTAGCCAAGGCAGGAGGGAGGACGGAGGAGGGGACGGGGTAGTGGTGGTGGGTGGACGGGTGACCTCCCAGCCTCCACCCAAAAAAAAAAAAAAAAAAAAAAAAAACAGTCACAAAGACTAAGTATCCCACCACCCCACCATCACCCTCATTTCCCCCTTCTCCTCTTATTTATAACACCTGTTAGTCTCCCATTTATTCTTCATCTATTCTTATTCTTCTATTTAATAGAGTGCTAATAGACAAGTGGTGAAGTACGTTATCAATAACTGAAAATATAGGACTAACTAAAACTAAAACTTATACAAAATTGCTGAGATAAGATGCATACCATAAATCATAGCAAGCATTTAAATACGCTATTTGAGACTGATCCGTCTTTTGCACGAGTCAAACTTGCACTCAGTGACACCACTAGCTTTCAAACATCCTGTGCGATTGTTTAGTATAAGACAAAGACAAAGACAAAGTTGGCCTATCTATTGTTTTCTGTTGTGGCTGGCAGTGCTCGTGCTCATCGAGGCAGAGGTTTTCTTTCTGTTAGCAGACAAAGTCGTGCAAAGAGCAGCATCAATGTAATGTTGTTTTACTCCGCTTGATGACAACATAACTTTTCTTTGTGGATGACAAATGGACAGAATATGGGACTGAAAGATGAAGAGATGCATTTTATATAATTATATGATTAATGTGCAACTATAGGTGCAAAATTAAAGAAAATCTGAGCTGAACTCTTGAAATACAACCCTGATTCTAAAAACGTTGGGACACTGTATATGAAATAAAATAAGTAATAAGTGTTCCTGAGCCCATGTAGTAATCTCCTTTATACAATCATGTGTTTGGCAAAGTATTGAACCTCGCTCCAAGGAACGACTGAGCCTTTCCAGGATGAACCTTTCATACCCAATCATGATACTATCACCTGTTACCAATGAACCTGTTTACCTGTGGAATGATCCAAACAGGTGTTTTTGGATCAGTCCACAACTTTCACAGTCTTTTGTTGCTCCTGTCCCAACTTGTTTGAAATGTTAATTTATATAACGCTTGATGTGATCAGTGAAGAAGCTTTCATTTATTTCATAAGGCTGATACCTGATGTGATGGGACTCTATATCAGGAGTCAACATTAAACAGAAACAGGTAAACAAGATAAGCTCATGACCACTTTCTGCCTGGCAACTGAGCTAAGTACTTCATCATGGTGGAGGGAGGAGAGTTTGCCTTAAGAACCGTAAGAATTTAAAGACTATTAAAAAAATCCATCGTGGTCAGGGAAGGTGTCAGGCAAGGACATATTTTCATAAAGAAGACTTTATAAAACTAATGAATGAGAGAGAACACAGGAGAGAAGGAGGAATGAAGGATGGGAGGGGGTGTTAAATTCTTTCAGATTTTTTTTTTTTTTTTTTTTGTCTTTCATTGGTGATTATGTGTTCCAGCGTGACCTTCACCATGCTGCCACAAGACTGGACCACCAGGCGTCTGAGTGAGAAGCAAAAAGCAGAAATTAGATAGAGAGATAAAGAATGAGAAACAGGGAGAACGGGATGATAAAAGAGCTGCAACAGAACAAAGATGAAGAGAGAGAGAGAGAGAGAGAGAAAGAGAGGAAGACGAAAGAGACAAGCAGGAAATTTGGGGACAATAGCAGCTGATGCCATGGTACCTGGCCAAAGCAGCAAGCCAAAAACAATAAGCTTGTTAGCCCGACTAAGTCTGTTGGTAAAGATGATGATGGGTTGATGGACCTCTGACCGAGGAGCTAAATGGATTGGCCATGTCCTCAAAATACTACTGTTAGAAGTGTTGATCGCAAACAGAAGCATTCACTGGAGACAAACAACACTTTAAATCTGCTCAGTGGAGCTCAGAGACAACCTTTGACATATAGGAGGAAAACCACAGACGTGATTAACACAAATATATATACTATAAATACAACTGAGGTGCCCATAACTCCCAACTAGGCTAAAGAGCCAAGCCATTAGATATCTGTTAATATTAACATTTACTTGGTGTTTTCAAATCTGTGAGTGTAAAATGGATGGGGGAGTCATCACAGATGCACAAATGCTCGACTATGACTCAAGCCTCCCCCAGGACCCTGAAAGACATCATTCCCATTGTCCCAGGTTCAAACAGAAGCGGAGAGGAAGCTGTGTTTGAAAAGGTGGAAGTGGCCGTGTGTCCAGCACTGACAGAGCAAAGGATCTAGTAGCGGGAAAGGGAAAGCCGGGCTGTGATGCAGTGTTATCACCAGTGAGATTCAGCATGTCTGTGTGTGTCGGGGAGAGAAACTGTGTGTTGCTGGGCAGTGCTCACACCAGTGTCTGAAATCTATGGCTGACCAAGCTGTCACACTCTAATAAGCTCCGCATTCCTGCCCTGATCTGGCCTTAATACTTGACAATATTGACATGTAGTCTGCCTGATTTAATGTTGATGTTTTCACTCAAGGTTTTGTGCACCTAAAGAAACCGACTACTGATTGCATGCATGTGCAACTGTAACTGCAACACTGCTTCTTCTGTATCCGCGGGAATGTAAATTGCTAACAGCCCGGCCATCTGTGGCTTTTTGCTAAACAATTGCTTACATAAGGACACACACACAAAATGCAACAAGGTCAATTAGAGTATACATTTAACACTCTGTGCTGTAATAAAAAAACAGTTGAGCATTTCATATCCTCCCCGGTCAACCATTAACCAGGAACTGCTCCACACCAGCAGCATCGAGCTTAAAAAAATGAACACAGGCTTCTGCAAATGATAAACTTCTTATTACTTTCAAGAGGCTTCTGAGAAGACAATTACTTTTGTATTAAGGACCCCCCGGGGGGCTGCAATATGATCTAGTCACGGTCAGTTTATCGGATACTGTAGGAATTCCTCCGCACTAGAATAGTACAAGGCTGCAGGCGATTGAGTTTTGTTTGTGTGTAGGTGTGTTTGGTCTGAAAATGGGCTGTGCAAATTTATCTTTATTGCTGCATATCATTTTCAGTCTTTGGTATGTGTAAAATCTGAGAACATACTGATCTGGGTCAAAGTTAGATGTGTAATGATTATAAAAAGGAGAGTTATGGAAGCAATCTATCTCACGCAATTTTTTATGCAGCAAACAATGTGTCGTGCACTTTGCAAGCACTTTGCAGAACATCCATTTGCGCAGGAGCCAGAAAACTTGTCTTGATGCAAGATGGTAACTTCTGATGAAGGAGAGAAGAGATATGACCCAACGTCCAAGGCACAGACGATCTCAAGGCTCGATGATCACATGTTTCACTGGCTCAACAGCATCTTACAACATCTCCACAAAGCAGGAGATTACCTTATTCAGAGCTCATGTGTGATACCACCGACAACAAGGGAGCCACAGTGACAAAAGAGGGCCAGGGCGAAAGAATGTACGAAAGGAGAAAAAAAAACAGAAAGTGAGAAAGAAGAGACGGCCCGGCAGGAAGCTGAGGACAAACAGCACAGGAAAAAAAACACAATAACAAATGACCCACTTCCTGCTCAAAGGTGGGAAAAGTCTCAATGACTGCATCATTACGGAAAAACATTATCCTTAAAAAAAAACCATCTATTGTTCTTTGGTCCCAAGTGTCTCCTATAAATCAGGCCTCATCTCTCAACAGCCCCTAAAGACACACTGTCTGTAGTCTAAGCAAGATAATAGTGCTCAGTTTGGTCTTCACCTGAGATTTATCTCTGTTTTTGTCTTCAGCTAACATCTGCCAATCCCCCCCACTACCTTTGCTTGGTTGCATATGTTATTTTTGATGAATTGTTCAGCCCATAAAATGTGAGAATAGTGAAACATGACCATCACAGATTGTCAGAGCCCAAGTTGACTTCTTTACATTGCTTGTTTTGTTTGACCAACCATGCAAAATCCAGAGCATTTTGATTTACCATCATGTAAATCAGAAAATTAGCTTAAAAGTAATTTTTAGCTTAAAAGTCAAAATTGTTGCAACTTAATTTTCTGTTAACTCTATATACAATACACATGTATTACTGTCTTACATCTGGGGAATAGGTACATACTGTTGTTGTGGCAGGTTGTTAGGTGATAATACTGTCTGTACTTTGTATCCTGCCATGACACAGCAATAATGATTGTGATTCAATTTAGATTTTTATCATCACAGATGTGACACAGATTTGATGCTTTGGACATGTGGACAGCAAAAGTTGTACAAAACCTGCATTTTGTGGTATAAAATCTATGTTGGACCACAATAAAAGAGAAACCACACTGAACAATTAAATCAGTGAAGCCATGACAATGAAGTATTTTTGCATCATGTACCAAAGACATCTAAGCATGGTGTATAGCTACAGTAGTGTCTAATTAACCAGAAATGAGATACTTCATCAGAGTCCCTACCAGTTGGCCCAGCCCGTGTTATCTCTTGCCTATAGCTGCCTCTGTCCTGCCAGGCTGCAGTCACCATCTCTGTCCTGTTATATAATGAGCCGTGGTCCGACCAGCTGACCTCAGACACACAACAGATGCAGGAATTCACCCGTGGAGCCCCGCCAGAGCTGGTACTGCGTCACCCACGACACTGTATGACTTCACCGGTTGCACATGAGATTTAGTGCTGAGAGCGAGATGCTGACTTCACAGTACATGTATTGTTCTTGTAATGTAGCCAATCGTTAGTCAATTTTACAGTTACACTTATTAATGATTAAGGGTTTGCACTAACTCAACTGTTTGAATCAAAGAACAGCGACTATGCTGCAGATGCTATCAGATCAAATACTGGTTGTATGAATAACCACGAGGACAAATGTCATTAATAAAAGTGATTTGGCACAAATAATGGACAGGATGGATGGATGGATATAAAACGTCAGGCTAACAAGAAATAAATGGAAGCAAAGAAGTCCTAGTGCAAACAGACAGAGTAGGGAACAATGAAATCTTTGTGCCGGCCGGAATACGTTTGGTTCTTCAAAGTATTTATTGTTACTCATGGAATGTATTAATGCTGCTAAAATCCATGGCAAAAGCTGTTAATGGACTTATAACACCTTATACAGTGCAGTGAAGTGTAAAGGCCATATGATATGACCTGGTTCTTTCTTGCATAAAGTGACTGCTTCCTCTGAGAGTCTCATTGTTTGCCATAAAAATTATTAATTTTAATGTACAGGTCCTGGTGTTTATGCACAGTAAGATATTTAATTTATTTAGCAGCATTACTGTAGTTTGTTAGAGGTCTTTTTTAAAAAAACAGTACTGGAAAGCAAGACCATGAAAAGATGGAGGTATAAGCTAAAATTTACTACTTTGTGTAATATTACACTTTAAAATTTCGCCTTCTTTTTTACTGTATTTAAATAAACCTTTGATACTTAACTCATTTGAGGTTTTATTTCCTAATGACATGTTGCTTATTTCTGTGGTGGACTAGGGCTGCTCGTTTAGTCTATTGTGACAAATGCTCATCACAATTTCCCAGAGCCCGAAGTAACATCTTCAAATTGCTTCCTTTGTCCAAACAAAAGTACAAAACCTTCAAAAGTTTGACATTTTTGCTTTAAAATGACTGAAACATTTAATCGCTTATCAAAGTAGTTGTCCATCAGTTTTCTTTTGATCGACTAATCGACTGACTAATTGTTGCAGCTCTATGTTCACACTTACCTTCAGCCTGTCTCACACTTCCACTTCTATGCTGAAAGAAGAGAATGCGACCGACATTGAGACTTAACTTTAGAGTTTGCCCGCCAGAAACTAACAATATAAAAACTATACAATAAAACAATCTCCTGATAGTATCTATCAGCAGGTCAAACACCTGACACTTTATAGCAGCGTGGCACTCTGACCCTCAGTGCCTCCTTATCACTGAGAGTTTGGCTGGTTTGGTACATGGAAAAGAATGTGCTTGATAAGCAGCTAGGTCAGGTAAAGCTGGTAAAACAAACAGGCTGTTATATTCACAGGCCTCAGTTTGACGACTCAAAGCAAAACATGCAAATCTTATTCGAAGATTCAAATTTCAGCTAATACATAATGCACCTATTCATCAAACACATCAACACCTGAGGCTAGAGACAGCATTCAATCAGCAGTAAGGTTAATAGTTATAATAGTTCTTGCTGGTTCTCAATAGCAAGTTTTACACGCAGCAACACGCCTAATCAAATCATTTGTGCTCGAAACAATATTCAGTACACTGCTGCATTCAAACATCACTTACATAACAGACATTCATCCGATCCATGATCTCACCAGTCATCCACTGGCCTGCGGTGACGGCAGGTGAACATACCTGATAAGAGGATAGTCTGCAGGACACATCCTGGTAGAACAAACAACTGTGCACACAGGAAGATCACAGGAAAATACGCCTTTGGGGTCACATTTAGTAAAGCAGTGTGATGAAGTGCTGCAGGCTACTGTCACTATTGATCAATCATTTGATCTAAAAAAACTGTCCGGAGTCCAAGGTGACGTCTTGGTTTGTTCAACCAACAGTCCAAAAATCCAAAGATAATCAGTTTATGATCATAGAGGAGAAAGAAAAACAGAAAATATTCACATCTAAGAACATGGAAAAATTGCCTTTTTGCTTGAATAGTTTGAATGGTTTAAACATTCAATCAATTATTAAAATAGTTCAAAATCAAAAATTTCCTGTCAATCAACTAATCATTGCAGATCAATCCACAAGCAGATTTTCTAAGAAACAAGCTCAAAGGTAAACACTATTTTTCATCCAAAATTTGAGCACTGCTTCATTTTGTTTTGCCTTTTAAAGCGTTTGCTTGTCCCATAAAGATGGGAAAAACAGGCCATGGACGTCATATTCAGTCAGACATCCTGATTATTTCATATCATAAGGCTTTATTATATCACAAGGACAAAGTTTTAGTTTCAATACCCATTACATAATGACATTAGATATTTAATCCTGCCGTGAGGGCAATATGCACAGGAAGAAGTGCCAGGTGAACAACGTGCCAAGGGCGGGTTTTGCAGAGACGCCTAAGCACCGATCACGAACGCATGAAATGCCAATAAGTGTTTAGCAACAGCACTGAGTGACAGAGCAGACCTTAGATTTAGTTGCTCAAGTCATCAAGGCCTTCTTCAGATAATAATTTCAACTATTTAGCTGCAACAGATGGAAGTTAGGCAATAGCCTTGGGTTATTCAGATATTCAAAACATCTTCCATGGGAAAACAGACAAAACTTTCCGTTGCTGTACAAATCCTGAGTCTCTACATCAACGCACTATCGTATTCGCTTCGAGACACTCAGACAACATAACTAGAGCTGGGTGTTTTCCCCTCCCGTAATCATTCGACCTCCTGCAGTGGCCGAAGTCAGGTTACAGTACTAAATGACCTGCTGAGCTCCAAGACAACAGCATTCCTCGTCTGGCCTTATTGCTCCCCAAGAACCATCTAATATGAGGCAATTACAGCCAATGAATGGACATTTTCAGACCACAGGATGTGAAAGAAGCTATACAGGGACTCGTTTTGAAGGGAAAAAACCACATTCCAGGCTCCAACAGTTTACACTCCCCTACTGCGACCAAAATACACTGAGATTCAGACATCAAACGAAGTGACAGTCCGTCCTGATCTGTCCAAACTACCATTCTTTGCTTTCGTCCAGAGGCCTTCATACCCCTGCAGGTGTTTTCAGTTACTTTCACTGATTAGAGTCCTGCACAGAACAAGGTGGATGGATCTAAGCTGGAAACTATGCGTGACTAATAAAATTAATGACGGCTGAATTCCATTTGGCTGCTTTGATTTCAGGGTCCTGGTCTTGTTCGTGCTGGTGTACTGTCACGCTGTCACACAGAACACAGCCTTTGCTAATGGTTAGTAGTAACACCTGTGCTTTTCCTACTATGATGACTCATGATGTCTGCTCTGAAAAAGACATATGAGGAAGAGGGTGATGAACTGACCCCACCTGTATCGTCTCACAAAAAATGAGGGAAATGTTAATCCTGATAGTCCTGAGAAAAGGTCTAATCAGTCCAAATAAAATCACCTGTGGATGAACTATGGCTGCACAGAGCCTTTAAAGGAATAGTAAGATATTTTGGGAAATGCAGTTTTTCATTTTCTTGCAGAGAGTCAGATCACAGCATAAAGACTGGAAATGCCAGCTCAGTCCATAGTTTAAAAAAATCCACCACTAAATTTTTCTAATCAACACTTTATATCTTGTTTACTTGATCTGTACAAAAACATAAAGAAAGCAAATAAATGTGTTTCTAAAAGTATTGAACATTTCCTTTAAGAGGGAGCTGTAAAAGCATTTTACTTCCTTAATGCACCTCCGCATGTGTATTTAATGATTTTGCCTGATTAGAGCTTTTCTCAGGACCCTTTTCTCCATTCGCTCAATGTTTACACACTGTGTCTGATTGACTTCTCTTCTGTCACAACTTTATCATTCTGATTACTTTGTTTGGCGACCTTATGTGATTCCTAGCATGGGCTCCACCTGACTTGAACCTGCAGGGCTCGAATCAACAAGAAAACACCTGCACAGGTTGAACACAATACAATCAACACACACTCAAAAAACATTTTATGTTCCTCCTTCCTTCACAGAAAAAATTTTAACCAATGAGTCGAGCAAATTCAGTCATGCTTACATCCTTGTGACCAGTGAAATAACACAGTCACTAAAAGAAGCAGCATACATACAAATTCTACATGGCCACTAACGTCAGAGGAAAAGGCTTACTGGCAGCAGGATTCATTCATGCATGGAGCTCCTGCTGTTACATGGGCATGTCAGTGACATCACGTCTGGTAAGGAAGAAGAAACCGCAGAAAACAAAGAGAACTGTGAGGATAGACGGGAAAAGGTGTGAGAATGTGGGTCACTGTCCACTATCTAATACGATGTGATGAAAGTGAACAGTCATGCCTCTAATCTCTCCTTTTATACCTGCCAGGATGCTTTAAGAAGCATGAAAAGGACAGGCCAGATACATGATACGCTGCCCTGTAGAGCAGCAGCGGCAGGACAACAGGGAAACATTTGCTCAGTGTTGCACCACAGATTTGAATTGCAAAAGAACCCGCCAGGCAGACGGAGGCACTGTGTGAGGGCGAACTGTTCACATTCACTTCCCCCACTGACCCCAACATGGCTGCTGCTGAAGTCAGAACAGACATTTTCCTGAGAAAAAAAGATTTTTGATCTATTTGAGGTGAAGCAAATTAAAAGAGGTGGCCAACATTCTCTAGATTTTTGCTTTCACCACACAGACTAGATTAATCCAAGTGGACATGATGATCCATAATGAAGCAGATGAAGAGAATGTTTAACAGGTGACCTAGACGCAGAATCATTTTTCATCATTTCATTGTTCTTCAAAATCCAGTCATTTATTGGCCTTGACAGCCGAGGATCAAATCCCACTCAGTCTCTTGTCTTCTCTATTTACACTCCAGTCTCCCACTTATTCCTCAGACACAGACAAAGGTTAAAGTAAGTGAGGGGAGTACTGACCAGCTTCCCTTTAGAGAAAGATGATTTTCTGCATTTGCTGTTTCATCTGATCTGCTTTGCTAATTTACAGTCTGAATGAACTACCTGGCAGAAATATTTACTTTAGTCGGTTCAGCTTCTTGTGAAACATCACTGTAAAGCACACATAAAACTGGGGCAAATCAACATAAAGTTACGGTTCAGAGATCACTTCATGTCAGTCTTTGGGTTTCTATTTGTCTAAACAAATTTACCCTGCAGGCAGATGCTGATTTAAACACCTCCAAAATGTTAACTAATTGGTCCAGAACAGACCACAGCAAACATTTGCCCCCCTACCTTGTCAAGGCACAAGTTGATATGGAGAAAGCTTGCTCACGTCTCTCAAGGTTTCTGATTTGGCCAAACCTGCCATTTGTGATGGCCTCAGCTTTCAAATTTATGTGCAGAGCTGGTGAAATATCCTCAAGTGGAGCTCAATTTATTGCTTAAATTCAGGCAAAAGAACAAGTCATTTAAAGTTTTACTGTCCTCAACTTCCTCACATAGAAAAACAAACATTGGCAAATATTGATAAGATATCAAGTAAGAAGTAGATCAGCACTAATAACAAAATCTCAATTACTCAGGATGACCAGATGTTATTACTAAATATATATAATATTACTAAACATGGATTGCAACAGAGCCTTTGTATCACCCAGCATGGCCAGAAAAAGTCCTCATTGTGGCCCCATAAAAACAAAGGAAAAGTGTGAGTAAGTAGGTTCTCTTTGAGCCAAACATCTGTCTAACAAGGAATTTATTTCCTCTCTCCTGCTTCTCACTATCTCAATCTCCACAAAAAGTCTACAGGGGAATTTTTCTGTAAAATGAACCTGGAATAAATTTGATTTAGTGGACAGCTTGGTGCCAGAAAAAACAAAACTGCAGTTTTAAATTTTAAGGTGCAAAGAGCTCAGCTTTCAATACGTTCCTCAATGACTTTTCCATGCCCACATTCTGTGGAAACTGGTGCTGCTACAGTTTTAAAATCGCACCAGTAAATAGCAAGAGCCTTGTCGCAGTAAGGAAATAAAAATATTTCTGGCACTAAAGCACCAACAGCTTTTGACATTTAATTAATGTCTTCCAGGTGGACACTGAGTTAACACCATTATGAAGCAGATGATCGATGCAACACGGCCAACAAACCAACAAACTTTCCCTGAACAGGCTGATAAGTCTCTACAAAATGAGTAATCCTGGGTAAGCGCTTTTCCCCTGAGAAGTTTGCTTTATGCTGCAGAAAGCTATATTATGAAAATAATGTAACAATGAAAAAGAAAATTATTATTTTATCCAGAATACAGTGGTTCTTTGTTAGCTCGCAGCACTATTACCACGTGGGTTACGATTTTGCAGTCATCCCACCATCCCACCATTTTGGTATATTCGCCAGCAGAACACATGTCGTGGCTGTACTGAAAGAACAAATGGGTCTAATGTGCTGATAATTAGTCCCACCTACACCTCAGGCTAAAGACTGTATGTTGTAGACGATCTCCCATTGTATCGACGCCCCTGCAGAGACAAAACACTCAGTGTTAACTTTTAATTGCCCTGCTTTTGAAACATATACAGTAACCTAATAGTACTGATCATCACGCTCAGGAGTCAAGTGATTTCTAATCTCCATTGTGTTTCCCAGCACCGAGTCTGCCACCGTGGTTAATTTTGGGGAGCTGATCACAATGGGCTCCTTTTTACTGCTGGCAGTGCAGGTTTCCTACCTCTGAGTAGGGGAGGTGAGGGGGATCAAGGGAGGAGGGATGGTGGATGGGGGTGGAGGCTGTAAAATAAATCACACAGAGATTAAACTTCACCAGAAAACAGCGCAACACACTCTGGACTTTGTAACCTGGAAGAAAAAAATGCTGTGGTAGTCCAATGTGGTTGAGGAAGTGTTGGTACGACTACTGGGGGGAACATTACTTTTTCCTATGATGCTAAGCCATTTCAAATAAAATTATATCCATGCATTAAAGTCACTGAGCTGATAAATATTACTGTATGTCTTCAATACAAGTTTTAGGTTTTTTCTCGTAACTTTTTGGCTCATTCTAGTCAGTTTGTGCATTATTGGTCACAAAGGTCTGGGAAGCAATCAGACTGGATGTTAAATTGCACCATTATTGGCAGACAAAAATTTTAAAGAAATGCTTTTGAAATTACTTAAATTACTTTCATTATCGATTAACCCACAGATTCTTTCTTCAATGAATTGATGATCGCAACTTCTCGGAGACCAAAGTGACATCCTCAAATGTCTTGTCCTCAAAACCAAAAGTCCAGAACCAAAAGATATTCACAATGATATTAAACAAAGAAAAGCAAGAAATCATCTCATCTGAGAGGCTGGAACGAGACCATTTCACCAAAAAAAAGTCAGAATATAACTGAATCACAAACCAGGTGTTGAAGCTATTCCAGGTCTGACTGGACACACACAGCCACAGCCATCAAGCCTCCACTTCCAGCCATGTCAGACAGCTGTAAAGGCCTCTTTTATTAGTCAATATCACAGCCATATTACTGCACCCATCCGCCGGCTCAGGTCTCAGTGACAACCCCTCACCCACACCGTTTCATCAGGGGCTATGAAACCTGAGAAGGTTCTCCAGCAGACCTGTTAGCACGGTGTATTATGGAGGTACAGTACATACACACACACACACACACACACACACACACACACACACACACACGCCCAACAGTCTGTCTGCCTGTCTTTATTTCTGTCTCAAACACACACAAAGGATGAAGGACTGCTCTATAGTCCAAACAGTGAAACATGAACAGCATCAGAACCTCAGTCTTATTCTCCTTCATATAGGCCCCTCTTTTGATTATCTCAACATTTCAAAACTCTGTGATCAGTGCAGTTATGTTCTTCTATTTCAGTCAAGCAGTGTGCATTGGATTTGGATTGAATTTGGATTTTTCCAGATGGACTTTCCGCAGGTGGCAGAAGGATGGGGCGAGGTTCACTGCTTTGTCAAACACATGATTGTATATATTACTACATGGGCTCAGGAACACTTTGTAAAACAGATTTGCATTCTGTTTTTATTTTCACTTTACATAGCATCCCAACTTCTTTGGAATTGAGGTTGTACAATGCATTATCTTCTGTGCTGATGCACCGGAGCATCCTATCTGACAAATGTACAGAATCACCTGTTGAATTGCTGATGGAGAGGGAGGGTACCCTGTGGAGTTTTTGACCTCTAGTAGGAATAGGACATTATTCAACAGGTGGTAGTGGCGAAATATGCAGCAATGTGCCAGTAAAGGTAGAAGAAGACTGCTAGCTGGTAAAAATGTACTGTATGTAAAGAATTCAGGTTTCAAATGTTGGCTCTCTTCTATAAGGAAGAACACATTTATTAGCCCTCAAGGATGCAAGACGACACTGAATTTATTCATAACTTTTGTTTGATTAAAAGTGAACTCACCTAACTCTGCTTCGACTGTAGGCTTTTAAAATGTACTGGCTACAGTAAAGAGTTTATTGTCTCTGCAGTGTGTTGCTGATGTGTTTTCTGTCTACATTTCCCCAAAAAAGTGGGGAAAAGGAGTAGGACAGATTTTTAAAAGCTGCCTATACAAATAGGTTACTCACACTGTCTGCACACATACCCACATGTCATATGACACTGCCACATCCCAATGAGGGTCCTATAGGCCCATACAATAGTGTAGGTGTGGTCCTGTCAGATAACCAAAATAGGCAGGCAGACAGACACATAACCATACACACTTTCCAGCCCGCCCTCAGGGGGCCTCGTATTAGCCGGCGATAACCTCTGTCAGCCATTTGTCTCCTTTTCATCCATCTGCTCTATAGGACCTGAAGAGGCTTCTCTGTTCCTCTGACAAAAGAAGGAGGATCTGACAATAACTCACAACTGCAGACCAGTGAGTGGTCAAACCCAGGTAAAAAAAGCCCCCTGGTCCTGCCTGCACAAAAGAGCCCTGAAGTAACAAGTGAAGAGAAGAAACTAGACAAAAAGTGGGGAAAGAGAGCTGGAAAGGTCGTGAGTGTGTGGTGGATGATAGTTTCGCTCATGTTCCACAAACACAGAGCGTTTTGAAATCAGCCCATGTGCTTCCTGTCTTGGCGATCTCTCCGAGGAGGACCCCCACAATGTCTGTCAGTCAGAGGAGGAGGAAAAGTGTCTACCCACACTCCACCTGTCCCAGGCAGGTGCTGATAAAAGTGAAGAACAAGTGGAGGAAAAGATCCACATCTTTGAAATAATCCACTGGAGCAGGAGGGTGTTTTTTCACATCTGGGCCGACCACTGAAAATATTTGTCTGGTGAAAACAACGCTGATGAGAGTGAACCAAAACGGTAAAGATCTAGACCAAAAAAACAAAATAATGAGCTTTGCATCCATTATCACTGATAGACTTCAGAGACTTCAGACAATGCCATAGTTGCCTCTATACAAAAGCCATAATACATCACAGTAAGGTCTTGAAGATTATGAGGATTATGGTGATGCCAAAAGTTCTTATCTCTACCTCAAATTGAGCCACATCACCTTCACATCTATGACTACCAAACACCTTCACAGGTTTTATGTCTACGTCACACACATTGATAAGCTCTAGTTCTACTGTAATGAAGCAATGTTAAAGCAATATTTACCTACTGCCCCTTTCATCATGATTATCAGAATTAATGTTTCCATACACAACAAGCCCACCAGTTACAATAACCTCTGATATCCCTTTCATTCTTCCCTATTACTTATTAACCCTGTGGAGAAAATTTAACTTGAATATGGCATCTTAAGCAGGCATCTCATTTAGTCATTCACCCTGATCTTCTTATCAGTGTTTGAAGAAACCTACCTAGGTTATTGCTGCTGTGACGTCATACAAACTAAGTGCACCTGAATTCCTAGTTACAGTCACGGACTCTTGAACGTGCATCCATCACCTTATCAACCTTTCCAAGGTCATTTCTTTTTTCATAACAGAGCCTGACATCACGATGACTTTCACAAACCACAACACCGCACCTTACGCTAACTAGCCTCCATGCTAACTACAGTTCAATCATTATGCTATGATGTACCAAAACCTGCATGACATAATATCCCGAGTTTACTTCTAATATCTAATATGATAATATCCTGAATCTCCGGACTTTATTAAACCCTTGATAATAAGAGGTCGGATGGACTTTGGTCAGCCAAGTTGTTTTTACTTTGTAGCGCTGCCTTATAAATACAGTCTCATTCTTTTGGGGCTAATATGTGTTCCCTCTGTTCCCTACTGTTCCCTCTTGTTATTCCATTAATTAAATCGTCCATTCTTATTAAACACTGCATATCATGACCTGCTATTTAAGCATGCTAAACAACATGTTAGTGGTTTACACATAATATCATTACAAATCCTCTCTTGCACCTGATTACAGCCAGGCTGGGTCAATCATTTCACAGTTAAGAAAAAACACCACTGAATTCCCCATCCCTAAGAATGAGTCATTCACCAAACAGCTATTTCCTGAAAGTATTCATTTTCCTGATACCAACAATTCCAGTGAAAGCCTCACATTATGCAGGTACAAAGGAGGCAGTGGGATTACAAAAAGATCACACTTTCATTACGGGACAATGTTAACAATACAGGTTAGAATAACAGAAACCAACGAACTGTTGCCTGATTTATAACTCTGACACCTGCCTGCTACATCCTTGTGCACTGTCTCACTCTGACACCTTCAAACTGACTGACTTCATTTCTGGAATCGCATTAGATTTTTTTAAATCTGTAATTAATTACCAGTTGCATGCAATCCTTCCATTTCATTTGAATCACTTTCCGCAACATTTTTTACTGTGTAATTATTTTTGGCAAGTGCCTCCATGAGGTTTCTTGTCGCTGCAGAATGAGTCTGAACCCATTTGAACCTCTAACCTAACTCACATCGCCAAACCAGTTCATCCTCGTAGAGGTGGGATGTGTTAAAGGTCACTGAAAGAATGTAAACATCCGAGTGAAAGACACACTCAAACCCAAGAGTAATTTTCCACTGTTTAAAAAAAAAAAGCGACCAGCCCTATCATGTCAAACCACAACACACCACATCCCCTAACTAGTGCTATTTTGAGTCTGCGTATACACATTTATTCTGTGTTGTTCATCAACACTGTGCATGTATTCCTTGTTACCTTAGAGGGAGAGGAAAAGAGAGAGAGACAGCAAAAGACAGAGAAAGAGATCATGTTTCAACACCAAGGGTAAGTTTACGGGTAGGGCCCATGGCTTTGTGACCCTACTCTTATTTTACAGCCTTGTCTTTCTTTTTCCTTCTAGCTTTTGTTTCCTGCCTCCTTTCTTCCTTAATCTTCCTGCAAACACACACACTGGCAAGTCGAGCTGTCGTACATGCAACCACATTGCGGCATGCAGCAATTTACAATATGTATGTATTGCCACATGTTTTGGCTTTGTGTCAAATTATCATGCAGTTAATCGCTGAGTTACTATTTAACCAAGCAGACATCAGTACGTGACTATCCAAGTAGTGCAGCATTAGATGAGCTTCAGATCAACAGGTGTTTAAGGTGGATGCATGTGTCTCCTGCCTCTTCCTCCCTCAGCAGAGTCCCCTGCATGTGTTTGTGTTGCTGTTCATAAGTATCTGTGTGTATATGCATGCATTACACCTACATGCGCATCTACTCTGCACGGGTCTCTTTGCAGCCTCCAGGTCAGACTCTGTGGGTGCAGCGGAGTCGAGCCGGGTCAGCGGCCCGAGCAGGACGTCCAGCAGAAGCACAGAGAGACCAGTGTGCTCCTCCTGCTCCCACCATCTGACCAACGCGCCGCATGAGTGCTTCAGTTTCAGCCACAGCACAAAACACCAGTATCCAATTTCCCCCCAAAGAATCCCTGCCACAGCCGTGGCGCCTTTTGTTCCCACTTTAAATAAAACATAGTCCAGTCATTAGGTAGAAAGGCCCTCCTGTGCATAATTCAGGGCCAGGTATCAAATTGAGGCAAGGGAATAAGGTTAGGGAAGGACAATACTGTGTTGTTTTCTACTGTCAAACACCAGACATTGCATGAGTAATGGACAACACACAAAGTATGGCAAGGGCGATTACATGTGGTGAAAACAGCAGTTTGGGTTTCTGTTGGTCTCCAGCCCACATTATCCAACACAGGGCTGCAACTAACCATTAAATTCATCATCAGCTGTTTTCCCAGAGCCACAGATGACAGACACATTACAGGATATATAAACTATATATCTACTAAATCAAAACATGATATGATATTAGTTTGCACTAATTTGGCACTACATATAGAGTCAAGGTTTGTTTGTTTTTTTTTACTTTATTTTCCTAAAAAGTACTTGTAAATTGCACAGTGTGGTATTTTATGTTATCCTGTTATTTAATGTGATATTTGTTGTGTCCACTTTATATTCTATTCTTCATCTATCTATCTATCTATCTATCTATCTATCTTATTTATTATAGAAGAATCAGTGTCAGTCCAACAGGTGATGTGTTCAAGTACAGGCCTACAATCATTATTACTAACAATGACTGTTTGCTAACTAATGTTTCCTCCTACTAAAACTGAACTGAGAGCAGCTGTAGCTTGTTATTGAAGGACATTGTTTACATTACAACTTTTTAAAAAATCTACACCTATAAATAGAAGTTTAAAATAAGAGATTTGCTTTAGTTTTCACAAGATATGAAACAACAGGTTGACAGTTGACAACCGAAACCGGACAGTAAATGCACCTGCTGCCGCCTTCACGTACCTGCTGATTCTCGGTCACTTCACGATTCTCTAACTTGTTTCTCCTTGTTTTTCTGCGTTTCCTCTTCTCGAAAAGGTTGCAAACACATTCACTTACGAGTAAATTTCACTTTTTGTGTTTAGCTGGCGTGTCTCACATCCACCGATAATGAGCTTTTCCTTTTTCCGTCGCTCGCAGTCACCTTATTCCCTGGGGAGAGAAGCGGATGAAAGGTAATAGAGGACCGAGTCGACCAATCAGGTGCGACAATAGGCGGGCACTTTGGGAATCCACGACATCCTATTGGTCAGTCCGTGGCGGAAGAGTGAAAACGGGAATTTCACTGTGTTGTTTTCATGTTCTTAAGTTCAATTAAAAGAGACTGAAGCTGAAATTCAACAGTGATATTTTTACTCAACATATTTAGAGGCATGTAATCTAAATGAATTGTTTACCAAATCAAATATTCACACTGTCAAGTAAAAGGTCACTTTTTCAAACATGATAGCTAAACGTAAACAGAAAAAAACCTCATAATAATAAATATAAAAGTGTCCATGAAAAAACATCAGTCTACATAAGAGTTAATGTTCTCAGGGCAGCACAATGTGGATTGAAAGGAGCTAATCATTTCTAAGAGGCTCTGCAATGCAAAGCTATATAAACTACTTTAAATGCCTTTGTTTCATGCACAGAAAGATTAACTAGGCAACATCTATTTCTTATTGAAACAGACAAACAACTGAGGCCAAACTGTTTGGTTGGGTCACAATTCAGCAGAGGAACAAAATCCAAGCTGCTATTATTTGTTGCTACATTATTATTCAATGTCAGACAGATTGGAAGAGGTGCATTCAGGTGCACATGTTGCTTTTGCAATTTATAGGCAAATATTATTTTTAGGATTGGTCACAATATGTTACAATTACGTTTCCCATATGAGCTGTATTGTGCATTTTGCTATCTGTGTTTGTTTTTGTTTTTTTGCAAATAACAGCAGCAAAACTAAAAGCCTGAAACCTTCCTTTCTACCTAGTTTACAATCTAGGAAGCAAAATATCACAATTAAGTCTATGAAACACTTCGAAGCTTATTCATTTTGTCATTTTGTTCAGTGTAAGTGATGCTATTAATCAGCAATCATAACAATCGACAGCAACAATAATCACAGTGACTGAAATGACAATCCAGTGATGATATGGCTGAAATTGATGGGATGACAGTAATGACAATAGCAACTCATGACCACTTGGTGGCAATTTATTCCCTGAGAAGTGAAGTTCAGGTTCAGCCTGTTGACAGCTGCTGCCTGTGTTGGACCAAGTATTTTCATTTTATGTTACTGTATTTTTCTACATCTGTACTTTTGAGCCCATTACATTTGTATCCTTAGGGCAATTTAAATTTTTAATTAATTACTTATTTCACTTCCAACTGTTCTTCTCTAAGTTGATTCATATGCTTGAGATTTTAATTACTTTATTTATTCCTAAGATTTTATTATTATACTGTTTTGCTTATTTTTTTAAATGTACTTTTCTAAGATACTTCAAGAGATTTGGACTCTTTGTAGCTCTGTTAGTTGCTTTAAAAACATCAAGGTGCTGATTGCAAAAGCTTTATTTTGCTCATAGGCAATAAACCAATATGATAGAACTGTTTAAAACTGACATGTGTCATGTGTGTTTATCTAGACATTATGAAAGAATGTTACTTCATAGTTTTTACAGAGATACATCATTTTTGAACTCTGGTGGCTCTATGGAGCACATGAGAATACATACGCACATATACGCTATTAGACCTTAAGGACACAGTGTGTTTTGTCCAGCAATACTGAATGTAAAGAAAAAATTTGTTTGCTTAAAAGAGAACTCCACAGGGCATCTTTAAGTTGATTACTGAATAAATAATAGAGGAACAACTTGAACCCAATCTGTTGTCTTAACTCTTTTTACTTATCTCATGTTTTACTTTATTTTTTGGATTTTCCCAAATACTAAGCATGTGACAAGTTCTCTGGACATTTTTTTTAAATGTACACAAGAAGACTTCAAAATGTTAATAGGACATGAGATGCATGCATTAATAATGTATCCTTTAAAACAAAATAAGCTGGTGCTGCTAAAATAAAATGAGGAACACTCCATTAAACATATCCATATATATTTTATTCTCAATACGGCAAAATACAAAGAATATTCAGGACAGACTCTCATTAGTCACAATTAATACTCACTTCACAACAATGCTTTTAAATTACATAACCTAAGTTTGAAGATCAAACTCAATGAGTACCTTTAGTCATATTGCATCCATCATATATAGTATCTCTATCATCAGTTCTCTTAAAACTAATCCAATTTAGACTATTGTACATAGTGTATGTTGCTGGTCTCACTTTCGAGACGACTTTTAGAAAAAAGGTGTTATACAACATACTGTATAAACTGCTACAACTGTTTTGACCTGTAGAGAAATACCTCTGTTTCAAAAGACATGTTGGACCAATTGTTCAAAAGGGACAAATAGTAAATACATCTCTCTCATGAGGACGAAAACAGACGTGGTTTTACATAACAGACTGTACACACCATCCATCCATCCCGTGAGATCAACAATATACATTTCATGAAAAGTACACGCCTCCATATCAAATACAGAGAAGACAAAATATTCGCACTTGGATCGAGAGACATTAATGATTATGTGGCGACCGTGATACTCAGAGACAGTGAAGCAGAAGACAAAGAATACGAGCACGGTAAGAAAAGGACTGAGAAATCATTTTGATATACAGTGTTAAGAGACTGGGATGTCATCTGTAACAGCTTGGAAGAAGAAGAAGGGAACACAAAAGCCCACAGAGGAAAAAAAAATGTGCATAAAGTATCTCACAAATGTATTTACAGCATTTTTAAATTTCAATAAAAATGTCAACCTGTAGTAGAAATTCACCCTTAAAGAAATGTTATATTTACAATTTATACATTTGTATTTAAATAGAAACATGCAAGTGTTAACATCTTCCTACTGAATGTCAAAAAAACTCATCTTACCCTGGATTCTTTCAAGTTAGAATTAATATTAATTACTACTTACAATGAAATCTCATCATGAACCCCAGTACATTTACATCTTCCCATTTCATAAAATGGTACTCCTTAAAATGGCAAAAATAGAAAAAAAAACATTAAGCAAAGGGGCAGAAAAATAAATAAGTGAGTAGCAAACTGTTAAAAATTATTCTAATGCTAAATTTTGTACATTTGACTACAAGATAGTGTAGGGAACACAAGGCGCGGACCTGTACTTACAAAGTGTACCAGTGTATGAAGACATTGACTGGGCTGGCAAAACCCACAGAGGAATTCCTATGAGAAAAGTGGCCTCCAGCTTTAAGTACAAAATGGCTCAAGCCATCTGTGTTTGGTTATAAAAACAGATCTATATACACATATATACTAAACCAGTACACAAAATTGCAAAAGCTAAAGGCATTGGACACTTGAGTTCAACAGGTTTCTCACTGAGGCGGAAAAAAAAGGAGTGGGGAAAAAAATCCCAAGCCTAAAAATGAAATTTTTTTCCACAGAAACAGATCCTTTTTTTGTAAAAATCCTGCATAGATTAAAATAATACCTCCTCTGACTTTCTCTTTTTCAAGTGCAAGAGGAAATAACAGTATCCCCTCCTACAGTAAAGGCCAGGGAGCCAGTGAAGGAAAGGGTCAAACCTGGGCCAAACAGTAATTCTTATGATTTGTTTTCTCTTGAGATGAAAAAAGATGAGGTGTCATACTACTACTACTACTACTACTAAATACACCAAATTCATGTTTAAAAAAAAACTAAAGATAAGATAAGATAAACCTTTATTCGTCCCTCAGTGGGGAAATAAAAGTAGCAGACTATCGTGGATCTTAAACTTTCTGGCACTTGGCTCAAACTCATCTGACTTTAACTTAAACAAAACCAACCAATAAGAGTTTCCATGAAAACTATTTGACCCAGGCTTTAATATTTCCAGCATGTTTAGTAGGAGGTGGGCAAAAAAACAGAACACAAAAAGGACAGTCCTTCATGTCATTGACCATTAACAAACACCCAAATGTCAACTGAAATGTTGAGTGTACTGTTAACGTCTTCATTCAAAACCACCACCGTTCATTTTCCCATGATGACAACCACTAATTTTAAATAACCAACAGAAATGTTCATATCTGGACAGCTGACAAACACCTTTACTCTTCACCTCGCCTGCTGTACCATGTTAACAACAACTAGCTGATGAATTTCTTATCTACTGTCTTGAAATACAAGTATGATTAAGATTTTAAAATTTAAATAGGAGCAATTACATATACAAATACTTTGCATCTTATAACCCTTGTTCAACCCTGTTTTACAAGTATGCATTTGAAAAGTTATACTTCCGCTTGGCCAGAAGACAAAAAAAAAAAAACAACTGCTTGGTATATAAATAAAATCTATATCGGCCATTATATTTTTGAAATATATAATCATAGACTTAAAACTCTTTGTTCTATAAATGCAACACTGCTAATCTGCATCACTGATGACTCTCTAAAAAAACATCTTTCCTTTCAGATGAATTTGCTCTTGCTGTGCCAAATTAGTGGTCACTCAGGCCCTGTTTTTATAAACTGCAATGTAAATAACTGCATTGTATACGTGGAAATGATTTCAATACTTAAGACACTCCCTGCTGTTCCTTAGAAAAATACACTCTGAGCAAACAAGGGGATCAAAAAATGAATAACACTGTCTGGAAGTGACTCACCCTCGAGGACATTTCTCAATGAACAATGTAGCTACGAGTGTAAAAACATTTCGTAGGAAGAGGCTTGTATTCTGGAGCTTCAAAGACAGCAAATCTCTTCGAGGAAACATTGACATGATCAATATTAATAAGGCCAAGAGTCTAACAGCCCTCACTAGCGGCCCCTAGAGGTCAGGCTGCTCCTTACATGAAACTGGACCAAAGTGGTTTGAACGCACTCATCAACTACCAGGGCTATAAGAAGTTCATGATTGTGGAATTACACTGTTAAAAACCAATACACTGATCATTAAAGAGGACATTTATAAATATGTGTGTGTCAGAAGTATTTATCTGCTTTGCACAGTAGCCCTTCCTACAGTCCATAAAATCTTGTGGGCATGCTCCAAGATAAACTTTTAACTCCTAGAGATTTTGAAAGAAGATAAGTCAAGATGGTGTAAGATATCTTAATTTGTGACCAACACCATCTTTGCTCTAAAATATCAAATAGTCAGACAGGACTTCCATTAACTGCTAAATGTTTAAAAATGCATTAAATGAGTTAAAAAAAAAAAAGAGGGGAAATAAAAATGATGTATTCAGATATGACAGGTGGCTGTTTGTTTTCCTGTAGCTCACATACAAGGCACAAAAATGATAAAGAGAAACCTTCATTTTAAAGCACCTTTGGTGTTTATGGGAGGTACTTTGGTGAAACAAAGTCAAATAAAAAGTTAAAAGCCAAAGTAGCCTAAAAACCAAACCCCATTTTTAAGCGTATTCGTTTCGTAAGAATGCCGATATATGAAGCGAGGCGATAAGCTCTTTTTGTTCCTGTGCTGCAGTTTCGATGCTTCTCCCTGTGTGGTGCTGTCAACGGTGTGAGATGCTCTAAATTGCTCAGTGTTTTTGGCAAGCTGGTGTAGGAAATGGACACAGTGTTGGAGATATGTCTGAGAAGTTCATCACGTGTGTATGTGTGTGTACATGGAGGACCAGAGGTGGACTGTGTGTGTGCATACAGTACATTATTGTATGTGTGTGTGTCTGTCTGTGAGGGCAAGCTTGTGTGTCTTGAGCACATGTTGCTGAACACAAGAGGCTGAAGTGTGTCTGTGAGTGTGTGGGAGCAGCGTGCAGGGAGCGAGTCCTTGCTAGGGAATAGGCTTTGCGTCCAGGCGCAGCCAGTGGAGGCCCTGCCGTGTGTAACGCACCAGTTCTGTCATGCTGCTGGTGTTGAAGATCAGAGGACCCATCACCTTGTCCAACTCCAAGAAGAAGTCTGAGGAAAACAAAAGACAGCAGGTCAGTTTTAAAGTCGGTGACTCTGAGGAAGGTTATCCTCATACTTTGCTTTCACACAAGGACAATGCACTGTATGTGTGGGAGGTGTGCAGACATTTATTTTCATTATCACTTAATCTTTTCACTAATTTCTACTTTTCAAATAATTGCTGAGTATATAAATTGTCAAAAACACTGAAAAACAATTTCCCAGATCATAAGATGATGCCTTAAAACTGCTTATGGCCAAAAAACAAAGATTCAATTTACTACTACAACTATTTTACTAAGATAGTAAAACAGAAAAAAACAGCACATTTTCATAAACTCTCAGTAGCAACAAAAAAAAAGCAACAGTGAGTTTTTCTATTAGTTTACCCTTCTGCTCCTTGGATTGCTGTTCAGCCTGGTCCCAGACCTCAGTGGCGTACAGGAAGTTGGAAGTGACCTGGACATAGCTGGCAGCCATCTGGTGGATTCGCTGAGGGATGGTGACAGACGAGCTGGCGCTGCTGCTGCTGCTGACCGTCGAGTAGCCACCGGCCGTGCCTGGTGACAGTTTGGGAGACACCGGAGAGGGCATACCTGCTGCCTTACTGCAGGAGGAAGCAGAAACAAGCAGGCGTGTTAATGAGAGTGCTGGTTTGTTTTTTTCACAAGTCATACACCTGCAACTGACAATTAAATATCCTGAGCACTAACTGAAAATCATCACAAATGGGAGTATTGTGTAATGTAATTGCTGCCCAGTTTGACTCAATTGCGTCAAACTGTTTTTCACAACAAGATGTAAAAACAGGCTAAATTAAAGCAAGTCAACAAATATCTGCACAGATGCTGATATTTAAAAGAGTGTCTCCGAAAGTGAAAATCAAAAACTTTTAACCCTTAAACTAATTTGCTATACTCTCTCAACATTCAACACCGTAAAAAACACATATGTCTCCTTTACAATTACTTTTAATTCAAAACAGCAAAAGAGGACATGACTTACTTTCCCATTCCAGGAGAGGGAGCCTGGGTGTTACTCAGAGAATTCTGTCAAACAGAGTGAGGGAAGAGCATTATGTACACAGACAGGAAGCAGGTTTCACAGAAAAAAAACCTACATACACATAATTTATGTTGTCTTTCCTTTGGTTTGGCAAGAAAAACTTGATTTCAGCTTCTAGGAAACTAAAAAGTACCTTTAAGTGTTCGGTGAGTGTTTTGGAGTATTTTAGTGCACTGTCTTTCCTCAGCTTGAATAACCGCAGGTAGAGGAGTGACTGGCATCGTAGGCTGCAAAGAGAAATAGGTTAATATTGATCCACACCCACAGATACGTGTAAATACGCAACTCTTCTTAATCAAATAGTCTTCAGCTCAAAGCACTCAAATTCCTGGCTTGTGACAGGAGGACACCTCTTGAATATGAAATGGAAATCACCAGATGTCAGTCAGCGTACTTACCAAAGCACAGCTAGCCTCTTGTCTGCTGAAGTAGCATCTGGGGCCATGTAGCTTTTTAACTTCATAGTGTATCTAAAGACACAGATGGAACAAATGTTTAGTTTTTAGGAGAACCAACTGTTAAAGTCATCATAGAAACAGTTCATTTGGGTGTGTTATGCTACTAAAGGCTAATATAGCCTTGAGCTTGTAGCCTAAAGCAAAGATGAGGAGCAGACTGAAGAGGTCTGGTAATATCACATCTATCTAACTCCACACCTCCAGATTTTTTTCATTTTCAAACTTGCAGACTTCAGCCCCAACTGACGCTGCCTCAAGTAACATACAGACAACAGCAGACTTGAACGCCTTTCACACAGGACAAAAACCCACTAATGTCTGGCTTTTGTCTTCAGTGGGAAAAGGTATGGCATTCATTCCCGGGTCAAATGACTCTGCACCGGTCATGGGTATTTATCGACTCCAGCTTCAATCAACAGTGATGGAAACATGACACCCGGGTGGACACGCTAATTTTGGCACCTTTTCCAGCATGGTGCTATGACACACTTTGAACATCAATTAGTTTTTTTTTTTTTTTTTACAGTCTGGCAACAATGTTCAACAGCAACATTGTTCAGTCAGTGTTGAATTTGAAAGAGAGACTAAAGTAAAAAAAGCCACCGCAGTAACATTGTCATTGGCCTCTATGCTGCTTTTTGCTATTTGTGACGTCAAATTTGACAAAACAGAAAAAACAGCAGAAAGGCAAATGTGTCTACTGGCAATGGGAAAGGTGTCAATGGCCTATTTTTAACGAATTTTAGTGTAAAATGGTTTTTGATGTGTAAAATCAAAATGCGATTCTGTGACAGTGATGACATTTGTGTTTGTCCTTACTTGATGAGCTCCACTGTTTCAGCATACATCGGAAATGGAGACTTGGCCTCTTGGGCGCTCTTCTCCAGAGCATTACCACATTCAATGAAAGACACCACAGCGTCCAGGTAATAAACCGCCTTCTCAAAACGGTCCAACTGTGAAAGAGGGAACAGGACATATCATAGTTAGAGCTAGTGAACATGTGGCAATAGAATATGGTGTTTCCGTCTCCTAACTGTTATTGCTTAATTCTTCACAATAGGGTTTTTTTAATAATTGGTTTGTACAACTTCATGTGGAAGTTATTTCATTTTTGTTGCCATTTTGCAGCAACAAAATATTTAGCATTTTGAATGGGAATAACATGCAGCAGAGTCGGGTGTCTCTTAAGCCTCAGGTAAGTAACAGATACCAGACCTGCAGTTAAATATAGTCACCTGTTTAGTGACCTGTTAACAAAAGCATTTACGTTTCTCTTGTTTTTGTTTGCCTTTCGGACGTCATACTCAAAGACTGTGAGATCACGCAGAAAGATTTTGAAATGGATCAACAAGTAAATTTAACATTTGCGATCATATAAATTTCATCAATAAAGGAAATGTGCTATAAACCTTTAACTGTATTAAATTAAGCATTAAGCCTCATGCAAAATCTGACCAGTATGTTGTCTGACTCTCCTCTCACTTCTTTGCATGCAGCAACTGACACCGGCAGCTCAATTTCATATGTAAATAGTCACGGGGTGCTTGCTCTTACCAGTGCATCAGCATTGTGTTTAAGCTTCTTGGCCTCTTGTAAGTAGTGATCTGCTGAATGGACCCTGAAACAAAATTATTAACAGGTCAAACTAATGCTAACACAGTCACGGCTCAGTTTCTACATACATTTCCTCTAAACACAGAAGCTGAAAAGTACACATAAATATTTCTCTAACATCCATATTCTTCCATTAAATAAAACCCTGAAACAAAAGACGCAAAAATAAGAAGCAAGACCATGTTGTCTCTTTACCTCTGCATGAAAAGGACACAGACTCCCAACAGAGGGGCTTTTAAAATGGAAATTTACGTCATCTCTCCTGCATGCAGGCACATCTATTCATGACCTCCCCAACCTCCTACAGCTTTATGCATCAAAGGCAACCCTAGATCCCCACAGCAGTTCTTTCTGCATATCCTGCTGAGGGGTTATCCACAGTGGAAAGAGCTCCTCTTACCTGTCCTCAAACACCAGCTTGGATCTCTGAGACTTGGAGCCGTCCGTAGAGAGCGGAGGAACAGCCAGCTGGTTATCACAGCCCTTTGAGGATTTCTCCTGCAGAGACAGCAAGCGAGAGGGAATAAAGTTTCAGGAAAAAAGGGGACCTGGTGTTTGAAGTGGAGGATAAAATGGAGAGAAAGGTGAGACTGAGGGAGTCTGGGGGTAGTAATGTTTTTATGCTCTATGCATATTGGGCATATGTAACATATAGAAGCAAATAAATACTTCATTTGTTAGTGATATGAATCACATTTTAAAATTTGCATAACCTACATGAAGTACAAATGGATATTAAAATCATCAGGCCATGTTCTCAACCACTCCCTTTCTTCCCACAGCAACAACCTTTTTTTTCTTCATTCATGTTTTGTTATTTAAATTTCCCAGGGGAAACACTGCACAGTTGGCAAACATGATGAGAGATAGGGCTGTAACCAGCAATTATTTTCATTATCGATTAATCTGCTGATTATTTCACAATTCTCTTCACAATTTCCCAGAGCTGAAAGTGACGACTTGTTGAGTTGAGTTGAATTTGCTTGTTTTGTCCAACCAACAGCACAAAACCGTCAATATCTATCATAAATGATGCTGATTTTTGCTTGAAAACTGACTGAAGTGATTTGTAGATTATCTAAACAGTTGGTGTTTAATTTTCTTTCGAATGACTAAGTGATTAATCTACTCATCATTGTAGAAATGCTCAGTGCTAAGGTTACTTGCACCGACCTTGCCGTCTCGTGTGCTGCGTCCCTTGTCCTCTCCTTTTCTGTGTTTGGAGGTGGAGTTGCCCTTGGTGCTGTGGCTTCCCTCCTTCCCACTTCCTGTCCCGCTGGACAAGGAGGTGGAGGACTGGCTGACTGTCCTCTTCCGACTCGGATGCTCTGCCTTGGGCGTCCTCTGAAGACCTGACATGGAGGGAGAGGGGACTGGCTCCTCTTTCTTCTCTAAAGACCTCTTAGACCTGGTGGGACATGATTTGTCATTGTTATACATATATTTCTTTATTACTTACATGGAGTCATTTTGTTGCAGCACTGTACTCCACATCACAAAATAATTAAACCCAAAGATTAAATATTAACATCCAAGTTTTTCAGCAAGTAGAAGATGGCAGAGATGGCAGCTTGAAGTGGCTGTAATGTAAAAAACAAGCCACGTCACTGAGCTTTTACACTTTAATTTTATGATGCTCATTAGACTTTATAGGGTTGATTTTGTGAACTTTAAGTACAGAAAAAAGAAATCTGGCAAGCTTCATTTTGCTTGTAACAAAATGAAGTACTACTGTCACACCAAGTGTGCCAAGTGTTCCCGGCATGCAGAGGGTTTACTGTGAATGATAATCAGGAGGGAAAGGGAGAACACGCACTCTTTACTGCTGTTTTTATGATGAGACAGGGACTTCTCCTCAAGCTTGCATCGTTTGCTCTCTGGCTTGGTGCCGTCTTCGTCGTTCTAAAAGATAAAAAAAATGACAGAAAATTAAAAGCTAAGACACATTAAAGGATTTATTGGTGTGTGTACATGCCTCTGTAGCGATTTTAAGACAAAAAAAAAATTGCTACCAAGCACTTCAACATTTACAAGGTACAGTACAACCTTCTGCCAAAGTTTAATGGCTTTCCAACACACTGTTAAACCCTAAGATATAACTTAAGGTTTTAGTAAGTCTCTTTCCTCTGGTAGTTTCACAGATGATTTAAAAAACTGCACAGTCACAGAATGGGAGAAATTCCAGATCTGGATCTCCACTATAGCTGAATCAATTGTTCTTTGGCTCAGAGGCATTTTCTTGTTTTAATGGAAGTCTGTTTGGTGGTTATTTTAAGAGTATCCTGTTCGAAGTGTAACTAAAATGGAAAGTCCCTGATGACAGTAATAACAAAAAAGCTCAAAATAAATCACCCAGTGTGCAAGATCATTCTGAAAACATAAGCCTCTAAAAAAAGCTTTTTTGGGGGGTGGGTGTACAAATAATCTTAAAAACCTATATGATGTTTAAATGAAGGGAAGACTTAGAGAGATAATCTTTTATTTACTCTCATTCAACTCTTTCAAAAGTGTGAAATACATTTAAAGAAAATGTATTCAACAGGGTTAGAATCGAAACAGCAGAGAACACAGACAGGAATTTGCTCTTGTCCCATACCTTGTGTTTCCTCTTGGCCTTACTTGAGCTCTTCTCAGAGCTCTGTTTGCTGAAGTCTTTGCTGTCCCTGTCTAGAGAGTCGTCCCTCTCCACTTTTATCTCTACAGGCTCCTTGTAGGTCCGCCCTGGGATCCTAGACAGCAAGCTGAGATCTATAGGAAATGGGAAGGAAAGGGAAGGGTAGGGTCCAGGTTAATTTGGTCCAAAGTAAAGAAAAGCTTCAGGAGTGTGAACTCCAGCTCGACAAGTGCAAAACAAGTGCACAGAAACACTGAGAATTTGAATAATAATTTATGGGGAGCACTTTCAACTAACCTATCTTGACTAGTAAAACCTGCTGCTGTGGCTGCCTTGCAGGGTAACGCTCCTCGGGGTCGCTTAGCGGAGACAACAGCTCTTTCTCCTCCATGGGAGAAAACACACACACGGGGGTCCTGATACTCTCCGTGTACTTGGGTGTCTGCGACGAGGACGGAATGCTGTCATTCCCCTCAGAGTCTGACGACGAAGAGTCCGTGTCAACAAACTCACGAGACTTCTGGGATGTCTTGGTGGGCGCCTTGGCCTTGCGTTTATCTGCAGTGGTGGTGACGGCAGCTGCAGTGGGCCTCGGGGAGGATTTAGGCTCTTTTTTGATGCTTGGTTTGCGGGATCCCTTAGTAGCAGCTTTGGGCCGATGAGGAGGTATCTCCGGAGCCGGCTCACTCTCCACTCTCAGACCTCCCTTGGGTTCCTCCACCACTGGGGGCTTCTCAGACTTTTTAGGCTGTTTTTTACCCACACTCCTTCGTGGGTTCGTGCCCCCCTCGCTCTGGGCGGGGGATTTTTGCCGGCCACGACCACCCTCTGCGCCCTTTTGCGCCGCCCGTAGGTCCCTGCTTGGGGTGGGTGCTGTTGAGTCTTTTGAGCCCCCTCCCTGGCTACCATAGCCACGTCCTGAGCCGTTGTCTCGGCCCTCTTTCTTGCACTTGGTTGGAACATTATTATCCACTGGAGAGGCTGGTGAGAACTGCTTGGCCTTCTTGAACCAGTTGTCCAGCTGCCACTTGTTGGCCATGGGTTGTTCAGGCTGAAGGGCAAACACAAGAAATGATCTTAGTGAGCAAAAATTATCTTTCTTTTTATTATTTAATTATTTTGGCCAGAAGAAAGAACAATTAATGTCCTGTAATAATCCCAGAGCTACGAACAGTAGTACAATCAAAAAACAATGTTTGATAAAGTAACAATTCATCACTAAGTTGCACGTCATTACTTCTGGAGAGGCGGGCCGTGGATGCTCATTGGCTTCGCTGTCTGTCGTGCTGCTTTCGCTCTCGCTGTCAGAGCCTGAGCTGCTCTCTGAGCCGCTGTGGCTGCTCGAGTCATCCCTTGATTGCTCCGCTCCTTCACTGTTATTGCTGTTAAAGAAGAGAGTCAAACAGAATTATATTGTGTGCAAAAAGTACACTTCCGGTCACATTTTACAATAAAAATATTTTCAGTTACAAAGTTAGGAACAAATCGCTTTACTACCTGTGAGGATTTGAATTCCAATATGCTGATAAACTCTGGTGAATGGACACCAATACTTTAATAACTAAGGATTAATTTTAACTACTACATAAAGGTTCTTTTTAAGGTGCTTTTTAAACGGTTCCCAACTTGATTTGTAATTTGCACAGTTCTCAGCTGTGGTTTTCCAGAACTGGGAATTTGCCTTCAGTTCTTGTCACTGATAACTCCCACTGTTGGCCTTGGGAAAGATATGGACGTAATCTGTGTGCAAAGGTTGATGCTACCACCGCCCCCTCCCCGATGTCTCACACCACTTTGCACAGGTGCCACGACCAACTAACTACTGCAGTGACAAGGACCAGAATGAGCTGCACTGTCAGGAACCCAATCCAGCGGAATTTTTAAAGTTATCATTTTTCACATTTCAGGACTTTCTACATGTATGGAGAAACACGTTAAGCATTTTTCTGAACAAACAAAAAAGTAATATATACAACACATACATATAATATATAGCTTTCCTTCTTTCTTTCTTTTCATTTCATCCAATTTCATTTCAGTCTGTACCTATAAGTTCATGGTTTAATTTAATTTCTGAGGTCATCGACAGAAAAAAGAAGAAGAAAATTCCTTAACTTGTGCACCATCTTTTGCAAGAGAAGGAACATAATATCACAAAGGCCATTTAATATATTGCAAGATGATACAAAACCTCTGAGTCCTTCCTGAAACACAAAAACTCTGTGTTCAAATTTCACAAAAGTGAATTCACTATGCTCTGTGCTTTACCTTGCTGATGTGTTCCTTGAGGCATTCTTGGCAGAGTCCTGTTCTCCATCACTGTCCTCACTGCTGCTTAGCTTTAGGTCATCTTCCAGCATACTGAGATACAGGAATGAAACTAAATTAAATCTCTATTTTATTACAGCAGTGTAATTGCTGTGGTTTGGGAATCCTGGCTCTGCGTAACTGAGGCCATCTATGCATGTCTGGTTTCTTTAGGTTTCTTAACTCAACATAAATCTGTTTTTTAGTATCCTGTTCTCTGTTGTCTGAATCAGTGCTGGGAAAACAACAAACATGGGCTTATGATGAGAAAGGACAAATAGAAGAAAGGATGAAGCACTTACGTTGGCTGGTCATCGCAGGCTTTGGGCTGGTGGCTGCTGGAGCTCTTGGAAGAACTGCCTCGCTCTGAAATAAACAAAAAAAATCTCATGAGCAAAAAGTATATATAATATAAGCATGCATATCAGACACATATTCGTACATAATTCTTTGAGTGCGTGTTCAGGTTTGAAATGTGTGTGCTACTCACTGTGTCCACTTGGAAAAGGGTGTGAGTCCTGAGGTAAAAAAGACATATTCTGAATTATTTTCATGAACCTATTTCTATTTTCATCCTTTATCATAAAATATGTCATCTCTGATGACAAATCCATGAATAAGTGCATAAATAGCTGAATGAATCTAATAAAAAGGATTTATTTCCTCCTTCACTTTCATGGCTGTTTGTATTTACATACAAGCAGTTAATGAAATAAGCTCAGAAACTGACTGAAAAGTGCTTCTTCTTCTATCAGATTAATATTTATCAATAGGAAGTCATATCACTTTATAGTTCCAATTAAACAATGAGCAAACATGGTTTCCCTGGCTTTGTTGCATGCGTTATGTAAGTCTGCACCATACAAAAGTAATGAACAAATAATTAAGCCTTATTAATTCATCGTGACAAATAATCATTTGAATAGTAAAGGCAGGGACTGGAGCAATGCTGACCTTAGTGGGGAATGGAAATTTGGAGGGCTCAGTTTTGCAGGGGGTGTGGATGGCTGTCAGCGGAGGGGGCCATGACTGAGTCATTTCCTGGAAGAAAAGAAATACAACACAGACACAGGGAAAGAATGTGCAAATTAGTTGTAAGGTGTGAGTAATGCGAAATGCTCTTTCATTGACTTGAGGCAGTAGGCTTCTCTCTCAATACTGAAGATGAACTGTTGTCCTGAGAGATGGAGTTTTTAAAATGTCATGACGTACATACCTTCAGAATCTCATCGACACAGTTGGCGTCACCGGATCCCTGAAGACAGAAACGTCAAGTTCAGCATATGTTCATAAACAACATGATGCAGTGTCCATTTTCAGTAACGTGAGTCATTCTATATGCATTTTATGAGACCTACAAGTTCAGTCAGCTCAAGTGTAACCTGCTTTGAGGTAATTTACTCCAGTTATTACGTCATTATGAATATATGCTCCAAACATAAACACTGTTCTGCCATTCTAAATCTATATATTCAACATGCAACGTCCACTACGCTAGATTTATATCTTAAGTGACACATAAACACAGAGTATGCCCTTCATGTGAGCAGTGTACATAAGCTGCAGGATACAGAATAAATAAAAAATCCTGTAGGCAACCTTACCTCTACAGGCTGGGAGGGGATCTTGAGTTTGGAAAGTGAGGCCTTGCTGTTGGACTTCATCTCTCCCATGGTGCTGCTGTGTGACTGTCCACTGTAGCTTTCAGCTTGTGAGCTCTTGGGTTCTGCCGTTTCCTGGCCGTCCATAGGCCGCACATACGCTGTGGGCTTCTGCAGCATGGAGCCGGGTTTGGACATGAGAGATGGGGGAAAGGCCTGACTTGAGTGCTGTCCACTGGGGAAGGAGGTGTGAACCCGTGAGGGCGAGTCCCAGTTGGCCTCTCTGTCTCGAGGGGACTTGGAGCGGTAGCGCTCCTTGCTGTGATGCTGCTCTGCAGACAAAGAACTCCGCAAGTGGCTGTTGCTGCTGGAGGAACTCAGGGAGCCCTTGGCTGGACTCGATGTGTGCGACTTTGAGTGCTCTGACCCTCCGCTGTGTTTACTTGACTTCTTTTCTCGCACCTCCCCTCCGTGTCTTTGGCTACTGCTGCTGCTGCCGCTACTGCTTCCGTTGCCCCTCTGGCTGCCGAGTCCTGAGCGTTTCTGGGACTGGGATGAAGATCCACCTGCTGCGGGGAGAGGAGTCCACTTACTGCTCTGGCTGCTGCCACCGCTACCGACGCCACGCTGGTCCCCGCCAAACAAAGGTGGGCCCGATTTCTCCTCAGAGGAAGACGAGCTGTTAGAAGGTTTACCGCCGAGCTTTGGAAGTGTGTCACCGATCGGCTCTTTCATCTCGTCGTAATTGCCCAGCATGCTCTGAATACGGCTGGACAGTTTATCTTCCTTGCTGGACTGAAGACAGAAGCAGAGAATGGGGGAGGGAGAAGGACAGTGTAATGATGAAGAAAAAATAAAAAAGACAGCCATAGAGAAAGAAGAGACAGAGAAGAAAATAAATGAGAGGAATGAACAGAGAGAAAGCAGAAAAGAGGGGGCAAAGAGTCATTATGGCCACAAGTTCAACACTTAGGTTAATTGCTTCTGTCATAACATTTAAAATGGTAAGAAAATGCATCATTCCTACAAAAAAAATTAAAAACCACTAAAATGTGCAAAAAGAGCATAAATTAAATGTAGATTTTCATCTGACAAAAGCAATCAATGTCCTAATCCCATGTGTCACCAGTTTCACATTTATAATAAACAACTGTATATTGAGAAAATAATCAATTTGAACATAGAGAGAGGCATAATCAGCCAATCACACTGTCAGATTGTTCGAACTGGGGCCCAGATCAGCCCACACCCATCTGTGAACACTGATAAGAGTCTACCCATAGTTGCAACACAGAGGTTAATCAATCACTTTGAGGCCACGGATTCCAGCAGCCCTGCTTTGCAATCAGCCCATGACAGAAGTCTGTACAGAATATCTAGTTTCACATGCAGCCTCAGACCTCAGTTTTGTTGGACAGATTCACACAGATTGTGGGGAACTACAAGTCTGTAGCAGGAAATGTAAATTGCTTGGTCACAACTAGATCCTGCTGGCATGGCCAAACTCACACGTGTTTAGCTTGGTTAAGTGTGGCATCAACCATTTTTCTTATGTGGGGTCGGTTTCACTTTGTAGTGTGAGATTAACTGATGAGCTTTTTTTTATGATTGCATTACATTTCCAGAGGAACAGAAACACTCTCCACTTTTGAAAAAGTACTTGATAGATGTGTTTGAAAAGGCTCATATTATGGCTTATCACACATTACTGATGCTGGCACACATGTGGGCTGATGATGCCAAGGCAATGAGGAATCACAAGAAAGTGCTTGAGGTAAATTAGAAACAGCTGAATCATTATACAGTTTGTTCAACAAACTCAATGTTTACAAAGGCAGTGACTTAACACTCTTGTGCGTAGGTAGAATAAAAACAAGGAAGTTGTTCTGCAAATATCATATTATAGTAACACGATACATACATATTGCACTGCACATACTGGATTTCACATCTGCAAAATAATGATTATATCTCAGATTATATCTTTGTCAACACTTTTTGATACGGCCCTTTTCGTCCGCAAAACCTCTCTCAGGAACTTTACCTCCATGTTGACCAGAGGAACCTTGTTCATGTTTTGGTTCCTGCCACACAAAAAGTCCCTGATCCTGAGGCACTACTTTCCTGCTTGCCAGGAACTATCCTTTCCAACATCACATTTCCACAACAGTAAATTACAAGGAACAAAACACTGATTGCCATCTCTTCCAAATTTTCTCATTTCATCGTTTCGCATGCAAAAATGACAAACTAAGTCATCAATTTTCAATCTGATACATGGTCTAATCTTTGTGGATCTCAAGATGTAGTTGAAATGCAAACATGAACGTGCTTAATGGATTTTTGATTTCCTGAGTAATGACTTTTGCTTAGTTTCTGGGCCTGCATCATCAAATATATAAATATAAATTATTTTTGTTCTTGTGTTACCCTAAAAAAACAACATTATGGGGCTCTAATTTTCAACTGATAACCTTGTGCTCTTCATTCTGTGCAGCTGAGTTACAAGTGCATGAACTCTGCACCATAAAATATACTGATACTGCTTTGCTGGTCTACATCTGGGAGGCCACAGCTGCAGCTGTGAGCACACATGGCCTTTAATGCTGAACACAGTAAACTTCCACTTACTGGAGCATGACAGAGGGGGGAAAAAAGCCAAACTGAAGCTTATATAAGACTCAGACAAGCAAGAGGTACAAAGTGTAGAAAGCCCAGTGACTTTAACAGTTGGCCACATTTGCTGTACAATGGCTCAGCATACCTCACAGTAAAAATCAGTCATACGTTTCTGAGGAATAAAGAGGAATAAAATTATTTCCTGCAAACGCCTTTTTTTCCTGTGCAAAGGTCAAGGACTTTTCCTCCTTTAAAGTCAGCTTTCACTTTGTTGTTGTCCAAAACACACAGGCCTGCACTCCTCACTCACCTCTGGTACCCTTTCTATTCCCAACCTGTCAGGACGCATTCCTCGCTGCCTCTTTGATGGCTAGCTCTAGCTAAGGAGAGGAGCCACTTAGCTCTGCTAAAATCTGGTTAGTGGCAAAGATTAGACCAGTACGGAGAACTCAAATCCTCTTTACAATTACAGTGACCGGGCGGGAGCTGGCTGGCCTACATCTACATGTGTCTGCGAGGAGAAAGACATGGGAGGAAGGGGGGAGGCTGGCGTGTTCTTATGTTTACCTTCCCCAGCTGCACTACAGAACAGCTAACCAAAGACAGGTGTTGTGAATTCAAGGCACTATTTTGCTAAGTTAGTTGCTGACAATCTGACAACTAACCATTATTTAAGGCCAGAAATCTTTGGATAAGAATCTGATATTGTTTTTAATACCTATGATTAACATAATGACGTACTGTGTTACTCACAAATCAGCCAATTACATCTTGAAATTTGTGTGAGATCATTGAAGGACTGTCATTGTCAGTAGAGCTTGTTCAGACATGTCACATAAAACAGCTCCCGCATGAGTATTAAAGCATAACTCGGGTTTGCCCTGTTTAAGTTTCATCACACAAAATTGTAAACAAAAACCAAGACTGCAGAATCCTGAAGGTCGTTGTGCAAAAAGAAAAAAAAACAAAACACATAATTCCTTCTTTTTCATTAAAAAGGCAGCAACACAGCTGCCAAGTCTAAATCAAATATAGGATTTTCTTAAGAACAATTCCAGAAAAAAAAACAACTTTTCAACTTAGAGCTAAAAAGTTTTTTCAGACTGAGGCAATACAGGTAAACAAATATTACATAAAGCTTGCTCACACATGCAGTATGTGTAGAAACCAAAAGAAAGTGTTTCCACCTTCCACTGCTCTAGAAGCCTGAAGCTAAATTATCCTCTTGGCAGTTTAGCAAACCAGACAAAAAGATCAAAAGCTTACATGGGATGTTTCAAAACACATGCGCTGACAGAACTGTATTGACATGAATGTTCCTGGTTGTATGTGCAGTTCTTACTTCTTGTCATTGTTACAAATTGATCTAAACTGACTAATGAATTATGTTTCCAAAGTGGACGTGAGGTAAACAAATTTACCACTTTGTAGGGTTCAGGAAAGAGAGGGGAATTCGCTGGAAAGGCCTCTCCTCCTCCCTGCTGGATTTCTTGATTTCTCCTTTCTCTTTCTTTCATTCGGAGCACATTCCGGTCCTCACGGTTCATGTTGCTAAAAACACAGAACAAAAACAAGTCAACATCAAAACAAACTGAGGAGAGACAATAAACAGACGTCATATCACGTGGCTTTGCAAGAATGGCTATAAAAGAAGGAGTATCGTGAAAGTGAGACGTTCATGAAAGAAGCACCTGTCGCATCTGTAAGAATTTACCTACCTAAAAAATACCCAAACACTTTTGGTCACAATGGCATAACATAACTAAACATTAGCCCTTCAGTTTTCTTTCCTGCTATGATTTCTTGGTTCGTAAATGAATACCAGCTAGTTCAAGTCTCCAGTTATTCACCACAGGTCGTACAGTCAGGCTGCCATCATCTGCTCTCTACTTTGAGTCACAGTGTTTTTGGTGAACCACAAATCGGACCATCATCAGCGAAAACACCACACATGATAAACAGAGGGGAGCACAGAGATGACGACCTGCAGAGAAAGTAGTCCCTAACAGGCTTTGGCTAGTCTACTCATTTGCAGTAGCCTTATTCTATAGCAGAGGGTCAGTGTAAATCTGAACCACAGCTAAAACTACTAACGGCCATTTCCAATGTTGTCACACATTGGAAAAATTTTATGTTTCTTGGAGCAGATTGTAAAAGCAAACTGGACATCACAACCACCACATGAAAAGGATATAAAAGTCTTCTAAGTCTTCGGAAGTAACATAAAACAGATTGTAATAAGGATTAAATAATAACCTACTGCTATAAAAATGTAGCTCGAAGCCATAACACACATCTCTGTCCTTACTGACCTTCTGAGCACGTGTGTGGTGCAAACATAAAAGTAGAGAGCTATTTGAGGGCAGATACCTTGTAAGTGGATGCATGGATTTACACCAGAGAGACAAACAGTAAATGCAATAAAACTGTGTACTACCAGAGGATAAAACACACGGCTGTTGAAAAAATGCTCAGACTGTTCATGTTCATCAGAAACAGTCAGCATGACAAATTGTGACTTCTGTCTGTTTCGCACTTTGGTTAACAGAAAGTACAACCAGAGAGCTTTAAAACTTGAAACAAGCAAATTATTAGCCAGGCGTGTCGCCGCCTGGTTCAAGACGACAGCTCCAGGCTCTGCAAATGACAACAATGATTTGAAGGCTGTTGACAGAGTGCGATTAGGCAGCAACCACACGGCCTCCTCCTAGATCATAAGCACAACACAGAAGGGTGTTTTCAATCTTGACTATGTATGACTGAGAGGATGAAAAGAAGCAGATGGGAAATGGGAAAAACACAACGCACAAGGAAGTCAAGCAAGTTGTGAAAGGTAGACAAACTAGATTACATATTTGACTATGAGAGTTTCAGGACATAATTTTCACTACTCTCACATGAAAACTGATCAGGACGACCAGTTGAAAAGTTGTAGACTAAAACTTTCCAGCACTTGCACAAAACAGTTAAAACTTTTTTTTTTTACAACTTCAGACTGGTTATCTGTAAACTCATCAGAAAGTCTAAATAGTAATTTCCCAACTAACCTCTACGAAGCCTCTGTCTGCTTTACATCATCAACACCCAAATATGAGTCATCACTCACTACAGGCAACGTGATTTACACACTATAGCTAAGCTACATTACACCCGAGCTCAGGAAGTGACCAAAGCCATAATCACTGTGAGCTGTTTGACACACACCATTAACACCAGTTTTATCAGCATAGGTGTAAAGAAAAGAAGAAAACACCGTTTAGTCTATCCATCCTCCAAACATCCATCAACACCCTGCTGTTATCGCCTCTGGATTTCATTTGACTTAAGAAACAAGCTCAGAGCATACATCATCAAACACTAAACAACAGACACTGTTAAGAGTAGAAATACACAATAAGAACTTGCTGACCACCTTGTACAGATAAGTGTTTACTACAGTTAACAGAGCGGAAGATTTACTGCAGCCGCATTCTAGTAAACTCTTCTTAATGTTAGTTATTTTGCCTACTTTACCACCCAGCTGACAAGTACCACCAAGTACCATGTGGAGGTCTTTCATGCTATAAATGTCTGTGGTTTAAGAAAAAAACAGTTTCATGTCCTGGAAATAAAAGTCTCTCCAACTCCACTGGTTAGACAAATAATCAAACAAAAATGACTATGTACCAAGAGTGCATTTGAGTGCTACTACTTTTATGCGTAAATGGATCTGTCAGTGTCAGTTTTGGAGTTGGGCTGAATGTGTGAATGGGGTGCAGTTAACACAGTGCTAAATGATCAGATGCCCCAGGCACAGAAGCCTTTGTAAACACTGCTCACGTCCATTCTGCCCGACTAATTGACCTGATCTGTTGGTTTTCAGTAGTTGAACAGGAGGTTAACACCCTGTCATCCTGCAGCACAGCACTAAAGAAAATCATCAGACAGCAGGCTCAATTGTCTGTTATTGGTTTCAGTGATACTGGAGCATAAATGTTTGTATTTAGGCCAATACAAGCCAGCAGTTTGTTTTTTACTTTTGTGCCTCTGCAACATCAGAAAAACTTAATTGACAAGTTTCTCTGTCTCCTTCAAGGGATCCATTTTGGTTAACATGAAAAGCTAAGAGTGAGCTTCATCTCCTATGTTGTTTTTCAAAGATCACTCTGGTCCTCTTTATGAAAGAAAAAAAATCAAGGTGTGCTTTTGTAAGTACCTGAATGGAAAACAGAATTTAAAGAGTTGTGTTGGCGACATGATGTGACCGTGTGAATATGGATCAAGCTTCTGAGCTCAGCTTGTTTTTAAATTGGTCCTAGAGAAGTGTCAAACCTCAAAGTAGGTTACACAGAGAAGGAAACCAAAACCTACCTCAATATTTCCTTCACATGAAAAACAAAAAGTTACAACAGCACCTAATGCCTTTCTGTAAATACACTCATTAAAGAACATGTTTCATTAAAACATATAAAGCCACAAATAAATCAAACTTTTCTGATTAAGGTGGGGATTAACTTGGGATAAGACTCAAGAACTCGTCAAGAGACACGCTTTCCACTTCAACTTATTGATTCCTGAAAAACTTTGAAACAACCGCAGGTCTGTCTGCTTCGTTAGTTTCCCACGTGTCAACACACATGTGTACTGTTTACAATATGGTGGACGGAAACAACTGTGTGCAACCATGCTTTAGCATCACAAGCGAGAGAAGGGGTGCAGAAAATTGTAATGGCTCCACAAAAATAAGCTTATGTTGTGGAGAAACATGAGAAAGCAACTACTATCGCAGTCATAACACCCAAGAATCAACTAATGCAATATGCTACACAGCATGTCCAACTTACTTTCAAGTTGAGTATCTACTTTTCTACGCTAAGTATTGGGGGATTTTCTTTTCCAGTTAAGGGGGAGCCCCAATTGAGCATATTGTTTTATTTCTTTCTGAGTGTAGTAACAAAGACTATGGAGTGTACAAATAAGACATTACTCCATAAACTGTGGCTTTCTGGAAAACTACACACTCGTATTACATCCTAGTATCAGCGTAGTCAACTCAGAACAAGCAATTTCAAGCTTGATTTGCATTTCACTCATTTGAAGAGCAAATGTTAGCGGCACAGATCATGAATGAGCCCTGGTTTGAATTTTTGTTTGAAGCTGCATCCAAGGCCCAAGCCCTGCGAAGCCGATCAGTCAACACAGTAAGGTAGGCGATGTAGATTGTTTCACAACAAGGATCAAAACAAGGAAAAAACAAGCCTGAGCAAATCACTTCTCAGACAGCATGAGTTTAAATGGCGTTTACCATCACCAAAGTGTAATGGCCAGCTATGTTTATTGTTATCATTCAACAGTGTGCCAGACTGAAAAGGTCAAAGTCTGCATGCAGGGTTGAGCAGACAGTTCACTCTGTACCCAAATTAATCAGCTCATGTGTCTCTTTCTAACTCACAACATAACTGACAGGCCACGTCTTCAACACAATCTAAAAAAAAAAGGGAAGAACTGATGGTCATCTCAGCAACATGAATACAGGACTGGGTTTCTGTGACACAGCCATTATGTAAGGCCCTGCAAAAACATTCAAGTATGACTTGTAAGACACATAGTGAAAAATGAAGTTAAGTGCTTTCTTCTTCCCAGACATTAAGACAAATAAGTAAAGCAGCCAACTAGCCGAACATTTCTTACCCTGACTGAGAGGCCATGGCCCCAACCACTGAAACATTGGAAGGAGGAGGGAGGAGGGTTCAGAGGATCTCCCAGGGATTCAGAAGTGTTCTCGTCATGACTTGTCAGCCTAAATTTCTATGCCAACCTCCTCCAGTGAAGACAACCTGGCCCCTTTTTTCCCCTTAAACGTATCTGTGGGCGTCCAGCTGGAAGAGAGTAACTACAGTTTCTTTACTCGACTCGAAGGTACAGTGTATTTCCTTGGAGTGGAGACAAATCTGACTTAGGGAGGGGAGGTGACTGCTCGCACTCGGGAGATACCACGTCTGCAAACGGCGGGGGTAGTCACATGCTGGGTGAAGTCTGGGAGAGCCGCAGCTTTTGTGGAGTGTTTTGAGGTTAGAGCATGTGTTGAGAACAAGGTGATAAGAGGCCGGGGGTGGATAAGTATTGCGATGAGTGCCTGAGGTGTGTAAATGTTAAGAGCGAGAGAGAAAGAAAGGATAAAAGAGAGAGATTTGGCATGTCTCCTTTCCACAAGAGTGCCAGAAAGTCCTGATGGTGCCTTAAGTGCTAACAGTGCTGTGGGCCAATTTTATCTTCAGCTATAAGGGAAAACTGCCCAGCGAGGAGTAGAGAAATCTTTAAATCACAGTAAATTATGAATTATCTGAAGTGTAAGCACAGAGCTTAACACTACAACATAGCATAGTGATGATGAGGCTTTTGTAAAGACTGCCAAAACACTGCAATACATATCTTTGTCTAAAAAAATTAATGAGTAATTGCACCTCAAAGCATTAAATCAAAGAGTGAGAAATGAGAGCGAAAAAGGCTTAATGCAGTTTCTTACACATTTACACTCACAATTAAGAGAAGCAAAACAAAAAAGGTGATAAAATAAAAAAGGTAGTTTAAAAACTGAATGAATAAATGAGCTTGACAGCCTTACAGCTATATTCATTTACAAAACCAATTAGGGAGAACATCTTCAGGGAGGAGAAAAGCAGCGAGAGGGGAACAAAATCTCACCTCTCTCCGAGAATGGCACGCTCCACCTCGTCCCATAAAAGGACATGTTATTTTACACCACTGGACCTCTCCTCTGCGTGATGTCACTGCCCTCAGCGTGGCCTGGCCAATCGGGGCCCGTCTTTCCATCAACAACCTCCCTCCCCTCCCTCCCTCCCTCACAATGCCCCGAGCACAGGGCGAAGCAGACGTGCAGCCCGTTAAAGAGACAGCAGCCTTTCCGGCACGCAGGTCGTAACAAACGGGAGACGTTTTCGTCAGCCACATCCGATGATGACACAGGGTGACAAATGTGTTATCATCATATGTCGCAAGGGTTTTTATCTGGTAGAAATACTGGCGGCATCATGCCATTTCACTGCTGGTATCTCTCGAAAGGGTTTCCTGTTATGTTTAGGGTTTTAAGATCACTTTTGAAGCATGGTTGGGTCTGGCTCCTTGATATATTACAGATCACCACTTAAGAGTTGGTACACAGCTCCCTGTCCCTTCAGCTCTATCCAAAGTTAAAATTTATACCTAAACATCTTTTACACATTGTCTGAAATTCTTTTCATTTAACAGTATAACTTAGTGGGTTTTTATTTACCTAAAAATGCCTGTGTTTTTTCATACTGCAAGTCTGTTCGTCCTGGAAAAAGGGTTTCCTCCTCTGAGGCTTCTTCCATTAAAAGTTGTTTTTGTAAAGTTTTTCCTAGTCCAAATGAAAACTCACTAAGGAAAGCAGGAGTTGTTCTTAAAGCTGTTGAGGCAAATGTAATTTGTGATTTTAGGTTACACAAATAAAAACTGACACGAGTAAACATGACTTGTTTTTTTACTTGCCCAAGCCTCTATAACATTTTAAAACTCTTAAGAACATATATTTTTTATATTTGTTACTTTCTTTTAAATCTTTAATGTTACAATTTCTTCTCATCGTACACTTTTCACAATATCTTGCTCTTCTTGTTTTGTCTGTCTTGTACTTGCTTTGAATCATTAATATATTTTCTTATATTTAATTGCTGAGGACCTTTGCTGCAATGAAGTGTTAAATAAAGACAAAAATTATTATAGTTTCACTTATCTTTGTTTCAAAGATTCCACTATAGGGAAAATGACTAATAGTGTTGCTGAAAAAATTTCTAACCTTTATGATGTGATGTTTAATTATGGTGTAATAGACAGGATAATGCAAAGTCCGGACATAACCTGATGAAGTCCAAACTTTGGAAACTCCCTTTGACTCAGTTCACAGTCACTTTATTGTGACATTTTAAAATACGTTGCTTTTGCGTTCTTAGACATAATTGTCAACGGAAACTTTTCAAGTACACAGACTTGAGAGGGGCTGTGTCTTTATGATCAGGGCTAATGTTTTTGGAAATACTCTTATGGTTTTGAATAATTCAAATTCATTACTAATCCAAAACACAACCTTCATCTAATCTCTTTCTCTGTTTAAGTTCAGACTTGCAAGGAGGAGTCAGTTAATTTCAGCACATTAAATATATATGTTATTTGCTTTTATAAATAGAAGCAGACTGCCTTAGTTGATTTAATCAATAACAAAGCTTGATAGAAAGGAAATGTAACCGAGCACCTGCAAAGCTATGATGCTACTGAATTGCTATCAAATCTAAAAATCTTGACACTCGCTGTTAACTATGATCACAAATGGTCACTACTTTGCATTAACAGCTCTGAGGCACACCAAGTCATTTTCATGTCTATTATGTTCATTAAAAAAAACAAACAGCCATGATTTTAATGGTTTCCTGCATGTCCTCCAAATGTGCTTTAGAGAGAGTATTATGTAATGCATTTGAACAAATACTCAGTAAAGGGTACAGATGGGCAGCCTGTGCCACCTCCCCTGGTGCTTTTGAAGCAAACCTGCTGACAAGAGGCATTCCAGAGGGAGTGTCCATTCAAATGCTACAAACCTGCCTCATATAAGCAGCTGTTTGGGTGACGAGTGCTGTCAAAACCACATGTCGATAGGACAAGGACTAAATCAGAAATTGCCAAAAATAATTCTTGAAAATGCAGTTTCAATCAACACTCATTTACAAAATCGAATAACCTTCCTCAGTATAAGCTTGATCTTATGCAAGTGCACATATTCCTGTATCAGTACGGTAGAAATACTCTCTAATTCACACAATAATGGGGGGCAATGAAAACGCCTAATTTCCTGCGTGACTTTAATGTTAAAGTATTTAGCTGATGATGTTTGAGGAAGATGTCAAAATTGGGATTAAGTCTGAGTATTTTGAAATCTTTAGTTGCTGCTTCAGTTAAAAAAAAACTTCAATATTTCTCTGTGGGTTCAGATTAGCTCCAATTAACATATCAAAACAAGACTCTAAATCTTGATTGGCATGTTCTCTAAACAACTGCTTATATCCTTTTCATGCAGGCAGGTTTGAGGCATTTGAACTGACTCACTGGCTGGAATGCCTCCACTCAGCAGGCGTGCATTATCTGAGTCAGAGGGAGCTGGTAGCGTTTACCAATCAGGGCCGAGTGTTGTGACGGTTCTGCATTCAAAAACTAATTAATAACCATTCAATTTAGGAGCGCTTATATATTGGGCATCCAGCAAACCTGTTTACTGAGAGATGAAAGGTACTGTTCTCAGTGAATACTAAACTCTGTCGCTAATATCTAAAGGTGTATTTTTGAAAATGTCAGTGACATCTTCATGCCAAGATCAGAAATCAAACAAACTTTCAGCAACATTTAGATTCATTTCTATAACTAAATTGCACTTAGCCTTTCAAAACAGCATAACAATCTGAGGTAGTAAGAAGAAGACACCTAAACTGTAAGCACCTGGAAAGTGCATGTGGATTTTGACTTTAAAGTCAAATGATCTCAGGAAGAAAGATAAGATAAGATAAACCTTTATTCGTCCCACAGTGGGGAAATTCTTAATGTTCTCACCCACAGCTTTAACAAAAATAACAAAATGTTCAGGATACTCTTTTCTGCCACATTGTTAGTGGAACATGACACACAACTCTCAATTATCTTGGCAACGTTTCTGAAGAACCTGCGTCATTCAAGCTCTTCCATGTTGCACACCAAGCCTGTCAAAAGGCTTGTACTTTATTTTCCATGACCCTTTTCACCCGTGTCTGAACTTTGGTAAGATTTTTAACAATTTACAACCACTCCCTCTGGCTTTGAGTCAATATTGATTCAACATATGATAGTGTGTCATGCAACTATGGTTTAAGCTCGGCATGTTCCAGCACGTTCAGTACACACACCATGTTTATCACTGTCCTGTTAAAATCCAAAAAAGTGAACACCGAGATCAGAGATCGAGAGTAAAACAAGCTTTACAAGCAGATGTACAGAACAACAGAATTCTTAGTAAAGCAGACTGAGTAGGGATGACCGTGACCATGCAAATTTCCCCACTGAGGGACGAATAAAGGTTTATCTTATCTTATTGTATAATGAGAATGTAAACACTAAAATTGTCTTAACTTATGTGCAATCTATCACCTCTAATAAGCTCAACATTCTTATAATGGTTTGGTTCATTTAATAACAACAGCATTAGTAGTGAGAGGAGCAACAATTTTGGGAATGTGTGAGTGATACCTAATTAACTTGGACTGTACTGCACTGCAAATATGGCTCGTGTCAACTGGTTAAATAAAATCAAATTCTTAAGTGATTGTTGATCATCATTATTGTAGCTTATAAGGAAATTGCTTAAAATTTGCATCTCTAAGCCCAACGCAAAAGAAACACTTGTCATGTAAAGCACATCTTGGCTTGGTCATACAGATCAACGCTAAACTTTGTTACAGCAGTTTGGCTGCAACTGCAAGGATCATTTTCATTAGTGATTAATCTGCCAGTTATTTTCATGATTATTCAATTAATCATTTAGTCTATAAAATGTCAAAAAATTGAGAAAAAATGTTCATCACCGTTTCCCAGAGCCCTAAGCGACATCTTTAAATTGCTTCTTTAGTCCAACCAACAGTTCAAAACCTTCATTTACTACCGTAAATGTGAAAGAAAAGAAGCTGGAACCAGCAAATGCTTGACAATTTTGACTGAAAAAAGCCAAAAGGATATATCAATTATCAAAACAGTTGGTGATTAATTTCTTTCAACTAATCACTGCAGCTCTATATATCTGGTCTTCTCTCAGCCTGAAGCATTAATACTTTCCGACACAAAACACTCCACTTAATAGTCTGTTACTCGCCAAAACATGAATTAACTGTTCCTTAGTGAGGGTAATTTTATCTTCTAGAAACTCCAATAGTCCAGCTGAAACATGACCTAAGCAAGGCCTCATGCAACTCATACACCACCAACATGCAGTCATTGCTATTTTTTACATGCGATAACAAGAAAAGTCTGTTCTGTAATGTGTAATACTTTTCCATTTATCAGTCACAACCTTATTACTCAGAGAGCAGTCTGGGCTTAATATGACACTGAATATCTGCCTGCCTACAAATAGAAACACGCTAACCTATAGCTTACTACTCTGAACCTCTAAATAAACCTTCGAAGTCTCTACAGCAAGTCCTTTGATACATGCTGTAGCTAAATGTGAATGAAGACACCGGCTGATGAAAAATTAAATGTCATGATTCATAAAATGGGGTCTTTGCAATGCAAGTTTCTGTGTGAGCTCTGCATAAGAAGTTTAACAATATGTTAAAATAAGTTTTTCAATGTATTACATACATGAATATTTGTTATGCTTCTCACTTTACTCTTCTGGATTCATCTCACGGCCTGGGTGTTTTACTATTTACCTTACTGATCCATTTGTTATTGCCTGCAAAGCACTTACCCTCTTCTGAAAAATGTTATGACACTAAATTTCATTGCTGTTCTCACAAGTATTACTGCTGTAATAGACTAATACTGATGTTATCATTTCCAGGCCAATATTATAGAGTAGCATCTCACAGCACGGATGTATGCCAGATCTGTAAAATGAAATGACCTTAATGAGCTTCACCTCTACCGACTATATACCCACAAGAGAGCTTAACTCACATCCTAGAGAACAAAAGCTGAAGAACAGATGCATGAGGTCAGGACACAGTGAGTAGCATATTTTTCTGCTGTGTGAGCACCAGTATAGCGGGATAAAAAAAGAGCTGCTGATGTCTGATTAGATTCGGGCTAATTAAACTGGCAGACTCTGGAAGAGCCTTCAAACAACTTACTTTCCACAAGCTTCTCTTTGTAAAGGAAATGAGATTTGATTCCAAACTTACAGGCCTTAGCTGAAGACACAATTAGCTCCTACTTTGGGTAGTGTTTAAAGAAAAGGGGCTAAAAATGCAGTAGAATCTGTACAATGAACAAACCAGACGGCTGCTATGATTCCTTTTTGACATCACTTATTCCAACCATCAAACACAGATGAAGATGAAGGTGATAAGACAGGATAAAGGAGTACTGTAAAGCATTTGGTTTATTCAGACAAGGACTACTCTGTTTTGAGAGGACAGCCCCACAATCCTGTACAATTACTTCTTGTTGTTGAACAGCCCGAAAGTCAGTATTGCTCACTTTCCAAATATCCAGACTGCAAAACCACAGTGTACTACGGCCGCAATGTACAATAGTTGTGTCAAAGCCAAAGAAAACATTCACTCACTCCTCTGCCTGGAATGGACAAAACATGTGACCATAACATCTCAACAGAGCATGTACATGTGCCCTTTGCTTGGCTACAGAGGAAACAGTTATACTAAAGCCACAGAGCAAAAGCTAAACAGGAAGTGAAGAAGATTTCACAGTGAGCTGCGTCACAGGGAGCACAAGAAGACAGAATAAACCTTTATCCGCCATAACACACTGACCATGCGTACATGGACAGCATTAGTTTGAATATGGACTTTTATTGCGAGCAATAAAACTGCATTTCAATTAGATTGTTTACTTCAACAGCTTAAAAGAACTGTTTTACTGATATTTCCCCAATTTAACAATAATAACATTGGGAGACACCTAATATTTTGCTCATGCCTCATATGTCTGTCTACCACTACAACTCCCAGTCATCTTGTCCCTAACAGTTTAAAAGAACATGTTGTTTCTGAAGCTTTTATCATTCAATATCAATGTAAATATTATTAAAAGTTATTATGATATTGATTTTTGGTCAACAGCTCTCACTACATCAACACCAGTCTCAATCCTGTATTTCAAATAAAGTTTGACATATTGTCATCATGGTACAATGGATTGCCTTCTGCATCATAAATGTAAAAAAACCTCCACCTTAAGCTGCTTGCAATAATGCAAGTTGGAATACTCAACATGTTACCACTAGTATGTTTACTCAGTCTATATCCATTAGTGTATTCAGCAAATTACCCTTACTTGGCCATTTCCTTTACAGAGTAATGGCACATAACACATAAAGACGAGGGCTGGAAAAACTGTTTAAATGGAGTTCAATCTGTCAGCAAGTGGTCAGCCAGCAACCATGTAATTGTCAGCAATGTTGGCCTACAGGGCAAAAGCCATGTTCGCTTTCCTAATTGACAAATAACTGCCAGCATGAACAGTAATGTTCACGATATGATTTTAAATAAGCCTGAATGACATTCATCAGTTCTGTCTTCTCAATCTCAGTTTACTTGCTTGTGTTTGTATGGGCCATGTGATCATGGCTCTAGAAGCTGAAATTTAAAAACTAATGTAATATCACCACTCCTGTATGTCCACATAAAGATAAAAATCACTCTTGGGCTTCCACTTCCACACACAGCACAAAACAACTGCAATCACAATTCAAACAACATAAAACCTCCATCACCTGACTACAGATGCTGTGCCAGTTCACAGCTACCTGCCATAAATGGGTTCATGACCTCAGGCCTCCTCCACCATGATGTGTCAAACCAGATAAACAAGGTTGATAGACATGTCCTTACCAAGTATATCCTGGAATATATATACAACTATTGGTAAGATTCACAACTGTTGAGAGTTACTCAGGACTTATGTTGCATTTTCTGGCCCTTCCCCCAACTGTGGCATGTAAAATGGCTTCCTAGAAAAGCATATCAGCTGTCCTTTTGCTCGACCAAAGCCAGACACACAGGCTATTCTGTTGTCTTTCTTTACATGAGTAATTCTGAGTTATTGGGATTTTGATTTAAGACAGGCAGGAGTGGCCCTGAGGGGAATCTGACATAAAAAATGGAGGATATGATGTACAGAGGCTAACATACAAGACAACAAACCAAAAGTTTTGCTAGTCACAGTAAGAAAACAGACGACTGTTATGGGCCTATAATCAGTTAAATTGTGGTGTTAAGGGTGGACAAACTACAAGCAAGTAAAACAAATGTTGCTCATATTTGCTTTCAGAGTTCAACCAGAGTTTAATCACAAAGCTGAACTGAACTGGATGGCAGTTATTTGAATGATAAACAAACTGTGCTTCTGTTTATCATTTGCACATAAGGTGAATATCAAACAATAATCTCCTCGTCGATAAAATAAATTACTAATAGTTTGCAAACTTAGACATGCAAACTATGTCAACGATGGCTAAAGACAGAAAACACAAACATCAGGCGTCATGACCTGTTAGCCAACATTAACCTACATGAACAGGGACATGATCAAAATCACTATGATGTTTGTCTCACCTTTTGAGAACAGCACGAATAACAATGATATTCTGTGTTAACATAGTCTCTGTAATCAATGTTTACCGTCAAACAGAACTCAAAAGTAGCTCCATATTTAGCAAGAAGCTAACATGCAACCTACAGGAATACCTGCAGCTTTTAGCATAACGTTAGCTAGCCAAATATGCTAGTAGCGTTCAGAGGCTAAGCTAGCTAGCAACGAAACCAATGAAATTTTCTCCAGAAATTTAAATTAACACTCACTCCAAATATCAGTTAGCCACTAAGTACAGTTAATAATCAAATAACATCTTCTGTGATGATCAGCATCCTCACCTCTTGTCTTCTTTTTAGGCCCAAACCATTCTAGCTATTGGAAAGCTCTTTTCTCTTTGTCTTTTCCACTTCCAGTTAAACGCAAAATGGACTCAGCAAAACGCTTAACAGCTAAAACACTAAAACCAAATGGAGGGTGTCCATCTTTTCCTTAAAATGCAGCTGCGCATCGAGCGGAAAACAGAATAAAATCATTTTTTGGTCTCTCGTTCATTTTGTTATTCCTGGACAGAAGTGACTGATAGGTAAGGCTGCTAGCTAAGTTAAGTAGCCAGCAGCAGGTACCACAGACAGGACTGGATGCATGGACGGCTGCCTTCACTGTCTGTCGGAAATATCTCTCACCAACTACATAACCAAGTAAACATAATTGAATTTGATAATTAATTTTTTTGTAAACGTGAAGGATATTAGATGTTTTCATAGAGCATTTTAGACGTTGGTTCATTTTAAAATACAACTGATTGTACCTTTTAGGTGGTATATAGAAAATGAGAGAAATTTTATTTTAAGACGTTATTTATTATATATTGAAGCTGTGTCAATTTTCCTAGAAGTTAAGTCACAAGCCGTGAAACATTTAAATTTTTACTCGTCAGTTTCACAGAAACAGTGCGGACATTTATTATTGATTGCGGCAATTCCCACATGTTTTGAATGCAACATTTCTGTGTTTGGAAATACCACTGATGGTAGCTTTCAGGTGGTGTATAAAACTTGAGAGAAATAATATTTAACATATTATACATATTTAAGCTGGGTCAATCTTCCTGGAAGCTGAGTCAAATGCAGTGAACCATTCAGTTTTTTACTGGACAGTTTCACAATAACAGCACAGACATTTATTATTAATAATGTTATTCCCACTTGTTCTGAATGAAGCATTTCTGTGATGCACAGGTTGCTCAGTCAGGACTGATATTATCAGTGTTTCATTTTTCATTTTAAATATACAACTGGAGTATTAAATTCAGTTGTCACATGCTTTTTGGCCAATAAAATGAATTTAAATTGACTGTAAATTGTATTGTAATGTATTTTTCTCCCACCCATATATGTTAACTTTGTAGTGCTTAATTTCTGCCATTAACATCAGAACTTTTTGTGCTTTAAGATTCAGAAACTCATACTGATGATTTATGGAGATGTTCTGTGAGACCTGCTCATTTATGGCTTTCAGGTGCACTTGATAGAATGGGTTAAAAAAGTTGAAACACACTCACTGATTAGATTATTCCATATTAGATACTTTAGACCTAATTTCTTCAAAGAAAGCAAGTAAAAAAGAACAACCCTGACAAAAATCAATAAACTATCCCCCTTAAAGATGTTTCATCAAGCACATTCAGAAATATAGATTTCTGCAACTTTAGCCCCTGGTGCATTGGAAAAGTATTTGAACTTCAAGTTACTTAAGCTGCACAAATGCAACACATATTTTGATGACTAAGCTGTGGCAACAATTTTGTGGTCTACCACACCAAAATTCATCCTCATCATAATCATCATTATCCAGGAGTCCATCTAGCAGTTGAAGAGGCAACATATTAAACTCATGATCGCAAATAAAACATTTCATAACATTTTATATTATCCTAGCAGACATGTCTACCAAGATTCCCTGGCACTGTGATATGCATTTTCTTTAAATATGCCATGTGTAAATTAGAAAACAACTTACCATTTTATTCTCAAAATCAGATATGTAAAGTCATTATGTGTTTCTGTTTAGCAAAATAAACCTTTTACAATAGCAAACACGCACAAGAATTGAAAACAAAAACAAGTTTATTTTACAATGAAACAAGCAGAGCAACAAGACCTTCTAACTTCAAAATAATTGAAAATTTAAGAAACAACTTTTATTCAGTATCCTTTAAAAGGTCTCATATCAATGTCTTTCCGATACTAGATATGGCATTGTGAGCTGTACAGAGTTTGACTAAAAATATACTTTAGTACAAAATCACAAATTGAACAAGAATATGCACATTAGTTTCCTCAGATATTTAAAATTTAGACCTACAAACTTGAGAAAATATCACATTTAGAGAAGTAACAGGGGAAGCATGTTTTGAAAACGGAACGCGATACAATGGCCAGCCCAAAAGAATCGCTTCTCTCTAATCTCCATTTCTTTCATGTACAGGCAGATCAGATCCAACCAATTATGATGGATTAGAGAAAAAAACGTGGACAGCTAAAATTACTTCGGGAAATAAACAAAAACAAGAAAACCCACTTATTCCAAAGTATTTATTTATTTCTTCTTTTTCTTCTTCCTTGGGGGTCCTTGATCCGAATCGCTGCTGCTTCCTGAGTCTGAGCTGTCTGAGGACGAGGAGGAGGAGGAGGAAGAGGAGGAGGAGGAAGAGCTGTCGTCGTCGCTGTCACTGCTGCTGTCGCTGTCATCTGAAGAGGAGCTGGAGGAGTCGCTGCTGTCTGATGATGAGTCACTGGACGAGCCATCTGAATCACTGCTGCTGTCGCTGGAGTCTTTGGCCCTAAGAGCGAGTGGGGGAGCACGAAGAAAGAAGCATGAGCACAGAAAACAGAACAAGGTGTATTGTTATCAAGGTCTCACACTGTACCTGCTACAGTCTGGCTGTTGTCACTTCTCAAAGGAGACGAGTAGAAAAGGACGTGCTGTGATTCTGAACTACTTTTTACCTTGTTGACTGTTCTTCACTGACATGCTCTTTTTACCTCATTTGAAAGTAAAATTACACTATGTCAATTATGTTACAAGTGCCCTGTTTCTGTTCTCTTACTTTAACTGAGAAAATAGGGGGAAACTTTGATAATTACTTGCACATGTACTGCTTTTTTTTTTTTACATGTACAGACCAGTATAAAGCAGATTAGTTTCACCCATCAGGACTTCATCAGTGTCTTTCTTTTATGAGGGAGAAAGTGACACCTTTAGTCTTCCCCCGTGCCTTGATTGATGGCATCTGGCCTTCCCACAAACAGACACACATAGCAAAGGTAGAAGGGACCTTTTGTCACAGCAGAAATCTTGACTTGGCAGACACAGGTGTAGCTAATAACATTAATTGCTGCATAGCACAGCAATAACTGCTGAAACCGAGCCGTGGCTAAGGTTATTAGTTCCACCTGTGGTTTTCCTGCTCCCACAAGTCAAACAATGTCTGCTATAAAAAAAAAAGGTCTATAAATCTGATTCATTTGGGAATGAGAAAAAACAGGAGTGCTCACATGGTAACAAGGCTTTACTGTCATGGCTTATGGGGACACTTGAACACAAAAGAGCCATTGTTAAAAGTTATAAGCAACACCTGTGCTTTTCCTACTCTTAACAAGTCAAAATGTCTGCTGTGAAAAAGATAGACAACACATTAAATATTTTGATGTTATTTTCAATAGCACCCTACTTGCTGAAATAAATGAAAAGAAAATGAAGCATAGAAAATTTTAAAACTTATTGTAAAATCAATCAACATTAGCACACAGGACCTTTTGAAACATGTACAAATAGTACTGGCTCATAGTCGTCACTAGAGGGGACTGTGACGTCACATGTCTGTCAACAACGATCATATGGACTTTTACAGTTTTGGCTTTGAATCATGAGTGAGACGGTAATGCTGCAAAGGAGGTCATCTACCATCTCTTCCCAGGCAGGTTTCCACACCAATTTAAACTTAGGTTCATGCGACTACGACTCTCACAGGACTTTCATGTGACTCCAACAACTCACATGTGACCTTATTGACTGTCGGGTGACAATGTGTGAGTGACCCAAACAAATTGAAATGGTCACGCACTCGATAGCAGTCAGCAGGACTGAAAAAGCCTCTTCAATCTAAAACATCAGGTGTTTTACAGGATTATTCCTGAAAAAAAAAGCCTTCATGTATCTGTTTGGTTTTTACTTTTACACCACTACTTATTAGCTAATAAACCTTTGAAAATAAATGTTTTATTTATATTAAAATGTAGTTGATAGCTACAATGTCGAAATAATTCAGAATTATAAAAACACTAACACACACAAACTAAAATGTACTAATACCAAAAATGTAACTGACTAATTTAGCCAAAGGAGCAAAAACATGCATTAGTCTATTATTTTATTTGTATGCTTATTGTATGTAAAGTTTGTACCTCTGGTAATTGTTTCACATCCATAGAATATTGCGTGGAGGCAAAATATCCAACACTGTCAAAATATGATTTAATATACATCTTACTTACTTCTTTTTAATTTTCTTTTCACTGGAACCTTCTCTTCCTGGTCTGTAAAGAGAAAAGAAGGGAATAGCCTTAGTGACACTTATCTGATAAGAAGCTGAGCCTGAATTAGGATGGTATAAGTAATAAAGCAGGAATACGTGTTGTAAGCCCAGAGGTTGATCAAAGCAAAACACATTTTCCCCATGAGAAGTGGATGCTCATACTGTATAGACTGCTGGTTTTAAACACTGGTACCTTGATAATTCCAGTTCAGGCACCAACTATAATTATGAAAACAATTTCAGTCTGTTAAGGTGAAACACTGACATTAAACAGTTAACAGGGTTTACTGTATTTGTCATTATGTCCTCTAGATGGCGATAAAAAACAAATGCTTTGTTCTTTGCCATTTCAGTACAGTGACAGTTTTACACCCTTATATTCTTTATGTGTCATTCTCTGAGTACAATAGTGGCTCTGTTTAATCTACAGACTAAATTATTTAGTGTGTTTTTGCTGCTCCACACAGAGTGTTACAACATGACATCTCAGCTGAGTCTGACACCCTCGCTGTTCCTCTCCTGAGCCAAATTCCGTGACTGACTATAACCACTATGAGAATCATTTCAGTCTGATCACCCACCTCATCCAGACTGTTTAGCAGAGCAGATAATTATATGGTTTAAAGGTGAGAACACCAGCTTCTCTCCTATTCAGAGGCTTCTGACTTGTGGCCCCATGATTACTGAGCCAAAACGAATGACAAAAAAAAAAAAAAAAAAAAAAAAAAATTAGTCCATCAAAGTGAACAAGTGAGGCTCTCGACATCCACAAAAACTATCATCCAATGCCAGAAACTGTACAGCCTAAAAGTAAACTCCAGTCATGCACACCCACATGTTAGTCAGTCACAATGACTGTGCTTGAGCTGAAGATTAACTCGTCATATTCAACATCTTCATCAGCTCATTTTCACCGGAGCACTTAAAATTGGACTTTAGGCCCCATTGTGTGGCATCTTGCCAATAAGTTACTCAAATAATCATGCATAAGATGTTTGGAAAGATCTGCCCAACATCTCATGCATTCTTTCACTCTTCTAACCAAGTTGGCAGCACTGCAAATGTATGTTATGATCTTAAATGTATATATTTTAGTGGCATAAAACAGAATCAACAAAGACCTGCCATTCTGTCACGAGTGATGAACTGATGGAGGCAACTTACCCAGTGATGCTGAGGGGTTTGTTTTCATTCTCCTTGAGTTTCTTTTTCAACTCAACTGTTCTTGATGGTCTGTGCACGTATTTCCGCTTCCCTGTGCATTCGTAGGTCCAGTGTCCCATCTCCAAACACTTCTGGCAACGCACATGTTGTTTGTTTGCCTCCCTGTATGTAATAAAACAGGCTGAATGAGGATAGACAATGACAGATGACTATACAAGCAGCTACTTTTCCAAAACTGTTGGAAGTTTGAATCGTATTAATGGAGATGCTTGCTAATTTTTTAAAATCAAACATAGCCTATATTTTCACACCTCCTACAACAAGTCCTGACACATAAACAATAAAGAGCACTGTCAATAAATTCCTGAACAATTTATGTGCATTCTGTCAGATCACCCCTCCCTATGGTTAAGATTGGAGACCTAAAACTTCTCTGTTAAAGTTAGGGAAACATTACAGTCATGGTTAAGGCTCTGGAAACATCACAGTAAAAAGAAACTTTCAAACAAACAAATCAAACCACCCCAACATCCACAAACTTGTCCTGTCATTTTCCATCTGCTGAGAAGGATGAATTAAAACAGGGGTTTTCAAAATCTGAGACTGTAGGCTTCCCCTCAGACAAAGCTTGGAAAAAGGCGCCTCCTCATCCCCCCCTCTTAGTCTACTTGCTTAGTTTTGCTCAGTTCCTGGATGGGATCATTATTATGTTATTTGATCTCACAGACACTGAACAATTGAGACAAGATGGCCCAATATTGCTTTCTGACATAACTACAGACCACATCAATTACATTAAAAGGTCTGTCCCAAAAACTACTCTCTCTCTTTAACCATATCACACAGATTGGGACTCTGCAGTTCAAAAAAATGAGTTATATTGATTGTTTAGGATTTCCCTGCTGGACGTTTCGCATTTAATATGAAAATGAAGGCAAGGCCCAGTTTATTTCTTCAGCAACAGGTAAACAGGCTAATTCTTTCCTTATGGTGGCACACCTCCCTTTAGATACATAAATTACCTCCTATTCCTGTATACAGAAATAATAACTTTTAAAAAACACCAAAATAATCCTGAACCATTCCAACATTGTCTGTCCAACTCTGTATTGTGGGAATGTTAAGAACAACATACATGTGATGGATCATACCTCAAATTACATTGTGTCCGATTATATATTGATATGGAAACAAGATTATTGTGATGTTTCTCTCCATATGACTCAGTCCTACAGCCAAACATTCATAAAACAAATATTTTAGTCGCCGTGTAACTTTGACTGGAAAAGCACACTATTAGTTAACGTTACTATCACTGGATATATCTCACAGTATAATTCCGAATAAACTGAATTCTCAGCGGTTATTTGCCAACTAAAACATATCAGTCACGAGTTTAAAGGCTAAATCAATGTTTGAGAACAGAAAACAGTCACATAGTTTAATAATAATTCTGTAACGTTATTGTAGAGAAAGACCGCGGCGCATTTGTGCTCCCATTAAGTCCTGTTGGTTTCATTATTTACCTCCTATTTCTGACACCAAGCTCGACGAACTTAATGCTATTCGTGTTTAAAAGTCCACTATGTTCACAAAATTAAGATAACGATGCATTTTTATCTAGTTATCTAGAATATACTCACGCTTGCCTCCTGGCTATTATTCTGTGCATGGGAGTCGCCATGATGCAGTTTACTTTTTCTTCTTCGTTGGTATCGGAGAAGTACGTATTTCCGGTGATACACCGTAATCTGTGACCCATCGGATTCTGTGACCCGAAGAGGATTTTAAGGGTTAAACGTTGGATTATATCGAGCCCTAAAGTCCCTCAAGGTGATATTTTTGTCTTGTGTGCACAGAATAAAGAATTTCACCTTTTTGGACTTCAGGGGCTCCGTAGTGTTCGGAGGTAGGGGGCCCTACAGTATTTGGGTCACAGGATTTGGTGTAACACCAGCAACCTCAAGGCAGTCTTCTGTTCAGTTTGAAAACTTCAGTTGATTTTTCTTTAAAACTACTTCTTCAGCTGTTTATGCGTTGATTTAATTCTTTACATCTTTTTCAGGCTGTATACTTTATGGTGGTGTTACAAGGGACTGAATTAGCTATAAATGTATTATAACATTATAAAATTTTATTTTGCCAAACTCATCCATCCATCCATCCATTATCTGTACATCTATACGATGCACGCCGCTAATCCTCTGCAGGGTCACGGGGGGGCTGGAGCCTATCCCAGCCGACTTAGGGCGAAGGCAGGGGACACCCTGGACAGGTCGCCAGTCCATCACAGGGCACACACAGGACAAACAACAAACACACACACTCACATTCACACCTACGGACAATTTGGAGTATTCAATTAACCTCAGCATGTTTTTGGACTGTGGGAGGAAGCCGGGGTACCCGGTGAAAACTTGCCAAACTCATTACCATTCAAAATGATTTTTTTATATAATGCAATGACAAAACCGCAGCCCTTTTGAAATTGTCAACAGCAATTAAAATTTCTAAATGTCACAATAGCAGTATTTATAGCAGAACTGTTTTGGATTGCGTTCCAGTGTACATGAGTTTTAAATTCACTCACAATCAGCCAGAAATAGAGGATGCAGCAACAGGCATCAAATCTGATGTTATTTGCCCATTTGATCTGCATATTGACCACATTCACTTTGGCAGAGACTTCAGAGGTTTATGACAGATTATTTACCAACCCATGATCCTCAAATGTGTAAAGGCTTGGCACACTTTATATTTGGACTTTATTCATTTGTTGTCATTACAAAACAAATAATACAAATCCAAATAGGAATTCAGGAAACTTTGTCAATTAATATTGTTATATTCATTATTAATTATTAAATCTATTATTTATTTCCAAAACATTACAGAAATGAATCTACCTTAAAAGAAGAAAAAATGAGCTGGTGTTTTCAAATAATCCCAGTAAATTATAATGAGCATACTGATAAAATAGGACTGTAAACATAAATATTGTTTTTGGCTTCACTTCCATATCTTCAGATACTGTGCAAACTGTTGCTGAGGTTGAGCATTTGGCTATCATGTGTCACCAATGCAGTGCACCCTCCCACCATTCAACTGTCATCACACCCACCCATATTTACTTTTTGTCAGAGCTGCATGTGCATGGCTCACTTTATGGGCTCATAAACACAATTTTCATTCCACCAACAAAACATGTTAAATATTTATTCTGTAATAATAATAAGATAAAAATGGATATGATCTGGAGTAATGGTTGTAAATGTTGTATACCCTTTACGTTTTGGTTAATTCAAAAAGGTAAAACACACAAGATTGTCAATTATGATGGAATGAACATTTTTGTGCAGACATACAGCAGAAAAAATGATCTACAACGATCCTTAGAAAACTTACAATATTCAATCATAAATACCGTTCACTTGCATTCCTTACAACAATATTCATAATTAATTTATTTGATTTTTATGCTTGTATTAGATTTATGTTTTGTGTTGTATATATGGTTAAATAACAGAATCAGTAACAAAATCAAAATAAAACTGCTATAAATAATTATCATTACTACAAAAAACTACTATGTAGTAAATAATGTTATAAAACTAACTATAACAACTAAAATAAACAATAACCTGAAGTTTTTAAATTGTGAGTTTGGCTTGTTAGCTATGATCATACAGCACAGTCTATTTTTGTTGATCTCAAGCATGATCACATAAATCACTCGTTAGTTTTATTTATGCAATTTGAATTTGCAATAAAATTGTACACATTATCTCGCAAGGACCAGGAATCTCGAGATATTTTCCGCAAAACCTGGAATATTGGAGAAGCGTCTTTCACATGGTTGTAGAAAGGTCCAGAGATATCTAGAACCACGGAAGTCTCGCGATGATTGGAGCCTGCAGGAACAGAGCAGGGACACCGGTAACAGTCAGCGGTGTGTAGCCAGACCTCTATGAGCCAGACTTAACACAGCGCATCGCAACTACTTCACCTGACTTTTACATCAGCATAAATCTGTAGCTGTACGTTTATTTTTCTAAACACATCTGTAGATAAGGTTATAGCTTGGAAGACAGTCGTATCGCTGAAGATGTCAGTGGTGGGATTTGACTTGGGCTTTCAAAGCTGTTATGTAGCTGTAGCCCGAGCCGGAGGGATCGAGACAGTCGCTAATGAGTACAGCGACCGATGCACACCGTAAGTACCGAAAAATGCTGGTATATTTACTGGACTTTTGAGGGAATGTAAGCAACAGAGAGGGATTTTATCCTCTAACGATTGTTGTCTCACCGGCGTTAGTGCAACGCTAATACACGTGATTACAGCTTTACTAACTTAACTGATAGCAACCGTTAGCTAAACTTGTATCCTTATATCTTGCGTTTGCTAATCAGTTTGTCTTTTGTTAGGACTAAATCAATTTCATAATGTTTTAATGTTGATCGTGGATTCATTTAGAATTATCCATTTGCTTAAACCGCTAATTCAGCCAGCAAACATGGATCTTAGCTAGCTAGTTAGCAAAGCTCACAGTTTCTATCAACGGTGCTGGCTGGTTTGAAAATGGACTTCTGCTGCCCGGCGAACACGAGCGGGCGGTGTTTTCCTCCCTTCAGTTCTAATTACTTGTCACGTATCGAAGGCGAAAGCTCCGACCAACCGGTGTGCCCCGTGTGACAAACCGCGCGCTCTGCATTATGTTCTCCGCGATGACGACAGCAGCCAATCGCTTGTTGGAATATTCGAGCAAATCTTAGTGCATTTAAGAGTTTAATGACTTTCCTCAAGATTTCTACTGTTTTCACTAACTTTTAAAAAAGTATTAATGGAAAAAATTGTGTCAGTAAGGTGTTTGTTTCTATGCTGTCAGTTCGGCTCATTTGGCTGACAGGGCACACTTTGTACCCACAGTATTTGTACGTCCTGTCACCTTATTTAATGAAATATAATATTAATGGATTTCAAAGGGGATTTTGGTGTTGACATGTCTGCGTGTTTTATTAAGGAAACGTTGTTAATGAGTTATAGAAAAAGACTGCTTATAACAAATTAGTAGACTATATCTTTAGAAAATGTTCCTTTGAAGAGGTTTGTGTTGTCTCAACAGCTCTTTAACCTTTTTCCTTGATTCCGGGTCTTCAGTCTTGCAAGTTTTTGAGGAATATGAAAATACATTAAGTACATATACATTTGAAATTCATTAATCCAGAGTAGTATTTGGGAACTCAAAAAAGAAAAGCCCCAAAATTAAAAAAAAAGTTTGAACCCATTGTAGGCAGTTTGCACTATAATAAAGAAAACACAAGCCTTTTTAACTTGTTGTTGTTTATTGTGAAATTAATAGGAAGCATTGCTTGAGTTTACAAACCAACCTGCATGTAACAGACTAGTTACTACTGAAACAATTTGTTCATTTAATGGATTAGTCAGTGAACAGAATGATAACTTTTTAAAATTAAACAAAAACAATTTATAATAGTTTCAGTAATCGTATGTGTAAAAACTTCAAACATCTGCTTATTATAGAATCAAAATGGTGATAAGAGGCTTGCTTCCTTCTATTTATTCTATTATCAGAGTACTTGGGTTTTTGCTGTTGGTCAAATAAATGTTGATGATGTTTTTGAAGATTTAACATTTAATTAAAAGAACAATACATTAATCAAAGAGTGATAAACATTGCCTTTTAGAAGTGTTTTGAAAACTACTGAGGTCAGTTTGAAACTAGTGTTTTATAATTTTGTAATAGTTTTTTTTCCTGAATGTTCTTTTGTTCTGCAATTCGCATCGCTAAAAATGAGCAAAAAAACCACCATATCTTTCAACTTACCACTCTGGTCTTTGGTCACCATATGGAGCAGTGCCTGTTGAGCCAATCTCCTCAGAGACATAATGCATTGACCCCTCTTTGACATCACCAACTGGACTTGTTTGTTGATAGTGACTGCAGCTCTGACATCTGTGTTTGATAGCAATAATGATGACAGACATGTTCAGACCACAACCCACTGAGATACAAGTGGACTGACCACACCACTTAAGACTGTATATAAAGTACTGTGTCAATATTGAGAGGGGGATTTAACAAGTCTGCATGCTGCCACAATCCTGGTTTCAACAAAGCTTTCTTTGAAAAAGATATGATCTATATTAAGTTAAAAAAAACTATACTTGCATTATTATACATTTAGAAAGATTTCAGCAATTGTATGTAAGAATAATATCTTAAGAAAGTTGAAATCCTCTTCATATTACACACTGTGTTTTCACTTCCAGTCAAACAAAAGCAAACTAGACAGTGTTGCTACTGCAGACATTGAAAACGGTCAGTCCAGTTTTGTATGGGCTGGGCTCTGAAGTGTCATGTTGTGTGTAGGCGTGAGACTATGTCATAACTTAACTGACAAGTAAATCTGTCTTGATTTTAGGTGTTTTCATAAATAGGGGGATTATACCAGGAGCTTAGACTGGTTGCTCTTGTAACATGTCAGCTTGTAGCTTAACATTTTCTTTGGTTGTCTTCCAGGTCATTTGTATCATTTGGACCACGAAATCGATCTATAGGAGCAGCTGCAAAGAGCCAGGTAAAATCAGTCCGGTCACCCTGTTAACATGCTCAGAGCTCCTTGTAATTAAATGCAAAAGTTTGGAAAATGCATCAAGGTTAATGCAGATTATTTTAACAACATTCTCTTTTATTTTCCCCTCTTTTGCCTCCTTCATCATGTCCAGGTGGTGACCAACTGTCAGAACACAGTACAGGGCTTCAAGCGATTCCATGGCCGGGCTTTTACAGACCCATATGTCCAGGCAACCAAGTCTAACTTGGTGTATGACCTGGCACAGATGCCCTCTGGATCCACCGGTATAAAAGTAAGTTTAAGAATATGACTGTACCTCTGCTGCATTAGAGATTACACAGGCAACCTTCAGTAGTGGGAGAAAAAGAAGCAGTCATTTATAGTGAAACGTCAAAGTAAGCCTTGAGTTAGCACACTCACCAACCAGGCAATCAAGAATAAAAAGGACAGGCAAGAAATTTAACAGAAAGCATAGAAGACACGACAGCTTATTCCTGACCATATTGCTTCCCCCTCTCTTACCTGCTGTGCTCTAAGAAGTGCCTCATGTAATGCTCCTTCCTCTGAATCATAGCTCTTCGACATTATCTTCCCCTTCTATCCAATCCTCTAGGCCTTTATCCAACAAACAGTCTCCACTACCTCTCTCTTAAGTTGTTATATTTATCTCCTCGGCATTTTGTCTCTTATGACTTTATTCTGTGGTACAAAATGATGGTTGCACTGTGTCTGAACCACTCAGCTGAATGCTTAAAAATTAAATATTAACTTCTGGTGACATCAGGTAGCTGGTGTAAGACTCAAAACATCCCCAAAGTTCTTGCAAATACACAAATAGCACTGCCTGGTTTGCGCACTGCAAGCACACAGCCTGGCATAATTTTGTGTCCCTGTGGGGATTATTAATGCGAGTCCTCAGAAGAAATGACAAATCCAAGAAAACTGCATCAACCTGTTGTTGCAGAAATCTGTTCTATGACCTTTCAGTCTGTGAAAATGTCTTCAATGAAACTGTGGTGGCCTCTTTCTTTATTTCTGAAAAACGTTTTATTCATAGCTGTTTAAAGGTATTCATAAGCTATTTGAATGATTTGCCTTCAGAGCAAACAGCTTCCTAATTCTTATCATCTCTAGGTGACGTACATGGAGGAGGAGAAGGTGTTCAGCATCGAGCAGGTCACTGGCATGCTGCTGACCAAACTGAAGGAGACTGCTGAAAGTGCACTGAAGAAACCAGTTGCAGACTGTGTCATCTCGGTAAGCATCTGCAGACATCGGCAACGGTTTCTCAGCTTCAGCAGGGTGTCTGAAAATCTATAAAACTTCTTAAATAGATTTGTCAGTGCAGTGCATTAGGTTTCTGCTTATCCACGTCCAACTGGATGTCTTTTAGACTTATTATGTGGCAATGTATCTAATTGGCTTTAAATGTCTAATGAGGTGTTAATTTACTTGTTGGATCCCTGAACACAGCTTATTTAAAGATGTGACATTGCACTGACAAGACTTCGAGAGACGTGTGACTCACTTTAATTACTGTACTTTCTGCTATCCTCTGTACTTAAATGGAATATTGCATTGCATTTACATCCTACTATTTTGAGTGGCAGCTATTAATGTCACCCTCTCGCATTTTCAAGTAGTTTGGGTTATAAAATGCCCGGTGAAAGCTGCCTCCAAGGTGTATAAATGTAATACCACCTGTTCATGTGACATTTTGAGCTCGAAGCACTTCACCAGATGTCTTGTCTGAAAGCTTTATTTCCTCCCTAGCACCTTGTTGGTGAAGAGTGGGATGTGTGTGTGTTTCTTGCTGTGCTCAGTATATGAATTCACCAGCAGCATCTGTTACGTAATGTTACAGAACTCACACAGAGAGGCTTTTACTTTCACCGGTCCTAAATCTACGGTTTGCGTCAGCCCTGGAGATGGATAACATGTTATTATTACTGTGGCAATAGCTAAATATAGCCCTTGAGCTTTTCGTCAAGGAGATGTTTTGTTTTGGCACCCGGAGTAACTAACATGGTAACATTATCCAGACATCTTGTGATGTAAGCGATCCATCATGGACATCTTTGGCATCCTATCAATGCCTTAAAGTAATACCATGTGTATATTTCCTTTGTTATTGGTGGTGCAAGTCAAATCCCTTATTCTGAAACTGTCAACACTGGTATCTTCACTCACTGAGACTCCTGATGGTTTTTCTTAACACTGTATTGTTTTTCCCATGTCAGGTCCCGAGTTATTTCACAGATGCAGAGAGACGGTCTGTTATGGATGCAGCTCAGATCGCTGGCCTCAACTGTCTACGACTAATGAATGAGACCACTGCAGGTACATTATCAGGTTTTATTATTATACAGGTACATTATTATCCCTAATTGGGCTTATAGACGTTTTTATAACTGTAACATGACATCTGGATGTGATTTTGTGTCAGATACACTGTTAGTGGTTACCTCTGTTAAGAAATGTATGAGAAAGTAATTAGTTGTTAACTCGTAGCTAATTATATGTCACAATGTAGCAGGCTGACTAGTATGCTGATACAGTGGTCACAAGCTAACTTTAGATTATACCTGTGTGTTGCAGTGACTCTGGCATATGGCATCTACAAGCAGGACCTGCCAGCTCCAGAAGAGAAGCCCAGGATAGTGGTGTTTGTGGATCTGGGCCACTCGGGTTACCAGGTGTCAGTTTGTGCCTTTAACAAGGGAAAGCTCAAGGTGAGTAATGAATAATTTGTGCCCATTTTGCAAATCAATATTGAACGGGGGAAAGGTTTTAGGGCAGGTTAGGACGATACAGCATTATGTGCTTGTTGGTATACCTCTCTTAGACATACAGATATACAGTGATATGAAATATTTATCCAGTAGTTAGATAATTTGCCATCTTTTCAAATATTTACTCCCTTGCCTTCCTCTGCCGTCAGATCCTGGCTACGGCGTTTGATTCAGAACTTGGCGGGAAGGACTTTGACGACATCCTGGTCAACCACTTCTGTGAGGAGTTTGGGAAGAAGTACAAACTGGACGTCAAGTCCAAGCCCCGGGCGCTGGTGCGACTCTACCAAGAGTGTGAGAAGCTTAAGAAGCTGATGAGTGCCAACTCCTCTGATCTGCCTCTCAACATTGAGTGCTTCATGAATGACATCGATGTTTCCAGCAAACTTAACAGGTGAGATTCAAAGTTACTTTAATAGTTTGCAGGTCAGAGGGATTAAAATTCCTCGTTGATACAATGGATTTCCATCAGTTGGAATTCAGAGAGGCCATGTATTCCATCAGTGGACCTGTGCTCCATGTGGACCACCAGGAGTTTTCCCAGTAGGCCGCTTGTCAATTGGGACTGATTTAACGTAAAATTTACATATTTTTAATTAACCCCAGCCCTTGCTTGAATATAAATATCCAAATGCTGTCTGGCTGACTGGCCTAAGAGAGTAGGCTGCTGGTCCACTGTGGTTGGGTATTCCATCTGTCAGCCTCCCTTTTCCAGCCAATTACTTTTGGTCCAGCTGGTCTAGCTGATTTGTATAGGCATCCAATCTGCTTGAATGAAGACTGCAAAGCAAACTACAAACATTGCATGTCATTATTGATGATCCTGTACCACGGTGGTTTTGCTGCACTGCATGTGTTACAGACTTAGTGTTTTTTTTCAGCCACTCATGTGATGCCATTTAAGAAACATACCATTATATGAAGCAGCTGCGAGTGAAGTCGCCTCAGTACTGGAGCTAGCTGATAATGTGGCCTTGGCTCTCCATGCCCATTTCGGATATAATGATTTGTTTTTTGTTTGTTTTTTCTGTATAGTGATAAAAAGGTCATTTAAAAATTACAACTTGATTGATTTACAACTTGATGGCTGCATTAGAGAGCAGCAGCAATAGTTATGTATGGGGTTGCACTGAAAGCTCATAATTTTACAAATTGTATAAATCATTAATTAGGGTTTGAGAAACACTATAATCTATGGGTTGTTTGTGCTGTTGTTGCTTTAGATGAACCAGTGAAAATAAAGCTACCTGTTTGTTCTATGTATTTAGTATATGGAGTTTTCTTTTCTTTAGATGAGTGTCACAATATCAAACAGGGCTGGTATAGCTAAGCACAAATTAAAAATTGCGTTGATATATTTAGAACTGACTTTCAGAGGTACCCATCATCCATCTGCCTGTCTCAGACCTTTCCTGAGTGTGTGTCCGTCTATTAATAATCTATGACCATGTTTCCCCAGAGGTCATTTTGAGGAGATGTGTGCGGGGCTGCTGGCCAAAGTAGAGGGTCCCCTGCGCAGTGTCATGGAACAAGCCAGTGAGTACATCTTACTTTAATAGCAGCTGGAATATCCCCGTCCGCACGTGCATGCTCACATAGACAAGGTCCACTCATGTTCTTTCGCTGAGACAGCCCTTCCCTCTTGGCAGCACGACTGCCTTCCCGCCTCCCTTTAATCATTCCTTGCTTACGCTCTCTTTCTGCTTGCTCTTGCTTGTTATATGGCAAATAATTAACAGAATATGTATTTGTACATATTGTATTTGATATCAGAGTAGTAGTGTTAAGTTCTGCTGAGAAATATGCATTCACCAAAAGATTTCATTTTAAAGAGAAAAATGTCCAGGATGTCATTTTTATGCAAGCACACGTGTGATTCTGTAAACTTTAACGAGCCTGATCTGTATCACCAGAGCTGAAAAAAGAGGACATCTATGCAGTGGAGATCGTGGGTGGTGCCTCCAGAATGCCCGCCATCAAAGAGCGAATCAGCAAGTTCTTTGGCAAAGAGCTGAGCACCACCCTGAATGCAGATGAGGCCGTGGCCAGAGGTTGTGCTCTGCAGGTACAGCTCACCAGTCATAACCAACACTTGTGGTCCATAAGGGAGGAATATGACACACATAATGTTTAAATGGCACAACTTACAGCTTCACAAATGCAAATCAATTCTTGTTTTTCTTTTTCCATATGATTGGAAATTGAGTATTTGTGTTGCATACTGATTGTTGGTCTGAATAAGAAAGTGACTACAAGACAAAAGTTGGTAACCTTTCATGTTTCTCCTCTTCTCCTCAGTGTGCTATCTTGTCACCAGCATTCAAAGTCAGAGAGTTCTCCATTACAGATGTTGTCCCCTACTCCATCTCCCTAAAATGGAACTCAGCTGCAGAGGAGGGACTGAGGTATGTATATCTCTGTCAGTGTCACATGTCAACATCAAATGAGGAGTTAATGTTTGAGTTTCACAGGGAGAATGGGAGAATTCATCATACCAGTTAATTTGAATATGCTTTATACAAGGTTCTGCTTTGATGACATGGGAATCAATGCCTGTCATTGATCTCACAACTGAAATTAATCAGTTTGTTTTTAACAGCTCTCAATATTAAATCTTCTTGAAACCTGCAGTTAAGACAAGGCTGACAAGACAAGCCTGCACGGGACAGTTTTTTTTTTAAGACCGCACCTTTGTGCTGCCACAATCTTTTCAGACACATTAATCTGCACCTGCAGGATGTTCTGCCACACCTGCACACACCCGTAGTCCATTTCTACCACGTGCATCCACTGTCTGAAATCAAGTTAAATTGATTCTAAATCATAAAGTAGTATAAATCTCTGTAAAACATGCAACTAATGACAATTTCCACTGTCTCTATAAATTCCTGATCTAAGTTGTAAGACTCTGTCTCTAACTTTTTTTGTTTGTTTTTTCCCCTGTTTTTTTATTTCCTTAGTGATTGTGAGGTTTTCCCAAAGAACCATGCAGCTCCCTTTTCCAAAGTTTTGACATTCTTCCGGAAAGAGCCCTTCACCCTTGAAGCTTACTACAACAACCCCAAGGAGCTGCCCTACCCCAACTGCTCTATAGGTACTGCAAGTTAATTAAGAGTATGGACTTTAAGTCTAGAATAAGTCATTTTTTGTTTGTTTTTGGTTTAAAAAAAGCTATATAATAACTAATATAATACTTTATATAATAATATAAATATAATATAATAATATAAAACTCATTGTAGATGCATTAATGAAAAAAGCTGTCAAGTTATCACAATATCAAAATAGCATCTAGAAATGCTTATTTAAGATTAATTTTGCAATACAAGCACAAGTTCAAAGTGTGCCAGTTATAAGCAAGTTGAAGATGAATTTAGTTAATTTTGACATGTTTGGGCTTCATGTTACATTTGTAAGTTCCTCCCTGTGAATGGTTGCAGCTTCTTTGCAATTGGAAAGATGCCAACTTTGAAGCATGTATATATTAATCAATCAATTTATACCAATTTATTTAGTCTCTTAATTCTAACGTGTTAGATTTCTCCATTGTTCCTCATTGGTATAAGAGTGTATTTCCACCTATTCTAACCTTCCCTCTGTCTCTACAGGCCAGTTCCTGATCCAGAATGTGGTTCCTCAGGCGTCTGGGGAGAGTGCAAAGGTCAAGGTGAAGGTTCGGGTCAACGTTCACGGTGTGTTCAGTGTATCGAGCGCCTCGCTAGTAGAGGTCGTGAAAACAGCTGAGGGAGAGGAGCCAATGGAGACAGACCAGATAGCGAAGGAGGAGGAGGTATGTACTGTGTGTGTACTTGTTTTTATACCGTGGTGGGGACTTTAACCTGAATACACACCAGTCCATGGGGACACCTTGTCACCGTGGGGACAAACTTGAGGTCCCCATGGCTCCAGACTAAGACTTGGTTTTAGGGTTCAGGTTACAATTAGATTAAGGTTAGAGTTAGGCATTCATTTGTGATGGTTAGGGTTAGAGGCTAGGGAATGCATTATATCAATGGAGTGTCCCCATGGGTATAGTGAAACAAGTCTGTGTTTGTGTGCGTGAGAGAGTGAGTGAGTGTGAGAGAGTGAGTGTGAGACAGAGAAACAGACTGAGGCACTCCTGGTTTGTTGTATGCTGTCTGCTTTAGTGGTGTACCTCAGAGATCCCATTCACACTGTCGGGCCACACCTTGGTTTTTAACATTGTCACGTCATCATTCTGGAATTTAGATGTCCTGCCATAACAAGCTTCAGTGGGTTGCATTTATTTCTCTCTAATGCCTCTTTGTAATTTGTTTGGCATTTTATTTTGGCTCGTTAGTCACCATCTGCGCTCCAGAGCCAACTGTTGAACCGCATTTGCGTTCATTCTGACCTTTTTCCTCAAAGTAACTGTTGAGAGGGTAGACACTATATCGTCAACACCTGGGCAATTAATGCTCTCAAACACAATACCTCTGCAACAAATACTGGCTGTGAAAATCTCAAAAAAAACATAATTGAGACTGAGTCAGGGCCGTTTTAATTTGTGCAGAGTTTTTGGTGTGATGAACAGCAGCAAATAGCCTGAAATCGAAAATCAAAATTATTTGCATAAACCAACTGAATCTTGTCAAGTCAGTATCACTGTTTCAACCTTACAAGTACGTGTTTGGGGACGCTCATGTTGAAGTTGTCCGGAAAGCACCAGCCACAAAATATCTCATTTTTACATGACTATTTTTTATGTACTATGTCTTTTCTTTTGTTACCGTGTGTTAGAACAAAATGCAGGTGGACCAGGAGGATCAGAAACTTCAGAGTGGAGACAACGCAGACAAAAAATCAGAGGCCGAGGAGATGGAGGTAAGCTTGTGCTGGGTGATTAGGTGTAATGTCCATAAAGTTTCGATGCTACAAACAGCAGAATTACACTGCTATCTAGAAGCGCTAGACAAGTGGCAACCCAAACAAATGTCAGATATAAAAAAGCAAGTCCACTCATTTCCAGTGTAAACCTATTCATGTTACAAAGTGAAGGAGTAAGGAGAAAAAATGGTAAAATAGGTCATTAGATTTGGTGTTTCATACAAAACATCCATTACAAAATGAAGCAAAGACACATCCCTACATTCCCATCCCCACCGTTCTCCCTGTGTTTGCTTCCTCCCACAGACCAAAGACATGCAGGTTAATTGGTGGCTGCAAGTGTGAATGATTGTTGTCTCTGTGTGTCTCTGTGATGAACTGGCCTGGATTGACTCCAGCCCAATGAATAAAATAGAATAAGTAAAATAAAAATAGAATAAAATCTGACGTTGACGCCATGCAAATTTAAAGTATCATAAATTATTATGGCAGTTAAGACACTTATGTTGTAAGGGCTTCTTTTTGAGGATATTCAGTTTTAATTTTTTGAACTTGTATCCTGGGATTCAACACACTAACACTTACATATGTCATAATTGTATGATTTTTTTTTCCTGTGAAAGCAGCAGCATTTACACAAACTGAAATGACTTCTCTCCTTTTACAGACAACAATGGAGGATGCCAAGCAGGAGAAGAAGAACGACCAGCCCCCTCAGGCGAAGAAGCCCAAAGTGAAAACGAAGACAGTGGAGCTGCCCATAGAGAACAACTTGCACTGGCAGCTGTCCACTGATGTCCTAAATATGTTTGTGGAGAATGAGGTAATGCTCTAAAAATCACCAGGAATGTCTAGCATGCACTCATGGTGTTTGTCCAAGCAATGTGAGAGTCAAACTTACTGGTCCTGGTTTCATTTGCTTTTTATGTGAAACAATGAGGAATCGCTATTGCCCATTTTATGATTTGTTTGTAAAATAATAGCTGTGCTCTGATGACATAATATTCTAAAACCACCTAAAAGTAAAAGTTAAAATGTTAAAAGTTCATATTAAGTTCACATTTAGATACAACATGATTGTAGTGTTTCAAAAAGCTTTTAATTGTTCTTTGTCATGTTCTATATTAAAAGTATATCATGTAATACAAGAACATGGAAGATGTAGAATCAAATATGATAAAGTGGCATTCTACCTCTAAATATGATTCTTAATATCATCTATAGTTTCTGTCAGTTTGTCTTCAATGTGTTTGCATGTGCTGCTCTTCTTCTGCTGACTAATCAGTAACACCTTCATTGTGACTCTTCCAGGGTAAGATGATCATGCAGGATAAGCTAGAGAAGGAGAGGAACGACGCAAAGAACAACGTAGAAGAGTACGTGTACGACATGAGGGATAAACTGCACGGCGTCCTGGAGAAGTTTGTGAATGAAGCTGTGAGTACAGATCACACTCGACTCCTATAGATGGCAATATAACACATCTAAACACACTCAGTAGAAATTAGCAATGTTCTGTTAAGCTTTCAGTGGGTGTAAACATTCATTTCAGACATACTGCATGTGTGTAATGTTTCGTTCTGTTGATGTTTTTGCAAACTGTGAATTTGGTCTCACTTCTTGTACAACATGCAGGACCGTGACACATTCTCATTAAAACTGGAGGACACGGAGAACTGGCTGTATGAAGACGGAGAGGACCAACAGAAACAAGTTTACATTGACAAACTGGCTGAACTGAAGGTAACAGGCTTGTAGTGTGTGACCAGACAGTTGTGTCTAAGTGAAATAGTAGCACTCTGGTGATGTCACTATTTTTCAGAAGTTCATTTGTTGATTTTTGGCATAAGTGGTAAATTGGCCTTGTTCCTGCAGTGTTTTTGACTTGCTGGATGACTGGCTGACTAAACCTGATGTTGTCCCTTTTTACAGAAACTTGGTCAGCCGATTCATGAGAGATATATGGAAGCTGAAGAGAGGCCAAAAGCATTTGAGGAGCTTGGCAGACAGATCCAGCTGTACATGAAGATCATTGAAGCTTACAAGGCAAAGGTAACCTGGCACAGAGAGCCAGTGTGTTGACTTAAACTGACTTTTAAGTCAAGTGTAAATATATTGTAAATGAAGAGATGCTAAAATTGACTTGAAGAATTTTTAAGAATGTGTGAATTAATATGGTTGTAGTTTAGATTACTGATGAACAATCACCAAAGAGGTGTAATAATATACCTGTGTTTCTCCCAACAGGATGAGCAGTACAGTCACCTGGATGAGCTGGAGGTGACTCGGGTGGACAAGCAGGTGAACGATGCCATGCTCTGGATGAACAGCAAGATGAACCAGCAGAACAGTCAGGACCTCACTCTGGAACCAGTGGTCAAAGTTGGAGAGATTCAGGCCAAGACTAAGGTACTGAGGGTGCATTCAAGGCACATCCACACCATATCCATGATTTTTTTTGTTGCGTGTTTTACAAAGCAGTAGACAACGTTGACAACACACAGCCAACTGTAGAGTAGAACAGAATAGAACAGCCAGGCCCACAGAAAACTCTGCAGTCTCTTAGCTGCATTTTTTGTAATAACAGCAAAGTAAAGCAAATAATAAAAGAAGTCTCCATTGTTCAAATTGTTTGTAGAAATCCATGCAATTTAATTCAAACACTGATCGAGTAAGCAGAACATGATCTCTAGAGAAATCATTACTTTTCCCACTTTATCTCTCATGAATGCTTTCTTTTTTCCCCCTGTTCAGGAGCTTTATTCAGCCTGCAACCCTGTGGTTTCCAAACCCAAGCCCAAGGTGGAGCCTCCTAAGGAGGAGAAGACAGAGAATGGGCCAGTCAATGGGCAGGAGGGAACAGAGAACCAGCCATGCAACCCAGACAAGACCGCATCCACAGGCACGGAACAGGGAACAGCAGAGAACAAGCTCCCTGAAATGGACATTGACTAACTGTTGCAGCTGCTAACCCTGAGTTTCACCTCCGTTTGTCCTGCTACTTGCCCCGAATACTGTTGTTCTTCTCAGATTGTTATTGATGGCACAGTAGCCTCTTTCTTGAAGACACAGACAGCAGCATCCCTAATCAATACTATTCATCAGTCAGCCACCTCGGCGTTGTCATTTCTCATTCTCTGAATACAAAAATATTGCATAATATTAATATTGAATGGACTATTTTATGACATAAAAGTTGTGAGCGCGGGATGGAAACTGCTTTCTCAGTGTTGCTTTGATGGCCATTATGTTAAAGATTGTTTTGTTCAGCATCTCCTGAGCACATTTACTCTAAGAATGTCAGATTTGAAGATTTATAAGTGAAGTGGATGTGCAGAAGAAAAGTAGTAATAAACCCAGGTTTCATGAAAATGTAAAATATTGCAGTATGTCTAAAGGTATAGATACAGTGGTACATGTAAACGAACATGGATTGTTCCAAGCTGTACATGACAAATAGTGCATTTTTTTCAAGTACAAATAATTGTAACTGCTGGATTATAATGTTTTAAGTTTAAAAGGACAGAAGGAGGTTTTTGTTGAGTTTACTTGTACTGTATGTTTAAACTAGATACTACAAGTTACTGTCATGCAGGATTTCATTGTTTGGCTTTTCTCATTCAAAAGCAATGGTCCGTCGGTTGTTCTCTGGTAGCCTTGTATTGTTTTTTTGTTTTTTTCTACTCAACAGTGTGAATGCTGGTCCAACAAATCACCTTCTGGGTGCTGCTGTTGTTGCCACATCACCCGAAAAAGCAAAAATAAATCTTGACCAAAAAAATGTGATGTTTGAAATGGCTTATTGACAAAGATTATTGTTGTTAGTCCTGCCTTACGATGAATAGAGGCTTCAGTTTAACGTTAGTTGTCATGAGAGGATCTTCTCTGTTGAAGTCCAGGCCCTTGACACCCGTTTGCATAGATCTGATAGCTATAAAATAGTATACAGGAGGACATCTAATCACAATTTCACACACTATAATACAGCTGAAGTCGATTAATCAATTATTTGACAAAAAAATTATTCAGAAACAAAATTAATTTTTCGAGCAAAAATGACAATTTGCTGGTTTTCTTTTTCTATGATCGCAAATGTGATTGATTTGATTTTGGGACCGACAAAACAAGCAATCTGAATATGTCAACTTCTGCTCTGGAGATTAGTCAAGAAAATATTTGGCAGATAATTAGATAATGCTACCTTACCCCAATAATAAAATGTGTAGAAAAAAATACTTGGAGGTCATGCAGTTCTCTACTACTACTACTACTACTAATAATAATAATAATGATAATAATAGACCAATATCCAACTGCTGTCCGCAACCAAGTCAACCAGTAAATGGTTAGTTTAAGTTTGAAAAGTAAATTTAAAAAAAAAAAGTAAACTAATGAAATGTTCCTATAGCATAGTTTGAGCTGTAGTACAGTAATCAGCCTACAGGTGGCACTGTCGCGCCCACATTGCTCCAGTCATGAAACGGTCAAAGTTCAGGAGTCACTAGTGTTCAGGTCGGACAAGGTAAGAAACGCGTTGTTTTAAACACGTTACTGCTGTGTTATCGTACTTGTAATCGTTTGTATGAGAGGTACAGATGAATTATCCTGGTTTGAAGCTGCCACAGAGGAAAAGTTACGGCATGCTCGAGCTCCCTCTGTTGCATCTGTTTACATCAGCTAACACTGCGAGCTAGCTTGAATGCTCTGCTCACTGCTAGCTTTAGTTCGCCAGCTTAACTGTCACCTGTCGTGTGTTTGTCAGTTTGAGCCCTTCCACCAACAACACCCACTGTTATTTAGACGAGTAGTAAATCACCATTAAACAACCAACATGTCTGCTATGGATAAAGTGTACTTTTCCTAGCTAGTGTGCTAACTTTTGAGCTAACGTTAGCTAGTGTAAGCAGATGTTACATCAGAACAAAGTTGCGTTTACTGTATGTAAATACGGCCTCAGCTCAAGTGATGTTGCGTTCACTTACTCTGCCTCTTAAAAAAGTAATTAACTAACATTAGTTCAAACAATCAATACACGAAATGATAGGCTGGTTTAGTTGACAGTAGGTGATACATGTGATTAGCCACAGCTCCTTCTGACAGTTTGATGTCTGGTAGTTGCTACATCTATGTGTTGTTTTGTGATGTTTATTGTTTTTTGTGGACTTTCATATTTTATGTATCACATGTTATTGTATTGCAGGAATGTAAATGTCTGAGAACAAGGAAGCCCAGGAGGATGAGCTGCTTGCTTTAGCAAGTATCTACAATGAGGAGGAGTTCCACCGGGCGGAGTCTGCACAAGGAGGAGAGATCCAGCTCTGCCTGGAGCTCCCTCCTGATTTCAAAGTAGTTGTCAAAGGTACACCTGTCAGGAAGCTTTGGAAAGAAATAAGGCTGCACCACACATTTGCAAATCAACTGTAGTAGTATATTTCCATGTTCCATCTCAAAGTTTTCTCTCCTCCTGTTTTACTCTTATTAAGGCATATTCATTAGTCTCACTGTCTTCAAGATTGTAATTTTATTTCCTCTATGTGTTGCAGGAGAGAAGCAAAATGAATATAATGTCAGCTTCTTACCTCCTTTGGTGCTCAACTTTGAGCTTCCTGCAGACTATCCATCGTCATCCTCACCGGTGTTCACTCTCAGCTCTAAATGGATGACCAGAGCACAGGTAATTTTTATGTAAATTTACATCACTATACACACACATCAGCAAGGTTTGGCAAATTATTCAAATTATGAGTCATCTGAGGAAAAGTGAATGGCTTTACAATGAAAAAAAGTTATTGTTTGCATCGCTAAAAAGAAAGTCTATACCATTCATCACACACACGTTTCTTCTCCTTTTTACCCTTCAGATGAGCTCTCTGTGCAGACGCTTGGATGAGCTGTGGGAGGAGAACCAAGGCTCTGTGATTCTTTTCACATGGATCCAGTTCCTCAGAGAGGAGGCTCTGGATTTTCTGGGCATCCAGTCTCCCCTTGAAGTCATCAGGGGAGGTAATAGGGCAGGTGGCGAGCGCAGAAAGGCTGACCCTGCAGCCACAGGTACAGTGTGTGTTTTGTTAAAGGAATGATGTTTTTTGCTTGTGTGGATGCATCTGCATTAGCTAAAACACTTCTCTAATAGCCATACCAACATGCATCTATAAAAAGTTAGCGAATATTTCCTAATTTCCTTTCACTTAAAGTTGAAAGAAGAACTAGATCACCACAAGCACAGATAAACTCTTCTATGCAATTACTATTGTTCCAACAATTAACATTTATTTACTCTGTGTAATTTATGTGCTATAAAACAATTGCTAGTCAAACAAGTACTTTATTACACATTGTGTCCTCAGTCAGTACACTGTACATGTTGTGTAAAATCACCATATGACGAGCATTTTTCTTCCATGAGAAAACTATTGAAGTATCAATAAGGAACACACTTTAGTTTTGAAAAATTTCCACCTATTAAAAGCTTTTAGTTTTGTTTTTTGATAGTGATTAATACATTATCAATCTTGTTCAGCTTTGACACAGTGTGGGAGTAATTCTGAAAACACTGAGGAGAAGAAAACAGAAGTGAAGAAGGAAAAGTCTGAACCACAGTCTGTGTCTTCTTCTTCTCAACTGGACCTGCGGGCCGTTCTTTTGATGGACCCGCGTGCCGACCTCCTACCTCAGCTCCTGGACTTTGACGAGGCGCAACGGCAAAGGGTGTTTGACAGCAAGGTGTTCTGCTGTGGGATCTGCTTTGTAGAGAAGCTGGGCTCCGACTGCCTCTGCTTTAAGGAGTGCCAGCATGTCTACTGCAAAGCTTGCATGACCGAGTACTTCCAGATCCAAATACGGGACGGCAACGTTCAGTGTCTTAATTGCCCTGAGCCCAAATGTACCTCCTTAGCCACACCGTTGCAGGTAAGAGACAAAGTAGAGAGCGGCAAAGTAGGTGTGTGTATTTGTCTGTGTTTGGAGTTCTTTAAAGTGGAATAAGTGCTTCTTCAGAAGGAGGTTAAACTAAATCCCCACTCTGCTACTTACCAAATTAACTTAAAAATGTTCCCACCTTTTACCTTGTAACAAACCAGTTCCCTTTGTCTGTCTTCATCTCTCAGGTGAAGCAGCTGGTTGATGAGGAACTGTTTGCCCGTTACGACCGTTTGCTGCTCCAGTCCAGCCTGGACCTCATGGCCGATGTGGTCTACTGTCCCCGCCAGTCCTGCGGCACTGCTGTTATGGTGGAGCCAGAGACAACCATGGGCATTTGCTCGGCCTGCCAGTATGCTTTTTGCACACTGTGCAAGCTGGGCTATCATGGTCTCTCCAGCTGTAAAATCCCTGCAGGTAATGTTACTGAAAACACAGTAATTTTGTTTCTAAAGGTAACAAGAGAAGAGGACAAGAGTTATTTTGTAAGTGTTGTTATATCCCAATGGAATTTAATGTTGCTGTCAGCTAAAAGCCTTGAAACTCTTAAGTCAGTTTCATAAGACTTAGAAGTTGTCTTATGTTTGTGAAAGTGCACTACATTGCCTTTCAAAAACAATTAAGTCCCTTGTGGGTTGGTTTTCAGGTGCTGTGTTGGTAAAATATTACAAAAATGGATAAAGAGTTACATTTTACAAGAAGAAACAGTTGGTGCCACATTTTGTTCATCTTAACCCTGAGTCCTCAGTGCTGTTTTCTGTCTTGCACCACAGAAGAGTTGCGTAACCTCAGAGATGAGTACCTGTCAGCAACAACTGAGGGGAAAAAGTTCATGGAGCAACGCTTTGGGAAAAGGGTGATCCAGAAAGCAGTGGAAGAGTCCTTTAGCAGAGACTGGCTCAATGAGAACTGCAAATGCTGCCCCCGCTGTGGAACCAATATCCAGGTTGGGCTCCCCCTGCTGGTCACACTGCTGTAGAACAGGCTTTGACTTTGTCACTGGGGTCAGTGTTCACTGATCTAAGTTTTGGATATGAAACAAACAGAGTATTTACATCCATTACTAACATTATACACAGAATGAGAGACAATAGTCAGGTGACTACAAAACTGACTGCAACCTGTGTTTGATGCCCAGGACAGAGAATTAAGTATTTAAAAATGGTTTGTGCTTCTATTAAACAACATTAACTCATGCTTAAATGTAATTATCTATTCTGTACTGCCCCTGAAGATTCCTGTGTCCAGTCTCAGGTTACATTAGTTGCTGTTGTTCACAATAATGCCTCGTCTCTGTGTCTCTCTAGAAAGTGGATGGCTGTAACAAGATGACCTGTACCTCATGTAGACAATACTTCTGTTGGCTGTGCCTCGGCCTGCTCAGCAAAGTCAACCCCTACAGTCACTTTAACAACCCACATTCACCCTGTTACAACCAGTGAGTGATCTCTTTTCTCTTTTTTGTTCACCACTTCAGCCAGTTAGCCGCTGACTCTTAATATCCCACCTATAAACACATTGGATGAATGTGTCTTTTCTTGCCTGTTGCAGACTCTTCCATGGTGTGGATCTTGATGAAGAAGATGCCTTCTGGAGTGATGAGGAGGACTGACACCAGTACAGTACCTTACTGCTGGATGCTCCATTTGAATGCACTTTATCTCACATAACCATCACTCACTACGCCTGCATTAGCACAACGGTGCCACCACCATCATGTACTATGGCACCATTGATTTTGTTCTGGACATGATCAGGCTTCTTTGATATAAAACATTCAATTCCTGAGTGTAAATTGTTCTTATTTACTTAATATATGGCAGATGTCATGTACATAAAATATTTGGTCTAGATGGCAAGAACAGCTTTAGCTTTTATCTCAGAGAGAGATAGAGAGATACAACAATTGTGGTCATTTTGGTAAAAATTAATATTTTAATTTTTTTGGTTATAAGCATCAATGATACATACTCGGATACGTGGTTAGTGATTAGCCTTTTAAATATTATAAGGTCAGAGGATTGGACTTTAGATTCAAAACTTAAAGCAAGTAAACATTTTCTCTTTAATATACGGTAGATTAGACCTACAGATCTACTGCTGCTCTTCCAGGATATTTATTTCACATGCACAGAAATACAAAGTAAAACATAAAGTAAAATGAAGGGAGTGTTCAGTTACTGTGCAGGAATAGGAATGTCCAATGGATTAACAATAGAAACAGTAAATTAGTAAAATGGAATAAAATAAAATAATCACTACTGCAAGATGCAATCATGTATACATGCAAATCATCTTAATTGGACAAACACTTTGAGATCAGTTTTGACATCTCGCAGGCTTATAAAAGGGAGTACTGGAACCACTGATTAAGCTCGGTTTGGTCAATTGAAGGTTACTCTTCATATTAAGGAACCTGCTTCTTATGTTAAGTATCTATCCCTCTGGTTTTCTGTCACATGTCAATAGTATGACACAGCTAACCTTTTGTCCAACAACCTTCAAGGTAGATAATTCAGTAAATGATTCAGTGAATATCTATCTAAGATGTAACCAAGACTCTCATAGTGATACAGGACGAAAACAATGGAAGCAAACCTGGAGATTCTTCACCCATCCATAACCGACTTCCAGAATGGGAAACTCTTATCTCCCCCAGACAGATGCACTGTTGTCTGTACTGTATGAACAGTTTGAGGTTGGGGTCATTTTGTGTCAGTGTGATTCTTCTTTTTCTGTTTTCTGAAAGTTATGTTTACGTTTGCTTTTTCAGAAAAGTGTCTTTGCACATGATCAAAGTGAAGCCGGCAAAAGATGAGGCATTTCGTGACATTGGTTGTAGGGAGTAGTTTCATACTTAGTTTGTGTGTTTGTCCGTACAGAATGTAATAATGGAGAACACTACAGTAAATATTCCTCTGATGGAGATGCTGGGATTGTCAATATGGTGTGCGTGTTAGAGAGAAAAGGAAATCCTTACTTGGGAAACAGCCAAGGCATTGAATGATTTATTATTCTCCTTTGTACAACATGTATTTTAAAGTTGCCAAACAATGTCAACGAGAGCCATAGAATCTTGAAATGTAGAGATACAAAAATATTTAGTATAATATTGTTTTGGTTTTTTTTTTTTTTTTTTTTTTTTTTACCTTTTATCGGGAAGCAGACTCTCATGCCAGCAGTTCTGTTTGAAATTGAACCTTCCATCAAATCTGTTTTTTCAATGTTGAATGATTTGTTCCTCACAGACTGCTTTCAGAACTGATGCTGGTGAAAAGACAATCTCATGTTCAGTCTTGAAACGCACAAGGATTCACTTCCCTGTCAATGCATAGCCACTGTCACTCCATGTCTCATGTAAGAAACATTTGAATACATGACCTGCATACTGTTCCTCGAAATAAATGTTACTGCTTAACATTTTCTCTCTTTTATTCATTGGATCTGAGACAAAAAAAAATGCAATTTGGTACCAGCATAATTTTTCTCACCACGCACAGCTGTGTAGCGAGCTTAACACTCTTTAATAAAAGTTGACTAGAGTGATTTGAGGTTTTACTGGAAGCAATAGTGACTACAAAAAAAAAAAAAGAGATTCCTTGAACAAGAATTAAACCAAAGGTTTTGTAAAAATGACTTCGTACATTATCAGGCTAGCTGTCAGATTAGGCTGCGTTGCCACCACAGGAACTTTCCCCATGGAACTTGGAACCTTTGGAGGAACTTTGGGACCATGGACAAAAAGTTCCAGGGACATTATTTTACCCCCCCCCCAAAAAATCCCTGCTGAGGGCGTTGTACTTTCTAGAAGCATTTCAATTCAGCCACCGTTTTGAACAATCTGCAGCCACAGTTTTTGTTCATAGTGCTTCAACACATCAACATGACGTTAAAGAAGAAAGAGTAGGACAGATAAACTGACGTCAAAGTCCAGGCTGTCTTTGTTGTTCAGTAACAGTAATTCAGCAGTGCCTCACAAATATACACCTCCACATTCAGGCTACACAGATTATTAACATCAACCTTTGTGGCAATTAAAAAACTATTTTCTCTTAGGTTTTATTACAAATAGGTGACTGTTAAAAATCGCTGTGGCATTCTTTTTTACCTGTACAAGTGTGAATTTCACATTTGCTATTGTGTCTTATACAAACAGACACTGCCAACTCATTCATGTTTGAGACCAGGGGTGTAAGGTTGAGTCCCATTTCCTCCAAGCTGCTGTAAAATGAATGTTTGTAAAATGTTTGTACAAATTTAATACAAAACATAATTGACATAAGTACAGGGAAGCCAATAAGTTGTTTTGCAACTCACATTTTTGTGGATGTTTAAAGACGACATTCAGTGCAAAAAGTGAAAAAAATCCAATTTACACATATAATTAGAAACAATATAAATATATGAATATTGTGTTAAAAACATTACTAACATGTCATTATTCAACCAGAATGTTTCCAGAGCTTTAGAAGTAATGAAGCAAATGCTAATCAAATAAAAATGTAGAACATTGTCTGTGTCAAACCTGATAAAGGGCGTTTCTTAAAGTGTGGTTTTGATCAGAAATGTCATTACCCTTTTGATAGATGTTGTTATGAGGTGAAGTTTTTCTCAATTTTGACCAAACATTTAGTCATGAGTTAAGATAATTCAACATCAAATGTCAAAATCAAAAATATCACCAAACCAAGATTATTTTCTGTTTGATTATTTGCTCTCTGTAGTGTTGTAAGTACACTCTGAGCCTTTTACCCCATCTTATTACCTGAAGCGTGACCCATATTTACCCTGTAATCCAGAGGTTATGCTGTGACAGAGAGACAAACAATGAAATACTAAAGAAACAAAGAGCCCACGTTTTAGCCTGAGATTGAAAAGAGACGACAACATGGTGTAATCCCTTTGGCTAGAGTTGCTGACAGGGGATAACCCTTTAAAATGGCCCCTCTCTCCTGTCCGGCCCTCTGTTCAGCCGCCCCCCCAGCCCCTGCCTGTCTTTCTCCATACGCTGACTGACTGACTGACTGAACTCCTGTTACTATGCCCGTAAAGACACCTGCTCTCACAAACACAGGAAACCACCAGCAGCACCTGACCGACACTGAGGAACTTCACTGACGCCTCAAATCACTCAGCGTTTCGACCTCAACCGGGAAAAGGTTAGTGGGGTTTTGATGCGGTGGCCGATGGGATGCAGCCTGGGACTCGGATGGTGATGATGAAGTTCCCAGAGCTCAGTGTCATGGATGTGTGATCTGCTGTCAGCCATGTTTTTGTGGAATGCAGTATTGAGTCGAATGGATAAGCTCTGCCCGGCCGGGGAAGCTGTTATGTTTTTATAATGCTGTGGACTATTACAGGTCCACATTAAATTCATCGTAGCATTGTGAATCGCTGTTTTCTGATCATATATAAAATATTAACTTTTATATTTACTTATCATATTATGTCTAAGAAGCATGTGCTTGGTCAACTCAAGTATTTTTACAGTGGCATTTTTGACATGGTGGCTTTCTGTGTGTCACGGCTCTGAAATGAATATCAGATATCAGACAGGTGGCTGTAAAAAATAAAGCCATCTTTAGCAACGGATAGTTAAATATGAATGAATGAATCAAGTTTTATTATTATCTCATGCATACACCTATGTCCGGCCCAGACAACAGTTTCAACCGATACTAAGAGAAATAATACATTTGAATAATGTTCACAATCAAATTTCAAACCTTATTGTTTCCAAAAAAAATTTCAAAATTCACCGACAAAACACGCACTGCATAATACTGGAGAAATCAGAATAAATGCTTTTAAAGTCAGACAACACTTCAGCCTTTTCATGGAATATGAACACATAGTTACAGTAAATCAGTATGTGTGATACAAAAGAAAATTGGACTCTCCCAAATCATACAGCTCACACACATTTTCCTCCTCAATCTTGATACCTAAAAGAAAAACACCAGTTCTGAAATGAGCAACCGAAGATTTTTGGCTTCTATATAAGTGTTATATAACATTAATAATTAACACCTTCAGAAACATTTTGATGGAAAATATTTTTATCAATAAACTTATTTTTCAAATTCTTGCCCAGTGACACAAATATATTATGAAGTGCTACTCCTACTCTGAAAGGCATTGAAGGAAACATCTAAAAGTACCTCAAAATTGTACTTCAGTTTATTACTGGACTAAATGTGCCTTTTGTTTCTGTGCACTTCTTAGTTGACTCCTCACCTGTTCGAGACACACACTGAGACCAAACCATCCACAGCTCATCCTCCGTGGGACCAACAATACAACTGAGCAGTGGCATCATGATTGAGAGTGACAGAGAGCTGTCGGCCATGGTGCAGGAGCTGTGGGACAATGACGTCAACAGGCTCACACCTGGAAAGGACTACAGGATCTCTCTGCAGGTGCACCACACACACACACACACACACACACACACACACAGGCCGCTGCCTTTATCATAACACATCCACAATTGCCCAGTTGGTCATTTCCAATTTCAGAGCCTCATCTTGGTTTCGAGGACCATCTTGAACCGTCAATAAAAATCCACAGCAGCCAGACATTAAATGACTGGATGAGAAATGTATGAAAACATACAAGAACGGCATTTGTGCAAACAGCATATTAAGATTTTAATGCTAAAACAGAAAGCAGTGAGCCGACATACACAAACTATTTGCACAAGTCCAATTTTGAAGTTTGAATCCTTCTCTTGCCGCTGCAGGGCAAAGCTGGAGACAGCATGGCCATCAACAACGATGACAACAACGATGGAGCAGGATATCCTCTGTTCACATTTGTCGATGAGAACATTTTCAAAAAGGAGACTTTTTTGGGTAAGTGCACGAGGGATGTAGCACACAGTGTCGTTTTTGAATCATCACTTGACTTAATTTTTTAATCAAAAGCGAGTTCTCTCTCTTCACGATGAGGCAGCCGACAGCTCGATTTTCTGGATGTCGAACTAGTTACTGCTTCTTACACAACTGTCAGAAAATGTTTGAATCGATCTCTTCACACATTCCCCTGCACTGTTTGCCAGTTCAATACAACCCTCCCCGTCACCTCCCTTCAGAGTAAAGCTTTTTCATCTACTCATAATCTCCTTATGACGAACAGCGGCGTGTTGCATAAGCACAGAGCAGGCAGAGTTCACTGCGCTGGCTGCGGAAAGATGCTCCCCTACAACCACTGGCTTCTCCTTCACATCTGCCTCCGCATGATAACTGCTGAAGCACGCTGTCCTCCGGCAATTTTTGTCGAGTGATGTTTTCACAGGTTTATGTTGTGTAGCATGCAGGAGAAAGCTGAAGAGGGAGCTGTGTTATGTAATAGTTGGCGTTCAGAGTTCACCCTGAGGCTGCTGTCCCATTGAAAAAAAAAGAGTATTCCTTGCTATTTTTGGACTTAGTTTGTCTATTGTCCCTGGCAACCTGCTTCAATGTCCATCACCTGCTGCAAGAGCTGGTGGGTTTTTTCAGTGTGTCTAAACAGACATGCAAATCTCAGTTCTGACACTCTTTCTGTCTGCACTCTTGCAGTCTTCATAATTGCTGTTATATCAATGATTCTAGGATTTGACAGCACCTAAGCATATTGCGTGTTTTGAAAAACTGAACAAAATCACTTTTTGAGAGTGTCCATGTTTGTGTCTGCAGCCTTCATCTCCCTGCTGGATAACTATGAGAGTGACACCGGAGAGCCAGAAATCGTGACCCCAGAGGAGGTGGCAGAGAACCACAAGTTCCTGGACTCCATCATTCAGACTCCAACTATGAAGGTACCTGTGGGGACGTTTGGAAATAAAACGCTCTCCAAGGCCAATTTCTACTAAATTATTCAAAGAATTTAAAGAATGAATGAGAACTAATTAGAAATTGCACAGTTGTTTAAATATTCATATAATGCAATTAAATGAACTCTGGCAATGATTAAACTATTACTTCTATTACTCTATCTATCTTCTATTAGTCCAACTTCTAAATATTGGTCTATAGGTCTAACAAGACTCTGCTGTTCTGTTCCTGTATCAACAGATATGATATCTCATACATATCTGTTAGTGGCATCAGTGCCAAACAAAGACAACATTGCAACACTTACGGAACAAGAATGCAAATCCAAAACCAGTTTTGCCACCTCACTTTTTGTAAACATGATGGTAAATTCAGCTTTGAGCAGTCTGGAGGGTTTGACAGGTAAAACAAGGCTAAAAGTCTACAGCCATGCTAGCAGCTCTGTAGTTAGTTGGTCATGAAACAAAGTAATGGGCAAATAATTTAAAAAAAAAGTCAGTAGGATGTCATGAATATATGTACCAAAGTTTGTGCCAATTCATCTTGTATATGTTGAAAACTTTGGTATGCTGGTGGCATTAGAGGTAAAGTCAGTGGATCATCTTGTGGGGACCATGATTGTCTGTACAAAATTTTGTGCCGACTCATCGAATACCTGTTGAGACATTTCAGTGTGGACCAAAGTGTCTAAAAATGTAAAAAAAAAAACAACAACATTTAATAGGAGATTCTTGTCTGTTTGCAGATAGCTCATAAATACCTGGTAGAGAAGCACCTCTCTCCAGCGAATGAGACAGAATTCAAGGAGCAGCTGTACAAGATCTGGTTTGAACTTTATGCGAGGAGAGGATCCAGCAGGTGGGTGGAATCTGGCACAGCACCTAAATATAACTTCACCAGTGGAATCTGGCACTTTGATGGTAACGTCTTCAGAAGAAACTGTCTCTGTGTTGCACAAGCAGTCAGCATCACTGTGAGAACAGCTATACTGAAAATGCTTCAGCTTGTTCATGGAGGCAGCCGCTTTTTGTTCAAATTACACATTTCTTAATACAGTTTGGAAATTTCCCTTCATGCAAAGCTGCAAAGTTTAAGAGAGAAAGATTTTTCAGAAACATAACCGACAAAATGCTGTGCCTCTGTCTCCCACCAGGCCAGATTCCTCAGGGTTTGAACACGTGTTTGTCGGAGAGACGAGAGGAAGGCGGACTGTCATCGGCTTTCACAACTGGATCCAGCTCTACCTACAAGAAAAGCTGGGGCACATTGACTACAAAGGCTACAGCGTCAATGCAAATTCACCCCAGGTATCATGTTATGTGTTTCAAGGAAAATAAACCAAAATTGGGAAACAATATATTTTACTGCAAACACTCTGCTGTATCTGTAGTGTATGTATAACATGGGATAAACATTATTGTATTTTTCAGGTGTTTCAAAATATGTTCAAGCTTGCTTTTTTACCTGAGAAAGACTGTGTTTGTTTTAATGTTTTGTCTCACACAGTTATAGATCTCTAACAGCCAACTTCTAAAATGTCCCCATCCAACATTCATACCCATATATTTGACAAATCTCTCATCCCATCGTTTCTCATCTGCTCCATTCCCCTCGAGTTGACTTCTCTCTCTGCGGTCTTGCTCTCGCCAACGTTCTTACACACTGTAGAGAAACCTCACATCCAGCTATGACCAAGTTTCTCTCACCTTTTGTGGAGCTCTTTGCAGCTCCTCTTGAACACAAATTTTGGGATATTAGCCTGTTGGTCATGCTTATGTTGATGTACAGACATTATCCAAGGCTAATGTTTAGTAAACTAATCAAAAAAGTTATATGATCTGTGCACACATTTTTTAATAATAAATTTATACTTTGAGACAGTGCATCATTTTCATATTCTATTTTGCATTTTGCAATATTCGTCCATCTCCTGTGTAGCCTCTTGTAGTCCTGCATTTCAAATAATCTGCATGGTACATTTGACCTAAGGGACACAATTTTGTTTGATATTAAGTAATGTGTATGTGGAGACACATTTTCACCAGCTCCCAAATCTAGTTTCAGTGATCAGTACTACAACTCACAACTGCAACTCACTACAACTGCTCTTAGTGTGTGTTACTTTTGCATTAGAGGTTATAGATGATAAACATAAAAATACTAATTGTAAGCCAAACCTTTGACTTACTATGTCAAGATTATGAGATGAGTTAAAAAGTGAAAAAGCACAAGATAAAAAGTCAAACTCCTGCTTCTTCCTCCATCCTTCACCATCCTTTTCTCCCCTCTTTCATCACTTGCCATTTCTCTTTTTCTCCCTCACTGCAGCCCGATGAGAACAAACACATCCTGGCGCTACAGTTCAGCTGGAAGAACGGTATAAAGCCTAAGGGCAGCATCTTCATCGGCGTCAGTCCTGAGTTCGAGTTCGCCCTCTACACCCTCTGTTTCCTCACTTCACCCAACGAGCGTGTCAAAGTCCAGTTCAGTTTCTACGATGTGGAGATTGTTTGCCACCACTACAACCAAAAGCATATAGGCACCACTTACCCTGTACTCCTCAAGTACCAGAACCCTCAGTAACTTGACAAGACATCAGTTTGAGAACTTCTCCAACTCTTGAGCTTGCATACAAAGTGTCACAGGTATTGTTGTTGTCTTTTTATTTTAGATAAAGATACAATAAAACCTTACAAGACCCAGTTGTTGCATTTGTTTTTATTTTTCTCACATAATGACGTGTCTTTTGGGAGTCTGTTAAAGGACATATAAAGTGATATATAAGAGACATATACTCTCAAAAAGGAATGATTGTCAGCACATAAATTGGAAGATACTGTATGTATCTCAGTCAGTTCCTTTCTTTCTTTTACAGCAGGAATCACTGTGCAAGAGGAGAGTAAACAAGTTGAAATAGATTATTTTCAGTTCCTTATCTTTATTATCTTATGTTGAAGCTGAACATCTTACATGTGGCAGGTAAATTGTCATTCTCCTCATTATTTGGTTTGGTTCCAGTAATCTGCTCATTCAATATTCTGCTCATATATTTATATATATTCATGTCACATCCAATCCAAAACCAATGGGCTTCAAAATAGTTAATAGGTGTATATACACAGCTTGTGTTAGACAGTATGACATGGGCTGATATTTTCTACCCAATTTTCCCTGTGATATGCTGTGTTTGATGCTTGGGTTCAAAGATGTTTTAAAATCAAGAATCAGACATTTGTTCCAAGACATCTGCATATACATTTACAGTTCCAGAAAACAGTAAAATAAACCGTGATAAATGATGGATAACTGACTCTATTTTAATTGTTTTAACTAATTCTGTTAGATATGTTTTAATAATGGTCATGGTTGTTTCACTCAGTATCAAAAGGGGGCGGTAGAGGGTTTGTTGTGACCATTGACGTCAATCGTTTTGCGAGCAAGACATGCGTCAAGCTAGAAAGGATGAAGAAGAAACTGACCGGATTTGGTTTCATAATAAAAGCACCTGAAATGTATACTTTATGGAAAAAAGTTCTTCGTGAGGAAAAAATGACTGAATAAACAGATTAGTAATCATGCAGGCTAATTATTAATCCATTAAAGTTAACTTAATATATTAGCAGCGATGGTCTCCAATATGGATTTTATTAAACATGCTAACAGGAAGTCTTGTGTTGACCGCTGACGTTACTGTAACTTGACAACAGTGTGAGCGCAGGGAGAAACAGGTTTTTTTTTTTTCATTGTGGCGTGAAAGGATTCAGTTTACAGCCTGTACTGTTATATAATTTCGTTTTCGTTTGGTGTCTCGGCGGCGTGAAGCTTCTTCTGTTGCTGATTTAACAGCCCTTTAAACCGGAATGACCGAACCGAGCGCCCGATATCAGCAGGTATGGAAACATCGATTATTAGCGGAAGATTTTAACATGACACTTAGCTGTTATTAACAATGTGAGGCTGATCCAAAGAAGCTCACAATCACCCAGGTGTGTTGGTGTCACCCCCCTGAAATTCCTATTAAACAAAGCTGGATGTTATTGTTATCTATTTTTGCGATTAACCTGTTTATTTTCATCGGTTAAAGCAGTTTTTTTTTAACAGCGCGCTAACTAGCTAACGTTGTACTAATGCTAGCTTACGCCTCCTTGTTAGCTCTGTAGTTCAAGCTAACGTTACATGATGTCAACCTGTTCGGGCGTTATTGTGGGTGTCAGCTAACAATGTGCTAGCTGATTAGCATTGTTTGATTGTAACGGCAAAAAAGTGTAGTTTAATTGAACTAAAGCATGCGAAACACTAATGTTTGGCTAGCACATGACCTGCAGCAGTGGGTGTGTTAGCAGGTCATCTAGCTTAACCATTAAATCCGCCGGCTAACCTGCTTAGCTCGGTTACTGCAGGACAGACGGGACCTATTATTACTTCTTGATTATTTCCTGTGAACAATTATGCTATTAGTTCTCCTTAAAGAGGAGAGAAACAGTCTAGAGTGACACAGTTACTTCAGTTGAGTTTTTTTTGTGTTGAGCTAAACAGCTGTTTTATTTTAGTCCAAGTAAATTCATTAATGTATTATTTGGAAGGAGGATGTTATGAATCCTTCATATGTGGTAAAGCATGCCTGTAGACAAACTCAATATTTTTGCATGTTCGTGTGATCTGACTGTCTAAATGCAAGTAATTGAAGTTAATGAATTGTAATTATCTCTTTGGAAATGTTCCAGTTACATGTGACCACTGTCCCTGTCTTCTCTATAATCTTATGAATTTGCAGTTGTTTAACAGGTCCTTTTATAGGTAATGATAAGAAAACACCACACCACACATCAAAGACAAACAAAGGTGTTAACCTATAATTTGTACCTCTGCAAACCCAGTGTTGCAGACTCACTATTTGGTATTTGGCACCATCTCTGTGGCCTTTCTGGAAACTGATACTCCTGTTAAGTGATCAAACAGGCTTTGTTAAAAAAAAATCTAGTTTAGCTGAATCAGGTTTAGGGACTAACTGAGTCTGGTTTCTGTGTCTGAAGCGACAGATGAAACTGCAATTAGGTGTTTTTAATTGATCCTTGCTCAGATGTTTCCTACTTTTCAGTGAGAGAAAGAGATAAAAGGAGAAATGAGAAATACATTGTGGTTGGTGCTCATTTCCTCTTTATAATGCCCATATGGGCTTGAGAAATGTTTTTTGATGTGGTTTCCATTCCTCTTCTCTGGTCATTTTATTCCTGCTTAGTTTGAGTTATTTTATGTAGGCCAGGGTGTTGTGCTAATCATTCAACACAACACAGGAAGTTAGAAGCTTCTTTACGTAAAAGCATCTATTAAAAACGGAGTTAGTGTTTGTACCAATGCATTGTAGCCTGAAAATGAACCAGGAATTGGTTTCTATCCCCCCCACAGCTGCCCAATGAGGAGGACCCAGAAGGGAGTCCACAGGTAGCAGCTGATGCTCCACCACCATACAGCAGCGTCGCAGCAGACAATGCTGGTAAGACCGGGACTCATCCAGATATTTCTCTGGTACTGAGGTCATTTGTAATGGTGGCATACTGGGGAATCATATTTTTGTTGGTCTGCACAGTATGGGGTTTCGTATTGATATCTCTATAACTGCAGTGTACACTTTGTCACTTGTCAGTCATTTTATAGGTAAAGGCAACACATAGGTGAGAAGTAAATGCTTCCTATAGGGATGTTCTGATCAAGTTTTTTTGGCCCAGATCTCGATCCAAGTACTTTAAAATTGGGTATCTGCCAATACCAAATCCAATACTTTTTTCACAAGCTTCTTGACCACATACTGATGTTCCTGATTCAAAACTATAAGATTGATCAGCTTAAGTTATTGATGATATGTGAATAAAAGTTTAACGGGGAGAATTTGACTCCTAAAAGTGACGTGAAGTGATCCATTAGAGAGATCTCACTCTGTTGGAATCGTTGGAACTACAAAAAACCAAAATACAAAAGGAGAGATAGCTAATTTGTCTCAGGATGTAAGACCAAATACACAGGCTTCTCTCTTTTAAGAAGAGATTTTCAGAAGGCCACTTTATTACTTATAATTGACTCATATATGTTTCACAATTAAACATATTTGCCGTTATGCCATGTCTGTCTATATGAAATGAGAATTTGTATGAGTAAACCTCCTGCGTCTCTGTTTGAAACTGTGCTGTTTCTTCTTCAGCCTACTTTGACTACAAGGAAGACGGAGTTTTCCCCAAACCTCCGTCATACAACGTAGCGACTACGCTACCTTCCTATGATGAAGCAGAAAGAACCAAGGCTGAGACTAATGTTCCCCTGGTAACTGGAAGAGTGAGTGTCTTTTTTTCCTTTTTGCCTGTGGTCACATTCAGTATGCACACTCATACACACACACACACACGCAAACTGTAGCTTGTGCTCAAACACTTCCTGTGTTGTCTGCAAGGCAGGAAGTGCTTAGCGCCTTGCTCTGGAAAGTTTTTTTTTTTTTTGCTTTGTCTTCTGAACTCTGTATATGAACTCCATATCTGACTGTATCTCTTTGTTTTTCCTACATGAACTGTCGGCCTTTATTACTGGTTTCAACAACAGAATTTTTTTCTTATCACTCATGTTAAAGGGCAGTTAGGGACGAATAAAGGTTTATCTTATCTTAGTAATATTTTTGCACATTATGACCACAGTCTGCCTCACAAGCGCTCACAGATGCCAGTCTTTTTCTGAATGCTTCAGTCTCCCAGCTCCCCTGAACTGCCATCTGTGCACTTTGCACCTGGATTTGTTCTCCCCGAGTAAATATCAGTGCAGCATTTAAAACATGGAGGGAGCTTCAGACATTTTCTGTAGTGATACGTAGAGTTTTGGCCAGATATTTAACCCGGTATTTTAAGATAGCCTCAGAAGCAAATTATGTTATGGGTATGTTTTATGACTTGCTACTGCTGGCTCAAACAGTGCCACTGGAATTAAATGTTGGTTGGACATACTAAAAATTATGATATACAGCCTCGGGATTTATCTCTGTATGAGTGAAATTTCCATTTTCAATTTACCATCAAAAAGTTGTTGATGTATAATATTATTTTAATAACTATTTTTCTTAATCTGAGCATGGTGAGGTAGGTTAACATCTGTGTGCTTTTATGATCACAAAACATTTGTCTGTGGGAAACCCTTTCCCTATCCAGTTATTATGTAGTTGTCCTTTTATTTACAAAGGGCAAAGCACACCTCATCTTCTCCAGCATGCCATTAACTTGATTTCAATGCGTGAGGGACTGTTTGAAAAGGACACCGGTAATCTAACCTCCCGTGTGCAGGCTTGTCACGAGCAGCTCATACAGGATCTCTGAGGTTTTCTGTCTCTGTCAGCAGCAGCAGAAGTTCATACACACCTGATGTACATTTAAAAACCTGTTGTTTCTGTTAAACATTGAATGGAAAACTAAAAAGAAAGTAGAAACTATAAAATGACAGCTCTTGCAAATTTCCCCACTGAGGGACGAATAAAGGTTTATCTTATCTTATCTAACATATCTGACCTCTAGTGGTCACTGTGATACCTGACTGCATGTGGGGCCGCCCTGTTTGATTGTTGGTGTTGTGTTTCTCTGCCACACACTGCCCTGCGCTCAGCAGCAGCCTCAGCACAGGGAACGCCTGGAGACTTTTGACGATGTAATTCGCAGTTCACTGGAGGTAACTGGGAGGAGTGGGAAGAGAGTGTATGATGAGAGGAAGTGTATTTGGTCCTGGTTTGGTGTAACACAGATGTCCCTACAGTGTTTATGTAGTCTGTACCCCACCCTTCTTGTATGTTTGTGTATTTGGAGTGCAAGCTAGTGCTTAGTTGATTAGAGCTACTGGTGCTCCTGATAGCCTACACAGAACTCCAGACCTTTGGGTAAAGTGACAATAATAGTAATTAAATGGGCTTGCTGTGTTGTGATGGTTCCATTGGTCTGTTGGATGTTTGTGTTGTATTTACTCTCTGTTGTCAGCAAAGCTTACCCTTGTAAGCAGGTGCTTACCCGTGCTTCATCACAACTCACTTTAATCTCAGTCACTACATTGTAGAATTTCAAAAAACTTTCAGAAAACACGCCATTGCAAATTGGTTTCTTTATTAAACTGATTGATTTAATTGAAAATAGTTTCACATGAGTAAAGTAAAGCCCTGGAAAGCTCTGCTAATGCCTTGTTGTGCTGTGGTGAAACTGTTGGAGTGCTTAAATAGCTTGCTTTTTTTTGCTTATTCCATCACAGGATGAAGACTTTGTGACCAGAGACGACTTTGAAGATGCCGATCAGCTGAGGATAGGAAATGACGGCATCTTCATGCTCACTTTTTTCAGTTAGTTACTCAATTAACTGTTGTTAATTTGTTTCTCTGTTTCTCTCTTTTCTGTAATTAGTGAAACTTTTTTTGATGACATGTCTAACTCTCTTTCCCCTCCATCCTTTGTTCAGTGGCATTCCTGTTCAACTGGATCGGTTTCTTCCTGTCTTTCTGTCTGACCACCTCAGCAGCTGGCCGCTATGGGGCCATCTCAGGCTTTGGCCTCTCCCTCATCAAATGGATCCTCATAGTTCGGGTATGTCAAGGAGACCACACATACAAACACAGACATAAAATGTGTTTCTTTTTTGTATGTGCAAACAACTCAAAAGCCCCAAACACAACTCTGGTATTTTAATGTTGTGTCTGTAGTGGTTGGCTTGTTGGCGCTGCACCATTTCCTCAAAGATCTCTTTTAAACGGCGCTTCTTTCTTCATTCATTTTTACAATGCAGGAGTCATTTGAGTGAAACCAATGCAGGCCATATTTATTCTAACCAGGCATCTCTTTTGTTCTGTTGGGTTTCTAGTTCTCCACATACTTCCCTGGTTACTTTGATGGACAGTACTGGCTGTGGTGGGTGTTCCTGGTTTTGGGTAAGTAGCCAACCTCTGAACTGAATCCATCAAATGGTTTTGTCTTGCTTGTGACACATTTCTGCTCTGTGGACATCCACTGTAGCAGTGCTGAGGTGTCATATGTTACAGAATAGTTACAGCAGATAATTAACTGTAATAATCCTGTTATTATGATTGTTTGAATTCATTATTTCAGTGCTACCTTTGCCATTCAGTGCATGTTTATGTGTTGGTTTTTGTTCTATTTTCATCAGAGTTCATATTGGTTAACCTAAGAACCCAGTAAGAGGACCTAGTCACATTTAAAACAGCTACTTAGCTAAGTATAACATGAGGTTATTGTGTTGTTCCCTAAAGCTCTTCTACTTGTGTCTCACTGTCCCCTTTTCTTGCCCCTCAGGCTTCCTGCTCTTCCTTCGAGGATTCATCAACTACGCCAGAATCCGCAAGATGGCCGACACCTTGTCCACCCTGCCCCGCACCCGCGTCCTCTTCATCTATTGACCTCACAATCAGCTTCCATCATCAATATTTTTCACTCCTTATCAGTGAGACATACTGTCTGGCTTTATCCAATCAAAAAGGAAGAAAAGAACTTTTTTTTTTCCCTCTGCTTGACATGATTTGGACAATACGACATCTATTTTCCCCTCTTGGTGTAAAAATTGTGAATGCTGAGAAATCTGTAAAACCCTTCAGTTGTTATTGGTGAACTGTCAAGTGCTATTTGCATTTATGAAGTGTGTGATGTATAAATTAATGCCTTATTTACTGTATTACTGTCTGTTGGTAGCAGCGGCATGCACTGTTCTCCTGTGTAGCCATCAGGGGGCAGTCTTGTGTTACTTTTCACCAGTCTTCTATCTGATGAGGTCATTTGTATAGAGAGGTGGTTCTCAGCCCAGGGGTCAGTGGGTAGTTTTGGGGTTGATTTATGCTGTGTGAAATAATATATTTCAGTACTAATTTAATGTGTTTTAAACCTTTCTGACCAATATTTTTTGTCCCTTGTGAAATAATATATAATTGAGGTAATAGACTAAAAAGGGAAAATTACTTTTTTTGGGTTCAGGGGTTGAAAAGATTGAGGACCACATGTATAGAAGTTCAGGGGCTGGGTTTCCCCATTTGTTTTCCTCATGTATTTTTAATTGTCCACTCTTACACACACTGTAATCCGGAATAAGTTTCCATATATATGATACATGTAAGTCAGCAGAGAGGTAAAGCTGCAGGGACATCCAGGGCAGACAGGAGCAGAGCTTCTTGGCCAGGCTGGGGATCATTGCCTGTATTGCCAGATGTAATTTGGAAACCCTGCCCTATGAAGATCTAGGGATATATTAAAACAGAGCAGAGATTTTCTTTTTCTCTTTGACGTTGAGATGAAATATTAAGAGTCATTCTTTTTATGTTTACCCTCATTCTAGTGGAAGTGGAATGATTATTTTTTATTGCAAGAATTTTAAGTATCTGGCTTGGATAATGTTTGGAATTAAAGTGGGAAAAGTACATTTTGGTGTTGAGCTGTTTATCAAATGGCGATAAGCTTCCAGAGAAAATATCACATGACATCAATGCCGTCTTAGTTGTGCTAGTTATTCAGGTTGCAGGATACCACTTCCTCTCAGCTGGCTCACCACAACAACCTGAAATTATAGTGCTCTGTCATCTAGTCTGACATCAGAGAACTGTTAAGAGCTATTTCTATCATTGCTGGATTTTATTAAACTTGCTCATTTACATACTAACATTTCAGTCCACTTGTTTCATGCTGTTGCTTCAGAGGAGGCTCAAGTGTGTCTTGACTTCAGGAAAAACTGAAAGCAAAGTACTTAAGAAGAATTACAAGATTTTCCCCTCTAATGAGCATTAAGACTTTTGAATGTGTTTTTTCTCCCAAAAAACTGGAGAGATATATCAAGAACTTTGAGGATTTATATTCTATCGGTGGATAATACATTGTTTTAGACTTAAACTGAGTTTGAACTCATCCTCACCCTCATGACCTTGCTGGACCTAAATCTAAAAACATAGTCTACCATGTTTAGTATTTTACAGTGTGGTTGGTGTGGAGGCTTCAGAAAGGTGGAGATCCTGCAGCCAGAAGAGGAAGCCTCGCTGACCATGATGTTCAGTTTCTGACATGAGACATGCTTTTAGCCATGCTAAATTTAACACGCATGAGATGTGTGTGTGTGTGTGTGTGCATGAATCAAGATGATATAGCGATGGTGGCTAATTATACATGTCAGCGGTGTTTTTCATGTAGTTGGAACAGGAAGTGAAGGTCACCCCACCTGGAAGACATGTCACACCAACTGAAACAGTCTTTGGTTTCAGTGGAAACTTTTACTGTCACAGCGTCACATCATGTCGCTCGTGTCTCCACCCCAACCTTTCTGGATATTGGCCTCTAGTGGTGCACAGCTGATATGACACTGGCTCCATTCGGGTCATCTGTCACGGGGCACAAGAGAGGAAACTTGCAATTCACTAAAATGATTATTTTACAGCACTATTCCCAAGAGCAGAGCATAGAAGCGGAGCAAACCAGATTTTCATGCCAAAACTTTTTAGAGGTGACAGGAAAATGAATGTGACACAAACTTGCTGCAAACTGAAGGGCACTTGTTGAATGTTGGTTGACATTTTTAACAAATGTTTTTTTTTCCTATGTATGAATGTTCCTCATTTTATACTTCTAAGTTGTTGCCCAACTGGTGCTTGTTGAAAATCAGATTTCCTAAAGCCATCTCTTCTTTTGCATTGTGCACTCTGGAAAAACAGAAACAGCTGTTACAGATGTTCAGTAGCTCTGGGCTGAAAATGTGAACTTCAAACTGTCCGGGCTTAAGAAAATTTAAAGATTATTTTTTGTCCAAATCTTGGATTTTACATGGCACAAATTCCCTGTAAAGGCAGGAGAGTAGAAAAGGGCAAAGGTCATATGCCAGATCATCAACACTGGTCCACTGAACCACCATGTCACCAGATGACCTTGGAATAAACAAACTTCATTTTGCCAGGTGCAGGCGAGTTTAACCGCTGACAGTGTTTTCAGCTGTAAATTCTGGCAAAGCACACAAACAACAAAATTCCTTATCATCCACATCTTACACAAATTCAGCCTCGGCCCACTCGAATCCTGCTGTAACGTCATTCCTCCTCTGCTCCAGCAGGGTCACCCGGTGCAGGTGTTCTTGTTATCCAGATGTCATTCATAAAATAACTCCATTGTGCCAAGAGCTGTCTGTGTCTTGTCAGCTGCCCTCGATTTACAGAGACGGAAGTATTTCTTGGAGTAATTGATGGGAATTATGTGTGCTAGCCAAGCGCCTGCACTGCTCGCATGTTTTAGCTATCAAAAGATAAGAGGAGGCTTTTTGATTTACAGAGAGCCTGGGAGTGAGCCATCTTTCCAAAAAAGACATGCTTTACTTCTCTGGCTTCTGTTAGACAGACTTTTTGTGCATAGACAATTTGAATTCGTTATGTCTCGGAAAGAAGCCTGCTGTCTGAAACAATAGGGAGACTGGGATTTTTAAACTGCTTTTTCCTATAAACATGACCAGAGGTTGTGTTTTATATGACTATTTCAACAGGTAAATATTAGACTGCAGGCTAGTTTAATTGGCAAAGAATAAATATGTACTTTTTCTGGTCAAATTTTTAAATATATATATATAATAATTATGCAATTTACCTAACTTAAGTGCAGAATAAAAGAAGCACTGAGTGAGTAAATTGGATGTAAAAACAAATCCAGATACTATTTGAGAATGAACCTTTCTCACAGTAGTAACATAGTAGGAAAAGCACAGGCGTTATTAATAACTAACAATACTTTTAGTGATACAGAAAGACAAATTTTGATAAAACGTATTGTTCAGACTTAAAGCAATAGTTTGACATTTCATGGAGTTTGCCTCCTTGTTGAGAATTAAATGAGAAGATGGATACCACTAAAACCACTTGCTTGTGAGAGACTGAGTCTTTCCAGGATGAACCTTTCATACCCAATCATGATACTATCACCTGTTACCAATGAACCTGTTTACCTGTGGAATGATCCAAACAGTCTTTTGTTGCTCCTGTCCCAACTTGTTTGAAACATGTTGCTGCCATCAAATTCAGAATAAGCATTATTTATAAAAATCAACAAAGTTGATGAAGTCAAATGTAAAATTTATTGTCTTTGTACCGTTTTCAACTGAGTATATGTCAAAAAGGGTTAGCAAATTCTCATATTCTGTTTTATCGATGTTTTACACAGCCTCACAACGTTTTTCGAACTGGTGTTGTTAAAAAGAGCACGAATCAAAAAAGAATCGCTCCTACAAATTTGCATTTTAAAATCAATGAATAAAAAGAAAAAATGTTGCAAAAAAAGCACCAGCATGTAGTGCTAATAAGAGATCCAGGGGGCACTGTTCAGTACAAATGGAGCTCAGGCTTTGAGAGCTTTCTCAGAAGGGCAAATGGTGGAAGAAGTGAAGGGCCGCTGGAAAAATCACTTGTAACATGTTTATCGTCCTCGCTAAGACAAAGATAGATAAAACATTTGGCTTTAAAAAGATCCATTCTGCTAACTGGAAGGGGTTTCTGGGAAATGTGGTCTGAGATACAAGAGGGCAAAAACACACAACTAGTGTGATTTGGAGGCTGATGATCATCTCCACCAACTATTTATAGCTAGATATTGAAATTGATTTTCTTTTAAAAATGATATGAGCAGATGATGACGAGAAACACTGATACCAGTGCAGACGTACTGGTGCAAACTTTTTGACTTCATCTTTATTTATTGAGAGTCAGAACATCCTACCGGAGAATTCCCATCACCTTAGACAAACTGCAGTCGGTCGGAGCCTCCTGCTGTCAGTCTGAGTTTCACATGGGAGGTTCCCCAGGATGTGGGGAGGATGTGGGTTGCATCCAAATGATATGTCCTTCTTCTGTGTGTGTGTATGTGATTGGGGCAGGGGGTGGGGTGTTATCATTGATGTGTGAGTCATCCTGACCCTCCCCTCCTCTCCCAGCACTTCATGTGGCGTGCATGTGCGTATTGGTGTGTGCGTCCCGTAGGCAACGTGTGTTTACGTTGCGTGGACGTCTGCATGCTTCTGTGAAACAGGCTGTGTCTGCATTGCATGTGTGTTTTTTTTTACATGCATGTGTGTCATGACGATTGGTGTGAGCATCCCTGTGTGTGTGTGTGTGTGTGTGTGTGTGTGTGTGTGTGTGTGTGAGGTTGGTAAAACAGTGGTGAGTCATCCACAGGCCAGCATTGCCTGTTACCATGGGTCACACACAGCAGGTACCCCACCTCCCCATGTAATCCTTTCTTTTTTACCCACCTCTCTTCCTTATCCTCTTCCTCCTCTTCCTCCTCCTCCTCCATCTCCTCCTCTTCTTTTTCCTCTCTGACTCACAGATGACTCCCCCACCACCACCACCACCAATGACATCACCACCCCCTCCCTAACACTTTGTTGTGGTGAATCATACTGTACGTCGAGATTTTTTTTCTGCTCCCGTCTTCAGCCAACCAGCAGGGCAAAACCTGAATGTCACCCGTTCATTCATGAAATCAGACTCAAGTCGCTCAAGTATTTATCTCTGACTAATGTGACGGTTAGGTAGGCAGGTTAGTGATGTCAGCCAACATATATACAGTGATGTAATCAAAGGGATGAGACACACTAAAACGGATATTCTGGTTACATTCAGAGGAAGATAAATGCAAACACATTATTCTGCTTTACCACAAGGAAGATTTAGGGGAATTCTGCACTTTCATACTCAAGCTCATACTATAGATGCAATTTTTATGTCCCTGTCTTGTGCTGAAAGTGCACTTACTGATAAGATTAGCCTCTATAGTCTATAGAGTCAGATGTGTTGAAGGTGGGAGCTGCTGAAAGGTTAAACATCTCCAAAGATGGAGGCTGGAGTTTTTGAGCACTAGCAACAAATGATCCCTTAGACACAGAGATATTGAACTAAGCAAGGCTAAACCTCAACCTCTAATGACTTCCTACCTGTCTCTTTCATTAGTAGGACTAATAGTATAATTCACGAATTATAATAATTCACCTGAACTATCACTTCACTAGTAATCAGGATATATTATCTATCCTGGATAACTTACTTGGTTGCGTTTACAATTGTCAAATACGATGCACAGTAGTCTGCATGTTAGAATAAAATGTACATCAAAGGCCAAGACAAGAGCTCTCTATGGGCTTCCCCGTCACTGTTCACCATAAATGCATCATATCAGGATTTTGCAACTGTCAAATGCTTTTACTGTATTTCTGGTCATCATCCATTGACAGTAATGCAATGCTATCACATCTCCCCCTTTAGTTTTCTTGCTGGGTGGCACTATTCAGTCTATAATATGAAAAATGACCCTTGTTTCTCACTTTACCTCCGCAGACTGCTGACGAGTTGAGTCGCCGCGGACGTTTCTGAATGTCACAAAACGCCTGTGTTATTAACGGGCAGGACGTGTGTGAACGCTTAACAAGATGCAGCAGACGCAGAGAGAGGCGAGTTTAATCCGTGACTTCATCCTGTAGTGATGTCAGTGATGAGAGGCTGAAGTCACCTGGCCTTTTTGTCTTCACACTATTCTGCCTATAAGACTGTGGATTGTTGGTTAGAAGCAAAAATCTTCCCTCTGCTCCTAATGTCTTTTTTCTATTGTAAATCTACTGTGATAGTACATGTCTATTCTATTCCAATGTAATGAACTAACTATTACATTCTATTCATCACTGCTATCTATTAAAAAATTATCATGCTGAACTGGACAATATAACTTGAATTGCATGTTTGACTTTGACACCTCAAACAAACTTCCTGTCAACTAACTCACACTTCAGCCAAATATGCTCATTACATTCGTCACCAATTTCAGTTTTTCTTATCTGCTTTCTCTGGTGAGCCTTCATTGTATAAGTACTGATCATTTACTTCTACTTCCCACTGCAGAATTGTGTTATACTCTATTGTTTTGTACTGCATTATTGTACCAAATGCATCATACTCTGCTGGTGTGACACAGTTTGTGTTCGTTCTGCTGGTGTGAATCCACCTGCTGTCTCTCTCTCTCTCGGCTTACAGGGATTTTTGTGAATGGAGACTGGCTGTGCTATGACGGGAGGATGGGTGAATGGGAGGGATGGAGGGACGTGCGTGGCGAGGGAGGGAGGGAGGGAGGGATGGAGGCTACGTCACATTACGTTTCCGCAGTGCATCAAGGGAACTGGTCTGTCTGTGACTCATACTGTCAAGATGGGGAGGGGAGGAGGTGATGGAGAGGTGATGGAGAGGAGAGAGAGAGAGAGAAGGGCAGAGGGAGGAGGAGGAGGAGACAGAAAGGAAGAGGATGAGGAAGAGAGAGAGAAGGAAAGGAGGGGTCTGGTCTTTTTTTGTCCTACCTTTCCTTTTTTTTCCTTTTCCATCGCTCCATCCCCCATCAGTGATGTAATACAGGTGACCTATTCATCACAGGGAGGAAGTCTTCCTCCTCTTCCTCTTCCTCTCCTCTCCTCTCATTTTTATCTCTGCCTCTCCTCCCTCCCTCCCTCCCTTCCTCTCTCCTCGCTCAGCTGACTGGCTGAATGCATGAATGAACAGGCCTCTCTCCTTTTATTGCGGTGGGGGAGGGGATGACACAGGAAGCCATGAGGCAGACGCAGAGCAGGAGAGGAGGAATGAATGAGTGATAAAGAAGAAGGAGAGAGAGGAGGAGGAGAGAGAGTTCCCATGGCATCTGAGCAGATACACACTGACTGCTGATCTCATCCTTTACGTGTGAAGCTGTAGCTATTGTCTGTCTGTCTGTGCATGTGTGTGTGTGTGTGCAGGCGCCTATGTGCGTAATGTATGAATGGATGCAGCCTTGTTTCATTCATTGAGAAATCTATGTGCACATTCTGGGCCTCTGTCTGGCAAAGACACGTCCTCTCTGTGTCACCTTAACCTGCTTTACGCAAACATTTATGTATGAATGTAGGTAAAAATATGGATACAGTGAGCTAATTAAATCAGGTCAATCTCCACATGTATCTAATGCAACAGGGTCATATTTTCCCATATTGCCATCAACTTTGCATTCATGATGGAAGGTGCATCTCTTACTGTAAACCAGTGTTTGGTGACTCTAACGGCGTAGTGCTCATTAAAATGTTCCTTTCAAAGAGGAATGAGGGTCTGCAGCATGTTCAGGTCAATATCTTAATAATCATAATGGATGACCAGGCTTTTTTCAGTAAGGGTCTCCTGAGGATCCCAGGCTTCAATGTCCTCTTTTAAATCTCATCTGAAAACCTATATTTATATAAAAGCCCTCTTATAGTTAACAGTATTTCATCTTCTCCTACTTGCACTATTCCTGTTCTGCTTGTTTTTGCCTTTACCTATGATTATATAAAAGTGTAAGCCTGCCTTCTTTTACTGTTTTGACTGCATAATCTGTTTTCAAAGCATGTTGTAACTGTGTTTTGAAAGGTGCTATATAAATAAAGTTATTATTATCATGAATCAGATGAAAACTTTGTATCATGTATGTACATATTTAAAATGCATTTTTTGTGTTTCACATGGCCCAGGCAAGTAGAAATTTCCATACCCAAGTGCTAAGTAAGCAATAATACACTTCAAGGTTCTCAGATAAAAACAATATTTGACAGAGCAGAGGCGAAGGACAGTGATGTAAAGCACATGTTTCCTCTGCTGAGTCTGTTATTTTTTATATCAGCACATCTCTGTGTGCAATATCGGCCTTATACCATGGACTCACAGACAAAAAGAGAAGCTGCCAAACTGTAGTGTAGCGACGAACCCACAGAGAATGACAGGGGCCAAAATCTACACTAATCAATGTCCATCTTATTAACAGTGAAGAAAGATAGCTCTTTATTTTGTGTATTTTCTGCTCATTGTTTCAGTTCTTCTACCCACAGCCTTACTGTTTTGGTTCAGTCTTTTTCAACCTGTCTTCCAGATGCATCCACAGCTGCAGTCATAATCATAAATCCTTTGTTTGTAACCTGCCCACTAAACAACAAAGTTAATGACTAGCTGGTGAACACAGTCAAGCATTTAGCAACCTTGTGCACTTACTTGGAGCTGTGTTAAAACTGTTAACTGGACATATGCTTGAGTTGGTTTTATTTTAAAAGACACCTGCCAGGCAATCAGGCATGAATATTTTCTGTGGCCATGGAATAAATTATTCAAAGTTTATCCAGCCAGCTTTTAAAGGAGTTTCACAGGATCTAGAAAAGCAGAATAACCTAAAACATGATCGAAAAGAACCACAACTGGAAGGATCCGGTTTTAAATTTGACAAATAGTAAGTGTTTTTGCAGTGAATGTTGAACATCTTACACTTCAATAATTGACACTAGTGGACTTTTGGACATAAAAAATAAGGTTAGATGTTTCTTTCACATGCGAGTACAGACAGATTTACTTCTTTTTTCAGTCGAAGCCTGACCAGGGAGGCAACATATGCAAATAGCTATAAATAGATATGTAACACTGGTAACGGACTGTAAACTGTAGCCTGGCGTCTGTTCATGTCTATCTAAAGTATGCACAGTGCTATATGTAGTACGCATGTGTGCACTGACTGTATGTATATTATGTCCATAGCTGCCATATAGACCATATGTATGAGTGTGCGTGCTCGTAGGTGCGTGTGTATGTGTGTGCACGCTCATTGCCAGTCATCAGACCCTGGTTGTCTCTGCCTCCACCTTGTATGAGTCAGAGCTGCAGTACAGTGTGGGAGGGGCTGGGATTGGATATCCTGCTGGTGGCTCGTCCACACGCACGCACGCACACATGCATGCACACACACTTTAGTATTATCATACATGTGAGGACCCACAGTGATGGAATACAAATCCCAAACCTTTAGAAGTGAGGACCAGCCAGAAACCCGCTGTGAGGGTCTAAAAGTCAAACTGGTTGTAGATTAGATGGAAAAGGACACACATGAATGTATGCACATGGAGACAGACACACACACACACACACACACACACACACACACACACACACACACACACTCCCTATATGCAGAAAGACATATGAGGAGAGAAACAGCCATATATATGTCTGCACTTAACACACATGAGCACACATACATACAGTCCACAGACTCACACACACACACAAACACAGCATGCTGTCACATCCGGCCCTGCGCTCCACAGCGTGGCCTATAATTAGCTGCCTGCAAAGCTGACTGCCTAGAGATGAGATGAGCTAACCAGAGAGAGAAGGAGAGGAAGAAAAGGAGATGAGCTAACCACATGGAGGTAGATGCTCCTCCACTGAGAGAAGAGGAAGAGGAGGATGGAGGAGGAAAAAATGTTGAGAGGGAGGGACGGTATGGAGGGAGAAATATCCACATGAAGGTGAAGCCACATACAGTATGATAGAGGAGAGATGGAGCACATTCACAGGAATTTATCCAAAGTGTGTTACAGTACCATGGGTGCACACACTCTCAGTGTGGGTGGCCCCAGCAGGGATTAAACACCAAACCCAAGCAGTGACACACACTCGTCCTCAACCCATTCAGCTATATAAGACAACCAAATAAGGGATTGGAGATGTGCATGTGTGTGTGTGTGTCTTCCTCTGCACAACCTCTGGAGCAGACTGGAGCATTTTTATGAATGGGGCTCCGGCAGCCAGAGCGGTAAAGTATGTCAGAGCACTATAATGAGAGCTGCGATGGTCTCTTAAGTAGCACGATTTCATCTGTATAACAAAAGTAGGCTTGAGACTCGGCTGTGAATGAATGAGTCAGGATCGACGTAACCCGGCTACATCGGCACTGTAGGCAGGAGGTAGGGAGAAAGAGAGAGAGAGAAGGAGAGAGGGAGGGGTTTGTGTATGACTCATACTCTCTCCTCTCTCATTGTCACTCCACTGCAGTAGCATTGGAGGACTTCTGGCCTGCTGTGGGCTCTCCCTCCTTTATCTCCATCTCCCTGTCTGCGTCTCCACCGGCTCCACAGCTTCCCCGCCACTGCACTGTCACTTTGTCTCATCCATGTTGCTGTTCTCTCCTTTTTAAGATCTTCACCTCTCACTTTCTGTTATGATGCTGCTGATGAGGGAGCTTTTCATCCTCTTAAACGCGCTGACCCTGATGGTGGGACCATATGTAATGTACTCTATAGTTTTGTGAATCAAGTTTTGTATTTTCCAGCACCTTTTGTCTAACTCTTCTTTATGTTATCTTTTTCTGATTTGTTGTCCAAAACTCTTTGCAAACACCAACTGCTGTCTCCAACCTTCATTGGAAGTGTGTTTTGCCACACGCAAAGCCACATGTGCAACGTGAAAGCTTTTGTCACACTCTGGCCAACCTTCGCATGCTTCACTCAGTTTCCTCACATCACGTAAAATAAATGCTGAAAACCAAAAAAAACTTGTTTGGCTGCCAATGTAGCTGTGAGGAAATCATTTCCCTCTATGGTTTCTCCTAATGTGCTGCTCAATCCAGCAGCTGCTTTCCAATTCCATTATTTTGACTTCAAATAATAATAATAATGATAATAATAATCACAATGATGATAAAAACAATAATCAGTCAGGCTTGTTCTTATCCAAGACCAAATCCTGGAAGGAGCCTGGATCACTTCATGACATGGGGAAAGACTTTATGGCCGAAAGCAGGACTGGTTTCTCCCTGAAGCTACAATATTGGTCTGATTAGTTTGTTTGCGCAACAGTAAAATGTATAATATAGTTACACAACCCCACAGTAATGGAAAGTAATAATAAAAAGTGTAAAAAGTGAGATGCTTCTAGTAACAGCAGCAAAGACAAAAGAAACCCTTTCACCTCCAGATCAGCAGAACATGGGAAGATGAGCAAACCAAATGCCGGACTCCGATTAGATGCGGTGACGCGACCGCGGTGATTAATAATGGCGATGATGACAAACATGGATAAAGATGACGGCAATAGGACGTAAAGTAAAACTCTAACAACCTTTGGGAAATAAGCAAGAATTGGTGCACTTCATAACTCTGAAAAAACAGAAAGCCTCCCTGCTTGATAGAGGATGGAGAGATCTGCTGGAGTGAGAGGGACATACATTTTAGATGATGGAAATACCTCCTGGAAACTCACCGGCAGTGGCGGCGGCGGCGGCGGTGGGGGGGCTTTACTTGCTCATGCGTGCGAGGTGCGTTCATTATTATTCCATGCCTTCCTCGGCTTGACTAATGGGTGCACTGGGCCCTGCGCTTTCACGCTGGGCTGGAGGAGGCATGGAAATAAGATACAGGGTGTGTGAGTCAGGCAGTGGTCATTACAAATTAACAAACAGCTGGTAACCTGAAGACTGAACGCAACCAAAACCACAGATCTTTAATTAGGAGAACTTGGGAAGGCGTCTCAGTAAGATGTGTGTTCCCATGTTCTGTCTGATGATGATCGTTGCTTATTGTGTTCTCAAGTGGAAAAAATAAATGTGCAGGAAGACTAATTATAGTCTTACTATGTTGTGTTAGCATACTATGTAGAGAGCACTCCCAATGTGTTCCACTGCATTTTTATTTGACCTTTTTTGGTGACCTCTTTTGTCAAAGTACTTTTTTAGTACAAAAGCAACATTTAAAATATAAACTTTCAACGTGCGCATATGGTAAATAAGCATTTTAAACATTTTCAGCCGTAAGCCACAATGTCCCTGAACAGTGATGTGCTACCATGTGCTGATACGTCCTGCTATGCCAAATATTCCAACCATGATATGTGTGGAATCTTCTCATACTGGTGTGTGAATGTGGTTTGAAGAAAAAAATGTATGATTTGTGAATAACAGTATCTGAACACGACTAAGACTCTGGAGACAAGCTAGCAGCTCTGTGAGGCTGTACTTCAGTGAGATACTAACGTTACAACAATGAAAATGCTAACATGCAGATTTTTAGCGGCATAATGTTTAACTATTGTCACCATCTTAGTTTCGTATCTTTGTGTACATATCTTTATCAAACAAACATTTTATAATTAGCACATTTGCCGAGACCAATGGGAATGTCATTATTTTGGCAGGTATCGAGTCACAAACCAAACTACTGGACTAATAAAAACTAAAACCGACCTAATGGTTGCACTTGATAAAATGTTTTCCAGTTCATCCTGAAGGAAATTTGGTTTATGAGTATCAGTACAAATGTCAATGGCAATCCATGGAATAGTAGTTGAGATATTTCATTATGGGCCAAAGTGGTGGTCTGATGTTACCAAATCTGAAAAGCTAGTGTGACGAAAAAGAAGCTCTTCACGGCAAACAGTAGATTTGTTTTAATGCTATTTCATACCTGAGATATTCATAGGTTTGTTTTTCAAGGTAAAGAAAATCAGTTAGTGTAGTTGAGCACATTTTTTGAAACTGGTCCATCAATGGTTAACTTTCCCCTTATAGATCCTGAGTTTGGAGTGCATGGTTCCCACACAGCCATGTACGGGATTACGTTACACAAAATTTGTCTGGAAAATTTTCAAAAATCATACAGCGCTTTGGAAGCTCTATGAAATTACAAAAACCAGACTTCTCAGGCCGATGTTGTGTTATAAAGTCAGACCCCAATGAATCATGATTAGTGCTCCATTTTATAGTTCCCACGAGCAGCTTTCTATCAGACTGTTTTATTATTTTACCTCCCGGCTCATTCTGACACGTTCGCTTTCCAGTCCAACACAGACGATGTGTAAAGATCTCTCTGGAAGTTCAGCCTGAACCCTCAGAGCGAGCCAGAAGAAAGCTCCGACCTGACCATTGTTCCCGTAAATCATCCCCCTATTTGTAAAACGATATTGTTTAAATTATTACCTATTATGACTTATTAACGACTGTGATTTATTAACGAAACATTCTGCTTTTCTTCAAACTGACAAAAATTTGATTTCTGTTTCCAGTGTTCCCAAGCACAAGTTCAACACATCCCTGCGGTTAATGTCGAAAAAAAATCTAAACGTGAAACTAATTTGAGGATATTTTATAGTTTAATCATTTGCATTAGACGGGCTGCAAGATTTTTCTGGTTTCAATAAATGCAATTTTTTTCATGACAGGGAAATTACATCAAACACAAAAAATGTCTTAAGGCAATTTTAAAAATTCAATTACATGTTTATGATATGGTTTTAAAGACATTACTGTGGCGAACAAGTTCAATTGGTTGGAATTACCAAAGCAATGTTCCTGCATAGTAACATGATATGAAATAAATAAATAAATCCTGAACCTGGCAGGTAAGATTGAATGATAAATTTACTTATCAGACTTGTCATTTTTTGCAGTGTATCAACAAGCCTTTATAATAATTGCAAACTCCCCCTTACATATTGCCTCCTCATGTCTTTCTACCAATGTTATGTGTTGTTCCTATGACAATTTTGTGACTGACTGCTATAACAGATGTGCTCGACACTGTGATTATACAGCAGCATGGACCTTCATTGAATTTTTGTTCATATACGAAAATGCTAACTTGCAAACACAGGATAAAAGCAGGTATTGTGGTTTCATCTTTTAAACCTTCCCCTAAATAGGTGCTATTTTTACGAGCAGACAGGTCAGCCGCTGACAGATGTGAGGTGTCACAGGAACAGCGAGTCATTGTGATGCACTGGCCAGAGGAAGCGAGGAAGAGGAGAGGAGAGGTAATGAAGGTGTAATTTGCTAACCATCTGTGAGGTGCCTGGCTGCCCCGGGGGTTTCCTCTTCTCCGGAACTCCCCCTCCGCAGGGGCACAGGTGCTGGGGAGGGGAGGAGGAGGTGAGGGCGAGTGGGGAAGGAGGGGTAAGGTAGGAAACATAAGGGGGGGCAGGCAAAGAGGGAAGATAGATGAGGAGGGCGAGAGGGAGAGATGTGAGGAAGAAAATAAGGAAGGGAAGGAGGCATGGAGGAAACCTACAAAATGGAGGTAATAGGCAAAGGATGCTGGGATTATTGGAAAATAAGAATAGGAAAGGGCAGCTCAAGCTTTCATGTTGGTCTCTACTGTATAATCCCGATTTTCCCCAAAGGCATCATTAAATTTTCATGTGTTCTCTAATAAAGCTTTTCAAAAATCTTAAAAGTAACATCCGAGAGCTACAGGTGTGAATGCATGGAAGACAAATGTCTGAATATTCCCAACACTCTTTTTTTTTTTCAATTTTGAAAATGGGACAGGAAGCGGTCTGTTTCTGCACCACGTCGTCCCAGCAGCCTTCAACAGTTCGACTCTTCCTCTTGTTTATGCCTCTAGTATTCCACAGCCAAAGCCATTTTCCCTTCCTTCAAACCCTCCTTCCCCATCCTTCACCTCCTACTTTCCATCCGTAAGCTCTGCTATAACTCACCACCATCACTTCCTCCCTTCCTGCTCCATCCCATCCCACCGCAAACATCCTCCCTTCAGATAATTTCTCATCTGCTGTAGTGCTTCACATTGTAAAAAAAAAAAAATCACTCTGTGCCAAAGGTTGTTTTCAAGGCTAAAATACAAAAATACTCTTCCAGTCTTAGTTGCAGTCATTAATATAACCCTAACTATAAACTATATACTTATTCTGTCTTGTTCTCAACAGAAAGTGTCAGAAACTACAGGCATTTCTGGGGGAAAATCTAATTTGTTAACACAAGCAGCAAATGCAACCACAGCATCATACAAGGTCAAAGGTCAAGGGAAACAGATCAGATTGGACATGCAACAAGATTCACCTCACTTTATTTGGATTTGAATGCTCAATTTTTTTTTGATGTGTTGATGTTTATTCACCACTGACTGTTCATGATAGTTGTATCGGTTATTTTGACCTCTTTGTTTTGAGCTCCTCTATGTTCACCGGCTATAGTTGTTAGCGTTGTCTGTCTGCTGTTGGTGTTGGGGAGGTAATAAACAGTGTTTTTTTTTTCTTTGCTGAAAACAGCTGCCACATCTGGAAGTGAGTAATGAGCGAACCAAAACAGTAAAGCTGCAGGCCATAAAACCAAAACAGTGAGCTAAAAGAGGCTCAAAAGAGGCTTAAACTCTCTGATGAAACCTGCAAAGTCATGTGCTAATGATGACAAATCTGTAGGTTCATGGCTACAAGTGATGCTGTTCACATTACATCTAGTCATTTGACCCATTGTTAATATAAAAATATTGATTAGTGCAGATTTAATTCTAATGAAAATTGTGCACCTCAAGGTTTATCCGAAAACACAATTCATTCACCTCCACTGTGCAGAAATCTCAGAGACAGACGTCTCAAAACTGATAAAAACAAGTCCTACAAAATCATCTCCTTCCATCCAAACACCCTCATAGCCCCTCCACCCTGCACTTTAACCCCCATCTCACCCTGTAAACTCCTCACTTCCCCTTGAACATGCAGGCTGGTGGAGGTGGAGGTGGAGGTGGTGGCTGGACTCCTTCCTGCTTTGAAGCGCTCCAGTCAGCTGTGTTGCCTCTGACCGCCTCTCTCTGAGGGGCATATAATGGCTTTAAGACGCCCTGGCTTCCTCCATAATCACTGCTTCCTCTGCTCTTGTCCTGTCCTGGCTGGCTGGGTGTGTGGGTGGCTGGCTGACCAACGCTGAGCTCACATCTGTAGTATTACTGAAAAACTGCACCATTGTCTCCCAGAATCTGACCCTTGTGCATGAAGGTCTATCACAGCTTGCTTCATATGTCACTGTCTAATCAGGTTATATACACGACTTGGAAGTCAAGGAAAAGTTTCAAGAAATTACTAAACTTTTTTGCTTGTTGCTGAATGTGTCAAAAGCTGCAAATGGCTTCTTGCTTGCAGGTTATTTAAGCAGTAAATCCCACTAACTGACCGAATGGTTTAAAGATCGACTGGTTAGTTGTCTTGTTGATTAACTGGCGGGATGGATGGCTGCTTTACCGCCTGGCTCTTTGACTGACTGGCTGATTAAAAGCTGGCTCCTTAAGTAGCTGACTTATTGGCTGTGGAATGCAGCAGGTGGTTCAAAATCTGAATGGGTTTTGCGGTTGTGAGTATGTGCGTGTGTGTGTTCACATTTATGTTCATGTGTACGTGTGCGTGTCTCGAGTGCGTGCTTTTTCCCATGGTTGAAGCCATTGAGCTTGTCTGCAGGCCCTCAGATTGCTTCTCTAATCTGGCATGTTTCACATTCCCAATTTCCTCCGCTGATGCATGACTCCTCCGCTCTGTGTTCAACTGGAGACTGCAGAGAGGAAAGTATGACAACTGCCTGTCTGTCTGACTGTCTCGCTCTCATTACTCTGCTGGAGCTCTTCCTCTTTGCTGATGAATCTCACCTACTGTATTCATCAGTCTGTTTCCTGTTTTCTCTTATCAGAAATCAGAGGAGGTATCCACTGTCTGTGGGCAGATGTTAAAAAACATAAAACCAAAAAAACTTCAGTAACAGACAATATGGAATTTGATATGTAAACCAGATTTTGAGGTAAAGGTTTGAGCAAGTTGCACTAAGTGACATTGAAAAAAACATAGTGTTGGCAGGTGAAAACAGTTTAAAAACTTTATAATGGAGCCAGTTCAATAAACGTTTTTTTATGCTTTGGCTTAGGGAAATGTTTTGACGGAGTTTTGCTTAAAAAAAACAAAAACTTTTGTACTTTTACTTTAAATTTGAATGCATAACTTAAATGGATGTGAGTCCCTTTTCCACCTCTGAGCAAAAGTCAGGGGATGGGCAAAGTCATTAGGATTCATCCTCTAGGGACCATGAATGTCATAATACAAATATAGAAAATTTCAGGACAATCCATCCATCCATAGCAGCCTTGTCCAAAAATTCCAAACTTATTTTTGAACTCAATCCTCACTGGCTAGATGAACCACTGGAATAAAAAAAACCTGAACATGCTGATTTAACCATCTCAGAGAAATTATGTTGATACACTACTAATTGGCATTAGCTAATAGGTTTGGAGAGAAATGTAATGTCATTAGAATGATCTTTTTAGTCAGCATGAGGAAGTGTTTTTAATTAACCTGTGTTCCCACACTCAGATCTCTGCTATCAAAGTCCTGCACTTTCACCAAAATGTTGACACAGAACATAATCCAGGCAGCAAACCAGTTTCTCTCAAAATATATTTGGCAAAACACATTAGCATTATATAAATGTAATGTCTGCTCCTATTAGACATCGATGTGCATAAGACTATAAAATATGGGCCGGTTGTTACACAATGGGAGTTGGAAAACATGCATATGATCACAAGTGCTCATGCACACACACACACACACACACACTAACGTACAGATCCACTTTATCATTAGGTAAACAAGGGGCAGCGGAAGCTAAGGAACACTCTATCAGCAGCCTATCTACAGTACTGTTGACTCTACTGTCCCTTATCTGTTACATGAACTCTACACTGTCACATAAACATGCTCTGTGTGTATGTGTGTGTGCACGTTGCATATTTGGCTTCAGACTCATATAAATATACTGTGCGAGTCTGTATGTTAGTCTCAGAGAATAGGTGTGTATGTGTGTATGTGTGTGACAGTATATATTTGTGTGGGCGGGCGTGTCTGCGTGTTCTGCTGAGGCTGAATTAAAGCTGCAGCGCATGTGAATGTGATACCAGTGTTTTCTGATGCAACAATGCCTCTGGATTCAGTTTGTTTGTGTTGCACATCATCACGGCCATTACTTCTTCCTATGAAGGGTGAGGCGCTTGCACGGTATCATGTATTGCATGCACGTAGTGTACTGAAAGAAAATGAATTGGCAGCAATCCTGATAACTGATTAATTACTAAAGTGATTTATCACGTCAAAAACCAAACATCTCTTTTCCAATCTTTTCCAATGTTAAGATTACACATTAAAATAACTTGAACATCTTTTGCATTTTGAACTTTTGGTCAAACAAAACAAGCAGACATCATCTTGGACTCTAAGACTAAATGGTTAATTGAAAAAAAAAAAAGGATAGATTCATCCAAAATGAAAACAATCAGGCAACTTTCTCTATATGCTTTGTACATCGCTAAACTTGACTTTCTTATTATTGTGTGTAGAGTAAATTATAAATAAAAATAAAAATATAAAATAAAAATATAATATATAAAATAGAATTTCAAATGCATTTTTTAGAATTACTGTAAAGCAAAATTTGTGATAGACAAAGAATTAGTCTTTTCTGTATTGCTTCGGTTTAAAAGCTAAACATTTTGAAGGTCATTTTAAAATAGCTTCTTCCACTTCCTTAAAAAACATATATAGGCTATAATATTTTCTCTTTTCCAGAGGACCAACATACTAATTAACACATTATATATTGTTTGTTTAATACATATGAAAAGAGTAAAAATGAAGAGGTTGTGGTTTGACGGGAAGTTTCAGTGACTGTCTAGTTTTGCAGCCGGGTGCAGTGACTTCCTGAAGTCTTTGCTGGATGTCTGGCAACTTCATGATGACCACAAGACTCAAGGAAGTCACTACACCTAGCCTAAAAAATAGTTTGGCACATAACCCTAAGTGAGACCCCAAGCTGTCGTTTTTATATTTCGGTTTGTGTGCAGACTAAACAAACGACATATTATATTCTGGTTGGAGGATTCTTCCACCAGGCCCCTATTTCAAGTCTTTATGCTAAGCTAAGCTAACTGTCTCCTGGCAATGGTTTCATATTTAACTGACAGATATGAGAGTGATATCAAACTTCCAATTTTTCCCAGTGGCAAACTATTCCTAAATGACTTGCTAGTGTGAGACATGCTCTTCAGTGATCGTGCTGTAAATCAACAAAGTTGGTTTTCAGAAAATCACTTTCAGTCCGATGGGAGAGGTTGACTGGTAACTTTCACTTGTTGCTCATTTGCTTGTTTGCTTCGTGATATGCCAGGAAACGGTGACATGCAGATCTTTCAGGGATGTCCCACAGAAAACCCAAATACACCAGAATTCATCAGATGTTTGTTGTAAGTACTTTGTCAACTTTTCCCAGGACAGAAGGTCATCGGCATGAGTTTGCCACATTACAGCTGAGGGGAACTGAGGTAAAATGTAAATAAGAAAAAATCAATACACTTTCTGTCCTAAAGTCTGGCCCCAAATCAGGTCTGTGAGTTCAAAGAAAAAAAGGGACACTGTGAATTTCTTATCAATTATCATATGTGGAAACCCCAACTCACCATCACAATCCCAAAATCTCACCAAAGACAATCTTATCTCTTTCTTCACCGTCTTCTGCTTCTCAGTCAGTCACTTCTCCCTTTTCACTCACCCCTCTCGTCGCGTCCTGCTCCCCCTTCCTAACCCCCTTCCTTCCTTTCTCTCCGTCCCATCCTCCACGCTAAATGAGAACCAGACGTTCAGCAGACCTAATCAAGATGTCCTCAGCTGAATGAGCCTTATTATGGGATGGGTAAACAGTGAGTTCCGATGCCGCCGGGGGATAAAGTCCCGGGACAAACCGGGGTTGATTGAGAGGAACGATACTGACATCGCACAGCGAGCGCTTGTCAGTAACAACTACTATTTGTTGACGTCTGAGGAGGAGGAGGAACAGATCTTTACGGGGCCGACAAAAGGTTTCGAGTGCATATTAAAAATTTGAGGATTAGTAAAAACTGAAGTTGGCAAAGCATCTAATAGTGCACAGTTTTATAGAAATCAGCACAATATGGTCAACATAAAGCATAGTATTATTTTATATACCTTGAAATGAAAGCCAATGTGTTTGTTGTTACTCTCTTGAACTCTCTCAGGAAGCCCAAGAGGGGTTTTGCGGAGGGCCAGAGTTTCCTGTGCGTTGCCGAATTGGAGCAGTCCTGACGTAAACTCTGAGCTACGCTTGTTTTGTCCTTAATGATGAGATGTCGTTCAGACTAACAACCTGTACCTCAAGCGTGGCCGTAAAAAGCTGCGCGTTGAGGCCGATTCCTCGAGGCAGATGTCGAACCCCAAACATTCACGGGGGGAGTTTATTTTTCAAAATGTCTTTGGCTGGAGACACATTTTCTCATATCAGTAAAAGATGGAGCTTCAGTCTGTGAGTCAGCGAGCAGATGAGCTACCAACTGTCCTTTATGTAAATAACACCACATACCTCATATAGAGTAAAGGCCTGCCTTGCTGCAATCGCTGTCTCCTATAGTACATACTGGAGGAATTTGACCTATAGCGGCTCGATGAAAGCTTTTACATTTTCTGCTGTAAACACTCAGATCTTTATTCTTAAAACTTGTGCAGTGCAGGAAGTGATGTGCTTTATTTTTGTAGCACCAACCTTTTGTGTAGAAACAGAAGAGTGACTGAGTAGTTGGGAACTCACTACTTGAGATACAATAATGTATTATTTGTCATGGTTAAGGTCTCTTAGTCGATTTTGGTGTTTTTCTAGTTTGTTTTCTGTGCATTTTTAGTTATATACTCCAGTGTTTTTGGTTTAGGATTGTTAGTTTTTTGTTCATGCTTTGCTTCAGTGGCTGGAGGTGTGGTCTCAGGTGCTGAGGTTCTCTATTCTCTCAGCTGTCCACAATATCACCTAACGACTGGCAGCTTAAATAGCCCTCTCGTTCTCTTGCAAGCTGCCAGATTGTCTCTCTGTCTTCTAGTGCTCTGTGGTTCCTGTGTTCCCTGTCTTTCACCCAGTTTTCCAGTGTTTTGTCTTCCAGTGTTCTCTTTTTCTCCAGTGTCTCTAGTGTTCTGTCCTCTTCTTCACCTGCATGCCTCCTGCCGCCCAGCCTCAGCACCCACCTACCAGCCTCCATCCACTGAAGCAAATCCACCCTAGTCTGTGTCTCAATCCTGGGTCCAATTAAGAACTTACTGAAATTATGACATTATTAACATGTTTGCATCCAATTTGTTGGGGAGTGGTTAGATTTAGAATAACCCATTGGTGAGACCTGATGTATACACATGTGCAGGGTCAGGGTACAGGATGTGCAGGTCAAATAGTTACAGCCATGTTAGCACATTAGCATGCAGTAAATAGCTGCTCTTAGTCTGCTTTCATAAGTACCAGCTTTTATTTCCTTGGAAAATCTCTTTGTCTCACAGTCTGGAAGTGACGCAGCCAACCAGCAGGGAGGCCCTTTGTACGTTTCTGTGCGTACATGTGGATGCATGTTGGTGCTTGATGATAACAGGACACTCTGCTGTCATTCTTTTGTGCATTTATAATTTGTTAGTATGAATTCATACTTTGTTTTGAATTGTGTTGGAGAGCGACATTGATTAGTAGCATCTGATTTAGGATGCAAATAGATTACAGACAAGCGCACGTTAGGTTTTCAAAAGCCTATAAACTTTCAGTAGTTTCTTGTTTGATCTCACATTGCAAATTCCACACCAAGTACGACAAAACAAACCACACAAATTACTACCCCATCCTGTTTGGCCTGTCTGCAGCGTAGAGCTACCCGGTTGACTCAAATCACCAGCAATTAGGTTTTTATAAAAACTACGTTCCCCACTGTGGCCTCTCTGTTGACTGCAGCTTAACTGGTAGTCAAACAGAAAGCCCTTATCATAGGTAAACACTAAGTGGCCACTCAGCCATCCGGCTACAGAGATAGGCAGGGAGGGATAAACATCTCTGTATCGCCACGCAGAGCTGCGTTCAAATCGAATTTCCGCTCTCCAATTTGGAGGCTTGTTTATATCCAAAAGCATCTGGAATATTAACATGCCCTTGAAAGAATTTCCTGGCATGCCTCATGCAGTGACCACATGCGTTTTTGAGTGCCATATTAATGTGAGTGTGCGCATGTGCAGCGGGCCGTGCCCCAGTGTGGGTATGTGTGTGTTTCTGTTTGTGCAATGGCGCATATTGGTGAACATGTTCCTGTTTTGTGTATTGTGTGTCTACCTGTATGTGTTTAAATATGTGTGTGTGTGCAGAGCCAAAGTCCTCATTACTGTCAAACCCTCAAATATGACAGCACAAACACTTATAGTACTTGTTAAAAGTCATTTCGACTGTTTTTAAATTATTGACTTTTTTCTTTACAATTGTTTTCAGCTGTTTTCCCTTCAAGAATAAAACTGGCGCTATTCTATTTTTGTGTATTTCTTTCTGTCAACAACTGACATTGACTTGCCATGTCTGTGACCTCTCGATCTTAAAAAAAGGGGTCATAAATATATAATTACTATTTTTTTCTTTTTTTAAGAAAACAAATTCCTAGATGAACAGGAGTAAATTGTCCATTTGTAGGGGACTATTTTCAGCTGCGGATCAGGCTAGTGAGTATTTATGGCACCAGGATGATGCATGTGGGATTGTTAAAAAAAAACTACAGAGCCCATGGTCAGTATAATGAAGGAACATGTGATTCATAGCATTTTCTGGCAACACCTGTTGTCATGTGGCAGTGGCAACAAACAGAACAACATACTATTATGGCCTCAAACTCACAGTAAAATCTCAGCATAACTCAAAGTAACTGAAATCATACACAGCTTCATCTACATGTCGTATGAAGCTGTCTTTGCGTATGTGTTAATCGGGGGCTTTTTGGGCATGTACAGTGGGTTGCCACACAAATCCTGTTCCTTACAATGAGCCTGACACCAGAGCAGACTGGAGCGCGGGACGTCGTAAAAAATCTAAAAACAACTAACAGCGTGCTTATTTTGCTCTTGTTTTCCTGCAGCACACCAGTTTTTCATTTCGGGGAGGGATGGAGGGATGGAGCGAGGAGAGGAAAGCGGGATGGAGTGCGTAGTGCTGACAGTATTTATAGCCCGGTGTTCTGACCAAAATTATCAGTGTACCACAAAATAACTTCCTCTGGCCTCACCGCCAAATAACAGGAAGCCTTCAATTGTGCGTATTTATTAATTTTAACGCGCACACATGCGCTCACGCAGGCACGCAGCCGCGCACACCCTGAAATGTGCTCACACAAACACAAACAGCTCACATGAAAACATGCACTTGTGTACATACACACACATACACACACGTATGTAGTGAGGGTTTGCTGTCTTTATAAATAGAGCAGCTCTTGGAGCTCAGCAAAGTCGGCTGTGTAAACTTCCTCCACTTTCTGGAGTTGGTTTTTCTTTGTACTCAGAAACTCTCTCTCTCTCTCTCTCTCTCTCTCTCTCTCTCCTTTCTGTCTTTCTCTCTCTGTCTGTCCCTCTCATGCACATACAGATGGACACATGCAACCAAGTATGAGACACACACACACGCAACACACTCTCAAAGTCTGGCCTCCATTAGAGAGCCATTCAGTGGAGTTTGGGTGGGGGGTCAAAGGTGAGAGCGTGTTAATGGGTGACGTGGGGGGTCTTTTCTGCTTGGCTGACCATCACTGCCATGTGCACACACACACACACACACATGAAAACACACATATACATTAATGAATCATACTTAAGTCTTTCTCTCCTTTCCACCTCTTCTGTCTCTTTCTGTCCCTCTCTCCGTGTTTTGATTTTGGGTCTGTAAATCACAGGTTGGATGTTTCAACACAACACAAAATACAATCGCAGATGCCGCACCTGGTAGACATGTTAGTGAGCATGTGCACATGTGCAACTCTGTGTGTATACATGTGAGAATGTATGAGTGCACGCCTACCAGCTGGCGACTCTGTAACGGCAACACTCATATGAATGTAACTGTTGAGTCATTTGAACTGACTGTGAATATTTGGCGTCATCTCTGCCAATACAGTAGGTTTTGTATAAATAGGCCTAGTTAGGCTTGTTGAAACTAATACGTGCAAACACATTATAGCGTTAAATGAATTGTTATGATAGATTGTCGAAGTCGAGACGGTCACAGAGGTGGCCAATTGAAGAAACACATGCTCATAACAACACATGCAATCACAGATATTTCCAGCTGCTTCTGCAGAATTGGTAGTGCAATATTCATATGTTGAATCCCAGGTAGTCTCTTTTGAGATAATCGCCCTTGTAATGCTGCCTAAAATGGTTTTGGTTTCTGAACTAACAACCTGCCTCTTCGACCCTCTACCAGCATTTTACTGCCTGTCCCCACTAACTTTAAGACTGCTGTGGTTTAACCTCTCCTTAAGAAACCACACCCTGACCCAGGGTCCCTGAATAATTATTGACCAGTCTCTGGCTTCCCCTTCTTTTCAGAAACTCTAGTTGTGTCTCAGCAGATTTTACTCCACAGTAATCTTTTTAAACCTTTTCAGTCTGTTTCTGACTACACTGAAAATGCACTTACTAGAGCAATAAATAATCTTAAGCCTGCTATAGATTCAGATTCAACCTTGGTGCTTCTATTGCTGGATCTCACTGCAGTTTTTGATACCACAGATCACTGTATACCCCATCTACTAGACCGACTGTAAAATCAATTTCTCTCATGTGGTTGAAGTCTTACTTATCTGAAGGAACACAGCAGTTTCTTATAACAATACTACATCAACATTTTCTGCTGTGAATTATGGACTCCCTCAGGGCTTTGTTGTTGGTCCTCTGCTTCTCTCTCTTTATATTTCACCTCTTGGCCCAACTATACACTGTCATGGAATTAATATCCACTGGTACGCTGATGATACTCAGCTGTATGTGCCTTTGTTTCCTCCAGATTTGGTTATTGTAGTTTTGTGTTGCCTGACTCATGATGCTACTAAAAGTCTTCAAGTGGTTCAGGATGCTGCCGGTAGAGTTTCAACTAAAACTAGAAAATTTGGCCTAATTATATAACATAATTTCCCCATCATTGGCTCCCTCTTCATGTCAGATCAGACTTTAAGGTGCAGGGGTCCCTCCTCTATCTCTCTTCCTAAAGGTTTTTTACATTTTTAGCGCATTAGTGGGTTTTTATTTTTCCTTATCATAATTTTTTCGTGTAAGTAATGAAAGCGCAGCCTGGACTGATTCACAACCACCAATTGTTGCGATAGTTTTACAACAATTTGACAATGTGTCCAATCTTATGTTAAGCAATAAAAGTTACACAGTTTCTGAGGCGTCTACAGCAGGAGCACCAGAAGGCGTCGACAAATCAGACTTTAGTAAAACTACATTTTGTTTTTCGTGGCAGAAGCTCTCAGAGTGACCATCTATGCTGTTTTGTTTTATGTATGTGTTGTTGTGCAGAGTCAAAATCCCATTCAGCTGGTGTAAGAGCCCTTGAATGTACTTGTGAGTGTGTGTGTTTCCTCACCCAGGTGAGTGCATTATCTGTGTGTGTGTGTGTGTGTGTGTGTGTGAAAGAGGAGTTGGCTGGGGTTGCGTAACCACCATGTGCCTGGGTGCCTGGAGCCGGCAGCTCGTTAACCTGCCTTCCTTCCTGCTGTCACCTCAAACTAAATAAACACAGAGGCTATCTGCTGTGCATGCACATGTGCACTAACACACACACACACACACACACTCACAAATACCCACACTTATACTTGGATTCATGCACGTGTACATTTCTCTCTGTCTCTCTCTCTCTCGCCTGGACACATAAGCTGTACATGTAGTTCGGGAGGAGAACAGATATCTCTTTCTGATCACACACACACACACACACACACACACACTCATACTAACTTTGAGCTTTTATTTCCCCTGTGGGGAGGATGTTACAGTTAGGATGGGATACAACATGTCATTAAGGAATCCTGCCTCTCCGACAGTTGAAAACAAGCTGCCGGGTCTCTGCGGGCTTTAACCTCTGCTTGGTGTTTTTCAGCGGGTGGCTTATTGGCACCCAACCGAGGTTTGCAGATGTTGTGACAGGGCAGCCGAGATGTTATGAAAATAAGACATGAAGTATTAGACCAGCTTAAAGCGTGGACGAGAGTAGCCTCCAGACAAACGACTGAAATGATTCTCAAAGCTTTAATTACGTTGAGCAAACATGGCTATAAATACTTATATACCAGTAAACAACGACAGAAACAAGTGATGTCATTGTTTTCCACACGTCCACACTAAAATGTGAGGTTTCCATGTTCATCCATTTTAAAAATCTGTTTTTGGGTGTGAAAATGATGAGACAAAGATGCATTTTCAGATTTGGCCAGCTTAGTTTGGACACAGTCAAGATGCAGTATATTAAACATGTGACAAAAGAAACTGCACATTTCCATCTTTCACAATAAAATACTTGGACATCCTAACTGATTACAAGACACTGATAAAGTTTGACCTCATTGAATTTTCACTTTCTTCATCCTGAGGCTTTTAAATTGGTTTTAATAACCACTGCGAAACGTCAGCTTTTCATTCCACAAACACAAAACATATCAAACCACATGCAACAAACCCACATCAAGGACTCGTGTTTGTTCCATAAAAAATAATTGCATTAACATACCGCCTTTCTATTTTTTAAACTTGAACCCAATATTTCAACATTAAACTCAGTTTGGCCTCCCGGTCTATGAGGTTTTGTATTAGTTCCCTTCTTTTAAAGAATAACACAGGAACATGGGGGAGGAGCAGCAGTGGAAGCATTAATAAACAAAGAAATAAATAATGTTTATTGCGAGCCAGACATCACAGTGGGTTTATGGCTGGACTGTAAACTAGAAGACCCGGCTTAGAATTTACATAATTACTTCCTGGTGTAAATTACTCAACCCCCTCCCTCTCCCACTCTCCATCTCTCTGCCTCGCTCTCTCTCTGTTCTGGGTCATGTCATTACTCTTAATCATAACAGCACCAGTGTACATTTTTTTTTAAAGAAGCACTTATCACCTAAGTATTTGTGGATATTTTTGCATGTTTCAATAGCATGTTCCTGTATATATTCTGTTTTCAGTGATATCTGGTGTTGACTCATGCAAAATAACAAAAAAGAAGGGGATGAAAAGTGAAAGAAAATGTGGACATGGACAAAACAAGAGTTCTGGCAGAACAACAAACAGTGATAAATTACTGGGAAAAAGTTATTGTGTTGTTATACAGTTGCTATTTTTGAAGTTATAAAGTGACATTTTCTAAAGTTGCAAAATGACTTGTCTTAGCTTTGAACAACTCTCATGCATAGAAATTTATATATCACTAATATATCATTTTTTCACACGAATGTAATACAACCTCAATTCAAGTTTTTTATCAACACAATGAGAAAATGTTTTAATTGAACGTATTTACAAAGTCACAAAAGTGTTCATAATAAATCATATGTGCTAAAGATTGACCTATGACTCATTTCATGTGCTTTTCCCACAAGATTATTATTATTATTGTGTCTCATCATTATCCCCCTTTTACTAATGTAACCTCATTAATACGAGAGTACTTATCGGTCTTGGGAGAGTTCATTCAATGTCAAATGTACAGACTTCAATAATAGACATTGTGGAAGCTATTTTTAAAAAAAACTGAGCATCAGAAATCTTTTTGTGTTTTTACATTTACACAACGGAACAAGACAATGAAAGGCTTCAGCTGCGAGCTGCAGGGAGTGTTTTCTGTCTCTGGTCCAGCATTGAACTGTAAAGCGCAGGGTTGGGTTAAGTTGGTGGAGGTCAGGGAACACAAGGACAAATTGCTAAATGAAACATGTCTTCTTCTTTGGGGTCAGACTCTTTTGCCTGTCTGGTGTTTATGTCCTGGGCTCTAGAAGAGAGGGACGGAGGGAGGAAGTGAGGACGACCTGGACGGAAGAACGAAGGCCTTCACTTTCTCTGGCCTGTTTGCTCGGAGCACAAACATCCCTCGCTGTGGTCATTTAAGTCTTTTTCTCTCTTCTCTTTCTTTCTTTTTCTCTTTCCTAACACTTTCTTCATCTCTCTTTTTTCTCTCTTTCCACCCCCCTCTGCCTCTCTCTCTCTCTCTCTCTCTCTCTCTTTCTCTGTCCTTCTTTCCCACTGGGACGACAGCCATGTGCTTTGGAGGCCCTCAGAGATGAAACCGCACACTGGAGCTGTAGCAGGGGGTAGAAGAAGAAGAAGGCTCCAGAAAAAGCTCGGCCGGCGCTCCCAGCCAAGACACCAGCCAGAAACCAAACTGGATGTGGTGAAACTGTCAAATTACTTAAGGAAACTGCAGCAAAACCTCAGGAGACGAAAAACAGAGAGGGAGAGGAGAGGTTTTTTTCCCCCCATTGTTTTGCAAAACAAGCAAAGCAAAATGGTTTTGTAAAAGAATTTATGATTTAAAAAAGTTGTCAGTGTTGAGGACTGGCTGTTAGAGAGCATATTCTGTCAATATCTCTTGTCTAATGTCTTTTTTCAAAATATACTTTTAGTAAATAAGAACTGGTCTAGCCTTCTTCATCCAGGTTGCTTTACAAATATTTGTAGTTTCGTTAAATAGGTATTTATTAGCTGCATTGTTCAATTAAAATCCATCTATGGACCTTTGTTGCATGTCAGCTCTCTAACAAATGAATAAAATACCCCCAAAATACTTTATTGATTTGAATGAATTTAAACATGCTGTAGAGGTTGATAAATTTCACGTATGCTCCTTGAAATTAATCATGATCCTGGAACATAAAAGACTTGATAAGATTAAACATGTGCAGATGTTACAAACAGGTCTAATTAAAAGACCAATTATTTCATGAAGGAAACCAACAAGACCATATCCATTTGCAACCCTGTCCCTAGAATTTACGTTTGTATGATACCAATTTGTTTCGCCAGTTATGTTTTGGAGGAAACATAATTAATACCTAGACTATGTTCAGAGGCTTTTAGTGTACTGTAGAAAGTGCTAAGTTTTTCTACCACATGCAAGTAGGGAGTTGCCCAGTGTGGATGGAGGGCGTACAAAGCGCAAGACTTTTTAGGCACCAAATATACTTTGGTTAAGGTTGGGGAAAGATCAGGGCTTCCGATACTTATCATTAAAGTAAACACGTCTTGTGTCTTATGCTTTTGACTTTTTCAGTATAGACCACAGTCGTTCTCTAACCATGTGCTGTCAGTGCCTTTAAAAAAAACATAAAACATTTTTATCATGCTTTCATTGCTTGAAACAACAGATGAAATATGCTGTCAGTGAACATTTTGCAGGTATGCTCTGTGTTGTATGAATATTTTGCAACTTGCGAAATACATTCAGGTGACATTCATTTTCTTTCATTTGCTTTTGCAATTTAGTGGCACATAAATGTAAATTCCACAAGGCTTCCAAACTGAAGGTTGTCTCAAACTGTGGCTTCTTATAAATACAATAATACTCATCATCGGTTCATATGCACCTCCACAAAAATAAGAAAAAATTAACTTCTCAGCCCTGAGTAGTAAAAGCATGCAAATCTCTCAGCGTCATCTCAAATGTGCAACTTTGACTTTCACCGACAGTAATGAGATAAAGAAGTTCTCAGCAGCAGTTTGCTGAGTTTGCTGCTTGTGGAGTTCAGACATTACAGGATGTCCCATAACTCCAGGACACGCTCTTACTCTGCAGGAGCTGCAGCCAGTTGGGGATCTTTTTCAGCCTGTTAATTTGTGAAAAGTTTACAGGCAAAAAAAACTTGACGCTATTTTCTGCATGCTCTGGAATTTATGAATGAAAGAGGGCTTTTATTTTTGACACTGCTGCATGTTGTTCTGATGCAGGATTCCAGTTTTGAGTCATTTAAGAGGAAGATGTAACATGAAAACATTGGAAGAGTTGACATAAGGGATGAATCAGCTCAAGGCCTGAATGGATCATTAGGCTGCCATAAATCACTGCTATATGTTTCAAATAAAGTGTTACCATTTGTGTGTGTGTGTGTGTGTGTGTGTGTGCCCTTGCACTGTGCTCTGGCTCCACTGAGACTCCATGCCCAGCAGTTATAGACAGCAGACATGGCTTTAACTTCCATTGCCTCCATCTCTCTCTCTCTCTCTCTCTCTCTCTCTCTCTTCTCTCTCTCACACACACACACACACACACACACACACACACACACCTCCTCCTCACTCCATAACAAACAGCAAGAGTCTGGGCCCCCAAGGCTTCCTGTATCCTACACACAGCCAGCAAATAAACACAATCACATTCATTTACCCCTACACACATACACACTCACACTCACACACACACACACACACACACACAACCACACAAAAGCATTCATTCGTGCACAGCCGTGCTGCAAACATACCCACAGACCCACACAAACACACACACAAGCATTCAGGCATGTGCAGACACACAAACACACATACACTGCGACTGAAAGAGGACTCAGACCAAATGGGTAACCACTGCTATTTCTTCCCTCATTAAGCAGCAATATTACGAGCTGACACTCTGAGAGGCCTGTGGGCTTGGACTCGGTGTCCCGAGGTTTCCACTGTTAAAGGCGGGGGGGATGTCTCCTTCTGTTACAGGAAGAGGGAAGAGAGGAATCAGAGGAGATAACCAGCAATTCCGCAAAGATTTAATGCCCATATATTAGAGGTTAAATCAAGGAAACTGCGCGTCCACAGAAGATGATTAAGGTCACAGAGAAGCGGAGTTTTCTTTTGGCATTCTCAGACTCCGTGTTTCTTACAGTCGTGCTTTGAAGTTGCATAATTTTTTTCCGTTCTCATTCGTCACCATTATTGGAAATGATTGAAAATTATATGGTTGAAAAGCTACTGTTGCAGCTATTACAAAAACTGTTAAAATATAATTTAGTTGTTAAGTCTGAAAGCAAGAAAAGGAGGTCAAGAATTTTAGGCCTTCATTTCCTTGAACTGTGCAGATATAAAAAAAAAAAATCCATGGACAGGTTTGTTGATTTTAGAAGGTGTCTAAAAACTATTCCTTTAACCTTTTGCCTTCGATTTGATTGGTCTGTCTTTGGACAGATATATGTAGGCCTTTGTGAGTTCGGAAGCAGAGAAGTGGTTTCTGGGTAACCGTGGCTCGTGTGGGCCTGCAAACAAGCCAACGTGCAAAAACCTCCAAAATTTAAAATATTCGTTGTGCAAATCTGTGGCTCTTTGTGTCAAACAAACATCATGTGGTGTCACTGGGATTGTGCCAACACCCAACATGGAACAAAAACAAACAACGAAATGGTTAGAGTTTAGTTTATCTATAGGTTTTGTTGTTATGCATTCACTTCTATATATTGTAGTCTGATAAATTTGATACTGTGTACACGTTGATATTATGAGTAAACATCTTGGTTGGGACATCTCTGTATAAGGTATGTTTGCAGACTTGCTGACAAAAAAGACATAGAGAGATTTGTAGGAGGTATTTCCAATAAAAAACAATTTGTTTTACTTAGTCAACAGCTTTATAAAACCCAAGACCACTTCTTATAAAGCGGTGTTATAAAAGTTGTAACTAATAGCTTCATTATTAGTTAAAGAAACAAGCTCATGCCTTACAGACAATATATAAACAAGTACTAAGAATGTTTGTTTAGGTTCTTCTTGTTGATGGATTATAACTGAACTACCTTGTTAGAAAGTGATACCTGTAAAGATTCTTATGGCCCTTAAATATGTTGGCAATTTTAATGTTTACTGCTCAAAGCAAAAAATCCTTTGTCTCTAAGTGAATAAGCAGTTAACATACAGCACATACTTGGAAGTATTTACACCTTTGTTTACTTTGTAGCGGCTCTGAATGTGCATCAAGGTGTTCAATGAAATGGATTTTTTGGGCTTCGTATGTATCACTGAATGTGAAGTTAAAAAAATCCCCCAAAAATATATATGGAAAGTGCAAAACTCCCATCGACCACTTCACAAAACTTCTTGCCACCGTTTCGTAAAACCATGTAAATTTTCTATTTTCCGCCCCACCAATAATATATTCTTGACTTCACCTATACATACTACATGTGTTTATAATATCCTTTCCGCTCCCCTCGTCCTCGTCCTCCTCCCGAGCGTGTGAAAGGAAGATACCAGGGTAGCAACAGAGGAAACATAACAACCACATACAGTAATTGGTGGCCAGGATCAAACTTCAATCACATCGTCCAATCGGCGAGTCTCTGCACCCTGTTCTTTTCCCATGTATCATGTGCCATAATGACTGTGACACAGCTCGGCTACTACAGGGTTTGGTCGAGTTGGAATGTATGTAATTGGTTTACAGAAGTTGCATTTGAGAAAAAGAAACCTGCAAGGTTGTAACCGCGGACATGTACAGAGTATTATAGAGGAACTTAAAATCTTAACTTAAAAAAAATGTTTACCTGCCATTTAAGATCATTTATGGTAACAAAACATAAAATACGTTTATAGTGTATATTAAGCTTTAAGGTGCTTCATGTATTTGAAGTGGAAATAGACTGTATCTATAAAATATGTTAATCTTTTTTGTTTCCTTATGGTCATAGTTTATCCACCTATTTCAATGTGCATCTCTGCATTTACTATGAAGAGAGTTACGTTATAAAATAGAGGTTTACGTTTTGTATGCAGCAAAGCATATTGTGTTTTTTTTTACCATAAGAACACAAATAAAACAGACCCAGCCATCATGTGGTTGCTTGTGGTTAAACATAAATTACAGCCTGAAATATGGAATAAATCTGCTGTTTTACTTTGTTAGATTGATTAAATTGTAAGCAGCTAAACACTGAGCTCTAAACGTTTGTGTATTTTGAACGTAAGTGATTTAAAAGCTGTTGCAAAAGCTGTTAAAATGTATTTTAGTTTCTACATCTGTAAGCAGGAAAAGGAGGTCAGGATTTTTATGTCTTGATTTCCTTGAACTGTACAGCTATAAAAACCCAAGGACGGGTTTGTTGATTTTAGAAGGTTGAGTCTCCTTCCTGTTATCAAAGACAGACGTGGAGGTGGTGGACAATTATGTAACGCTAAATATCACGGACCTGTTACTGAGCTGAATTCTGAGGCAAGAAAAGAAAAGAAAGAAAAAAAATCCTTTGATGTGAGCTTAAATGCAGTGTCCCCATTTTCAGAAAAAGCTTTCCCCTATTTTCTCTCATTGGACCTATTGATAACTAAAGTATCTGAGATGTTATATTTCTTCTATGGCCGTTGATCTGTTTCCAGTCTCAAGTTTAGCAACTAAATTTTAGCCCTTCCAACTTTTGTGGCTCATAGCAATTTTAATTCCCTTTGTTTCTGCGTCAGACTCCTGTTTTCTCTTCTGCTTATTTTATAGATGAAACTACACATTTTGATGAGGAAAATGAATTAATATCTGTCAGAAAAGGAGAAAAGCGATGATCACCTCAGTCATCAGAGAAGAATATGTTCATTGTGAGGCATGTTTTTCTGCTTTGTCCTCCCATTAATTAGCCTTTAGTAGGTTCCCAGAAAAAAAAAGCATTAAATTGAATTCAAAACTTTCCAACAAGCTAAAACTTGTGCACAAATGTTTCTGTCTCTGTAGAGAACGAGCGCTGATTACTGCCCACTGCTGTGTGTGTGTGAATAGACCCGGCCTCCACAAACAGCCAGCTTGCTGTGCTGTTTGGTCGTCCCACCAGACACAGGAAGTTACAGTGTCCCGGACGTCATTGTACTGTGGGACAGAGGTGTCTTTGTCTGGACTCGAGGTCGCTGAGCAGGTGCTCTGTCTCTGTTCCCTCAGTCACTCTCTTTTCTCTCTCTCACTTACTCTCCAGATCTGTAGATGTGGATTATGCACATTAAACACGTGACATTCAGGATATCTTAACAAAGTGTAACTTTAAGTGCAACAGAAAATAGAGCATCTATTGTGTGTCATGTTTGTTAACTTTCATCTCATTATTTGACTTTCAGTAAAAATTTCTTTCATGCAATGTGAACATGAACGTAGTAATGAAAGAATGGTTATGATAATGTATTAATTAAAACCATTGATGAGTGTGAAACTTAACATCACTTAAAAGAGGAAGTAAGAAGAGTTAAGAAACACAAACAGACAGACTTGATCAAAAGTGGTTCTCAGTGCTCTGGATTCACACTCCGAGCACACTTGAGCATTTTTGCCTTAAAATGAATTTTTTCAAGTTTCCTCAGATTTATCAGACTTTTTTTGGAACAGATATTTCTGTGTTTAGTTTCTGATGATGTTTGGATATGTGGTGTGGCACGTGGTCATTGGCTCTGACAGCTCCCGCCCTTGGATCCCTTATCCAATAGACTTTAAATCCTGTTTAACCAATTTTCCAATGACTATTACGCACCTGTTTTAGATTGACAACGCATGTGTTTGCCCTGTGTCTGTTCATTCTGTCGCTGATGCAGACAGTGTTGAAAAGGCTGAAGAGCCAGTCACTTTCTTTGCTTGGAAGTCAGTCACACTTATTGGAAGAGAATATGAAGATGAACAATTATTACCCAAACTGTCTATCGCAGTTTAGAGACCAACTTCAAGGTTCAGCTTTGGCATGCCTGTTATGAAGCAGTTGCAGAGTGGACCCAAACACAAGAGAAAGAGGTGAGGTGAAGTTAAGATTTATTGCTTAGTACAGGGGAATGAAGGGCCGGGGCTGAGGACAGATGGGTGATGGGAGTTGGCGGCACTGGTGTGGGCAGAGCGGGCGAGGAGGGGGAGCAGGGATTGATTGGAGGCTTGGAGGTCGGTGATGGGCAGGTGGGTGAAGGTCCTGGGACAGAGAGTGGCAGGTTAGCAACATGAAGATACAAACTTCTTCAGAAAATACAAACTGCCACAGTGGTTAAAACAATGACCTGGCGACACGTGGAGGAAGAGTTGGCGTTGAAATGCTGCAGGCTGATGAGCGGCAGGTGAGAAGATGGTTGGCTGATTGCAGACAGGTGTGCAAGAGACAGGAGAGGGATTGACAGGACAGGAGAGACACACAGGGCCATGACAATACCAATACTCACCATGGAACAGTGTTTCTTCTCCCATCGGACTTTGGTTTAGTGATGCCATTGTAATAAAAAAAGCTCCCTTTGCAAAACCATAAAAATGCTTTAACAATCCTTGCATGTCACAAAACACTTTATGCATCAAGTTATAGGACCTGATTGGAGACAACACATTTCCCTCCTTTATACTTTAATAAACAGATTTTGGGATGAAGAGCATATGTTCCAAAAACCAAAGGAGACATATTTGTGAATAAATAAATAAAATAGTCACTCTGACTTGACAGGATTGCAAGCTTATTTTGGAAGCTTGCAAATAATTTCGAGTCTGTTGCCTTTTCCGTGCATCAGATGCCAATAGCGGTTGCATGGCTCTTAGAGGAAACATTCACATAACACCAAGTGCATTTTGTTGTTCTCATCCTTGAGTGAAAGCATTAAATCTGATCATCAGTTACTTAAAAACTCTTCCAAACCAGCTGGTAAATATTTTGCATTTGTCTTATACTCTTTTATAGCTGGATAGGAACATAGCTCTGTCTCTCTGTCTCTGGTTATTGAGCATTAATTATGGTTTATGTTTGACCTCGGCAGCAAACATACGTGGAGGCCTGGGCCTCCTGTTTACAGCGTGATTGGCCATCGGCAGGAAAGGAAAGGATGGATCGGGACTGTGAGGGAGTATTGAAGAAGGCAAGTGTATGCAACCACACACACACACACACACACACACACACACCACAGACCCAGGAAAGAGGAACGTGAGAAAAGAACGAGAGGGAGATTAACACACTAATCCAATATCCGATGCTCCTGGACGGAGGAGCGGCTGTTGAATGATGCTTCTCTCTCTCTCTCCCTCTCTTTTACACACACACAGACACACATGCATGTTTACTTAGGTCATTTTTGGGGACATTAGAGAGACTTCTATTCATTTCCTGGAGACTTACCCCAACCCTAACCACTAACCACTACTTGCCTTAACCACTGACCCAAAAATCAGATGTTTTCCAATTGGGGACATGGCATTTGTCCCCAATTTGCACCAGCCACCAATAATTAACTGGTCTCGAGTCTGAAACGTGTCCCTGAACATAGCCAAAGTTATACAAAGTTACACACACACACACACACACACATATACACACATGAATGTAAGAAGACACACAAATGCAAGACACTGTAGAGGGGGGTCTGAAGGATCCGTCTCGTAAGCATTTCAGTGAGACTAACCACATCCTTGGCTAAGCCACACAAACATGCACACACACACACACACACACACACACACACACACACACACACACACACACACACACAGCCTCAGGAATAGTATTCTGGGCCAGGGGCTTTGCAGGCCAGACCACTTCTCACAGACAACACCACTGCCACAAAATTTACAAGACTTGCTGCTAATATACATTCAACTGCATTTGTAGGTGTGTGTGTGTGAGAGAGAGAGAGAGAGAGTATGTAGTTCAGCTAAAGCAGTTCCTGTAGTTCCTAGAGATTCCCTTTCTTGGAAACCATTACCTAAATCACTTTTCACAATAGCTGGCAGAAAGTGAATCCAGAGGGTTTATAATTCATTCGCCTTCTCCATGTTTTCAGAGGTTCTGTCCTTTGAGACCTATTGATCGACAGCTGGATACAGCGCTTTGTTGAGTGAGATTAAATGAGTAGTCCGTTAATTTAATATTGCACATTTCTAAAGTCAAGGGAGTCTCAATGCACAAACTTAGAGAAGACGGAAGAACTCTTAAAACTGATGAAGTAAAACCAGAGATATTCTGTCTTTTACTGCCTTGATGCTTCCTTCTCTCTTATTTTTAAAGGTTATTTTATCAGTTTTTTATGATAGTGACAGCTAGAGAGAGACAGGAAAGGCAGAGGAGTGAGGAGAGGATGCTGCAAAGCCAAAGCTCATCATCTCTTCTTATGGAAGCTAAAACAGTTGGATAAAATAACATGTATGTGAATGACTTCACCTTAGTACTATAACTTTCTCAGAGGTTTTGGTCGGACTCAGAGAAAAGCATTTGAAGTGATTTATGATTTATTTTTGCTCAATATTTCAATAATGCATTTGTACTGCATCATGAAGTCACTGCTTTTTGAACAATGGTCTCAGAAGTGCCAGTAACTTTAACTCAACTCTAGATTTACAGTTGTGTAATCAAAAATATACCCACTGTATGTTCTATATTATTATTTCTTATCTTACCAGGATTTACAGTTTTTAAATTTCATGTCTGTTTCTCGGACAACATACCTCTTTCTAAACTATTACACGATACAACTGTCTTCAGCTGAGAGATCTGTGACCTTCGAGAGCAGAGAGTGCACGACAGGAACTTCACAGGAAGAGAAAAGGTCAGCCAACAGGAACATGAGAGTGCCAACAGAGCTAAAGAGAAACATTGAACCATGGTGAGACATGCCAAAATACCCCACCCTGAGGTCCTAAACACGCACGCATGCACACACACACACACACACACACACACACAAATGCACACAACTCTCACATATCTGCGAAAACATGACTTGACCTCTTTCCTCTTTGCCTATAGGTGAGCTAGCGTGAGAGGCTGGTTGTTTCTGATGGGTTGCCGTGGTGATTTTCCTTGTTGCTCATGATATTGACTAAACAGATGTATGTTAACAGGAAGGAGAGAAGGCATTTTAGGGCAGAGGTGTGTTAGCAATTGGATGTAGAAGAAGATGTGATGGTGTGAAGATTGCAAGAGAGAAGTTTAAGTTGGCCTCTCTTCTCGTCTGCTCTCCTCTCTCCTCTCCTCTGCTGAGCCTCACAGTGAGTTGGCAGAATCAGCGGAGTAGCAGATGTGTGTAACATCATTATTTCAGTCACTGGCACGATCACGGTTGGATTTGCAATACAAAGCTGCTGTAAGTTTATCACAACACATCCAGCCTTCACAACCAAACTCCACAAGTCTCTCATGGTGTGTGAGAGTGAGCACACATTAGTTTTGTGCACATGTGTGTGTTCGCTGTTTGTTTACGGCGCGATGAGGCACAGTCTAGACCGGCATGTGTGTATATAGCTACAGGATAAAGTTCACATTAGCCGCCTGTGTCCAGCCTGATGTGTAACCTTTGTTTCCTCTGGCTTTCGCCTCAGTAAATCTCTGTAAGTTCATTCATTTCCTATAAAGCTGAGTGGACAGAGGAACAGTCATGTGGACTGTAAATATGCCTAGAAGAGTTTTTTGTAAGCATTCAGATCCTTTACTTGAGCATAACTACTAACACTACACTGTAAAGATCCTCTGTTACCAGTAAAAGTCCTTCACTGAAAATGTGACTTACAGCAACAAGGAATTTTATTTTGTGTTGATTTTGGTGGCCCCTGTGGACAAACGCGGTATGAGCCTATTTTTATATCAATCGACTAATCAATTAATCCACTAATCATTTCAGATCTAACTGTATATGCTGTTGGATAGTTAATGGAGAACAAAGCATCATATTTTATAATCTTTTTTGTGCGCAAACATTTTTAAATTAACTAAGGCTGTCAGATAATTATAATTTCCCTCTGAAATGTAGTAGAATAGAAAGACGACGAGTTGTGAAGTAAAGTACAAGTGCTTCATATTTGCATTTAAGTATTTGAGTAATCATACGTGGTTAAATTTCACCACTGGCCACGACTGAGCTCATGCCATTAACTGCTAACAGATCACATATCTATATATCATTGTTTCTGTACTGGTGATTTTGTTTGACTGCATTTTAACCCACAAACCTAATGAAAAACCTCCAGCAAAAAAATGTCCAAACATTTTCCAGCAAAACACCGACAGCAATATTTCGAATATGATGACACAAGCATAAAAATCAAACAGCACCATCCCCATGTTATAAACACAGGAACTCAAAACTGAGAGTCAAACTGGACATCGACTCGTCCTCCTGAGTCCAACAACAAAGCCTCATTGTGGACCGCAAAGCTGACACACACAAACACACACACAACCACACATACGTCCATGATTCAGCATTGAGCAATCTGCCCACACACACACTCACAAATGCACACACACACTAAAAACATGGTCACATCCATGAATGGGGGCACACACTCACGAATATGTATACAAGATAAACACAACCCTGGGAACAAACAAACACACACACACACACACACAATGGCGCTGACTTCCTGTGAAGTCATACCTGTTACATAAGTCTCTCTCTCTCTCTCCTCTCTTTCTTTCTCTCTGCGTGTGTTTGGCTCCTTTTGTGTTTGTCCTGACAGAATAGAAACGGGAGCACGGACAGACAAACACACACGTGAATGAAGCCGATTTAACCTTCAAGAACAACAGTAAGAACCGTGTGAAGAAACACGAGTGACTTTAAAGTCAAATCTTGGAAAGACAAACAGTTTGAATACATCATGTTGGACTTCGATCAGGCAGATTCACCATTTCTGACATTTTATTATACAATAAATCATTAATTGATTATTCAAGAAAATAATCGACTCAAGAAGCGAACCAAAGCACATTTACAACAGAGCAAAAAGTGAGAATAAAATCAACTATTAACATATGCTAAATCAAAATGGCTGCATAACTCACAAGGCTCCAGAAGTCTGTTTCTTTTCCTACCCAGACAGACAGACTCCCCCCAAAAAAGTTGTGACGCTGTGTGAAACATAAATAAAACAGAATGTGATCATTTGCCAGTCCTTTTTGACATATACTCAATTGAAAACAGTGTGAAGACAATATATTTAATGTTTGACCTCATTGACTTCATTGATTTTTGTAAATAGCAGCAACATGTTTCAAACAAGTTGGGACAGGAGCAACAAAAGACTGTGAAAGTTGTGGACTGATCCAAAAACACCTGTTTGGATCATTCCACAGGTAAACAGGTTCATTGGTAACAGGTGATAGTATCATGATTGGGTATGAAAGGTTCATCCTGGAAAGGCTCAGTCGTTCACAAGCAAGGATGGAGAGAGGTTCAACACTTTGTCAAACACATGATTGTATAAAGGAGATTACTACATGGGCTCGGGAACACTTTATAAAACCATCGATGGTAAAAACATTGTTTGTCTGCATTCTGTTTTTATTTACGGTTTACACAGAGTCTGAACTTTTTGGGAGTTGGGGTTGTAATTCCTTGTGTTTCTTGTGTAGTATCATAATAAAATGCCTTCCTTGTGAAGTCACAAAGAAACAAACCTAAATCTCAGTTCTCACTACGACAATAACATTCACTGACCTCTGCAGCTGGACGATGGACCAATAAGTGAATTGCAGGGAGTGGTTTAGATGTTAATTACAACGAGTGGCCTCTTATTTAGATCTGAACATTCTTTCTTTTTTTTTATACATGTCTTTTTTGCATAATTCTTTGAATTCTGTATTATTGACATATTTACTTTGTATTCTACTAAATCAGGCTTTATTTATTACTTTAGCTTGTTGTTGAAGGAAGGTCCATATGGTTTCTTTTTGTTTCATTTTTATTGTTTTAATTTTAAAGAGTCACAAAATTTTTATTGATTGAAAACGTAATAATTGTTGCACACTTTTCCCTCAAACTGTAAAAGTTTTGAGAGACCGTGTGAAGAGACCCAGGTGGATAGTATATCAGCTGTATCCTGTACCGAGAGGTCAGAGTGAAGGTGATGTTATTCTCTGTGCAGTGAAATCGCGAGAGGGAAAGAGTCGGTGCAACAGCTTCACTTCAGAAAAGAAAAACAAGATTAGAGAAGGAACGTAGATAGGAACACTTGGAGAGGAGGAGGAGAGAGAGATATGACAACAAAGATAGGAATCAAAACAGTGTTTTGCAATACTCTTCGACGTTCATGCATGTATGCATTTCTTTCTTATGCATGCTCCCATGTATCTGTTCTCTGTTTGTGTCAGTACTGAGTGTAAGAGACTCAAGCCAAGAGATAAATGTATGAAATGTTATTGTGGTGGAGCTGGCCCTGCTCCAGAGGAAGTACTTGGCTTTGACAATACTCTCACCAGGAATGCACTGCAGGCCGCCGCCAAGTGGGCGTGTCGCTGCTCCGGGGTCGGAAGCCAAGTTTGGTCGGTTCAGTTTTGGCCCCTCCGACGCCTCGGGGGACCGTTCTGCTCCGCTGTTGTTCAGAAAGAGAGCGAACGAGAGGGAAAAGAGAGAGAAAGAGGGGAGAGAGGGTGTAGGTTTGTGTGTTCTTGTAAGCTTAGTTTGTATAGATTTGAATGAGTGTGTTTGTGTGTGTGTTTTCCCTTTTGAGAGGAGGATCTGAAAGGAATGCAACTGTTCCTTTACACATGTCCACCCCCCTTAGGCAGCTACAGGGCCTGTTGAAAACAGACACGCATCCATGACACACACACACACACACACACACACACAGAGGTTGTGGAATGAAAGGAAGTATCAAACTACACCGGCAGAATACTTATCAAGACTGAGGAGCAAAGCTGCCCATTAAGATTCCAGACTTTCACTGCTTAACTTCTGCAATAAGAAAATAGTAGGATCACAATTCGATAGAACAACATGTAGAATCCCACATTTTTAGGCTTCAAATGTTTAAAAATGTTTCTGCCTCAGTTGTAAATCCAACAACCAAGACTGCGGTCTGAAAGTGTACTGACGAGATGTTTAAACTGACGTGTGTTTCTAAATTGTTTGTCTAAACTTTTAATGTACACTGCATGAACATTATGTGACAGCTCAGTTTTCAAAATGACAAAAATGCAACAAGTGGAAGAACTGTTCTCCTTCATATCGGCAGGTCAGATGAAATTCAATTAAAAATGCTGTTTGATGGATTTAATTTGTGTTTTTCTTTTTTTATGCGCTGGCCCTTTTGTTGACACTCCTGAAAGCTGAAATAAAACCCTCCCCCTGGATACAGGGCCAGTATAATGGTGGTATAATGGGAGAAGGCTGTAACAGAAAGCAGTAAAGAGGCCGGTGTGGTGGAGGCCTCGGTGTGCTGCAGACTGGCAGTGCCTGGTGATAAGAGGCTGCGGCCTGGATGGCCTCTCTGAGGGGAAGTGATGCAAGACACTAGCTCTTTGTTTAGTGGCATTACTTGGTCCCGTGCCAGTGGCCCCACTGAATGAAATGGACCGGTTGGCTTGTTTGCTGGCTGGGTGACTGGCTTCATGGTGGACAGGCTGACTGCCTGGCTGACTTGCTGGTAGGCAGGCAACTGCGGCACTGAAAATCGTAGCTAATCTCTCTTTTCTCTTCTTCTTTCTGTCTTGCTTCCTCTTTCGCCTCCTTGGGCTCAAAGGAGCACTTAAGCCGTGAACTGGGAAATATTTTGTTCCATAAAAAATGCGCCAGCACCACCGATTTGGTTTTCTGACATACTGGAAGTGAAAACTATTTGGATGTTTGACAATAGCTGTCAAGGCTGAAATTATTCATGAAAAGCTTTAAGATGTTTTTAATCTAATATCTACGGTTGTAGCTCGAGCACACTGAGGCTCTCATTGACCATTTTAGGACGGAGGCACATTAAATCAGACAAGCTTCTCAGAGTCCTGAACAACTGCTCCTCCTTCGCTCCCCGTTCTCCTCTGACTCTCCCAGCAGCTCCTGCTCTTCTCCTCCCTGCTTTGCCTTCCACTTCACAAGTGTTGAAATGTGTGTTTTTCCTGCAGCTGAGGCCGTCCTGTCACACTTAGGTTCATTTTACTTTTGAATTCCACAGAGGGAAGAGAGCGGGGGGAGAGGAGGGGGCAGAGGAGGAGATACTGTGTGTGTTTGTACATCTGTGCATGTGTGTGTGTGTATGTGTGGTGCAAGGCGACATGATTTTGCAATCAGGTCTAAATGTCAGGGGTCCCATTACCAAACAGCGTGCACTTGCCATCTTTGCCCCATATATAAGCGTGCATTCTTGCAGACCTGCACAGGATCATTATGAATGCCTTCCCAGCTCAGCCATATGCAGGACCTGTGCAGTTGCATAAGGCCCCGTAAATCCTGTTTTTTCAATAAATAAAGTCGCTGGGAGACACAAAGCCAATCAATGACTATGACCCAGCACAGGTGGCCTCAGTGGCAACAGATGGATCATGTCAGTGGATGGATTTGATTCGCACTAGTGCTGCAGCAAGAGATTCAGAAACTGAAGCTGTTTCACTGGATTCCTCTGTTTTTACTACAGAGTCACCCATTGAAATGGTTCATGTTAATATAATGAATTACGGACAGAACAAAGCTCAAACTCAAAGATAAATCAGTGTTCATAGTTTGCTTCCATTCATCAAAGTCAAAAATATGGTTTAATGTGCGGCCAAGTGAGTTCTTTTTTGTTTTGTATCAAGTGAAGATTACGAGGCAGAAAACCCGTCAAAATAATTCTACTTTAAAATTTTGTAACATCTGCCATATTGTTATCTGATAAATCTCATCAGAAAACCTTAAATAAATCTTGGCGATCTACTCAGCATACACCCAACAAAGCAAGCAGAAATTTTGTATAGGTTTGCCTAAACGTGGATTCAACACAGTCATTTGCGAGCAAGCTGAATCGGTAAAAACGTAAAAATCTCATTGAAATAAGTTGCTTTTTGTTTTTTTGTATATGCCAACTAAACCAGTGTGAGACTGAAGAAGTCTACAGATATCTGAGGTTCACCATCAGATGTTCACAGTGATGCAACTTTTCGTACTTTGTGTGTTTGTGTTTGCATTGTAGCTAATCTAATATCAAACTGTAGTCTATTTTTATGGTTTGTCACGTTTGGCCACATGTTTCTCATATATTGTATTGAGGTATTTACAGGATATTGTCATGGATAGTTGAGAGCCCATTAAGCATAATTAAATCCCTCCAGTCATCTTGGCTGTTCCACATAAAGGACTTTGGAAGCCTCTTTTCTGTGCACTGGAAAATATTCTGTTGTTGCACTCAAGGCAACTGGTAAATCATCTTATTGGAGGATTTACAGATAACATCTGTGTATAATAAAATGTTTCTTTCATGTTTGTGGGCTATATACTCATTCACACCTCGTGTCAACAGTATTAATTTTCCTATGCGTTGAGTGAGCTTTGTTGTCGTTTTAGATTATTTTGAACTGTGTGACTGCCGTTGAGTGTTTGGCTGGGTCGTATTGTTTTTCTGCCAACATGCCTGTCGTCAAGAGTCGTATCACCCTCATGTTTTTGTTGACAGTTTAGAAAGACTTTGCGCCTTGAGGATGTTGCTGAGACCTCTGATTTAAGGTCTGAGAACATAATTCTTAATGAACATCTACTGAATGACTTGTTTACTACAAATGTGTGTTTGGTGTATTGATGTCATGCAAGAATTATGCACTTTAAGGTTTGCAGGAATGTTCTTGCCACATTGTGATAGTCCAGTGAAATGGCTGTTGTGTTGTAGGCTATAGACACATATTTAACAAAATCATTGCTATATATAACAATGAACCAGGTCTGTAAGCGTGTTTCCATCCACTTATTTTTATGCACTTTTTCAACAAGTGCATTAAAAGAAACTTGAAATTTGAAAAAGAGTTGAAATATTGCAAGAACGTTTTTACACTTGGTGCAGGTCCAAAAGTTGCTTTACCTTTTCCACATTGTTTTCATTCTTTATCTCAATGTTTCAAACTCCTAATATTCACACACATATTCCTGAAATTTGGTTAAAATTTGTAATACATGATTCAATATTTCTGTTTTGTGACTGAGACGTTATAATAATTATGTGGTGTTGTAAAAGTCAAAACTAACTGTCATGTGTGACACTTATCAAAGTTCCTGGATCTGATCAGATTCTGATCCCGACTTTAACAACAATTTTATTGGACAAAGAGCTCATGCTGTTTTCTTGCATTTTAATTGTGCCCCTGCAACTCCAAAGCTCTATCAAAGATTTAAAAAAAAATCTGAATGTATAGATTATGTTCCGTACAGAGAAAGAGAGAGGGGGAATGGGGGTGAAAGGAGAAGAAAAAAAGAGCAAAGTGTGTGCTTTTGTGTGTGTGTATCTGGGGGTTGTCGGCGGTGCGAGGGGGGTTTGGTTGAGCGCTACACCAGATGTGAAAATGACTTTTGCAATATGTCATCTAAACAGCAAACTGCGGGGGATTTACTTGAGCTAACTTGAAGCACATAAGTGCTGGAAAGTCAAAAATTACAGTTAGCTTCTTGAAACTCTCAAACGGATTCAGAGACCAGCTGAGAGGAAACATCATTCATTGCAGGAAACTGGCATGTGGTTTTCCCCCGCGGCCTCAGAGCATTAGTCTAACATATGCTACCTAAATGCAGATTCACACTGAAAAGGAGGTTTGCCCCCCTTTAAATGGTATCTCAGGTCACATCGATGTACAGTGATATGGTGGCTTAGTTCTGCCAGTTGTGAAATGCAGCAGATAAGAAGACAAACATGAGATGGGTCAAGTCAGATTATGTCGCTTGGAGGTTGCACCTGATGGTCCCTTTGTCCTGCATTATCGCAACACAACCTCTATTTTCTGTGGGGCTCATGCAGTGATGGTCCACACACACACACACACACACACACACACACACACACACACATACACACACACACACTAGGTCACATGTGTCCTGACTGGAACAAAGTCCCATCCAGCCTGAGGGCTGACACACTTCTACAGAATAAAATGACCCCTCTGCTACTCTCTCCTCTTTCTCTTTCTATCCCATCTTCTGTCTTTAACAAAAAATAATAGGGTGCACATTTAATTCATGTCCTGTTCTGAGTTGCTCATTTAGCTAATTAAAGTTGTTTTTTCTCTTGGACATTCATATAACACTGTCATACTTGTATTTAAGAATGTCTGCATGTGTAAGAAATTACCAGCACAACAGAAATACTTTGCAATAACAACAGCTGATGTGTGTGTGTGTGTGTGTGTGTGTGTGCTGGGTGTGACGACCTTATTCTTGACATTGTACAAGAACGCTGCAAACGAAGCAGAGCACAAACATGCAGCAGCGGCAGTCCGACGTACTAGCTTCCTCTAGCTTGCTTAGCAAATATAAAAAAAAAAAACAGCGAACATCTGAATCTGTTTTTAAAAACGTTCAAATATTAGTTTTCTGGCTGCCGTTTGCTGCATTGTCTCCTGTGGTAAACCCAACCCTTTTGGTTGCACAGCAGGCCAAACCGCAGCACAAATAATTATTTGCATACAAGTTTCTGACCCGGGACTGGTTCCTCAGTGAATCCAGCCTGCCATAATACTTGCCGATAATAAATGGTTTCTTCTTCACCTGCCTGTGCTGAGGCTTCCTGTGTTGATGATATGTATGTGGCCCGGTGGGGTGGAGATGACAATGTAGGTGTGGAGGAAGTCAAATGCAGGTGTTTATGTGTGTGTGTGTGTGTGTGTGTGTGTGTGTGTGTGTGTGCTCTGTCCCAGGTGGGTGCTGACAGACCGGCAGGTAAACAGGCAGGTTGGTCTCTGATCTCACCTGTTGGAGCAGACACTGCAGCGCCTGCAGGGCTTCTGCAGCGGAAACATGTTCTTTATGTGATGCTGGAAGCTCTGCTCTTCACTTCTCTCCTCTTTCTCTCTTGTTTTTCCTTTTCTCACCGTCTCTCCTCTACCTTTCTCACACGCTCTGTGTCGTTTGTTCCACTCTCCTCTCCCAGGTGCGCTCGGGTAAACACCCAGGAAACAAGCGTATACAGAGGAGAAGGAGGGGAAGGGCACGAGGGAAGGAAGAACGCCTCGGGGTAACAGCAGCACAGGTGGGCCGGGGGGTGGGGGGTGACGACAGTGTATGTGTGTGAGTGTGTGTGAGCTCCAGCTTCATAAGGAGGTGCTTTGCAGAGAAAGGAATGTTACACATCCAGATTATAACAGACCACCCCTATAAACTAGAAGGAAGTCGGTTTAACCTGCAAGTCAAACACACAAACACAAACACAGCAGCCATCAAGCACAAGCTCTAAAATAAAGTGACCATCTGACCGGTTCGTGTCTCGTGTTACGTCGTCCGAAGGAAGTGAAGTGAATTATTTCCTGTTACTTATGCAATGTTTTCTTTCAGTTTGAGGTCAAGCTGCTTTATTTGGCCTTCACCGCCCCGCCAGTGTTTTATAGAGAGCGATCCATTCAGACACAGGAAGCAGGGACCTCAGGAAGTTGAAGTGTTGATGTAAAACAACTAAAGCCTGTAAATGTTCTCTCACAGAATGATTAATAGTTAAAGGAATTAGCATCTTGTCAGAGGTAGAAGTAAGAAACTTTAAAAGCTGCAGGATTTTCTGTCCTAAAATCTACTGGACATTTTCTCAGCATGTTTCTTAATACACATTTGACCGTAGCTGTTTATCCGACATAAGATGTGTATTTTAGTCCACTTAATGTCTGAAGGTACAGTGCATGATGTGTGTGGGTGTGTATGTGTTTAGCTTGAAAACTACTCACAAAAGTAACGACACAACAGCCAGATATATTTAACAATATATATTTCCATTGTCAATGTACATTCCATTTCGACATAAGCTTTCTTCACAAACAAAAAGTTGGCATCTAAATAAATACTATATAAAATAGAACTTCAAAATAAATATATCTATAAAGGGAACCTTTTATATGAGAGATTTTTTTTCTTTTTGTTATATCTAAACAAAACAAAAGCACAGATCTCGTTCTGAATCCCCAACGTTGACATTGCAAAGGCATAAATGGAGGAATGGAGTAGCATCACCCAGATGTATGAGACCTTTCCTCTTGTTTGGGTTGAAAATAATCATAATAATAATAAAACAAAAATAAATCAGTGCCTGCAAATGAGCGACACAAAGGGGAACGGGTGTGTAAAAGTCACAGCATTGTAGCAAAGGGATAAAAAGAAAAGGATAAAAAGGTTTTTAATCTTGACTTGTTGGTGAGCATTCCACACCTCGAGCAGGCCAGCGAGCACATGTAAAAGTATAAAGCTACTAACGTGAAGTGAAGAACACGACTCTCGCGGCGACAGGGCGAAAGAAAAGGAAAGGCAGCGACTGAAAAAATAGGTCCGCCGGGTTAAAAAAGATGGCACAGAACGCAACTGGAGAGAAAAACAAAGATGAAGAGGGGGAGGAGGAGGACAGCGAGAGAGGGAGAGAAAGAGAGAGACAGACTTGTCTTTCTCTCCCCGTCTCTGTGGTATGACAAGTTTATGCACAGCAGCTGTGTTTGTCAATCAAGGCCAGGGGTGTTTGTTGGACAATTTCTCAGGGAGGAAGGAGGGAGGAGAGGAAGGAGGAGGAGGAGGAGGGAGGGGGGAGAAAAGCGAGAAAGAGAAAAAGAGGGAGAGAGAGAGAGAGAGAGAGAGAGAGCTGAGACACTGAGCAGTAACAGCAGGAAATGGGTTGATCCGGACAGGGGTAGATTGTGTTCCCTGTGTGGATTCAATGAGTCCACAGTCTTTAGGACTCGGAGAGGAACCAGGGAATTAGCTTAGCCTCTCGACTGTTAATGAGCTATGGATAGCATAAACAGCAGGAGTTTTTCTTTTTCTTTTATTGCCGGGCACACTTTTTCGAAATCAAGTGCTAGTGATAGAAAGACCTGTCATTTTTGTTACCCCCTCCCCCCCCCACTTTTTTCCCCTCGCCGCCCTCCCTCTTTTTCTTATTCTCACAACCTCAAAAACATCTTACCCTCAAAATATATATCTAATATATTCTCTATATATTTTGTACTGAATTGTAGTTATAATGTACCATGCAATCTTTCAAGGACATTTAAAAGTCTCTTCTAAAGAACACAAATGTTGTGAAACTATTTACAGCAAATAACATTTCACCTGCATAGCTCTATTACTAAATATATTGTCAAAACATTTGTGATTTTTGTCACCCACCTACAGGTACCAGGCCTCGGCCTGGTCGCACAATCATTCTTCAGTTTTGGCACCTTTCTCTCAGACTGAATTGCTCGGTTTTGAAAATATTGCCTCATACATTCAAGACTAAGGACAGTGTGTTTTTTTTCTTTCCTTTTTTTTTCCTGTGTGATATCAGCTTTGTGCAACAAGACAAATACAGGTATGAGCCAAGTTAGGCGCCCTAATGGAAGTTAAGGGTCCAACATGAAAGAGAGGTGTGTGTGTGTGTGTGTGTGTGTGTGTGTGTGTGTGCTATGGAGCAACAAAGACAGTATGCCTTTATGCCAAACAGAAAAGGCCATCTGTATTAAAGGGCAGCATGCCTTTAAGAACCAACTGCCATCAACTCCGTTTGGCAAGAGTGCATAACAACTGTGATCACTCAGACAGCGGAAAAAACAAGCTACTGTATGTTAGCTTCCTTTGGCAAAGTCCTAAGAACGTCATGCAAGCCACAAAAATAGACTTTAAGAATAAAAGACAGACTATCTGACTCAAGCAGCTATGCAGCATAATGATTAGAATTGAATGAAGACACTGTGTGTAGAGGGGGGACTCAATGTAGTGCACGCGAACGCAACGTGAGATAGCTGAGGTGGTTAATACTGTGCTTTAGTACATCCTTTAAGGGGTTTGCGTCTTCCTAAAAAGGTTGTGCAAGTGGCAGGTTTGATTTTCGACAAAGGCCGACTGGATACAAACACAACAACGACTTCTCTCCACCCCCACCCCCCTCTTCGCTCTCCATCACCTGCATCCCCTCTCCTCTGGAAACATTATTTCTCTGGCCAGTTTGTCTCTCGCTTAGCTTACTTGTTTTAAATTATTCACTATTGCCTTTTTGCCCCTAAATGTTTCTTTGCCTTTCTTGTGCAAAGAGGAAGTAGACCAGGCTCTTAGGCAGTTTAGAAATCAACATGCTGTAGGCCAAGTTCTAGAGAGGATTACTGTAACAGTCCCTGAGAAGGTTGGGTGTACTTTTTTTTTTTTTTTTACACATTTCTCTACGACACATCGACTTCTAGCACGGTGGGTAACCATTAGACTAGAGCATGCAGGTCATGACATGCATTACCTCTGAGGTGATCAGTGAACAGCATTCAAAATCTTTTAAAATGTCTGGGCTTCAACCCCCCCCCAAAAAATAGGAAATGCACTGTAAAGTGATTAACTCTCTCTCTCTCACACGTGCCTCTCTCACAACTGTTTATGCACAATACAGAGTGAGAATTATGGGAAATTACTATTATTTTAAAGTCTCAAAAGGTTTGTTTTTACAGCTCCTCTGTGGAGATAAAATGTTAGCAATACCAGGCTAGCATCTTTGAGCTAAAAGAGGAAAAAATGGCGACACTAAAAGATGGTGATCATCATAATAGTGGAGAGAGTGAGTGAGTAAGTGGTGGTTTCACTCTTGCAGTGGCCTATCATAAAGCCACAGTATAGGTAATCACTTGTTTTGTGTTTGTTCAGACAGAGGGACACTGGGCTGTGCTTTTGGGGGTGGGAAAAGGGGGGGTGGGTGTACAGATATTTATCTCCGTCAAATAACTCTCAAGTTATCCGAGGACCAGCGACCAGCTTCTGGTTAGTTACCGTTACAAAATTAGCTGTGAAATACAGAGCAGCAGAGAGGTACAATGACTTTGTGCCTTCAGCCATCTTTTGCAAAAACAACACAAACACCAGTCCCACGATCTAGTCTCTTCTTCTTGTGACTCTTACAAAAAAAAAACATCTCAGAGGGGCTGTTAGCTATTCCTACAAGCCAACTCTCTCACATCAGGCCCCTTTTGATCATCCACCCTATCAAACATAGGTCAAGAAGCTGTTTAAGTACCTTTGTTTTACATAAGTCATCTTCCAGCAGATTAATGGGGTAGTTTAAGGGGTTGGTGTTGGATTGTCCTATCCATAGAGAGCAAGCAAGTACTGTGTGGTCCTGTCCATGTTTTTAGAGCAAGGCTTCTGCCAGCCAGTTTGGTCCAGTATCATGACCCCTGCTGCTGCTTCTCTAGCGTCCCAACTTTTGCTTCCACGCCTCCGCTTTTACACGCAGGGGCGCTCACGCCACCCTGCGTGTTCTTGCAGCGGCAGCCGGGCCTGCTGACATTGTCGTAACACTTCTGTCCCAGTTTGGCCAGGCCCGTGGCCGGCAGATAGCAGACCAGGCAAGGCAGGACGACGGAAAGGGCAGCCATGAAGGACCAACGCGCGCAGCAGTTGGCCTGGGAGCACGAGCAGGGCTTGTCGGCGCAGGAGCCCTCGTCGTCCTCGTCCTCGGTGCAGTGGTAGAAGATCCCTTTGACCAGGCACATGCAGGTGGCTGTATCCACCAGGCTCTGAGCAGAGCACAGGCACTCCTGGTTGCAGACCCAGCAAGAGGGTAGGGTTCGGGGGAGCGTACACTCCGTGCATCGGCACTTCCCGCAGTGCTCGCAGAGAAGGAGGTGCTTCTTCTCGGCCGGGGAGGAAGGGATCAGCGCCAACCCCTGCTGGCCTCCAGTGGTGCACACGCCTCCTGCGGGCATCTTTGCAGACTTGAGGTCCAGCGATTTAGAGGAGGAGCAGGAGGAGGCAGAGGAAGAGGAGGTTAGGACTTTTGAGTCAGAGGAAGTGAAGCAGCCTGGACTTCGGGTAGTGATTGTGTTGACGGGGCCCTGGTGGGGGTGCAGGTTTGGGTGGTGGTCCACTGTCGGGGTGGGCGCGGCGTGGTCCAGAAGCCTCTGGTCAGACGAGGTGCTGCTGCTGCTGCTGATAGAGCTGGGCCTCCCGCTGAAGGAAATCCAAGGGTGGGTGGTGGTGTCCTGGTGAGGGTGGGGCTCACACCTGCCGTGCTGGTGTTGGTGATTGTGATGGTGGTTGTGGTTAGCTCCCAGGAAGGCCTCCTGATTCTGACCAAGCCAGGTGATTCTTCGGTTCGCAGACTTCTGGCTCGGGGGCTGCTGGGAGACGACGGCGGGGCTGTCGATGTAGTCATTCTCCACATGTGAGGACTTTATCTGGTCGATGGGGTAGATGGTGAGAGGGTGCTGCAGGCGGCCGTAGGGCACTCGACTGTCCAGCAGGGGCTGCGATATGAGGGAGGAGGACACTCCGGGGATGTGGTGGGGAACCCTGGACTCCATGTGTAGGCCGGTGCCTCGCACGTCTTCACTCTAAAGCAGCATTTAGCAAAACTGCAAAGACAGACACAAAAGAGACAGTGAGCACCGGATGCATCTGGTGTTTAAGTTCTTACTCTTTTACGCATTTTCCTCTTTTACCACGAAGAAATCAGAGTATATAATGAAAAGAGTGACAGGGAAAAAAACTGTGTGATCATTTTATATGAGGTTAATATCTCAGAAAACAGTCCAAAGAATGACAGCCAGGTTAGTTATAATGATCATAGTGTGAGTACATGAACACACTGTCTTCCTTCATTTGTCTTTAACCACTTGACTTGATGTGAGAAGACAATGTCCCTCACATATTCAACCTTGTATTTAATCACACGTTAATGTGTATTGGGGGTTAGGTTGTAAAATGTAATTGTTCCCCATGTGGTATAATTTCCTGCTGGTTTTGCATTGTAATATTTGATGACTAACCACTGCTTTATCTCATGAATTAACTCCTTTTCTCACATGATTGAGACTTTTATGAACGACTAATAAATCATGCAAACACTATCCAGGGATCATGAGATTTCAAACCCTGGACATGATGCAAAACTGACATATATTACAAGTATTTACTTCACCCAAGATAACTATTAAATCTTTAAAACCAAAACGTTTTAGTCTCTGAACAAAAATCTTTTTCCAGGCCGGATCTCTGCGATAATCTGAATGTAGAGTCTCCAAACGATCTTGATCTTTAGACTGAATACCAACAGGGTTTCAAACCTCCTCCATTCTAACTTTGACATTAGAACAATGGAAGTTGGGCTCTCATCACCTCCCTTCCAAAGAGCAGGGAGCACCCGAGAGCAGGGTTTGCATGCAAAAGACTCAAAGATGCAAAACAAGGCCGAGCAAAAGAGAAGAAGAGGGCTGCCAGAAAAGGGACTTTTCAACAAAGCCAAAATGAGCAAGAGGCAAAGAAAACGAGCTCTTTGTATGAAATCACAAACTAACTCACAGCGAGAAATTATAATTTCATCTTTTCTCTCCCTCAGTACATTTGAATCAGGGAGACAGGCTAATGTGTATGTGTGTGTGTGTGTGTGGAGGGGGCTTTGTGAATGAATGTGATGTGGAGCTGCAGGTTTTTTTGTGAATGAAAGCTGCTGGCTGCATGAATCAATGCGCTCCAGTCATGATGAGCCTGAATGAAATCTTGCATTTCATTGATGGGAGCTCTGCAACCTAAAGACCTAACCTACTTTACAGACAACACAGAGATGACTGAAGACATTTCCACTGACCCATATCTGCATATTGCTTATAGCTGATTGCATAACACAAACTCAGGCTCACTCAGATCACAAGGTGCATCAGTTTGAATTATTATTATATTATTTGGATTATATGACAAACTGGATTTTCCTAGAACACAGAAGCAGCAGTGTTGTGCTTTATTTCTGCATATTTGTGGTCTTAAATCTTATTTTCAAAATGTGTCAGGAGTTATTCTGCTTTTCCTCACATTTACAAAAAAAAAAAGCCTGCTTGAGAAACCTGTTGCGACACTGCTGGCACAGACACAGGCGCTTGTGATCGTCAAATCCAGACCATTATGAGCTCCAAGCCGGAACAGTGCGTGCGTGCGAGTGCGTGCGCGTGTGCAAGCGTGCGCGCGTGCGAGTGTGTGTGTGCGTCCCTCCCTTCAATATGTGAATGGACTGAGTCATAAAAACCGGAGGCGGCCGCTCGGCGCAGCCTCCTCAAATAGCATGTTTATATAGGCATTGTAAGCACATATTCAACACCTCACTCTTGATATTTGCGAGGGACAAAAGTGTGATGTTGATAAATAAAAAAAAGGAACATCGTGTGCCAGCAGAAAGACGAGCTGTGGGTCGGTTTTAATCGGAGGCGGTTAGGTGCGTAATTTGGTGCGTAAAAGTGGATGCATCGCTTGTGGCAACCAAAAGAAGCCCATTAAGATAAATCGAGACATTTTCATGGATGTTAGTGGGATATGGTGAAAATTCTTATGGCAAAAAAAAAGAAACACCTGACACATCCGACATGGTGCGCCAAGCAGCTGCAGAGCGAGCAGGAGACACGCAACCAAACCGACAACCAGGATTTAGGAGGAAATATGGAGATTTAAAACGATCCAAAACAGCAAAAAGATACATGTTAAAAGACGCATCTGATGCCATTAAAAGCCACATTTCGACCCCCCCAAAAAAACGCCGCTTTACTGCTTCTCCTCTCTGCGCCCTCAACCTGGCTTTTGGCACCAAAACCGGTGGTTAAATATTGACTCAAAGCGCAAACATGGCTTGTTGCAAAATAGAGTTTGCAAGAGCCATTTTCATGCCTTTCATCCGGTGCACCAGTGGAGAAGCACAGGTAGGTGGGAAAAAAAGGGGGGTGGGATTGAATAAGTCGAGGCACAAGTTACAAATACTGAAGGATGAGAAAACACCAGAGGCGACTCTCTTACCGTGGTTTCAGGATAAAACGCTCATGTCTCCGTTACGCACGAGCTTTGCGCGCAGGATATAGTCCAATCAAGTAGCTCCACAGATGTCGGATAAATGTAAGTCCAAGTGTAATAACACGAGTAATGGAGGCAAAAAAAAGGAGATCTGCTCTCCTGCACTATTCTCCTCTGGCTGGTGCGTAAAAGGCGACTGCGGTTGTGGACGCAGAGCTTTGGATATGATGTTGCAACCAGCGAGGGGGAGGGAAGTGAGTTTTTATGAATGGGAGGGTTAGAGGAAGAGGAGAGGGAGCTCACTGCGCATGTGCACGGGCTGCTTTTTTTTCTCTCCCCCTTCCTCTTTTTTGTGAATGGGAGGGCTGAAATGCGGAGGTTACATTTTTATGAATGGGGAGGACTCCGAATGGCATTGCGCAGGCGCGGTGCCGAGATTTTTATGAATGGGAAGAAATGGCGAATGTGTGTGTGTGTGAGACAGAAGAAGAAGGGGGTGAGGGAAAGAGGAGGTGGGGGCTTTTTTTGGTCACAAGGGCAATGTCAGGGCTGATTTCCATAACGAGTCGACTCATCGGCTCTCGCTTTATTTTCGCCTGTTAATTTATTTATCTATGCAGATGGCGCTTCCTGCTCCACGTTAAAGGAGACGTGGTTGTGGTGGGATTGTGTAATAGACGAGAGGGGGGGCTAAATCTGCAATGAGTTATTCTTTTTTTCCAATGCTGAATCTGATCTCCAATATTCTTCTGATTCTGATAATTTGGTGCCAGAAACAGTCTAATGAAAAACACAAGGATGCAGTCATGGCCTGTGTTTGCAAAACATCCATGCAGAGATATAAATCTGCAGGAATATGACACCAGTGGGTTTGATGAATGAAATAAAATAGTAGGCTGTTTTCCACTTTAATCAGTGCAGCCTACAGGAGGATATCCAGATGCAAGAGAATACTCCAGATCACATGCCTCAGTTGAATAATGGCCTCTCCTTCTTCTATCTGAAACAGTTTATTGCCAACAAGGACGTGCCCTTCCTTCCTCTGCAACAATGTGAGGTATGACTACAGCTTCTAGTGTAAAAAAAAAAAAAAAAAAAAAAACAGAGGAGAGAAGGGGGGAGGAGAAGGGTGTGTGGAGGAGGAGGAGGAGGGGGGGTTATAACGCCTCCTCTGAAACGCAAACCAGCATGAGGGCAGGCAGGATTCACAAAAGGACAGGATGTTGTTGATTTGTACCGAAACCACACAGAGGAAATGAGTGTGAATTTCCTTTCTCTCTGACATCCCAGTGTGTGTGTGTGTGTGTCCCTGCAACCCCCCTCCTTCCACCACCCTCCCCCTCATCCCCTCCCCTCCCTCAGCTTGGGGCTTTTAACCAGTCAAAGGTTAACAGTTGCCCCATTATCCGTTTGCACACATCACCACGGAAACCACTGCACCTCCAAATTGGGATTATTGTTTTGGAGAAAGCTGGAGAGAAAGAGAATTAAACATATTTGGATTTGCATGGGTATACATGCAACATACCACCATGCAAGTACAACAATGAAAAGAAATCAAATTTGATCAACTGGATTTGAAACAGTAGCTTATGAACAATATAAAAATGACTGCAGCATTTGTTGATCTATAATCCTTAAAAAGTAGTTTAAGCTAACTTAAACACACTCCCAAATAATGTTCTTCCTATTGTAGGCCTGCAATATTCATATAATGTTTGAAAGTGTGATTGCGATGCTCAAGAATTTATGACCTTATCATGCAGGTGACATTTTGTATTGCATATTAATATAATAAATGAGCAGTAAGTAAAACTAAGACTAGATGTGAATACAATTTCTAGTCTTTTCACTCAGTACATATGAAAACTAAAGTCAAAAAATACATTTGAATTACTATGTAAATGTAATCTAGTACAGACTGGTGAGGTCATACAAATCATATTGCATATGGGTTCTACTACACACTGTCTTATAATATAATATAGCTCATTTAACCCATAATAACTGCAGGCTACTATTTTTGAACAGTATCATTGAAATATCTACTGCACAGGATTATAAATGCACCACAGACCTGTTAATAAGCTTTTGTTATGACTTTATGCTTCTACTTTCTGTCTACAGCGATCTTTTCAGTAAAAAGTAACTGTATTTTGAAAGAAGGGAAGCTTTCATAATAGATATATGTAAATCTTACATTGCAGCCTGCCTTTCCTTTTCCTCACATCTCTCTCTCACACACACACACTGGGAGATGCACAAAGACACATACTGTAGATACTCGCAGATTTCCGTCCGCAGCTGCGTGGCTTGCAGGCACGGCCTACATGAAGCGCTAGTTGAATTGTAGATTTCTTGTCGGTGTGATCATCCAGGCATACATGCATGGAAGGGAAGGCCTAGATTTCTCTCCAGAGTCTTCCCTCCCAGCCTTCCTTCCTGCCACATCTGCTGGCTACTGCTGTGAGACTGGGACTCTAATGGACAGCCCCATCTGCTTCCAGAGGACTTTCACATATTTAATGCTAAAAGCTTTTTTTTTTTTTTTTATTATTCCATTGTGCAAATACAACAAAACATTCCTTATTTCCATTGTGCAAATACAACAAAACATTCCTTATTTGTATTTTAAGACTTGCATCCTCTTCTTTCTTAATGTTTTTTTACAAAAATGTCCAGTTCAGAATTTTTATGTCCAGACTGATACAGGCATTTCTGTCTAAATCAAATTACAATGTCAATAGCCTTTTTCTTAATCACTTAGGTCTATCACTTGATGCATTTTACTAATCTATTGGTGCTCGTCAGTCTTGTATTTCCCAAGACACAATAAGTCGAGAAAAGCTTTTAATTGTTCAATGCATGTGTGTGTATTTGTGTGTCTGTGTGTGTGAGCAGAGTGTTAGGTGACGGTGTTTAAATGCAAATCACAGCGATAACTACAGAGGGCTCCCAGTTTACATCAAAAGCTTCCTGTTGCAGGTAAGCCATCATTTACTTCAGCCCCCCCCCTTGACACTTCACAATACGCATCTCTCCCCAAATAACAGTTGTGTTGGGGCTGAAGTTGCGGAGCGACAGCCTGAAGATTTTGAATGGCTTAAAGGTGCATTTCACACCAGGTCAACATGTCTGTGGGCTCACAGCTTTCTGCACAGACATGAATGAAGATCCTGAAGAGAGAAACCAGGAAGGGATGATGACACAAAAGCTGTTGGTAAAAAGAACTTATAAAAGAAGAAGCATAATGCGGGTTTATAGTGTTTTATATGCACATACATCAGTAAACAGTTGCTCACTTTTGAAACGTGTTTTTGGAATAGCTATGGTGCAGTTTTTGCTGATTATGCTGGGTAAAAAACACTGAGAAACATTATTATTATACCTTCTGGATGTGAGCACCTGAGCTCTGGTGCAATCGTAAGGATGACTACATATCACAACAACTCTGCTTGGCCACGATGATGTTCTTCCTGGTTGTGGAGCCGAATGTTTGTTAGTCAAATTTACAGCAGGATGTTGATGCAAAGATGGATTTAAGGGAAATTGTGAGGGACACTCACATGTTACATATCAAGTTTTGAACTAGTCATTTATGTCAAAGCCTGATGTTTATTGTTACTATACAATGATTTTTCCCCATTGTCTCTTCTCAGAAAGAGAGAATATCTTTTACAGTATTTGTAATAAACAGTAAGCTGCCTATAAACTCGAGTCTATTGTCACCACATGGCAATTTGAGTAAATGTCACAAGAAAACTAGTTTTCAAGCGAGCAGTCGAAACAGTCAGCCAATGGTTGAACGGTTGAAATATTAAGCTTAAAGCAATAGATAGATGGTTGAAATAGTTAAAGGAAAGCAGTTGAAATAGTTGGCTACAAGTTATGGAAACAGTTGAAATAGTCGCACTACAAATGCAAACTTGACCAAAGCACTTTGATGGTTTTATTGTATGAGATCATGATCAGTATCCTCTTATATATAATTAATTTTGTAAACTAACAGCCAGTTTATAATGAGTTCACATGTTTAGTACGTGAGGATGATGAAGATGAAGTGGTACTCAAGCTCATGTGAAAGGGCTGCACGGGTTGGAAACCTCTGCAGTAAAGTTCATCACCAATACTTGTGTTTTTGTTACGTGTTACCGTAAGGCTGGACTGTTCGTTAAAACAGAACGGTCGGCTTAGGGCCAATAATAAGAATAAGCAAACGTAATGACGTGTTAAAGCCTACGGGAACACTCAGACTGAGCGAGCTGAGAGCTGCATTGTAGAAAACTCTATAGTTTGCCTACTGTAAGAGGCGGATCTCAACCACAAGGCCAGGTAGCTCCAACTCCTCAAATATTGACTTCCTTCCTCACTACCCGCCTGGTCAGGAGGTGTGTTTGTGTGCTTTGGAGTCAAGAGAGGTGTGTGGTAAGAGAGGTAGGAAGGGGGGGGCGGGGGCGCATGTACGTGTGGTTGTGTGAGTCTGTGTGTCCACATCCATCAAAATAAAGAGTTTGATGACTTTGGCCTGGCCTCATTGCACCATAATGGGATACATTAGACCTAATTCACTTAGAGGCATTAGAGAGCTCAAAAAATTCCTGTAAAGGAATAACAACACAGAGGCCAAATGAGCTACACTGGCTCTGCTACCTTAGGAGGTTTACAACAGGTTGTTTTGTAACAGGATCCTAACGATTATATCAATTATAATCAAATATATATGTCCAGACTTGAAAAATCTAATTTCTTTGTAAAATTCTTTACCCTAAACAGACCAGCTCCACCTCATTATCTGTTCCTCATCTATCACTTTAAATCGCCTTTAAAGTCAAGTTACAGTGAATAAAACATTAGTGAAATTTTACAGATATTGGAAATCAAAGACGGAGAAACTTTCACCCTGTGCAAAAATAATGTCATGATCCTTGTCTGACCAAACAACGTGTTTTTAAAAAAAATAATTGTTGTTGTTTTTGTTTTTTGTTTCCTCTGTTTTGAAGGTTCTTATTTAACTGCAATTTTTAATTATTACTTTATCATGTTTCACAAGGGATACATTCAAACAAATCAATGTCATCACCACAATTAAAATATTTCTACTACCCCCAAACCAAGCAATTCATTTGTCAGTGTAGCCAACTTTTACACAAGTTTTGCATTTTGTATTTCAAAGGAAAATTTGTGACCAATAGTTTGACATGGTCATGCAGGAGGAAATGGGTTTTGTGGCACTTAATAGTCACACCCATTGTTAGAAAAGCTGGTATCTCAGCAGTGGTCTGATCAGATCAGTGGTGAAACATTAGGACATTGTTGGTTTTTTGTGTCTGCAGCCATTCTAGGAAATGTGGCCTCAACTGGGTCTGGGTTAGTTAATACAACAACAAATAGCTTATGCCATTTTGCAGAAGCATTTCTCCATGTTGCGCTCAACATAGGTCCTCAAAATAGAGGCCCCCAAAATAACTGCAAATAGTCTACAGACCACTGTTAAGAAGATTTTGTCTCAGAGAATGTCAACTTAAAAGATTATTGTCGACAAGAGGGAAGAAAACTAATCTGGTGAAACTATAAAACAATGATTCAATGAGGTATGATCTGTTATTTTATGCTTACACACAGACTCACAGGGACAACTTGAGGATCCCCAGTTTGGAAACTCCTGACCTCGAGGTCAGGTAAACTCTATTTTCACTGGATGACCCAGACACCGTGTCCATGTTGACAAGCATCTGCCCTGCTGAAATGCTCTCGAGCGAGACCCTGAATCCGTGTCAGCTGCGGGGCCACTGCTCTGTCGCTGACCCCGACTTCTGAACTTCCTGGGTTGGTGGAAAAGCGATGAAAGAATTTCCCTGTAGGGATCAATAAAACCATCTCATTAAAACACTGTGATACATTTTTAGCATGGGTGGTCCTTGAGGGAATCACACGTCTATGATTTAGTAGGCTTAAACTCTTGACAGTTTCTTCTGCTTCATAGTTTGTCCACTCTCTGATGTCGTCTTAAACCTGTTCCTGCCCTGCTACATTGTGAATGAGCAAATTGCAAAATGGCACAAAAATTCTATAACTGGCCATTATTTTCACTTAATGAAGTTCTAGTCTAAGATCTTTTTGGTAATTTTTTTCCCCTACTTTCTGTGCATTTATTTTTACATGGTAGCCCTTTATCAGCACAAACTCAACTACAAGTCCAACTTATCATTTTCTCAAAGTATAAAACTGCCAGGAACCCAAAATACAAGAAAATGACAGAGGTGCCAAAAAACATTTTTTACTCTTAAGTGATTGTATTATGAAACAGTTGAAAAAAGTTGGTACAGTTCAGGTCAACTGGAAAAAGTGAGAAATAAAACCAGTATATTTACATGAAAGCTGATTTTATCACAACTTGTTCTTAGGGTTAGGCCCTTTTCATTTAAATGTCATTTTAAATCACAGAGCATATTAATAATTCAAATATTTTGTGGTGCACAGACATAAATGAGATACTGCGTGAAAGCCCCACGTCAGCCCTCTCAACTATTTCTTGACATGATAAATAAAGTTGTATTACTGTGAATAAAACACGCTCAGTGAATACACAGAGGATACATGAGAGTGCAAAGTTAGAAGAGCTGATGTATTTTTAACAAATTCACCTTTCAACAACAGTTCAGCATCATGTCTCTAAAAGGAAAACACAGTCGCCCTAAAACTGCATTTAAACTTGATCATTGTGGGATTGAAAAAGACGCTGTCCAAATCCTTTCCACATTTTCCTGCCGCACCAGTTCCAAACTGACACTCCTCTCTCCATGGAGACTGTGGAAACCACTATAGGGCACAGTCCAAGGCAAAACACTGGAACTGAACAATATCATTAAAATATTGTTATAGATAATGTTGAAAAACAGATGCAACAGATTCTCCTGCGACCAGGTAGCACCCAAGAGCACCTTGTCTTTTGAGGCTATTAGGAAATTTGTTATGCATGGCACTTCCTGAACTTCTCCATCTTCATCCATGTGTCCCTAAACATTCATGAACATACAGTTAATGCAGACACACATGAAATGAACACACATCCCCAACTTGGCCTTCCATCCTGGTTTCCATAGTCAACCGGGTGGCTGATATTATGTCTAATTCCAGGCATGTAATTAGTGTGTAGCCTGGTCTGGTTCTGTCTGGGTCAGTGTTGAGACTGTGTGTGTGCGTATGAGTGGTGTGTGTATCTATACGTGTGTGTAATTGGTGTGTGTGTTGAGTCTGATGTTAGCCAGCACCACAGGATGGGATGCGGACGGCAGCGCTCTAAGCTGAACCACACATGGAGGGCAAATAAAAAACACATTACTGTGCTAACACACACACACACACACACACAGAGTAGGTCTATCCTTCGTACCCTTGTGCCAAGGATACGCAAGTAGTCATATGCACAAATACATAAATAGCAAAGAACAACCAATACGGGTCAAATGCTTTTTACCAGGCGGCCACAAAACATACACATCACTCATATTAAAACTCGTGAATGTGCCAAACTAAGCAGACAGACAGACAGCAACAGAGTTTTGACTTTCAAATTTAGTTGAAACATTAACGATCCGTGTCCCTGTGAGGAGCAATAGGGGACATCAAAGACAAAACAGGATAGAAAAACAGCATGTGTGAGTTAAATATCGCATGTATGAAACTAATTCAGACACTATGAAATATGAAATGTTCATTTTCAAAGATCCATGGGAATTTCAGAAGGGGGAAAGATGAACCAAGTCCCCAGGGAAAAACATCACATTTTTGCCATTGGGTTTGGTGAACAAGGTTTTGGTGACATTTGGAAGTGGCCATTAATCCAGAGACTTTATACACTTTTACACTTAATGTTGATTTTTTAAAATGTGTTAATATGCTTCATTTCATTTATATGTGAGTACCTGGTGGTAGATTATGTTTCCACCACTAGCTTGGTTACTTTCCATAGTACTTTGTTTCTCTACATTGTAGGCTAATGCTGCTACTTCTGCCCGCTCTGTACATGGACCAGCTGTTCTGTTGCTCTCCTTGAAGCAGTCATTATAAAATCTTGAAGCTTTTTCTTATCTGAATCAAAGGTTTAAAGAAGAGAAGATCGTAAAGTCCAGATTGTAAAAGCCTGATACATGAGGGGAAAATACACTGGCACTGTTGGAGGAAGTATTTGGATTCTTAAGTAAAAGTAGAATACCAAGTACTGTATTTAAAAAAATTATGAAAATGTTATAGTATTATGAATAAAATGTACTAAAGGTATCAAAAGTACTTAATGCAGAACAATGGCACCTGTCAATATTAGAGCATATATATATAAGCTCTTTAATGCTGATGCTTTAATATGTAATTAGCATTTTACTCCTGTCAAGGTTGAGATTATTTTTAACAATTTTGAATACTGATATTTTCATTTATAGCAGTGCCTCAAATTTTAAATATTGTATGATCTTAATTGGTGAAGTAACTATTGCTGTCAAATAAATGAGAGTATAATACAGTATTTTTCTTGTAAATGTAGTGGAGTCATGCCATGAGATGGAAATACTGCAGTAAAGTAAAGTTACGTTCACCTCTGAATCTGTGTGTGGTATATGCGTGTGTGTGCATGTGTGTGTGTGTGTGTGTGTTCATCCCTGGGGTGCTTCGGATGATATGTGCTCTCAGCAACACTTGGAATGTCCAGAATGCGAGAGGTGGGGAGGAGAAGCGAGGTGCTCTGTGGCCACGCCCCTGATGGCAGGTCACGCTTCAGTGATTGGTTGGTCCCAAGAGGTCAGAGTGCAGTCGAGGTCCTGTCACTCCTCTGAAGAAAGGTCGGAGGTCAACTTCCACCGGAGCTCTCCTTTCCTCCCCTCGCCCGGCGGGGTTCTTCCAGCTTAGACGAGAGCCACCAAGTCAGAACTACACCTTTTTTTTCCAGGAATTTTTCAAGCCTTAATGCTAAAATCTGCAGATTCGTCTTATCTTTTTTAGTTTCCGACTCACACAGTGTGTGCAGACGTACAGAATCTAAGAGTCATCAAGTATAAATATCTCACTGTGGTTTGAGTTTAAAACATCAAAAACAGAATCTTAATATTTTTAGCAAAAGAATAATGTAAACCCACGTTTTTCCAGCCCGGTGGTTTCAGTTTGACTGTAATTCAAATGATTCTGAATCAGTACATCTGCTCAGTTGTAGGTCTTTTACTCATGTGTCACTTTCCAAAAGGGCGGTGTAGAAGTTGAAGCTGATGCACTGCTGAAAAAAGATGGAATATTATTATGTTATTACCACGTTTATTGGCAGTGAGGGGTAAAAGATGTCAGTGACAACTAACAGAGCTTTGAATCATACGCGCCACAAAACGTCAGATAAGAGGAACTATCTTGAGAGTCGTGTCTGACTTTCCACACAGCCATTTCCTTCCATTCACTTCAGGTTCGTATGAAAATCACTTAACAGATTCCCGAAACTTGCCTCAGGATGTGTCGTCTATCACAGTGAAGTCCACCTTTTCTTTAAGTTGCACAACCATTTAGATGAGACACTCTGCTTTAGTACCATTGAAATGAGTGCCACATCTTACAAACTGATCTTTCAACCTCCGCACAGCTACTGTCAACCGGTTAATGTTGTCACGATAATAAGAAAACCTACAGTTTTACTTGTAAGAGTTGGTGACACATCCACTCCAGAAATATACAAATTAAGCAAACAGTCATACTTGACTAAATTTAACTTACATACTTTCCAACCTCCCACAGTAGGCCCCAAAAAAACACAGCTTAACTTTTAAGGTATATTTTAAAAATGAAACACGCAGATGGAAGCTATGTAAAGAGGCAACAATAAATCACCTTGAACCTACATGTTAATTTTTCCTCTTTAAACATGATAATGATGATGTAAACTGTGTTCTCACAATTACTGTGGCTCTGAGAACTCAATGCAGCTAAAGAAGACAGATGGACAAAACACAATCAAATGAAAAGCACATCTTCACCAATTTGATTATCAACTGTCCTGCAAATACAGAAAACATAAATGAAACGTGCTGCAAATTCAGACAGTGGAAGGGGAAATTTATTAGTAAAAGGGAAACAGTTTTTAAGTCAAATTTAGAAGTCGGCCTGTGTCAGAGTCAGACAACACACTGGTGAAATCCACACCAGATCCACATCATGTTCCCTACTTTTAGACTGTGTGAACCAAATGATTTTCATTTTTTTTTCAGGTCTTTACATATTTGTCTCCGCTCTCAAAGACTGGCAGAACTGCAGGCAAATTATCGGCCCAAAAGTTGTGACGGTTGCAGCATCAGCAGTATCCAACTTCAGCTCCCAGACGCCCCGATGACAAGCTTAAATTAAGCCTTCAGAGGAGGAACAGTGGGGACGAGAGGAGAGGAGAGAAGGAAAGACAAGAGGATCATATGAGTGGAAAAATGAAGGTAGATGAGAGGAGAGGGCAGGAGGACGGAAGAGGGAGAAGAGAAAAAAAACAGGGCAGATGAGAGGGGCGAGGAGATCAAAGGAAAGGAGGAAGGAGGCGAGAGGAAGATGAGCAGGAGATGAGAGGAGTATAAAACGGTCGGGCAGAGGAGATGAGAAGAGGAGCAGAGGAAGGAGGAGAGGAGACGGAGAGGGACGAACGTAGGACGGCTGCAGCGACTTCCTGTGAGCAATCAGTCTGGAGGGGGAACACAAGGAGGATAAAGTGGGCGGCAGACAAAGGAAAATCAGTTTCATCTTGGGAACCTGTGAAAATTTCCCAATTTGGTCAGTTGTGAATTGTTGACGCATAAAGAAGATTATGAAAGAAGGTGTGGGAACAGGGTTAGACTGACATGTTAGACCAACGCTGGGCTGTTGTTAAATAAATGACGTCAGCTGGTGGATGCTACTGAGCCCCGAAGAGGCCACAGAGAGAAAAAAATACATATCAAGGCCACGTTTTACTACATCCAGCACATGATAAGTTTATGTTGAATGCACAGTAACACCATTAGCTATCCCCTGAATATAAAATATTTCTTGTTCAACTGAGTCTGAGCGAGCTGCCAGCCCGGAAACAGCTCCATCAATATGGTTTTCAGTGTTAAGACTGACTTTGCGTTAAAGGAATCATTTAACATTTTCAGGGGTAAAATTAGCTTTTAAAGAGTTTGATAAGAACATAGTTGGAAATAAAGTTCACTCACACATTACATCATCTTTTATAAATCTTCTATAATAATCTACTTTTATCAGAGATCTTCTTCATTTTATTTTACCTGATTTTATACTTACTTTAAGTTAATTGATTTTTATAGCTTATTTATCTTATTTCTAATCATTGTCTTTTATTTACCTTTATGTTATTCTTGTTTTTGCCTTATATGGATCACTTTCTAACTCTCTACAAAGTAAAAGCTCATCATCTTGAGACCTAATAATAGTGAAATTAAAATATATCATTAAATAAGTAAAGTGGTGATATTTGTGTCCTCTTATGAAGCGGCTCAGGGTTGGCTGTTAAATTAACTCTACACTACAGGATTACAACATAGAACTATTGGTTTACAGTCTGTAAAGGTGTATGTAAATCAGATTTAGCCCCTGAGAGTTGTTTGTGTGAATTTGTGTCCAGTTGTGAGAATAGTGGGTGTGTTTCACGAGCCTCTGATTAATATAACAAGATCTCCTCCTGAGCTGAGAGGATGTGGCTCAAGAGGGATGCTTTGACTCACCGGCTCTTTTGTTGTGAGGGATGATGAGGTGGTCAATTTCCGAACGAAGGCCCGGTCAATACAGGATATGAATCAGGATCCGATTCAATATGACAATAAAATAAAAAAGCAAGCTCTTCACTTATAGGGTCTATTTTTACATGATGAGATTCTCCCTAAAATGAATCATTTCAGCTTCAGGAGCTGAGTCAGTGGGAATGATTACATCCTGACGGTCAGCATCGCTCATTGTAGTCTACAAAAGATTTTTTTTTTTGCATCAGATGAGCTGTGTCACTGCATTTACATGGGCTGATGTAGCCTGCTCACCTCCAGCTGTAAAGTGTGATTCCTTAAACGGGTAAATGAGAATCTTGGTTGGGTGAAGGATGAAGACAAACCTGGTTACCAGAGCTGAAGAAATCTGATTTCTTGTCACACACTGTTCGTGCTTAACCAGGTTTCTGATGTTTTCATTAAAGTACATACGCGTGAGAAAGACTTGAGATGGGTAGAGATGTTTCAGTGATTCATACCAGCAAGTAAAGTAAAACAATAATAACACTGAGACTAAAATAAATAAGTCTGAATAAGTTTCCGAAGCTGAACAGCAGACAGACACGTTTGGAGTCAGATCAAATGCTCAAAACCAAATACAAAAAAAATGAAAAGTAGTAGTTGAGAAATTTGGTAGAGTAGCTTGAAATCTAATTATGATCTGCAATATGAAAACACATCTTCTGATCTCCTGCCTTAACTTGATTCCTCCCTGTAACGTGGTCTCTAGTATGCATGTAAACAAAGTGACCGTAGACGAGTTGCAATCTGTAAATTACATCTTACAATTTTCCAAATAATATTGACGATTGAATCAATTTACTGTGTTTATATGTTGCTTAAAGTAAAGGAGTAAAGTGAATTTAGCTTTTAAGTTCTGAGACTTTTGGGCAAACAAACTCACTGATAAAGTTATATAGCATTGATATCTTAATGGGCCAATGTTTATTTCAGTTCTCCCATTTCACTATTTTGGTCATTTATCTATTTCATTTGCAGAGCTTGCCAAACGTTTACAGCTAAGAAACAAATGGCACCATGACACCAATACTCTCACCACCAATCAACAATAAATCTGCTCAAAGAGCTTGTCTGTTTCTTTTTTTTTTTTTTTTTTACCAAAAGGCCTGCATGTTTCTTTGAGCCTCTGTTCTGTAATTGGAGAAGAATCAGCATAATTGACTGACTGGAAATGTGACATTTCATTCTGGACCTCACCTTTCCTTTTTCCTCCCTCTCCACCCCTCCCTTCATCACCACACCTTCATTTCCTTAATTGATCCCCACATCCTGCATATCAGGCAGATTAGACTCGGATTAGCCAGGTAAACACAGCGAAGTGTGTGTGTGTGTGTGTGTGTGTGTGTGTGTGTTAAACCAGAGGGGGAAGTGGAGTCTTTGATCAGGCTAATGAGCTGCCAGTCCTCCCTCCAGGGCCTGCTGGTTGGCTGGGGGTGTATGGACACCTGAAACAACATGGAGATCATGCATGGCCTCTGGTGGCACGCACACACACACACACACACACACACACACACACACCCTCGTCAATGCAGCACACCCGCATCCTGCCACCATTATTCTCTGTCTGCCACCTCCCACCACCCCCTGCTAGTCGTCTCTATCCATGTGTCAGTCACACCCTCACTTCACCTCCAATCTCCTCTGCAGCTCCCACCCGACTAACAGTAGCCTGTCCTCTCACAATGGTCACACCAGCCACCTACTGCCTCACCCCCTTCCTATCCTCTATTCTGTCACTCACACACACACACACACACTCTTACACCTTCACTTCACCATCCCCCGTTCACCTTCATCTACTATTCCTCCTTTAATAAAGCTTATCGTCAAGTGTCAAAATGCTTCTTGAGGACATTTTTCTTTTTCTCACTTTTTGGTTTTTTGTTGTTGCAGTTTGCATGAAGGTGCATTCACACATGTACAAACACATAACTTCTAACACTAGTTTGCTTCCTTCTTGTCCTCCATATGTCTCATCCACGTAAAGTGCAGCCAAGCATCCATTTGAATGTCACCCATTCATTATTCATTAGGCTGAATTAAAGTTAAATTTTCTTTCTCTGCTTTCACTCAGATTCAAGTAAGTAAGTAAGTTTAGGTGTGTTTGGTTTTGAGAAATGACTTTACAGAAGCATGCTCCTGCTTCTCCACAATCAGCTGTGACCACGAAATGATCAGTTTAAAAGATCATTGGCACTGATCCTGTCATTATAACAGATACAAGACACAAAGACTCTCATGTGTGTCTCCTTAAGTAATATATAAATACATAAATAAATAAACACATATTTTGATATATTAAATCTGTTTCATATCATTTCTGAACATACAAAAATAAGATTTTTTTTTTTTTAGTGACAGCACTTGTATGAGTTCCCTCACATGCTCATTTGTCATGTAGTTATATAACCCAGCTGTCATTTCTAGGCTTCTGGTATGTTGACTTACAAAATGACTGATTGGTTTTGGGTTTGAAAAATGACAATGAGGAGATGCTAACGTTAACTTGATCAAGGTTTAGCAAAGACTGGTTTAATATAGAAAGTCCACAGTGACATGAGACATAACCCCGATTACAAAATTGGGACACTGTGAAAAACATAAACAAAATGTGATAACTTGCTTATCTTTTCTGATATATACTCAATTGAAAAGAGGACAAAAAGATAATATATTTAATGTTTGACCTCATCAACTTCATTGATTTTTGTAAATATCTGCTTATTCTGAATTTGATGGCAGCGACATGTTTCACACAAGTTGGGACAGGAGCAACAAAAGACTGTGAAAGTTGTGGACTGATCCAAAAACACCTGTTTGGATCATTCCACAGGTAAACAGGTTCATTGGTAACAGGTGATAGTAGAGTCCCAACTTTTTTGGAATCAGGGTTGTATTAGCATTTAATTGAAACCACCATTTTCCTCAGCCACATTTGTTGCCTTAACATAACCACACACAGAACTCCTGTCTCTGGTGTCAAAGTTTGTATTCTCACCCTCCACCTCCTGCTGTTGGGGCTGTACTTTCTTATCACCCAGGAAGTATCAAGGTGGATTTTGCAGTGTGAACAGCTGTGAGTGGTCAAACCTGCCGACCGCTGGCAAACAATATGAAGACTTTCATTAAGTATTTTTTCACTTAATGTCACTGATGTTTACGTTATAATTCTTGCTTCCTCACTAGACTAAAAGCAAGTGAGATGTGTTGCATGTTTTCGGTGAAAGTTTCACAGTTAATGAGACAAAAGAAGCTTTTAGGGTTTGATCAGTTCCTGGGTTTAGTTCCTGAGATCTGGTCAAACAGGCTGAAAACCTGTCCTGCAATCACAGCTTTTATTGTTCCTCTGTAAGGAAGTTTACAGCTCCTCACACACACACACACACACCATCACACTTCCTCACCCCTGCTGACCCTTCAACCCCGATGTGTGTCACTCAAGGTGGTGACAGTCAGAGATGGCGCTGCCGACACGAGAGCGCTGAAGCGATAAGCATTTGTCTTTGCCCTCCTGCTTTTTCTCTCCCATCTCCCTCTTCCTCTGTGGCCTTTGCAGCCTGTTCCTATGTGACCCATTGACCCATGACTTGATTGGTCTCTGACAGCCATCAAAGCACTTTCTTATTTCACAATGACAGCTACAGGACAATATCCGACTTGGATATGTTTGAAATATTTGAGATAAGAAAGTGGGTTAAAAATATTCTGATTTCATTTAAAGGTATGACGGCAGTTATTTGACCATCTAAAATTGGCATGTGTTTGTTATGTTACATGCTTTCTCAACCTGTCAAATTACAGGTCTACAATAATTTGGAGGAGAGACTTAATATTAAAAACTAAGGTTCAGTCCAGTAAGTCATATGGTTTCTTCAAATAACACATCTCCTGAATATTCTTTACTCACCATCCTGTCTGGAGGCCGTCTTACAATAACTAAAAAGTTCAGATGTTCGCAGCCCACACTTATGAAAACGCTTATCTGCATGATTTGAAAACCTTCTTACCGCAGATGTCTCTGTGTTATATTTAGCTCTCTGGTGTAGCGACACTTTGAGCTGGCTGCTGCTGACACGGGAAACCAAAAAATAAGTTTCCGAGGTGAGGAGGATGGAAACAAAACGTATGCACTCTCATTGTGGTCAGATTTGAAACATGATGTCACAGCGTGTGCAGATTTTCTGAGATGAAAGTGTTAAACAAAGCTTTTCTGGTTGACACTTAAAGGTTATCTGTAAATGGTGGTGTTAGATGTCACACTGACAAACCGATCTGACTCATCCTGTTATCCAGATATGACTGTGATACATAGATGTACTTTATTTGGCCCAAAGTGGGAAATTCTTTACAAAGATGTACATGTTAACAACTTCATATTTTCCTCCTGGATACAAAGAAAAGCACTCATGTTCTCTCTAACTGTAATTCTTAGACTTCCCTCCTCTCTGCAGCTGAATTATTACTCATCTCACATGGCCTATTCTTGTGTGTGTACATGTGTGTACGAGTGTCTCAGTATGCACTCAGGATGTTTACACAGCGCTCACTTTTGACGGGGTGATTTACATCCTCTTAGACCTTCTTATTTAGGAGACACACGCACACACACACACACACACACAAAAGCCACACAAACACACACTCCACAGACCAAAGAGCGGAAGACGCGCTCAGCAAGTAAACAGGTTGATGATCAAACTGGTTTAACAGAGGCCGTATGATGTTTGTATAGAGGTCTTGTCCTAGAAATCTGTTTCACATACTCAACCCTGACAGCACTTCCGCTGAACTCTGAATGGGAGCGTGATGGATATTTCAGAAGTTAGTGGGGTCCTGTCACACAAACACGCCGTCTTCTTTAAAGATCGGCTTCCTGGCGCAGGATCACGAAGCAATATTTCGCTTTGATAGCACAGCAATACATTTTCAATGTATACTTTGACATATCATGAGAAGTAAATCTGAGTTTTGTTGTTCCAGTGTGTGTTCACAGCTGCATGCTTAATGTGTTAAGTTTTATATATATTCATTTCCTCCTGTAATTTCACAATTACTGACAATGCTGACAGGAAACAGTGGCCATGACTTATTGTAACTCTGCAGATTATCTAGCTGGTAGATGTTTCTAAAATGACATCACAAATACAATAGTTTGATATACCCTCACTATATATCTTAATGTATTCATTTCATTCTGTGTGTACTGTTCATATTGCATCTACCCTACTGTATCCACTTACACCCCTCACTGTTATTTATATATCTTTATACACTACTCTGTACTTTCCTGCTTTTTGCACATCTTGTTAGATGCTAAACTGCATTTTGTCTCAGTATTTGTATTCAAGATCACCTTTCGTGCCACTTGGATTGTGAATTTAGGCCAAAAATGATGCAGGGATGTTGGTGCACAGACATATCCAAAACCACTTTGGCACTCACACTGTATGAATCCTGATTGAGTGTTTGTAAAACTGACCTGTGGTGTTCATGCGAAGCAAAAGAATAAGGCTAATATTGGTATACAAAGCTGCAAACTAATCAACCAAATCTCTAAGGTGGATCAGGTGAAAACACATAAAAGCCAGTAAACTCCAGCCAAACATTTGTGTAACACTGTTCATTGCGTGTATGCATGTGTGAAACATGTCTGTGTCCATATTCTCGTGTGAATGTTTGCGTCCATGTTTGTATCCACATTAATCCCGCTCTCCCGTAGCCTCTCTCTGAATTTCACCCCTTTCTCCCCCTGTTATTCTCCTGCTCAGGTGAAAGGGATCCTGGGAACAGCCAGGTTCCAGCTTCCCAAAAGCCTCTCAGTGCTCGCGGCTTACAAAGGAACAAAGATTGTCTCAGTGTTGGGATGCTTATGGGAAACCCAACCCAGACTGTAATGGCCACTGTTTGACAACTGGGAACTATGAGAATGGAAGACAGGATGCATCTACTGTAGAAGCCTGGGAGATGAGATTTTTACACCTTAGTGTTTTAATGTTGTGCAAAAATAGAGAGTCTGATCATGCACTCTGCAGACAAGCACACATTTAGGATACAAAATATAAGATAAGATGAACCTTTATTCATCCCACAGTGGGGAAATTCACAAAATATGGTCAAATAAATTCTCTTTCACTTTGGGAGGTGTTTCTGAAAATCTCTCTGTGCTCAGTTCTCAGTATTTTTCTATCTGAATCTCCGTGGTCTGGAGTTTAGTTTCACTCTTGCGTTCCAGTTTGTACTTTCAGCTATCAGTTTTACTTTACTGTTTGCTGATCACTTTCATGTCAGAGCTGTGATAAGATGCTGCTGATGCCAACTGAACATTTCCTTTCCAATTGGGGCTTTTATTATGAAGCAGTTGTACAACCCTGATTCTAAAAAAAGTTTGGACATTGCGTAAAACATGTCAGAATCTCCTTCATACAATCATGTGTTTGACAAAGTGGTGAACCTCTCTCCATCCTTGCTTGTGAACAACTGAGTCTTTCCAGGATGAACTTTTCAATCATGATACTATCACCTGTTACCAATGAACCTGTTTACCTGTGGAATGATCCAAACAGGTGTTTTTGGATGACAGCACAAGCAGATATGGACACTCTCTCTGTGCTATTCAGTAGACCAGTTTTAAATATTGCAAGGAGGAACAGGAAGCAGAAACAGTCACATTAAACAGTAAGGCTAACAGTAGGCTGCTATTCATTGTGAACAAGACTTCGTATTGTCATAATATAACCATAAAATACCATATTAAAGCGAGATGGGATACTTCCTTTTGTGAATGATTTCCTGAAACCAAAACCTTGGACAGAGAACTGAGCTCTGCTACTTGACAGTCGATTCAATGCCAGGAGAGAAGAAGACAAGTCAGTCAAGTCTGAACATATTGGAAGAAAGCCATGGTGTGAAACCATTGTATTCCTTAAACAGAAACCCTCCGATATCAAAGATCAAGTAAATCAAAAGAAAACAGATGGTAAGAATGAACAGGAGCCACGGGTGAAAAAAAAAAACAGGTGACGAAAGACAGAATGTGCATTATTCACAGGGTGTGACACCACAACAGAGGCTCCAATGGTAAACATGTGTGGTGGTTTGGGGCCTAGTGGCTCCCAAACAGGCCGTCTGGTTTTGGGTTAGAGGCTCGGCTTGTCCGGCATCTCCACACTCTGGAACTGACATGTTAAAGGATTTGAATGTTTCAGCCAATTAATTGCAAATGATACAATCCAAAGTAGTGTCATATGCTGGATTTTGTAGCTCTCGGGTCGTGATCGATTTCAGGTCACTTCATTGTGAATATCTCCTTGCAGAGACAAGAACGTGTCTTGAGATATTGCAACACAGTGGACGTTTTTCCAGCTTTTTTTTTTTTTGGTCAAAGTTACAGAATTATCATGTTGTAATGCAGCTGAAGACCTGTTTGGGTGACTCTTCATCAGTGAAGCAGTTACAGAAATGTTGATATCTGATATTTCAGATTCGGTTGTTGTTTTCACAAGTTTGTTGGGAGGTCAAAAAAGTGGAGATAAACAACAAGCAGACATGAATGTTATAATAAGATAATAAAAATGGTTGGTTCTTGAATTCTTGGCTAATGTTGGATGAATGGGTCAAGCACAGGACTTTGACCTGGGGGACCAGGGTTTGTGTGGCATGAGGAACTTCTTATATTCTTATGTTAGATAAAATAAGATAAGACAGCTTTTATTGATCCCCCTCATGTGAAAATTCACGTTACAGCAGCTGGCAGAACAGGCAAATTGAAATCCAGTACTCAAAATAAATAACAATAAAGTGGCATTAAATATAAGGCGGCAATAAAAAAATAAAGTGGCAATAGAAAAAGTAGAAAAAGTATTTACACCATGAAGCAAAATATGTTGTTGACTTTTAAGACTTAGGAAGAGATCATTTTTGTTCAGGGTAAATTAGACCGTTTCACAACATTAGCCATGTGTCAGAAAGACCAACTTCTCCCATGTGAACATTTTTCCGGGCTTCATTTTCCAAGTTGCAAAGCTATGACGTCACAAAAATGTGAATGGTTGGTTGCAATGATGATCCTGGAGCAACATTAATTATGGGAACAACACCAACATGGCAATATCAGATCGTTCCTCCCTGTCGTTCATGGGGTCTATCTGTCTGTCTGTCCGTCCGTCTGCGTGGGTGTGGTCATGCCTGTCTGAAGTTTCTGAGGCTTAGAGCGGAGCATTGTACAAAGTGACAACCCCATCAAAGAGACCGGGCCTGCATAAAAGGACGTTTTATGACTCTGCCCTTCAAAAGAACAGTTTGAGGAGTTCAAAGCACACACACAGGGAGAGGCAGGCTGTGGATGGAAAGTTCAGCGCAAAAACCAAGAGTGAGACGGAGGATGGAGAGAGAGAGGAACATAAAAGGCGAGGAGAGGAAAACCCTCAAAAGCCATTTGATATCTCTCATCAAAGAGCGATGCTAACCTGTCTCACTTTGCATTTCCAGCTCAACACTAAATCTTCAACATGAGGTTGTCATTCTCTCCACGGCCTCAACATCAAGCCCAGCCGCGGTGTTTGATCGATCTCTCCGGTTTGCACGTGTGTTTTTTTAGGGCGCACACCTTCCACACCTTTCAGCCACATGCCGGGGATTTCTTCAGAAGACAGGAAATGTCATTTTGTCATATACAGCGAGGTATTGACGGGCGGTTAAAATAGCAACAATGGTCACCGCTGATGGACTGCCCTTTTGTACACCTATCCGCTATAGTGCAAAGATTTATAGTCTCGGCTGAATAGTCTGGCACGAAGGCAGACACCTACTGTGTTTTGAATTAATGGCTGCAAATCAAAGCTGTCAAGCTGCATTTTCTCTCCAAAATGCTTTCAGTCCACCAGAACTGCCCAATACGGCCCCTGATATACAAAGATGACATGATTCTTTTGCATGGATCATGAAATCAAACATGTTTTTAATTATCTTCAAGCAGCAGCAGTCATGCAGGAGCATGTGCAGAGTAGTTGCTGCATTATTTCATTTTGAAACTAAAGTCTTTATATCCCATGTGTTGTGTGTCTATGTCTTTATTTGCATTTGTTTTGTGCATATTTGTGAATCCAAGTTCAACACTTAGAGCAATTGAATAGCTCCAGATTGAGCAGCTGTCTATTGACTTTAATGCTGGACTTTTTTCTCATAGCCTTCTGGCATCTGGAGCATGGCCCTTGACATCAAGCTTGGTACATCTCCCAGTCATTCATTTGTTCATTTGAGTCCAATCCTACTGGACTCCATCAACCACAGCTGCCATGCTTTCTTTTCTCCTACTTAAAACTTATTGTATCTTGAATCAAGAGATAAAATAAAGAAGATCCGGTTGATAATAATAGTAAAAATGAAATTTAAAAAAAGGGGTAAAAATAGAATACAGAGATTGCATAACATCAGATGGAAAATAAAACCCACTGAATTATAAAAATATAAAGTTAAAAATAAAAAATAAAAAGCATAGAATAAAATCAAGTAAAATACAGCGTTTTAAGTGTGAGGCCAAGTGCAAAGGACACAATCAACACAATGAAACAAAGGCAGAGAGATTGGAGACAGACGGCAGGTAATGGCTCATTCATTATTCATTATGAGGAAAAATGTTACCTTCCTTATTGAATCACAATGTTAAACACAGATGGTCACTTCCCCCAGATGACTGTAACAGTGACTACGGCGCCATAATGAACAACTAATGCAACAGCTAATACTGATTTGCGCAACATTAGGTCAAACACATGTAAACATCTGTAAGTGTGAAGTGAAAGTGCTCCTGTTTTTTTTAAGACCTGGAAAGACCAGCTCACATCTACGCAGGCAGTGGACACGCTCTTAATTTTATGTGTGTGTCACGGTGTGTGTTGCACTGGTGGTGGTGATTAGAGCTGGAGGTGTGCTGGTATGGTGTTGGAGGTGGCAACCCTACCCTCACCTCCCTAACTAATCCCCCAATAACAAAGGCCTGCTTCTCTGCTCTGCTGGACTCTGAGCCCTGCCGGACTCTGCCTCGGCCTCCAGGCCCAAAAAGCCTGCTGTTTACAATTTCCCTATTCCTGCTTTAAATGTTGCTTCGCTCTGAGAGAGAAAAAGGGTGGGGTGTTGGAGGAGTGGGGGTTAGAGAGATGGAGAGAGAGAGGCCACAAAGGTGCTGTTTTGTCCAACGGGAACAAGGGAGCTATTACACGAGAGATGGAGGGAGGAAGGAAGGAAAGGAGATTCGAGGGGGGTGGAAGAGGAGAAGGAGGAGGAGAAGGCCCCGCCGGGGATTAGCTGGCCAGCTGCTCCCTCAGGGACCTGACATGAGAGACACTTTTATTCTGACAGGAAGAGTGACTCCGGAGAGCAATGAAGAAGAGACAGGAAGAATATTCGAGGAAGGACAAGCACTCAAAAAAGCAGACGAATAACAGAAGAACAAAAAAGAGAATTAGAAGCAGAAGAATAAAGCAAAAGGGATGAGATGTCATTTAAGGTGTCTATTTGATTATCAGGCACAATGAAACACCACACCTGTACAATAGTTAATGATTAATGTAAAATGATGCACAAGTTTTATGTGACTTTCTGAATTTTTCCGCAAATTAAAATGTCTCTTAAAAAACTTTCTTTGTGATGTTTTTATAAGCCACTATGGAGATAAGCAATGTGCAACAATGGCCCTCCATCCTGACTTGAATGTGATGCTCGGGATGAAGGTTTACTTACATTCAAAACACCCTTTGCTCTTTTTATTCTTTATTTTTATTTCTTTTGGAAGAAGCCGGTACTGCTGTGTCAAGGTGTATTCGACAATATCTGTTTACTGCATCTTCTCTTTTACTGTATGCCATCTTAGCCAAGTGTAATATTATAGTTTTTGTAAACATTATCCACTTTGAATATGATTTAATAAAAGATTTTAGTGTTATGTTGCTGTCAGAAGAGAAACTTGCATCATATTGCAGGTGGATGGTCAGATTCCAAATTGGTGTTCACTTTTCAGAGGAAGGAACAAATCAACCAGTCTTTTCCTGTTAACTTAAAATCAATATCCATCATATAATGTGTGAATGTGATACAGCTGGAACGACACCTCCTCTGTTGTTAAATGTGTTATGTCTCACACATTGTGCTTCTCAAAATTAAGCCATTGTTTCCTGTTGTTAAGAGGATTTTTTGTGTGGAAAACACTAATGTGGATGCAAGTCGTTGTCACATGAAATGACAAGTGCGCGTCACTTGTCCTGTGTTCTCCTTTGAGAAAAACAGAAACAAAAAGGGAGAAATGTATATGTTACGTTCAAATCTTCCGTAAAGCAGTAACGTCAGCGTTCGATCGCAGGCAAAGCGGACAGTCACACTGGGGCAGACAGCGGCCTGCTGCACAAGACAAACACACTTTGAACAATAACCACATCAGTTCTCCTGCTGAAGTCTCCTTTTGTATCCAACTGACAAACATGAAGCCACATCTTGTCCTGTGCCTTAGCTTGTTGAATGAGCCAGCAAACAAACATTCTCCAGGGAAAAGTGCTCCGCTAATGTCACTTTGCAGGTCAGAGGGCTAATTAGCTGCTCAGCTGCAGCACATTAAACAGCATGTAAACCAACAGGCAAATATGACTTTGGTCCGGTTGGATGCTGGTGTGGTCCTTATTCTTCAATACCACTAACAACAACATACAGTCTGTCCATGACATGTAGGCTATGGAACGAGTTTGTTTGTCTCTTGTCCTCTACAGTGTAACGTCAGCAGCCTGCCAGCTGTCACTCAAACATAGACACACCCCTCCAGGGTTAAAAAATAAAAACTACAATGCATTAAAAAACATGCTGACATTATTTTTGACTAGAAAAAAGGATGCATAAATTATTTCAGTTGGACTGAATAAAAAGCAAAAAAGACCAAAAATCCTGCATCACAGTCAGATGCTCACACACATCCACCACACTTACTTTCTACTTTGCTACATAAAAAACACACTACTTCCTATGTTAGAATTAAATGTCAGCATTGGACTAAATTGTCAAATCTGCTGCTCAGCCCGAATTAATATCAATGCACCAACGCCACGACTGGTGAAAAACTATGATACCACCTTATCTCAAACAATCTGAACCCTTTAAACATCTACTTGTGCTAAAGGCTTCACATGTACAGTGTATGGCGGAGAAATGTGTCCCCGTGGACCACAGAGACGGTGCGAGTGCGGTCGTGGTTTACAGCCCACAAGCTGTACATCTCTTTACAATGAGACAGGATTGATATCTCCATCAGCTCGATGAGACAGCAGGCAGCCTGGACGTACGCGCTGCCATCCGCGTGGCACAAGACACAAAGCCATCCGGCAGGAAATACTAACACAGCTCACGGAGAGTCGTCAAAAAACTGATTGAAAACTCAAAAACCCCTGAAGAGAAACTCACAAGGCCGCAGAGAGAAAGAGGACGCAAAGAGTTTTTCCTTCCTTCCTTCCTTCTCCTCTGCCTTTCTTTCTCCATATGGCAGCCATTTGTCTGGAGGAGGTCTGTCAGACATAAATAATAGGTTATGAAAAAACAGTAGGAGGGAGGGGGACGCTTGCTTTCTTCCTGAGGGACGGGATCTCCAGAGGCCTGGTGTCCTTCATGGCGTAACGGGGAGAAAGCGAGACAAGAGGGAGAGAGAAAGAGAGAGATGGATTGAAGGAGAGATTGAAGGAGAGAGAGGGGAGGAAATACAGACTGCCCGCAAGCGAAGTGGTCAGTGTGTTGTCTGGATTAGGCTGCAGAAAAACCAGAGAGGTCTCCACTTTTTATATCCAAACTGGTTTAAATGTTTTCTGGTTTTTGCTTTCATGCAACTATCTTGAGCCGCGGCCTCCACGACGCTGCAGTCAAAGCAAGATGTGGCTTGATGAATTGACTGATCGGGACGGCAGGAGGAAGAGAAAGTGAAGGAAAGACGGAGAGGTGGAGGGTGTTTTGTGAAAGGGAGATGGAGTGCAAGGCAAAGAACATTAAGGCCCTCTCAAGTTTGTGTGCGCTGATTTTCATCTGAAACCAATTAGTTCCAAACCACGAAGACAACACCAAGCCTAGTTTTTAAAAACATCCTCTCTTTCTCTCTTTCTCTCTCTCTCTCTCCCCATCTTCCCTCCCTCCCTCCCGTCCATTCATGTGTCAGGCTCTGCAGCTCTCTGCTTGGTCTAGACTCCTGTGTGTGCATGCATGCAAGCATGTGTGTGTGTGTGTGTGTGTGTGTGAGCTCGTGCACTTAAAGGCATCGTGATTAACATTCGCCCCAATTCGCTGAGGGACACGCATTCTAAGCCCTTCCTTCCTGCTCCGAGTGGAATTCTCATTAGCTGATAACTACTTTTCAAGAGACTGCTGCATTCCTCTGCTGGATACCAGGGGCCTTACCGGACTCCAGAACACACACACACACACACACACACACACACACACACACACACACACATGCATGCACAAGTAAAGCCACAGATACAAACAAGAATTGGCATGCTGACAGGAGAGACACAAATGGACACACTTGTTCATCTTGTAAATCAGAGTTTGGACTTTTCATTCAGAAGTCGGAGAGTTTCATGGCTTCAACAACCCTCATAACCCAAAAGTTTCCACAAACACAGACAGGTAGACAGGCAATAATAATTTCTGATGTGTTCCTGCATAATTCCACCTTCCTGAGCTGCAGGAAGAGAGCACTTTCTTTATTAGATTCTCAGCAGAAGTTTATGGTATCTGTTAGCATTGAAACCAAATGCTCTCCAGCATCTCTCACTCACTTCCCAGGACTGTGAGGCTGCCAAGCAGACCAGGTGGGGGGGGGAGAGGGGAAGAGAAAGACAGAGAGAGAGGTGAGTGTGTCTGTTTTTAAGTGGGGGCAGACACAGGAGAGACAGGGACACCTGGTGCTCAGTTTTCTCATCATCATCACACCTCATTTGGTTTCATCCCATTTTGAACTTTGGGGAGAGCTGTATAAGATATCGACTACTTTCAGAGCATTCTGACATTTATAATGCCCTTGGGGGCATGAAATCTGTTGATGGAGTAAAGAAATATGGTCATGTGTGGTGACATGGAATAGAAGAAACCCTTTTAGATGGGATGTGGGGAACCACACTCATGCAAAAAGTTAGTTGGGTCTTTAGTCAGTCATGTCTGGCAAGCGAGTGTAAATGTGCAAAAGGTGCTCGGTGAGAGATTAGTCAACAAATGACCATCTGTCTCATATTCTTCTTGCTCTGCATATGTAAACTCACCTCCTCCTTTGCCATCTGCCTTTTGGCTTACAGTAAAGTGGGCCGCTTTGCTTGTTAAAACATTCAGCTCTCAAACAAACCCTGAGATTTCTCCTGCGCTCCAAGTGCACCACGCTCTCGATGTTTCATGTCAATGCACGGGGCTATTAATTTATAATGTGTAATGCAGAGAGGCCTGGTTATTAAAAGACTGAAGGGGGAGGTCTCTCTAATAATGGACAAACAGAGACAGGGAAGGAGATGACAACGGAGTGTCTGAGCCAAATAATTTAAAAATCGAAAATGAAATACAGAAGCAGCATTAATCAAAGTGAAGCTTCATTGTTGATTGATATTCAGAGTCACCAGAGGATGCATCCTAACAACGTTGCAGCCGACTTTTCCTCCAGCACCACCAGCAGGTCGGATCAGTTTTCATTTATCCAGAGAGCTATGTGCTGTATATCCACATGTACTTATTGCACAAAATTTTGCAGAGACATTTATTGCTTGCGGACAATGTATCCTACAGACATTTGGAAATATCTCAAATATTGGATAGCATTGGTAAAGACACCAGTTTTACCCTCAGGATGAATTCAACATCTGGTCTGACACAATTTTAGGAAATATGTTTAATATCTGAACATGCAAACAAAGTTCTGTAATTTCGACAGGTTGTAGACTGATGCTCGAACACAGCTGTAAAAGCTTCAATGCGATTCATTTCCTTTGCTCTGACACGATCTTTTCTGTGTTTTTCTAAAGGGTCCTGCATCTTAAATATAAGCTTCTTCAGTATGTCACCACTCTTGGTCCAAAATATAAGTTCAGTTGAGATGTTCATGGCTGGAATAGCTCATATTCTTGAAGTCTGAATATTTTCCTAATTTCATGTCAAAACAATTTGTAAAGCTTAATCAAAAAATTATATATCCTTGTATATTTTTGAAATTTTCTTGATGGGTGATGGATGAAAATCTATTCTGCGCCTGACTGATATTTCCGTTCATCGTATCTCTGCCTGTAAGTCACAGTTGCGATTCCTGTTGTCTACCTGTAGGACTGATGAAGGCCAGTAGCTCTGTAATAGTCCAGCGTTACCACCCACTTAGCTCTCATTCAGTCATTTGTCTGGCTCCATCCCCTCTCCAGGAACACTTCCCCTCAGCCTGTAAAATGATCACCGGATGGCTACTTGATTTCCCTCTCTTTTTCTCTGTCTCCTCTCCTTTCCTCCCTTCCTCTCATCTCCTCTTATTTTCACTTTCTCGACCCCTCTGCCGCTCCCCCCGCCCCCTTCCCACCTCGACATATAACCTTAATTCTCTCAGTCCTCCCTCTCCCTTTCTCCTCCTCCATCATTTTGCCTTTCTTCCGTTGCTCTTTTCCTCCCTAAAATGGATGCTGTTCCCCTGGGAGCGGTCAGCAGAGAGCGGGGGAAGGAGGAGGCTCTTACTGTAGAGCCTAAACACTGATGCTGCTGTAAAAGAAGGCTGTTAATTCATGGAGGTATTAAGTGTTGGCAGTTAAGGATGACGAGAGAAGTACTCGAATTACTTCCTGTCTCTGAACTGATTGACACAGTTTTTTTGTATTCAATTAGATTACATCTGATAATACTTTTTCTTTTTATTTATTTATTTCATTACACGTTATTTGAAAAACCCACCTTGTACAATTCTGTTCTTCTTCTCCTTATAATTATTTATAGATATGTTATGTGTTTATATCCATTGCTTATATTACACATATTTGAGTGTGTATAAGTATTTTATTTTATTTTTCTTCAGGTCAAGAATGCCAGGACATTTGGCCATTTACAGTCTAGATTTCCATAATAAAAAGTGTTTGTCAGGAGAGGAACCTCATAAAACTCATCAAACCAATAATCCATCCTTTATCTACACCTGCTTATCTCGTGCAGGGTCACAGGAGGCTGGACCCAGTATACCTGAATGACTAATAAAACTACGAAGTGATACCTAAAAAAGCTACAGGCCTGTCTCCATGATTGGCCAAGTTGTAAAGAGTTGCAGGAGTTTTGGCATTTGCTCTCTCCAGGTAAATCTTTTATGGATGCCGGTTTGTGGTTTTTGCCAGCACTCAGGCAGAGGTTTATGGAAGGAAGTGCACCTTCTATAATTTATGTTCGAAACTAACTATAAAAGTTTGTCTCACACTTGAAATCCTCCTTCTCTTTCTTGTACATTGCTGTGTATCCTCAATCAGTTGGGATAAAATATTCTGGATGACATTTTGTAGTGCACAGTTTACATTTTGTGTGTGTTTGCATGTGTGTTTACTGTGTGCTATCTACTTCAGGTCGACCATGTCTGAACTAAAGGGCCATATACACTGCACACATCTTGGTTTACGCCCAAATTATACCTTCTGCAACTGCTGATTAATATAATAATATATAAGTATATCTGGCCCTTTATACCACACTGGGTGTGTACATACAACAATGCATCCACAGATACATTTCAGGTTGCATACAAACTCAGGCAGATGATGAAATTTACGTCACATGGACTCTTGCAGACACGCGAAAAGTATAATTTGAAACTGCAAATCTGAAAGTTTGTCTTGGACATATTCCAAATCCAAACATTGAGTTCTTCAAGAATGTGCTTTAAGAAAACACTATTTTATGCTCATTCACTCTACTCATGCCAGATACAGTATCTGACAACAACAACCAAAAAAAAAAAAAAAAAAATGTAAAAGAGAGAAGCTAAACTATGAGTTTGGCTACATTCAAACACAATATGAGTGATGAAGGAAAGAAGGAGGCAACAGAGGTTGAACCTGCAGAGATGACAGGTTTAGTAATCAAGTTTGTTAAAAATGAAGCAAAAGAAGAGTTACCCATTTTTCATTTCAATGTGGACGGAGTATTAAAAATAGAGCATGTTGGTGAGGATGCACAGCGTTTTCAGATTTAGCTGGTATTGACATTGGCGTATTCAAAGTGATTCAATGCGCTCCCTTGAATTTTCCATTGTATAGCAAAAGCACAAAAAGCACAACATCCAGTATTTTGTGGTTGCATTACATTCTGTTGCAACTGTTTTTTTGTTTTTTTTGAGAAACTTTGTGCTGCTCCCTTTTTTGCAGTGTTTTGATCCAAGAATGAAGATGATTCAAGAATGAAGCCCTTTGATTCTGCATTTATAGTCGGTGAAGCTACAAGGAGCCTTTCTGCCCCAAACTCTGGGCTGATCCTCAGAACATCCCACCAGCCGGCTCTGCAGCCCGGTGCCCCTGTTGTTGCGTGATCAGACAGGCTCAGGGGCCCCCGGTCGCACTGGCTGACTCCACTCCTTTTCAATGGGGTCTTCCGCTGTCACAGTCACAGCCATGGCCCTGAATACCCGTACACACACACACACACACACTTACACACACATAAACAGTCCCTGCCCATCTGCCCGCACGTGCACACACACTCACAGGCATCAGGGGTGGTAGAGGCTGGAGCCAGGGGGACGGGGAGGAGGAGGGGGGTGCACATGGGGATAGCCCCGACCGGAGGCACGCTTCTAGACTTGTGGATGAGGCAGAAAAGCCATTATGGATTGTTATGGTTGGCTGATCGCTCCCTTTCAGCTGCTGAGCTGCACACAAAAGCAGCAGGCAGAAGTTAAAATAATGGATCTCTTTTCCACACACCCCCTCCGGAGCGTATCTGACTTTATGTGATCACAAATGCATGTTGGGAGGCGGAGGGGAGTGAGTGTGTTTGTGTATGTTTCTGAGAGCTTGTGTCTATGTTTAAGCCAGCTGGTGTGTGTGAAAGAGAGGAAATGTAATTCTTTAAAAAATCTTTCCAAATGCAGGTGAGTATTTGCTGAATAGGTTCAGAAATATTACCTTTTCATTGACAAAACTGTACAAGGGAGTTGATGTGCTAAAGGTATTAGTATGATCCTCAGGTGTTACCAGGGAAACAAAGCTATATTTAGTAAAACACACACACACACACACACAGATACACACACATAAATGCATGCATGCATGAGTGTGGTCACAAACTCCCCGGTTGAACTCCCACACAAACATGAAAAAAAGAACCACATCCTTCTGAATGAGATGCTGTGCTGCTCGCTCATGTTAAATTGTGATGTTGAATATGGTCAGCAGTGACTGGGCGTTCATGAACATGATGAAATGGACTCATCACCAATGTTTTTTTTATTACAACAAGGAAGAAATTTGCAGTAATCCTCAGAATATTTTTGCTCTTTTACAAACAGCTGCTGTACTAGAAGATGTTATCCTTGATTTCTAACACAGCACAGTGACAGTGACACTCGTTATGCCATTGGGCTTCGGTGACATTGAGGGGAGCTACAGCCATCCATCCATCCATTAATCTATAAATAGACCTGGAGCCATTTATAGACCAATGCCACATTGTGATGCCCGAGTGCTGCTTCTCACTAAGTGGATGACATGTCTCAGTCAATATGAGGACTGGACAATGGGATTATGTCTCAGTTATGGCCTCACATCATCGTGTCTAAATATGATAGTGGTTTCTGCCCTCTCTTTTTAAATGTACTGTCACAGGAATTTCAACATTTTGCCTATTTACAGTTTTGGTGCTGCTTGACTCTGAAAGGCCACATGACTGTCCGTGCTGGCTGTCACAGAATCAAACCTGTGACCTTTCAGTAGCACTAATAGGACCTTTTGATATGTCTGACTCTTTTTTCCTAACTTGTGCCATCGTGGGACAAATGTCTGTCTGTGGTCATTGTCAAGGCCAAACAAAAGCAACACATGCAAAAGATTTACTTTTTTTTCTATGGAAGCCCGTCATGATTGGTTGCCGCTGTCCTATTCCCCAAATCCTATCTCTCCAGAGAACATTTGCTCCCCTGTGTTCTTCTGTCTCTGTGATATGTCCGGCGTGTAGATGCATCACTCGGTGCCTGTGATGCACTTTAGCAAATATTTATGCAAAACAAACATCTGCGTACTTCTTGAGGTTGTAACCAAACATTAGTAGAGTAATGGATTAGCTGTTTGCAGCAGGGAAAAAGCCTGTGATTCAAGTGGGCAACCAATTGTTTTGAGGGGGGAAAAAAAAGACTTCCTTGTACAAGTTCAAAACAAAGTTGATGATCCACCTGCTCGGTTTGAATGATGACGCTCAAGCTGCACAACTTTTATCTGAACGGAAATTGTTATCAGTGCTGACGCGGTTCTCGCTGTCGTTCATTTACTTCACAATTGCGTAAACTGCTTTAATCACAAATCACAAAGCTGGCATCTAAAACTATAGAGTGTGTAATTTCCTTTCTGCTGAGTTACTTTTTCACCCACATGTAAAGGAGACACATCAAAATATAAAGATTGAGATAAAGATAACTCACAGTGGTGGAGGGGAAGAGCAGTCTTGTGCAATGAGAGCTGAACGACACTGACGTTACGTTAACATAACTTTGGTGTATCATTGACAGACACCATTTATTGGACCTCAGTGGTGTTGTGTTGTGGATCAGGCTCTTTGATAAGCTGGACTGACTCAATGGTCAAACAGTTATTTCCTCATATTGTCTCTGATTCAAACACACACTCACACACAATCGACTGTAGGTGATGAATTTTCCTTGTGTTTTTAGGTCTATTTTCCACCAAAGTGATGTCAATCAAATGTATTTTTAACTGCTTATGTGTCAGCTGAGGGATAAACATAGATATTTCTTCTGAGCCTTTTAAATGCATATTACCAAATCTGTTAGCAAGTAATTTAGCTCAGTGAGTCTATGTCAACATACTGTCTTTCCATTTCCCCCATTTTTAACCTTTTCATTTTTCCTCATTTCTGTCTCAAAGAAGCTTTTTTTAAAAATAGATCTACTTGGAGGTTCACAGCAATGAGAAAATGCTTAAAGAAGGTCCTTTTCAAAAAAAAAAAATTGCGATTTCTCAGCTTTGAGAAGATTTGACCTCTATGAAAGAAGTCATTTTCAGGTTCAAGGCAAAGGGAAGTGCTTGCAATCTGTCTTTTCAGGACTTACAAAAATGTAAGAGTCACAAGACTGAGAGTGAAGGCGGTTCTTGGTGTAGAGCTGCGCCAGGGAATTAAAGGCAGTGTTTGTTGATGTCAAGCAATGCAGTGACATGTTGAGGCGTCAGATAGTCTATAGCTAATGGAAAAGTCCTGTGATATATATGCTTTATTCTAACCTCACTCAGATCGCTCAGCTTCATCATTTTCATTTTGGTTGCATATTGATAGTGTGTCACATCGCGGGGAGATGGAGCAAGGATGAGGAGACAAGTTTGTTTGAGTGTGTTTGACTTTGTGTCGCGTTTACAGATGCAACTCTCACTTTGGTTTTGGCAATGGTCCTGGTACTCCACACTCCCACTGCCGCCCCCCACTGCTTCACTTTGGACGAGAAGATTGAAAACAAACTGGAAAAACTAGCTTTGCTTTATGTGTGTCTTTAAATAAAATGCATCATAAAATTTTAAATGTGTTTGTTCATGAACTTAAATATAGACATTTACAATCATAAGTGACTTTCACACTTTGAAGACGTGAGCTGTTTTGGCTAAAATGGACCTGTTGTGTAATGATAGCAAAGCGCAGAACATAGCTTTATCATAAGTGTTTTAATATTTTTCAGTAGTGCAAGAGAAACAATTCAAGGATGAAGACTAACTGATCTGAAGTCTGACCTTTGTGGTTCAGGACAGTACTAATGGACTGATAAGCAGTATAATAGAAAAATATTCATCCCCATATGTGCAACATTTCTCATCCAAGAGCACTGGATCCCAGTGCACTGTCAGTCCTGATAATGAGTGATTCTTGGTCATGTGTGAGTAATAAAACCCAGCACACTGTTTATTTCCTCAACCTGACCTCTTTTCAGAGCACGCATAACTAGGATTATTACACCGACCGCAGTGATTGTTTTCAGAGGTCTCTGTTCTTAACGCATGCCATATAAAGTAAGTCTTGTGTACTTGTGTGTTTCTGTGTGTGCGTGATTGACAGTAACAGCCTTAATGCTGCAACACTGCAAGAGGAAAACAGTTCATTCATCATATTTTGCTTCGATGCCAGAATCACTTTCGTCACATTCTCCAACACCTCGTCTTTTTTTCGCCATCCTCTACCTTTTTCTCTCCTTACTTCCTCTTATCTCTTTCGCTCTGTTTTTTCTTGGACTCCCTTCTGTTGTCTCTTCCTCTCCCTCCCTCCTTCCCTCTCTCTCAGTCTCTCCCCCCTCCAGTCTTCCCATGGGCCCAGAGGAGATGATAAGGTGATGTCATACCTCCGCTTCCTGGGGATGTGAGTAACTGTACACTGTGTGCCTTGGGCCATGGCAGGGAGTGTGTTTGTGTGAGTGTGAGCAGCAAGTAGTTTGTGTTTTTGAATGAGAGAGAGTCGAGAAGGAGGAGAGAGAGTCAGTGGTGGAATGACTGCAAAAGCTGCTTGGACAACATGTTTTGAAATGGTTGCAAAAAGCCTTCTTTTCTATGTCAGTAACACACGCACACACACGCACACTATCACTATCTCCATGGTTACCTTACCCTAACCATCACAACTGTATGCCTAACCCTGCCTAATTCATACCAACTCAACTCCACCCGTCAAGACAGATGGCAGCCCATCTTTGAGCCTGGTTCTGTTCCGAGGTTTCTGCCTGTTAAAAGGAAGTTTTTTCCTCGCCGCTGTCACCAAGTGCATGATGGGAACTGTTGGGTCACCATAAATAATATTAGAAAGAGTGTGGTCTAGACCTGCTGTGCATGTAAAGTGCCTTGAGATTACTTTTGTTGTGATTTGGCGCTATACAAATAAAAAAAATTGAGGGCCCCCATGGGTCCAGGAAGTGATAGGAAGTCCCCATTGGCTGATGTGCAGTCAGGTTAAAGACCGCACTAGGATATAAAATTAAACCCACATAATCACAATTTTGACGACATGCACATTCAACATGTCAGTGTGTAATCCAGACTCTTTAACATTCAGTGTGCAGTAAACCAAAATGCCTTCCTGCCTTTCAGACCAACATATTACTTTCAACAAAATGAGGAACTGGACTTGGTTGCGGATACTCGAAAATGTTTTGTTTTGCTTTCAGGGCTTTCTGCCAGAAAGTCAGTTGACGTGTTACAAAGAGTGACAAAGTCCATGTACGGAGGAGGCTGTGGTGGACGAATGGGTCAGACACAAGACGTTCACCCAGGAGAAAGGGATTTGTATCCTGTGTGAAAACCAAAAGTCAACACTGACTCATTATTTTTAGACTTAGTTGACTTGTTATTTTCAGCTTTCAGGATGTATAAAGTTGCTGAATGCACATGTCTACATAAAGCAAAATAGCTGAATAGGCCCGTTCATGGTGACGTCATATTTCGACAGCAGCACCATCAGTCTGCTGCTGCCCTATTGATAGGCTCAAGAAAGTATTGTCTCAGGCTTTAGATTGGAAGGTTTTCAATTTCAACTGATTTTTGGAAGCGACTGCAAAAAACTGTTTTACAACTGAACTGAGCAGCTGTATGATGTTGGACAGGTACCAGCCTATAAACAGGATCCAGACCTGTGTGAACTAGACTGAACCATTTAAAGGCCGTCTCTTATCTGTGGCCTTGTGGTTTTATTTGTGTGCTCTCATTTACTCTCATTTGTGGGTGAGTTCAGTCCATGAGAATAAACGTAGGTTACCTATCGATCTCAGAATTGAGGACATGCTAACAACTTCCTCATGACAACATTACACTGAAATCTACTGTTTTTACTTCTTTACTGAAGTTGTAGTCATCTCAGTTTAATTTTGAGACTTATGCAAGCACATTGAGATCAGGGGCTATTTCCACACAATGATTTCATGTCAAAACTGCTTCTTTTTGTCTTGTTTTTGGAACTTTTTCCTGTTAACCAATCTTGGGCTTTTTAGCTTTCTGGGTGTATAATGTATAACCGTTACACATTAAATGTACTATGTGTATGTTACTCACCAACATTTTACCACGTTTTGAGAATGATTTACGACTTTTCCACAAAATATTCAAGAAAGCTCGATGCACTCAAGTAGATTCTGATTTTACAGCCATCTATTAAAAAGCATTCATACACTGTGTTCCCAGAAAAGCAAACCTAGAGGACAAACAGCTGCTTAAGTCCTGGAAGTCAGTTTCCCATAAGCGTTTTTAAAGCAAGGACAAAAACTTATTGTGGGCCATTTTAAAGTCTCTGTAAATTGTTTTTCATACCAAACGAACATGAAACTGCAATAAGACAATACCTTTCTTTTTCAACTGGATTGTTACTGAATTAACATGAAGTTATATCACTGAACTATTATTATACTTTCAGAAGATTAAGACTTGTAAGACAAACTGAGATAGTTTTTTCTTATTCTAAAAATAAAGTAACACGCAGCTCAATCAGCAACGCTGAAATGCAGTTTGGAAATTATGACTACAATGAACACTCACTTGAAAACAATATACAGACATCTTTGTGTTCTGTCTCCCTCAAATGAAATACAGCTCAGTTCACTCCTTGTTGTTGGACAGCTGACTAACCCTCCCACTGTTATGTTACACTAACAGACGTGCTATTTTGAGCAGGAAGCTCTTGGCGTTCATTTTTAGTCAAATTATACAGACAAAATCTTTGGGAGGAGGAACAGGCCGGAACAGAGAGAGTCTGAAAATAACCAAAGGCCTGGAAAAAGAGAGATTCCCCCTCCTGTTGTCCCTTTAAGACCTGCCTGTGCCCTGAGCCCTGAGCCCGGGGCAGGTATGCTCGCTGCTGGACGGCTGCATGAAGCTGTAAAACAATGTTGAGGGTGTGCTCAAAGCATTTCCCTTATAAATCAAACATAAAACCACGCTGGCGCTGCAGTCCATCTGGGCCCAGGAGCAGCACTTTGAACCACCATCACATGGAGCTTTCGCCTCAAACAAGAGCTGCGTTCGACGGTGCAAAAGGACGACACCATGTTGTTTTAAACTTGTACCAATCTTTGTCTCCACTAATTTGGCTGACTGATAATTGATTAAGTATTTTTTTTGTCAAACTTCCATTTGTTTTCATTCTGTTGTTTTACTTGTAAGTGCTCTTATGCCGGTGTTTGCATTCAGATACATTCATCGAATCAGGATGTATATCACCGTTTTGATTGGTTGAGTTAGGTATCACACAAAGTTGCATATACACACTGGACAAAAAACCCACTAACACCCACTAACATCTGGCTTTTGTCTTCAGTGGGAAATGGCACAATCACCATTCATTCACGGGTCAAATGACTCTGCAGTAGTCATGGGTATTCATCAGCTCCAGCTCCGATTGGATGCGATGGAAACGCGACACCCGGGTGGACACGCTAATTTTAGCCCCTCTTCCGGTGCGATGCTGTGACGCGTGTTGAACATTATTTATTGTTTGTTACAGTCTGGGAACCACATGCAAAGGTGACATCGTTCAGCTGAGTCATCATTGAGTTTGAAAGAGAGGCTGAAGGAAAAGATATAAAAAAGTAACCACTGTGACATTGTCGCTGGCCTCCATGATGCTTTCTGCTGTCCCCTGTTTTCCAGCGTGTCTGTGATGTTAAATGCAAAACACTAGAAGAACAAACAGACTCATCTACTGGCAATATTTTAGTGGGTTTACCCACTTTTAAAAAACGCATAAGCACATGTAGGCACTAATTTTGGTGTCGACTGTAAAAATGCTGAAAACAAGATGTAGTCCACGCTAATGCAGATCATTTTGAAAATGTTTATTTTGCCAATTGTTACGAATAAAAATGAATCTTTTTGAATACTATTATACATTATACATGGAAAGTCATTTGATGTCCGACGACTGACTACTGAACAGCAGATATGTTTCAAAAGAAATGAAATCATCACTGCGAGGAAAAGTTTTTAGTTGCACAATGAGCACAGTCAACATATACATCCTGTCCTTGACGCAAGTGCATCACTCGCCAAGTTATTTTTGAAGCCTAAACCTAATGACACTTAAGTCTCTTGAGTCCAAATGCTGGGCTTTGTACGCCCACCGTCCATTCGACCACCGCCCTGTGACAGCGAGACGTCCCACTTCCTCGACTCCTGAAACAGTCACCAGTGAATGTATTATGTTTCCTTCTCAAAATGTGCCAGGCCATAACCCATTCAAACAGAATTTTAGGAGATGTTTTCATTTTGGCATTACAATGTGGGCACTGAGCTGGGAGTCAATCTGAAAATGCTGGTGTAGAAAAGACTGACTTCTGACTTGTGAACAAGACTTTAAATTTGCTCTTCATTAGCGAAGACACGGTCCGAGTCTTAATCAACAGTGGAGCAGTAGGGTTTCACAGCTTTCTCTCATCTGTCATCGTTTCTCTCTCCTTCCTTTCCTCCTCTGTCCTACTCGCTCACCTTTCCATTAGTCCCTGCTTTTCCACTCCTCCCTCTCTCTCTCCCCCCTCCGCCACCTCCTCACCTTCTGAGGTCAGCAGACAATGGGCCACTTCAAAAGGGTCCGTTTGCTTTAGACATTCTTTCTGGAGAACGAGGGAACAATTATAGCTGCTCCTCTGGTCTGGGCGCACACAAAAAAAGGATGTAGCCTAAAAACAGAAAGGAAAGGAAGCGGGGACAGAATAAAACGGGATAGTGAGTAAGACAAAAAGAAAGAGAGAGGAAGCCACAGTATCCTGCAATGACATGGCCACGGCCGCAACCAAACAGTATGAGATATCTGGGATGTGTGGAATGCGAAGTATTTGCCATGAATAGGCCTCGATGTTTGTTTAAAGATCTATTTTTCCCTCAGTTGGACGAGGTTTTTTCGCTTCTTCTTATTTTCATGTTCTGAATGACAGGAAGGGGAAAAGGAAAAGGAAGAGATAAGAGGCTAAACTCGGACGTTTCTTTCCCAGAAAGGAGACTGGGCAGCGACGCAGAGAAGAGTGGGTGTAATGGCTTTGCTTACGCATTCACTGCCAGAATAAGAATTATTCCATGACGACTTCCAAGGAAATGAAAAGAGGATACTGTAATGCCTTTTGCATCATGTCCTTGACAACAAGTGCAGTCATGCCTTTATTTATTTTTTTTGCAGGAGGAGTGGGTTTTTTGCTTCTGTTTGTCCATAAAAGATGGATGGTTTCTGTTTCATAGCACTTGTTTTAAAATGAATTCAAAGGAGTGTAAGAGTGGATGAACAAATACGCGATAATGAAATTCAAGAGAGATTTATAAAAGTGACATTCATCAGCAAAATTGTGGTTGCAACTCCAATCAGGACATGAAGAGATGTAAAGATATCAAATATGGACATTAACAAGAATGAAAGCCAACAAATAAAATGAGTTTCCATGTTTGTTGTGTATGTTTAAATGTATTCATACAGCAAACAACAATATGAATTCCACCAATCAACACTTTTCATCACACAGTTCTATTTTTCAATTTTTCAAAGTCCTGTGCTACTGAGACGATTTCCCAATTTCAGTAGTATGTCGTAATAATCAGCACCATTATCATCACCATCATTTACTTCAATGCCTGGAAAACCGTCAGCTTCCTTCATCATGTTGTAAGTTTTGGGTTCTATTTTGATGCTATAATGGGATTAGAAGTGAATAACGTTATTGAACAATACAATACAACTTAACAGTCGACCCTTTCCTGTGTTCTGAACGTCATCAGGAAGTCCGAAACGTCACAGATACTGTAGGAATACTCTGGAAGACGCGCTAATAAAAGGTGTTTTCAGCAAAAAGGAACCAGAGCTCAGTTTCCCTCAGGATGCTGAGTAATATGTCAGGACATCGGCTGCCACGGTGTCCGCAAAGGGTCACAGAAACTAATATCCTGACTTTAATCATGTAGTGTGTCCGTGCACGCGTGAGCGAGTGTGTGCTAATATAATCTCTGGTGTCGTGCCGCAGTGTTAAATGTCAGTAGTGTAAATGCCCAGGATGTTCGGAGGATAAAAGGAAGCAGAAAGAGGTATGACTTCACTGCTAACTATTCCATTCAGGATATTTTTGACCATCACGGGCGTCATCGCTGCAGTTGGCCTGTGTGTGAGAGTGTATTTGTGTATGTGAGACATCACAGCCGAGAAGACAGGCCAGCTTCCGGTCTCTGCGAGGTTGTGTGTGTGAGTGTGTGTGTGTGCCTATTGGACTAAAAACAATGGATGACAGTTCTCCCATATTTGCACAAGTGTGATTTGGAGAGTCACACTCAAAACGCGTGAGACACTGAATGTGCATGTGTGTGACTGTGTGTGTGTGATTTTGTGATTGTGTGTGTGTTTGTGTGTGGGTAGAAACTGTAGTGAGTGCAGGTGTGACAGGGAAACAATCATCTCTCTTCATCTCATAGTTTTTAGGACATTTGTACGATCATGTGCAGAGTCTGTTTTTTTAGGTGTCCAGTGCCAGTGTTCTTTAAATTCTGGCTTTCTGCAATATCTGCTCACGGCAACTGAGCTAAGGTTAATGGTTACTTTCCACCTTCCTACATTCAGGACACATTTCTTCCTGTGTTGGCACTCACCGTAAGCACTGACGCGCAGAATCGTAAGACTGTACGTAAGACTGGTCTGTTGCACAAGAATTACCTCATTTTCCCACCCAGTGCACTCCATACAGTGTCCACAGTGGGAAATAAATACTCCTACTCACCCTAACAAAAAAGCAATGTGTCACAAATACAGTAGGTTCAATTCATGGTAGCAAGCATCAAGCTCCAGCAACGCTGGTATTGCAAACAACTCATCAAAGCCACACCTGTCGGTCTGTGGCCTCACTAAATCAATGGTGGTTGCCACATTAGATAGAAGCATAAGATAACAACAACATAGCAACATTTTATTCTTATGAAAAACCTTAAAAAACAATTAATAATTTTGCTCAATTAGTTTTGCTAAATTAGTACATTAGTTTTCATGGGTCAGATACCAGAGTATATTGTAACATATTTATTATTTGCACGATCTAACACATTATATTCAGTATACTTAAATATGAAACTATTACAATATTAAGCCCTACACATTTCTTAGTAGTGGTTTTAGCAGCTGTTCAATGATCAATAAACATCTGCCTGCACATACTCTAATCAAAACATTCAGGGCTAAAATGCTAACAAAAAAAAAAAACCTAACCACTTCAATTCCTCACACACCGCTGCCTGTCAGTAAGTGGATAAACCATCTAATGTGGCAGCTTTGATGAACTCAACCTCTGAGCACATCAGAGACTTATAGCTGCTCTCAACAAGCGTTCCCTCGCTTTCGTCTCATTGTCCTGTTTTGCTTGGTTTCGCCCAAAACAGCGCGGCGGCTCTCAGCTTACACGCTCCGGTCATACGCCACCGTGACATAGCAAAGAGACGACCTTAATGATCTCCATGTGAAGAGGGCCGAACGTGCAGAGCGCCGAGGAGACACGCATAAATCTCTCGGGACACTTTACAGTAATAGCTATGTCAGTTTCCCTTCGCTGTATTCTGTGGCTCAATCCTAAAGGGCCTGGCGGTTGACAAATGCCATTCGCTCCCACTCTGAGGGAAAGCTGCATGTTTGGAGCCCCTGCAGAATGTGTCTATCCAGCACAAATCATCTATTAGGAAAACAGTTGCTGTAGGGCCAACCACAAGCATCCGGGCGATTCTCTGGGTTGTCAGAATGCTCCCTCTCGCTTTCCCCTGTCCCCCGATTTTCTTTCCCTCTCTGCCTTCCTCCCCTCTCACCTCAGAAAGCAGTAGCAGATGGGGAGACCGGTGTCAGCATTTCCAGTTGGATCAGCTGACGGATATGCATCCCCTGTTTCCGTTCCTGTCGGTGCGTGCGTGCGTTTGCTCGTGTGGAGGAGAAAGGTGAAGGGAATAGTGTGCATACAGTAACGTTGACAAAGCATCTCTGTTTTCATGATGAGGCCACCAGAACAGGATGAGAGCAGAGGAGGAGCACGGAGGGGCAGAGCAGAGCGACCGCAGGGGATCGGCCACTTTTTGTGTCCACAGAAATGGGTCATTATTGTGGATCTTATGATTAAAATATTCTAATCTGCTTCTGTCTAATCATGCATTTTCAAAATCTCTCTGCAGGTTGCTGGAGTTCCCCAACAAGGGTTCAAATTAGGGAACATTTCTGATAAAAGGGTTGAGGAGAAAGAGAAACAGAAAGAAAATAGGTTAGAAAAATGGCCTGGTGAGATATCTGCATATGCAAAACAGAAAAAGAAACTGTATACTTGAAAGTATATATTGTACATGGTGGTAAAAAAAAAAAATTAGGAAGATTACTAGCAGAGAGTGAATAGAGAGAGAAGAAATGCTGGGAGAAAAATGATGAGGAGAAAGCAACAAGACAGAGACGGAGGTTAAAGGAGGCTGGAAATCGAGAGACGGGCAGGAAGGGAGAGTAAAGAAAGACGGGATTGAGGAAAGAGAGAGGAGTAACAGATGAGAGAATGTGTCCCAGTTCCAGGGGGTGTATGCGCTCTCTCTCTCTCTCTCTGTGTGTGTGTGTGTGTGTGTGTTTGCCAGAGTGGTTTGTGTTGCAGGGATCTTGGCTGCTGTCAGGCTAGGGGACTCCCAGAGGAAGCCAGTCCTTGTTCAGTTTACAGTGAATGATTCCCTTCCTGCCCTGCACAGCCCTGCAGGCCAATGGCCAACCAGGTGTGTGTGTGTGTGTGTGTGTGTGTGTGTGTGTGTGTGCGCGTGCAGTGTGCTGCTTCATATAGAGTGGCCTGGTGGAAAGAAGGAGAGACACTGTCCTCTAAATGAGAGGTCACAGGTTGTATAATAGTCAATGTTTGTCCACCAACAGCCATGTGTCCAGTCAGTGTCCTCAAGTTGGACAAACCTACCTGCTTTTTGTTTGCAGACCAAATGCTTTTGGGAAAGAAGATACAATTTTTGCTTTTATTTAATCAATTGTTGGTTTCTTCTCAAACCTCTTTATCTTCCAAAGGGTTAAAATTGTTGGTTTGAGATAAGTGAAGATAGAAATAAAGAAAAAATTGTATTAAAGAGCTGATTATACAGAAAGCAACTTGTGGGAGAAGTATCCAAACCTTTTACTGAAGTACAAGTATCAGTACTGCACTACTACAAGTCCTGCATTTAAATCTTTACCTGATTCCACTTAAGACGAAATATCAGAAAAAAATGCAAAAGGTTGGTAGTTTAATCTATAACTTTGCATCATGTTATATAAACTGTTTGCATTGTATGTAATATCTTACCACTTACTATAGCTGCAAAACAAAAAGTAAAAGTGACAGAAAAGAGAAAAATACTAGCTGACACAATTGCAGGTTAAGTGGTGCTGATGCTTCACTGACAACTGAGGATTTACATTTAGCTCTTCAGCCCAGAAGTCAATCACATATTAGCAGGAAAACAAATTAGAAGACGGAAAGTGGGATTATAATATGATAATTCAGCTCTGATCTGACATTTACGAAGGGTCATCAGAAAAGAATTTCTCAAATTGGAAAATGTAGAACTATTGCTCGGTTTTGAAGTAGTAATTTGTCACACTCTTGGAAAAGTAATAACCCTACTGTAACGCACTTTGCCAACTCTGTTTAAAATCCCACAATAATATGGAACTTGTTGGAGCCATGAATCAGCTCCAGTCCTCCCAAACTTCTTAAACCACGTTCCAGTGTTTCCTCCAGGATCTTTTTCCTGGCACAGCGGCCTCTGAAACAGCGTTTCAGGCCATGTTCTGTTTCATCCGTTACACATTAAGAGCGGATTAGGAGAATAATGCCATTGCTTCCAAAAATGTGGTGAAAATACTTGATCGGGGTGAATGGTGGTCTTTCTCTGCGCTGGTATCATCTGTCACAACTTTCTGGATACTATCATTTTTATGGGAAAGCTGCAACTTCACCAAAACTGGTGAAAAGACATTAGATGCATTAACTTGACCGACATCTTCACAGGAAGAGTCTGTAGGCTTCATCAAACCTTAATACTTAAAAGTGCAGAGCAAATTCGAAAAATGTGCAAAGATGTGCCAAGTGCAGGAAGTTGGCACCAAATGTTTGCTGGTCCAGCTTCTTTGATCCGATGTTTCCTGATATAAATCACAATTTTATTAATGTTACACTGCATTTTAGTCAGAGAAGATTTTGTACGGCTGTCTGGGATAAGACAAAATTAAAATTTCTTTCTTTTTAAGTTTTGATTTTTCTTCAATTAAAAAGATATATTGTAGAAAATGTACGTTTATGCTCAGAAAAAAGTTGTGAGATCTGAATTGAGACTAAGCTAATTCAGTTTTTTTCAAATACTGAAAGTACTGATACTGATTTTTGCCTCCCTAAAATAATGTACATTGTTTGTGTAATTCATGATGGATGATTTGCAGATATGTTCTGTTCTGTCATAACCATGTGGCACCCAAACATATGGTAATTGTGTAGTTTCTAAACTTTACCTATTTTATCCATGATTTATTTTTAATGGGATTTGGAGAGACCTTTACATAAACTGACACATGAAGCCCTCAGCATCAGCCTGACTGAAACTAAAGCAATGCTGCCATCTTGTGGCCAAACAATATTATTTCTTGTGTCGTGTGGAGGAAGTTGTCTCTGGTAAACACCTGTGAGAGTGTAATTTATTAATAAATAAATAACACAGATGTTCACATATATTTCCAGAAACACACGCACACAGCCAGCTGATTAGCAACAGATGTATTGGACACTGGACATAACATGTTCCTTTAATGATATGTGTCTGGTTTTAGGAAAAACAATCATCATAGTTTATGTAAATCAATCACTATTTATTTGTATAATAGTGAAGACTTTATTGCATACATTTTAATACACTCAATACAATATGTATTACTGTGTGTACTCTGTGGTCACGCTACCTTTTTCCTCCTTCACTATGCATGTATAAATTACAATGTTCAGTAAAATCAAACTTTTTTGAACTAAAACTTGACATAAATAAATATTCACAACAGTAATTTAACTAGTATGATGTTACAGTAAAATGTGTCTCAACAAAAATATGTTATATATATGTTTACAGAAAGATTTGCTTCAGCCATTTTGCCCACATCTGTGGTCCAGGACAAGATGTGGTTCATCTCTGCCTCCTCATAACCAAAATCAAATAATCCACACTTGAGCATTTGGTGTCACTAACTCTTCTCCGGCTCCTGATTTTCCTGCAACATGCAACTCAATGATAACTTCACTGATTACTGAGACAAAGCTTTCATATTTGTTCTGAAGACTGCCAGCAAACCTGGGCACATAACAACAATTCAGCATTATTATACAATTATACAAATGTTTCGCTGATAGCTTGGCTCATCCTATCATTAACATCACCCTTGACTTAAATTTGAAGCTTTTTGATAACATTTTCTTGCAGATTTGTCTGCTTTCACAAAATGACCTTTTGAAATTGCGGACACTTCACACTGAACACAAGTGGTTACAGAAACAGGATTGAGCAAATTAAAAGACAACCAGTAAGACTGTCACTTGTTCAGAAACCAGCAAACATCCACCCTACTGAATTACGGATAAGCAAGGCACTAGAATAATTATAATACCACTTTTATTTCCTGCTTTGTAGACTTTGTTTGAATTGTTTGAATTCAACACCAGATGTTCAGTTTTTTTTTTTTTTTTTTTTTGTTGGTTTCCTTTGTGCCAGACGTGATGAACTGTAAAAGTATTTCTGTGGAAAAGCGGCCCCTCGCTGTCTTCCAGCAGTGGTATTTCATACTGGGGTTCAAAGTGAACACCCGTTTATCAAGACTGACGTGCACTGATGCAGCACTCATTTTCTGTCTGGGTACAGAATAAGCTGCTTAGCCTGATCACATATTCTCTGTATGAACAAGAGGTTATTAACATGAAAACAGAGCTTGAACTAACTGTAAAAACAGCATTATGAGTTTGCTTCAGTCTTTACCGCCCTATTGTACTGATTTTAAGTGACCTTTAAATGGGATGCTTTGCCCAGCATAAAATTGCACTTTTAATGTGCATTTAAAGACTTCTGTCAGCATGTCCGTGCTTCCTGGTGCCGTCATGCTTTACATGCTGCCTGCAGGCCTTGGCAGGAAGAAGATGGCCTTCTGACCCTGGTGGGTGTCTGGTCCTGCTTTGGGTTTGCCGTTCCTCTTCAGTCCAACGTACCAGTTGTACTTCTGAGAGCGATATGTGTTGTAGTGGTTTTCTTCGTACTTCTCCAGGAAGTAACACTCATCGTTCAGCGCTTGCTGAGACAAGAAAATAAAAGAGGGGGAGAAAAGAGAAGAGCAGAAGAGAGTTTGTTTAATTGCAAATCTTCTAATTCTTTCTATAAATTCATTTCTGTAAAATTCAGGAGAGCCTAAAGTGAAGAAAACTTTAAATGCTGAATGAATTAAATAAGAATCTGCATGACAAACGTGGAACTCCTTAATGTTACTCATCAGTTGTTTTATATATCCTAGTTACAAATTATTGCTCACAGTGATTTATATTACGCAGAAAAATCCTTTGGTCAGACTTTGGCAATGTGGTTTTCCAGTATGTGGCAGTTGTGGAAATAACCCAGGTTATTACAAAACTGGAGGAATGAGTGAGTTTAAACGTATGACTGAAAAGTTAATAAGCAGTAGATGATGAGATGAAAGCAGCCGCAGTAAAACGGGAACAGGTAACAGATAGAAAAGAGAAATATGATCTCATATCATTTATGGTTTGATACTGCAATGTTTAATCTTTCCATCCAAAATTAGGGTTACTTCACAGCAGCAGTAAACCTGAGACAACATGTAAAAACTTACTGATCCGTAGAGGCGTCCATTTTTGTTCATGGCCAGGTACCTTCCTGTCATCTCGCCCTTGATGACCACCACTCCAACACTCACAGCCTTCAGCCTCAGGATGTCTGCAACACAAACACATGACACTGTTCAACATAACACCCCTGCATGACTTCTTTTGTTGCCTTTCCAAGGATAAAGTGGAAGATAAGCGAACTTAAACACAATGTAGCCATCGTTCTTCTACTGGAATAAATATTTGCCCGGCATAGGCCCTATCGTCTCGATGTGTACACAGTGTAAGTTCTTATGATTACAGCCCCAAATCACTGAGCAGCTTTACCAGAACTGCTGCCATTACGGACCTCCCTTGAGAGGACTTAGACAGTTCGTTCAAGAAATTATTAACCACACTCTTAAGAGTCTTAATATTCTTCCATTTAAGTTCAGTTATCAGTTTCCTAAAATACTTCTAAACAAAACATCTTAGGTTTACCTCTTCTCTTTAGTTTATCATTATTTTAACAGCTTTCATCAGTTAATCATAAAGTGTTTAAAGTGATAAAATAATCAACAGTAGACATAAAAGATGAACAGAATTTCAGTTTCATTTCAATCTTTTCCATAAGACTCCCCAGCCCATCTTTCAGTTTGCTCCTATATCTGAGACACAACGACCAATCACACGTCAGAAAGAAAGAACAAAAACATTCCTTCCTCACCATAAGGGTCATTTTCCAGCCTGCCCCCACTCACACTTCCATCTGGTAAAATCCTCAGGTGATATCCTCCGTTCTGGCTGTACAGTCTGGTCAGCGTCCTCTGCTCCTGCCTGGACAGGTCCAGGGGTGCAGGTCCGAACGGCAGCACTGTAACGTCTCCCTCGGACATCCTGCAGAGACTCTGAGGCTTGGACGAGGCAGACTGATGTCCCTGTGTCTGCAACGACAGAGGAGATCCACCGCGTTCACTGTTCGTGTCACCTGGACTGTGTCTGAGACACGAGAGAAAACAGGAAGGGGAGGACAACGCCGCCTTCATGATGATTACGGGAATTGCTCTCCTCCCCAGCCTTCCTCGATCACTTTCTCCCTCTCTCTGTGTCTCTGTTGCTCTCCGTCAACCTTTTAAGGTACTCTATTTTTTCATGAAGTGATGAAACCAGCCAGGGAATCAGATCTGGATGGAGGCCAGGCAGAGCCACATGACCAAACTTGTTTTCCGACTGAACATCACTCTTAGATTCTTTCTTTGGGAAAATAATTTCCAGATGGTAGTGATGTAACTTTCATCTGAAATCAGTGCAAGGCCACACAACAAAATAAACAACACGTGGACACAACGAAGGACAGAGTAAAAATTTGCTGTAATGGTTTTTACTCCCTGCTGGAAATGTTGCAAGTGCCGGCAATAGTCTCACAAGTCTATGCAACAGTTTAACACTGCAATCCACACACACTTCTCACAGAGTTTGACACAAAAATGCTTTGACACCCAGCATTCAGTTGTCTTTATCCGACTACATTTCAACAGTCAAACAAATCTCCAGTTGAAACCTTTCCGCTTGTGGAACTCGAATCCATCCAGCCCCTGGTTTGTCTGCTTCTTCAAAAGCTTATCCAAAAAAAGCAATCAAGCCAATTTTAAAAGCCACAATCTCAGTATCCTGGAGGGTAGAGATCCCAGAGCAGCGGTGGCTGGGAAGCAGTGAAGGACTCAGCCCGCAGTGTTACTGTACAACTCTGGTCTTTGTTATCATTTGTAGCCAGGAGGTAGAGCATAACTGCAATAAAGCCAGGCGGGCCCACATCTGGAATGTCTTGGAAAGGCATAAGAAACAGAGGGAGGAAGAGGGGAGAAGGAAAGCGAAAGACAGCAGTGCAAAGCCACAAGCGGAATGTAAGGCCTACCCACTCACAGCCGGTTTTTCCTAAGAACAGGACCTGGAGAAGCATGCCTTGTTACGGGATCTGGGAGGGTAGTTAGTGCCAGACTGGTCCTTGGGGACCTTCATATGGAGCTGAGGGAATGACGTCAAAAGTCCAATCGTTGACCGAGTCAGAGTGCAGTGCATGCGTGGGAGGACAGACTGAACCTGTGCGTACGTTTGGATCATGGGGGAAGATAGTTGAAGGGGATGATGTTTGGGTTAAAGTAGGGTAAAGTTCAGCTGCCAATCAAATATTGCTCATTCATGGATGTGCCATTAAAAGTCACACACACACACACACACACACACACAAGCTAGATCACCTAACTGAACTCCTCATAAAAGAAGTATCAGCTTGCTTTCCTGGCATCAAAGGTCGTCATCTGTTATTAGTGAATCAGCAGATGTGAGTTAACTACATTCCCACATGAACAAGGCTCCTCTAGTCTAGTGAATCAGCCACTTACCTGTGAGAACGTCATGTGACAGCGCCCCTGATGAGCCAGCATGTCCTACTCTTTTCCTCTTTTTTTACTGACGTATGGGTGAAACTGGCTCTTGGTGTCTTTTTGTGCCAAACTCCTCTTTTCTCCACCAGACTTTGGAGACTCTAGTGTGCATGTCAGTATTTGTACCCTATTCCTACCCGCCTCCTCACCTCACCACCCTTCTAACAACGTCAGAGGACTCATTTAACAGGCCAATGTCAGGACTAAAATTACCACACTAGAACAGAGATAGAGAGAGAGAGAGAGAGAGAGACCGAGACAGAGTGACCTAAGTGTCCAGGCTGTGGGATCCAGCCAGAGCTGCCTGTCTGGCTGAGCGCTGATACATTCTTATAGCGGTGTCCTCCTGGAGACACTGGCGAGCAACACAATATAAACATTTATAAAAGACACAAAGGAGAATGACTTCAGTTCCCAGAATTAATCTTACATAATACAAGTACCTCAGCCCAGTGGCGACAGCGTGAGGGATAGCTGGGTTCATGTTACAGGACTTGCGTCAGATTCCTGCAAAGTTAAAATATGCACAGTAAAATAAAAATGATCATCAATAAATCCCACATACAGTAAATGTCCTCAATAGATGCATGCAGGTACAGTCATAAGAGGGATGAGATCAAGGGAAGCTGGCGTTTGATTTCAGATGGAATATTTCATAAACAGAAGCAGAATCGGTTTTCTATTTTTAAAGAAGTAACTGATCTTCTGTAAAATGTCACTCGGCCTCTCAGATTCCACTTTTCCCCCAACAGGAGTGAGCAAACGGCAACTCTTTCTACACAGTTTCTGTCTGTAAACAGAGATACTGGACTTGTTTAAAGACTCACATCCAACCAGCTCCGGACGAGAAAAAAGCCAGAAAGCTTGCAGCATTAATGCAAGAAGAAGAAAGCGAATACGAACCTATTATTGTGATCACAGAACAGAAGATAAGGAAGAAAGGAAGATAAATGATGGCAGTGGTTTAGAACTCGTAATTTTGCAGGACACACCAAAAGCATTTCCCAAAGCCCTGTCATCTACATACCTTTCTAAATGAATGCACTCAGATGAAAAATATATATTTCACTGGTGGGGTGTTGACATTTCTCAAAATGGTGGAAATGACTTCTAAGAATGCAGCAATCTCTGCATCTATTTTTGCACACTTTCGCTGTCTGTCTCGCACTTGCACGACAATAAACAGCAGTGGTGTGCAGGCTGGGTGAATTACTCACAGTGGTTTCCTCGCCTCTGTCTTCTTCTAATGGATACTTCAAGCTCTTCTCTCTATAATTCATCTCCTACAGTGCATCTGCATTTCGAATCCACTTTCTGAGCTGTGATGTGATGTATGTGCTGCAAAGAAGAGCAACCACGCTGCCAAAGAATGGAGAGTCTGACCTACTTTTTTCTCACCTGTTCAACTGAGCTTCTTTGTTTTTTTTTTTCTTTTTTCTTTTTGGAAATACCTACTTTACCTCTGTTTACCAGGAGAGGGCAGGATGTGTCTGTTTGAATATTATAGTACAACATAAATCCTTAACACAAACTATCACAAAAAGGGAAAAGTGTAAAATTTCAATGACACTTGAGTTGGCTCATGTTCCTTTTGCACAATATGTGGAAAGGATCTGCTGTTCTTGACCATAGGGAGCTGTGAGACGCCCCCTCATTAATCATAGGAAAAACACATTTAACATATTCTGCATACACACACAGAGAATTTTTCTTTCAGATCTGTTGGTGTCAAAACTAAGATTACCCCACACCCCACAATGTTAGTATCACCTTATAAAAATAATATTGTGAATATAAAACAATACATCTGTGTATTGAGTGACATTAGGATTCATTTGGAGTTGTGTTTGGATCCACCTGATAAATTTAAGTCACTCTCCTTTTAGCTCTGTTTTGCTCTCCACCAACTCCTGAAGGAAATATCTGTCTTTGCTGTGTTCGCCCACTCGTCACTAACTTTCTGTCAGCCATTTGGTGCTGGGCAGGTTGTGTTCAGAGGATTTATCAGACGACCAAAACAGTGAAGATGCAAAACAATGAGCTGAAAGATGGTAAAAATCTCCATAGGGCTGAAGAGAACCACAGAGTGATAACTCTCTGTGGTACGACTCCTTCCACATATTCATGTGATCCATTGTTATTATTGAGTTGAATTGTGACCCAGTGAAAATAAATATAAATATCTGGCAACCAGTTATAGTGTTTAATGAACAATAAAGGAAGCTCACAGGTGAGGCCTCTCATTCAGTCATCTCAATTGGACTAAACCAAGTTGAACTGAGGTGAGGGGTGATTTACTGTGTCGTGATAGATTTATTTTATTTCTTACTGTTTTTGGTTTGTTTTATCTTTCAGCTTTTGTTGTATCTCATAATATATTCTATTTTATTACGTTATTATAATTATAATTTTATATTGTAGCACTTATAATACATTTGGAAATAATATGTAGATTATTCTTGTGCACCACCTCTGTTGTGTATTCAGTGGTCAGAGCATAGGTATATATGGAGAGCTGTGGAGACTGACTGTCATGTTTTGTGCCTAAAATGTCTTCACTGAAGAAAGAGAAAGGTATGGACTGATACCGCTCTTTTTTAATGTCATGTACACCTCAGTGCTGTATCCAGCATCCTGCTAAATCTTTATTATTAGTGTGTTTGCATGTCAATACTCAGCTTGGGTATATTTCGTCATCAAATGCAAACAGAATGGGACAAACAAACCACAAACCCACACATGGTGGCTCCCACTGCTGCAGCTTTGTAATAATAAGTCATGTGGCTTACAAAAATCATTATCTAAATGTTCAGTGTGTGGTTATCCAAAGAATCAGAATCAGCTTTATTTGCAAAGTAGGTTTGGAATTTGACTCTGGTACAGGACTCTACATATCTCAAGACAAATTGCTCAGACAAAGAAATGATAAATGTACTCATTTATCAGAAAGACAGCCTCTGATTCCCCACAGTGGAAACACCTCTGGGTGAGAGTGTGGCACAAGTGAATCTGGGGATGGGAATAATGGAGAAACTGAGAAACAATGAAAGACTAAGAGGAGGAGAGAGACTGGTATGACTGGCCATAATAAAAGGGAACCTCTTGAACGATACCAGACCCACCAGCAGTTGCTTTGAAGCTGCACATCTATCCCACAGTTTCCTAAATGCCGGTCTGAATTCCAAACAAATGTCCATATGCACATGTGTGCATTCCAATATTCATTCCTAAATGTCTTTGATAGTACGCTGGAACAGACACTGACTATAGTTTGCTTTAGTAAATGTGAGACTGTTCTACAATGTGGACGTCTTTTTTCTGACTTTAAAATGTCTGAAGTTGAAACTAAAGGAGGTGGCTGGTTTTGTGAAGGCCTGGAGAACTTTGCTTGTCAGCTGTCATTTGTTTCATGTTTACAAAGAGGAAATGGAAACATGCATACATATTTTTAGCGATGATTACATTACTGTTCTGTCAACAGGAAGCTTTCTCTGAGAGACGTTGATGAGAAGGATGAAATTAGAGAGGGACAAGCAAAATCTAATTAACAGCATCTTGATGGCCATAAAACATCTTAGCAGAGATAGTGATTAAAGCCACCATCTCTAAATACATTCAGTGATATGAATGTGAATGGATTTTCCCCCTCCCCTCACTGTAGACTTGGTTTATGTAATATGATTGGAAATAATTTATTTCTAACATAGATCAGCTGAAGTAGTTAATAGTGTGATGGTTAAACATGACTTTGATGTGTATTTCGAGGTAAAACAGATTAACATTTTGAGAAAAGATGGCCAGATGAACACTAAGCATGTTTTCCATACATAAATTGAATGATGATCTTTTAGAATTTCAAACAATAACATGTGTTCTTCAAAGTGCATCATATTTTAGTCAGTGATTTTGTGACTATCACTTTTGTAAGTAACCCAAGTTTACAGCAGCAGCCAGTATTAAAGTTCAACGTGATGAATCATGCAACAGTCTGTTTCCCACGAGTACCTGACTATAAACTTGATAATTCTGTTTTTTTGAACCAGCCGCCTGCATCTTAGACTTCATACACAAACAACAAGCTGTGACTTCCTGTAAACGACTATCTTTGCTGACCACACAGTGACAGATGGTGAAATGAGCAAGCGACCAGACTCTGAACTGCGCTTTGGCAGAGGAAGCAGCGCAGCTAAATCTGAGCTGTTTTCACACAATAACCACAAACACAAACTGTGCATGTTTGAATAACATGTATCTCATGTAAAAAAAAAAAAAATCTTCAAAATGTCTCATCATTTTAATGGCAGCAGTGGTAGGGACTATAAATACAGTCACTACAAGTTAAGCAAATGTGAATCAGATTCTCAATTAAAATATGAACCACAACAATTTTAGAGTGAAAGAAGTCACTCAAAGTTGATTCAAGAAATAAAAATCTGTTGCAGTGCAGCATTATTGTCACCAGAGGGCGCCAGAGGGTGATGGAGGCTTTAATGCCTCTCCACAGAAATTCCCTCTAGTTGAAGTGACATCAGTGTCTCCTCCCACCAACCAGGCTCCAAACCCCCTTGCATACAAAGCTTGTCTATGATGGGAAGATGCACTGTTTGGAAAACGACAAAAAAAAACCACATTATTATTCTCTCTACTAACATGGATGCTGATTCTAACTTAATTTCCACTTCACATCTTTCTGGAAGCTTGACTAACTTAGCCCGAGGTTGTCAAATTAGAGAGATGTTGACAATGTTTGCAGGTTGATGTTTTATAGTCCATCCAAATCCACAGTTTCTGCAGTGCACACAATCCATAACCCAAATTATTAATACAACTAAAAACTAAACAACTAATCAAACAATTACCAGCTGGTTTGAAATGCAGTTAATGACTAACTCAAAATATTAAGATAAGATAAGATAAACCTTTATTCGTCCCTCAGTGGGGAAATTTGCAACAACAGACTTAAAAGAAATGTAAATAAATACAAATAAACATAACATGTTTACATCTTGTGTTTCCTATATGAGGCGCTAAATGTTCGTCTTATTAAAGATTATTATTATTATTTATTATAATAATTGATTATTGATACATCAATGTGTACATCACTTTAAGGTTGCAGGTGGCAAAGGTGGGGCTAATTTTAATTTCTTTATATACAGGGTATCTTGGCCTATGGTAATATATCATAATTTATTAGTTGATTCATATTTTGTATGTGCAAACCAAGACAAATAAATGTAGTAGTGGAATAAAAAAATCCTTCTGAAATGAAGTCAGAATCATCAGAATCGCTTTATTCACGAAATGTACAATGTACACAGGAATTTGTGTTTATGATACAACCAGCTGTGAAACAGGAAATAATAAAGGTAAAAAAACGATAAAACTGTTAAGTTAAAAAGTAATAATAGTGATGAGAAAAGAAAATTATGACTACTACCAATGAATATACAACAGTGGACGTTAAGAGTAAAATGGAAAACCTAAAGTAAACTCCTCAAAATTTTACTGAAGTACAATTAAATGTACTTAGTTACTTTCCACCACTGCAGCACCTGATGGGAGCAAAAGTGAAGCCTAAACTTTTTCTGTTAACGTCGTTTCTAGAAACAAAATCATAGTGAGACCTCTTCATTTTCAATTAATCTCTGATTTCAATCCGCTCACCGCGGACCCGCCCCCGGAAGTCATCTCTCCAGCGCGGCCATCTGATTGGCCGGGAGAGACGTCACTAGGGGGATTATCCGTGTCGGGGCGGGTTGATGCTGAGCTGAGCGGCTCTGTGCAGAAAACAGTGCATTTTAAACCGCCCAGGAAAGACACCGCATTCAGGAGCCTGGTTCGGGTTTTTAGCTGCCTCCCTGCGTCCCCCCCTCGGTCCTGGTCTGCCCGGTCCACAATGACTCGGTCGAGAGGAGCGCAGCCCCGGTTTACCTGAGCGAGTTTACCTGAGCAGAACACTTCCTGTGACTTTTCTTTAATTTCATCTAATTGGATGTCGGATTGCTGCATTGGACTCTTGCATGTGTCAACTTAAATAAAGAACAGGTTATGTAGGCAGGGATTGATCCGCCTCTTTGTTTACATGCTGTAATTGGATTTCCCATCATTTCCAGCAGCAGCAGCAGCAGCAGCAGGTTTGTCCCCCTCCTCATCCTCCTCTTCCTCCTCTTCTTCCTCCTTGTCGTGTCGAGGTCGGGAAATAAAGATGGGACTACCTGCTCTGGAGTTCAGCGACTGCTACCTGGACAGTCCACAGTTCAGGGAGAGACTCAAGTCCCACGAGCTGGAGCTGGACAAGACCAACAAGTTCATCAAGGAGCTGATTAAAGATGGCAAGGCGCTGATCCAGGCTTTGAAATGTAAGTGGGTGTGCAAAGGTGTGTGTGTCTGCGTCTATGTGAGTGTGTGTGTCCATGCTGTCATTCTGCAACAGTCTGATTTGATGCATGGGAGTTTGACAGTGACTGGACAAAGTTGAGGTGTCTCCAGGTGTGTGTCTGCTCTGCAAGTCTTAGACGATGTCCTAAGTCTGGGACATAAGTCTGATCACATGGTCACATTGTGGGGACAAAACTCCACATAATGCAAATCATTAAATTTAAGGGTGCAGATTTTTGGTTAAAGGAAATGAATGTAAGTAAATGTTATGTCTTCTGAAGTGATGGAAGATATAACATTGATTCATTTCCTCAACCAAAGCATTACAGGGACAAAATACAATAATGCACATCATTAAATTTCAGGTTGCAAACTGTGGTTCAAATGACTGTTTCTCTATGTAACGTCTTCTGAAGTGATGGAAACAAGGTGGGTGAATCCAGAGGGAGAGAGGAAGTGTGTTTTACTCACACTGATGAGTGCTGGTATGTGTGTGTGTGTGAATATGTTGAAGGCTGTGATGTTTAATGGTGATAAGGATTTTAACTAACAATGTTCAGGTGTCTTCAGGTGCGTGTTTACGCAAAAGAGACTAAAGAGGAGTCTGAACTATTGGACTCCCAGTCTCTCACACTCTTACTCTGTGTGTGTGGGACATACATAATTCAAATCATTCAATTTTAGGTTGCAGACGCTGGTTATGGAAATGCATGTAAGTCAATGTAATGTCTTCTGAAGTGATGGAAACAGGACTATGTATGTGTGTGTGTTACTGATAAGACATGGAGTGGCAAGGCGGGTGAATTTGACTGAGCTGTGCAACGCGTCCTCTGAAGCTGTCAGCACATTTGTACCCATCCGCTTACATTATAAGGCATCCAGAGGGAGAGAGAGGGAGTGTGTTTTACTCACACTGATGAGTGCTGGTATGTGTGTGCATGTGTTAAAAGCTGTGATGTTTTTTAATGGTGATAAGGGGTTTAACTTTGTCCCGCTAATTAGGTGAGACAGAAAGTGAAATTCAACTTGTTTTGAGGAATTTGATGATGTGGATGAAAACCTGGTGACCGCTAAATGTTATGACAAGGCTAGATATGGTTATGTTTAGGAGTTAGGTGATGATTTGGTTTCGGAAGAATCTCTAAACTAAATGGTGTAAAGAAGGACTGGATTGTACTGCAAGATGTTTTACATAATGTAGGAAACTTCTCACTTATTTCTTGTTGAATTTCAAATTCAGCTTTATTGGCAAAGTATTTTTACACAGACAAGGTATTTTACTGGTTTCTAGTGGCTCTCAATGTGCACAGCTCAAATGTTCAGGAACAAGCAAACATAAATACACTTACAACATATGTATGCTTATGTCTTTACAAGGTTTTCTCCTGAGGAATTTGCAGAAAGGTGCAGTATCAAATGGTGATCAGGAATGTTCTTTTACATTTCGCTATGTGACCCATAACTAAAACCTGATGGTGACCTTAACTGAAACAATTAACTTGAATCCAAATCACCTCTCATCAACAAAATTCATTTTAACTAAACTCAACCAGCCTTTAAAAAAGAGAATTATATTGTGATTGAAAGTTGATTTTAGAAACTGCAGTTAAGAAAAACTTACCATAAGGTCCATTTAGTAGCTGTAGGAAGTTGAAAGTTGAGATCACAACTTATAGGGCAACATGGATGACAAGTCCTATTTAACATCTATAGGTCAATGATAACAGCTCTTGCCTCTAACACAGTTGGCAGCTGTTTCAACTCTGTGTGTTTGCATAGTGCAACACTGTACATACACAGCCCTGATACTATAGATACTTTTGTGTTTTGCTATATAATGTATTATTCAGGCTGCACATATCCAGATAGGCGAGTCCTGGAAAGTCCAGGACACAGCAGCCTGCCATTTAACCTGAACTTTCCACCCCTGTGTTTATGGGCTGTACCTTTAAAAACAAGCTCGGTCCTCTGTCGCCACAAAGCTCTGTCAGCTGATGTGTAGCTATAAAGACAATTCTGCTTTTGTCCATCGGTGAGGTCTAGAAATCAAATAGCGTGGCCTGATTCATGAGGTTGCTTGTTCTGTGTCATTGTAGCAGGCTGCTGCCGAACAAAGAGCAAGTCAGCAAATGTTCCCCGTTAATCTTTTTATACCTGTTCTACACAGTGTTGTTGTCTTTTGATGAATCGGCTGCAACAGGTCTTTTCTGACAGCACTTTGAAGTTGTCCATGCAGCTGCAATGTAAATCTCCCGTGCTGCATCTTTCATCACACCTCGACCTCCTCTGCTTTTCTTGAGGCCTTGAGAGGATGTGTGACTGTCCTGGGAAGCCCCCAAATGTTTTGCTTGTTACTAATTGCTGCTGGAGGAGAATCCCCAAAGTCTCCTGACAGCTTTCGCATGTGTTCTTGTAATGACTACAAGCATGCTACCAGAAAGAAAGAGAAAGGGAAACACCATGTACCATGCTGCTCAGGACTTACTACAGAGCTACTGTGGACTTTCTGAAGCCCATTGTTACGTCTCTGTCTTCTCTGGGTTTTCAGCACAGAAATATATGTCGCCAGGCCGTATAAGGTCTGGCGATATGATGATATAGACTGGTGACTGGCGAATCCATATTGCCCACTTCTATACTGTACAGCACATTTCTGTTATGGATTTATTTTGGTGGTCTCTATAGATAAATAATGTTGCCAAGTGCAGAGAGCATGATAGTAAATCACATAAACTGAACTTCTGGCGCTGTTTATAATGTAGAATAATCAGATACAGGAAAAAGGAAATATAACAGTAATTGTAAGTAAGAAACTTAAATAACGTGTTTATATAAAAACACAAATAAAACACGCATATATGCAAAAATATACACTGACACTGATGTATCTGTGATAAACTAATATCATATGATGGTATTTAAATTTTAAAAAAGCAACGATTGCTGCATTTTGGTGACAAACAGTCATTTGCGCTTTTGCTCTAAACTTCACAGGCATTATTGTCTTCTTTTCTTCCTCCGCTCTACTTTTGACAGAATGATGTTTTGACATGCTCATTAGCTTAATCTCTCAAATAGAGGAAGGCTTCACAAAGAGATGCCATCATCGCCATTGCAAATTTACAGCAGCTCCATCCTGTTTGTGGGTGTCAAAATAGTTTATGCGCCAATTAAACATGTAGACACATTCAGACAAACGCCTGTACACACACACACACACACGCACTCTGTTTCAGTATAGACTCTGCAAACCACAAAGTCTCCCTTGAATATGTGCTTTTGAGACATACACAAACAAAGGTTGCACATTCATATGCTGCACGCATACAGATAAACATACAGTACGTGGGCACACAAGCACAAATGCGTGTGAGTTTAAGTGTGTGTTAGCCAGATGTCATTTAAGGGCAGATCTAGCTTGTTATTACGGAGCCTGTAGAAATGTTTGGTTCTCTGCTCCACCTCTAACATTACAAGGTTCAATCAGCCAAACAAACCCTAATTACCAGCTGGGCATTCGCTGGTGCTGCGAGGGGAAACGAGACACCGTGCTTAGACAGTTTATGTGACATCGGCGCATGATGTTTCCATGTTTTCAGCTCAACGTGTAAAGAGTAAAGGAGTTAGTTTTAAGATCACATCACTTGGCTCAGTTGAGTATGTTGCCTGTCATCTGTTTGAAGGGCCTGACTCCTGACCTTTGTTTTGATGCATCCATTCTTCATCATCATCATCATCATCATCACTGTGTAATGTTACAGAAATGCCAACATAAAGCATTTTGTAGAATTACCAACCAGCTGTTGTGTTGCGGTCACTCAAACGCCCTCATAGTTTTCCAGAGATGAAATTCATGAACATAACATAGTGTAACATTTTGATTGGATGGGTGAGTAGGTTATCACCATCAATTGTCCTGAATCGTCCTGTGTTGCTCTAAATTGTGTTTTAGCAGCTTATTGACTCTTTCAAAGAATCAATTCTGGGTAAAACACATATTTATTTTTAATTTATGAAACCTTTTGACATGAAAACTGACTCATTTTCAGACCGTGAATAGTTTTTGTTTTGAGCAGCTTTCAAACCAAAGTCAAGCAGACTAATCTGTCAGTAGATCATTTACTCCACAAAAATCAATTGAACTACCAATGATTGAAGTAATAAAACAATGATAGAACCTATAATTGTACACATTTAATGCCAATCATGAGCTTGGAGTCCCAGGGCTCATCCGTCATGGACTAGTTTTTCACAATGAGGTCATCGTCCGCTGCTTCCTGGAGTCGGGAATGTTTTAGTCTGAGAGTCATCTTACCATAAAGACATGTCATAATCACATGGTCATGCACAGTAAAAGCATCATTCTGTCGTACGGATCATTTTTCTTAACCATTAAATGGAGCTTTTAGGACTGGGAAGCCTGGAATATGAGAGAACCCAGCTCAAGGTGCAGCTGGTTAGTGAGTCAACTGTTAGTGTTGGTGTGTGATTTTATGCATGTTTGAGCAAATGTGCTGTGAATATGGATATAGTGCAATGGAGACAGATACAGCAATATAGAGACATACAAAGACAAGAAAATGAAAAGAAGAATACAAAGACATTCAAAACCATGGTGCCATCTCTGCACTGAAACCAGAACATCGTGCATCGACATTGAAAAGACAGCCTCTGTTAGATGACTGCTTATGTATTAGGTAAAAGGTCGAAGGTTGTCTGAGTTTGAGGAATCACGTAGAGCTATTTGAAATTATTTTATATTGTCCCTATTTATCAATTGCAAAGGCTTGAAGAGGAACTCTCTCTCTGGTTGAATTTGGACAAAAAAGGAAAAGGCTAAACCGTCAAATTTTCAGCGACTATTTTAGCCCTATGTAATTGTCCACATTTAGCCAATAAAACAATGCCTGTAGAAGCTGGCCCTTTGGAGAAATAGTCGATGCCTAAACTTTTATATAAACATAACCCAAAACTGAAATTACTCTCCAGGAACCACTGCTGTGTGCTCAACTTGAAAGAGGTTGTCCTGCACTGAAAAGCACATTATATATATCAAAGACTTGACCCTATAAGCACACATCGTCCAGGCATGTGTGCGGCCTGTTACTGGTTAAAAACAGCCCTCCACCCATTAGCACCAGCTTGATAATGGCTTTGTTGTCAGGCGTTTGCTCTGACTTCATGTCGGACCTCTAACTGCCCCAAGCAAACTCACCAACAAGCCGCTGGCTATGAGTGCGTGTGTGTAAATGTCCCAGAGAAGAAGTGGGAATTCCCTATGATGAACCACGCGCTGTCGCAATCCTCTCTCTCCCTTCTAGCTTTGTTTTTCTTCAGCCACCCACTATGCTGTTAGTGAGCAATAAGAGGGGTAATAGCAGTCATTCAGTGGCTCGACTGTCAACGGTGCTGATAGATGAGGGTCACACACACACACAAACGCACACCGCACCATAACTAATTCTCAATTATGGCTGATGGAGGGAGTGAACCCTCTTTTTGAAAGGTCTGGAGCAAAGGGAGAGTATGTGCCAAGGGGCAAAAGAAAGAGAGTGCATGCAAGAGAAAGAGGAGGTTGGAGGGGGGTATGTGTGTTGTTGTCTTTCACAATAGTGTTTAAAAGCCAACATGGCCTTATTTTCTAGCCGCTGATGGAGGAGCTGAAGGAGCAGTCTAGGTTGTGGAGAGGAGAAGAGGAGGGGAAGGGGGAAGAGGATGGAGGAGGAAAGAGGCAAGAATCAGGGAGAGAAAAGCGAGACGGGGTGTCACTGTCTGAAGGCATTCCTCTGCATACCTAACATTGTAACAAAGACGAGAGATGTGTGTGTGTGTGTGCGTGTGCGTGTGCATGTGTGTGTTTATGCACGTAGCATAGTGACTGCAGTCATGAATGTTCTGGATTTGCACAGAAATCATACAACATGCGTGTGTTTCCCATTAAACTGGTACATTTCTTGACAGAGTTGTGTGTGTTTGTGTGCGTGCATGTGTGTATGTGTGTGTGCATGCATGTTGCCACTGCAGTACAGCACAGTGGGGGTTGGGGGTCTTCCTCTAGCTGTGACGTAGTGTGGAGGAGAAGGAAATTAGGGCACGACTCAGCCCGGCTCTGGTGCTATTGTTGCCTCGCCTTTGTCAGGGCAGACTGTCTGACACACACACACACACACACACACACCCTACATGCACTCACTGACTTTTAACATCATACTGGATCAAAATGAAGTATATTTGTCCTTGAAGAAAACAGAAGAACCCACGTTTCGCAACAGAACAGTTCAACACATTTTTCTTTCTCGTGTGACTGATCATATTTTACAAAACACTGCATTTTTCAGGGTCAAAATAAAAGACTATACAACACCACATTTTATCATTGGCAGCCACACAGTTTTAATTCTGTATGCATGGGATGCTGCTTCGGATTAGAGTCGGCACTAATGATTATTTTCATAGAGAATTATTCTGTATTGAATTTTCTTGTTTTGTCTAACAGCCCAAAGCCTAAAGATTTTCAATTCCCATTGATATAAAAGGCCTAAAAAGCAGGAAAGACACACATGTAAGAAGCTGGAACCAGCAGGTGTTTGGCGTTTGATAGATGACTGGCGTGGGCAAGGTCTTTTGTTCTTGCACCTTAGCATGTTGCATTATACATGAGCGCATTTGAACGTCCTTTAAATTTGCAGAGTAGCAGTAGGAATATGGGAAAACTCCTCAGGTTTCATCAACAGGTTGCATTCATTAAAAACATCCATGTGTGCCTGGTACATCTAATAACCTCATTAAAAATCTATCAGGGTCATCAATCCGGTCACCGAGTGTGATTTACAGTATAATGCACATCCAAGCAAACACATTTGTTGCAGAAACAGCATGTATATAGATTGAAAACTTGCATAGCTCATAACAGTCACCACAGAAGTAGATCTCCAGCCAGTGTGCTGCTTCATCTCATTAGCTGAATCTTTGATGTGGAGTATTGGCCCTGGACTCCAGCTGGACTGAAGCTGGTAAATATTTTAAACCGAGGACTTATTTAGTTACACTGCTCGGCAATGATACGGTGACTCAGCCCCTCGGTGCACTGTGGTATTACTTACTCGTGTGTTTTCTCTCATGACAATATGGGACTTATTTTGCTGGAATGCCACCTCCACTATAGGCCCCAAAGATGCATGCATTTACGGATGTAACCAGATGATATATTTCCTTTGTATTGCTATTGCAGCTGTTCAAAAGAGTTTCACATGCAACACCTTGGGAGGGATTACTTGCCTATAGGTTACTCTGATTATGTGTCTTCAGATAGTTTGAAATGCATATTAAACGTACAGTATGTCAGCATGAGAGGAATGTAAACAGACAAAATGATTTAGGAAGGAGATTTAGGTTTAAGTCATCAGAGGAACTGAAAGATGAACTGAAAAAGACAGGTTTGTTTTCTAGTGGCCTAGTTATAAATACACAATAGGAATAAATTCATTATAATGCGACATGTCAACATTTAAGTCTACATGAAACTGTAAAGAAGGAAGTGGGTATTCACAGATGTGTATTTCTTATGCTTCTGCACAACCGCTACGTCACCTTCAATGACAGTAACGCTCGTCTGACACTTATAGTAAGTTAATTACAGAACTGTTGGCAGCAGCTGTGGTGTAGCTGGTGAATATGCTTGCATTCATATGTAGAGATGACTCATTACTGTACATCTGCCCGGCCACAAAGTCACAGTTGGATTCAAACAGAACGCTGAGACAGTTTCTCTACTGCTCATCGTTATTGAAATAGAAAATCTCTACAGAACAGAACATTTCATTGTAACAAAGCCTCAAGTTGCTTCGTGTCTCTGCCCTAAACTGAATATTGAAATCATGTTTCAGACCTTTGTTACCAAATGTGATAGTTATGTGATGTTGCAGCACATCCAGGTGTAGCAAGTGAGGTCTCACAATCGAGGCTGTCATTCTCAAGACCTCTCTACGTGTTTTAAGAGATATAAAAATACCCTGGGTAGAATAATATTTTATGTCTGATATGGTTTTTCCGCAACTACCTTGTCAGCTCCTTCTCCCACGAGATGCTTCATATTTCACTGAAAGTTTCCAAAGCTTGTGGACCATGACTTGTTCGAATCATCTTGTGTATACGTGTCTTAAACAGAGATATAAGGTGAGTGCAGAGAAGCATTGCCTCTTCAGCAGATGGATATGAAAACAGCTTTCTAGTGTCAAACTCTCGTACATGCATCAATCTGCACAGTGACGCTCAAACATTCCTGTGAAGTAGCAACACATTTTGCGTGGAGGGCGACTTTAAGAGAAACTATGTTTTGCTAAATCCCTTGTTTATTCTATAGTAGTAAATATTAATAAAAATGTAAGTGATGATTATTGATGCATTCAAAGAAAGAAAAGCTCAAAATAAAAACATCTGGATCAGTAATCGAGGTGGAATAAAATGCATCTGTAACTAAAGGTCACTTGCAGCTTTTTGCTGACTGCACCTTCCTCCTCTTGACTGTTTCTGCTTTGCACCATTGCAGCTGCACAGAAGAAACAGCCATCTTCATAAGTTGGTGATGAATTCATAGCTCAGTCATAGCAGGTTACTTTTCTTAAAAGCAATGAAGCAGTCTGCCTTGAAGGTGAGATATTGTCACTTGTAATCCAACGAAAACCCAACTCGATTCAAGAATGTTCTTGAGTCGAGCTTCGGTTTCTTCCTGCTGCTGCAGCTGTCGGCCTCGTTTTCCCTTGAAGCTAGAAATGGTTCAGTAAAATGAGGAAACATGGCAAAATGTGATTGATTTTAGAAAAATATTACTCCAAGAGTTTGTTTGACGCTTGGGGACAAGCAGAAGTTTTGCTGGCTACACACTAATTTGATCACATTACCGTACTCTTAACATCATAAAGCACCGGGAGCAAAGCAGGAAGAGAGGGAAAGTGAACTCTGAGGAATGCTCTTTAACTTTCTGCACATGGCTACCTGATCGCTGCTGTTGGGTCATAAAACAGACAGCTGCGCTTTTCTCAGCTGTTTTGAAAAAAACTGCTTTTACTACAGGTGGTTATGGATGCAAATGATTTGATGGAAGCTGTTTTAATAGCAGAATCATTGTAGGTGACACCCGACCTTCGTCCTTCTGCACGACAACATGAGCAGCAGGATGGATTGAGCTTTAATGTCAAATTTGTGCTTCACTTGAAAATTTACTACAAACTTGGACACAAAGAACGACTGTTATCTTGTCCAGGAAACAGGATTTTACGAATCATCTGCACCAAATGCACCCGATAAAAAAAATAAAAAGAAGATTTTTCCATTTGCATTGTACTGGTTACAAGTATGAACTCATTTTTCAGAGAATTTGAAATGGAAATCTGAGAAATTATTAATCTTTTTAAGTCCCAGCTCTCCTTTTGTTTTGATTTTTTTTTTGTCGTTTGACTGCCAGTAGAGTTCCTGGGAACTCAAGAGTCAAAGGTTACATAGATAGAGTGTGTGTGTGTGTGTGTGTGTGTGTGTGTGTGTTTGCATCCAGGTGTTTGAGTGTGTCTTGTCTCTAGATCTGACCTATCAAAAGCAAAGTTTTTATCTTGTTGGTTTAGTGGGAATGAGCCTTATTTTCGCTGACAGCTGGATGTTGTTTCTGTCCACAAAGTGTCACCAGACCTGAATGATTTTGTTTGCAGAATTTTATGATGATCAAGGAAGGAAAATATGCTTCATTGTAATAACGCCCTGCTTATTCAAACAGGAAGCGACTGACTGAGGTTAATTATTGAATACCATGGGAATGAAATGCATGTTTTTTGCTATCCTACAGGAAAAAGGAACGTCACGAGGAGATTTATCTAGACCTGTGAACCTCTTAAAAGTGAATCTTCAGCTCGAGGTTATCATTCATTCCATAGCCTGCAGGGTTGAGCTGTCAGTCCTAAATTCAAGACGTGTGTGATAATGAACTAGAAACTCTGAGCCTGAGGTGGAGAAAAGGTGTGGCTGAGCCTCTACCCTCCGACGAGAAACCTGAGGCGGCCGCACAACTTCGCTGCCCAGACTTGCAGCAGGTGTCGAATTCAGCAGCAAGATTTTTCCTCCAATATCTTGAAATGTTACTGGCAACACTTACAGAAGTAGGTGATTTAGCCCGACAGGTGCGGCTCAAATCAGGCTGAAATACACTACCTCACCCACACACTTCCACTCACACATACTGTATACACACACACATGCTGACACATGTTGTTGATAAAATTGCTATTTTCCTCCCACATCAAAGTGAGTCAGAGCAAAGGGAGGAGAAGAGCCAGTGCTACAAGTCAGGAGCTGGCGTGTGGTTTATATCCAGCCTCTTTTCTGGGAAGCGTGAGTCTGGAGGTCTGTGAGGTGAAGGCAGGTTGTTGTGTCCAGGAGGGACAATATTGTCTTTGATACAGGAGAGAACAGTTCGTCTTTGTTGTGGCTGAGACGACTTCATGTTAAAATGAGTTTCAGTTCACTGCAGATGTGAGTGCAGTGAAAACTCACTTCCTCGTGGGCATTAAGGAGGAAAAAAGCTGTCATATGCCAACCTACTATTCAGTCTAATTGAATACCTAGTGCGTTCAACTGCGTAGTATATGGATTTTATGTATGTGAGAAATGCCCAGATTTGAATGAGATTAGCAAGAATTTGAACTTACTGGACATACATGATGCAGTCACATCTTGAGTGTACTACTCAACATCCTGTTGGTAATGGCATACTACATACATACACTCACTTAGTTGGCATTATGCAGTACGTATAGATTCAGTTTGTAGGCAGTTTGTTAGTGTGCGATTTCAAAGTTTTGGTTTTCCAAATTGACATTTTACATCGCTGGTGTTTTGGAACCCGTACACAGTCTCTACTTCATTCCACAACTTTCATGCATCGACACCGAACACAGAGTCTGCCCTGCACTCCCCGTTCCCCACGTGCCCCCACACACCTGGCAGAGATCTGAGACTCTTCTGGTTTTACTCAAGCAACGTTCTCAATGCGGCACTTGGACATGTAATGAAGGCTGCAAATGTCCTGCTCGAAAAACTCCTCCGATAGTCGTAAAATAAGTAGAAGTAGCCAAGATTCAATCACACATGAATGAGAAAAAGAGACTGATGGGACAGAGGTCATGCTAAATTTGATCTCAATGAGTGTTGAGATTGTGGTTTGAGCCTACAGCCTGTCGAGCCACCAGGACACCCTTCAACAAAGTCCTTCTTTGTTGGATTTCATCTGATTGAGCTCTTTTTGTTTTTTGCTTTAAATTTTTTTCCGTGAAGCTAAAGCTCATAAGGAAGAGACAGGTTTTGTGTCCACAATCTGTACAATGAGCTGATTCATTGTTGTGTTTCAGGAAGACAAATTTCAACATGATAACATGGTTTTGCAGTATTTCCGGGGAAAGGTGAAACACAGCCTTCCTATTCATCGTTATCAAGGACAGTCAAGTTTGCTTTTAGATGAGAAATGATGATGATGGGAAAATACTGTCAGAATTCATGTTCATGATATATGATTAAACTTTGATGTTAGATGTCACTTTTAGGTTCTTTTCAGGGACAGTTAATGTCAATCTTTAAACCTTATCTCTTCAGTAACAACGCTATATCCTCAAAATCTTGTATGTTCCTTACTGGCAAAGATATGACATCATTCCCTTTGTTATCTTCTCTCACCAACATGAGAACTTGTTATTGTGTTATAAAAAATTAAAAACTAATTTCCTCCACCACCTGTTCTTTATTACACATGAAAGCTCCTTATCTCAATTTGATCTGCTGTCAGGATACTTTTAGACAAGCCATGAATGAAAGGCGGATAAGTGTGTTCGGTCAGGTTGGCATTGAAGGAGACGGTTGACCTTCCAAAACAATGATTCTACTTTCTCCTCCTCTTCCTCTTCCTTCCTCCTTTGCTCTGAGCTATAGTTGTGCACATTTTCTTTTAAACACATTAACCTCATCCTCCTTCACCTTCTGTCTCTCATCCTCCTGTCCCTCCTCGTTTCCTCTTGTCAGTCTGACATGAAAATGGCTGCTACCCCGTCCTCTTTCCTGCAGCCTCTCTCATCCTGTTTCCCTGCCCGATGTAACTCTGTTTCGTGTTATTAAACCGGGATAAGTGCTTGCAGAGAGACCTGACTCGGCCATTATTGGAAATGGCACGGTGGACGAGCGAAGGAGTGTGCGTTAAATGAAGTGCAGGAGCCTCTAACTCTCTCCATCACTCCCATTGTTTCATTTTGTCCAACAGCAGACGTGACCGCTCGCTGGCCGGGCCTTGTGATGCCTTTTGCCAGAGGTTGTGTTATTTTTATAACAACGAGACATGAGCAAACCCCCGCTGTGGTGAAGTAATCATACCAGGCATCAGGCCGAAGCAAACACAGTAGGCTAGTGTAATGCTGTGACTCAGAAGTTCATATGATTTCTGATTCTGACACGCACATATTGAAAAGGGTATTTTTCAAACTGGTAAATGGTACAAGCTGATGTGTGATGATATCCAGCCACACGTTTTCTATTTATGTTATGGTAATTTACTCCACGGGAAGCTGTCCTGGAGATGCAAAATGGTCCAAAAAGGAACGGATGCACTGAATTATTGAACACAGCACAGTGACCCGAGCTGAGGCGCGCCCTTTCTCTAACTACTGTTGTCCTGTCTAGTGGAGAGTCAACAGTCTTAGAGAGGTGGAAGCTGCAAAATAAATAAAATTTATAGTGAGAGACTTATGTTTTATAGTGAGAAACAGTTTAGAGGCCTAAGTCTGATCCTACTGTATGTTCAGTATGAATGCATGATAAAAGGCTGGTGCAAATGCATGCAAAGTCAGTGGAAGGAGGCAAAATTTCAAGTGTCAGGTTTCAAGGCAGTTAAATGCATCCAACTAAACTCATAGTAGTGCAAACCGAGGTGCAGATGTGCTTACTTGAGTTTAAAAAAAAGCCATTGAGGACTAGTGTTTGTAACTTTTCTAGCCCATTTATTATTTAGCTGTGGGGAAAATGTGTCTGTTGGTGCCATGGACCAAATGTGACAATGTTGGGAAAACAATTATGATGAACTCACATAAACTATCCTTCAGTTCTACGGGTTTAAAAAAGCCTCACATATTATTTTTATGTTTCTCACATTTACTGTTTTGTTGTTAAATCCTGTGTGGTTATGTTACTGCCTCCAGTTAAAGCTACATCCGTAAACTAGTGCCCAGGACTTTTACTACAGCCAGAACTTTTACCTCTTCTTAAGTTAACATTAGAATAGAGACTCCAGTCCTACTCTTTCCATCTCTAGTGCACTTCAGCAGTGTTTGTTGGGGAAAGGAAATGCGCTACTGCTCAACTTCCGCCACCTAGATTTTCCCAGCGGGTTGAGGGATTTGAACTGGCAGCCCTCCAGTCACAACCTATTATATGTACAATAAAATAATTTGCCGCGTTGTCTGGCTGCCCCACTTTACCCCGTATCGATGTTCACCCCGTATTGATGCTTTGGTCTCTGGAAACACAGATTCTCGCTCAGTCTGTATCTGTGTGTATGGGTGTGAGAGATGGAGCACGTGCAAGGGTGGGCTGAGGGGAAGGCTCGTCTCCACTGTTGCTCAGAGCCAACCCAAACAAACCACAGTCCACTGGCATGGAGAGCGAGGGTGTGTGTGTGTGTGTGTGTGTGTGTGTGTGTGTGTGTGTGTGTGTGTGTGTGTGTGTGTGTGTGTGTGTGTGTGTTTAACAGTGTGCATGTCTGCGTTCAGCTCCCATCCTGCTCCAAAAATAACCCCCTGCTAAGAATATTTAATCCCCAGGTTACCAGACTCTCTTCCCTTTATTTCTTGCTCTTTATCACACCCTCACACGTTTGATGTGCACACACACTCACACACACACAGACACACACACACACATGCAAGGGTGGTGTGGGGGGTTGGTTTCCTGGTGTAAAGCCAGCCAAAACTCAGGCTTAGCGGGAGTAATCTGGTAGGTGTGTGTTTGCTTTATTCTATCTGTTTTCATGCGTCTGGTGTCAGTGTCGGGGGTAAAGTGGTGTTGGCTGTGCCTGGTGTCTGGTTTGGAGATTACCGTAGGATGAGGGAATTGCTGTGCGTCATTTATTTATCTTCCTTTTGTCTTCCTCAGGATTTGAGAACTATATTTTGTTTGTCGTGATGTTTTAGATCTTCCTACTCAGCCCTTTGGTCCTGATCGCTCAGGCGTCATGAGGGCAAGCCAAGATTAATGCTGGAGAGCGGAGGAGGGGTTACGGGTGGTGTAGATGGGAGAGGATTGAGTTTGGGGGGGGCAGGGATTTATGTCAATCTCTGCGGGAAATTATAGCAAACAGACAGTTTATGGGGTGGCTTGTGGTTGATGCTGGTGGCAGAGGGTGGGGCGCTCCTCTGGAGAACCAACAGTGTTTTGTAGTTTAACCGTTTCACTTATATTTGCACAGTTTTTGACTGTCGGGTTATATTTCACCATTTCAGGATGCGATTTGTTGAACACAGACATGACACAGGGATGAAGGGAGTTGCAGTGTGCCTCATTTCCAGGTCACATTGGACCCTCTTTCAATATGTTTCCATCTTTCTGTAAGAGGAGATTTATGGGAGGCCAGTTTATGGGCCTGTAAGAGATCAAGGATACGTTAGTTGAGGTGGTGACTTGGTGTGATGATGCTCCATTCAAGGCCAGACTTCAAGTCGCTTCTGCAGGGTTCAATGATCATCACTTACCTGCAAGCTGGAGCTGCAATCAGTGAGTATCTTGACAGTTAAATTTTACTTTCTGCACAGTGAAGATACCTCACTTGCCACAAAGTCATATTTTGCACATATTTTGTGTGCAAATTTCCCCACTGTGGGACGAATAAAGGTTTATCTTATCTTATCTTATATTGTCAGTTTTATGCAGGTTTTACTCAAGGACAGCCGAACTTCAGAGCTACTTATACAAAAGTGACAAGTGAATATCTTTCTCTCTCCACAAGCTGTGAACCGACTTACTTTTCATCTTAAACTATATTTGTTGAGTATCCTCTGTCTAATATCTCGAGTCTTTCCATCCAGCTTTCACCACTGACACTGGAACTGAAAAGTGTCGTTCAGAGGAAAAACAGAATTTCTTCTCCTGGTTGATGGATGATAGAAGCTTTCTGTCTCTCTCTGAATTATTATCCACAGTCAGATCTGTCTAACTCAGCGATTACTACTCTTTGAGCAGCAGTCAAGATTATTCCTGACTTGCAAGTTGAAATTGCAGTCAAAGAAGACTCACTAGTCTACATAGAAAGCTTAGTTTAAGTCTGGCCCGCACTGTCCCAAGTTTTTGTTTGCCAAAGTGATGATATCTCATCAAGCTGAATAAGCCTCTTTCACACATACTGGCAGTTTCCCTGAAATGTCACTAGGTCTTGAGATGGGAAATTGGGAGCATAGATTTCCCTGAATATTGATCCCTGCTCCCATTCACACATGACACCATGCAGGTAATGTTCCTGAACATAGACTGCATGTGGGAAAGGGACGTAAGTATAAATGGTGAATTGTGCTTTTTTGCTGCCAGATAAGTTAAGGACATAGAATAGAGGCAAATATACACATTTATTGATGCATTGAATGTCCCCGTTTTTTTGTTAGAGACACTAAGAAATGTCCTAATGGGATATAGGGCAGCATCTTCCTCCACTGGTGGAAGTGCTAAACCCAAATCTTGATATTTTATGTTGTTGTTTTTTATGTTTTTTAATTTTAACGCCCTCTGAAAATTACGTTTTCACTCTACTGACAATATTGGGGAAGACAGTAAGTAATATGCATTATCCATCCATCCATTATCTATAACTGCTTATCCCTTGCAGGGCCGTTGGGGGCTTGCAGCTGTATTTTATGGCGTTTTCTAACATTTTAGCACTAGATATCGTCGTGTCAGCATCTCTCATGCTGACACAGGAAGCCAGATTGACTGATGTGTTTTTCACTGCCATGGCAGATGATTCATCTCATCCAGAAAATTCTAATTATGTCGGGAGTTTGCACAGAGAAAACTCTTCTCTGCTCTACGACACAGTCCTTCCAGAAGTGATTTGTTTTGTTGTGGCTTCTTTTTGAAGAGGAAAATAAGGGCGCAAGCCAAGAAAGGCTCTGACAAAATGTAAATAAATGGAATAGAGAGAGTGAACAGCAAAAATGAAAAATGAACTGAGAGCTGTCAGTGTTCAAATAGAGCACATTTCTTGATATTTTGCTGATTATGTTACGCATTCACGAAGCAAAAACATAATTTAAACAGTCTCATTAAACGACTTTGAGAGTTGTTATATTATGAAATCGGTGCTCACTTTCATTTTGTACAGGGAAACGTAATGTAATAAAGCAGCCATCACTCCTGCTTCACACTGTGGCATTAACCCAGAAATTCATCTTTCAAATTTGAGACGTCACATCGAGAGAGAGACGTCCAGTGGAAGCTGACCGCAGGGAACTCTGCGGGGGATTGTATGGTGATAAAAGCTAATTTTCTGGCCCAGAACTGAAACAACAAAACCGCACTAATGTAAAGCTCATTTGTCTCCCTGTACGCTGTAGGTCCCACAAGCTCAGTTTCCCATCTGCCGTCAACAGACCATCACATGTTGGACTCTTTATCTGATTTCCAGCTAATTGGAGTTATTCAGGTTTCTTTAAGTAGGTATTGATTAGATTGTTGTAAACCAGAGGAATAACATGTTAAAATGGTAAATTGAGTGGAATTCCCCTTTCAGCTTCTCTGTAAATCGGTCCTCTCTCTTAATTGTGGGTTGTCTAGTATCATTTCATAGAGTGACACTGAAGTCTTAAACTGACGTGTATCCCCCTCTCAGCTTCCATTTAAAGACACTCTGAATTACTTTACTGCTGAATTAATTTTGAGGTAATTCTTTGTGATGCCATTATAATGGGCTGGTAGTTATGCAGTTCACCGGATTTAATGCAGCTAATTGTATGAATAAGATAAGGGCAGATATTGGGTTCATTTCTACCCACAACTTGAGCTACATTTGCACATTAACATCTGTGAATTGCTTGTAGATTATTAGTATGATGATGATAATGATCCACTATATCACCTCTGAAGATTTGTGCTCTGCAAGAGCTTTTATTCAGAAATTCAGCTCCGTTAAACAGTGAACACAATTTGTTCACCGCTGCTGCAAGACAAACACTAATGTAATGTCCTGCCACATTACTTACCTGTGTACCTCCTTGCACAGACCAAGGTGACAAAGGTCTGCAGGGCTTCTTGTAAAAAGGAAGTGCATGACAGAACAAATTAAGTGTAATATAGCACCAGTATCATTGGGAGTACATGTAGTGTATTGGCTTGCAAGATACGGTATTTTGAAATACAGCCTGTTTTGTTGCAACCAGGACAAAGCGGTTAGTGGTTAAAACCTGCCCAAACAACATAAAGGAGTGTGGAATTTGTAATGCACTACTTTGCTGCCTCCAGGCTAAAAAGCATATACCATGTTTTCAAAGTTAGACTTCAACTTTGTTTCTACCAAATTCTGTGTCCGTGCGTGATGAGGGTGGCATTTCATTTGCCGTCTTCCAACCCGCTCTTCTTTTGTGGTTCTCTCCTCTCCCTCTCTTCCTCTGTCACGCTGGCCTCGGAGGAAGGACTTGAACTGACAGGCCACCGAGCAGCAGCCACTCGGCCGCACATCCCCCAGGCTGCTGTGATCCATCCTGACAGAGAGAGACGCAGAGAGAGAGAGAGAGAGAGAGAGAGAGAAACAGGATGAAGAAGAGAGGCAGAGAGAGAGAGAGAGAGTAATGGCTACACTAACAAAGGCTGTAACAGACTCTGGACAGAAAATGTACTCTTTATCTGTTCTGTCTGGGCACACTGTAATAGCCAGTGAAGAGAAAATGGGAGTGTGTGTGTGTGTGTATATGTGTGTGTGTGTGTGTGTGTGTGGTTGGACGCTAATAAAGCGTATGATGGTGCCTTCAGGGCTGCTTTTAGTCTCCTATTGGGAGAGGATGAGAGAAAGGGGAGCAGAATCAGAAGTGCTTTTATTAGCAGTGATGTGACTCCTCTGTATTATAGTTTCTGTATTTTCTCTGATCAATCAAACTTATCTTTCAGACAGTTTGTGTTGTATTTCTTTCAGACTGTTTTGTTGAGTATGAATTGATTTGAATCTTTTAAAATTGGCCTGTGGGTGCTGTTATTTCTACTCATGAACTGAAAGCTTGTTTTTCCATGAACCCTGTCTGATTGAACATGCCTGAGAATTATTGACCCAAATTTATGGACCATTTTTGATGCTTTGAAAGTCAAAAAGTTTTTAAATTCTGTTTTACATTTCAGGCTTTTTGTTACCAAGAGAATAACAGTAAAGGAATTAAACCAGAACTGTAACAAATTCCTGGCCTATTAATACTTCAACAAATTAAGCAAACAAAGGTACAACAGCTTCAAAATGTCTCCACTGCATCATGAAATACTTTTTCAAAGATCTTTTTGAAATGTGGCATGAGAGAACCAGTGTTGAATTTGAAAAAAAGGATCATCTGTCATCTGTTATGAACAGTGTGAAACTGTGTGAAACGTTATGTAGAGTCATTATACAGTGAACAGTGATTCACTTTATATGCACTTATATGTGATGCATTTCTCTGTTATGGTGCCCTTGATCAGAACCTTTATCATGTGCCAAAATGTGTCTGCAAATCCTTCAAACGGCTCACAGTGCATTTGGTTTAATTTGCAAGACTCATTGTGTGATGTGTCCAAAAATCATTTCTTCACATCATTTGTTTGAGCTGTATTCACAGTATGATTTTGCACCCATTGGCCACCTTTCCTGGGCGAGGGATGGTGAGAGAGAATGACAGACAGAGAGACAGAAATAGAGACGCAGAGTGTAAGAACATGGTGACGAGTATGAAAGCTGCAGGAGGGGATTCTTGCATGCATGTCAAATGTGTAAAGTTGTGGCGAGCAGAGGAAATACAGCCCTGTTTTCATTTGTATTTGAGTTCATCTTCATCATCAGGGCTTGGTCCTTCCATATAGGAATCAATCTGTTGCCATCTTTAAAACTGGCATTATGAGGATTCACCTGCTACAGTGAAATGCTAAGTGCTGTGTGTGTACAGGATTATACAGACGCCCAACTCTGCAGGCTGTCTGTGCACACTCTCACAGACCTGCTGTTGTCTGTCTGACAGGCCCAGATCACTCCTGAACATTTAAATCCTGCCGTGACTCAGATTCACTGTAGGTGTGTGTGAGACTGAAGCCGCCGCTATTCTCCTATAGAAGTGGCTGTCGAACGCTCTGATAGCTTTGGAAACCCCCTCCTTCACCTTTCCAGTGTTTGATTATGGAGGGTTTGTCTGACCATTTCTGTGACTGTCCAAAAGCAACCACCCGACATTCACACCCACTTCGAGGCACAATTGATTAGCTATGCAGAGGCGATAAAGAAACCAGGGTTTGAACTTTTTTCTGCAGCTCTATTTTTATTATTCTTGGCACAACTATTCTGTGATGGGCAGCTTTTCACCTCGTCTTCCAATGTGGGTGTTTGGAACAAATACTGTATAAACACATTTGATTTTATATCATATGAACTAGTTTTGTTCAAGCATAACCGGACTTTAAGCCCCTTTGATTCATGGTGGTGAATGTCACTCATTTTGTATCTTAAACCACAATTTGTGTTATGCAAGTAGAACAAATTTAAGTAATTCAATACACATTTACAACCCTTCTCTTCAGCGCATATTAAAATGTCTACTGACACACTGAATTACAATTTTTTTGTAATACCACTTAAACATAGCAGTTATATTCCAATGTTGGTGTAAAAATAACATAATGTTAATGCAACGTTACTTGACCGTCATGTTGCGACTTGGCTCTTCTTTACCTCGCAGCAGCTTGCTCGAGGCTGCAGCAGGTGTCAGAGACAGCTTGCTCACACATGCATGCGTACGCACAGCAGCATGAACACATGCGCGCCGAGACACACGTTCGTCCGCCTCGTAGCTATGGTCACACAAAAATTCAGCACGTCTACAAATTTACACGACGGACGGCGAGTTTTCTTCTCGCTCAGGCGCGGGCGCGTGTTAGAAACTGAGCGCTGGAGGGGTGAAATTTAACACTTGGTGAATTAATGGGATTGCCCTGATAACCTGGTAACATCTTGACAGGAAAGGAGTGAACAGGAGAAGGAGGGATTAATGAGGGAAGAAGAGAGGAGAGGAAAGGGAGATTAAAGCTCGGGCTGTGTGGGGTTTGGCTTGTTAAAGGTTGAGGTTTTAGTGCTGGTGATGGCGGGGGTCGGTTGGGGGTTGGGTGTTGGTGGGAATGACTTCGAGGCTCGTTCATGGAGCCAAAAGAATATTAATTTAAATGCATATTTGGGGAGAGAGAGAGAAAGAGGGAGGGGGGCGAGAGAGATGTTTGGAGGCAGACTAGCAGGCTGGATTTCACATCCAGAGTGAGATCAGAGTGCATTTTTTTATTCCTTCTCCCGTATTCTGTTTGAAGCTGGATTTCTCTGAATACCTCTGATACTTCCAGCAAATTTTCTGCTGCCACAGCACATAAAAGGCGGCGGCGGCGGCGGGGGGAGGGTGGGGGGGGGGTGTTGCTGGGTTGGCTGGCTGGCTGGCGAATGTCAGATGGCATTGGATACACAACGAGATGACTTCTCTGTATCTGCTCAGTGGATAACTGGTCCTCGGCCAAGTTAAAGGTTACCATGTGGTGGCTGTTCAGACTGTGTGTATATGTTCACTGACTCAGACGAATAAAATGGAATCACACTGTTTTAGCAGGTTGTATTTTAAGCCTGTGTTTCCATTGTGTCTTAGAGCAGGTACAGGCTTTGTCTTTTGGTATTTATGACTGGTGGGGTTGAGTTTGTGTTCCAGGTCTTGGGTTCAGTTTTTCTGGCTGGAAAACTGGATGGAGAACCTACTTCCTCTTCCTGTTCTTGTTTGGCACTTCCTGTTTTAAACTTCACAGAGCTATGACAAAGAAAGTAGGCAGGGTGGCCACTGTAAGCCTGGGAAAACTGTTCATGGTGTGTGCATGAATATTGTCGCTGCAACTAATAATTATTTTCATTCCAGATTAATCTGCAGATTATTTCCTCAATCAGTCAATCATTGTATTGTCTATAAGATGTCGGACATTAGTGAAAAATGCGTCTTTCAATTTCCCAGAACCCAGGACGACAGCTTCACATGTCACTTTTTTTTCTGACAAATATTCTAAAACCCCACAATATTTTAAAACTTATCATATATGACAAAGAACAGCAGTGAATCATCATATTAGAGCTGCTAGTGCCAGCTGCTTGAAAAATGATTGAAACAATATATCGATCATGAAAATAGTTCCCGCTTGATTTTTTTTCTTTACCAAGTAAATGATGGATTAACTTGTTGCGGCTCCAAAAATAATCTTATTTCCAGGCCTGCCTACTAGCATAGCTTTCTCTGGAGCTTTCAGCTGCACCTCACACTTCCTCAGAGTTTGATCAGTTTTCCTGGAAATGGATTAATTGTTTCAGCTCTAAAAAAAATCTTAACTCCATGACCTACTTTCTCGATTCTTTCTCAGTGAATCAAAATGACTCATTTGTCATTAATCATATTGTGGATCAATGCATTTCATCTTTGTTTTGTTCCTGCTTGCACATTGATACTATATGTAGGATTACTGATTCAGAGCAGCACTAGTCACACTGTAAATTCCTCAGTTTACTGCCAATGTTCACATTTTTACAAGCCATTATTTTTTGGAATTAATAAAACAAATAAAGTAGGAAAGAGCTTCCAGTGATTTCCCTGCCACAGTGGTTATATTAAACAAACCTGGTATGAACTAAAATGCAAATATTCTTATTTTTATACACAAGTCAGAGGTTGATAAAATCCCATTTTCCCTTCATTTATAACTTTCACTCTTTTTTTAGCTTCTCTCTTAATCCTTTCGTCCTGTCTGTCTCTGAAGAGGTGAAGAAAGAAGGTCAGAGTGAATCTCAGCCAATCCTGTTTGAGACTGCTGATTTGTTTCCTGGTTAACGTCGAGTCTGTTCTTAGAGCTGCTGTCCTCTGTCGTCTAAGACGGAGAAGATTGGCACTCGCACAGACGTCTTCAGTGCAGTCAGCGCTGGCGCTCGGGCGGCGCGTTGGCAGCTAATTCGCTGGCGTTTTATCCAAGCGTTTAGATGTAAGTGAGGTTGGCCTCCGCAGAAGGCGAGCTGCCATGCTGTAGAGCTGGCATCTGAAGGACAGCCTACTCCATGAACCATGTAATGTGTTTAAGACTGGCATAATAGCTCTTATACTTGTAACAGATTCCACTTAGGATGTAGGACTTGGCAATTCTGTATTAACATGATGACAACAATGTCTCCTGTGTGGGTCCTCTGAGGCCTTTATTAACGCTTTCAGGGCTTTTTATTGACCAGTGCAGGCACAAAAAGAAAGGTCAGATTGTGTTGTTGTGAAGCATCAAAAGCTTAGCATAGAGGAACACCCCCTCATACCCGAGCCATTTGAGTTAGTGAATTAGTGAAGTGAATGAAAATGGCATTAGACTGCTTATTTTGTGCTGCCACAAAATGATAAAACATGCACAGTGATGCACGTCAAATTGTGAATTTCTAACATTACAGGCATATTCATTTGGAAAGAATCACAAATAATAAGCATTCTCCAAGGATTTTTTTTCCTGAAGTGTCGCCAGTGCTTTTCACTTTTTTCAGCAATGGGTGGCTTATATTAGCTTTTTTGTTTTTCAGCAACACAGTACTCAATAATCAAACAATTTCGGTTTGCATGCTGGCATTTTAAGTCCAATTTATTCCATAGTGGTTCCTGATGTGAATGTGCTACATGCTCAAAATGAATGTGAATTAGTCTAGTCATAAGACGCAAGGTTAATTTTCAAGCCGTCGAACATTAGACAGTCAGCGTACCACTCTGTGCCAATGTGCAGATTTTCAGTTTTACAGCCTTAAAGCAACCGGCAGTAAAGAAGGCCTGTAGTATAAGTGAGTTCACGAGGTCACAGTTTAGCTCTGAGAGAGTGTAGGCCGTGTTTTTTTCTGTATGTTTGTGCTGTTGTCTGGAACAGAGATCAGGTTTGTGTCGGGCGTAGGGGAGGAAGTGGACGAAGGCTATTTGGAGACTAACCTTAATCTGGTTAGTGTGGTTTCCACCCTCTCTCCTTTCTCTTTCTCCTATCACCACTCCTGCCATGCTCTCTCGTGTGCCTCTCGCAGTCCTTTATATTGTCCACTGCAGCCTGGATGTTGCATAGTGTTACTGCTTTTTGTGCTTTTGCTTGAGAAGCTAAACACCAAGTCAGAGTCAATAGTTGAATTGTTCCGGTTAATTATTTAAGAACGTTTTCGGGCAAAGCTGATGGAAAAATGTGTGAAAAAAGTTGCCTCAGCATTGTTGCTTCAATATGATTTATTCACAACCTCTTGACACAATGATAAAGACTAAATGTTCTTTTTCCACTGTTTGTGTTGGAATGGCATTTACTTTGTCCTGTAGCAGCGATGACCTCAAGTGGGACAACAGAGTCTCCCAGGCAGCGCAGAACAACTGCAACAAGCCACAACAGAAGGAAAACTACTCTTTCATCCCCTGGCTCTTGTTTCCTTCTCCGACTCTCTATCTATTTCTATCATCCCGGGTTCTCCGCACTCGCTGTCAGCTCTGTGTAAAAGGAAGGTCATATATTCTCTAACATTTCCTGTTTTGAAGAGGACGCCTGGTCTCAGAGTCAAGTCATGGTTGTCATGTCAGGGGATGCTTTTAGATGAGTCGTTTTGAGAAACATTCGACCATCGGTCAGCTTTAATTTTCATCACAAATTAATCTACCATTGATTTTCATATCTACAAAATGTCAGATAAAAGGGAGAAATGGCCATCACAATTTTACTAAAGGCGAACTTTAGTTTGCTTTATTTGGCCAACCAACAGTCCAAAACCCAAAGATACGATAGAAAAGTAGCGACACTTACAAATGAGAAACTAAAATTAATGTTTGGCATCAGGAACTAACAAAATATTTGCTGATATTTCTGTTGATTGACGAATCTATTAATTAACTAATCATTTCAGCTCAAGTCGGCTTATCTGTGTCATGACAAGCAAACTTTATTATACAATACACAGAGGGACTACTGTTATCTCAAAAGTGAGACGGTGACAAATACTAGATGCTTTTAAAGCGAGACCGTTTTCTGTGATGGATGGAACATGTTATGCTAAATATGGTACAAAAATATGCATTGAATTGCTAAGACTGCAACTAATGACTCTTTTCATTGTCATCTGTTGATTTTTTTCTGCAGCTCACTGATTACAATTTATGTCTATTTGTAGGGATGCATGATATTGGATGTTTGCCATTATCCGATATGCTGAACTCATTTTGGTCAATTGCCAATGCTGATGCACATATTTGCAGAGAACATCAAGTCTCTCCTGTAGTGCAATGAACATATTATTACTTTGCCTCCTCTTAACATGACGGCCCGCTGGCAGATGCAGACATAAAATAAAATACTTTTCAAAATGTCCACGTTCACTGGACAAAATAAGCAAACTGTTTCTCTTTGCTCTTCTCAAATTTGTTGTAATGATTGGGACAACGGCTCTTGAGATGGGCTATTACATTTGCAGCGTTGAAGGAATGCGATTTGGCTCCTCCTCGCACGACCGACACTGAGCAATCACTCCAAATCCTAACTTCGCTATCTGTTTCAGAAACTTAAGGAAGCCTCGACACCACAGACATAGTTGGGTCATGTGCACGTAATTAAAGCATCATCTTATCAGCCTGTCACACCAATACCGATGTTGCATTTTAAAGCCTTTATCGGCTGATACTGGCGACTTTCCATTATAAATGCGCATCTCTAATAAATCATAAAATTGTGAAAAATGACCATCACAAGTCACCCAGCGCTGTTTTTAAATGGCAAAGCTGTTCCATTTGGTGTTGATAGAAAACAAAGAAAAGCAGCGAACCCTCACATGTGAGAAGCTTAAAGCCTGCAAGCAATTTTCATGTTTATTACACAGAGATGACATTTGCAGTTGCTCACCTGAAATAAATCCAAAAATAAGCTGGTAATATGTGAATAATCTGAACTGACTGCCCATTTATTCATCACTTATCCTGCTGGTCTTTCTAGTGCTTGTCTCAACATCATGAAAAGAGCTCTGGAGCAAACGATACCCAGGACGCATGGATGCTTGTGGCATCTGCGTTCTCCTCACATCACAAGAATGTTTTAAAACTGGCTTAAATCTTGGTGTTTTCCATTAAATTACGAGGTCACTTTTAGCCAGAGCAGGGCATTTCTGGCCCCGTGTCCTCCGCTCGGATTCCAAGTCAGATTGTCCCACATTCCTGCTGTGGATTTTTCCAGCGGCAGCCGGCGGTCCGCAGGATGATTTCACCCCACAGACGCTCTTTTTTAAAAACAAAAAAAAAAAAAGAGAGAGAGGGAGAGAGGAAAACCTCCCCGGTTGTCTCTGTTCGCTGTGTCAGCAACAGGCGTGGCAGTGCCAGAACGAGAGCGGGAGAGCGAGAGAGGTTGAAAGAGGGTTACAGAGAGTGAGAGAGGGAGGGAGGAAGAGGGGGGAGAGAGTGACAGAGCATAAACGTGAGAGGAGCTGATAGGGAATAAACAGAAAGAACAGAGAAATAAGAAAAGAGTGAGGGGGGGAAAATTGACAGGAAAAGAAATGGAAGACATAAACAGAGGAAGAAATCGTGTATACGAGGCTAAAAAAAAAAAAAACCCAAAACTGAACTTCCTGCTCCTCATGGTGGCCTGGCTTCTTTGTGCCTGCTGCTGGGTTATGATAGAAATGTGGCCGGCACGAGAGGAGGGAAAATGTGGAAGCCTCTTTCATTCCCAAAGCTACGCAAATAATTTCCAACGATAAGAGTCAGTTATACTGTCAGTAATATAATTTCACCCACAGACACTGGAAGGTGGAAGTTTCATTGTCTTGGTAAAGATTTAAAGTGATGGATATTTTTGCATTTATATTTCATGGTATATTTCATATTTCAGGTCTTAGAAAGTGAGTTCGATGCTTGATAAGATTTTGATAAGCCATCAATCATTTAAATAACTTATCAAGCAAAAATGTCATTTCTTGGTTCCAGGTTCTGAAATATGAGGATTTGCTGTTTTTCTCTGTTCATTGTAAAAGATGTAAAAACTCTTTATCTTTGTGTTTCGGACTGTTATTGGGACAAAACCACCAATTTGAAGACGTTGCCTTGTGATAGACATTTTAGGCAACTAAGTGATTGAAAAAGAGATGATTGGACACTCCATATCAATCCATTGCAACATTTGAGGTGATGCTTTGAAAGCAGCATGTTGTAGTAATATACAACAGTACACAATCATCAGTATCTGAAAGTACAATTGTACTTTATTCAAAAGCTGGTAGGACTATATCGGATGTAGTAAAAATATTTGCTAGTGATTTTGAGAATGAAATATCTTCTCATCCCTCTTCCTCTGTGTGGCTTTAGACAGAGAGGAAGCAGTTCACATCTCCTTCTACAGCTGTTTCTCAGCTCAGTTCCCGCCGTCCTTCACTTAAACTATATGACTTTCTTCCTCTTTCTTCCCTCAACTCTTCCTGCCCCCTCTCCTCCACCCGCCTCTCAGTTCATTCTGGTTGGGACTTTGTGCGCCATTGTTAGGATCTTTTTGTTCCCAGGCTTTATTTAGCCATTGTTAATCACTTCGCTGGCCTCTGACCACCATTCAGCCAGTTTCTGGTGAGCACACTGTCGTTACAGGGCAAAGAAAAGCCTGATAAACTTGCACATTGACTTTATAATCTCTGGGAGATTTGGAGGATTTCTTAAAGATGATTTCATCTTGTTTCTCTGCCCTTTTCCTTTTTGTTTCTGTTGCTCCTTTAAATTCCTTCCGTGGGGTTCCTCCTCGGGATGGGCAGTTCAACACTCATTAAACAGGAATGAAGATGCGTGTGTGGGTGTGTGTGTGCACTGTGTGTGTTTAGCTCCATGAAAGATTGGACAGGCTGTATGGGAAAATGGAAAAAGGTTGCGACTTCTCTCAGCTAATTACAGCAAACTTTTACAATACGCACACGCTCTCACACACACAAACACTTGTCCCCTCTGCACTGACACATTCAGATGTGATGAAAGCCATCTGCTGAGATAGACAAAGGGAGTGTTTCCAGTGTGTGTGTGTGTGCTGCTTTGTCAACCCCAGTGCTGTGTCATGTGTTGGCCCATGTTTGCTTTTATAAGTGGTTCCAAATGCGGGCCAGCGAGTGCCCCTGTTAGCTCCTCTGTGTGTGTGTGTGTGTATATGTGTTTACTGTCATGACTCCCACATGCGAGGGAGCTCCATCATGGTGTTTATGGTCCACAGAGCCGCTGCTGGCAAACACACAAAGGTTTTCACAACATTATCTCAGTAAATATAAAAACAAATGTTCGCTCTCCGTTGCCTCGGACGTATACATGTTTGGGGATTCATGAGACTGGAGGTTATACAAATTAAAGTTGTGAGCTAAATCAGGCGTTTTGGTTTAATGTAGTTTACTAAAACAAATGACATATATGTTTCTTAATGCACTGGAAAACGAACAGCTGTGCGGTTTCATTCGCTGTTTTAAAATCTGGACAAATATTTTGAACCAGTGTCAAATTTAAGTACTAAATTGTGGCTTTAATATTACCTCATTTCCTGCGTCATTGCCTTCTGTGGTTCAACGTGTGTTAAAAATACAGCTGACAGTGGATGGCTGGCGTTGGGGGTTGGTGTGGGGTACGACTGAGGGACTGGACCCCGGGTCTGTGTGTCAGGCTGTAGTTAAACCACCAGCAGGAGTATTTATACAAGTGGTGGCAATTAGGGTGTGATTGAGAGGTATGTAGAAACTGTGTGTGCACAGATGTGTGTTTTTTAACGTTTTGTCTTTGCTATAGGTGAGCTGGCATGGATTGCACACGTTCGTGGTCACTGTGCTGGTATAACAGGATGTGGAGCTACTGTATGTGGCCAATGAAATGTTCTGTGTCTGAGGTCACTTTGAACCTCTGATAGATTTCAATATTGCGCAAACAAGATCGGATTTAGAAAGTATCGAATTTATGTCCATTACGTTTCTTTCACTTTTGTGAATCTACAAGTCAAAACTGTTTCTTCATTTTGATTTTATTAATTCATAATATGATGCCCAGCTGTAAGACATGTAGACTAAAATTAAGGGAAAATGTAGTAGACTCGTTCACATTCTTTATGCTTTTGATCAGTTATCAAAATTTATGCTAATATGCCAGAGTAAGATGGTAAACATTGTACCTGCTAATCAACAGTATCTTAACATTGTTACTTTGAGTATGTTAGCGTGCTCACATTAGCATCTGGCTCAAAGCACTGCTGTGCATAAGTATAAGGTCACAGACCCATAGGCACGGCCTCTCAGTCATGCTCATGTATGCAACTTGCTCATATGTTTGCAAATTTGATGTATGGTGAAAAAAAAATCTAATTGAACGCTTGATTGTGTGCATATGCGTGTGTGTTCATATATGTAGCCTCCGCATGTGTCCCCTGCATGTGTGCATGGATGTTTGTGGGAAGAGTTCCCCACAGCTTGGAGGTTGTCTCAGGCATCTTGGCAGCAGCTTGTCCCGATGACAAATTTACTGTACAGGCAGCCAGCTTAGCCGTTGGAAGGTGATGAGATAAAATATAACTCAGGGCTCTTTCTCCTCTCTTTCTCCCCATTTCTCTGCCAGTCTCTCGCTCTTTCTCTCAATCTCTGAAGTGACGTTATTGCCGCTGCATCCAACTCAAACTTACAGTGTTGAAACAGTTTTGGATATGGCTTCTCTTGGGCCATAACAAAGCATTAAAATTGACTTTCTTGTTTGTACGCAGTTGGAATACACACTCTCATACAGTTTTTCAAGTCAACCGTGAAATTAACACCATTCACGGCTCAGTATTCCAGCGACTGACGAGGCTGAATTTGATTCCACCGCGATTACTAATCCACCTTTAACCTCTGAGCATTAACCCGCTTTACGCAGCCTGTAGGGACTGTATGACAAGGTATTAGATTATATAGACTTAATGTTAGTGGACAGCGGTGAGCCATTTTTCTACTGTTCTCCAGCTGTGTTGGTGGATCGTATTACAGGCGGATGATGGACCTGAATGTGGGTCTGTAACAGGATCTACGTTCGTGGTCAGATCTGACCTGGGTGGGGCGAGTCATTCTAATCCAATGCACGTTTTTTGTCAAATTCAGCGAGTATCTCCTCAAGGTCGGCTCGCTGTCCATTCTGTGTGCATGCTGAAAATACAATATGGTGTTTGTACACAGTCCTGGCTCTGTGAATGGGAAACAACTCAGGCTGCACAGGATAAGACAAGATAAGATATTCCTTTATTAGTACCTCAATGGAGAAATTTACAGTGTTACAGCACCTAGAGATAAATAGTAGGTAAACAATATAAACAAAAGAAGTATAAAAAAGTATTAACAATCTAACTAGAGTAAAAAGTATCAACAATTTAACTAGAATAGAAAGTATCAACAATTTAACTATAATAAAAGTATAGACAATTTGACTATAAGGAATATACAAGTATTAACAAATGAACACTGTTCCAGTTAGTCGTGGCTGTCGAGTTCAAATATCAACAGTCTTCCTCCAGAATGGCTCACCCCACCTTTAATCAACCATATGTGCTTCACTGTGGTCATAAGAAGACAGTATACGTTATGCCTCAATGTGCACTGATCGGGTTCGCTTCCCATAAAGCTGACTGAGCAGACGAAGGATGACCTTTGACCCCTGCTTCCACCACCCCCAACCTGCACTCACCAAGGCAACACCCAAAAGAAGCCATCTCCACTTCCTCGCCTTTTCTCACCCTCACACTTTCCCTGCTTCTGGGGCTCATTGTTGCCATGAAAGTAGTGTTTCCTCTCCTCTAAATGTCAGACTGAACTTGTGTTCTCTGTCCAACAGGAAAGTACTCGATGTGCACTTGCTGTACATTGGGTATTTATTGTTTTTTTCTTTGCTTTATTGTTGAGGAAGGAAAGAGGATGAACATTTCATTAGATTCACAAGGTTTCAATTAGATTGTATATCTTTCGGCATAAAGCTATCAGACTGCCACAGTGATGATATTTGAGTTTGACAGTATTGACCTTTCCGGTATCAGTTGCTGTTGTACGTCCCCCCCTCTGCCTCCCTGTCTCTTGATCTTTCCCTCCTTCACACACACACACACACACACACTCACACTCACACAGAACTTGATGTACAAGAAAACAAGTATTTTGCCGGCGGGGAGGTCATTGGCTGTCAGATATCGAGGTCGGTTTCACAAGATTATACGAAGAGATGTGAAGGGTTTTGGCAGCAGTGTGGTGATGTTAACATGGAGAAGCCCATCAGATTGACACTAGTGACACTTGTCTTAGTGGATCAGAAGGAAATGTACAAGGTTGATAATAAATTTAATCTGTTGACTTCAGCCAATTCTTTAGGGTGGCCTCTCTTCCACATTTTTAAAATCATGTATCGGTCCGGACACAAATATGTTTCACAGTCCGAGAACAAAGAAATGTATTTGTTTTAAATGGTTGTTAAATGGTAATGGAAAGCCAATGTTCAGACATTAAGAATGTATTGTCTTTTCCTTTAGGCTGTTTTAATAAAAGATCATGTGATTTATTTTTACATTTACTGCAGCTTCAAATAGTCTATTAAACAGTAAATATTCCACCCACGGACACAGTTTTTTGGCATATGATAAAACATGATGAGCATTTTTCACAAACCTTATTATAGCCTCACCAACAGCGCTGGAACTCAACTAACATGAAACATACTGGAGCTGGAACTGCGCTAACAACTAGTACATCCATATAGACTCTGAGAAAATGTGCACTGGTCTGAAGCCACATGTGGAAGTACATTAAAGTGAAATGCCACATTTTTCTGTTGGTCCTGGAACAATGTCGACCACAAAGCGATATTTACACTGTGCCATAAATCTTTTTAAGATCAAAACAAAAGCGTCTCAAGTATAACTCTTACTCAGTTCATTTCATCTTGCCTCGATACTTTATGTCAATTCACTGCTCTCTCAATATAGCCAGTCCAGGAAGTAATATCCTATCAAATGATAAGAACATTTTTACAAAATAAACTGTAGCAGAGTAAAGTGTCGTATGGTTTTTACAGTCTTTCACTGTTTGATTGAGTTCACAAATTCCTCTTCTTGCTCGGCTGCTGGGTCATGCAAAGAATTAGATGAGGAGACTGAAATCTGTCTTTGTCCCCACGGATGAATGGTGTGCATGTGTGTGATGGTGTGTGTGTGTTTGTCCCACTTGATGAATAGGGTTTCTATTCACATGCTGGTGGAACAAAGCTACTGCAGAGTTCAAGCTACTGCTGGATATCCTGTTGATATCACACAGGCCCATTCTTTGCACTGTGTATGTGTGAGTTAATACACATAGCAGCCGTTGTACAGTGCTGCTGCATGGTTGTGGTTAATTACAGATTCCTTTTGTGTAGCTTACAGTGCTGTGTGTGTCCTGGATGTGTGTGTGTTTCTGTCTGTGCTTTTGTGAGCAGGATGCCTCATTTCATTCCAGCAGCATCCAAACCACTGTCCCTCAAATGTCGTTATTAAATTGGAGACGGAGCATGTGACTGGCACATTCAAGGCTGACAGGATTCCCCTCTTTAAGAGTTATGATGTAAGATGTAGAAAGCAGCCTCATGCCGACTACCCTCGGTCCTTTTCTCCTAAACGGTCACATGTCACGGCTGTAACAAAGCACCTGTAGTATCTCCATGTTACAGCTGACCATGCTGACATCACTGTTCACTGGGTTCAGTGGATTGTAGTGGACAAGTCATCATATTTGCATTTGCATTTCTAGTAGATGAAAGCCATTAATGCAGTGGATGAACCTGTTATATTATTGAAGAATACAATACCTCTTTATTGTTGCAGCTGTGGCAATCATTTTTATTAATTATGATAACACCACAAGTCTTATAATGTTGTGCCGCTGATACTGTCATGAGCATCTTTTACAACGCAAAACCGAAAACAAAGCTGCAACTAATGATTGTCTTCATTATCGATTAATCTGCCAATTATTTTAAAGATTAAACGCTTAATCCATAAAATGCCAAAAGCTTGTGAAAAAGGCTCATCACAGTTTCTCAAAGTCTGAAGCGATGTCTTCAAATTGCTTCTTTTGTCCAATTTACAGTCCAAAAATCCTTCATTTACTATCATAAATGACAAAGAAAAGCAGCAAATCCTTACATTTAAGAAGCAGGAACCAGCAACTGTTTGACATTTTTGCTTGAAAAATGACTGAAACAATCAATCAATCATCAAAATAGTTGGCAATTAATCCTTGCAGCACTAAGTGAAGCAATGCAAAGTGAAGTGTTCACCAATGTAATTGCTAAGAGTTAAGTTATCTAAACTGCTTTACTTGGTCTTAAATGTGAATGCACTTGAAATAATCCCTCACTGCACAAGAAAGCAACCGCAGCAAGTGTGGTAGATCCAGTTGAAGCAATAGGTCAGTATTTAAACTGTGATGGATGTTTTTTAGCGGATAGTTTGGAGAAATGATTTTACTGTACGCCTTCATTTTCTCCTCCAAATAAGTTTGACTCGTGAGGGTTTGTTTGAAACAACTCTGACTGCTTGTGTTTCTCACATCTCAGCAATTATCCAAATGACAGACAAAAGTACGACCAGTAATACACCAGAACTGTTGAATTGAAACGCTGTGGTTTGAATGCAGAAGTTCACAGGTTGTTACGGATGTAGCTTAAAGCAGATGTGTGTTTAAGAGTGCACGACGGGGTGTTTTTTCATATAACAGCCTCAAGAGTCCTGAGTTGTAATGACACTGTTTGTTTGTTTGTTTATGAGTGTCTCCATTGGGTTTTGTCATGAGCTCAGGAGGATGTGAAAGAGAGAAGAATGGGGGGAATTCTGTCGTGCAAGTGCCAGAGAAGAGGGGAAGAGGACAGAGAGGCAAGTGTCAACAGGGTCGTTTATTTATAGCTGTCGCAGTTCTTAACCGTCCTTCCTGCCAGGACATGGACATGGACATGGACACACACACAAATACATGCACACAACAGCGCACACACACAAATACTAAACAGTGGCACCATAGCATCATCTCTGCATCTTGCATCTGCAACAATGCTGCCTTTTATCTTCCAGCTGCAAACCTGATATTGCATATTCAAAATATTTCAAATATTTTCCATCGAGCGGTTGATTTTTATCAACAACAGACCTACGCAGCAACACCAATGAGGGAAGGCTGCTGCAGCTGTAGGGGCAACATGTCATCCAGTTCTGTTTGATAGTCCATGCACATTAATGAATATACATTATGTCGGGTCTAATTTGGCCCACTCAAAAATAGTTAACGTCAGACCGGCCCTGTAGCCTAAGGGTTAAGACACCAACCATGAACTGAACTTAGAACTGGGAATCTATGTTGCATCTGTCTCTCCCTCATTTCCTGTCATCTCTCTACTACTGTCTGCAATAATAGCCAATGTCATTGACTTCAAATACCAAATTTCTCTCTAAACACTCCTACACTCTTTCCCTTGTTGTACCTAGTTATAAATATCCCTATGTATCTTGGACTTTTCTTTTAAGTAATTTGGACCAACCTAAACACAAATACCTGCTGCAACTATCAGATGTGAGATTATCAGCGATGTGATGCTGCCCAGTTCTTGATACACCTTTGATCTTACTTCTATCACCATGTTGGCGAACCATCTTTTAACCCAGGGCTTGAACTTATGAATCATTGCATTGAAACAGCTACCATAAATGGTAAGGATTCGTTGTATCTGTAGGAGTCTCCTACATCTGTAAGCAGACGCTCTCTTCCACTAAAGCTTTTCTGCACAATGTACTTGTTGTGGCATGTAATTCCTCTTCTGTTTTGTAGTAATTCATTTGTGTTGGCGAGATCTTACAGAATCATATAGGCCAACAATGTGCTTTTAATTTAGAAACACGGTTTGAGTGAGCTGAGAGTCCTTCTTTGGGCCGATGTGTGTGTGTGTGTGCGCTGATGTATGAACGAACATGCGTGTGTCCGAGTGTGCCGCTGTTGCCAGCATCTATCGAGAATGTGGCTATGGGGAGCGATTAACATGCATGATGTATCTGCGTATACGAGCCAGAAAAAAATCTTATGTTACCTCATCACGTCGTTTGCCAAAATGTACAGTGAGACACCCTCCGAGGGCAAGTAAGCTAAACACGAATGCATGCTTACGAGTTTGTTTTTCATCACAGTTTTGAAGTCATTGTTTCCAAAGTTGAATAAAGTCATACTTCACAGTCATCAGGGCATTTACTCAGTACGCCAGCATAAATAGAGGTAAACAGTGAAAGTACTTGTGACAGTTAAATATAACTTTGTAAAATTTGAAAACGTCTTACGGTTACGAAGGCAACGCTGTCACATAACTGACAAACAGTGATATGAACAGTAATGCAATTATAATCTGCAATCGAAAGGAAGGAAGGAAGGACAAATCAGTCAGGTGTTGCTTTATGATCCAATGCATGTTATGTTACACAAAGACACCACACATTAATATAAACTATATCCATAATGAAGTTCATACATTGTAAAATGATGTTACATAAAGCAATATTCATATTTACATGATCGGATTATCAGGCTTTAATTTCCACGGCAAAAGTATGAACAACTATAAAGGCGTAGTTAGATTTTTCTCATAGGTTACAGATTAGAAAAATGATGATGATGATGATGGACTTTAAGATATCACAATTAAACAACCATTTAGAATTTTCATGATCCGCACACCAGACTATTTCAGGGTTTTGTGAGGCCATTTTGTGAAACACTAAAGTCATGATCATATGCACAATGCAGAAGGCAACTCACTTCTTTCTGTTCTCCCAGATCACTCAGTCGCACTGTGACTCTTTACCTAAATCTACTGCAATGACTTCACTCTTAAAAGTGTTAAGCACTTTCTTTCCAGAATCTGTGTAAACCTTTGGATGCTTATTTTACTGATGAATAAGCTGTGGCGAGTGCTGCACATTTTAATGCCCATATAAAATATAATGGTTGGACAATATCCAGACCAGTTCATGCACTCTGGTCCTAATGAAGAGAGTTTAGTAAAAGCTTAAACACATAATGTCAAATGTTTCTCTCCAAGTATTTATGAGATTACTAGAAACGATTTCCCTGAATTTTGAGAGGTGTTTTCCGAAATGCGTAATCCGTATCTTTAGTAACGCATTTGCAGAAGTGGGCAAAGTTTAAAACCAGAAGTCAGTGGTTTCAACTTTTGTTCTGTTCAACACTTAAGGTGTTTCCTCAGCTGATAAGAAAACATAAAAAAAAACAGGAACGAATAAAGTTTTCAGTTAATAGAAACAGTTTAATTTCAACAGCGACAAACTGTCGACTATCAAACCGAACAGGATATCAATCTGTTTTGTGTTAAGCTTCAATGCTGGCTGCTAAAACACTTGAGCTTTGTTGGAAAAGTTGCAGCTGTACTAGTGATGAACATTCCTGGATGCATCTAAAACATCAGCACCAAACTCACTGGGGTGACTCAGAATCAGAGTAGCGGCTCCTATCCAAGCTCACTGTTTTGCGTGGATGTTTGAAAGATGTACAGGAAGACTTGCTCTCTCCCTACCAAGAATTCCTTCAGATTCTCTGTAGCTTATCAAAAGGCATTTTTGGAAATGTCTTCTGTCCTCACTGTGCATGTAGGTGCACAGTTCTGCAGCGAACTTAACACACTTTGAAGACAGCAGATTGCCTTTGGATGACTGGACATCAAATTTAATGACAGTGATTATAGAAAAAAAAAAAGATTTATGCCAGAGTTATTGTAAAAATGAGCAAAATAAATAAAGCTAATGCTCCAACAAGGGATTTTGAGGAGTAGCTCAAAGATGTCTGTCAATATTTGCTTGGTCACAGATCAGATAAAATGGCGGATGTAACAATGTCAGTGGAACCGGGCCAAATGCTGGTGGCACAACAAAATGTACGAACTATAAAATGAAGTAGAAGTGGATGACGTCTTTTTAACTCTTATACACATCTAATCACAAACTGATGGTATAGAAAAGCGCAAGTGTATCTACTCTCTCTCTCTCTCTGAACGCCCTTCTGTTTTCCTTCTCCCCGGTCTGTGGTCGGTTCTGATGTTTATGAAGGAGAGCGTGGAGAGTGTGGCTGGAGCCGGAGTGAAGAAATTAGCGACGACAGGCACGTTTCACTCACGCGGCGCTGAGAGGAACTGTCAGTGGCAGAAAGGAGAAGGGAGACGGACGGAGGCCAAAAATAAGAGAGCGGGGAGGCGAGCGGGAGGAGGGGAGTGTGGCTGGAGATGTAGTCATTGCAAGCTCAGTGGACACAGAGCATGACATCAGTCGCACATGATGGAAATGATTGGAATGAGTTTATACCTGTGGTCACTGCAACCTCATTTATTAATGTAACTGTATAAGGTGACTGATTTCGGTAATGAAAGTGACACATCATCCGAAATCTGTATGCAACTACTGTACTGTATAGTATATCAGTCACTATAAAACTTTCCAATCCTCAAATGTGTGTTTAATACTCAAAAGATTTTAGCGTGATTGTCATTTTAATGCTGTACCTGTTCTTTAAAAACATGCAAAATAGCAATTCCGTACCTTCAGTCTGGGTCTGATCTGTGTGCGGAGCTTTGACTTGGTTGTTGAGTCAGGACTAGTATCTCACAGATGACTTTGCCAGGTGCTGACATGTCCGGCTTTCAGAGCCGTAGATGCACACGCAGGAGCTTTTAAAACATGATGCGCATTTTCATTTGCTCAGCAGTGGAGACAGTGAAGCAAAATGTGTTATTGGCTCATTGCTGCTTCAACATTCATGTCCAATACAGAGCATCGTAAGCTGTGTCAGACTTGTAGTAGTTTCTTGTTTGTAGGCAGAGACTGAAATCCAAAATTGTTCAATGCAATGGAAAGAAAAATTGAATTTTGTCCATACTGTTTCTATCTCACCTAAGTTGAATTGCAACAAAGCACAGTATTAGGGTACTACTGTCAGAACTGAAGTATTTCTCTTTTTTTTCTGGACACTGGTGCCGTAAAACCGCAGTTTATCCTTCAAGGTCGGAGTGTGGTCTCAGTTTGGTCATACTTTAGTTATTTTGACGCTACGGAGCCACTGTGACTCACTGCTGACTGACATCCTGCGATGTTTTTCTGAGTCAGTCCCAAGAGAGACAGTGGTGTGTGTGTGTGTGTGCCAGCATGTGTGTGTTTCTGGCAGCGCATGCAGGAGCTGCTGGGCCTGTGTTTTATTTCTCCGACTGGCAAGCTGCAGCATCACTTTCCAAGCGCGTGCAAACACACACACGCACTCACACCCGCGCACACACACACACACACACACACAGCTCTACATGGAGGACCTGTGGTATTTACATAAACATCACCAATTGCACTCTGTCTTCTCTCTCTACACTCTGTCCTTTTCCTGACTCCCATCTGTCTTTCCATGAGACTCTTAATCTATCCTCTATTCTCTTACCCTCTTTTATTTCCCTGCATCCTTGTCTGGCTTTCATTTGAAGTTCTATGAATAGTATACAAATCGCCACTGAAATAAATGTTTGCTTGTGCACGTGTCTGTCCTCTTCTCTTTGGAAAAGTGGGCATTCTCTGCTGGAGTTGACCACATCACACTCTCATTTTTCTTCTTCTTTGAGCATGAAAGTAAAGGAATAATTAGCCAAAGCATCAATAGAGAGTAAGTAGTGAAATTCATTCTCAGCGTCAGGTTAACGTGCAAGTTCCTGGTTGCGCCCTGCTCCTCAATATCTCAAGTTTGAAAGAGAGCTTCACTCCGATCCTGTACGTGTGGCTCACCTCTGCCCGTCAGCAACAGGAAATATTGTTGCGAAGGTGACCCTGTCTTGAGTTTAAACAGAGGGGAAGCCAAGCTCGCCGTGAGTGTCTGTCTCCTAGGAGCTCTTAGCGCCTCATGTATTATTTGAAAGGCATCCATCTGTCCAAAGCCTTTCACCGCCTCGCTTGGCCAACGTGACTTAGGTCTAATGGAACTTTTTGCACTTTTCAGCACACACACACACAAGCCTCCACACAATTGCAGGAGCTGTCAACCACCATCACTAACGCCACTGGGGATCCACTCGCAGTATCCGCCTGCCTGCGTTTAGCCTTTTTCCACTCACTCTCACTTTCAGTAACTGCATGAAATCAGGACAAAGAGTGATATTCTCTTACATGGGTGTGTTTTCAGACCACGTAACAAAAGTTCAAAGTAATAATGTGATGCTTTATTTGAGTCTTTCCAGTTAGTGGTTGAATCATTATGAACTCCCCCAGAATAAAGTGCACTAAACCTGAAATATGGCTTTTGCTAAGAAAGCTCCAAAGTGTTTAGTAAACCTGATGACCTCTTTTTCTTTTCTCTCCCTTCTCTCAGGTCTGTCAACGGCCAAGAGGAAGTTTGCCGACTCTCTCAACGAGTTTAAATTCCAGTGTATCGGAGACGCCGAGACGGATGATGAGATATGCATAGGTGAGCTTGCTGATATGAAATCCAATATATTCTCTGTTCCGGTGGAGGAGAGCCTGTAAATAGATGGCGGACAATGATCTCTATTTATAGTTGCTGAAATAGAACAGTCGTATCAACACCGATTTGAAGGCCAGCTTGGTTTTTAGTGCCGTGATATAAGAAGCCGTAAATATCAGCCTGGAATTAGGTCGTGAGTCTATTCCTTTTTTGATATCAAAGCTTATTCTTTGATGAAAGCCATCAAGTGGAATTCATTGGCAAACTTTAAAAATCATATTAAAAGTCATGTCAGCTTAGCTGCAAGGCCAATCTCTAATTCTGGTCTGAAATAAGAGAGAGAGAGAGAGATTGAAAGGCTTTTTTAGCAACTAATGAACAATTTTGTTGTAGATAAACAGACTTATTGTATATTAGCCTGAAACCTAAGTAATGTGATCATTTGCTCTGCTATTCATATTGAGTCCTTTTGGTGTTAATTTATTAGTCTTTGCTTTATCTAAATAGTAGTTTTTCATTTTCATGTTGCAATCATTTAAGCTTAATGTATTATAATATAAAGAGTGAAGCCAGTCACATTGTGCGAAAGCCTAATCTTTATTACTGTTCACCTTCATTTGTCTGTTGACATTATGTGCAACAATCAATAAGTCGTTTTTTCCAGTGGCGTCATGAGTGTCTGTTGCCCAGTTAACAGTGAAGAATTCAGCTCATTCTCCATGATAAAAGCTTTATTTACATAAGATATACAGTCATGATTACGCTGACAATGTTTCTTTATCCTCTATGATACAAGCATAATAAAATATCCTACTTGAAGTGATGTTTCATAACTCTTGCTTAACCCTGCTGCACAGGGCCTGTTTTTTTTTTCATGTTGCTCTTGTCTGATGTTAACTACTCCTCCTCCCTCACCAACCAGTGTAATTGACTTCACACTGTCCCAACAACATATTAGTATACATGATACAATATAACTCTTGATTCCACAAGCTCATCCAGGCCTCTCTCTGTCTCTGTCCGAGCCGTTTGCTGTGAAACACGCAGCAGTAACCACACCCTCCCATGCTGCCTGTGTGTGCAGGCTGCAGCTCCTCGCTGGCCCGACCCTCCCACCCACCCACTCCTGTTGTTGAACTAACCCCAGCTATCTTTCCTGAACAGCTTGCTGCTCAACTGGGCTGCACCCCAGCACTGTTGTTTTTAGGATATTCATAGTTATACTCATGTCAAAACTGCAGAACAACTAAACAGATCTGATAGTTGCGCTGGCTCAATATCTCACGTGTTCATCTGTTATTTCTCACTATCACGTTTTTATTATTCTGCGTGATTGATTGAGAATGTGTGATTGAGCTTAGTGAAAGGTTTTACTGCTTTTTACGAGCTTTATTAAAGGATTGCGCTGTTTTTCAATGCATTCCTTGAATAGTCCCGAGGCTCTGCTCCCTTATAGCTGGATCTGACTTCCAAGAACCAAATCCTGTAGCTTGAAGGCTGATGTTGAAAAGCAGACTGAGTGTAAGTGTGTTTTACCATGTGATGATTAAGGAATAAAGTTGGGCTCCAATGTCTTTTTTTTTTTTTTTTTTTTTTACATGCTGCTGTGCTCAGTGTGTGTGTGCACTCACTGTGTGTGTGTGTGTGTGTGCGCGTGTGTGTGTGCGTGTGTGTGTGTGTGTGTGTGAAGTGTTGGACAGGGACGGAGGCAATTGAAGTGGAAATTCTGACCCAAAACAATGTAGCCGTGCCTCGCCTGCCAGCGAGCGGGGAAACAAGCACTGAGCTGTGCTCCCTGAGAAAGCACCATAGAAACGAACCATATAAATTGCGGTTTCATTTCCAGTTAATTACTCTGCTGTGTCATGAGTTTAGAAAAATTTGTGAGACGCCCAAAAACAGAAACAAAGCTTCATCCCTGCAGCCTTGTGCCAACTTTCTTCAAACACTCCCTGTTTGTGTTTGCGTGGACTTGTGTCTCTCACCATCACTATTTGAAATGCCAGATTTCTGTCCCTCTTTCCAATTATCTCTTGTCTTTTGTCTGTCTCTCTCTCTATCAACACGTCTGTCCTCAGCCAAGTCTCTGCAGGAGTTTGCAGCGGTCTTACAGAACCTGGAAGATGAGAGGACACGTATGGTGAGTGACCTAAGAAATTGTCAAAAACATCACGGGTGGTTGATGGGAGGGAGTGAAAACTGTGTTTTGCACATAAAGCATGTCGTTACTCAACAAATATTTTGACGGTGACGGGGCTGACCCTGTTCAGTCAAATGGCCTCAGAGGACAGGTAATAGATTTTTAGAATCTGGTAAACTAAGGAATTGCCAGAGGAGTTTTTTATTTAGTCCTTTGTCATTCCTTGAAAATGATGTCATGTCTGGTATCATATAATTTTCACAAATGGGCTCTGGCTTTGGCCCCTGTGACTCAGGGAGCAGTGTCATATTATTGGAACCGATCTGAGTAATCATTATAATTTATCAGAAAATGATATGAGTAACGCTGTAATTTAAAAGATGTTTGTAATGCAGTAATCTATACTTGCTGGTGTTATGTGTGTGTGTGCACCCAGATCGAGAACGCCAACGATGTGCTGATTATGCCTCTGGAGCGATTCAGGAAAGAGCAGATCAGTGCAGCCAAGGTAAGGAGGACAGGTGACTTTCCTTACACATGTACTGTGCATCAGTATTGATATGCTGGCAGTGAAACATAAATCAGTAAATCAATAAACTCCATTTAGCATCTCTGCAGCTGTTACATGGACACTGGCGAAAACAACACCACCTAAAACATGCAGTTGGTAAAAATATACAGTATTTCTTCAATGTAGTTGAAAACCATTTTATTATTGTTTGTACATTTGACTGTCAGGCAGTGACAGATTGTAGCTGTACATCTGGAAGGAATTACATATAGTGTGTAGTCACTGTATTCTTATGTAGTTACCCCTGAAATTAGTTTCTTCTACTTCTCACCTGGCTTTTATAAAACTATTGGCACATATTCAAGTTCCAGTGAAAATTCTTCCTAGTGCAGGCTACTTACCATCTTTCCTTAAGTTTGTAGGGATGTTCAATATACTGTGATATTAAGTAGTCGCTAATAGTTTTGGATTTTTTTTAATATTCTGTGTGATCATAAATGTATATACACTGAATTCAACAACTTGTGTTGATAACCAAAACATTTTAACTTGGCATAACAGATTTAGACTTGAGAATAAAATAAATACCATCTGGTGCCACTACAGTACATTTTGAAGATGGGAAAACTATGCAATTATCTTATTATAATATTTAACATTTTGCCAATATTGCAGACCAGTAAATTTTAAAGACACCTTTGAATGCTCAATATTGTAAAATCCCAGTCTGTTACCTCAGATTGACTCTCGGCTTGTAATAAAAAGTTATAATACAAATACATTAACAGAATATTTACTGCACGCCTTATGCCTCGTGATTGTCCATGAATGACTACGTATCAAGGTCTAAACCAACACTACATGACCTGGATAGGAGATTAGAGGAATACATAATCCTGCCATAAATCACTGATTCCCGCTGGGGGGTCTCACAGGCCGGCAGGGCTCCCTCTTGGCGTGGCCCGTGTTGTTTTAATGTGTCAGTGTGTGTAAATCTTTTTGTACCTCCTGAGTGTGCAGGAGGGAAACACTGAAGATAAAGACGGTAAGGAAGTAGGTAAACAGGAGGATGTTAAGTCAATATTTACTGTATAAATATTATGTTCATTTGACTTTTAACAAGAAATTCTACAACATTTCGTTAAGTAGTGAAATCTACAACATTTCTACAACATTTTTTAGGTAGTCCCTTACCCAATGAAGTAAATATGTTCAAATCTCCTTAGAGAGGTTCATGGTGCACTCACCCCTTACAGTCATTAGCCATCAGACCTAGATGAGTAGCCACGGGGGGTCTGCCTGATACATGCAGTGTTCAACATGTTATCGGTGTATACCCTACTCTGTTAATCCATCCCCATGCAGCGGGCCATGGTTTGATTGTGACATGGTGTCCAGATTAAGAAGTGAACACATAATCTGTGCGGTCAGGTCACCATGAGCGATGTCCTAATCCCAGTTTAGCCCTAAACGAACTGACAGCATCTTCGCCTGGCACAGTTTCACCTTGTCCTAAAGCTCCAGAGCTGGCAGGCCTCCGACACGAGGAGAGTTTTAGGAACAGATGAAATGTATTTAAAACTGTTTATTTAAAGAAAACTCTCCCTCTCTCTCTCTCTCTCTAAACTTACTCACCATGCAAAATCAAATTGTAGCAGAATTATCAAAAAAAGCGTTGCAGATGTAATTCAATTCCTTCAACATGCACCACATTAATAGCACAGCACTGCTTTTAAGACTAACATGAGGCTTTGTACTCTAAAGCGCGTAGAGCTGCAAATGTGAGGCCCCAAAAAACAAATACGTGAGTCCTGCAAAAACAATACAAACCTTTCTGAATAAACATTCAGCATGTAGATCTACTGCTGCAATGATTTTGGAAAAGTGTCCACTAGTGTCAACCAGTTGGACCCAATCGTGAAGAATTACCTAAATATACACACATATGAGAGAAGTGAATGATTTATGTTATAATTTTGCTTTTGGATGTATGATATGTTTAGTATTACATTGCAATTTATTTCCTTTACTGTTAGTGAGCTTTTGTACTGTGGGAAAAAAGCACAGATAAAGTGAATGTTTATGAAAACTTTCATGCCATGTGCTGCATGCAGGAACAGGCCGGGAGTGATGATGTGTTGTTTGGCTTCGTGTTTCAATGGGACTCTCTAGTAATCGCTGACATGACAGAGCAGTTGACTGTGGAGTCAAACTTGATCTGAGCTGTGATGAGTCAGTCTGGTGCCAGGACATGATCCTCTATCACAACATTTCATTCATTTCATTCTTCTGGAAAAAGAAGAAGAAAATGATCAGTAAGCACTCATACTGGGAGGAGATTGCCACCTGCTGGCTGAGAATGGAAGCAACATTGAATGGAAGCAATGTTAATATTTAAATGCCTCTTTTTCACCAAAGTTTTGGTTTAAAAAATAATATAAAACATGACGTTTATTCTGACGGTAATTTGTAAATTCCTTTCACAAAGCAAGTCGCACAATCAATCCCTCAGTAGATTTTTTTTTTAAATATAATGTTTGTAATATAATGTAATGTTTTAGTTAAAGTTACGTCATGTGGGACACACAGGAGAGGTTTGCAGCAGCACTCAGCTCAGACATGATTTCCTCACTTAATATGAAAAAGTCAGAGAGACAGACTTTAGACAGAGGCCTTGTTGTTTCGAGGAGCGTTCATCACATCTGATGCGTTCTGCAGCTGCTGTCTGCTCCTCCTCTGGCCCTGAGGACTCTTCCCGCTGTTGAAACTGGCTTGGCAGTGAAGCACCTGTGTCATGTGACTGCAGCAGGGGTCGACATCGTGGGCTCGGACTGACGAGGCGTTATTATGTTTTCACTGATCTGAGAGTTTCATATCCAAGAGGAATTTGAAAAACGAATCCAGCAAATTAAATACACGACAGATGAGGGCAGTTTATCACACTGATGCAAAAAATCCTGTAAATCCTAAAATACCATAAACCAGTGCTGCTCAGTGATTTACAACATTAACCCCAATAGACCTTTTTAATAGCAGACTTTTTGACTTGTCACAGCAGGAAAAGCACAGGTGTTAGTAATAACATGAACAATGGATCTCTTCTATTAAAATTCCTTGAAACTGAAGCAGCCAAATAGAAATCAGCCGTCATTCATTTTATTTTCACATGTCAAAATGTTGTCCATGAAAAAACCCAATGGCCTAATTATGGTTAATGAAACAAGTTAGTTTTCAGTCAACTAATAAAGGTAATTGTGAGTGTTTTTCATGGTAAATCACAAGTATTCTGAATCTGTCTGTCCCATGTTTTTGAACTTCTTTGTGAAGCTCCAGCTCGGTCACATTATGAGTCTGGGATAAAGAAATGTAATAATGTTAACAGGCTGGGGCAGATGTACAGTAATAATACCCCAGGGCCCCTCTGACAGAGGCAGACCCACCCCCGATCTGCCCCTCCCCCCTTCACTTCTCTCCTCTTTCTTTCAGAAAAGAAACAACTGGCAGGTGTTTTTCTTCCTTTTTGTGTCTCTTGATCTTCTTGGACACTTTTCAGTTTTTCTCAGTGTGTTTCAATCCAGTAATTTTAAGGAATACACACCCTGCTCTGTCTGTCCCTGGTTTATCATCCATCTATCTGTCTGTCTCTTATGTCAGTGATCTCAGCTCTGATGAAACAGTCTGTTGTTTAATAAGCAGCTGTGCTCCCCGGAGGAACAATTTCACATTGGACTCTTTAAAAACGGAAAAATATGATGTGAAAGCAATAGCAAGCAAAGAAATTCACATTAAATGACGTTCTTTCCCCAACTACACAAAGGCTGTAGTTGATTACAGATGGCAATCAAAGACCAAGTTAATATGATGTGAATTAAAATAAGTGCTTAGTCTGTTAACATCACAGAAATGTTCCTCAAGAGGACTGACAGGAGTTGAGTTGGCTGAGATGAAACTTGATTTTTCTGTTTTATCTGTTACAGGAAGCCAAGAAAAAATATGACAAAGAGACGGAGAAGTATTGCGCAGTGCTGGAGAAGCACCTCAGCCTTTCAGCGAGGAAGAAAGAGTCACATCTACATGAGGTAAGATGTTGAGTTCAGTCTGATTGGTGATATTTCTCATGTTTTCCCGTGAATATCAGTTTCCTTAATTTCCTTCCTTGTTGTAGGCTGACAACCAGGTGGATAACGTACGGCAGCATTTCTACGAGGTTTCTCTGGAGTACGTCTTCAAGGTGCAGGAAGTCCAAGAGAGGAAGATGTTTGACTTTGTGGAGCCTGTAAGATGACACTTTTCTTTCTTTATGTAATTTTTAAACTTGGCTTTTCCCCAAAGTTGCTGTTGAAATATTTAATTTTCTCTTTATCACATGGCAACATCATATTTTATAATTGGTTATTGTTTATTGGTATAAACCTAGTTGCAAATCCTCCTAACTTCTTGTTCTATGAATCTGCTAAATGAATTATATCTGCACCATTTTTCTTCCTCTTCCTCGTTTCTTTGCATCTTCCTCTTCCACCAACCGCAACTCCTTCAAATCCTCAACTCTTCCTTCTCCACATTCTCATATTTTCCTCTTTCCACTTGTCCTCTTCCTCTTTGTCTTCTCTTGTTTTCCTTTATTCCTATTACCTCCTATTTTTTGTTCATCTGTGTCACTGTCTCGCTGTTTTTGTTTCCCTCAGCTATTGGCGTTCCTCCAAGGCCTGTTCACCTACTATCACCACGGCTATGAGCTGGCGAAGGACTTCAACCACTTCAAGACTGATCTCACCATCAGCATACAGAATGTAAGGTCACACGCACACACAAATAAAGCATAAGGTCACACCATAACCTTGAGCACAGCATGCAAATTTACATTAATGCAATAAAAAAAAATGAAGGAATGAAAACTAAGAGGAAAAAGTGAAAATACAAACCATAGAGAAGTTGCAGACCTCTTCTCTGCTTGTTTAAAAAAAATTTAGGCTTCTCTTTCTTGTAATCTTCAACTGAAAAGGCCACTTTGGTCCAAATGCTAGTTTGAGGCGTTCATGTCGAAAGTTCAAAGGTCATCTACATCCGAGGTCATTCAGGCCAGGCTTCATTAGCACAGGGGAAATGTTCTCAAAGGTAGCTGATGTCTGAGAGGAAATAATCTTCTGAATGTGAAAAGGCTGCAGGCTGAAAGGAATTCAAAGGTCAAACAGTTACTCCAAGACTCATCTGAAATTTTATTTGATACCTAAAGGGCACAAAACCTCTCCACAAAAAGGGAGCTAGTGTCCAGTAGTTACGCCTCTATTTCTAGAAAAAAAAGGAAATTTATTCTGTAATCGAGCTTTCTCTTATTCTGCTAAAAATGGGTTGGTTGAAGTTATGCTGTTGTTGTCATGACCAGACTGAAAGGCCTAAGGTGTGTGTGCTCCTCTGTGCTTGCATTGACAGACGAGGAACCGTTTTGAGAGCACGCGGTCAGAGGTGGAGTGTCTGATGAGGAAAATGAAGGAGAATCCACACGAACACAAGAGCGTCAGCCAGCACACCATGGAGGGATACCTGTTTGTACAGGAGAAGCGTACGTAATTCTTTTTCAATATATTTAATGTTTGACCTCATCAGCTTCACTGATTTTTGTAAATGTCTGCTTATTCTGAATTTGATGGCAGCAACATGTTTCAAACAAGTTGGGACAGGAGCAAGAAAAGACTGTGAAAGTTGTGGACTGATCCAAAAACACCTGTTTGGATCATTCCACAGGTAAACAGGTTCATTGGTAACAGGTGATAGTATCATGATTGGGTATGAAAGGTTCATCCTGGAAAGACACGGCATTCACAAGCAAGGATGGAGAGAGGTTCAACACTTTGTCAAACACGTGATTGTAGAAAGTATTTTACTACATGGGCCCGGAGACACTTCATAAAACTGTTGTCAGTAAACACAGTACGTTTGCAAACGACTGCAAGCTTTACAGCGCTCCAACTGCACAGTGTTACAGCACCATTGAAACATGAACGACTATGTGAGTGGGCGTGTGTGTAGATGTAGGCACAGTACACACACACTGTCAGAGCAGCAGAGCAAACAAGCCGTAATGAACCCACGGCTGATGAAGTCAAGTCTGATCTGTTGGAGACGTCACTGCAGCTCTGACTATGTGCATTTACCATGGTAACATCCAGCATGAAGGCAGCAAGGACTAAGACTCATCGTTTTTCTTTTCTTTTTTTTTTTTTTTTTTGCTGCTCTAACCCTGCCTCTGTTTTTCTCTGACCATTTGACATCACAGTTTTCTCTTGTGTTTCTCTCTCTTCATCTGTCTCACTTATTTCTCTCTCCCTCAGGCTCATTTGTATCTACCTGGGTGAAGTACTACTGTACGTACCATCGAGAGCCCAAGAGGGTCACCATGGTCGTTTTTGACCCTAAGTCTGGAGGGAAAGGTGGTGAGTAGCTTTGGCCATTTAAACACAGAAACACATTTACAACAACGTCCCTAAATTCTTACTCTGTGAGTAAGAAACAAAACATGAGACTTGCATACATTTTTTAGCATTAGCACACAAACGTTTCAGCCGATTAGACACACACATGCCCTCTTATAGAGATACAGACACACACTTATTTTGTGCGTCACTTCAGCCTATCATCATGTTGTCTGATTTGCAGTTGGCTCTCACCCGGTTCTTCCCACTGGGCTGCTCTCCAGCTCTCATTAACACACTCTGCTCACCGCTGAGCTCAACAAGCTCTCACTGCTTGTTTGGATATATCTTTATTATTCTCAACACACAAACCTGATGTCAACAGATATTTTCTGGGAAGCTGCAGTGCAGGAAAGTCTACAGCTATTTAAAGTCATCAGTCCAAAATGTCAAGTTCTGCGTCAGTCCTTCAGCAGTGGAGGAGCGCTTCTGACGCTTGGTGACGTTTTACACCAGCATACAGTCATACAGGAAGAGATAAGTTTCTCCTATAAGAGCAGCTTCAATAGATGAGAGTCTTAGCAAAGATGTTGTGAGTAAACAGCACGACTCCAACTATTTTCTCAAAGTGTTATCTGTTATCACCCTCTCCACCTACGTACACACCGAAGAAACCAAAGCTGATGCAGCTTCAGGCCTGTTCACTGTCGGAGCGTTTATAGTGGTTCACTGAAGTAACAGGAGAAACACTGAACATCACAGAAAGCCTTTCAGCTCTGACACAGTGAGACAGCAAGAACGATGAAATGATGAAAATATGGTGTGAGTTTTTGTGTCAAAGTAAGGTTAAGTGGATGTCCACATGTCTCTGTTTAATGTGCACATCACTCAACATTAGTAATCAAATATGGTGACTTTCTGTTTTATTTCCCTCTGACTTTTGTTAAATATTTACTGAATATTAATGTTTCCCCTCTGAATTATTATTAAGTACTATTATTACTTTGAAATGAATTTAAACCTGTTTTTTTGTGACTTACAGCATGTGGCACTAACTGAATTGTCCATGTGGATGTAACCATAACCCCATTAGTGAAAAGACTAACATCTGACACAGCATAGGCCACTTACGTCATATTTGACTGTTCTTTGCATAAAGAAAAGATTTAAGCAAATGTGGTAGTTGCTGTTGTATCTGAGTGTCTCATGAACAGTGTGTGATGGGGTTCAATGATGAGACAATGCTCAATTACTTTCAAGTACTTACTGTACCACCAAAGATATTAGTTACTGTCTATGCAAATTTTCAAGTTTCCAGCTCATTTCTTCTCCAGTTCCTGCAGAGATTTGTTTCATTGCCCATCTTACACTGAAAGTGTTTGTCCAAGACTATCTCTTCCAGTTGGAAGTTCAGCAATTTGGAAATACTGTCTGCAGCTTTAGTCACTCTCCCTCATGAGAGCAAGAAGAGTGAGTCCTTATTATTAAAGACATACTGGCCCCATGGTTTGCTTAATCCGTCAGAGATCTCAGTCTTTTTCCTAGAAAACATCCAGTTGTTTGGTTGTGGAGTCCACTCTTCTGGATGTCTGATAATAACCAGTCGGTTTGCGTCCCAGTTTGATGCCCCACATGCTGTAATGCATGTCTTAAAATGATACTAATATACTGTTTTCTCTTCTACGCTCTGTCACTCTTTGTCAGGGAGAAGAGGAGAGCTTCGTACTCAAGTCGTGCACCAGGAGGAAGACTGACTCGATAGAGAAGAGGTTTTGTTTTGACGTGGAGGCTGTGGACAGGTCAGTGTCAGCCACACAATCTTCCTTTGAGCCACCTCCAACTGGTTTCATATTGTGTCACTTTATCTCTCTCAAACTGTGCCTTTATTAGCCCCTAATCAGTGTAATGCAACCAGCCGTGCCTTCCTGTGTTTATTTTTATGGTATTTTATTTGCAGCTTTTTATATCAGTTGTCACATTTCCAGAATATTGTGGCTTTCTGCAGCAGGAAAAATCAAGATGTTTGATGAATTATCTGGAGAATATAGAGATTCCCAAACAACCCAAAAACTGTAGTGGAAAACCAAACAAGTCAGGAAAGAATTAAATATTTCTGACTGTTATAGAAAGTCATCGTAACATCACAGGTGAATGCAGTCTCACCAAAAGCCTTCAGTTTAGAGATTGGCATGAGGTTTTCTTTTACGTGGTGCAATTACAGCTAACAGACACATGAGGGTGCTCAGTTGATTTGGACCTGAAGACGGGACACATTGGCATTTTGTCCTCACAGGCTCGGCCCCCTGCGACGCCTCGCTTCCTCACGCTCCTCCTCTTTCTCCCTCGCCTCCCTGCAAACTCCTCCTCAACTTCAACCTTCCCTCATCAATTCAGCTCACCTTGTCATCATCTCGCCCTCTTCCTTCCCGTTCCCCCCATTGTGCCTTTATTTATATTGCTGGTGTGCATCTGCCGGTGTGTGTCTCACTGGTATGAGGGAATGCTAAAGCGAGCAAAGACGTTTCCTCTAATGGCTTGTTTACACAAACATGTTGTGTTGTTGTCGCACAGACCTGCATAAATACATTTAATCAAGCCATTTTTGTGAACGCGTGTGTTGCTTTGCGTGTGTTTGTGTGTGTATCCAGCCATGTACAGAACATGTTTGGATGAGTGTGATTGTGTGACTGGTGGTGATTGAAGGACAGTGTGTAGATTAGTGTGTGTGGAGGAGGCTGTGGAGCTGCGGAGGTGCCAGTTGAAGGTGAATGTGCTGCCAGTGAGAGTGACAGGCTATATAGCACTGATTGGAAACCTATAGAGGACTGGGATGGACATGACTAATGAGTGAGTGTGTGTGTGTGTGTGTGTGTGTGTGCATTGAAGGTTGCCTATATCAGGGTGAGCCATCTTAGATACTTAGCCGAATGAATCTTCCATAGTTGTTTTTTTGTCTTTTTTGATTCTTTTATTAAAGCTGTTTTTGCTGGAAAGTGCTGCAGGATGCTTTGCTATGCTTTGCTCTTGAATAAAGCCTTTTAAATACAGTATTTTCAAGGATATTTTTTACTTATTTTCTAGACAGGTTTAACAGTTGTTCACGTTTGCATGGTTATCGTCGTGTGTTTGGCATTTAAGGGACAATGATCTTGATATTTGATAAGCTAATGTCCTTCGTCTGTGTGTGTGTGTGTGTGTTTGTGTGTGAAGGCCGGGAGTGATCACCATGCAGGCTCTGTCAGAAGAAGACCGCAGGTTGTGGATGGAGGCCATGGATGGGAGAGAACCGGTAGGTTACCACGGTTACCGGTTTTACTTATGTGACGGAGAGAGAGAGACAGAGAGAGACAAGGGGGAGCAGAGAGAGAGAGAGAGAGAGAGAGAGACAGAGAGAGAGAGACAGACAGACAGACAGACAGAGAGAGACAAGGGGGAGCAGAAAGAGAGAGAGAGAGACAGAGAGAGAGACAGAGAGAGAGAGAGAGAGACAGACAGAGAGAGAGACAGACAGAGAGAGAGAGGGACAAGGGGGAGCAGAGAGAGAGAGAGAGACAGACGGAGAGAGTGACAGAGTGACAGACAGACACAGACAGACAGAACAAACATGTCTGGTTAGAGCTCCAGCATTAACAGTTGGTCTGACTTCAGCAGTCCTCTCTCACTTCCTGATGTCAGTACATACAAAGTATGATGTTACCTGCTAACACAAAGCAGTGGTTCCCAACGTGGACCAAAAGCTGGAGAACACGTGTGGCCTGCGCAGCATACACAGTTTGTGCACACACCTTTTAAAGTGCCGTGCGAGTAACGTTTGCTCAGGATTAGCTAATTGGAACCACATCACTCACCTTTCTGATTTCATACAGGTCAAGGCTCGACACATAGAACAGTTCACTAAAGCATCATAACCGATGAATGACGCAGGAAACTATTTAGTAAACACTGCAAGTGTTGCAGCTCATTGAATTCCCAAGATCCAGAGATATTGATGTCTTGACTGACAATGAGATGAACTAATCAGTCTGCATACAAGCCTCGCTGCTGCAGCCTGGTAGGAGACATTGCTTCATTTGAGGAGTTGCAAGCCAAAAAAGGTTGGGATCCTCTGGCACAGAGCCATTATCCCATTGATAATTTTAGTGTTCGCGTTCCTAATAGGAATGTTGACTGACAGCCAGTCTCCCCCCCCCAACACTTACTTTAAGCTTTCTTAATACACAGCTCCTTTTTTTTTCGCCCTAAGGCCTGAAGTGTGTGTTGATGCTGCTTTCCACACTATTTAGTCATGTTCGTGTCCCGACACCTCCCTCATCCTCGTGTCAACATTCAAACGTGCAAAGGTAATCAGCATCCACAAAGCTGCGACAAGCTCGAACAAGCAGTTGCTGAGCTCAGCCGCTCCGTAATAAAAGGAGAAATGTTGATGATCTTGTTTCACTGAAGCCCATCCTGCTTTTGTTCTCGTGAAGACTTCCCTCTTTTGTGGCTGCTACTGTACTTTCACCTCTATAGTGAATGCAGGCTCGCCGCTGACCACAGACACACGATCCAACCATGCCAGATCAAGGAGTGGGTTCAAGCAAAAGCACACACGGTCACAGAGGGATTTATGAATTTTCAATGTGACAGAAAAAAACATCTGAATTCTAACTCGCTGTTGTTACAATGTTTGTTTTATAAATTAAGCTAAAGGTTCACACAGCTTTACCTTTAACAAAATATTCTCACCATTACTATGGAAACTGAAGTTATCCAGATTACATAAGCCAAAAATACATGTGACGGTTCTTCCTCCTGATATATTCCAAGGTTTTGTCATAATTAGTATAAGCAGCGTTTGACAACAAGCATTCAAAGCCTAATATGCACAAATAAGAAAACAACACAACAGCATATAACAGATGTTTTTTTTGTGACATGTTGATTATAAATCACGTACGAATATATCAGGCTCTCACTAGTCTTAGTTGTAAATCATTTTCTCGCTGAGGAGGTGTGTTTTTTTATTTGCAGGTATACAATCTGAACAAAGACAACCAGGCTGAAGGCAGTAAGTAGCTTTAATTGGTTTAAATCAACTGTTTTTACACTATTATTTAGCATCATCATCTGACTTTCTGCATCAGCATTGGTTGTGGATACATTTCATCATTCATATATGAACATTTCAAAAAAACTATATTTTTAGTTAGTATCTTAATAGTGTAGTATCTTGAGGTTTTCATTTTTAATCTTGTTTCGTGATTTGATGCTCATCTTGTTTGAGAAATCAAAACAAATGTAAATCAAAACTACTTTTTTTTTCTCACTCTGTCTCATTTTACTGTGATGGCTCAGACTCTTTCTTTTCATCTCCCTCTCCATCAGTGGCCCAGCTGGATGTGATTGGGTTCAACGTCATGAAAAAATTCATCTATGCAGTGGAGACTCGAGGTGCGGTGTTAACTCAGATTCCTGTTTTATTCCTTTTGTTCTGTGGATTTCCCGTTTCTTTGGTGTGATACACTGGATTTCATTTAGATTCAGTTCAGATCTGTGTTCTTTAGTTGTGCACAGTACAGACTACTGCCTGCACCATGGGCATGAGGTGATTCACAGTTATTTATTATTTACTGTTATATTTTCATCTATGTCTTATAGTTACTCACAGCGGTCTCACAGTTCTTTTGAAAACATATATACAGAGTACTACACACATATACACACCATCTCTTTTATTCCATTCTTTTAACATAATTAGGTCTATCATGAATAGATTAGTCGACTGATTGATTAGTCGATTGATAGAAAATTAAGTGGCAACTAGTTTGATAATTAGAGAAGTCCATTTTTCAGATTTGTGTAGATTTGCTACTTTCTTTGTCTCATGTGATAGTAAACCGATCATTGATGGGTTTTGGATTATTGATCAGACAAAACAAGAAGAGGTCAACTGGGGGTGTAGGATGTTGTTCCAGGTGTTTTTCAGTATTTTCTGACCAAAATGATTGATGAAGAAATCATTTATTGTAGCCTTTTATGGAAGAATCCCTCCTTTATAAAGGTCTGATTTTGGAGCATTGGCAAACTAAAGGACAAATAAATAAATACATGTAAGGTGTGTGCATGGTAGAAATATAATTATGCACACTAACTTCAGCATCATATAGTACAGAAGCTGTGGGTAGAGGGAGTTTGACAAGGGGGTCAAAGGTCGTCAGTGGGAGTTAAACCCTCCACCTTCTGAGTATATTGATGTGTCTCTCCAGAGACTCATCTTCTTGTTATGTTTCAAAGCAGTCAGGATTGTTCTTTACTTGAAGGACATGTATGAAAATAAAAACAGAAAATGAAAAATGGCTGTTGTTAAAGCAAATGTCCGTATGCTTCTATGCTAACATTACTTGAATTGTACTGAAATAGTTTCTCTTACAGAAGCCCTGACTGGCTGCACCTCTCTTCGCCCTCATGAAATGCAAACTGAATAATAGCCTTCATACACCTTTGTAGATTGAGTAGTTAGACAGTTTAATTGACTGGCAGTCTTTGAATGGTGCCAGGTTTAAAGAAACCTACATCAGGATGAAAGAGTGGCACATTTTTTCCATTATGCTTTCCTCACTTAAGGCTCTCATTGTTAATAATATTATGTGTCAATTGGTTCGAAGTTTCCATTGAATGAGAACAGGAGCTAACCTGTCCTCTCCACTCTTCTCCCCCTTCCAGGTATCGACGAGCAGGGCTTGTATAGAATAGTTGGCGTCAGCTCCCGAGTACAAAAACTACTGAGCCTCGCTATGGGTAAACGCAGAAACACACATATTTAGTCAAAACTGAAAATAAAATATATTTTCTCATCTTTTTTTTAAATCTTAATTTTTTTCTCCGTCAGATCCGAAGACGTGTGCTGACGTGGAGCTGGAAAACCCAGAATGGGAGATTAAGACTATCACGAGTGCTATCAAGCACTATCTCAGGTTGGTTTGAAAAGGCTTAAACTAATACACACACAAAGTAAAGAAACAAAGTTGTGTAGTTACTATCAAAATCCCCCCCCTTGTTCTACTCGCAAGTTTCAGTATTCAAAGATTAAAAGAGTGTGTTTTAACCTCGGAGACCCATGGTGAATGGGTTGACTGCTCTTTTCATGACTCCTATTATTTCTCTTTTTGCTGCTCTTTTCACTCGTAGCACTTGAATAAATGCTTTCAGTCTCTGCCTCTTGCACAAAGCAGGTTTCTGGCCTGGATCCAACTCAATGAATTGTTAATTTTCCTGTTTAGTCATACAATATGTGCTGTATATGCTTGTGAAGCTTATTTATTTTATAAATCTTTATTTAAAGGGGTTGTTATTCCCTGTGTAACCCCAGTCATACCTGCTGGAATTGATAACAAGGGAAGGATTGAGATTGTGTGAGGTCAGAAATGGAAGGAGAAACACATGGAGGGAAATAGAGGAGTAGTGGTGTTCAAGCTGTGCTCAGTCTGCTGTACCTGTGTAACGAATCTTCACTGTGCACAACACAAGCACAAAGTTTATACACATTCACGCGCGTACACTCACACGCACTTCACCGGCACATAAATGGACGACCTCATACAAAGACCTACTGTCCACACACACGCACGTACACACACATTTAGCGCATCAGGAGCAGGAGCCATCGCACTCCTCAGGCAGCAGCGATTAAGCCGATGTCCAGTTGTGCAAGCTGTAATGTCGGAGAAAAAAAACCATCATCCAGAACTATTCACATTTACTGATTTTTGCAGAACAGTTAACCTTTCATTAAGATATTCTGCACCTGATATCTCCGTCTCCTGTGTTTCCAGGATGCTGCCTGCGCCTCTCATGACGTACCAGTACCAGAGGAGCTTCATCAAAGCTGCCAGTGAGTCTTTTTACTTTTATGTGCCTTTTTGCCTCATTCAGTCGGCAGAACAAAAGAGAAACTCTCCTGTAATTTAAGGTTGTTTGAGGTTGCCCATATTGAATCGCTGCCACCAGCTATTCTAAGACCACCTTGGATTAAAACAAACTGTAGTAAATAAAGGGCCATATGGTTTATATAGAGTGCACAGATTCTGCAAACTGGTGAGCTGGAGAATCATAAAGTAACCTTTGGATTTAAGCTGAAATCCTTTTCAGTCATGTCATGAAGATATGTGCAGTTTATGAACGGATTAAATGTGAATAAGAGGCTTTTTAATCTTTGTTATATTTGAGACAGAGATTCTTTGTCCTCTTCTTTCCTCTCCCAATGAATATCTGTTTGAGGACATTTCTTAAGCATTTCTCCTCAGTCACATTTGGCTAACGAGAACGTCATCATGTGATCGAGGTCATGACTTGCTTTTAAACCAGTTGCCAGTTACAAAGAGACGTTCACCTGCTGAGATACCAGGACACCCACTGTGCCACCAGGACGCCTCTGTCAGTCTGTTTGCTCTGGTAGCTGAGGCCCCCCGACTTTACAGCTTTATGTTACTGACCTGCTGTGTGTGGTGTTTTCATACAATATTTATGTGAGATTCAAATTCCACACAAAGACGAAAAAACCCAGGGAGCTGATCTCAATGTGACAATCTGGTAAAAGCTTATTGTTATGAGGTTGTTGGGTCAAACAGCAGCTGCAAAATGTTTCAGTCTTTTTTTTTTTTTTACCAGCACCTGATGGGTGGGGTTTATTGAGTCAGGATGAATAATTTCATTTTCGACAAAACACCCAGCTGTCTCGAAGACAGATTGCCTAAAGTCAACAGTCACTGCAATCATTTCAGGGTAATAAATTCTTCTCATGTGGCTCCTAGGCCGCAAAATAAAGTTTTGCCAGCACCAACTGATTTAGACCATGAAATAGAGACTTTGCACGAGGACTTAATAGTTTGTACAGTAATTCTAGGTCGTGTCTGGCCTTGTTTCGATCTCGTTTTGTTTAGTTAGGCCTCATTACCCTGGCTTTTATGGTCTGGACTATTTCTGTGCTGCTACTGCTTGTTACTGAATTTTTGAAAATTTGACTTTCTCCAGCAAGTCCAGGTGCAGTTTAGTCTAGTCCCGTCCCGTCTGGTCTGCTGTGTCACAGGATGTGTCAGTGACCTCTTTTTCTTTGTTTGTCGGTAGCTAAGCCCTCTAGAAAGCTGAGCTGACAGGGGGAGGAAGTCCAGGAAATGACCGTGTGTCTCTGGCAACGCCACCAGGAAATGGCTCCATAGTGAGGCCAACTGGAAAGAGAATGAGGAAAGTGTGTTCAAGTGTGTGTTGGGAGAAGGGAGTACAGCGTGGCAGCTAAGAATGCGAAGGCTGCTGAACTTGGACCACCCGTGCTTCAATGCATGTATTCATGGTTTTGTAATAATCGTAAACTATAACACGTGCTTGCCAACTATTTGTTTAAGTTTATAGATTTATATCTCTCATCCCGGCCCGGCTCTTTCCTTCTGTTAAACTTCTTCCCCGGCCGTTCATCAGTCTCTGTTTTATACGGGTGTCTGCATTTGCATGTCATGAATTTGTGTGTGAATGCATATGTGCAAGAATGCGTGTCAGCTTGTGTGTGCCTTTGTATTTTTTTTTCCAAGGCAATAATTTTTGCAGAAGCAGTGGGGTGCTTTGAGGACAGCGTCCTCAGTTGAACTCCCTCTTTCGGTACTTCCCTTTCTCCTCCCTTCTTTTATGTATCCTCTCCAACTCCTCCCACCAGCTTGCTCGCGAACCTCCTCTTCCTCCTCCTCTTCCTCCTATAGTTTCGTCTCGGGTTACTCTCTCCCATCTCATGCTACTCTGGTTGTAAATATCTGCTTTAAATGGAGAGCTTAGTGTTTTGAGGTTTGTTGGGTCAAACCACAGCTGCAAAGTTTTCCATTTATGTTTTTTACAAGCACCTGATGGGCGTGTTTTGGGTCGGGGTGAATAATTTCTTTTTCAAAAAACACTTGGCTGTCTTGAAGACAGATTGCCTTAACTTTTGAACAGTCACTGCAATCATTTCAGTGTATTAGATTCTTCTCATGTGGCTCCGCAACTACATAACAAAGTTTTGTAAGCACTAACTGATTTAAAGCATGAAAGAGAGACTTTGAGAGAAAGATGAGGAGGAGGGAGGGCGGAGTGCCACCTGGATTTCTGATACCTGCCTTAGGCATTGCCAGCAAGAAAACACGCATGGTAATTACCTGGTCTGCAGACATTAGCTTTTGCTTACAGTATCCCTTTCTCATTAATTTACACATTTTTCTCATCATATTTCACCTTTTGAATATCTCTATTTCTCTTTCTGTCTCCTATATGACATTTTCAATTGTACTCCCTAAATTCTTTCAAGTCGCTTTTCAATGGGCTTCATTTTTCCCTACTGCAAGGTGAAGGTTTTTTGTAAAGGTTCTAAAAAGCTGAACCAAACATTATTCACTTTTATCATCGCTGCAATTTTTGCTTTATGACCCAGTCCATAAAAGAAGGAGATGAAAGGATGAGAGATGATACAGGGGTGAAAGATGATGACCATGCGTTGAATTTAATGCTAATGCACAGTTTGACTTTGTTTGACATTGAGTCTAATATTCGTAGCGCGTATTTCACAGACTCTAAAAGATCTAAATCCTGTTTTCAAGAGAATTTGAAAAGGTTTGTGACTTCTTCTTTGCTGCAATACCTTGATCATAATGTTTAGCTGCAGCTCTGAAACAATTGCATAAGGGAGATTCTACATTTGGGTTTATTACGTGGCCCGTCTCTCCTTTTTTGTCTCTCTGAAAAGCGTCCAGGTGAAGATAGGAAAAATATACTGCCTGCTCTTTGAAGTGAAGATGGAAAATTTTTAGCTCTTGTTATCAAAACATGTGTTCTTGTTTTCCATCCGTGCATTCATTCATCCACCCATTCGTTTTCTGCTGCTTATCTTTGTCAGGGTTGCGGTGGTGGTTGCAGGATACAGGCATCAGTGTGCTTTAACCAAAGTTCTTGTTGGATCGTTTAACAGGTTCTTGAAACCCCATTCCTACCACGCCCTTCTGACGTCAGAATTGGGGTGGCTGCATCTGGCAATTTTTGTAACTTTCCGCAACCAATCTGCCAAACGGCATGCTTCATGCAATGACTTGTGAGAAAGTATGCAGGATTTTAACTGCTCTCTCAAGCTCAACTATTTTCGTCGCTTGCTTCTACAACCGAGTGGAAGGCCATGTTCGCTTTCGAGTCTGTTGGATCACTTGTGCAGCGTTCTCCTCATTTGTATGTCACACGTCTCGGTGGCAGCAGGCTTTTGACCCTCGAGTGTGGACATTTGGAGCGGGGATAAGCACATTTGCCTTTAGATGTGGTTCAACAACACTTTGTACCGACTTGCTGATTTCAGGCATACCCTGGCCTTTAGCAAAGTAGCCCGGATGCCATGCTCACGAGTTTGTGGAGAGGCATTACCAGCCATGTGGGACACAAAAACTCCTCGAGCATGTTTCTGTTGGGTTGGATGTGTCAGGAGTGCCTCCACAGGTAGACGTCCAGGTGACATCCTGACCTCCTCAACTGGCTCTTTTTTAAAGCAAAGAAGTTCCTTCAAGAGCTCTCAGATGTGTGACCTCCTCGCCCTTTTCCTAAGAATGAGATCACATACCCATCATAAGAAACTATTTTTAGTTGCTTGAGCACATAGTGTCATTCCTTTGGTCCCTATTCAAAGCTCATGACCCTATGTTAGCACTGGTATGCAGATAAACCAGTAAATCCAAAGCTTTGCCTTCACAATTAGATACTTCATCATCTTGACAGTCCACTACTCCACAGCTATGTTACACTGTGTGACCCACCTGTTAATCTCTCTTGATATGTTGATTTTGTTTTGTTGTAAAGATCCATTTCTGCATCATCACATTAGCCTGCTCTCGACATTCTCTGCCTTTGTTGGAAAGACTGACATGGCTTTAGTGACAAAGATGTGAATGCTTTATGAACAGTGACATCTTAACTACAGTAGAAAATTATTTAGACTGCTTTGTGTGCATGCAAAAAATTATACTTTCTGCACTGGTGCGTTAGGGTCGGCTTGACGGAAATTTTTCATCCGAGGGCGTATGTGTAGGCTCTGTGTGGACACCTGTATACCTCCAATTTTTTGTGACTCTACAACAAGCTATGGAATACATCTGTGTAAAGGCCTTTAATGTTGCTCCCAAACAGGTGGTGTGATTTCAGCCTGCGTCTAAAACTGCAATCAAACATTTTGTTTTCTCATCTCCTGCATTATTATTCGGGCCAGCGATGGCCAGGCAGCTTGCAGCATGTCCTTCAGTTTGACAAGAATCACATTACATAAAACAGAAAACTGGAGATCCACTGAGAGAAAGACAAACACCTGTTGTTTACTCCTACTTCTGATGCCTCCCCCTTATTATTTTGCTTACAGATTTTTGACACTTCATAAAGTTCGGTGCCTGTTATTGTACCAGACTTATTCATTATCAACTTAATGAATAACATGTATATTTGCATACAAAACTTGCTGTCAGTAAACACACAACACCTTTCATTTGCCTGCTGTATTTTGCAGGATATAAAATCTAAACTAGAACCATAACTTGCTAGTTTAGAATGAAACTAAATCTTTGTTTCTTCCCAGGAGTTTATGAATATTCATCATCAAGTGACAGGTGTTTGTTGGTAGATGGTTATAAGTATGTGTTTTGCATGTGGAAACAGTATTGATTAATTGGCCACCTTACTATTACATGTCTCGTGGTTAAAAATTTTGAGTGCAGCTTTAAAGACAGTGCAAGCATTTTCAGTATAATTGTTTCTGAAGATCTCTGTAACTACTCAGAAAGATGAAACTTTTCAGATTAACCTTCAAAATGTTCTCTAAGCGTCATCATTCAATTGTATCTTTCAGGACACAGGAGATATTCTGTTCATTCGATTTTAGCAGCCGTGCTCCAGATAAATTAAGATCATGTGATCTCTTTTGCAGCCAAATATATCAAATGTGAAAGACACACAATTTGCATAATGGACACAAAGAATTACCATAGGTATTTGGTTGAAAAATTAAAACTTGATGTTTTGTATATGTACAGTTTGTTGTCTTGTGTACCCGCCCACTATATGAATCCAAGCAGGATGCTGAATATGAGATGTGAGATATACAGTGCTGCACATACTGCGCAAGCCTGAAGATGTCAAGTTTGAATAATGAATGTTAAGAAAGTAGAACAGGTAGTGGTTCTTGAGTTTGTTACGGATCAGGCGATGGTCAGCAGATGTGGCAATCTTCCTGAAGTAGTGCACGCTTCATTTACTGTAAGTTGGTGTGTACATGTTTGCTTTCCTGACTTTGATTGTGAAAGTATGTACTCCATACATAATCAAAAACCCCTCTTGCTGAAGAGATGCACTGATGAAGTTTTGATGAAGTGAGACCAAGACTCAAGGTTTTTCTTAGCTTTCTCAGAACCAGGAACTGTAAAGAAGATATAACGTATTTACACAAATCATTGCTTTTATATCTGATTTCAAGATAACAAAAGTGTCTCACAACAACCCAATTAACCTCGTTAACAGAGAGAGTTGGCTAATGTCATGAATAACCTACGACTTAGCTAAGATAGTGGTAGCAAAATGTGATGAGCATACAGTAATAGCCTTGACATCATAACCAAAAAAAGACGGATACTGGTTATGTTCTGATCATCTCTTATAGCACAGACTAAAGAATCAAGTGCTAGTGTGTATATAACACGGATAATAAGAATAATAAACATTAGGCATTAACTTTTCTAAATACATTTGCACTAACATCCAGGCAGCACAATTCATTTGCAGGAAAAAGCAGGTTTTATGCTGTGTGAAGTTGCATGATGAGTCACTTTATCCACTGCTGTTACAATGGACGAAACGTGACTGTTTCTTTTTAATCGCTAAATTCCTGTGTGATTTGTTGGCTGCCAGACACATTCTCTTGTTCTCTCACAGCCGTGTATGGTCACCATGCTGTGAAGCTTTTCAGGCATATTCATTTGTATGCGAATGTGCAAACGTGTATGACCAAGATCCTGATGGGATATTGCATGTGTGTGTGACTACACCTACATGTACAGTATGTTAAATGACAAAGCATAAATACTGGGAATAGAGTTCATTTATTTTGTCTGGGGGAGCTGAAATTCAAGGTGAGAGAGAAAAAGCGACTCTTAAAGGTCGTCGTCTGTTACGTGATGGATGTGGCCACAATGACAAAAGACTAAAAGTGAGTCAGCATCACAGCTACAACCACTGTGTGACATCAACATTCAGACCATGATTTGTGTGTTTTGTTCATTTCATGCACCCGCGGTTGGTCACACACACTTTGAGAAAGCCTGTAAAGCCTTTTAAGTCTCTTGCTTTCATGCCGGCAGATGAGAAGATGATGCCACTCTCATGTCCGTGTGTTCAAATGGAGCTACAGAGATTATCTTTGCACAGGGAAACAGTTAGCTTGGCTCTGTCCAAAGTTTTTTTTTTTTTATTACATTGCATCTTCTTTGTATAATGCGTATACAAACAGAAATATTGAGACGACGACTTGTGGTTTAAAAGGGAGATACATGCTCAAACTATTTCTTGGCGAACAACAGCCGGGAGCAGTGACTTTCCAGAATCGTGTCGGATACCTCACAGAAGTGAGAGACAGATGGATAAACTGTTGCTCATCAAGAAATAGACAGTTGGTTTCAGTTGGCTGTTGAACTGGAACTGCTGGCACAGATCCACAGAGGCTTCACTGACACTGTTACATCCACCATTTTGTCTAATCTGTGTCCAAGCAAATACCGACAGACAGTTTTTATCTGCTCCTTAAACTCCCTTGTTGGAGTATTATCTGATACTATCGTTGCTGTTTTGTGATTGGTAATCTAGTAGAATTTAGTTTTTATGTGATCACTCAAAGGAAATCTGCTCCTTCAACCTTTATTTGAAGTGCGTTTAGCTCGCTGAATATCTGCGCACCTCTCACACAACTTCCTACTTGAGTGCAAATTAGATTGACGAGATATAACATGTTTATTTGTGAACTTTACCGGTGCTGCTCATACACAGACCCGGCATCTATTGATCATCATAATTGTGACCATAATTTTAACAATTGTGACACTGCTTGCCTGCAGTTAATACACTCCTGAAAACACCCAAAACTTTCATCACATTTTCATCCTTGGTAACGATACAAGTTGGTAAGACAGATAAAATTAATGTAGATTAAAATTTAACTCGAGGGTGAATCATATTTAATTGACCTGTTTATCTCTCTCCTGGCATTTGGTAGACATTAGTGGGAGTTGATTCCAGACCCTAGTATGATTGGAAAAATAAGTCAAGGATAAAAAACAGTTGAATTCTGCTTTAAATTCACTCCTGCATTTTCTGAAAGTTTGAAGGAAGAGACAAGTGTGTGCTTCAGCATAATGTGTGTGATGTGGTGGATACCACATAATGCCGAGAAGAGAGTGATAAGTGTTACTGTTTTCATGTGCATGCATCTGTTTGGAGGAATGCGTGGGTGTAGTGAACGTGCACATGCATTTTTACGTATGTTATAGGTACTTGAGTGTTTGTGTATGTCTGTGTGTGACTGACTGGTTGCATGTTTATGCCTCCACGTTGGCGACAATGCGTCTGTCCATCTGTCCTATTTTCGTGAACGTAATGTCTTAGGAACATCTGGAGGGAATTTCATTACATCTGGTACAAACATCCACATGGGCTCACGGATGAACTGATTAGAATTTGGAAGCCAAAGGTCAAAAGTCAAGGTCACTGTGATCTCACAAACGTCACAAACGTCTTTGTGTTTTCAGTCAACTTGAATGACATAATCCATCCACATCTGGAAATTAACATTGAAATCATACATGTCAACATAGTGATGACTTCCATTTCGCCAAAATAGGCCAAATACCCTTAATAAATTCCTTCAAAGTCTTCACTATATATATTATAGTCTGGACAGACATGGATGTAAACTGTAACTTGACTGATTGGTGCAGGAACACAACAATATGCGAGGTGGTAATTCTTGTTTGTACTGCGTGTCTGCTGAATTTGAGATTAGTATGTTTGCAGCAGCTGTTTTTCTCTGTTTTGTGTGTGTGTGTGTGTGTGTCTGTATTCACTGCAGATTTGAGTGTTTTGGTGCGTGTACGTTTTTGCTTGTCAGCACTGTTAGCTGGTAAAAAAATGTGTGTCTGTGTGTGAGATGCTCTGCTCGTGGTGAGTGTATTTCCTGGCGCTGACAGCCAGGACCCAAGGGTTGATCTAGTGGGAGTCTGCTGTCATCTCTCTATCGACTGGCTCTGCAGCCGTGACTTATTATAGTCATTCATCAACAACAGGTCTCTCCGCCTGCCTGTCTGTCTTCCCTGCCCGTCTACCTGTAAATCACCAGGACACAGAGCTCTCCCAGTTTGCCCTGACTCCCATGAATCTACCTTTTTTCTGTCTCGTCTCTGCATCCCTCTGTGTCTCTGTGTCTTGTGGACATAAACTCTGATTCAGACCTCAAGCATACTGGCTGTTATTCTATATTCTCATTATTGTAAATAAATCCAAGAAAAAAGACCAAAACAAATCTTGCATTGCTCTGCCCTCGAATACTTTCCGACATCCATACCCTGTCTGAGGCACCCAGCCCTGAGCCCATTTGTTCCTATTCAAGATGTCAGCCTCACAAATAAATAGTTTCATTAAAAAACAAACAGGAGTAAATAGTGCATTTGTTAAGGACTATTTTCAGTCACAGATTAATACACATTTAGTACCCTATTGAATGTTTAGGGTAGCAGGATGGTGTATGTGAAGTTGACTCAAACTACAACAGAGTGTCCATGTTCATGGTATCAAAGGAACATGTCTCTCAGTGCAAAGGAGGAAATGAAAGCACATGGCACAGAGGGATGAGCTATGTCAGGCTTTGGATACATAGTAGCATCAGTTCATTGTTGGTTTTGGTGTTTTCATGTGTTTTTTTTTTGACAATAAGAAAAAATATAGAATATCACCAGCTGTGTTCTTCACACCCTTGAGTGATGACAATGATTATGTATTATAGCTATGAAGACCTCTGCATAACACATCCACTGATTTGGAGTGATTTTTACCTTCTGACCAAACCTGTTATTTCACTTGAAGGCCTTGTGGGATGTGATTCTTTTCATGTCTTAGCTCATTCTTGCAAAGTATGACTTCCTGTATGCTTCTATGCTAAGGTTTTGTAAATATCTGTGTGAACAAAGACCACATGTTACGGTATGTGTCATCATTATAATGACAAGAAAATTTTACCCCTTTAACAGTCTTGCTCTCTGTCTTCATATCTGTCTCTTTCCAGAGTTGGACAACCCGGAGGCCAGGGTGACTGAGATCCACGCTCTGGTGCATCGGCTGCCTGAGAAGAACAGACAGATGCTGGAGCTGCTGATGAAACATCTGGGCAAGTAGGTGGAGAATGTCACACACATGCACAGCTGCAGCCATTCGTTATTATGCTGCATCAGACTTTGTGCAACCAAGAAACAGCACTGTATTTAACTGTAGGAGTTGCAGTGTAGTGCTAATGGCAATAGTTAGCTCTCGTGTTCCTACATCGACATCGCTTGATTGTTGTCCATCTTCGAGGAGGATTAGGGCTTTGAGTAATCTCTTGACTGCATGCATTAAAGCTGCGTGTACTGAAAATAGAAACCCATCCGGCAGCCACCAGGTCGAATCTATTTCCCGACTTATCCCTTTGAAGGTAGAGGGGCTGATGGTCAGGTTGCAGGTTTCTGTGAGTGACATGAAGTGACGGAGCTGCCATGGTCACAGATCTGGGAGGACTATTTAGGTGATTTGCAGGTTAAAAGATGTCCCCATGCAACGGGATTTAAACGAATCAGTCTGAAGCAGGCTCTAACTTCACACTGAAATAAAGTCATTGATGCCCTTGAAGCAATGTTATATGTCGTATAAAACATTGTCTCATTAGAAATATTCAGTGTTTTTTGACCTGCAAATCACCAAATCAATGCTTACCGGGGGATAATAGGATGCTACTCACCCTTTGAGCTGATTGGACCTCATTGTTTTGCCCAAGGACATTTCAGCAGGGCAGATGCTGATGAGCACTCCAGATGATTAAGTTCAGCAAATCTGTCGCAAGATCAAATTTTTCTCATGAAGGCCGTCCCTTGAAAATTGCCTCTTCATTTTTTTTGTTTCTCCCAGGACTTAAAATCCCACCTTTTCCTCCACATTTTGCATGTTTTTATACGCTGTGTAGATCACAATATACTGTATAGAGAAGGAAATTTGTGAATAAAACAGGTCGTCTATGTGTAGATTACATAACCACAAGCTGCCGCGGCCCATAAGCAAAAAAGCAGGGCATGACACTGTTGGCTTATGTGCAGTTATTCCTCTAATGCGGCCGACTAGCATTGTGTTTTCACTCTAAACCCGCATCTAAGCCCTCTGGCTTTATCAGGCTTTTCTTCAACAGCAGCAGCATTATAGAATGTGTGACAAATGGGACATCAGCCATGTTTATGCAACATGTAGGCAAGAGAGCATGCAGGTATTTCGGGGGTGTGCAAGTCTTTACCTGGGCTTAGTGGATTACACCTGCCTTATAGATTGAATGGCTGAATCACAGTAAACACACGTCAGCTCTCTGCCTCTTTCGGTTCAGGCCAGATCAGAAGGTTTATTGGCATCAGTGCCCTGTAAAAACAATATTGCCACAGGGACTGAAAGGTTCTTCTTCCAATTGAGAAAATACACTCAGCTGCCAGGTAGACTTAGCTAAAATGAATCCAGTCTAATATAATAGTCCCGCAATATATCTTACCTTCGTGAAGGTCATAATATAATGACGTTTTTCTATTATTTAGCCGTCCTTCATTGATAAAAATCCAGTCGGCAAAATAATAGAAACTCACGTCAGTATGACACAGCACAATACGAAAGCAGCACAAACTACACTCTAAAATGAGCACCTCTCTAAAGCCAGAAACTGAACATTATAACCTTCATGAAGGCTGGATTTCTTGTTGTATTAGACTGCATTAGTTAGAATTAGGTGTAGCTAATAAACTGGAAAATGAAATGAAAATGACAAAATAGGTACAGAGGCAAATGATATAAGCATTAAAATGCATTAAAAAGGATTCACATTCTGAAAAAAAACAGATGAATTTTTGGTTTGGGGACAAATTAAAGGCACAGCTGGAGTCCAAACTGTACAGTAGATAATACACTTTAACAACAGTGAGCGCTGTATTGAATCAGATGGAGAGAGAGTGATTCATTCCCCTGAATGAGAGAGTGAACGTTATTCATTGTCACTTTCACCAAGATGTTTGTAGTCTCTCAAATGTATTAATGTATTCTTCTCTGATGTGATTTTCTTGCCTGTCTGGCTTTCTCACTCTGAAATCAATGAAGCTCAATCTAAACATGTTGCCAAAGCACATACAGGACATAAACAGAGCAAATGAATCCTCTTGATATTTCTCCGGCCGTCCACTGACTCCTGGTCGATTACTTTGACGTGTTATTCACAGACAGCTGATGCTATTTGTTGCCGGTGCTCTTTTAGTCTTTTCCCTAGGGCCCTTTGCTGTTTCACTGATAAAATGTTTTCCACAGCTGTCACATGTATCCCAAGGTGCTGAATGGTGTGTGGCTACGTGCTGACTCTTTGTTACTTAAAAGCTCTCTTCAGACAGCTCAGCCTTGTATGTGAAGCCTACTGGGATGTTTCTGGTGGTAACTGTTAAGTTAGCTGAGTGTCTGTTTTGATCTCAATTGGGCTGAAACTGCTGTTTCCAAGATCAATATATACCTTCAAGCTTAAAGCTTTATGACCTTATTATCCTGCCATTTCAGTAGTTCCACTAAGGACGGGCAAAATTTAGAGAAATTTTATTTTTCATATTTTGGATGTTCTATAGGAAAATTGACTGGAGTGTCCAATTTTTCTCTTTCACTGTTGGCAAAGAATATTTTTTCTCTGTCTAATTAATGTTTTGTTGGACAACCTGTTTCAATTGCCAATTCCCTAAGTCTGTATGTAGTTAAAACTGTATAAAATTATCTTTTTTTTAGCCTCTTGGAGCCTCTAGATGACCTGGTGAAGTTCTTTCCTTTCAGTTCTGCTTGGTCTCCACTAACTCTAAGCGAAATATTTGGCTCTGTTGTGGCTAAATACTCCACTAATTTCACGAACTAGATGTTTGTCTCTCTGCCGTGGTGCTGGACAGGTTAGTTTGCAGTGGGTTCATCAAAGCTGGAAACAGGGTAGGTGAGAGTGGTGACCAAAACAGTAAAGATAGGCCGTAAAAACCAAAACAATGAGCTGAAAGGTGGTAAAATCCTTTGTAGAGCTGCTTGGTTTTTAATACTGGATTAAATGTGGAGCTACTCATTTTCTCCCCCTATCTCTCTCTCTCCCCCTCTCAATAGCGTGGCCAATCACCACCAGCAGAACCTGATGACCATCGCCAACCTGGGCGTGGTCTTCGGCCCAACTCTGCTCCGCCCACAGGAGGAGACGGTGGCAGCCATCATGGACATCAAGTTCCAGAACATTGTAGTGGAGATCCTCATAGAGCACCATGAGAGGGTAAGAGTGTGCAAGTGTGCATGTACATAAATGAATAACGCACCGGCAGCGTTCGACAAGGATTAAATGAATCCCATGGCTTCGTCAGGGGGATTAACTTTTGTGTAATTGCGCATTAAAACAACAGTTAGCACATCTAACCATTTATATCTGCACCTGCCATGCATACGCACATTCACAATAAGTGTATATACTCTATATGCACTCCAAAGCCACTTTCCCCTTTAGATCCAAGCAGCTTATTGGCAGGCCAAGCTGCTTACAGATGTCACCATGGCAACAGACAAATCAGCCTGACTGTTTTGAGACCCTCACATTGTGCACACACAGTATGTTCAGCCAGCAAAGGAAACAAACGGTCACACACGCGCAGGCAAATAGCACATGTGCCACACCTGTGTGCATGCATGAATTTGCACACGGATGGAAGAAGCGTGTGTTGACAGAATGACACACAAACACAGGACATGGCGGCGTTTTCCATCCTCCAGACTTCCCAGACAACAGCTATCTCCAGTGCAGTGTGCAAAAACAAAACAAATGGAGTATATATACTGTGATAGAGCGGCTGTGAATCCTTAAAGAGAGTCTTCACTTCACTTTTCTCTCTTGTCTCTCTCCACAAATAAAAGGATGATTAGGTCAGTTTTTCAGACGTCTTTACCATTTTGTTTGTGGCTTTCACCCTGAAGCTTGTGCGAGGTGCTTTTTATTCTCCTTCCACGACAATGTAACTGTCTCGTGAAATGAAAAGGTTTCATTTCGGTGTTAACAGTATTGAAATGATTTCCTGGAGCTCCAATTCAATTCAGGTCAGTTTTAGTTATATATATTGCAGCGTCACAAATTCAGAACTTGCCTCAAGGGGCTTTCTAACATACTCAAATGTTTGTAGCTTTCATGTGATCCTGTTTATGACACTCCAACACAAACAAATTCAGTGTGTTAAAATGAGTTCTCCAGCATTCAGTTCTGTTTTTTCCCCCTTTTCCTTCTCGAGTGGAGCTATGGGTGTGGAGCTGGCAGAACAGCAGAAAAAAAGGGGATGACAGATGAATGTATGTGTGGAAGATGACGTTTGACTTGGGCTGAAATAACAGACGATTGCAAGCAGAGCAGCGTTAGTTGTGGAAAAAATATCAACTTTGAAAAATACAGAGATACGTAATTGGTGAGAGGGAAGAAAAACTTGAATCACAGCTCATGTATATTTTTATCACAGCATGGGCTTTTCTCCATCTTGCCTAATTGTGCTTCAAGGAGTAGAAATAAACGTCCACAATGTCACAATCAGCCCCTGTTGTTAAGTTTCTGCATATGTAATTATTCCCAGTGAAAAGAAGTTTTAGACAAAGAAACAAGCAGCTTTATCGCTGTTTAGCAGAGTCTAATCTGCAAAGGTTGCAATTCAGAAGCATGAATCCAGGAATTAATACTAAATGTACCGTATCAGCTCTCAAATTAGACTCTCTTTTCAACACAGAGCCAGAAGGCACGAATTGTTAACTAGACATAAAATTAGTCATAGGACCATTGGTGGTTAAGCAGAGATTTTTATTGTGTCATGTTGCTTTTTAATAGTACTGGTTCTGTATCACATCACAATCTTGCATGTTGCTGCACTGAAGCATTGTTATCACTATCTCTCCCCTAAATGTAATAAGATGAGTTGCATTTCACTGCAGTTGCATATACAGCTGGACATCAGTAAGAACATGCTATGCACATGTTTAATGAAGAAAAAAAAAAGTTTGTATGTTTGGTAAATTTCTATTGTTTCTTTGCTTGTACTCACACTTTGTCTGTCTTGGTTGTGCAGATATTCAGGGATGTTCCGAGTTCTGCAGGCGGCTCGACCAACATGCAGCTCAACCTGCCCAGGAGGAGAAGCACCGAGAGCAAAGCCCCGTCCTGCAGCGAGAGGCCTCTCACACTCTTCCACACACCTACACATTCCCAGAAAGGTGAGCTAAACCATCTAATTTTCCTAATGAAAAATAGTATTGATTACTTTTCCTCCTTTGTTTTTAAAACCTTCTTTGCTCTTGTAGGCGAAAAGAGGAACAGCGTAGTCAACGCCACAGTTGCGGAGCTGCAGCAGTCTGTTTCCTCCTCTGCCAACTGTAACAGCAGCAGCAGCAGCAACAGCAGCAGCCAAGGTCGAACCCCGAGACACAGCCTGACCAGCAACGACGGAGAGCAGGACGCCCGGCAGATCCGACCCAGCTCACTGTGAGTAGCGTGATCAGAATTTGGATTTCAACTTCAACGGCGTAGTTCCTCATAGATACTTCAGGTCCTATTATCTACAGTTTTTATTTTAAAATTAAAAAATAGTCACACTGTCACTGAATATTTCAAATTATAAAAAATGGGTCAAATATTTAAAAAAAACAGTTTATTATTTAATAAATTAGATTAGAATTAGATTTTCTCTTAATTTTTTTAGTTATCCTTCTTTACTTTTCTTTAACCAAACACAAGTTAAAGCTTTACATCATAACAGATGTTTGTGAGTGAAGGGTGAAGGATGGGCAGAGAGTTTCAACCCATTTTTTTTTTTTTTTTATTCAAAGAGACAGACATGCCCACATGTGCAAATATTGAATTCAAATGCACTCACAACCACATTTTTCGAAAAATGTACATATCCCGTTTCAGGCACAGGAATGAATGGACAAATACACACATGTCCATGTATTTGTCCAACACACAAAAGGTATAAAGGTAATTTTTTTGACCAGGGTTACACTGCAAAAAGAGAGATGTAGTCCCTTCATGCTATACATACATAGAACATACTTATATACATATATATACACCCTGGAAATAATTCTGTAGTGCATTTCTTGTATTTGCGTCTGGGGGAATGTAAAAAAAAGATAGTATGATGATTTTCCTCTTCACATTAAAACTTCCATCTATCTATCTATCTTCAACATCATAATCATCTTTGACTTTGATTTAATCACCAAGCATGATGTAAACACAGAGTCCACCTCCCCTCGTCCTGCTGATGTCTCTGAACTCAGAACACAGCAGCTCATCAGGTGCAATAACTTGAACCAGGATGTTGTGATGGAGTCAGGCCTTTGTAAAGATGTCGGCCATAACAATCTCTGATTCCCCCTTGCTTGGCCTGACTTCTATTTCATCCATTCCACTTTTTCGCAACTGACCATTAGCCGGGAGCAGCCTTTAATCCAAGCTGGGTTAGCATGGCTCTTATCCTGACTCTCTTCCTTCTTCTCTTTAAATCCCAAAAACGTCTGGGAAACACTTGCTAAAAGGAACTGAACTCCAACTGCACTAACAATGGACGACTGTGTCTACTTCCCCCGAAAGAGGGAAATTTAAAATAAAAACAAGTACAAAAAATCCCACTCACATGCATACGCGTATCATATAGCAGTTGCATAATCTATTCAAATAAGTTCTGAATGCAGTCAAACTATAAAAAGTACCTGGCATGTATATCTTGGATTTATCTTACAATGAGCCAACTTTTCAGGCTGTCCCAATGTCTGACATGCAGTTTATCCAACTTAAACCTAAAGACTTAACTTAAACAAAAATATTTGTGCAGGTCTGAACAAGCCGCTCTCCCCAAGACAAGCACTGTATATCTTCACCTGAACACTGGACTCACCCATCCTGAGGTTATTAACAGGTGTAAACACACACGCCTGCATATGGAATTCACAGCGACATGAGACTGAGCACGCACACATGGGCTGACACACACGCAGGTTTTTCATCTGCCTGTCCATCATCATGGGATCATGTTTTTTTTTTTTTTTTTTTACAAGCCACTCTGGTGTTGACATGCACCTTGTTAGACCAAGAAAAGACATGCACAACTGATCATCTTATTTACCTCCACAATGGTGACAGACCTTCAAGTGCAGCCTGTCACCAAGACAATCACACATCGCCACTGATTATTTTTCTCCTTCTGTCTTCCCACTTCCACTCCATCTCCTTTACTCTGTCACTCTTCTTCATCTTCATCCTCATAATCCGTCACTCATGGACCGTTGTTACATTCGGCCTTTATTCATTTACTCACCTCTAGATGTGAGTCCTTTGTCACTGTTATTCCAGTCAGGCAGCTCACGTTTGAAATCTTAATTATAGCAGCAGGATGTAGTTAGAGTTTGGCATCAGGGCTCTGACCTCATCGCTCTCTGCAGATATGTTTACATGGAGATACTTGGAGAGACAAACTCCAAAACTGCTGAAAAGGGACTTGCCTGCTTCTGAAACTGAGCGACTAACGATCACAATCACACAAGTGTTAATTTTAGGCCCCATTCTAACGTTATTGAAAAGTTTCTTGCTCTGAATACATGGTTGACATTTGGGTGCCTGATCCTTTAGATAAAGTTTCTATTCAATTTTTGGAACTGTAAAGACTCTTCAAACCTAAAGGGGATATATCCAAGCGACACTGGGTCCAGACAACTTGGTGCCAAAGCACAGTATGTTGTGCTTTTGGGGTGCCGTTCTAAAATAATAAAGTAACCACAGACACTCAGGTGTCTATCAGAAACCATGGTCAAACAAACAAACAAACAAATCATAGCAATCACAGACTATCTGGTACCTGTCTCAGTGACCTTAAATTTGTTCAGCACAGCCAGTCTCCTTTCCTGTCACAGAATGCCGACAGCTGAAATTAGCTCATTTTAATGTCAAAACATTGCCTAAAAAAAACCTTTTTTCACAATAACTCAAAAGAATTTGCATGTAATGTTTTTAGTTGACCGGTTACACAGCACTGCACCGATATAGGCTCATCCTCCAAACCATAATTCTTATCAGTCAGTCAGACCAAACAGGAAAGGAGGGAGTGCAACTACACAGTTTGCATGTAATGACACTGACCTGGGTGAATTTACATCTTTTGAATATTTTGTCCTTGAGCTCAAAGCAGAATTATCAATGCCTATAAAAGCGTCGCTCAATGTAATAGCTTACTGAATATCAATCTCATATAAATCCCTTGACAAGCAGCCGTCTTCTAATGTTAAAAAATGTCACACAAGTTGAAAAGTTATGATCCTTTCAAACTGAGATGTGTAGTGTGTGTGTGAGTTGTGCTTCACAAAGTGCAAAGTCTGAACTTGGAGGAAAAGGACACACTTTAAATGTCAGGTATAAATGTAATTCACTGTAGTAGACAGGTGATTTGTATATGTATGTACATTTTGCTTTGGCAATCCTTGACCTCCTTCAAGTCACGAGCAAAGACAGAAGAGATACTGTCATCCATAATGGCATGTTGGGGGTATGAGGAGGGAAGACAAAATGAAAATTTGACAGGAAAATAAAAGCAGAAAGATCAAGGTCTTGAAAGAGACGTTCAAGAGCACTGAGAGCAAAAGGGAGACAGACAAGCATTTTGAGATTCTTCCCTTTATGAGTCACATTAAAGAGGCACTTAATTACTGAGGTGAACAACCTGTTAGTCATGATATGGCTCCAAATGGTGCATGAAATGATATGTTCACAGGCCTCTGGCCTTATTTTATGCCTTGTATAGAACGTACTGCTGTCAAGTATTTTATACATGTGGCCTTTTTATACGTATTCCATGTATGCATGTGTGATCAAGGTGAAATAGATTTCCCTTCATTAACTCTGCCCCAGACAGTTTAGTCATTAGCATTTCGTAATTTCTAAAATGGAAAGCCTTTCGCTCTTTGCACTTGGGTCATGGCTACATTTTCTTTTCGTGCATGAATAAAGAGCAGTGGGTGGTCAAACCCTTCCGGCTCAGTGTGAACAGACGTACAGCAGAGGATTTTATTTCAGATTTAAAGATAGCGCTGTGGAGAGAGTTCCAGCTACTCAGCAACCAATCACAAGAAAACATTACAGGGAAGAGAAAGTGTGTTTCTAAAGCTTTCTGGCTGGAGTAGTCAGTGAAGTGTGAATCTCAAAGGAGCTGTCAAGGCCAATATAGATATGGTGAGATTCTGAAGATTGTACCAGGTTTTCCTTTTTAAAGCAACAGTCCTGCATTGTGGGAAATTTGTGTGTGTCTCTTACTCAGACTCAGAAAAAGAGGATGCAAAACTCATAATAATCAATTTGATCTCCATGTGTTCTACACAAAAATAAGTTTAGCTTATCTTGGCACAAAGACCGGAAAGAAACCAAAGAGTAATGTAATCAGTCTAATTTGAAGGCAAACATACATCAACATCAAATCGCCCTTGGATGTAAATACAGTATTAGTTCCAGTCTTGATTCATATAATAAACCACATGCTCAAATACATAAATAAATAAATATGTATTTTCCTCCTCATTCTTTACTGAATCAAAATATGGGAAGTCTTTCTTTAAGTTGACTGTATCCTATAAAAACATGTTCACAAAGAAAGACAAAAGTGAATCAGCAACACACTTTTTTTTTTGGTGCAAAATGCCGATGTTGTCCTAAAGGATGAATGAGGAAACAGAGAAACAGGATCATTTTGCATTTTATTGAATTAGATGATATGAGACTCTTTGAAGTGGTATAAAAAAATATCATCTGAGGCTTCTGGAAGCTCTGTTTGATCTAAATTTACTTAAAGGTCAAGAGACGACGTGGACCCACTGGTCACAGATTATTGCAACCAGATTTAACGTCGTGCTCATGTGCATATGAGGTTAGATAAGATTTTGTTTATTTTCCTGGAGCAGTGAAAATGAGAGGAAAACGACCACATGACTTCAGTATGAGTTAAAAAATATTAAAAACTGTTCTGATAAGGACGTAGAGCCCAAACATCACATCAAGTTGTAGTCGCTTAATGCTGCGCTATGAAAACTATTTTTAATGCTGGATTGTGGAGTCGAGCGTGAGATATGATCGCCTTGTCTTTAGATAATTAGAAACTAAACATCACTTCTCATTAAGGCTCTTATAAAGATGAATAACTGAAACATTAGCTATAATGAAATTACACAGTGGAAACTCACATCAGCTGAACCAGTAATGCTTCATCTTGATGGGAGATTGTCATTTTGAATGTTGACACTCTGCAAAAAAAAGATGTTCAACAAAGATTCGTTTGTCTATTTCAAGTTCGCCCGCACGTTCATTGTAAAAATACTTTTTACATTGCCATAGTACTAGTGTATAGTTTGATATATATATAGTTTGACCAGTTAATGGAGCACTTTTACACATCTGCGTAGGAGTACTACAGAGCCAGTGAAAACAGTACTATAATGTTTTCTGTGCCTCTGGAGGGAACTTTTTTTGAAAAGACAACCCGGATAATATCATAGTAATATCATCGAGGTTACCTCAGCTTGGATGTACAAATTGTTCTTCCACAGTCTTGGATTAAAAAACGGTGATGTAAAATTTGAAAGACACAAAGAGTTGTTGAGTTGCATTGTGGGTAGTGTAATATCCAGTGTTTTTGGAGCTTGATCCACACTATAAAATAAAAGTCAGGAAATCTCGGAATCTGTTGCTTCGATTTTGACTTTTTTTTTTGATCCTATATCTTGCAAGTCCCTCGATGAACAAATGTAATGGAAGTGCAAATGCGAAATTGCTGGCGTGCCCCTTTAAATCCCTGCATCAATACTGCTGTGCAAAGTTAAAGATTAATAGTTCTCCTTTGAACAAGTAAGCTTCTCTAACAGCTTATGTATGTCCAACATCTGATTTATGAAAACACATTTACAGCATAGCGTGCTCCATTTTTTTTTTTTTTTTTTTTTACCATCAGCAAACAGAGTCAGTGTGGGATAACTGACTGGGATCCAAGCCCAGACCATGTTTTCTCAATCTCCCAGAGTCAGACATATTTCCAAGGGAAGCCAGTCTGCTCCCTCATCACAGACAAGAGAGAGATACAAAGGTCAGAGGTTAACAACTGGGACTTCAAAGCCCTTTATTCCCCTGAGCCTGATGTTATTTTCAATTTTGGCACCTTGACGACTTCTTTTTTTTATAGTTCGTTCTCAGGTGGGAAATTCCTGGAGGTTTCTTCACACCTCTCTGATCTCTTTTAAACTCTCTGACAAACAAATTTGGCATTTGAGAGAAAAGCTTAAAAAAGGCGAAAGATAAGTGACGAGCAAGCATTGGACGGAGGAAGATTGGAGATAAGTAGAGAGACAGACAGCTGTAAAATCGAATTACACCCGCTGAGAAAACACATGCAATGGGTGAGACGCTGAAAAAAAAAAAAATCTCCATTGTGACTAGAATGTTTTCCAAGAAACCTGTCATAGAAATATTTCCTCCTCACAGCATCAACACCCTTTTGCACACACGCACACGCACACACACACACACACACAGTGGCAGTCACCAGGATACATGCGCCTGCTTCTGCTGCTCTTCCCCCATTTTCCCCTATTTTTATTTTTTCCTTTTTCTTGCCTTCAGCCCAACACAGACACAACCCGCCTCTCTCTCTCTCTCTCTCTCTCTCTCTCTCTCTCGCTCTCTCTCTCTCTCTTAGATCTTCAGATAAAACGCTGAGCACAGGCGGTCGCTCGTGTGGGATTCAACTTAAGATTTGAATTTGGTTTTAAAGCTGCAACCCTGATAATGGTAGATATTTCTGAGTTCGCCAGAGGCTTCGAGATCAGACAGAGTTCTGCGTAGACTTCCTCTCTGTGACATTTTCTGTTCTTTGCCTTCTTCTTTGCCTCCCGTCTGCGCCGCTGTAAAGATAATTGAAGAGTTAGTAGTTCATGTATCGCTGACCAGCACCTCAGGCTGCACAGTCATGAGTGAGGCCGTGTGTTACAACTTGATCTGTTTGGATGATGATGATGAAAACTTCACATCAGCCATCAAAATCCTAATCAATGAGCAGGGAAATTAATCAGTGAGGAGTAAGTGAACAAGCCTTGTTATTCCAACTGTATGAATATAACACAGCTCCTTTTGCTCCCCCATTCTGTCCTTGTTTGTTTTAATTGCTCACATATAAAAGCCAGTTTCCAAATAGTGGGATGGATACTAGCATGAACAAATAAAGGCCAGTGGCTAAATCAGGCTATGTAAAAAAGAAAAAGAAAATTAATAAAAATTGAGAGGGTGAAATTACCTGTAGCCTTCTGCAAGGCCTCACCAATTTGCTGCTCTGAGTCTCCACATTGAAAGCCTATCAATAATGGGAAGGCTGCAGGACATTTAATGTGAAAAATCGGCTGCAAGTGTTGAGTTGCATTCAGCAACATCGATCGGGGGAAAACCGAAAAAAGTGAAAGGACTGGAATTAATTGGTGAAAATGGTATTTTTGTTAGAATACGACGTGACTCTGAGAGAATTAGTGCCGCGGAAATCATACTGAAATTATCAAGACAACAGGTGAACATGCTTTGAGATGGCATTGATAAGAAAGTGGAAATAAAAGGCCTGTTTTTTTTCTGCCATTGAGGTAAATTAGTATTTTGAGAATTTGAGCTAATAAGATATGAAAGAAGCCCTATCTTTCATATTGCTATAATTCACAGCATCTTGCTCCTGTGAAGATTATGTTGACCTCAATGACCGTGACAACCGTATAAACTAAAATTTATGATGCTCATTATTGAAATATTTCTGAGAGCTTTTTGCACCCTTGTGTTTGTGCGGACTTGATATTTGCAGGTCACGCCGGTCATGCAGATAAGCAGAAGATGAAACGTTCCTGCTTCAGTGATCTTCCCAAAGTCGAAAACCTGAACTGTATTTGTCACCTTTAAAAAGAGATGTGATGCTATTGTTGCAGTGCAGAAGCATTTAACTTTATTAAAATGTTTTTGTGAGTAGAGTTGGGTTTTTTTTTTTTATCTATCAAGGACGTAAAAATGCTTTTACATGCATTGTCTATAAATTGTAGATACCTGCCGTCATCATGAGCAGCTTTCACATTCGCCTTTGTGAATTGATGACCTGTCAGGTGGAGGAAGGAGTAACTAGACATCAGGTTAATTAAATCATCTGTCAAATGTGCCGTGAGTGCGATGGGAAGAATTCATTCACCTGAAACATGGTGGTTCACTTTGTAAACAGTATTTTTTTGTGCAGCTTATCTGAGAAAGATGAAAATTCTGTCTTTCCCCAGCAGAGGAGAGAAAACGCTATTGATTTATGCTCAATCAAAATATCTTGATTGCCAGCTGGAAATCATTCGTCCTCGTCTCTTCCAGCGGCTCTGCTGGAGGGAGGGGAGAGCAGAAGAATGGGTTAGAAGGGGCCAGATAGGATTGAAAGAAATTGAAACAGAGGAAGCAGATGAGAGAGAGCGCATTGACAAGCAGTGAGTGACAAATGGAGAGAGAAGGTGGATCGTTGAGACTATCACTCAAAGTGGCAGCTGATGAGGAACACAACAACTTTTTGCTGTTTTTTTTTCTTCTTTAAGTTTGGGGTTTAAAATACGAAACAAAACTGTAAAGAAATGTGAGTAAATAAATCCAGTGCTTTATGTTACAGATAGGAATCACAACGTTAAAGCTACATAAATGTCTTAATTGAGCATTTTTTTTCATTGTTATTTATAGTAGTAGTAGAAATGTATTTTGGTCCTTATTAACAATTTTCAAAAAAAAAAAAGCACATATAAGTGAATAAATGCATAAGGCATAAGATTAGAAGGAAAGCAAAAAATATTGATCTAAAAGATATAACTATGCTTTTTTATTTTATTCTAACAGGAAATTATTTCAGTGTTAGGTTTAAGCTCTCACTCTCTTCATTTGACAAAGACAGTTTAAAAAGTTTATAGCTTTTCCAAGATTCACAAAATGCCGTCAGCTCAAACATCCGTTGTTTGTCTGACGAGGAGGAAAGCTCGTAAACAGCTACTGCGAGTGAACCGTGTGGTGAAACTTTTTTTGTCAACAGCTGAAAGAATGAACTTTCCACCTCAAATCCATCACTCTGTCTATATTTGTCATTTGGCCACATGTGATCCGGCTGCGGAGTTGAAGCCAATATTGTCTGCTGCAGGAGTGCATTGTTGGCATCCCCAGACAGACTCCTTACAGCAAAGGAAGAATCATTCATCGCTTCTCCTCTGCGTGTCATTGAATGAGTGACAGCGTTAACGGTGGCCATCCAAGTGGATCGCACGTTTGCTCCTAAAGAGAGACACGCTGATTATCCCAAATCTTGCCTCGGGATATAACAGTGTCACTGTGGCAACCACATTTCACATCATCAAAAAAGGGAAAATCGATGTTTTTTTAAAAAAAAATGGGCCCTGCTCTGAATGATTGATGTTATGTGCAGAGTGGAGAAGAAAGCACTAATGCCTTGACTCATCTACAGTATGTGCTGTAAAATAACACAAGAACAGCGAATAGGGAGTGAACTGTCTGACACTGGCAGAAGATTCGAGTCATAATCTGCCTTTGATAGTCATGTGTATGTGCAATACGTCAGTTATTTCAAATCTTGAGCGGATCATGTGTTTCCATATCGCAAATCAGGCCCCACCCGACCCAGCATGGAAATCCGATTTTATTAATTTTCATGTTGGATGCCCTTCCTGACGCAACCCTCTTCATTTATCCAGGCATGGGACTGGCAATTAGCTATGGGATCGAACAGCCAACTCTGTGATCAGTAGACGACCCGCTGTGCCTTAAAGCCGCTTTAATCAATAGCTTTTTATTAACATTGGATGTGTAATTACTCACAGAGAATTATCATCGTCATTTTAGCATCTTTCAGCTTTTTGTTTTTTTTGTTTCAGTTTTGCAGCCTGAGCTTTTAGAGAGAGTCAGACATTTTTTTCTCAGATCTAACCAGAACTAAAAGTAAGAATGTCCGTTGGATTTGCATTTACCAGGTGCGACTTGAATGCCAATGTTGCCCTGTGTCTGCTGGATATGTAAATAAGCAACTGTTTACCAGCTTGTAATAACATGTCAGTGTCCAAATGTCAGTGGCCAAAAAGTATATAAAAAGTTTTTAAAACCAAGACACCTTATTTTTCTTGGATGCACTGTTACATCAAACTGAAATATAGATGTTTTCTCGATCACTGTGTTCTCAAAATCAATCTGACATGTTTGGTACTTGTGAGAACTTTGAGAACTGACTAGAATTCAAAATAAAGATTGAACTGGTTTGGAGCTCAACCCGTGTGGCTCCAGCAGCGTTTCAGGCAAAATAATTCATAATAGAAGTAGCACTCAAAGTCCCAGTACTTTCCTCTCTCGGCTGCTTGCATCATTTCAAAAAGTTTTTTACCATCTTTGAAAGCCGAGGCATCATTTCAAGAAACTGGTGCCCAAAACTTTGACAAATGTAATTTTCTGTCAGCAACTTGTTCATTAGGGTGGAATAACATGCAGATGTATCCAGCAGTGGGGTGTGGTTACATGGCTGCGCTCTGCTCTTGGAGAGCACTTCCATTTACTTGCATAAACAAGCGAACACCAACATGATTTGCTTTAGTCACGCCATTTAACTCGTGTTTGTATTGTCAGTGATTATCGAGCTGTGCTATTAAGTGTATTTTAAACTCAATAGAGTGATTAGTTAAATCTGTGCAAAAGTAGGAATGATCTCTTTTAAATCCCCTTAGTGGTGAACAAATCAGGAGAAACAGGCTCAAGGAGTGGTTTTTAGACAGTTGAGACAGATTGTCTTTGTTGAACAGTAACACAAATTCTTGTAGAAAATGAGCTGTGTAATTGTCTGACATTAGAGGTTAGTCATATATGTGGCAATTGACTGCATCTATAGATGTACTGTATACTTTGCTTGTATAATCCATCCTTTTAAGGCTTTTCAGTATTATTTCAGTTCGTTCTGGGCAGAGCAATGAAATGATGGAAAAGCTATCTCCTCTTTGAGTCCGAGATGTGTCAGTCATGATGCACAGCAGCCTGGCTGAGGTTTGTCGCTGCTGCAGCATGAATGCAAAGTGGTGACTGTTATGTGTCATCATGACTCTGCTGCCTTGTGTATGACAGATTTTTTTGCGATGACTGTGTCTATCTACGTATATGTTAAACACTAGAAATGGTTCAAGGAGCATCTCAAAGCTTGTTGGAAAACCTGATCTTGCCTTTACGTAATTTGATTCACTATGAATACATTTTTGTTTGCTTTACTCCCTTTATTACGCCTTGTGTCGTTTCCTCACTCCAATCTTCAGCGCCCCTCTCTCTGTGGCTTTCACCTTCTCTCATTCTGGACCATCACTCAGCCTTAAGGGCAGCCTGTGATGGATACCGGCCTTCGTGTCATGTCTGAGAGAGAGAACCTGAGACCTGAATGATAAGCATGGTCGATGAGTGTGTGTGTGCATGTGTGTGTGTGTGTGTGTGCCAGCATCTTGCAGCATGAGATTAGATGGATGGAACGACGAATGGATTGATGAGGGCACACAGCTTGGTTAGATGGGAAGATGAATTATATTTTACAGCATCATGTCAACAGACCATTTTGAAAGTGGATGAGATTATTGTGGATGCACATTCGTCCTTGGAAAGGTGGGAAAGAGTCCCACTATGACTACGACATGTAATTACAGTAGATCAATTAACCAAATCTAAATATTGATTTTGTCTGTATCCATATTAGTCTTATCGATGTTGATGCTGTCCTATACTGTCTACACATTGTCAAATGCATCTTTGCAGACTGTTGCTTGCTGGAAAGCTAATGCTCGTGGACCTCCATGCGAAGGGAAAACCCCTCAATAACTCTCTTAATGTCTAAATTAATATCAATTTATTTGAAATAGCTTTCTTTTTTTTCCCTAATGTCCAGAAATATTTCAGTACTTATGACTCATTGATTAGAATGGATTACTTCATCTTGGTTTTTATTTCCTCTTGTCCTTGCAGGCTGAACCCAAAGAGTCGTAGCAGCATACCAACCAGGTATGAAAAATGCATCTTTAATTTAATGTCCAGAATTGTATGCATATGTAAATGACTCTTTATTTACATCTGTATAATAAAGTCAATGCGATAAAATGCACATTGTTTCCTGAATGTGTCCATCAGTGCAACGTCTCCCAGCCCCACCTCACCTCGCTCTCCCTCCTGGCCGATGTTCTCAGCCCCGTCAAGTCCTCAGCCGACGTCCTCCGCCTCCAGTGACTCATCCCCTGTTAGGTGAGGCCACATTGTTTGTGTAATGATTTAATCATAGCCTGCCACTAATCACAGTGAAGCATGAGAAGACTGTAGTTTCACTGGGAAACTCGGCCGTAAAGGTGTGCGACTGTGCACAGGTGATGCCATGAAGAGAGCAAAGGAGAAAAATAGTGTATTAGTCTTATGTACAAGAAGTTTGAATTCAAGTGTGTATCAAGTGCTTTTCAGTAAATGATTCGAGTGCTTTTACTAATGTGCTAATATTCCATTATTTGCTTAAGTAGCTCTTCAACATTCATAATTCCAGATGTCTCGACTATTGAATTACATGAAGAAGAGCAAAAAAGAAAAAAAAAACTCTTTACCGAAAAGTCTTCTTGCTGTGAATGCAAGGAGCGATCAGTGGACATGACCTCTGACCTTTCCAATGAAAGGAGGGGATTTCAAAGCGAATGTAGCATCTTGGATCAGTGATGCACTCTCAATTATTTATTACACAGGTCAGGCAGCAGTCATTTAAGTAGCAGTCATTTTCTATTTAAATTGGAATGAAAATGCACCTCAGTTGGATGCAGTTGCTCAACTCAGTTTGGCAGACGAGCAGTGTCTGTCACTACATTACAGTGCTTCAAGTTTCAAGTGTCCTTGCCACTTCCTTGCCACTGCTTGGCACCTTCAAAACCCGAGCCCTCTTCTTCAACCACTACCCTCTCCATGGCCAGATTCTGCAGCGGACCTGATTCTGTATTAGCTACAGGAATATAGATGCCAGTTTTAAATTTGAAATATGTGGCTATTAGGTGTGCAATGAAAAGGCAAACACTAAAGCCTGAAATCCACAACAGTCCCAAACAATCACTTCTGTCAAGTTTGACTCATGCTAGAAAACATCCTTTATCATTTGTAGCCACTTGGTACTTATATAACAGTTCATATAAAGTAACGACCTGATGGTTATTTGTGTAACTTAAGGTGTTACTTGGGCCGAGTTTGATGTGTCTAAATGAAGCATTGTTTCAAAGAGAAGCTATTTTTTCATTCCTTGAATGAGCCCAGAACCTGCTGCCTCACTCTCTCTCTCTTATTGTCTCCAGTATTGTGGGCAGGAAGGCTCGAGCGCTGTACGCCTGCAAGGCAGAGCACGACTCCGAGCTGTCCTTCATCGCCGGGACCATCTTTGAGAACGGTGAGTCAGGCTCTGAACTAGCCAGCAGAAAGGAAAAAGGAAAGAATGTGGGTTGATGCTTGTCTCGAAACAAACAATTACTGTCAAAAGGGAACGTCTGCCTTGGGAGTTTGCTGGACTTAATTTAGCCTTAGTGTTGGATTTCATCCCTGGGGAAGGAAATTTGTTTAAATTTATCCGAGTAGTTGAGGGATTTTGCCCAAAAAGGCTAAGGGAAAGGCTTTTAACACCATATTCCCTTGACTATCATTTTTATGAGGAAATTAAATGGTTCCCCGTCATTTCTCTCCAAAAGTTTTTCCTTTAGTAAGGTCTGGTGTTCATGTTGGAGGAACGAGGAGTGTGCACTGGAGTTGTACAAAGAAGCTTCTTAGTTGACTCCTTGCAGTAAATGAGTGCCTGAATCCATAGGGTTATATATTATTCCATTTGCTGAGTGCTCTTTTATCCAGCACCTGGCTTTAAAATAATCTTGGATGTGCACTTGCTCGTATTGCACACTTCTCCAGAGAATATTAAAGACTGCCAAGCAGACTGGAGTGTAACAGGCGCAGTCAAATGCAATGCATTGCTTTTGCACGCAGCCAAGAACTTAATATCTTTCAGATCTGAGGAGCTTTGTTTTGTTCAAAAACAAGTATAGACTGTATATGAATGTAACTCTACACATGCACGCAAAGGATGACACAGGAAAGTATTGAAAATATTATTTCTGTTTTTCAGTGGCTTCCTTTCTTTCTGTTGCTTTTTTCTTTCTTTTCCATCTCCCTTTTGCATAGGAATCTCAGAGTCCTCTCCAGCCTAATTTCAGTCTCTCCAACCCCAAGTTTCCAAAACTTATAAATCATTTTTATCTCCCCAGTTTTCTTTGGCAAAGCTTTCCTCATGAAGACCAGATTTGCACAAATTTAAAGATAATGAAACTACTTATACAGCACTTAATGCCGAGTAAAACGGTGTAGTTAATCATGGTATGTTGTAAATCCCTGTAGGTAAGCAAACAAACACGCTCAGGATTGGTGGTGAGTCACTTTTTGGTACTGCCAGTTGACATTTGGTCCCTCGGACCCCCAGACCCTAAATAGAGTTAGCTGCTCTTAGACCATTGCAGGTTATGTAACGCGGAGCTGTGTCATCGGAGCCTTTTGGGTCAAAATGTGACCTTGGGGACATGTAATCCCTCCAGTGGTATCTCAACAGCCTGGTGCACTCATGGCTGGCCAAGGAGAGAGCATCCCAGCTGTCCCCACACAGCTCATGCTGCAGCCTCATAATGCCTTTTTAGCAATCACAAGAATTCAATGTATGAATGTGTTAATCTTAACTGTTATACAGAATATAAAGTGATTCATACTTTATCGCACAAAGTGAATTCAAAGGAGGTAGTTGCTTCTTTTACTTGTTTAAATGGGGCAGATTCATGAGGATCAAGGACAGACAAAAACTTCTCTTCACATTCGGTTGGTCTTTGATGTGACTCTGTGGTGTGATGGTCTGCAGCATTTCTGAGTTAGATTGCCTTTTAGGACAAAATGTGGTGAGCACTCAGTTTATTTCTGCACCAAGGTTCCTTTTAACTTCCTGTGTTTTAGCTGTATCATGCCAGAGATTCTGTTCTTTAGTAGATCTCTGACCAGATCATCGCAGTTTACTGCAGGCCACGGGAAACTGCAGTGCAACTAATTCAATGACTTTGCTTCCTCAAATTTCTTGTGTTATTGTAGTTCATACATCAAGTCAAGTTTCAGCTTCAGTTTTCTTATAATTACAATTTACACCTGACATATGTTTACATCTTCCTGCCTCACAGTAGATCAACAGAAAATGGAGGAATATTGCAGCAACAGAGAAATAATTAGGGATTTTTCTGGCATAAATTGCATTAAACAATAAACAATAATGGAAATATGGACTTTTTTCTCTGCAACAACTGAGTTTCATTTTAAAAACTTCTTTGCACAAATTAGTAATTTATATTCTCAAACTACTCGATTCTTCCTCTCAAATTAGTGAACACAAATTTATATTATTTAACGTTTTGAAATCAAAACACTGCCGCAAGCACTGATTAATAGTTTTTTTATATGAACAGTGAGTCAACAAATGGCTACGTGTAATGTGGAAGAGGTTGCTCTGCAGTTCCCCTCGGCTCAATTCATAGTGCTTCATAGTGTCTTTCAGCTTATTGTTTTGGTTTTACGGTTCCCAGCTTTACTGTTGTGAGTCAGTCTCACAAAGTTAATGGTGAGAATAGCCAGATATTTCACTCAGGGGTTGACGGAGACCAAAACAGAGCTTAAAGAAGAGTGACTATTTTATTTTGTCAAGTGGCCAGAGACACGACTCCAAATCAAGGCTAGTGTTGCTCTATGTCTGCTGGATGTATGAATACCGTGTGTTTACAGCTTCTTTTACCTCAAGTGGCCAAAAAAAACAGTACCGGTTTAAGGAATGTCAATGATCGCATAACATTGTTTAACTGGCAAAATCTGAAGTATACCCACGTGTCTCTTTTGAAAATCAAACCATAAGTGTTTTAAAGTGGCTCATTTAGATTGAACCGTCCATGGCCCAACACTTTTCTCTCTTTATTGGCACTGCATTAAACATTGAGCGTAGCACAACAAAAGAAGGAGTGTTGAGAGGACAAGGACAAATGGATTGAATGTGATTACCAAACGATTTTAATATGATGGAATTAATTCAGTAGAGCCGTCAAGAACAAAACCGCAGCTGCTTTTAATAATATAGAACCGTAATCAGTTAATGTTCGGTTTGACAACTTTTACCAAAATATCTTGTCAGTGGTTTGATTCTTCTTACCTTCGTTTATAGTTGAGAATCCATCCTCATCTGGAGCTGATATCTCAGATTTCATACTCACTCATTAGCAGCTGTTGGTGTGTGATGCCGCTGCCAGAGATGTCCGCTCAAAATATTTACATATGAAACACTTAGATAATGAGGAACATGTGAAATTGTTAACTGTTCTCATCTGTTTCTGTGTCTGTCTCTTCCTCTCGTTCCTCTTTCTCTCCCACACAATCTGCACATGTGCTTGTGTACATGTGTTTGTCCACATGTGTAGGTGTCACATATTTATGGATCATTTTCCCTTCTCGTTGAGATTTTTAAACAAAAATCTTTTCTTTCTTTCTCTCTCTCTCCCTCTCCAGTTCATGCCTCCAGGGAGCCGGGTTGGCTGGAAGGGACTCTGGACGGTCGGACAGGACTGATACCAGAAAACTATGTGGAGTTTTTATAGTCCAGAGTTGAAAAGAAGAATCGAACTGGACGATACTGGACTGGAGTTGACCAAAAACTGGACTGTAGAGGACTAGATTTGACTGCACAAGACTAAACAGACTCTATTAGATCATATACTATACTAGACTGGAGCATTGTTGGTTAAGCCCCTCTTGTCTTGACTAGACTGGGAGTTGAAACTGGACCAAGCAGAACCATATCGAATGGATATGAAGCAGGAGAGAGCAGACTGTCAGGGGGACCCATTAATTGCACTGGAAAAAAAAAAGTCCCACTGTGGTTCTGGCTGTTATGGGATTAGTGTGGGTGACTTCCCAAGTCCTGGTGAAGATGATGTGGTAATGAACCTAGAATGTGTGTGTGTGTGTGTGCGTGAGACAGATAAATCACTTGTATAAATGAGTTGATATTTCTGAGCTGTGAGATTTTCAGCCCCTTGCTTTATGACTTTGAACTGCACTGCCACTGCTTCACTATCTCCTCTTTTTAGCCAGAAACAGAGAGATCTTCCTGTGGAGATAATGGAGACTTTGACAGGGAACCTAAAACAAAGCAAGTGGCCTTTAACTTTGGACTTGCTAGTTCACCTCCTCACTGTGCGCTGTTTGAACGATGGCCAGTCGCGTCGGGGGGACTGGAGCTTTGAAAGCCGATTTGAAAACGATTGGGTTTTTGTTGCACAGCTGTAAATGTGTTTGCGAGCGCTTGCTGCGGCGGTCCGGTAATTCCCCAGGACAAGACTCGACCTGGCTAATGTTGCAGAGCTCCAGTTCAGCGGCAGGAGCCCCAGGGCAGATCAGCACAGGATGAGGTTGCCTTGAAAACAGTTCGCCAAAAGGTCAGTGTTGGGTTTATCCTTATTTATAATGCCTCTCCCTGCAGAGCCCTCACAAAAAATGTGAAAAATTTCAAACAAGCTCCACAAGTAGATCAGCGGTTTACAGAGCAGTGTAGGAGTAACAACTGATTCCCGCTGGTTAAAACAAGCCCAGCTGTGAGGCCTCGCTCTGCTTCCCCAGCTCTTTTTTGATTGTTCGAAATAATTGGATCCAGTATCGAATGTAGTGTTGAGTGTTGAGTCACCATTTCAATCCATTCTGGGAATATTCTCGTCAACCAGGATTTTTCACAGATCATTGATATTCCATGATTGATCACACAGTATGTATTTATTTGAAGCCTGTCCTCGTTTTAACCATCATGTGGGATCAATCAGTCGCTTTACTGTAGATGCTTTAATCTTCAACAGCAGGGAGGGAGCAAAACAACCGAAGTCATTTCAAAATCAAACATGACACTGAGTCATTTTGCGTCATGACCCATCACATAAGATAAGAGATAAGATAAACCTTTATTCGTCCCACAGTGGGGAAATTTGCACATGGGTCTTTTTCTGTTTTTACGTGGGATCACGAACACAATGCTAATAATATAATCTGAAGAGGACGGACATTTAGATTTGGAGCTTACAGCCAAATGTGGTTTTCAGAGAAGCTCAAACATTTGAAGGAAAAAGAAGTCTGTTCAGATATGTATATGAAAGCTGGTATGCTTTGGGGCTCCGACGAATGTCCTCAGTTCATGAGTCAAAGTTTTTGCTTGAACCACTTTGTGAACATCTGTATCAGCTTTTCTGAAAAGTGTTTTTGTTGAACTTTTTTCTTTTAGGACAGAATATTGAAATGACATTTTTAGCATTTTAAATCAAATGGGAGAGTACAAAAAAAAAAAAAAAAAACTTAAATGTGAAATGAGACTACTTTGTTCATACCTGAACTTCTTATTTATGAGAGTTTCTTAAAAGGCGCATTCCTGAACTGTATTCATTTTGAGGTGTTTTATCGACATTGTAAATAAATACACAGCATTTGATAAGGTATAATTTTTTTAAGTATGAAATTTTATATTTTGTATTTTTAGCCTACTAACTTAATTCCTTAATTCCATCTTTGTTGCCCAGATTTTTGTATCATTTAAGTCTTTCTACAGCCTTAAATATTCTTCCAGATGTTTTGGTGAATTGACAAGATTGTGCAGAATTAAAGATAAGTGTTCAACAGCTGCAGTTGGGGTCTTGGATTTCTCTTTTGGATTAAGTGCCTGGCCTGAATATTTATTCTGGCTGTGTTGATACATGTTGCAGTGCTTCCTTTGTAGTTTCATGTGACTGTAGTGTTAAAGAACTTATGGTATCTTCTACAGCAGTGAAGTTTTGGACCAAATGAAGTCATTTCAGTGGAATCGCAGCAAAAAATTCATTCGCTCGTAGCTGCAAGTTAAATTTGTACAGTTTGGTTCAACTTTGAACTTTGACACACTGATCAATAGATCAATTGCAAACTGCCTTAATAGCTGACCTGTGTTATCAAACTATTATATTAGCTATGCTGTGCAACCTTCAGATTGAAATCAATATTTGTTACAGTCGTGGTTCCCCTGTAAGTAGAACTTATAGTTGCCTATATTTGTTGATCTGCACAGGTTGATGTTAAACTGATCAAAATTTTGGATCCAATTGTGCCAAAAACTGCTAATATGAACATGCAGATGGGTAGAAATCAGCTTAAATTATCTGCTTTTAAAAGAATAGATTTGACATTTTGCAAAATACCCTTATTTGCCTTCTTGCTGACAGTAAGATGAGAAGGTCAATACCAGATTTATCTCTGTAAGCAGTGGAAAAAAGCGAGCCTGGCTGTGATCAAAGTTCAAAAATACACATACTAATACCTGTGAAAGTTCACAAATTAACATGTTGTAACTTGGAGTTTTAGATGGTTTAACTATTTATAGGCAAACATCAGTTTTTTTTTTATCTGCTCTGGTCTCCTCTGTGTAGCATCTGTTATGACAACAAGACTGTGGGAAGTCAGTTCGCTCAGCTGTTTGCCAAGAAATAGTTCCAACAGCTTATTCCACGTAAGACCACAATTTTTATGTTTTTGCTCGTGCACAGATTAAAAAGATGACATGAAGCCTGTTTAGTGAGCTTTACAAGCATTATTAAGTGTAGTTTTGACCTTTGGACAAAGCCAGTCTAGCTGTTTCCCCCTGCTTCCACTCTTTAAGAATAGCTGCCTGCCAACTCGAGCTCCATACGTAATACGATCCTCTCATTGGATGCTCAGCAAGAAAGTGAATAAGCATATTTCCCAAAATGTTAGACTAGTCCTTAAAATGGTGAATTTTGCACTTGTAATTACCAACACTTCGACATCATTTTCATGTTCTGAGAGACAGAATAAAACCACTGGAGCTGAGCGTTGAAAAACAGGAAACTTTATTGTGTAAGATGTCTGAACTAAAGAGAAATCAGTTCTTCTGAATTTCCACTTTGAACCAGCGATGATGGGAACATCATCCAAGTTGTTACCAACACGATGCCAAATCCAATGTCAAAGAACAACACAGATAACTTAATTCAACATTTAATCAAATAGGTGAAAATATCGACACTGACTACAGAGGAGGTGAAATACAGAAGTAAAACAAACTATTGGTTTTTTTTTTTTAAACAAACATTTTGTATTTTTTGTTTGTTTTTACATTGGATTACATTTACATAACTGAAATACGAACAAAACAGACTTCAATGAAAGCCATAGCCATATGTACCAGTGAAACATGATCTGCCCTTAATCTTTAAAGATAATATTTGCATGTATTTTATACAAAATAGACTTTATCAACCAGTATGAGGGTAGTGCAATTCTGTCAGGCTCTGGTAGATTTACTTTCACGTGGAGATTCAACTTTTTTTTTCTTTTTTTTTTTTTTCTTTTCATATTCGTTTTCTATTTTAAGGTGACCAGTAAATCCTCACAGCAATGTACACGGGATCCAAAGCCTGGACCTTTACAAAAGATACCTTTCAAATAAAATAAGAAGTACTAGAAGTTGGATAATAAGTGCTACTTAAAATGTAACTGCTTGAATACTTCTGTTTGTTAAATCTTTTTTTTTTTTCTCCTCTGCTTTGGTCACTCTTATATAACGCAAAAACCCTCCAGTTCCAGCTCCTTCCATCCCTCCCTCCCTCCCTCCCTCGTTTCCTTATAACTTTAAAACACAGTGAGCATTCATGTAGACTTTCCCATTGACTTGTAGAATTTACATTTACTTCACAAGACAAACATGTTTAACACTTCCTAACGTATTCAACACGTCTACCTTTATCAAACACAAACCAACAAACAGAAAAATATTTACTTTCTTAACTCGTTCAATGTACAAAAAGGATCGGCTAAAATTATTCATATCAAAGAGGATCAAGCTGACGTATTCAAAATCGCAGAAAATATTCTTTTTTTTTTTTCTTTTTTACAATAGATCAATCTCCAAAAGCATTGATATTTGTTAAGGGTTTATCTATTTCCTGATTTGAAATCTTATTTCTATGGCTCTCTGTCTCCCTTTCGCAAGGCCTTTAGTCAAACATGTAGTTGAAAGGTAAGAGAAAAATGTATAGGAGTATAGAGGTTATGTCCATGTAAAAATATTTTGTAATAATAGACACTGTTTACATTGATATGTCGGCGCTGCTATATACACCTATGGCCATTTAGAAATGAGCAGGGATATGGTTACATCTACACGTTAAAGCTGGTTTTCTGAAGCACCACCACCTGGAAACAACTGTAATACTGTATGCAAGAGTTACCCAAACAAATAGACAGTTTAGTCAAATCTTCCCCAGAATAATCAACAGAGACGTGAGCGGCATTAAGCCCATGTTCTTTACAGCGTGAGGCCACGAGACCGAGTTAGCGTCTGAAGCTGAAAGCCTGCACTGTACATGAAACAACCGTGCTGTGAGCGACCATCTTTTGGCAGAATGGCTGATTAAAAACATGATGGCTCTTATTGAATAGTGGCTTGTATGCCGGCTGTGCTGTTAGCTATAAGTAACACACAAAATGACCAGTCTCTATGACAACCCTACATGGTCTGTTAACTGCTACTCAGAATTATGCGCCGCGGAGGGGAGGGACGAGTACCATTCAGAGAAAGCAGCTAAAAGTCTGTACAGTCGACATTTTAGGCAGAGAGGCCTGGCGGTTACAAGAAACACTGAGGAAAATGGAAAATAGATCCGTGTCTAAAGGAAGGGCGGTGGGGGGTTGCGCTTCCAGTAGAAGCCAATGTACAACTGCGCTGTTAATGTATTTCGCTTTGGCCATCACGTAAGCTGGTACGAACATGTTTTCACATTACAAATGTACCAAATTGCTGACCACCACCTGTTTGACAGAAGTAGATATTACTGCTTACTTTGCAATTTCAAAAATACAATATTTTGTGCATCTCAAACGGAAATAAAAGAGAAAAAAAGTCTATCATACACTTACTTGGATGGTAACAATCAGTACGTTTAAGCTGGTGTAGGCGTGACACAGAACTAAGAGCTTTCTCATAAATGAGCGTCTTTCAAGCAAAAGTTACAAAAATCACATAATGTCGAATCCCAAGCCGAACACATCTCCAGGAAAAGACATATATAAAACTGGTTATTACATTTGGCACTAGTGGAACACATCCAAGTGATGTAGTCACCCATAGCCTGAGCTTTGATTCACAAATTATTTGGACCAAACTGCATCTTCTTCCAAAAATATTTCAACTTTCGAGATGAAAGCCTGCGCTGAGGACAGAGGTTCCATCGATTATGGGTGTCTCTATTTTATACATCTCATATACAAAACAAATATACAGTATATGTAAATATATTTACCTTTTCAGCCACGTTGAGCTCGACGACTTAATAATACCCTCAGTTTCTGTCTGTGCAAATACCTTTTGAGATGAAACTGATTAAAGGGAATATTTCACATAAAATTAATATATTCTAAGCCAATACTTTTGTCATAAATAATATTCTTTTCTGTTTACCTACCAGGAGTACTACATGGTGAAGTTAATTCAGTTCAAATACAGTTAAAGATGGAGACTCGTAAGCAGCTTGATAATTGTGTAGCACATACTGCCTTACTTTATTTCGAAGTCCAACCAGTCTAGTACTCCTGTTAGGTTACAACACACATCAGGATTTCTTCCCGCTCCTGTTTGATCTCGCTGTGATTTCTGAGGTGAGTCTGGCCAGGTAAGTCACTCCCACATGGAACGCCATGAAACCGCATTTGAAAATAAAGTTGTATGAAACCATTTACTAAACTAGGACCTCAGTGTGAATGCTGCTGGCAATGAAAGGACGGACTTCAAGCCAGGTTTGCTTGAATCATTATGGCTATTTACTAACATACAGACACCTTGGATGTTTTTTTTTTTTTTTTTTTTTTTTTTTTCAAAGGCAATTTAGTCCTAAAAGCCCCATTTGTGAGGCTGTATCTGAATAAACTGCAAAGGTCTGTAAACAAGTTTCACTCCCATTAACAACTCTGATTATTCCAAGATCTAAACCTGAATCATCTGTATGCCTTATTTAAATTACAGTGGTGTCCATTTAGCAGAAAGCTTCTCACAAGCTTGTTAGAGAGAGAGTATCTGGATGTGCATTTGAAATTATATTTGCTGACATAACCTGTGTTCTGTAATTTTCTAACATTGTGTGATACTGATTGGGAGATCCAGTATATTCATCAAATATACTTAATGTGACAAAAAAGAGACACGTGAAATGTGTTTTGGGGCTTTTAACAACATTCTTTGATACTTTTCCTGTCTTTTCTATGTGATTCTCAAACTTTTTAAGACCTAAAAATGAAGATCTTAATATTTCACACTGCTCTACACATTTCTCATCTGTACCATAGGCTGTTTTCCTTACGAGCACATCTGGGGATCAGAACAGAGAAAGCTGCCCACATTGAAAATACCAAAATGGCGGCTTGGAAAGAAAACAGAAATTGCCAGCATGGAAAATCTAAAACTGAAAAAATATGTGGAAGGATGTCAAGGTTAGATTCTTATGCAAAAAAAAAAGCCAACAGGATGGTTAGAGAGGATGGCTATGAAGAGCTTTAAAGCTAAAAGGCACTGTTTTTCCCTTCTCAGATACATTATGTGTAAACATTTTGCTGAGTGAATGTGTGTCTGCGTATACTTTGTATGTTTCTGTGTGTAAGCGTGCGGTCAGAAATGCATGACTGCATAAAATAAATGAATATTCCTCCAGCTGTTTTTTTTTTTTTTCTTCTTCTTCTATTGGTCAGGTATATAAATCTGATTCTTATCATTTCTGAAACGATAACTGATTCACAGCTGAAAACAGTTCGATGTCCTTGGGTCCAGAAGAAAAAAAAGTTCTCTCGTGACAGAGTATGTTTCTAATTTTTCTGTGTTTTGGTTTTACCCCGTCATCACTGACAGTCCTTGGGAAACCACAACAAGTGAACGCTCACTACATTCTCTGCACGGTGGAGCTGGCGAGGGCGAGCAGAGACGAGCCGGGCAGGTGAGCGGAGGAACAGCGGGCCTGAACTTGGGGCGAGCTTCAACAGGCTGTCGATCCGGTGAGTCGGACTGCATGTTAGGCGTCAAGTCGGGGGGAGGAAAAGGTGTTTCTAGGTGTTGGCTTGTCAGTGAAAACAGCAATAAAACACTGGAGGCAGGAAAGCGTAAGAGGCAAGCGGCCACCAAAAGAAACAGCATTAGAAACCTGAGGACAGGGCCGTGGACGGAGGAGGGGATGAGAAAAAACATAGGATTGCCCAAAATGCATCCTGCCCACGAGACATTCAGAGCCGACGTATTTCCCCTGGAGGACAAATTCTTCTTGGTTAGCCAACAGGAAGGGCTACAGGTCGGTGGGTGGGTGTCCTACCATAGTTGGGCCAAACCTGGGGCCGGATTAGGAGGCGAGAGGCCACAGGTATTGTGCTCCGAGATTAGGCCGAATGGTTAAGGCCTGCAGGGGAGTGGCAGAATTCCTAGAGGGGGCCCGGGAAAACCGAGGAATCGAATCAAGAGCGAGGCAGGACAAGCAAAGGCTTAGGGCTCAGGGCGAAAGCTTGGGGCCCCGGAGAGGTACACGGGCAGGGCAGAATTTTAAGGCATTGCTTCACAGTTTAAGGCAGTCATTTCTGATGAAACAGCAGAGGCTTGACGCTCCCATCTTTGAATTTTGGTATCTGGTTGGTGATGATCTCTGCCAGCATCTCCGGGAATTCCACACTGAGGGTTTTATTCACAAAGGTGTAGAAACAGATCTGGAGAAGACCCTCGACCATCTGGAGCACACACAGGCAGATTAGTGAGAATCTATTAGATGTTAAAAACTTTTTTTTTTTTGTAATTTAATTTTATCTTTACTTATATGGTGCTTTACAGAGAGTGAGAAGTACAGTAGGTAGTGTCTGCAACAGATTCGAGTGAAACACAAAGTACTTCTGTGTGCACTTGTGGATCTGTGAGTGCATTCTTCAGGGTTTTATCAGCATGTCGCAGGGAACTCAGCAGAACTCCCATTTATTAATGCTCTTGAACCTCAAGATATGAAAGAAAAAGCCTGGCTGGTATGAAAAAAGACATAAAGGGAAGCAATGGTACGCTTGTAAAATGCTGTAGACCTGTCTGCTTTTCAATCTATAATATAAATCCTATATAGAGATATGGTGGATAAATGTAAAGCATGCAGTATATATTGTGTGTGTGTGTGTGTGTGTGTGTGTTTCTCTAACCTCCTGCATTGAGTCCAGTAGCTTAGTTAGCTGGTAGAAGCGCTGCCAGTTCTGACTAGCGTTCTCCTCTCTCTTGACGATGGCTTTTCCCAGCTCCTTGATGTACGTCATCCTGATCTCGTCAAACACCGCCTGGCTCTTCAGGCCGTCTTTCGGTACTGCACACAAACACCAACGCAAACATCGAGAGACACATCAGCGTGGGTTAGATGGCAATGGCGAGACTGGTGACTCATAAAATAGAATTGGAAAAAAAGAAAAATGTTGTTAATGAGTGGCACAGAGTTAATTTGATTTTTTTTTATTTGTAGTTAGGGGCCCTTACATCATCAGCGGACTGGTAACATCAAATGGAGTTTAAAATCCTATCAGGATGTTGTTCTTATACGAGCTTGGCATTTAAAACTGAGGCACACAACTTTAAAGAACTTCAGATAAATCCACATTAGACCAAGAAGACAACTTTATGTATGTGTATATGAGATGAATTTTGATCGTCTATGAATCCACCATGTTGGTGAGGAGATAACAGTGGTCTTGTATACTATTTATCTTTCTGTCAAATCCATCAGTAATGTTGCTATTTGTCTGTTCTTTCCCTGTTCTCTGCTGCAACAACCAGCACAGGGCATTAAAACCTCATTAAAACCTACTGTGCGGGACCCCAACAAGGACCCTTAGGAGATGCTGGATAAACACACACAGATGCATGCATGCAACTCCTAACCAGAAGGCTGAGGGCAGTGGAAAAAATATGCAAAACTGAAAGTAGCATCAATAGCTTCTGTGCAGTGTGTTTCCTCATTGGTGTGGTCTGAGAATCTAAGAGGAGCAGCAAACGTTTGGACACACACCTCATAAAAATCAAAAACTCCTTTTTAACTGTGCAGGCTTTTTTAACTGTGCTGACCGCTGCTAAAAAGATAAAAAAAAAACCCAGCTGAAATACATCAATATGCAGTTGTCATCACGACCGCGTCAACACATCGCAGACTCCTTGTCAGTCTGGTGCCTGGCGCTGGGCCCAGGCAAAGCCACAGTAACTGGCCTAGAGATTATGCAAAGCCACAGAGGGCAGCATCGGGGTGAAATACTGTCCGATTTACATAATCAGATAAATGGGAGATACCGCGGTGCAAGTGCTCTCTGGCCTCTTCATTATGCATGTACAGGTTTGGCTGCGAGACAGTTTTTAAGAGTAAAAACAGCTTGCCTTTCCTGCTCTCTGGATTATTTAGTATGAAATAACTGAATGTGTTATTTTTATTTAACAGAGCTTTGGGTGTTAGTAGAAAATTCGTAGCTACTATGACCCAATTTAGCGTTTTTAAAATGATGATATTGTGGTGCAGATGTGAACTCTGCTGAAAGATAAGTCTGCTTTTTAACAGGTACGTTATACAGTAAATCAAATTGTCCCATAGGTGAGGTCAATTTTCACTCATGAGAAACGATTAAAACAGCTCAAACCGGTTGTCTTGACCTGATAGTATATCCACCCCTGAGGGGAACAGATGGAAATAGCTCTCAGGTACGAAAACGCAACCAAGGCTGAGTATGGAAATGTCATTTCCTCTGCATAACGAGCGAATTGCCTCTAAAGTGCATCCTTCCCCTGCCATTCACAGGGAGCGAGGAGGAAGGAAGAAGTCTCTCCTCCTCAGCAAAGAGAAATTTACATAGTCGGGAAAACGTTTCATTTAGTAATACTTTTATCATGCTGCATAGTGTTTTTCTGGAGATTTGAATAATGATAATTGCATAGCTTGACTGGTAGCCTGCTGCTTTTATAAGTATGTCTATTATTTTACCTTGGAAGGAAAAGAAAGTGAAGGCTGCTGAATATTTTTTTCCTATCCTCTAATGACCACTAATTTGTACATTTTGAAGTAAGTCAAGCAGATCTCTGCCAACAAATCAAAATGCATTCAGAATAAATTTTGAATATGAGAATAGATCTCAGCTGAATCCAATTTTCCGTCGGCAAAATTGAAATGATCAAAATTGGAGGGGGAAAGGGTTTTTGCTGTAATGAGGTTTTTCATTATGCAGGCAGTTTGTGATTGTGGTGATTACATGCCAAGCCAAACAAGCAAGTTGCATTTTATCCTCTGAGATAAGAAACAGAAAGTTGGACTCATTTAACTCTTAGTGGACCTCACTGTGTCTTTTATAATTTTCAAACAAACTTTGGAGGCAAATCTGTAGCTGCAAGTTGAAGAAACAAACGTTCCTGTTGTGGGGAGAAAAAAAAAAGAGCTGAGATTAAGTACCTGAGGGACTCTTGAAGATCTTTTCACCTGAGACAGTGACTACAGAAGATGAACAGACTGTACTTTGACAGAAAAACGTTTTTCAGGAAAGCTTAGAAAACTAGACCGAGTAATAAGGTTGTTACAAAAGGCCCCTGAAGAAAATGTCACCTTTTGACATTCTCGCAGTGTTACAGATCATCAATCTGTGAGGGAATAAAGTGTTGTTACCCACCTTTTCACAAATTGCCTTTAGATGACCTCCAGAAAAGACTCGTCTCGTTATATAATTTGACAGTAACAGCAAAAGGGTGAGAATTTGCGCTGCAATCTGGTCTGTGGAGTTTTATTTTGTATCGACACGTCTGCCTCTTATGAAAAGAAATGTCGCCTTGTGTGATCTTTAATTTTCAACAAGGAGAGTGTTGAAAGAACTTTTCGCTTTGACAGGTGAAACATGGGCATAATGAGACACCATCAAACTTAACAATGGACCCATGACTTCATGCAAGTGTTTGAAATATTTAAAGATGCCTTCCATAATCCCAATGTAAACAAAAGGAAAGCCCCACTGAGTGTAGCACTGGAACTGAGGTTAACACTATTAAAAATGTGCCAAAACAAGTAATTTTCATCAGCAGCACAGTTTTAAATATTCTAAGGAGGAATAATCAAACAGTGAGCTGTTAGATGAAGCGCTGCAGGCCACACTTGCCAAATCAACCAGGACCGAATCCATAACGATTATAATGTTAGTTAAGTAAAATATCTCCAGGTTCTGGGAGTATAGTCATAGCTCTTTAAAAGCTATATGGGTTCATCAACTGTTTCTTTTCTGAGACAATGCTTGGAAATGCATGTTTGTATTGCTTTACTGAATTACTTGCAAAGCTAAAATAGTCACACGGCAGTTCAGATGTGTGGCCTTGTGCATGGTCGAGTGCATCTCATTTGCAGTTGAATGATACAGCAAAGAAGTTTCATTTCATACATACATATTAGTTACTAGTGCTTTGCAGCCATCTATACTGTACATCTGCCAACTCCAAATGTTCCCTGGTTTTCAGATGCTCAGTGCCTCATGGATCCAGTAAAATAACTCAATCACATATTCATTCATTCATTCATGTACAGCTATTCCATCCTGTCGGCCTGCACATATGAGCTACAGAAATGTCTGCAGCTGGCACACAGAAACAGCCATATTCACTCATCCATCCTCATCAATATTGCACAGCCATGAGTAGAAATTAGTATTTACAATGCAGTTTGTCCCCATTCCACTCAATATACTACCCTGCTGTGACAAATTGAGCCTCCCTCACATTGCAATGAAAAGGCTGCGGCTGTGTAACATAGCTGATACAATGAAAAGGGATTTTTTTTCAATTCTCTTTTAATCCCAGAATAATTGCAGTCCCTGAGGTTCAAAAAACACTGCTGTGATGTTTCAAAGAGAAGCGCATCCCATTACCTGTGCTGAGCAGTAACAGGACCTTCATGCACAGGTACTCGTCGTAGGACACCTGCAGTCTGACAAACTCATTGCAGATCTTCAGCATCTGCTCGCACTGGTCGGTCATGAAGGGCAACTTCATGCGCTCTCTGAAAGGGGGAGACGGCAGAGAAGATGGGAAAGAGATGTGAGAGGTGAAGAACGGGTGGGGACAGGAGAGGGAGAAACAGAGGAAGGGAAGAGAGACATACAGATTAGACTTAAAGCTCTTTCACTCATCCTGTTATTCAATTCTCAATAAACAGGCCCTGCGGGGAAGCGCCTGCAACCGTCCAGGAGAAAACCGGACTGTGAAATCAGTCCTGATGGATTTTCACACCTCACTTCCACTAACACACAGCCCACATTTACTTTCTACCTCTGAAATCAATACAGCACATTCTCCAGACGCAGTATGCAGCCTTGGGTTTGGAGCTGTATATTCATACTGACCAACTGCAGAGCTACTGGCCATGACTTCTTCACCTTTCATATCTATTTTTACCCCTCTCTGAGTTTACGTGTCCATTGGGAGCAACACTTCACAGCTCGGGCCTCACTTTCTATGTATTTCCTATGAAGAGGATGAGCTGTTTGCGGGTCGTCGGTGGCGAGAGCTCAGCGTTTGTTGCACTTTGCAACTCTGTAAAGTGAAAAACATTTACACTTTGGCCAGAAGAACACAGCACTTAAACAAGTCGGTGGTTATCTGAAAACAAGAGACCAGAATGTCCACCAAGTGTTCAGCAAACCGATCAAGATATGTGTCAATAGCACAAAGTACTGAAAATTATTTTTGAAATTCTTGGTCAGACTCTTGTTTTTGAGTTCTTTGAACAAATATTTCTTGATTTAAAGGATAGTTCTGCAAAATTTTTGCTATGTTTTATTCAGGCTTTTGTGGGAAATTGTAAATGGACTGCACAATTTTTTTGAGTTGGTGCTGAACTCGGTTAAAGGATTAGGTGATCAAATGTAATTATCCAGCACATTTTATCTTCCAATGTAGACACAAAACTCCAAATTTAAAACTCCAAAATGGTAGCTTTTTTAACAGCTGGTGGAACAGAGGCTGTGATGGGAAACAATCAGCAAAATCCCACTAAGGTGTGAGGAGGTTTGATGGGTTAACATCAAAGATAATGGACAAAATGGAACAATAGTGTTTTACCTCCCTAAGTATTTCAAATCTGACCATCAAAGGCTAGAAACAGTGTTATGGGAACAGGCAAGCTCACGGGAGCTTTTCCTCTTATCCTGTTTCCTCGAGGGACAACACAGACTGTGGTAAGCACAGACTTGTAAGTACAATCAATTTCTGCAGCCAGCGATTCCTTAAGTAACGTGACTTTGTAATTAACACACTGCAGTCGGACCTGAGACGTCTCTCTGTGGCTTCAAGATAGTTATTTACTGTCTGCTACGGTTCAGGATGCAAATTGAATGATGTACTCTCTTCTGTCTGCGTGAGGAATGCGTGTATTACAAAACATGATTGGTTCTTTCCTATAAATATTTATCTCAGTAAATTACTACTAATACTCTAATAATTATTAAGACATGTCATTTCATTCCTGCAACACAAGCCAACAGTTTGGGATTGAGTATCCGTGGATAGTTGCTCCACTTAAAGGTGGTTGATATTTTGATTTTATCCCAAAAAAAAAGCCTAAACAAAACAAAATGTCATCATGCGGGATTTTGGTTTTGGTCATATTGTGAATCTTGATCTGTATTATTGTTGCTGTTGCTTAATCTTAAAGGAATTGTTCAATATTTTGGAAATGCTTCTTCTCACCTTTTTTTTTGAGAGTTAGATAAAAATATCAATTAAATCAGGAGGTGGTTAGCTTAGCTTAGCATAAAGACTGGAAGCAGGGGGAAACCGTTAGCTGGCTCTGTCTTAAGTCGACAAGAAATAGTTAATGCAACCCATGCAGCTCCTCGTGAAAGCCACAGATTATTTTAATCAAATGGGATACAACATGTTAATTTATGAGCTTTAAAGGTGCTTTAGGAATATTTTTAAACTTTTGCCAGCTTCCAGTTTTAATGCTAAGATGGCAAATTAGACTATTTCCAAAAATGCCTAACTATCCTTTTACAGCATTGTGTAGAGTTAGATAGGTGCGTTAGGCCTGGGATCATTTCAACCACATTTTCAGGACTTTTTTTTTTTTTTTTTTTTTTTTGCCAGTTTGTCATTTTTAATATTCAGTCTATGGTAACTCCTGTTGGCCTGTGGCGGCGCTGAGTGCCATGTGCTTCCTCTAATAAACATGGTGTCACCAGCTGCTTCTTTTCACCTGATTTAACAGACTGAAACGTTCAAATTTCCAATATATCATAAATAGACGGGGTGAGCGTGTAAGCCAAGTGAGACTGACACTCATACAAAAACAACATCGGGTGGCAAAATGTGCAGAAGAAAGTCCTGCAGAAATATCCAACAGCTGTTACGTACTTGTTGATGACGAGATCAGGGGCGAAGCAGAGCATGCTACCATTACACTGCTCGTATGACCTCCAGCCGAGACTGAAGGACATGAGGAAGAGCCAGGAGCACTGCAGCAATGTCATCTGGTCATCCAGGTGCAGGTTGCGGAAGCCTTGGAAAGTCAGAGAAAGTTGGTGAGAAAGACACAAACGAATTAAATTCTAACGACATGACGTTAAACAAAGGGATTATTATATTTGAGCATTCAGTTGTTCTTCAAACACTGTTGGACAACAGAGTAATCATTATTATTCTGTGCTGTCTGCGATTTTCAAAAACCATTGCAGCTTGGAAAATAATGATTTACTAGAGTGACTGTGTTCCTGCCTGTGATACAATCTAGCCATTCTGTCTGTAACACAGCAAAGAGACAGAGAAACACTGGACGAAAGAAAAAGCTCAATACATCATTAAAACACAATTACCACAACAGCGCGCACAAAACAAAATAGGTCTAGTTAAGTCAATGTTCAAATTGGAATTCAATTGCAGCTCAGTCATTTCCACTCTGTCAAAACTAGAAGAGTGGAACTGCACATGAAAAGTCCTTTCACATTACATTTGTTTTAAACCGTGGCTTTGTTATGTAAGAACTTTTCCTCGCCATCACCTTGGCAGACAGCCAGCTGGGAACAATGCACACACAACAAGATTGGAGCCAGATTTCTCCCTCATCATACTGTCACACACACAGACGTGTGACCGTTACGGTTTCGCTGAGAGGTTTTCTCGGGGAAATCTGATCTTAAATCTTCGGTGTGGCCAATAGCAACAATTAGAGTGAGAAGAGAAAATCTCCAAGCGAATACTTGAAGCGATTATCAAGTCATGTGCCTTCTTTCTCATGATTAGGAACGAGCATGGGCGGTTAGAATTCTTTGTGTTTCCATTTTTGTTTTTGTGGAAATGAAACCGGGCAGCCTTCAAACCCAGCAATTACATTTTTTTTCTATATGTTTATAACACGAATGCAAGTTATTTTAGACAACAGTAAAATGTATGTATATCGCTTTATGAATTGAATCCCAAAGCGGAGTCGCTGCATTTGCTCTATGATGATGTTGACTTGCTCCTCTCCTGAAAGCAAGTCACATCTTGACACTGCAAGGTGAAATAATCCAGAGACCGAAACAATAATCCTTTTTTTGGCAAAACTATTACACTCGAATAAGTCAAGATGACACTGACAATAATTGCAGTGATTTGAGCAGGAGGGGAAATTTCCGCTCGCTGTAGGAACATTTGCTTTATAGAGATAATGATTTCGGCAGGTTGTAGGAACATCATCTTCATGCACATTCAAAAAGATATTAACCTTGGTCATGAACTGATCAAAATCTAACTACTTTGGAGAGGCTGGGTTTCTTAAGTGAATTGTTCTTTCATAGGCCACCATTACTCTCCTCTTCTGACTGTAATTACAGATTTAGCCATGCTGGAGGTCACACTTTTTACTACATGTTTTCTGAATATCTGTTATTCTTTGGCCCCAGTGAACAAGAGAAGTCATTTAAAAAAAAATCTGTCTTTTTGGATAGTTTTCAGTGAGAGACATTGAGATTTCCAGAATGGCCACCAGTGCACCAATTAAGATAACTATCTGGCTACCAGCCTAACCATGATTAAATCAGCTAAACGACCAACTTCAGCTCCACAATGGCTCCTTCTTTGCTTCTCATTAACTGCATGATTCCACTTGATCAGCTAAATCTGACGATGGTAATGTCGTAACACCTGCTCTAACCACTCGAACAAACACTTACATTATGAATTATGTTAACTTCTGTTGCATTCGCATTATTTTACAAGTTAATTTGCAGCTTCTTATGTTCTTAATTTTCCTGAGGAACGTTAAAAACACTGACAAACAGATGCTTGGTTAACTGGAAGGCAAAAGTGAAAGCTTTGTCATCGTCCAGTCAAACTGAAAATTACTAGTTTATTCCAAAGTCGCGGTGTAAGTTCCTTGACAAGCTACATCTATTAAAAGTAACAAATGACTTCATTTTCCATCAGTGACTTGGCCCACTTCACCACACATTAGTCTCAATTGCAAGCTGGAAATACTGCCAGTGACACACTTTGCTTGAGCGGCGGTATGCATTCAAACCAAAAGCAAAGGCGACGCATGGTCCGGAGCTTTTTGTTACCTGGCAGTGATTTGGCCCACTTGACTGCAGAGATGACCTGCTGCCCCCCGAGCCTGTTGAGAGTGGTCATGAGCCGCGACGAGGTGTCGGGCAGCGTGCTGTCGTAGCCCGAGTAGATGATCTCTGGCTCGATGGCCTTGAGCACAGACAGCATGGTGGGCACGAGTTGGGGCATGCACCTGGGGATGACTGGAATGGGCATGCTGCTGATAGGCTCCGATGATCCAGGAGGCCGCTGCACCTTCATCTTGATCAGCTTCTTGTTTTTCCTCGCTGAGGGATGGGGTGGGATAAAGGAGCAGAAAAGGAGGGAAGAAGACATAAAACAGGGAGCCAGTGAGTAATTTATGATTTTACAGACAACCAACAGTACCCACAGATCAAAGCAGCAAAATGTTTGTTCAAGATTAATAGATAATACTTTGGTCAACACAAGAATGAGACGATCAGCCCAGCAGGCAACAGAAGATAAGACCCGACCAAAACTAACAGGGGAACAAATTCTTTTTTTTCATTATGAATTAATCTGACATGGCTTTTCTCGATCAATCATTTAATCATTTGGTGATTTGATAGTGAAAAAAGTTCACCATTCCCAGAACTTTCCCATTGGAATAAACATCCCTAAATAAAGAAACAAATAGTTAGTGTGAATAATGCACCATTACGTCAATGTACAATCAAGAATCGTCACTAAACATCAACCAAACTCCACAAAAAAGATGAACACTGGTGTGGGAATGAAAGCAGCCAGATGTGTGGAATATACAAGCAAAACTCACACAATTTAACACACTTTGCTAAAATTGTAATTTCCAGTTGGTTTAACAATCTCTCAACTTATTTTGCACTATCCACCCTATGTTACTCCATAAGTATGGATTTTATCACATTTAATAATTAAATGTATGTATCTGAAATATGTTAAGAAATATATTTTTGATCATAGTTCTTTGGGGATTAAGATTCATTACAATATTAAAAGCGGGGAAAAACATTCTCTGACCGCGAACACGACCACCTCACTTCACCTCACTACTTTTTACATCCTGATTGATGCCCTTAGATTTTTTTACCTGGTTAAAAAAACAAACAAAATCGAAACAAAATCTAACAAGCAATTGAAAAAATTGAGTTAATTACTAAACAGCTAATTAATTTAAAAATCAAAAAATGAGAGACGACAAAAACAATTTTTTTTTTTTTGCACACTATATGTAGATTACCTGGGCATGGTTTTGACATTTTCTCCCACGAAATGTGCAACACATGTCAGGGGTTGAGAGGTTACCATGAAAAAAACATGTTTTTTCCTCCTGTCTAGCTTTTTTAATTTCCTCTCCTGGCGTTTCCATGGCAACTAAGAGCCTTTCTGGTGGGAGTCTGTCTGCCGATGTGGTGACGTTCATCAAATCCCTCTCTCCGTCTCTAGCTCTCTGTATGCGAAACTACTTTCACCTCTGTCTGACAAACACCGGACTGTTTACAGGTAATCTCACTCAACCCTGATTTCTACAAACTACCGATGGCAATTTCATGCCCTAAAGGGAGCATCAGCTGGAATAACACAACGTTCGAGCACTTAAGCAGTTGTTGTGCTCCACCTGTTGCTTCCTGCATCCATCTTCCAAAACCTCGACACAGCTTAATTGTCGCACCGCGTCCTAAACGTTTATCCCTTGAAGCAGAATCAGGTGAAAGATCATCAGGTGATCCAAGGCTGTGGACTTGACTTGGATTATGCTCTGATTGATGTGTGTGAGGAGGTGGCCCTTTCTCATTCAGCCTGGCCTACATACCAGCACACGTGTACAGAGCAGCACATTCATAGACAATGGCGCACACACACGCACATGTTCACAGATGAGTGACTAACACCGGCTGATCCACTCTGCAGCCTTGTTTAGAACAAAATGTCCGGGAGGACTTCAAATTTTCATTGATTCCTCTAACCGATTGATCATTTAAAAATTGTTCATTGTGGAATATATGTGCTCAAATTCCAGGCTTTCCTCAAGAAGACACATTTTCCACACAGCTTGGCACATGGCTGAGCTCTGGCACTGTACTAGACCAGAGGACATTTCTTCACTTTCAATGTCTTTTATGGTCTTATTCTGATCTTCCCCACAAGTCCACACACCTCCAAACCAACAAAACCGAAAGACTCAAGAGGGATTTTCAAAGCCTGCAGGTGATCTGTTTTCATCTCTGTCACAAACTTGAAAAGCAAAACATTGTCTTTTAACCAAAAGTGAAAGTCACATCTCTCGGAGTAACAGCATCCCTATGAGAGGTAACGGGTAGGAATAAAACTAAGTTAAAAGCCGAAAGGCAGAGAGGCCTTTTTAGATACAACAGACTGACAATATACTGAGTAAAAAGATATAAGAGACACGATGTTTCAGTGATGTACACAGTGTGAATGTCACACAGATAGATAGATAGATAGACAGATAGACAGATAGATAGATAGATAGAAAGAAATACTTATTTGTCCCAAACTGGGAAATTCTTGTTATCTAATAATTCTTGTTAATCCATGTTATAGATTGATATATTCCTCATAGTTAGGAAGCTACAATTACAAATAATTAAAATTGACTTAAAATAATCAGCATTGCAGTAATAGAAGTATACTTAGTACATATAGTATAATTATGTACAATTCAGTATACTTTACAAGTGTTGAGCTACAAGCGTGAAACTGTATGTAACTGTACTTCTTGTGAGAATTTTCTCATAATTGAAATAAGAGGTGTGTGGACATCATGTCTGAACTAATGTGACATGCACATTTTCCAGGAACAGGAAATGGTGGCTTAAGTAAAAACCACACTGGAGGTTGTAGTGGAAAGAGTGGGTAACACGCAGTGAAGGGGAATTTCAACGAGCTACAACTTGAAGACAAAGTGAAATAAAAAAATTCTAATCTTGGGTGGGTTGTGATGCTTAAAAAAATGAATTCAGCATTTTACAGCTGCTACTTTTCCAGTGATGTGTGTGGGGAAAAATGCTTTTTGGGTGATGACATGATGATGAGGAAGTTGCAATACCCCGAGTGGGTACTATGCAAAAACTGATTCACAGCCCAGCTACGTTCCTTTGGGCTTGAGCGAACCCCACCTGTCAAATAAAACCAGGCTCGACTGTTAGTTTGTGGGTTGCAGTAGTTAACCAAGCAGTATTATAGTAGGCGGTGTGAGCTTAGAAGTCAGCTGGGAAAGACGTCTAATTTGTCATTTACTCATCCTCAACTCCTCATCTCACGATGTGGGTGAGAAAGGTGTGGGTGGAGGCAACTTTCCACCATCCACCCCAGCTGCTGTCTCACTGTGGTTTTAAAGTCAGTTGTAATGAGGCCTGATTTAAAGATAGGTCAGACTTGTTTACCTTCCAAGTTCATTCCGGCTTGGAGACATTTCCTGAAGCGGCAGGCTGGACAGTTCTTCCTCCGGATCTTATCAATGATGCAGTCATTCCTCCCTGCACACAGGTAGTTGTGCTGGCCTGCACAGAGGAAGAAGAAGAGGAAAGAAGGGAGACATATTAGCTAGCTAAGAAGGTTTGAGAAGGATTAACCTGAGCAGTATGTATTATGACCACACTGACCACCTGCTGATTCTACAGTAAGCCTGACATCCCTCTGCTGTCGACAGCTTCGCTTCCTCAAGCCTGCACTTGGAACACATGGCTCTTTCAGCCCAACGACTACACATGGTCCACATTCATATTGTGGCACATGAACCAGAGTCTACATGCATTTGTTTGCAGATGATGACAGCTAACTCTTGCATCTGCGTATGAAAGTCGTACGTGATTAGAACGTGGGAAAATAAACCGAGCACAGCAAGACGGTTCTTCCTCCCACAGTCCAAAGACACGCAGGTTAATTGATGACTCTAATTTGCCAGTAGGTGTGATTGGTTGTTTGTCTCTATGTGTCAGCTCTGTGATGAACAGGGTGTATAATGTCAGCTGGGATCGGCCCCAGCCTCCCTGCAACCCTCCAAAGGACAAGCGGTTATAGAGAATGGAAAATAAACCAGGGATAATTAGATGATGATAATTAGATCATTAGATTAATTTGATAAAGAGGCAACAACAGATATTTGACCAGAGGGAAGAAATTTTAGGAGAAATGAGGCTTGACTGTGTAAAATACTGGGATATTAAAGGCTGAAGCTTCAAGACATCTGACTAAAAGACCAAAACCTCAAATGCATCGCTCAGTGATTTCCAACTTCCCTACCCTTTCAGCTGTTGCTCCAGCACACTGGTTCCTAGTCGTTTCACTGTGTTATTTCTGGATAATACTTTTGTGCTTTCTTTTACATTTGTCATCTCTGTACTGATACCAGGCTGTGGTGCTGTAGTGGCGGCTGTCTGGGCCACAGCGCAACAGTGTCTTTCAGCACGTACAGAGCTTGAGGAGGAGGAATCTTCGCATCAACACAGTTCAGACATAATGAGTCCAATAGCCAGAATTAATAAGAGGACGTCCCATAACATGCCATGGTTATCTTTTTAAGTTTCACTATGACAGCCATTCTATGAAATCCGACTGTCATCATTAACTAGAATCATCCCTTGATGTGCTAGATGAGTCACTAAGCCAACAAAGAACTTTACATCTGCTACTGAGGTCGTGTCACTGTGGAAAACAGACCATAGGCAGTGATTTACTTAGAGACTCATGACTAAACGTTATCATTCTTGCTGGTTTTGCCACATCCTTCAGCTACTGCTAACAGGACGTCAGTAGAAATGGAAATGTATTTCAGTGATGGAAGGTATAAGAGATTTCCATGTCGTTCAAACATGATTTTACTTCACTGCATCAAAGCTGCCTCTGATATCAAACCATCCACAGGTCTTACAGCTCCATATTCCTGTCGAGTATTAACGTATTATTTTCAGTTATTGAATTCCTGAAAAGCTGGTCCAACAAACAAATGAAAGCTCACTGAAGATGCTATGCAAAAGTGCTTAAAAAGAGATTGACTCGTCCCTCAATTGTTACTCAATGGCAGGGGATCTGAGCTGCCTCTAACCTAAGGCTGAATTATTTTCAACTTTCAGAGACCAGAGTTCAAAAGCACGTCTATTAAAGAGCATATGTCGCTTCTTGATTGCTGGAAGACCAAATTATAGGATGTGCCCTCATAACCAATTACTGCAGATTTTGAAAGGTAAGGTGAAAGGCCTGCTCGTTAGTCACTTGGGTAAAATGACATCACTCATCATAGAGCAGATCCACACGGCTGTTACACAGTGAGGAGTGACAGAAGCAGAGGAGACAATAAATAACCGCATGGAAACTCTGCGTCTTTACATGTTCTTGAAACTTTACACTATATCCTAAACCGATGCAGATGAGATCATCCCACTGGATGATGTAATAAATATTTCACTTGTTCGGCCTCTGCCAATCTCCAGTAATCCTTCATTTTTTGTTCACACACAATGAGAAGTTTCTGTATAACCACAAAAATATATCACAGGCTAAAACAAGACCATACAAAGCCAATAGTGCCTTGACAAAATGCCCTTTGGGACCATAAACATTACTACTGATCTTTGAACTATCATGTGTTTGATGCAGCTTTTTGAACTGAAGGGCATTCAATAATACTGCTGGCGCCATATAATGAAATGTCAAAATAATACTGTATAGTTGGTAATTTGTTTCCCTGTATCACGGCATCCCAGAGGCACACGGACGTAATAGCAGCACATGCTAGGCTATATATTAAAATGATAGCCCTAGTAAAAAAAAAAAAAAAAAAAAAGAGAACTGTCTTTGTATTCAGGAAAGTCTTAAACCTTATGATGATTCCACACCAGTTTTGAACACTGTGTTCAGCTATGTGTCTACCAATAAATTCCATAAAGCTGTCTTGTGATCCTGAGCTATTTCATGACCAAGCAGCGCAATAATCGAACCAGCACATCACAATTTGGCCGGCCATGTATTCAAGACTGGCATTCCTAACAGTTAGACGCTGCGTCAACGAAAACTAGGATGGAAAATATTTGCCGACCAACTCTGTGATGGAAATGAGTCGAGAACTTCAAAACTCTCACAGAACGTAATATAATTTACATCAACTATAAATACTTTTCTTTCTACAAATAATGTCAGCTCACACGTTCATGGACTTAAACACACAGTATGTAATTTCTGCTGTGAGGAGTCTCTCAATCCAAACATTAACAAAATTACAGACTTTTCTACGTTGGAACATTGTTGGAAAGATTTAGGATAATCTAAATACACAAGTCAACAAAATATGTAACAGTACTGCATTCAAATTTTTAAAAACCTAGACCTATGCTATATATTTTGTTGAATGCCTTTAATCCATCTATAGTCCCACTGACACTGAACAGCTGGATCAAAACATGAAAACTGACAGACAACATGGGCTGTGGATGTAGATGCAACATTACTTTTAGTCGGGTTTCTTTTATGTTTGCTACATGTAGGGATGACTGTAGAATTAATGTAGACTATAAAAAGGATTATTTCTGCTTAATCAATGTTACCCAAGAATCTCATGTAAAGCTAAATTCTGTATTTTAGTGAATATTCTAAAACCGGTACATTATTATTAAGAAAACATCTTTCCAAGTGTGTATTTATGTTTGAACAAGCACTGTTCATATTTGACAGGCTCCATACATTGGATAGTACAGACCTCTGTATCACTGGCCTGTGTCATTACCTTCATTACAATGAGCCCATTCATATTCAATTCCCTTTATCATGCATTGCTTTCCATTATTTCGCCCTCCTCCTGTACGTTTACTAGCGAACGGACACTGAGCCTAATACAGAAACCTAAATGCAAGCACTATGAGCACCAGCAAACAGTGAATCTGGGACATCAAGCAAATGATTAGCTCAGCTTAATGATGTTTCAGACCAGCAGTGCCCTACATCGATGGTGGCTGAAGCCAAATACATTCTGTAATCAAGAGGGATCAAACGGGTGTCAATATGTGACCTTTGATATGGTAGAGTAAAACTAAAGTAAGTTCATAGTACGGACTAATGTAAATGTTACTTAACGCCTAATTTAAGTGCACAATAACTTCGGTTTATATTTAAATTAGTGGCAAACGTGATGTGTCTCTAGACATTTGCCAAAAATCACAGGAAAGACTCACCTTTGAAAATTACAAATAATCGTGTTCCACATAGACTGGAAATTAATCTGCAGGGTTGCTGGTGTGATGACAAGATAGCAGCCCGGGGGCTGCCAGTTGCAGCCATCACTGATATCACAGGAAGTCATTGCAAACAATGGCGTAAACAGCCATCTGTGGTGTCAAAAGTGCCAGCTGAATCCCACTGATATCCTCTCTCCCTTATACTGCCCTGATCTGCTAACAAGGGTCTGGCACTGGTGGGTGAACCCTCTGGCTGGGTTTGTAGCTACCATTAGCATGTAATGTGTTGAACTGTACAAGGAACTCACAGCAAGGAGGTCCAGAGTTTGAACCAGCTCCTTTCAGTACAGCAATAATCACTAGTTAATCTGACAGTCTGCAAATTATATAACGAAGCAATTCCATAACCACCAGCAAATGTTTGGTATTTTTGATTAATTAACCAAAACAATTAAATTAATTAAATCTGATAATGTGAAAATCATATTAAAATTGTAATATAAACAAAAATAAAAGTCTGTATATGCTTTCCTTTGAGATCTAATTCATACAATAACTCCCAGGTTCTATCATTGCAAACAATCCAAGCACTTTTTCCCCCAACTGAATTTTTTCCAGCCATGCAGCACTAAAAAAACAAAACAGCTTTCCAATTTTAGAAATTTATTTTTGCCTGAAGGCTACCACAAAACCACCATTTCAAGATCCTATTAAAGTTTAGGAACCAAAAATAATGTTAGATTACAGTTGATGCAGTTAAAAAAAAAAGCAATTGTGCAGAGACAGGGCAAGTGATAATATTGATTTCTATCTACCTCCCAGCAAAACCTAATATTTATAATCTTATACTCAGGAGTGCTCTCTTATTTATTTAAGATATCTCTGTTATTTGAGAGTGTTGAAGGCTTCTAGTGAGAAATGAAACTCAACACTCAAATGCACGTTTATTCATCACTCCCAACAAATCGGCAATTCAGCAACTCAAGTCATGAAAATGTTCTGAAAACTATGGCCTGGAATCTTTGGGTTTCTTTATGTGAATGTGGGTCTCACTCATTGCGCAAACACATTATAAACTTGCTTATCATGTGCTGTCCAGTGAAAACTGTGTAAACCAAAATTTCGAAATGAGGCAATTTTGAAATTTTCACATAAACTAAAGGAACCTTGATGGGTCGATAAAACTACTTTTTTAAGCGATGTAAACCATTTAAATCTAAAAATCCATAGCCACAAAGCTAAAAAGCATAAAGTATAAAAAGCTGACGTTCTGGAGATGCATGGGTTTCACAGGACAATGATATGTTACTATAGACGACAATTCACATTTGAAGTTGAGATATATTGAAATCATTGATGATTTTAAGAGCAGAAACCTGGACATGGCCTAAACACAGTTATCAGCAGAAACAGTGAAACACACAAAGTAAATAAAACACATGAACAGCACAAGGAGACAAAAAAAAAAAAATATTGAGAGGTGATTTTTGATATCAAATATCTGGAAGTTAATGTGGGTCAAGTGCAAAAGAATAGGCCTAATTAGAGACAGGGTGAAATTGCATTTATTGGATCTACCACCTGTGTCGAGGTGGATCAATCCTAGAAGAAAGTGAAGAGCACAAAATCACTCACAGGCCATTTTGCGCTGACTTGAATTACCAAGTCAGAACATTTGCATGCATTAACAGATAGCTGGCAGAAGAGGCTATGCATGTGTCTAGGCAGATTGGTCATATTTCAGTGCTGAAGGAATACAGGCACATGGGCAAATCAGAGGTGATAGTATTGCCATCATAATCATCATCATATTTATAATTATTATTTTTGTTATTATTAAAAGTGTGTTTATTTACCATCTGTGTTTTGTCGTGCTCTCCATCCTTCATCATAGAGACAACGACCGGAGAATAGAGAGGGGGGAGAAAAACAAAAATAACAGATATAACTTTCTCAGTGCTACTGTAGGCAGCTCTTTCAAAATAAAACTCACACTTCACTTTGAGTGCTCGGCATTTACTCCAGCACCGCAGAGTAAAAAAGCTAGATAGCAGTCAATAATCATACAACTCAACAAATTTAACCGTAGCTCAAATCAAGTGTTCATATTTATGATTTGACAATTTATCTGTATTACTGTTTTCACACGTTTCCTAAAGGAACAGTAGCCTCAAAGAAATGTTTGACTGTGTGCAGGAGATTAAAAAATGTCTTCAATGTTTCCTTAATCAACCAGCCATGTTCTAGTCCTGAGCTGTTGCAGAAGTCATTGCATCACCATTCAGAGTAATGATCTCCCTGCAGTAAGTTTGGACACTTGTTCACACTTGGCTATGTTCAGACTGCAAGTGGATCAAACACAATTTTTTTTTGCTCAGATCAGTTTTTTCATGACAGTGTGAACAGCACAAATGACATGGAATCTGACCTTTACAGTTCTGATTTGGGCCACTTTCATATGTGGCTCTAAATCAGATAGACAAGACTCTTGTGGAGAGGCGCTGACAGATGAGGTTAAAAGTCGTCCTTGACATCCTTGAAATTTTGAATGAAATTGTTTCTGTGAAGCCATTCACACAATCCCACCTCTCCTGGCTCTGACTCCACATCCACACACACACGCCTCTGTACAGAAGTAGCAGCTATTGCTCCACAAAAAGTCATAATTACAATTTGGCACGTTCTCCTCATCCTCATTATCGTCTCGTGAATTTGCACATCAACTTATAAATGAAACTGTTAACGTCAGAGGCCTTCAGTGGTTATTGTTGTTTTGATGCAGGTCAGTTCAGGATCGTGACCTGTTCACAATGGCCACAAAAAAATACAGCCAAAAAAAAAAAAATCGATCTGAGCAATAAATCCAAATTGAGCACTTCCGACTCGCAGTGTGAATGTAGCCTAACTGTATTATTTCACCAGCAACATTAGTGAGATATAAAGGAAAGTGACAGACAGAGAAAGTGAACATAGGAGCAAAATAAAAGAAAAAGACAAGTTTTGCTAAGTGAGACATGGAAACAAGAGATTAGTGTTGGCCATTTCTGTGCATTCAGTGTTGGGTCAATAATAAGTACAGAGTGGCTTATTTATCGTTCATTCAGGCGTTACCTGTCCATTTTTGATGAATGCAATAATCAATTACCAGTAACATACTACTCAGAAGGCCTTTTCGAACTAATTACACATCTGTAGAGACAGATCTACACAGAGAGGGAGTGAAAGAGAGGCAGAGAGAAGCAGAAGGAGATGGAATGCATGGCAGAAAGCCTTTCACACAAATTACTTTCTGTTTGTCATGTGCATTCCTGCCCCTCCCATCTCAAGATTGTGTCAAGGCAATTAGTGCTCAAACTGTTTGCCTGTGAGACAAGACCTGAATACTGTATTAGAAGGTATCAAATGTTCATAAAGCGAAGCAGAAGAATACAAGCTCATTATAACACCAGCCCTCTAAAAGGCAACGCCGTGTTAATCAGAAAGGTATCATGGTGGTAATATTTTTGGAGTATGTTTTTTTTTTCCGACTTTTCGCTGTTGCTCACAATTGCTTGTTAGTCATCTCTGCTTTGACACAGGACAGGCAGGAAAGGCAGGAGAAGAGGAGGCGGTGACATGCAAGGTCAGGACTAAGACTCAAACCCACAAAAATGCAAGTGTGTGACAAAAGCACAACAAGAACCCTACGATTTCACTCCGACCACGGATTTTGAGAAATAATTCAATAAAGAAACAGCGGAGATGTTTCACTGTTGTGCAACAGCTTCGAGAGCTGATCTTATGTAAGTCAAATGAACGAGAATCTTTGGGACAAAATGTACAAAGTTAATAGATGCTAACCACAGCTATTAGGTGCACATGTACAACGTTGTGGCTGAGTAATATAGAATGCACGGACATGAATATGCAAATCTGATTATGGCCTGGTGTAAATGTGGCCACAATTTATCAGTTCAAAATGATAAAGAGGTAAATGAAAACGCTACTGTTTTTTATTTTCCCTGACAGAAATGTGTGTAAATTACATCATTCAAATCTAAAATGTGTTTTTGGAGCTTATATCACGTCTGAACGAGTGAGTGCCTGCAGGTAAGGCAGACGCGTGAGACCAACCTTCGACGGCCCTTTTGAAGAACACCTTGCAGCTGCCGCAGGTGACGACCCCGTAGTGGCATCCCGAGGCCTCGTCTGAACACACCAAACAGATCTTATGGGTCTGGCCGCTGGGCTTGGATTGGCCCGGCACTGCAGAGCTGGTGGCCTCTCCTGCTCTGGGTGAGGAGCTGAAATGCATAAAAGGAAAGAGAGAGAGAAGAATATGTTAAGACGAGTGAGCTGCATGTAAATATAAAGATGTTTGTGATAAATTCAAGGCAGGCTGCGGAGGGGTGGATTATGGGTATAGACAGTCTCAGCGGTGTGTTGTGCTGTTGCTACGAGACGTGAAAACCCTGTGGACACATCCGGTTGGCTGAGGGAAATATCTGAACTGAAAACAGATAAATGTTTCGATTGTGCAGCTGTTTCTCTGATGGATGGAGTCTTTTCCTACAGTAACGGTTAGAAATTGGATTAAAACAAGGGTTGAATGTTTGGCACAATGGTGGCGTTGCTTAAAGAATGAAACTATGTTGTACGTGAAGAAAAAAAATAAGGCAAATAGCTGGAGCACAACAGACATAGCAAAGATTGAGATAAGTCAGATGAAGCTCTCAGACTTAAATGTGATATAGTCGATGGTTTGTTAATGTTGATGAGCTCACTGATCGTTTTTTTTCCATTAATGCTTAATGTGTAAGCAAATAAGCCGAAGCCAATGAAGCCTATCGCTGGTGACGGCTCTTCTGTGCAGTAACTAAGCTCTAAATCTCACCCCGAGCCTCCAATTTTGTTAGGACGCACATTAAAGCCTCGTTTAAACCTCTTGAGAACGAACACACACACACACACACATATACACACACACACACAGTTGTCAATGCGGCCTATAATTAGACGCAAAGGAACAGAGACACCTGAACTGCAGCGTGAAGCTCGAGTCGGCAACAGCATCAATTTGTCAGATGTATCGCAGGCGAAGTTCCAGCATATACATTGAGAGTGTGCCAGGTTTAAGGGGCGTGTTGGAGCCAAACAGACTCCAGACTGGTGTTAGACTGACACTGCTGTGCAAACCATGACAAGAATTTGACCGCATTAGATGGGCTTAAATCTTTTCTTCCTTGTTTGTTTTGGCAGCACCCTAGCTGGAATGTATATGGGCATTATGTAACACAGTAGGCCTGCTAAGCTTGATAATGACTTTACATTCAGGCCCCTGGATATCTTAGCCTGCCTGTTTTATCTGCTTTCAAGCCACAGAGCTGTGTTTGACGAAGCAGCCGTGTTTGAAGACAGCAGCGAGGAGAGACTATAGCTGCAACTTGTTAAGAGTCGGTCTCACCCACCCGTCTCCCCAAACAAGCACGACCTAAATTCACAGTGGCCGGTGCGTCATGGTCATTGGAAAGACGACACTGGCTTATGCAAATTGGACTGTGACCAAGGGGGAGTAGAGGTGGCAGATCTTGGAAGAGGTCCAGCTAATAGAAATTTAGCCATAGCTTAACACCGAACTGGCCAAGATCATTCCAAACACATGCAGACAGGTTCAAATAGAGGCGGGATTCAGAAAGCGATGCCAGCTCAACTTTTGGCAGCCGTCTGAAAAGCATGCAATCACACTGTTTTGCAGATGGCGTAAGCAGAAGGGGAAGGGAGAGCAAGGAGCTTGTTCCCAGAGTCTGGAGGACCCTCGCAGTGATGACATTATCTGTCGAAAATGTGCAGCGTAGGGAAAACACAAAGTCCTTCTGGAACTAGATATATCTTCCCCCTAGGAGTCAACAATCAATGTCTTTTATCATTTATTGCCAGTTCATCAATTTTGATCAATTTTGCTGCAGTGACAATTAAGAGGATCGGCTCTGTGAACCTAAATAAAAATCTGATGAGAAATACATCAAGACAAAAGGTTTACTCAAACGAGAAATACATATCTCAACCACAGACCTAGAAGGATGCTTGACTCACACTTAGATGACTACGTATGGCTCATTCTGAAACTGAGCAAACCCACAACTTTAACTGTTTTTGACTCTCTGACAGAGGGAGAGTAATCAACCTCAACAAAACTGTGACCTATATCTAAAACCAAAATCCTATATACAAACCCAAACATGTCGCTTGTTGTCCTGTACATACTGTAAACTGTATGACAGAGGTAATGTAATGCAAAACAGAGTGCGTTACTAATAAAGTTTCCCATAAAAAGTGCAGGATTTCCCATAGTAATTACACTGCCTGACGCTTAAATGGACTAATTCAACTCAACCTTATCGTGACCTGTAAACACCACGGTTAGACTTTATCTGCAACACTAGCTCTCTGCAAATTTTGGCAGACGCTTTCTAATATGTACCGGCCTTAGCTTTGGATCGTCAGTCTGGCAGTAGTAGGGTATTAATAGAAATGGTCCTCCTTGAACCCCCGTTATGAGGAGTATGGTGTCCTCCTGCTATGCGCTCATCTTTCTGGCTCTCTCATTACTTGTCAACTTAAAGCGGCTATGGTTGGATTTGAGTGACGAGACTGTGAACACTAATTATCGGGCGAGTGCTTGACCTGTGATGGCAAGCTCAGCCACCTAAAAAAAAAAAAAGACAGACCTCCAGTGAAACGGGAGATCACATGACACCAAGTCAAGCAAGAAGCAAGTGTTTTAACAATGTGAGGTTTTTCTCATCTGAACTGCAAGACTAGATTTGCAGTATTTTAGGTTTCATGTGTCGACTTAATTATCAGTCAAATCTATTCCGTTCTATTCTAACATGACTTAAAATGTCAAATGACCACAGGGTGGTGTTTGAATTAAACATTTAGAAACCCCCTACTCCCGCTTTAACTCGCATGCTCCTCCCACCGCTGAGCCACAAACAAGTGTGGCTGTGAACCATGGAGCACAGAGTCAAGCCTCATTAGGGATGCCTCCATACCGGACCAGAGTGCAATAAACATGTGCACTTACTCACACACACAAACACACACACACACACACACACACACACACACACACAGAATATATGACTTGATGGTGATTAACACAAAGTCTGGTGCACGTGTGCAGAAAACAGAAGCGTCACAATCGCACCTGCACACCCAATACTTTCAGGACGGACTTGGGCAGAAGATTTGAATCAGCACATAAAAGCAGGTTGCAGTTCACTGCCCTTTGCCGCTCTCTCTCTCTCCGCCCACACTGCTCTGAGAGCGTGTGTGCAAACGTATGTGTCTGAGTGCGTTGCTGCACAGCACTGGTCGCTCAGGTCTTATAAAAAGCCAAATGCAACAGAAATCCGAGCAGGCTGGCCGGTGTTTACACTCCGAGGCGCGCTGCCAATCATTTCTCTCACTATTTTACTTCTACCTACAAACATCTCTTTCTGAGTGTGAACACATGCTAACAGTATGTGTCAATACTGAGAGATTGGAACACCTTGGCAACAAGATTCAAGAACAAAAACAATAATTGAAATCCTGCTTCAACAGACAGACAGAATGTGCCTGCAGGATTTTGTTAAGAATGCACAATCCTCTCTATCTCAACACAAACTGTATATTCAGAGAGTCTACAATCCTCAATGACTCAGTTAGGAATTAAACAGATGTACATTTTATTCCATTGTTGATGATCCAGTAATCAGGATGGTGATTTTCAATTAATCACACAAAACATCCCAACTGATTTAATACATCAGAATATTATCAAACCAGCGCAGCTACACAAGTCATAAATGCATTATACATGTTTTCTTAATGACATAAAGTTACATGATGAGGTGGTGGAAAAGACTGATCAGCACTAATGACAGGCCACAACAAACAAAGTGCCTGCAGCGACCGTGGAGGGAGGACTGAACTGGGCTGACCCGCTACGCCACGGGGGGATCGTATACCAGCGACTGCAGTGGGAACCGATGAGAGGATATTTTTTCCATTAGGATCAAAGCTTTTTTTGGGCTAATGTGTGGGAGCAGAAAGTATGAGAGGGTGGTTTCTTTCAGCAGAAGAGATGAACAGTATGAGCACAAGCTGATTGAGACTTGGTCAAACACATTATGGTGGACGTTTGAGGAAACTATGAATTAGTGTGGTTTCTAACTTTTATCAATACATAGATGTGAAAGGTGTTGTAGCTGTTCTTTTTGATGAAATAAACTTTTTTTTCTCTAATGTTTCTGGTTATTATTTGCAGCTCTTTTTCCATTTGAGAAAGCACCGAAAAAGCCTGAGTGGACAGAAATTGAAAAATGGGGTTTTTATTATATATTCCAAGCATATTCATCTTAGCTGAAGAGTTATGTTAAGTTTCTACAAAATATGTGTTTCCAGCTTTTTTATGGCAACCTTACACGTAGTGAACATCCTCCACGTTCTGCCTACTCTCTGATAGTGAGTGGGTCTCTGATCGGCCAGCTATTACTGGAGACTCATAGAGGAGGTGGTCTACATTGAAAAAGCAAAACATGATATAACGTATGTTTACCTGGTCTTCAAGCCCATCTTAGGAGTAAAGAAACTGTTTTTTATTTCTAGTCAGAGATTTTATTTATTGGACTGTGTGCTTATCCGATTCAGTTGGGATACAAAATGGCAACAAGCTGCAAATTACTACTGAATGAAATTAAATTATAATATGTTTTTCTGGTGTTGCTGTCATTATGAGCCTCATATCTTGATGGCATCACATATAAAAACAGAAGGGCTAAAATGTGAGGCTGCAACAACAAAACAATTACATTCATTATAAAATCAATCTTCTGATTATTATCTCAATCTGTAAATGCCTATCCCAGTTTCCCAGACTCCAAAGCTGTGTCTTCAAATTCCGTTTTTTTGTCAGATCAGCAGTTTGCAATGATAGAAAACACAAAAAACCTCCAGCAGCATTTTGGCTTGAAAAATGGCTAAAACAGTTCAATAATCAATTTATCAATTATCAAAGTAGTTGTTGATTGATTTACTGGTGATCAACTAATCAATCACTGACAAAACACTGTGGTAGATATGATACAAGTTCGAGTGTGCAAACAAATCTTTTATAGCACTATTATTATTATTATTATTATTATTATTATCATTACTATTATACGCATATAAAAGAATCAACACAAACAAAAAATAATGAATGCAGTATAATTATCTGTGCAGCCCTGTTGCATCTATTATCAACCCATTATGTAAAAAAAAAGAAAAAAAAGAAAAAAAATCTGTTCTCTGACTTTTTAATCTTTATTGTGTAATTTCACTGTTTTACTGTACTCTTCCCTTCCTGCCTTTCCCTACTCTCACTTCCTCTCTCACATCCGTCTCTCTCACCGACTCTCCCTCTCTCTCTCTCATTGCTCATTCCCCCTCTTCCTCTTCCCCTCACGCCGCCTCATCTGCCAAGGTTATATAATATTCGTATTACTGCTGCTGGGGCAGACGCCTCCCCCCTCCTCCCCTCCCCGGCCTCTCAGCCAATCGAGTGTCACTACTGGCTGAAGTATGGAGGAGGTCAGGCGAGTCATGGGATTATCCAACTCACCTACCCGGAGACAAGCGTACACAGCGTATGTGTGTGTTTTCTGTGTGTGTGTGTGTGTGTGTGTGTGTGTTGATTTGGTCTTTGAATTACTGAGTGGAGCCTTTGGTTGCTAGAGAGGAGCACAGTTATAAAGCTACCCTTGTTTCAGAAATCATCATGTGATTGTGTGATGGCTCCCTCTTTTCTTCTCTCTCTTTCTCCCGCTAAACTCCACTCAACCCACCCACCCACCCACCCCTCCTCACATCTGAGTGTCTGAATCCCCTGCACAGTGCTGTCACTCCAATCATCATTTCATTGCATTAGCCCTTTCTTCCACATAGCTCGAACAGTTTCAGTTCGATTCGCGCCACGTATTTTCTCCTGTGAGGTTCTGGCCTTACTCAAACGATCAAATTCTACGTTTATCTGACGACGACATTGTGGCCATGTGATTTATAATTGGTGCCTGTCAGAAGCACAGTAGAGAGGATGGATGGATGAGTCAAGAAATTAGACTTGGACATCTCCAACCAAGAGGCAGCACAGGTTTCTGTTAAACCAGGATCTTTCTTTATCTTTAACCAAGTAGTTTTTGAGCCTAAACATATTCAAAAATGTAGATCAGAAAGCAACTGACAAACAATGTCATGCTTGTCATGTTTATGTCTAGTTTTTAAGGACTCATTTATTAAGGCAATAAAAATGTGTCTATTCCATTTCGTTCAACAACATTCATGACAATTTCATCATCGACCGCCCAGATTCATTTAGAAATCAGATGTACATTGAGCCGTATAATCCAAACTATTCTGACATGAAGAGTGAAACCTTTTCTTCATCACAAACAGCAAATTGTCCGCCGGGTCTTTTCAAGCCGCTGTGTGATAAGCGAAGGCCAGAGTGAGCGAGGTGAGTCAGAGCGCAGGAGAAGTGAAAGCTCAAACAGGGAAAAACAAGTCTATAATTCAGCCAAGCACTTTGACTTCCTCTCACTCACAGAATGACAGTTGATGTCTGTGGCATCCCGCTATTGTTGTTTTTTTTTTCCCACATTCACTATTTCGTCTCTGGCTTATTTGTGCTCTAAAACACGCAGGCAGAGACGCTCATAAAGAATCATTAGCAAAGCAGACGCAGTGATGTCTCATTAACAGTAATTTCCACTGTGACTGGCAGTGAACTCTGGAACTTTTAATTCAGATTCTGACATAAATCAGTTAGCGCCGCCTGCTCTGCCGCCTTCTTTTCATCAGGCCTAAATGCAGTTTTCCTCTTTTGAACTGAGCTGGTGTGTAGATGCATCGTGTGTTCACAAAGCTATTCAACAACAGACGCAACAAAATGCAAAGGAGTGCACAGGAACAGGACAAACACAGCAAAAAACATTACAAATAAAGTTGAAATCGTGCAGCTGAGTTATGACTCTTTTCATTTCACTGCATCTATATTTGCTGTGACGCATATAAATAAACAACACAGAGACACGCAACCTGCTCTGGGGATCCAATATGTGCCCAGACGAGCAGCAGACGAGAGGAAAAGAATCTTCAAAATTGTGAGTGACCTGTCCTCAGGGCCACGCAATAATTCAATATCTCAGTTCATTTTCCTTCATGTGGAATCAGGTCACGCTGATCAGGGGATATTGTGGATATTGAGGATATTATGGTTCATGATTATGTCGTCAAAACGGATGATAACAAGTGTCCTGCATTTAAACAAGGTTATGAAACATGATAAGGAATATTTGAGGATGTAATGTTGTCGCGTTGTTTAATCAGACGGACGTCAGCAGGATTGTTTTGCAAGTGCGTTTGCTGAGGTTTATGATATGAAAATCATTACTGTGATATTGATTTTAGTCACACAGCATCGCCCGGTGTCTTTACACAACCTCAGTTATATACTTTAGTCCAAGGTGAGAGTGTGTGTGTGTGCTAGAAAAGAAGAGATCACAGTAAAGAGACAAATGAAAAGTGTGTTAACAGGACAAACAGCGAGACATCTTTCTGGAACTGTGATAATGTAATAATGAACAGACGAGAGCGGCCAAGCAGCTGAACGGGAGACACAACTTCTACTGTTCCTCTATGAGAAGGGTACGGTTTAGGCTAGATGAGGTCACATGTTAAATCCCTGGAGCGTAGCTATGCTGTATTGGAATGTGGAGCTTTACAGGAAATTGGGCCACATGGTGCAGACCACAGGGAGCAGAATGAAGGGCAATGGCACAGTCTCTCAAGTTTATACCTGTTTAACTCAATGTGAGTCCTGTTCTGCACCATGAGAGTGTGTTTATCATGAAGGACAGCAAAATACACTAGACTGTCTGTTTCTTGTAAACATGCTGTAGCTATTTCAAGCACTTGTGTGACGTTTTGACATTTGTTATGATTTATGGGTAGTATTTCTTTCACCAAAATCCCATCAATGCTGTTTATGTTTATTGTCATATTTCATGGTTCTTTTTCATGTACTTTTTCTTTATTTGTTCAGTACTCGCTGTCCTGTAGGAAATGAAATGAAACTTGTGATTTCGTGTGGTTGAGGGTAACACTGAACTGAATTTAAAGAAAAGAAATGACTGCGACTAGAACTGAAATGAATAGTCGCTTAATCAAACAGATGATCAACAAAAAATTTACTGGCAACTATTTTGATGATCAGTTAAATCGTGGAAGTCATTTTCTACGCAAACATGCCAGAAATTCTCTGGTTTCAGCTTCTCAAATGTGAATGTTTGGACACTGTGACATTGTGATGACGATTTTTTAGTGACATTTAACTATTATTGAGATATTAATAATATTTTATTTAATTAATAATTTAATAAAAACAGAAATGATCAAAAGCACTCGTGAAATAATCAAATGCCATAATAATGATGAATCCCTTATTCCCACTCAACAGCAACATCATTTAAAAACTGGTTTGTGTCCTGGCTGTAAACCTCCACTTGTCTACAACACTGAGGTTAAAATTAAGGCTCAACATAATCTGCAGTTGTCTGACTAATAACAGGGGGAGGGACTGTGCTGACCCACCCAGCTGCAAAGCCTAAGTGGGCGTGGACCGTTACCCACCACATGGAGGATGACTCTAACACTGCTGCTGTGTGTGTGTGTGTGTGTGTGTGTGTGTGTGTGTGAACCTTCAATTGCTCCCTGCAGATTCGATTTGCTGCTGACACATTGTGTATCTTAAATCAGATAGATGGCCTGGGCCCGAGGGCACACAGCACCCATTTCCCCCGGTGCCCTTATGTAATTAGCTTTCATTTAGCACCTTAATGTTTTGGCCCCCCACAAATTACCCACAAGAAAGTCTGCTCTCACCCTTTCCCCCACTCTTTCTCCATCTCTTCAGCTTTCTCACACACAACAGCAAGTTGATAGAAAAATCCACTTTCTTCTCTCGTCGGTTCATGATTCTTTCTGCAAATATTACCATCAATATTGTAATGCTGTCATCATGGTATTGAAAACTGTGCCAATGTTTGCTTGTGCTGTCACTTTTTTTTTGCTGCTACGAACAAGAGGAAGTGACACGCAGCATGTAAACCGACAGCGATCACATAACCGAAAGCACGCCACAGCTATATAAATATTTATCAAGGCTGTAAACATGTAAATTACAATGACATAAACATCCTACTGTTAGGAAGGATATTGGCTAATGTCGGACGAAAAGCTCAAACAAGTCTTTTTAAGCGCAACTATGTGATGGACATTACTTAGTCATTGAATCATTGGAAATTTTAAATGCATATCCTCACATGAAAAAAAGAAATACACCAATGAAAACGCAATTTTAAAAGCATTTGCAAATCCACCATCGAGGCTAAATAAAGAAAAAGGGTGGAAAGCATTGCTGTGCTGAGCTGAGCTGTGGTGAGAGGGAAAAAAAATCCACAACCCATTCCACTATTTGGCCTACATTTACTGGCCTAAAACACATAAAATGTTTCAACATACAACACAGCGGAGAATGGGGGCCAGAGCTGACCGAGTGTTGAATGTCAGCCTACTATAGGCAAAATACAGTCGGAGCTGAAACCTGATCCTTGCACACACAATCACCTCAAGGTCTGGCCCGACACAGCTTATGAAAATACATGTTTGTATCTGTGGAAAAGGAGAAGGACGACAGCGAAGCTGCTATTGACTCCCAAAATTGAATTGGCATTATATCGCTGCCAGCAACCGACCAATGAATAGAAATGGCACTGACCTCAAGTAAAGTGTGGTTGAGATTGATCTTGTTCCCCCCTTCATTGTATCTCTGCTGTGATTCTATACGTTAATGCTGCTGCATTAGATTTCCATTGGGGTGAACAAGCCTATAGCCTGCAGCCTTTTGGAGATTATCTTTACAATCATTTTCATTAAAACACTGACTGAGCAACTTTGCAGTGAGATAATCTGAAAGTGCATAAATTGAGAGTCCACTGAGCCTAAACCTATTGTATTCAGTATTTTGGTCTCTTGATAGCGCAAAACAGGTCATGCATACAGGCAGGCAGGAAGGCAAGTGGGCAGAGCCAGTAGGCAAGAATGCAGGGAAAATGTTCACAGCAGCAGCAGCAGCATTGGCAGAGGAGAGCGGTGACGGCCTAAGCTGACTAATGGAGGGTTAAATTTACATACACCCACCATCTCTGTCTGCAAAAAGCTTAATGAAGTTGGAAAATGCATTGAAAATGCAGGCTGCTGACAGACAGGAAGAAAGAAATGAGAGTGCAGGAGACAGGCAGTAAAAGCGTGGTCATACAGGGTTGCCTACTGTACAAGGTTGAGAACTAGATCTGAGAGCTGGTTCCAAATTTATAAGAACCAGACGTTTCATGTTTTTCGGTTTTGTTTATTCTGTCGTTGGCGGTGCATGCATGAGTGTGTGTGTGTGTGTGTAATACTGCGGAACAGTGGTAGCGCTCACGACTGTGTCCAAGCTTTGAACGGTGCTACTGTGAAATGTAATCACGTTGCCAAACTAGTTTCCTGTCACAGAGAAGTCTGTCTAAGATGACAAAGCCTTTACTGCAGGATGGAAGGAGACTGCCGCGTCATACGCAGTCAAACAGCACAGATGCAGTCAATGTTAGCACGTCCAGCTTGCTCCAAGTTGTGCATGAAATGATAGAGTATTCACATTTTTCAGCAGGATAAAAATTGGATCCAGAGTCTCCCTAATCTAAACATTCCCAGTCCCTGTACTGTTGTGATACACATACTGTAGAAGTAGGTTTATGGTTGGATGCAGGGGTCTCGTCCTCCTCAATATTTAGAACATGTGCATTTACTAAAAACATGAAAGTAGCAAAGGACTTTTATTTTGACGAAAAGGCAACTCATAGATGCAACAATGCCTCCAGTAAAATAGACGGTGGCAGTATACAGCCTCAAAAGCAAAGGTTGCAATCTGCTATAAAATGGAAAAGAAAGTCAGGGTGTGATTTGTTGACAGCGTGGGACACTTGAATTTGATTTTCTCAACTCAAATAGATGTTTTCGACACGAACATGAGAAATGTCGGTGCAAGGGTACAAATCTTCCGAGCATGTGAACATCACGCAGGAAGCACCAGTCAATGAGACAAAGAGGTGGACAAACAGGTAAGAGTTCACACACTATTGTCAGAAAGCCTTATGGCATTATATTCTGTTATATTTTGAATTGTGACCTGGCGCCTGAATTTTGTGACAAGACATTTCGGCTGGAAATTGATGCAGAAAGGGCACAAATTGGAGCATAAAATGAACCAGAATACAGGAAATAAATTTTTTGACATTTTAATAAATTCCCAGTAGGAAGACCCACCTTAGTGATACAAAGGCCAGAACTCCACTAACAGCTAATAAGGACTTGATCATTTTGCCCAATATGATTTCCCTCCAACACTGACATCCATCCCTTGGCATCCATGGCAGAGCTGAGGAAGCTGCTAATCAGCTACAGTATATCATCACCTAAGGTTGATGTGGTCGAGTTGAATCATCTGAGAACAGCACTGCCAGGTGTTTCAGTGCAGTGTGCTCAATTATAGGTATTTTCCTTCTTTCCAAAGCCTGCAGGGAATTTTTTGGAAACTAAAAAAATGATTGACAGATCTCCTTGAATGGCGCATTCATGCGCAACGGTGAATTGGAAAATGATTTCCTTCCAGCTGTACTTCCTTCCTAATTGGTTATCAGAGGTTAGCAGGGAAAGGCAATTCTGTTTTTGCAGCCAACTTTCAAGTGCTGGCTCACTGTATTTATAAACACTATATTCACATACAGTATAAAGTACATAGTTGGCTTGTTAGCTCATCCGAGCGGCTGCACCGATACCAAATATAGCTCATAGCAGATTACAAACTGTACATGGAAGCAATGCTTTCCTGAACTTTTGTTTCATGATAAAGCGAAGCGTGTGTTGCTTGAGCATGAGCATTAAACTCCATGTGCAAAGTTTGTACATCCAAGTGTATTACATTTTTCCTTGATATCACTAATAGTACTTATGTTAGAGACGCTGCAAGCAAAGGTAGATATGAGATTGACAGGAGCTTGTCAACGCAGAACTTTTTAACTTCTTAAATCTGTGCTGTAGGAATGCTGAAAATATGTCGAGCCGTCTGCCGATGCAGTTTCCACTGATGTGCAATTACAGCGGCGGTGTTTAGTTTTGTGGTCCATAAGCTGTCTGGTAATTTGTTCTAACCTGTTTGACCAGACAGTTGGTGACAACACAGCAATCATGTACATGCATCCACAAAAATGATGTACGTGCAATTACACGCTTCACGCATAGTTAAAAACGCAAGATTGACACTGACGATAAGACATCAAAATAAATGCTCATCAATCTACACCTCTGTTGGTAATAAAACTTTCGTTATGTAATATTAACTGAATATGTTATGATACAGAGAAAAAAAAAATTGAATTCAATTTTCGTCATAACAACAGCATTCATCATTATCAAAATCCTGAAATTGCCACAAATCTTCAAATTTACCTTCCTTCAGGCAACATGTCTTTCTGACTAATCATGATGTTGTTTATTTATTTATTTTTTATTTTACTGTCGTCTCCTCTGTAACAGACTTATTTATAGCTTACATTAATATAGGCCAGAGTGGCTAAGCAGGCGAACCATAAGAGAAACATAACAAAACAGCGCTGCACGGCTCAACCAGCCTGCAGGCACGGCTGCAGAATGACAACCACTGATGAAACAGAGAAATGTGGTTGAAAAACAGATCAGATCTAAAACAGGTCGCTCGGCTCTTAAAACACAACCTGTGCTGGACAAAAAGGCACTCTAATTCATGAATGCATGTGGATTGCATTTGATTCCACCTAGGCCCAAGGTGTACCGCGAACAGTGCAGTCTGATACAAAAAGCTCAGTTAAATATTTATCATGTCTTACAAAACTAAAACAATGTTTGTTTTTAACTGCTGTCAAAGTGCCATATTTCTGCGCGTCACATCAAAGAGGCGAAGCAGATTTTCACCCTGAGTCCATGAGGGCACAACACTGGTTTTATTTGGCTACCCTGTTTTTAATGCACATAAGGTTGCCCTCTCTCCCTCTATTGCACACACACACACACACACACGCACGGGACACACCCACGCAGACAGATGAGAGAGGGTCAATCATTAACCCAGAGACGTACGCTAAGAAAGGGGAAGGACAAAAAAAAAAGCGAAGAGAGATACGAGGTGAAAAGGGGAGATGAGAGGAAGGGAGTAGAGAGAGTGAAAAGAAAGCTCGCTTACTAAGATAAGATTAGATAAATAAACGAGGGGGGAAAAGGACAAGATTGCACAGATTTTTTCCGACATTTCACAACTCGAGATTTCATAAACAGAGCCCGCTGTTACAACCTTATTCAGTGAATGAGTGATGGTGAGGGGAAACAGGAAAGAGCAGGAAGAGGAGATGAAGAAAAAAAGAGTCAGTTAATCGAAGTGCAGATCTCAACAGAGATCCTATCATTGAAGGCAAGAACCTGTGGCCACTGCTCTCCCTCTCCGACATTTCAGTTTCCTATGAGAGGGCCAGAGGAACCTGATCTTTGGTCCTGCCTGAGGGAGGGAGGGATCCTGCAGATGTTAGCTTTCACTCAGGTGAACTCACTGACTGATATAAAAAGAGCAGGGAGGGATAAAGAGCTTGATAAGAGCTCTGAGAGAGGTGATTCATTTTGGCTCTGCTCCTATTATTGACATCCAAACAACCATAGAAATAGCACCAACAACAAGCTCGCAGAATGTAGGGGGGGAAATTACCTCGACCTCTGTCAACAGCTCTGAGAACAGCCCACGTCTGCTGGAACAGAATTACTGCTCTGATATAAGACTCCCAAAGGATGGCGCTTGCTCAAAAAGCTAATGGCAAGGCGTAACATGAATGAAGCCAGTTGTTTAACATTTGTCCAGAGACGTGCAGAACGGACAGACAGCTTGAAAAATAATGCAAAAAGGAAATATTAGATCCACGTGATCAAGACTGAATCTCCACAAATTTCCTCCCACCGGCCCAGCAGCGGTAGAAACGCCATCCGCTGCGCTGATTTAATGGAGGTTAACAAAACCATTAGTGGTGAAAGTAGCATTTTTCACCATGGGTCAACATTAATGGAGCAACCACAATAAAGCATGCAACAGAGGTGAGCTTGAAAGAGGATGTGGGTGCTAATTCAACCCACATACAAACACACAAACACACACACACATATTTCTAATAGCTTTCCATGCTGATCTCCTCAGGTGTTCCTGCCAGCCAAAATCACTGCTCGTCCACCAAACCTGTGCTCTTTGTAATTTAAAGTTAAGACATGTCAGCAGCAAAGAGCTTTAAAGGACTGATCTCCCACTCCTCTCCACAACCTCATCCTTATCGTTTTGATTTTTTTTCTTCACATTTGACTGTTAATAGATGACAGGTGGGATGAGAGTTAACATCTATGTCTTCTTTCAGGCAGCACCTTATTTTCTGATGTCAGGTGACTTCTGCAGTGTTTTCTGGAATAATACTGCATCATTAAAAGAAAATCACAAAGCAGAAACCACACGAAGGACAAACGACTAGTGTAAACCACATGCTGAAGCCTTAAAAAGGGACAGGAGACGTGCATTAAAAACTGCAAAACATCGGGGACCGTGTTTGTCTACCACCTTCATAAAGTCTGCCAAGACGATCCGTCAGAGAAAGTGAAACCATGCAAGAAGAATCACCGAAACCATGACCTAAGATTTAGTGTCTATTAAAGTTTTTACAAACCTACAAATCTTATCTACTGACTACAATAACCCACAGGTGCTGCCACCTTTTATAATATGGAGGTATATGATCAGGCTGATAGGATGCTAATTTTGTGATCTTGTTTGTGTCAGTGTATCATTTCTGAGATTTCAAAATCGACTATAAAACTTCAGTGTGAGTGGCGCAATTTTAAACCTGCGCACATCTATTTACTATAAACACTGTGAAGATTCCCGCCTTCTCAGCCACTCATCAAAAACTTTCCACGCCATTAACCCTCTCCATGACAGCTACAGAGAGTTTGATGAAACTTTGGCATGAGGATTTTAAACTACATTAAAAGACTGTACATGACTAAGTTGGACGTCATGTCTTTTACATGCCCAACTGTTTTTCTCAGAGGGCGAGTCAATATTCACACAATCAATCATTCCTTTATAGATGTAGTACAGCTCAAAGTGCTTTACAACATGCATTACGTAACCGTAATATCGTTATCAATGTCAAATTAATGTCTGTTGTTAGGCGCGGTATTCAGATGTTTCCCCTAATGCAGCTGCCACCCACGTCTTCTCACATCAGGCTGGCTTCAGATAAGAGCTCTACTCTTACATTACGTTGCAGACTCATCTACCAAATAATGCTCTGGCTAAAAAAGGAAATCAACAGGTGTCACCTACAGAAAGCCTGGTGATTTGTTTAACACAGAGCCTGCATGCGCTGTTTGAACAGTGACTGAGAACCAAAGCTTGGGAGATTTCCAAATTCCAAATTCCAATTTAGTGAAACAGTTTCAAGATATACAAACAGCATACTGCACTTCAATTCTACTGATGTAACACAGACGGGATGTACTTTTCTCTAATATGTTCTGGATCCTGTCGAGCTTAAATCGGGTAAACAATCTTAGCTTCATTTTCTCATTTGTGTGCTCAAGTGTAGCATAGAGGTAATTAACATGAAACAACTATCTTGGAGCATTTCCACTGTTTGGATGGACATAAACTCTCGTGAATCATCAACGCAAAACACGAAAAACTGTGTTATAAAATGCAGCTCTGTAAGTCTGTGTACATACAAATGTAAGTAGAGAAATTAACTACGACTCCTGTGGTGGAGTCTGGGTTAATTTGGGATGAATCTGCAAAATATGGCATCGAGTTTTGTTCCCAATTCCACCACTACAAGTCTGATCCAAACCAAAAGCCACGGATCATAGTTAGTCAATTTTTATTCAAAATGTGAACTACCGCTCCAATGTAAGACAAATTTTTTTATGCGCATATATTATAAAAATAAGGTACTTTTTGGAATAACTGCATCTTATTCTTAAGAATGAACAAAATTCAGTGTAAAAGGAGGTGATCTCAAATAAAGTCAAACAATATACGCTAGTTCCATTGAGAGTTTTTTTTAAAACTTTATTTCAAGTTAACGATTTATATAGGACAAGAACACAAATTCAGAATAGGAGAAAAAGTAAAAGAAGAAAAAAAAGAAGATAAAAAAGAAAAAGCCAGGAGACATCATAACAGAAAAATAAAACCATTATTCATATGAAGATCTTAAATCGGGAGCTCAAGTTTGTGGTTTTAACATTTTTTTTTGTTGTTGTTTGCTGAAAAAATAGTTTTAATGTATAGTTCAGTCTCTTTCTGAAAAACAAGAAAGTGGGGTTTCACTTTGGTACATTTGCATTTATGAACGTAAAAAAAAAAAAAAAAAAAAAAAAGAGATTTATAATGAAATATTCATTCGTATGTTTCACTTTGAAATTTAAGTGGCCAAAGAAAACATTTTCCAAGTTCCATAGACTGTGGTTAGTTCTCATCATTAATACTTAAGAATGGGGATAATGATAAGTAGAGCCATTCACCATGCAAACTGATGAATTGAACTGATGGTCATAGCATAACGTAGTATAGTACTGGTATTCTATCTAGTTTATCCTGTGTTTCTGTGTTGAGGAACGTTCACGATATCAGCAAAAGAGAACTTTGCAGTGGGAATGTATAGTGGGGAAAAATATTTCTGGCTCCTGCCACTAACACTTCAGTGACCTGCAATGTTTTGTACATTTTGTCAAACAACTGTTAGCCTACAGCCGTCTGGATAAGATCAAGCCACCCAAGCACTGAGGGATACTTAAGGCTAATCAGGGGGCCTTAACAGGTCCACATTCATAATGCAGAGGATTGACCAATTTCAGTTTCTGGCCCGCACCAGTGGCCCCAAATTCCTCCTCAGTGATAAAAAAAAAATCCATAATCACTCTTCTATTTTGGACTGTTCAACGCTCGCTTTGGCGCAAAATGCATCAGATTTCAGAATTATAGTGAAAAATTTGACCCTGGAGTTCAGCTCCATAGCAACGGCGCTGAGAGAACAGCATGACTAAGTGCAGTGAAGCTGTCACACTCACAGTGTTATGTTTTACACCAGCATCAGCCTGCAGACATCCAGCAGCCTGCAAGCACAACAGACTTTCCTAATAAGTTCTGACTCCTGCCCAGCAGCTTGTGACCGTGTCACTCAGTTGAGGTTTTGACGCTATATTTCAAGCATTTATCTCACTGCTGGATAGTGGGGGCAGATCATGCTCGCAGACACTTTGACATGACGCATGACTGTTGAATTAGAATATCGAGAGGTGAAGCTTGGATTATGGATTATGTAAAAATCACTAATGTGTAAAAGAACATTAAATTATGTACAAGCTCAAATTCCAAGAAAGTTGGGAGACTGTGTAAATCATAAATAAAAACAATCTAATCATTTACAAATGAACTGTGTTTACTGACAACGGTTTCACAAAGTGTTCCTGTAGTATCCTTCATACAATCATGTGTTTGACAAAGTGTTGAACCTCTCTCCATCCTTGCTTGTGAACAACTGAGTCTTTCCAGGATGAACCTTTCATACCCAATCATGATACTATCACCTGTTACCAATGAACCTGTTTACCTGTGGAATGATCCAAACAGGTGTTTTTGGATCAGTCCACAACTTTCACAGTCTTTTGTTGCTGCTGTCCCAACTTGTTTGAAACGTGTTGCTGCCATCAAATTCAGAATAAGCGGATATTTACAAAAATCAATAAAGTTGATGAGGTCAAACATTAAATATATTGTCTTTGTGCTGTTTTCAGTTGAGGATATGTCAAAAAGGATTAGCAATATATTCTGTTTTATTTATCTTTTACATAGCATCCCAGCTATTGTGGAATCAGGGTTGTACCTGAAACTTCATATATCCAACTTTATTCTTATCATATGAAGCAAAAATTATCCTCAACGTCCACCAATATAAAAACCTACAAACCTTTAAATTAAACGTCCTTCACTGACAACACAAACACATTTTACTCAGTAATAACGTGCTATTGGCTAAAATCATTGAATTGCACCCCAGGGACGAATAAAGTTTTTTCAATTGAACTGAATTTAAATCATTGAGAATAGAGCTAACTGAAGGCTAATGTATTCAGACAAACACTATTTACCATTTTGGTGCAAGAGGGAGGTGGAGAGAGAGGAAAAGAGTTACAAAAAAGTGGCGAGGGAGCAAAGATGGAAGAGAGAAAAACAGGAGAGGGCAGATTGAGGAAAAAAGGGCGAGACTCATTGTAATTAATGGATAAAAGGCTGGTATAAGAGTGAGGAGCGAAACGCGGATGAAAGTGAACAGCGGACATTTGAACGAGGCCCTCGACTGTCGCAGAAGGCGTTAAATTCATTTAATGTGCAGAGGCAGAGGTGAGCACGAAGCGGCTGAGCAGGGGCCACATTAATCACGTAAGACACAAAACAGCCAAACTTGTAAAAGTGAAACACAGCTGAGGGGGTCTGATTCATGCTCCTGTCTTCTAGAGCTGCATCTTATGAAAGGCAACACAGTGTTATTTATCAGCATTTGTATTATCAAGTCACCCCAGGATGAAGACAGTTAACGTGATGCACTGTATATACATGTTGTGGCATTCAAGACGAACTGTGGCAGACTTGCAGCAAGGACGAGAGGAAATAATCGACATCGCTAAACTGAGCTGTGTGAAGTTTGACATAAAACAGAGTTGATGAAAAAATTACTCTTTCATCAATTAGTCAATGGAATGAAACCTAATTGGCGACAACTGCGATAATCAAACAGTCATTTATGTTAATCATTTATGAGGCTAAAACATTCACCGGTGAAAACTTCTACATTTGAGCATTTGCTGCTTTTTTGTGCCATGTCATTGAAAACTGAATTGTGTTATCGACTATTCAAGCAATTTAAAGACCTTGGGCTTTTTTCACTATTTTCTGATATTTTATATAATAAGCAGCTTTGCAAAGACACAAATTCATTCTTGTGTGAGTCCAAGATGCTCACCGCTTCCCACATTATTTGCCGTGGGTTCAACAAAACGATCAATACTTTCTGTTCCATTCCTCCTCCTGGACCGTAAGTGCTCTTTCCTGGCTCTTCTTTTTAACTTTTTGGGATTGATCACCTCAGAAAGTGAGGTGCGGTGAGAACCATCGTTCAAGATATTTCAAGAAATCAGTGACCTGACTGCGGCAAACAGGAAGCTCGTCAGAAATTTTTAGCGAGAGCCGTCCAGGTCCGCAGCTTTAGAACAATAACAACGTCAGCGTGGGCTCTCAAACAAAATGAAAGCGCAGTACACAAACAAAGCTGAGCCTCGCACAGGCGGGTTTTTGGCCAACTTTCAGCTACTGAGCAAACAGAGAAAACAAAGTCTGATAAAAAAAAAAAAAAAAAGTGTATCAGAGAAGAATGACAGTAGCTGCAAAGAAACTGAAAATGACAGAGGAGAAGCAGCTAAGAGACGCGAGTTATAAGGGGCTGGAGAGTGAGGACGAGGAGAGAGCGAGAGAAAGCATTAGGGAGAAAGCTGCAGACAGACAGACAGAGAGAGACTTTGGCCCAGCTGGATTATGGCCCATTTACAGTAGAGGTTGTCGGGCTCCTCCTCTTCCTCCTCCTCCTCCTCCCAGACTGACGATGGTCAGAGAAGGAACAAGGAAGAATTTGTCTTCGTTGGAGCCAAGACTGTCAGCAAACTGTGACCACTGGCTGGGTCACTCCACACACACAGAGTGCACACATAGTGTACATACATACTGCTCAACACACACATATATAAAAAGTATATATACATATATATATATCCCTGTTACACCACTTAACATTTTGTCCTCAATTTTATAGAGGCGGAATGAGGCTGACGGCAGAACAACCTTCATCATAGTTGCCGTCTGAAGTCACTCGTTTCCTGATGTCACTTCCTTCTGCTGCACTTTAAAGTCTGCTGGGTCTAAATAAAACTTCCACAGTGGCCTTAAGAGAGTTCACCACCATGTTTTTCTAATCTTCGTTTAGCAGCGCATAGCATTTAGAGGCAAGCCTGTGAAAAGTCCCATGATCCACCTCTCAGACAAAGCTGACATCACATCAGTACTTTCTTGCATGTTATCGATTAGTTTTCATTCACCATGATGAGATAAATATACTGATAAAAACAAGGACAGCTAAAGTGTTTGTTTCTAATGTGGTAATGCATACTACGCTGTTACACAGTCCAAGGCCTTAAAGTGTTCAGTATGTATGTGACAAAAGCGACCAAACATTGCTATATTTGCCATAGAGGAGCTTGAGGCAGCTGACCGTTACTTTAACACTGTTTTTTCAAGCCACATTAGAGAGGAAATTTAAACTGTGTGTTTTGAGTGAGAAACAAATTGCTTAGTTAAAGAAAGTGTTAATAATAAGAAATTGAATTAGCAAATATTTACATCTAAGAAGCAAACAAGAAAATAATTTTTTATTTTGGATGTTTTTGAGATAGCATATGCAGCATATGATGAAAATATACGTTTGTGTGTTAGTGTGCTTCAGTCTTTGGTTGTTTTGGTGACACAGACTCGCTGCAGTCTGTCCTGCCGCTGAAAGCTCGATGTCGGTCAGATAAACAGCTGTGGGCTCTGCTCTGGATTCTGCTTTCATCAACTCATCAGAGTGTGAAAAACAGGAGCAGAGTCACTGGAGTCTGCTGCGTGAGACGTTCAGGGCGTGCACGACACCCCAGGATTCATCCTCTTTTGTCAATAACCTAGACCTACATTCCCGTCTTGTCCTATAAAATGCGACTTCACATTCAGACAGAGCTGACTAGTCAGCTGCTTAGGCGGCACCTTGCACTTTCAGAGCCTTCTGCCGATTATTTGTCTATTAAACAAGCTAAGTACATGTTAGAAGGCAAACTCTTAACTCCCAATCGCTGACATGAACAGAGCAGCTACTGTAATTACAGCCCACAACTCCCTACAAGTCTCATGGTCAATGCACATTTGGACGAAAAAAAAAAAGGGTCACAGAAGGTGATGGCCTTAAACAAATAATCCAACGACCTGTTTATTTGTGATCTGTGTACCCTTTAGGGCTCAAGCTAAATCATGGCCTCGTGTGGTGCATTCAAGGTATTCTTGCCTTCTTACAGCTGATTAGAGGTGTTATGTAATCCTGCTGGCGAGCTTCCAAGCCTGGGAGAAAGCACATGAAAAGCCACATACGTGGGAGCTGCACGTAAATTGCCTGTGACCAAATTCTTAGCAAACAGATGCAACCAATCAGTAAGTAAGGCAGGATGCTATTTCTCAGGATCTTGAATCAAACGGCGACAGGAGCTTTCTGTAAATGTGCTTCGGTCGTGACAGATGAATAAAAACAGATTTCACATACATATCTTTACATCTGAATATGTATCCATTTCCACATGTATTTGTCCCGGATTGAAGTTTCGCAATCGACTGAAAAAGTTAACTAAGGTCAAGCTGTAAACAGACGTGCTACAGAATTTAGATAAGATAAGATATACGCACCGATGCAAGTGCACCTTTGCTGCATATATTAACATGCGCTTTACTTTTTAACTTTTTAATTTTTTAACTTTTTAATTTATTTACTTAAAATTCCTTGTTTCTTACGTTGCTATTTTTTTATTTACCTTTATCATTTATATTTTTGTACTGTCATGAAGGGAACGGACAAAACAAGAATTTCATTGTTGGTGTAACCGCTGTGTTTCTTACTATACATATGACAGTAAAACTTCTTGAATCTTGAATCTTCTTGAATTGCATGGTACAACTGAGTAAGACCATGTCCTTCTTAACAGTGCATTCAGTTCCCAACTCTGGAAACTGTCATAAGTAGCAATCTTCCCAAAAAGTAATCTGGTTCTTTCCAGCAAGCTGACAACTATGAACCAATTGATAGCCAGGCAACAAACATTAGATCCAGGAAAACATGTAGCTTTCACTCTAAACTATAATGAGAATAGCTGTTATTCTAGAAGATTCCCACTGTAGCTTGAGGAGAATGAGGTCCCTCAGGGTCACCGGCTGAGGACCATTCAGGTAACCAGTGCCAGTCTAGCTGCTGGATGCCTGAAGTGTGCCAGGGTTTCACAACGCAAGGCAGCGCTGGGCCGCAGTCCAAACGAGGATATCCTTCTCCAAAGAGAGAAAGCAGGAGAGCAAAGAAGGGGAAGATATAAAATGACAGAGAATGGGAGAGAGAGAGTTGATGCACCGCTGCTGTGTTGCAATTAAATAATTTGAATGACTGCGCCTGAGAAGCCGGGTCCATTATTCAAGGTGGAGTCTGAGTTTAGAGCTGGTGACAGCGATGACCGCCGTGATACGTTGTTTTTTCCCAGCCAAGCATCACTTTATTTCCATCCAAACCATTCACACAACAGTGCAGCCAAGACAGTTTGTTTGTCTGAGCACCATTATACCAGAAATGTGAATTTTATATTATATCCAAAATATATGAAAACACACTGACAGAAGAAATTAGGCTATTTTTGTAGCCCAATACACATTCAGTATCTGACCCAAAAATCCCATTTTTAGTGGTGTCCTACTTCAAACTTCTGTACAGTACAACTTTCTCTTGCTCTCTTCTTATCACATGAAATTAAAGGAAGAAAACAAAGAGGGGCGCGGAGTGCAAATTGTCCATACATACCTTAGTGTTGCGGTAAATGTCATGTGGCTGATTTATTGTCTGCAATCAGTGAACCTGTTCTGCGTGTTCGACAGAAATAAAATACAAGTGGTGAATGAAACAGTTCCTGCTGCTTTCACTGGCTCATGCAGAGCGTCACACTCTTGCTTTCAAGGCCAGTTTCGCTTGACCACTTTTTACCCACCTTTCAATTTACCACTACATTACTGAGGACGAGCAGACTGACACAGGCAAGGACACGGCTGCTATTCTCCACTGTTTACTGCGAGCGACGGAGGAGTTAGCACAGAGTCTGAGCTGAGGAGAGAGAGAGAGAAAGCGAAGGCAGCGAAGCAGCGAGACACTTGAAGAGACGTATAGAGAGAAAGACAGTCGAAGCAGGAGACATCAAAGAAGAAAGAGAGAGTCTGGAGGAAAAGGAAGAGGGTGAGGTGTGTGGGTGGGTGTCGGCTGCGCAGCCCTCAATTTTGTTAATCATTCTGTGTTTTGAAGAGGCACAGAATCGAAAAAAAACAAACAAACGTGTTCTTCAGTCGTGAGCGGAGGATGTGGCAGGTATGTAACTCTTGCACAAGGGGCCTAATCCTAAAATAACGTGCCTACAACTTTGAGCTGGTGAGATTTAAAGCTACAGTTCATTTCATTAATTAATTTAACTTCTAAGTCTTTTTTTAATTTATAGATGACATGTTTGGTTTGTAAAATGTCAATAATAATGACAAAAGTCAACCACACATTAAGACAGCCAGATTCTTAATTTGTGCAACTTGACAACCATTAAACACAATCAGTGAGGTTGAACTTAGATACAGTGATGCTCAGAGCTAAATGCGAACATCAACATGGTCTCAACAACAACACTATCATGCTGATGTATAGCAGCTATAATGTTTAGCTTGTTCACCATCTTTAGTTTTATAGGTATTTGGTCATAATCCAAACTACTGGTTATTAAAATGCATTCGATGGTGAAATGAAAAGTTCATCGTAATGCATCAGATATTTGTTATAATATTTCGCTCAAAACCACAAATGTCAACCTGCTTTTGGCAGGTTAGAGCACCACCAAAGGATGCATCATCTGGAAACCATCAACGAGTGTACAAAATGTTGCACTAATCCATCCAGTAGATTTGAGATATTTCATTTTGCCACATGGTAAGTCTGAGGCTAATCAAAAATAGGATTTATCCTCTGGAGACCAGGCAAAATACATTACATAAATTACAGCAATCCATCCACAAGATGCTGAGATATATCAGTCTGGGCCACAGTGTTAAGCCAACTGTCTGTTATCCCCCAATAAATAAGCAATACATATCAATCTGGCTGACACATGGCTCCTTCCAGCGTACAGGTCTATTTCCAACATTGCTTTGGCGAGACAAAAATTGGCACATTGTAACTCACAGCAATGCATTATCATCACAAGCTAAAGCGCCTTTAAAAATAGTAGTTTGGCCTTAGCACTAGCTCGGCTGAAAATAGACGAGCTCCAGACACAGAGGGGCTTCTATTTTAAAGAATGACACCACAGTGGCTGAGAGGTGGGTCAATATTCCCAGACAAATGAACAGGGTCAATTTAGTTTCACTTCAGGGACTGAAAAGGAAAAGAAAAAAAAAAATCTGGTTATTACATCAATATGACTTTGTCCAGAATAAGAGATCTACTCTTGTGAAGTGATTCAGCTGAAACTTGGCAAATCCAAACTCCGGTGGTAAGAGAAACAGAACGAGAGATAAATCAAACAGAGAAAGACAAGACAGATCCACCACTGTATCATCTCCTTAACCAACTTCATGTGTCCTGCACCAGTCAGCGATAAACCCAGTCACCAACCAGCCTGTCAACCAGCTGCTTGCTTAGTCAGGATGATAATCACAGTCTGTTCTACCTCGGGCAGCGTTGATACCAGTGCATAATGGACCAGTATCACATCACCCATCCAGACAAAAAGAGCATTTTTCCATTCACAAACTCCACTGCAACATCCACGGCCTGTGTTCTCTTAACATTCCTTCTTCTACAAAGGAACATCTGTTGTTGGATTCAATCATTATGAATTCATCATCTTTAAAGGGAAGCACTCAGATTCGCTCAAATTGGAATCGACCTAGTTCTGCTTATGTTGTGTGCCTTTGTTGTTTGGTGATCTATAGATTTAGTAGTATGTTTTTTTCTATATGTTACTTCTTTTGTAGCCATTTATATAGCTGCAGAATCAACTGGACACTGGAATGTACAGTCACTGAGGGAGCATGATGCATTAAAAGCAAAATGAGAAAGTGCTTTCACAGCAAACCACAACATCTCAAGCGTTTCCCAACATTGACTTTGGAAAACCAAAATGTAGCCTCAATGTCCGTCACAACCAGGGTTATATTCTGAACACACTGCTCAGTGGGTGTACAGCAACAGTCTGGGCATTTGGTAGATTTATTTAGATTAGATTTTTCCACAATTGTCAAACTAATCAATGGGCAAAAACTCCACAAGAGGAGGCAACCCTCAAACACTTTAAAAATGTGGTAAAAAGAAAACCACATTCTCATAATGTCACTGTGTAATATAACTACGGACGTGTAATGTAACTACTGAGAGTGTTGTTGACAACTCTGACAAATTTCTATCTGGGCCACTAAGCTGAAAAGCTGAATAGACGGTACCATCAGCAACATAAGAAACAATTTAATACTGATGGCTCTATATGGCCTACATAAAAAAACGAAAAGCAAATTTTACAAAAGATACATGACCTCATCGCTGTGCATGCTGCAAACAGCTGTAAAGAAAAAAAGCTTTGAAAAAGAAAAATAGCATTAAAAATAAGTTGCATCTTTCTTTCATTTGCTTCTAAAACAAACATCCTTATGACACAAGGAGCTAGTGGTCATGGGAAATGCAGTCGTCACTCAAGGAAACACTAAGGGTCGCCAAAATGAACTAAAAAAATTGCCTTAATAGCAGTGTGTTTCAATTTCTACATGGAGCTTGATTTAAGTCGCTCAAGCAAACATACAAGAAGAAGTGGGTCACCAAGGACCATAAAGCCTGAATCTCATTAACGCCGTTCTGTCCAAGGAAAATGAGGCCATTATGAAGTTTTCCCTCGAACCAGCTGGCAGGGGTCATAAGATTACACAAGGTGTAAGTCTGAACGACAGCTGAATATTTGCCTCCACATGTACAGTAACCTTGGTCAGGCAAATTATTTACCAGCCTATAGCACAAGGTCCTCTGCGTTGTCTAGTGACAACCTATAATATATCCAGCTGTACACATGCAGCAAACTATGGCTGCAAACGCACACTGTGGATTTTTCCTGTGTGTATATCAGTGCATATCTACACACACTCAGGCCAAAAAAAACAGCGTTCATTAAAATGCATTTCTGTGTAACATTATACAAACCAAACATATTAAATTATTAGTACATTACCCCAAACAATTTCCATTTAGATTAATTTGGCAGCATAACAATCCACCTACTTTCACATCATTAACATTCACAAGAGAATCCACAGCCTGAGTCTTCAAGGGCAGGTGTAATTTTACACCAGCTCTTAAAAGCAGCTTAATAACATTTGTTGAATAAGATATACTGTAAGTTACACTGCAGATTAAAATCGTAAATTTAACATGATTCCAAAACAAAAATTTGTATTTTCACTATGTAGAGGCAAATACCTGAGTTTTAAGAACTCCAAAAACTTTTTTTAACCCTGTATTTGTTGTATTTCATATGGCAAATACATCTGCAATTGCAACCACAAACAACTCTAACCTCAAATATACAGTATGACCTTCAAAAGCTGGTGGGTCTGCGACGCTGTGCATTAACTGTAATAAATGACTCTGAGTAAATCAAAAGAATAGCAGCTCTGGGACCGGAGGGATTCATCAAGTGGCTCACACTTCAACAGGTTGGGTGTTTTGTGCCGGAGGGGTCTGAACCTGCAGCCTCCTGCTGACAGTCTCTGTGGTTACTGTGCCACCCTGCAGAGGTCGATCAGGTGGAGGGAAACTCCTACCTACCTTTCACGAAAAGAAACCCGGTGGAGGTGCAGAGGAATCACATGATCAGTCACCATATGTTCATAGACCAGTATTTGATTTCAGTGTAGTCAATAAAATGACATGAGACTCAGACGTTATCAGAGCTCACAAAAGTATAATTTTAATTATGACCCCCCAGACTGATAATTTGAGTAGGATTAAAACCACTAATGATCGTGTTCCCGGACTTTATTAGTAAATCAGACAAATTGATCAAGCGAGAATCCCAAAAATATCCTACTTCTGTTTGTACTGAAGACAAACAGATGAACTGTCTGTGATCCCTGAACCTTGGCAATCAAACCCAGGCACACCCAGGCTACTTTTCCTTTAGTCCGATCAGGAATATCAAGAAGGGAAGGGACATATGGAGAGAAAAACGTTTGTATTCCTTCTACAGATTAAGGGCATTCCTCTCCTTGCTGACTGGGGTAGGGGGGATTAAAGATGACCGCATCTGTGTTAGATGAAAGAAGAAGAAATGATGACCCACAATCAGGCAGACAGGCTGCACGACACAAACAGAACAGCAAAACATCTCACAGTTTAGCAAGCACACACACACACACACACACACACACACACAGAGCGACAGTAAAGAGCACAGGAAAAAAAGGGCAGCGGAGGCAGGAAATTCCACCAACTTGATTCATCGATCAGAACACAAGTCGTGACACATCAAAGTATTTCACGGCAAAGTCCTTTTATAATGTTTGTGTTCCTGCAGGAGGCTTCTATTCGTCTCTGCAACAGCGTCATTAAGGCTAAATCCGTCATTGTTTCTGTGCTTGTTTCTCAAACAGGGCAATAAAAAAACCAGTCATCATGCGAAGAGGAATGCAGAAGGACGGTGGAGGGAAAATGATTGTGTGACTAACAGCAGCAGGGGTGATAATCAATATAAACGTTTTAAGAAAAAAAACATTATCCTGTATTTTTACTGAACAACCAACGGATTTGCTTCTATTCAACTTTTGTCACAAATAAGAAAAACATGTACCATTTCCTCTGATTAAGCTCAGTGGCGTACAGATTGGCCACAAATCAAAGGAAAAATGTGAGCAAATGGGTGGAGACACAAAACCAATGTACGCTTCTATACAGGGCACAAGGGGTCACTGAACGGTTTGATGAAGTATGAATCATGCGCGGAGACATGTGCAGTCACCAAATCTCACAAATGAACACCTATGTGCTCGACAGTCTTTTCCACCATCTTCGTCATCACTATCACCAGCAGTGAAGCTTCCTTGAGGCGCACTTGTTTTTTCCTTTACTTGTCACCGAAGTGTTAATCTACAAACAGATATCTGTACATGAATGCAGACTCCACAGGCAAAGGTTGAGATTTTGGCATCGGAAGCATCTTCATTTCCATTTGTAGTCTGTTTGTAGTCGGAGTAGTGTCGACCAATCACATTTGAGCGGGCTTCGAATGCATGCAGGTAAACAGTCTGTGTGGAACATCTGACACTGATTTAGCTTTTTATTAGCTTTTTTCAATTTCTCTGAATTCAAGTGCAGAGGTCTGTTTACAGAGATTAGCTGAAATGTCAGGTTGCTGTCGAGTTTGAAAGTCAAGGTGCGAATCGGACTGTAAACAATGGCTGGTGCGCTGAAGAGGAAGTCTTGGCCTCCATATCGGTTAACCAGAAATCCACGTTGCCCTTTGCCCCCAGATGTTAAACCTTTGCCAGAAGAAGCCGACGGGTTCTGAGATGCATGAAATATATGTTCAAATGGCAGGGGACATTTTGTGCATGCAGATAAATCCTCTCTTTACTTTTTACTTTACTTTTTTTTTTTTTTGTTGTTTGTGGTGGAGAGCATAGCTTACCACTGCCATTAACCAATTTCCTGGGGAAAACCCTGAGATGTGCTGTGCAGTTTCTGGTTTAATTTTGTAACAACCTTTGCTTTTTTGTTTTGGTTTTTTAACATGTTGCTGTCGACTCTGGGGAGTCGCTGCTTTTCATTTTGTATGGGATTATATGGGTTTGTCTTTGCCAAGCACAATATTTACTAGCAAAAAAACCCACTGCACCATCATACGGCTTAAGTAATAAAAACATGACAATTGGTCAAGAAAGTTAACACTTAAAACACACTGATCACAAAGCAAAAGAGGATTATAGTCACCATGTGGTTGTCTGCTGGCTAATTAAGTGTTAACTGTTCTGAATTCAGGTAAACAACGTCTGAGCAAAGTATCGACATAATGATAAAAACAACAATATTTCAAATAATATGTTTTTTTTATCCATTATGTCACTTTGGTCAAAGAAGGCAAAAGGGGCATCGGTCTGAGCCATTATAGCCACTAGACTCTGCACTTCCTGTCTCCTGATAAAGTTGTTGCCAAACATAACAAGCACAATATTGTGTTTATGAAGTACAGTGAGTCAGTTCAGTCGGGGGTATATTTATTCTCACTCCTGACATATCCGAGCACAGTTTGCTCACAGAATTTTTCATGTGAACGTAGCTGACGAAGCGCCAGCGTGAAAGAAATGGAGCGCTGCCATCACATACAGACCCCATTATCACCTTCTTGCTGTTAATATCTGGTCCAATTGTTGCAAGTTGAGCTCGGTTGCGCTGCCGAGTAAGCCCTCGAATTTTTGACTGAAGCACACACAGGAACTTAAAAGCACAGAGCCGATGGGCATCACATAACTCATTAGACAAGGATGGGTTTTGAAATATTTCAAATGGAGTTATCAACAAGGATCTCTTACTCTCTTCTGAGTCCATACCAAGAAATGCCTCCAAGCTAGCTTCGCCGACCACACACAGTCATCACATGATGTGCAATGAGGCATTTGTGAGTGCATATGTTTGTCTGTTCATAGTGCACAGTATGTGGGTGAAGTGTGTGTACATTACATAAAGCAAATGCATGTGTGGAAACAATACAGAATTTAAATAAACCTCAGCAGCGTCTGGTCACTATACGCAGTAAACACTGAATTTTCAAAGAACACTAAAGGAAATAATCTCATCTTGGTTATAACAATTCTCACAATTGAAATCACAATATATGACAACACATATAACCAAACTGTACCTGCTTGGGAAGACCATGGAGTGTGGTTGAAAGCTCCAAAAAAAAAAAAAAAAATAGTATTTGGATCTTGAGTTAAAAAATAAAAAGACTCTCTCAAGGGTCAACTTAAATGACGATTCAACTAATTGACATGGCTGATGTTCAACCAGGTTTAGAGGCCGTGGATAACCAGAAACACATCGTGAAGAAAAGATAATAAATAACAGGACAATTTCACTACAAACCACATCTTTGAAATGTACCTGAACTGATTTAACAGCTTTCTGAAAAGCTTGGCAAAAATAGTGCTTACTGTGTGCAGAATACAGTAAGTGTCTCTGTTACTCTGTTTCCCTTGTATTTCTTCTCATATTTTGCCGTGACTAGAAAGACTAGCTTTGTCCTGCAAAAGAGGTTAAACCCATCATGTGGCCTGTTACATGTGCCTCGGATATGTTCACGACACCTAACACCAGCGTAAACATGCCAGCAGCCACCAAAACAGCCTTAAAAAAGAAACAGCTTGGCTGCTAAGAGGCCTAGACCTCCTTTGGTTCTGTGCACTACAGTGACCCCAGCCGAGGCCTACATCAAAGGCTCAGTACAGTAGAAGAGAGCTGAGGGAAGGAAGAGGAGCTACGAGACGCAGTGAATGAAAGGGCATCTTGTTAGGAAGCATGTCTTGGCCGATGATCAGAGCTGACACGTCCACTGAGTTCAGGTCGCATGTATAAAGCCTCTTTAAGGAGGAGAACCAATGTGGAATCAGCTTGACCTTTCAGTTAGACAATGACGACCAAGTTAGAGACACTGTCTTTAAAAAAATTCACACAAGCTTTTAGAGCCATCAAAGGAAAAAATCAGCAAGCTTTCGAGTAACAGTTTTCACTTTAGGATACAATACATAATAAATATAGTAAAAGTATTCGGGTGCTACAACACTGGATATTTACCTCCCACATGAACAAGTCTGTCTGGCTAATCCTCTGAAAAAATGTTAACTGAGTGTTGTTGAAGGACCAGGGAAATAAACTGCACAGTGGTAATTAAACAGCAAGATGCAGTGAAAGGCAGAGAGCAGTGAAACGTAGCCTTGCATACAGCAAAGGTTAAGCCTATTAAGCAACAGGAATTCAAACAAACAATGTGGATTGAGGTTGGCATAATCTTAGAGATTACAAATCCAGGAAACTGAGTCAACAGACATGAGTCTGACCTAGTTTGGCCATAGTTTGTTTTATCTGAGTACCTGTTGTGAAATGACTATCGAGAGCACTTGAAGGACAGTTGAAATTCCCTGTAGGCAGTTCAGAAAATGTAAGGCAGTGCAAGACAGTTTTATTTATCTCATGTCGGGAAAATAATTAATGTAAAATAATGGACTTGAAAAGGAGGACTGATGTGGATGAAGAGATTTTTTTAAAGTGATATTTCAACAGGGCTATGGGTGAAATCATTTAAATCTTTTAACAATATTACAATATTAAGAATATTTTTTGATACTGATATATATCAGTGCAGTACATAGGTGCAAAATCACAGGTAAATAATCAAATTGATATTCAGTTTAATAAGGATGATAAAATATATAAACAGACAAAAGTTTTCACAAATGTTAAAGAAAACCTTGAATAACTCATTCACACATTTGTGAAATGATGATGATCATCATGAGGCAATTCCACTGAAAGTGAATTGACGGTATGGTTGAATTATCACAGCATGTCAGCTCGTGGTTTCCAGAAAATTATGTGTCCACAAATGCCGACAGGTCATGTTTAAATTCAAGTCAATTACGCAATTTAGCTTGAGGGTGTTTTCACCTCAGAACTGTACCACAACGAGAAACAAAACCCTACAACACAGTCGCAACGTAACATATCTCCATTACCTACAGTTCCCACAAGCAACAACATGTAAAAAAATGCAACTGTAATGAATTAAGCAGGCAAACAAGCAGAGAACAACGCTCCAAGTTCTGAGTGTAGCTCACGGGTAATCATAATAACAATCCTCATTCTATGCATCACTGTAATCACCATTATTAACAACTTGCTAATTCTCATTTATGGTCCCCACCAGCGCTGAAATCCATCACTACGTCTCGTGTTTACATTTCTGCTGCATAGCGTCTCCCTTCTTTTGGAAATCTGGATCGACTCCAAAACTGTGAAAGGACAGCCCACTTTGTTCTGAAGCCTTATTCTGCAGCTTTTATGCAGGAGGAAGTCCAGACCTGTCTCGCACCATCGTCGGCCTGCACGAGGTGCAATTCAAAAAAAAAAAAAAAAATGAAGTTCCTCTATGTTTTTTTCACCAAATAGTAAACATTTCACTTTGGAATAAAATACTGCATGGAAAAACCTTTAAAACATGTTATTGTACTTTATCCATCCATCCATTATCTGTATAGGATTACACTTTAATTCACAACACATTTGAACAGCATTGTTGCAGAAGCTGTTGTGGCCTCGACGATGTGCTGTGTTAGTATATAGGTGCTAAGACACAAAAAATAAAGTTGTCCATTGTACCTGGAGGACATTGAAAAAACAGACAGGCCTAAGGCAACGTAAATAACAGCCAAGCTGACATATGGCGAAAAGTTATTTGGAAGGGAACATGACGTCACCCACTGAGCCGCCACAATTTTACCACGAATCATCAGCTAACCTCAGTCTGACAGAACACAACGTTCAACTGTGTTATGATACATTAGGAAAAAGTGATCACTTGGCATTCAACGCTAATTTAAACACAACCCACAAACGTCAAATAAAACCACAATTATCTTGTAGAAAAAAATAATAATAACGATGCATATGTGTCTCCTGTAACATCCTTAATCTGCAGCACACTTCTAACATAACAGTGTGTGTGTTTGCGTGATATCATTGTGTGCACAGCTTTTACACGCGACTGTGAAATATGGAGAGCTCTGAGGGGCCCATCAGGGGCGAGTAGGTGAGAATAAAAAAGTGACTGAGTGACAGTCGAAGGAGAGAGAGAGAGGCAGCGGCGGCAGCAGCAGCACAGCAGAGCAAAGCAGATCTGTACACGTGGCCTCCCAGCATCCCTGTGTGTACACACAAACACACACACGCACACACACACACACACACACACAGAGGCTGTCTTGCCATCTCAGCTCTGGCGCACACACTGACGCACACAGCACAGCAACAGAGAAGAGTTTGCATCAACTTTGTAACCCTTTTAACTGTATCAGAACATTTTAAGATTAGACTTTAAGTTTAAGTTAGCGTCAGAAAGGTGATAAGATATGAACAATGTGCTGTATAGTTCAGTGTTCTTGCATTTGTTGCATGAAAAAAAAGCTGCAGTAAAGAAAAAAATTAATAAAGCACAAGAAAATAAAACATCTACTTAATGAAAAGTGTATCATAGAGTTAGAATTTTAAAGAATCTTTCAGGGGCCTCGTTTCACCCTGGGCATGAAGCAACAACATTTGTCTATTTGATTATCAGTTATATAACTGGAGGCTTGAGCCAAGCAACGTGATGGAGCCAAGTTGTGCTCCAACTGTGCTGAAAATTCCCACAGAACAGCTAGGTGGGCTCAGTCATGTACAGTGCAGCGCATGGAGGAGGTTTCTACACTAACTCATGTGTTAAGCAGGGAGCCAGTCGTTCCTCTGTTTTCAGTCCTATTTTGAGATACACCCGGCGTCGTGTGTACACATAACACACTGCAACAAAGTTTTGTCAGCTCATAACGCAGTCTCTTCACTTTTGCTTGTTTTACACTGCAACGTTTTTCCGATGTTATAGTTTATATCATATTGAACTGCATTATGAATTGTAATATATTGTGTACAGCTCCTGTGGATTTCACATAAGTAATTACATGCACTACAATAACGCTCAATGCACTTCGAGGCCCCTTGACAGAGCAATACTGTGTCTATAATTACAGGGAACCTCACAGTCTGCATCTGAAACATACACACAAATTGTGTTTCCTGCTGAGCCGAAACAATCAGTTATTCAATGGAAAGAAAATTCATCTGCAACTATTTTCATAACTGATTGCTGGTCATTTTTAAAACAAAAAAATCTCTTGTTCCAGCTTCAGAATTGTGATGATTCCTCGCTTATATGACAGCAAACTGAATACAGCCTCTTTGGCTTTTGGGCTGTTTGTCAGACAAGTAATGTTGTTAAGTTGTTTGTGCTGTAATGGCTTTTTCATTGCGCTGTTTAGACCATGCCGAGCGTCAGTGCCCTGCATCAGAGGAACACAGTATGAAAACACACACCATGCTGGTGCAACGAGCATCAATGTACTGTACCAGGAAGCAGCTCGGGCACAGCAGCACGGTGGCACAGATTCTTGGCATGACCACATGTAGTTTTTAAAAACAACACTGTTTGTTGTGTGATTAAACGAACAAGCGCTAAAACACTTGTTGCCACATTAGCCTGACCAGAAAAGCAACAACAACAACGACAAGAAAACATCATGATGGGATTAAAATAGCAGCTTATGAGGCTTTGCATTTCTCCAAAGCTTTTTCATCAGTGCATGTGGCAGCAATCATGTCTGCTATTCTATAATATGTAAAGAAGGGTTAAAAACAAGCATTTATGAGCCATGACAAAGACACCACAGTTTAAACTGGTTAACAGCACAACAGCCCAGGAGCATATCAGCCTGACAGGAGAGAGATAACAGTAGCTGACACCCACGTTCATCTTTGGCTTGTTTACAAAGCAGCCTGAGCCAAACACCTCAATGGCTCTTTCAGAAGGACAGTACGGACATTATTACCCTCACATTAATCAAACACCATCTTGTGATCTGCTCATTCAAGCCATGTTCACAAAGAAGCTCATAAAACAGCAAATAAATCTGCCTCTTTCAACCAGTCGTCAGAGTACAGTAAAGAGCAGGACGGTGCTTCCACTTTGACGTGAGGCGTTTCCACCGGACGCTTCTCACAGCGTTACACAAATCCGACTTTCTCACAGAGCTTGTTTCCCTCATATTAAAACACTGACCATTCTGCATCCTCAGAAACTCGCATGTCATGCTTTCTCGATGAATCATTTCCCGTGGGATGACACGTTTTACGTAACTCTGTGATATCTCTATAACAAGCACCGTTTTACAGCACTATTTTGGAAAAATACCAGAAGGCGAGGCAGAAACTAATTCTGATGAGTTCCTGTGAATGAGAACAATTTCACAATTTTACCCAAACATAATCAATTTTCGGTAACTCCTTGAGGTTGTGGAATCTTTCCAAAGCTGCAATGCTGAAAAAGCACAAGATTAGAAATGTTTGAATACTGCCAACTATCTCTTCAGGGTGATTAACACCATCTCAACTTAACATTTTCACTTCCATATTTGACAGTATTTGCTTTCCCTCCCGCCTCCTTGTAATTGTAACGCATCACCTTTTCTCATATTTTTCTCCTCTGACGACAATCCTGTAGATACAGCAGAATCTGTTCCTACAGTTTCATTTCATGGCATTTCTAAAATGTGATTCGATGTGGATGAATTGGAGGAATGTGTGCCCTGCTGTGTCTGCTCATTGCAGGTGATACGTGCCAGCTGCCTTCCACCCCAGGGGTGTTAGCACTTTCCTCACAAAAAAAATGTCACCGACAAAACATACAACACCACCTGAGCACCTTTTTTCCTTGTTTCTGTGAACTGATGTCTCTGTTGCGCTAAAATCGAAGTGTCACACTGGAAGACTCAGGCTAAAATGCTGTGATAAACAATAGCTGCTTTCATTTCCCAAATGCACACTCGATGGATCCTGCAGGGAACTGATGTGTCCCAATACATCACTCTGAACTGATTTCATTTCAGGAGCATCAAGCACATATACTTTTTGTGGTTGGAGAGCCACAGTGCAAAAAGCAAAAGCAAAATGATTTTGGATTAGCGGGCTTATGATTCCAATATTTATATCAATGTGCAATTCACTGTCACGTATTACAGCTGGTGGCATTCATCAGCGCTTCAAAAAGGCTAATGAGTAACTTTTATAACCATTGCAGTGATCAACAAACAAGTTGCACCAAGAAATCACATCCAACGTGTTTGGCCTTTAGGGTTATACTGCTAACAGCTTCTGTGCTGACGATTTTTTTCTGGCAGAGTGTTTGAGTTTAGAAATGGCAGCAGAGAACAACCCATAACAGACTTGATCACAGTTTGTACTCTGAGAAACTTATCACAGTACAGGATGAATCATCTTCAACTCCCTCTTTTCTTTGCACTGAAATTTTTACATATTTTAACATTTTAAAAAGCACAGGAAATGCAAAGTCAAGCACATCACGAAAGACAGCAAACACCAATTCCGTCACAGGGGACAAAAGTAAACAGAGTGGGATCAAGACCTACCTGGAGAAGTTGACAGAAAAAGATGCCAAGGCTGCGGCGGAGGGGAGCCCGTCATCACCCCTCTGTATCCCGGACGACTCTCCATACCGGTTCCCCCTGGCCCAGCTCTCTCCACCCGGAGGCAGGTTTGAGAACATGCCAAAAGGCTTCTGGTCCTGTAGGCCCACCGTGGAGGACGGGTTGGCTCTGTAGTGGAAGCCAGGTCCTGCGCCGACTCCCATGGGCGAGGACATGGGGCCTCCTCCATGGAGGGAGCTCATGCCGCTCTGGAGACACTGTGCCTGGCAGAAGCTAGCGTCGTCCTGCTTCTCACGCTTGACCTGGATGAAAGAATCGTCGGGATCCTTCTTTATTTTGATCATGACGCTGGAGAGAAGCGATGTCGGCTGCTGTTGATGGTGAAGCTGATGTTGCTGCTGCTGTAGAAGGTGGTGGTGCTGCTGCTGGTGAGGATGATGCTGAATGGGGTGGTCTGTGCCGTTCACGTTGGTGCAGTTTACTCCGTTACCCACGAGGGACTTTGTTTCCTTGTCACTGACAGGACCGCCACCACCCCTGCTGTCCTGTAGGATGTCATCCAAGTGTGCCACCTCTGAAGCAAAATCAGAATCACTCATTTCTGGCAGAGAGCTAGGAAGGTCCAGGTTTTGCCAGATCTCGGTTTCCTCAATTAGGCGACTGCTGCTGCCATCCAAATCACTCGGACCGGCGACTGTGTGTCCACCGTAAGTTTCCAAGTCTTTATCCAGATTAAAATCCCCCTCCTGCTTGATGTGCTGGGGAAAAAGGTCAGGCAGAGGGAGGTTGCAGAGGACAGAGGTGTCTGATGTGCTGATGACAGAGGTGGATGTCCACTCGAGATCGGACATACTCGGTTTCAACAGCGGCAAGTTGTCCTCCATGTTGAATAGATTAATATCCTGGTGTTGTTGTTTCTGCATTCTCATGATTTTACCCTCCTTCATGTCTGGCAGGACATGATGCTGAGGGGACTCAAAGAGGCCTCCAAGATCCCCCTGGTCTTTGGTTCCACCCTGTCCATTCGGGGACACTGTGGGCTGGGGCAGGGACCCAGGGCCGGGCAGGTGCATCACAGGCTGGAGCAGCGAACCAACTGTGTCACCTGTATCTCTGCCTACTCTGGCTCCCGCCTCCCCAAATGTCAGACTGTCGTCTCGATTACCGTTGCGCTTCAGTCCACCCTGATCCATTTCTTTATCCTAACAGGACAGTGAGGGCGAGTCAAGGAGTTCACAACACACACAGAGTGAGAGAGAAAAGAGACATGGTTAGGCTTTAATAACAGATATGACACTGGACAAGATATGTACACAGTAGCTAGTCCAGAAAAAAAAAAAAGATGGCTTGATGAAATATTGATCTTTCACAACATTAAAACATCTGCGTCAAAAAGGTGTTAAGAAGCCGTTTAAAAGCACGGTGCAAGGCTCACGGCTGCTGCTGTCCCTCTGCCTACACTACTCTCAATTTATTTCTTTATTTTTTGTTTTTCAAGGAATGACAGCAGCCGTATCGAGCAGGCCATCTCACCCTCTCACACCCACACTGGAACAATATGGCAGAGGCACAAATGGCACCAACCGGCTGAGCAAAATCAGTACGGAATAACAGGAGACCACAGCCATTATGTAACATACTGTAAATGCCTATAACGTTCATGTTATTTCTTGGAACCGTGCCCTCCTCTCAACTTAAGCCAGGAGGTGCAAGACATGCCCAGGCATAACTTGTGTTACAGGCAGTGCCACTGACAGTCCCTCATATAACCAAGCATGTGCAACAACATACAACTGTCGAAAGAGATTAACCCACGATGGGCCTCGGGGCATTTGCAGCAGTCACCACTAACTGCGTATCTCCATTTGCAAGAGATGGCAAATTAAGAATTGAGTCCAAACTCCATTTAGGAAATTAGAAATTTGAATAAAATGAAATTAGTGCAAGTCAGATAAATCATGAGGCAGCAACCTCTGCAAATGGAAGCTTTCTGCATGTGAGGGCTCTGCAGCTCACTGTAGATCATTAACTATGATAGCCATATCTGGAGGGGCAGAAATAAACTACTGTAACCAAGCAAGCTGTCACTTGCCCTGTTTTTTGTTTTTTTTGTTTCTGTTGCAAAGTCAGTGCCACTGAATATACATATATTACAAATGCGCACAAACAGGCTTAAGAACTTGCAGTAAAATGCAGTGAATGACAAATTGGAAAAATGTTATCTTGACATAACACACTGGTGAGCTGTTAATGAGGAGGGGACTGTTTCCTGTGATATTTCTGATTAATGCAAATCTGTTTTTTTTTTTCTGTTTCTCTGCCTCAAGCAAGTCGTGACATTCTTCCTATAAGACATGACTCCATAGGCCTGCAGCTTAGCCCATATGAGATGTGCTACATGTGCAGCACTTCCTTCACGCATCTACAGGCTGCTAAAAAAAAAAGTGAGGGCATTTGTGGCACTCATATGAGGCTCTTTGCAAACATGCTTTTTTTTATTGCACCCTCCTGGTGGAGAATTAGAAAGGTGTTTATGTCGGTCATGGGTTTCAGCACTTCTCCCCGCCCAGGCGAAGCACAGCAAGGTCCAAGCTGCATTTAGACCAGGACCTGATCCAAACGAGGCTACTGATTTCTAGAGAAAGCACTCAAGCTGTGTCGCTGTGTTAATGCTGGGGGAAAAAAAGTTTGAGCTTTCCTAACTGTCTGTACTTTTCCTACAGGAGCAGCACCATTACGCACGATTACAGCATTAGTGCAACCTGTTGGCTGCGAGGGGAAACTGCACCGACCGCACGCCTGCAACCAGAAAAGCAGATACGCAAACCGCGCATTGCAAGTTTGTGCAACATTGTCGCCTTTTTGCACACAAATAAGACGCTTCCTCCGGCCGGAGCTGGAGGTGGCACCAGTCACAGGAGCGGCCGTGCGTCTTTAACGCAGCGCCGGGGACGCGCACCGTCGGCCTACCTCCGGGGCACAACCAGCTCTTATTACCCCTCTCTATACGTATACATCCAGCTGCAAAATGTCAACACAAGTGGGGGTACATGAAAGCAGGCATTACCTGTAGTGAAAGAAGGGTGAGCTCCACTGGTTAGGTCATCTCCCGTGAATCCAAGTTGGATAAAAAAAAAAAAGGGTTAGAAATAAACGAAATGTCCGCGCGGTCAAGCCCTCCAATAAAAGCCCATCCTTGCAGCAGTATCGCGGGGGGAAATGTCAGCTGGATGTGTGGCCTCTTCTTTCCAAAACATGGTCTTGAAAAGCAACTATTTTCAAGAGCTGGCTGACATGTCTGGTTTGGAGAGATCCGCCGTGCGCGCAAGATCCGTCGGTAACTTTTGACGCGCGTCACCAGCCGGAGGGGAAAAAAGTGATCAGCGGGGCTTTCCAGTGCTTATTTCACGAGAAATCCGCAACGAGTCGACACATCTGCGGCGCAGTGTCGTCCTCCTGCGCCATTAAAGCTCGTATGGTAAAGTTATATAAGAGAGCCGCGCTGCCCTGGCGCACTGAGCTGCTAACTCAGGCTGGGTATGGCGCACGAGCAAAGTGCGTCAAGGTGGGGGGGATGAACCGGAGCACCTCCTGTGTGCCCTTTCAGAATATGAGCTTTGTTATTGCAACTCACAGGCCTGCATGTGGAAAATGAACAGTTGCAGATATTACCTTATGCTCAGCCACCAAACCTCGGATGCTTGCGTGCAAATCCCTTTAAAGTCCCACAGTGGGGTTTTTTATGGACAAATTAGCACAGAAGCTCATTTAAAAGTAGATTAATATGCACACATGTCCACTTTCACCCAAACAGATTATATGATTCAAATGTTCTGTCCAGTTTCTTCTTTCGCTGTAAGAGTTTGATGCTTTTATTTTGAAGTAAACTCGCTCAGCTTCCTGCCACCTAGTGTCCATGTATGGTGGCTTCACACATCTGTTAGTTTGACACTTGCAGGTGAACGCCCCTTTCCTCCACTGAAACTCTCTCTGCTGGGGAATCTGTCAAAACGAGTCTCCCTCCTACCTCCAGGCATGGTGGCACTGAGGAGCCAGTCATAGCTACTGACTTCTGCTCAGCCACCAAACCTGGGATGGTTAGTGCAAATCCCTTTGTAAATTTTAAGTCCCATTTATTTTCATTTTAAGGGTCAAATGAGGTTCTGAGCAAGTTTTACCTCTAAACTAGAGTGCATGCAATCATGATTTGGAAGTTAAAATACCATACTCCATCAGTCACCTGATAACTCACCTAAAATGATCATAATTAAATTGTTAGTCATCTGAGGTGTTGCTCTACCCAATGCACATCAAAGCAGACACACAAGCTCAAGTATTTAATGTGAGTGATGAATGTGAAACCTGGTTTGTTTTGACACTTTGTGCTATGATTTATTTCCTGCTATTAATTTTTTTTTTCCAGGCCAAAAGACTCAAATGACTGTCGATTCACTTTGAGCGACTGATCACGCTGAGAGACAGAAAAAAGGGGCGCTGTTGAAGAAAAGAGGAAGTCAGATCGTACAGAGTTAAATTATATCTCTTAATGCAAACATTACAGGCAAGAACTTCCAAACAAAACTGCCTTCGGCCCTTTCAGATTGAAGACATTAGTCATTCCTCGGGCCAACTCCTTCTCTATACATAGAGCTGTAATTGGGGCGCTCAGACAGGGCGTAGTGCTTTTCACTATAGAGCGGAGAGCGAGGGGTCAAAGGGCAGCAGGTCGACAGCCAGCAACAGTCTGTAAATCTGCGGCCTCAACCTGATTTACAATCTTTTACGTGGTGAGACCCCAAGGCCAAAGATAATACATTTATAATGATATGAAGCACAGAAAAGCAGCACATCTGGTCCTTTTCAAATGATTAATAGATTATCAGAATTGCTGTGAATTAATTTTCTGTTATAATAGAAGACAAATCGCAGGACTTGAAATACATGAGAGACACAACATTGTTTTTCATGAAAAAAATTTCATAAAAAGAGATTGGTTCAGTTATTTTCTTTTAGGATAGTTCAACAAGTCCTGATCCTTTTAAAGCTTTTAAAGGGCTGACTTGAGAATTACACCAACTGACGAGTGATCTTTCAGTGATTTTAACACTATCATACAAGTAAGAAGAAGAAGAAGAAGAAGCATAAGAAGAAGAAGAAGAAGAAGATGAGGAGGACAGGAAGGGAAGTGGACAGTCCAGGCTGTGCAGACAGCTCCACCTGCAAGCAAAGAACCGAGGATGGGCAGACGCTAAAACCAACAGCCAGGAGAAGAGAGAAGGAAAACGAAAAGAGGTGGAGGGATAAAGGAGGTGGGGGTGCAGGTGTGGCCCTCCATGCAAGTCATTCGATTAGAAAGAGCAGAGTGTGTCCTGTGCATGTGGATGTCTCATTAAGAGCTAGCGTGGCTGGAGAGAGGCAGGAGCTCCCCAGGGCCTGAGAAAACCACACTGTTCTCAAAACATCACAGGGAACACTGTGAGTTTTTAATGCCGGGTAACAATGGGTGATCCTATTTACCAATAAATAATAAAAACACTGGACATGTGGCGCTCCATGTGCATGTATGTACAACTGGGAATTCATGGAGAAGTATGTTAGCGTGGTTGTGTAATACGCCTTGCTCTGTATGCATAGTAGGTTACAAAGAAATGTGCTGCTGCAGAGACGACCACATGTGAATATTCATCGGTTGATGATAGAGGACGAAGTTTGGGTTTCAAATGTTCTTTATCTTTGACAAAAAAACAAAAACACGCGACCCTGGATTCAACTTTTGCCTCAAGAATCACTGGACTCAAGCAGACACACACACACACACTGACACACACTCTTGGCCGCCCATTTGCTTGTATAAATATCTGCTTCAATTACAGGTAAAAGGTCAGTTCATTCAAATCAAAAACAGAGTTTCTTATTTTACTCAGTGTATCCAGCCATGTTGAAATCTTTTATTTTTATCCGCTGGGGTTTTGAGAGTTGTCACAGAGATTTCTGCCACCAGCCAAACACAATGGAGGTGAAAAGGAATGTTTGAGGCGCTCACAGGATTTAAAAAAAAAAAAAGTCCTTTGAAAAACCAAACAACAATGTGTTCCAGAAACAATGTCCCATTTACTCTGAAATAAATTGGCTTTTCAGAAGTAATTGTTTGATGCTTTCAACATCCTGAACAAAATGTCTGCAAATAAAACCAAAAATGTCTGCACAGGGGGAAATGTGTTGCTTTGTGATTTAATGCAGGGGCTGATCTTTTAGGTGAAAACGTTCACGGCAATTCATTTCGACTCAAAGTATTTTTTTTTTTAACGGGTCGACAGAAAATGTTCCAAAACTCTTTCATTAACGGGTGCTAATGCCAGTGAAGGTAATTCGACTTAAAAAGTGCGTGCAAGTCCGTCATATTAGTGCTTGGAAACAGATTTGTTTTTACTCTTCCCTGTGCCAAAATCTGTAACCTCGCAGCCTGCCAAACTCTGTCCAATGAACAAGCTACTGGCGGGTCCACAGGCCTTTTGTTCAAGCCCTGATTTGGAACTGGGCAGCAGGGACGTGCAGAGTGAGCACTGAGTCTCAAGCTATTGCCTTGTTTACTTACATAAATTGCCAATCTAGTACAAATAAATAAGTCATATAGTATTATCATATACTATTATATGTTGTTGTAGCGGCTGGTGCGGCTGTTGCACGTTATTATTGTGAAGAAAGCAGGCTGGCCTCCTGTTTAAAGAACAATAATGTCATCTTCAACACTCTTTTCTTTCTTTCTTTGTGCACACTTTGCTGCAGTTTTTGATTTTCTGAACGGTTGCGATTTGCATATTCGTCCAAAACTAATGTTAAAAAATGACCCGTCACTTCATTAGCGCTGAGTGTTTCTGTTTGGCGTTGTCCTCTGTGTCTTATAACAATTAATCATCAATCTTTGTGATGTTTGTTAAGTTGTGGGATGTTTTTCTCTCTAACTGGCTAATTGTTAATTGCGGTCGGCCGAGGTTAAAGCAGGGTTATATGTGAAGCTTCATATTTGGCGTTGCACAACATTTAGAGTGCTCTCCAGAGATAAGTGGCCTGTTTTTTGATTGAACCGCTGCCAGTTGAAATGTCAGTGCATTAACCTACACAAGCCAAATATTGTGGTGCAACAAATGTGAACTTTCAGGTCAAAGGAAGAAAGTTTAAAAAAAAAAAAAAAAAAGCAATCAAAAGCAAAATCAATTGACTGACTTGACAAAATACATCAGCATGACTGAATCTCCTCCTAGACTCGTATTAAAAATCAAATTAATTAATTATTAAAAGTAAATTAGCGAACAAAACTGCAACTTAACAGCACTAGTTAATTAATTAAAAATGATTAAAGTCTATTTTTCTCACCCTCCCTCTCTGTATTACTTTAGGACATTCACACTCTCTCCTAAAAGGATTGGTAACGCTCACACAGCAGGACTTTCGTAACACAATCGAGTTATGTAAGACATTGAGCAGGAAGCACAGTGAGGAAGTTTTTTCTGGAAGGAAATACAGAAAGGAAGGAAGGATATTTCTTTTTAAAGGTGAAGAGGCAGTTAACACCCTTTGATATTTCTTCTTTGAGACACAGGGGGCGCTGACTTGGACAATAAGTAGGAAACACCTAAAGGAGGAAGTATGGAAATAACACTAGAAAGTATTTCTAGACAAACAAACAAACAAGTTATTGCTGTGTGAGTCTGTGTGTGCAAACTTCCCCAACAACGCAGAAGCAACCGTGCGGAAATCATCCACAGAGAATTCGGCCTTGATATAAAACGTCTGGACCGGATCTGACCCAAATCAAGGCCTTATGAGAACTGATCCATGTACTGAGCTCTTATTTATACTGGACTGGATGTATTTTGTCAGCCTCATGTCTGATTTAAGAATAAACTGAAGCCAAGGCTTTTAAACAGACACGATATGTACGTTTGCATTTACATGTGTAAATCACAGAAACATCTTTGCTTGCGTATCCAGCAGATTGAGTTTTACATCAGACCACATGCTGTATTCTAGTTCCTATATAGTCGAACACACCTACACCACCTCTGTCAAACAGGAAGCCTTGATGATAACTGGCCATGCCAACAGGAAGTGTCTGTCCATCTTATCTGGATTAAACTGTGATTGCACATTTTTTTTTTTTTTTACTGTTTTGTGAAGCTAAAACACAAGAGACACGAGATGGGTGCGCCAAACAGGGAAAGACAGTCACAAAGATGGCCGATAGCAGAAAATCTATTTCAAGTCAAAGTTAAGTTACTCCAAACTGTGGTGGTACATTTACTCAAGTACTGTACTTAAGTACAATTTTGAGGTACATGACTTGAGTATTTCCATTTTATACTAATTTTTACTCCGCTGCATTTCAGAGGGAAATATTGTACTTTTTACTCCACTACATTTATCACAGCTTTAGCTGCTATTTACTTTTCAGATCAGTATTTTATTTGCAAAATATATTCAGTAAATGCAGGACTTTTATTTGTAATGGAGTACAGTGTAATTGGGAATACAATGTACTTTTCAAATATTTTTAATATATAATACAAAAGAATTACAACAAAAACCTGCATGATAAGCAAAAGCCTGTGTCTCAGTTTAAATGACTTCTAAAATTAATGTCCAAGTTACTGTAAGAAAAGTATTACCATCAAAATTGGGAACAAAAACAAGCCATGCCCCGTCACCTTCCTCTCAACTTATTTCAACCATAAATTTGTGTCATATATAATACGTGTTTAAGCCAAAAGCACATTCTTTTAAAAGCCATCCATCAGACACGAAGCTGCTAATATGGCAGACTGTACTGTATTCTTGGCTGCAATCATGTTTCATGTCCGTCTACAGCTCTGGAACTACTGGACTGGAAGACAACAACCTTTCCAGTAGATGAAAAACTGGTGTTTAATGGCACACGAGCTGTCAACTTTCACAATAACTACACATTTAATAACATACATTAAGTGAAATTGCACTGTATTTTAGTATGTTAACCTACATCATGTTACATATGTGTATCACTTGGTTGGCCGTTCTTAGGGTCTGACTGAGCTGCTGTTGAGTCATTATCCACCTCACTGCTGTGTTAGTGATCATTTAGAAAAGTTGCTCACTAAGTAGCTGCATTATTTTCCTCTTATCACAAAAGACTTGAACGATGAAAAGTGTCTCACGGTTTTCGAACAAGTGGCAGCTTGTCTGACTTTGCTCCCGCCCACTCATTAATTTGTTTTGTTGTCTCGTGACATTTCTGCCCCACAGTGGCAGAAATGTCACGGCACAAATCACCACCATGTCTGACGTGCAGATGTTCAAGTAATGTGCACAAGCTTGAGTCCCCGCATGAAAAGCAGGGCCTAAAGATTCAGATCTTCACTATCAGTATCTGCTTTGCACAGAGAGCAGGGCACGAAGCCAACCTTCAAGTCAACTGACCACAGTGACCTTTGGATTCAATAGTTGACAAGGCAATATGATCTATTAGGTGCAAAAGAGGGTTTTAGACGAGATCAGCCTCACAAGCACCAATTAACTGACGACAAAGTGGCTACGGGGTGAACAGGTTTTACCATCTGCAGCCTGATTTGCAAGCATTTTGCTTTTCCCTGCTCCAAAACTCAAAACTATGAAAAATGTGTCATCTGCTTTTCACGATTCCACACGAGCGAATCAGCTTATTTGATGTCCTCACTTATCAATTTCATGCCTTCTGTGTGAGTGAATCCAAGCCAAGGTTGTGTTGAAACTCTATTGACCCACAGTGTATTCAGGACACATTGTTCTTTCTGCACATGCAAAGAGGGTTTCTGGGAGTTGACAGGATTAAAAATACATTTTGCCGACTAATTACAGAGTTGCAAAGATTCAGTTCGTAAAAAATCACGAGTGGTCATCTGACTCCAAAGTGTACAAATCAACATTACAACAGTATTTATATGCTGTGCGTCAAAGTGGCATGTGATATTTGTGGGCATTGATATTATGTCGTTTAGTGAATTAAATTTGTGGTTTCCTGCTTAACAGATGTCTGCATATCACAGACAACAGCAAAGAGCTGCACACTTGCTCTTCAAGTGTTTTATCAGGACACCCAGTCTGTGAATTCACCGCATGAGGTTGACTAAGGTGAAGGGGCTGTTTACATTCCCCATGAGCAAACCGTTGAATTCGCTGCGAGTGTGACTTTTAATCAGACATACTGTACAGCCAAAAACGAGACTGATAGTTCAAAAGAGGGACAGAGAGGCAGCGGCAGGAGCAGGAAGGTGAATGGGTTTCGCTCTCGGTGTCACGTCTGCATGATGCCAGTAACAGTCATGCCGTGCTGGCATTCCCTGTAAGAACTCAAGTAAGACTGTTTCCTCAATGTAGCACAGGAAGCCAGCTATATAAGGGTTATATTAAATTCAAGGTCAGAACACACAGTTCTTCCTATTCTGCTCCTAAACCAGCAAACTCAATTTTGAATTCTGGACATCTGATTTTAGAAATGGCATGTGTTGCATGTGATCTTGCAAGATGTGCGTCTTTCATCTTCTAAAACGGAAAATCCAGCAACCACCCCCGACCTTTATTCTCGCCCATAGCACCAGTTCTCGCCCGTATCTACGCCATCATTTGCAAACTCAACATCAGTTTAAACAACAACAACACACGCACAACTGTGACGTAAGGCTGACACACAAACATCCACAGGGAGATGAGACGGAGCGGTGTGTGTGTGTGAGCAAACACATGAGTCTGGTTTGCTTACTGTAGCATTATAAACATCTGGAGGGGAAAAACAGTCAACTGCCACCGCCGCCGTACATTCAAAACAGCCCTGTTGAGTTAGGGACTGTAACTGGAGTTTCCCCAAAGGATCTTGTTGTGGTATAGTCGGATTTACTGTCAATCCGTTCTTTTAATGTATATTCTCTGATCACAACTGTAAACGAATGACGTCCCTTACTGAATCTGTTAAACAACAAAAGTAAAATAAAAAAAAACACAAAACCTGAACTTTTTACTTACTGAATATGTCGAGTGAAAAAATCTAAAAACACGGGCCACTGACAAATGTGCAGTCCACCGATTTAGCGTTGCACTGCTGTAAAATGGACTGGATCAAAATCAATGCAGCACAGCCAAAGATGTCAACATTTTTTCGCATGCATGCATTCGTCTTGCTTGTGTAACCTACATTACCCTCAATGCAACTCAACCACCAGCAGCTCAGGTGTTTTATTTCTAACGTTGTCTTGAGACAAGCAGAGATGAGGAGCAACCTACAGATTAGATTTTTTGTCTTTTTCCAAACTTGTTGTCCAACTGATGTTGCCTCAGGTGACATCACTTGAGGCAGTGGGTCTTTCCCTTTTGGAGTCACACCCCAGCAGTGTCAGTGGGCTGGTCTGGGTAAAAAAATCCAGAGCCATTTATTAGCTCCAGTCTGTCCCTGTTCTAGCAGCTACAGTGGCGCCCACTAGTGGACACTAAAAGCTTGCCTGTCGTGCTCCAACACAATCAGGAGAGGCCAACCCTTTAACAGCCATTAATAATGCAGTCCCTTTAATAATCCAGGAGCACATGTTATATCTCCTTTACATCCTTATGTGCTCTTTGTTCTTTCTTTTCTTTTCACTGCGAATCATCTAATAGAGCCATAATATAAAAAGGTGCTTTAAAAGTGGCCTTTTGAAAGGGTCAGGGAGCATTGAGTTCATTATGAGATGTTCCTGAGATAAACAACTAAACGGAAATGCTGCTGAAAGTGATTAGGAATTTTAATATAACCACAGTTTACTTTGCTATTACAAGTATATGACCTCAGGCCTCAAGGAATTACAGAATCAATACAAGTGTTTGCCATCTGATGCTTCAATACAGTTTGGTGTTTTTGGCATTTTGCCCATCACAAACAGCTGCGAGTGCATTCAAACATAAACTCGGTCTTAAATGTTCACTTTGGACCAAAGGAGGTCAACATACCTGTGTTGAGGACAGGTATGTTGAGTTTAAATGGCCTGGGTATCGTGGGAATACTGAGGTGTAAATGTTGTTCAGACAGGTTATGTGATCTTCTAGTTTGTGGCTTAAAGCCCCACGTGATCAACACTGAATGAAGCAATGAAATCTGATGTCGCCTTAACCCGCTTTGAATTTCTACCTTATTGTAAAGCTTCAGTAACTTTATACTTTTCTATGTGTTTTCTTGACCCGATTATCTATTTGTGCCAGACTTTCTGTGAAGAAATCCGGGGCAGCTGATAACATGTGAACGGCTTCCTTGGTAGCACTTTTACAGTTTTTTTTTCATTTATGTTTTTGGCAGCACAAAATTAGTCATCTAGAGAAATGACAATCTAAAGAGACTGTGCGTCACAAGTGTCAAAGAGAGGCAACTTCACTTGTCGAAGTTGAAGTTGAAGTAAATTCATTCACTAATTCTTGCTTAAGTGAATGATCCATGTTTGTTCCTCCTTTTTCTATATATATAATAATGTTATATATATAATATCAGTTACGGTCTCAACAGACTTCACAGTGACTGCCTGCATTACCAAACATGACATGAAAACCAAACTGACAGTTGGGTTTTGGCATTGATGTGGCAAGCGACACATCAGCCAGCTCGCTAAACCAAAACAGATGACGTGCTTGATGTGTCAATAGTCAGTTATGATTACTGCACATGTGACCACTGGAAACTCTGGAAACTCTCGAGCAAAATCCAGACCTGCCGGGTGCATGAAAGATATGTTTTAGTTTTCAAAATTTGTTATTATATTGGGCTGGATGATGACGATTGATGTCATTGCTTTATTGGTTTTCATGTCATGTTGTCATTTGACTAAATTACGTTGTCTAAATTCATGATTCACAGCAAATTGTGTTGAAGAAAATCATTAGTTTTTGGTTTGTAGATTACAGCCCAAATGTAACAGAGTAATAATTACTCTATTTCAAATCTAAATACAATACTAAATAATTTAGTATATACAGGGTATTAATACAATACCAGGACACGTGTGAGTACAAGACAAGACAAGAGGTTAGAGAGTGGGGGGGTAACAAGTTTGAGTTTAAGAAGGACCAATTCACTGAGTACATGAGTATAAATATTGTTACTAGATGACAAGGCAGAACAAATGGAAAAACGTGTAAACAATGTTGATATTGCAAAGAAATAATTTATGGTATGATTTATTTTAAAATCATAACATTGCCAACAAATATTTTGTGAAACTGAAATGTATTTATGACATGGTGTATATGTTATTATTAAAACAGTGTACTGGTCTCACTAAGCCGGGAGGAAGTACTTCTATAGCTGTAGTAATAGTACACTGTTTTCGTTTTTAAAATCCAAAAGCCGGATCCATCTGACAATCCAAGAACCTAGAACTTTTATGTCCTGCCATATACCAAATTCATATACTTTCACTCACAAATAAACTTAACTGAAGTTTATTGGACAACATACAATATAAGCAACACAGTGGCAAACTACCAAGACAGTAAACTAAACAAAAATACATTTCAATTTTCTTTGTTTTACCAACTTGTTTTGAAAAGCAATCATGAGTAATTCCAGACAACGTAATGGGTGTTACTTGTTACAAACAGTGTTTCGTATCTCAGAGGACTTTTGTTTGATGTAATGAACAGTGGACAAACTATGGAACAAGTTAATTTGTCATTAGCTGTTAGATAAGGACAGTGTGTCTGGAAATGACCACCAGTCTATTAATCAAATCATGTGGTTTGCTAATAAACAAACTGGCAAGACAAAAAGGAGAGAGATTATTTTTCTGTCTGAATATAAGATCTTGATAACTTTGACGATCCCGTCTCATTTGCGCGACCCTCATTAGGTTATTGGCTTATTTTGTTTTTAGGCTTTAGCCAGCTGTTGTTTTCACAGCTGATATGTGGCACACAGATGTTCTATTTAACAGGGTGACTCATTCACCTGGCGATCAGAAAGACAGAAATCCCACTCTCTCGTTCTTTTATGCAAGAGAGAAAGAGTGAAACAGGATCAGGTAGCAAATCCTCAGTTCGATGCAAATGGATTATAGAGGTTTCACAGCCGCTGTGTCTAAAAAAAGACGATCCTTTCAAAACACCAACAGAAAACGAAGGGATGCATTTGTTAGAAAGCGTATGCAGACGCACCACTTTACATATTTTGTGGTTTGACGGGGAGGAGAGCTTGCGTGCGGTTCAAAATAAATTGTAAAATAAAATAAAAAACATCTTGTGCGACTCCTGTTAACTGTTAAATCAAGTGCACAGCAACTTTCACTCTCTGTCTAAACATCATTGCCTTCATTCACAGTAATCCGCAATGTTTTGCAGTTGTGGTGAGATGATTTTGTTGGCGTGAGATAAAGCATTTCCTGCATGAGCTTCTATACTGATACAACACATACAACACAGGCAATCTCCTCCAGGGAAAATGAAGGGATTGACTGTCAGTCAGATTCAGTGAGGAGAGCGGGGTCTTGTGTTAAGGTGCTGTCAATTATCTGCAAGGAAATAAACAACATTCATGGGAAGTGAAGACATACATTTATATAAGCTATAAAGTTTTAATGAGGGCATATGGCCAGGGTTGGAAAATGCATCCAGCATTTCACAAGCAGTATGTTCATGTATGTTTGGATTGAAGATCGGGACCTGAAAGCCAAACAGTTAATTGTGACGATGACAACATGTTTCAAAACCCATTTACAGTATTTCTCTAAGCTCGGCCTGTAGCTGAGATCACAACGAGGAGCAGTGAAATTGCATTTGGATAAGAGTGTTTTGGGGAATGAATGACAAGTCTTTTCAATTACCAAAGTCTATAAAAAACCATGCGGACGGGAAGCGAACACATTTGCTGGTCCCTTTGCTCTGTGCGGCTCAGCGAGGAGAAACGTGAACAGTGATTTCCTCCATCTCCTTCTCCAGCTTCTATCCTCTCTTTCCAGCATCCTTCCCTCCTGACAGCAGTGTGTGTGTGTGTGTGTGTGTGTGTGTGTGTGTGTGTGTGTGTGCGTGTGTGCATATGTTTGTATGTTTATTTGGTCGCACGCAAGTTTGCAGCTCTGATCCCAGCTCAGTTTTCTACCGGCAAAGCTGTCACCATAGATACATGCCGTGTTGTGACCTTTCGGGGTCGACCTATCATGTGTTAAGTGGTTGGTATACACGATGAGCGCTGAGGACAGGGCTTAGTGTCGAGTTGTGTTCACACAAAAGAACACACACACACACTTTCTCACACAACCAAAGTGCTACACACATATGCACAGACAGGCCAGGCTTTAACTGTCCTGATGTTTTAGCAGCGCTTACAAATTCAAAACCATGAAGCTGCAGCAGCATCCCGCAATAAACCGCCGTCGTTGACTAAAATGTTTCCAGTTAGACAGGTTGGAAGCAACACAATGTTATCTGAGAGGTTGTTTAAGAAGCGCCAACCATAGGTTTCACAACAAAATGACACAACGGATCACGACTGCTTCCGACCAAAGGATCTGAGCTGACTGCATTCTGCCAGAGGCACTTGTCTCTGCTCTCTGAATCGTAAAGACCCTGACTGCCAATTGAGGCCTACGTGCTTGACAGGAACTAAAAAAAAAAGATAACGAGAGGGAGATGTGTTTGTGTGTGTGTGTGTGTGTGTGTGTGTGTGTGTGCAAAGGAGAGGGCGAGGAGACTTTTTTTTTTTTTAACACTCATACCTGGAGGAGTTTGGAGTGGACTGCTCAGCGAGATTTTGGTGGTCACAAACATGGATGCACTTGCAGGTCAACCCACCTGCAACATTTTCTGTTATACAAACTCATTGTTTAATTTATGCTCAGTAGTATCAGACTGAGGTTCAGGAAGTTGCACTGAAATAATGGTGTTGAATTAATTAGTCAATGAATTGATTAGTCGATGTACAGAAAAACGTTCAACAACAATTTTGATAATCAATTATTTATCAATTAGAATTGGCTGACATTTGAATTCTCAAATGTGAGGAATTTATTCTTTTCTCTTTTATATCATTGTAAATGAAATATCTTTAAAGCTGCAGTAATCAATAATTTCACGTTAACAATGGCTCAAATGACTCAAAGTGATGAACGCAAAGAGAATTTATCACCTGGCTCTGCAGTTTCTCCTCCACTCTACTGAGCGTTGTTGCTTCTTTGAGCTTTGGTTTTATGGCCCTCAACTTTACTGCTTTGGTTCAGCATTTAGCAGCTGAAAAGCCACATATTTCTCTCAGAAGTTGGTGGAGAACAAAACAAAGCTAAAAGTGAATATTGGCTTCCATTCATCAACAAATGGCTGCTAATTCTGCTCCGTGTCTGACAGATGTGTAAATGAGCAAACGTTTGTTAACGTTTGTTTTGACATTTTATACACTACAGTAATATAAAATAAAGTAAGTAATATAAGTAAGTAAGATAAAGTAATGGAGAAGTCAGCTGATAATGAATACAATCAATACTTGCAGTCGTATAAAATATCATTACTTTGTCACTTTAAATCTTACATTTATGTAACTCTAATGATTTTTATTAATGGCTGCTCTTCTATTCTGACCATCCACTGTGGCTCATTCTTTCACCTTCATATTGTATTCACGACGACATCAGCGCCTGCATCAAATGCTAGAAGATGAGAGGGAGTTGAAAGAGCCCGGCACAATTCAAGCATCGATTGAAAGAAATTAGGTGGGTGTTCACGTACTGCTTCGAAAAGGTAAAGCTAAATTGTGATTTGTGTATTAATGAGTCAGCCTTCATCTCAGCGATGCATTCAAAAGTTGGAAACAAAAACCTTGAGGGATGTGTCAGCACTTTTGTTGTGCATGAAATATGCAAACCCACTTTCTTGCTACATTTCTGTGATTATATATTTTTTTGTAGCGACTGATTCATATCATTTTTTAAAAACTTGTATCATTCTATGTATGTCACGATTTTTCTCCCCTCTCTGTTCGTGCTGTCTGGTGCATTATAAACGTGCAGATCTCATATATTAGTCATCAAAGAGTTAGATTTGCACCAGAGGGAGGGGTGGGCGGTGGTGGTGGTGGGGGTCACAGAAATAGGCCAACCCACACATGGACACACCCAAATGGGAAAACGGTATTCTGGGATGATGGTGATGTGATGGGATGAGTCACGCGGCGGCCAACCCACCCCGACTGAAACTTTACACCACAATTTCCATCATCAATCAAACTGCTTCTCGACTCCACCAGTTCCAACACATTCACACATTCTTTTCATGTGATGCTGTGGAGTAAATGAACTAACCACATACTGCTCTTTCAGCCCAACTTCATTGTGCACTCTTGAAATTTGTCTTTGGCGCTTTTTCGTTTGTTCAACGCGTCCGGTTTATGTTAGTTGTGCAAAATCGGCCACTTGATCGTCTCTGTTTTCTTCATTCGCCCCAACAGCCAACTGTACATATGTTTGCTTTAAGCTAGTTAGCAATGCACATAATGACTGTAATGAAGTATTGAGTGTGTGTGTGTGTGTGTGTGTGTGTGTGTGTGTGTGTGTGAGAGAGAGAGAGAGCTCAGCCTACAATTTACCAGGAATTCGAGCTCTCTTCCTCCAGACCCTGTCTTTTTTCTCCATATGTTAATGAATTTTAATCATGAAGTCTGTTGCTCGAGTTGAAACATTTGCTTTGACTTTATATGCACTCATGCTGCCACTAATGTTCAAGCTGTACACACTTTTCCATCCCCAGGGTCCAAACAATCATATGCTTCAAATATATGTATGTTTCATAATGCACTCACACATAGTTCCAAGAACAGTTTTCAGGAAGATAGATGGAATAGAAGACAACAAAGATAGGAAAACAAACATTATGCATGAACTATTATGTGAATGCAAGTAGGTGCAAAATAGATGTGAATATAAATATATAAAAGCAACAATGAACAACAACATACACTGTTCATATACAAGTCAAACTTCTTTGCATGCAGAGTGCAAAGAGTAAAAAAAAAAGCGTCTTGTCACAAATGCATAATTGGACCAAAAGACAAAAATAAAATTGAAGTTGCCTCCTTCAGTTTAAAGAGGAACTGCCCTTTCACAGGGTCACAGGACTGAACGCATGGTTAATATATTCAGCGATAACCTAATTGCTTCCTGCTGGCTGGACAATCAGCCACAAGTATTTTGATTCGACAGCTACAATTATAACCACAAAAGCTCATTTCCAAAAGAGCAGAAAAACATCTCCTCAGGATGTTATGTATGAGGGTGATTATGTTAGCTAATCTGTTACAATGGATGAGCTCTGAGAAACACGCTGTGAGGGATAAATGCTCAGCCCGTGCAGCTTTTAGGCCGTATTTACATCCTGATGACAGACGACGCGTTCGCAAATTAAGTTGTTGTTTTACCCCCATTGAGCCAACACCGAGTTTCCAAGTATTTATTTTCAAATTAAAAGCCACCTTAGTTCTTTTTCTTATGCAGCCATGAATGTTACTTACCAGCTCAAAGGTCAAATCCTTGAAACCAGTCCCATCACTAAAGGTAATGGATGATCTAAAACTGGTGGATAGGTAATAAGTCTTTTTTTTTTTTTTTTAACTTCAAACATGTGATATGTCATCCAATCTTTCACGGGCTCAAATATGGAAATGTATGTTTGATTCTGTCTGTGCTTTATAAGAAAGTAAAAAAATCTCATAAATTCAATTAATAAAAAAAGCTTCTGCCGCTGGCCACTATAGTATATGCTAATTATCAACTGGGAATTCAAAGGAAAGGTATTGAGCATTTTCATTTCAAACGTTGACACTTTTGGACATGAAAAAATGAATTATGAAACTAAATGGATGGGGAAAAAAATGTTCAGGTTAGTCCAAGTTCTAATTGTCTCACAGTGATATGTTAAATATTTCTCTGTGGTGGCCTCTCTAGTCAATGATCTGTGAGTGTGGAGACAAAAAATGACAGTAAAGACTTCACTAAGATAGAGGAGTCAAGGCAAAGCCCAACTGAAATCAATGTCTTCCAAAGTGGAAGAACAATGAGGACGGTCATCGAGGCAAGAACAAGCTAAAATCAATGCCAGATAACGACACAGAGAAATAAACACATTCGCACAAAAACAACTTGTCATACTGCAATAAAACAGCAGATTTCTCATTTGTTTTAAATTGCAGCACAAAGCTTTATGTTTACATCTTCATTAGCTGAATTGTTGCTATATGCCCATGGATTACGTAACATCACAATGGAATGATGTTTTTAATGTAAGTTGACATCAACGAACCGTACTGCAAATATTAACTCATTACTACGTCGTAGGATTTTTCTAACAAGGGAAGGTCAGTCGTAGCGTACTGCCTCCTGAAGCGCATGTCACCGGCAGTCAGGTCACATTTACACCAAAAAACAAACAAACAAAAAAACTTGCTGATATGACTGTGGACTTTGCTATGTGGACTTTTGCGAGTCTCTCTATTGACAATCCAGCAAAATTAAGAGTAGGCAAAATCTGTTTATTTGAAATCTTCAAGAGGATGGACTTTCAGTCTGAGCGACTCTTGGAGGTGATATTTTCCTCATGTGCCCTTTGTTCAGAGACTGTTTTCCTAAGTATTTTATCTTGATTTGTCCCTTCCCTTTTATCATTTATGACATTGAGAAGTCATCCAAAAACAAGGGTTTCATTACCTGCCTAATTGCTGCACTAATGAGAAGCTTGTTTATCTAGGAGGAGTAATTAGATATGTCAATTAGCATCAATTAGATCCATGGTGTTTTAATCTGCCATTAGGATGCAGCCAGAGAGAATGTTCCCATGCCTACTCCAGGTTGGACACGGCTATTATGAAAGATGCGTTGCACAATTTGCCCCAAGATAGAAGGATGAGTGCTTCTAATCTGAGTGTTAAGTGGACTGGGAAGATATTATCGTGCTTAGTCCAAATATTAACAGAAAGAAGGTTTTGAAAGTAGTATGTGAATACAGACTACAATGTGTATAGAGTTGGTATTTGCCTCTGACCTTGTCTCTCGCTGCAAACATTCACACAAGAGAGATTTGGAAATAATATTGAATGTGTGTCTTCAAAAACACACAACTCCAGCTATTATGTGAAGTTGTACTACTGTGTGTACATTTCACATAACACCAGCCGACATCTAGTCAGTCAACAAAGCCTCCGCCCACGTCAGGGACACCCAGTGAATTGAGCAACTTATCTGCTGTACAGTTGTAGCAATGACATATCAACTTTCTCATATTCATGTCACAAGATCACATCTCGTAACGGTCTATGAATCGTTATGTCACATGGAGCGTTAATGCGATTATGTCTCCCGGGCGTGAGAAAAGCCATCCTAGTTTCCCATGAAAGCAAAATTACACCGGAGTAATCACAGTGTATGAATGGACTGTGTGCAAGACAGTCATTACTATTTAGCCGATGTGCAGCATTATAATAACATCCTTTGTTTATGTAGCACCTTTCAACAAATGTTAGATGCATGAAACAGAAAATACACGGTGCAATTACAAAATAGAATACAAACAAATAATAAATATGTGAAAAATGGCCTGATGAGCCACAGCAAAGGCAAAAACCAAGGGGGAAATAAATCTAAAAGAAATTCAGCCAACATCACATGTACTGCTCAAATATTAGTTTTCATATTTCACCACAACACCCAAGAGAAAAATAAGCTCAGCAGAAATTAATGCATTAAATTAACACCAATGTAAACGATCCCAGCAGTTCAGTAATATAGCCAGCAGCAATGGTAGCTTGTTTCCCATAGTTATTGCCAAGCACATCAACACAAACAACAACTACAAGACATGGATTCACGATGAGTTCAACAGGACAAACACCAACATTGACAGCAGTTTGGCAAAGTGAAGCACTGATCCTCAGCTACTCAGCAAAGAACAAACCCCGTCACTGCTGTCCCAAACGGCCCGGGGCAGACCAGGAAATCTTTGCTTCGAGATGCCGACGGCTGATTTGACGAACATAGTCATGAAGCGCGAGCAAGACCGTTTGCTCCACAAAGCCGTCCTGAGGCGACATCATCAGACTGTTGGCAGATGAGCTCGCTTATGAAACGCAACAAGTATTCAGTAGCAGCAAGTTTTTGCTGGAGTGTTACAGCTGAACTAACACAGCAGCAGGACAGCATGGCAGAGCAGAAGACTTGGCAGGGTCTTAACATCTTGTATAGCCCGCCTGATGGTAAAGAGTGCATTGAGTATATGTTATGTCAAGTAGAGTATTTCATGTGTGAGTGCAGCAGTGGACTGAAGTCTGAACGTCCCTCCATTTGTGTTCACTTTGATATAAAAGTCAGTTAAAAAAGCACTGTTTTAATACAGTTTAACTGCTGATATTAGATCATATGACCTAATGTCCATCACCCATGAATGTACTATAAGAGCTGGATCCAGCTCTGCTCAGCCTTGCTTTCAACTTTTCCTAGTGGTCACCTTCCAGTATTGCAAACAAGATTACCATGCAGCCCAAAAAGCCATAAACCACCATTGTAAAAGAGACGTCTGCAAAACTATAAAGCTCTAAACACGGTCAATTATCAGTCTTTGTATTGTATATTTTATATTCCTGTTGTGTCTCAGAATTGAAGAAGAAGAATTGGTTTATAAAGTCCGACCAGGCCAGCGGCACGAGAGGAATAACATTACTGTGCATATTCAGTGGGCCACAGACCCCTGGAAGTAACCCAGAAGCTGGACATTTTCTTGTATGCGCCAGGCGAGCAATTCTAATTGGGCAGAATAGGCTCCATCTTTGGGTCTGGTATCACGCTCTGATAATACGTCCATGCCATCACCCTGCTACTGTGACACATGTAATAGCCTGCTTTGCTCTTCGAGAGGCAGCAGTTCTCTGCTCTGGGTGATTAGTGTCCTAACAATCAGAGCACAATGATCTAATTTGCTATTAAGCTGTGCATCACGCATGCATGGCTGAAGACAGAGACAGGCACTCCCTGTACAGTACTGTGAGAAGAGAGAGCGATGAGGAATGATGATGAGGGAAGCCAAACAGTCAAATGTTTGCCATAATTGTATTTGTGCATTATGAGGATATTGGGAACACGTTCATCACTAAGCTGTTGTAGATTTTATCTCATGCTTAACTTTATTATGCCTATATTGAACTTACGAACATGAACTGGTATTAAATGTTTTCTGAAACTAATGTTCAACTGCTTACAATGAACATTTAGAGTTCAAGATCGTTACCTTGCGTGATTGTTTGCCTGTAGTCTGTATACTACCTACATATTGTGGTCACTACTAGTCTGTACATAGTGCTGGTTTACAATTAGGAAAGGACACACCATCACAAAGATAAGCCTATGCATGCTTCCTGTGGTGTGTATCTAAGAGGAAGCATTTTTAAGATGCATTAAAATCCTGATGCATAACTATAGAAGTGGATCTTACGATTGGCTGCATGAATAGCTGAACTGTTTTAGGCCTTTTTCTTTTAAGAAAGCTAGATAGAACATTTTTCTCTTCAAGATAGAAATAATAAATAAAAATCAACATGAGTTAAAACACAGGTACAACCTGTGTTTGACAATAGACTGTCCCCAGAAGAAGTTTGGTGCAATTAAGTACATTTGCTTAACTGTGTTGTCCTATTTTTCTAAAGAAATAAGTGGCACAAACAGTGCGTTACATTAACAATACCATTTAACAGATAAGGAACCACATTGGTAAAAGTCGCTGGTAATATATATATATATATATATATATATATATATATATATAAAATCTATTTGCACATTACTTGCCAAGACCCTGACAAGCATGTAACCTGCTGCACAGAAAGTATAATTAGTTTGTATTTTAGTACATTATATTACTCACTAAATGCCAGGGATTTATTCAGCACTGTCTCTTCCCATTAATTAGTGACCTTGCACAGTCTCTCACAGGTTGAGAGGAATGCAAGGAGGAGAATAACTCACTGTGGGCTTTTTTATTTGTATCATTGAGCTAACTGCTGAGTGTTCAACGGAGAGTAGATCTGTGTCTGCGCGTACGGTCCACTGTGCATTATACATTTTGAATTCATTTTCACAGCACACCAATATACAGATTACTAAGAAATGTGGGAGTCAGCTCATCAGAAAAAGGCCTCTCTTCATCTGAAACGATGAGCGCAGTATTCCGGCGAACGCCGGCTGCCTGGCACAGCGAGCTGTTTCCACCGCAGTATGGAAACTCTCCATTCATTGTGAAGTATCCTCTGAGCCACGGAGCACATACTCGGATTGGCTGTCGCATTTCAATTCCTAACACCCCGTGCCATACTGAAAACGAATGGTCAACACTAGCTGGTTAGCAGTTAACATTTTCCCGATGAAGAATAAAGGTGGCTCTAATGAGAATATGCAACGGGTGAAAGTGTTGTCTGGTTAAATTATATCTACAACAATCTGGATATGAGGCGTGTTAATGACAGTGTAAAGGGGTCCTATTTGCATAATATGCCAACAAGATATACTAGACTCCGGACTTGGGATCCTAGTGCAATGACTAATAAGATAAGGCTTTATGAAACACTGTTTATTATCAGGCTAAATGACAACATGGAGTGGCAGCAGATTGTAAAGACTCCAGGGGAGTTCGTACATTCTGATCTGCTGCTAGAAACCCTGTATCCTCTCCCTGTTGCTGCTCTAAATTAATTTCTGCGGCCAGCGAAGGTAAGTTTATTCTGTCTGTTTATTCTGAATTTATTCTGTCTTTTTTCTCTCTGGCTCGTTTTGTCTCTCGGTCCAGTCAAACCCAGCATTATGTTTGTCACTGGACATTTTAAAAATAGCTAAATCCACAAGGTTATCCGAGGCCCTTCCAGGATTTTTTTTCCTTCTCCCAGAGCTCTTCTCCCTTTGACTTGCAATATGCCCCATAGATCCCTCTGCAGAGCCCTGACCTGCTGCCAGTTACTTCCAGGTTCTTGGTTGGGTAGAGGGAGTGGTTCAAACTGTGGCTGCTACTGCATGTGCTACTTTTAACAAGTGAGCTGATGACTCCTGAAATAATCATGATGTTATCCTTACCCCACTGAGCAGTATAGAATAGATCTGACTGCTTTACAATGGGCAGACTGTGACAAAAAAAAAAGGTCATCAAGAGCATGAAAAAGCTCTCTCTTTACTGCAGAGCGACATAAAATGTGCATGCTCACATACGACACACGAGATATAGACTTTCTGAAGACCATGCTTACAATGCAAGTTCACAACTATACACCAATGCTGCAATGAGTACAAAGCTATAATGAACACTACAGTATGTTGCATGTTCAAATTATAGCATGTAAGGACAAACTGTATTACCAGTAGATCCACTGATTGTGCACCAGTGGCGAGTCAATTCAGCAGCGACACACATTCAGCCTGTTCACTCTTTCATTCTCTTTGTGCAAACCTGTACATCTGAGATTTTGATCGTTCAGCTGTAATGGTATGGGGCTGTTACATAATTTACAGAGAAACACAACCCTGTCTATAAATAGGGCGCAATAGCTTTCATTAATAAATAAATAGGCAAGATGATTAAGTAAATTTATATTTTATTATGTGGTGTACAGGCATAAATAATGCCCACATTTGTGGCTTATAAAGTTAAAATATGGATGAGCAATGCTGGATGTTTTAATGGAGGCCTATAATCCGTGAGATATACAGAGCCAGGTGCGTTTTTATGTGCAGCGCTAATTTTCCTACAAATTCCAAAATGTCTTAAAAGGGGATAAAATTCGTAATATTCAGTCACTGTAGAATTAATAATGTCGTTTGATTGCACACTTGCAAGTCATCATTTATTTTCACACTTTTGTTTAACATTTTGTGTGTCGTTCTGACTGATTTTCTTCAGTCACAAGAACACAAACAAACAAAAAAAACCCCAACAGGAACGGAAGAAAATGATGAGTCACATTTCTCCTAATGAAAGCACAAATGTGGAGTGATGTCAGCTGAGTTGCTGCTCGCTGTGGTGAGCTGATGTTCTGAATTATTATGCTTATGTCATGCATATTGAATAAGAACGCCCCCAGCAAGACCAGATGGGTTTCCAGTCTTTGTAGCTGCTCTAATCTGAAGCTGCACATAATTTCACTGCCCAAAGTGAACAGTGAAATCCTTTCATAAGACATTCAGGCAGATTAATGAGAGGTTAAACAGAGAATGCTGATAAAGGATCTGTAATGACGGGAGAATTATTGTCATTCATACTGAATTCTGAGCATGTATGTCATCATGGTAAATTATAATAATACAGCTGTAATACACAAATGATTATGTAATACTGTGCTTGAATTATTCCTTTGTCGTCCACCAGACGCTGCTCGGTTTACTCAGCATCAGGTGCTCGAGCTCATCTGTCTTTATGCCTCTGTTTGGGTGTTTATTTCTATCTAAGGAGTAAATAATGATCCTTTGCCACAGTGAAAACCTTATTTGGTGGAGAGGAGAGCTCTTTCTCACACACACAAACAAACACACACACACACACACACACACACACACAAACACACACAAACACACACGCTACACACACACACATTTTGTGAAGAATCAAGAGCAGGCAGCAGAGATTTTGGTTAGGGAATCGACTGAAGGAGTGAAGTATCACTTCTCCAAGACTGGAGGAGATGAGTTCCTGGTGTTGAAAGGGAAAGTACTATTTCTTTTCGAGAAGTGGAATGATGTCTCAGAAGTGAATTCTTACACGCTTTCCTTTCTCCCTCAGACAGAATGAGCACGTGAAAAACGGTGCAGGTGAATTGACCATTTCTATTGATCCATTGCTTCCAATTTATGCAATCATTTTTTTCAATTTTCCAATCCAATACACTTCGCTCTTTGCAAAAAGCTTTTTAAGTCAGATTTTCTCTTGAGATTTTCTTTTGAGTAAATTCTTAAAAATCAGCCAAACCTTGTACTCAAAAGAATTAGGAAACTAAAGCACTTTTAACGGGTGTAGATTATTTTCCTGTGCAGATAAAAATCCTTAAAACATGAATAATAAGGATGTTATCAGAAATATTTTATATGTCTTGCACTGCCTGTAATACTTCTTTCCTAGACAGTTGTCAAATAAAACTTTTATCTCAACTCAACCTTCTCTAACTATTTCTGCATCAAGATGCTGAAAGAAGGATCATTAAGGCATCGCAATGTTCTGAAACCTTGTCTGATGAGTCTTTTTAAAGGACAGACATTTGGACGTGTCACAGTAGGAAAAACACATGTCAAAGTAATAACATTTAAGAGGACTTCCATTCCATATAAATGTCCCAGTCAGCCATGCCAGTGAGTCATAATGACAGGGCCCTGGAACACCTTAATTGAATGCAGCCATCAATAAAATTAGAAGTTACATGTCAGTTTTTCCTGTTATGACACGTCACACTGTCTGCTGTGAAAAGTGCTTCCAGGCAACATTCACTTTTCAGTCTGATTTGTTCTGAACTGTGATGAGTTAATCTACAGAGAAACCAGCTGCGCCATTTCTTTCTGTGCCAATTCAGAAATATAATCGTTTCTTCTTTTCGCATTTCACATATGGAGATTTTTGTTCCTAAACCTCCATATGTGAAAACTGTATAGGGTGCAGCTGCAGTCAGAGTAACATGATGGCAAGCCACAGTAAGTGGCAGTGTTCAGCTCAGGCACATTAATGATCTGAAATCAACGTGGCTTGACCATCGTTTCTGCACTCGTAGACTGCTCTTGTGTGTTTTTCTGCACATGTGTACATTCGTCTGCTTATGTCTGTTTATGTGAGCGCACGTGGAAAGGCGCTGAGGGCGTATGTGTCATATTTGTTTTTGCACGCTGCAATAAGATCTTTTATATGATCTGTCGAGCTGAGCATTATTACTTCCCGTGTGCACCCCCACCCACCCCCCAGAAACACACAAACATACTGTATGTACACAGAAGCGCATAAATAAAATGTTATTCTTGTACAGCAGCACACATGTTAGGTACACATTTAGCCATGAATACACATGAGCATGCATTCATGTACACACACAAAAACACAGGTTCTCTCAGCTGGACTCTGCTGATCGTCCCTTGCAGTGTTTGCGTTAGTTCATTGAGTTCTGAATCAACTGTTAGAAGAGTCCGCAGTGCAATGAGGGGGGGACAATTAGCCTAATGAGGTGCAGGAGCAAATCACACTCAGTGCTGTGCTAACAGTTGCTCAGTGAATATTCATGTGCTGTTGGCTTTGCAGATGCATTAAAAGGCGGCGCTGCGTTGCTGAATACCAATCGTTACATTTCCACCTGTCGCTCGTCTGCTCCCTCAGTGATGATAACATCCTAATCAGCCTCATTGCTCTGATGTGAGGCTTTTTGGAGCGCATCGCGTACACAGGCCCCCATCTATTATTCTATCCAGCTGCATCTGCTGCTGACGGCCATTTAAAAACAGAAACACCTCGGCTTTTATGAAATGATGGAGACACATCACAGCACTTTATAAAGGACAGAGTAGATGAAGTCTGAACGTGAAATGGACTATGTATACTTTACTCCTGTTAAGAGGATGTTTCAATGTTAAATACTCATACTTAATAATTTGTGTAATATTTTTTATATTATTACAGCATCTTTAAAAATATTGTAGTAAATAAATAGTGTGTAAAACAGGGGCCAAACATAAGGTTCGATTTGGCCCCTCAGATGTTTCATGTTCATATTAATTTTCAAAGAATTATAATATAAATCGCTTGTTTATGCTATTTTATTTTTAAGAGGTAAAATGCTCTTTGAATATGAAGGATCCATAATCATTAATTTTTGTCATAATCTGAGCATGATGGGCAGAGTGACACTTTGAGGGCCGGAAAACCAAAACACTGACCTATAGTAAATGACATTAAAAAGCTCTGTGTGGCTGTGGGACAATGAAAGGCTGAGTGATAATTCTCTGTGGGTTTGTTAATGCTAGCGGCATCTTTTCCATCAAACCTAGTCACTTTCTAAAGTGTAACATATCAAATATTGATGGGTGCAGCTTTAATATTTTCCATCACAATTAATGTTATATGCATGCAGTCAATACATTTTCATTTGTCAATGCATTAATGCAGATGTAAAGACCTGATTGGAAATACTGCCTGCCTAAATTACATACCTGCCTATAACAATGTAGTTAATATATTTTTCTTTAAACAATCTTATGAGCACTGTGCCATCCTACAAAGTTATTTTAATGGCACAGTAAATATAAATGCATATTGTTGTCTACAGTCGAAGAAACAAGCTACATGCACATCAGATTATTGTGTCTTATATAGATGCTGTGATGATTTCTAATAATACATACAGTCCTATAACCTGCTCATTCCAGATCCATGACTCATTACATTTTCTGATGCAGTCATTGTGCAAATCTCATTTTATGCTGTTTCATAACTAAGAATTTAGGTTGTTTTTTTTTTCTTTTTTTAGTCTCGTCACCCGCCTCCATCCCTACAGCTTGTCTCCCTCCATGCATTTCTTTCTGGCAGAGCTGGAGACGGTTTGATCATTAGCTGCTGCTCTCCAGTCGACCCGGGCCAGCTCTCTGGGCAGAACAGACTGTGGCTCGGGCCGGCCAGATGGAGGTGAGATTATCCTCCATTAGATAACATGGTGGGAAAGTGGCCCTTATTCCCTGGAGACAAGCAGACCGGTCAACTCGTCAGTGAGTGATTTTTATGATCAGTAGCATTCTTAATACTAGTATTAAGGAGTATTGATGGAAGGAACAGTGGCTGCAGGAGGAACATATGAATTATATCTAATCTGGTGATGATTAATATGAATATAACCTTCTTTCCGGCTCATAAAATTAGTGTTTTATACGACTCAGTAATGTGTCTTTTATTGCAGTTTTCCCATTCATCTCACTTAAATGTTCTGGTAACAGTAATGGTCTTATATCGTGCAATGAAGGTGTTTACAGGGACAAAATTAGGGGCTGTTGGGGATTTCTCAAGGCCCACCCGTTCTAAAAGTACAGTATGTGTATTCAGGATACTTGAGGCACTTAAATAAATGCATCCACTTAATGGCATGTTCCGCTATGTTATGTAAGATGAGCAGTTGGCCTACAAACCAAAAAAAAAAAAAAAAAGGGGAGCGCAACCAAACAAATGTGTAAACAAACAGCCCATAAAACCGTGGTCTTGGTGGTGAGCAGGGTGGGTCGAGCTGAAGCTCCTCAGAGATGCTGATCTGGTCCTGAGAGAGCCATAAATTTTCTGATAATGACTGTAAGGAAGTTTTTGAGAAAAAAAGAAGCAGGGATGCAGTCATCGCTCCAAGGGGAAATTTCAGGCTGTAGCCAGTGAACGCAGCAAAAACAATATTCAGTCAGCCAAGAGGAAAGACTATATGTAACTCAACACTGTCACCTGGAGGCGCTTGGGTGTAAATGGTGTAAAGAGGTGACGCAAAACAGGAAGACACAGCTCTTCTCTCCTACTTAGATTTTGTCGTTTCAGCAGCCATCTGGCTCCCATCAGGATTTCTCAACTTTTAGTACAGTACATACTCCACGTGAGGACAGGAATGAACAAACCCGAAAAGTTAAATAGTTTGAGGTTCTGGCTTAAAAGCTCCTATTATTCCATCCTCTTTTGCTATTTTGAATCTGTGTCGTGAGCACGACTGCAGAATCATTGACCTCAATTCACTTCAATCATCACCTGTTATAAATGGAAAGATATGCACTGTCAACTCCGTTAAATCTGGCAAAGCAGAACACAAATAAGCCAAGTTTCTGTGGTAACATTGTCAAGAAGTTGCGGAGAAGAGGCCTTGCAGGTGTCAAAGCCTCGCTCACAGAAGCACATTCAGCAAATTGTGAAACCAGATTGGCAACATGAAATGATAAAATACTGAAACAGAGTAATAGATGCAAAAAGAAGTCATCAAAGTTCTCTATTAACGCTGACAACAATATTTGCTAACCATATTTATTGCCTTTTTCTGCACATACTCTACTGAAGGGATTTTTGTAAATTCCTTAGGCCAAGTCAGTGCATCAAAAATAGTCCAGCATATTTTTGAATGCATCATAAATTTAACTGAAAACCGCTGCATGCATAGCTATAAAAGGATTGAAATCAGTTCTCCACAAACGACCAGTTATTGTAAATACCAGTAAGAAGGTTTCTGCCCACTTTCTGCACTATAGAAACATTTTCTATAGATATGACTAAGTCTAGGAGACAAACAAAGCTACGGCTCATTGGCTGGTGCAGATTCTTAACCACAAAGATCTTCAGAGATTATTTACACAAGGTCAGAATTTTTGTTTGCATCATGCTGAATAGTGATTATCACATCACATTCACATTTAGCCCAACTTTTTAATTTTACTGTCTCAGAACGTAACTTGTGGATTTACATGGATCATGACATTGTTGTTTGTCAAACCAGTTTGTTGCTTTGTAAAATATACACAATAGAATGTAACTGTGTGATTGTTTTTTTTTTCTTTTTCTTGTCACATAAGAAGCTGATCCTGAACGATACTGTCACATCTTGTTAATATGCAACTCATTTTATCCAAAACCAGAGCTTTGGTCATTCTAAAGCTCATCGGCTGATACTGAAAAAAGTAGAAATGGCTAATCAAATTGAGTTTAATCCAATTTATAAATCAAATTTAAAAGAATTGTTTCACACAAAGAACATGAGTAACACTATCTTCCTTCCCCACCAATGGAATGCATTAAGTAAATATATCTTAAATGTTGAAGTTGAAAAACTTTTCTCTCTTCAGCGCCTATAGAAATTTGTGAACCCGACGGTTAGGACAATCAGATGTTGAGGAGGTTTGAATGAGGTCTTGTCAAAAGGAAAAGCGTGGAATTTTGGAATGAACTCTTCGTCTGGGCCCAGGAGGGAAAATGTGAGATGCCCCTGAGTGAATCCAGATGCGAGATACTGAAACCCGACTGCAAACTGGCTGAAACCAGATACTGTACATACACGAATGGCACATGAATGTCAACATCCTGTTCACTTCTATCCTACCCATAATGCCTTCAATGGTTTCTGAGATCCCCAGAGCTGAGAAGATGCAAACAGCAGAATAATTTGAAGCCGTCCACTCACCACAGAGTGTGTGTGTGTGCATGAAATGAATTGAAAATGCAATTCATGCCATATACAAGCAATGTTTAGAGAGAAATCAAATCAATGACCATCAAAGTGCAACACCAACACTTTCATACATAAAAAGGAATGCACACTTAAATCCAGGCTGATTTCATCCTCTCTTCAAATCTATCTACAAAACACATTATACATACAGTAGATGTATATATAAACACGTGGCCATATGAGAGAGCGGCCTGCTCCTGTAAGGTTTGCTTGAAATGCAAAATATCTCCTTGATGTTGAGTTTGTTGGAATAGAAAAAGCACTCCATTTTCATTTCTGAATTATTCATTCCTCCTAAGTGGGTTATCGTCCATTTAAGGAGCCCCCCGTGTATGCATTTTGTATATGTTAGTGCAAAGAAAACCCAGAAGGGAGAAAAAAAAATAGAGGATTGCATTCTAACCATAAAACTCAATATTCCTTCTTGTCAACCTTTTGTTTAAATCATGTGGGTTCTTGCATTTTAAAGCTTTTCTTAGCATAAGGAAGTCAATCAGTGTGGTTCTGCTGTAGGTTGACCAATCTCCTGTACACGCCATGAGCAGTTGGGAGTTGTGGTTTTCGTTCTGCCAAACACAACTGACCGTGAGAGCCTGTGGTTTCACTGATCCGGATCACAAAATCAGACAAACATGCAGCCATAATCTCTGCACAAGTCGAGTCTGTGATTTTCAGTAACGTCAGGAAGTTTGTGTGTTTTGTTTAAAAGCCGATCATGCTTTATCGTGGTTACGCCATAAGGGAGGAATCCTGCAAGCGTGTATTACAGCATTTTAATGTCAACATGTGATGAAGTAGTGGCTGTGTCATGTGCCAGGGTGTAAAAGTGTTTTTTACTGACAAACACACGTCAATATCTGCTCCCTAGTGGAAGTTAAATAGAAAAACATTTAACAGACACATTCAATGACAGCAGATATGAAATGCTCACCTGGAAGTTTAGAAATCACCCAATTCCAAAAACCAGCCCATCCTGAACATGAGAGAGGTAGAAAACTTTTAGGAGTACTTACAGATGATGACTTAAGAAGTGGAAACCCTCTCAGGAGTGAAGCAGGGGGGGTGACGTGATGGTTAATGCCGCCCTCATGTGACCAAACTTGTGCTGGAGGCGCAAACATGTCCATAGAAAAATGTCTGCACTCTTTCATACAATTACAAGCCTTGTTTCAAACCTTGAAGATATTCCAGACCTACGGGGCAATGAAAGGACAATGCTGTGGATCAAATCATGCAGATTATTTCCTCTGATCTACCAACCAGCTGTGTAAAATCTCTCCAGGTTGTTAACTGTGATTATGTGTCCTACACCCACTTCTTCCAGTGCTCACCAGCCTTCTGTTGCGGTCTGGTCTGTTTGGTCCACAGGCCAAGCGCAATGTCTGTTTCAGTCTCTCTTAAATAGAGATTGTACCAATTCTATAATTATCTCCTTGACCATACAATGTCGCTATTAATATCACAAGGCTGACAACCTTCAAAGACAACTTTAATGTGCATGAGAAGACATTAACAACAGATGACACATCAAAGCATACAAAGTGAGTCGACTCTAAAAATAAAGATTTAGGAAATGTAATGAATGAAAACTATAGCAACAACCTAAAGAGACATGTCTGTACTCGGAAATTTACAGCATCTCTCAGACTATTTATTCTCAAGATTTGTTTGGTTTGGAAAATTAGAAACAATGCTTTTGTGCAAACTGTATTCTTGTCTTCTTGAAAGACATTAAAACTCAAATGGATTTCAAGAGAATATAATAAAACATTACATGAGAAGAAATAGCACAGCTGCTGTTTTTACATCAAAGATCAGAGCACTGCTGCGATGAGCGAATGATGAGAATCATGGCTCCTCAGTCCTGGAGAAAAGGATATGGAGGAGGAGACCCCCCATTTTCCCAAGTAGAATGAGCAACGGTAGTCTTGTGCAGAAGGAAAATGGGTGTTGTCCTTATTCTTGTAGAATCTATAGATGTGTGCCACAAATGGCTCACAAAAGCTTTTGCAAAAATCATGATACGTGGCATTTCCACTGGCTCCAATTTGGGCTGCAGGGGTGGTTATTGGTCCTTCTTGGAAACTGAGAACCTTTTTCCGTCTCTGTCCAAATTAAATCGTCTCCTCTGGTTTCCATTGTGCGAAGTAAGTTGCTTGCTTCCTTGCCCTTCATTTCCTTAAAATCATAGGACTGTGATAGGTTGTTTAAGGCTCAACATGGTCCACAGGACAGTTATTTTCCACCAGGTTTATTTGACAGTCCTCTCCTTTAAGATGTACGAGGGGAGCAAGGTGGAAAGAAGACGTGAGTGAGACAAGACACTCCAGCCTGCAGATGGTCGAGGCAGAATGTAGTGAAAGGTGGAGGCTTATAAAAGAAAAACAAAACAAACAAACAAAAAAAAAACCCTTGGTGCCATTTTAGACAGGAGCTCCCATTTTTCTCTAATAACAGTGTAATTAGCCAATAATTATATCAAGTACTCCGATGCTAATTAGACTGAAATTACAGAAACCAGGGGGCAGTTATTTTAAACTGTTACTCAATGATTTTTTTTAGAAGACAGAAATGAGTGCAAAGACCCCATATAGCAGAGCACAGGGGTAAGCAACCAACAACTGCTGCCCATCCATGGCCAACGCCGAGATGAAGATCTTTGAGGCTGAGAAACTGCACCAGCCAATGATTGCTGCCGTTAGTATTATTCCCATCATGCCCCTAGAGACGACAAGAAGGCAGCAAGAAGTTAGGATTTAATCGTTTTAGTTTCCTGTATGAAAACAGCATTTATATAGTTATATTAAATGTTAAACATTGTCCTACACATAAATATCACACTCAAGCTGAGCTGATTATGCAAACAATGATTATTTTAATGTCGTACTAAACTAATACAATAAAACCCTATCTGGGAAGTTAATACAACTAGACAGTGTCTAGTAGTGTTGTCTAAAGTCTATAGTAAAGCCTTAGCTTTTTTATAGGCTGTATTAACATTCATAATTTTAACTGTTTTCCTGTGTACTCACTGTAAAGAGAAAAGGACTCCAAAGCTGGAGAGGAGGATCATTGGGAGGAGACAGTATCCCAGGACGCTGGCCACACAGCCGAAGGAGACACCCGTCATACTCATGAGGTTGAGTAGGCAGTACATGCCGAGGCAGCCAATAGCGCTGATACCATACACATAGCCAAACTGGATCTTACCTGACTGTGAATGGAAAGTGAAAAAAAAAAGATACAGTCAGATATACACATCTACATGATGACAGCTGTGCAGATACATAGTTGTTTGAACCAACATTGACCAAATCATTTACCAGGAGAAGTGTCGCTCCGAAGGCCAAACAGAAAACCATGGGCCCAGCCAGGTCTGTCTCGTTCATGATGCTGCCGTCTGCTACCTTCATCGGATGGAGCACTGTCAGAGTCTTCTGCCAGATGTGGTCAAAGTTGATTCCTAATTCTAAGACACAGAAAACACACATCTGACACATAATGAAGGTATGATCACACAGAGTTAGTAGAAATAAGTACACAAGAGTGGTTTTGAAACTTGCTGTATCAACACTAAGGCTTTAGAGTCACAACAAAGAAACGTCTCTCTTCCAGGAATACTCAGACTTTACAATGAGTGCTTTGCATGAGGATGAAGACAGAAAGGACTCTCCCTGTGATAAAAGTGTGATTCTTCTCAGAATAGCCTTGACGTGTGTCCAGGGAATAAAATCAGTCCCCATCTTCTGCCAAATACAGAATAAATGTCAGCTGTGGCAGGTAAAATTTTCAGGTAACCTGCCACCATGGTTTTTATAAACTCATCAATATTTTTAAAAAGCAATTCTTGAGAACAGTCAGGGATTGAGGTTACATGACACATTCCATATTTCTTCTATCAGGCACCACTCATGACTCAGTGTTTATAATGCTAAAGAGATTTCTGAAGTAGCAGACAAGCAAAACCGAGTGGCCGGTGGAAATGTGACTTGTCACTGTGACACGGAAGGAAAAAAAAAAAAACATAATTTCAGACCCTGGGTGTGTCTTTGAATTTCTAGGTCACACTTGCTTTAGTCTAAAGAGTGTGAATAAGGTTTGAACCATCATCAGCATTTACATTTTCCTGGTCTCAGCACATTTCCAACGCTGCTCAGCTGTTAATCTGACACTGAGACATACAGTAAGCAGCTGTGTGGTGTCACACATGTAGTATATACAAGCACCAGCATATAACCGGCAGCATTGCCCTCCACTAATGGCTACTTACATGTAATATCTTGAGTCGCAGTTAATGATATTCACTGTTCTCATCTCTCCCTATAGAAATCCAACTGATAAAAGCCCTTCTCTAAATTTACATGCAGCAAAATCAAATATTCAAATACAGTACAGGAGAACAAAAAAAAAATCTAAATGTCAAGGACCACCCCTTCCAACACAAAAAAATATGAATAGGTATCAAGATATGATGAGAAAAGGCATTTTTTTGAATCCAAAGATACTCTGCAAACCATGAATATAACCTGAATGGGTATTTCTGCTATAACCTGTATGGACCTGACACTTTATTTAAAATGAAATGGTTAAATGAAATTGCTTTTATTGTTCAGCCTTTTGAATCATACTTTTGAAACAGTATAAAGTGAAAAACCAGCTTTATATAACTAAATTGCTGCCATCATCTCTTCAACTTCCTCAAAGCTGGTTTGTGTGTAACTGCACAGCATGTATTCCAATGAAAAGCCTTCTCATGTGTGTAAGTAGAAAGAAAATACTGCTAAAGGTCGGAAAAGTCAGGTCAGCCAATTTTGCAGTCACTTTGTCAGGCAGCCAACCTTTCATTCGTCAGTTCTTTCTGTTCTATCAAAGCTAGCGTGCAGCCAAGAGTTCTGACTCTGTTAGCAAATGCAAGACGTGGATGAGACTTTAATTTCACGCCTTAAGAACAGATCTTAGTTTCATGTCCTACAAGTGATACTGCAGACTGACTTCAACTGGTACTATCATTTTAGGACTTCAACTGGTGCTCTTGTAAAAGTAACTTGCAATTATTCAAAAAGCTGGGAAACATAACTCTAAACCAAGTAATGATTATTTTAATATTTTACTTGTAAAATAGAAACTTGTAATTGAAAATTGCTGCAATATGAAACAGATGAAATAAAGTAAATCCTCACTTTTGAGAAGCTATGACCTAAATGTTTTATCAATGATGAATAAATATCAGTACTAGTCAGTTCCCTTTTGATATTCCTACTCTCCTGAATGAGAACCTATATAAGAGCAGTGAGAGGTGGTGCTTAAGAACCAAGGAGGCAGATAGAAGTCATAGCCTCGGGGTTCTGGTTCACCTACCTTCTAGCAGTGGCGGCTCATCATCAAAGCTGCTACTGTACATGGATTGTGACGCGGATGGAGTGTAGGTCTGTGTGGGCTGGAAAATTTGTCCTGTGTATGGCTGCTGGGGCTGCATCATCCCGGGGGAAGAATAGGCCATGGGCTGGGAGTAGTCGTACTGACCGTATGGCCTGGGAAGCACAAAATAATGCAGTTATAATAACAGTTCTTTTTCAATGAAGGGACATCAAATGAATTCTCAAAGTATCCATTTCTACTTAAAATTGCAAGTTGCCTACAAAGCGTGCTGATTAAATTGTACAGTTTTTTTCAACAAACACTGAAACACTGCCACTACTTTCTTTCTCTTCTTGAATATGTAATTTTCCAACTCTGGTTAAACAAACACACTTAAAAGAGGTCAAATAATGTGTTCAGTCAGGCAACAAAATGTGAGGTAGGTTAGTCTGCAGCAGCTGAAATAGTATTCAAAAGAGAAGTGATGTTGCTCTTGGAGGACTTAATAGCTGAGAAAGCATCATATGAGAAGGACTTTCTTCACTTACTTGTTGTAGGGGTTTTCAGCATTGTTGTAGCCATAGCCGCCCTGGCTTTGGTCATCTACGCTGTAGCTGGACTGGTAAAAGTCTGTGTTGAAATTGTCAAACCCTGACATCTCTCACTCTGATAGAAACACAGAGACAAACAGAAACAGGAACACAACTCATCAGATAAGATGATTATTCTGGTGATACAGTGGAAGGCGTGATAAAATTGTATTACTTGAACACTTAAATTCTTAGACACTGTTATATTTACAATTACAAATATGCTAATGTAGGTAGGTAGTCCAGTTGGCCATCAAGATCACGTTATACACTGACAATCATTCACAAAAACATTTCATGGTTACATCTCTTAAACATATGGGCCGTGGCCAAAATATTAGCATAATTAACATTAATCAGGTGAGAGAAGTCGTTGTCTCTTATGGACGATTCAAACGCAACACATTTAACTACTAGTTAACGTAACGCTTAGGAGAGCTGTAGTATCAACTGCACTGCCTCGCTACTTTGGGAAACAGAGCCTCCGTTTGATTTTAATACAACTGTGAGCTAAAGCAGCTAGCTAACGTAGCCTCACTCACAAGTCAAAATACGATTACACGCCGTTAGCATGAATATATTATAAATTACCCAGCTGTGCAAACTATCAACTGACTCGACAATCACAAACAAATAAAAAGGATAAGTTAACTAATCCTGTCTAAATACAACAGCAAAATAAAGTTGCTAATCTTTGGGTGGCTAACCTAACGTACCGTTAACTCTGCAGCTAGCTGGTTAGCTGATGCTAGCTGTAACAGCTGTGGAGACCTGCTCTGTAAATCTTGCGTATGACGTCAGCAGAGGCTTTAATATTTAATTTTACTTTTCTTACAAAATCATTATCGTTAAGACTTACCTGTGATGTTTGACAGATCTACCCAGAGCCCTGCCTCTCACAACTACACTGCCAACTCGGTTGCTACGTGTCAGGAGAAAAAAGGTAAAACTTCCGGGATGGTACGTCATGGACGGGAAGCCGTTAGGGACTTTCAAATCGTCCTTTGCAGAAAAATGGCGCGTTCTACAGGCGACTGGTGGTATTACATCATGGTCACAAACTACATGAATTTGCAAACTGGGCTGATGTTTGAATGTATAAAAACAGGAAATGTCACTATTTGTATGTACAGTTTCCTGTTTGAAATAATGCTGTGTTGAATGTTACAGACCTGTGATAAAAAGCCTCTTTGCAGTCTGCTGTCTGATGTTTTTTATGCAGGGAGCAGGGAAACATTATGCAAACGGAAATTAAAGCAATAAGCCCCAAGAGGCTGTGGTTTATAGTGATTTTAGAACAGCTAAGAGGCATTGTTAGGCAGAACACCAAGTTTAAAAAAAAAACAACACTTTTTGTTTTATGACATTGTAATTGGTTTTACTCTCTTTGTGTTTATAATGTGCTTAGTTTTTATGGCTTTTAGTTTGATTTGTTCTCTTTGTGTTTTAAATGTGTCCTGTCTTTTTTTGTAAAGCACTTATAACTGTGTTTTGAATGGTACTATATAAATAAAGTTTAATGTTAATCATTTAGTAATACACAGGAATTGAGATCTTCGAACAGACACAGGATCGGCTGAACTTTCGATCACTTATGTTTGACCAAGTGTGATGATTGTTTTAAAGTCCATAGCCAGATCTTTATCAGCAACACCAGGCCTGAAAACAGCAAATGGACCACATAGTCTGTTTAACAGCCCTTTTCTTTGTTTCTTGACTTTTCCACCTCGTCAATTTCTCTCTCGATAATTTCAGTGTGTCTACTTTCTTTATTCTCTGTCTTCCACCTCTTTCCATGACTCATCTATAATTAGTCCACCCAGTGAATGAATCAAAATTCACAACAAGATCTGATATTTCAAAACAGTTGTTTAGTGCAGTAATACTGATGTGATGCGATCACAGGTGTGTGGGAGTATTTTACAGTGTCGTCGAACGCAGCTCAGCCAATCATAATTAAGGACTGGAATTTTAAAGGTCAAAACACGTGAAGTGCTTGGACTTTCTAGTGTTACGGATTACCCTCATGTTAAAAAAAAACCCCACTATATTTTAAAATCTCATGGATACTGTGCAAATATTACAGGAAAAAGTTATTAGTTGATTTTATAGTGATGCATAGCCTACACAATGGAAGGAAATTACCAATAAAGCACTAAAAGGTCACTTGCTACTGTGTAAAGACACATAATATATCCTAATTAGAAATATTCTGTTCTTCATATGACTATGATTAATAAACAAATGCAATTCTTTAATAAAAGAAAAATATGTTGAATTTATAAGCAGATATGATTAGACATCTCAAGCTACTGCCTGTTTAGCCCACCACAGGTAGGTAAGAGACCCTAATGGGATTTGACCTATGGTAGAGTGAGGAAACCAGAGTGTAATGGTAACAAATAGAGACAGAGGGTGGAAGATGATTCAACGGGACAAGCGCTCGGCTCCCGGCAAGAACAAAGGTAGTGTCTTTCATTACGAGGCAGAGGAGCAGATCAATCACTGCGGCTGCCAAAACCAAATACTGCAGGTGGATCCATCCTCTTTGATGATGACAGATAATGTAGAGTAATAGGCTGGTGACCTCTGCTGAGAGGAAATAGGGACAAGTGAGGCAGGGGGAGCATCACAGATGTGAGTTTGACCTGTAATAAATGGAAGAGAATAAATGAGGAACAGTAAGGGGAAAAAAATGTAGTTACTCTGCTCTACCTCTCTTTAATCTTTATATTTTAAAAGTCAAATTGACACAAGAGAAATAGTAAACAGGACCAGCAAAATAGATATGAATACAGATGGCGAATATGGTAAATATAGAATGATCAAATTGACTTTTTATGAATATAGAAAATTCATTGAATGTTTCTCTGCCACATCTGTAAAAACTATGTTGGCGTTTTACCCAGGGCTTATTAAAACTGGATTATTTATGCCTCAGCGCTGAAACAAAAACACCTCTGGCATCCTAACAATACATGTTTGAATTTTAGCTGTAGATTAACTGGTGTGGTGTGAAAAGGAACTAGATTATATAGACTTGGCTCTGCTCCCAGCCTGGAGTTACAGAATTCTTTTCAGAATGAGAAATGGGAAAAATAATACATTGGAAAAAGGCATGAAGGGAAAAAAAAAAGTTCATTATTCATAGGAGACATAGTCAGCCTCGTCCTTCTTTGACAGAGAAACTTTGATTGAGTTAGAGGTCTCAGGGCAAAAATACAAAGAGAAACCTTTGGGCCAGCGCTGCACAAAGCAGTCGCCTCAGCAAGGTTGCGTGAGTTAGGAGGAAAATTTCTTGCCAGGAAACTTTGCGACCATCTGTCACATTGTGTTTCCCGTTGAAGGCGACGCTGGCAACTAGATTCCAGCGTTTATGCTAAATCACTCTCAAGATAGCTTCAAGAGACTTTCATTACAGGTGTCTTTTTATGCTGAAGGGCAGACAAATGCAACTCGTAAGATGTGAAAAAATGGAGTGGGTGAAGAAAAAAAAAGAAAAACCCCTATAAACAAAAAAAAATGTCATTAACAAACCTTTCAGCTGTGCAGACCCGACATGGATCATTTCTCTGCTTCATGATGAACAAAATCCATTTGATGTACGCAACATGAATTCCTACAGCACACACCCATGACTAATCATGAGCAGAAATTAGTCGCCTTCCCTCCGTTGCCTCTCATCTTCCTTTAGACTTTTAATCATTTCTAAACTTGAGGTACATGCCTTCCTTCTTAATCCACTTAATGAAAGAAAATTGAAAAGTGCCAGAGAGGGTAATTGAATTTAAGGCAGTGTATTGCCATATGCTGTCATAATTGCCTTCTTTTATAAAGTCTCTGCTGTAATCCTGCTGTCACTGCCTGGGTGAATGAGTGGATTATAACTACTGAATTTCCTTTACAGCAGCAACCCCTCATCTCCAACAACCTACTGTACCCTCAATTAAGATTTCTCTCTCCGCCTTTTCAGGTTTAAGGAGAGAGGAAAAATTAAGGGATCAAGCTATTTTATTACATGTTCTTCTTGTCTACAAATATGCAGATGGAAGATAATTTTGCTCCTTCTGCACAAAAACACACACACACACACACACACACACACAGCTCTATTTTTAGCAGAAACGGATGCACACATTTCCTCAGAACATTCACTAAATTAAATAATTCCTTTAATTCATCTAATTAAATTTCCTGCCTCCACATTGATATGACGGCTGCACAGATCATAAATTAGTAGGCATCTGGTACTTGCAGGGTCCTTCCTCTGAAGCGGCTTTCTTCGCTCTGTGAGCGAGCTGCACGAGCACTAAAATAACAATCAGCAGCTGAGGAGTTTGTGAAGTTTGTTTGCTCCAAAATTGAGATTTCCACCCACTTGATATCTAGCAGCTTCTGACAAAATGATAGTCAACATGCAAATACGTCTCATTCTGGAGTATAGTGATGATACTTGTAATACCAAAGCCTTTAAACAGGATGAAAATGTAATAATAGGGTGCAATACTCTTCCATAAAGCTATTTTGGACTGAACTCAAGTGACTCAAAATGAATGTGGTTTTGTTTACACAGGAATCATTTTATTATGTTGTGCAATGCATAGAATAGAGGAATCACTCAACAGACACAAAAAGCCTGTGCATTACAGTGCATAAATGATAAAGATGTGTTTTATCATTCAAATTCATTCAAATTAAACACATGCACCATTAAATAAGAGCCATTTCATTTGAACCTTTGATACTGAAACGGTAGGTCTGCCCTCATACAGGACTGATGCTTTATGACACCGTGGAGTTCTGCCATCCTTTTCTTATCTGCCTCTGGTTGGCATCAGGGACAGCACCAGTCAACCCACGAGTGTTCTACCTGTCAAAACAGATTTAGAGGCTTCTAAAATATGTCTCATATTATAAACAGTAGCACGGCCTTGGCTCCCCTTCTAACTCCATCCTACCCTTACAGCCTCTCTGCCAAGTTTCACTTCCCTTAACTTCTGTAACCGAGTTTGGCCGGACTGTTCCTATTCACTCTGAGATGTGTCATGCTGGACATAAATTAGTTTTGGCCCAGTGGGTTAATGCTGCAGTATTTTGTTATTGCAGATCAAATGAAAAAAAGTCAATATATTTTTCTACATGACAGCATCTCGGGGTTTGCTGTTTATAGCATTTCCAGAGTTCAGGATCAACATCTTACAATTAAAGTACCATATCGTTAAAGTTCTTAAGTTGTTGATGCAAGGATCAATTGAGATTGATCTCGGCATCAGGGTGGATGCCAAGATCAATGTGTTTGGATAGAGGACTGCTAATAAGCGATATTTTGTGCCTATACACAGTTTATCTTTAAATTAGTGGTTTTCACCAGGTTTCAGTCTTTCCCCTATATTTTCTTCAATAATTAAAAGGACTCTGCAAACCATAAGTACATCTACACTACTTGGATTGTTGTTAAGTATAATAGGAATATCAATATCACATTTTCATTTACACATGATTATATCATTTAATATCCCATCAATCTGAACAGGCTGATAAAAGCCCAGTATCATCAGTCTAAAGCTCACTATCTGACATATCCCTGTATTCTAAGAGCATTTTTCTGCCCAAATGAAACTAAAGATCCGACAGAGGTAAGAGTGGCTCCAAGACTAAGAGGCAGGGATTTCTTCAGGGACTCGAGTGGAATTGCCATCTTACATTATCTGATCGTCAGACTGGCCACTCTGTGCCAGAAAATCCTCCCTCAGATGCTCTCACATGGTTTTATATTATCAGTTTATGATCTTTAACAAGTTGAAGAAGTTTCAGGTGTTATGATGAAGTGCTGCAATTTCTTTTTGTGTGTTTTGTAGGCCTACCTCCACTTCTACTTCATCCTATATTTCCCAGAAGGCCTTTTGACCATCCTTTGAGAACAGGTATGATCTTGTTGCCTTCAGCTGCGCTTTCTTCTCCTAACTGGACGTCAGCTGAGAGAAAAAAAAAAAAAAAGACAGCCACGTGTCTCTTTCACTGGATGCACAGCGTCTTGATGCTCCCTTGCATTGTTGAATTATTAAAGTTGCTGTCAATGGAGGAATAAATATCTGTCCTTTATGATGGATTTCTCCCTCAATGACTGTTGAACGCCGCTGAAAGATGAGTCTGGACAGAAGCTCTGTGGGACACAAAGCCTGAAGTTTACTATTGTTTTTTCTTTTAGATAACTGGAGGATTTTCTGCTAATAAACACCAGCTGCACTATTTCACTCATCATATTTCAGTGAGATTTCACACCATTAATGAGGATTAGATAAAACAAGGAAATAAGCTTGAAAAAATCTGATTATTACAATATTGGTGGTCTGTCCTTTAAATGTGCACAAAGAGGTTGACAAAAAAAAAAATTAAATAGCAATGCTGGAAGTGCACAGATGTATTTCAAATTGCAAATGTAGCTGCAAACACAGCCAAGACTTTAATTCCTGTCGACTCTGGTCTTTGTTTGGGATGTCGCCCCCCTGGACATTCTGCTTCTCTGATGAAATTACTGGTGGCAGGAGTGAACTGAGACCCACCACACGCTCAATTATACATCTTCTCCTCTCTAACTCCTCGCCTTCATTTTCTCACACTGACAGAAATTATTCATTTTCAGTATGTGTGTGCAGATACAGTTCGTGACTGCTCGCTTTATTCGTCTTACTTTAAACTGTATTGTATCTCAGTTTGACTGTGGTGTAGAAGATAGAAGGACCTGAAAAACATAATTCTATCAGATAAGGATAAACTACTAAATTATGTTTTCCTGCTATTCAGCAACACATTTTCAGCCATAATCATGCAGTATACTGAGCATCCTTTAAAGCATTTGCAGCAAATCTGCGATGGTATTAGCTGAAGAGTAAAATTGGATGCTACACCTTTAAAGGGGTTTTACAGTACGAAGGACTTTTGGAGATTTGGCCCCATCAAGAGATTTGTCACACATTGAGGACCTGTAGAAAACCTCCCTTTAATCCCAAGAGCCAAGGAGTAAAGCACGGAAAATACTGGAGGGAGGAGAGAGATTTGGAGCTGTATCACACACACACACACACACACACACACACACTCCTGCACGCTCACAGACACAGAAACACACACCGCAGGAGAGCTGACTATGGCAGTACACTGGCACAGCTATCTCCCCCTTCAAAGTGTTCCCACATGGCCTTTGCGCTGGCAGAGGGAGAGCGGGTGCTTAGCAACACCTCATCTGCATGGTTTGCCAAATCAACAGGGTCAAGATCCCTTTAGGCTCGGAGAACTCGACTGCGCCGTGCACAGCCGAGGAGCGACCTCAGAGATGGAGAGAATGGCACGGATACGGGCCGACACTCTCCTTGGCAAAAATCCCTTCGTGAGTTTCTTCGTCTTAGTCTTCAGCCTTCAGGATTTCATCTTCTTAAAACGGGAAATGTGAAATGATCCGTGCATCTGTTTCAAGTGCGGTTTCTCTTGTCTCAGGATTTTTTTGGTGTCAGAATTTGATCTGGAAGGCAGATTTCAGCCTCAAGGCAGGCGGCGATCAGCCTCGAGTTTCATTTGAATTCAAACTGATACATGAAATGAAAAAAAGTATAGACTTGAGGACTCAATGAACCCCTTTCACACTGGAGGAAAAAAAAATGGACTTGCACCTAATAACATCTGGCTTTTGTCTTCAGTGGCAAAGGGTACAGTCGGTATCAATGCCGGGGTCAAGTCAAGTGTAGTAGTCAGAGGTCTTTCTTGACTCCAGTTCTGATCAACAGTGATGGAAACGTGATGCATGTTGAACATTATTTATTGTATTTTACAGTCTGTCAGTGGCATTGTTTGGTCTGTGTTGAGTTTGAAAGAGAGACTGAAGCAGAAATGAAAAAGCCACTGCGGTAACATTGTCACTGGCCTCCATGCTGCTTCCTACTGTTCCCTGTTTTCTGGTGTGCTTGTGACATCGAACGTGACACCAGAAAAAAAAAACAGAAAAGCAAACTTGTCTACTGGCAGTGGGAAAGAAGTCAGTCTCTTATTTTTAGTGGGTTTACACACAGTTAAAAAAAACTGACTTTCATGTTTTTTCCATTTTAGAGTTGAAACAAGTATCAGTCAGCTCCACCCAAAGTCATAGATTGCTCAAATCCCCAAAGACGGGATGGGAGACGGTGGAAATGAGTCATCATCATCATATTTGCACAACACACACTTTGTCATCCTCCCAGCTGATATGGTGGTCTATTGAAAAATGTGCTGCACCTCAAGAAAATCATTCCCAAAGAGACACAAGTAAAACATAACACAATTGCATAACAAGGGTTAGTGAAAATGCAACTAATGACGCAACAAGTTCAATATGAATTTGCTTTCATACTGTGAAATGAATCCTAAAGCACGATGTTAAAAGTAAAGTGAGTGTTTTCATTTCATTTCATTTTGATGTGTTACAGACATCATTTCACCTTTTGGCCAGAGTTGAACTTCCAGTGAGTATATATGATTTGACAAGCATCTGACTGAATGGTTACTCCGTCCATCCTCATCATGGCTCATCTGCGTCTGATGCAATCCAGATAGAAAGATGAGTCAGTATACACTTACACACTGACTCAATGGATGTTTTTTTTTTTTAACAAAAATTTTTTTTTCCTGTGGAGCTGTCAGATCTTCCGCCCCCTCCCATCCTTTCACTACACCCACAACTTGATCAACTTGGCCAACTGCTTTCTGAGTCCCACATGGTGCAAATTGAATCAAAACGCCAGCTACTGTAAGATACACACGAAACCTCCTGGTTTCAACACCACATGCAGGTTTGATCGTCTCTGTGAGTGCGAATGGGCTATAAGTGGAAAAGAGAGAGAGGTCCAGCTGTAATCATCACTTTATAGGAGCATTATTATTTATTTCTAAAACCTGCAATTATCTTTTCACTTAAAATAAGGGCTGCAGAAAGAAAGAGTAAATCTGAACAACTGATTCATCTACCATTTGTTGTTATGGCTGATTGCTTAAACCCTTGGAAATCAAATCTCAGGTCCTCAAAGGCAAAATTATTTCACACAATCTTATTCCTGTTGTATTGACCCAGTCATTAATGGTTCCAGATAGTTTTTTAACCCACAGCTGGAAATTTTAACTATGAATGCAAAACCAAGCCTGCTGGTTGTTATGAAATAAGTGATAAAAAAATGATAAGGAATCAACTTGTTTCTTCCTCATCGTGACTCAAGCACCATGTGCCCACACACAAGACTGATACCACAACTATGTGCCTGAAAAATCATGTAGCGAAGGGATTTTTAATAGTAATGTTCTTCTGCTTTATCAGTTTAGCATGTGGTCGAGTAGTGACATGCAGGTGCCTCTGACCCAGTGCATCCTGGGATAGGTTTCACCTCTCCTGCAACCCATGACGGGATAAAATGTTTAGAAAATTATGTAACGCTATAGCGTGATCAACACACTCATTAAGAGCTGAAGGAAAACATGCATCTGTTAAATTAAGTGAGTGGCTTGGAGGTAAGGAAGGGAAAGGTCTGCACTCGTAACTCTGGTGCAATCTTGTAATTTTATGGATCAGTGTTTTGGCACATCTTGACTTTCTCACCATAAAAGTGCAAATGAAAAAGGTAATTTAAATCAATGATCTGAGTCCACAGGGAGGTCATTCACAGTCCACATGACACCAGCAAATACAAAACTGACAAGTTAAAGAGAGAACGTAAATAACAAGTCATGTAGGAAAACATTTGGATGTTTATATTGAAATCAAGCAATAAGACTATAAAACTGAACATAAAAATCAATTCAAATTTACAAGAAAAAACATGAATGCATTCTGCAGGATGTGCAGAACTGTTTAAAATCAAGCAAATATGTAAATAGATCAGGACTCACAAACAAACCATAACATTATATAAAAGGTCTCGGCTTAATTTTGGATCGTCATCTAGCATCACCCCTGCTGTCACCTCCACAAACATGAGGTAACATATAAACACAAGAGTAACTCCAGGCTCCGCTGGCTGCATCCAAAATAGCTTTGGATCCATATTTCCCTGCTTTGTTTAGACTTGGCTCCAAGGATACAGTCTCTTTTTTGATGCCTTCACCAGCACACAGCACAATACACACACGCAGACACCTGCAGAGTCAGTGTTAGTGAGTGGGATGACAGCTCTGCTGCTGTGTTGCTGGCCAGAAGACAAGCTGAGACGTTCAACTTCCCAGCTCTCTCTGTGGCGTCTTGCAGGGTTGTACTTATCCTGGTTCCAGGAGTCGCTCGTCTGTCCCTCTCCACCCTGCTCTCCTCCGCCTGCCAAAGCCCTTAATGTTTAGTGGGCTCCCTGTTAAATAGCCTCATCTCCAGGGAGAGCAGTGGACCTAGTTTAGCGGGGAAAGCTGCCTCGGCCTGTGAGAGTGGATGAGCGGGGGATTGAGGGGCAGAGCAGAGGAGCGACACAAAGCAGGAGGGAACTCATTTTTTGACCTGCTGAAATAGGCAGAAATCCAGAACGTCTGTAATTTTATTGCTCAGTAGCCAAAAGAATATCACACTTTAACATTCACAAGAAATATGCCCCCAATTTGTCAGTCTGCTGGCATTTAGTCACTGTTTTGAGCCTCGGAGGAAATTACTTTCTAGTACAAACTGTTTGCAGATCATAATATTGATGCCGTGATTTGAGATGTGATGATTATACAGCGACTAGATCGACTTCCTGAACTGGCTCCTGTAGCAGAACTGAGTGAAATTGGCGAGAGGCTCTACATTTGCTGGCATCAGACAAAAATACCTTGTTTTGAAACCAAATCTGGGGCGTTGGGGCTTGTTGCCCCACGAGGACCCACAAGTTCATGTTTGAAGATCAATAATGCAGAGACATGAAGTTTCATAATGATTATGGGTTCATGGGCAGACTTCTAAAATAAGCTGCTGCGTTTGAAGACACATTTGAGATTGATGACTCATTGCCGGAGGTGTTGGAGCGTACCTGCTCGGTAGGACGGCAGGAGTTCAGTCCGGTCACCAGCCTGAGACACTGAGCATCAGCAGGATATTTTTGAACTCATGCAAAAACTGAAAATAAGAAACGAATGATTCAAAAATATATTTTTTTTCAAGAACAATGTGGGTTTAATTCACTCGCTGCCCAGTACAACCCCAGTCTGAATTTGATGGCGTCACAGGGATTAAGGGCCTTGCTCAAGGGAGATATCCTGCAGGTCTGGGGATCACAGCAGCAACCTTCCAGTCACAGTTCTTTTTGATTATTTACCTTTTTTTCATATTCATCTTTTTTTCTTGGCTGTTTTGTTTATCTCACACTGCAAACCCACAACAGTGGATTCAAAAAAATAAGAAAAAGATAATACATACCTTTAAATACAGGAAGGGTGGCAGAGTGGCATTTACAACAAAGGGATAGTTCAAGTAGTATTTTCACTGTAATACACACTGTAAGTACTTTAAGTACTACAGCAAATGTGCTACGGTAATTTTGATCATCAAGTTTTTCAGTCAAATATGGACACCAGAGCTGTATGTGTAGACAAATGTAGACAAACATACTGATAGAACTGATGACTCTCTCTCTCTCTCTCTCTCTCTCTCGAACCTCTTATGCAAACCAGACGCGCACACACAAATACAACCCTTCCAGCTTGCCTTCAGACCATCTCATCACACAGTGACTCACGAAACTTGATGGCTCCCTATTGGCAGCACTGATGTGTTCAAAACAAATAGGTATAATGCCATCAGCAATGTCACCTGTAATCACTCTCCCCAAACACCACATTCCACCTGACAAACACCTTATTCTGCCTGAGTCGCTTCTCCTCCCCTCTCATTGGTTTTGTGCTACATGTCGTGGTTTCTCTCACTTCTTTTTCCAAGAAAATTCCAAACTGCGTGACACTGAAGGTTTCTGCCTGATGAAACTTTTGCAAATTATAAATAGCTGACCAAGTTTAAATTAAAAAAAATAATAAATGCCAAAGTTTGAGGGATGGCTGAGGCTTACATGGAAACTCATTTTGGTAAATACTCTCTGAGTCAACTGAATTTATGCATTGAATGTCTGCCTGCTGTACTTGCAGATTTCCCATCTAAGGCCTGGCATCATTCAGTGTGGCTGTAATGAGAGATAGAAGTGGAACTAGTATGCTGTTTATTTCAACCATCTGTGACTGGCCTGAAAATTCCCTTTAATAGTTTCCTTCGTGCTGCACAGGAAGAAAATGAGCGCGCTTCGAGACGATCTGTGTCAAGGAAGTGAAGTGTTCGTGATTTCACTCGTGGTGTAAGAAGCGGATTTTTCTTTTGCGGGTGAAAAATTAAAAATCTCTCTGATATTGTGTTGCTCTTGGAGAAACGCTAAATTATGAATGTCGCTGCTCTGCTTGCGGAGTAAATATTTCATTGTATATTTTGTATTGACTAATATGAAACTGATGTGAGTTCTCAAAGATATAAACAGCAAAGAAAACAAGAAACTAGAATAGACATCGCCGCCTGATTGGTGTAAATGTATCTGTCGTTCTATCTCCGCGATAATCTTTCACTGACTGAGTAAATAGGAATTCTGAAAACTTAATTTCAAAAACATCTCTTTTAGAATTCCTCCATTAAATAACCACCAGCTAAGATGTGTTTCACTCTATGTTGCTGTCTTTTGAAATACATTTAGAGAACATAACCATGGAGGGATGCTTGATCTGCTTTGGTGATGGTCCTGCTGTGTGTTTTGCAAGCTTTTATGCCATTAAACCAAGTGCTCTGTGGGGACAGGAAAAAAAAAAGCTGAGTTGAAATGAATTGTGTCGACCCAAACTGCTTTAACTCCTTACAGGTGGTCAATCATCTGGTCTTTAAATAGCAGAGCAGCAGGGGAGCCGTGTAGTGGCTACATGTACAGTATTTATGATGAGGCTACAGTACCAGCGTGGCCTACTTCTGGGCGACTGCTCATGTCTCAGCCAGGCACACCTCCTCGGCCTCTCTGTCTTTTATTCACTTTGTTTCATATCATTCGCTCTCTTGCTCCATTTCTCTCCCGTAGTGTCGACTCTGTCTGAATGGATAACACTTATTGTGAATGAGCAGTGTCTCAACTTCCACTGACATTTAGATTGAAGAAATGCAATAAACATGATTATACTGGCTGACACAGACTTCATATTACCGATTCTAAAAAAAGTATATGCTGTGCATCACTCTCATCACTAACTGGTGTCAGTTAGTGTGCAAGTCAATAATGTACTATTGTGATTTGTGCAAGATATGATGCAATTGTTCGTGTCAAACTAAGCTGCAACCTTATAATAACTGCAAGTTTCAAAGTTGAAAATGCAACAAATAGTAAATAAAAATGTTTCTCCTGCCTTTATATATTTCTTTGAAACACCACATCACACATAAGGACCTTAAAAGCTCTTCCCTTTTTGATAAGCATTACATTATGGATCAGAATGTTCATCAACCTCAAACTGAAAAGTCAAAAGTTTTTTTTAAGTATCCAATGTGACCATTTGAAACATTGTTAGACTAAGTACTTCAGTAAGTTGGGACAAAGGGAAAGAGTTGTGGATAATTGAGGCTACACACAGGCAAGGCTGCTTGAGAGGCTCGACAGGAGTTGAGGTCTTGCTTGCTGATTCTCCACTACAAGCGATGTCCAATATTGTTGAAGTGCCTGTGAGCAAGAACAACAAATTCCTACTGATTCCTATGCCTCTAAGAAGCTTGTGTCTGCCTCCGCGGCTCTGTCTCTGCAATTCTAATTTTAAAATGTAAAGAGAAAAGCAGCGTGTCCTCAGAGGTAGTGCACACATATAGCGAAGGAATGCCGAAAAATGCGGTTTTGCTGGAGGCAAGGTTGGTTAAAAGTGGACAGATGAAAGGCAAAGGAAAATAAAAGCAGCGTACAGGCAGAAGGCTGTAATAAGAACACAGTTCAGTATGAACTAGACTTTCTGAGATGCAGCAGACTTTGTATATTTCATACTTTCCCCCCCTCACAATATTTGTATGTAATGCAAGTCCTAATTTGGCCCTGTAGCTGGAACAAGTGCACACTGTGTGTTTGTTTGTTAGACCACAGATTACACTGCAGTGATTGTCTTGTTTTTGATTGATCACAACAAATCCTTTTACCTGATAAATCAGGATCATCTGGTCACTTTTGACTCATTGCCTCGGTGAGTGTTTTTCTTTATTTTCATGTGGATGTTAAACAAGATGGGGCAGGCTAATTAAAAAAAACTAATTAATCTTAGTCAAACTTCCCTGGAAAAAAATGAAATAAATAATCATATGTTTGTTTTTCTCCTCTTGTTCCACCTGAAATGCAAATGTAAACACCAACAGTAACACTTGCATAACACACCTACATGCATTCATGCACACAGACTGAAAAGTGAACAAAACAACTATTATCACTGTGTTTTAATCGCGTTCTGTGTGGGATCTGTCCAAGGTGCTGAAAGAAGAAGTTTGGCCATGTCGCAGTACAAACAGAGGGAGGCGCTGTTGCACATGTAACAAACCCCAAGACAAAAAACCTCACACAATGAATGTAATAACTCCCTGGCAGTTACTCTCATTTATCTGAGTCTTCAAGCATTTCGTTGAGATATTTTAATTTTTTAAAAAGGCTCTAAAATAAAAACTACAAACACGAAGCAGCCAAAATGCAAAACTGGGAACAATCCACACACCTCCTGTATTTATGCATACAGACCACAGCACCTCCTGTATTTATGCATTCAGACTAAATGTCATGCAAATTGATTCATGCTGGGGGTCAAATTGCAGCAATGTGAGCGTTTAGCTTATTATAATAATGGCACAAAGATGGATGCAGCACTTCCACACATATGCACTGAAAAAGGTGCGAAAGCCTAAAACTTAATCTATTAAAAAAATGGAACATGCAGCTCTTTAACCTTTGACAGCACCAAGTTCCACATTTGCATGCAGTGGAGGGTGGTCTTATACATAATATATGTTAATAATGGCAAACAGATGTGAGATGTACATGAAAACAGAGCCGATTTCCGGTCAGTGGTTTTGGAGACTCTGCAGCCTGGAATCGCCCCATAAGCTTGTAGGGGTGGTGTGTGTGTGTGTGTGTGTGTGTAAGAAGGGGGAGCAGCCATGAAGACACCACCCAGGTCTGTAGGGGAGGGGAGGGCGGTACGAGAGTGTGGAGGGGAGGGTGAGGAGAGGGAGGGGGGGGGGGGTGAGTTTGCTCGCTTCAGCACCGCGGACGGCTCCCGGTGAAGAGCAGCCAGCAGCAGCGGGTCGGTCCTCTCTGCTGCTCTGAGAGAAAAGAGACAAATCTGAGCTGAGATTTTCTTTTTATTTTTATACCTCTTGAAGACTGCAAATAAGAGATGCTTTCCGAGGAGGGGACGTTAGTTTAGTCCGGAGCAGGCGACATATTTGTGGTGACAAGCTGCAGACAAAACCATTAGAGGACTCCGGAGGTTTGTGTGCCAAGTTTCCTCTAGCTGCTCTGCACAGCCTGGAAGATCTGCTGGTGTTCAAGGGAAGTTGAAGAGAAACCACATAGTCTAGTTTGGACTTTATCCCAAAAGAAGTTGATGGACTTTTTTCCCCTTTTACGCAAACCGTGCGTAATTTTCTGGCTGTGCGTAAAAGGATTTCTATGTGTTGGATAATACTCCTAGCGGCAAAAAAAGAAGACAAGAAAGGAAGACAAGCTTCTTTTTCCTTCCCTTCTGTAGGATTCTTCCTTCAGCCTCCATCCACCCCTCCTCTGTGATGCTCCTCCATGAACCACTGATGCGCCTTTGACGCGCCCGGATCCAGGTCTCCTCTCTGATCCTTCCCTCCTCTAACCCATCTCAGTCTTTATTTCAATCTAACATCCACAGAGAGGAAGCATCACAACTGCCAATCCCATCCTCTGCTAAAGACTGGTAGGTGCTAAAAAAAAACCATGGATGGATGAAAAATGCTTCATCAGATTGTGAGATGTAGCTGGAGGCCGTGCGCCAAAACCGAATAAGCGAGGACTCAGCTGAGCAACTTCTGCCTCTCATCCATCTTTTTTTTTTCTTTCTCTGAGACTTGCTGTGTGTTGAAATAGCTGTTTCATGACGGAAACGATGGCTCTGAGTGGAAACTGTAGGACTAACCCCAAAGATCAGGCATCGGTCCAGAACAGCTTCCCAGATGTGGTTGAATTAAATGTAGGAGGGCAGGTTTATTACACGCGTCACTCAACTTTGGTGAGCACTCCTGGCTCATTATTGGGGAAGTTGTTCTCCAAAAAAGATGCATCCAATGACCTGGCCAGAGACCCCAAAGGTCGCTACTTCATCGACAGGGATGGCTTTTTATTCCGGTATGTGTTGGACTACCTCCGAGACAAGCAGGTCGTCCTCCCGGATCACTTCCCAGAGAAAGGGAGGCTCAGGAAGGAGGCGGAGTACTTCCAGCTGCCCGACCTGGTGAAGCTCCTCACCCCCGATGATCTAAAGCACAGCCCGGATGACTACTTCCACAGCGACTACGAGGACGGCTCCCAGGGCAGCGACCACCGGCAGTGCCCGCCCCCCTCCCTGGTCCCCGCGGACAGGAAGAGCGGCTTCATCACGGTGGGCTACCGGGGGTCGTGCACCATGGGCAGGGAGAGCCAGAGCGACGCCAAGTTCAGGAGGGTGCCTCGGATACTGATCTGCGGCCGCGTGGCCCTCGCCAAGGAGGTGTTCGGGGAGACCCTGAACGAGAGCCGGGACCCGGACAGGACCCCGGATCGGTACACCTCCAGGTTTTACCTCAAGTTCAAACACCTGGAGAGGGCTTTTGACATGCTGTCGGAGTGCGGCTTCCAGATGGTGGCCTGCAACTCTTCGGTCACAGCCTCGTTCGTCAACCAGCACACTGAGGACAAGATCTGGTCCAGCTACACAGAATATGTCTTCTACCGTGAGTGACACTTTTTTTTTTTTTTTTTTTTTTTTTTTGGTTGCATTCACACACATGCAAAGTTGGGATGACCGCTAGAAGGCGCACTTGGTCTTGTGCATTAAAGAGGCATCTGGTTACAGGGGTTGGTCTTTTCTTGCAGAGGACCACCCCTCTTTTGAATGCTGTTTTTTAGCACTTCGTTGTTGTGATCCTGATTTTTTTTTTTTTTTTTATAAGTTTTAAGACTTTAAATACTTTACTTTATTCCATGCAATTATAATAAAAATGCAGGAGTTCCACCTGTGCCTGACCTGCAGGTAGTCGGCATCACCTTGGTTAAAATGCAAACACAGAGTCAGAGGCTTCATATTGTGGAGACTTTGGATGGTCCCAAAACCTCTTATCATGATTTCCCAGTAATTTGTGATTACAGACAAGTTTGCTGCTTCAGAATCAGAATCAGCTTTGTTGGCCAGGTATGTGTACACATACAAGGAATTTCACTCCGGTCTTCTTCTTCTTTGCTCTCAGTACTTACACATAAGTAGACTAACAATGAGGTAAACATAGGCATTTGACTCCTAAACCTTGAGACAATAGTGCAAAAATTTAGCAGAAATATGATTATTTCTGCACATATTTCATATTCATGGGAAACATTTTGTAGCTCTAGAGGAAGGAACCCAGTTCTTATTACTCCTGGCTCTGCCATCTCATTTCAGCGCCCGATCGTCCAGATGTTTGGCAAGAAAAAACAGTTATGGGCCAACATGCAAACATCCTAAAATGGCAAAGTTTGTGATGTGACTCACAGAATGCCCTTGTTGTATTAGTGTTAGCGTCTGAAGGTTTGTCTGAGCCCTGTGGAACAAAACCAATTAGACTTCACTCCTGGTAATTGGGGTTAAGCCCGGGTGTTGTTAGGTCTCCCTGGAAGATGAAACCTTAGCAGCAAACACATAACTGAGAGGCCAGTTCATGCTTTAACCTCAGCGTGTTCAAACCTATTACAGCGTGTTGCAGCATTCAGTACGCTCTTGCAGGCGAGTTTATATTTCACAAGATTTAACCAGATTTTTATAATTTCACTCCCATCTGAGCCACGGCAATCGTCAGAGCAATGATTTGTCAATGCTTGCCATTTCTCATCTTGGTGCAATTTTCTACTCCACCGCCTCTCTGCTTTCATCTATCCCATCCTTTCAACTTCTTGCATTTCCTTCTGGCTTTCCTATTGCTTCTCCTTCCGTTCCTCCATCTTCGCAGCTCGCTGGCTGGCTGGTTGGGATCTCGCACGAGCGGTAGCGAAGAAGAGATCATAATTACTTTTATACCGGCTTTCATAAAATTTTATGAGGCAACAAAATAATCCATACTCTCTGATCTGACAGTGTATAATTTATGACAAACTCTTTGATAGCTGCCACAATGAAGCTGCCATAAAAGAGACAGAGTGTAAGTGATGCGGTGAGTGTGCTTCAATTCTTAGGACCTGAATACACTGCTTGAATGTTATTAGACAAAGCATTCCCTGGAATAACCCTTGAATCAGGAGCAGTGGCCATTTTTAGATGGAAGATTGGGACAAAAGTTTAAAGAAAGGCCTCTAAGAATGAAACAAAACTCTTTATTTTCCAGCCAAAGAATAAAGATGGTGCAGTTATATTTTGGGAATCTGATTGTTGCAACCCATAAGACTGACTCAGATTAATAGTGTGAGACCACATAGGACAATAAATGAATGCCAGACATATTATTCTGGATTGTAAATCATAAGTAGCAAAATCAGCTTTTTTGTGATTTATAATATATCTGACACTTGCTAACCTGTGCAGATGTAATGTAATACATCATAGCCCTTTTAGTTATCCAAGACAGTTGCAGCTCTCTAAATATGTCCCACACAAGCCCTTTGAAATTTTTTACAGCACTTACAAAATGGCTTGGTGAATATTTGCAAATACTACTAGATCGTTCCCATAGTTGCTACAGTTACATCATTGCAACACATGTGAAAACCTTGTAGTAGTTATCTATAATAAAACCCCAAAAGATGAAACTCTTGTTACATAAGCGAGACACGGTGCAACAATACACAACTTGCTGACTGTTGCTGCAAATAAAACTAGAGAAGCTGCCAACAACACTGAGATCAATGTGTCGAGGCAGCTATCTCAATATTGATAATAACTTCTACTCTCATAGGCACAGTGGAAAATTTGGTGTATTTGCCTTTAAAAAGATTAGAATTGGAGAAAGAGTTGTGACTTATCTCTCTGAGTTTTTGTCAGGTGCTCGGCGCTGAGTGGGTGTGGGTTTCATTCATATTTGAATACTGTGTGTAGACTTCATGCGTAACATCCCTCGTGGTCAAAACCTCTTATCAAACCATCCTCATTTCCATCCTCATTTCCAAGTAATTGGTGATTACAGAGCAGACTATTTTGGTACTGTTTGGCAATTGTAATGAAGTGGTGGACGCTGTTTCATATTCATAGGAAACATTTTTCAGTTCAAGACGAAGGACGTCTAACCCAGTTCTCTTTACTCCTGGCTCTGCCGTCTCGTTTCAGTGCCCGATCGTCCAGATGTTTGGCAAGCAACAACAGTTATGGGGTGATATGCAAACATCCTTAAAAAGACTAAATGTTTAGTTTGTGATGTGACTCACAGGAGGCCCTGGTTGCATTTGATGACATTATCTGTAAAATGCTTTACATCCCCAGAAATATCTTTTATTCATCTTCTTCCCAGATTTCCTTGTAATGACCGGGAAGGGGGCCAGGACCGCTGGTTAGAAACCAGTGAACTGTGCATCCACCGCCACCTTAGGGAAAACCAGTGCCAGCCTCATAAATCACATAAGTCGAATGATCACATGGTCACAGAGCAAACAGGAGTAAAAAAAAAAAAAACACAAGAGCAATTTGTTGGGCTGGTTCCAGGCTAAATGAGCTCTGCATTAATGGCCTGCATGAAGCAGCTACAATGACTGGATTGCTCTTGGCTCTCATAACCCCCAGAAGTAGCGCTAACAAGCCAAATCAAGTGGTGGTGGGGGCTGCTGACACACTACACATACACAGACACACACACACACCTTGCTTATGCAATATCTGGCAGTCTGTCTGTGGGCTGCCTCTGCAGGCCTCTTCTTGCTTACTGACAAACAACAACTGCTTCCTGGCTTTGTTGACAAATGTTCAGCTTGTTGGAGGGCGCACACTCAAAGGTGAGGGCACAAGCGGTGGCAGATGCGCCGGGCTTATGTATATGTCAACACACACTGTCACACAAAAAGCCTTCATGCGGCCGCACAAGCAAACACACACTCATGCAGATGCAGGATTGTGCAAGGAGGCAGAATCACAGAGGCAGGTGTGCGCACAAGCACACACAAGCACACACACACACACACACACGTGCACACAGGTAAGCATGCACACACACTCAGAGTCATGCAGGGAGTTTGTTAAACGCTGCAGTCACCCAGTGGATTAAATGTAGTGCTGACAGTCTCTTGTTTATCTGCCTGTCACATTATTGGCACGCCCTCTGCGCCAGCCGGCGTAATGGGAATGACTGACATTTTTGGCACGCTCGTTTTTGCCCTCTCCCCATCCTCCCTCTTCTTCGCCTTCCTTGTCTTTCCCTCTCCCTCTTCTCCTTTCATGTCTCCTCATTTTGCTCGAGTCAGTCATACCCGGATTTTCTCTCTCGCCTTGGTTCCCGCCATGCCTCTTTCCAGCTTCATTTTGCTCCGTGCGCCACGGGGGCGAGAAGCAGTGCGGCGGCACCAGTTGCCTTTACATGCCTCACTGCGTCGTCACGCCTCCTGTCTCGCTTCTTATTCCTATCTCTGTCTGTCTGCCCGTCCATCTCCATGATTGTTTATTTACCTTCATCCTCGGCTGCCTTTTTCTATTTGTGCCTCTCCTTATTATACAAATGCCGGTGAGTCTGTCGTTCTAATTTTTTGGCTCTTTTGTTGGCCATACTGGAGGTCAACTACATTGTGTTTGGATGTTGTCAACTTCTCGACAAGCTAAATGCAGCACGTTGCCAAAAGCATGTCCACATTCCTTTGTGCACTTTTGGCCAGAGCATCTTTTATACATCAGTGGGCTTTTAACATTTTGCCAACAGTTTAGGAAAGTTATTTTCTTGTTCCAACTTGACAATGGGAGAAGTCCAATGAAAAATGATTTTCCCAGCTTGGTGTGCAAAAACTGGCCGGCACAGAGCCCTGACCTTAACCTCATTGATCATTTTTAGGATTAATTGGAGCATCAGCTGTGAGCCGGGCCTTATTCCAACGTCATGGTTAATGCCGCCATCCCCTGCTACATTGCACATTCGTGGCTTTGCTCAAGTCACCTGCTGGATAATTAGCGAGCTAACACGACCAAAATAAATATGACCACGCTGTCATAAGGTCAACAGATCAGATGCTTTTAAGAGTCCAGACTAAACTTTACAGAAAAAAGGAAATTCATAGAAAGTAAAATCTGGCAACAAACTGACTTGATAAGAGGATTCTCAACATCAATAAATCTGCCTACTAACCACAACAATCTTCTATTCAGGTATGTTGTTATTAGCACATATCTATTTCTCCACAGGGCCTCCGTAATGGAGCCATATGTGTTTGGAGCAAAGTGCTATGCTTAAGGGCACTACAGCAGTAGTTCACTTTCAGTTCCTAATTTGACTGACACGACTTTTCTAACTTCCACTTACAAGCTTCATGTTTTTCTCGCCCGAAGCCTGATCCTCCTTTATCTCTTTCAATCCTCGTTTTGCTTGTTATCTATTGCCCCGGATCCTACACTCCTCTGACTGTACCTCTCAATCTCTTTTCTGTTTGTGGCTATTCAGATTCTGGATAGCCTCTGAAATCCCAGAAGGCAAATGTATTTACCAATTTGTTGCATGGCCGGAGTGACTGATAATTAATCATCACTGTTGACAGTTGGTTGTGTGGTATTCACCGCGGGGCCTGACAGAGCCTCCTGCAACAGAACTATCGAACAGCACAACATCCTCTGTGTGGCAAAAAAAGAGGACATTTCTAAAGTCTGCTCAGAGGATAGGAAAATCATGTTTTTTTGGCTCAGGATGTATTCCCCCAGGCTTTATTTTTACCTCCGCTGAACATGCCAGAGTGAAGTGCTTGTCATTACAAATGGCCATTTTCCTATGACCATGTGTGCTGGTGTGTGACACACTGTGCCATTAGCTCGTTACACACAGATGAGTAACTCCTTGTGTAGCAAATGTGTTTTGGCAGGTGGGAAGAAAAGGGTTATGATAATGGTTATGGTGTGTGTGTGTGTATGTGTGTGTTAATGCGTGACCCATGTTGCACTACCTAAGGCATTTGCACACCCGTGGAGCCGCTGGCTAAACACACCTGCACTCCACCAACACTTCACACACGCACGCACACGCAGACACTCATCACCATATGAAACTGCATCACGCTCGTCCTGCGAGCTTCTCCCGGCCCAATCGGTGACGACATTAGCGGCGGCGGTCCCATGCTGCTGGCCTGTAGGAAGTGATTAGCCGAGGAGCAGACAGGCCGTGACAGCTCTTAGGAGAGTCTTGATAGGGACAGCTGCTACCCTGGCCTCAGCTCCACAGGGGAGTCCACCACCACACACCTCAACTCTGCATTATTCAGACTGAGACAAAGAGGACGGAGAGAGGAAGCAGGTGGAGAACACTGTTTGATGTATGACAGAAGAGAAAGAAACTGCTATTCTTCTTACACTTGATGCAACTGCTTTGACTCTCACTACTACTATTATAGCTTCTACTAGGACTGTTACCATTATTGCTATACAGCTGGAAACAACTACAACCAGAACTACTTTGTTCATCTGAGTACGACTATATTTAAAACTGATACAACCACTGGATTCCTGTAAGTACTGCTATAGTACCATTAACATTATCTCAACCAGGAGGGATGAGTACGTGAAGAAAGATGATTTATTACAACATGCGACATTGATGATGATATTGAAATTTGACAGAGAGTCCTTGGGGTTGGACTCTGGGGGGAGACATCTTGACTGAAGATTTACTATCCGAGCCATCGCTTGATAAACCCCCTGGAGTCCGGACACTGGTGGTGGCAACTGGAGATTGTGAAGCCAGATGGATGAAGAAGTGGATGATGATTCTGTGAAGGCGAGGTGGTGATGGAGAGGTGGAGGGGTGCGCAAATCACTGGCATGAAAGAGTTAGGGCAGAGAAAGATCGTATTATAAAAGGAGAGCATGAAGATGATAGGTTGTGACACCGTGCTATTGGATGGAAGAGAACAGCTGCTGAGACAGCTGATTACCAGTGACAACCCCAAAAACTGACAGCGGGAAATGTGCGTGAGCATGCGCAGTAGGAGAGATGAGAAATAGTTTGAGATCGAGAAGCATTGTTGTCTTCCTGGCTGAACTTGCGCTTGAGCTTCATTACTGCTACTACTACCACTCGTATTACCACTACTTATTGCTCTAAGTACTTACAACTTTCACAACACACTTTAAAAGCACTTCGTAAAAGAGAACTGAAAACAAAGCCGCATAAAATTAACAGCAATTGCAATAAAACCAAGGTTAACTGTGTAAAAGCAAGGCCAGACCCATTAAAGCGACCATTAAGACTTTATTTTATGTTATTTACATTGTAGGAAGGTTCCACAAAAATGACAATTTGAAAAGACGGCACATATTTAGACCTTTTTAGAGTTTGGAGTTTGCTTTGGAGAGTAAATATTGCTAGATAAAACTGCTGTGAGCTTTCCAGTATGAATCGGAGACGCTGCAGTTTGTGCAAGCTGTAGGCGAGAAAGAGACTTTTGACTGAGTCAAGAATACAGAGAGCTGTAAAGAAATGAAAGCACAGATGACCCTTTTCCTTCCTCGCCGAAATGATAAGAAAACTGCTTTGCGAGGGGAATATTCTTCAGTTAGGAGAAACAAAATTTTATGAGGCAACGGTTACATCCTATTTGTCAAAAAAAGGATGCCTAATTTAAGGCTGCAACGGAGAGTGGAAAGCGAGTGAGTGAAAAGAGATATGATCTGCAGGTGAGAGCAGTGGAGGGAGCGTGTGATTGAAAATGAATCCTCAAATGTAGTTGAGGGTAAACAGAAAATGAACTCAATTTTCACTTTTGAGATAGAGTTTACACACCTTTTCAAGATGAGAGGAAAGAAGTTGCAACGTACGATACGTTAAAGCAAATGAGTTAGACGATAATGAGCCTTTCCAGGGAAATAAGTACAGGGTAATTCTATTCTGAAATAATATTTTTGTTTGCATTTATATTAGTTTTTTGATTAATGTTGCATAACATCTCGCAGTGGGAGGTGCAGGCGGTGGTGTATAAAGGAAGGGGAGGACAGTATAGAAGAAATGATGGATAAAGGGCAAGTGGGTCATATGGAAAGAAGACAGACTTTCTTGTTTGTCTAGCCTCCCCTTGACCTTCTCCCCTGGAAGCTTAGTGTAGCTACGTAGCGTAGATTCCCATAATCCCCAGCCTCTGGAGGATACGGGGAACTACAGAACTGTGGGAGAGAGAGAGAGGGAGGGAGGCAGAAAGAAAAGCGAGTGAACACCGGAGCGTCAACAACAAGCTCCCCTAAGCCCTCTGCGACTCCCTCCTCTCCTCGCCGTCTATCAGCCCATTTTCTCCTCCTCTGTGACTCTTGACACTCTATTCTCTCTGCGGTGGTAGGCACAGTTGATATAATGCTGATGCTCTTCCCCTGTTGTGTTGGAATAAGTGCTCTGCGGTGCGACGAGGTGTGGAGCGTTGCCATAATGACAGAAACTGCAGCTGGAGAGCCTCTTCACTCGCTCAACCCACCGGCTGGCTGCTGCAATGCATCAATGCTTTAATAGCCCTGCTATGTACGAGTCCAGATTGGCTGGAAACACAATGTAAAGGGCGCACAGAATTCCTATCACATCGGTAATTGCATCGCCTAATCGTACCGACGGTCGTTTCCACTGTGGGAGCGCATGTCGCAGTTCAGATTAATGGCTGCTGTCATTTGTTAAAGTCGCTCAAAAAAGAAGATTTGATGCCAAAGTGGGTTCACATCCTGTCCTGTCTGAGATATTCACTGAATAGTGTGAGCTCCAATACCTGAAGTGTGATTGCAGTGCTATTCATAAATATTGTGCAATGTGTGAGGAATGAATCAAACATACCTACATTTAGTACATTTCTCAAGTACTGTGCATAAGTACACATTCAAGAAATACTTGTACATCTCAACTAACAGCTTTAGTAACTTGTGACTTTTCAGATTACAGTTTTTCAAATTTAGTAATTTTGAATTTGAATGTTTTTGGTACACTGATGAATTAAGGGTTCTCTTACAGACCGAGAAAATTCTCCTACTTCCTGAGCTAAATAAACTATTCAAAAACCCTGTTGGATTAGCTGGAGAATGCATTGTCACAAAGCTGAAAACAGGGCTGTTTTTCTGAGCTCGAGACAGTTTAGAAATACGTGGTTCTCACAAGACATCATGCAAACATGTGATTTTATAGAACAGGATGCATCGCTGTAGATTAAACTATATACAACATACACATACAAACAAAAACATCAGATATCAGGGACCATTTTTCTGCAAAATGAGTACTTTTATTTTTAATAAATTTTGCTGATAGTACTTACATATTTTTACTTAAGTAAGGTTTTGAATGCAGTTACTTGTAATGGAGTATTTTGTGATATTGGTACTTTTACTTAAGTAACTGAATCCGTCTTCCAATACTGTGTAAAAGTCGACATGGCAAAAACCATGACAGGCCAACAAAGACACAAAATGGTCATCCACACTGGTGTTATTTATGTGGGTGCTTTGGGCAATTCATCGCGTCACTGGTGTGTGTGTGTTTTTTTTCTTGATCTCTCCACAGCTCAGCTCCTCACTTAACTCCACCTGCCCCTTCATTCATCTCCTTCAGTCTGAAGATAGCGCGGCTGATGAAACGGTCGGTCAATATTCAGACTACCAGTCCTTAAACTTTGTGATGAAACTTCACAGTTTGATCGTGTTTTCGGCTCATCCCTTATTCCTCTGTGCCTCATTAGAATCGCACAGTGTCACTCACGCAGCTTGATCCGGCATATGGTCATACGGCTGTAATTTCGTTCCACAGTGCTTTATAGCTTCCTAGGGCAGAGTGTCAGTGGCATTTCATTTGTAAGTGGCAATGAAGTCTTTATGTCCATTAAGAAAGCCAGAGGCGCTAATGTAGCAACTCCAGAGGAAATTAACTCCAGAGGAAATTACTGAAACCACCAATGGTAACTTGTGATAAAAGCCTAATGTGTCTTGATGTTGCATTAAAAACGTAATATCACATTTGTAGCAAAGGGGAGAGGGCACTTTGCTTAAAACATATTTGTTTTCATCACTGACAGATGAAGGGATACAAATAAAGGTCATACAAAGACGCTTTACTTATTATTGCCTGTAATAGAAAGAGAATGGAAACGTTAGACAACATGGAGACAGTGGGAGGATTTGTCAAATAACTGATCTCAGGCTGTTATATTTCTTATATCTTAACCAAGTGAGAGCTGAGACTGATTATTAGTCATTGCAGGTTTACTTCCAGAGAACAGCATCCAGACACTTTATAACACATCACAAAAGACTGTTTTAAACTAGTATATAGTGTATAACAGGCTCGTCTTCAGCGTGATATCAGACAGTACCTGAAGTTATGCCACTGCGGAGGATTATTCCAAATTCCAATACTGCGTCTCATTAGTAATCCCTCGGTGTCATTTCAGGATCCTCGGCTGCTTGCTGGAGCATACTGTCATCACCATTTAATTCCTAAGTGGCTGTGAAGCTCCCTGTCCATTAAAACACACCCTTATACTGTATGAGCATGCAATGCAGGCGCACACACATGCACCCCCACAACACACACACACTTGGAGGTGAACTTAAACAAACAGCTAACCGATGAAAAATGACTCTCATTAGAGGGAGGATTATAGATCAGCTTCACTTCAACACTTAGTGTGTCTATAGATATCTGCAATATCTCCCATAGTTGTGTTCCCTTCTGCCCATTAATGTAATGCAGGGAGAGGAGGGAGAGCTTACAACTCATTTTACGTTGATGGATAAGACGGATTTCTCTGAATTCCTCCGGATTCGCAGCAAAGCGATACACCCCAAAATATTAGGAACGCCGTGCTATCGCTGAGCTCCACCTCGAGCCACTTATCTGTTTCCTTCGCTTTCATCTATAGCTCCCTTTTTAGACTGAAGGGGATTTGTTGGGCAAATACATGAGAATGAGATCAGAGTTCCCACCTGAGCCCATGACTTCAGCCTCCCCCCATTCCCTAGAAAGCACAGACTTTATAACATTGGCATTCTTCTTCTTCCTGGTGCAAAATGCAACTGGAGATTTGCCTCCAGTGACATCACTTGAGGCATTTTGCAATTTCCTGCAGCTCCCTCTCGAGACACAAAAGGCTTGATACGACTTACAACCACAAGGCTGCAGCCATGTGTGCATGAACCTGCTCGGGCCATGTGATTTGTTAGAATCAATTTAAATGCATCCCACGTAGTCTGCTGAGTGTTCACTTGATGCAAGGGAGTGAGGGAGTCCTAAACTATGTTGTAGAGTTGAAATTGTTCCATTCATTAATGGCACCTCAGCTGCCTCACTTCACCTCACTGACGTTACTGTAATACAGCAAAGTCAGCAAACAGCCTCGTGTTTATCCAGGATTTTTCCATCCACACGTTACATCACAGATGACTTTCCATTCAGCGTGGCTCACCAGCTTTCCTCATTTACCGATGGGTAACAGTGCATTCATTGAGTCAGACAAACAGTGCATTTTGGGAAGTTGCCTCCATTGGAGTACCAAGCGTGGCTTGTTGTGCTTACACATTTTAAATTAGAACAGATGATTACAAATTGAATTTTTCCCCTTATATTTAAACAGGGGCTGCACAGTGGCGCAGTGGTTAGCACTGGCCCCTCACAGCTAGAAGATCCCTGGTTCGCGTCCCGGTTAGGACGCCTGGGATCTTTCTGTGTGGAGTTTGCATGTTCTCCCTGTGCAGCGTGGGTTTTCACCGGGTACTCCGGCTTCCTCCCACAGTCCAAAAACATGCTGAGGTAAACTGACTATTCTAAATTGTCCGTAGGTGTGAATGTGAGTGTGCTTGGTTGTTTGTCCTGTGTGTGGCCCTGTGATGGACTGGCGACCTGTCCAGGGTGTCCCCTGCCTTCGCCCTAAGTCGGCTGGGATAGGCTCCAGCCCCCTGCGACCCTGCAGAGGATTAAGCGGTGTACAGATGTGGATGGATGGATGGATATTTAGACAGTAGATTGAATATCGCATCTTCATATGCTTTGCAATGATATGGAAGGACTATGGAATGGACTTTCTGTCATCCTTCACACCTGGAGATATTGCATTTCACACCACGATAATATAATGTTTAAGAGTAACCGCTTCTAACGGATGTTGAATACAATTAATTTAACAGATTTATGGAAAAGAAAGAAAGACTAAAAACACCTTTGGTATCGCAACAAATCCAGAAACTAACATCAGCATCAGATTGGTTGGTGTCACCTGGCTGTGCTTCATCAAACATCCAGTGGATCTGAAGAGTTTGTGCTTAATGACTTTGTGTTTTCTGTCTCATAGAGATGATGATTTATAGAAAACCAGAGCGTCCGCTGTTTTCCCACTTCCGCACTCCTGTTTACTATTCATGGTACAATGAATAATTGAGTGCTGTTCACAGAGGATGGCGCAGTCTGTGGCAGCCACACTGAGGGCCCGGCTGTTTGTTTGCAAAAGTAATGGGTTGCTACCTGGGGTCCTATGTACACATACTACCTGTATAATGGTCTCCTAACCACACAAGCCTGTATTAGCTGTGTGTAGATAATGATTTGCTGGTTGTGAACCTGTGTGATTATGGTCTGCAGACAGGAGGTCTGTTGGTAAATTGGTTGTGCAGGACAACAGCAAACGCATCAGGGCGCAAGCACTCGACAGTACACAAACACTCACACGCACATTATGCAGATAAGATCAGACAGCACAGTCCGGCCTAGAGACACATTGTTTACTACAAGATTAACCTGGCCGAAGCTTTAGAGGGATTAGTAAGCGGTGCATGTCTCTCTAAGGCAACACAACCAATGTACCAACACAAACCAGCAGTTTTCCAATCTCTCGACTTATGTTTGTGTCTGCACACACGCTCCAGCCAGACCGTGCAATTCACTGAAAGTCCATATCAGATCTCTGGAGCGTGGAAGGCCTAATTTGTACATGAACGTGCTCCTGTGTTGGGCCGAGAAACAAGCAAATGGAGCAAGACAATTATCAACATCCATCACCTCAGAAACTCATTTAGCCAATTAAAGCCGTTACAGGCTGACATTTAGGCGCAACGATCCCCTTTAATCACCAAGGTTCTCTCGTACATGCGCACACATACGAGCGCGCACACACACACACACACACACACACACACACACACACACACTCCAAGCTGTTAAAATGGTGGGATCAGAGCAATAATGTAGTTGTCTCATAATATAATGACACGTCCCCGTCGAAGAGCAAATCTCATTCATCTTGATTAGGACTTTGTGTGTGTTGCATGTGTGTGCTCTTGAGTGTGTGTGTGAGGTGGAATAGAGGACGCCAGGCTTTTTCAGAGCTCGCTCGCCTGTTTTCATGCAACACCTAATAACAAATGCCACTTTGCCCTCCACCCTCAGACATCACTCACCCTTTGGAGAAGCCCTTCGTTTCTTCTCTACTTCACCCAGCTTCTCTTTCTCGCTTGTCCCTCCAAGTTTAAATTCCCTCATGAATACACTATTAGCTGTGCTTTGTTTTCTTTCTCTCTTTTTTTTTTTTAGAGCAAAAGATTGTACGGTTGGAGAGATGTGTGAGATTGTGCAGGCAAACAAACCACAAACTCAAAAAGAGGCAAAGTCAAAGAAAAATATGCATATCGAGCTCGTCAACCAATGAGCCAAAGCTGAAGATTCAGAATAAATATTCAGGGGGTGTTTGTCGAAGAGAGTTTGCTTTGGAACTCAAAGTCTTTTTAAAGTTTTTTTTTTGGCTCATCTGTTAATACCTTAACTCCTCAAGGGCAATAGAGGGCTTTGCCTTATTTGGTTTTTTGATTCCCACCTCATTTTACTGATCAGGTGGTTTGTGTTCTCGCTGTAACACACAGAGCATCATAATCCTGTACTGATAGATATGCAACATGGGCCTTCTGGGTATTTGCTAATAAAGTGTCCAACATACAGCATGTAGTATATTAAATTACACCAAATGGCATGTTTTGTGCTGTGAGAGAGAAAATGTTTTAAAAAAGCAGAGAGGAGGAAATGGTGGTGGATGGAGGATGTGAGGGTGGGAGCATGAAGGGCAGAGGAACAACACATACGCACACACACATACAGGGTATCTAAGATGGGGCACAGCTCAATCTCTAGCGATGGTATCATCTCGGTGCCTGTTGGCCTTGCAAAGTTTTTACCATTTTAAAAGCTACGGGCAGTGCAGAGAGCTGAGTATGAACAAATCCATCACTGGTAACAAACAGGCTTGCAAAAATACAAATAGATGCTCAGGTTTGGCTCACTGGCAACACAGAAATACGTTTTGGATTGAAATCTACAAGTGGGCGTCGAGTATGTATGCCACGAGCATGTTTTTTCAGATTTTTTGTTTTTCTTCTTGGGTCTCACCTTCCTGTTCCGCATCTGATGCCGCTTTGAGCATTTGATTCTCTGCCAGTTGTGCAGATCAGATGTTTTTTTCGTTTTCCTCTGGAGCATTTAGAGCATCAAGGTGCTGTGCCGAGAGCTCAGCCTTCTGTCTTCCGTAAACAATCTCTGGCTGGTGTTTCGCTGATTTCAAACATCTCTCCTGGAGTGCAAGGAGTGGAATAGCTGCCAGTGCTGAAGCTGCGGGCAGATGTTTTTGATTGCTGTTGCTTTTGCTGCTCTCGCTGCTCTGAGCTTCTGTTTCACTCCGCAGCCCTTTCTCCTATTAAACCTCCTCAATCCCACTCTCTTTCCCTGCATGTCCCCCTCTGACAGCTGCATCGGAGAGTTTGGTCAGCGTGGTTTTCACTGCTCCAGGCCTTTGTCTCTTTCTGTCCGTCCCTCTTTCTGTATCTGCCTCTTCTCTGCTTTTTTTTTCTTCCTGCAAGAGCCTGGGTTGGCTGTGATTTTCGCTCTCATATTCTTGTAATGCTTTCAATGCTCTGTCTTTATCTTCCCGTTCCTCTTTATTTGGTTGGTGTCTCAATCTCCTTTACTCTCCAAGCGCCTCAGGAGTAAAATCAACAGCAGCCAAAACAACATTGCTTCTGGTCCTTTTCATTCTGCTGCATTTCATTTTCTGCTCCTCAACTCACGCTTCACTATTGGCTCTGTTTGTTTCTGTACTAGATCATCATATCTTCTCCATTGATTACTACATCCGAAGAGAGCGGAAGAGAGACTCGCAGCAAGCAAGACAAATGGAAATATAGTTAACCTCAGGAGAGGAGATGTACTTCTTGGCTGTTTGCTGCTCTTATATTCAGCCTATATAACATAAATACTCTGCTTAACCGACCGTGCATTTTCGGTCGTCCACGAGATCATAAAATAAACCTCTAAAGGTCAGCACAAGAAGGATGAGTGGGACTGGGAGTCATTTGTAAGTGAGGTCTGGCGCCTTGTTAGGTGTATTCTATACTCAATTAGGAGGCACCGTCGACCAAGTGTGAAAAGAAAAGTTGGGGGAAAAGGTCACATTCTGAACAATTTCTCAGGTCCCTCTGGAGACTGTTAAAGTTTATCTTATTGTATTTTAGCTTATTTGCACTCAAGCCTTTTCCACTGCAAAACCACTTCATCAGCTTTGGTTTCTACCGTATTAATGTATTGTTTTGGTAGAGAGAAATCTGACCTTATATTCAAGTGTGATCTCTGAGCCTCTTTCATCCAATAGCTAGCGTGCACTGTGCCGACATGAAAACGCAGGAGAAAAATAATTGAAAAAGCAAGAGGTTGTGTGTCTCTGCTACATCTATCCCCAGCTGAGTTCCTGCTATGGAAAGCAAATCTTTACCAGCCATCTGATCCTGAAGGAAAATGACCCCAGTCTGGCCTTGACCTTTAACCTTTGATATAGAAGAGGTAATGATGACCTAAGGCATGTGGAGCCCCTGGCAGCTTCAGTGTTTAAGCAAGTGAGACCTTCTAGATAGATGCAAAAATGGATATTTATATACTCTGTCTCTGTTTTATTTGTCTCTCATACACACACACATATATATACAGGCCTTGCAGAAGTGACACAGGACACGAAGGCCTAGCATGCATCCCAATAGATCCTTGCATCCATCCAGGGCACCTGAAGCAAACTATGCATGTAAGCCAAATGCCCTTTTCTTCACCCATGTCCTTCAGTCCTTCCTGAAGGATCACGAGGTGCTTCCAGGTCAGATGGCATATGTAACACCTCCAGCATGTTCTGGGTCTGCCCTCGAGGTCTTCTATCAGCTGGACGTGCCCAGAATATCTCCACAGGAAGGCGTCCTACTGGCATCCCAATCAGATACCCAACTACTTTAACTGTCTCCTTTTCATGCAAAGGAGCAGCGGCTCTGCTCCGAGCACCTTTTGGATATCCAAGCTCCTCACCCTGTTCTGAAGGGTATGAGGGTACGCACCGACACCATGTGAAGTAAACTGAGTTACACTGGTGTGTGACGGTGTGCGGCAGTCCCACAATATGCCTCCGGTGAAGGAATTGATTTATAGGTGAGCGATGGATTTCACTCCAAGAATATGATTTTCATTGTTAAACTGCATCTTGGTTTTATACACCCAACAATAACTCAGTTTACTTCCTGTTCGTGGTCTCGCTAGACAACAACATATATCTGTCCTATTTTGTCATCTGAAAGAGAAAGATAGGAAACACAAGCCTCCCAAGGTGATGAATAACAATTCTTCTTGTCTCCACATGGTATCATGGAGAATAATAGTACAAAAGTTAAAAAAAAGAAAACTTGTATGAAGTCCTTTGTGGCTTCAAGCTGCAGAAAGTCTGATAAATTGCATCAAGTGGCTGAGGGTCAAAGACAGTTGGGGCTGAAGACTACAAGCTTGAAAACGATTAAAATCCAGGTGGTGTGGAGTTAGAAAGAAGTGAGCTTTCTCCTCTGTAGGACGCTTCTCATCTCTGCCTGGGGCGAATGGATCGAGGTGACATCAGCCGCTACTAGCGTAACACGCCCGGGATCTCCACCTGGACTGTTGGCGGATGTGTTGCATTGTGGGTGATATAGGTGCCAGGCTTGTAAAAACTAATGTTTAGATTAAAAAAAAAGATATGTCTCTGGTTTTGCTGCAACGTTTTTGCAACTGTCCATCACAAGTGTGACAATGTTATAGGAGTGCAATGGGAAATCAGTGGAGGGCTCTTATAATGCACAATAATTTATTTTTAGCTGTTGGGTCTTCATCTCATTCCTTTGGTCTGTTTTACACTGCCACAGCTTAGGTGGACCCAATGACCTACTGAGAATGCAGACAGATCTCAAATTTGATTATATAAAAGCAGTGTTTACATATCCTGTAATTTCTAGCGTTTTTTTCTTTTTTTCCTGGTGAACGTGTAGTTTTTTTTTTTTTTTGGTTTGCTTTGTGGATTTTGTATTCCAGCGTTCTGGATTGTTTCACTTTGCCTGGCTGTTTCCTCCATCCTGTCTCTGTGGCAGTGATTTATTCCTGTCTTCCCGCAAACACAGATAGAAATGCCTCCTACTGTAACCTTCAATCCCAGGATGAAATTGTCAGCCTGTGTGTTTGTGTGTCTCCGTCTGTAGCATACACTAAATAACTGGCCGGAGATCGTGTCAGTCATGTTTCGGGCCTGTCTGTTTGTATTTACCACATCTCTAGTTCATGTTTGCATCTGTGCTTGCATGCATTCATGTGTGTGTTCATGTGAGTCAGGCACTGAGTGACACACTGACATCCAGATATTGAAATCAAAACACTTTACACTGCAACATCCTAACATCCAGGAAATGAGGCAGGACATTTGGGAACAGATTGCTTTACTGGACACACACTCACACATACACACACATCCACACACACACACCCTAATGCTTACGGTAAGACAGGAATCCATTATTAATATAGAGTAGCCCAGAGAGAGTGTGAGTGATGTGGTATGAGTGGGTGGGGTGCTAATGTGAATGGATGCCTCTCATATACTGCATGCAGCTACCAGCCAACTGAAGTGATGACTTTGTGCATTCACGCTGAGCGGAGGACTTCCTGTGATCAACTCGGTTACGGTGTGATGAATGCGAGTCAGTTTGACTTCATTTTGGGGGAGACGAGGTGCTGGAAGCCTCTGCAGCAGGAAATGATGACTTTGTTTTTGAATTTAGTCGAGAACAGCTTTGAAACTGACAGACTGGATGAAGACTCTCATTTAGTTTCACTTGTTTGGAAACAGATTAAGAAGCACTTATCTAAAAATATCTTTCATTAGTGCCTTGGTTCAGGTGACAGCTGAGCTCGGACTGGCTGGACTGAAGTCATTTGCGTCTATTAATATTATATCCTTTTCTTTGTGTCACATTATTTCAAGCTTGAAGATACTTAAGATGGTTTTAACAAAGCAGACATAAAGGGATTCCTCAACTTTGAACCTTTGAGCTTTAAGATTTTGCTGCAAAATCAGTTATCAATGGAGTCACCACAATCAGAGGATCTGCTCTAAGAGAAATTAATCTGTGTGACTGTGCAAATTTGTGCTGTTGACCAATAGTAAGCTGTCTTGACAATGTTGACCTGGAGGTCATGGTGAAAAAAAGGAGGAAGTAAAGAGAAGAGTCGAGAGAGTAGAGAGTACATGTGGGAGCTTTTGTAATTGACTAATGCTTGCCCCCCAATAATTGCTTAATGTAACTCATAAGTCAGGATTTGGTTCAGAAAAAATGGCCAAAAAGGTAGTTTTAGGTCAAAATGATTGTCCAAATTAAATTTCAGGTCATGTTATATTTTCCACATGGATATTTTACGTTTTTGAAGTGGCTGTAGTTCCTTAGCTGCGATGCCATTTGACCTGCCATCATTCTGTAAATTAAGTGACCACTGGACACACTGTCGGCCTCTTGGCCAATAACCTTTTAGCACCGTCACCCAGCAATGCTGCTCAAAATGCATGATGGGATGTTGTTGTTTAGCTGGAGGTGCCTGGGATTTTTGAATGCTACCAAGAGGCTGTTGTGCACAGTTTCAATATTTAATACCTAAAGCACTGCAATGATTAAGTCCTAAGGACATAATTTTGTGTTGTTTTTAGTGTATTTGTGAAAAAAAAGAAAAAAGAAAATAACAGTTTCTCCAGATTGCCTTGTTTTATTAGCTGCTGGGTGCAAACAGACGTCTTCCCTTTGCATCGAAACCGCTCCACTGGGGCAGGTATGAGTCACAAGCGTCTCTCAAAGGAGCAGCAGTGGGGGAGATAATTACTCATTCACTTCCACTCCTGTATTTATTTTTTCCAGTTCACACAAACATCTGTCCAAGTCAACCTATATAATCTCTGTCTTATCCGGACGTTTCCCCTGAGCATCGCCAGCATTATATGAATCATAAATTGCGAGGTCATGTGTTATGAAAGAGGGGATCTGATCTGGTATTATCAAGTGATATTTCCACTCTTTGGACTGGCTTTACTGCTGCTTCACGCGCACATGGATCATCAGATAAGGCAGCGCTCTGACAGGGAAGCTATTGGCTGGCAGTACCTCTGGAGACTCCACCACTCTACACACACACACAGAAAAGGCACATATACTGTATGCACACACACGTGCACACAAACACAGACACATGAGAATGTACATGTGCGGAGAGACAGACAGAAACGAAGAGACACATCCACAAGGCCAGACACACATTGTTTTGCAGTAATCACAGTACAACACTTTGCCTACTTTTTCAAATTGTATATATAATGTACATATAATAGAGCGGCTGTGGCTCAGGAGGTAGAGCGAGTCGTACATCAATCACTGTATTGTGGCTCGATCCCCGGTGTCTCCTTGGGCAAGACACTGAACCCTGAATTGCTTCTGATGGTTGCTCCTTGCACGGTAGCTTGCAGTGTGTGAATGTTTGTGTGAATTGATGAATGAGAAGCATGTTTTAAAGTAAAAAAGTCTATTTACTATATTTTTCAGCATGTACACAAAAGCCAGCTATTTAAGATGTTTTATTTACGGAATCATAATTTTAAAATGTGACAATCATAAAATAAAAGTATGTTTAAAAAGTAAAAAACTGGTTGTATTGAGTCTTGAAAAAGTTTTTTATACACTGGATTTCACATGCAGATATGAAGCAGAAGCACCAGCGAGGAATTGTATGCAACCCAGAGAGTTGTTGGCAAATGGCACAGAGAGACATGACCTTTACACCTGTGACATCTCATCTAAAACTCCTAGATTTACAGCTGAGACAGTCACCAAGGTTGAAAATTACAACTTCAACAATGCACTGCCCTCAAAGGCCACTTGGAGATTTGAAAGGTTTCTCCGCTCCTTATTGTCAGAGGGTGCGTCACATGATCAGGACGTGAAAAGATGAAAAAAGAAAAAAAATGAAAAGAGCAAATGAGCAGTCTTGTTTTCACCGCTGTTCATTTTAAGGCAGTCTGAAAGCATCTAAAAGAAACTCTTTAGTATAGACTCTCTCAGAGAGATGTGACCTTGAGGTTTGCCTCAAAATGATTTTTCACAGTTGCTGGCAGGGTGGGGGCCTTTGAAGTCGTGATTGTTCTGGCTGGAGCGTACTGGGTGCCTTTTGTACATTATGATACCAGTGCCGATGGCTCCAGGAAATGTCTGGTCCCAAATGGAATTCTCTATTGAATTGAATTTATGTGCGTCTCAGCGTGCTCTGGGGACCCCGAGCTCCATAGCATACAGTGAAAGAGATATATAGCGCGGATGTTTCATCCTGATTTTGCGGCACCCAGCTCAGGGCCCAGAATCGAAAGGAACAGAAAGGACATCGCCTGGTGCGTAAGTAATCACACTGTTAGAGAGGGTGATTTGAAGGGGAATTTCAGTTTTTGCATTTTTTAAAATCCCCTGAAAGATATCTTTAAATCAGCTTTGTGTTCATTCTTTCATTACACAATTACAGCTTAAAAATGGCCCACTCTCTGATACTAGCAGCGCCTCATAATATTTTGCTTGAGTATATTAAAACTGAATTAAAATAGACAACATCTGATAATGTCAGAAAAGCACTCCAAAATGCAAGATGCAGGAAATTAGGTCCCAGTCACACATGCACATGCTTTCAAAGTTAAAAATCCTGAGCCCAACGTGAACATCTGTCGCAGCAGGTTAACAGCAGGGAATCAATCTGACAGTTGATTAATCAAGTGTCAGAAAAGCTACAGTTGACTTTGAAACATAGAAACTGTAAAGTACCTGGCTCGCAGTCCTTACATAATGTTGAGATCTTAGCAGTCAAATTTCAAACCTCAAGCTAATTCACTCTCATCTGACAATAATGTATTCTCGATTTAACAAAGAAGTCAAGAGCTTTTGAAAGTTTTCATGTCATAATAAAGTCGAATGCTGACATTTTAAGGGCATCATTTCGCAAAATGCAGATTTATTACGATAAAAAAAAAGAGCATCAGCAGACATTCTATAACTGCCAACCTAATAGCACCAGGGCCTTCATTATTTATTTGAATAGGAAAGCGTGTTCTGCTCTCATTAATTCAGTGAACCGCTCTGACCTGCGGTTTTGTATAATCGATTGCAAGGTGCTCTATAAGGAAAGAGAGACTCAGAGAAAGAGACAGATATTGGATTGAGAGTGGATATTTGATTGGATAGTCTCGCAGAAGTGGTGCAATACTTCATCCTATAACATGCAGCTGTAATCAGCAAACTGTTATGGTGAAATGAAAGGTTACTATACTCTCTGACTGCTTTCATATATTTCCAGATTTGGACATACTGCATTTCTTCATGTGGAATTTGCAACTGATTAAGTCGGCCATTAAATTCACTGCTTGTCTCCTGAATTACTTCCCAATGTACTGTATGCTGTTAGCCTTTTGCATCTGTCACTCTATGTCATCAAAATAAAACATTAAAAAAAACATGCAAGCTGTAATTACTGTACGTGTCCTCACCTCTGTATTTGGTGATTGTGCCATGTCTGCTGAACTAAGAGTTTGGTTCAACTTGAAATTTCACGCGAACTTGATTTGCATAAAAGCACACAATTACACAAGCTGCTGCCGTCAATGGGCAGACTCATTTGCATGTAAGTGCATGATTGGATAAGCACTGACTCTGCTTGACATCAATGAGTGACTGGATGACCACATTTGATGAATGTTAGCCCACAGTGTGAGTCTATAGTGCCAAGAAAAGACATGATTGAGACGTTTTGTGCAATTACCTGACCGTGTTGTACAAAGTGCTCTCTTAAGAGAGAGCCTACCTTTTCGCAACACTTCATGAAGAGCAGTTAGACAGAACATGAGGCTGTCTCTTAAAGGGCAGTACAACCATGCTGTCGCCCTGTTGCCGTCATTTAAGGAAAAAAAAAAAACGAAAATGTCTCACAGCAGCTCAAACAGGTTTGCGCTTCATTTTGTTTGCATTTGTTGCATGTTTATTGCAGCTCATTGGAAGAGGTTTGCACTTTATTCTCTTTTCTGCTTTGCTCCTTTTCCTTTCTTTTCCTTTTTACTAGATCATGGAAAGCGTTAGCAGATTGTCACGCATTGTCAGATTGAAAAAAAAAAGATCACAGACAGCGGCCCCTCGAGGCTGTCAGGCCTGTTATATAAATCAATGATCATATAAATATTGATCCGACGTTATTCAGTCTTGAGAACAAGAAAGGAATACGACTACTGCCACAGACATTTTATTAGGTATTTAGGGGCTGAGGCCAAAATGAATATACTAAAAATTGCCCTCTGTGAAGGAGCTCCGGTACGCTGCTCTGGGGGGGGGGGGGACTATGCTGGTAAAAGTAGTAAAACAAAAGAGAGATGTGCTTCAAGATGTGTGTAACACTACAAACCAGCTGTTATTCAAGCAACTAGTCCCAGTATTTGTATATATTTCCCAGAATGTGATATGATACTAATGCTTTATTTCTTTATTGCCCCTTGAGAAATTTGTTTATTGCAGACATAACCAACCGATACAACACATGAAAGACCATCATTTCCTCACGTCAGTCGATTTGGCTGTAAATGAGTCATCCCGCTATCTCCACCGACTGTGTGTCGACATCAGCACATCAATTACAAAATGGAGTCTGGTGCCTGTGTGGCTATGATCATCTTTGGGCCATTACAAAATAAATACAGTGCGCGTTCCAGTGTCATCAGGATCAGTGAGCGGTGATGTGTGACTGATTTAGTGAGTATAAAACTCGTCATAATGATATTACACCACAGAGATTTCAAAATGAAGCCCCAGCTGCTTTTACAGATGTTGCGTGACATGTTTTGTGTTTAGTATTTAATTTTTACATTAACAAAGTCAAATTGTCTCATTTGAAGGTGGCACTCATAGTGAAGAACCCACTAAGAATAATCACCTCCCTCCGCACTTCCCCTCAGCTATAATAAGCTTTAAGTGTCTTTCAGCTCATTGATTCATTGATTCACTTTACAACCTGCAACTTTAGTGTTTTGATTCACCCTCATGGCTCTCATCAGTGTTTTCTATCAGCAGTCATCAGCTGTTTTTGGCAAAATAAACCTCTGATAGACTGGCTGTAAGATATCTGCTCAGCACCCAACAGCAGAGAAACAAAGTTAGCTGGCGAATATAGTGGAACATTTAGCAGCTAACGAGGTGGATATTCCCTTCAGAAGACTAAAACAGAGCTGAAAGGAGGATGAATATTGGAGCCACATCCATCAGGTGAACAAAATCACCTCTGCAAATGAATACTAATGTCACTCCATGTCTGCTGAAACAGAGAGCATGTTCAGCATATCAAATTCATAAAGTAATAATAAGTGTTGTGTTGCTTGTTGCACTGACCCGACGTGGAGAAAAATTAATTATTAAACTCACATTCACACAAAGACGCGTGCACGCACAAACAAACACTTAGCAGAGACAATATGAAAGCTCTGAAGACGAAATAGAATACACAAAAGAAAGTATTTAATGTAATAACTACGTAGCTAATTCTCCATCATTTCTCTGACAACACCAAGGAAAATATAATTGCTACAGAGACTTGGCGTCGCACACAATAGAGAACTCTGGGTGGAAGCTCTTCTACAGTCGCGTGCTATTAATTAATTAAAGCCTCGACATGAAGGAGAGAGAGACACACAAAGACAGAGAGGGAATTTTAGTTTAAGCAAAATGTCACTGATAGCCTTTGTGACTGGAGGGTGGATCTTCTCTCCAGAACGGTGAAGATTGTTGTCGTCCCTTCATAATCAGCAACCTGCATTTATCCAGGAAATTAATCTTAATTTTCCTCCCCAAGTATTTTTTTTTTTTACAGCAACACACTTTATATTCATATCACCACCTCGGGGAGTTTTCCACAACAACAACTCGTTACTGAGCAGCTCCACTTCAGCAACTGGAGGATATGTGCCTTGCTCAAGGGCACAAAGAGTGTAACCACCCATCTGAGCTTTAGGCTGCACCTCCAGGTAAAACAAACTCTAAATGCCAACTGAGTGGGTGTTATTATGATCAAGGGAAGGTTAAATGGAACAATGGACTAGTGAACGCAATTTAAGGACCAGAGCGCAAATCAGATACTTCATGTAAAATGAAATAAGTCACCGTGTTCTCTTTGATGTTCAATCATCTATTAACCCCACATAACTAAGATTATGTCCTGCAGTCCAGAACCAGTCACCTCCACTTTCTCTCAAACAACAGTAAAGCTTTTTTTTTTTTTTCAACTCCTGTTTATAAAGCTCAAAATTATGAAACTTCAAAGACTTGGACTTGAAAGACAATTTGAGGCTTTGAGGCTTAATTTGATATATTGCACGTCTCGGAATTTGTTTGCTTTGCTCTTAATGCACAGAGGGAACTTTTGAAATTCAGTGTTTGCCATATTAGAATATAGATGAATGAGCTTATATAGACTTTTCTTACTTTGCTTTGCAGGAGAGTAACACATGAGCCATGTCTTAAAAAAAATGCATCTATAAAACAATTAGACAGTAGGACTGATGTTGAACCTGTCTATCTGATCATATGCTTCAATTACTGGTGGAAATAATACTGGAAATCAGCATTAGCAAAATTGTCATTTGAAGTGCTAATTACTTAAACAATAAAGTAACATTAAAATAGAGCAAATACATATTTTGCCAGTAAAGTGGATTCAAACAGTCCTCGTGAAGATGAGTATGTTTGGTTACAATGCCTGTTTTTTTTTATGTTGCTTTTATCTCATGCAAAAATGCACCTGCAAGTAGCCAGTGACTAAGGTTGTCAGATAAAAATAGTGGAATAAAAAGAACAATATAAGGCTTCTGAAATGTTATGCAGAAGTAGAAAGCCTCAAAAAATGATAAACACAGTAGGCTACACGTGGCTTAAAAGTTTCCTTTCTACCTCTGGTTTCAAACGCAAACGGATGACGGCAAAGTCGGGCTCCACAGAGCATCCTCTGGATTTTCACTGCTGCTGATAAAACCATGTCCGAGAATTGTCTTTATTCATATCATAGGTTTAATGTGCTCCATGCTATAAAGTCTACATCAAATGGAATATTTGATAATGATGTTTTTTACTGACACAAAGAAATACATCGATAAAGCCTGTTTGGAATTCTCTGTTATGCTCTTTATGTAATGCTTATGGATCTCTATGGTCACTGTGATGCCAACAGATTTCAGCTTTTTTTCAGGCCACATTTAGTTTCTGGGGTAGGCTGAGTTTCCAAGGTGAGTTTCCAGGGTGGGCTGCGAGGGCCCAGAGTCCCAGAGTTTGATGGACATGGATTCAGATTATGCAGAGCATTCAGTGACAGTTCAGTGCTGTCTGGGACGCTGCCTCCAAGCAGATATCCAGTTCGTCAAAAGGGACAGGATGATGACATACAAGGCTAAGATGACCCACGCAGGAGGAGAGTGCACTCACTCCCCAGAGGGACAAGCACCTGAACTTGTTCCCTGTGCAGCGTGGAGGCATAATGAACTTGGACGTTTGCCACCTGGCAAAACATGAAACTTAAATTTACAACTGGCTTATGTACTTCAGAGGGACACATCAGAAGGCTGCATCAATCACTGCGAAGGAAAGATTTAACAACCAGCCAAGTGGAGCGGATGCATCCAGAGAGAGTGATCCTGACCATCTTCCTTGATTATTTATTTCTGAGTCATTGTGGAAAACAATGAGGCACAAGCTCCCATAAAGACCACAAAGCTTCATAGCTTCAGTAGATGAATAGATAACATACAGATGGCCATTGTGAGTAATAATAACACACTTCTGGGAGCGCAGACCTTCATAATGCTGTTTTTTTAGTCGATGACATTTCCTGAAAGATGATGATGTTGTTTGGATAGTGACACATTTATTGTTGATTTGGCTTTGTACTCCAGACCATTTGATTTGAAATGAGAAAATGACGATGAAATAAAGTGCTGTCAGTGCGTCAGAATAGTTTTTTTTTTTTAATATGTGTCAAAGTCCAAATACTAATGGTGGATGTATGAGCAGGAGCACAAGTTAAACACTGAGATTTCAGCTGCTTTTTGCAGGTTCTGATGCTTAATGCTATCAGCTTATTAGTGTGCTTGATATTGTTGTGTAATTACTTTTTCATCTTTTAGCTTCATTCAAGATGCTTTTCTAGCGAGCTGCTCCTTTTTCAATTATGTCATCATGCAAACACATTGAGGACATCTGTGATATAAGTGATATAAGATAAGTAAAGAACGTAAGGAAATAAATGCTGAAACCCACTTCTTTTTGGAATCCTAAAACCTCTACTCTAATACTCTAAACAATTCAAACACTTAACAAATTACCTTCTTTTGAACCTCATTTATTAAAAATGTTGCCACCTTTTGTGTAATCACTTAAGGTTTGATTCTGCTTTCAGACTTTTCCACTCTTTATAATGGGACTGATTGGAGTCTGCTGGAAAGTGGGTTATGTTATCAATGAAATCACATCATTGTTGCTTACCAGCGTGAATGCATTTGTGCATTTCCAAAACCCCATTTGAAAGTGACTTTATAGTTTGGAACTGGGGCACAGCTCCTTCAACTCTCTGTCTCCTTTCGTGGTGCTGAACCATTCAAACAGTCTCTCTCCATCGTGTCTAAACATTCAAACCTTGTCTTTCTTCCTGTGTCTGTCAGTATGTGTGTGTGCTCATATGCACACACACACACACGCACAGATATATATTATGAGGCATTTACTATTATATTTAAACATTCTGGAGCTCGAGCATAATGTTAAATAAAAATATGCTTCAGATGCACAATACAATTATATCATGGATTTCACCGCATTTATATTACAGAATCATTTCGCTTTTATTACCAGGATCTGTGCTTCCCACTCACCCACACACCATTAGGCAAGTTTGCCTTCTCTCTTCAAACATTTCTTCCTCTGTTTGGGGCCTTTGGAAGGAGCTGAAGTTTTTTTTTTCCTCAGAGTCTCATGCACATCAAAGTAGTCAGGTTACGCACAGATAGAAGAAGAGAGAGGAAAGAGAGGAAGAGAGCGAATGTGCTGCAGATCTCATCAGTTGGATGTATTTCTGTTTCCACATTCACTCACATGCTGAGGAATGGCACACCGCCTCCTCATTCCACACCATCCACTCCTCCGCCGTTAACCACCTGAGCGCGCACACACACGCACACACACACACACACACACACACAAACTTACACATAAAAACAATATACACCCAAATGCAGCTGCATAGAAGCATAAAAGAACGTCACTCCACCAGGAGAAGTTTGGAAAGAAAGTATAGCTGAGAGAAAACATGTCCGACCGTCTTCAGTGATTTCGGACTAAGTAAGAATCAACAAAGCTGCAAACTCACTTGTGGTTATTTGTCATTTATTCTCCCTCTCCTTTTTTTTTTCTTCTTGCTTCCCGTGCATCATCTCCCCATCCTCCTCTCCGCTGCCACTCCCATCTTTTGCCCCATTTTTCTACTCCTGCCTGTTTGTTTTCTGTCCTTATCTCCACCCCCTTTTCCAGCTCTGTATTACCCCATCACCCTCTCTGTCTCTGTCTATCGTTCTTTGCCCGTGTTTCCCACTGCGTCTGTCTCCTCATTATCCCTTCTCCTTCTCCATCACCCATGATGCTCAAGTTCAGCCCACTGCACCAATTTGCCCTGACAGTGAATAGTGTCGAAAATAATTCCCGTTTGCAGAGCGGCCCCGTCCTGGACCGGGGTTCAGACAGATAGGACACGATGGGAAGGGCTGTCAGCCTAGAAATTGTGCAGCCAGGGAAAACAGAGCCAGGGCAGGACAAAAGCTAAATAATTACACCACCAGCTGATACACTGATACAGTACATAAAAAAATTCAGTTTATTCTATGAAAACAAAACGTCAGCTTACTTTAAATATCAGTTGTGTATATCAAACTTTAAAGAAACTTATCTGCTCATTAAAAATAACTTTAAAAATGCATGATGAATTGATGTCTGCTATTACTTGCATTAAGTCTTTCACGCTGTACAGGACTCCCATCCGTAAAAATTAATAACACAGTGCAATGAATAAATTGAATTCTATGTTACCGCAGCTTTTTCCTGCACATTTAAGAACAATGCACTCCACAACTCGCATCTTATCTCTTTTTCAACGCAAGCATTACAAATACGCTAAACTAATTTATATAATCCGCTAATCTCGCCTGCAGTGTTCTCATCTCACAAACCCCCCCACACACAAATATAAAAACACAGAGGCATGCACACACACAGAAATGATCACCTGACAATCCCACATACATTCCCCTAAATTCACATACTTACACACACACACACACACAAGGCTGGTTTGTGGGGTGTTCTCAGCCACCGTGTTGTCTGGCTGACACGGATCCAACTGTACTCGGGTGTAGGATGCTGAGTGTGTCTGGTCGTACTGTAGCCAAGACGGCTTGGGGGCCAAAGTCTAATTCCTGCACATTCAATAGCAATCTGATTAGAGCTCTAAATGGCTTTTCCGCTCAACCTCTTAGTGCTTTCACAGTTTCTCTCCCCCCCAACACCCTATCTCAGTCCCTTTCACCGTCTCTCTTTTTCCCTCAGCCGCCTTCTATCTTTATAATTACTGTTCGCCTTTCTATCTCTCTCCCTTTCTTTCCTTATCCCTCTCACTCTCTTACTACTACTATACTGTCTCTAATACTGCTGTGCATCTCACTTCCTCTCCCCCCCCACTCCCAATCTTTCTATTTCTCACCCTTGTCACTTCATCTCGCTCACATTGTCTCTCTCGCTCTCTCCATTTCTCTCCCCCTCGCATTTATCTTTTTTCTCACCACCACCACCTTCGTTTCTCTGAGTTTTCCAGTCAAAGTGGAGGCTCCAGTTCTTTTTCGCACTCACCCCATTAGCCCATTAGAAGCTGCAGATGTACATTATACTGGTGTCAGGGGACAGCCTATCACTTTCACTATAGCCGGAGAACCATAGAGAATGGCGTGTACTCAAGGCGAGGGGCCCGCCACGCCTTGTTAGGTGTGTCTCAAGCTTGAACGATTAGCAATTACACCGTCTGGCTAAACTTCTTGGGACTTGATGGAGTCAGCACTCTTGTCCAATCAGATATCAGAATGAAGCTGTTTTCCCCCCCAGAGTGACTAAGCATTTGGTGTGTTTCTGTGTTGTAAAGTGAAAGTCTGGGTAACGCAGGTTGGTTTCTTTTTAAACAGGATACAATATGTCATTGTCTGTCTGAAGAAATGTAGAACTTGCCGCCTTTAATCTAATTCTCAAACGTATTGGTGTGAAACCGCAGTATGCAAAAGTGAGGTAAGAAGCATAATCAGATTTTGTATCTGCCTGTCTGACAACATCAAATCCTGCATCTGTATTATCTTCCTTTATGTGCCTCCTGTATTCGCTGTACAGCACTCCCATCCTCCACTTTTTGCACATTTCATGATTATGTTTCATAAAGCATTTCTGCTTCATCTAGCAATATGCAGAGAGAAACAAGGGAGGTGGTGGAACGGTCGAAGAGATGTAAATTGAATGAGTCATATTCCTTGAACAATGATAATGTGATACCTTGATGATCACGATTCGGAAGTTCTCTTCTTTGCCAGTCGCCCTCCAGCAAGGTCAGAGCTCAAGAAATTCCACAGTACACAAGCTGTGGAGATGCAGCTTGTCGGTCCACATGTATGAATTCTCTCTGCTCACGAACTGCCAGGATTTAGTTTTCTGCTCGAGAACATCTCAACAGGCCTGTTCTGCACACAATCGCTGGAAGAAGCACTTCGCACTGGCTTCAGCAATTGTTTTTTTTTATGGCAATTGCAATATCGCCAAACCTCTTGGCAGCGTTTAATGGTGGGTTGTAAACCACTCAGATTTTGGTTCATGAGACAAATCCGAGCTGTCTTAAAAAAGACCCTGGGCTGAGACGTTGAGCGTGAATGCGTGCCGTGCGATCTCTGACAGTATTTTTCTACACAACTATGACATTATGTGTTTGAATAGCATTACAGAGCGTTTTTGGTGATGTTTTATTCTTCTCATCCCAGATTGTGCAACATAGAGAACTCTGATCACAGACAGAAGAGGGAGGCCTGACTGTGATAATCTCCATCCCTCTTCATCCCTGACTTTAAAACATCCTCAGCCTGCTGCCTTCTCCGGCCAGCTCAGCCTTGCTTAGCATCATCCCACTACACACACACACACACACACACACACACACACACACATACACACAACAACAACTTCCTTTCATCCCCGTCCATCCCTCCCTCTGCCTCCATAACCTAAAGCTCTTCTGCACCTCTGTAGCCCTTCGGCTCTCTGGCCTGTTACCCAGCCAGCAAAGTGATGGATTTGTTTTCATCAGACCTTCTGACCTCCCTTCTGGCCATGCACTGGCTGCACTGGCCAGACTGTGAATGACATTTAGCCCTCCACCCTCCCCACCCCCACCCCAACTCTGGAAGGACTGTGGCTGACCTTTAAACTCTCAATCACCGGCGGCATATTTACTCTGCTGATACAACACATATTCAGGCACAGAAGCGGGGTGGGGTAGAAATGAAGAGAAGAGGGGGCGGTAACTTTAGAGGCAAGGGTTTAGAAGTCAGGGCGAGTTCATGCCGTACCCATTGATCACTGTCAGCAGTTTGCTGAGATGATAGAATCCGACAGCTAAGCATCAACTGAAATTAAAACAAGTGAACGGGCATCAGCATAAATTTTGCATTCATGGGATATTCATAATTGGCCCACTATTTAGCTCGCTTGCTGTCAGTCGACGCATCTTAAGAGCCCTATTGTGTCTTCATGAGTCTGGCTTCCAAAAGCAATTATACATTTACTCAATTTGGAGTGTAAGCTGAAACCTTTGAGGAGTGAGGTCATATGTACAACACATGCTGCCCAGTCCTGGTCTTCTCCCTGCGCCTATGTCCAGCTGTGATGTCTGGTCTTGGGGAGGAATAAAAGTTTGAGCATCTCATCTCTGATCTTTGTAGATGCAGATACAGAAACATACAGTTGTAGAGCTATTAATGGATGGATCATGTGAATCTGCAGGAATGAAACAAGGGGCTTTAGTTTCTCTTGTACACAACCTGTCTGGTTTCTCTGCTGATTTATACATCATTATATTTTACTGACTGTAAGTACTACTCAGAACAAACAGTTGTATATATATTTTTGTGGCTCTGGAGGGAGACTTATCAAGTCTGAGAGAATATCACCAAGACAACAAAACAACTTAACAACATAAATCTGTGTTGCAAACTGGGGGTGTTTGGTTTGAAAGATGTGGCCTCTAACCGTCCAAATGCTTTGGAAATGCATTATGGGAAGTGTTGACCCATATTAGAGGATATCTCAGCTTCTGCTCTTCTCTGTTAATTTGTCTCTCAGTGCTCTCTCAAATTTATGGAAGTGCAATACTACTTGCTGCAGGTATTTGAAATAATCATAAATCAGTTTGAAAGTTAATATTGGGATGTTACTTACAGAGATCACCTCAATTTAAATTAGATAGCTGAAATAAGCAGTGGGTGCAAATTTGTATAGTAGTGTAGCTGTAGATTTTCTCTTTCTGCACCATCTCAACATGGTTCAAAATCATAGGAATCAAAGACACTATCCAAACTGTATAGAGGCACAATAGTGGGAAACTGCAGAGGTAGCGCTGTGGCCATTCAAAGACAGGACCACTTACTGTTAAAAAAAAGGCATTTAGGGTTTTTACATTGACACTTTCAGTTGCGCAGCAGCAAACCATTGATTTACATTTCCAGTTGTGAGTGAGATGGACCATTTCTGACGGTCTGGTGAAATTGCGACCGATCAACACCAAGCAGGTTGTGGTGATGTCAGATGGCCTTCATCATCTTTCAGGGGCGATTTGTTCAAATTGCCTCCACTGCTGCCAGAAATAGGTTCAGTTTCAATCGCCTCGTCTCCATTTTCAAGCAAAATCGTAACAAGAGCCTAAAAATCCACAACGATAAGTCGTGAGCTATCAACAGGCTTTGCACGGTGCAATGAGAAACTGTGCTACAGAGGGTGCTGCTGTTGAACATCATCAACTCAACAAAAGGTGTGTCAAGACCTTCAAGCAGGCAGCCCTGTTGTAATGCAAATTCCTGCCACGCTGGCTGACGCACCGGTCAAACCGAGTCAAACCAGGCCAGCACACGTGTATGGAAAAGGGTTTGCATTTGACTATTAGGTAGGTTGTAGTCATAGAAGTATTTCTCAGGTTTTTCCCTCACGCCATGTAGCCTCCACCAACAGCAAGCATGCAAATCTTACAGCCCCTGCACTGCCCCCTGCAGCGACACAAGATGTGTGCTTCATCATGACAAGCCCTTAGACCCTTGCAATTGTTCTGCCATCACTTGAGCTGTCTCTTTGTCTTATTCCGTCTCTCACTCTCTGTCTCGCTCTGTTTCTCTGTCTCGCTTACTTGCTCCGTGTTTCTGAGCCACTCGATGACAACTCCTCACACCCCCCGTGTGCTTTATTGGTCCAGGCAAGTCGCTGCGAAAGATGCCCCAAACAAATGTTAAAGAGGGATGTGTGGGTGGGAGGAGGAAAGGAGGCTTCTTCAATTCCATTCCCTCGAGGTCTCCTCATATAGCAAAATACCAGCGCTAGAAATGTCAGACACACTCGCTGCTCTCCCTCTCTTTCCTCTGTGTGTTTGTCTGGCTCTCTCTGCAGAGGCACATTCCCCACTCCTTTTTTTTTTTTTTTTTTTTCCCCGCTCCCGATCTCCCGCTGTCCACGGTTTTGACATGCACCAAGCTTGTTTAGGCCATTGATAAGGAGGCTTGTCATTGATGTGTGGTCAAAGTGTTTCTCTGTGGAAGTTAGAGGTGGCTGTTTTGACAGCAGATAAGGTGGAAGGTGGGCGTCTGAATGCTAATGCATGCCAAAAGAGTCAGCAGCTCCTTTCATCTCTGGAGAGCAGGGATGAAGCACAGGAGGTGAGCCGAGGCGTCTGGTACAACACAGGGCAAGAACTTCAGGTGGTGTTGTTTATTCATACACATATTTCAACTGCTCTTTGACCCGTTCATGTCTGCTGGTGCACTGTAAGTAATATCTGAGCCTTTCAGACGCTTATAATTGCATGTCTGTATGCTATGAGTGCCCAAATAAAGAGCTGCTGTGGTTGTTTTTTGTCTGTGCATAAAAAATACATGCAGAAACATTTGAATGCATCTCTTTGTGTACCACTGTGTATTATGCACAAAGATAATTACTATGAACAGTCTTATTACTTTCTCTTTGTATTTTAGTCAGTTTTCCCATTTCCCCGTAATATTCTGGGAAAGGCAAGCCAATTACAAAAGAGCACTGTTCTAATTACATAAACACCGATATCTAGCTTTGCTGTGGCAGCTGGTTGAATGGTGTTCTTGTTATGCTTTGCCGTTGTTTCATTCCTCTCCTCGCTAATTGCATCCCCAGAAAACAGAAAATTAAGAAGGTCAAGTGCCTCCTAAAAAAACCCCTAACATTCTGACTCTCTCAATGGTAAGGTAACAAGCAGTCAAGGCAAGGAGAAAAGGAAGGATCAAAGGGATAGTGAAAGAAACAAATATGGGGAATTTGAGGGAAGGAAATAAGAAGCAAGGAAGACAAATAGGCAGCGAGATAAAATTGGCTGAAAAAGTGTGAAAGATAGAAAGACAGAGAAAAAGTGAAGACCCACACGGTTCACTGAGTCACCCAACAAACCTGCAGGTGTGACATCTGAATAGTTACCATTATCACGGCAACCTCGCTTCCCCAGGTCCGCCGATAGCTTCTCGAGGGCGGCATATTGGGGTCAAGGAGGATGTCGCGCCGGCGGTGGAGGCTGCGTCTGCGGCCGCACCCCAGGTGTGCCGGGCCGGAGCCGAGCTCGGGGCCCGGCTCTTGGCAGGGCTGTGGAGAGGTAAGCGTGAAGATGACTCAAGGGAGACAGGATCACAGCGGCAGGTTTACTCAGTCTTACGCAGCCAGTCGATGGCCTCGCTCGCACTGATCTATCCCCACACACACACACACACACACACACACACTGTGCTTCTTTACTGCAGAGAAAACAACATTATAACCAGCAGTAGTTGCCTCACAGGAATCAATTTTTAAGCTGAAGCCGGCTGAAGGAATAGCTCATTCCATTTCCTAAATGTTCTCATCATTGATCTGGGTCTTGACTCCTTTCTGATAAATGGCCTAAGCCACATGCACACGCTCACACAGATGGAGGTCCTCTGTGTTATGCATTTAGCATGACAGGGCACTGAAAGTAAATCTGTTCTAATAAAGAAACAACATTTTCTTTGTATTTTTCCAATATATGAGATAGTTATGACTCGTGCTAGTGTTTCGTGGAATTAAGACGATTTCACATTAAACCTACTCCAAAGATGTTTTTTGCTCAGTGGTTTTCTGTTTTGCTGTCAAAGGTAAACTTGCTGGAAGTGTTTTTTACGTTAGCATTTTACACATTTCATCTCTCTTTGTTAGACACTCTGAATTGTTGAGTGCACTGAAAGAACAAGGTCCCGGATTGCCTGTGAAATCCAGTGGCACTGTGAAAATGCAGGTTGACAAGGGTTGGTGATCTTTTTATTATTAGACAAAATGATTGAATGATGCTAGAATTCTACACATTGCATACTTTTGGTATGTAATAGCAACTGCAGTTCGGTCAGCAAATACTGTTCTGCAAAGTGATGTAAAGTAGTTTAAATAGAATCAAAATATATTGGTCAGCGATACACAGAAAACTCACTGTGCACGTTACCCAGTTGGTTCACTAGATAGTATTTGGGAGGTAGCAGTGTGATGAGAAAATTAGATTGGTAATTCCCTTCCTGCTTGAACTAGAATTAAAAACTTCATTCCCATAATTAGTGCTGTTGCATCCAATTTCCTGAATTTAAGGACCATCCATGGACTCATGGAGAAAAAAATAAAATGCAAAACTAGAAATATTCAGACGTCTGACAAGGCAGCAGATGAGCAGCAGTGTTGGTGAACATGTCATACATACTTAGTCAAGCATCTGTTTGAAGAACAGCAGCTGAAACATGTCTACATGTGGAGACATCAAATGCAGCTCTGTGATGAAATTGAACTTGACAAAAAAAAAAAACCCAGCATACTTTTTCCAAGACTTTAAACTCTCTTGGATACAGTATGTTGTCATTTTGTTCAAAAATCCTCCTACTCATGATGATGAGATCATTTGATTTCTTCAGTTTATTAAAGGCCACCTGCTGTTCGAATCTTGATTCTCGCAGGTTTGACCTTTAGTTTTTTTTTTTTTGCATCCTGCAACTTGAGTTTTACATATTCTTCTCAAAAAGTTGACTTACAGTTAACTTTTAAATGGTGTCCATTAGTGGCAGGAAGTCACTGAATCTGTCAGACAATCAAGGTTTTCAGGCGCTTGTGTTAATATCATAAACTGGTGACCTGCTCAGGGTCTGACTCCCTCTTTGTCCAACCGTGGACTCAAGCTCCCTGCAACCGTGAAGAGGATAAGTGGGTATAGAAAATGGATTGAAGGATGGAAATTAATACAGCGTGCCAAGAGCGACAAGAGTTATCATTACATAAGAGTCTGAGGCCAGTTGAAAATTATGAAACATTTAACAATCTGTTGCAGTGTGCAAGCAAGGTAGCAGGAACCAAATGCAGATGCTAAAGATAGAGCTAATGCAGTTCAGTCATTTATTTTACACAAAAAAGTAGAAAAGCTTATGGGATGGTCAAAACCAGAGATGGCAGTTCAAACAGGCAAGCAAGTCTAAATGGGAGCAGGCAAGAATCAAAAGTCCAAAAAACAGGCAAGCTCCAGGAAAACTGGAGACACAAGGAGAACTCAAGGAATAAACACTAGGAGGGGCTGGAACAAGGACAGGTGAAACTAATCACAAATGAAACACAGGTGATACAGAAAAGAGGTGGGAAAAACACAAAGGCAGGGAATAGGTAAAGCAACACAGCTGAGGACTTTCAAAATAAAACAGGAAACGACTAAACTAAAACCCCAAACCATGTCACAGTCTTCTGAGAAGATCGCAAATGTATATGCATTATATGACAAGGATTTGTTGGAAATGAATTTCTGTGGAAGGACTTTGATAAGACAGAAATGCAACCACAATCTAAAATGGATTACTGTAAACATGCCAGTGAAAAAAGGGATGGCCACTAACAGCTACTAGCAGCTGCTAATGCTTCTGTGGGTGAAGATGTGTGGACTTCAGCAGCAACACTAATAAACACTATAATCATCACAAAAGTGTGTGTGACCGCAAGAAAGAAGTGCACGAGCGCCTGTGCTGTATCGTCTTCTGCAGTGACAACAGGGCGAAGCACATGAATACATAGTACACCTAAATGAAAAAAAGAAAAAACCTCGAGCAATTTAAACTAGCGCCACTGTGTCTCCACAAGCACAATATCTACGCTCTGCCTCCGAGCCACTTCCTCTGTAAATGAACAATTTCAATGTCAGTCTGTGTGCTGCTCTTTGCATTTTTTCCCCCTCTCTCATTTTCTGGATCCTTTTTTCTCCCTCTGTTCTTTCCGTCTTCTTCTCCGCCTCACGTTTCGGTCTTGAATGAATATGAAAACCTCTCTTTCTCTCTCTCCCTCGTGCTTTCAGGCCTCTGTGTGATTGCTGAAGTAAACCTAACATTATTTGCATTCTTAATGAGAGCTCTTTCCAAGGCACTCTGCTGTAACAGCTCCGACTGCTGCAATAAAAACACAATATAAACAACACATATATCCTTCTCTTTGCAGAAGACTCCTCTGTAATGAGTCACTGGGGGGAGGAGCGGTACCAAGACGCTCTTCTCCAATTAATAATTTCAATAATTTTGTAAAATAAGCACATGGAGTATATAATCTTGGACCTTTGTGTTGCCAAACTCGCCCGAATTACAGCTTCCAAAACTCCTCATTTACATCAAAACACTGTGTGACAAACAGCTGCAGAGGCCCGAAGAATGATACGACTGGCTTACAAGATGCGAGATGCAAAATGTTCACATTGTCCCGGGGGAAACTCGGTTTTCAAGCCGAGCAAAGAAAACAGTCTGAGTCATACACAACGGCAGACAACATACACCACGCTGAGTGGTAAACAACGCTCTAAGATTTCAGTTTAGTAATGCCAGCTCCCTACTAAGCTTATTTTACAGGATTTTTCCAGACATGGTGAACGTTAAGCCCCGTCTCCTTCATGAAATACCTGTATATTTTCTGGCAAACTCGAACTGGAATGATTTTTTTAGATGCCCTACTTTTTATTTAAATCATACAAAATGGGGGTGTTACAGTAAGTAAAGACAGGCTTAACTACAAAATCCTGTTATAACAAGATCCAGCTGATGTTTCCATCTACTGTACATGTAAAACCTGCTTGCTTATAGCGCCATGTTCAACACATTTTACTGGAACTTAACTGCGTGACAATGTGATATATTATTGATTAGGCTAACCTCGAAAGGCTGCCTGTAAAGGCCTTGAGACATGATTATAATAGCATGAAGTTATTAAATATTATCCTTTGATGAGAATTTTTCACCTGTTCTTTATTGGAAAATGTTACATCTTAATCTAGTTGAGGTCCAGGGGAGAAGGATTGGGTTTAAGCAACCAAAACATCATGAGATTAGTTTAATACAAAGCCTTTTGCTCAAAATGAGAAAAAGTAAAGCTGCTATAATCAAATGTTTCTGTCAACTGTGTATGTTAAAGGTGTTGCTCCCAGTGATGAACACACTAAGAATTATATTATAATATGATATAGCTGTACAGAGCTTCATTGCAACTTTCATTGTTTTGGTGTTATGGCCCACAGATTGATATGTCCTCATCAGAGTCCAGATGCTGCAGGCAGATGTGGCGAAAAAGTTCTTAAAACCTGACACTGAGTTATTGACAGGGAAGCTGAAATACTTGGGTACCGGACACCAGGTGGCCAGAAACATGACTCTTAATGAATGCTAGTTGTTGCTGTGTATCCGTCGGATGTTTACTCATAAGTTTGCCATGTCAACTTTATGAAGTGAAAGTAGAGTTTGTCAGTGTTGTGTTTACAGCTTGTTTCCACTGCCCCCAAGTGGCCAACAAATTTGCTAACGCAGGTTTGAGTCACTGCAGGAAACGTCTTTTTAAAATCCAATGCTGTTTTGACAGCACAGTTTTTCTTACTTACCTTTCCTAAAACATTATGTTTTTAAACTTTATTAAGTGAGTTTTAACAAGTTCTTTGTCGTCTTTATGGGTTATGTACGATATTGAATCAAGATTTTCAGCCTGGATTTGATGTTATTTAGACAGACAGCAAATTGCATGCAGAGGTTTAATCATCTGTGAGAAGCTGTTCTCTGGGAAAAACACAACCATCAAGCATGTAAATAATAGTGGCCAGATGGGGTACATCAAACACTCCTACATCATATCATTTGGACAAATTTAATCACTCTCCTGCACAAATTCATTTTTCACTTCATTTCCCAGAGCCCATCCAACCAGGAAGGAAGCCTTGACCTCCTCTACCTGTAATAAATCAAGAGTGGCTACTGTAGAGTGTATCCACTCAAACATTTCGTGCTTTTTTTTTAATTGGCTTTTTGTTTTGATGAAATGATTATTCCGGAGAAAAAGACCGCTCCTTTTTCATCGCTTTCCAACTTTGCAAAGCAGCAATATGCCGGTGAGAGAGAAGGGAATTGTCCTGCTGCAATTTGTCTATTTCTATCACCATGCATAATTTAAAACACAGGGCTATTTTAGGGGCATTGTGCGGGCTGGCAAGAGTGCAGGCACAGTGTGAGCCAAGTGAATCTGAGAACAAGACTAATGATGGTAATGGCTGCAATTATGTACTGTATATGGCCGTGTTCTCATTTGGCTCGCAAAGTCACTCCCTTTTCCATCTCTCTCCCCTGCCTATCTCTTTTTAACTCACTTAGAACGACAGCCACCAGTGTCTGCCGCTACCCCTTTTTTTTTTTTCTCACTTTCTCTACATCTCTCTTTCTCCCTCTTAGTCTGTTTTGCCATCTGTGTCTGTGCAGACAGGTGAGGAGAAGTCATCTCAGTTCTGCTAACCTATCTATAGCCACAGTGACACCGTCGTTGCGATGACAAAAATCCCAGAGTGTGCGACACCAATCAGACGGCGCCGCGCTGTCATCAGCTGTCACCCGGCTCACTCTTTGAAATCTTCAGTGCGCTTGTTCCAAAGTTTAAAAAAAGCACTCTCCGGAGATACAAACATTTTCACATCGTCACAGCCATTTTGGGGAGAGCTTGATAATGTTTTATAGGAGCTGGCCTTTAAATCTACACTTGAGAGGATTTGTGCATGGACATGTTATAAATGTTAATCAGAGCTTTACCAAGTGAAATGCCATACATTCACCTTCTCTGCCTGAGCAGAATTAAGATGTTCAGCAAAGTAATCAAACCTTTGTTGGTTTATGCTTTCAATTCTTCATTTATTCCTTGCCCTTCTTTTCCTACCTTTTCCAGCTTCATCTTCATTACAGTAATAATTCATATGGAGTTTAAATATTTTAAGCAGTTATGTACATCTCTACATGTATTACCGTTTTATAATACTGCATATGCTCTGTACATCAGAATATGCAGCGCAAGCTATGAAACTTTCATGTGTGGCCTTCCAACTTCCAGGTTTTCCTCTGGAGGAAGCTTGACGCCAAAGCGAACAGCCCAGGTGTCGCAGTGTTCTAGAGGGAGCAAATTTTCTCTGCACACATGTTCATCTCTCTCTCTCTCTTCCTCAGTAAGCATCACATGCTGGTCAGGTGGACATGATTTATAGAGTTCTCTCTGAATAAATAATCCTTCGCAGTACTGGGGAATCGGTAATAGGTGACGCATAGACTTGCAAGAGTGATGAGAGGAGAGGGAATGGGACAGTATAGAAGATGGGATGAAGAGATAGAGTGGGAGGGATGAAGGTTAAGATAAGGAGAGAAGAGGGAGGCTCGGTGAGGTTGTTCACTTTGTCAGCTTGTTACTTATGCATTAAATTCCAGTGAATCAACAATACAATCTTACATGTAATTTGCTCTCTGTGGCTTTTGGATTGGTTTTCTGTCGCAAAGCATGAAATACTGAGTTTAAACTAACAATTGAAGCGAAGAGGCTTTAGTAGCTGTTTACTTTTTTAATGTTACTACAGTCTTCTATCCAAATGCGCTGTATTTAATGCCAAGCTGCTAGTACACAACACAAAAGAAGAAGAAGCACTCATCCCAGACAGGTACACGAGTTATTTTGCAAATTTCCCCACTGTGGGACGAATAAAGGTTTATCTTATCTTATCTTATCTTATTTTTAGTTTCACATAAATACATTATAAGTATTTCCGGTGTTTGCATGTACTATTCACTTCCATCGAGAGGCTGCGGTTGTTTGAGCTTTGTGCATCAATTATACATGTCACGAGAGGGTTTGCAAAGCATTTATGCAAATGAGACTCATGTGAGCATCTGGCTAGTTCAAAGGTAGCGAAGGTGAAGGTGATGGTGGTAGAAGCTGCAGCGGTAAACAGAGGATGATACGAGCAAGGGAGATGAAAGCCACTGAAGTATCTAATGAAAAGGTAGTGATTATGAGAGAAACAATGGATGGAAAGCTGCCACGTGTGCCTTCATCTTCCTGTGAAGTTGGACACGTTGGACATGTCTTTGATGTCAATTTGAGCCCTTGAACTCCACAGTAATTTCCATTGCAAATAAACCCAACATAATGTTTGAGTGGGTCCATGCAACATGTAGTCTTGACCAATTAAGACACAGAAGAGTAAGTAAAAGTGAATCTATTACCTCCCTTATTATGTCCTGGAAGGAGTTATTCATTACACTAACTTAGAAATCAGGCTAACTCACAAAGCAATATTGTGTTTGAATGATCAAGGAAACCAGATAGTGATGCTCAGTTTTCCTGCTCAGTTGGAGCAAGGAGGGAAACGTGTTTGTTTTTTTAAACTAGGCCAGCTGGATGTGTGTGGGAAGGCAAGTAATTATGCAAAATGAAATTTCATGTGAAAAGTAAGTTTGTGGTGAACTTCAGAAAGGGCAATGAAACACAGCAATTTTGATAGGTTACTAATAATGTATCAAAATAGTGACTGATTTCTTAGACTATTGTTGAGTTGTTGAGTTGAAAGTTAGTGAGCTTCAGACGCGCTGATCTGTGAATTTTGGGATTGATGGGTTAAGGCTGTTTTCCCTTGTTTCCAGGCTTTGTGCTAAGCCCAGATAATCACATGCTGATTGCAACTCCGCCCACAAGAATATCTCCCAAAATGTCAAACTATACCTTAAACCTGACCACGACCTCACCCAAACCAGTTGTCTCTGTGAGCCTGACCTAAGATGGCATGACATTTAATGTAAGCAGAACAGCAGAAACTATTCTGGATCAAAGAAAAAAAAAGAAGAAATACCAAGAAGTTATTTATTTAAATCATCTCCAACTTGTTTTATTCACCACTTTCAACAAGGACATTTATATTTTCAATCAGCGTGCAAAGAAAGTTTATTGCCAAATGACAGATCTTGTGATTTTGCAATCAGTATATTCCAGTTTAATTGGCCTAATTATCAGCAAACCTGCACATGTAGTAAGTCTTTAACTGGCCACCTCAGGGTTTGTGGTTAGAGGCGGCATCTGCGTCCCTGTGGATCCAGCTGTTTGATGCGAGAACCACATCCCTCGCCTCATCAGCAACTGTGTGCAGCTTTCTGATAGAATGTGCAGAAATTATGTAAGGGCTTGTCGTTTAATGTGGCAGGTCCTCCATTTCCCGCCTCTGCTGGGACCTTAAAAAGCTCTGTTATAGTCAGTAGGAGAAATTGTCCAACATTTGCCGCCAGTTCTTCAGGGAGCCCAATCAGAGTGTTTTGGGTGTCTTATAGTCTCTCATTACGGTGATGGAAGACTGGATCAATCTCTCTGTCCCCGAGATCATTATCCAGTCATTCTGATTCTGGTGCTGCTTCCAGACAGACGATTGCTAACAGACATGTGTAAGTCATCTCACCTCTGAAACTTCGGTTGCATCATTACGCTTCACAAAGTCATTTGGTCAGATCAGTGCATTTCAAGCGAGCCTGGTCGTGCAGATTTCTCAAGATAGCCTTTGAAGAGGGTGTTGTGTAATGTCGAATTAATATGCAGCCCTGTTAACTGGACTTTTTGGCAACAGTCGCTGCAAAGATGTGAGAGGCGGATATGACTTGTGGAATTTTCTATTCAGAAAGCATTCTGAAGTATACATCAGTCATTCATTTATTCATTCTTTCTCCTAAGAAAATATTACACTACAACAGGCTCACAGCCATTGAACATCAATGGATGTGATTTCAATTCCCAAATGCTTTACCTGACCTGTGTTCCACATTCGAGCTGTTATTGGAGTGGGTCAGCAATGCATCACCGGGAACCAATGATATGAACAGAGAGCACCGGAGCGCGTTAACGTCAAACTGAAACCACCCACACCGACCGACCCTCGGTGAAGCAGAACAGAAAGTCAGGCAAACAAGCTGCGGTCCAGCAGGGATATAATGTGTTCCTGTTGTTCTTTTTATCTCCCCTTCAGAAGAATCCGGTGTTCTCTTTGATATTCGTCCCACATGTTCTTCAGATGAGCACAAGAGCGGAGTGGAGTGTGTTCAAGAGCCCTCTGTGATTGTCTGTTCTGCTTTGTCTGACCCACAATTCCCCATGAGCACACGTGGACACTCTCTCTCTCTCTCTCTCTCTCTATCTATCTATCTATCTATCTCATTGATTGCTGTAATCAAACAGGTCGTATGAGAGGGCCGTGCTATTTTCCACTTCTCTGACCCACGCTGGGTGGAATCCTCCCATTTTCTGAACAACCAGGTCAAAGAGCGAATGAAGTCACAGGAAAAAAGGGGAAACAAAAGACAAACACAAAGGCATCAAAACAGATATGTTTCAGTAGAGTTTATCTGGTGGCAGAGGAAATGGCACAATCAGGTGAACAGTGAAAATGATTGTAATAAGGTGTTTTTTCCTCTTCGAAAAGAGACAAAATATTCCTCCCTGGCACGAGGAGAGACAAGTGACAGTAAGTGCACGCGGGTTAATCGGCTGGCAGAGAGACAAGCTGGCAGACAGACAACAGATAGGAAGTCAGAGCAGACAAGGTGCTTCACAGCGGAGACAGACAAAGGCTACATCCAGCCTGCAGACCATCAGGTTTGCAACCTCGTGCCTGATGCTTTTTGGAAGACTGTGCCAGATCTCTAATGAAACCCATATCTAATACGAAGAGGTAAACGAGTCAAACCAAAACTTCACATATCAGTTATTGCACTCTTCTCACTTGACGGTGTGTGTGCGGCAAGTTTCCCATCCATCTTTTTTTTTCGGTTTGTCCATAAAACTCAATATAACACCTAATGAAACTTCTTAAAAAAAAGAACATCAAGATAAAAATAAAACATTTTTTTTATACTTGGCTGAGTTGGGAAAGTTGGTTCAACAATAAAAAGAAGCCTAAAGAAAAAAAGGAAAAACAGCAGCAGATGGCAACCCCATGTTATACACAGACAGAGGAAACAAACAGCAGTAATTAATGAAGGTAACAGATGGGAAACACCAATGACATGACATGATCTACTGTATATATCTCATGTAGAGCTACAAAAGAAGCATGTACAGACTTTTATTTGTATTATAATGTTGTTACATCTTCTGAATGCCGAAGCAAACTCACGCTGATTGCATTGTTTTTTTTGACTATTATCCTTATGTCTGTTGTCAAAAGGTTTGTGGCTGAGCTGCACCACAAGTTAGATAATTTTCTTTTGAGGACTAAATGCTTTTTTTTTGCCAGCATAGATGCAAACAAACTGAATACACAACATCTGACATATTATCACCTATGAAGTTGTTAGCAAACAGATTACTGACACGTCCAGCAGAGTAACATTAACATCGATTTGGAGTCATGTCTCTGGGCATCTGGTGAATTTTGTTTTCCAACTACTCCTGAGAGAAATATCCAGCTCTTCAGCCAGACACTAACGCTGTCTGTCTGCGCTTCAGTGCTGGGTCAGGCGGCGTACGTCAGGTTTATCAGAGCTTATATTCCCTGAAAACAGCAGGAGGAAACAAGGCTGATGAACGATGAAAACAATGAGCACAAGGAGGCCAGAAAGCCCTCTGTGGGTTTGTCACTACAAGCAGCACATCTCACTTCACATGTAGCCAGTTGACCCCATTGGTACATTAATCACTAAATTACCAAAGGAAAAAAAAATGTGGATTAGTGCAGCATCAGTGTCTTGAGCTGACAAATTCTTGTTTAAGTCTTTGAATACGACTTTAATAAATGACTCAGTGTCTCTGTGCAGACTTAAGTGTGTATGTGTGTGTTTGTGCGAAGGTTTTTTTTGATCTCCAGCTTGCTAACGTCTTTCCCCTGTGTCCTTCACACAAAGTGGTGGTTGTTTGATCTTGTGACATGATTATAGGAATTTGCGTTCTTGTGAGCGCGTGCAAACAAGGATGGAGAGAGCGGCGGCGGGGTTGAAGGGAGAGGCAGAGCGAGAGAGAGAGCACGTCAGAAAACAGAGGATCGAGACAGCACGAGACCCCGTAAGGACGCGACGAGAGATGAGCAAAGCGAGAGAAAATAAAGGAAGAAAAGAGAAATGAGAGAGGGCAGAGACGAAAAGCATGAGTCAGAGCAGAACTGAGAAAACAAGAAAGAGGGAGACGGAGGAGTCAGAGGGACGCGGAGAAATGTGTGTGTCAGTGAGCGTGTGCGAGACTGAGTGGAGGCAAGATTACGGAGGCAATATCAGACTGTCCATCAATGTCACAGCGCTTGTGTCCTCTGTAAGCCATTTCATCCATCAGCCTGGAAGGCCCGGCTGTATGCAGACAGCAGTGCCCGCCTGTTTACCTATTCTACGGCGTGACACCCAAATCCCTTTCTCTAATACCTGCTCTAGATTAGGGGCTTTCTGGAATCATGCTACTGATACTATTACTTATAAAGTATTGGAAACACTCGCCGAATTCAAAATGAAAAATATATTCTTGCATATGGGAAACTAAATGTGCAGTGTTACATTTTGTAGGATGACAGCTCCTCGGGGCTATTTCTTATACAAATGACAGCTTATCCATCCGCTCACTACCTCTGTGCAGCATCTCAAACAATAATGCAGATAAAGTTGGTGAGCACAGGTTTTTGGTTTGGGCCTCCATACAGGCGCAGTGATGCCAAACCTGGCAACCTCACAAGACTTGACAAGACTCAGGAGAGTGTGCAGAATCTGGCTGTTGTCCGCCAAGAAATAACTCCAACATGTACACCTCCTAAAACCACATATAGTTGTTTTGACATTTCTGTTCCTGTACATATTGAAGAAAGAGATCCAACATCAATTAGTGAGCTTTAGTTGTACCAGGATGCCCCTTTCATACCCAATCATGACACTATCACCTGTTACCAATGAACCTGTTTACCTGTGGAATGATCCAAACAGGTGTTTTTGGATCAGTCCACAACTTTCACAGTCTTTTGTTGCTCCTGTCCCAAATTGTTTGAAACATGTTACTGCCATCAAATTCAGAATAAGCAGATATTTACAAAAATTAATGAAGCTGATGAGGTCAAACATTGAATATATTGCCATTGCACTGTTTTCAATTGAGTACATGTCAAAAAGGATTAATAAATGAGCACATTATGTTTTATTTATGTCCTAGTGTTTTTGGAGTCAGGGTTGTAAGATTGACATTGATTTCATCTCCCTCTCAGAAAAACAAATGTGCAAGTATACCAAAATGTTAAACTGTTCTTCTGAAGTTAAATATTGAATGTTTAAAGCTGAGAATAAAGAGAAAAATGCAAAAAGTAAGTTCCTCTAAATCATGAAACCCACCTTTAGATCTATCATCTCATTTTTGTGGGCTTCCTAAAAAGATGAATGCAAAGTTTAAAGTCGACTGTATGTGCGTGTCAACACACACCGCCCGGCTCAACATTTATCTTCTGCTAAGTTTTGACAAGGTGATTAGAGCTCAATTAACACGAGCTTTAATGACTGAACATCACATTCTGTCAGCATGTTCTCAACAAAAAAAAAAAGATCTGAAGCGGTTCGGCTACAAAATTCCCCCGTGCGCCGCTGTCTAAAAGTGACATTGCTTTGAAAATGGAGTAAGGGCTTTTGTAGGTTACATGTGCTACAGAGTGAGTCGGGCTGATCCAGCTCGCCGTGATTAACCCCTCCCCCCCTTCTTAATACAGAAGTGCTGGCTCAGTATCGGTATAATGATATCTGTTTCCGTGCCTCAGTATGTAAATATCCTCTGCTCTGCCAGACGAGTTTTGACAGAGAGCCTGTCGAGCACACGGCGAGACTACCTAAGGGGTCCATTGAGGCCTTTTTGTACGCTGTGTTTTAATTGGTCTGGAGAACAGTAAGAGCTTTTCAGGAATATTCACAGATTAGCAGGCTGAAATTCAGAAAATGACCTAATTAAAAGACAACATGCGAGCAGGAGTTTCAGCAGCCGCTTCCAAATAAAGGAGCTACTATTCTTAGCTTTGCAGAGATGTATTACACAAGGTTTGAATCCAGTTCTGGTAGTAAGAAAAAGGCAATACCTCCAAAGCTGTGCTCCATCCAGATCTCTCTGCCTGTTTATCTTGCTGGTTTGAAATCAAGGAACCATGTACATTTTTTTCACCTCTGGCTGTTTGTTTTCTCAGCATATGGAGTACAATCTGTAATGAAGGGCTGGTGCCGTTTCACGCCAGGAGATTGATTGACAAAATCTCATGTTAAGCAAATAAGGAGCAGAAAAAGTAAATTGTGTTTTCAACATTCAGATATTTATGTTTTTAGGATTTGATTTACACGAACATAACAGACATGTGAACACAAAGCATTTTTCTAAACTTTGTGAATGTCTCCCTCACACTCATCCATCATCTACTTGTTTTTTTGTTTGTTTTGTTTTGTTTACTGGTATTTGCTCGACCATGACAGAGCTTTATGAAGTTCTGCCCCGTGCTAGAAATCACTGATAGTCACCATTTTCTGGCTCCGCTTAGGAGAATAATCTGGTGGGGCCGCTCACTGCAGGCTTCAAATAAGATTTTCAACCCTACATAATTCTCCCCGGGGAATTTATTCATTTTCTGCTCTGTATGCATGCACATATTCGAGAAGCTCAGACGTGACAATGGTCCAAGAAGTGCAGTCGATTCACACAGCTCGGAATGAAGGTGCCTTTATTCAAATGGCGTGTGTAAAGTGCTGCACTGCAAAGAAAGACAGACAAATGTTTACCCACGGCGAGGGGCTACTCAGAGAGCGTTTTTATTTGCCTGTGAAAGAATGGCGCTAAACTGTCTAACTGTCTGACGATGATGATGATGAAGATGATCCTCATTTGCTTATTATACACTGAAAAGAAGAATGAGCAGAAAGTGGAAATGATGAGAAACATTCTCTTTGTCTCTTTGTCTCTCTCTCTCCATCTCCGGTGGTTTAAAAAAAAAAAAATAGAACCATCCCCATTTTGCTGAAAAGGCGTCCGACCCCTCACGCTCTCTTTTCCAGTGGCCTCTTGTCTCCATTTCTCCAGCATGATGGTTCCCTCCATTTACATCTGTCATCAAAGTCCATTAAAGGACTGTTCATCAAACAGGCCGCACAGTGTCATGCAGTGACACACAGTGAATAATGCATAATTTGAGACCAGTGGGGGCTGGTTGGGGGAAATTAGTGGCATTGATTGAGAACCAGGTTTCCATTGATTACCTCTACGCTGATGGAGAGAGCTTTTGCAAAGCGTTGCTCGCTATTTCATACATGGCATGTATGAAATATGGAAAGCAGAATAGAACAACGGGGCCAGTAATAAAGACAAATTAAAGGAGTGCTCATTTCACCGTCATGTTGAGATTGAATGGCTGTTGCCTTGGATACTGTGAATTTAAATAGAGAGGGTGATAGAGAGAACGAAATGGACAGAGACTGAGAACTAGGCAGAGAGAAAGAGAGAGAAACAGCGGGACACATCGTTTAGCATTGTGCCTCTTATCGATTCCACCCTGTCATCGCTCAGGTAATGGCCGAGACTACCTACCAATTAGAAGATTAGGGATGTGGCATATCTCACACGGACAGCTGGGCGGCTGGAGAGCGGAGTGGGTGGAGGGAGGGTTGCGTTGGGAATTGAGGCCGGTGAGAGTCCTCCAAATCCAATCCAACGTGAAGAGCAACATATGGTCGACAGAGCATAACAGCGAAAGAGAAAGACGGGAGCGATTCAGAGAGATTTTCGTTCCCCGTGTTGTCCTGCTGAGTCACAAGTGTTGCTAAAGGGAGCTGACATCTGGCACGTGAAATCCTTCCAGCACACCATGCAAACACAGACACCGAACACCTGCCTGCTGCAATCAACATGCACGCTGCAAGCTTCAGCGTTCTCTCTTAAATCTATTGCAAACTTACAGACACGTATAGAAACAAGGGTTAAATCGCAACTGATCGTACGTGCTTGAAAATGCTTCACCTCTCATTCAAGAAGCTTCTTCAGCTCTGGACAGAATCTGAATACCATGACCTGGATGACTGAAAACCTTTGCAGACAGACTCTAGAAAACGCTGTTGGGATAGTTTTTCATCAATAAATCAGCATGTGACACAGACAAGTTGGGAACATTGAGATAAACAGGTGCCATCAAACCATTGCAGAAGAAAAGGGTACTACTAGATGATGTGATTAAAAGAGAGTGAGTCAAAAAACAACTTGAAATAAGTAAATACGACATTCGCGTTTGTTCAATGTATTCATTTGAGGAAGTCTTCTTATTGTTCCACACCAGGTCCCCAAAGATCTCATGTCATGTCATGAGTTATTCACTAAGCTAACTTCTGTTTCTGTTACACTTTTGCATTTTGCTTTTATCAACGCAACTTTAGCGAAGGGTTAAAACTTTAGTGCAATATTTTGATTTTTTTTCCACTCAGGGTTTTTAATTGAAAATGCACATGAAAACAGGTGGATGGAAACACACAATGCAGGAGCCTGAAACTGAAGCAGCTAAATGGAATTCAGCCAGCACCAGTGTTATTATTTACACCTGCTTTTCCTACTGTGACAGGCCCAAATGTCCTCTGTTCAATGGCATGTGACACTGGCTGAAATGTAGGGCTCTCTCTTTTTTTACAAAAACACATTTGAATTTCCTCTTGATAACAGCTCAGAAAAGCTGTTTTGCTTGTCTGCCTCCCTAAGAGTATGTTGTTGCCGCCAAGGGTGGTGTGATATAGTGTGAATGGTTTTTCTCCTGCCGGGGAGCAGAGGAGCACAGACCCTCCTACCGAGCCATCTGGGCTCATTACAGCACAGTATCTGTATGTTATTGAACAGTGAGAGTTTACCTGAGGGAAACTGACAATGTGCACATATTGTATCAGTATGCCAGAAATAACTGGCTGCATATGGATTAGCATGCATTTGCATATACGGTAAAGTACATGTGTGGCTTTTAATGCTGCAGATCTGACTGGATGCCACATGAATGGAAGCTTTGAGCTATAAAAAACCTATCACAGATGCTTAGAAGACTCTGAACATGCTCTGTACCTGGAGTATGGATCAATTAATAGACTGAAGACAGACACTGCAAACTCACCATCTCCAGCCATGAACTTACAAAACAGCAACACTTTGCATTATATTTTTATTTATTGCAATATAAATCAAAATTAATGCAATTTTTCCATTTTTAGAAACGTTGATTTACATAATTAACAATGATGACTTGATAGTATGTTAAATGATATTTGAGTGAGTCTTCTCATTCACATATAGAATATCACAGTTCTGGCCATCAGGTCTTCTCAAAAATGATACAGTATATTCAAAGTAACCCTGTTGAAATTGATCAAAAGGTGATATTCAAACCCCTAAAATAAATAAAATACAAAAATTAAAAAGGTCTTACAGTATTTCAACCATGTTTCCATTTGCAATATACTGCACAGAGCTACACACAACATTTCTCCAGTATCTGTCTTTTAGCTTTCGAAAGTGAAGCGTTACAGGGATTATATGTGAAGGAGAGCAGATGATTATGTGGGTTGGATTTAATCTTTGACATAGTGAGCAAACGGTACTGTACACTCATGCTTCAGCTTGACGAGCCAAAAGAACTTCATGTCATATATTAGAAATATAAGAACTTTTTGAGGAAAGATAAAGGCAATATAAAAATAAAGGATACATGCAAAAAGAAAAGCAGGTGACTTTCTAACAAGCTCTAACAGACTTGAATGTAGCTCCGAAGAAAATGTTACTTTAAAGAGGAAATTTTCTTTTTACTGCATCCTGTGTGTGTATGTGTGTGTGTGTGTTTGTATGGGTGCCTGCCTATTAAAAAAGCATAAATCACACATTGTGATGGGAGTATGAGGTAGAAACTGAGAGACACCATATGGAGCTCCGTCAGTGAGCTGTAGAGGAGCTAAATGTAGGGTGTCGGAAGACAGCCTGCTCCCAGTATACGTGCACACACACACACACACACATACACACTCACGCTCACCAGCTGCGCGAAAAGACGAACGGCTTAATGACACTTTGCGTGAGATCAACTCTGGAGACGCTCTAAAAGTCACAATGAGCCAAAGCTGTTGTAGCTAATGACCCAACACACACACACACACACACATACACACACACACATGCACACCCATGAACACACACAAAAACACATGAAATTAATTAACTTAACTGACAAGGTACCAACATTGTAACAAAGAAACACTGAAATTTCAATTAGCTCCTTTCGGTTATGCGGATAAGAAATTTCAAGTGACACTATCAATTGTTTTTTTTCCCTTTTCATCTGTCTAAACTTGGTGTGCACAACCGTCCTGACATATCACTTTACTGCCAATTACTTTTGCTCTCTGTCCTGCTCTCTCGCCCCCTCCTATGATCTGCATGTATACTGTAAATGTATGTGGGCAAGTAACGGATGTGTGTGTTCACATGCATATCAGAACATGCATGATTTTGCGTCTGTGTGTCTGGCAGCTGTGCCCCACTTCCCCAATCTACCCATCATGCATAGTCCCTAATGAGGCTCCTGGGAAGCCGTCCAGAGCTTGTCATTCTCCAAAACCGCCCCTGTTCCAACTCTATTTCAAAGCTGTTGTCTTCAAGGCTGCGCAGTCTTTGAACTGCCACGGTTGGTAACCAGCAGTCCAGCGTTGTCATTGTCCTCGCTGACATTAACACCATCAGATTTGGCCTATGGGTCCACACCCCGATGATGTTTGAAATAATGTTGTATGCTCATTTGTTTGCAGTTTGCACAAACTGAGAAACTGCCCAGACAGGGAAGCCGGCACTCACACACAAACTGCTTACAGCCATTAGCATGAAGTGGATTTTGTTTGCCCAAGCGGCACTGGAGGAGAATCAGTGGCGACTTAAAACAGAGCGACCCCACGGAGAGAAAAGTAATGTGTCTAGTTTTAACAAAATGTCTGCAAATGGGCAACACAATGCATGACTGGCAGGGAAGCAGAATGGAAAAATCTGCAAACTAAATGAAGAAATGAAAAAGCTGAAAAATGTGCTTGCTGTAGGCCACAGAGACAAGGAAAGAGGGAGCATCAACATGTAGAGATTTTCAGTAGGTTATGTTAAAGAATGTCACATCCCCTCCGGGAATAGCCTTTTTCCTTTTGGTTCACCAGCCATGCTTTTTTTCTTGAACATCCTGTCCTGTGCTGTTTTCTTTAAATCCTCCCTGCTGGGAATTGCTCCAGGTAAAATGGGACAACTGCGATGAGCCATTTACAGATGATGCTCCAGACTGAGGCACTTAACACAGTGTAGATGCTTGGAGTGGAGTGTAAAGAGGCAAAGGCAGTTCTCAAGTTCACGTAGTGTTTTGTTTACGCAGAGTTCATGGGGATGAGATGTTAAACTCTCATAAGCATGCACTCTCACAGCCACCTGCACAGAGAGGAAGCATAAAAAAGAGAGATTCACATTACCAAAAGATGGTGTAGCCGTAAAAACCCTCCCTAAACGTCTAAATTGAAAATCATCCTTGCTGGCCTCGGACCAAATCTCTCCAGAGCTCATCGCATCTGTTTCCCCTCTCAGCCTTTCCTCAATAAAGAAAAACAATTCAGGACCATGTGGCCGCCCGCTTTAAAAGAGTAAAACAGATCGAGTAAAAAAGAGAGCGTGATGGAATCAGAGATAAAGAGGCCAAGTACAGAGAGTCCTGCCAGGACGTGAGAGGATTTAACACCATGATAAGGTTGTATTGATCAGACGCCTTTCAGTCTGTATATCTTTCAGAGCCAACAACAGCCTTTCTTAATCTTTTGATTCCTCTGCTTTTCAGTCAATCCTTTCATCACTCCAACCATCCATCCTGGACATCCGCATTGATTCTGTCTGAATCCAGAATTGCTCATGTTTGCTTTAAAAGCTTTCTCGGTCTTTGAATTTTCTGATTCAGAGGTGCAGCGTGGATTTTATTCTCTGAAGTGATTATTTTCTGTATCTATAATATTTCACATGTCAGCCCGGATTGTTCCTGACAGTCTACCACTCCTCGTGGCCGCCTCAGTCATGCACACGCGGGCATCCAGGCCACGAAATGGACAACACGCATTCGCTGGCCAAGCACTTGAGATGTCTGGCTGCAGACTCCTCGTGGGAAATCAGTGCCAGTCCCATGAATTGTTAAATCCGAATGGTCACACGGGGTTGCGGTTGACTCTTCGTTGACTCTCCTGCAGGAGTCCACCGAAAAGTAGCACAGTATATTTGTCAAGTTCATGCTTTTTCCTGATGTGCATGAATGCGACAAAGAGGCCATTGGCAGCACAGAAAAAACATGTTCAATGAAACTAAGCATCAACCAACCACTACATTTAATCAGTATTATTTCAATAAGTATATAAAACCTTAAATAATGCACACTTTTCAGTTATGTTTTTTTAGGCTTTATTCCACCTCCTTGTGGTTGCAAACAGTGCAGTCTTGCAATATTGAGTTACATTTCAACAGACAAGTTGTGACTTAATTAACAGAACATGGTATTATCATTACAGCTCAGAAACAGCCGACCTCCCGGGATTCTCCTGCACAACACTATCTTTAGCCTCCTGAGGATGACAATAAACAAAAACATCAGCAGTCTGCGGCTGAAAACATCTGACAAATGAAAAATGTGAGACGTGGAAGTCAGGACATTTCTTGCACACTGTTGAATCCAAAAAAAATCGTGGAGCGCTTGAGGGCAAAAGAGGGTCCGATCTGCTATTAAGTAGGTGAAACTGATACTTGGGCCATGGAGCACAGGAGAAGGGCATGAATGTTTTATAAGTTGAGGTGGATCGGTGCTGTATGCAGCTGAAGTCTTACATCACATGCGCAAACTATGTTGGATGCTGGTTCATGGGTTTAAGTGGCAGGCCAAGGCTGATGCTCATTATTATGGACACCCCCAAAAAAAGGCTGTCACGTCCCTCGCTGCTGCATCACAGCATCACAGCAAAAACGCTATTGAAGCGCCGTCATCAGTACCCACTGAGGACAGAACTAGAAAGGACAGTTACATTTAAGATTGGTCAAAGAAAGAGAACGAGCGACTGGGGAAAAGGAAGACGTTGAGAAAAAGAACTAAAAAGTGAGACTGAGACTAAAGAAATAAAAGAGACAGAGAGAGAGAAGTCTGTAAAGGCACTCTATTATGTTGGCAGAAAGGGATAAGAGGGGTCAGATGACAGATTGAGGAGACAAAGAGTGGAGTGATTGAGAACGGATGAAACAAGTGGATGGAAACTGAGCAAAAAAAAAAAAAAAAAAAAATGAGACTGATTGTGACCAGAGGGAACAGGGAAAAAATGAGAGACAGCGAGGCTCAGTGTTGCTAATGATGAAAAAATTAATAGAGTTGTCTTTTAAAAGATGAAAAATGGATGATCATTCTTAATGGTGGAGTTAAAATGAAATGAAGCGTCATTTAACCTCAGATTTTAGAGTCAAAGTCTGGATATAACTGTAACAGACACAGAGTCGGCACAGAGTCGGGATTACTACAGTCGGGAGGAAACATTCAGTAATCTGTAAGCAATTACATTTTGAGAGTAACCTTCTCAACCTTGTGTATGTGTGTGTGTGTGTGTGTAACAAACGGATAATGAGTGAACGTGTGTGACAGAGGGACAGAGATAGCGGCTGCTGAGCGCTCTGCTGGGCAGTGATAATGCTCGTGCAATTGTTTGCCGATTACAGCCTGTTGGTTGGTGCCGACATCGTAGATAATTCAACACCGGACGCTGTGCCAGAGCGTTTCTGTTTGTCAGGAACAATATGCACTGTGCACTTTAATCAGTGTAACATAAAGGTCCTGTATATTGCACAAGACTGTATGTGTGCATTGTGCAAATATTCGCAATGTATAAACTCTTAAACTTCATTGTTATGTCTTTTATGAAATCCTTTAGGGATCTTTTTTCTTCTGTGAAAAAAATATTTTGTTCTATCTTAAAATCGTACCAACACTAATACATTTGGCTAAATAGGCCTTTCCCAAGTTGCAGCTCTTTCGTCTCCGTCACTACCCTGCACACCTTCCATCCATCCACCGTGGAGGTTAGTTGTTTTATTTATTGTCTGTATTTCCCTCCGCTGCCGGCTGCGTGGTGCCAACATTTTCTGCTGCTTCAGGCCGCCCGCTCGGTTGCTTTCAGATTAAAAACCACTCTATTTTTCTCTCTGTAAAGAATCACCTGGTCGTAGGCTTCCATTAATCACCCATGTTAGCCCACGGGGGACGCCAGTCACATTCACAGGTGAACATTTGAAATCAGTAGAAAAGGAACTGGCCAGACCAAATTGTATAAATGAAATCTGCAGGTAAATCAATGCAGTTATTTATAGATTTTGTAATTTTTAGCTTTTTGAGATATTTTTAGTGTTTGCATCAATGCTTTAAATAACATTGATGCTTGTGGTCCCAGTTCTAAACACACAAATGCACTGTGTATATAGAAGGATAAAAATAAAAGAAGATATTAATAGATGGATGATCAATCAATCAAGGGGTCAAAGGTGAAGTAGTAATGGAGAAATCCAAGATGGACGATTGATTGACAGGTCTGTGGGTTGATGGATGGCTGCGAATAGACCTGGGGATAATACAGTAGACCTTCAAATAGCCAAAACTAACTTCTAATATCACAGTAAAATCATTGATAATCAATATATATCTTGTGGTTAGTTCATGCAATAATACGTCAAAGTCTGTAACGTCACTCTGTGTGACCTGCATGAAGCTCCTGATTCATCTCTACAACGTTTGGAAAAAATACTATACTTTATACTTTGAATTTTTTCTTTAACATTTATTGATATAAGCAGGTGAAGGAAATCATAAATGTAAACAGTAACAGCGTGAGCACTGATGGCCTGGAGTTCAGTGAGAGCTGCCCGAGTCGGCGGTTTCTCGGAGAGGGGTCATTAATTTGCATCAGGATGAATGTTTAAGAGAGCAGTCTGGACACGGTGCTCTGAAAGGGATAATTTGCACAAGTATTATTAATGAATGCAAACGGAGGCCGGCGCCTGTCAAAACGCTCCAAAATGGAAACTTTTTGAACATTTGGAGAAGAGGCTTGATTAGTAATCAGCAGGGCCGATCTTCAAGAGGAAAGTTTCACTGGGCCCGCCTCAGCACGGCCACTCTGAAGAGTTTCAAACTAAGCGAGTCCCCATTGTTACAATTAGCTTTAGTACATGTGAGGACAGGACACTGCCGCTCTGTCACACAGTAATTGGTCATTTTCCTTCATGTTCACGCTATCTTGAACTTCCCACCGTACTTTAGAATATTACCAACTATCTGTCTATATTTAGTTTTTCTGTTCTCCGCCTACCCTACTAATAATAATTTCTTGTACACATTCAAGTTGAAATTAGAATAAAAGGCGAGTGCCAGTGGTATCACATTTGTTTTCAGGATGTTGTGCCAGTTTGCCAAAGTGTCTTTTATAATCTCTGAGGAAAAAGCTTGCCAGTGTGCTTCGGCAACATATGGTGAATTATACGTGCATTGGCATGTGTTGTATACATACTGTTTTAGATTACTGTGGATTTATAACAGGCACTCTAAAATTATACTCCAGGAGAGGAAGAGGGGAGGCAATCAATAGGCAGACAGAACGAGGGATGGAAAGAGGGCAAGAGAGAAAGCAATGTGCTGCTCGAAATGGAAACTCTTGTCACCGCGTAGTGTCACTCTCTGAAGCGAAATGTAACACCTGCTTGCAGGCAAGAGAGGCATTTTCACTCGGCAAACACACCAAACAAAACAAGCATGAGTGCAGAAACACGCTCGCGGAGGCACACGCTCCTCGAACACAGGGGGCGAGAAAACGCTGGCATAAAAGACGTAGCTGGTTTAAGAAGCTGAGCAGTCAAACGCATCATTTCACGCTGCCTTTGCGAAGGACTAATTATGCTGCATCAAGAGAAAGATAGGGAGAAGAGGAGAGAGAGGGGAAGGGGGGAAGGGGGGAGGGATAAGAAAGGCTTCATTTTTGTTATCTGTTATGCCAACCTTGCAAATATAGCTCCAACCAAAACAGTCTGCTTAGGAACGCACACCTTTTGCATTCTGAATATGGTGCATTTTCATTTGATGGCGGACAACTTTGTCCAGAACCCGTTCCCTGTCCCGGGGACAGTTTAATCAATATCTGACCAAACGAGCTTCTTCCCACAGCTGAAAACCAGACAGCCCGAGATGTAAAGCGCGCTGCTGCAGGTTGAGACTCCTGACTTGACAAGCATCTGTCATGCTGAAGTGTCCTTGGGCGAGAAGCTGAATCACTGCCAACTTTAGATGCTGTTCTTTTGACCTCTAAATGGACGAGGGCATTTGAATGAAAAAAAGAATCTCCTCATAGGGATAAACACATTATTGCATTTTTATTACATTTAATCTGTGATGGCAAGAGGTTGCCCCTCAGAGCTGGGATCTGCTCTGCTAACAATGAAAAGAAGGCTGACTTTATGGACCCAAACAGTGCTTGTATGAGCTTTTGAACTAAAATAAAAATCCATTTCATTGCAGTGATATCAGCCCTGAACCAGAAAATAGACTCATATGCCCAGAAAATCACACAGGGTACAGCCGGCGTCTTATTTTGCCTCTTTTCTGATTGATTCTCTATGGTGCTACACATCGGTCTGATGCTCAAGGGAGGAACAAACTCTTTCTGTCTCTCGCTTTGTTTTTGTTAGGGTAGACTGAGCACTCAGACAGATAATCTCAGTTTTCCTCTGGATTGTCTTTATAGCAGAGCATCCATTCGTAATTCAGTTTTAAATTGGAGCATCGTATCGATCAAGGCCACTAGTCTTCTGATTCTGAAGCACGATGGAAACTGTACATATGATTTGAGGATAATAGAGTATAGATACTGAGGCTTATACAGAAAGAATTGTGGTTTGTATTTTATCCTTGTGGTATTATGTTATTTGGTATTCTTTTATGAAGAACGAAGAAAAATGGATTCAGCATTATTGAGATAAAGCAACACAGGTCCCGACAGTATCACAACTGCAGTCTTAAGACCTGAATATTGATAGAATAGCTCTGATTAGGTGGCTATTTTTTACAGATAATTAAACATTGATACACAAACACAGACACAGACAGGGAGGCATTTTCTCTTGTTTAATGAGCGACATCACATTGAGATATTTTGCAGCTACAGTGGGTTTTAATTGTAGAAAAACTCACGATCAGGTTCCGAAGCACGATCAGGTTACAAGACTGAGACTCACAGGTGCTTTTGTCATTCCTGGATGCTTCTTCCATTTTGCACCAGTGCTCGTCTGTCATATAGGGAGAACATCCATCATAAAAGAGAAATGGGTGCAGCCAAAAGTTATATTGAATTTGGCTCAGTTTTTCTCAAGTGAAATTTACTTTTATGCAAATAGTTCAGACACAGTCTCTGAAAGTCACCGAAGGTTTAATGCAAAATGAGAAGAGACAGGTTGAGAGCTAAAGTGTTCGAGTGCATATAGTTGCTTTATTATTTTGCTTAAATCAGATGATAATACCTAATTACATAATTTGAATTATTTCCTATCAATGAACTGATCTGTTGTCTGTTCAGTACAAATTCTACTATACTATAACACTGGATTGAATGGCTGCATTAGAAAGGTTGGACACACACAGGACCTTCTATCAGGGCACCAAAATTAAGCAAACCAGAAAGAGAAAGTTATAGAGAGAGAGAATAAATTGAAAAAAAAAAAAAAAAAAAAAAAACATCAGACAGAGAAAATTGGAAAGTGACTAATGGAGAGAGAGAAAGCAGAAACAGAGAGAGTGAGGAGGAGACGGGAAGAGAAGGGGTGGGGAGCGAGACACGGTGGCAGAGAGATGCAGACGGCAGAGTTGAGGTGAGACTCAGAAAAAAAAAGGAAAAAAAAACTGAACAGAGAGGGAGTGATAGATAGAAGAGGTTTATTTGCTTTTGTTGAGCCAAACATCATTTATCTCCGGTGAACAGCCTCCCAGTGCTGAGAGGCTGTATGACAGAAATCAATCAGAGGGCAATCGTCCATACTCTTCCACTGATGCGCCAACCCATCGATACAGGCATTAGGAAAGGAACTGTAAGGGAGACATGCATGAGGAGGGGGGGGAGAGAAAGGTGAAGAGCGCAGACATAAAATAGAGGAGGTACGAGAAAAATGAATGATGCATGTGTTTATCGACTCATTCAAGTGTCAGTCAAAAGCTTTTTCATGTTTGTATGACAAAATTCTTTCCATCGATTTGAAACTCTACTCAAGGAGAAAACATAATTGTCTCTTTTTCCCAGAATAACCCGACATAACGAGGTAAATATCTGACCGCGCTTGGACCCACCGTGCAATATTTTTGGGAACAAAAGAGTTGCTCCACGAGTGGTTTCTGCTCTCTTTGATTTTACAAACTTCGGGGTTTCATCTCAAATGTGGATGAAAGAGGATAATAGAAAGCAAAGATGCACTCAGTCATTGATTTGCTAATGTTGCTCAGCTGATGTTTTACCTCTAGAATGTGCACTGACGCTGACAAGCCTCACAAGTCAAGTCAGGTTACTAGATAGTATGGTTAAAGTTTGAAAAAAAAAAATGTATGCTGCCTGAAAGTTCAAAATCAGGGCGATAAAGCCCCACTCATCAAATTCTATTAGTGTACAGAGTGTGACGTCCGTCAGGTAACAGCTCACAAAATAATATGTATTTATTGTGAGGAATATAGCGTCAGTCTATATTATAGTTGCATGGCCATTGTAAATAATGACAGAACGAAACTACATGAATATATTAGATAACATGTTTGTTTTAAGGCTGCTTGTTCAAATAGATTTCCTTTGAATAGAAGTTGAAATGACAGATGATTATAGATCGGAAATTAGGTTTAGGTTGTACTCAGTTTTTTTTTCAATGTGCAGTCTGAGAGTGTTTGTTCTGTTCCATTGTGAGTGTGTGAGCTGACTGGCCTTCTTACTGGCCAGAGCTAACACAAGTTGTGCTGTCCCTGCTGAGATCAATACATCAGAGCCTCGAGCACCTGTCAGGAAGCATTGTGTGTGTGCGCGCGCATGTGTGTGTGTGTATGTGCATGTAATAGCATGTGACAGTCATTAGACTTCAGTCAGACCTCCCGTGCCCACCTCCCATGAAGAGAAACAACATGAGATCACATGAATCAACTGCTGCACATACAGTATAGCACAACACACACACACACACACACACAAAGCGAGGGTGTGTGTGCTGAGTGATGCTGGCCAGAGGCACGGCCGACAGTCTGACACCTCTGATGACATGAATGGGAACCCCACCTGACATCAGCCTCCCTTTCTCTGCCCAACGGCATACAGATAATAGTTCCAAGGCCAATGTCACTTACACACTGAGGGATGACCACAGGCGTCTACACACACACACACACGCTGATACACACACACACGCTGCGACACACACAGATGCACACACGCTACAACATATATGATGGATGCGGAGGAAAGGAGGCTGCAGTGAAGCGCACAAACTGACCTACATCAGACATGTGGTGCATCATCTCACATGTTACATATGTGTGCATCTTCACATATGCATTCCCGTGTGCACGTACACACACACACACACACACACACACACACACACGAATATGCACTCAGCCCTGAAGGAAAGCATGACCTTACTCTCACATGAGAGCACAGGATGCCACATATACTCGGCCTGCACATACAGTATATAACACGTGTAGATGTATGTGCAGAATCTAAGAAGCACAGAAACACAAATTTTTAATTAAGTTTTAATCTATGAAGTGATTTTTTTTTTTTTTTACTACTTTTGCTACTAAATTTGTAATGTGAGCAAACACAGGTCACAATAAATGCAGGCAGCATGCACAATATAACAAAGTCAGAAAGTGCACGAAAACATTTTATGTGTGAGGCTAAATCACTTGTTCAGACTAAAACTTTGCTCTTCCGAGGTGTTACAGGTGTTGCAGCTATTTTCCCCTGACTGTTGTTTACACAGTTAAGCACATTCAGCTCAGTACAACCACAGTCTTTGCTGTTGGTTCACGGAGCAGTTCGGGGATTAGGTGCCTTATTCAAGACTCAAGGCATGAAGTCCTAATTCACTTTCTAGTCGAATGTTCTCCCGAGGGTCCGAGTTTGAACCAGCTGCCTTCCAGCCACAAGATCACTTCTCTACCTTTAAGCTGCTGGTTTTGGATTAAAGAATGCAGGAGATCTATTGGACAATATGTATGTACAGTCTAGTTTGAATAGGTTACCCTTACTCATTTGTGAAGTTGTTTAATGTAATTCAGCACATATGTTGTTATTTGGCTTGTTGGGATTTTAATTTTAATTGAATCCATTTGACTCCATTTGAATATATGATTCACTGAGGTTTTATCAGCAAGAGGTATCTGGGCAATTTGGTGGTTGAAAAAAAAAGTTATTTATTTATTTAAATCTGCTTTAATAAGTGTGCAGCACCATGAATCCAGCTGGGAATCATCCCCGTCTCCACTGTGCTGTCTAGAAAAAAGCTGAGGCGTCATTGAAATGATGCAAACAAGAGTGAGTGAGAATCGTCAAGAGTCAATTATCAATATATGGGAAAGATATTCTTTAGAGAGCCTCATCAGCTGGTTTAGATTTGTTTTCCTGTTCTGTTCTGTTAGTAGACTTTATAATGTTTCTATCACTTACTAAATAATTAGCTTTTTTTCCTTACAAATCATTTTTAAGTGGCACTTTCTAAATCTCAATTAGAAATGAAATTAAACCGTTTGTTTGACAATAAACACATTCTAGAAATCTCTCATTTGGCCTCATGTTGATTAAACAAGCAATGAGTCGGTGACAAGGTTTTTGTCTTTTAATTGTTGAAGGTGACACAAATTACAAAAAAAAAAAATAAATAACATTAGTATTCAGTTAAAATTCAGACACATTCTTCCCACTAACTGCCTGCCTCCCCCTCGCCTCCGGTGATTTATTCTACATCTTTCCAAATATGCTGACATTCACGTGGGCGTGATTGACAGGGAGTGGGGACGCCCTCTCCGCAAGACATCTCCTCACTGGTATGAACAATGAACCTCGGGTTATTTTTTTGAGCGAGTGGATCATTCAGGAGAGTCGCCTACCTGTCACAGCGAGAAACTGTCAAATCCCTGGCATTTAGACAGCTAAAAGACCTCGTCTATGACAATGACTAGACAGGAAATTGGTCCTTTTTTTCCCCCCCAATCATCATGTATTTTGATTGAGTCACAACACATGGATGGAGGAGCTACATGCTACCTGATCAACAACATGTCAAACCACTGACTGAGACAACTATGGACAAGCCCCATGATGCAGCAAAATGTATCAGCGTTCAAATGACCTCAGGCGGAAGAAGAAACATTCATTAGAAAATGTCCACCCAGACTGATGGATGCAGGCATCCTTTGGGCCACAAGATGCATCTTTTCTTTAATTAGAGTCAAACAGTCTGTGTGGCAGCTATAGCCTTTAGACTGAAACCTTGACCTTTAATTATGGCACCTCCATCAGTGTAAATTTGGAAGCTCCAGAGCGCGCAACCAAAATGCATCATTCATCTATGGTGAGGCAAAATTAGGCCGGGAGCATCTCAGATATCAAGCTGGAGGCAAATGTTTTGAACCGCAATTGTCTATCGGACCGACAGGGTTGTACTTTGCAATCAAAATAGTATTACAGTATTACCTAAGTTAGATACAGTCTGAACTTTAGGGCCTTTGCATTGAACCAGGATCAATTCATTCTTTCTTTTATGGTTTTGTATAATGGAGTTATGGCATGATGAAGAGGAGCAACAAGAGCAATGAAAAAAAGAAATTAGTTTGAAGCTGACAGAAAACAAAAAAAACCAGAGTCAACATAACATAAACAGTGGTTTAATTTTCACCTCGATTAGCAAGACATTCTAAGCATACAGGGTAAATACCAATGAGAAAATGCAGGTCCACACATTTACACCTTTTTTTTTTTCACTTCAATTAGCAGAGGAAATTGGTTGTACTACTAACATGCCTCAATGTGCTACGAAGCATCAACACTGCGCCGCATCCTTTTGGGAATGTAATTACAGTATCGCTGTGTAAATGAGAGTAGAGACAGCTCTCAATGACTTATTTTACAAATCTCAGTTATCAGTGCTTGCATTGTAAAGTCCCTGCAAGTGGTGTCCTCAATTGAATTATTTGCCAGCCAATTTGTAATGAAGTTAAAAGGTTTGACAGGAAACCCTGCGGGTCAAAATGATAAATCAGATCTCTCCCTGGTTGTCTTTAATGTTCTCGAGGCTAATAGCCGCTCACAATACCTGTAAATTAAAGCAGCACGTCGCTGTCGACACTTAAGAGTATGAAGAGTTGTTTGGAGGCGGATATAATTACTAAATGCCAAAGTTTAAGCAGGATGTCATATATCAAATGTACAGATGCAAGGCTGCAAACACACACACACACACACACAGACAGACACAACAAGGCTCTTTAAGACATTTGTTACAGCTGCTTGAGAGCAGTCTCGTCGTGTTAATTTTATTTGGACAGGCAGATTGGCTACTGGCAGACTTAACAATTCACCACAGTCCGGGGCCATTTTTCAAAACACCAATTACGAGTCTGCGTCTCATCGATCAGAGGGCTACCAATTCACTCAGTGACACAAATTAACTCATGCGTCCCTAAACGAAGGTCGGGAAGACGTAATTGCGCCTGGCGTGGGGTTATGTTCTCAATCCTGCTGTATAACGAATACATCTTTTTATCTAATTGCGTGTGCACCTGCAAAATCGCACTATTAGAATCATGTGTTCTCGGTCGTTGTCTAAACCGAGTGAGTTGTGCATAGGAGTGTGTTTGTGTGTGTGAAAGCTGTAAATGCCACAGGTAATTATAGAGATGCAGAGCTGCTGTGGGTGACAACGGGTGTTGCGTTCCGTTTCTGTCACTGCCTTTGATGGGGGATATTTATTTCACATACAGTAGGCAGCCTGTGTGCGTGTATGTATATATATTTAGTTCTGCACTCAATGTTAGTCCACCTGCTGTTTAGACTAACAGTGGGACTCGGTGTCAAAATAACATTCTTTTTTCTATTCACATAAATGTTATGAAATGCAGCTGTTTATGAAAAGGTTCTTGAAGGATCAAATCCGGGTTGGGAGAATTGATTTTGGTCTTTGCTGTCTCTCTATATAAACAAGTCAAACATGCTGCTGAGGACAAAAGCAAGTAAAAGCAAAGGGGGACATTTATTTTAAGCAGCATTATTTATAGTCTTTTACTACCAGGGTTGAAGCAAAAATGCTCAGCAGCACATGAAAAGAGATGATGGTACTATTGAACTTGATGCAGAAGCCTGTGCTTGTGTGTGTGTGTGTGTGTGGCAGTGTGTGTGTGTGTGTGTGTGTGTGTGTGTGTGTGGGTGGTAATGTCGATAGTGAGGGGCGGGGCTCGATATCAAAAAGGGGGATGGGGGGGGTGCATGTGTGCATTTCCCTCAAGGGTTTTGATCTCACTCCTCACTAAACAGAGAGGAGTCCATCAGCAACAGATACCCCTTTAATTATTCAGAAGGTTAGCATGAAAAATAAATGGCTGCTTCCTGCAGTGAGAGATGCGGTGCTGCTCTGGTTCCTCCAAGTCTTTCAGCCGACTGTGTGCTCACGCAGAGGTTAGGCTGGGCAATTGATTCCTTTCAGCGATGATTGCGGATCACTGCTTTTGTCTCGTTATTGGTCGAGACCACCAGCTACTGAACCGCTGCCTCAACCTCATCATCACTGAGATTTTTTTTTGGACGTGAATTCCTGCTCAGAGGAAGGTCCAGGTCGGGTGAAAACAGCTGTGGTGCTCAAATCTACTGCTCGTACAGTGTGTTTGAGAGAAATGAAGTTCAATAGAAACTCTCCTCTGACATGTACCACTTCAATACCAGCACAGACATCAAAATATTTTAGATGGGTGATGGGAAATGCTACAGAAGAACTACAGATTTGGTGATTTGCAGGCCGTGCAAATGATGACACGTGCTGCAGCAAGGACCTGTGAATCACAACAATGATTATTGATCTAACACAACTCTTCTGATCGTTTTGAATGGAAAATGTTTTTCAGTGCTTGATGCAACCGTGAATGTGTGTTGTTCCCATGTTTGCTGCAGTTAGAGATTAAAGTTGGCTGGTGAACAGGAAAGAAATCGAGGTGCACAAAGAGCATTTGTAGGGTTTGACCTCTGTTCATCTTAAAATTGACAGACTCCAGTTTGCAATGATGTTTTTCTGTAACAATATTTCCACAATTTCTCCTTTTGCAGTAAAAATCTTTCATTTGCACTGCAGTGGTTCCTCTATCATTAAGTTTAAATAGCATTGCCTTCACTGTTTTACTGTAAATATATTTAGAGCATGTAAATCCAGACCTGCATTTCATGCTTGCAGAACTCTTCTACTTGTTTAATGTGACAGCATGGAGCTACAGGGGTAGTTCTCCGAACAATACAGGCTTGTCGCACAGTCAGCCAGCTCACTTCCATGATTAGCCTGGAAGCACGCCAGTTGTCCCTCATGCCATGCCACTTTGTTCTAGGTGATAGCCATTTGGCATTAGTTGACTTTTCTTCTTTGTCTGTCTCCATGCTTCTTACTTTGCCTTTCTTCTCCCGTCTGACTAATTTGTAGCTCTCTTTGTGTCATTGTCTCGTTTTTCTCTTCATGATGATCGAGCCTGAAAGAATGAAAAGGTGGGAAAAAATAGCTCTGCGTAGACTCTAATGTTAGCTCCCTCTCTGTGTCTTCCCAGGTGGTCCATCACGTTGGTCCTCGCCTCCATGTGACTGCTGCTGCAAGAACCACAAGGGCGACGGCGAGGGCGAGAGCGGCACCTCCTTCAACGAGCTGTCCACCTCCAGCTCCGAGAGCCAGTCGGAAGCCAGCTCTCCCCAAGGAACGGTCATCTGCGGCCCGGTCAGCCGCCAGTCGCACCCCCACGCCAACGTCCAAACCCTGGACAGGCCGCTGAAAAAGGGCCCCATCGCCATGCTCCAGCAGTCCGAACAGCGGCGGAAGAGTGACTTGCTGCGCACGCTTACGGCGAGCTCCCGCGACACCAGCACCTGCAAGAAGAGGCCGGTGAAAGAGAAGCTGACGGTGGAGGAGGAGCTGGAAAAGTGCATTCAAGACTTCCGCAAGATCAAGATCCCGGAGAGGTTCCCCGAGAGGAAGTACATGTGGCAGGCCGACCTGCTGAGGAAGTACCGCCTCTGAGCCAGGAAACGGGACAGAGGGAGCAGACACATGAGGCCAAGGATCAGTTTACATGTTTTTTGATCATGACTTTTGCAACAAAAAGGGAGACAACACTAAACTCATTTGAATACAGTTTCTGGGGGAAACTTCACCTTGATGCCAGTAGGTTGAAAGTCTACACAGAAGCTAGTGAGAAGCATAAAAACCAGACTGTTCTCTTATTGACATATGTAGTACGTATGTGTGTGTATGTAGTTTAGGCCTACTGTATGTACTGTAAGTATGTGCTGTACCTTGCCGAATGCTTCAGAGCTTTTGAATAATTTACCCCGAGGCCCAATCCAGGTGGGCAAAAGACATCTTCTATGAACCCATCAACCGAGCGAAGGCTGGCTAATGGCTACACTGAGGGGTTACTGAGGGTTACTGGACTGCACACACTGTCATCTGTCATCATTTCACCGAGAAACCACAGAGACAAACACTGATTTAGTATGTGAATGTGTGTGTTTATGTGTGTGTTCGCACCCAGGTGGCCTAGAGGTCACAGATAAATCTGCATCAGGACCCATTAATAATTCATGCTGTCCCGACAGTGCTCTCACTATAAATACACCCAGAGCTCTCTGCTGCCAGGGCGGCGTAAACAGCGGGGTCGATTACTTAACTTTTAGGCAACATTTGGGGACTTCTGAGGCAGGAGGAATTACAATTTCATCAGCAACACAATTAATTTTCTTCTTGTAATATCAGTTATATTGCAATCGTGCCCCAAGTGAATCTAACTGCCCTGCATTGCATTGATTTTTGCTGTGTCGGCCTGATGTGGAACAATACCCAGGTTACTGTGTGAAGGATAAAGTGAAAGAGTGAAGGTTTTGATTCGTTGGTCAAACCATGGGGAAATATAAAAAGGTTCAATAAAAAAGAAATCCTCATTTTACAAACCTATACACACACACACACACACACACACACACATATAATAGGCACCGTTGCCAATTGCATTAAATGAAGCTCATTCATTTCCACACAGAGCGATCAATCGAGAGGTCATTGAAACCAAGCTCAATATGACACCTACAGTAAATGCAGACAGAATGGGACAGGATCGCTACACAGGCTAACCCCGTCAACACATAGACGGATGCTTTCCACCCAGACTGTTGACACGCTAATCAATAATTATTGACGATAGGGTCCAGTGATAGAGCTGATAGATGTGGTTCCTGTTTACAGTTGTTAATGAAGCCCCTGGGTTACTAACAAAGACAAGCTGTTTATGTATTTAGTGAAAATTATTTATTTATTCATTTATGTACTTCTGGCCCTTTCGGAGTCGATGGGATGTATTGTGATGTGGTTACAAAACAAGAGATGGCTATATAACTATTTTACAGAACACGATCATTTGCCCAGTAGGTTGCTATTCATTTGAGACTTTCACTGGATGAAATGTTGACAAAACGATTTATTATTTTCAGGGTGCAAAGCAAATTATTGACCACAGTCAAATAAGTAAGCGGACGTTCAGTGATGTAAAGATAGATCTTTTCTTTTTAGAGTTATGATGATGACCTTTTAAAGATGATAAATGAAATTCAACACAATATAATTGATGAGATAATTTAAACAGGTGTTGTTATTGATATCACAATCTCTGTTTTAGGAGACATATAAAAGAGAGACCATATATAAAAAGGATTGAGCACATTGTACAAAAGTCAAAAGAACAAAGGAAACAAATGCATGATGCAGCGAGAATTAAGATTTTAAAGATAAACTTTTATTTGCACCAGAAAATCTGATTTTTGTCATTGCACCATCTTTGAGGAAAAATTAAAAGGACTGTAGAATGAAGTTTTGAAACCCTCATTATGTCTAATGTATATGAAAAACTGATCAGATTTTGTTTAAGTTTCTAGAAGAGGAAGTAGCTGATAAGATTTGTAAATGACTGCTCACAGAAACATGTTTGTCAATCACAGCTCATGACAAAAATCACAGTATTCATGAATAGTGTGATGGACAGCTGTGATGAACGATGTAGTTTTGGGTGTAGAAGTTATAAATATTGATGAATTGACTCGTATAGATGATAGTTTAAAATGACCTTCTTGGTAGTAGAAGGACAATAAAAACAGAGGAAAGAGTGGAAAGCAATTTCAAAGAGGAACTTGATTAAAACTTCTCATTATTTGTTATTGCAGCTTATGAAAGTGCAGCGGAGGGGGCTTTAAAAACAATCATAACTTTTACAAAGCACAAAAGTATAAAGTTGAATTAAAAGCACACACAAATAATAATATATGCATAGTATAAAGTTATTCAAAGATCAGTTTATTTAAAAATATCCCTAATGTGTTAATAGAAAAGGACAATTAAAAAAATATGCTATTATACTTATTTTTCTATACAAAAGCCTTTAAATTTATTTATTATTAAATGCCCTTATGTTGCCCATAAAATGTATTTCCTGTGAGAGAAGTGGTTCATGGGCAGTGAAAAATTTCTAGTTATATTCAGCAGTGCCCATATGACTGCTGCGGTTTATTATAGTTCAAAGTGATGCGGTTGCAGTAGGTGCTAGAAACAAACCAACCATTCTCCTCATGTCAATACAATGAATATGACTTATTTTTCTACATTGCTGGAATATTACATTTTCATTTAAAAGTCATTTATCTTTTCAGTTGGAGTTGTTATATGTTAATCCAGACAACATATCATATGTAAATAAACATCATAAATCATACCTAACCAGAATAATGTATTATACTCTCTGTATATAACATGCAAATCCATGAGGTGTGGCTGCTCCGCTGCTCTTAGATATGCAGTAGACTGACGCTAATGTAATCCATTCTTGTTTTATCATTTAGGGTGCTGGGCCATCAGGGATGAGGGGGGAAATACAATACACACCTATAACATATATATTTACCACTAGAGCGAATGATAAACTACTGGCTTTTCAAGACAACAGTGTCATAAACAAAGTGTCAGCACATTTGTCTGACAGCGGCACAGAGGCACTCGCCGGTGACTAAGACATGTCGGCGATGTTGAATTGCAATCAATACATCTGAAATTTATGTTCAGGCCTTAAAAAACAACCAAATAAACAAAAGGAAAAGTTTGTTCAAAACTCAAAAACAAGGTAAAAACTGAAACCCTGAAGCTTTTTTTTTTAAACCACACAGTGCAGTTAGAAAGTGTTAGGAAAGTGGTGTGGGTTTTTTTTGTTTTGTTTTTGGCTCTATACTCCAGAAGATTGGTTTTGAAATGAAACAATGGCAAAGTGCTGATTTTCACTGTTTGAGGGTGGTTACATCCATATTGGGTGAATTATGTAAGATTCATCATCAGTTATAGGACGACGCAGCAGGACAATGAATCTAAACGCACAGGAAAAGCATCGCAGTTGAGTAAAGTCAGTCACGTCACCTTAATCCAACCGATCATGTGTTTTACTGCTAAATACCAGACTGAATGCAAAACGTGCCTAAAAGCAGCAAGAAGTGACAGCTGCACTCGAGGCCTGGCAGAGTGGGCAGCATTGGCTGGATTTGCAACCAAACATTGAATAAGACAACTTAATTTAGAGGCTACATTTCTGCATTTCCCAACCTGTTATCTCGCGTGGATGCAAACAGCCTCCAGTTAAAGCTGAGAATCAGAGCTTTAACAGTGTGTTTCGTTTCAAATCTCTGAGGCAAAGAGCCAACACACGACAAAACTGACTGCGTTTTATATAAATCTTTGTACAGGTATTACACTCCCTGTTAGTTTTCCTGGTCTGAACTAAAGGAAACAAGTTCACCTTTACATGTTTTTGTTGATGAATTAAAATAAAGTAGGTTCACACCGACCAGCTACAAACAACAAGGGCTTGTGATGAAAGGTCACATGTACGCTGGTCTTCCTACAGCTTATAAATACAGGATGAAATAACTGGATTTGAGCATTAGACCAGATAATAGTTTGCCTCTGGTTGATTTTTGCTTTCTGAGAACAGCATGCCGACTTCAGATACTGTGTCAAAGTTTTTCTCCTTATAAACATGAAACATGTGTGATTTGGTACAATTATTATCTGGCCAAATGATCCAAACACAGTAAACAGTTGAAACTGGTGCAAACGTGATTCATGTCTCTGATTGTCGAGAGAGAATTCTTGCATAGCTTTTGCATAATTTTCTGTAAATTTATTTTCGACATCTGCAGTGGTTTGTCTCGTGCTGTTCATATTCAGCCCAGTTTAAACGAGAAGGCAAGTTGATGTTCGGGACTGCGTTTGCTTGACTCTGCCTGCAATTTTACAAATGTGTTGGGTTTGTTTACTTTGAGATTATTCAACAACAAGGTCGATCAGTCACAGAAATCTATCCGAGAGCATTTCCAAACGCAGATTTGTCAGGAGACAGGATTAGAAATGCCGTTGAACAGACGCGGAGCGAAAACGAATACCAAGACACCTGGTGGCCTTCTAGAGTAGATTACAGCTGTTTTTTGCACAATGTATAAAGTTAACAAAAAGGAACACAAACAAGAAAGTATTTGAAAAGAGATGAATATGTTGATAATCACCTTACATGCACAACACAACCATAAATAATGTGTCTGTCATGAGAGAGAAGGATTGTAGATCATGCTGACCAGATTTCACCTTCAGAGCACATGATACTCTCTGGGCCTGAAAAGAACAACAGATCATGTAAATCTTATTGATAAATGTGACGTATCAAAAAGGAAGAACGGCTGTCAACCGATGATGAGTTTGTCTGTTTATGTTGTTTTGGAGTGCCCGACTACAGTCTGTGATTTTCTTTCCTGAAGTTATAGTCATGCCCTGCTAGTGAAGCCTGTGTACATGACTGCAGGCCCTCTTATTTTACTCCTGCCTTTGACGAGCCTGCGAGCCACAAAGAAAAATCACGTTATTCTGATACCACCACGGTAGATCTGGCACACACTGTTCAAAACAAAAAGGGCGTCTGTTTTGATTATTGTTGTTATTCTGACACTAAAAAGAAAAAAGAAAAAATGGTTCAGAAACATTGTGAGCATGTTGGTATACAAAACTTATAACAGATTCAACTTAGTCTGTTCTTGTGAAAAAGATTATGTCGAAAACTGATATTTAACAGAAAAAAGAAAACTTGCAAAAAAAGAAAAAAAGAAAAAAAAAAGATAAGCACAAATGTGTTGATAGTGTCTGCTGTTCCTCCACAGGTGTATAACATTATCAAATAAAAAGTCAACTCTGCAGTGTGACCGAGCTCCTGCAAAACAGAGGGATTCTCACCACATGATCATAGTTCATGGAAATACTCCTTTCACCATGAATCATCCAGAAAATAAGTAAATACTATTTTGGTAATCATGCAATTCTATAAAAAACCTGTCTATCAATGTTTTTCTGATATTAAAATTACATGTAGATTTACCTCCACAAATTGAAATGAACTCATTTGTAAACGGCCAAACATCCGTGGTGAGAGTTGCCCTGTATTCCAGGTGTTACTACGTCTGCCTTTAGAGACAGTACAATTCATCTGAGAGTCTTTAGATACAAAAGCATATAGTAATTTTGAAAATGTATGACAACAAACAATAAACAAGACATTCTGTACAGCGACTAAGACTTGTATTTATTCTCATCAGCTTTTGATCAGCGCCACCTCAGTTCCAAAATGACATAACGCTCATAGCAAGCTATTGTTGAGCACAGCGTTGAAATACTGTATATTGTGTTTATGCTTGTGAACTGGTCTTACATTGCGAACATCAGTCATTGTGGTTCAAACCTAATAAGATCAAATTCTGCATCTCTCAGAGTTTAGGAGCCAAAATTTCCAAATTGAAACCATATGCAAAATCCCTAGAATTGGGCACTCATCAAAAAAATGCTTGATTCTGCTCATCAATTCATAAATATGTTAACCCTTTATTATCACAAACAAAGGTTACATATTGTAAGTTATTGAGCTGTTGCTGAAACCATGGTCACTTGAGACAGCAAGACATCAAACGCTAAATCTTTGTATAGATGCCTTGATGTGCAACCTGATTCACAGCCAATTAGCTTCCCACAAGTACTGCACTTCGCCTTCTGTGAACAACTCTGTAAAATTTTGCAAATCTAAATGATATAGACCATGACGCTGCAACACATATGTCTCCCAAAGTCTCCCTATCAGCACAGCCCATGAAGCAGATACACTTCTGGTTGAGTGGGCTCGTATCCCTGTAGGAACTCAAAGGCCCTACTCCGCGTAAGCATGGGAAATTACACCAACCAACCAATGTGACAAACACTGCTTAGAAAGTGTAAACCCCAATTTTGCCTTTCCATAGCAGAGAAACAGCTGAGAATAAGACCTCCTTAGAGGCTAAGTGTGAGTTACATAGGCGCACAATGCCCTAACTATACATAACGTGAATCAACTCCTCCTGCCCCACCCGCAAGGAAGAAGAGGGTTGAAATCGACCCACCTCCTGTACCTGCTTCATAGACTGAAGATGAAGTGAATTTGGAAAAAAAAAGCAGGGTTAGGCCAGTGTGACACAGTGCCATCTGCCCTCCACCATAAACAATGACCACTAACAGAGAGAGCACATAGCTCGCAGAGAGCCAAAGTCTTGAGAGATAGAGCTTTTAAGTCTGCATCAGCAACAGGCTTGTACGAGGTTGGTGACCACAACCTGGACACAAGCGACAGGCACCCTTCAGAAAATAAACTTGGAAATAAAAATGGATGCAGTGATTTGTAAGTCAGACCTGTTTCCCATTGAAAACATGTGGTGCGTTATGAAATGCAAAGGATGACAATGGAGACCCAGGACTGTTCAGTAACTGAAGTTGTATATCAAGCAAAAAATGGGAAAGAATTTCACTATCAAAACTTCAACAATTCATGTCCTCAGTTCCCAAATGCTTATTGAGTGTTGTAAGAAAAGTTGATGTACACAGTGATAAACTTGGAACATGCTGCAGGGAACTAGTTCAGAGAGTGTATTTACTTAAGGAGTAAATGTAGAGTAAACTTCTTAATGTTTACTCTACAGGGAGCAGTGATTTCAGAAACAGAGGTAAATTAAGATCCTACTTTTATTACACAGTCCAGAATAATGTGCTCTTGATTGCGCTCGGTGTTTGTGTCTTTTGTCACAGATTATGACAAAACTTGGACCCACAAGCAGACTGACGAGATGAAGCAGGCACAATTAAGAGCCTTCACTAACAGATCGGGCAGGCAGCAAGCTGACGGTAAGAAGGACCAAACAAACAAGAGGCTGGCAGGGAAAACATAAGAGACAGAAAGTAAGGCCAGAACAGGTAATCACGTAATGAAGTGCTGCAAGTTGGAAAGCAAGTTGGACAGTCTGACAAACAACAAGCCTAAACTGAACGCTATATATACTGAGAGGCTAATGAGGAGATGAGAGGCAGCTGTGCAGGCAAGTGATTGAATCAGGTGATCTGCAGGAAGGGGAAAGTTTGACACTGCTGTCTGCTGGGCTGGTGAGCAATGTACACAAATAAGACAAGTTGTGCCTCACACCCACACTATATATTCACACGCTGCAAAGTTCACATCGCACCTATCATCTTTATATAATGTCTTCAATTAGGACTTTGTAGTTTCTCATTCTGTCCGAACAGGAAATGAAGCAAGACATCAGCCAATCAAACTGCACCATTTAGAGAGTACTGTCACTGGATAAACCTTTTTTTGTCGTGTAGGTCTGAAATGCTGCAGAAATTCATCGCCTTTTACTGTTAATAAGGAAATTGAGAAATTAAAAAAACGACATATTGAAAGAGCTGGCAAGAAGTAACTGGATAAAAGAAGGTATTACATAGCAGGAAGCACTGTGTCTGGTCCTTTGTAAAATGAGGGTCTGATTATGTTGACTAGTGACACAAAGGGAATTATTACATTTAGAAACACTATGAAATATAACTCATGCACTTTCCTTGCCATGGGAGGTAATTATTTCAAACTCTGCTGTCCTAATCTTCATGCAACGTTTTCCACTTTAGCCGCTTTCACCGATCGTCCAGATGAGGTCTGTCTGAGTCTGCGAGGGTTCAGATCTCAGGGTGGCCTCTGGGACCGAGCCAGGGACAGATCAGACATAGGAGACGGAAATGGAGCAGGAATCACGGTGACATCTTTTCAATGAATGATTCAGACGCACACTGTTCTACATTAAGCAAAAAAAAAAAAAAAAGAATACTGGTATTCTATCTCCTCCAAGTCCTCTGACAAAACTTCAAGAGAATTAAATCATCTATTTAGCAACGGCATATGGAGAGAAATCTGCTATTTCTGTCAGACCCGGCTCGTCCCCTGACAATACAGTTAATTATACTGATTTCAAAGTCACAATCAGGAAGAGAAAGTCTGGTTGTGAGGGAAGAATGCATGTTTCATGTCCCTCTTTGAGGCTGCCAGCTCTCCATGGAAGGAAAGAGGAGGGAGAGCATGCATGACGGGCTTAAAATAGCATCAGTGGGATCAGCTATCTACTCAAGATCAGGCGATGGGGGCTTCATGTGGCTCTTCGAGCTGGCCTGAGCGAGCGATGAAGAGAGAGGATAAAACAGGAAATGGGTAGGCAAGGGGTGTGGATGGAAGCGCAAGGGTGATGAAGAGTGTTAAAAGAGGGAAAGATACTGAATTAGGACGAAAGGTGAGAAGAGGGAGGGAAATGAGGAAGAGGCAATGGACAGAGGGAGGGAGAGGTTAGAGGGTGGAAAAGATAGATGGGAAGTGGGCCGGGTAGATGGAAGGAGTGATGATAAGGAAGGTAAGAAATTAAAGATAAGTCACAGAAATCATGGACAAGAAAAGGTGCTATATAGGCAGAGGAGGAGCAGGAGGGTGGAAATTAAGGAACAAAAGAACAACAGCAATGTGAGAGAGGTGCATAAGAGGAAATAAAAGATTAAGAGCTGGGAGAACAAAAAAACAGGAGGAAGCGCAGCGAGCCTGTGTTGGCTGTCAACATCCATCTCCAAGATAAGAGCTCCGGCTACATGATCTGTTTTCCAGCATTACAGATGAAAGCGAGCGCTCCTGCACCGCAATCAGATCAGCCGTGTGTATCGCCATTGTTGCCACTAGCCGGGATGATTTTCTCAGCAACACAGCTGAATGATGCACACTGCCAGGCTTTGTGGAGCAAACAATGGTACAAGCCTTTGTGCACAATGGGCTGATCCAGCTTCAGCTGTGTCCTGCAGCCACTATCGCATTGATGAGATTAGTAAAAGGACATTTAATGCGTTATCTCTTTTTCTCTGTGAACCGAAGCAAGCCAAACATTACTTGAGGTCCTGCTGTGCAATGGAAGTCACACAATAGATACAGCAAGGCATGTCTGTGAAGGGCTAACAACGGCAACGACAACACAACGTGAGCTGCTCAGCTATTTGTCTGTCTTTTCAGCGTTGGACATCAGAAACAATTGAACTTGACATTTACCTGACCTCCTCAGTCGCTCGGTATCTTTTGAGTGTCCCCTCATAAGGTTAAAGTCCAACTGAGATTAAAAGGTTATTTTCCTGCTGCAGTACATATCCACTCTTTGTAAATTTCCCCGTTGTGGGACTAATAAAGGAACATTTCATCTTATCTTTACCATAAATCAAATGTCCTGCACACTCCTTCAGTACCTAAAAGGAAGAAATTTATATAAAAATTAGATGATACATACAAAAAAACTGTAAAAGTGTAAATGTGATTTCAGTCATTTTGAATGGTGGTGTGGTCCTTTTTCAATTCAGTGCAAATAACAAAACACCCTCTTCCTTATGGCTTGTAAGCTGGCGTTTCCAGCACAAGTTTGCTTACGTTGTCTGTCTGTTCCCCTGCCGGGGCTCAGCCTGCCAGCTCCACTGTCAATCACACACAGACACTAACATGCTCCTTCAGTGGAAAAATAAAAATAAAGGACCATATCTGATATTTTTCCCCAAGATAAAATCCTTTTGATATTATATTTGACTGCAAAAAAGGAAGACTAATTCTTTCTGTTGAACTTTGTGATGAGTGAGTCCCTGTTTTATTTGTATCTCATGTTTTATTAACATTCACAAAATGACCCATACATACATGCACAAGCAGACTGATGATGGGTTTCACATTCCTGCCATGCAAATGCAAATGTACAGTACATATGACGTCAAGCGGTTTTACACTTACATACTTCATTGGTGATAGCGCTGCAGCTGCGAAAGGCAGGGAAGAACAACACGGATGTAAACAAAGTAGTTTTTCAAATATTTAATAGATCTGCATTGCAAAATGATTTATGAGGAAGGAAATGCATTCAGTAGACTGTCATTATTAGTCCTTAATGATCACACAAAGCATTTTGCTTGGACACTCTGGATGTAAATAATGCAGTGTTTGTTACAAGAAAACTCCACAGGGAGCCTTTAAGACGCCGTTTATGTCTCCTGTGGGATTCTGTGGGTTTTCCACATTGCCCCAACATTGCTGACATTGTTATTGATGTGAGACATAGGATAAATAAATAAAAGCAGAGAGCAATTTATTTTGTAAATACTCATGAGTGATTATCAAAACCACTGAACCACAGGGAGCAGACCAGGACCTGGCAGTGATATTTGCAGTTCTGATAAACAAAATACAAAATACATGTACATTTATGTCACAAGGTAATTTTATTTGTTTTCTTATATTTCTATTTTTCTGTTTGCTGTGGCTGTTAATATATTGCGGCGCTAGTGGCGCAATGGATAACGCATCTGACTACGAATCAGGAGATTCTAGGTTCAACTCTTGACTAGCTTGATGAGTTTTTGTAAATTTCCCCACTGTGGGACTAATAAAGGAATATCTTGTTTATCTTATCTTATTGCATGATTTTACATATTGTGTTTTTAATGACTTTTATTACTGTGCAGGGGTTTAATTACGTGCTTTTATTTTGAAATGAATTTGTTGTTTAATGTTTAATGCATGTTTCATGTTTAGCTGTGACTGTTAAACCACATGATGATGAAGGTCCAGTACACCTGGTACTATCCAGCAGTCCATTGGCAAACAATCGATTCTGTCATTTAGGAATGAGAACACGTTTACACATAAATAGAGGCTAGACGAGTACATCAAATAAATGCAATTAAATAAACACATTTAAAAGCATTTTAAATTAATTTTGATGTTCCATTTTACTTATAATAATAATAATTATAGAAAACAAAATGATTGAATGAAGCATCATTTAAATGCAAATTTATTTAATCAATCATTTAATTCATTATAAACACTGATAAAGTATAAAAACAATTATAATGGGCAACTTTTCAAAACATATTCTTTAAATCTCTAAAAGCCTTAATGTAAAGCACTGGCATCATAGTTTCCATTGTGACTGACCATTTGCACTTACTTTAAATGATTTACCTGTAAATTGCCAATATTTCTAATGTTCCTCACAACTGATTTTCCAGCCATTGGGATCATTTATCACTTTAGTTCCTGTTTGTACGTTGTGTTGTTGCAAATGAAGGCAATGGCATTTCCAGTCACAACACCAGTCCATTAACTCGCTGTTGTTAAGACTGATGTGCAAATTATAGGGTGAGATGTGTTAAATGCATCTAAAGTGTTGGTGTTGTGTAAATGAAAGATTAATTTTTTTGTCCGCGGTGTGTTGAGTGTGGGGGGTTTCTGTGGTTGCTGTATGTGTCTCTCTGCACTTCTTTCTTCATCCTCCTCTCTCCTCACTGTCTGACTTTTGATGGCGAATTGAGTCAGACAAAATCAATAAATACTTGAACTTAAAACTTAATTTGCCTAAAGTTAAATTTGATTCAGAAATCAATAAGGACAGTTTTGATGATTTGAAGACAAACGCAGTTGCTTCGTTCCCTGATGCAAATTTTTTTTAGTGTCAAACATTCAAATTCACAAATCACTGATCAGTAAAATGGTTACATATTGTACTTAAGATATTTTAAGCCTCCAGCTCTGAGTGATTCAAGAATTTCATGGAGCTGTATAATATTTACATTCAGGTTGTAATTTATTGTTTGAATGCTTTCTTGAAAGTTGAGAAGATGTGGACAAAGAAGTTACAGTTTACAGTTTAAAATCGGGATCTAATGACCTGAGAGGCAAAAATGAAAAAATGAAAAAAGCCACTGTAAAAGTACATAGTCATTTCTCCAGTCACGCTCCAAACTACTGTCTATTTTTATCTCATCGTTAACCTGGTATTATTTTTAGATATGTTGACTCATAATACTTGGCTGCATCTGCTGTCACCAGCTTGTGCATCTTTGCCGCTAATGATGCCGGATCAACAAAGCCAATCAGCCCATGACAGCTCAATCAGGAAAACGTGTCACTAGTGCTCTTTGAAGGCCTTGGATATTGGACCGTATTGTTGCTCCACAGAATGTTCCCCAGAAGCATCTATTTTTTTTTTCTCCATCCAAAGACAGAACGCCAAATTTTTGCCACAGCCAAAATAAAATTGAAGAGCGAAAATCAGCCGCCATTTCTTGGCTGTAACGGCAGCAGACATGTTTCCAACACCTCATTAGTCTGAACAATAAAAGAATCCCTCAAAAATAGTTTATACACAAACACACAGACATGCAAAGATATTCTATGTACATGCACACACATAGTCAGTTGACACATGCATAATAGAGGGGGTTAGCACAATGTGGGAGACATTAATATTGCACCATTTTGTAATATTTAATGTGCTAATTAAAGTGCCCTGTGGGAATAGAATCTAACATGCTCCATCGACTTGGTGCAAAATCACCTTTAAATCTCTTAAGTCAGCAAAGTCTGTGCAAATGTGTGTTTGTGTGTGACCATTACTGTGCATGTGCATTATTGTATGATAAATTTACTGTTAGTTTTACACATCGTGATCAGGCCCTGTTAGCTATGCTAGAAGGCTGTGACTGTTTATGTAAGACTCTGTCGGATTAATAGAGGATGCTCATTAATACAAGCGCTATAATTAATTGTGCTATGCATGGCGAGGCTGGAAAACAAATACAGTATCACACAGATAAGTTTGGTCTTGTCTCGCATAATAAATCATGTTAGATCTGTGCTGTCAAAGTGCCACAGTTTTTTATCTTACCTTCTCTCTGTGTCTGCAAAATGGCTTTAATTTCACTTTCACCAAAATAATCTTCTCATTACTGCTGTTCAGGGAGTCATCTGCATATAGACACACGAAAAACATACAGTAATTAAAAATATATCACATACCAATAACAACCTGCAAACTCTGTCCAGCCAAACTTCTAGATTTGCATTTGAAAGTCTGCAGATTAATTTGTTGTCTTGCAGACTTGTGTACGAGACAGACAGTGGCTTCTCTTAAACACAGCATATTTAGCTGAAATGATTTCTAGATTTTGTTGATTGCACCTCTTACCAGATTTAGCTACTGCCCTTGAGTGACCACTAGGGGCCAGTAGAGGAGCCCATCTAAAAGGAATGAGCAATGTGATGCACAGTCTATTAATTTAATGACTTTAATTCTCTGCAAAAGAATGTACCAGCTGTTTTTCTTTAGTTTATCTGTAAATCTGGGTTTATAGTTTATATGCTTCTCTAAAGTCTGGTCTGTTTATCACTTACTGAATCTGGTCTGGCCTTGTTTTGTTGCACTGCAGCAGCACATGAAACCAGGCTGTTCAACAGTAAAGTGAGTAATAAAAGAAAGTATCTGTGAGAACCTTCCTGTTTACAAAACAGTTTGCTCTTCCCAGGACACCCAAACCGGCTGCCAGTTTTTTAAATGACCTTAGTCATCGTCACACCTAAAAATATAAAGTAGCACTGCGTGTGTATTGACCCCATAGCTGATAGTTAAAGAGTTTCCAGTGCATCAAAGTTTTATGAGAAAGCCGAAACAGCATGGATTTAGATTTTAGAGGATTTAGGGAAAGCTTGTTAACTCTAAACCATAAAAGGCAGCTCTTTCCACATCCTCTGTTAGAGCTTGCTGGCACAACTCTGTCATTCCCACTGAGCAGTAAAGAACTGTGTCATCTGCATAATATGGATTATGCGCTTAGTCAGCTGTGCTAGAAAGTCATTGGTATATACAGAATAATGAAGACCCAAGTAAATATTCTTGTGGCATGCCATATCAACATGATGAAAGGCTGGACAGGTTATCTTGGAATTGAAGGTAAATAAGATTTAAATCACACAATTTTTATGAGGTCAATCCAAGTTTACACAATTTTCCAGCCACTGGGAGATTGTGATTGTTCAACTTGTCATATATGTGACAAACATTTCTAAAGTTATTTACTTTGTTTCAGTAACTTCATTGAGGGGCTCAGAGAGTCAAGTGAAAAACACTGGGACCACAACAGGAACACACGGGTACTGATGCCCAAAACAGAAACAATACATTTCAGAGAAAAGATATAGAAAACAGGCTGTGAAAAACAGTAGATCACATGGGAAAGAAGACAGGATATTTTTTGACACATCAAAAGAAAAGTAGCAAACATAAAGATAAAAAAACAAGCAAAAAAAAAATCTTCTAGAAGCTCATTACTCTTCCAAATATGAAAGTGTTGCATTAAAAGAAAAACTGACATTTGTGTGTTATTTTTAGAACCTCAGCTATAGCACGGGAACATTTCACTGCAAACTGCACATTAAATATTAATGTTTCTCGCAAAACAGCTGGGAAGTCTGTCCAGAGAGCAGCACTGGATTGAAGGTCAAATTATCATCATTTTGTTAGAAATCAATTTCTAAGAGGCATGAGATAAATGTTTGGAGGGCTAAATCCCATTTCAGTAGTTGTCAAGCCAACTGTGCACCAGGGTGTTGGACAGCAAACAGTAGCTAGGCCAAGTTGCTTGCAGGGCATTTATGCATCTGTAGTTTATAATTGTATGTGTCTACATTTTCTTATTTCTTTCCCCAAAGTCTCAGTGTTTAAAAATACTCTCACTAATTGCCTGATTCATTATTTGCATTGCCTGATTCATTAGTGGGCTTGCACAGTCGCATTGTTCAACTCTCAGTTGTACAAAATGTACAAAAACTCTAAAATAGACTACTTTCCCCTTCCTGGGCAGAGTGACAGCAACATAAAATTTAAGTGTGGCCAATGATTACAAAGTGTGAAGCCTGAAAGCCAACATGTTACAGCGACAAAGGAGCAGCAGAGAGAGTCTGACTGGAGAGATCTGGAAACAGCCTGTTCTTTATGTGGATACCTGTAAACCGCTGCCAGCGAGGCCACTAGTGATTTTAATGGTGGAGAACACTGGAGCCTGCCAACACGCCAGTCCAGTTATTATCGCGCGTGAAGCCTGAAATCCGAGTGTGGCTCTGCGGAGAGCATGAGGGGGCCATTGTTAGGTTGGCAAGGTGAGTGCTGTTGAGATTAAGAGACGCTCAACTCCCCAAGCATCAAACCAAGGTCAGCATCTCAGGGCAGACAGGTGCAAGCAGACAAATGAGTAACTTCTTCATGCGTAGAGCTCATTAGTCAAGTTGGTTCCCTAACCTGTAATGCAGTGGTATGAAATCCAAAATTAATGTCAGCTCCAATCCGGACAGATTGTGTTCACGACATGAGTGCACGATTTAAATCCAGGCATTAAGCTTCAAGAGACAGAACCATGATATTGATAATGAAATAGGTATAGTCTGCATTGATCCTTTCATGTTGAATACATTTTTACTATCCAGCATTCAAGAACTACATTTTGCACTACTGTACTATTCAGCACTCATAGTAGTGCTGCTACTTATATCATGAAAAAGTACACAATGATCTTTGCATCTGTGAACACCAGGTCATTTTGCAGACAATTCTTTGTTGCACCCGTTAGTCATTCACGTATTGAAATATTTCTCATAGATAGGCACCTTACATTTTACAATAGTGTACACATATCCTGAGTATGAATGAGTGAGTAATGAATTACACATGATCTGAAAATTGAATCAGGTCAGTCATTTAGAGTTTCTGTAATGCTAATAGTTTCAAAATACTGTATTAAGGAATCATGAATATTTGTATGTACTAACCCCTAAATCCATCAAGTAACAATGTTTTGTTGGCAAAATGTCAATGATTTTTTTTTAAAAAAGTGTTTTTGTAATGTCTTTCTCTAAAAATTGAATAAGATCCTAGAGGCCTGACGTATGTGAAACTGTTTCTTATTCAAGGTTTGCTTTATGCAACTGATAGCAGGTAATGTGTTTGCTGTCTGTTTTTAACCCTTTTATGTGTAAATTTAAAAGGTAAAAACCTAAAACTGCAACTCATGCCAAATAAAAAAAAATAAATAAAAACACAGCAAACGCAAAGGACATTACCTCTGTGGCCTCGATGTTTGGCCATCCATCCAAACATCACTGGATCCCATCAGTAGCTGATCTTTTGCATCTCCTCAGAAGTAACAACAGGATATAAATGGGAATTGCTTTTGATGCAGTGCTGATTTTTATTTCATTGAAAGTCAATACTAACCCAGTGAATGGAACAGAAACTCTTGCAGAGCTGCAGGCCGTCATAATAATATGAGATAAGCCTTTATTGAAATTCATGTGTTACAGCAGCACAAAGACATATGTACACATAAATAGAGAAAGTAAATATAAATAATTAGAGGTATATAAAATAAAGAATAGATATGTGTTGTATAGCTGGGGGAAGTGTGCTGTGTAGTATTCATAATGCTGCAGCCCTATTAAAACAAACACTGAGAAATATTTGCGAATGTTGACCCTGCTGCGTTGTCTGATGTGGACAGAAGATCAAGGACAGAGTGCAGCAGGATTAGGTGGAGATGGCAGTCAAATCCTTTCAGCACCAAGACGGTATTACCAGGCAACAAAGAAATAGCAGAAGAGCAAAGAGGCATTTTCCATGCAATAATCTGAGTGTAAAATGCCCCATAAAATTGCAGGCCAGCCATCCAGACTGAGAACACCTGGAGGTGAAAATGGAAAAAGTTTCATTTGGTGCTTTGAGAATTGTTGTCTGAAAATTGTTGCGTTATTTAACACTTTTTACAGAAAGGAAACAAAACAATCTGCTTTAGTGTTTTCCATCTTTTGGTTATTTCAGACCAAGATTGAACCTCAGTGCTTTTGACGTTAAAAATGCCATTGTATTTTGATTTGAAAATAGATAAGACCAGACTGCCGCCACTCAGCCCTCAGATTTACCAATTACATCCATTCCACTCGCTGATTACACTGAGGAAGCTGGGAGAAGAAAAAAAAAGGAAGCTTTTTATTTTAGCATTGCAACCCCAGGCGCTTCCAACGTGTGATGCTTTCTTGCTGCCACTGGGTGACAAATCAGAGATAATAACTCTAACTATTAGGATACTGTGGCAGAGCTCTCGCTTTCATCCATCCAATTAAAGGGGCTCAGTCATTACAGGAATGAGATGTACTAGAGGTTACATGCATCTGCACAAAATCCAGCAAATCACATTTAATGTATTCACTGATTAGGTCTGCACCCTAAAGAGACGGGAACGGATGGGACAGGGCTTCATTTTTTTACAGGAGAAATATTCTAACAAGGCCCAACCCTATGATCTCCGTCTGAATGCCTGGGTCATGGTCGTGACATCATTGTCGCGGCTCTGACTCCATTTCAAGCCATCACAGAGGAAGTTCCAATCTTTCTGCTCCGGCAAATCTACTCCTTTCAACTACTGTTAGAGACTAATGCACCATGCCACACAGAGAATAGCCCCCCTCTTACGCAGCTCCCTATAAATAGCCTTCTGCTTAATCTATCCGAGATTTCATAGATTTTTTTCAGATAGAGCTTTTGACCAGCTGAATTACGGCAAAGGCTGTGAAAGGCAGCGCACGGATACACTTAAGTGACTGTATGCAATGTATGCCAGGGTCCTCTCACCAGTCATTCAACCTAAAGCTGCTTGAGGGTATATATGATTTCAGCAGGTAAAATCAATTCTACATTCTCTAAAGAAAGCTTATTTTTCCTTGGGTCTTATTTTCTTTGGCCATCATTTTGTTCTTTTATGAGGACATTTTACTCTCCAAAGCATTTGCTCACATCTGGTAAGATAATGGTATCAGTTTACTAAGGTACAAGAAAGCAAGACAAGCAAACAGTCAAATCATCTTTATGTATTTGTAGGTAAAACTGAAAGTGGGCACAGCCAAAATAATACAGGAAAACTGGGTGCAGACAAGTAAGGCCAGTCTGTAAACTGTGATGGACATTTAAAAGAAACTCTCAGGAAAAGCATTTTTGATTTCACAAAAGAAACACCTGTAAAATAATACACTTTTTTTCAGAGAGTGAAGGACTCTTGGTATTATCACAACTTGAGCTATTAGGTCCAAGAAAACATGAAAAAGCAGAGAACTGAAACAGCAAATTATTTGTGCCTGAACAGCTTTGTCAGTGCATTTTGGAGTCGATTTAACTTCATTGTCACTGCGAGTACAAATGCTGAGACAATGAAATGTAGTATGCATCTAACTAGAAAGTACAAAAAGCAGTAAAGTGCAGATTAATGTACATATGTATATAGAATAAACAGTAAGGGGGAGATATAAACACGCTAAGATACGTACAGTATGAACATGTGTATATGCCCTATGATTAGCTTTGTGCTATCTCGCAACATGGAATCCAGTTCTCTTTATACATCCATGTTGGATACTTTGGGTATTATTTTGTTTGCCTCGTTTTTTTCTTCCAAATAACCTTGGATTGTGATTAAAAACTGACTGACTGCTTATGTTTCTCGCTCTTCCAAGATCTCACTAATTAAGTTAACAACGTTATTACAGTATCACCAATAGGAGTGACAGCCAAAACTATTAAAATGAATAGTTGTAATAAACCAGAAGTGATCCTTAAAATGAGAGTTTTCATGATGAAGTCTAAACATAAATAACAGTGTATTTGAGGACTTGTGGGCAGGAAGTATATTGTCACATTTTTCACTTCATGTGATGCTGAAGCTTTAATATTCGTCTTGCTTCTGATTTTGTTTGCTGTGTCTTTTTTTTGCGACATCATTGCAGGACATTTTGAATGTACAACTTGGAGACTTATGAATGAAAACACTGAGCCAAGTGCTTCTGTAATAATGGTTTGCAGTTGTAGATTTCTGATTTCAGATCCCGACGTACTGTATCCCGTACCTGCCACGGGAAAGTAGGACATATTTTAGCTTTGTTGTACAGAAAATGGAACACAAAAAGATGAATGGCGGAGTGTATGGCATTTGGCAGTGGGTGACAAATACATTATTGCTTTGCGCACAGCAGCAAACAATCCAAGTGCTGCTTTGGAGAGTGAGCTGTCACAGTCCACGCACCCAGACAGCATCACACCATAAATATCAATAAAAGAGAGAAAGTGAGATGTCCTCAGGGAGACTGCAGGGAGGTACATGAATTAGAAATGTCACCAATAAGTTTGGGGAAAGGGGAGTAGGTCTACTGTGTGGTTCTCACTTCATTCCTGCACAAAACAAATTTTACCTTGAGGGAGATAACATCAGATGATGGCAGGCGGTGGCCTCCTGTCAGCTGTAATGTGAGCGGCTGGATAATCATCCATCAAGAGTCGATGTCAATTATCTATGTGTTTGTATGTATACAGATATTTAAAAAATGCACAGATAAAAATTAAAAAATGACTGATGTCACATTCTTATACTACACTTGTAGAGAGCTAGAAATGTATCCACTATCATTTAGGTCTGCAGCTAATGATTATTAATTGATTATTTTTTATAATAATCACTTAGTCTATGAGATGTCAGAAAATAGTGATAGAAGAATGGAACAGAAAAGCTACTACTTGATGTCCTCAGATTGGTTGTTTTGTCCCAACAACAGTCCCAAAAATATCCCATTTACAATCATATAAAGCAGAAAAATACAGCCAATCTTTACATTTGAGATCAATAACGTTTGGCATCAATGCTTGACAAATGACTTTAGGTATTAATCAATTATCAAAACAGTTGCCAGTTTTCAACATCACATCAACTTACTAATTAATCAACAATTTTATTAGCACCGCAATACAGTAAGTATATAATACTGAGGACTGCGTGATACAGTTTTAAAAAATTGCAAAAAATGAGTAAGTAGACTTTGAATGAGGATTGTTTTGTCCAATAACTATACATGTTCAAATATGAGAGGATTTGCAAAATGGAAGTAAGAGAAATTTCACAAGAGCATTTTTTTTTTACAGTTTTGATTAGATGAAATATGAATAGTGCTTAAACAATGTTAAGATGTTAAAATAAATGTATGAAGGAGTGATGGGTGACAGAGCACTGGTAAAATTCAATGTTATTATCATATTATCTAAAAGGTTCTGTAGCTCATAGCTCACAGTGAATATTCATACAGACATCAAATTCAGATATTGTTCAAAGTTAGAATAATCTGCTTGTGTGTGGAAGATTTTTAATGGAAATACAGCGTCTAACTCAGCCTGTGGTCGGACACTCGCAGTAATACATCATCCTTACGTTCACTGGCTCAGACTTTCATTAATTAGTGTAAACACAGTGTTTTCCCACATCTGAAATGGGTAAAAAACACATCTATACTTATAGATCAAAACCCATTCAGACGTGAGATGCTTTTCAGCCCCAAGACCTTATTAAGTAGATGTGTTATTCCCTCTGAGGCACGAGTGAAGAGACATTTTGAGCCACACCTGGAGAGACAGATGTGCTGAATGATGCGTTCTCTTCTTTGGCTTGTCCTGGCGTCACGATCCCTGTGCCATTGCTGTAGAGAATTGGTTATAAAAAAAAAACAACACTTGGTTTATTCTTGATGAATCTTTTTTGCATTTTGAATGATTCCTATATATTTTTATACTAACTGTGTTTCATTTTCCTGTTCTAGTGTTCAGCATCTGGTACACAAACTTTTAAGAAAATACAGAAATACAGCAGCAGTAATATTCTGTCCTCTGAGCTGTTTGTCCTTATTTTCTCAGTGGTTGCTTATTTATTGGCTTTCCACCAGAGAGTTAACCACAGACCTCCTGACCTTTGTACATCAGTGCGGTGAACTCGCAGGCTTTTTTCCCTCACTTTGTTCCTTTTCATAAAATTCCTCCTTTGGTTAACAAGTCATTTATTAAGCTGTGTATTGTCGCCCACTGGGAAAGCTCGCTACGCACCTCCTGACCTGCAACTCATTTTGGCTCAATGGGCTCGGCTCTCAAAAAGAGCCTGGGACGTATAGAGTCATAACAAAGATGGTCTGCATAGCCAGACGACCATTTATTACGCTCTATTATTTCCCACCTACGGAGACTCGGAGAAACACTCTCCTGACCTGCAGACTGATTTCGCTTTGCGGCGCCTATGCATAAACAGAGCCGCAGTTGTGGTGTAGCGCAGTGTTTTCCTCTAATAGAAATGTTTTTCATTTGAAGATCATTCCTGCAGTGCTGTAATGTTCTGTCTGACAGCTCAATCTTTTTTTTTTTTTTTTTTTTTTTTTTTTTTGCTTCAGCCTCAGGCAATGCATTGTAAATGTTTTCCCCCATGTTTCTATTGAAGGTGTTGTAGGTAGGTTTGCATATTGAGAACTAACATGAGAGAGGTTGTATGTTTGAAAAATGCATAATACTAGAATTGGTAGTTCTTTGACATTTGAATAGAATACTTAGAAACGCACTAATTTATTATTTATTATAATAAACCCAGTTATTTTTAGTCATGAATATTTGGTAATAGCAAACACACATAAAATATTTACTTGAAAACAATTCGCCAAGTGTTGCCAACCACATTCACTTAGATAACCTTTCTCATTTAGTTTTCCGCCGGTGTGAGGCAGTCACACTCACCCACTTCAACTGATGTGTAGCAGCCAGTTTCTGGCACCAAGGTGTGTAATTATCTATTTTAGCTGCCCCGGATAGACGAATCAAGACAGCCCCAGCACCAGCCATCTGGCTGTGTGAGAACTCAAGTCTCTGCTGGCAGAAACACAAATGTGTTTTCACCCTCCCCGTTCAGACACCCACCATAAAAAACCTCCGCTGTTCTTGTTTTACAGATTGCGTAATTGTCACGGTCACTTGGACGCCGTCTCAGTGTTTTTGTGTGCTCCTTTATTCCAGCTGCCAGTCAAATGGCCGGCCTGGCTTGTTTCACTCGTCCTGGCATGACAGGGATTTATAGAGCATCACTGTAATTTTCAGATAAAAGGCGACTTCTTTCAAATCTTTGTGACACTCAAAGTGGAGGGTCTTTGTTAAACATGAGGGACACAGAATTTATACAAGAACAATGTGGCACATTGTGTAAAAGTCCTCTGTCTGGAATTATACAGCCGTCTAAGCATATGATTAGATTACTCTGTGTCTCTTTATCAGGTCTTCGATAAGGAGCATGTGGAATTTAGGATTTCCACATTCCAACAAAAAATAAACACACTCACAGATTCATTCTTGAAATTGATTTAATGTATGTTGCTGCATTCCTTTGAGCACAACTATGGGAGGCAAACCAATTACCATAAGAGCCACACTGACCTAAATCAACCTTGTAACAAAGCACATTTGCACATGTAATCAATACAGGAGCAAATAAAGCAATTTTATTGTGTGTGTGACGGCAACAAAGACTTGATCTTAGGGACATACGCATAGGTCATGGCTATCTTTAGTTGAGACTGAAGGCTTATTGCAGTTGTTATCTGTGTGAAACAGGGCCAGATGGGGCCTAACCTTGGCTCATTCCCCACTGGGCATTCATCTTAGCTCTAATTAGCTGCTTTTAGAAGCTTGCTAGGCTGGTTATATCACTCTGGACACAGACACCTCTGCCTCTCACACCTTGGCTCGCAGTGGAGCCCAGGTGGCGCTCGGAATAAGAAATCTCAACCGTTTTGGAGCTGATGACATTCACTGATCAAACAGAATGTTAATGGATGTGATTGGCATTCATTACACTGTTTAAATTGAATGTAAATGCATGATTTATTATTTAAGCCATTGAAGCCCAAGAGTCTGTTTCGTACTGTACAGCGGTCTGACGGGTTGTTGTTTTTTTTTTCAAGTTGAACAAAAGCACTGAGTTTAGTGGTTGTTTACAATATACAACCTGATTGATAGACACAAGCATCGACTTTACATTCAATGACGTACAATTCTCACATTCTACAATATTTGCACACGGCAGCTCATGCAAGATGGGGAAAATATAAATCATGGTTAAGGTCAGGGAAAGATCGTGGATATGATTTATGAAAAAAGCAGTAATTTCAGGTCTTTGACGGGACATGACTGCACACCCCTGCTCTATAGGGGACACACCACTTCCTCCATTACTCTTGGCACTGGACATAAATCATGAGGTGTGGAATTGTCCAGTATTAGCATAATTCCTCGGGACACTGGGCGGCAATGCAACAGCCCTGCAATGACTCCTATAAAGCTTATATTGTTCAGTTTTTGCTGACATCGTGTCAGTTCAACTTTCTTATTCCTGTAACTTTGTCAGCGGACAGAGGTCTGTCGGGACCAATGTCCTGATTCAATAACGTCTTGAATGCAAGAGAATCTATTGACTGACTCAAGTTTTACTTTACCTCAAGAAAAGACACCTTTCATCATAATGCAGAGCAATATAACGCCATCACTATGTACAGCCTCAGAAGCTGCTGCAGAGTTGACCTCTGACACAGTGACAACAAAACTGAACATCAGAAATGATTTACTGGAGACAAGCTGTATTGGAAGCTGTTGTCGATTGGTTGTTGTTTTTGGAGGTTTAGTTTGGTCAGATAATAAAGTAACTTTGAGTTACCTGAAATAACATTCGGAGACTACAGAGGGCTCTACAATTGCTTCATTAATGATATTGGCATTCTGACACATACAGTTCTGAAGAAGGTATGAAAGGAACTGATGCAGACATTTTTTTAAAAAAAGAGGAAAATCTTACTTTGATCTCACTTGATATGAAAATATTCACAGGAGCTCTGTTCTGCTTTATTTACAGCAAAGGATCACTGAGTTGATTCGGTGACTCATTCCACAATATTGAACACTGGAAAAGCAGCTTTGCATTTTCATGTCATCTAGGTGAAAGCATTTGTTGGTGCAAATATACGACCACGTGGCACAGACAGAGACTCACTCACATTTTTTTAGCATCATTTCTCAGACTCGGTGTGGTCTTTTCAGTCACCCAGAGTCACTTGATTTACCCCACAAACGCACAAAGTGTTTTAATTAGGCCACCGCCACCAGCTGTGGCAGTATTGATCGCCATTTCTGCAGCTGATGATGGATTATAGATCTGATAGATTTTAGCCCTCAGACAGGCAAGACATGACAAGGTATTCTGTTAACACGGAGAAATCCATACTAACATTCAGTCAGACACCTCCCTCCCTCTATCTCACCCCTTCCATCCATCATCCCTCCTCTGTTTCTGTCGCTTGTTCTCCGTCTCCATCCCTCCATGTTACCCCACCCCTCCGTTTCCTTCTGTTTTTCTTGTTCCCACCATCTGTCTCTTCCCTCTTCTCTCCGTACTCTTTCCTCTAATATCTCTTCATGTCCTTCTCTGCCTTCCTCCATCGCATCGTTCTCTCATCTTCCTCTGTCCCACCGCTTTTGCCTTCGTTTCAAGATCTTTTATTTTCCATTTTGCATGAAAGCACCTCAAAAATTTGAAATCTGGTTTGAAATGAATGGCCTTGATGTCTGATCTAATGTCTTGTGACATTTACAGTGCTGATCTTGAAATAATGAAAACCCATTGTGAGATTTCTCTGTGTGATGGTGGCTTAATAGGAGGAAGGAAAATGTTTATGTGCATGCATTGTCTCAGATATAAACAATATGTGCATAGCCTTGGTATGGCGAAGGACAACAGAAAATGTCCTGGAGATACAAGTATGCAGAACAATGTGAGCAGCAAGGGGAAAAAAAAGAGACCAGTTGTCATTTCATTTCTCCAGGATTCAGATGAGAACAACACATTGGCCGGCTCATAGCTGAGCTGAAAGGAGGACAAACCAGTAATTTTCTGTCATTTTGAACACGGGCGGATTCGTCATTGATCCATAACCTATAATAAAGGCTAAAATGCATCACTAAGATTACCTCTGGGTCAATGCTACAGTGCTGTGCGTTTGTGACTGCTGTACAAATAGAGAATGTGAATGTGTGTGTGTGTGTAGTGGACAAAGGCTTTTACTTCAGATTTAGATTTAAAAAAGTCTCATGTGGACGTCATTATGACTGAAAGTGGGGCAAGATCTCAATTATTACTGATACTATGAGTCAAAATTACTTTTTATTTTTTTTACATTTCTTTATACCTTTATGCTTTTTGTACATTCAGATATACATTTTAGGACATTTTTTGGTGAAACCTTTTCTTTGTGAAATGTAGAGTATGATATTGCACTGTATACAACAAGCTATCTATTGTACAATCCGATATGTGTTATTACATGCTGAGTAAAATTACTCCAACAGTTGTACTGTAACAATGTCACTTAGACAAATGTTCCCTTATTTCATACTTCAACCTAATCTACTATGATCACTAATGGGAACTACAACAATGGAATCTAATTACTTTAAATACACATAAATACTTGTCGAAGCACATTATCTCCTGACTGATGAACTGAGATGTAAAACAAATTTCTTCCAACATAATTTATGTTAAATATAGATCCCACACCTTCTATGACATTTAGACTTTGCTTCAGGGAACCTTTCCGCGTTATTACAGGTTGGTTCAAAGGTGAGCAAATCAAAACTGCTGTGATGTTTGTATTCTCCTCTTTAATGAGGTTGCCTCAAACCAGAGCTGCTGTTCTTAAATCCATTATTTTTTCTCACAGGTCAGTGAGATGACCCACTGATGCTGGTCCAGAGCGAGTTTTGTGATTCCTTTATTATAAAAACCGAGGTAAGAGTGATGGGATTTTGAGGATGTCTTCACAGGAATCTTATCTTCATTATCTTCACTTCCTTTTGATGGTGTGGGATGATGGAGACTCCTGTAAAGACAGATAGAGAGACAGAGAGAAAGTCCAAATGTCAGTTAGCTGAAGCAACAAGCCTAGTTTCAGACCTGGGAAACAGATGGAGGGAGTCCAATTGGCTTTACACACTTTCACAGCCTTTTACTGTAAACATTGCAACAGAACCCTTCATGCAATTTTACACGTTTCTGCCTGAAGGTGAAAGAAGAGCAGCCATGCAAGAAAGCTACATGTAATGAGGTCTCATACATTCTTATATTCTCACATACTTCTTATTGTCTTAATGAGACATTCAGGAAGGTGGGAAGTTTCTGTGAGCGCTTTCTCCTCCGTGCAGTTTCCATCGAGTACAATATCGGGATGTAATCAAAAACGAAAACATTATTAATGGATATGAACAGATGATATGAACAGGTGAACTATTATTAGCCAAAGTAAATAACAGTCTGCAAACAAACAGGTTATAGGCTAAAAAAAAAACTTGTTGTGAAGTCGAGATAAAGCTTGACTGGTGTTCCACAGGTGTTATTTTCACCTCATGATCCTCGAGAGTAGACAGGAAAATGACTGGCTTTAGCGAGCCCCATAAAGGTATATGCGAAATGCCAAAGAGTGCTTTTCAGATTTTTTACAATAGCTGTCTAATTTTTTTTTGTCATAGGTGCTTCAAACCAACTTTATTTTCATCCGGACCTCCTCCTGTTACGCACAACCTCCAGTTTTTAATGAAAAATCAGGCAGTACAACCCACATTTTTTCCACCTCTCTTCTATTTCTACTCCTCATTCCTATTCAGAGCATTAACAGCTACACAGCTTTTATTTAAACGTATAAAAGTATAAATGGCAGTTTAAATCATTTCCAACAACTTTCAGAGTCAATTCCACCTACTTCATATATATATATTTATGTCCCCCAGTCCCCCTCAGTTGCAGAAAAAGCAGTTGTTACTCCAGGTTTGCTGCTAACCTGTGCACAATTGTTCCACCTCTGAGGTAAGTTTCTTGGAAAAAAATTTTTTTTTCTCTTTTCAGCTAGAAGAATTCGACTTGACTTTTTCACCCTGAACTTCTCAGGAGTGACCAAAAATGTCCTTGAACATCCTGATGCAGAAACACCAACCTCCTCACTTGTAAGAGCGAAAAGTTTGTTGTATGAAAGGTGAAAAAAGTAGGTGTCACACTCTGTAACAAACGATTTTCTTTATTGGTCTGACAAACATTTTTTGTTGCACAGATCTTGGCGCCACTCGCTTAGAGGAGCATAAAGAAATGTATGATTTTTATATTAAGTCCCACACACATGCTGACATGCATACTCAAAAAGTTGACATTGACAATACCTTGAACTGCAGCAGTCAGCTACCCACGATCCCTCTCTCCAACCTCCTGACCGGCTTGAACTCCCGATCCACAAAACCACGGTGATTTACATAATTACAGGAACTCATCTGACCTGCTGAAAATGGTGTGTCATCAGACTGTCAGGAAACGATTTCCATCTGAAAGACCAATAACAGGGGAAGGCAAGAGGAATAATAGCAAATTATACAAACCCCTTGTAACTAATTGGATAGAAGTCACGCTAAAACAACCGTCTGGACTGATTTATTCTGGATGGGAAAAAAAAAAAGTTCTGGGAAATGAAGGGTAGGAACACCACCATAATAAAGGATGTCAGATTTTTAGTTAAATGTGTAATTAACAGAAAAATCGAATGCGTAAAATAACCTATACTTTTCCTCACAAGTGACCTCTTGCAGTTGAGTCAACAATAACTTGGATTGGATGTGGTTCTTCAATGCCCCTAACCTCATACATTAGTTCCCGAAACTTAAAGAAAAGTCTAATTTTTAGAAAGGTCACATAGGTCTTTTGGGAGACACTGATGAACAATAATGACAAATCTTGCCATTATAAAAACGTAATGAGTTATATTGAAGTGAAGCCCTCTAGTGGCTGTAGGAGTAATGGCGGTTCGACTCCCAGTCAGGGGACCTTTGTTGCATGTCATATATCTCTTTCCCCATGCTTTCTGTCTCTCTCCAGACTGTCAAATAAAGGCAAAAATATCTTAAAGAATGAGCCACAAAGTCAGCAGAGATGGTTTCTTTAAGGCAAGTCTTTCCCCAACCTTAACCAACCAACCAATTTCCTGCTGATGTTGTTGTAGGTTGTTCGCTCTATTTTCTCTCTTCACCTTATAGAAAGGCCACAATCCTTAAAGCAGCTATGCATAATACAGTGGTGCAATGGTACAAATAATAGAGTAGATGGGATATAATTTAATAATTTAAAACCAGGTGAACAAGAGGAAGAGCAAAGAGCTTGAATGTGGGAGACGACACACAGTAAATCCTTTTGTAGCCTCACATTCTTGTACAAGTGTGAAACTGATGTGGTGGATAAGATTTGAGAATTAGATTTTTTTTTTTCCTTTTTTAAGGATCTAGCTTAAAAGAAGCCGTGGTAGATCCAGATGGGAGATGAGTGAGATTGGGAAAAACAAACTTAGGTGTGGAAGATAAACGAGCAAATCTGCATGACAGCAGGCCGGTTTAGCTCTGCTGGTTTTTGACGACTGTAATGGGCCTGTCTACAAAAAGCTCCCCCACAGCTCATTCATAATGACGCTGCTTGAAATCCAGCTACGACTGAGAAAGTAGATGACTTTGTGAAGTGTTTTCTCAGATTTCAAGTTTGTCACAGGATTGTTTTAAAAATACCACATACCCTAATTTTTATGACCAAAATATCTATTAGACAAACCATCTTTTCTTTATCATTCTTTTATTCTGCATCTTTATTCCTTTCACATTATCACCCACAATGTTAATGTCTTATGTGAGGCACCTTGAATTACCTGTGTGTGAAATATGCCCTCTTTTGATTCCCATGCTCCTGGCAGCCTGTCGGTGTTACCTCAGTGTAATCAGTGTCGATGGAGGAGGAGAAGTCAGCGAAAAAGCATCTCAGTCTCGCCGAATATGAAGGAGAGATCATTGCCAGACATCCAGCTGGAGACATCCTTGAGCCACACTGAGGCCGTGCACCAAAACTCGAGTGCAAAACTTCACACAACTGCCAAACTTGTGTGCATTCTGGTTGAATCTAGCTGTTATCCTTGTGATTAGGCAGGGCGCTGTTTGCAATGGCACTGAATCCCCGAGGTTGCTGCTGCTAATGACTCTGGTTCAAAAGGAGCAACACTTTCATGTCTCTTTTGATTAGGCAGGTTAGCTGTGACTCAGAGCTAGAAAACACTTTGGAAACAGAGTGAAAGTGTACTGACTGGAGTTTTGACCTGGATTGTAATGTCCTCTCTTTGGCCTAAAAAAAAAAAAAAAAAACTGTCTGCAAAGATTCTTCAAAGTCACACCGGATTGCTGAAGAGATATGTGGCCTTCCCAGAATGAATAAGCATTTTGGGTCTTGTGTAGATACTGATCACATCTATTTTCTCTTCCTTTCTTCCTGCCTTATTTTTGAAACTTCAAACCCTAAGGATCACAATTTGATCAGTCTGAATCTTAATAAGCTTCCAACATGAATTATTAGATAATTTTATTTTTTGAGCCAGTCTCGCTCAACCTCTTTCTCTCTCTCTCTCTCTCTCATCTTCCCTCTCTGCGCTCGCTCTCTCTAACACCTTCCAGTACTCTGCAATATCAATTACAATATCACACTCTGCTGAGGACAAAAAAAAAGAGAAGAAGTTCGTATTCACTGTTTATTTGTATCTCTTCAAATAAATCCATAATTTCTCTTCCAGAGAAAGTGATCTGCCAAAGTCAATGCTCACACCCTTGGGAAAGAGGCGCAGATAAACAGAATACTAAAAATGTCCAGGTTTGTTTCTCCTTGTGTTGAACAAAGCCAGCTCTCACAGCGCCATCACTGCGCACAGTAGGTGTCGTTTCAGAGTTAGTTGTAGTTTTGCAGTTTAGTTGGATGCAATTGTGTTTTAAAAAAGTTGGAAAGAAGAGAGATCAGACTGGAAAAGTGAGACAACATGAGGTGCCACCACAGACAACTTTTGGATGGGCACTAAAAACCTTACTGATATCCCTCATTAGTGCCCTGCTCAAGGGTGTCGTGACTGAAGTACTTGAGGGAGAAAGAGCATCATCCATTCTGTTTATGAGTCAGACCTCCACCGCCGCAGATAGAGGCCTCTGTCGGCCTGTTGGCCCGACTGTATTCCCATCAGGGTCAAAGGTCTCTGCTCAAAATGCAGCGCGTCGGCCTCGTGCTCGATGTGAGCTACATTCTGTTGTGGCCTGCACTGTAAAGCAGTTTACATCAGTCAGGAGGCACCGTTAGCACATTGCTGCACAGTCGTCAGTGAAGGAAAAGACAAATTTTTTTTCAGCATCAGCAAACACAGAGAAAGTAGACAAGAAAAACGTGACATGAAAACTTGCATCACTTTGAAAACAAGATTAAGAGTCTCCAGTCATGCCTGTGAGGCTGTACTCGACTGTACAGTGGTGCTTTGAATATGTTATACTCACAATGACGCAGTGATATGCTGATGTATTCACCACCTTAGTGTAATGGACTGTATTAGTACTATTGAACAAATTCAAATAATAGGTGAAAAGTCAGAGGGTCGCCAAAGTATTTTTATGACAATCCAACCAATAGTTTGACTCAAAACTAGATGTCAACCTCATGGTGGCGCTAGAGTGTGTAAATGTCTGGGATGACAAAAGTCAGTAGGATTCATCATCTGGGAACCATGAATGTCAGCACAAAATATTGTGCAAATCCAAAAGATGCTAAGCTATTTCACAAGATACATGAAAACCGTAAGGTGCTGGTTGTGACGATTTCAGTAAGTTCTTAATTGGACCCAGGAGCGAGACACAGACGAGGGTGAATGGGTAAAAAGGATTTATTCAACAAAAGAAACTCCAGGACCAAAAACAGGAAGTCCAGGTGGTGCGGAGTTGCTTCAGTGGATGGAGGCTGGTAGGTGGGTGCTGAGGCTGGACGGCAGGAGACATGCCAGTGGACACAGGAAACGCTGGAAAAAGGCAAACACTGGAAACACTAGAAACACTGGAGAAACAGAGGCAAAGACAGGGAGCATGGAAAGGGGATGTATAAAGGGACGATCTGGCAGCTTGCAGGTGGAATCAGAAGTCTTTTAAAGCCGCCAGTTGTTAGGTGAAATTGGGGACAGCTGAGAGAATAGAGAGTCCCAGCACCTGAAGCAAAGCCTGAACAAAAGACTAAACACTAAACCAAAAACACTGGAGTATAAGACTCAAAATACACTGAAAATAAACTAGTAAAACCCAAAACCACGACACTGGTGATGCTAAAGATAAAGTCACCAAAGTCAGCATGATCCATCCTCTGGGAACCATGAATGTCTGTGGGCCAACTAGACTGACTAAGCTGCAAGTACGGCTAAGAATTGAGTTGTATACTCATTTGTGGCAGCTGAGAAAACAATAAAATAATAAAGCCAAAGCATGAAATAAACTTGAAGACAGGTTCAATGGGTAGAACAATTAGAATTAATTCGGAGCTGTACTTCATTTGTATGGTGAACATGGATACACACGTGGTAAGAGATTTGGATAATAGCTCCAAACATGTTCATAATTATGTGATGCTATATGAATATAAAAAATGCATCATGTATAAATAATAGCAGCCACCTCACTAACTTATTATATAACATTTGTGTGTTGCTTTTCACAGACACACAATCAGTTCACAATTTATAATGTTATCACTGTCAGGCAGAAGCTAAATTAAATGATTTCCTGAAAAGCGACGACTAAACGACAGCATCAGGATAAACTGACTGTTGAACTGCAGCTGTTTTCTGCCCATATGCAGACATAATTGTTCATTTGGCATCTAAGTCATCTTAAGACTGCGAAGTTCACGTATTATTTTCACACGAGATTATTCCCTTTTAGAATTAGAGCCACCTTGGTAAGGACACAGCAGGCGCTATAATAACTCAAGGCCTTACATAGTCTTTAATTTTCCTGTGTGGACATGACAGCGTGTTCATTCATTACTAGTGGAGAATGGAGTTTCACGGACAGAATAAATGGAGATTGAATTATTCGTTATTACATTTTATCCTGAGATTACATGAACCGGCAGAACAAATACAATATTTAATAGTGTCCGATTCATTCTCCTCTGGGCGCTGACATCGCACTGATATTGGAGACTACATAATGTGATAGATTCAGGCCTCGGCACCGTAATTGGTTCCTCCTGCAATGAAAACGCCAAAGGAAGAAAAAGGCAACATCTGAAAGAAAGTGGGAAGAGTTTACTTTTAGTATTAATGTATTTAAGCCCTTGTTGTTGTGGGTGGTCAGATTTCTCCTGCTCTAAGTCCTAATTGCAATTTGGAGATGTACGACGCCCAAATGCTGTTTATGTGACCTCTTGGCTGAAGGTGCGTTTGTCTTGCAGCTCTTGTTGGTCATTAACTTGACCACTGGAGTGCAGGTCACGACCTTCTCCCTTTGTTTTATATCTCCTGTGTTGATCCCTTTCCTCTGCCAGATTTTTCTCTGCTTTGTTTTCTGTCTCCTTTCTGTGTAGATTGTCATTGCGTGCCCTCTTTAAAGATTCAAAGTCCAAATGCTACAGTCAATCACACAGATGACCATCTTGTTTTATTCTCTCTCTGTCTCATTTCCTCTTATCTTTTGTAAGTATGACACCACGTACAGTAGTTGAGAATGGATTCTATACACCTGAGTGTTGACTTAACATCAGGATGAGATAACACACACTCACACACTCAATTCCCTCTCCAGAAGATGGCAAATATTCCAAGTGTATACGGTAATAGGGAATACGGAAATCTCTCATATTTAAATGTCGGCTGCCCAAGAATGTGTTCTAGATGCATCAATAATTCATTTCCATCAAAAACTGAGGGGCAAAAACCTGGTTTGGGTGTTTGAAGATAATCAGCGATGTTGTCAAAAAGCATCTGTTCCATCCAAAAAAAACCCAGATCAGCTCACAGACAGTCACACAGACGCAGGCAGATGGTCCCTTTCTTCTTTCCTGTCAATTGCGTCTTGTCATTGATCACAAAAAAGTTTCTTTTATTTTGGCTGGTCATGGGCTGCATCCCATAATCCAGCCAACATTTCCAGCATGGTAAGTGATGAAATATGCTGCTTATGCTGTAGGATTATTTGTGGCAGATTTTGTCAGAGGATATAATAACTTCTGGATTTTTTTCTCTTGCCATATTATAGGAAAATGAAAAGTAATTTTGCTGTGTATAATCTTTATCATGGTGCAATAAAGGAACAGAGGTAGGACCAAGTCCACTGTTAATGACACAGATGTTAACAAATTTAAAAGGAAACAATTTCTCACTGGTCATCTTTCCCTATTGAACTTCCACCACAACCTTTCCACACCTTCTTAAGGCTGATTTATACTTGACGGAGGGGCTGAACAGGAGTCCTGCCATAGAGACCTACAGTGTCGGTTTTAATTTATAATTCAGCCTTGATCACCAACCCAACACTAAACGGATGTCATCAGGCTGTATCGTGCTTTAGTAATATGTTTACAGACTTTCATTCAATTTGTAATGCCAGCGATGGTGGGAAGGTCTGTCTCATTTCATTACTGACAGTGAGACTGTTGCACATGGTCACCGTAAAAAGACACGATGGAGATCAGACGGCTCAGTTTTCACAGGCTGTTAATTGCTATGTTGCCTATAGAGAGCTAGAGATTATATTTATAGATTTTTTCAAAACTGTGGTACAAAACCTAGGAGGTGGCCAGCAGCTTTTACTGTCAACTCAGATGCTGATACTATTGTCTCCTCAGAGCAGAAACAGGCCGTTCTTTAGAGGAAGTTACAGGGAAAGAGATTTCAAATTGTGTTAAATGATGTTGTATTGTAGAGGCCACAATAGCCGACAAACTAATGTGTTTGTAAGGGTTTAAACACTGACAGTGTGAACTAAATTTGAAAGTCTAATAACTGCAAAAAAAAAATTGAAGCACGTTAAACCTCAAATCTGCAAAAGATATAAGATAATAATAATAATAATAATAATAATAATAATGGTGGCTGAATCCCATTTTGCTTCCAATTTCTGCACTTGAGTAGAACAAAGTCATTGTTAATGTTATTAGTAACCCCTGCACTTTTCCTACTAAGTCAAATGCATATTATGAATCAAGTTTTCCTTAGAATACCTTCCAGTTTTTGCATGTTCAATTTTGTTCAATTTTGCAAAGTCAGTTTCTAAATATGACACATACATAGACAACCCAGTCTCATTCCAAATAGTGCAATACCTACGTTTGTCCACAGCACAAAAACGTAGCCATCGCACACAAATTGCTCTGAAAATTGTTGCATGGGTACGTTTCATCTACCCAGTCTTTTCTGTGGGCATACTTTGGGTCACGTGACCTCCGAGTTTCTCCCCGGCGTGAACAAAAAACATGGCGGACATCCCTTCTATTTTCGGTGGAAATTGCTATATTTTAAGATAGCCTGTGGCTTTAGCTTCGTTTTGATAACTTTTCTAGCGACAAATGTACACTTTATATTCATAGTATCCATTCGGTTTATGTATACGATCCGTAGTTTTTTCGTTTCGACGTACATTCTTTCAGATTTCTCAACGAAATTGTAGGAACACTACGTTTTTTGTTGTTGCTACGGTGGTAGCTGCGGACGCTATTAACAACGAACCGGAAGGAAGTTGATGTCGCGTCATTGACCGAGTTGCTCTTAAAACTGCTTACAATTGACCACAAATACGCTTCTATGCGTATGAAGCATTACATGAAATTTACAGTATTGTTCAGTAGTTTTTTTTTTTTTTTTTTTTTTTTTTTTTGACACTTTTTCAAACCTTCAGCTTTAGTTTGTTTGGTGTTATTTTGTAAGTTGCATTATTGCTGTGCGCAGTAATGTAAAGTATGCATGACTTGCAGTAAACGGATTAAAACATGGAAAAATACTAGTTTGGTCTTTTAACACTTTCTATTGTGGGTGGAGTGATAACCATGGAAGACCATCTTTTCTCACTTTCTTTTTGTTTTTATCTTAGATCTGAGAACCCCTGGGGATCCGTGGTCTTTGCAAACGATTAATTATGCAAGTCTGGTATATTTAAAGTTGCTGATTGGATTTTTTTCCCCTCATCTATAACTTTGTTTTTTGTTCATTTGCACACAGGGTGCAGTATGGTTAGTGAACGGTTGCAGCAGTTGTGCCCCCTGGTCACAACATGGTATATATGATCAAAGTGTGTTTTCTCAGTGTCACGGAGCTGAGTTTGAAAAGAAGGTTCTGCAGCGAGATAAAAGAGTCTGTGTTGTTGTGTGTGTGTGCAACAAGAAAGTCCAACCAAGTGCATGTGCTATAATATTTCAGATACAGCCTTTAATTGGTAGGAAAACAGCTGGGTAGAATCTAAAGAGAATCCAGACAAAATATACACTGTGATGCTTGATTCCTCTAAAGACTCTGGACTCTGGAAACTCACCTTTTCTTTCTCCCTTCTTCCTATCCCCCTTAAATCTCCCTCTCTCTTCACTCCTCTCACCCTTCTCCTCCCTTTATTTTTACTAAACCCCATCAAACCCTTCATAAGCTTTGATCAAAGCCTTCAGCCAATGTATTTGACAGCTTGCATACATAGTGAATTACCATCAGCTGGCAAAGGCGGCCATTTCCCTAAATTATTACTCAGCTATACTCCCCAGGAGGCAATTGAATGGAGATTGATGTCTTAGTAATGGTCATTCAGGTATCAGTCTGCATTAAAGGCTGCTAAGGGGGAGATATCCACTCTGCAGACCCAATCTGAACAGGGTCACACCGGTGGAGGGCTTAAATTGATCCTGTTGGAGAGGAACACCTGCTGGCTCGACGACGGAGTCAGATGGCTGATTATGTTCTGCTTATTTTAGAGTATAGCCTCCTAATTTTCACATCCAGCAACTTTGATCTGCTTCCGCCGTCACTTCAGTTTTGTTTGATGAGAGAATATCTCAGGCTGTAAATCCAGTGGAATAAAAAAAAAGACTGCAGTCTACAAACTCGTTGTCAAGATGTTGTGGAAAAAGGGTGCCAAGAAATTGTATAGATCGTTTTTTTATTCACGACAGGAGCCCATGGAGGAACCTGCATAGAAAGCCATCAAGTCTTGCTGTTCAAAAGTCGGGATTAAAAAACTCCTAACTTAAAAATAGCCACAGATTTACTGACATGATGTATCTATACTCAAATCTATTCTCTGCAAACATGCTCATCTGCCACATCACAGCTCTCCTGTTCCCACCTGCCATGTCTTCGTCGTCCTGCTCAGATTCACCGTGTCTGTCTGAAAACCTCGCAGTGACCCAAAGCTCCTGGTGCAGAGTTAGTCAACTGTTAGGGGTTTATGACTGTCTGAATGGACTTCCTGTCAGTGTCCTAGTTTTCTCCACTTGGCATCTCAGCCTGTAAAATATTAGTGCGCTAATCTACGTATGAGCAAACCACAGCCGATCACATGCACGCTTCTCGACACTTCGGCACATCACTCCTCGAGAGCGATTTAAAAGAGATTAATTTGGCGACGTCAGCTGGCTCTAAAGCAAGCAAGGCTGGTTCATCAGCAAGTGAAAGAGGCACAGCGGTTCAGTCATTGCTGTGGTCACAAAACACTTTTGGTTATTGGAGAGAGCTTAAAGCTGAAAAGACCGATTATCTGCAAGAGAACACTCGACTGCCTCTGCCGAGTTATTCTCACGGGCGAAAAAAGTATGAACCGTGCCAAGATTTGCACAAAAGCTGTTCTCCATTCGAAGACGCCACATGGCTTATCTCAAATTATCCTCAAATTTAATACGTCCTTTTTTGAATTGACCTTAACAATTACTACAACTAAGAGAATATCAAGAATAGTTTAGAGGTAGGAACGTTGATTGCAAAAAAAAAAAAATTATGAAGATGTTCAATTGAAAATATCATAAATCTGTTTGTGACATATTTAACAAATTAATTAAATATAAAAATTGCTATGGCAACAGGACTACAAATATTCTCGTGAAAGGGCTGAATACACACATTCACGAAGACAAACTGGCACATACTGTACACACCAGTGCGTAGGATGGAGTGTGAGGTGGGGGGGCGGTAAACAAGGAGTGAGTTGGGGGTGGTGGGGGCTTTGATGATGGGTAGCTTATAGAGAAAGAGGACGACACAATGACATAAGAGAATGAGAAGCAGAGATGAAGGAGAGCAAAGGCCACTTAAATATTCTCGCTGTCTGTCTTTCATTTAGTCCAGGAACTACTTGAATGTGATTTTTTTTAAGGGACAAATGTTGGCGAATGGAGACAGCAGGTGAAGTCCAGCCAGTCAGCCAGGTGCACCCACACCTATTAACCTCTGCCTCTGAGTGTGATTCGAGAGCTGCTGTGGGAGGAACCTCGTCGATCTTTGTGCCAGAAAAAGTGGGATGTTTGTCAGTGGAGAAAGGCTGTCTCTCTGCAAACTGTTGCATATGTGTTTGTCGGAGGAAACTATTGATTCCTGATGGATGCACTGTATTCCCAAAAGGGGAGCCACAAGAGCAGAATGCTTTATTTGTATTGCATGCATGACAATAAACAGATTGATCCTTCTGTTTCTTGTTAGAGGATGAATGTTGTTACAAAGTCTCAAGGGTCTGAAGGGGTATTAATGTTGGATTGGGTATTTTTTTATATAAATATAAAGCACAAATTTGACAGTTTACATCCAAATGAGAATTCAGAGGATGATTTTTTTCTTCTAAAGTGCTGATGTATCCAACTTTGCAGTAAATAATAAATAAGTGTCTGAACAGAATACAAATGTGGTTGCTTCATATTTAAGTAACTTTTAAATCCTAAATTTTACATCAAATAGAGAAGATATGAACAGTATTGGTATGCAGGCTATACTGGAGCTTTTCAGGGCAGCCGCCAGTCTATTAAAGTAAACCATTATTTAATTCTGATTTAATTCTGCACATTTTTGCAGTCTCTCACACAACTGTTAGATAACTACTGCAAAAAGATTGCAAGTTAGTTATAAGTTCGAGGATCTTTCTCATTACCTTCAAGCCAAAATAACAAGAGTTTACAATTGTATTACTCAGTAAGCATTAGTGTCCATTCTTGTGTCCTTCGTCACATTTTTAGGAAAAGTTTCACTAACAAAATATGATTTCAAAACAACAACTATCCAACATGGAGCACAATTAGATGATGATATGTCTAATAGGATCAGATAGACAGTCGGCTGATGAAAAGGATGGAAAGCCTCAGGAGTTATTAGTGAAAAGGGCAACATGACCTAAGAAAGCCGGAGTACATTAGCCCCGAAAAGCAGGTGGAAGAAACACCTGTGTGGCTTAATTAATGGCACGATCTCGAGCACATAGCTCATCTCAAACTGCGATGCTGCTTTGTCATGCTTCTATTCCCCTTCCCCCAAGATGAGGAGGAAGGCTCTCTCCCTCTCTGTTGACTTGGCTCTCTCAGACTCCATAATTACCTCAGGTTAAATTCCAACCAAATGTTAGCTGATTTCACTAATTGCCTTCCTTTGGTGAATGTTTTGTGAATGCTTACATGGTTTTGGACACCGAAGATCAGGGTTCACTGTAAATTTAAGATGCAAACAATGTGAGGGAACTGTCTGACACGCTCCGAAGCCTCTCAGATGGTTGTTAATGTTTGAAATAGTGGACTCGAGTTCCAGTGACGTAGGATGTCAACAGGGCTCGCTGGTGCTGCACCTGTGTTAAAGACTGTCTGAGTTTATTTTTATTGATGGCCAGATTGAAGACTCAGTAGTTCCCACAGAGAAGCTCCCAATGCAAAGGGGACGTGATAGTTGGGGCATTTGCTGTTCAAGACCCATAATTGTCATCAGTGATATTTTGTTCATGTCAGTCTTTGTCCTCTGCCACTCAAAAAGGTCTATGCTAATTTAAAGCACACACTGCCTATAAACTACAGCTCCCACAATGTCGACCCACGAAGTGACATCCCGCCGCTAGAATGTAGCGTTTCACAGCCGGTTTTCCAACGAGCGGAGATTAGAAATATCGACAATCAATCCCAAAATGTCCAAGAAGAGAAAAGTTGACACTGAAGGAAGACAATTTAATGAAAGATGGGAAAGCAAATATATGTTCGTGCTTCGAGGAGACAAACCGGTGTGTATTTTGTGTTATGAAGCAGCATCGGTGGTGAACAATATACGTCAGCACTTCCACACCAAACATGGAGACTTTTCAATAAATGTTATATCTTATTGAACAATTCAACCCACAATTTAGACTGTGTTTTAGATTTTGGCTCCTTGTATGATTGAGTTTGACACCGCTGTCCTAGAGAGACAGAAGCAGAGATCACAGGACATGGGGACAGTTCAGGTGATTCCTCACTCATTCCTTAGTAACTACTCACATTTTTTGTGCCATATTGTAAAGTTGCACATACATTATTGATATTTACTTTAGTTTTGTAGGTCTATTTAGTCTTTAATTTTGGTCCAATCAACTGGTTCCCAACTAAGACATCAGTGGTTCATGCCCCGCTCGAGCCAACGTGCATGCTGGTTGACACAGACACAACATAACAAAACCTTTTAACTAATCCTAAGAATTTGCTATTATGCTGGAATAAGCTTGTTTAATGCTAAATTGAAAGCTATCCTGTAACTACAGTATGTTTATTAAACACAGTAAATTACCTTTACTGGATGTGAAAATGCCCTCTGCAAGTAACTGAAGTGTGAGAATCCCCTTTGCTTTTCTGGCTTCACAAAAAGAGCAGGCACATTTACATTATGCCTGGAAATGTGGGCTAAAATATTCAGGGATTTGCATTTCCCTAAGCCTTAATAGCCTTACACAGTTTTCTTACAGAGGAGGTGTGACACTGGCTGTTAAATGTGCTCATGCTTGATGCACAGCAGGTGTTAGCAAGGCAGCCTTTTACCATCTGTCTAACACATTAGAAATCTGCATTAGCTGGACAGCGTCAGTCACGATATCCCAATGGTGTTGGCCTTAACAATGTTCATGTTATTCTCAGTCAATTGCATAAGTATTAAAGGGAGAGTTCGGGGGGGGGGGTTTGACGTGGGGTCGTGTGTGGTCCATAATCAAGCATGCCCCAAGGCATGAATAGGGGCAGTCCATTTTGGTGTTTTAAACGGTTAGTTTGGATCTACTGAAGTCACACAACAACACAGACAAACTAACCGATCAAGGCAGCGATAAACCAGCAACTTGTGTTCTGTGAGGTAAAATCACTGTTTTTGTTAAAGGAGTCTTGTGGCTTTGGAGAGAGTGATATAACAGCTTCAGTTTCCCATTGGAAAGGGCCGTCTGATGGCAAGCCGTGAAAATATCCTAAATATAGTGTACACTTAAACTGATATTGATTTTTTTTTATAATGTGTTTTGCACAGCAGTATATTGCTTAGCTTCCTTACACCGGTACTCACGTCCGCTTCTCCAAACTGGAACCACCATCCAATATAGATTATACGCTTTGGAGAAGCACTTCATCAAACTACACTTCAAAAAACCTGAACCATCCGTTTAAAGACTTAGAAGCCAGAAGATTAAGACACTTTATTTCTCACTTTCCACATGGTAATTGGTCTTTCTGCAGATCCATCCTGGATCCATGTTGATTCTGTACAGATGTTGTCAATAGAGCAGCTTGACTGACAAAAGCAATGTTCACTAATTAAACAAGGAATGTAAATAAATCAAAGAAATATCTTACACTATCAACAGTGCATTGACTTTTCAATTGTCTACACTGAGCATGTGTTTATTTGTGTGTGCATGTTTAATTGCATGTGTCTTTCACCATTGCGTATTCAATACCTGGGGGAGTTGCAAAGCAGAGGGAATAACAAGTATTGAATGGTTCCTTTTCCAGGTTGATGAATTAAATTAATGAAAAAAAAGTTTGGAAAAAGAACGATAAGGAAGGGAAATGAGAAAATATCCAAAACATAGATCATGAATATATGCTTGAATATTTATATATACACGGTATGTTTATGAGTATCTGCAGTATTTGTGAAAAGGCCTTTTGTGTTTTGGCATCACCCAGGAGCAGCGGAAAGAAAGGAGAGATAGCGAGAGCAGACGAGAAGAGAGAGGAAAATGTGGTGCAGCTTTCATTTACTAGTTCAGTCTTCAAAGAATTGATTCCCCGAGGAGAACTTGCAGGGAACTAATAGCTGTGAGTTTCTTTCAAAATTAGGGTAGTGCCAGTGTTTTGATGAGATACACAACAGCCCCGTGTGAGAGAAGACAGGAAGTGGGAAATTACACTAGTGAAGGTACGACTGCCATTAATATATATATGGCAATGGAAATTATAGGATTGGCTGCAGCTTGTGTGCATGAACAGCATATTTATTTGTACATTGTTTAGAGAAATGATGTTTGTTGGAAACATTTTTTTTCCAGCCAAGAGGAAATTAATTTTGACGTGTTTGCAAATTTCACGTTAACAAATTTAATTGTAAGTGTAAGAAGAAGAAAAGTCCAAGGTCGTAAAAAAACAAAAAATAGGTCAGCACACCTCATTGCGTGTGTTTTGGTTGAGAAGAAAACAGCAAACGTTCCCCCTCGATTAATTAAGCTTCTGAACAGCTTTTGTCTATTAATATAATAATAAAATCCTCCTACCGACTCTGTGCGCCTCCACTAAGTGAGAGACATGTCAAGATACTGTAACAGACAACATCAGTGGTGAGATTGCGTTTTCTGCCAAGTAAATTAGACCCATTTCAAAGCACATTAAATCAATTAGGGATGCAAATCTCTCTCATGATGATGTCTATCAACAGTGAGGCTACACGGAAGTCAACTGGGTAACCATTATTCTTGTGCTCTCACGTTGCAAAGCCGTGTAAATATATGACACAGATTTGCAATAGCACATTAAACTGGGAAGTTAATCTTTACTCTAACAGTAAGTGATGGTTTCAAACAATCAGATCTGACCTCTTGAGAGAAAGGTTACAGGTGTTTTGCAAGCTTTTCTGTTTATTGCAGAAAATGCTGCAGCGCATTTAACACATTAAATTGATTCTTTCCAAACATATGTTAGTGTATTTGCTATATTGTAGTGATCTCTGTGTCACTGAGGGTTTCTGATGTCAGCAGGTGGGGAGACTACAGGGAGACACAGGCAGGGATCAGGTTTCTTTTTTTTTCTCTCCGCCTGAGGGCATCTCTAAAGCAGTCCGCCGTTGCAGTACTGTATTTTGAAGAGCCAGTGGACTACGGGTACGAGCCTCTGTCCGTCACTGAAGGACTTCCACATGGAGAAGCAGACAGAGCGGCTGAGAGGAACAGGTGGCGGCGACTGGTTATATTTGTGCTTTGGTTGCTTTGTTCTAACTGTGTATGAGTCAGCATGTTACGTTTGCAACTGGAGGAGATGGTTTTCAAACCTAATACTATAATCAACAATGAAATACTTTTTTACTGAAATATTTTTTTTTTCCCCTGGTCAAAAAAGGTGGCCATCATTTTATTGAATGTAAAGCCCGTCGTGGTTGCATTCAGTAGGTGGGTATAATAAAAAGCTATTGCAGCTGCATATACTTTACAAATCCACTACAAGAGGTCTGAGGGTTTGACAAAATGCATGCTGGTCAACCAGAGTCGGACAAGCTCTCTGACAGATTGAATGCTGTCAAAGAGGTTTAATGCACCAAATGTGAAAATGTGCCTCCAAAATTCTCTCTGAACTCTTGTTTAGTGGTGACAATGCCACACTCATCTCCTCCTTTCTGAAAACCCTTTTCCTCGACTGAAACTTGGCCGAGAAGCCAAACGTTTAGTCAATTGTGATGCAGCTCAGGACCCCAAAGTAGAAATTATGGTCTTTGTGAACTTAGCTTCACTCTTCCTTGCATGCGTTCGCTGAACTATTTACGTTCGGTCCGTAGGCTGATCAAAGGCCTCAAACTTGAGATGGTTTTAATGAGAGCTTCCGGCAGCCAATTATTCGGAATGACCTAATTGCATGGGATACTTCTGCCACACACACACACACACACACCACCTCTATTCCTTGTCCCTCTGTAGCTTCCTCTTTGCTTCCCTATCAGTGTCTGTCTGTCTCCTCTTTCCTTCTTCCTCAGACAGATCTCCTGCCTGCTCTCACTTTGCAAAGTGCATTCATTGTGTATATATGTGTGTGAGCAAGAGAGAGAGAAAAATTGATTGATCAAAGAAAGCATGTCAAAGAATAATAAGCCTATTGATTCCAAGCCAATTCACCTGCTCCTTAGAAACCCCCACAGCAGCTGTTTAAGTTGTTTTGCTGCATTTGATTAAACTGGAGGTTACAAAAGTACATTGCAGCAACACGGTGGTAATGAAAACTTAAAGAGTAAAGTAGCTTATGCTTTCAGCATTTTGAGTTTAAGCTGCGCTGAAGAAGCTTTTTGATGATATTTCGCTTTCTTAGTTCAACACATTTCTGAATGATACAGGATGTTAGGGGAATAAAAAAAGAGTGTACCAGTGACTCAGTGCTTTGTGAGTAATATAGAGGTGATGGTTTGAATTAAATTAGCCACTGGAACAATGGTGCAAAGGTGACTTGAAGTAAATTGTTGTAAAAAAAAAAAATCCATCATACTCCCTTGGTTCAGCCTGCTTATTTGTTTATCTGAGTTTTATATTATGATGAAAATTAACTTCTCTTTTCACTGTTTCTCCCAAAAGAAACTATAGATTCATGTCGTCTGTATATATGTAGGTGATGGACAATACATGCAAATCACAATGAAACACTCTTCAATAGATATGTAGTATTATAGTTTACTTCAAATGAAATTCAACATCCTAATCAGTGGTACATTGCATTACTGTGACAGGACATTGCAATTATGATAAGATATTTTTTTGAATTATTTTTTTTAAAGAAAGCCAATATAACTAATAAAAACACGAAAAGCAAAGTCAGTTTTAAAGTCAACCCCACCTTCCCATAAAACTTTCCCTAACATTACCCACAACTGATTTAAGTTTTCGTGCAGCTGATGAAGAAGTCATCGAGCTCACAGTGTTTTTGCCTGTGAAGTCACACGTCATTGTCTTTTACCACAGATAATTACTCCCATCGCTGCCCTTTATTCTGGCCTCAGAGTGATGGATGCCTCTCTCCTCCTGCAGATAACAGCCCTGTTTGGTTTCTTATTCTGAAGCATCGCCGCCATAATTCTTAAATCATGCGAGTGCAGCTCTGAAATAAAGAAAGATGCATCTGTAATAGCGGCTTGGGAAATGGCTTTGTGAGCAGCAGGATGAAAAACAGGGAACGCATCAAAAACAGACGGTCGAGAGAAGACGGTGTGTGTTTGGGAGTTGCTCTGTCTCTCTCTCCGTCTCCCTCCACTTCACTGTATAAATATACATGTTAGATATGTAAATGATCTCTATATGTATGCAAAGCTCAGTCCGACCATTTGTTTTCGCCGCTTGTGCTGTCATGATAGCAGCAAAAAAACAAGTGCTTTTTTTTCCCCGCTTACCATCTACATCTGTGCTTGCTGATGCAGCAGTGTCAGTGTACGTGCATGTGCGAAAGTGTGTTTGTGTGTGTGTGTGTGTGTGTGTCTATGGAGGATCATGGTTTTGTGTGGAATGGTGTGATATGCTCTGAACACTAATTCGACCCATTTTTCAAGCTTCAAACGTCAGATAGGACACCTGTCCCGTATTCTTTTTTCAACGTATTCTCATGTCTAAATGATAAAATAGGTTGTTTACCAGCGACTCTCAAAACAACATGAATATCATACATATATATGGCCGTTGAGAGTACGAGTAACAGGTACCATTACAGGTTACATTACAGCAACTTAACATGTGGTTAATGTTGTGGAATGGTTGCAAAACTACTTGGTTCAATATAGGAAAAAATCAGATGTATGTATGTTAGTTACATAAGTTCAGTTATCTATGTATGTGAACTTACATTAAACCAAGTCAACTCTGACTTTTGGTTTCACACACGTCATGAACAGATGTGAAAGTATGTGTTTGACCGACCCTGATTTCCAACCTTCACAGACTTTGTCACACTTTATACTACATCACCTGACTTCCTCCTTTGATCCCATCATAATTACTACGGCCATTAGAAGTTGCCATCTAACAATAAACTTAAAAACAGGTGGTAATAAGCTGCTTGCACAGGTGACCTACAAGACCCTTTTTTGTGGGGAGGATGGTCTCCAGCCATGTTTTACAAAACCCAGTGCTTTATGGCTGTGTGTGTATGGGGGTTGATATGTGTATGAAGATATGCATTTTCATCTCATGCATATTAAAATGTTTGAAATCGCCGCCTTCCTCCAATTGTATCTCACTAATATTTAGGTTGTTTTGTTGCAGTGTGCGTCCAGCAGCGAGCCAGGCTCTGGCCATCAATGTGAGGCCAGTGGTCACAGAATTTCTAGCAACAGCAACAAGTGCAAAGAGCAGCAAGCAACAGGAACAGTAAAGCCGTATGTGCCGTACACGAGACACATTCAAGTTGAACATTTGCATTGTTTTTGTTCATGAGCAGATTTAAATATGTTCATCATCTGCTTCTTCAGCATCTGTTTGGGCTTTGTCAGACACCAGTCTGCTCTGCCTCAGGTTAGACAGTGTTACGACACAGACTGCTCTTCCAGATGATGTACAGCATGTGTTGAGAGAAGCATCTGAGTTGGAAGAAGAACAAACACTTTTTCTTAAGTGTTTGTTGTTGTGCTACTTATTTTCTTTAAAAAAAAGTTGCACAGTGAGAAAGAAACTAATGAAATGTCAACGTGGAAGACTTTCATCTAGTGTGATATAATCTCAATTGTGCCGAGGCTGGGCCCTCTGCGTCGCATAATAATTCTCCAACCACACTGAATTGCCTCAGCCTCGGCTGCTCTGCATCTCCCTGATTACGCTCCAGATGCTTTTCATTGCTTGAGAGCGGGGCTGCCCAAAGTGGAGGCCACGGGCCAAAGTTGGCCCACCATAAGGTTGGATTTGGCCCACCAGATGCTCCTACAGGGGAAAAAAGGAAAATTCAGTTTAAGAAATTTTTATACAAATCACCATTTATGCAAAGTAACACTTCAGCCAATTAAGGGAACTTGTGGCATTTTGCATCTTAACAATACAATAGGTGTTTGCTATTGGCCTGTAGCCCACTATTAAGTTTCAGTTTTGGCACTCCAAGAAAAAGTTTTGACAGCCCTGCCCCAGAGTATTTAACTCTTCCATAAGTTGCTCTGATGGCTGAACCAAACCTGTTTTTGCTGCCCAAGGTTAAGACTTTGCAGCGAGCTTTGCTGACTCCCAGCCTGTGCAACCTGTGGCCGCACGTCAGTCTCCTCAGCCCTGTTGGTATCCTAACTTAGTCTTTCAGCTTCCATCCCTCACTCTGCGGTCACCTGCCAGCCTTCTCCTGTGCCGTCCTCCAGTCAGCACCTATAGCCGTCTGCAGTAGTCTGCCTGCTGCTGCAAGTCTGTAGTTTCACTCTAATGGCTTGTGATCTTCAAGTCTCTCCGCTTTTCTGACTCTTCAGTGCAGTTTCCTAAGACTATTTGAGCCTCATTCTGGTCAAATGTTCCAGATTTAGAAATTCCTTGTCACATTTTCCTGATATGATAAACCAATGGATGCATCATCTCTCTCCTCTGCATCTTGTTGGTAACTACAAGCAAGTTTAAACAAAGACTTTAAAGGAGTGTCATTAGTCTGAGATTAAAATAAACTGCTGCACCCATGAGAACTGTTGAGTTCCCATTTATTTCTGCACTCTCCAATGGTGCTTGGTGGCTAATTTTCTATTTGTAGCCCCATCCGCTCTGTACAAGTATTACCTGTGGACCTGATGTGATTTTTAATAACTGCAGCAGTTGTGTTTTTAATCCCATTTCAATCTGTCGTCTGTAAAGTGAAAAATCCTTTGCAACTGACCTACCACATTCAGCATAAGAGAAACCATCTGCTATCAGTTTGTGCATTGAATTATATCTGTAAATTTGCTTTTATTTCAAGGAAACCCTGTTTTTTGCACATTTTAATTGGAGTATTATGAAGCTGAGAGAACACAGACAGTTAATTTACAATAGGTCTGCAAAGCATGGAGATGGAGTAGACAACATCGATATTACAATATTATATTAAGGTTCAATCATATAATGTTTGGAATGTGTTCATAAATGTCGGCGCCACATAGACTTGACATAGATGTGAAACTCAGCTGTAAATTTCTAAATCATGTAAATTCCTTAAATAATTTCTAATCCAGTGAGAACATGAGACAGCTTGAACTTTCAAAAACGTATTCCAGACTCTAGATTACTTGTTTTATGAATAATGAACTTCCTATAAATACTAAATTAACCAATTATTTACTTAAATTAGTGGGTTTTGTGTAATCTCCATTACTGTATAATGCATTTCCACAGACGTTATTATATGTGTCTCAGAAGTAGGATTTGACATCCAGTCCATGGGGTTTAAGGTCTTTCTGGATAGTCTGTTCAAGCAGAAGATTAATTACAGTGGAGAAAGAAAAACAGTGTTTCTACCCCTTTTCTAATTATATGATCCATTATTGGACTCAAATGAGCAGCCTACATGACAATCCTATTCATTATCATTCTCTTCAAACGGACTAATTACATAATAGTTTTCCACTTTTCCTCCCAGTGAGGTCCTGCAGGGCAAATTACAAAGTTCTTTAATTTATTCTTCACATACAGATGCCGCAGTGTTTCACTTTAATTGATTGGCAGAATGATTGATTGCTTTTTGCATTAGATGCTTGATCTATGTGGGATCTGTCTTGGCAGATACTACAAGTGCTTATGCAATCAATAGCCAATGATTAATCATGTTGCACCCCCAACAAAAATATATAAAATTGCAGCTGTTGTGCAGGAAGAGCAGATTTTCCAGAATCAAGAGATCCTTTTTTTCTAAACGCTCTTCATTTACAAACAAAACCATGCCACAGCGTAAAAATGCCATTTGGCTTTATCACTCCTGCTCTATAATTCAGTTTTGTGTTGGTAACCTGCTAACAATTGTGATGGAAATTACTTGCTAATTTCTCTCAATGCAGCAACCAGAAAAAAATCAACATCTTCCTGTGACAGACAGACCCTATTCTCTCCCTCTGCCACATCTCACATTTTCATATTCTCATATATTTATATTCTCAAATGAATTGTCCGCCGGGCCTGTTATGAAGCAGGAAATATGTATGAATTTGACTTGATAGCTAATAAACATCCTCAAAACAGAACGCACGCAAACACAAATAAAGGGGGGGGGGCAGAAGGAGAGAAAAAAAGTGTGACTGAGAAACTGAAAGAGATCAGTGAGGAAGAAAAATTCCATTATCTACTCTTCTGGCAGAAAACAACATCACATCATTTTTGCAGGGAGAGGAGGAGCACTTGGTAGCGCTGTGCCGTTCATTAGCATTTACTTCCCACAGCCAAAGAGCATGGAAATGGGCCGGTAAGTTACAGAGCCCCCCCCTCCCTCCCCATCTGAAAAATGCACAGTGCAACACTACAGTACACCTACATGGAGAAGCTGGACTCCACTGGATCATTTATTTTCCCAAGATGAAAAAACTACATTATATTCAGAGACAGGAATACATCATGTGGTTGCTACATACATTCAAAGGCACATTAGCCCGCTCTAATTTCACATATTGACATTAATACTGGAGATGCACATGCAGGATGTGACTTTGACCTAAATTGACTGATTAGTTTACTTTATATAAAGACTATTATTATCTTCTTTTTGTATCCTCATTTCACTCTTTTGTTGAAAAATGCCTCCCCCAGTTTTGGCATCATTTTCAAATGTCATTTTTTAATCTGAATCCCATCCAGCTCCATTGTAGTAGGGTGGTGGCAGAAGAGTCTCAGTTGCAGATATCTCCAAACTTTGGCACATAAAATTGAAAAATTCCAATACAAAATTGGGAAGTGTTGTGATTTGGGTGAACTGACCCTTCGATGCACGTCACCCATAACATCTACCATTCTCTTCCTCTAAAAATCCTCCTCTAAAATCCTACAATGGACACATGAAAAATGCTGCATAAATACGTCAAAATGTTTCAAAAAGGTGACACAAGTTATTCTTTTTTGAGCTATGACAACATTTCTGGCGTTTGCTGAAGTCCCCAAACATGATTCAGCAGTTTTAATTCGGCACACAGACAGACACTCAGCTGGAGCCTCAAACATACTGGCAGATCTCTCTCCCCCTCTGTGACCACTTCTACTGCTACTAATTAAGTGATTCTTCAATTACTTCTATACTTCTGTTTGCTCAGCTGCAAATATGGTGCTCAATGTTCAAACGGTCTCTGTGTCTCTCTCCGGCAAATTATACTGTTGTACTTCATATAAATTATATGAATTACACTTTTATGGCCGTGAATGTTGAGATTAGAGAATTGCAGAACCCAAAGTGCGTATCACTGATTACTATGAAAATGTAAGTAAATTAATAAAAGCAAGAAGAAAGCAAATGTTTGTTCCTCTGAAACAAATGTCCCAAACTAGCAGACTGGAAGTTTACAGTGGCGAAGTCCAATTTTGCAAGACTCATGTGCACTCACAGAGAGTCTGGGTGTCGCACTGTGGATGCAATGATACAATGCAAAGGATTTCAGCCCGGTAATGTTGTTGATCACAGAACATGACAGAAAAAGTTTTGTTAAAATACTTTTAACTTCATTTCATTTATTATTCACTCATGCTGTAATGTTTAGTATCATTAAACTTTTTGGCCTTTTGAGATCAATGTCAAGTTGATGAGGGTTCAATTTTGGAGGAGACACAGACTCAGCTCTTCCCTTTCTTCTTCTTCCTTCCATGCACTTTTCCACTGGTGCTGCCACCCAGAACAGAACACACCCGACCAAGCTACCTGAACACAGGAACATTATCTATTAATATCATAAAAGGGTACAAGCATTTTCCTGCACACCAGCAAAAAAAGTACAATCCTGTTCTGCTCATACAGAAAGTGAACTTCTTTAGATTGTCTTTCTCTTGTAATACTATAGGTTTGTTGTTGTTGGTGTCACGTTGTCACAGCTGCTGAATTGAGTCTGATTGTTGTGTTTGCTTGGCAGACAGGACTTTTGTATTAAAGTGGATTTAATTAAAGTAAAAGGGCAGTAAAACACAGAGCGAGAGACAGAGAGAGGAGGAGAGGTAAAAGATAAGGTGGAGCAAGAGAAATATACTGAAAGATGGAGGAAGGACAGCTGGAGAGTACAAGCTATAGGCACAGAGAGAAAAGAGGGAAAGAAAGAAAGAATCAAAGGCCGATATCTTCAGAGTAGTTGAGCAGCAGGTTGAGACAGAGGCAGCCTTCTGAGACTAAATGTGTTCCCCAGCTCTGGCGCCCTCGCTGCCCGCCGTGTCAGCCCACACAATGTCTGCCTGGTCAACCATAACATTCTTCTCTGGACGCACACACAAACGCACACACACACGCACAGAAAGACTTCACCACTCCTCTGACGTGCTTCATGTTACCTCCAGCTTCCACCATGATGAAAACGAGTGTAGGCTTTTGTTCAGACCCAGGGGAATTGGAGTTCCTCTCCTTCACCCTTCTTTCGCCTTCATTTTTTTTCTCTCCCCCTTGTTAAATAAATCCACAGTAAGTGGTTGCAGGATCCGTTCTGATTCTTTCTCATTGATTTCTCCCTCTGTCTCTCTCGCCGTTGCCCATTTCTCCCTCCTCTCTGCCAATCACAGCTTCCTTAATTGAACCTTACGGACGCAACTTGCAGCCACAATCATCCTGAATACTGAATGCGCAGACGTATAATTACGCTCAGCTAAACCTGGACCCAGAGGTGTGATTTTGAACGCACAATGCATGAATAAAGCCAGGCAAAGCCATGTGAACCCCAGAAAGCTGGGTCGTGACTGAACCAAGGGCCTTCTGATGCGAGGCGACACTGAAAGCACTAATACGATACTTATTTTATTATATATTGGTCTGTACACAGTAATGCAAATCATTCTTTTAACCCACCGGTCAAGACGATTTCAACCATTGTCTTCCTTAGCATCAGTTTATGCGAGTGTGTGTGGAGTTGTTCAGTATGAGTGCGCATTTCAAAATGAGATCATTTTGGAAAAAAGTGTGTGTGTTTGAAGTTTGTGACCACGTTCAGCACCTCAGGACAGATTATTCAGCCTCTCATCTCTTCAGACCCGGCCAGATGAAACGCGAGGAATTTCAGGTTTGTGTCTCGGAGAAACCATGGCCACGTTTTTCAAAGAGATCAACAACTACTGAATGATGCCGGCTGCGGCTGCGTGCTTCTTTTCGGAGGGGAGATTATGCAGCCTGTATCCCCATATGGGTCTGCCCTGCCCCAGAAAAACAATGTGAAAAGGCCAGTGCATATCAGCAGTTTGGTAAACAACCTCCTAATTAGACTCATTGATTACACACACCTGGCTCAGTCAGCCATGAGATAACTGTGTGCGAGGGGCCAGCCAACATCCTGTCAATCCTACAGCTTTCATACCGCGGCCTCGGGTGCGATGCAAAGCCTGAAAAGAGCAAGGAGGCTGTAATATCTGCATGGTGTTGTTGTGGGAGATAAATATGTGTTACCCAAATCTCTCTTTGATCACAAAAACATTTATTCTCCGAAGACAACCGAAGGGGAACAGCAGCAGTTATTAGTTGTCCAACTGCATAACCCCCCGGTTGTATTTCCCACTGGAGAATTAAAAAAAACAAGAGGCACAACTATGATAAACAGAAACACTAAATTTTTTGGGGTATTCATGCTAAACAAATGGTAAGAGGCTTTGCATCAAAATTGGATTTCTTGACTTGTGCCAGCCATGATCGGGTCACAAAGTCCTCCAGATTAAATAACAGAATATGTCATTTGTCATTGCTTTCCAAAACAAAACATGAAAGTGTCTTCTTTTTTCTTCTTCTTTGCAGTCTAATACAACGATCCCGCAATAAATCCAACATTCATGACAGTTTTAATGTTCTGTTTTTGTTGAAGCTGTTTTGGAGAGGCTGCAGTTTGTGGTGCTGTTGAGCTGAGTTGCATCATACTGACAGGTGTTTCTATTATTTTGTCCATCCCATTTGTATCAATGAGGGCAGGCTAAACAACAGGAACACATCTCTGCACATAATAAACTGTCTGACTAATGATTTCTGCTTCTCTTTTTTCGTGTGCCACCACAACAGTTAAGGTGTCTGTCTGAACACAAAACTACTTAACAAAGAAAACACTTCATCATCATCATCCTCATTAATAAAATCACTCCAAATCAAACATCCAAAAATGATTGAAAAATTACATCCAAATACTGGAAAAGTAGGCCTACACTGTCATGACAAGAAACAAAATGATTTCTGCTTTATTTTTTTATCTGCCACCACAACAGTTTGTCTACTTGATCAAGAAAGAAAACACTTATGTTTTGGGCTAAAAAAAAATGTTATGTAAAGGTTAAAGAACTTCTTGGATAATCTTAGGGAACGGTTGCATGTCCAGTTCCTACGAGGTTCTGTTGTGCTATGACACATAATGTCACGCTACTGCCGCCTTTGTTCCTTATAGACATGAGTCAGAATTCAAACGTACACTAGAAGCATTTCCTCAGTCAGGTGTTCAGGCGTTCAGGTGTTATTATAAACTCAACAGCTAAGACATGTAGCTTTTCTATATTTGTGTGAGAGAAACATGAATCCTTCTGGGACACAGATACTAGTTTGAATCTGGGGCCCTCAGATTCATATCCAGCAATAGTACAACAGGCCAAGTCAGTGTATTTGGATATTCTTAGAGGCAGAAGTTGGCTCGAGCCAACGCGCCTTTCGGCCACATGAAGGATTTGTAGTTAAATGTCTGTGGAAAGAAAAGGACTGTAAAACTGAAACGCATATACCCTGCAATGATCTAATATGTCGAGGCCTAGAAACGTGTGCATCTATGTGGAAGTAGATGTGTGTGCATTTATATGTGTGTGAGTTTAGAACACATCTGACCACAGATGTGCATGTGTCGTTTGTGTGTGTGTGTGTTAGTGTGTGTGTGTGTGTGTGTGTGTGTGTGTCAGACACTCAGGTAATTGGGCCATTGTTGTTAGGTAGCTCGCTGCCCTGAAGCCAGCAGCCATGTACAGAGTGTCACAGCAGGGAAGAATTGCCCATATGAAACAAGCCACTGTTATATTCAGATTGATGAGTGCCATCGGGAACAACGAGACTTTGTTTCTCTGTCTCTCATGGAGACGACAGTCCTCATTTTGGCAGAGAAAATATGGCTTCTCTCCAAATCTTCTCTGACATTCAGAGGAGGTTTGCAGTGCCTGCAGAAAGTCTGCTGGCCTGTCCTCGCTGTTTCAGGCCAGTTCAGTATTATGGGTATTTAGTCTGGTGATAGCTGCAAGGAAAAGTAATATATGTATATTTTATTTACATAAAATATAGTGTAATGTGAAAATATTCATCTTACCATTAATATTGACATTGTGATGTCTCTTAATAGATATCTTGAGGAACTATTTTTTTAGACAAAAGAGCAAAGAGCGAATTAAGATGTAAATAGACAATATAACAGGTTCCCCTCCTGCTCTCTGCTTCAGAAGGCAATGACAAGCCAACACCTAATTACTGGAGTGAGTGGAATGGTTTATTGCGATCAATAGTGCTACTTTAGAGGTTGTGTGTGTGTGTGTGTGTGTGCACGTATATGTGTGTGTGTATTTTACAAATCGCTTTATTCCATAGGGACTGATCTGTTCCTCTTCCTCCAATAGAAGGGCGTACAGTAAGAGCAGCACTTGCAGCCCTTTCTTCTCATCTATCTAAAGTGACCTCACCCTCACCTTTTTTTCCCCCTCTTCTCTCCTCCGCGTGCTTTTTGTTTTATGTTCCGATACAACATTTTTAATCCTACCAACATTTAGCATACCGTATAGCTTGCAAAGTGCTTCCTCAGTCTCACTGCATTGTCCACGTGTTCAGGCCACATCTGCAACATTACACCGCTTCATCCCTCTGTATGGCACTGTCCCCACAGTGTCCTCCTCCTCTCGGCCATCTCATTATGAAAGCTAAATTAACCATGGCGCGTACCTTCAGAGCATGCAGCGGTTTTACAGCGCCATCGGTCTCGCCTCACAAATACTCCGTCATGTAATTGAATATCAAGTCTACCGGGACCCTTTGTAACAGACTGACCCTCTGCATGCACGTAATAGCGCACACAGATGCATCTGTGCGAACAGACACACGCAGATGTGTTTTGGTCGGCTGTCTGATGCTCTTATCTACGGTAGCTTACAGTGAGCGTGCAGCTTCTTGCTTAAGGGAATTGCATATGGGTGCTGCTGGATGTGATGCCAAATCAGGGTGGTGAGGGAGGATGGTGGTTCTCGCTGCAAAGCTACGCTGCTGCCGGTACACACACTGCATGCAGATAAACAAACTGGCAGGTGAGACAAAAGTCTTTCAGTTGAGTTTAGTTTATTTGACTTCATGAGAAGGAGCATCACACACAACTACAAAGAAGGATGACACAATAAAGTCCAGGAGTTATTTCCACGGTGGTCTTAGCTGTAAGATAGCAAAGACACGGGAGTCAGGCGATACCACACTGCCAACAAAAACACAACCTATATCACCATCCTGTATTAAATCACTCCAAATCAAACATCCAAATAATTCTAGAATAATTGCATACAAATACTGGAAAAGTAGGCCTATGTTGTCTGCATGAACTCTCAGAGATTTCAGATCACATCAGATTTGAAAGGACATGAAAGATGTAGAGAGCCTCAAATGTCAAGCTCACAGCTGAGTCTGGTAATGACGCCTCCGCATGCACAAGTTATTGGCATTTTGTCTTAGCTTTGCAATCTCAGAATGTGCATACATGTTAAATGTCAGACATGCACATCTATATGCATTACTGCGCTTTAGCCCAGCTGTCACGACAAAGAGGCGGCAGACTGTGGGAGCGCACAAAAGCCTGTTTTAACACTGAGGTTCTCTCCATTCAGGTTCGTCTACTTTACATATCCCTGTTTCCTGAGGTCTTTGATTTCACGCTGTCTTCTAAAAGGCTTTATGATATTATAATATCACAAACTACAATCTATTTTGCCATAAGCTGTTGATTCTTTTCCACGGTTGCTGAATTTGGTCCATCTTGTCTGCCCCAAATCCCCAAACACCTCCAGGCCTTACTGATGCCGCATGCTGCCCCCTATGTTCAGCCTCCAGTAATACAGTCTGCGCAGCCAGCTGTGGTGTAATTAATTTCTCATTAGTGTAGGCAATAATGACTATCTTGCAATCTTGCTTGCCCTTTCCCTCTCTCTCTCTCTCTCTCTCTCTCTCTCTCTCTGTCTGCCCACCCCCCCATCACACCATCGCCGCCAATGCCCCGCTGGAGGGAAGTATTCACATCCCTGAAAAAAAAGAAGGAAGCAAACAAACAACAATTAGCTTCCTGTTGACATGGAGAATGGTAGACTCATCTCCTGCAAATTACCCCTCGCTGAGGAATGGGCAACTGAGACTTTCACTTTAGGTGTTCTTTAATGAACCGTCTACATCGAAGCTAATCATTTACTGGCACGTACCGGCACAGCCCCCACTGAAACCACAGACACACACACACACACACACACACACACACACACACTGAACACGCAGGACAAAAGCAGCATCAACAGCAATTAAGACAGCTAGATGTAATAAAGAGAAAGGTTAATCTATGCAATTATCAGAACTGCACGTGTTTTAAACTAAAAGCCAATTTAACTCTTCAGCTTTATCCTTTTTGGACCAAAACTCACACGAAGATTGTCTTTTGCTCAAATAATAAAATGTTGCTAAAGTTTCTTTTCTCTTCTTTTCTCTCTACTGTAAAAGTTCTGATTTTGGGTTTTTCTCATGATAGAATAAAGATGTTCTAATAATGTGAGAGAATAGGCTCCTTTTCTCAGGCAATCTTGATATTATTTTAAGACATTTAGGGAAATACATAGCGTTAAAACCATGACATTTGCAGCACAAGAGCATGAAATTCTGTTAATCCCGTGTTTCATGAGCTAATGTGCCTCTCGCTCGCTCTCTCTCGCTCTCCTTGCACCACATCCGTCTACTGCATATTTTATTCCTCCCTCCCATCCCTCACTTTCCTTCACTCCTTCCCCTCATCCATACTAGTGCGAGCTCTACTCTCCATCGCTCAAACTGCAGCAGTGTTCCAGATAAAAGTTAGACTTTGATCGCTCTTTGACTTGAAGCACAGCTCTGCTCCTCACTTCTCATCTAATAGATTTACCATTTCGCCAGGCTGAACCACGGTCTAATTTCAGAGCAGCTCAGAGCTTCTCCTTCGCTTCTTCATTATGCATCGCTGAGAGTTGGACTCTGTAGGTTATTAGGAGAGTAGAACTTTATAGGTTTCTTCTTGGATAAATCAAAATGAAGCAACTCATACGCAAAGTCTGGCCTTGAATTAACATTTGTGAAGTGACGTTACATTTTCAGTTTTGCTTGTAAATGAGTATTTCTGTCGTGACATGGATTAGGTCTTGCTTAACGTGCGAGAAAAGTTCATCTTCAATCCCAAAAGGTGAAATAATACAATGTGATTTGGTTTGGCTTGACTTTGCGTCTAAAATGTAGCCTTAGTGTTTAAGTTCTTTTACTTCTTATCCTTCTGTATATTTTGATTTGCCTGCTCCCACAGTGACTCTCAAGCTCCTCAACCTGACATCAATCAAGCACACCTCGACTTGTGAGTGAGCGCACTGGTGGTTTGAGAACGGCGCTTTGAGAACATAACGAGAAGTCCTTGAAGTGATAAGTGGAGTGAGAAAAACGGAGTTTAGAACATTTTCAATTCAATGACAACCGGGCAAACTTCATTGACTGTGAGACTTGTCTGCCAAGTACGATTTTGTTTGAAGTGTATTGCCGACATTAGTCCAAGCAAATTCATTTTGTAGTGTGCGCTTAGTGTCTGTAAGTATCACAAAGTATGACCAGTATCACCATCAACATTATAAACAATATACAATGTCTATCTGAAGGCTTCTGTCATATTCAAGTCAAATTAATTGGTTATGTATGCAAACAGTATTTATTTGTCATTTCAGTTGCCACTTTTTTTTTTTTTTCATTTGGTTTGGTTTGATACCTGGATTGATAACCTGATGCCCTCATGTCAGACTTGTTGATGGTCAGTATCATTATCTCTGTTAAAAAAAAAAAAAATGTTATACTCTCACTGACTTATTATATAAGTTTGAACATTCTTAAGATTATTAAAAAGAAATCACAGACATCCTTTTGTTTCCAAAGACGTTCTGCAGGTGCAGTCTCAAGCATTCCAACTCAGCCAAGCCTGAATGATATATATTACAATTAAAAGTTGAAAGTTAGAAGTCATGAAGTTGAGAAAGCTAAATAATTTAACACCTGTCTTACTATGAATCATATTATCAATTAAACGTGGACCCATCCCCTCATACATAACGGAGCCTCTGATATTACAGGGAGACACTTTCAATCACTGTGTGCTTTCCAGTAATTGGGTAAACAATGGTGGAGCTTATTACAAGAAAGATCAAGCTATTAGAGCAGCTGAGGAACTGAAACCTTCACTGGATTTCTTCTCCCTGTTCTTCCAAAGCCTGAACACACAATGAAATCATGTCATAAAATCCTGCATGAAATTATAGGGAGTGTTAATTTTAGAATCCAAGGACATAACGCCACAACACAAACACAGACAAGTGTAAAAGACAGCGTCAGGTTTGTTATTGCAGGTCGTGGTCACGTTTCAGGGGGAGAGGAGCTGATTTATTTTGCATGAACACTGTAAATGAGAGTATTCTGCAGTTGCTTGCACAAACACTCTCTCTGCCAATCTGTTGCATGTGTGCATCGACGAATCTCCGGGTGCATTTTAAGATGATGCAGGTTGGTGTGGTTAAGTGCGCTTCTGTGTGTGTCCACACAAGTGGGATTTGCCCGAATCAAGAATCCTATCTGGCTCTTCAGCCCGGTGAAACTCACACATTTTACAGGAAATAGAAAGCATTGCTGCTGCAGAATTATGAGAGCGAGCAAGAAAGAGTATTTTGAAATTGTCCAGCCCGGTTGCTCCTGCTGTAAATTATGATTAATCTCAAATGTTGAGCAGCTTTTTGTACAGAAAAGTGCCTCCAATCATGGTGCTATTATGAAGAGCAGCTATGGTGAATATCACCATCTGGAATATCTGCATTGTGCTTTCCAGCTTTTCATTATAGCAACTGAAATGCTGCTCATTAAGACAACTACCAGAGTATTATCATTTTTCTATAGAAATCTGTCAACTGCAGAGTGGCACTAAGAAATTAAAGCTGATTAGGGTTCAAGTCTCTGTCACATCTTGCAAAAAAAAAACTAATTACGCACTCTTTCAGCTGAAGTGGCGAAAAATTAGGTATACATGAAGGACCATCATCCCCAGAGAGTTAATCAATTCAGTCCATAACACTCGTAATACTCAAATATGAGAATGCATTTTTTTTTTTTTTTTTTTTTTTTGCAGCTTGTAAATAAACAGCAATGCATATGCTAAACAGCCAAGACAAAAGTGTGAGGTCAGCCACTGGAAGAAATTAATTCACAATCTACAACAACAATCACACCAATTTACATAAATCAATTCATATGTCTTGTAGAGATGTTGTGATCTATGCCTTGCCCTTTGTGTGGTCTTTCTTTCAATAAGGTATGTATGAATGTTTGTTCCCTTTTTCTGAAATCTCTTGCTAACAAAAAGAGTAAAAGGGGAAAATGACCCAAAATTGACATATGTTCATGTTGAAGTGACAAAACCGTCTAGTGGATTATGACTCCTGTCTGTCGGGAGCAAAGGAAGAAGTCAGGTGATGTTATTTTACTGTGGAAGTTTCCACATCAGGACAAGGTTCATTTCCTGTTTCCTGCTGAAAGTTGTTTTCTTCTAACTATGACAAAACCCAAACCATGATTTAAATCTGACCAAACCTTAACCATAGCATGAGCAGTTCAGAACAAATATTCTGGGAATATTCAAACAACATGTCAAACAGCTGCTCTGGGCTTTTGAATCAGGAGACACCTCAGCCGACGGCTTCACCAGAGAGGTAAGACATTGTTGGCATTGAGCAAGAACATCTTCACAGCACCTGCTGGGTGAGGAAGGCCAAGAATATCATGAAAGACATCACACACCCTGGACACAATCTGTTTAAGCTCCTCCCTTCACGGCAGGTGCTTCACATCAATCCACACGTACACAGTGTGAGTGAAATGCAGCTTTATGCCAAAAGCTGTAGCAGTATGGAACCCAGTCGTCTCCTCAGTCTGACAGGACGCCTGTGCAGCTACCATTGGAGCAGGTGCAATATTTATTTACATGTTACTTCAATCATATTTCTACCACCAACATGACTCCCTTCTCTTCCTACCTGCAGTGATTCAGGCCTCCACCAAGGCTGAACCTACCAGCCTGGTCTCTCTCTCTCTCTCTCTCTCTCTCTCTCTCTCTCTCTCCCCACACATCATTGGACTGTGCTTTGGCTGTGGGCCACCTTGTTGGACACTGTGATGAGCTTTTGTGCTGATTTAGAGCTCAACATTTCGATGTGTACTTAACCTCACTTCTGCTGACCATACTCCTCACTGAACCAGAGTCTGATGAGGTGGCCATTGTGCCTGCAGCCATGCAATTTAGACATTTGACATTTTAAGGCTGCTGATAATGTAATTGCAGATGCACTGTCCTGTGCACCAATAGATTCTTAATTCCATGTTGTTTCTCCTTCCCATGCTCTCCTCTGCTCATCAATTGGACCTTCATCCTCTTGGGTTGTGGGGATGGAGGCATCAGCTGGAGGATACAGCCCAGGGGGGAGAACAGTATTTCTAATGTATGAGGTATTGGACAAATTATGGGGACATACTGTTAATTTGTTTCTGATGTATATTAAGCTGTTGTTACTGAGGGGGTGTTATGACCCCTCCCTTTCTATCTGCACTGGTGCAGCTGGCCTCTTATTGCAGGAGATTGCAGTTCTTTAATCTTCCAAGACTGATGTGCAGTACTGAACCAAAGAACAAGTTTTTAGTTTAGTTTTGTGAAAGTGTATCTAAGTAGTTGCTTGCTCTGAGATTTTTTTTTTTTTTAAATAGGAGAAATAACTTTAATCATCTTGAGAAAAATACTTTTTTCTCAGATAATGTTGAATGGGGTTTCTTCTTCTACTCACACAAGGCACTCGGAGATATTGTGTTGACCAGAAACCTCCATCAGACAAAACGCTGCAAGTTGTGACACAGTGTCTACAGTCTTGGTAAGGACACATCTTTGGTTTCCTTGTGTTTCCTTCCTCATTATCAGGACTCACCATAATAGGATGCAGCCTCGCACACAAGAAGAAACACTTGCGCATGTCTGTGAATGTAGATGTGCACATTTACATACATTCATGTTTATAGAAACACTTGTCAATGCAAACTCAAAGATGAATGTGAACTCAGCTGTCAGTCAGAAAGGGTCTCACAGACGACAATCAGTCACAGCCGGCACAGCCAACAGTTTATTTCGACATTGCTTTGCATTCAACCAAGCTCTCTCCACAACTTCAGCAGGTGAAGTTATTCATACGGCAACTTCTGCAATCAGAACATTCCCCATTATTGAGTAATTCTTTACAGCTAATCGTGTAATCTGCTGTGCTGTGTGTGAATTTGCAAGCATTAGAGAACATCGCGTTCTGCCCTGAGCTGATCTCTGAGGCCTGTTCTTACAATAACCAGCAGCCCTGCTTCGCTGTCTGGTGGGTAATGGAACAAATAAATGATGCATTAAAGAGTTTGTGGGGAGAACAGAGAGAGAGAGAGAGAGAGACGGAGGGAAGTCGGGAGTGAGGGAGAGACAAAGACAGACAGCAGTTGAGTGTAGTCTCAGCGCACTTGACCAGCCTAGGTCAAAAGACAGGGAGGGTTGGGGGGAGAGGGGGGGATGGGTAGTTGATCGATTGTGGCTTTATCTCCAGGAAACTTAACAGAATAAGAGAGAGAGGAGTCCGCTGACCACAGATCCAGCTATGAGACTCCAGAGTGCAGAGCTGCCATATACTGTAATACACATTCTTTCAAATTGAAAGTTGAGGAATTGATTTGAAAAAAGCAAGGTGCCCTGAACTTTCTACCCAAAGTTATAAGAGTTCTTCTTTTTTTTACCGACGTAAGCAGCACGCAGTGGACTGAACAGAGTCGAGAAGCAATGTTTTATTTTTATTTGACACTTTCCTTTTCGAGCAGTTTCGCCGTGGCAGGACTCCATGTGCAGTCGGTGTGCAACTGTAAATGGTCTCAGAGGATGCATACACTCAGGAGTACGGGCAAGGAGGTTCATTCTTTATTGATATGGACACTCCAATATCATTGTGAAAATGTGCACATTCAACTGCCTTTTTTGGAACAGTTTAAACTTTGGTTCCTTATAGTAAATTATTCAGGCACATTTGACTCTGGGTCGCCATTACAGTTTAGTTCAATACAGTCAGAATAAGTAAGCGTAAAAAGAGGTGATAATATAATAGTCACTATGAAGTAATTTATAAGTGTTTGCATTCTCTTTTCAAGAGGGTTAGATAGAGGAGAGGGAGAAAAAAGAGAGAGACAATTAAGTGAGTACTCTCAAGCTATTTTTGAAGACAGGATTGTGTTGGCTGAATTGAGTCAGGTGACTCATTCCACCATTAAGGGGCCGTGCAAGAGAAAGTTTGGATTGAGATTTCCTGCCTCTCAGCGTCAGCAGGACTTCATCTGTATATATTGTAGTAAATGAGATTACTCATAGACCTGAATGAGGGCGTTCAGGTAGGTTGGCCGTGCGCCACGCTAGACAGAAGAGGATTTGGACTTGAAGGCCCTGCACACCCTCACAGGTGTCTTCGCTTATTCTGGTTAATTAGACTTCTGTTCAGGTGCAACAACACGGATCAAACATACTGTACGATCCTCACATGAGGTCTAATCATGCAGATAAGTGAAAACACCTGTGTGGATGGACCACTGTTGTGTCGGGCCTTTAACGCGGGCAGCGACAGGGAGCCAGCAGAGAGGAGCTGCTTCTGGCCTACCACTGAAATTCTGATTATTTTTGATCAGCATTACAACCTGCAAATTAGTTTGTACACATCATATTCATGGCCGATCACCACAGAGACCTGGTTGTGTTTGTGAGGAGGAAGCCAGTGAGGGATCATGTCTTTGTTTTTGTGAGTCAGTGTGAACTTCAATGCAGGTTAAGCTCAAATAGTGTTTGTTAAAATATAGAAATATAGAGAGACTGTTTTTAAATGTAATAATGACAATAACCATTAATTACAACTCTAGTGGGCCGGCATAACTAAGTGTTTTTGATTCTCAGTTTTAGTCTTTAAATGTGAACATACCAGTTCTGTGCGGTTCTTTGTTATCTCATGAAAATATACTCATAATTAATTGACGATTTCATAAAGGGTTTAATTAAGATACAGCACGGCACCTTTCAAGAGCAACTAGTTTCCATTGTCTCCATCTCCTCCTTTATCTAAGCATCATACCATTTACACACACTACAAATGTTTTATTTATTAAGACTCATGGATGAAAACACAGCTGCTGACTGTAACAGAAAACTGCACAGGCACTTCAGCATGTGCGATGCTGTGTGTGATACACAGTCACACACACGAACACACCCCGACTATATTCTCAGCACGATTCCACAAATGCTCGTTAATCACCTGCGTTCCTGGATGCGGTGGTGTCCCGATCCTCTGCACTGTCACTTACTTTATGCGGAGGCCTGCATTAAAAGGAAGAGACAGGAAATGGGAATCTGTTCAACCAAGGCGTGCTGGCAAATTATAGTCTCTCTCATCTCCGCAGACGCTGGCTAACACGCTCGTTTCTGAGAATAAGGTGGGAAATGAAAGAAGGATGTGGAGCGGCGGATGCATAGGAACAGGTAAATAAAACGAAAATCAAAGGAACTCTTATTTATTGAGCCACATTTACAATTTGATTTGGTCCCAAATAAGAAAGGGGTTTGAGAATTAAATTATCTGAACGTCGGCAGAATCGCAGCAATCATTCACAGCACATTAATCATTAGACATCTGTTTCTTTTGCATCTACCAACTTCCAGCTTCCTCTTATTGTCCACACCTTTGAGTCATTAATGCTGTAGTGCTCATAACACACGTCTATTAAGCTTCACCACAGAAAAGGTCTGCGGCACAGCTGAGGGATTCTGTCAAAGAGAAGAGACCGATCTTATCCAGAGGTTAAAGGCAAATCTGTTCCGGCCTTGTTGAGAATAGTCATTTCAGCAAAGACAAATAGGCTCCATGCATGACAAACGCTTACGACAGGAATCCTCTGTTCTTATGGGGTCATTAAACTGGAAAAGACACAACCCACTGAGATAAATAAATTTCACATGCAGCCATAAAGTGAAGACAGACATTTCTACTGCAATGTCTGTCCCTCCCTCTGAGAAACAGGGAGCAGGGGTGATATTATATATTGGTGTCGTCCTGTTGCTCAGGGCCCATAACAGTGTGATAACCAGGGACCTAAGGGCTCTCACCACTGATGGAATATAGATTACATTACTTGAAATGGGAAAATTTGCACACGCACATACACACCCAACAAACATGCAGCACTTACCCACACAGAAAATAAATCCCTTCACGTCTCCAGTAATTCATCTTGTGTTGACTGTTGTCAGAAACTGGCCTCTGATGACCTCCCAGCTAGCCCTTTAAAATACAACCCACATAACTCAAGCCCGTCGCATGTTAAACATATTCTTCTATCTATTTGTGCATGTATAGGGAAAAGAGATTGGTTGTAAAATGCAAATCATAATGCTGGAGTGCCGTGTTCCAGCCTCCTAATGGACGACGATCCTTTTATCATCGCTGACAAAAAGTTCTATTTTTAGGAAGCCCAGTTTCAAAGACCCCCTGCTTAAATCCTAAAGGGACACAAAAAGCACATTTGAGAGAAAGAGGTACAAAAGAATTTCACTGTTGACTGCAGAGATTCATGTGCACGCCAAAGCACGGCGTCTAATACAGGACTTAAACCACACCGGTTTGCCCGACTGTGTTAAATGGCAACACTGTATGTGCTCCAAAGGGAACAGCATCAGTCTGAACTTTGGGAATCGCCCCAAGCAAGCCCAGATGGAGCTGCGCTCAGTCCAGTGCCGCAAGCTGCTTCGAGGCCAATTGGTGCGATTGAGGTGAGGGTACCAGCCAATCGGCACATGGAACCAGACGCACCTGAGCCCATTTCCCTGATTACAAGCCTTGCTGCAAATGAATTCATACAGTTATCAACCGAGGCCACAGCCGCTGTCAGAAGTGCCCACAAACAACCTGCTATATCAGTTCTGCCACCCACAAAGTTGTCTTCTGTTAAAACCTGGCAAATTAACTATTAACAGCAAATAGTCACTTTGAGAAACACGTGCAACCAGCAACCCCAGACTGTCTGTTCTCTCTCCTACCTTTTAGGAGGTTACAGTAACCATCCTTAACGTCCTTGGCAAAAGAAGATTAACCAGAGCTCAGACCAAGGAGATGGGATTTGTTTTCTTTTCAGAATCTCTTTTCCAGGTCCTTTCAACATTTGTGAATGCACCCTGGTTTCTTCCCCTCTGGTTGTCCTCAGATCTGCCCGCTGGCAAAATGTAGTCCTAGATATGGTCAATGCACAATGAATCCACTTTCTCTCGCTTGTTTTATGTGTAAGCTGTAGCTCAAGGGCACTGATATCTGCTCTTTATTTCATTCTTTTTCCCCCAAATCCCAGAAAACAAGATACTGTAGGTCTCATGATATCTCCATGTCAAACAATACCGTTCGCTCAGCACCACATTTGTATCCATTTCACAGGATCTAACTTAAGGCTTAAAAAAAATGTCCATCAAGCTCAATATGTGCATCCATGATTAAATGTTAAAATACAGCAGAGTTTGCACACCAGCTGGTTCTCTACTCGAATCCCACACCGGTCCTGTTCTCAGCGGTAACTCCTCCACTCTCTTAAGCGTCTCCTGCTGTCACTTCAGCTCACCTCGCAAGTTTGCTGCTCGCTGGAGTTAACTTGCAAAAAAGGAGAAATCAGAGTCAACGCAGCACCCAGAGCATCTCCAGATCTCCAGACGAGAGGTCCGTTTCTAACCTCCCGAGCGCTGCAAACGCCGCATCCCTGCCAGATCTCACTCTCTCCGTCTGCCTTTCCCGGTCTCCACGTCCCTCCCTGTCTCTGCTCTTTGAAGTCTATAAAACAGATTACTAACTTGGCAACTTAATTTTCCCAATCGTATCGCACACTGAGCCTTGAGCTATGCATAATTTTCAATATGCACAGTTTCACACTTAAAACTCCGGATGAACCTTCAACCAAAGTTGACCAAGACTGTTTGTGGTAAGAGGATGTGCATACGATATCAACACACATTTTTTTTCATGAAAGTATTTACATCAACAAGGCCTGTGTATAACATTTCACATGCAGTATTATATATCAGTATTAAGCTTGCAACCAGGCTTTACACTTGTGTGGGACTATTTTCATTTGCTTCACTTTTTCCCAAAAGATTACGTGTAATTACCACAAAGCTAACTTACAATTTGATCGACCAGTCGGTCACCGTCGCCTGCAGAGCTGAATCAGACAAATGATGATGCATCTCGCCTCATGATCAGTTCAGTTACAAGATGGCAGTAGCCAGATTTCTTTGTCTGCCACTATTTTTAGTGTCTTCAGTGGACAATTATGTCACAAGCTTCATGTGCGTCATGATTTAAGTCTGTTTCTGTTGCACTTTGTCACATTTTGTTTTCATTGATACACCAACTTTTCCACTTTCCAAATATGCACAAAAATATAGTAACTTTTTCTGTCTTTATTTCAGGCAAGGTGTCTATGAAAGGTCCTGCCAGATATATTTTTAAGTTCAATGCGGATGTGAACTTCTACTTAAGACAAACAAGTAAGTCTGGTTAATTTTAAACAATATTGCAAGTTCATTCTCTGAAATGATCACAGCAAAGGGTGTGTGTGTGTGTGTGTGTGTTTGTTTACAAGGGTGTATTATGTGAGGTGAGGGGGGCATAAAAACATTTTTATCTACAAACAGGCCTGACAGAAAAGGTTTGGGAATCGCCGACTTCTAGGTGTACCTGGGCACGAGCCATTCTGGACTCACAGGAGCAATCTTCCTGTCACACAAAAAAAGTGGGTGGAATCAGAGTTTGTGTCCTCACTCTGCAGGACTTTTCCACATCTTTTTATCCATGAAGGGGCTTTCAGTCCTCAAGAGTACAGGAGAGCTCTCTCTTTCTCCCACACCCACACACACACCATGATTCACACTTTATTCCATTACCTCCCAAAGGAGTTGTTAGACAGATAATGAAGTCAGCAGTCCAAAGGATAACTAGTGGTTCTTCAGTGTAAACAAGTCACTGTCACTTCTGCTTTAGAATTCACTTTATTCTATCAAGGATGTCCTCTAAAGCAGTCTGCGGGATATAAAGTTGGCAAGCTAGAACAGCTTGAAAATTTGCTTCACTCCAACTCAATTGGGCCAATTGACAGGAGAGAGAAAAAATGAGGAGCAGAGCAAGAGCAGCCACACCAAACACAGTGAGAGAGAGAGAGGGGGGAATCTGGCATCCATCGAAAAGAAATGAAAGGTCAGTATCGAGTGCCTCCCACAGTCATCCGAGGCCCACAACTGTACATACAGTCCATGATAACTGCACCAACCAGCGTCACAGGAGGTGCAATTAGAAAATTATCCTCCACAGTTGGTCGCCACCAGCCTTTACTGCAGCACCTCCTGTCAGTTATCTCCCTCTTTCACTATTACTGGATATGAGGCAGAACCAGAAGGCAACTAGGAGGACTCACCGCCTCCATCTGCTCGTAACAAGCCAACAAATTAGCAGCAAATAAATCACTTAGAGGCGGCACTAAAGGCAGCGGAGAACGAAGCGGGCCAAGAGATCAAAAAGAACTGGCAGGCACTCAGAGATTCGTTTTCCCAAAGTTAAAGACTGGAAGGAATTTAAGTGAAATTGAGCCCTCATTTGTTTCATCAGTTCGTCAGCACTCTCGCAGTGCAGCCCTCGGTGAGAACTTTCCATCTCAGGCTAATTGTTCACAGACGCACCGCATCAGTTCTGTCAGCAAACAGGCTGCAGGTGGGGTTAAATACTCGGCTGCCGACAGCTGCTGGAACTGTGGGATAACATCAGCGGCCTGTCAAAATGGATGCTCAAATGTTACTAGATCACCAACATTTAAAAGGAGTGCACAATTAGCAATACTGATAACACAAGGAATAGAAGGAAAAGCAGTATATACATAAAAATAAAAGACATGAATAAAGATCTGTGGCTTTGCTTGCCCTGCTTTTCCGACTTAAAGGCATCAAGGTGACGTGCTGTTACAAGGTTAAAAGACACGTTTATGAGGAAAAAGAAAGCCATTGTGAAAACCACAATTGTTCCAAAGCCTTGCAATGATCACACTCTGAATACCACAGGCCCACACACTCATTCACACCACACACTCGTGCCCCCACAACTCCAGAAAACTATTCTTACACCAGCCAATTGTCATCCAAACTAACCGTCCTTTTGTATCAATCAGCCTCTCTCTCATAATGTAATCTACCGCTGCAGCTGCTTCTACCACCGCAGCGTCTCTCTTTGCCTCCGTTTCCATCAGTCCGTCTCGATCCAAGATGGGTTGGAGAGCGGCCCAACAGGGTGTAAATTGATGCCTCACCCCCATCCTTTGCTGATTGGACTCCAGCTCTTCAAAGATGAGCACCTTCCCAGCAGCTTGGCTGGAGCCTCCAAAGCTGGTGTGGTGGGATTATGGTGATTATTCTGTGGCACCGGCAGCCGGTGGCAAATGATAGCCTGGTCGACTCTCAGCCTCACTGTTAGACATGTGGTTACCTGTAGGGGGATTGTTTTGCAGGTAACATTTTACAATTGTTTTCATTGGAGAGAATAAATGTAATTTAGGATCTCACATTTTTTCCCATAATTCCACTGCTCTAATCTTGAAAATACTGCCTTACATCTGTTCTCTCATTGCCTTGGGTTGTACGCTTTCAGGTTGGAGGGAGAAACACTATTTATTTAGTGCTTGTGCTTCTGACTTTACAAGGAAGCTGAACTCGCGATGTATCCTCAGGGACGCAGTTTATTGCTTGGACATTGTAATCTGAGCTCGCCATATGAAGTCTCAGGTTTCCAGTATACAGGTCGCTGGATGTTGTCAGATTTCAGTACAACATATATTGATGTGAAAGGATAGGAGGAGTGATTTGGATGGAAACATAAAAATAAATGACCTAACCGTTGTCTTTGTCTGACCTATCATTCCACATTATCACTGTCTTTAATACTGGACCTGCCACATTTAATTGATTGTAAAACGGAGCCATTATTCACGCTGACCCTCTCGGCCTGCTGCTTCTGTGAAGTAGCTTGATTAACAGAGGAGGGAACAGGCTTTTCAGTCTATTACGTCTGTTTGTTAGAGGTCAGGGGCTCATTTTGCCTTAAATAACAACTTCATTCTGATGGTGACTCTTTCATTCCCTCCCCCTGTTCTTGATCTATGTAACTTGGGTTCTTGCTGTAGGATTAGAAAGTAATATTAGTAATATTCAACAAATGCGTGTGTACAGCTGTCAGTAAGAGGGGGGGTCAAGGCGCCATTTGTATAGCAGTCAAAGTCAATTGCACTCTGAAGCTGTAGATGTGCCAGGTCACAAAAAATAATGCATAATAATGTTGCTTTAAAGATGGATGAAGCTATTTATGAAGCTCTTACATTTGAGAACATAGAGTACATTATGATTATATAAATAAATTGAAGTGGGTCATCTATGTCCTGCTATTGATTTGATTCACAATAGTTTAAATTCTTAATGTGAAGTGGGATATTCACGGCCGCGATGGATGCATTACCGTATCTACAAGGATAAAAGGCTCCGGCCTGAACTACAGCAACCTCTGTGTTATGCATAAAAACCTCTTGAGTAGCGTCTCTTCCGCTCAGGAAGGAGCCGTGGATCGTATCTGTCCTCACAGTAGCAAGCCAATGAATTCCATTTCTGCCGTGTTACACATTTCTAACCAGAATAATTGCAGATACATTGAGAGGAACACAAAACGCATGCAGAGCGAAGGCTGAGCAGGAAACAGCAGCGCGGACGCTTCGCTCGGTGTCAGCCTCCAGCAGCGGCCTTGACGCATTACCTTTGGGTTTGGAAGGAAATGGAGAAGAGTTCTGAATAGAGCGGAAGATATCAGACACAATCAGATTCATATATATATATTATTTCATTTCATCTTTATTTGATCAGGAATCTTATTAAGATTGAGGTCTCTTTTCCAAGAGATACATATTTAAACACTATGATATGTTACTCAGATGATTTGGTGCTATATATTTATCAAACAGGTACATTAAAGGCAAATTGGCAAATGGAACACAACCTGAAATTACGAGCAGTCAAAACATCAAACAGGCAGAAATACAGCACCGCAGAGGTGAATGACAAAGAAGAGCAAAATATTTTATCAGTCAGATCAGCTGAGGAATAACAGCTCATATTTACATTGTGTGAGACAGACGGTGGTGGGAGCTCATACAATCAGCAGAGAATTGATAAAACAAATGTAAAATCTGCTCAGTGAAGGAGGCACTGAGATGATTATCAATGAAGCGTCTCAGTACCTGAAAGAGCGCTGCAGTCACGCACACCTCCAGCAAACACACACACACACACATCCGAAACAAATCACCAATCACATCCACTGGAGACAATGAGTCTGTCTTTATAATCTGTCCAGCCCTCGCTCTCTCTCATAATATCACCCTGCTGGTAATGCTTTACTGCTGCCTGCTGCACACCGACTGGGATGACTGATTTCTCCATCCTCCAGTTCTTATTACCACATTTAGCCATCATATCTCTCACCTTGTGCATTTTGTATGTGCCATATCTCAGTGTTATGTGTCTTTTGGGTTCTGTTCTGTATAGTCCTGTGCAGGTTTTTGTGCTCCCCGGGGACTCGTACACAGCAGCGTAGATTCACCGGGGAGCACCTTAACTAGCGGAGCCTATTTCACCAAATAAAAGCGCAGAACCATTTATGAGATAAATAGTCCTCTTCCCGCTGATATGTCTCTGACAGAATAACAAATATGCAAGAGAATGGTGGAGAATGGAGAATAAGGCAGATCAGACATTTTGCAAGATTTCAATCTGCGCAGCACAGATGTTCATGTCTCTGGAGATGTTCTGAATTATAATAGGTAAATTTTAAGGGTTTTCAATTATGATAAAGTTAAAGGTCTGACATTTGTGAGTGAATCTAAGCCACTGTTTTACACTGGAAGTGATTAGAGAGAAACAAAATGGAATGCTCAATACAGTCATACCGTTTTAACCTATAACATTGTTCACACACTGAGAGATAATTAATTAAGTGGACAAACTTTGGCTCGTAAGTTTCTAAATTCGACCTGCCACGTGGGAGGCATTTTTGTTCAGCGATCGATTTTGCTTAGACGCCTATTTCCACTGATAAATATTCAGCGTGTGATGAAATTTTTGCATTTGCTTCACGCCGCAGCCGTGAAGGAACTTCCGTCTGAGGTTGTGATTACATCTGCCTGTGTTTGCTTTGGGGAAAGACATTTTGCTGCCTGGCCTTTTAAACTGAAACGATTAAACCTGCCCTTTGGATGCAAGACACCCTGCATGTTTTAGCTGCTCTTTTCCCCTCTTCCCTTCTGCGCCTGCACCATAAAACACGCAGTCTCTGGATTTACTTATTTATTTATTTTAATCGAGTAATGGCTGTGAAATTAGTTGCTATATGCAAACGCTAATACAAGAATATGTTGATGTTCCGAGCTGCAGCCTTGAAGATCAGCTTCATGCATTCGGTTGACACAGTTTGGAGTTTACGGACTTGATTTTCCATTTAGGAGAAAAAAATCCTTTTAGCGGGGAGCTACACAACAGTAGCAGAATGTACAATGTGATGGTAATGAAAATTCACTTGAGAACAATTCAGTAGAGAAAAATATGCAGATTAGCTAAATTACCCTCACTATAGTATGTTAAGTAAGACTTTCTATTATGGATTTGCAAACAGACATGGCGGCGTGGTCAATCCTAATGCCAGTCTGTGTAGAATATGTTATTATTGCATCTCTCAAAATGTGATGTTTTCAGAACAAATGAGATGAGTCTTTATTCACAGAAGCAACTAACACACACTATTAAAACTATTGTGCCTTTAGTTCACAGGTTATTGCTTTATATTAATCACATTTTAGCCTTATTGACTGACAATCTTTTTCATTTTAATGAACCCATCATGCTTTAGTTGTTTAAATGTTCCTTCCCTCTGTATCTTCTGTCAGTCAAATATAGCACGCACAGCTCACACGAACACGAGACCAATCATTTGCAGCTCCAGACATCACAGGGGGAAACCAACTGTTTATGAATCGTCTATATAAATTGCAGCATTATTACGGTCTCTGTGTCTCGTGGTAGAATAGATTATTTTTCCTCCGTCACATGAATACCGAATTTGCCAGCCAAGCCTCCGGAGTGAGAATTAGATTCAGCAAAAGGAGCTATCTTTGAGTGCGGTTGAAAAGCGACAGGGAGACTTTAATTTGTTCTCTAACTTCCTGAATCTCTCTCTCTCTCCTTCTCTCACTATGAGCAGGTGTGCAGGCTGGGAATGGATCGATTCATTAGAAGTTTTCTGCAAACTTGGAGGTGGAATCCAGGGATGTAATTTGAAAGATTCGTCACAGCTTTAGTGTCTCTTCGACACCACAGACTAAGAATGCTCTTAGTATCCTGGGTGTTTCCATATAGACTTCTCTTGACGGCCTCAGCACAATGTGATAAGGGAGGTTAATTTCACCTGACACAAACTTTTATGGGATTGCTTTTTAAATTCAGGTTTAAGCTGACAACCGCACGCAGAGCAAGTGACCGGGTAGGTGTTAGCATTGCTTACATTACATCAGGACACGTGAAGTCAAAGTGTCAATGTTATACAAAGACAGTGATATTTGATAGCGTAGTCTCATTTGCAATACAAGGTGTGACCTCATAACATCCATAATGCATCCAATGCAATTATACCACAAGGTAGAAAACCCAACACCAGAGGAAGAGAAGACAGAACTCATGTGTCCTCTTCCATTGTGAAAGTGGTTTCTCTGTACTCACAACACTGGATGATGATCAGTATTGTCTCTTTCAAAAATTCAATGTGAAAATTGTGTTTTTACACGTAAAATCTGAAAACTGCATATTCTTAAAGAACGTGTGAATCATTTGTGAAATTTTTGTACCTACTGGTACTAAGATGCAGTTGTGAAGTTGATGTTTTCATGTGTGATTTATTACATTTTACAGGAGAAATGTCAGAATTTTACTGTAGAACGTGAAATGTTGGAAGAACACATGCCTTTAGTTGAATTCATTACATGACATTATGTTCCTCACACGAAAATATAAAATAAAATACAGTACAGTAACTTTAACTTTATATGAGTCACCTGCTTCTTAAAAAGAACAACATTAGGTTGTGTATTGTTTGATCATGGCTGGACCGTGTATGGATGATGTGCTCCTGACAACGCAACTGAGGACTATTCATTTTGAAACACAGCCAATGGGGAAACTCCAACACTCAACCGAGCAGTGGTGAACGCAACTTCATCACTCACTCAGTAAATCAGGGACAGACTTTACTCATGACTGATATATGCATATAAACAACATAAATATTTATATTTATACTTATCACATTTGTCTTCTCTGTCACATAGATTACAAATTAAATGTGGGGAGTATGGCTTTACACAGTTCATCTGAAGAAATAATGTCACAGTCAGAGGTCAGAGGTCAGGATCTACTAATTGGAGCCGGTGGGGGGGTTCAGCGTTTTGCCAGACGATGCTTCAGCAGGGTTGAAGCTCGCTGTGATGGAGGCTCAAAGCCCAATCCATCAGCTGAAGGACAGTCTCTCTAATAATGACACCACCCTGCTGCTCCAACCTAAGGGAACAGGCATGTGATAATGTCTCTGAGGACTGTTAATAGCTGAGCATGCAAATCTGGTAAAATGACCCTAACAGCAATTAATTAATTATAGACAAGTTATAAGCTCAATAAGGTGGATTGGTAGAGATTCATCTATCATAATAACAGAAAATTTGTGTTGGAGAGGTAGTGATATGCAGACAGGAAGACAGAATGATCCGAAGTAACCAAATAAAAAAAAGTTCAAATGTTTGCAGATTAAATGCAGCTCACTTTCCCTAAACTGTGCAAAAATATTCCAGCATGAGAGTTTCTGATTTATGTCCACGGTCTGCTCCCAGTCTGCTTCCTGTGTCGTATATTACAAATGGGCTATAAGAGATCGCAGATATATCTATAAAGCATCTTAAATGATGATGCTGCCACCGGGGAAAGTGCTCCCCTCTATATTCATAAGCCATTGTTTGCTCGCTGCTGTGATTAAACGGGACATTATTTGATAATATGGTCCATAGGATCTTAAATGGCAGAGCCTTTTATTACCTGAACAATTACTTTAAGAAGTTAAAAGAAGTTCATAATCACAATAGCGGAACAGTAGCTAACCTGAACCGTGATGGGGAAGGTTTCTTTCCTTCGTGCTGGTGCTGCGAATAAGCTGCCTCTTGCAATAAAGTAGGTGCAGATCTCACGCGTCTTTAAAAGCATGGTCAAACAGAGGTTACTATATGACATCTCCACATAATGTCACAGCCATTTTAGTGTATTGAAATTGTGTTTTAAAAGAAAAAAAAAATATGGGCATATGTATCTGCAAATGAGTATTGTTGTTGTAGTCTGTTTTCTACCTTGACTGTTTCACACCTGTCTCCATCTTGTTGCGACCAGGATGAACTGATCAGAGACCACGAGGGAAGTAAGTCCTGGATAATGTGTCATCCCTTGTTATCTTATATGCTTGTATTTTTTTTTTTTTTTTTACTACTGATTTTGAATTATATCATAAAAACAAAACAAACCATAATGGAAATCTCAACCAATGACCATTTGATGTAATGTTCCACTGTGTATCACAAGACATATATTGGGAGTCAGTGAATGAGCAAAATCCTGCAAGATCTTTGATGTGTTGCTGTGAAAATGTGTGTAAAATTGTGGACGGATTAAGAGCTCTGTGTTACTAATAATTTGGCAATTCGGTCTTTGAAGTCAAGTCACGCTCATTGTTTTAACAAGCATATTTTCCAGGTGTTTTATAGAAAACAAAGGACAAATATAGACGAGTAGAGAAGGAGTTTTCACACAGGCAACATTTCATCAAAAAGTCATTTTTCATTATGCAAGTGCACTGAGATACATTATTTGAGGAGGTCACGGGGGCAGAAAGAGGTGTGGATTAAGAAAAACAGCCTCTTCAACATGAAACCTCCTAGATTTATTTTCTCACTATCTTGTCTCTCAGTGGCCTCGGTGAGGATTTTGATATTAAGCTGTTCTTGTAAACCTCTGTCCTTAAAATCCCACTTATACAAATCCTTCTTTATAAATTGGATTTTAGATGTTTTTGTTGTCTAAATATGAGATGTGACTCATCTCTTTTAATGTGTATAAGCATTTTCTTTGTACAAGTTTGTTTCTGATTCCTTTGACAACTGTTCGTATTTGATTGAAATGCATATATCTTTCACTTGGTCACGTTGGCCGTTTGTCTGGTGTGTTAAAACTCTGCTCATATTAATAAAGTTCACGAGGTATAATCCAATGTGCAGATGCTTTTTGCCTCTTTTCTTTACTGGGACTACTTTCCTCCTCCTGGCTTAAATTGAGGAACGGATGTGCACACAAACACCATTCAACAACTACAAAGTGTGCGAGCTTCGTGCTCCAGCGATTATCTCTCTATATTTGTCTGAGTTCTCCCTTCCTGGGCCCACGGTATTTAATGTAACACTTGTGGGTTTTTACCTGCTCCCTTATCACTTCAGCTCCTGCAGGACAGAGGAGGCCGAAAACAGTCCTGTGATTTTCCATCACTTTGGCTCCCTTGTGGAATATTGCGTGAGAACGGGGGTTGAAATGACCGAGTTAAAAATGCTCAGTTTTAACTCGGGTATGGGTGGCATTTTGTTTTTTTTTTTTTTTTTTTTTACAGGCCAGTCAGAGAGAATGAAAATGAAAGAGACTGGAGATTCAGGTTCCTCCTCTCAGCCCAGAAATAGCAGGCACTTGATCGCAGATGGGGCTTTTGTCCAGTGTGCTGATAAGCCATAAAGTCTGCTCTTTAACCGAGTGTGAGGCTATCTAACATAATAAGGCAAAAATAATGGGAATGCCAGCACAAAGATAGGTACAGGGGCAGGGAGAGGGGTTGTGATGGTCCGGGGTGCTTGTTCTTCCGTGACTTTGGGCCGCCGACAACTTAAAGGATGTGGTCAGTGCTAACGCTGATTTTGATTGATCACCTCTGCCTTCCAGCATAAGGATGGTGGTGAAAAATGCCATTTCAGCAGCCAGTGTAAAATATCCTCAGCGAAGTTCATATCTGATTCGTTATATTGTTTTGAAAAATGGAAAACTGGGAACTCCGCCTACACCCGTCTGCAAACAGTCAAATGCACAAAAATATTCTGTCACATCTCGATCTGCTGTTTAAACCTTGCGGGGAGACTTTGTTATCTTGTAATGGGTTAATGTATTCCTGGAGGATCTGAAACAACAGTGTGAAAACTATTACTGTTACAATCTTTCACTACTGAGGCGGTATTTTTTAATTTTGTTTTTCCTTTTCTGTTAAATCACCCTGAAATGGCAAGATGCAAAAACATCATGGTTTGTTGCAGTTGATTTGAGGCGTAATGACTAAGATGTAATGACTAGGAATTATGCCGCGTGTTGCATTTGTCGTTATTGTTATGTTTCATTCGGTTTTCAAGCTGGGAAACGCACAAACAAACATCCTTAGCCCGCTGTGAAAACACATCAGACGTTTAAGGAATGACTTTCACACACTGGAGTCACAGGAGTTGTCTTTCGAATCGCGATGCGGCTCCGACTGCAGGATGCGTTTAGATTCAGATTACAGCCATAAATATCAGACATGTTTGATGCGATAGTGACACTTGTGACCGATCTGAGCTCGGCAAGAGAATGAACGAATCCATGACTCGCACTGCACTGCACACACTGCAAGAAAACATAAGATGACTACATTTAATCATAAGATATCAGTCGTGGACATTTTGGGGTGTCGATGATGTTATGTGATAATCCTGTGTTACTAACCCAACACAGAATAAATGAAGCACAATTTTCAAACAGCAGTGCAGTTGTTGAAGACAATAAAAGAAGAGGCACTGAAAATTAATTAGGTGTTTTATTTCATTCATATACCAAAACTGTGGATAAAGCTCTGAAACAAGTTAGACTGGCAATAACCTGAGAACTAGATTATTAATTTAAAAAAACATCATCGTAATCACCATCATTTAACCTCCTGAGCAGACCTGCAGTACTTTTATCATTTATTTACCCGTTCTCCTTTTCTTCTCATCTCTATCTCATCTCTAACTCCTTCTCAATAAAAATCTGACTTAAACTGTGGCTATAACTTCTTTCCTCATTAGCAACAGTAGCTGTGGTCAGCTTGAATTCATAATGCTCTCTGTGTCTTCCTGTTAGAGTGTGTGTCGCCATTGTTGGATGGAGTGCACTTTAATGATGGATTAAATTTAATTTCTGCCGTTAAAATTTATGAAACTGTCTCCTTTAGACTCACTCTCATCTCTTTCCTTTTCTCTCTTTCCATCTCAAGCTCTTTATCTCGCAGCCTCTTTTTCCGTCTGTTTTGAAAAAAAAAAAAAAAGTGAAAGTGTCAATTACCCTCATACAGTACATCATGTTGGGATATGAAAGGCTTCATTCTTCCTGGTGAACAGAGAGTGGTGATAGGAATGGGGCAGCCTTCCCAGTAGATGAAATAAAATGCAAAATGTTTGCATCATTTTAATTAAAATGATAACTCTGTCGTGGAACCCGGTTTTATCAGGAAGAGGCGCGCAGATGCAAAATAATGTGACAACAAAAAAGTGATTATGTGTTTGTGTTATCGCAAGCCATGTTCACTGCACACAGTAATTGTATTTTATGATTTTGTGCCCGCTGCACAGTCACAATTCCCCTTTCCAATGATGGCTTATGTTTCCTAGTAGTGCTTCGAAACGCCCCACCAAGAACATTTTGGATTAGAGCAATATTGCGGCTGAGACAATTCTGACAAACCGATAGCACGTCGGGCATGCACTCACTCGCACAGCTACACACTCTCATTCACTCGCTCACTCTCTTTCTGCCAGACATGGGTGTCAGCCAAACAGTGCTATTTGCTGGAGCAGGACTGGCACTTCTCCAGACCATGGGGGTAGCAGGCTTGGCAACGCAGATCACTGATGGACTCATTGAAGCGGTTCGCCAGCATGGACAGCTTGCTGCCATGACACAGAGAGCAGGGAGCGCAGCCCGAACCGCCACAATGCTGGCAGCTGTCGGTCTCCTGGAGACAGAAGAAGCACATTAGAGGAGAGGAGGAGAAGGAGGAGGTGAAAGAGAGGAGCTGTAAGGTCAGGCAAAGGTTAAAAAAAAAGGGGAGGAAGAGGTCGGAATGGGTGAGAAAGACTAAAAAGGCGGAGTTGGACACTGAGGGGAAAATGTGTCAGCCATGTCTTAATAATGCTGTTTATTTAAATGTAAAAATCTGTAATATACCATTTTCACTTTTTTTTTTTTTTTTTTGACTCTTGCAACTGTTTCAAAACTGATTAACTTGCAACACCGTTAGCCAGTTCATTAACAGCGAACATTAACACAGCTATCTGCTTTAACTGGCCTGCCTGCTGGCAAACACTAAACAACCCTAACGACATTTTTCCACTATTATTTATAATCAAACGCCTTCGGTAAGTAGCTGTGTTGCAGGATAATGTACAGCCAGACGGTCATTTTTACAGCCAGCTGGTCATTACTGCAAAATTTACAATAACGAGCAGCTGCCTGTAGATTAACGACGAGACGAGGGGTGGATGGTAACGGAAGGCGTGCGATGAGGTTACGTTTAATCTTTACAAACTACTGGATGTTGTAAATCAGTAGAAACTCGTTAAAGCTTTGCACAGCGGGATCTAATTCTCCTGACTAATCAGGAAGTTGTTGCCGAGGTTTCAAGTAAGTAATTAAGTGTCGCAAACCCAATGCCATTCACCTTTGACCCTTTAGGAGTCCCAAAGTAAAGTAAAAGACAGAGATGGACTGCTTTGCATTGCATTATAAAGAGCTCAAATCACGGCACAGAAAATAATCCCATAATTCTATTTAACAATTCTTTTCTCAACAAAAAACAGAAAGGGACCGAAAGTATAAAAGGTATGATTGAATCTGGAAAATCATTTTGTTAAGATTACTGTTTACAGTCAGAATCAGCCTAATCAGTAACCACTGGAGCACCATTGCAATATTAACCTACCCAACACAGTGTGATTGAGCAAATCATTGCATCGTTGCCACAAAAGTCCACCTGGCTGAGCTTCACAAATCTGTATACAAGCTTTTTTCTATCAATAAAAGTTGATGCTTTGACTTAGTGCATCTAAATCTCCATTAGATTAAGTTGCACGTAGGGATAGTGTTATTTTCACACAGGATATTGAGATGATCAGTTGTTGCAGTGAAATCTAGACCCAGATTGTTGCACAGCGTGTGCACGTAAAAAACAATAAATCAAACCCTGTGTTCGAAAATTAAGACAGTGAAAAATTAACTACCTCGGAGTTTGGGCAACACGGGCAAAGATGATAAAGAAAAGAAAGTAACAAAGAGCAGCGAGAGATTGCCAAATAATGAAAAAAAAAAAAAAAAAGCTGAGAATGAACTTTTTTTTTTCTAGAGGCAGAGAAAATGAGAAAATAACGAGAGAGAGGTGAGAAAAGAATGGAGGGAGCGAGAGGAAGAGAACAGTAATCAGCCGAGGAGGTGAGAGGGAGGGGATAATAGCGAGCCGGGTATCCTTGCAGGCTGGCAAGTGGCAGGCAAATGCTGCAAGGGCAGAGTAAAAACTGTGGACTCATCAGTATGTGTTCACAGTTGACAGATAACGCTAGGACAATGGCACGGTGGTTGTTACGGCAGGAGGGGACGAAAGGGGAAGAAAAGAGGAGGGGGTACAAATAAGGTGGCAGTTACAAGGCAACACAGAGGCGATTGTGGGAATAAACACCCCTCTGTTACAAATTACAACAATATGGCCGCACAGACGATCCTGCAGTTATTCTCTTGAAAGCAAGGATAAAGTGGAGAAAGGATGGTTGGAGACATATGCAGAGAGAGAGGGAGGAGGTGGAGAGGGACGTGGCGAGAGTGAGAATACCAAGAGTGGAGTGATAAAAACTCCACACCAGTGAGAATAATTTGGCCAAGCATCATTACCTTGTTCTCTGTGTCGCTGATCTGTTTCTCCTCCACCTCCTCCTCCTCCTCCCCGTCTTGTGTACAGAGAGCTTTAGCCCTCCTCCTGCTCCCCCTCTCCCTGGCCTTCGGGTATCCCTCCAAGTCCACCAGAGGCACTGTGTGGTGCCGCAGCGCCTCGGGCTTCCTCGGTGGTGCTCTGATGATGCGCAGGTTGCTGGTGTAGATGATTATTTTGCCAAAGTCCAACACTGAGGACTAAAGGACACAGATGTCAAGTTAACCCCACATTAGTTAATAATAAAACCATCTGATGTGTCCTGAGATGAAGTATTTTCCTTAGACGCCACTTGTAGATATTTCTTATATTTCCTTCCTGCGACCCTGAGAGAGCGTGCCCACATTTAGCTGTGGGCTTTATGTGTGGGTGAGAAGAGGTTTTCTAGCTCAATGCAGCTGAAGAGTCACAGCCCTGGTGCAAAACACAACATGCTTTGTAGCTCTGTTCTGGCCTATTGAGGATTCTGGTGATGGAGAGATTGGAAACTACAGTAATTCCTCTTTTAACATGGATTTCCTACTTTGTGATTATGCAAAGAGTGAAGGAAAACCCTTGATCTTTACGAGCAAAAATATAGGATCCACTGATATTTTTAAAGCACTTATCCATTATTTATTGACTTTGTAATACACAGTTTTAACATGTACATATCATCATGCGCTATATAACTCCTGCACACTATACACAAGGTATATAGGCATGTATGTGTGCATATATTGGACACAGTTATCCACTATGTGTGCATATTCATTCAATATCTATTTAATTGCACTTTTTTTTATAACTCACAGAACATTTTACTTGTGTATAGACTTTTGTTTATGTTGGTGGTCATTAATCTTTTTCACACATCAATGTGTCCTGACCAGTCTTTTGTCTCAGCCCTCGTTTGTATTCGTCGCCCTTGTTCTCAGCTGCGTATGTAGTCCTGCCTCAGTACACCGAGGGCAATGAAATGCCAGATTCCTCGTGTTATGTACACATATTTGGCCAATAAAGCCGATTCTGATTCTGATAAAAACACGCAGAGAGAGCGTTGACGTCACGCAGGGAGAAACTCATTAGGCGTCGTACAGTAGGGGTGCTCCTCTAGGACGTCCTTTCAATAATGTCCTAAAAAGATAAACTAAATCCAGATTGCTGTTTTGGGCTGATAAATGCGATAAACACTGGCCTCGGTCACCAGGGCCAAGCGTGCCTTTGTTTGCAGGATAAAAGAATGAAACTGACACTAAGCCAGCAGGCGTTGTAGCTGACCTCCCTCTCAGCCTGCTGCACTAATGAAGCCACTGCCTCGCCGGCTCGGTAACAGCGGCTTTTTCCTGTCAGATGAACAATTTTGTTGCTGTTTATTGTTCCACTTCAATTGTTGTACAAATTCCACCGAGCAGCCTGCAGTTGATGCTTTAATTACCCAAGGATCCTTCCCATTTTCTATTTTAAGTCTTGAGTGCTTTTTCCGTTCTAAAGACGTATGAATTTATTATTTCATCACGTTGCTTTGGCTGGTAATTGTGTTTATTGTGCGGTTGTTTGTGGTGTGTCTGTTTGCTTTTCAGCATATGTAGACTAGCTATGCTCTGTGGAGTATGAAAAAAGAAATGCCAGCTCTTCCAAGGAGCTGTGATATGTTCTTATTATAATTCCCTTTATGTCGGTATATCCATTTAAAGGGTGTTAGATACACAAAGCCATAATTTGAAGGTGTTAACTGACTTGTTTGGTTTTTTTGTGGGTGTTGTTTGAAATAGCAGACAGTAATTCTAGGCATCACATCCATAAATAAGCACAAAAGAGATAGAAGAGATATAATGCACAGATCTAAGATGGTTCATATCTTTATTTGCCATCTTAAAAAGGGCTATTTGCGAACACACAGGATGAACAGGGGCTGTCATTGATGCTTTCTTATCCTTTAACCATAACCCTGATCTTTCTCTCAGGATGCCTCCACTTCCAACGAATTATCACTGAGATGTAAAGTTTTATTTCTATTACCAAACTGTTGTTTTTTTAAGATCACATTAAAGTAAACTGTTGCCATAATGAACATTTTAACTAACAGTCAGCAGAGTGTTATATTTTTTTTGGATTACAGTTCATTTAAGCTGCTCTGGCGTTTTAGTGGTTTACATTCAGACAGACAGAATGGACACTGTGGGAAAACTAATCAAAGCTAATCTTGATTAATATCAAAGCCATTGAGAAGCATTTCTTACTGTGGCATCTCCCTCTGCTTCCTCAGTCTGGTCTGCAGCCGGTTTGTAGCTTCCCATTCCTCTGTACACGTTTATTCTCTGGGCAATGAGCCCTGTTGGAGGATAGACCCCTGGGTACAGAATAAAACATGTTGTCAGGACAGAGTGAGTGCTTGTACCAGAGATTTGAGACTCAAGTCCTTATTTCATCCACAAACTGCAAGTATTTCTTATACATGGATGTTCTTGTCTGAATATTTGGAAGTCATGGTAGACTCTGAGACAAAAGCCTTACCAAACTCTCTGTTTTAATAACATACTAATCTATTCATGCATTCTCACAGGAAACATGAAAAATATATACTGAATGTATTAAACAACAAGCATATTAAAATGGCCAGAACCAGTTGCTTCGCATCCAGTGGAGACTCCAGAAAGTTACTGGTCTCAGCAAAGAAACCCCCCAGTCAAACAGCTAATTCTGATTTTTTTTTCACTTGGGTTAATCTGTGAGATCTGTTCAGATGAATTATGTCACCTTTGGACAGAGCCAGACTTGCTGTTCATTTCATTCCCATGTTAATCTTAGCTAATCGGTCGCTGCTAACTTTGAATTTTCTGTACAGATACAAGCGTATTTGCCCAAAATGCAGAACAACAACCTTAAAAGCACACTGCAACAATTCAAACAATATTTTAAGTCATGCATTTTCCATTATAGAAGGAATGTGAAAAAATAAATGTCATTTTGATAAGCATGCTACATGGCTTAGCATTCGAGGATTTCTTCTTCGAAATTCGTGATTTTGAAAGATCACGACTGACCTCTGGTGCATGTTGTAATTTCTTGCATATGAACTTCCAAAACATTTGACTGCAATAAAATCTGCACTTAGAAATCTGATTTTTGTTTTGTCGAAATTAGTAACTGTTGATTGCTAACATTTCAACTCAGTATGCTCCATCAGTAAATAAAATATTTAGCATAGAAAACATGCCACAACCATAGATGATATCCATGAGGTGTTCCCCATCATCAACAAAAAGTTTGCAAAGTCTCAATCATACACAGCTGATATATTATTATGAAAGCAAAAACATGCCTGAACACAACAGTTTCATGGAAACCACACAACTGTATAGGCTACAGTATATACAAATGTAATACACATCTTGTCTTGATTACCAGCTCACATACTGTACAGCCACCTCAGTGCAGTCATGCATGTAAGCATACACAATAATAAAAGCCCACCCTGTTGGTCTCCATGAGTGTCCTCAAACCCACAGAGCTGCTCCAGCTCCAGGTGGCTGGGAGGGATCTTGCGGTGAACGAAGCTGTGAGGGTATTTCTCCTCGGGGCTGTCCAGCTCCTGACCGTCCTCATACACGTGCTTCAGCACCCGACCGCTGTAGGACGACGCCAGCTTGAACCTCACCTATGGTTTGGAGTTGAAGGTGACATGTTTTAAGGTATCACATGCTGAAAAGATGCACTGGTATGTTAATGATTTGTGCTAATTGGCACAGCTAAAAATAGTTATAAGTAAATGTTTGATCAGACAAGAAGGATGCATATGAACATTTGCAGCATTTCAACATACAAGTAAACATCCTGTTTCATTCTCTCGCTCAGTTTGCAGTTTGACAACATCAGATGTAGTTTATAGCTGAGAACTATCTTCAAGCACAGCATCTTCAGATAGTTATGTGCTATAATGTAAAGCAATATCAAAAGCAATCGTTTAAACAGGAAGCTCGGTTATGTCCTCGAAATGTCTTTTACTCAACACAACACATTTATAAAAGCACTTCAAACCTGTGAATCTGAAAGAAAAGGGTTGTGTAAATAACTCACCTTTCTGGGCTTGGTGCCTTCATAGCGTTGATTCAGTTTTCTCTGGAGTTCCTCCATGGTGGCCGATCGAGGAAGGGGGGGGGCGCTGAGAGAGCGTCAGTCCATCCAAGAAGCTCCTTACCTGGGGCGGATTGACATCAGCTGGACACCGTGGCGCCCGGTGTGATGAAAGAAGGCACGGATGGGTGAATGAAAGAATGGATTGATATACAGCTTGATGGAAGCACAGGGTGGATGAGAGCACGAATGAAGAGCTGTGTGTTCGGGAGTGGGTGGATGACTAGATAAAGATAGAGATAAAGCTCTCTCCGTGTGTCCTGCCTCCTGAGTTTGACTGCACCTGCTGTTTTTAAGGGACCACCTTTCCAGCTCCCAGCGCTAAATTATTCACAGCGAGGATCGTGTGTACAAAAAGCGTGGTGGAGAAACCAGAAGCTCCGTCATCAAATAATTATGATCACCAGAATAGAAGGTAGCTGGAGCCTGTGTGGAGCACTGTGTGTTTGTGTGTGTCGGGAAGAGAAATAGAGAGTGAGGCTATGTGTGTGTGTGTGTGTGTGTGTGGGAGTTGTTTGATAGTTGTCATTGGACTGAAGCCGAGTGCATCAGCGTTGAAAAGTAAACATGACATTTGATGTCTGTTGCTGTCACACTGAAAACCTTTACCTTTATCAGACTATATCTATGATTACTAAGCCTCACATTGAAATAACACCTTGCTGTTAGTGTGCTTTCTTTGTGTTGTTGATACATGTGTGTGTGTGGGAATGTGTGTACTGGATGTGTAAGAGAGTCTAGCTCTTAGCTGAGCACTAAAACTTCAGTCTTACTTTCATGACTCAGTGGAGTCTGAGTCAGTCTCTTTGAAAGTCTCATCTAAAGACTACCTGTCACCGTATCTCAGGTATGTAAAATTGAGGTTTTCACACACCCAAGAGTGACTGAGAGGTTTTCTCCAGCAGACAACGCTCAGGGACCTCGTCTAGAATCCGAGGAAAGACGAATCAAACGGACTTATATCACAAATTCTAGTCCTTTAGATGATACAGACATTACATGAGAGAGTTACTTCAGTCCAGACATCAAACTGAAGTGAACCGTACCAAAACTTATCTGTAACTTACAGTATCTTGTGGATCTAGCCCTGTGGGTTGCTGAGTAAAATTCAGGAAGTGTGAAAATTGCATCATTTCCTCTTACAGCTCAATGTACTGAGAGAATAATAATAATAAAAAACAACATGGAAAATATTTCAGCTATATTGGAAAGAGTAGAATGAATCAAGAAGAGAGTTTAAAAAATACAATTTAATTTCAATTTCAATTTTTAAAAAAGTCCCAAAAAACAATTAAACCATTTTGCAATCTTAATTCTACAATGTAATTCATGGGCATAGAAAGGATTAAAAATATGGGTGAGACAATTTCCCCAAGAAAACTTTTAATAGAGTAGATGACATTTCCTTTATTTTAGTGCCTTTAAATGTGTGGCTTGGATCTGGCTATACTAGCACAAGAAAACATTAATTTCATTTTGAGGAAGTGGTTGGCCCCAGTTCACATTTTTGAAGATATCAAAAAGTACGAAAATTGATTTGATGACTATTTCAGAGCCACCTTTAATAATAATCACTCATTGTTTATTTAATCTTGACAACCTCTCTGCACTTGCACGCAATTGCAAATTCTGTTAAATGAATTTCTTTAATGTTATCAAATCAACGAGTAAAGTGGAGAGAAATGTAGTCAAAGTGTTCCTGTGCCTTCTCCAATAAACTCCATTCATCTTCCAATCACTTATTCCACTATGAAGAATCACCGGGATCTGATTCCAGCGTCGCAAAGATAGATTATGTTGTTAGCAAGTTATCTTGGTGGCTTTGTTTACACATTTGTACACATACGACACTGCTATCGAGAAGCACTGTGCATTAATATTTAGAGCAACATTTCATAACAAAAGGCATCAGTATAACAACCATCTGTTACCTTTCATGAAAAGCAATAGTCTATAATTCATAAGTGGCGAAGCTTTGAGGAGAGTGAGCAAATCCATCAAGTTAGCATCATAATAGGTTTTTGGCACAAGCCTCTGATATATAGCTTTTTGGCCAAAAATATATATTTGCCAACATTTCAGAGGCTGAAAACGTGGTCTGGAATTTCATTGACTTTGGTCTTCTCTCAATAATCATCAGATAGACCAATGCATTTTCAACATGGTAAAGATCATGCTTAAAGTGAGGAGGGGGTCTTAACTAATGGTTTTTAAAAAGTGGGTGGGACCCTCATATAATAGCTGCGACTCTCATGGTGTAATTGCTCAAACTGATGAGTCACACGATAAATGTTTTCGCTAAATCACCATGTGCTGAGTGTTTTCCTGCCTAGTTTAATGGCTCTAATTATTTGGTAAATTATGTGTCCTTATTTTGTATTTAATTTGCAATTATGTCCTGCTCAGTGTGACTAAAAGGAACGGTTACCACATATAAATATAAAGGCTCACGGAGTGGTGCATGTCCACGTGAAAGCATTGTTTGTCCTGTGCTGTGAACTGTTCACTTCGCAAAGCAATTTAAATTCAAGTGATCGGGGGACGAAACTCACAGTCCTCGTTCTGTCCAAAAAATAATTCCGAAGTTCAGCTGAAGCTAATACGAGGCTTCAACAGTCTGAGTTAGAGAAGTCAAGTGCTTCAAGATCTTCCAAAATTACAGTCTTTCCAATACCGCTTTTCCATTGCAGCTCAAAAAACATGAAAACAAAAACGGGAATTTTGCACCCATGTGTTTCTCTCTACATCCAAATGTGATGCTGTTTTCTTTCAGGAACAAAAAAAATCTCATATCAGAGCTAATAGTAATTTCTTGCAGCAATACATCCAGCCCTGCCTCACCCCCCCCTCCCCAAGTCTCCATTGTCACCTGTTAACTCCAGAGATCTGAGGGAAATAATTCAGCGCCTAAAGTCTTGCACCTGTTCTCCTGATTACATCCCTACAAACCGTTCAAATGTGTTTGCTTTGGAAATGTCATTGAACATATTATGAATAGCTCCCTGCAGACTGGCATTTCCCTCCGCTTTTCTCAAATGTGCTGTAATCTCACCTTTGTGGGAGGAAAAACAAGCCTCGATCCATCTGCAATTAATAATTACAGAAGATTTTCTAATCTTCCCTTTTTGAGAAGAAATCTTGAAAACTTGTGTACAAACAACTGGGTGAATATCTTTCATCTTACAATATGTGACACATTCCAGTCAGGTTTCCGAGCCAATGATTGCACAGAAACAGAGACGAGAAAAAAACTGTGTGTGTGCGTGTGTGTGAGATTCAGTTTTTGCATTTTACTCATGCCTATCTTCTTATATTGATGTTGCTTGTCTTTTTTATGCTCTCATGTTTTTGCTTTTATTTTGTCTTTCAATGTAAAGCACATTGAGTTCACTCAAAGAAATGTGCCGTATAAATTAAATTGCCGCTCAGTCACTCACATGTCTAATTTTGCTCTTTGTCATTTCCAGATTGGACTGTCTGACTTTTATTAAGGTTGATAGGGTCTGATATATGCTGTCAGGATCTTTTAAAGCATCATTTTATCATAGGTCAGAGACAAATGCGACATTTCAATCACATTCATGAGGACTGAAACTGTAGTCTGCTAAATTAGAATGAGGTCGAACCCCGGCGTCATGTGCTGGCCCTTTGTGTGTGTGTGTCTGTCAGTTAGTGTGTGCATCTGTTTGTGTGTGTGACGCCTGTGTAAATGTGTGTGTGATGTCCAATTCATATATGCATACACACAGTATTTGAATTATTCCATTTGCAGGATGGTGTGAAGTGTTATCATCTATTCTCGCTGAATGCAGCGGCAACTTGCATCTTCAAGAGGCCATTTTTTAGAACAAACACTAATCTAACAAATGGATGCCATTAACCCCATGCATGTCGAGATCAATCTTGCAATTATCCATACAGATGACTGTTATTAAGCTGAGAGTGAATGGATGGTTTAAATAGAGGGGGGGGAAGTACTGCGACCCTCTCTTGTCTCCTCCCTGACTGAGACTCGGCTTAATCAGATTGCAGAACAAGCAAGTACGGTCACTCAAGCGAGAAATTGTTTTGGGTGCATCGCTGTGAAGGAATCATTTAATGTGCCAGGATACTCGCTGCTTTCGGTTTAAATGATTGCCACTGTGAATCTGTCTCTCTGTGTCTCCACATTAACAGTTCATGTATATTCTATTATCCCCCATTATCCTCCCGAAACGCAATATGCAATATGAGCTTCATTGCTCAGGTACAGTGCTCGTGCTCTCTGCTTGCTATAGATCTTCATCTAATCCATTTTCAGTGCTCTGATGGTACAGATCGAAACTGAGAAATAATAGTTTTGGTTTCACCGTGCTGGTGATAATGCATTTGGACCTGAGTGCGCAAGACAAGCCTCATTGAGCCACAAATTTAAAACCCAAATGGAAGTCTGTTCCCCAGATGGCCCTGATGCAACATCTACGTGCTAACCATTGTGGATGTGTAAATTAGAATCGAAACTTCATCCTCGTGCCGTATCCATGAAACGGGTACGAGCATGATTAGTGCAGGCTGCTCCTCGCTAAATCTTAATCTACTTCTGGGTGGCTGCCCTGTGTGCAACAGTTAACACCCCCAGTTGTTTATGCCTCAAACCCTCCTGAGCTACTGTACATCCTACCTGGCATCAATGGACGTTCATTACAGTTGTCGTTTTCTGTTTGTAGTAGTGTGTTAAGTTTGATTATTTACCCCCAAGGGTCCACGAGTACCCTGAGGAAGATTGTGTATCAGCCTTGGCAGGTCTCACTGTGAGAGCCTGGGGGCAGCATCCTTCCTTGCCACCCATTTCTTTAATGCACTCTCTGTTGTACGCTCTCTCTTCCTCCCTCTCTCTCTCTCTCTCTCTCTCTCTCTCTGAGCGTTTGCCCTGTGCAAGTGAAGCACAAAAAGGCAAGACAAAAAAAAAAAAGAAAGAAAAAAAACAAGGTGAAACTCTCACTTTTAAAAGACACCTACTCATTATTTTGTCTGTACTATTTCTGACACCCTCCCAAGGGGAATGGTATTGACTGACTCTCGTATCAGCGGCGCCTATTTTCAGGCAACAGCGGAACAGAGATCAGTCAGAAAGACGGGCTTAAATTTCTCCATAGCAGTCGTTATCCTGAAGGCGCGCAGAAGCCAAATTTCTGGGGAAAGGTGGAATTACTCGGAGTGTCACACAAGGAGTTTCTAAGGGTGAACTGTCCCCTCAGGTCGGCAGACTTCAGCGAGGAGGTAATGATCACCTGGTGTTTACCACGAAAAAGAGACAAGAGCTTTGCTATTTTGAATGGAAACTGGAACTATTCTGCAGCAGCAAACCCAGATTGACTCTCTCAGATGGAGGCAGGCAGGAGGGAGGAGACGGAGAAGGAGAAAGGGAAAAGGAAAGGCTGGAACTGCAGATGGATGGGACTATGAGAAGGAACCAAAGAGAGATAATGTGGGAGTGATGCAGCTACAGATGAATGCACTTGAATAAAAACCACCAAAAAAAAAGTCATTTTTTCTTGACCTCAATAAAAAACGTCATCGGGTCAAGAAAAGATGTGAAGGAGAATACAAATATATATAATTACAACAGATGATAATGTATGAGCTGTCCAGGATTACAAAGGGACTTAAATAATGACAAAGCAGAAACTTTCAATGCTGAATTAGATTAGACTGTCATTTAAAAGAATCTGTTCCACAGCAACAATGTTTTAAATAGAACCACTGCAATGCATTTACATTTTATTATCTTAATTACAGTGTCTATCAAATGATAGATGTTGCGAGTCACAGTCAAGTTAATATTTAATATTTCACTGGGACTGGCTTTCTATCTCATTTTAATTAGCTGTACCGTGGTAGCGATGGTGTTCGGCTCCCATGAATCTTTAAGTCCGTGCAAGAGTTCGCGGCTGGGATTCTACAGAGGCCTCCACCCGTAACCTCTCCGCCCACTCTCCACCGTCATCTTCTGAAAAAGGTCTCTCGCGAAAAAAAATGATGCACGACCATCTCCACCCTCTGCAACCCCAGCCAGTGTGATTCAGGACGGCAGCGAGGGAACGAGGCAGAGAAGTTGCACGAATCAGCAGATACTCTTACTATGCTTTGTAAAAGGTAGGATTTTTTTTTTTCCCACAAGGATGGTTTGTAAATCTTCAAATGGCCTGTGCTGTATCTATAAAATGAATTTAAGCTGGCTGAGAGGTGGTGCATGATGACATGTCACCTGGTTGACAGTGCAAAAATGAACAAATAAACAGGTCTGTGTGATTTTAGGGAGATTTATATGGTTTTGCATTCAGCAAATAAAATGACCAAAATATTATGGAATAAAGTGAGCTGAGCTGTTGACCTGCACTTGGCAGCACAAGACGTCAGATTTCAGGAGGCACAGCGAGTCACCTGGATGTCAGACCAGCGCAGTTGAGGAAATAATCTCAGTGTGCCCCAGGAAAACAATCGTTTGCTGGAGTGTTGGAGCAATGAACATTTTGACCTAGTGATCGCATTTGAAAAGAGGATCACTAAAGTGAGTAAAAGTCATTCTGAGGGGAACATGAATGTCTGTACTACTTGATGGGATATTTCACTCACAACAACAAATGTGAACTTCAAGTCTGAGGATCTCTAAAGTCACTAGCTGCATCCTCTGGGCACCATGAATATCTGTCCCCAATGTCATAGCAAGTTATCTAATAGCTGTGAAGATATTTTAATATAAGGCAAAAATATCAACCTGCTGGTGGCACAAGAGGTAAAGTCAAGAGATTGGCAAAGTTATTAGGGTTCATACTTTGGGAACCACGAATGTCCAAGATTATATGGCAATCCATCTAATAGTTGTTGAGATATTTCAGTGGACTGAATGATAATATCATTCTGCCAGATGGCCTCATCAATCAGATTCACCCAACAGTAACATCAACTCTCACATAAAGTCACGAGTGAACAGAACAAAAGACAATGGTCAAATGTGAAGCCTGACAGGAGGATAACGATGACAGTGCACAGAAAACCCACATGCATAGACCTTTTTTATCTTACTTTTAACTCTAAATCATTACATTGAAGCTTGGTGGTGCAGCTCTTACTACTGTAGAGAAGCACAGAGGATAGAGGTGCACTCAGCACCAAGGGGTACAAAGACTGGATAATGAGAATCCCAACCCAAGTCCACCAAAAGCATGCCAGTGGGACTCCATTACACGGCTGGGCTGTCAGAACATCCAGCCAGAGTCCTGAAGTCACACAGAGTCAGTGCATATCACAAACCATTTAACACCTTAATATCGCTGCTGCTGCACCCTACAGACAACATACAGGACGTTTCTGAGAGGGAAACTGCTCTTTATGACCTCATGCAACAGATATGGGGAGCGCAATATCGATAAAACAGCAAGAGCCCTGGACAAGACTGAATGAAACTGACTTATATCCTGTGATGACGACTGACTCCATCTGCATTTTCAAATAAAATAAAATAAATAAAATGCTCATTTTACAAACAGAAAAAAGGGAGTTGCTCTCTCCAATTGATAGAAATCTATTTTTACAGTATTGAGAAATTATTTGTATCTTTTCATTCCAAACCACCGTTCAGTTGTTATGTGAAAATGTATCAGGCAAACTTGAGATAGGCAGACGTCTTATTAGCACAACAAAGGATGTCACAGACAAATGCATAATACATCATTGTTGAATCTGGGCATTGAAGTGTCACACAATTTCTGTAGGCCAGTGACTTGGTGTGTGATAGCCTGGACAATTTTTGGAAGCAATGTGCAGTGAAGTATCTCTGAATTGACATATCCCTAATAGTTGAAATGTAATCAGGCAGTGAATTTAGTCAGAAATCTTTTTTAATGTTTAAAAAAGTGTGAATTTAGAGGTCATCCCTCAGAAGACCCTGTGTACTACAGTCTTATTGAATCTATTCCTTTGTGATTATAGTTTTAAAAACACGTTAATCAATGGAAATTGATTCAATCTCGTTGAAACAACAGTCCTAGTCATGATGCTCTCATGGATTCACTCTTCATGTATCGAAGATCACTATAAAACCAACAGGGATATTCAGCACTGACCCCCACAGACACGCGAGATATGAAATAGAAACATTCAGAAAGCAATCCAAGTATGATGAGTAAGACAGCAGAGCAAGATAAGGGAGGGACAAGTCAGTATAATCATTGACAAGTGTGCAGCAGGTAGCGTGCAAGTAAGTAAAACTATATTTATATAGCACTTTTAAACCAGGGTTGTAAAGTGCTTCACAGTTAGCAAAAAGATGTTAGAATGATGAATTTAAGAAAGATCAGAGAAGAAGCTTTTAAAAGCCACTGTTTGTTTGAGAGGGATTTGTCACTGGTGACACTGGGGGTCGATGATTGGTCAGCTGATGCTGTGCACAACTTCAGTGCTCTGCAGTGCTCTGGTAGTTCATACTGTCTAATAGTCTGCAATCTTTGTTAGCAATTACAGGTCAACAACATGATTAAAATAGCATGAGATGCTGTACTTTATCACTTCAACTTTGCTTTATCGCTTCACCTACCATGAAGCAATAAAGCTCAAGCACCATGGAATTTAACAACATGCCCTGAATGTGCCTCTGGGTAATCAGATGACTTGGCTTAAAAACCTACCTGCCATGTGAGAAAAGAACTCAGATTAGCTGTACACAGTCCAAATCCGAGTGGACTGATAACTTTTCTGACCAATAACTATGGGCGCATTGACTATAATAATACTGACATCAACTGGAGCTGATTGAGCTGCACACAAATCTCAACATGTCTGCAGCGGGGGAGGAGGAAATGACCAGCTGAGGTCAAGTCCGGTGAAGTGATGGCAACATGATAGAGATGCACTCACAATAAGTAACTAGAATGTCAGTGCGTTTGTGTTCATGCAGGAGTCACACGAACAGTTGTTATCAATTGACAGCTGATTGAAACATGATATTTAATTGGTGACACACCAATCACAGCCCATTCTCACACCAAGGCAGTCCATTTAAATTTGAGTCCCTCTGCCTGAATATGTGGTACTCAATGTCTTGGGCCCACACTTTTATGTCCATTGGGGTTTTTCTGCTCCCTGTCTTGGCTCAACATGCTGCTTGGCTAATCCAGGGAGCATCAAGAGCGGAGCCATCGGCGCCAAGCAAACTGTCTTTCCATTTGTTGCAATCAATGGTTAAATCTATGACCAGAGCGTTCCTGACTGAATCAAACATTTCAGTGTCCAAAAATAACTAAAGGAGCAAAGAAAACTGAGGCGGCATTTGGCTGCCTCAACCTCCTGCTAATGGTTTTCTTGGATTTCAAAGAGACCCTCATTTCAAGAGGGTCTGGCTGCGTTGCAAAGAGAGAAGGCAGATGTCACTTGGGAAGAGGGAGTTTACTCGGGAGTGAAAATCAAGTAAACAGACAATCCTTAATCCAATATAAACACAATGACAGCCGACGAAGGTTTAGGATAGGAATGCACCAAATGCATAGATAGAAGTGTTTTGCCATATACTGAACAGAGGCTTGCAGAGTCTTTCTGTTTCAAAGAGAATGTTTCACATCTGGATTAAGCTGCACCAGTTATTCATAAATCCCTGAATTCTTAATTCTGTCTTTCAAAGTTTGTGGTTTTAGTACAATACTTGTTCCATTTGTTTCTATCCTTCTATTGGAGCTCTGTAAGAAGACACTGTTCGGGCAAAGAAAAAAAGACATTTTGCACAAAAGACGAGAACGTTATAAGCAGGCTAAGCTTCAATGAACAGCTGGTGCAACTGGCTCCTGGTGAACAGATCCATGTAAGAGGAAGTGTTACACAATGAATGGGAAATCAAATGTCAGGAATTAATTCAACTAAATAATTAACTCTTCATATCTTTTGCAGATCCTGCTCTGTATTGCCATACATTACCTACCATAACAAGTCTGCAAAGTTCTGGAAATGTACTTTGTAATTATGCAATTTTTCAAGTGAATTCCCTGAGGTGTCACGTTTGTTTTTCACCCTCGCTGTCTTTCCCAATCTCTCTCTTCCCCTTTCCCATCCAGCATTATAATTGGTCTAATAATGGTGTAGATGACAGCCTGTGGCTGGAGCTCAGTGCTCTGTGTATTCAGTCTGATGCAGCACTTCAACCTGTCATAGATTTCCATTATTCATCTTAGGGAGAAGTCATAGTGCTGTCTCTGCAGGGCCCCTGTTCTGAGATCACTTTTCTCTCTGTTTGTTCGCTGTCACAAGAGCACTACACACAATTTGGTTTCTTTCTTTTTTTTCCGGGAAAACAAAAGAGATGAATAAAAAAGTGTGTGCATGGGGAGTAAATTTTTCTTATTCAAAGAATACAAATGGAGATTTTTTTTTTAAACTAAATTTGCTACATTTGAAGAAAACTCACCCCAAGATGTGAAATTATAGTAAAAGCAAAAGCAGTCTGAGAAGAAAGTGCAGTCTGAACACTCCTCTTCCTTCTGACCTTCAGAGGGATATCACTGTGTATTTATTACAACATGAGCATGCACAATGGGATTATGCCAGAGAAATGACAAAATAACAAGCATCACCTCATATTTATTATAGCAGAGGCTACCGAGTCTTATCGCTGCAGGTTATTTCAGTTTCAACTTCCTCAGGAAACCTTACTTCACCTTCATAATCATCCATATAAAACACAGAACAATACAAAAATACGGGCATATACAAAACACAAAAGCAGGATGCAACAATATATGCAACATACTAATTATATTAATTGGTTTTTTCTTGACATTTGTGGCAACAATTAAAACCGTATGTATGAGACACATTTCTTAATGCTTGACACATTGGAGAAGAAGCAACAGAGAGCAAGACACACCGCTGGAGCTGGTAAGCCTCTGAACCACGACGCTTGACTGGTTAGAAGAGCGACAAGGCAGCGAGGCAAGCAGTTTGCTATTTTTTTATACTCCCTGTCTAACTAAGTCTTCCAGTGTGTCTCTGTGTGTGTGTGTGTGTCTTTCGTCCTGTTCTTCTAGCTAATGTTTTTTTTTTCTCCAAAACAAAAAGCAGCTTACCATCTCTTGGTTGGCTCTGTTGTCTGCTTGCACATTCTGTCTACTTAGCATGTCCATCTCCTGCTGAATCCTGTACATAAGCCCAAAACAAGAGATATCACCACACACGCACAAATGCACAAGCACAAAAGAACACTCTGAATAAAATATTTCAGAAAGACCCACGACAATGAGGAAACGGCTAAAGCCAAGCAATTTGGGGTGCCAAAAAGAAATTGGTGCAAGGACAATTAAAAAGCTCCTGCTGGCCTGCTGACAACGTTTCATACTACAAAATTAAAATAACATCATATCACAAGTAATAGCTGCATTTTAATAACGCTACTGCTGACATGCATGTATATAGTCTACTAATCCATTAATTATTACAGTTTTACAACAGCACTTGAGGCATAAACATAAAACATTCACACAAAGAAGATGGATTTTAAATTCGAAAAAAAGCTGCAAATACCAAACCACAGGTGAAGATGAAAGCAGAAATGTTCTTCAATAGACGTTGTGGAAGAGAGTGATGAACCTGTTTTGCGTCAGCGAGGATGTTGAATATTTTCCATCAAGGCTCATTGGCAGGAAATGGAAAAAAACGAGACAGAGAAGAGTAAGAGCCGGCAATTTTGGTGGCCATTTTGGCTCGAAATATCAGACTTGAATTTACAATGTGCAAGTTTTTTTTTTATTATTATTTTTTGAAATATAGATGATACAACAAAAAAGTGCAAGGATTTCTGGGTCTACTCTCCTTAAACATACAGGATAGATCTTCGTTTATCGTCTTTCCAGTCCGCTGATAAATTTTGACAGAACAAAGCCGAACAGACTCGAACACATTGTGGATAATGTCGTCTCTTAACTCTTTTCCTCTCCTCACCTCCTCCCCCACCCTGACCTCCATTTCTGCTTCCTCCTCCCTTCAGTCCCCGATCTCTCTCTCTTCCTCCTCCCTCTAAACCAGATTTGCCTGTCACACTGTCTCATCCCCCAGGTCTCCTCTTCCTCCTCCCAGGAAGTCTGTTCGGTCTCTTTTCGTACGCTCAGTAACACACAACCGCGCTGCCTTCTTCTATATTAGACATCCGATTTTATTTGATACTCTGAGGCTTCGCTTACAGAGTTGGTCCTTCTTGGGTGCAGGTTGAGTATTGCACCAGTCCTTTTCCTACACAAGCAGCTTCAATTACACGTGGTTGTCTGCATTCGTACCGAGCGCAGATAGAGTATGACACAAAGCCACAGTGACAGAACACCGGGGATGATTAGGTAATGGAGAGAAATATTTGTCCCCAGGTCCTTAAAAAGTTTAAAGGGGAAATCAGCTCAGTTTTCATAAACAAATTATCATGATTCACAAGGTTTGACAGTTACCTTTTCCAGCTGATGAGATCCGTCTCTGCAACTACATTGACATGCACCCTAATCAGACTGAGGCAATATCCTGATTATTGCAGCTGTCAAATATCAACTTAACCAGATTATCTGATTCGCATTAATGTCTTAATCAGAGCATATTGTTTTTGTCAATTGCAGGTTACCAGCTTTTAGCACCAGGCAGGCCATGTGGACCGTGCAGGACAATATTCGCTGTTTTTGTTTCATGTCGTAATGGTAGGAATGAAGGAAAGCAGCAGATGTCATACTTGTTATACTATGGAAACACTGATTTTCAATATCATTTAGAGTGATTGCTCCTTACACTTCTCTACAGTTTTTGATTGAAATGTACAAGTACTGTAGGCAACCCAACAACTTCTGATGTACCTGTCAGAAAACCAGATGCATTGGTCTGACCAATTTGTTATTAGACACAAGCGTCCCATTGAAACACTGTTTGCTATTAGGGAACAAACTGTCATAACATGTAGTTTGATTTTAAAATGTTGTTTGACTGGATGGATATCTAGATGTGCACTAATTTCTCAAAAATATTATAATTTTAAAACAGAGCTATAAACGTACAAATTGTAGAAAACTTGTTTGTCAATAGATTTTTTCTTTCTTCCAAAGGATGCATATGGGTGATGCAGTTGCCTACACATTATATTGCCTTTATATCTATCTGGCAAAAGTCTGCCATTCAAACAGTAGGAGCCCCTATTCATTTGCTGTATTAAAACAATATTGATGCAAAGCATTCCTTGTACAGCCATCTTTGGTATTGATTTAAGAAAGCTGCAGGAACCGACATTGCATTTTATGAGTAAAGAAGAAGAAGAGTTGGTTACTGAGGTACAAAACAAAGATACTAGTAGTTTGGTTTCTGGTGAATCGCATTAGTGAACATTTCACCTAATGTGCTGTAATTTAGCAAACTGGTCTTGAAAAACAAAATTTTCATTGTAAACATACAGTGCACAAAAAGATAAAGGAAGTGTGTATGTGTGTTTGTGCTGTAGTGTATATTGTTTCTAACCATCATTGTAAATGGAGGTGAAAATAAATTCAAAACAACTTGAAAATACATTTCCCGAGGAAAACGTGTGTAAAGTCTGATAGCTGAAATGCTGCATTGATGCACAAAACCCGGAAGCTGAAATGTAAAAGTGGCAACGCTGAGAGCTGAAATACATTGCGAGAAAAGCTGGAAGCTAAACTATAATACTGACAAAACTGTAGGTTGAAATGAATTGCGTTAAAATGCTGGATGAAGGAATGTTTTGTATTATTATCAGGCATATAAACTGTACTGCTAAATGCTAAAAACACTGCCCTAAAGCACCGAGAGCTGAAATGTATTACTTCAATAAGGGGGGCTGAAGGGGACTGTATAGGAAGAACTGAAAGATATCACAAAGGTGAACATGAGTTTAATCACTCGGCGTGACCCATTTAAAGTTAAAGTCTGTAGCTGGAAGTTTTCTGAAGTAGCAGAACTTCAAAGTGGAATGAGTTTGAAGAGAATTTGACTCCATTCACTTAAAGTTGAATGAATGAATACAAGCATAAACCTGAGCTTCACATTTTGACATTTGAATGGTTTCTGTAGCTGAAAGCATGCAGAAGCAGTAGTCGAACAAAAAACACACGGGAGAAGAATAATTAAGATAAAAAGAAGAAAAAATATATTTATGTGAGTCAGCATTCACACTATTGTAATTAGAATCTAAATAAAATGCAATCTAATACAAAACCACAAAAAGAAAAGAAAATTACACACAAAAAAATTAGATTAACGTTTTATACCAGAGGGAGGAGTGGCCTGTAGGGGGCGTACTATCGCCGATCCAGCACCACACAGCAATCTTGTTGCTTTAGAAGATTTGTGGTAAAGGGACATCCACATACAGTAAACCTTTATCCATGTTTGTCTTGTCTGTTTCACTTTCATTCTTCAACCAACTGATCCCATAGAAAAAAAAAATACACTTTTGTTCACAATATTGCAGCGAGACAGAATAGAGATAAATGAGTGACTCTTTGTAGCATCTGTCATCCAACTAACAGTCTATACTGAAAACCTTTCATTTACCCTCAGGTCTCTCTGGCATCTGGTATCTGGTCCATCTGCAGTCTTTAAAAGGGATGATGATCATCACTGTCAAGCCACATTTGTGCACGTCTGATCCATCTGATGTGCAGCCAGCACCAGAAACCTTCATGTGTATTTAACGAGTCTGGCCAAAGTACCTAAAGCCTGGAGCACCACTTTTTAAAAAAAAAAATTACATTATATGTCTGTCTGTGATGACCAACGTGATGTGATAAAGGTTGTTCGAGTTAAATTCTATGGCGGTGTTTTCAGAAACAAGCCTATTTTAAAGCCTGTTGTTTGTGGATCATAAAAAGATTAACTGTGGTGGACGTGCCAATTCATGCAACCACAGGAGGATTAAACAGACGTCGGTTTCTCTCCCAGATTGTCAACAGTTGTTCTTGCCTATATTCGAATCTAATGGAATTGAACTTTATATATTTCATTTATGACTCTACGGTGGTATTTATAACTGCATGATGATCACTATTTTTATTATAGTATGGAGACATTTGACAAAGGTATCATGCAAATGCAAGAGTATGATGCCAGCATGTATATTTCTATCTGTACAGAAAGTGAAAAAAAAAAAAAGCAATGCTGCAGTTATTGCACCAAATCAGTTGAAATATATTGCAGTCTTTTAGGCAATGTTTCAATTTTTACCTTTATTTTCATATTAAATTATTTACATTATTAATCTCTCGTGTGTAAACAAATGCAGTCATACAATGCTCAGCTCCTCAGCTTCCACTTAGTTACCATGGATTATTATTTAGGTAGATAACTGCATGGTTTTAAAACTTGATGCAAAATGCAATTTCAAAAAACATTTTTCTGAATTTTTAATGTGACCAGCGAGGTTATAGACAGGCGGCATAAGAAGGTAAATGATTCAGCTTTAGGGATAACCATTCATCAGTCATTCATTTTAGCAGTGCAACTGTTACAATGACGGTGTTTTGTTTCATAAATGTATGAAAGCTGTTTCATTTCAGTGTTAATAGGCATGATATTACTATTAACTTTGTTTGTGTTGATCTTGAAAGTTCTAACATCCTACAAAACAAACCAACAACATGCATCCTGATTATTGAAGAAGCAGAAAATTCATTGTGAAATGTTTTGAAGTTTACTTAGAAATCCAAAATCAGAAAATGTTTCACATCCACATCACTGTGGATTCAGACTCTGAGTCTGTACCGAAACTGGACGTCATTGACGGGATGAAGTGCTCCAAAGCCCAGTCGACTGGTGTCAGTAGCAGGTATCTTCTCATCAGGATTCTTCAGCTCGAAGTCAAAGTAGACCAACATGAGGAAAATAAATTGTTTCAGCTCATTGTTGGCAAAGAACCTCCCAGGACACATGGAGACCCCGCACCAAAGGGCATATTGTAATACTTGATCTTCTTCCCTGCTTTGTAGAAATCAGTTTTCTTGCTCCCGTCTGGATTCAGAAAGCGGTCGTACTTGAACGAATGTGGGTCAGGGTGGATCTCTGGATCATAGTGGACTGTGGTGTAAGGAAAGACTGCCATTCTGTCGCCTTTGCGCATGTGGTATTCGCAACCATCAGCCATCTTGAAAGTCATATCCTGGCGCACTCCCCTGACGAGGAGCGGTGCAGAAATGAGTCGAAGGGTCTCATCGAGAGCGCTATCCAGGACTGAAGCTTTCATCAGCATGTCGCAAGTCAGGTTGATCAAAGGGCCACCTTTTACGGCTTCCTGGCCAGATTCCTTCAGAACCTTATTTACCTCCTCCCTCACAGCTGCCATGGCTTCAGGGTGTTTCATGAGGAAGAAGAGCAGCCAGAATGCAGAAGGCCCTGTGTTGCCTTGAGAGACCCAAAGAAGCACAAGCATGTACCTGTCTATCATTGAGTCCTTTATACCCAACTCCTTTCTGCCCACCTGCATGTCCCACACCCAGCGACTGATGTTGTCCTTGGACTTCATCTTCTGCATTGACAGAGCGTTCCAGAAGAAAGCCTTTATCCTCTCTGCCTCCAACTTCTCCCTCGGTGGCAGGACGCCATAAGCCAGATTGGGAAGGAATCTGTCAAATGTACAGAACTTGTGAAAAAAGGTTTCTGATTCAGTTTGGTCTTTCTCTTTGGCGTTCTCTGCACTTCCTTCAGATGTGTGTGATGCATTGCCAAAAAGGGATAAGTAGCCAGCCCTAAAAATAATATTGTAGCTGTACACAAACAGGTCGTTTTCCATCCAGGATGAGTCGGTGTTCTGCAGCATCACATTCTGCAAATTAAGCATCATGGATTGTGTCAGCACCTCCAGTCCGTCTCCCCTCAGGTGTTTGTGGCTGGTCACCATGAGAAGTTGTTTCTCATTCCCTAAAGATTTGTAACCAAAGAGTCTTTGCACCAGGTTCCTGGCAAAAATGTTGAAGTCCAGTTTGTCTGGGGTCTCCTTAACAAATGCCCCAATTGATCGAGGGTCCAGAATGAAGGTGATGTAAAAGCCTCCCAACTGTGCCGTGAATACCTCCCCGTGCTTTTTCTTCATCCGCTCTAAGAACTTCCGTGTGTCCTTGCGAAACTCTAAGACATGACCCAGCCAGGGGATGAGCCCCTTATCCAGAGGGGGTTCTCCAGGTCGCCGCTGTCGAAATACCCCCAGAAGGTACAGGGCTCCAATCAGAGAGGCCAGAAGGGCAAAAAGCAGCGGTAGCAGCAAAGCCATGACTGATTCCTCTTGCAGCCACAGAGTGATCTGCAGTGAAGGTCCACACCCTGCATTTAAATACACCTCGGTTTACAGTTCAAAGTTTTACCACTCCAGGAAAAACACAGTCTATAGGTTTACCACTGCAAGAATCCACTTTACAGCTTAATCCGTGGCAGTGGCTTTGGTGCATTGACAGAGGTTAATGAGGGACAAGCATCTTCATTCCTATTCCATCCAGATTAATCTTATCTTTGTATTGTGACAGTAAACATTGTTGTATATGATAAGGTTTAAACATTAACATGGACAGTCTTGAAAATAAACAGTTAATAGTTAAAAGTTCATGCAACTCAAAAATGAATAGCAGGGAGGGTAAGAGTCACCAATCCAAAGACCTGCAGCACTTTTTGCACAGCTTGATAAGTTAATACAGGATGACTAACAATCTGATAGATCTGATAAACATTTGTATTAGATACAAATATACAAAATACAAATATGATCAGAAAAAATGATGTGTATGTGAGCTCTCAAACAGCTCTCGAATCCCATCTTTGAACAGGTCACAAATGATGGTCGAGCCTTGACACAGTGTCTTTTTTTGTACAAAGAAAGAAAATTTTTAATAAACTTAATATTGATTTGACTCAACATTCTCTGTCAGAACATTCAGAGGGAAGAGAGAGAGACAGCAGCAGACGATGAGAGACGTGAACAGTGCACCTACCTCACTGCATGAACTGCATCTAAAAAATTTGTGCCTGAGTGAGTGAAAGAAATATTTATATTATTAGTTGATATAATGTAATGATAGCATAAATAAACATAGATCATACATTTAACTGTCTTTCCAACTGTAGTCAATGACTCCAACTGAGTTTTGCACCCTGTCTTTGTACGTTAACAAAAGTACAAAAAAAAGTAATTAATAAAAAAAGATAATTAACTTCCAGTCATTCTGAGATTGATTAAAAACACTCAGAGCTTGAAGAAAATTCATGAATATATTTGAATAGATGGAATTATTCAAAAGCTATTCTGTAATTTAAAAAATACTTACAGTGTAATTTCCTAACCTCTCATCTTTTTTCCTCGTATCTAGATTTTTGTAGGTATGAGTAAGTATTTTATTGGCATATATGTACAACAAGATGACTCCCAATATTCGATCTTTCTCCATTTTCTAAAGCTGTGAAAATGATTTTGCAAGTGATTAGCAAGTAAGATGCATTGTTATTTTTACTGCATTGAAATGACTCATTATGCAGCCTAAATATATTTCCTACATTTGTCTCCAGTGCCGTGAGAAACCTGGCTCACCGCGTGATAAAGAGTTTTACATTCTGATCCTGTTTGGGTGCTTATTTCATCTAAACTATTCCCAAGATATGGTCCTGTGTATCACAGAGAGAGACCAAAGGTGATGGATTATGCCATTATCCACAAACAGGTTTCTGCACCAAAATTTGTCATATTCCTGACCTTGGCTGCTTAAAACGAATCGTCCTCTCACCTTTGCGCGTCACCAAGACTTTTATATCTTCTGCTGTATTTTTCTACTCATGTACTCGGAAAGTGCCTTGCATGACTAGCAATCCCTGTAGTGTAAGATTTGAATTTCAGTTAAATCAATCAGTATGTGGTAAAGGACGTAGTGCAGAGTATTGCAGTGGGCTCAAGACTGTGGATGAATAAAAGAAAATTGAAGAAAATCACTCTTCATGTTTTGAATCAACTTCTGTTTATTCTCATGTTAAATGAGCATAAATGTAGCTATGACATTGCAGCTGTATTGCATTTATTTATGTGCATTTATGATAAAGCTTTATATGCATCACACAGCGATGAAAGCAGAAACTAAGACGTCTAAGTTGCCAGGGCTGCCGTAAGTGGTTCCTTTATAAAGGCCTAATCAGGGTTAAAGTCCTGCAGGGATGTGATCATGTTCAGGCAGGAAGAGAGCAGATAAGAATGCTCAAGGACAGGTGTGTTGAAAGGCGCTATTTGAAGTTATTGATTTTTCTTTTCTTTCCACAGGTGGTAGTGCTCATTTGAACGACCTTGCTGTTCTGTTAATATCAACATCATCCGCTTGTAGATTTCCATTTTAAATACTGGTTAAAACTGATGCTGGGTTCAACACTAGAAAAGCTGTAAATGAAAGACTTTAATTCTGCTGCCGTCAATTAAACGTTCATTGATATCAACAAACTAACATGCTAACATGTAAATGTAAGGATTAGATTTTAAAGACTCAGAAGTAAATATTTTGTTCTTTCCTTCCATCTTTTTATTTCCCTTTTCCCTTCCCTTCCCCCGACTTTATCTAATTCCTTGACCTTTCTTCGCCTCCATTTCTTATTCTTCACCCGCCCTTTGTGGATATCTCTTTCAGCTTCCTATTACTATGGCATGGTGAGGGGGAAAGGTGGTTTCTCCGTAATAAATTATAGCGCGGGGCATTTCATGGAAGCATTAGTCTAAAGTGCCTTGCAGTACCAGAGTAAAATCCATATTTCCGGCATGGTTGTCTCCAGTGGAAAATAGACCACAAACCCATTGGTGCCACATTCTCTCCATTCAGCTACATTAGTCATGGACAGTGAGGCAGGTAGTGCAGTGTTGCAAGGCCAGACACATCAATGTGTGTGTTTATATGGACCTCTGGAGTCAACCATGCTGGGTTTTAGTAAACATATTGATGTATAGCATTTGATATTTATACATCGATTCGAGACCTGGTGCTCCGAACAAGAATTGGGCAAATTTGTCGACAGCCAGCGATTTAAAGGACGGGTTCACAATTTTTCAAGTGTGTCATGGAACAGTAATCTGCATGTGTGAACTCTCATTGATTTTCTTTCATGTTTTATTTTGTAGTTTTTTTTTACCTTCATGCATTCCAGTTTGTTTTACTTTGTTTCCTTCCAGTTTCTCTCATCACCTGTTCTCTATTTTCCAATTAGTCCTCCCAGTACTTTCCCAGCTGCTCGCTCTCTGTTTGCTAGATTGTCTCACTTCTCCTCGCAGAATAGCTTTCCAGTCATTATTGCTTCCTCATTTTTTCTGAGTGCATGACTTCTGCTTTTTTTTTGGAATTAGGTTTTTGCCCTTTCTCTCTTTAACTTCATGCTTGTTTGTGTTTTATCTCGAGATATCAAGTGAGATATCAATGCTATTTTTGGACTTATATTCAGCACTTTTTTCTTGGAGTCTTTTTGTTTGTGTGTTTTGACCATCACCTGATCAGTAAACTGGTAAAAATCAATAAACTTTTAATTGCATTTTTACACAGAATAAGGACGGTGGACTTTGTCACATTCCTTGGAGGCACAGGAGGAAGGGCTCTTTTAATGGCTGATATGATGGTTTCAGTGTTCATCTTGGCACCTCCCTATGATTTTGAGACTGACTTGTTAAAATTGTAAGTGTAAATAAGTGTCTGCAAACTATTATTTCATGATACTTTGCAGCATATGTACATAGTTCTTGTGAGTCCATTATTAATTCTCTGTGTTTCCAGCTTAAACCTTATTTAGCAGCTAAAATTATTAAGGTTTTCTTTACTGGACCAAGGAGCGAGACACAGACGAGGGTGAAGGGGTAAAAGTGATTCATTAAATGAAAAAATCTCCAGGAGACACAAGAACACAAAAAGGTGAAGAGAGGCTGGTGGAGCGGAGTTGCTTCAGCAGGTGGTCAGGTGCTGAGGCTGAAAGGCAGGAGACACACTGGTGGAGCTGGTAGGGATAAACACAGGGGAGACCAAGCCAATGAAACACTGGAGGCACTGGGAACTCTGGTAGACAGGAGCAATCAGACAGCATAGAGGGAAACACTAGAAACTTGAAACACCGGAAAACACGAAGCACTAGAGACAAAGTAAGGGAGCGTGGAAAGGGATGATCTGGCAGCTTGCGGGAGAAATGAGAAGTCTTTTGAAGCTGCCAGTGACGAGGGGATATTGCAAACAGCTGCGAGCTAGAGAGGACCCCAGCACCTGAGACCACACCCCCAGACACTGAAGCAAAGCCTGAACAAAAAGTGCCAAACAAAAAAAAAAACACAAAACACTGGAGAATAAATACAAATAAACCAAGACATCCAAACCATGACATTAACCATTTTATTATGGATCATCCAGACTTGAACCACACAACAGAGCATGATGTAAGGCATCATCTGCATCTTCTAAAAAAATAAAAAAAAGTCTCACCAAGACATAATCAAGTCTGCATAAAGTGCATGCCAGTTTGAACAGGTGACGGTTGGGAAATTAAAGAGGAGGATGCTTAAAGGTCAATGCACAAACCAGAACGTGTATTAAGGCAGGTACTATGTTCAAAGTACAAGTTATTCACGTATCTCTATTTCAGCATAAAACTTAGTCGAGATGAGGAACACAGCGACACAGAAGAATCTTTTAAAGGCACTGTGAAGCATTTGAGAATAAGGAAACGGTAAAACAGAAAATCTCACCACAAACTCCGTTTGGTTACTGTTCTCATCACATGGAGGCAAAGGAATTGAACCCAACAATGCAAACATATCAATGCTTTAAATACACTAATATGCAAGCGTTCTCACCTTCCTGTCTGTCATGTGTGAGATCTGAGACACTCTGCCTGTCATTTGCTTTCCCTGCATTTGATTTGAGTGTGTTTCTCTGCCTGTCTGTGCCGCTCTCCTCGTCTCCTTCCTCTCTCATCCTATCCCTGCTCATCCCTTTCTACACGTTGTTCCGCCAGGTGTCGACTTTGAAATGTCAACTTTTTTCCTCCCCTTCAGATTGTCAATGAAACTTGCAGAAGAAGGAGGAGTGGAGCCGGCTTTGTTTTTTCCCCCTCTCATCTCTCCTTTACCTGAATATTTGTTTGTCTGTGTTCGTCTCTATCTGTTTCCGTCTTGCTATTTTTATCACGGTCTTTCTTCCTGTCTGTTCTTTCGCTCTCCCCTGTCACTTTCACACTCCTTTACTTTCTCTCCATCCTCGCACAGCTGTACTAATGAAAGGATGACTGATGGAGGTGTTGGCCGGGAGATGGAGCCTGTCATTTATTCTCTGGTTTTCTGCAGGGCTTGCCTTGGGCCAGAATCACCTCGACCACAGGCAATGTTACCATGAGAGCTTTTAGTCCAAGCTGAGACGGCAGTACAATACTGCATCCATACATATGCATGCACAGACTAAACACACACACACACACACACTCTGCTTCTGCCCTGCTGCCACTGACAGACTGATGTTTGCTCGCGTCCCAGAGAGTGGGAGTCAAAACAACACTCTGTAATTGAATCCCTGTTGCCACTGTGTACCTCGCTCCCGCTCTCTCATTGCAGCAACAATCTCTCGCGGTAAGTCTCGCTCTTGAAGGATGTTTGCTTCTTTTGCTGCCTTCGCTTGTTGTCTAAATATTGTTTCTTCTGTTTGTCTCTTGTCTGGCCCCTGTGACTTTTCCCACCCTGTCTTCTCCATTTCTTCCTCTGTCTACTTTTGTCACCATTTTTGTCCTACTATTTGCATGTGTGAATGTCTCTTCTGGGTAAAATTATTTAGATATTTGTTTCCGTTTCTCTGCATTTGAGCATGTGCAGCACTTGTGCCAATACATTTTGCGGATGTTGATATACACTTTTCCACACACGCATGTTTACATCTTATATATGTGTGCGTATCCTCCGTGTGTGCGCTGAACAACACCTCAACCAGTCGGCCTCCTGCATGCCTCATCGCTCTTCATTGTTTTCTCGTTCGTTTGACTGACGTGTCATCCTCAAAAGATGTTTGCATCGCCTTGGCACTCTAGATTGGACACGCTTGCGTGATCCCAGCCTGGGCTGCGTTTGAAGAAAGACAGGCACTTTGGTTCTGGTTTATTTATAGACTCCCATACTTGCTCACACTCTGGAGACTGTGTTTTGATTAGACGTCTCACACAGGGAGATCAGGGCCTCGGCAGTCGCACCATCATCTGTAGTATTTGTTTCAATGTTCTCAGATTGCTGGTGTGTGTCGAGGTTGGGAAGTTAGGTTTCATTCACACGATAAGTGCAAACAGTAACTGACTAACTATGCACATTAAACTATCACATAGGCTGGATAGTTGATCTTTTTCATCAGCATCACTCACTTCACTTAAGAGAGTTTAAGAGATAATCCAGGTCATAGTCCCAGGATGCTGAAAGACGCTGCTGACCTTTATTAAAGGTCTTGAATGTTGACTCAAGCAGAACTATATTCCCAAGAATTTAATGCCATGTTATGTATTTTTATTGGGTTTCCAGCCACTCTAGCAACATTGTTCTGGAGATTGGCCGTTTTGGCTAAAATATCTCAAAGACTATTGGACAGATTGCCATGAAACTTTGTCATTCATGATCCCCAGGTGATAAAACCTAAAGACCATGATGATGGAAGGTTCATATTTGTGGTTTTAAGTGAAACAACAATTTGATGGACTTCAGTGAAAGTGTGTGCACACATTCATGTCCTCTTCATGATGTATCATTATCACATTGGTCATCCATTAATATTTCATCTTTCACCAATGCTTTAGTTTTTGTCCTGAAAAAAAAAAAACAATCTAAGATGATTAATTACATGCATCCATAACAGTATGTTAGCATTGTTATTGTGATGCCACGTTGACGTTACAGTAGCACTAACTCAAACCACCACTGTGCCAAAAGTCACAGAGCTGCTGGCTGTAAATTCTTTGCCTTTTTAAGAGAAAAGTAAATGTGAGATAAACACTGTTGGATGATCATTCAGAGAGCTGAGGGGATGTTTAACCTGCACTCATCACGTCTATGACGGCTATAAAGAAAAAAAGATAGAGTGAAATTTGAAGGCCTCTCCTCTTGGGCCGCCCGCTCTTCTCTCAATGTGGGCCGGTCAGTTTGTATTTTATAGTTAAAAGGTGGGTGGCAAAGTTATAAACAGTTACACAGTCCAAAACAGCAAATCCAACAGTTCACACATCCACAATCATCTTTGCATGACAAAACATTTCAGCTGCTCCTCTCCTGACATCCCCCAGGTGTGCTGCATCAGTGGCTAATCAGGAGTCAGATCCCACCACCTAAAATCCACCAAACAAAAAGACAATGACACAAGGCTTTGCTGTTTGTTTGAATGCAACATAAATGAAAGAAATACAATGAAATACAGTGATATATGTTGCAAATCTAGTCATGCGAATAGTTTTGAATTTATTTGGCTTTTGTTTTGAGACGTGTGCCTGAACTTTCTGCTTCCACTCTAATGCAACAAAAGTGCAAATGGCATCTGTGGTGCTCACAGCATTGGAAAAAATGATGCTTGAAAAATTCAACAGCAGCATCTTTCCATAGAGTCTCTGGATAATTGACAGACATCAGTGTGAAGAGTTTCACTGGAGCTACTTTAAAGCATAAAATTTAGGAACATTTGGAGGCATGTGGGTTGATGAAGGCAGAGAGAGGAGTGAGAGATGTGGACAGGTGAACAAGAGCAGCTTATAGTATCCCCCCCAACCTGTGAGGAAAATTCTCTGTTCATATCTCTAAGTGACAACTGTGACAAGCACACACACACTCATCTAGAGGTCTGCGATAAGGTAATCCATTTACTGTTGTGGGCTAGTATCCTGCTATCATGCTGAGTGATGGAAACCAGCTTTCATCTTTCAACTCTCCCTCTGTACAACTCACACACACATTTTATCATTTTCTAGCTTATGAGTATATGTAGGCGGCGAGAAGAAAACTCAGCCCCACACAGATAAACAGTGTAAATGTTTTCTCTTGAGCCAGTAGGCAGGTGTAATGCAATTCAATCACAGATTCTCAAACAGGTCTTTTACTGTAAGATATCCAGTTCTAGTTTTACAATTGGTAGCCCACTAGTTCTCTGTACTGATATACAAGCAGCTCAGCACAGCAGTTAGTCTCACATCCAAACTGCACTAATGCAACCAAAGCACTTCACAGATCTAACTCTTGTACCAGAACACGGACAGCGTTCGTCCGCCAGCAGTAACACTTGGTCACTTGTTACACAATGACAGTGTTTGCCATTTTTGCATGGAGTAATTCTAAGAATGGAGATAAAATTCCAGCTAAACTCTATAAACAGATTTCTGCATATTAACTTAAGGAAGCTAATAAAAAGCTAAATCTTTATCAGATGATAGCCGATGGGTTCTGAGATTGTATTTCAGCCAGTGTGTTCTGCCTCTTTTGCTCTTAACATGGGCTATTTTCCTGCATGCAACCATAGCTCACTCACACGTGATTGGTCAGAACTACTCGAGGTAGAAACGGAAACTAGAGCTTCTAATACCAAAACATGTCCTTTGCATACAGATTCATGTGCGAATATTGGCTTATAAACTAAACTAAAATAATTCCAGTCATGCAAAATAAAACTATACATATTCACTATACAGATATAGAAATACAACAGTGTTGATTGACCACGTCTTCTGGCCAGTTCTCATTCACATCCACACCTCATGTCCTCTCTTGTCATCCACCCAGGAGAGAATCTTTTCGCATGCCTGATCCGTCCCTGGCAATCTTCTGCAGATTCGTTGCATCCAAGAGGGACATCTGATCATGCGGCTGGTGGTCATAAACTGTCCACCTCCATAAGGACAAGAACTTCTTTATAGGGTTGAGAAATAGAGAGCAAGGCAGGAGGAAAAGTGGCACCAGGGGCGAGAAGTCTTTCATCGAGGTCATCAAGGAATGAAATGAGGCGCTCAGTGTTGTACAGCCTAATTAGCCGTTTATGTAGCAGCAGATCATCAGAAGATAGTGCTGCACACATTGTGGTGTTGGCACCCCTCTGGCCCGGAACATCCTCCGTTGCTCTGTTTCCAATCGCGTTTCTTCCTTGCCAGCTTGTTTGGCCATCCACAAAGATGGATATGTAGGGTGTTGGCCCGGCGTCAAGCTCCATACATACCCCTCTCCTTCTCCTGATCCACCTCTGCCAGCCAGCTCTCCGTGTCCGGCTGGTTTACTGAGAAAAACTAATTCTAAAGACTTACTCATATAAACAGATGGTATGAAACTGAGAAGCACAATCACCTGGGTAGATGCTCACTCTATTACATTTGAACTCTCAATGGGTTCAAATGTTATAAGAGCTGAAACATTATCGAAGGACGTTTCAACAGAAAGCAGAAAGCAGATTAAAGATGAGCAGACAGGCTGGATACTTCAGGGGTTTGGATGAATTTATGTGGATTTTTTTAATTTCATTTACTCAGAAAAGAGACAGAACAGTCATGGACATTTACAGAGACACATTAACACATGTTTGTGCAGCTATCCTTGTTAGGACTTTGCATTGACTTCCATTCATTATGGACAACCTAACCCAAACCCTAAACCTTAACCAGGACCTCAGAAATGACATCTTGCCACATCAGGACCGGGCTTTGGTCTCCATGAGGACGACTGGTCCTGACAAGGTTGATGAAGATCCCCAATAGGTAATAAAAACACACACACACACACACACACACACTAACACAATGACAGATGGACCGTGGCTTAATTCAAAGACATTCAATAATAAACTAAATGTCAAAAGCCCACTTTCCATAACAGATGTGTGTGTGTGTGTGTCTGTGTGTGTGTATGTGTGTGTGTTAATGAGCTCCACAGAGCTACGTGCTGTTTTGATGTTTTATTCTATTGTTTATTCTATTGAAATCTGGTGCATTTGGCACCATGCACATTTCTCCTTTTGTGCTTTCTGTGTGTGTCTACATTTGCATGTGTGTGTGTCTGTTTGTATCTGCGTCTCTGTGTGTGCATAAACATGCATAGACTCTATATTTGTTGCTAATTAATTTTTTTTGATGTTTTGGACATGGAAGCCGATTGACTAATGTTCCAGTTATAGTCCCAGAGGAAATTCAAATCAACAAACAAGGGCCTTATTCTGAAAAACACAGAAAAGGCAGCCTGCAGCTTGATCTCATGGTAATTCTTCGAAAAAAATCCTTGAAGAAGCAGTGAATCGAGTTTCATCACACTGTATGAATATTTGATTGGAAAACTCCACATCAGCAAATATAAAGCAATGCTCAAAAAGTATGCTCGAACATTGACTTTTAACACGAAAGGTGAACAAAGTGGAGAAAAGCCTATTCAGAAAATAAAATTTTGACAATCAGAGTTACAAGCTGTTCTGCTTGCTGACATTTCACTCTGCCCCTTAAATTGGTTCATCACTTCTGAACACTCTCAAGGCCAAAAACTAACCTTCCAGTGGTGAGGTGTGTGTAAAAGTGTGTAAAAGTGCAAAAACATCTTTGTACATGTTCCACTATGTTGGAGCTACTGTTACTCTTACTGTTTGAAGATTGCAATATTCGTGAATGCAGCCACAAGGTTAGACCACTGTGGAATCATGTGTGAACGCTGTGTTAAACATAAATTAAAAAAATCATGTAATTATTGACAAACAAACTGTGTTTATTGACCCCCAAGCCCATGTATTAATCTCCTTTATACAATCATGTGTTTGACAAAGTGTTGAACCTTGCTCCATCCTTGCTTGTGAACGACTGAGCCTTTCCAGGATGAACCTTTCATACCCAATCATGATACTATCACCTGTTACCAATGAACCTGTTTACCTGTGGAATGATCCAAACAGGTGTTTTTGGATCAGTCCACAACTTTCACAGTCTTTTGTTGCTCCTGTCCCAATTTTTTTGAAACATGTTGCTGCCATCAAATTCAGAATAAGCAGATATTTACAAAAATCAATGAAGTTGATGAGCTCAAATATTAAACATTTCAATTGAGTATGAAAATATGTTAATATATAGTTGATTTTCCAAAATGATGAACTATTCCTTACTGACTGTTCACGCTGAGAAGGAGGTAAAAATAAGAACACCATTATTTGAATGTGACACAGTAACCTGATATTAGAATATGAAAAACCACCACATATTGTGACTATGAACAGGTTTTCTTTTATAGATACATTTACGCTCACACATTAGTCATTTTTGTTGATGTTTTAATCTGTAGCAACATATAAAATGAACGACAGAATGACAATGATTTATTTATGACTTATGAGCCAGTTATTTGCAGGGAACACTGTACGTCACCCAAGCAACTCAATCATGTCTCCAATGTGTTCATGTGTGAAACCAATTGAATTAGCATGTGTCTTGCAGGCTATTGTAGTACAGCGTCTTTATTACTTTGATGTAATAATCATGCCAGCAGTTGCGGACATGCATGAGTCAGAGGCTTTTATAGTTTAATCATCAGCGTTGTGCAGCTGATGCGTTTGTAGTTAAGATAAGAAGTGTCTCTGGACCACATCAGAAGCTGCTACACGAGTCTAGCATGGGAGGAATGAGGGAGGGAGGGAGAAGGATAGAGGATGGAGAAGATGAAGAGTCTGCATCATTCGTTCTCACCCTCACTCTCTTTTCCTCTCTGCACCATTGCGACTGCCTTCGCAATGCACACCTACACATTTTTCCACACTTACTGAGGCACTGCAGCCTTTTGACATGTAGTAATCACGCACACACACATCCACACACACACTTTTGAGGTGCCAGATGAAAGAACACCTACATCAATGGTAGGACTGTGGAAGCGGGTGTGTCGTCGAGATAAAAGCATTATGCAACAAATGCCAGCCTGTAACAACCCTTCATGTCACGTCAGCTCTGAGGCAGCCTACACACACATCCATAGAGTATACACACTTATAGGTCACATGACATTCGGTTATATCTGTATGGAAAGACATATGGAAGACATACAGTCCAGGAAAACTAATGTGACAGGACTGACAGATTGAAAATGGCCTGTAGGAGGTTCCTTGGCCCAAAAGGATGATGATGGGTGGCGGCAGAGCGGATGTACGTCCTTGTGTCTCATGCGAAAGATTTATGTGTCAGAAAAGTCCAAAACAGAAATAATAAGACTCCGTCATGATGTAACTAATGGATAATGTGGACTAAATATTAGCTGTCTCGCAAGCAAAACCAAAAGTGCATACAAAAGTAGGAGTGTGAGATGAACAGGTAGGCAGGCATGGATCTAAATAATTTATAAGATAGATTATTAATCACATGCAAGACTCACAAGGAAAGAAGGAATATTTGGTGGCTTTTAAACGAACCACACAAAATAAATTCTGATCATTGAATTGATTGAATTGACTGACTTCCTATCCACTACGTCGACTTGCCTGCTCAATAAGATGCCACTTTGCATAGCGTAGGCTCGCGGCCCGCATTTGATTGACAGAGTTTTTTTTCACCATTGTTTATCCGAGTCAATGCAGCACAATTGACCTTTTCCAGAAAGCAGTTTCCTACTGTTGCCCACTGACTGTATGGAGATACTGCAGGATGGAGGCCCCAGAGCTTAAAGTGAAGCATCACTCTGTCAGAGCTGCATGTCATCTTGCCTCCTATGTCACATCAGCCGGCAGTAAATAGAGTGGATAATGAGGAGTAAATCCCCGGGGACAATGTTAGGTCTTGTTTGCGATGACAGTTTCTACCACTCTGAGCTGTGCTGTGCAGTGCGGTGCGGTGCAACAAAATATTTTTTGAGTCATTTTTTTTTTCTCCTTTTCTGTTTCCAAATATGAAAAATACATCAAATATGTAAACAATTATAAATGAAAAAATGCTGCCGTGCGAGTATAATCGTTACGTGACGGCATTTGTTTACATTAACTTCATCCTGATGCAGCAAAAGGTTTCACAGCTCTTTGAAAATACTGCTTTGGTGTCATTTGCTGTCAACTTACTTTAATAATGTTTTAATGAGAAGCAAACACATTCCAAAGTAAGTCACTGCACAATTATAAAGCATTAGAAATATGTAAATACAAAAGCTTATATAAACACTGTGAAAGCCTTTACATGTGTTTACATTATATTCATAGGATGATTAACAAGTAGTAAAAGTAGTTAAACTATTCCTTTTAAAAAGATTACACAAACACAGACAAAAAGACCTATGAAACAAAATACTAAAAACATATAACATATAGATGAGTTGGGTCTGCATTTTCCTCGAGGACAATTTCAGTCCACTTGGATTGATATCATACAAATCCTCATCTGTGTACGGGATATTGGACCAACTTCACAGGGCGAAAAAGTCTTGGTCTTTGAGGAACGAAGGGGGTGAAAAAAAATCTAGTTCACAGATTTTAAATAGAAATTATGTTTACATCTGGTGACTGGGGAGGCATGAAGGACGGCCGGCATCAATTTGGTGTTTATAAAACCGTACTTGAATTGTTTAGCAGTGTGTGTGTGTGCAGGTGGGGGAATATTATTAGCTGGGAGCATGTGGACATCTACCTGGTTCTTTAAAAGGTTTTGAAGTTCTTTAGCCATTATGCAGAACGATCAGATGCCTCACAGCTGGCGGGCGGTGTAAGATGTAAATGTGTCGAGCGGAAATAGATGACTCATCAGACCACATTTCTGCATTTCATCGCTCATGGGTTCAGCTTTGCACCCCTCGCATTCCATGGATGGATTTCTGAACAAGCCTACCAGGCACAGAGCAGAGGCCTTTGGGGTCAAGGGGGATCCTATGAGCAAGAGTCTCTGTGTGAAGTGAGTGGTTTCTCATTGCACAGTGAAATGGCAAAAAGTCCTTCTGGCAAACGGAAGGAATGACCTAAACATTCACTTTGAAGTTGTCACAAGAAAGAAGCCATCATGGCACCTTCAAAGGGAGTGTTTGTCCCCTCAGGTTCCCTGTTGGACGTTTAGGACTAGTGCTCCGGCCTGACATCACACAATATGGGTCCACCGAGTCTGCGGGGAGAAATCAAAATGGCATCACACAGTCGCAGTAGAAGGGGGCATTTTATGCATTCCTGCCCAAAGACCCGTCATTTCATAATCCGTGCTCACATCAAATATGCATTTTGCAATAAAAGGACTCAAAAAAAAACAGGGGTGCTGTGAGCTTTTGGGTTACTGTATTGGAACTCCACAGGAGCTCAAAGAAAAGCGAGGGAATGGTGGAAAATTACACCTCTACACGAAGAGCAAGAAATGTATAAATCAGCATCCTGGCACAACTGTGAGTGTTAAAAGGATCTATGCAGGAGGGCGAGAATAAATCAAGAAAGTCCTGATTTAGCATCTGCCTTCTTTGGAGCGTTCAGACGGGAATGAGTGGCGTTCTTGACATTTAACGCAGAGGCATTTCTGTTTGAACAGCCTGAATGCATATTTTTTAAAAAGGCTTTTAATACTCTGTGGTCAGAGGCTCTGGGTTGTCTTATCACAGTCCTTTTTTTTCCCATTCCAATTTTATGATTTTTTTCTAATGTCCTTGTTAGAGAAACTGAGAAATGTTGCACAAATAATTCAGAAATTATCTTGATGATTTTTGTCTTTTATTCTTGTGGATTATTTGCAACTTTCCTTTCCTTCGTCTGTGGCTTTGAGACAGCACTCCTCGCACAGTAAAGATCTTTTTTTTTCTGCAGGAAACTAAACTATTTGACCTCTTTTGACCTCTGTTTCTTGCCTCATATTGCTTCAGCTCGGCTTATAAATGTGGTCACATCAGACCTCCTTTGAAGTTGACATGTACCTCTAATTGAAATTTAACTTTGAAGTTAAATTCTTTTTCCATTTGCTGCTTAGTTATACATAAACTATTTAACATTTAGTTAAAGTTTAGTTTACCGATTCATTCGTCACCTCTGGATAGCATGTCCAAATTTAATCTATGTGACCAAGACTAATTTGCAAATATTGATATGAGTAATGTGCAACTGAATTAATCATCAAGTGGTTTAACGTTTTCAAATTGTTCATTTTTCTAAAACACAACCATATAATTCATATGATCCATGACCAAATTGTAAACATAGCCCATATTTGTTTATTTAGATTAATGCTTGAGGGAAATCTGCCATGTTTTCTAGTCCTGGCAACTGCCACTGTTTAATGACCCCAAAGGACACACAGCTTATATGATGAAAAAAACAATCCTCTCTTTTCTTGTCATCCAAGGAATTTAAGGATAAATTCTTCAGCAGACAGGAATACAGTCCTGCTGAGGAACAAAAACTACAAAAGCAGGCAAATCTTTACTATTATAATCCCTGTGTATGACAGTGGCTTTTCAAGTCAAATCATTGCGACGATGAAATTCTCCTCCTGTCTGTCTTCTAAAAAAAAAAAAAAATCTATAAAACCGGCTGCTTAGTCGGAGGAGCGGAGCGGCGCCAGCAAATTCCAGGCTTCCATCATCACACACAACCCAAAACAAGACAACTGAGCTCAGTAGCAGAGCACACAGACTGCTGTTCAAACTGCCAAAGCTTCTAGCTGTAGGCCAACCAGCAGCCGAACCCCCCCCCAACACACTCCATCACTCCCTCCACTGATGATGATGTGGGTGAGAGAAAGACAGAATGAAAAACAGAGAGAGACATAGGAAGGGCAAGGATGAAACAAAAAGAGTATCAGAGAGAAAGTGATATGAAGAGAGTGTGTTAGGAAATGTGTGTGTGTGTGTGTGTGTGTGTGTGTGTGTGTGTGTGTTATGTAAACCCCAGGTGGCGCTTGTTGTCCTGGATAGAAGTATCACCAGGGGGACGACTGCTCCAGCTTAGCAGGTCTCTCCACACCTCTCTCTCTTTTTTTCACAAACACACGCCGGCGTGAGTCAGGGAGAGAGGAAGAAGAGAAATAAATAAAAGGCAATGAAAGAGAGGTGAAGGGAGGAGAGGAGATGAGATGATGGAGGGGGAAGAGAGGGATGCAGGGAAGGCGACACGCAGGAGGCGACATATCTGCTGGATGGAGGGATGGAGGAGGGAAGGAAGTGAGATGTGAAATGCATAAAAAAAAACACATTACAGAAATGTCAGCGTCTAGTTTGGGAACACTCCACCTTCAGCTTGTTGTTCGGTCACGTGTCCAACTTGGCAGGGGATCATCTATTTTTCCCACTGATGTGTTTTGTATTTTATATGTTTCCTGTTTTTTTTTCTCTCTGTGCCAATAACAGTTTGCAAGAGGATGCCTCAATACATCTGCATACATCACACACATTTCCACACCCACCCGCGCACACAAACACGCCTCCCCGAGGGGCTGTTGTCGATAACAGCCTGTGCTCTACACCTGATGCATCTGCGGGGACAGTCGTCTTCATGCTGAAACAGCAGGAACGGGCGTCAGCAGAGACGTTTTATGGTCCCTGTCCGACTGCTGACTTAGGATGAGCTTCACTGTTCCAGATCTTGACCTCTACTACTGCTGCTGTGGAAATCCCAACTCTGACCCCACATCAGCACTTAAGACTGATTTCACTCCACTGAGCAGCCGTGGGAAAGGAAAACAGACAGTGGGGTGGGGGGGCAGATCTGGGGCAACACTGCCCCCTAATGGTTCAGGCATGAAGGTGTATCTGGAATAGATGACGTAAGGCCGGGTTGTGTGTGTTTGTTTTTGTGTATGTGTGTGTGTGGTGATATACAAAGTGTAAATATGTTTGCTGTTTAACTGTACATGCAAAGATTGTAATATTTATTAAATGCTTTGAGTTTTGTTCTATGAAACAGCCGTAAATGATGAACGTGAGATCATTAAAGTTCATCCCAAATTAGGAGTGAATTGACCATTTAAAAAAAGAACCGTGGTGCTTACTGTCACTGGCCACTGACTTTTATGGGAGCTTGAAAAAGTTGTTGGAGAAAAGTTAAATATCCCATTTAATGACAGCCACAACTTTGGAAAGGAGCTGCAGCAGCACGTAGGTACATTTTAAAAAGTGTGTGTAAATATGCACATAAAGTCTGAAAGACTATGTCAGACATTTTGAGGCTGTATTTGATTTGCAAAGCAAATAGATTTCCAATTTACTGAGCCAATTTAAAGCTATTGATGCTGAAGCAATAACATTTGGTCATTGCACAGGGAGGGAAAGATGTTACCGCAGCGCCTGAAGGCAGCTCTGCTCGAGGCAGATCCTGCTCACTAACAACCCCCAGTAGGCAGAGGAGAGCGGAGCTGCAGGAACATTTATCCATCCAGAGCTGCTCAGGAAACACTGGAACCTAATGCAGACATAAGTCAGATCTCACTAGTGCTGGAGGAAGTAAAAGTACTAATACCTCACTCTGAAACTACTCTGTTACAAGTAAAAGTTACAAGTTAAATATAATCAGGAAAATGTACTTAAAGTATTAAAAGTAAAAGCACTTGATGCAGAAAAATGTCCCCTGTGATTGTGAGACGATTATATATGATATCATTAAATCATTATTGCTCATGCATTAATGTAAAAGCAGGATTTTACTGTTGTCGATGGAGCTCGTTTTGAACTATTTTCTATTTCCACTATGAATTAATCTGCTAAATGTTTCCTCCATTAATCAGTTGATTGCTTGGTTTGTCAGCATTTAAATTAAAATAATGAAGAGGAAAAGCAGCAAATCCTCACAATTAATCGTTTAATCTGTGCTAGTATATACTGTTGGGTAGTTTCATTTATAGCAAAACAATATATTTTATTATCTCTTCATATGTTTTGCATGTAAAGATTGTAGAGTAATAACTAAAGCTGTCAGATAAATGTAGTGAAAACTCAAGGACAATATTTCACTCTTGACTGTAGTGAAGTAGAAGCAGAAAATAGCATGAGAAGAAAGACTTAAGGAAAGTACAAGTACCTCTGGCAAAAACAAGGCTTGCCCAGTCTGTTGCAGACCACATCCACAGAAAAGTTCGGTCTCACTTTGAAGTGGATCATCTGCAGATTAATTTCTATTAAAGTTAGACACGACATGAGATGAACAAATTCCTGTTTGTATCTCCGCCGCCATCATGACCAAAAGCCTGGTGGAGATCTGCACTCTACTGAGTGAACTCTAGTTTTAAAAATGTTTTTCAGATGGGAATTTGGGAATTCCAAAATGCCTGTTTGCTGATGTTTCTCTGATATGCAATTGTGACAGACACAGAGCAAAATAAACCCCCATAATGCAAAGCAAAGTAGTGTTTTCTCTCTAAAGCTTGGAGCATGTATCGGCCTGCACGCCACTGTGTTCGATTGCATCATTACAAGGATGATAATCTGGTATAATTTGTCTTTCCTGACAAATGTGGATCACCTCTGTATCAGAGGCATTGTTCTGTCATTCTGATGCTCAGTCAGTCTTTAGTTGAGTATCACTCTTGGTTATGGATGTGGGCGTCCAATATGCATAAAACCAACAACAAAATAATCACGCAAGAGAGAAATGCAGTTATGAAGACCTTCAGTGATTTAAAAAAAAATGTTGCTTTCATTCAGCAGATTAACATCCTTGAAATGCAGAGTGTAAAATACACTTCGATTTTATTCACATCTCTTTCCTTCCACCAAACCCATTTTCTCTCTTTCCCCATTTCAGTGGAAGCAGCTGCCAGGTGGGGGACCACGTCCGTAAGAGTTAACAAATTACATATTTGCCCTTTGAGGACCCATCTGCTTTGTGTATGAATAACATTTTCCGTAATCCATTCTTGTTGGTTGGCATTTCGGGTTCAGGCAAGCACAGCAATCAGGACTGGTTTAATAATATGATTGAATGCCTGAAGTGAATCAAGGAACGGAAGGATAAAAGATTATCAAAAAAATATGGAAATAGGCTTTATTATCATCAGACTGTACTTGAACTGTTGACTGCGATCGGAGCTACGCTGTGGCCGGTTTGCCGGGTAATCAGACAAGTGGCTCTGCATACTGAACGGACTCGCACACTTGTTTCATCCCACAGTCTGATATAAATAAAACAAATCTCAAAAGCGTTGATGCTTAATTAAGAACGCAAATGACTGCTGAGATTAAAATGACCTGACTCTGCTTTTCTGCACTTTTCTTGGCTGCGCTTGGCTTTAGTTTTAATTGTGAAGTTGAAAATGAGATTTATCAGTCTTATTTATAGATATTGTCTCTCGTGTTGAGTTATGTCCCTGTCACACAGTTTGTGCCTCAAGGTCTGGTAAAGCTTTATGTTTCCTCACTTCATCTTCCCTTCATGTCTGAGAAGGGCTGAACACGATAATGTGTCTGGTGACCTTTGGCACGCCAGACAAACTTAAAGGGTCGGTTCGCCCAAATCTCTTTTCTCACTTCATTTGTTTCTGTGGAGGAATTTCTCCCTGTTGTCAGGAAGCTGCATCGAATATCCAGAGCATTGTTTTTGTAAAACATGTTTTTAAATCAAAAAATGTTTTGAGCAGCACAAGCAAAGTTTACCTCCATTATATTGGATGACATTTCAAATAAAGCTGAAACCAAGTTCATGCCTATGTCCCATTAGTGGAGACTGAGAAAATGTTTTTTTTTCAGGATTTATGTGAACTGACCTTTAATAGAAATCTGGTGTTATTGTGCCTCAAGGAATCAGAACAATATTGTGTATGTATTAAACTGGGTTTAATGATTCAGGATTATGGTCATCCTGATTATGATTAACAAAAAAAGCTACTGTTTTGGGCTCAGATTTTCAGAGTTAAAGAAAGTGGCTGGGTTTGAAAGTTTCTGGTGTCTGACTGAGAGTTGCACCAGATGTTTAGTGCTGTTTTCTGACAGTGACAGCGCCTGAAAACAGATCAGCGTGCATCATGCCACCTGCTTTTCGCCCAACTCAAAGATGCAGCTGATGATTTCCCACCTCTGCAATACAAACAGAATATTGTAGCCAAGTTTATTATGTCCTCTCTATAATAATATGCTCTCTAAACAGCAGTGTAAAAGTAGGTTTCAGTTAGAATCTAATAACCTCAAAGGTAGTTTTCAGCTGGTTCAGACCTTACAGCTCTGATTCTTTTTGCTGTTTATGCTATTAATCAAAGTTCGTCCTTTCCAGTCTTCTTTGAATGTTGCAGGATAGGCTTGATTTATTGGCCAAGGCGTCCTCAGGGGCATTTAAAAGTAAGTTCAAACCTCGTAGTATCGATTCTTCATGCTGTTCATACCAGAAGTCTCAGCGGACCCTCACCGGTCTCTGTTGCATTGTAAAAGGACCGGCCTCATTTACTGTCTCCAGTTTCTTCAGGAGCATTCGAGGGCGGTGGACACATGATACGTCTGTGTCTTCATCCTCCTCTTCATCTCTCTTATCATCTGACATACAGCCAGAGGGTAACAGCAGTACACTGTGGTCCAGTCCTCACACACACTGCCCTGTGGATGAACATGCAGACGGGCACACGCGTACATGCAAACACAACAATGCAGCAGGAACACAAGTTATATTACCAAGTGTATCTGTTGGTGTGTTCGAGGAAATTTTCACTTCCTGTTGACAAATATCTTTTTGCATGCGAATACACACCTGTATCTTGTACCGCTCCCTGATCCCAACTCGTATGGCAAAAGTGGATCCTGGTAGCAGAGGCATGCACAGACACTCGCCGTACTGGTGAGCTAAACTCAGGTCCAAGCAGCACGGCACCAGAGCCCCGAGGATACCTGCAAGCACATGCACAGGGGAGCACAAGGTCTGTGTGAGAGAGTGTTTGCATATAACAGACAAAATCCGATTACATCAAGTTCAAAATATAAGCGAGGAAGTCCTGATCTTGTGTGAGAATACAGTTTCTATTCGCGTTCTCATGTTACATGTAGTCTTGTCTCTGCAGACGTCAAACAGGCCGGTGCTCCAGCCTCCCCCCGTCTGTGTGATGGTGGTGATGGTTGTGGTCGTGATGCCGAGGCCGGGCTGCGTGAGAACCGTGTCTGCCGCTGCGGGGATGTCATCTGAGCTCCAGTTATCTTCACTTCCTGTGGCGAAGCCCCCCACTTCCTCCTCTTGAAACTCTGACACTGAGGCTTCGGTGACTGGTGGCCCTGGTCTGAAATTATAAATTTTTTTAATGAATCAGACTTGTCAAGCTTCTGACGTGCCGCTGATACTCAACTGCAGGCTGAACACGTAAAGTAATAGTCTCAAATTAGCAAATTAGTCTCTGGTTTTCTTTCCTGTGAGCAGGAATTTAATTAATTTCATTCATTCGGCTAATTTCCTTTTCCTAAAGCAGCATGTTTTGTACTCAGCTTGCTTTCTCTTTCCACACAAATACACTAGTATACTATTAATACTATCCTGCTGTATGCAATCCAACATTTATTCCTGCACTCAACAGTTTAATGCCTTTAGGAACACTTTAATCACACCAAATTGCAGAAATAAATTTAAAAGTTAGTAGGAAGGAATGCAAAACCAGCAGCTGCAGCAACAATAGATATGAAAAATGTTCCTGATTAATTGGTATTATCGTTTATCACTAAGACATAAAAGAAGGATTAAGAGCATGAAAAAGGAGGATAAGATAAGTGAGCTGTTTGCTGTAAATCCTTTGTGCTCAGTGGTGACAACACTGTGTACCGGTAGGGACAAAAAATAAATAAATAAATAAAAAATCACTTACTGCTGCGTGACAGTCGTCTGCTCCATAACTAGAAGCTACTGGCATCCAGAGAGGGGTGAGGCGAGGAGGCGAAAGAGGAGAGCAGGGAGTCAGCAGGAGTGAGGAGTTGGAGGGAGGGGAGGCACAGTGACACTTCCCCAGTGAGAGGGTGTGTGTCGGAGCAGATAAACCAGCAGTGGGACGGCTCGGCCAGAAGCTGTGTGACAGAGATAAGTCTTGTAGTTGTCTTCCGTCTGAGACTTTACTGTGCCCCCCCCAGCGCCTGCTAATACAGCAAATGCAGAGAGGGCAGATACGCATCAGACTGCACCAACATGAACGTCCGCTATAAAATAATCAGATGTGGATGCATACACTTAATACAAACACACCAGCAGGCCAGAACTGAAATCTTAGTATTGGTTTACAAAATGACATGTAGAGTATAATAGAGTACGAGAAACTAATTTCAAAATAATTTCCAACAACAACATTCTGAATTCAAGAAATCAATTCTAACACCTTGTTTGACATTCAAAGACATTCATTGTCTCTATTAAACCGATGTGTTTAAACACAACACTTACCCTTCAGGCAGGAGCACAGACTTGTACAGTGAAGATTTGGGAAGCGAGAGAAGCGTTTTAAAACCAAATAAACACCCTTGGTTCATGTTAAGAGGGGGATCATCTGCATTCATGCATTTCCTGTGCTCTGACATTGACCTTTAAATTTACATTGATGTATTGTGTGTATGAGCGGGGAGACAGAAGCGAGAGGAGCTTTACGTGGTGGAAAGACATGTAGTGAAAGTGTCGTGGGTTTGGAGGCTCAGATGGTTCACACACGCGTGGTGTTGACACTAAATGGGGAGACACGTAGTGCATGAAAAGTGGAGGCTTTTTCACTTGGTTCATTTTCAGGATGATGGAAATGTATCATTAATTCTTAGTATGCATCAGAGACAGTAGCATCAAAAAGGATTACAGTTGTACGGGATCTTTGAAATAAATAGTGCTTTTCTGAAGATGATTTACATTTGATTATTGTCATTTTACTAATAAGGATCTCTGAGAGTAGAGTCATTCTCCCAGAAGCCTTTGAAGCAGGGAACCACCGACACCAAGCAGAGCCAGACAGAACAGACTGACACTGAGAGATAGAATTGCAAGGTGCATTTTGTGTTACAATAAAAAGAATATTCCTTAATATTTAGCAGATACATTTTTAACTTAAAATTTAACTTTAATTATATAGCACATTCCATTCCAGGCCACAAAAACTATGTGAAAAGTGTAAAGATAAAACGTTAGATATAGGTAAAAAGAATTAAAATAAATACAGTTGACCAAGACAAATGAGTTGAAACCGATTCAAGAAGAAAAAATAAAATAAAATAATGAAGACCTCTGAAAGGTGCAGCAGTTTAGTGTTAAGACGGTCACCTTGGAGCAGACCTCACATCATTGGGTTTGGATTTTCCAGTAGTTTGGAGCAGAAAAGCTATAACGTGTGTGCCACTTGTGCCAATATCAAACCACAGTGAAACATTCGCCTACTTGCAAGTTGAGCTCCGACAAGCATCCTTTTTCATGCACCGCATCAGTTTTACAATGTTTAGTTTCAGCTCTTATCCCTGTTACCTTCAGGTTAAAGGAGATCCTAAGTAAGCTACAGTACTGTGCAAACGTTTTAGGCAGGAGTGAAAAAAATGCTGTAAACTAAGAATGATTTCAAAAATATAAATAATAATTGTTTATTTTTTATCAATTTACAAAATTATAAGTGAGCAAACAAAAGAAAAATCAAATCAATATTTGGTGTTATTCCCTTTGCTTTCAAACCAGCATCAACTCACACTGCACAAAGTCAGGGATTTTGTAGGATTCTACTCAGGTGTATGATCAACTAATTATACCAAACAGGTGCTACTGATCATCAATTTCACATGTAGGTTGAAACACAGTCATTAACTGAAACAGAAACAGCTGTGTAGGAGGCTGCAAACTGGCTGAGGAACAGCCAAACTCTGCTACCAAGGTGAGGTTGTGGAAGACAGTTTCATGTCACAGGTCCTACACCATGGCAAGACTGAGCACAGCAACAAGACACAAGGGAGTTATACTGCATCAGCAAGGTCTCTCCCAGACAAAGATTTCAAAGCAGACTGGGGTTTCAAGATGTGCTGTTCAAGCTCTATTGAAGAAGCACAAAGAAAACGGGCAACGTTGAGGATCGTAGTCACAGTGGTCGGCCAAGGAAACTTAGTGCAGCAGATGGAAAAACACATCAATTTCCCTTCAAAATCGGGAGATGTCCAGCAGTGCCATCAGCTCAGAACTGGCAGAAACCAGCAGGACCCAGATAGACCCATCTACTGTCCGGAGAAGTCTGACCAGAAGTGGTCTTCATTGGAAGAGTTACAGCCAAAAAGCCAAACCTCCGACATGGAAACAAAGCCAAGCCACTCAACTATCATCAGCATCAATCTTCTCATGTAATACACAGCAAAAACTTCCCTTTGAGCATCTTGACCCAAATTATAACAAAGAACAATTAGTTTTGCAAATATTTTATTTATTCAGTTGCCTGAAGTTTTATTGGCTCTCTCCTTTGCATTTCCCTATTTCAAGTCACCAATAAATATCACCTGTAGGTGTCTGTACGCTGAATTCTTACAACCTCTACCCCCTCACAGCTGCACTTTGTGCACGACGTCCTCATCAGAAGACCGCTCACGCTGCAAGAATATCCTCACCATCTACACTGTAGGGGCCAAGATCCAACACACTCTTGCGTGTCAAGAGTGTTATTCTTGCAGGGAACAGTCATCTTATTTATGTCCTTAGAAGAAATAAAACAGCACAGAGAGAAAAAGAGAAACAAGGAGGCTGAATATTTCACTGGTTTTATTATTTCTCTGGAAAAAGCACAAGTCAGACAAGCACCATCCACGGCTAGAAAATAGGAAAGCCGTCTGACAGGCTGACAAAACATGAGGGAACAATATGACTCACCCTCAATGTATAAAACAACACAGCAGACGTTACCATCCATATGAAAACAACAGGCATTCAGGAGGATCCAGGAGCAGCCTCGCAATGTAATAAAATAAGTGGTTGGCCAGCAACGAAACAGGACGTGGTGGGAGATGTTTGTTCGTTGCTTTCAGGAGAAAACTTTATTTAAAAGCTTCATGATACAGATAGTTGTTTATTTATTGTGCGTCATATCAGGCCAGCAGAAAGAGTGGAGTATAAATTATAACATTGAATTTTGATGTAACAGATGAAAAGACAGAGCAGAGTATGATCCTCCATACCAAATCCTTGAAGAACCTAAAAGTACCAAAGACCCAATAGTATGTATGTGTTTTGTTCATTTTTTTTAAAGGAAGATGGATGCAAACTTTTCAGGTCCCGTTACTTTCAGATATACCCAGGTTGCATTGAACAGTGAAAAGTGAAAATCTAACACCAAGTACAGCAGCCAATGGTGGAGTACAGAAACATACATTATAAAACATACATATACTTTTGAGTCAGTGTTTTATGGATCGGAGTCAAAACTACCCATTTTCTTGTTACATGTCATGATTCACAAATGTTTCACCGCTGAATGTGTCCCCATGTGCCTGTGTGTGTGTGTGAGAGACAGTGAATGTTACCCTATTGAACCAGATAAACCAGAGTGTCCCCGATGTCCACAGTGAGGCCGTTGTCAGCCAGAGTGACCCGCTTCTCCTCGAGATTGATGTTGAACACAGATTTGTTGGAGATCGGCAGCTTGCCCTGTTCCTCGCGTCCCAGCACGGGCACCCGGCGAGGCCCCAGCAAGGGATCCTCGTACCTCATCAGCTTCACTCTGGACAGATCTGGTGGAGGGGAGGAAATCAGAGGGGTCAGAGGTGAGGTGAGAGAGAGGGAAAGAGAGAGAGACAAAACAGGAAGAAAGAAAGGGATGGAAGAAATGCAAAAAAAGAAGAAACACAGGAGGGATGAAATGATGGTGGGGAAAGAGTGCAGAGAAGGATAAAGGTATGCAGAAATGATGGAGGGGATGAAACTGTCATACAGCACATAGTGTGGTTTTGATCAAATAAAAATAATGATGGTAAAAGTCAAATGATCGGGATAGATGTTGCACGCCACATCTGCATTTAGACCTGGCGCCTATAAAAATTGCTGAGAGAAATGGCTTTAAGTATCTAACAGTTAAGTGATCATGACTTTAAATGCAATCATCCATCATCTTGCATTTAAAAGCACATGCTGTTGGAATTAAGTGGAGAAACAACTGTATATAGCGTAATACATATTGTTACAGCCTTTACCACATGAATTTCACCACATGATCTAAATTTCAGGATGTGCTGCCCAGCTCTAAAATGACATTTTGTGAGCTGAGTGATAAGTAAAAAAAAAGGAAAGATTTGACTTTCACTGCATTAGACAGTTTACAACAACAGCACAGAAAACCACAACTGTTAATGTAATAGAAAAAGCTAGCAGTAGGTGTATTTCTGGTCATAGTCATACTAAAGCCACTCCCTTCCAGATTCGGCTGTTACATAATGTATGTCTTCGTTAACTGAGCCACTGAGACGTGTGATGTAACTTTTTCTACCAAGAGGATAAATAATCTGCTCATGTCCTTATTAACTTTGACCCAATAGTTCAGAAACCTTTTCACCAAAACTGAGTAAATATTTTTGTCCCCTTTAGATTACAACATTCATTTTTCCACATTAACAGGCCCAGTTTGGGTTCCTAATCACAGTTTATGAATTTCTGCTGTGCACCCATTTATCTTACTAACCTTTGATGAGTCTGTTGACCTTGGCCAGTCTACGGATGATGCTGTCTCTGCTGTCCCCCTGTCGGATGTCAACCTTTGTAGAAAACAGGCCGTTGGATGGCTGAGGGTTGACTAGGGAAACACATACGCCAGGCTGGGGAGAAACAAACACACAGTTTAACTGTCCATTCAACAAACACTTCGTTCATCAGGTTTTCTTCTGCACATAAGACGCACGCAGTTAAAAAAAAGCAACTACAGACACAGCCAAAAGCATTTACCTCTGATCTGAAAACGCTGAATGGCTTTCCAGGGCAACAGTCCTCCTTCACTTTGTCGTCACCCTCAGATGCAAACAAGACGTCGATCTGTTCCAGCTGCAGAGGAGAGGAGAGATGGAGAAAAAAGAACGATGATCAGCTGATGAGTCCACCACCAGACAGTACGTACACAGATGTGTTTGGTATGCACACTGACAAATACTGGCGGTGTCAACCAGTCTCCAGCAGTGATCTGGCTATACAGTAATCTGTCGCACAGTCCCAGTCAGAGATGGCATTTCAGTTTGAGACTGTAAATAACACGATTGTAAACTAGCTCCATAAAGTTCCACAATTGCACCATAGACCACTTCCCCGGTGACCATCTGTAAAAACAGCCACCTTTAAATACTGCAGTGTTTGTTTCTCAAAAGACAGATTTAAAGTGGAGTATCACTTTCAGATCAGTTGAACCCCATTCAAAGTGTTATACATCATTCTTTTTCAGTCCTACCTGACACTGCATATTTCTTTATCAGTTTGTCTTTTGTGTGGCAGCTTATCTTTAGCTATGATCGATCAGAAACATGGGCATTGGATTCAGAGCGTTAGTTTGACGTAGATCATGTATAGTTTTCCTTCTTTGTGGCTAAATCTGTGCTGGTTTCACAAAAGAATTTTAGGGACTTAGGTTTTACTTTTTCACTGGGATAAGCTTCTGTGCAGACAAAAGTATTAAGGGCTTTCCTGACTGACAACTGAGCTCAGGATTGTCTCAGCTGACTTTGGCAGAAGCAGTGAAACTCGGCTTCAAAGCTGAGGCACTTTTGAGGAAAGCAAAATGCTGCAGCTGCACGTTGCAGCTTGACATTTATCTAAAAACAAACAGAACCTAATCAAGTGAACTTGCACAGGTTTATTGCTCATATTTGAGACAATCCCGGGATATTAAACACTGTTCGAGCAGAGATGGTTTTTGCTGCTTGGGATTGCTGCACAACCTAAACAAATTTAGTACTATATTGCCAGCTTTGTTCAACTCTGGGCTCACAAAAATGTAGACTGCTCGGGTTTGTTTTCGGATTGGAAAGCCACTTTTTTGTAATTTTTTTTTTCTTGTAATTTTAGGAATGTTAGATCAAAACATACCTCGAGAGAATTGGTTAAGTAGACCAGGTTCTCCATCAGAACTGCCCGCTCATCAAACTCCAGCTCCAGATCCAGGACCCTGGACCCGTTCTTCTCAAGGTTCTCCTACAAAACACAAAGCAGAGCCCCAACAATGAGAAACAAGCACACAAAACAAGCATGAATGATGGACATGAATGCATAAGTAATCTTAACTCTCATGAGGAACGAACAGGACCTTAACATAATTAAGTTTTAATTTACTACATTCTCTAACAAGCCAGCAGTTAGAAGAATAGGAGGAAGGGCAATATTTCATCCACCTACGGAAGAAATCTGTTTTTTCAGCATTACGCAGAAACTTCATTGTTATGCTGATGCTGCCACCATGAGATTATTAAGGGGAAAAAAAGGCTTTGTGAACAAAAGATGCCAAAACAAACCATCAAACAAGGAGTGCAGGGAGAGAAAACAACTTGAAAGCTGAAAGACTAGCTTGAGAGACAAACTGTGGACGAACATAAAGTTCATCATGACTATTTATTAGTTTCATTCTGTGTGATTTTTGCAGTGAAACAGCAACACCTGAACAAAGCTGTGGGCACCTGGGAGATACAATGATTAAAATTTTAATGAGCATCATGCTTCTAATCATTTATCAGTAACTTGACCTTAAGTGTATATGTAGCTTGGAATAACAAACAATAACTGCGATGATACTCTAGTGTAATGTTATTTTTTTTACCATCTTGTCATACTTATGTATTTAGTCGATTAGAACACCTTGACATGAAGTAATACAGTTTGTAATGTGATAGGAATTTAATCTGATTCAAAATGTGAAAGGTGGGAACAGGAATTGTGGACAAAGACATATAGGCCTGCAGTCTTGTTGTTGATGAAACAAATAACAACAAAACCGTTTTCAAATTTTTATGAATGTAGCAAACAAACACAGGGAACAAGCTGAGACAGCTTGTCAAAAGTGTGTTTTGTACTCTTTCAATCAATAAACACATTAAACTCTGCGGGCAGACAAAGTATTCCTGAAATTTCTTTTGAATTTCAATGCAATGCTGTAGTTCAATTTGTTTTATCATATTGGCTACAGTTTTGTCTCTGTTCAACACAAAGAAGAATAAAAAAAAAAAGCTTTTGAAGATGCAGACTTCAGTCTTTCAACAGAATTACCAGGGCAGAATTCAGACCAATCTGAAGAGGAGCTGTGCACAAAAACAAAAAAAAGTTCTTAGTTGGCAAACAAAAAAAGTTGAACAATGCAGATAGAAGAAAACACAAAAAAGAAGTTTCAGGGTTAATATGTGTAAACGCAGGAATAAAATTCAATATTTATAAAAGAAAGAAAAAGAATCACATAAAAATGACAAATATGCATTGATTCATCGCCCACGTCAGAGATACAGAAAGGTAGAGAAGGGACTGGATGTGCCTTTCCACAGACACACAGACGCTACGACACCAACACCCGTCCTTCCCCCAGATTTACCTTGATCATGGCTACAAAAGGCATGACTCTCTTCATGTATTTCTTCAGTTCAGGCAGGGCTCCCAACTCGCTTGCTATCACTTTGTTGTCTGGAAGGGCCCCGTTGTTGCTCTGGACAGACACCAAGAGAGGAAAAAACAAACAAACAAACAAACAAACAAAAAAGACAGGTAAGAGACAGGACCATAAACAGAGAGAGGTGTCCTGGGTAGCTGATGGAAAACACAGCTTATCTTATGTGATAATTTAAGACACAGGTGTAACCAATACTAACAGACTGTAGTTGATCAGTGATACGTATGGACCCCCCCACCCGCTCAGTGAACCGAGGATTAGTTGCAAAATTTTACAATCATAATGTGAAATAGAGACACACAAAACAGATGCCGGCTGTGTTTTACTCTGAAGCACAATGATTGGGTTAAAGAGCCTGTGATTTAAAGGTCACTTTTACATCCATTGAGTGGAATGACATTGGGCGTTTTCAGTGGTGTAACTGGGAAACTTGCTTGTCTTCATAGATTATAAGACTGTGACGTGTATTACAACTTCACCAATATCTGTTGCCTTCCCTTCAACACACAGCTCCGCTCACTCACCAGAGCAGCCTATCTGTGGCACAGTAGCCACTGTTCAGTGTTGATAGGCTATTACTTGTGACATGTAACCAATCAAATAGAGCTGCGGGCGGGACATCGAGCAAGACTAGAGTGGTGACTCCACATACGTATACTTATTTATATTTATATTTCAAACTTGCTTTGGCAATGTAAACATCTGTTTCCAATAAAGCCCCTTTGAAATGAACTGAACCCGATCTGCAAAATGATCCGATCCGTGACTCAAAATCATGATACGATCCCAACCGCGAGGTTTGCCATCCGTTACTCTTCTAGTAACAGATTGCTGCTGTGTATGAATGCTTGTCTCTCACCTTGTAGTGCTTGCCGAGCAGGGATAAGGCACTGTGCTGCCATGGAGGGTAGCTCTTTGCAACGTAGATGGTGCAGTGGGAGGGCTTGGCTGGGGGTTTTGAGTCACCTTTCTGTTGGAGGAAAAAAAAAAAAAAAAAAAAAAACATTTAAGATTAATTTATCCATATAGTCAGGTACATAAGACTTTGATGGATCTGCTTCTATTCAGTGCAGTGACAGCGTATTTTAAGCGTGGGTGGGTGGGTGGCCTCAACAAGAAGCAAAGAGTGTATTTGGATTATTCAAGAAGCAAGCTGGTTTTGTGTGCGTGTGTGTGATCTTCTCCAATGACGATGGGGATCTGTGAACTTATATTATGTGACAGCTGTCAAGCCTACTCTCGTCCTGTACTGTATGTGTGCCTGTATGTGTGTTTCCACAAATGAGTCTTGACATGACAGAATTACCGTGATAAATTAAAAATGATGAAAATGACATGCAGCTGCTTAATGGATATATTATGCAAAGATAAAACATGATCACCTTTACAATGGTAAGTCATGCAGCCTTTACTGTAACAATGCTACCAGAGAAAATTTTGATGTTATTCATGTTACTTGAAGTGAAAGTGTACATTGCAGTATGTTGGTGAAGGAAGTTGTATGTCCATAGCTCGCATAATGAAAATCCTTCTGAAAAGCAATAATCACCCTGATTATTATTTGTTAATCAATTACTTTTTAAAATACAGACTTTGTCACAAAAGCACATGATTTGTCTTATGTCCTTTGAAGGTTAAAGCAAAGAGAGGGCAGCGTTAGAAACACATCTGCTGGTGACATCTATCTACCTCCTTAACACACATGTATGGAAACACGATCATTCTCCTTTTCTCCTTTATCCCCATTCTCCCTCCATCTTGCCTCTATGGCAACAAAATACTCGCAGCAAATCGATCACAGCGCTCTGGAAGCCTGAGATATCGGCTGTCTCAAACCTTGTCAATACTTGTTTAGCTTTTCTCCCAGCTGCCTACAGCCACTTATCGAAGTGCCGAACGGTTAACAAAGAATAGGCAAACTATCCTGCTGGGAACACAACACAGGCTTCAAGTGTATCTGAAGAGATAGTCAAGTCACAATTATTCATATAGCTCAATATGACAAATAAATGTGCCACAGGGCCTTCCATACAGCATACACACCGTCTCTCTTTAGACCCTCAATATACAGGATGGGGGAGAAAGAGATAAATGCAAATGTAATCAATAATCTACAAATGCTATGTGTAAAACTGTGTAGACCATTAAAAAAGATGATTCTTACAAATTTTTGTATGCATGCTTAAAACAGGGTGAGTGTAGCAGAGCACTGAGAGCAGGATTCAAATTTGACCTAATTTTTTTGTTCAAAACATAATATTTGTGTGTGTTTTTTTTTTTATCCAGTTCCAAGCAGGAAAAATACTTATTAAGCTCTGAGTCAAACAAATACATCTTCTCTCTTTTTAATTAGTAAAAGCAAAGTACAAAAAAAAAAAAGAAGAAAAATATCGTTATCATTTCTCTAAACAGCAAATATCTTATTCAACAAAGTGCGAGTTTTAGTTCTTGGTTTTAAATTGTCTATTCACAAACCTAAATAGATTCAATGTGTGATCTGAAATTCAGATTCGATAAGCAGATTGTATACTGGAAGCAAATATGATAAAATAATATTGAACTTTCTTCTTTCGGCATGCCGCCTCATATTTTCAAGCTTCTTATTGTGCTGTTTTTATTATTTTCTGCCTCATTGTGCTTCCCGTCAAACAATCATGAGACTGTTAAACAACACCCGAGGGAGAAAAGACTCTGACACAACGCTGCCTCCAATTTAATTACCACACTTTATGCACTTGTAGTCAAGTGTTGGATTTCATAAAAAAAAAAAAAAAAACTATTAAAAAGAAAGCAATCAATCCTGAAATCAATATTCATTTTCACAATTACTTAAAAAAGCCATTACAGCAGTGAAGGAAAGTGGCAGTGAAGCATGTGAAACAACGCAGACACACTCCTTACTTTGTTTTTGGGAGGCTGCATGTATGCTTTGAATCTCAGCCGGAGGTCGTGTGCGGTCTCCATCAGGTACTGAGAGGAACGGATCAGGATCTCGTCAACTGGGCCCGCCACAGGCCACGACGCCTTCCTCAGAGAGCCGGTCTAACAGGGGCAGACGGAGGGACAGAGACAGGAAAGAAGGGATGGCGGATGAGAAAAAGAGAAATTTTGGTATCAAGAAGTGTTTTGTGTGGAGAATGAAAAAACAGCAAAAGTTGGAGTTCCACCAGAGGTTGAAGAATCCTATTACCGACACAGCCAGAGGTCACAGCACCTTCATAACAAAACCAGGCACACGTCATATTAACTGGGCATGTGTGAGAATTACAGACTGATGTGTGTACCTCTGTGTCCACCGAGTGCCTCTCAGCTCTTTAGCTGGCGGCGCTCAACACATGATTGGAGTTGTGGGGCTTTTGTTGTTGCTATGCGACAATCGAAAAAAGCCCCATCTCCAGCGCAGCAGCACTCTTTCATATTCATAAATTCGAGTGTTAAAAATATTCTCCGCTCTCTGTGCCGTTGGGAGCGCGCAACAGTGTGTGTGTTCCTTTCATACCGATGAGAAAAAGAAGCCTGTTTTGTGAAGGCAGGCTCCTGGTGGACATGTACACCAACAGAGGGAACATGTGTGTTTGTGTGTGCACGTGTTAGAAGCCATTTCACGCAGGTAAATGAGCAGTGGGACCTGCGCTACTGCAGACCTCCATGAAGTGTGTTGCTTAGCTTGTGGATCCCAGGTGTTTTCACAGATGTAAATGAACACAGGAAGTTTAGATGTTTCTTTCATACTTTTACAGGGGAGATAAACATGAAAGACAGAAAGAACGAGAGGATGAAAGTCACATTTGAACCGAGACAGAGCATGCAGAAACCCACATTACGATGCCAAATTCATAGTCTCTTACCTTGCCCAGCAGACCCCAGGTGTATTCACAAAGGTGTGGGCAGATGGGGGCCAACAACAGAGTTTGCCTCTCTATGAACTGGAAGACAAGGTCTCTGTGCATACCCTCGATAGCCAGCTCACGATACTTATCTTTGGCTGCCTGCACACAGACATAAAAACAGTTTAAAAGGTCATCATGATCACTGGTTATTATGTGATTCCTTAACTATCTCAGACACCATCTTCAATCCAGTGAATATTTTCCGCATGCTCAGGATGAGATTCGAATCCTCAATCATGTTATGCTCCATCTACTGTTTAATCTGTCACTGCAGCATCCATAATATCATCTCATTAAATGCTCAGGGAGGATGGAAAAGCACACTTGTCTTTAAGATATAATGATGATTAAGAGAGCATTAGAGAGTATGCTTTTCAGAAAAGGACATTTTATTTACCTGGAACTCAAAGAAGCCACTCTTCAGAGCCTCCTTGTACATCATCCTGTCATAGTGCTGCTCTGTCTTCAAGATGCCTGCATTCATCTCGCTAGACATGACACAAAATTATCTCAATAAGTCTGCAAAGTCAGTTTATTATGCACTTTTCAGCATGGAAAAGTACAGAGGCAGAAAGGTCAGGGTGTTCAGAGGAAACCATCCTCAGCTCTGAAGGACTGGCTAGTTGTCTGGTTTCATCTCTTGCCTCTGAGTGCCAACTGACCACAGTAGATCTTTTCACTTTTCAACAACAAAAAGAAATCTATTGACCTAACCTCACGAAATCACACTGCAGTGCAACATGAAGAGAAATAGACTCACTTTAATAAATTTATCTCTCTCCACTTTATGACCTTTAAATCGATGTATCTGAGCGGTGCTAAGCACGGAAACATTCTTGCTGCTCAGTATAAACTAGAGCTGAAATGGTCTGTTGACGGAAATATAATCAACAACTATTTTAATGACAGATTAATCTCTTAACTGATTAATTAATAAAGTAAAATTCTGAACCATCTGTAGGTTTCAGTTTCACAGATTTGAGCATTTGCAGCATTTCCTTATCACATTTCACTAATAAATTTTTTTTTTAACTTATTCAGACAATAAAAGCAACCCAAAGTGTCATTCTACAATTGCCCTTGTGACACTTTATAGACTTAACAGATATAGATTAAGAAGAAAAAACAGAATTTAAAGCCCAAATTTGTTTATTTTAATCCATGTCTTTCATGTCTATTCTTGCATCCACTGACATAGCTAAGATCCTGCAGTAGAACGTGATAGTTTTCCCTAAATAATTGATGTGAGCTATAAATCCACCCGCCAATCAATACTGGTTCTCTTAATGAACTCTTTCATCTACCTGGCAAAGACCCGATCGTTGAAAGTGTCCGCAGGTCCCGTCCTCAGGTTGTTCTGGTTGGCGATCATCTCCTTGACCCACTCCACCCAGGTGTAGAGGCGCAGGATGCCGGCATCAGCCATGGTCTCCACAAAGTTGGCGTCCTCCACTGTGTCCCCGGCGTCGGCCAGAGCCAGACGCATACCTGGGAGAGGAAACGAAGAGGTGCGTTAAAACAGCAGGAAGTATGCAGACCACCAGAACAGATTTAATATCACATGTTTGAAGTTATAGCTAACGTTTCAGAGCACAGCCAATGCCTCCATGCTCACAACTTCCTTTAGAATGAGCTCAAATTAACTTTGACTCCCCTCAATCATATGATACACATGCAAACACTAAACATAGCACTTATTTTCTCTTCTGCAAAATAATTCTTGACAACCAGGTGAAGTTTAGAGGCTTTGTGGAAAATTCCACAGTCTGGGAGAACTTCAAATACCCAGCAGACATCACTCCAAGCTCTGAGACAGGAAGTCAACTTAATACATCTATCTGCTGTCAGACCATGACGTTCTTTACTTCCATGGCAGGACAGCTTCTAGAGGCACAACAGACGCATCTATCTATTATTCAGCTCATTCAAACATAAAAAAACACGGGGTAGGAATAACAAGCAAAAAAAACAAAAAAAAGGATGGCTCGGCTAATCCTGAGGTATACTGGATGCAGGGGGGATATCAGGCTTAATCCACGGCCCTACCAGGTAGAGATGAAAAAGATCAGATAAGCACAGCTAGAAAACACAGACAGAAGCCCAAATAAACATAAGATGAACAACAGACCAAAATTTCCCAAAACTGATTATCATTATTAATGATGCCAAACTTCCCCTCAAAACATGAAGGCTTTTTGTTATTACATTTTCAGAAAACACTCTCATTCTTGGTCTTACAACAGCAAAAATCTTTTCTTCCTTTCATGTTCCTATAAATTTCTATTTTAGAGACTATACATTTCTTCATCCCTCTGTATCTTGTTGTCCTGTGGAGAGACCAACAGGAGGCACTGTCTTTCTTGAATGACGATCAGGCAAATACATGATAATTCATCATTGATTGGAACCTTTAAAATACAATAATATAAAGCTGCTGGATGTTAATTGGTTGCTTCTGGTGGAGAGACCATATTGGATATACATTGCTTTATTGGTAGCACTTTGATTAAAGCATACATTATAAATCACTAAACAAAAATGCATTACTTACAGTGTAATATAAGGGATCTGATATATATAATAGCTCATAGCAACCAATATCAACACGTCAGCTATCTTATGAAGAGGGGGTGTTTTCTAATTATCTCCACCACGGGATGAAAGATGCTTATAGTCTCATCAAGTGTAATGGTCCGTGCACTGTGAGAGCACATTGTAATCTGTTCTAGATATACACCTGATGTGTTTTTCACCAATGTTTCAATGAAACATGACAGAAATATTGAAAGAAAATCACAAGAGAGGAGAAGAATAAAAGACAAGACAGGGGTGCAAACTGGTGACTGCCCAAAGAGCTGACAACAAAACTGATCAATGCCTGGAGTTCAGGCTCTTTCCCATGATGCACGATACATTTTTCTATACTAGCTCTGTTCAAGTGACACCTAAAAACCTGCAGGTTATATTCAGATGTATGTTTTGGGATATATGAAGCAGTGCAAACAATGAGAACACACTTAAGGACACACCTACTACATGATCACCAATCAAAATGGTTAGATTTAGCCACCAAAACTACTTGGTTAAGTTCAGGAAAAGACCTAAGGGGGTGTGTTTTCCTCTACTTTGCAATTCAATGAAGTCATGACCCGCCCCACTCTGTCTCTGATTGGCCTTCGATGGTTGGGTTGGTTAGACTTAGGCATGAAGACTGAGACTGGTTAGGGTAAGAATATCAGCCAATCAGAGGCAGAGTAGGGTAGATTCATGACACAACAGAATATGTGTGAAAACGATGAATTCGCCAAAAGGTGACTAGGGTGCACCCCTGTAAGAAAAAGGACAGGTGTATGACAAATCAAGGGGAATCAGAGTGTACCGTCTGCTGAGAACTTGTCAATTGCCTGGGTGAGAGTGAGGAAGTTTCCAGTTGATTTGGACATCTGGCAAACAGAAAAACAGATGTTAGCAGACAGAATATTTCAAGTACGCCTACCCACACAAGTTCCTTACAAAGCAGAGTGGCACAAAACCATCGTGTCACAGACTGTCTGTGTTTGCAGTGTAAATCAGGAGCACACACAGTAATTAAAATTCTCAACAACTTCAAACACGAGTTAATTACTGTCACATAAGAAGAGTAGTTTTTAAATTAAAAAAAAGGTTTGCTCCAAAATATAACAATATAATTTGACACACCTTTTCAGAGTTGAGGAGCAGATGTCCGTTGGCTCGCACTGCTTGTGGCCACTTCCCTCTGTGGACAAGAATGTTCTTGTTAGTGTCATCTTCGCCATCATCATCAATATAATTAAGGGAACCCAAATCCAGTGATTTTCATACTTTTACTGGCATAGCCCAAATTTAGAAGTCTAAATTTCAGTGAAATATAGGTCGGCATCGGCAAACTCTTGTTTGTTTTCAGGTTCCCAGACTAGTTGCAACCAACGGAAAATCCAGGAAGTTACTGGCGTCAACAAACAAGATATAACTAGTCTCTCTTTACTCTTCAATCAAGTGGACAAACTCACTTGTCATTGGGCCACATAGCCACATGGTTGTACAGGAAGTAAGACAGGTGGTTGGGCACCAGGTCTTTCCCAGACACACGGACGTCCACAGGGTACCAGTATTCAAACTCCCTCCTCAGCCTCTGTAGATGCTCTTTAGGGATGTCTGTCTTGGGGAAAGGAGACGTCTTAAAGAAGATGAAGTCCCACACCTCTCTGGTCATCTGCTCCGGTCTGTGGGAAAGAAATAAAAAGAGAAAACAAGGTCAGGGCTACAATGAGGGATGTACTTGGTTGAACCAACGTGATAAAAAGTAATTAAATGCTTGTGCATGATGGTGTCGTTTATTTCTCTCTGCCCTTTCATCTTAGTACTGAGGAAGAGATTCAATGTTACTAAAATCAACATTAAATTATGAACTGATTTTTAAAACTGTTTCTAAAAGGCAGCATTTGTCATTGAGTGGACGTTTAATTTATTACTTTTATTATTTTCTTTCACGGATGAATAATGGGCGATAAATCGACTTATGAAAAAGAAATCTGAAAAGCAACACCTGTCATTTGAAATGATTAAATTTAGTTATTAAATCACTCTTTTTCCCTCAGGTGAACTAAGTCTATGGCTGTTTGAAGGCAGAAAGAGAAGGACGAGAAGGAGAGGCAACCAAAAAGGAGACAGAGTGAATCAGTTAGTTAATCCTCATTTTGTAGTGTGTGTGTGTGTGTGTGTGTGTGTGTATGTATCCATACGTGATGCCCAGCGGTGAGGCTCCCTGTCCATTGAGCACACCTCCCTGGAGAAGGTGGGCTACAGTGTAGTAAGCCATGTAGATGGTGGAGTCCGACAGTGACTCAATCAGCCACTGCTCGTCCCAAGGCAGCCGCGTTCCTATGGCAACCAGGAGGGGTGTGCACACACGCAGACACGCGTGAGCACAAAAAAATCCAGAGACGGAGAAAGACACGCACACGGCCACGCGAGGGGAAAGAAAGAGAGACACAAAATTAGGAAGAAAGACAATTGTTGTCTCCTCTGAGCTGACACTATCTTCTGTTGCATTCGCCATCTCATCAAGCTGGTTACATTCTGGTGCCAAGAAAAACACAATGGAATAAGTCTGGAGCTTTATTATGTAATCCTTGGCAAACAAGCTGAGATGTAAAACTTTATTCTCCAAAAACTTAACTCAACAAAACCACAAGTGCCAAACCTGCTGCAGCTGACAGACACCAGCAACTTAGTTAGTCATTGCTTGTTTTGGGGGTGGGGCGTTATATGAAGGACATATTACTATGACTCAATCAGCCTCAAAGGCACAAAGTTCATGATTTTGAGTTTTCAGCGAGTGCCAATTGAGATCTTTTACCAGCTTCTGCTTGAGCAGGAATACATTTTCTAGGCAGCAGCTACATACATCTGATCTGAGCAGCATTCATTATGAACTGTTGGTATAGTCAAATAAAAAAAATAAATGCACCCACTCTTACACAACACATTTTTTTCATTCATTTGAATTTAAGTCTGGAATTTAACTTATTTTTTGAACCTCCTTTTATAAAGCATATATACTGCGTCATTCAGGCGGTCTGTGGCTTGTAGTTTTTCGGTATGCAAAAAAAAACTGAAGCTGCATGTTTTGAATCACATTATTCAAAATGCAAACTTCATTTGCATTTTTACATTTGAGTTATTTTTTTTTGTTTCCACAAGTGAGACACAAGTAAAAAGGAATCTGCACAAGCTGCACCTTATAGTAAAAACTTTGTACTTCATATTCTGAAAATGTGTGGGGAGGCCTGGACTGAATGCCAGCTGGCCAGTCTGCATCTATTCCTGCATAAAAAGAAAGGCAGACTATTGCTAAGTGCATTATCAGCAGTCCTCTGTCTCCATCTATAGACCAAAAACATCAGTCATACACTAGTTACAAAAATCATCTACTCCGGTTCATCTTGAGGGTGGCACATTTTATCACAATAAAAGAAACAATACTACCTTTGAAAGCTCCAGTAATGATAGCAGCTGTACTTGTATATTTTACAGTCATAAACACACAAACCATAGAGGCAAACACTCACCAAGTCCATAGGTACGAGAGCAGGCATGCTCCTGTAGCCAGGCCAAGGTCGCCTCAAAGTTTCTCCTGGTCTCCTCACAAAATCTGTGCAGTATTGTGCAAAACATACCATATGAAATCACAGGAGGGAGCTTCAGTTACTTATCTTTTTAGATTTTGGCAAGATGAGTTTCAGTTTTCAGCATCAGATTGACAGGCTTTAAAATAATTTCTTTTCTACCCTCCATACTAGACAGTGTAGAGCTAGTCTATATGACTGGGAAGGGAATTTGCTAGGTCAGAGGTCAGTGTCTTACGTCTCCAAAGGCTTGAGGACTTCATTGGCCTGCTGCTTCCACTCCGCATCCCCATAGTCCAAATACCTGAAAGATACATATACAGCTGATCAAAGAAAGTGCAAATAGAATGAGATATTCTACACTTGAAAACACAGCCCATCTTCAATCATCTTACCCAAATTTTGCCATTTAAATAAAGTTTTGTTTAAAGCATGAACCTATTTTAACAAAAAAGGTATCCCACAAAAAAACTTTATATTCACTTCTATTCCTTAGTTTCTATGACACGACCATGCAGCTTCAGATCCACTTGGGACAAACCATTTCTTCCTATTACTAATGAACACACTTTGATTTTATAGTACTGAAATTCCTGGAATCAGAATTTGCGCAGCACTCACCACTGGTCGCAGAGAGCCACCACACACTCATCAGCTGAACGTGACATGACCTGTTTTTCCGGCTCCATGTAAATCATGGCCTCACCCTGTGATAGATCAGTACAGAGCCAACATCATTACAGGTTAATATACACATACTGTATATCATACATGGATTATTATGAACTTTTAGACATAACATTAGACATAAGAAACACAATCCATGATAAAATTAGAACTTTATTTTTCAAAGAAAACCTTTTTGTATTAGAAATGAAAAAGAATGTTTTACCTTCTCAACCATCATCTTCTGGATGGGTTTTTTGACATCTTGGACCTTCTGCCCCTTATAGCCATCAACCAGCATGATCTGACACAGGAAGAAATATTTCATTCATACTGATGCAGTTCTGTCAACAAGAAGTGGGCCACATCTATGCAGTCCATTCTCTAATCACAAATGATCAAAAACTGTGCGAAGACACGCACTCATACATTTAAGTTATTATTTCACTCAATTTCCAATTTGCTGACATGAAAGCAGCTGAATTTGTACATTTTCCTATCACTAATGCTGCAATTTGAAAGGAAAAAAAGCAGGAGCTTAGCAAAAAGTAGAAAATACAGCAGTTTTTCAGGAGTAGACAGAACCAAACTGTCCAAGGGCAACATGCAGCCAATAGCCAGTTAATGAATAATTTACACTCGCCTTAAGCTGTGAATCACTTGATTTGTGTCTAGGAGATAAAACATGCACGCTTCAAACTTAAAGTTAAATCCACAGAGAGTTTGCAGAGGGCTTGCATTTTGCTGACCTATGTAGCTGTTTTTATTTAGTCATTAACCATGAGGTTGTCTCACCCCTTCATAAAATCCCTTCAGGTAGACCTTCTCCTTAGCCTCAGCCAGCTTCTCCTTGTCGTTCTGGCTCTGGATCTTCAGCTCATCACACACCAGAGGAGCAGAGAGGTTCCCGTAGCCTGGTATATCTATGATAGGGATCTGACATGTGCGCACACATTAAGGCTGCACTTAGAATCAGTGGGCTCACTGCAACCTGACTGAAATTGACTGAACTGAGTAGATCAGCTTACCGGCTCAAAAGGCAACACCATCTTGTCCTCAATACCATACTTCTCCCGCAGAGCCTTTTGGAAACCAAGCATTAATAGCAACGTTAATAAAATGTAAAATGTAGTGCATTCTTAAACAATGGATGTGTCTCTAAATGGTCATGTTTCTTCTCGAAGAACCAGTGGTTTAGACCAGTTGTAGGTCACCTGTTTTTTCTTGATGTCTCTGAGAGCAGCGATGTCATCAGGAGCATCAGAAGGTACACTGGTAACGACCCCCGTACCTGAGGAAAATGCAGATAAGGCAAAAGACCAACACATAAAATGTATTTATGCAAATCAGGTACCATGTTTCTAAGTGATACTGTGACTTACATTATACACATTCAAAGCTATTAAATTTCAACTGACACCATATTTCTCCAACAGCCAAACAGTCACACTGGAGCAACTAACTAACTAAAGAGGTGAAGAACAAGTAAACATGATCTGGAAACTAATAAATGTCACATTTCGCCCTAGATTCACTCTCACTCACTCAAATCTCCCATGCGCTTGTTCTTATTGAAATTCTGACATTTCAAAGTAGTCATTGAGAAATTCCAATTAAGGCTATTTACATAGTTTCTTCAACAGGACACATGAAAACAAACAGACAAACTACACCCTTGGACCAGAAAAATATAGATAGTACTGACTTCTAATAGAACAGAGGCACTCTGAGTGCAATTAGATCTATTTTACATGTTTACAAATGTTCTCCCTCAGGGCCAAAAAAGCAGCTATTACTTCCATGCTTTGACCTCACAGTACAGCCCTTTATAAATTATAAGGTGACCTTGTCCTGCTATTTTGAGACTCCCTAGTATTTTTCCATAAGCTCCTCCAAGAATATCTAAGACAAGGAGGAATAAGGGATAAAGCTCGGTGCAGATTTTCTGCAGAAAGTATTACCTAAAGCAATATGGAATAAATTATCTTTATTTGAAACACAGACAGATATAAACACATTGACACATTTCAAGTAGCTTATGTTGAACTATTCACCAACTGTCAGAGGCATTTTGCTCAAGTTCAAGCACATAAAAGAGAGAGTAAGTTGCCCACACTCAAGGGTATTCTGACTGCTGTGGGCAATGCTGGCAAAGACACCTTTCAACAACTACGATACTTCGACCAACTTGACAAATTTCTGCCTTGAAAAACTACTTTTTGAAAAAAATGTCAAACAAAGCAACCTCTCAGAATAAATGTATCTCTCTGCTATTTTTCCTAACTTCTTGACTCATACCTTTGTCCTCCTTGATGGTGAGCATGGGCAGGGCATAGATGATCTTATAGGACGTCAGGGGAGCACTCAGGGCGCAGCCAAGGATGTCCTAGAAAAAGACAAAAAATAATGCAGAGCAGAAGGTTGAGCAGGAGGAATACAACATGACACCTTGTCCCTCAAACAGCTTTACAATGCTAATTTTCCTCTTAAACTCCAAGTCTTCAGTGACTGATATTACAGCATGTCTTAATCTCGTGTGAATGCAAGCTACCTGACTCTTTTTAAATTATGTTAGATGTTTATTTGCTTGAATTAAATAAAAGCCAACTGAATGAAATGAATTAAAACTAACTTGCAGCTGGAAGCAAGAAACACAAAAAGTAAGTACCTGTCCCAGTATTTCCATGATCACTGGCACCACTCCATTCTCTTTGGTGAAGCCCTGGAAAGACATGTTCCTGGCAGACCTACTGGTGCAGATGAAGATGTCTCCACTGGTTGTCTCAAAGGCAACATACTTCATGTCAGGCCTCACCCAGCAGTTGGTCTGGCCGAACATAGTCTCTGGTCTCAGAGTGGCAGCCACCAGGAAGATGTTTTTGCCTTTCATGCCACTGTGGGGAGGATAGCATTTGCGTTGAACTACTGTCTCAAAATAAGGGTTAGTGGCACTGTGTTTATCAAGATGAGAATTATACAGAAGTGCATGTAAAACTTGTCTGTGGTGTAGTATCCTTCCTAAAAAAATGTTGGCAGTACAGTGTTTCTAATTTATTACCTGCTATAAAAGACTTTGGACTTGAATTTCGCTGTGTACGGTTCAACGATTTTCATCTTGATGAGAGTGTACTCCTGAGGTCCAACTCCCTGCAGGTGAAGAAAAATGTGAGTTGGCAAAAATTTAATTCAAAGTAAGAGACAGTTTTAAAGGATCTGGTTGTTTTTTCCTACATATTATATATTTTTTTGCCAACACCAGTAGAACAAACATTTGCAAATTCAATATGTGGAAAGTCAAATAAAATCACCAGTGATCCCATCGTGGGGTATTTTGACTGTGAGGTGGTTAATGTGCAGTACAATAAAGATCAATATTTACAAATGTAGTGTCTGATTCAAAATTGTAACAAATTGTGAGAACATGGTCCCTTTTAATGTTTGATCATATACAATGATATTACAATTTTTCCACAACTAATACGTTATCACATTGAGCCAGGTAAAGGTACCTCTCCTGTCTGCCTGTCATGGTCCATGCATGGCTGTCCATCCTTGGGGGAGTAGATGGTGTACCTGCAGAGGAGTCAGGGACAGCCACATCATATTACTGAAAGAACTCCCAATGCCACAATATCAACTTCATAAATTGTCAGAGACTAAACTTTAACGTCAGTTATCTGCCAACGTCTTAATTTTAAATATTCACTTTGCTTTTACCCCAAAGAAACACATGACATTGGTGCATGACATTGTTTCAGGCAAGACAGTTCAACTGATCATGGTAGCAATAAAGACAAAGTTTAAGACATTGTCATTCACATACTGTGGGGCACTTCAAACTTTCCTTACTTTTCCTTACATTACTGCAAGGACAGTGTTACATGATAAGTGATACAGAAACCTCTAAACCATCTCACCTTTTGCCAAACTTGATCTTTTTTCTCTCCCTCAGTGTGATGAACTGCCACCTGACGAAGGAGTCATAAAAGGGGTTCACATCTGTGGTGATGAATGAACGCCTCCAGTCCACCTGTGAAGTGATAACATGTCACCAGGAAATATGCATTATTGACTAGAATTAATAACCCAATTTCATTATCCTCAGCGCCAATACATTCTGGTGAATTTTAGGTGTACATCTAGGTGACATTACTATCAATATTCAGTTGTATTTCACTTACAATTTTCACTGCATAAACAATCATAGCTACAGAAACAAACCAAGACAGTTGTTTACTGGAGTTACATTATAATAATTAGTCACCTTGACTCCCATCTGTTTGAGGTCTTTCACAGCCAGAGGAGGGAAGTACTCCAGCCAATGTTCAGCATTGGCAAACTTGGAAATATCCTTGTCATGCAGGCCCAAAGCTCTCATAATGTCCCACTGGAAAGTGGAGGTTCCAGATTTGGCTGCTGCTTTACTCTAAAAGAGAAACACAAAAAGAGATCAAAATAATGTAAATTGAAACAACCCTTGTGAATGCTGAACCACAAGAAAACAACTAGCCCTAATTGTTAATGACAAAATTATTATTTTTCATCCATATTTTAATCAATCTGGTCCCTCAGATCCTGACCTTCTTGCCCTTTGCTTTGTCCTTGATGATGATTTCATCGGCTGTCTTCGGCTTCTCCCTCTCTTCTTCCTCCTCGTCTGGAAACTGCGGAGGGTTTCCATACAGCTCCATCTCTCTCTTCAGCTTGTCTGCACAGGCCTGTTGGTTACAATATGGATGTATGAATACCAGAAAAAAGGAAGCCAGTGTGTGAGGGGGTCAAAGATACAGATGAATTACTAAATAAGGATAAGGATGTGGATAGAATCTGTGTCATGTTTCTGTAATTGTGCAGGCAAGTTAAGACAAGAAAGTATTTGGTGACAACTTGCATGTTGCGTTTGTTGAATGAAAAGTGGGAACATGATGTCAGATCACAGGTGTAAAACTACACTGATTTTGGTTACAAGGCAATACCAACACTTGTCATACCTAAAATTACCTCCTACCTCTTCATGTCATTGTAACTACACACACAGGACCTATGTGATGGTATAAAAAAAAACACAAGAAACAACACTGACTTTGATTGGCATTCCTGTGCAGTGCAGCCCAAATGGGAAGAGGCATTTCTTTCCTTTCAGAGACTGATAACCAACACCAAACTGCAAGACAAAAGTTGAACAGCAACAACTCAGATACCAGTGATCGTTATTGTTGAATATTTTCATCTTAAGCACCTTTCATAACAGAAATAATAATAATAACTTTATTTATGTAGCACCTTTCAAAAAAAGAGTTGCAAAGTGCTTTACAATAAAAGCAAATAAGATGCAGAGCACAAGATTTAAACAAGATTTTAAAAAAGATAAACGTGTCATAGGTGCAGAGTGAAGAAGTGAATTTCTGTGTTTATAATTGTCTACTTTTGCATGCAAACCTACCTCACACTTTGACAAGCTGAATGTGTGGCCGAGATGCAGTCTGCCATTCATGTATGGGTAGGGGAAGGTGACAAAGTATTTGTTTTTGCTGGAAGGAAAACAAAATTGTTAATCAAAATATTTAAAACTAAAATTATTTAATATCTAATATCTTTTTCAGAGCAAAGTGCTTGTGACCTGGGAAATAACATAGGGCAAAATTAGTGTTGAAGGCTCAACCTGGGTAAGGTAAAAAGTACCGCACTCTTAAACTCAGAGCCTCACCCACACTTGTATGGCTTGTTTTTTTCCTTCAACGGCAACAACAGGCGATGATAATTGCATCATGCAAGATATTAGTTTAGGGAACTACACCTGCAGAAACTGCTCTGACATTCTCAAGTATGGCTAACTATGTGAACAGCTGTCTTCATAGATGATCTTACAACTGCATATTGAACTATTGCTGGGTGTATGTGAGAGTAACACTCTTTGGAAATAGTACATAGGCTCCTTCCTCATGATAGCAGATACTCACTTTGTGCTTTCCCCAACTGTTGTGGGTGCATCTTGCTCAAAAGCTTTCTCCTTCTCCCATTTTTCCTGGATCTCTCTCTCAATCTTCTTCAAAAAGTCCAACTTTGCTGTTCCCTTCCGCTCCTGAAAGTCAATGATGAATAAGATTATAGTTCATTGGAGAAAAGACAGTACAGTAAAACCTGCAAGTAGATGAGATTACATAACAAAAAATATACTTTAATGAAACTGTTGAATGCCAGAGAAAGAAATATAAAATACTGGAATAGACTAGAAAATCAAAATACTGTAAAACACACGTTTAACAAGAAAACAGTTGTAATATGTGGCCCAACTGAGACAGAAATCTGTTTCTGCAGCTGGCTTGACAATTAGCTTATGTTAGCTAACTTAGCAGCTACAGTAAGTTAATGAGATAAAACGTATCCGCCGCCTCTAAAAAAAACAGCTTTAACAATTCTAAACTGCACATAATTAAAACACCGGACTTACCGCCATTTTAACTCAAACTACGAGCTATTTAACGTTACTATTCTACTGTTTAGACAGACGAAACGGAAGAAATAGTTTCCAGTTTGACACGGGAGACCCACGCCACCGGTGCCTGGCTGATGACACCCACAGTCAGTTTCCCGCTGCCTTCTGGGAAAAGTAGTCCGGATAACTGTTTAGGCGTCGCATCTGTATTGACTGGCAAACTAGGATTTTGATTCATGCACTAGTGATTTGGTTAACATTACATATTTAATACATGACTCTATGGACGTGTATGTTAATTAAATGAGTCGCGGTTGAGTAAGAACACGGTGTAGTTTTTTACGTCTGCCGTCCGACCAGCGTTACGACACCCCCACTTGTGTTGCCATGCCGTAAAGTACTTTGTCCGACCTGCCAGTGAAGAGAGAGACATACGGCCTTAAAGCTTCTAATTTTATAGACGATGAAAGTAGGGTTATCAAAACGCACTTTCATTTTATAGACAGTGTTATAGTCTTTCTCACGATGATCATAGAGAATGTTGAAGCCTTGAAGTCGTGGCTGGCAAAACTCCTGGAGCCAATGTGAGTGTTGAATTGAAATGACATTTAGCTTGCATGCTACGTAGCTACGCTAGCTAGCTAGCCTGTATGGTTAGCCAGGCATCAATGGGGAAGGAGGGGGGGTTGCTAGAATCTGATGGCTAATTCATGCACGAGTTAGCTAACCACCATTGCCGCTAGCTGGCTTTTCATAGCAAAGAGGGACTTTTCTTTAACCAGCTTATGTCAAAGAAATGAAAGCAATGCACGATTGGTAGCACATTGGTTGTTATAATTTTAGGGTAGTGAGACTCGCATTTAGCCCACGATAATATGAGTTTATCATATCTGTAGCAAGCCACCAAAACTGCACCACATAGCCTAACTTGTCTGCTGCTGCTTGTGATTAAATTAGTTAATAAGTGTTGGGTCTGTTGGGCCATATCCAGAGTTCAGTTACTGAGTTATAGACATGTTTTGTAAATAAATAAGAATCGTTTGCTGTTTGTGTTTAGTTACACACAGACACTCTTTTACTCTTTCTCCCTCTCTTTTAAATGTAAACTCTCTCTCTCTCTCACACACACACACTGTTGTTGTAAGTGATGTATTAACAGTCATTTTCTGTCTCACATATTAAGGCATGTTGTTGAAAGTGCTGAACTCTTATTCTCTTAAGCATATATCTGCTTATATGGAACATAACTGAGTCTTGATGAAGTGGCTCTGCTAACTTTACAAAAAGAGTTCTCGCTGACGATGTTATAGTCAGATAAGTTTCAGGCAAATGAATCTCCTCCCAAATCTTTATGGGAAGCCATTTTTGCTATGTCTGTTCTTTTCAGTTGCTAAGTTGTGATCACCGGGTGTTTGCCTGCTCAGTGTTTTTGTCTGTTATTTTTTGAGGTACTCCAATCCCTTTGGTTTTTTTTAACATAAAACTGAAGTAAAAGTAGTAGTTTAGTTCTGTAGTTGGTTGTAGATTAGCTTGGAGTTATCAAGAGTGCTTTTGTGGGGGTTTGTGTGTTGGTAATGTTATTGTCCTCCAAAGCTGAGTTGCCCTAGATGCCCTAGATTCAACCCTTAATGGATTACCATGACCTGAATGACTGAGAATCTTCGCAGATGTAATGTTATTATAATCACCCCACCACTTGCTGGCTGAGAGGGCTTTTAGCACGATATGTTAACCTGTAAAGGTTTTCTAAAATAAAACATATAGTGGGAATCCTTTTGGTTGAGGACTTTGGATGCTCTGCCCTGCAAGCATTGCCAGAGGGTCTCAGTTGGTGGTGACTATGATGTTATATTATTGTATTACATGTTTAGGTTTGTTTTGAAAATGTTTGCATGCATGGGTAGTTGAACACACTGGCACACCTCACTGACATACAGTGTATTGCAGTTGGTTTAATTATACATTTTATTTCAGTTTTCTCTCTCTGTTTTGTCGCCTGTGTCAAACACTTTGCTGTTTTTTGTATTGTTAAAGTAAGATACTAGGTAGCTGAAAATTCTAAAATACACATACTTTAACCTGCAGATGTGATGCTGACCCCTCTGCATTAGCCAACTATGTGGTGGCCCTTGTGAAGAAGGACAAACCGGAGAAAGAGCTGAAAGCACTTTGTGCTGATCAGCTTGACGTCTTCCTACAAAAAGGTAAGAACTCCACACAAAGCTTCTGTGCCAGTGTGAATGAATGCAACATGCAGTTTTGATATTGTCCAAACCTCTTGCTGGTCCAGCAAGTTTTGCAGAGAATATCTAGTGGCTATTTCCATAAGTTAGCTAACAAGGGAAAAGCATTCATTTTACGCCCCTCATACATCCCACGGACAATAGAGACTTTGCAGTTATGTCACAAATCCTCTTGGGATCACAGCCCGCGCCATTATGGAGGTCCATCAGTGAACTGATTGTTGTCAAAGCTTCCTGTAAATATGTTGATCATAAACAAAGCAAAATAGAGATTTTTTTTAAATAGAAAAGGTTTCATTCAGAAACATAAAAGAATATTGTGATAGACGAGGCTTATTCGCTTTTCAACTTTAGCTAATGCAGCATCAGATTTATAAGTGTTGAGAAGACCAAAAAGCAGAGAAATTAATGGTGTCTTTTAAAATTTCTTCCAGACTATGAGCTTAAGTTATACAATACATTTAGAGATGCAATCAGCTGTATATTATCCCCAGTTGTGGGTCCCTAATATGGCCACCAGAGGGTGTGGTAGATATTTTGAAAGTACCTGAACCCCTCTAATGTCTCCAGGCTGCATTACATTAGGCATCATCTTTAGTGGATTGAGCTGAATTGTGCTCTCTTTCCCTGCATGATTGAAATGGTTAAATTGTTTGAATTCTACAGTATAATCACAATCCCAGAAGAGCAATAATGTGTTACAGGAATTCAATTGGGTTGGTGATGAATGTCTAAGTGAATTCAGGTTTCTCAAAATTGCAGTTTGGTTCTGTGCCCTTGCAGCATCACCTTAGTTTTTGTTCCTAAATAGCTGCTGATTGAAGTTAAAATTACTCAGTACTTAAACTATTCCTGTACAACAGAAACAAGGCCACTAAGGAAGTTACTACGTCTAAAATCTTTGGAATAACATACTTAAAGATTGCAGTCAAAGAAATGGCTCAAATTACCTTCTTGAATGTACTTTAATTTTTTATGTATTCCATTTTCTCCTTTATGTTCCTTTCATGTTTCTATCAAGCCGCTTTTTCCTTTTTGTGTTTGTTATTCAATTGGTGTTCATTAGACTTTGGATATATGTAGTTCAGCCAGGAGCAGAGAAATATTTAGTGTAGTGTGATTCAAGAGGAATGCCGGTACATTTCATGCCTGAGGGGCAGTTTGCTCTTTGAGGGGAAAATGGGCAAAAATGCACATAATTTAAGTGACAGATTAAATCTATTCACGAGATTCATTTTTTCATTGCAGAGACGATGGGATTTGTCGATAAGCTTTTTGAATGTCTGACAACCAAGAACTACCTGGGAATTCCTGCTGTCAAGGAAGCTCCTAAAGAGGAGGTCAAATCACCTGCAATCAAATCCGATGTTGTAGAGGTAAGAATAACTTGTGCCAAGTTTATTGGCTACATCTGGATAATACATAGTATGCCTCTGATAATCAGTCTTTAAGGTGCTCTTGTGTGTAACACAAAAAAAATGTGATTCTATTGCTGTATGGGCCTTTAGATTAAAGAATTTGATAAATATCTCGTTGAGTGTTATAGGACACTGCACTTTCTCAGGTGTCTTATCTCAAAACCATTCTCTTCAGGCTGAGAGAAATCTTTGTATTTCTAAATCTTCTTCAAGTAACTGTTTTTTTCCCCTCAAGGCTGAAACCCCAGAGGAGGAGAGAGAAAACAGGCGGAGGAGAAGTCCTCTGAGAAACCGCTCTGACTTCAATGAGTCCAGGTATGACTGTGGCTTCAGGGATATTTTTCACCTCAGTTTAATGACCAAGCATAAGGCATGTGCAGGTAATATTCTGACATGTGAGACATATGCTTACACCTTAACCCCAGTCTCATGCTGAAATTTGCAATACAAAGGATCTCTACTTCTGACTGCTGATTAATAACCCATCATTTTGCATTGTCCAGTTGTGCAGAGATCTTAACATGAGGATACATTTGCATGGTTAGTTTGAAGTCTCATGAGTCCTCCATTCAGCTTGATGAGGGCCCAAGTGTCCAGTAGCCTGTCCCATGTCTATAACACACCTAGTGAGGAACAGCTAGGACAATAGAATAAATATTATACTATCATTCAAAACAGCAGTTGATGTGTTTAATGTAAAATAATGCTGTTTGTCACCGATTTATTCAATCTGATCAGTTTTATTTTTCCGTACTTTCAGTCTGTAAAAGCACGGGAATAAAATTCACTTCATGTAGATTTTGAACGCAAACAGTCTTTCAGTAAAGCAGCTAAAGAAATACTACAATAGTTTTAATATAAAATAGATAGAGAACAGTGTTGAGGTTTCAATATCAGCAAACCACAGTGCCTTGGAGCAAATCAGAAAGAATGTACATAAAAAAAAAAATTAGAAATGGATGATTGAAATGAAGATGTCTCTCATTCCAAAGGATTATGTATTGCTTGCAAACAAGCGCCCACATTTACATTTGTGGGAGAAGCATGAGACTGAAGAGAAATTGGTTACATTGCAGCTCATGCTTGAATATTTGAATGTTACTCTTTGTTACTCACAATTGCATGTTTATCAGTAAGGTCAGAGCACAGAATACAGCACACCCACTCTCCAGTCTCTCCGGGGTGCTGTTTCTCGTAATACTCTTCTATCTGCACTTCTCCTTGCTCAGTGAGAGCAAGGCTGCATTCTCCTCCCCGGCCTTTACATACTCGCAGTGTTCACCTGTTCAGTTCTCATGCAGTTGATATGCAAATTAGATTATTTTACACACAGAGAAAAGCCTAGTACTACTTCAGCCATTTATCCTTACATGATGTCATTACAGTTTTACACCAGTAACTCTTATACTTCATCACACACATACATTATGTTTTGGCAGCTACAAGCACATGAGAAGTTTAAGACACTTCTTGAATATGTCTGTTGGACTATTGCATTTAAAACAGAAACAGAGATACTCAAAATGTATTCCTTTTAACTCGTGAACCACGCAGGAGCCGTGATGACAGGAGGCGAGATGAGCGCAAACGGCGCGACTTCGATCGGCACGGGAAAAGCGGCAGCGACTCCCACCGTGAGCGGGAGCGGCATGAGCGCCGCAGGGGCAGCCCCCGCGGGAGGAGCTACAGCCGCAGCCGGAGCCGCAGCCGGAGCAGGAGTGGCAGCCGAGGAAAGAGCAGGGACAGGGAGCACAGAGGAGGCAGAGGTGAGAAAGTTCCCCCACCACACCCCACACAACGTCAACAATAACAGCAGCACTGGGAACCAGACCCAGGAGTGCAGAAGTTCCTGAAGCTCCTGTCAGCACAGTCAAACTGCGCATTTGTGCTGCAGAAGCACTGCTGGAGACATCCTGAGTGCGTTTGAGATTGTTGAGAAGAGACTGAATGGAGTTCTGGATGTAGCTGGTTGTATTACTTTCTGTTGGATTGTTGTTGTCGGTGTTGCTGGGAGTTGTTATCGATAAGGAATTATGTGGACAGCATTGCAATCATATCAGTGGGGATTCAACAACCCGGGCTGGAATTGGCCTTATTACTCTCAAGGTTAATCTGCATCTTTAAATGTTTGGCATGATGATTTTTAACAAGCTTAAAACTCACAGGGATTAAAATTCTGCTGCCTCTCTACTGTGATACTTATTTGTGCTTTGTTAAAATGCCTTTATTTCTGCTCGTCTTTCACAGACTTCAAGTCAAAGTTTGAGTTGGAAAGGAAGGACACCGACAACTGCTACAACTCCTCCACCACGTCCAGCTCCCAGCAGCAGCACCCGCCGCCTCTCCTGCCCCTGCCCACGCCTCCGCACCCCTTTTCCTCCTCTTCCTCGTCGTCTGCTGGAGTCTCAGGAGCTGGAGGCGGCCCCATAGCAACACCGGCTCACCTGCCTGATAGCACGACAGACAGCTGGTCTGGCTACTATGGCACCCAGAGGCCAGATGGTGTTGGCAAGCCGTTCAGCAACAAGGGGGCTTCACTCAAACAGCGGTGCAGGGATTACGATGGTAGGAACAGAGTGATCATCTTTTGCCCCTTTCATTTATCTCGTGCTTTTTTATCAAGTTTTCTAAATTTTTTGATGAACCGTTCCTTCCTCCATCTCGGAGCCTATTGATGTTGAGCGTGTTTGTCCAGTATGTGATGTGGTCATTGTTAAGTTTACTCTGGCAATTGTGTACACTCTACATCTGTCTTCCCATCAGGGTTATCGATTGCATTGTTTAGTCTCTTCACTAATGACCGCTGTTTAGCTCTCCCTCTTTTCTCCAGAGACACAAGAGAGTTTAAAATTACCCACAGTCCCCAAAGTGCACAGCTATCTGTCACAGTGCTCAAACACAGCCACTAGGGACCCAGTTTCTTAATGAGACTGTGGGGTAAATACATGCACTGTAGGTCTTAGCTGCTTTGAACCAGAACAATCTTTCATCTTGTTTATTTATTCTCATTGGTACTTTGTGAATGAATTTGACTTCTATGGCCTGAAACCCTTCAGAAGGACTGCAGTAGTTTACAAATAAATACACAAAAAGTCTCTGAAGGAAAACTACCCAGAACATTTGTAGCTCTTGCTAAGAAAATGTGTGTTTATGCTGTTCTCAACTTCAAAAATAACAACAAATATATCTGAAAAAGCAAAATTTTGACGTCTGTTTCTGTCTCTCACGCAGAAAAGGGATTTTGCGTCCGTGGTGACCTTTGTCCATTCGACCACGGCAATGACCCTCTCATCGTCGATGATGTCAATCTACCAAGCATGATTCCGTTCCCGCCCCCGCCTGTTATGCCCCCTGCCGGCCTGCCTATGCCTCCGATCACTGAGCCACCCCCTCCCCTTAGGATGCCTTCGATGCCACCCTATGGCCAGCCACCACCACCGGGCGTCTTCCCCATGACTGGTAAGTAGTACTGCCACACTACATGTTTAGACACTCTCCTCTTAAGTACTTGCATCATGAGACACATTTTGCCCTCCATGTTTGGTAATTTGCTCCCTTATCAACTTCTCAAAGTGGATATATTTAGTTTTATATTTAGAAAACTACATCTCCTGTCACTTATGGTCATCTTCCCCTTTTCTGGCTTTCACCACCAAATGAAGTGAAACATTGAGATTGTATGTTGTGTAGGAATGATTCTGTCTCAAGCTTTTTGATCCATATAAGTTGTTCATCACTGTAACCATAATCACTATAAGCGTTTTCCACTGTAATAATAAGTTTAAACCGACTAGTATTTTTAGAGCCTACTAGCGAGGGTAGTAGCATTTAATCAACTAGTCAACTAATTGCACACATCCCTAGTTATATATAATTGCTGCAATTTGCACTGATGACGTTTCATCAATCAGATCAGAAATCTCTTGTGGTGTTGCCCTTAATTTTATGTGACACTGTATTCATAACTATCCATAGTTGAACAATGGTGTCATGGTTGTTTTTGTGACCCTTGTCTGTTTTATTCTTGCATGTAGAAATAGGTTTACTGGAAATCAAGCTTTGCTTTATACAGTATTTATCAGCATAATTTGTAGAGAATATTTTCTGTGTCTCTGAACATGAACTACACACTCAGCCATAGAGAGGGTTTTTTTACCTGGAGGAAGAAAAAGCTTTTCATGAGGCTGCTCTGGTTCATGCATACAATCCTTCCTGTCAGTTCCACAGTTATAGAGCAGCATATATATTTTATTTATTCAAAATTCCTAAATTATATATGTACTTGTCTCCACTGCATACTATTATTAATAGTAATTGTTGAACTTTTAAGACACCCTTGTTCTGTTCTTGCTGCATGAATACGAGTTAATAAGTGAACTGATATTTGATTTTTTTTTTCTTTAATCACATGCAAAATATATTGTTAATATAAACTTGTAAAGCAACCTGTGTGGAATTTTAAAAAAAAGTTGTATTAGTTCAAACCAAAGACTGCAACATTCCCGAGACATCAGCTTGGGCTTGTGTCTCCCTCAGGACCCCCACTGATAGCAACCAGTGGGATCGATACCCCCAACCACCAATCAGCAATCACTTCTTCTCCTCCCATCGGACCGCCTGGTGTGGGGCTGCCACCTACTCTTCCTCCTCCTCCTCCTCCTCCACCTCCTCCCTCCTCGTCCTCATCTGTGTCTCTTCGTCCCCAATATGTCCAGTCTGAATGTAAGCAGCAGTGCTTTTCCTATTCAGATTGGGACTGTGTGTTTGGAGGCGACATTGCTGTGACTCCTTTATTTCCTATTTCTTTCATTATTTTTTAATTAATTACAGTAGTTAGAACTTCATGAAGTTAAAGTTAATCTGTAATGTTAAATCTGTTTTCTGAATTAAGTTGCTTTTTGTGCACTGTTAGTTACCCTGTGTTACTGTTTTCTGTCATTTTAAGTTGGTTTGTGTGTGATGTACGTTTCTTTAGGCTGCAGTAACAGATGTTGACCAGAGGGTAGCACTGTTTATTAACCTAAGACACAAAGTAGCTGTGAGCAATTAACATCTCTGCTACATCTTATTGTGTTGAGTGCTTTCCCCATAATTCAGCTCATGAATAATTATAGAGTTATACAGAAAAGCTAAGGCTTAGTTCAAATGGAGTGGGTCTATTTTTGGTTAATTACAAACTCTGAGTTTTGACCTTAATTCAACTCAGACAGTCAAAATCCCAACTGTCACGAAAGGTCCCATTTTGTTGGATTTTGCCTTTGTGTTAAAGTTAACTGCGACTCAGGATAAGAATTATCATCTTAAAGTGTTTAATATTCTTTACCATCTTATAACATTTTTACTATTATTATAATTGTACTTTCTTATTTGTGCATTTGTATATATTTTTTTGTCAGTGTAATAACTTTAATTCTTTAACATAGTATGTCACAAGTTACTGTCACTCCATTAGACAGAGACATATTACAATTTGTTTAAGATTGTTGTGTGCTAGATAGGTCACTGAGGTTTCATTGTGTATTTTCACTTCATCTTGTATGTTAATTTTTTGTATTTTCAGTTAGTTTTGACTGTTAAAAATGTTTCCTTATTCCCTCTAACCATGTATGTGTGTGTTCATTTTTACACATTAGATAACTATGATCCAGAGGGCTATAACCCAGAATCCCCAGGCCTGACTGCGGCAGGTCGAAATCCGTACCGTCAGTTCATCCCCCGGGTGCAGACCCAGCGATCCAACCTCATCGGCCTCACCTCCAGCGAAGGACAAGGATCCAGAGGTAGCAAGTATTGGCCTTCTTAGTACTCACACTCTTCCCCAAAATAATCGTGGACAGTGGGTGCGAATGGACTGATGTGATGTGACTGGAAAAGTGTAGATGCTTTTGTAGAAAAAAAAAAAAAAAGACTCGAAGTTATTGTAAACACTGATTTCTAATTAATTGGGAGCAGGATCCAAATGTAATGATGTGGTGGATACAGTGAAATGCAAATGCTCCCAGTGTTGATTACTGTTTTTTGTCTGTGTGTGCATCTCCCAGCTGCCAACATAGTGATCCAGACAGAACCTGCTACTGCAGCCAGCACTCCTGGAAGTAACGTCTCCCGGTTCAACACGGATCAGGACAGCAGGAAGAGAACGATGGGACCCAGTACAGCTGACGGACCAGCGACTAAAAAACCTTGGATGGAGAAGTAAGGATTCAGAGACACTCGAGATGTTAAAATTTCAATTGGAGAAACCTTGCCTACTAAGGAAATTCCTAAGTTTGCATCTCATGTAATCTGCGCTGCACCGAGGGTTTGTGCAACAAGTTGTGTCTCGACTTGCCATGGCAATAAAGCACTGCAAAGAAAGGAAATTGAAGGTCCTCTTGACAACTTTTTTTCCCCACACAGAAGCAGTTACTGATTATTGTATTTGAATTTGTACTACTGCCTTTAGTTTTCTGGAAATGTTGTGAGACCTCGGAGCAAAACTTTATGCCTTCACCAAACAGGTTCTAGTTTTGTGGCCAGATTAAGAAACTAGCTCACCAGCTGAAATTTGATCGAACAAATTGGTGACTCCTCCCCATTTCCCATTACTGCTAAGGGAGCCTTGTTTCATGCCAAGGTGACTCATAGCTGTAGGAAGCAGGTGCACACATCATCCTCATGACAAGGATGCTTCCATTGCAAAGGCTGTACTTGTAATCAATCTTGGGTGTCAAGCAGGTTGACATGTGGTCAGCTGTTATAGCTTGTGGGAACTTCAGTATAAAGGCAGAAACTCGAAGCTCAGGTCATCAATCCGGGTTCTGTTTCACTGTCTATCATTGTTAGCCATCTTGTCCAAAATCAACCATGTCTATTTTTCCCATTATTTCCCTTCAAAACTTAAGATGTCAACATCAGAGTCTTCTTCTCATTTTAGGCCGAGCTTTAACAATCAACACAAGAGCAGTTTCCCCAAGAGATATCACTATGTGAACACAAAGTTGGAGGTGCGCAAGATCCCGCGTGAACTCAACAACATCACCAAGCTCAATGAGCACTTCAGCAAGTTTGGAACCATCGTCAATATCCAGGTAAAATGCAAAAGGAAACACGTAGAACATCGGAGTAAGTCAAGCTGTTTAAACATCATATAATCTGAATGCTAGAATATCTCAAATGTTTTATCTGATTGAATGTGGCTTTTTTTTATTGAGTGTGTGAATTTTGGTTAAAAGAAATGGATGGATGGCAAGTTCATGAAGTTCAGTTATGTGGAAGAGTTGGTTTTTAATTGCACGCACACACCTAACCTTCATGCTCTGCAGGTGGTGTTTGGTGGAGACCCAGAGGCAGCTTTGATCCAGTACACAAAGAATGAAGAAGCCAGACGGGCCATATCCAGCATCGAGGCAGTCCTCAGCAACCGCTTCATTCGTGTGTATTGGCACCGTGAGCCCGGCACCAACGCCACAGGGCTCCAGCAGGCGGAGCAGAGCACAGGAAGCCAAGCAGGCGGGTCAGCAGCCAGCCAGGGGCCGCAGCACAGCAACGTGCATAAGGTTCGTATAAAGCTCTGAAACATAAAAGTCCTTTGTCTTTTCATACTGATCTCTTAGTCTCACCACGTTTCTAAAACCCTACATCAGATTAACTTTATTCTACTTTTTTTTTTTATCTGCAGGGGATCAAGCAGCACAGTCCGGCCGCCTACGTGTTGAACAAGACTGTGCCCAAGCATCGCCTGCCAGCAGTGGCTGGGACCACAGCTGCAACCAAGCCGGACAGCCTGAACCCAAATGCAGACACTGTCACTGTACGTTTCACTCTATGCATGTGTATGTGGGTGTGTCAGGTGAACTAGGTGAAATTGCAAGTTTCAAGTAAATGATTTTTTTCAAATGGCTTGGGATATCACACTTGACTATGACACTATAATGTTGCCATTATGCCAACAATGCCAACCTCATGGTGTTGAGGAAAAGTCATAGGATCAGTAAAGTACATTACATGATAATCTAATCGATAGATGGACAATTAGTTAAGAATTCGTTCTAAATTTGTATCTATTGCAGCTGCCTCCAAGCTCATGTAAATGTGTCTCTGTCTCTTAGGTGGCGCCTGCACTGACAAACACCCAGAAGGGCCCCTACTCTTCCGCAGCCCTCAAGTCCTCCTCAAAGAGCCTTGGGAAAACGGGAAAAGCACTAGAAGCACAGGAAGTCCTCAAGAAGAAACAGGCATGTTGTTTAATTTTTTAATGCGTATTTTGACTGGTACAAGAATAGCAGGCTTGGGATTAGTCATTTGTTTCTCTCAGGGAACGCGTATGAGATATCGTTTTCGTTCCACCTCTGTAAATGTATTTTGTTTATTGTCTTTTTTTTCATTTAGGAGGCATTAAAACTCCAACAGGACATGAGAAAGAAGAAGCAAGAGATGTTAAAGACACAGATTGAGTGTCAGAAGGTAAGACCAGCCTCAATACCCCCTTCTTCTCTCTCGTCGTCACTCTTTTCTTTTCACATAATTTACGCCTTTCTCTCTCTCACTGTCCATTCTTCTCCTTGCAGGCCTTGATAAACCGCCTGGAGAAGAACAGAGGAATGAAACCTGAGGAGAGAGCCAACATCATGAAGACCCTGAAGGAGCTGACGGAGAAGATCGCACAGTTGCGGAAGGAAATGAACCCGAACCCTGCCTCCCCAGTCCCCAGCGCCAAACCCAACAACAGCCAGTCCAAGACCAAGACCGATGTAAGTTTGGGCTCTTTTAGCCAGGAGCATGACAGAGGGCTTCTCAGTCGTTACCTTATCGTTTGTTAATTGACCTTGTTAGACAGTTAGTCGATGTAGGACTTCTCTATATTTAGTAACGTTTTCTCATTTTATATAATATGTGACCAGGCACAGAAGGAACTGCTGGACGCTGAGCTGGACTTCCACAAGAAAATGAGCTCTGGAGAGGATACAACAGACCTCAAGAGAAAACTGGGACAGCTACAAGTGGAGGTAATATACACGCATACACAAAAACACACAGTACATAACCACAGACCAATGATCTGAGAAGAATGCAAGCACTGTCACAAACAGATCTATAAAGATGCCCCAAATGCAAAGAGATGGACATTGGCAGCATTTTGCATCATCAGCATTTTTCTTAAGGACTGAATTTTAGTGCTGAATGTGATAACAGGAAATTCAGTTCAACTACCCAGGTATCAATATATGATTGGTGTGTGAGTTAGAAATGAGTAAAAAAGGGCAAATGCCATCACATATCTTTTCTTTGTTTGAATTCAAGTTTATGTATCAATCCACGTGTGGAAAATCCCCACAAGTGTTATTTTCATCATTCATTATGATATATGCACAATTTTGGTATTTGGAAATACTGTTAACCCGAATTTTGAAGTGTATGAATGTTAGACTCTTAATGATTCTGTAATGATTGAGTTGATAACTGAAAAAGTACATTTATTTGTGAGTGTGTTTACGGAGGTTGCTCATCAGAAAATTGAATTAAATTAAAGCTCTAAACTGCGTCCGAGGCCGTTTGTCAGCTCAGACTTGGCCCACATCTCCTCTCGCCTCTGAACCAGCAGCGCGCAGACGAGGTCGGCTGAGTCACAAGATCAGCCTAACAAGAACATAGCTTTTGTTAGCAACACCCTCCCTGGCATGTTTTTCCGCCTCTACCCCTGTGGGTCCTAAATTAGCTTAGTTGTTAAAAATGCATATCCCCCCTCCTTCCATCCAAACCCGACCCTCCTTCTGCACATTAAACTGCAGCCACTTAAGCAAGCCCAGAGGAGCAGCCGCTAACGAAGCCAAATCAGACACAGGTCCTACACTGATGGAGCCCCGTCTCATTAAAGATTGAGCCGCTGGTCCTTGTAAGAAAATCGCGGGATGACAATTAGAGGGAGAAGTGAGGGAGGGACAAATGGAAGAGAGAGTGGTTGTGAGGTTGTGGAGCGGTTAGGAAGCGAGGAGATGTCACTTTAAAAATGGAGGAGTGACAACTAATGGTAAAGGGCAGAGAGTGACGGAGGAGGAGAGCAGAGTCAAACATGGAGAGAATGTTTAAGCTTATATCCTTAAGTTTAAGGATAAGGAACAGTTTGACTATACTCTACTGTAAACTTAGGATTTTATCATTTTGTTATACTAGATTTTTTTTGTGAACACATGATAAATAAACATACTCTAGTTTCCTGCTGTGTTTGTTTTCACTTTGAAAAACAACAGCATGGCATCCAGGCAAAATCTGTTTTCCACATCTGTTCATAATGATTTTTTTAACACAGCCAGGTGGCGCCCATATATTCTTGTCTGTGTGTATTTGGGGGGAGACAGCAGCCAGACAGTTGGTGAGTTTTACAACATTAAACCTACCGATCTGTCCTCCTTCAGGCGACTCGGTTGGGTCTCATCCGGCCCCCAGCGGGTCGAGGTAGGGGCCGAGGAAAGATGGCGCCGGAGCCCGGTTCGGTGCACGTGGGCCGCGGCAGGGGCCGAAGCCGGGAGATGATGGCCCGCAGCGGGGCCGTGAACCGCATGGTGGTCGACCACAGACCCAGAGCCCTGGCTATTTTGGGGGTTACTCAGGAGGAGAAGGAAGAGCTAATGCTGCACTTTGTGGTGAGAACTGTGTTACTATTTGTTTGTGTTGTTTAGTTAAAGAAGACTAAATACAACCTTGATTCCAAAAAAGTCTTTCCGGGATGAACCTTTCATACCCAATCATGATACTATCACCTGTTACCAATGAACCTGTTTACCTGTGGAATGATCCAAACAGGTGTTTTTGGATCAGTCCACAACTTTCACAGTCTTTTGTTGCTCCTGTCCCAACTTGTTTGACACATGTTGCGCCCATCAAATTCACAATAAGCAGATATTTACAAAAATCAATGAAGTTGATGAGGTCAAGCATTCAATATATTGTCTTTGTACTGTGTTCAATTAAGTATAAGTCAAAAAGGAATAGCATATTATTAAATTCAGTTGTATTTTACAGTTTTATTTTACATTTACCATGACCCTTTCACAAAACATCTCAACTTTTTTGTGATCAGAGTTATTTAAAGTTAGACTGAATTGAATTGCTTATTGAACATTTATACTGATGTTCGTACTGATCTTTTTTTTTTCTTTTTAATCTTAGAAATTTGGTGAGATTGAGGACGTCCGTGACCAAGACGCCAACGGAGTCATCATGACCTTTAAGACACGAAGTGAAGCAGAGAATGTAAGTCACTCGACTCTAAATCAGACCAATCTGACCAGTTTTGTTTGTTTTATTGGTACAAAATCGGTGAAAGCTCTTAAGTGTAACTTATTTGTGTTTTGCTTTCCAGGCAGCTAACCAGGGAGCTAAGTTTAAAGGTCGTGTGCTGCAGATATCCTGGTACAAGCCCAAGACGCCCTCTGTTACAACAGAGCCAGAGGAGGAAGAGGCTAAAGATGAGGATAATACGGTATGACACTCAAACCTTAACCTTGTCTAATCATTAGTAACATATATCCACCCAGAAACCAGAAAAGAAAGTCCCATGTATTGTACAACTTGAAATCCTAAGTGGAGAAACTTTTGGAAGTTTTAGTTATATTTACAGATAATACTTGTACATTTCTTTCCAGTGCTGCTAAATTTTTCACTGCAGCTCCCAATGGAAAATCAGGGCACGCCTCTCAGTACTAAGAGCATCTAAGCCCTTTGAGTAAAACTGCATTACTGTCAGGTGAAATCCTCATACTGTATTTTCATGTTTTGAGTTGAGTTTTTGAGGTTGAAGTCTTTCTTGTGTGCAAGTAAAATTATAATGCTCCTTTTTTGTTGGAACTGTGTCATAGGCCTTGTGTTGCTTAATATTGAAAGATGTTTGTATTGTTTTGTTTACTACCATTTATGTGAATATTAGAAACAGATAGTGGGAAGGTTGGTTTGACATGCAAATGTAATCCAAATAACTTCAGGACGGCACACTGCAACAAACACATGACTTCTGTGTGTTGCGTTGAGTTACCAGCACGACCATGTTAGTCAGACAGTAGTGTAGCATTTCAGCTCAACAAAAAATTGAATGGTAAATTTTTAAGTAGCAATGGGCACAGCTTTTTATGTTAAAAGCATCAAAATGATTCAACAGAATAATAAATGGTGTTTAGCAAAACCAGGACACAATTTGGTTCATGTGGAGAAACAAGCACAAAGTTTGTCTGTTGCACAATTCAAAACTTTAGCTCGGTTGCAAAGTTGTCTGGTCAGCTAATAATGATCTCATCTATCACAAATGAAAATTGTGCCTCGAAAAGGGTACAACTTTGAAAACCCTCTTATGTGATGCAGAACTGATACAGTGATCTGGAAGCTAAACAGGAGATTTGTGTTTTTCTTCCATTTGAACAGAATGAGGCTAGCTCTTATTTGCCTGGGGAGGAGGAGGAAGAGGAGGAGGAAGAGGACGACGATGAAGATGACGAGTACGAGAGCCGATCCTGGAGGCGGTGAAGGACCTGCTCTCCGGCAGAATCAGTCGTTATTTTTCCCCACACGCAGATAAAACCAATACAGCAGAACTCACGTTTTTCCTTTCCAGTATTTTCAAACGAAGTAATTTTAGACTCTAATCAAAGTAAAAACATCTTTACTTTATTGTACATGAAAAGAAGTTTAGAGGGACGATGTTTTTTTGTATCCCTCCACTAAACAATTATTTAAAACATCTCACTTTTGCTGAGAAAGATTAATGTTAAGTTGTTCTTATAGATAGAAAAACCTATGTAAGTTTCAGTGTGCTTACCAGATGATAAATATCAGTAATGCACAACATTTGTGTCTACTGTGAATAGGTATTTTTATACATACTGTATTTAAGCTCTTTTCTCACCAGTTTTTGAAAAATCTTGTCCTCAGTTCAGGGACAGCCATTCCTTCACCAATAGAACGTTCTCTGTTGCTACCAGAGAGATATTTATTTATTTTTCCACTGCAGAAATGCACCGTGCAGTACCTAGATTGGCACAGTATGGTGTGGTTTTCTATCTCACTTTACTTACACTTTGTTTTGGTATGGGTTCGCCCAAAACATTAAAGGATCCAAATATTTTTGACAGTGGCTCTCTGTCCTGTCCTGAATACATGCTAGTTTGTGCATGTTGTATTCCTAAATAAACAGAGCCACCCCTGCCCAGCATCCGAAGGTGCTGCCACTGTACCATTACCATATTAGAGCCAGTGCAGGTACAGAAAGATACCAGTGCAATAGAAAAATCCAAACTATGTTTACAAATTGCCATGTCCCTGCACGTCAGATCCAGTCTTGTAGTGAATATTCAAATTTCCCCCTCTTGTATTTTGTTGCTCACCAAATGTCCGGTGCCACTCTGTGTAAATAGAAACACCCACACGGGTGTTCTACATTTTCTAAGAGTGTGTAACATTTTTCACTTGTTTAATTCTGTCTGCTGGTCGTCCAAAGGGCCAGACAGGACAAGAATCAGATCACCCATTTCAAAAAAAATGTGAGATCCATAGACAGGTGTTTGAATGTAATACTGAACAGTTGATTTTAATATATATATATATAATTTCTTTGCCTTACACAATCAGCGGATGGCTGAATTTTTACAAGATTTGTGATTTACTTTTGTAAATTTTGTAAATGCTTGAAAGAGAAATTACTGTTGTACTTTTTTTTGAGTTTCTTTTTCTGTCATTTTAAATGAGTGATATGGTGTCAGGTAGAAAAGGTCAAGCAAGAGTGCTTAGCATCTCTGCTTATTCGCAAGAGTTTTGCATTTGTGTTAAACCAGTCCACATTGTTATTTCACAGGATTTGTCATCTAAGTAACACTTTTCATTTAAAGACACTTTGGGAGCTGCTCTGAGTTGTGGAAAACACTCTATTGAAAGGCAGTAGGAGTCATGCACATCACAATATTGCTTGTGCGTTAGTGCAGCTTTGACTCCATCTGAATATTGTCAGACAGTTCTCTAAATCTGCAAGTGCATCCACAGTGTGCACCTTTTGTGACAAATGTGTTTTGCATTTTGCCTTCTTTATTTAAACTGCATTTTAGAATCCTCAGGGTGGGAGGGAAGCAGTCCATTAACGTTCATATGGAAATGTGCTCAATGCAAGAAAATACTTTTGTTGCTTCTCTGAAATAATTAACTATGTTTACATGCAGCCTAATGAAGTGTTGTTTGATGTATGTTTATCACAAACCAACTAAACTGATCATATCCAGTAACATAACAAGTCAGATAGAAGCACCAAAACAAGGGAGAGACGTTAACTTATTAGTTAAGTGGATCAGTCTCACAACACAAACATGCAGGCAGGAATCTGAATGTATATACAAATCTGCATGTACATGTAATGTAAATATACGTGCAGATTTCTGCCTGTATGCAAACACAGTAACAGAAACTGTTTTCACACGTACGCTGCACCACATGGAAAAGTGTGCAGAGGTGTTTGAAACACATTGCGTGATTTCCTCCCACCTACAACGTTGGTAGTGCTCTTGTTTGGATTGCATATCTCACTGTTGACTGATAACTCAGAAGCTTCCTGCCAGTGGCCTCATCGTCCCACCTTTGAGTTTTGTTTGTTTTTTTTTGCTCTCACTGTGTCAGTCAAGATGAGGTTCAGGTGTGCGATGGAAAGCTGAAGCTTTTCTCTTTGGCACTGTCCTTTAATATGATTTGCTCATGTGATCTTTGTTGTTTCTATGAGGTCACTGGCAGCTTAAAAGGACAAACCTATACTGGCAGGGTTCTTGCTTGTGTAAGTGAGGATTCAGGGAAGGTCTCTCTCCCACTTTTTTGTACTATCTTCTGTATGCTACTATCACACAACGGTGTAAAAAAAAATGTAAAATGTTTATTGGATAATAGTTTTGGATTTGTTACTGTTTATATTTGCAGGATGTGGATGTATTTTCTTCATGTATTTTGTTTGTAAAAAATGAATTTCTAATTTACTAGCATGTTTGCTTTTGCCAATAAAGATGGAGGAATGGGGGAGCTTGTAAGACGATAAAAAAAAAAGAAAAGAAAAGAAAGGAAAGAAAAAAATACAATTTGAATTGGATCTTGGAGACAAAAAAAGAACATTTTGAGTTAAAAGAAAGAAAACTGACCAAAAAAGAAGTCAACATTGGCAAGGGGGAAAAAAATGCAAGCAAAAGCATTCCAGAAAATATTACTGTAAACTCTTGTGTGGTCTCCTTCATTTATTTCATTTATTTCAGTTATCTGATAGAAACATGTTAGTTGGTGCTAAAGCATGGAAAGAATAATTTATTGTCACACAACACTTCATTATCAGTACTGTACAAATATAATTCAGATATGAGCAGTATTACTTTTATTTTACAGGTCTAAATACAAAACGCACTTTTGAAGACTTACAAATTGTGTTTTTACAGTAACTTTTAATATTTAAGTTTGTGCTAACTAATCCCTCAACTCTTAAAAAGGAACAGAAGCTCAAAGTATAATCAAAGCAAAGGAAGATACATCTGATTGAACCGCATCATAACTGAAAGCCACTTTTATTTTACTCTTCTCCAGAATCCTTTGAATCATTTGCCTTCGTATATTTGTGCATGTCTATAAACAGTATGAGAAAATATATGATGAAGATAGAAGCAAGTCAAAAGCAGAAATGGATAATTGACAATTACAAAAAAAAAGTGTACAAAATAATGGAGCTGTACAGTTTTGTGCAGGAATGTGAAAAGCTATTGCACAAGTACAAAAGTACATAAAAACTAAGAATTAAATTAGTTGCTCTCAAAAGTTATGTATTTGCTAGTTTATATCCCTGATTCCCTCTTTGTAAGTGGCACAAATCAGAGGTGGTCTAAAACTGGCTGAATCACTAATGGGGTGCAGTACTCGGAAAGTGGTTATCCCCTTGGACCTCTTCATGTTTTATTGATCCTCAACATTGAATGGAAGTTAAAGTAATTATGGTCAACAGGAAAAATTGAAAATTCAAAGTGCAAATTTTGAATAGAAATAATTGAGTGCACAAAAATCCTCTTGACTATAAATCATCACTGGTGCAGCCAAATGTTTTTAGAAGTGTCATTATAAATTAATTCTTATTCTAGCGTATAATCAAAGTCTGACAAGTGATTTACAATAAATAAATAATAAATACATGAACCTGTCAATCAGTTTGGTGCCATGATCTCATTCATTCTTTTCTTATATTAGAACACCTTGGAGTGCATTATTGCTCATATACCATGGCAACATATTGTAGACAAAAATAAGCTCTGCTCAAATTGTCATGTCTTGATTTGTGTCAGTTTAACCCACAGGTTCAGCAAACTGGTAACAACTGGGACACTGTTACAAGACCAGTTGTGCACTGGTTTACAGCTAATGATGACTTGAACAGCGTTAATTTGTTGTGTTTTAACAGGCTCTTGAAGGCCAATCAGAAGCCTGGCCATGGAATAATAAAATCCAATCGATCCAATCAATGTCAATATTGTGTTATTGCTCCTGTTGTTATATAGGTTTTAGAATCAGATTAAAATTCTGCGTAGGGTTTGAGCACAAATAGAAACATGTCTCATAGGTGAAATCCTGGAGAGTCAAGATAATTCAACACCTTACGAAGGACAATAAACCCATCAGTGTCCTCACATCGACACCCATGCCCCCAAACAAATCCCCCCACATCACAGGAAAAGACCTCTGACGCTCAGTTTAATTACAGCACCCAGCGACTGCGACATATTAAAAAAGCCCTGAATAATGCATGAGCGTTTCTTACTTTAGGAAGTCAAGTGAAAACACTCAGAGTCTGTTTAGTTTAATGCAAGGACTTCCGGCTCTCCCCGGGGGAAGGGGTTTCAAACCGGGGCCTGAGTGGCGCGCCGCTCCTGGCAGATCCTGTGCCAACCTGGTGGCTGGGAGGTGAGAGAACGAGCACTGGGGGGAACTGGGCCCTGTGGAAGCCATTAAAATTTGATATAGGTGTGGATTTAGAAATAAAATGAAAAGAAATAATTTGACGACAAATAGAATTAGACATGTCAAAATCATCCCAATTATCAGATACTAATTATGAGAAAGTCATGATATTTTTTTGTGTGGATGGGACAAATACTTTGGGTCAATATTTGCAGAGGTAGTCAAACAATTAAATTCTGACTTCTCTGCATGTTAAGAAATAAAGATGTTAATGTGTTTAAAATGTTAAAATGTTTAAACACAAGAGTAAAACAGCCCCATATGTTCAGCTTCAGTAGCTCCAAGGTGAAGCTCACTGTTGGCGGCTCCGTCGTCGCCATCTTGGCAGCGTCTGACTCCGCCTAACGTCAATCCAAACATGGGCAAAGAGGTGGAGCCTGGTGGAGCTGAGATCACTGAAACACGCCCACCTAACTTAAAGCTACCAAGGTCAAATGGCTATCAGCAATCAATCAGATTATAGAGTTTGATAAACTTAAAATTTCTGTTTTAGCAATAATATTAATATATTTAATAAAGTCCATGGGCCGTCAAATTTTATAGCATTGTTTAGCCCCATTAACCAACTCCACCTCAACCAATAAAATAATGCAACATCTAGAGTAACATTATGTCTGGAAACATGTGACATTAATATTTTGAGGTTACACACACTTCATTATATTTGCACACCACTTTTTGAGGTAGCCAGACAAACACAGACGCCAAAACACAGAAGCAAACTCAGGTCTTTGCTGTAATGACTCATCCTGGTGGGTAAAGGCATGAATGCAGTGACAGTAGTTAGGTCATCTGGTGGAGTGTATGCACGCCAGATGAGGGAAGGGGGGCGCTCTCCATAAAACATGTCAGCTGTGATCTTCAGAATATGACGACCGCAGAGATGACAGAGCTCTAAACAATGAGCACTAAATTATGAATGACCTCAACTATACAACAGCTACGGAGGAAAAAAAGGGGGAAGGGTGATGTGAGGGTGAGAAAGGGACTTCAGGCTTTATCCAGAGGGTAAAGATCTAATGGGACTCATATGTGCAGCTTCTCACATGTGACCTCTTTTCTACAGGTCATTTTATTAAGGCTGTATGTTTCTTAAATAGACTGACAAAAATATGTATTGTAAATCAAAATAATCAGTCTTTGATTAAAGGTCCAAACTCAAAATAGATAAATAAAAGAATCTTAATCTGTTTGTCTTGAGTAGAATTAATGCAAAATGAAATCCAAGTTAAGTCTCTACGTGCTTTCTCTCCTCATTCAAGTGGCCAGCCTACCTGAGGTCTTAAAGTTTGGCTCCCTAGCCTGCAACAGGTTTCAGCCTGGTGAGAAAAAAAGACCTCGGCTGTTTTAATCTGTGTAATGAATAAGAACATGCCAACGCGGTAATGGATGCCTGCCACCGTGCTGCTGAATTATTCAGAGTCTGGGGAACCAGAGAGGCGGCCGGCAGGATCGGATGGACCCGCTGTGTCATCGGTGCGCCTCTGCCCGCCTGGCTCCTCTTTCGGCCCGTCCAACCCCGGGGCTCAGTGAGTTTCAACCAGGCGGCCACATGAGAAGTCTGTGAGGTGGCCCCCGAGGACTGGGGCCTTCACATGGGAGGAGAGGAAGGCCGAGGCCCCTCGGGTCAGCTGGTCAGCAATCGGCAGGGCTGAGATACTGTTTGAAGCATGTAGAACCAGAACTGAAGACTGAAGCTATCTATCTGTCTGTCTGTCTCTATATGTCTATGTATGTATGTATGTATCTATCTATCGCTGTCCATGGTGCTGAACTAGTTGGCTCACTGTTGGACGACTCTCAAACTATATGTCTATGTATCTGTCTATCTATCTATCTATCTATCTATCAATATGTCTATGTTTCTATCTGTCTGTCTGTCACTGTCCATGGTGCTGAAATAGTTGTCTCACTATTGGACACTCTCTCAAACTAACTGCTGTAATTTTTCATGCAGTTGGCTCCACAAAGTCTTTCACTCCTGTATGTCAGCTTCATTATTGACATCTTGAGTTTGCTGAGTTGCAAAGTTAAGCTGATCTAAACTCACAGATGAGTTCAGATCAGAACAAACTAACATCTTGTATGAGACAGAGAAGTTGACTAATTGTTAAACTTGTGCAAAAATGCAACTTTTTTAAAAACTTTCTTGCAATCCTTATAATCAATTAACTTTTCATTAGAACATGTTAGTGGTTTTTTGGTTGGGTTTATTTGACGCTTGCGCACACAGATCCACATTCTGCCACTTGTAAGTTGAGCAGAGGAGCAGGTGGGAGGGAAGGAGGCTGAAAGAGGAGGAGGAGGAGGTGGTGGTGGTGGGAGAGAGAGAGAGGGAGAGAGAGGGCTGCCGGTGTGAACGTCTCAGTGTGGTGAGGGAGAGCAGAGGGAGCTGTGCAGCTGTCCGCTCCCCGGGCTTTCATGTCAGGGGCCACACTGCCGGCTGCGAGGCGCCTGCGGGGAGGAGGATGATGACCATGAACGGCAAGCAGCACTTCTCCATGCACCCGGCCCTGCACGAGCCCAAGTACCCCGGCCTGCACTCGGGCTCGGAGGGCATGCGCAGAGTCTGCCTGCCCGCCCCGCAGGTAGGTCCAGGTCGGGGGAGGAGGGGGATGATGAAGAGCAAAGGGAGGAGGGGAGGAGGAGGAAAAATATCACACTGGAAATGTCTGTAAAGTTGATTTGACAGGACTTTGTTCTATCTGCTATCTCCCCCCTCCTCCTCCCCCCTCCTCCTCTCATGCACATGTCTATTCAAGCAATGCTCTTGCTTTCATATTAATTTTTATGACCTGCGCTTTGAGGAGGCTCCTCTCTGCCTTTGGTAGAGGGGGGAAAAAATGTTTTTTAGATCCTGAGAGCTGCCTGACTGAATTCCCCACTGACTCCACTATGCGCACTCTTGCTTGCAGCTGCAGGGCAATATATTCGGAGGCTTTGATGAGAGCCTGCTGGCACGGGCTGAGGCTCTGGCGGCGGCTGACAGCATTGTCTCTCACGGCAAGAGCCACCCGTTCAAACCAGACGTGACTTACCATACCATGAGCAGTGTCCCCTGCACCTCAGCCTCCTCCTCCTCCTCCACCACCGTGCCCATCTCCCACCCCACTCACCACCACCACCACCACCATCACCTGGGACAGACCCTGGAGGCCGGCGACCTCCTGGACCACCTCTCCACCAGCCTGGCCGTCACCGGGATGGGCGCTCCGGAGCCTCCTCCCCAGCACCACCACCAGCACCCCCACCACCACCTGCAGACCATGGGCCAGCTGCACCAGGCGATGGCCACCATGGCGCACCCGCACTCCCTGTCGGTGCACGGCGGCATGGCGTGCGTCAGCGACGTGGAGTCGGATCCGAGGGAGCTGGAAGCCTTCGCCGAGCGCTTCAAGCAGAGGCGGATCAAGCTCGGGGTGACCCAGGCGGACGTGGGCTCGGCTCTGGCCAACCTCAAGATCCCGGGCGTGGGGTCGTTGAGCCAGAGCACCATCTGCCGGTTCGAGTCCCTCACGCTGTCCCACAACAACATGATCGCGCTGAAGCCGGTGCTGCAGGCGTGGCTGGAGGAGGCGGAGGCGGCGCACCGGGAGAGGAGCGGCAAGCCGGACCTGTTCAACGGCGGCGAGAGGAAGAGGAAGCGCACGTCCATCGCGGCGCCGGAGAAGCGCTCCCTGGAGGCCTACTTCGCCATCCAGCCGCGGCCGTCGTCGGAAAAAATCGCCGCCATCGCCGAGAAACTGGACCTGAAAAAGAACGTGGTGCGCGTGTGGTTTTGCAACCAGCGGCAAAAACAGAAGCGGATGAAATACTCGGCTGTGCACTGAAGACTGGATCCACTGAGAACAAGCTCAGTTTGAACAAGGGATTAATCAACAGCTCGGATTATCTGCAGAAAAGTTGTTGTTTTTTTTCACTCTTCATTGTTGCACTTTTTTTTTCTCCATTCTATTAATGTGGGATTATTGATGATTGGTTATTGATCTGTGAGGAGGCTCATGTTGTTGATCATGTATGTCGCACACACACAAACTTTAAAATCCACCCTGACAGTTTGTCACATTCAGGGATGTTAACTCACACTTTTTTTTTTTTTTTTTTTTTGGGAGGTGAGAAATTATTGATTTTTTTTTTAATGCTGCACCATCATATCTCTGTATCTTCACTTCATTTTTTTAATCTATGAATTCTAATGTGAGTTCAATTAGAAAAAAAAATCACCCACCTTTTAAACCCTTTTTTTTTTTGCCCTCTTTGTGAACTGTGTGTCAGTCAATTACGCACAAATATGAATAATTACTTTCACAAATGTTATATTGAGTTATTTAAACATGGAAACAACACCATCATATATGAGGCACATCCGTGTGGCTGCTGCTATATTTTACTATTTTGATGTGAACATTTTTTTTTTGAACAGCTATATATTTATTATAGGCCCAGATATATACAGTGTAAAAGCCTATACACCTAATTTAAGTATTTATTTTTTTCCTCACTCTTGATTTCACTTGAAAAAAAAATGTGTGAATTTTAAACTTAATAAATTATTGGTTATTTTCTAAAAAAAAAAAAAAAAAATCTCTTTATTTTTGTGCTTTATTAAGAAGTTGTATTATTTTAATCAAGGCCTATAATTTAAAAAAAAAAAATCACATGAGCTGTTTTCTTCTTTCTGAACTTGATCCAACGGGTGATACAATTTCTGTTTGTTTTATGGGACCTGTTTTATTTATGAATCCCCAAACCTCTGCTGGGATTAAATATGTATTGTCTTACATGATATAAGCGCCACAGAAAATAAAAAAAGGCCTCCATTTTCACAGTTATTTTCACACTGTGCCTCCTCCTCTAATGGCCCCTTCCCTCCCTATAATTAGTGCAGCTTTTAATTATGGATGCCTTCATGTCATGCATGGGCTTTGAAATTATTAAGTAATGACGATGCAATATTAATTATATGTTGGTATAAAGAGAAGTAATGTGGTGGAGCTGGGAGCAGAAGTCTGGACTGGGAACTGTGGTGACTCTGGGGAGAGAGGAGCTGGAGACACAACAGGTCAACAGAGGAAAGAGGGGAACTGAAGTTTTTCATTCTCAGTATTCAGTGAGTATTTTTTTTAAACCTTTTATTGTCTTATATTTTGTCTTATAATTTCAATATTCTATTTTTTATTTCAGTGTCAGTAGATGGAGGCACAATTTTAACATCTGTTTTTATGTATTTGACAAAGGCTAAGTCCATTATTATTATTATTATTATTATTATTATTATTATTATTATTATTTGCTATTAAATTATTCACTATCAAGATCAGCATCATTATTATAATCGTAATGATTCTTCTTCTTATTCTTCTTTTAATTATTATTATTATTGTCATTATTATTATCACCATCATCATTGTTGTTGTTATAATGATTATAATGATGATGTTTATTATTATTGCTGAAAATAATGGTGACTCTTAATTGCATGTTAGTAAATCCACTCCAGGCCTATTTTATTCACATATATTATTCCCATATTATTCATAAATTTGACTCATAATTGCTTTCTCCAAATATTAACCCAACATTTCTTTAATTTAAAAAAAAAAAAAAAAAAAAAAAAAAAAAAATAGCTTCCTCCCACAGTGAACATGACCTGAGGTTGTGTGATTTTCCCCGTGAGACTGTCGGCATGTTGTTGGAATCAATACTTTGCAATTACAAGGAAACATTTGTGCCTCTTATTAATATTCTCTTTGATGCTGAGGGGTGATTAATAACAGCCTATAATTTAAATATTAATTTTTCTGAGAAGGGAAGGGGGCGTAAAAATTGTTGTGCCTCTTTTCTTAAAGTGTGTCACATTTTTTAAAATATATTCATCAGGAAATATTTTACACGGTTCAGTAATTTTTTTTTTTTAGATCTAATCAAACCTTCTATAAAGGGTGGTAAAGATCAGGTCCTCAAACGCACCATGGCCTGTTGGTTGAATGAGGTGTTTCTGACGTGAATGTAAGGTTAAAAAAAGGAGCTTCTCTGAATAATTGATCTCTGTAATACCCCGTATTGATATCATAACCTGCTCACTATGTGGTAAGTTGAGCTGAAGGCTTGGAGCATGTGGCGACTGAGGCCACTTCAATTATTCAGCAGCAGCTCAAAGGTACCTATATTGCATTTTCTCATGCAATAATGGAGGTGTGTTGGGCCAATTTGTGCATTAAGATAAACATGAAAATTTGTTGATTTAGAGCTAAAACAGCTGAGAATAACCACAGTTGATGATTGAAACATTAAAATGAGAGATAAAGAAAAAAAGGGAGGGGGGGAGGTTGAGAGAAAGAGAGGAGGGGCGTGAGTGAAATAGAGATGTGTGTGTGTGTTTGCTTGAGATGTTTTCATGCAGGAAAGACCTTTTCTGACAGAATGAGGCTCCCTTTAATTGCATGCACATACACACATATACATACATGGTGGCTGTCATCCTTGGGAGCAGAGTGAGGGAATGCAAAGGGAGGGGTGGGAGCCCCGAACACCCCAAACTCAATAATTCATCCGATGCCAGCAGCAACAAATGTGACCAGAGTGAAGGGAGACAGCTACCTCTGCGCTCTCTATTAGTCACCTTCTATTATCATCACAAGCCAAACCTGCTCAGGACCCGACCTGCTGCTCCTAGACCGTACACCTGTGTGCAGCAGACACACACACACACACACACACACACAGAGTGAGATTGTGTTATCCTCTCTGGAAACTTGAGGCCGTGGTGATGGATGTCTTTTAAAAAGGTATAGCAGGAGATGCCGTCCATCTGTAGCTCCTGTTCCCTTCTCCTTCCTCTACACTTTGTCCTGTGGATACACATTATGTGTGTGTTTATATTCAGATAACAGAAAACAGAATACTTATTGTAGCTGTAGAACTAATTACTGATCTCATTCAATTACTGTATTAAAAAATTATGAAGGTTTTTTTTTTCTACTGGGGGAAGCTGCTAATTTTACTTGTTGCTTTGCAGATAAAGATCTTAAAAACCTACAATAAGCATGTAAAATACAATGCATTGTTATTCATATTAAACCCAACGGTATGTAAAATAGCTCTAAAAAATAAAATAGCTCAGCTCCACCTCGGCTCATGATTAATGATCAAAATGGTATAATATAACTCTGACAGAGGTCATTTTTGTACTTTTACTTTTACACTTTAAATTTTGCTACTAATACTTAATACTTTTACTTGTAATAGAGTATTTTTACAGAGTAGTATTTCTTTTAGGATATTAATGGCATCATAGTGTCACATAGTGGTCAATTAATTAATGAGTCCATTGATGGAAAAATGATAAATAACAATTTTGATAATCAATTAATCATTTTTCAATTCCTGTGTCTCAAATGTGAATCAATCAATCAATGTACTGTGTAAATAATCAACATGTAATGGCACGAATATGATGAAAATAGCATCACTGAGCACTTTCAATCATTTTAAGTTTGGGACTTTTCCTCATTGTATTGTGAACTAAGTGCATCTGAAGCAAAACCTTCTCGCACGTCGCTTTTACTTACATATGATCACACAAACCAAATCAATGATTCATGAGTTAAAAAAAAAAAAAACACACTTCTGTGTTCTGAAATATCAGCACCTTCCTCTTCACACAAGATCATTAATCTGATGTTTCACTGAGCGAACCGGTGAACTTCTGTGACGTGGAAACATTTAGAGTCTCATAGTCTGTGTGTGTGTGTGAGGTCAAACTGTCTGCTAACTAACACATCATGCATTATTGAGACACATGTGAGCAGAGGAGGAGATCCTTCCTCTGGCCATGATAAATTGCGTGGTCTTTATTTCAGCATGAATTATGAGCTGTTCTATCATTTTGTGAATATTTTTGCTTGAACCCCCCCAAAAAAATACAATTTAAGAGAATGAAAATGGGAGGACAAAGCAGGAGGGTCTTATATTATAGACACTCAGAGAAACTCACTTATAAGCACTTGTTTAATTCATTCAGGGAGCCTGAAGAACAGTATTATACACCCCATTCATTATTCAAGTCCTCTCCATTATCAAAGTGCCCAGAGAAATAAGATTAACCCAGCCAGAAATAACTCACTGTGGCGTGATTTTTTTTCTACAAAGCACTTAGCTGGTCGGTTGCAGGTCTGCACACAAAGTCAGATTAGAGTATATGGACATATAATCACCATACAGTCTGCTGAACATAATAATCCTCTCTAAGAAAATGCGGCTGGAGAGTAGTGAGACGGAGGAAATGGGGAAGAAGGGGAGAGGAGAGGAAAGGAGGAAGGGGAGAATTGTTAGAAGGAGGCATAAATTGAAGAGGTGATCACAGCCAGAGAGGAAGAAAAAAGTCTGTGACAAGAAGGGCAGAGTGGAGGAATGAAGGTGGTAAAATAGGACGGAAAGGAAGGAAGGGAAAGGATGAAATGAGGAAGGATGAAAAGTTGGAATAGAGGAAAGGAAGGAGAGACTTGTGACATGTGAATGAAAAGAAAGAAAAAGAAACGAGAGGATCACAGGAAAGAAAAGACTAAATCCCTCACGGTCGACATGTCTGTCATCCTGACTGTCTGGATTTAGCTATTTTCATCTCCAGCTTCATCACGTCAAGGTGAGTGCGTCCCTGCCGGCCCCCCGACACTATGACACTAAACCCCTGTGACAGCAGGAGCACCCAGAGGAGGAGAGGAGCTACGAGGAGGCGACGCCCTCCTGCGCAGGCCCTACGTCACCCAACCCAAAGTCATGTCCATTGACGCAGCTTGTTAATTAGCTCGTCACTCCGCCTGTGTTGAACACCAGACATTGCAGTAAAGCTTTGACGTTTGGTTGCAATCGTACAAAAGAATGATGGAACTGTCTTTTTTTTAAAAAAATAAACATGTTGGGAGCTTCTTATTTTTGTTCTCATTTATGATGCAACTTTGGTGGATTGCTGCCACCCACTGTCAAAAAAACAGGAAATATATAAAAACCAGCCAAGCCAATATGGCGCCTTGTGAAAATTCTGCAGAGACACATCACCTCGAAAACTAAAGTGCATTTTCTCTTTGGTAATATTAAACCAAGATGAATACTTAACACTTTATGAGTAATAATCTTGTATTGTAGGTCAGAGTTTGCCAACAAATATCAAGTAAAATGGAAGAAGAAAAGGATGTTTAGAAAATGGTGACACTGGATGGAAACATATCTCCTGACAGGACTGTGCACATTCTGCATCTCTGATGGCCTCGAGTGTGATAAAACATGTAAACACGGAGGTGAGAAGCAGCACGGTGCTGACACGCTCCGTCACCTCAGACCCGCTCACCGACTGAGGGCTCATGGGAAAATAACAATGTCTTCCCTTCACTCTCTCTCCCTCCACGGAGCTCTGCTTTTGAAGACAGACATGAAAACCGAGCCAGGCCGCAGTGGGGCCCCCGAAGGAGGTCCCCTGGCAGATGCAGCCACCCGCCCCCTCCCCCACACTCTTGCCTGCTCCCACTGGCCCCAGGCCCTGAAGACAGCCCTGAGGCTAATCGACCAGGAGCACAATAAAGAAGCAGCATAGGCAGCCAGAGCTGAGCTCGTACGTCTGTGTGTGCGCAGATCAAGGGAAAAAACATAAAATGATATTTATCAAGCCACTCCAAATACAAGTAATGATCCTGATCAGCTTGGCCTTTTACACGCTTAAAGAGATTCATGAGCAAACAGTTGAACTGTTGTGAGCATTCAGTGGTCGACGGCCATGAGATCTGCTGGATCCCGTCAGATCAGGTAGGAGAACAGAGCTCGTGTGATGCAGTCAGGTTATATCGCCTCGGGTGATTCAAACTCATCTGCATACTTGCAAACATTCCCACATGGGGTTTGGATTAGACATTATAACGGATCTAAACAAATCTAAAACCATTATTTTATCCTTTAATGAGGCCATGTGATAGCACTGGTGACACAGATTCCTTTAAACTACTTCACTGATTTGCAGCAGAATCTAATTAGATTAATGCAGAAAGGAACAGCTCAGAGAAATGTTTCAGCTTATGTTGAGCATTTTGATTCAGCGTGTGGCTCAAGGGCACTTTCTCACAAGGATTTGAACCTCAGGCTTTTGATTTGAGGACAGCCTCTATTTTCACAACAGCCAATTGAGGTACTTTTTTAAAAATCCAAAATATATGATCCTTTATGAAGTATAATTTATTTTCCTTCAAAAAATTTCTGAGCAATGTATAAAGTTGTTAAAATTAGCTCTGATATTAAAATGCTGCTTACATGTTAATGCATAAGTGATAATAATGAAATCATATAAAATATAAGAATATAACACTGACAGTCTGTGACATAATAAGTAGTTTTACCTTTAATATTTCAGCTATATTTTACTGCCATTGCCTCTGTAGTTTTACTTAAGTAAGATTGTTAGATTGTAATAAAGGACAACCCTGATTCCAAAGAGGTTCTGTAAACTAAAAATAAAAACACAAGATCATCATTTGCTAATGAACTGTTTCTACTGACAACTGTTCCTGAGCCCATGTAGTAATCTCCTTCATACAATCATGTGTTTGACAAAGTGTTGAACCTCTCTCCATCCTCGCTTGTGAACGACTGAGTCTTTCCAGGATGAACCTTTCATACCCAATCATGATACTATCACCTGTTACCAATGAACCTGTTTACCTGTGGACTGATCCAAACAGGTGTTTTTGGATCAGTCCACAACTTTCACAGTCTTTTGTTGCTGCTGTCCCAACTTGTTTGAAACATGTTGCTGCCATCAAATTCAGAATAAGCACAATGTCGATGAGGTCAAACATTAAATATATTGTCTTTCTACTGTCTTCAATTGTCAGAAAGAATTAGCAAGTTATAACCTTCCATTTTATTTATGTTTTACACAGTATGGCAACTTTTCTGGAACTGTTTTTAGATCATTGCACTGTGACTTTTACTTCAATAAACACTTGTTATTCGTCTATAGTCTATAAGCTGTGATGTTTTAAGGGGTTAGTTCTTGGACCCAGGAGCGAGACACAGACGAGGGTGGCTGGGTAAAAGGGATTTATTAAATAAGGAAACTCCAGGACTACAAGAAAAACAAAAAGGTGACTAAACACAGGAAGTCCAGGTGGTGTGGAGTTGCTTCAGTGGACAGAGGCTGGATGGCAGGAGATATACAGGTGGAATAGGTAAGGAAGAACACAGGAGACACAGGAAATGCTGGAAAACGGAAAACACTGGAAACACTGGAAATACCAAACACTAGAAGACGAAGAAACAGTGGAGAAACAGAGGCAAAGACAGGGAGCATGGAAAGGGATGATCTGGCAGCTTGAAGAAGAAGGAGAGAGGTATTTAAGCTGCCAGTCGTTAGGTGAAATTGTAGACAGCTGAGAGAATAGAGAGCCCCAGCACCTGAAGACCACACCTCCAGCCACTGAAGCAAAGCATGAACAAAAAACTAACAATCCTAAAGCAAAAACTTCAAATACACTGAAAATAAACTAGTACAAACACAAGAGTCCAAAACCATGACACAAGCAGCGTATTGACCCACTGAACACGCAGAGCTTTATCTTCTCATTCCATAAACTGATCTGTGAGTTTGTCCTTCAAGAAAAAGCACACGAGGGAAGGTTACACAAAGTATTGGGAATATTCCAACAGTTCTATAAAAAGCACTGTTGAAAAGGAGAGTGATTCTCTTTATTTAGTCATGAGGGAGCCACGGTTCAGTAGCGCACATACACACAGCCCAACGCCACACAGAGACCCAACCAGCACCAAGAGCAAGCCTCCCCATAGCTCTCACATTGCATCAAGTCACTGACTGACGGGTACATTGTCCAAGGCAAGGGGGAAAAGAGTGGTGAAAAATGTTCCTCTCAGAGAGCTCCTCAGTCAGACGAGGGAAGCAGCTCACCGCAGCCGGGAGGACGGCAGCTACACAAATGTATTTCTGGGGTGCAGCGATTGGTTGAGTGCACTCCACGAAAACAGGGTTCTTCAGAAGTTCTTTGGGGGCTGAATGATTTACAGAATCATCAATATTTGAGCGATCGTTTGAACTTCTTAAACGTTTCCACACTGCTATTTCTGCACATGCATAAATGAGAAAATACTTTTATCGTGCGATTCCCCATGGTTCGATTTGAGGAGTGAATGATCAGCGTGGTTGGAGTCAGTGCTCACACAATTTGAAGTATCATTTGAAATTGTTTTTAATATTCTGAAGCGAGCGTTTATTAGTATATTCCATTTGAATGCACTCAAATTTCAGACTGTTCAAGGCTTTTTTTTTTTTGCTATTTACAGTACAATGAGGGAAATGTTGAAAATGAAACATGTCTGAAAATGAAAGACAATTCGTTACGTGATGAATTTTAGTTGCTTCAGATGTGAGAGATCATCAGTCAGCAGCTTTAAAGGGCCTGAATGAGAACAGCATATATACTGCGATATGACTTACTCAAAGACATAAATGTAAATGTTTAATCAGGCATATTTCATGTAAAATTTGATCAAACTGACAGACACAACAAAGCATTTTCATACACGTTGCAATACGATTTATCTTTGTTGTATATTTTATTATATTTCAATGCTGTTTGTTGTGATTACAATAAATAGTAAAGTGTTTATTTAAAAAGTATGTGTTGTGCTTTTTTAAAAATGGCAAAAGAGTGAGAGTCACGTTTTTGGCACAAACATTTTAGAGTCATGCAGAACAACAAATGACATTTGTTTTAATTAAAATGTTCCACTTCAATCAAGACTGAAAAAGATCAAATCAGCTGATATTGATTTTTCAAACTTTTAAAAAGTTCATACTCAGCATGACTTCACCAAAAATGTTCAAATATTTTCAACCTGACTCTGAGATAGTTTTGCATTTGTTTTGCGTTGCAGTTCTTCTCCTTTACCATTTTTGCAGGCATTCAAACATTACATGTGTGAACATAACTTAAACTTCTCAGTCTTTTTAATTTAGATTTTTGGTTTCAAGTTCTCAGTTTCTCTTTTTCCAGGACTGGTTCTGATTATTTCTCCCTCAGTCTCGCCCTCATCTTGTTCTCCATCCCAAGTTTAAAAGGAAGCCTATAGTTGAACATACATTTTTTTTTTAAAGGCACACATACAATGCCTATAAAAAGTATTCACCCTCCCCTAGATGTTTCACCCTTTTGTTGCTTTTATACATGAAATCATGGTCAATATAATTTGGCTTTTTTGACAAGAATTTGCAAAAAAAACAACTCTTTAATACCAAAGTGAAAACAGATTTTTACAAACTAATAAAATATATAGTGTAAAATAAGTGTTTTGCATAAATATTCACCCCCTTTAAAGTGACTGACCTCATTCAACAGAGGCCCAGCTAGTTGATGCCAGCAGTGTCACAATTAGAGAAATGGAGATCACCTGAGTGCAGCTGATGTGTGTCAAGTGATCGTCATATAAAAACACCTGTGTGTGGGAGCTCCAGTCTCTGGTGAAGACAAACAAACACTCCAAGCAACTCAGAGAAAAGATCATTGAAAAGTATAAGTCAGGAGATGGCTACAAAAAGATTTCCAACTCACTGGGCATCCCACAGAGTTCAGTTTTTCAACTAAAGTGAAAAAAAATCCAATGAGATGATTTAACTCTGAAGATTTAACTCTATTCCATGCTGTACAAAAGAACACAGATTTCCTCTTATGTCATTAATGGACAGATTAACCCACTAGGGGGCCTTCTGACCGTCTTTCCACTCTGTGCTTTGTGTGTGTACCCAGTTGCCTTCAAGTGCCCACATGACAGCCTCATTTTATTTTGATACTTTTAATCTGAAACCCTGTCTGTATGTCCTCTATCAGATTATGTTATATAATGTAGAACCACCATGTTTGAGTTAAATAGGTATGGTGTTGTACATATTTTCAGACTAACTCTGAACCATAAGCCACAACAAGCACATCTGAAAATCAGCAATATGACGGTGTCAGCATTTTTTTTTCCCAGACAAAGACACTGATGAGCTACCTATCAGCTGACCAGATATTACTTTCCTGGATACAAATAATCACATAGAGACAAATCTTTTAAAAAGCAAAAAAGAAAGGGGAAAGAAAACACTCCTCATCAATCCATCCGACCTCATGAATCTTAAAAAACAGAATTTCACATGCAACAAAGAATTCATGCTGGATTTCCTCTGATGCAAAGGGCATCGTGTGCTGATGTACGATCATAAGTGGATAATGATCAAAACTTAAACAGACTATGTTTAAGATATTTTTTTATGAGACAGTGTTACAATTCAGGTCTCGAAGGAAAAGGAAGAAACACAGCAGCGCCAGTCCTGCAAAACCTTGGCGATAAAGTAATTCATTGTTTTAGTAAGGGGAGCTATAAAGGAAAAACATTAAAACATGGGCCAAAGGTTTAAAATATGTGACTGACCACTTGTCAGCAGAATTAAAGCCTCTTGGATGAGCGAGGAAACATCTTCCAAGTCACAGTTTCTATCCTGTAAACGATTCATTTTCTATTGATCTCCAGCGCTCTGCAAATTCTCATCATGTCATTTGGCCTGTTTTTGCATGTTCTTGTTTTTGCATTCTGCAATGTTGTACAAACATCTTGATTTAATCCATACTGAAATCAGATAACTAGTTAAATTTGGGAGTAGCAAAGACATTTTTAATGCCACTGTGTATAAAAAGAGGTGAAATGTATATATTGAAAGAAATTGAAAGAGGACAAATATAAAAAAGTAAATTCTCAGCACACACAAAACTGAAAATGAACTGAATTTGGACTAGATACAGATTAGAATTATAGTTCAGTTGCACTCGTGATCTGCAGTTTCAGTCTGATTCAATTGTTGCGTGTGAAGCCAAGTGAGTAGTTTGAAAGACTGAATGAGAAAAGATGACTTATCATGAATCATTCTGATTAACAAACCGTACACACTCCACTTATGCTTAAAAAGATTTATTCTTCTGTAAACACACATTTCAATGCTGTATGATAGGATTACAATAAATATGTCAAACATATAAAAGAGCCTTAACTTATTAACTTAAGTTAAATACAATGAAAAAAATAAATATGCAGGTGAATATGATAGTGCTCAGATCTGGGTCTCAACAACTTCAATGCTGAGCCCAGACCTGAGCCCAGACCCTTTATCAAGATGCTACAGTAACAGCTATGCTGATTAAAAATAGCTAACTGGGCAGATAAAAGTAAATATCTGTTCTATGACTATTACATTGTGCTGTTTGGTTGCATCGTGCTGAGGACAGCAGATATTAATTAGCTTGAAGATAGCTCAATACAAATCTTCTACATCTTTTACACGATAAATAAAAAAACCAACTTATTCTATCTTTTAAGCAACAAACCATAAAATAAAATCTCTAATCATATCCCCCCAACAATTTACTATTTCTCATTGTCAATGACACCATGTTTGAAAATGTAAAAATCAAATTATCTTAGGAAAAAACACTCAGTGACTCAAGTGACCCACTGACAGTTGGGTCGCAGGCCTAAAGGGCATTCAGAGGTTCATGTTCCTGCTCTGGATACAGCCGACGAGGTATGACAGAAGGTCTGGTATTGGTTTTTTGACGCCTGTAGATGTCACGTCCCTTAGTAACTCCGTACAGTTTGGCTGAAAGACAAGAAATTATGTTGGTTCAGTGCACTGCCTTTCATTAAAGTTCACCTTCTCATTTGGCAAAAGTGATGTCAAAGGGAATTCTTACAGTTCTGCCATCGACAAATATCTTCAAGTTCCTCACAAGCGCCTTCTCCTCCTTCTTTTTACCGAATTGTTCATTGCCATGCAGGATTTCATACACTTTGCAGAAGAACTTGTCCTGTATGGAGCATAAGCAAGAATATATTAGTTGTGTGAAATATGTAAAAATAAATATGTAAAAATATGCGAAATGCCATTTTCATTGCAATTTGTGTCCTGCAGTTATTTTGTTTGCTGCCTATCAGAAATCAGATACAAGACCAACACAAATGAAAGTCAAAATGCTACTGTCCAACTACAACATAAAAAGTAGTTTTGCCAAACATCAGCACACGAACCACGAGCAATGATGTTTCAAAGACAGAACATTCATCTCACCTCACATTTGTTTGCACCGTCAGCCAGATGCAACACATCCTCCACAAATTCCTGTAGCACGAGAGAAAAATGTGATCATTTATCATCAAAGGTTTTAACAAGATAATGCAACAATTAAAAGCAAGAAAACAGTTGTGCTCATCAGATGAGTTCTTACCTCAGCGAGAGATTTATTGTATTCACGAGCCAGGTCAATTAAAAGGTTCAAGTTATCTTCGGGTCTGTAATGAGTAGGACTGGCAACAGCTGGATTGACCAGCAGCACCACAGTGGAGACAAGCAGAAGCATCCTCATCTTCACGACACAAGCTTGTTTGGCTGTCGACCTCTGGAAGAAGCTATTTCAAGAAGCCCTTGAGTTGATCAGTCAATTGGGAGCTGACAGCTTGTTCTGAGGTCTTGGCTGAGAACGCATGATTTATACTTGCTTTGCCCACGCCTTCACCCTATTTTTTTCCCCTCATTGAAAAAAAAAAAAGTAGTGACTCTGCAGTGTTTGAGAGATAAGATTTGCTTGATTAAGCAGTGGTTGACGAGCAACTTCATCAAAACTCAGCTATGTTTCTGTGGATTGAATTGGATTGAAAAAGAAATGTGAAAAGAGAAACAGATGATGTCCTTCGCAAGACATTTAATGACAGAACATTATGACTTCAAAAAGTGACAAACATGGAAATACAACTGCAAATACTGCCTTGACCCTGTTGGCCATCAGGTGGCTATGGGACACTTTCTGAAGACTACAAACACTAGTGCAAGTCTCAAAATGAAAAAAAAAAAAGAAAAAAAGGCTTGATGCACAGAATGGAAGCTGTTCATAAAATAAGGATCATAACTTTGAGTGTCAGTTTGTTTTCTGTTCTGTTTTTTCTGTCAGTTTCTAAATGTTTTTGACTTGTGATGTCATCCAAAGAATCTTTGAACAATTTGGGCTCAAAGTTCAGGATTTATGTTTGTAGGCACTTCACTTTGGTCACTTTGCAGGATGTATATAGTGTAGAGCACAAATTGGGTTTAGGGTATTTTAAGGAATATTATCAACATAGTATACTTCCAAAGTGTTCCTGGAAATATCTTTCCAGTTGGATGGAGAAAAACATGGGATAGAGATTGCTCTTTTGATGTGATAAACAAAATAAAGCTGTGTTGCAGATCAAAAATTCTACATGTTGCATGTGTATCTAAAGTTAACTGTTCAACCATCTCACACCAGGAGTGACTTGAAACTGCGTTTTCATCACGCTTCCTTGAAATATTGTATTATTACTGTTTCCAAACTAGATCAACATTGACTTTGCCGAACCGGGATGAAAGCAAGAAGATCAAAGATTACTGTGCATTAAAGAGTCTTTTGTCTGCTCAGTGGAGATAAGATGAGAGGGAGGTGATGCTGCACTTTGTGATCTCAGAGTTCTGGTCCTGGTTCTTACGGATGCGGTAGAAGTGCTCGATGTAGCTGGAGCGCCCCAGCAGCTCCACAAAGTCCTCGTCGTGCGTGATGATGAGCAGCTGGAAGTTACGCTGGCGAGAGCGACTCTTAATGATTCTGGGGAGAGTGAGCAACAGGAGATAAAGAAGTACAAATTAGACAGTGTTTGCTGAGTAATGCAACTGGTAAAACATTCACCCCAAGTCTAATAATTCTGGGTATATAGTCTATATGTTTAGTGTTTGGCATGTCAGGTAACCTAATCAAGCTAAGGAGCCAGAAATTAATTTTCATTATCTTTCATGTTTCAACCTATATGCATCATTTAGCTAACATCTCATAACATCACTCTGAAGCCACACTGCAAAAACTGCTCACAAATGGTTTGAGGAATATGACAGTTCAAGGTGTTAACTTGGCCTCCAAATGCCCCAAATCTCAGTCCAATTATTCCCATACAATTGTGTGTGTGTGTGTGTGTGTACTGACTCTACGAGGGCGTGTGCCAGCGACTCAATGTTGTCTCGGTCCAGGTTGGTGGTGGGCTCATCCAGGGCCAGGATCCCACAGTTCAGACAGAAGGTCTCTGCCAGAGCTAGACGGATGATCAGGGATGCCAACACCTAGACGCACATTAGGAAATGAATGAATTAATCAAACAAAAAATTCACATGACTCAGAAATCTGCTGCTTGTTAGTGACTGTTTTTGGTTGGTCTGCATGCTTACATTGTGATTCACTGCAAAATATTGTATTTACATAACACATATATAAGAGTTTTATGCGATATACAGTATGTGCTAACACAGAAAACACTTTTCTGGTACCTTCTGACCGGCACTACAGCGTCCTCTCATATCCAAAGCTGTGTCTCCTTTCACCATAACTACTCTGTAGTTGTAAACCCTCCGCTTCACTCCAGCAGACGAGTTTTCATCCACATCAGACCTGATCTCCACATACTCGATATCTAGAGAGGGGGTAAGAGGGAGTACTGAAACATTGAGAGAAAGAGATGTATGTACATACAAATAATAGCTTTTTTTTTTAAAGTGAGATGCACCTTGACCCCTGTAGGTGCTGCGCCACAGGTCTCTGATAATCTTGTTGATCTCATCCATTTTCATGCTGTGGAATTTCATGATGGTTCTGAGGAAAACAAAAAGAAAACAAAGCTACAAACACAGTGGTGAACGAGATACTACGTTTACCTTTCCAAAAATCAGGCATTGTTGAACATACCTCTTTACGTGTAACTTCTGTTTTGACAATCAGGTGACAAGCTCAAGACAGAGGAAGATGAATTCTAAATATCAAATTGCACACCACATAGTTCAAAATATTTTAATAGTATAAAAATGTTTAATAAGTCACAAGAAACTGGGCCCACATTGTCTACCAAGCATTTCCTGTGACTGTAATTACATATGTATATCTGCCCCCTCTACTTTCCCTATAGTTCACAATGAGCGCATCCGCTTCAAAGAGATGTAAAGTTGTATAAAATGAAATGTTGTGTCACCTAATGCGTCACCTAATGGTACAATAGAGTGAACACTGTAATGAATCAACAGGATATGACTACAATTGTAACATATTTATGCTCAGTATCCTAGATGAAAAGGGGAGCAGAGAGAAATGACTGGGGCTGGGCTACATCTACATGTGGTAGATTAAACTCTATGCTGGAAACATATGCCGAGCACAGTGTGCACACCAGCCCGCATGCATAAAGGGAACTTATTTTAACCCAATCTGACACAAATAGATATAAATCAGAGTGTTTTGAATAGGTTACAAAAGTGTACGGTTGCAAACTTGCAACTTGACTTCAAACAATGAGCTATTTCCTGATGATCTGTTTGCAAAATAATAGAAACTGCATTTTTTTTATTTACTAAATCTGTGTATTACTGCTAGATGACAAAGACACATGTTGATATGAACGATATTAAGGCAGCTAACTGGATGTTGCTTTCCGGCATACCAAGAAACCTTTTGTATATAATCTAGCAAAGACACGGGGAAATCTAATGTGGTTTGTAAACTTTAAAGCGATAACAGCATTACTGGCAGCGCTTCTTCCAAAACCCATATATGGTGAATAAATAGATGAAACATCAAGACAGAAGAAGTCGAGCAGGCCTTATCCATCCATCTGACCAACTCCATCCTTTACCCTACTGTTTATGCACGGAGGGAAGTCATAGGTTATGACTTCCTATTGCACGGGTATCAATGAAACATGACTTCGTCATGATCAGAAGAATAGAACGACTTTATATTGGAGATACAGTATAATACTGATAAGTCAATAAAAAGTGTTCCCGTCTCTTGGGCTTTTCATGTTATATTGTTTTAAGAATATTATTTAAGATTAAAAACATTTTTAATCATTTCTCCTGTTCATAATGGCTATTAAAAGATTACAGATAATCAGATTATCAGAAGTTAATATAAGGTTTCAGCAGCCTGAGTTGGGTATCAAATGGGTATCTTCCAAAGTTATGGCTGATGTTGAACAGATATTTCCCTTTGTTCCACCTTCCTGAGCTGCGGTGGAGGGATAATAACACAAAGTGGGAATTTTGCACTCAAAAAATGAACTTTGGATGCTGCGGTGGCCAATCAAATACATGCAAGTTGGCATCACAGTCCTAGTAGAATACTTAAGGACGTTTGCTGTATTTCTACGCCATTCTCACGACAAAAGATAAAACAGTTGCCACTCAGTGACTAACACATTAGCCTGATTGTTCTGGGCAGTGTAAAACTGGAGTCAGTGTTCCTGAGGAGAGTATTTCTCTATGTGAAGTTTATGTGGATGAAAAAAGATTACAATGTCTTTTAAAATGAGAATAAAAACAAAACTTTTTTTTTTTTTTTTAAACACAATGCTCCTGAGACACCTTATTAAATATCTGTACTTGGAGCCTGCACTGACATTTACAGACATTCACAGAACTGACTTGGGAACATTTTACAACAATGACGCAGAGATTTTAGGTGCTCGACAGCCAGAGGTTTTTACAGGGTTTTCATCTATGATGCAAACACAGAAATTAGTTGCCAAGCGATGACAGGTTTCATATTGTTCTCCAAAATCAACAAATCTCACCATGAAAACCTTTTCTGTGTACTCAGACAGAAACTGTGATACGGATAGCCTCCTGGAAGGCTGCAAAGACCTGCTTTCAATCTTGATAACAGCGTACGCACTGACGCCTTAGTTAACCCACGCTGATGAGTAAATGATGCTTCTGCTCTCTTCTCAGATGCTATCTGGGACATGAGCTCACACATCACTCACTGAGACTCACTTATGCCTTCATCCTCAGCTAGTGTCTATGTCAGATTTGTCCATTTATTCAAGGACAATAAAAACTGTTTGCAACCGTGAACACACATATGCATACAACAATACTATACGTTTTGATTAGATCCGGATTTTCTCCGCAAGCATTTGGTGGAAAGGATGGATTTTGGGAAAGAAAGCCATGAGTCTTACAAAATAGTAACCTATTGCTTCTTTATTTGCAACCAAACTGCAATTTTGTTTTGAAATTAAAACTCCTCCAGCACAGTTTTTCAACACTTTAAGATGTACATTATCATGCTGTACCACCCTGCTGACAATTTTCCAATTATTTGCAATTTTTTATCACCAAAATCAAGACTGCAAAGTCAAATCTGATACCACATTGCAATGATGCCACTGATAGTTGTGCGGTCACATTTGTGATGAGTGTTGTGCTCCTAAGTCTTGCATCCTCATTGAGGCTCGCTTATGCCCTGGATCAATTTATTTTCTTGAAACATTTCTGCAGGCGAATAAAGTCAATCTTCATTATTAATAATAACTTTTGAGCATCACTTGTATTTCACAGATTCAATTTCTGTCTCCAGCTGGCATTCAAGTATCATTTAATTTCAAGTATCACAATTCTGTTTCACATGTTTCAGGGGCATTTAAAATACTATTTGGTTATTGAAGAATGAATCAACTGGCTCTTAGATATGCAATAGTTTTTTGGACAACGTTTAATCTGTTTTCCTCCTTTCAGACTAATTGACTAGTTTGATCTTCCATTTAAACTTAGTCGTTAGGAACATCCCTAGTTCAAACAACAAAACTGTTGATGATAATTCACAACATTACAAAACAAAAATAAAGAAAAACTATATCAATAGTCTTGCTCCACTGCAATCTCTGAAACCCTGGACTCTGAATTCGATTGAGAAATACTTTGAGGTTAATACCTACTGTAAGTGTTTGTGAACATGTTAGGGCAACACTTACTGATCAAGGGCCTTGTAGTAGAGATCCAGGTCTTTAATGACCAGCTCTGTCGTCCTCATTGTGATCATCTTGTTTTTGTAGCGCTCATCGGCTTTGTCGTACTGATCTTCTCGCAGCTCTTTTCTGCAAGCACAAAAAAAAAAAAAATCATTGTTAATATGAAGCCAGATTTATCAGTAGTGATGAATACATATAAATACATATTTATAAATACATATTTATAAATACATATAAAGTAGCCAAAGGACACAAACCAGCGAAACAATGACCTGTGTTTCTGTCAATCATTAAGTGATCATTTATTTTCTCAGCAGAAAACATATACTGACATAGGTCAGTCTTGGATATTAGACTGGTATAATAATGAGCATCCCTGCTGGATTCAGTTATGCTCTGCACTATGTAACCCCAACAACAAATCTGCATGTTTCACCTGTAATGCAGTATCTCCTCCTCAAAACCCTTCTGACGACCCAGTGCAATACTGCGGTTCTTCTTCAAGTCTTCCAACTTGCGCTCCACTTCTCGTCGTTCTCTGGAAAACCACAGAAAGCGACAAGGTGAAAACATTGCGGCTAACTTCTTATATTACTATCAGTCTGACCCATAGACTGTATAAAATGGGCACAGAGGTGGAGAGTGGGGGGGCTGAGGCGGGCTGAATAAAACCTAGTTGCTGAAAATGACCCAATCAGCTCGAAGCTACCAGGCTAGCTAAGGTAAATAAGCTGGCCTGTTAGTACAATTAACTGCACAACAAGCCATATTATTTGTCTGATTTTTGCATGAAGAATTCTCAAAAGCCAACATGGCAACATGGCTGAGACAGCTAGTTCAGTGACTCGAATTAGCTGAAGTGATGCCTAGCAGACAGCTAAAAGACCAACCCCTTAATTGTGCATAATTTTAAGCCCTAATATATTTTAAAGTGAGTGAGTGAGTGAGTAAAAATTCACCACTCATACTGTTGTCATGAAGTGGGAAATTAGCTGTATAGACCAAAACCGTATTGACAACCAATTCAATTCAATTCAAATGGGATTGACTCCCTTCTGAAGCCAGCCTCAAGTGGCCATTCAAGGAACTGCAGTTTTTGGTCCTTCCACAGCTTCATTTTTCAGTCCCAGAGGTTGCTGCTTGGCCTGATCTTGAATAACCTTTACACATTCATGTGTGACACTGCAGAGATAAAGAGATCGGTCTTCCGTGCAGCTTGGCTTCCTTTTATCATGTATTAATCTTACACGTGCTTGATAACGGTGTAGTGTTCTTACTGGCGTAGCTGCAAGACTTGCATGTTGCCCATGTCTTTCATAAGAGCCTCACGTTTAGCCACAACCTCTTTCAACTCTTCAACACGCTTCCTCAAGGTCAGGTTGTCCTGCAACCAGCGCTCCTGAACCTAAGAAATATAAACAAGTTAAAAACATTAACTATCAAAAGTGTTTTGCAACTAAAGGGTCTTGTCCCAAAAGGCTGCCACACTGCACAGCGTTGTATACCGTGATGTTATTAAATGGCCAATGAAACCCTGGGTGACAAAGACTAACAGTGGATGAGCTGAGGAGCTGTTCAGGGTCAACACTGATGAAAAAAAACAAGCCAAAACTATTAATACAGTTGTTTTTAATGCTTTAAGTGTAACTGAAGGTTTGACTCTCTAAGACCGCTTCACTTCTACAAGCAAGTGGGTGAAATTGTGTGAGAAATCCAGACTCACTGTTTCACTGATCTATTGTCAAATAGATGCAAAACTGGATGCAACATTGGCATTCAAAGTAGATAACTAAGGCCTTATTTACAACAGTCAGTACGATGGTGGATTAAACTTACAACTTTCATTAACAAGTGGAAGAAAAGCGACAGAAAGATGAGAATGAAGATAATAATGACTCAGGAAGCTCGTACCTTTTGAGTGTCTATATCTTGACGGATGTTTCCCATCTCCTTGTTAGTCTTCTCTTTGTTCTTCTCAGCCTCATGGAGCTGAGTGTTGGTTTCTTGAAGCTCAGACTCTTTTTGCTGCAACAACAGACTATATCAATAAAGTTGTTTGATACTTCACAACACAATTACAGCCACACATCTTCAGCTTATATCAAAGGAAACAATGACAACCTTTGTAATCATATGAATGTAATGTCCATCACAAAATGACCCTTTCACAAACACCGTTGTATCAAGTATGATAGTGGCACACATGTTACCTCTTTGTATTCATCTTTGCCGTCATCAACGTATTTGGTGATTTCTTTTTCCAGGGTGGTGATTGTCTTCACTCTCTCTTTAATGGCATTAATCTGACATTGACAAAGTGTGAGAATAGTGACTAGAATAAGATTAATCATATGTAGCAGAAGAAGTTTAAAGCTTTTAGTCCTGTTTTCCCCTTTTTTGTATGTCTTTGTAGAAATGCTTTCACAATACAATCATAACCTCTGATCTCAATCATCAATGGGGAAATGAGACCTGGTCGACATTATTTAATTAATAAATTAAACTGCTGAATATCAATATTTCACTATAAAATATATACAGTGATTATATGTAATCGAAAAAAAAAACACAAGCACAGAAAAAGCCCATTCTTCAGTTGTTGCCATCAAAAGCAAGAACATAGCGAGAGATAAAAAAGAGTCCCAGGTGCCCACCTTCTCCTGGCCCTCTTCCTGCCTCTGCCTCCTGCGCTCCACCAGCTCCTGCTTCTCCTGCTGCAGCTTCTCCAGAGCAGCGGACAAAGGGGACAGCTGTTCCTTCGCTTCCTGGTTGGACATGAAGTGAAAGGACAAGGGTCAACAGGGCATATTTTTGGAAAACAGACTGTCTTTTCTTACCATACTCAGTATTAGTGAATTAATGCAGACTGTGCGCAATAAAAATATACCAAAATGATACTGCATGTATGTAAGGAAATATGTAAGCACATATAGAAGAGAAATGTGCAAACTGATGTGCAAAATGTGCATTACATTCTCATTAACACATCTGGAGGGTGAATTTAAACTTCAAAACATGAAAATCTTGAACCCTGCATGTTTTTTTTTGTGAGCTAAAGTAATTCACAAGTGTCTCTACATCAACAAGAAGTATCTTACGTAAACAAAAACAACAAAATATACCCTGATGTCCCTGGTTAAGGCCTGTATTTCAGTGGTGAACTCGACACACTGCTCCTGCAGCTGCTGCTGTTTCTGCATATCGCTGCTCAGCTGGAGTTTCTCTGCTCTCGTCTCATTCACGGCACTTTTCAGCATCTGAATCTGATCCTGCTGGTCCTGGATCAGCTTACGTTTCAGGTCCATCTTGCTGGAGGCTGTGAGGGCACAAAAAGTTACAAAGAGCCTGAGATGAAGAAAAAAAACCCACTACAACACTACACACTACACTACAACACTATTCCCTCTTCCAGTCAAAAATGTGCAGCTGTGCCTAAACAGCTGGGGATCAACAAGTGATGTAAATGTATTCATGGGGTGTTTTTAATTGTGGCTGTCATGATGGAAAGACCTGAATGTCTCATTTATGAAAGGTTTATAATATAATCAATGCTCTTAACTGTGTTGTCACATAACAATAAAGACAATAATGAAAGTCATTGGTAAAAAAAAACTTTTTTTTTTAACTGTACAACACTGAAGACGTTTCACTTGATGGTTCAAGTGGACTGGTGGTTCTGTGTAGTGGAACTGATAGGCAGTTGGTACCTTTGACCCCGTATCTCAGCAATTAAAGTAAGAGGTGCAAAATAACAGTGGTGTAGGAAAATGGAATTTCCATGTAGGTGGGTGTATGAAGTTATCTTACTGGTGTCCAGCTTGTGCTGAGTTTCTTGCTTCTCCTGACTGACTTGCTGGATGGTTCTGGTCAGGTCTACTCCCTGGAGTTTGGCTGCATGCTGAGCGATTTTCCTCTCCACCTCTTTAAGGTCCATCTGGAAAGAAAAAAAAATACAGTAAGATGAAGAAAGACAGGGGGGATAATAATTCCAAAAACATTGGAATGCTGTGTAAAACGTAAATAAAAACAGAGTGCAATCATTTGCAAAAGAAACAGGATTTACCAACGACAGTTTTACAAAGTATTCCAGAGTCCACATAGTAATATCTATATATTTATACAATCATGTGTTTCAAAATTTTATTTGCAACTTATATAGAGAAACTAGAGAAAATGACAAGAGAAGAGAGTCTCAGGTTCTAACTGGATGAAGTGGGGATGGACTATGGTGCCAGGTTAAAACTGACAGAAAACGGAAAGACTCGGCCAGGAACTGGTCTGAGTGTACAGTATGGAGACTGATGTGGTCAAAAAGAGGGAGACAGACAGGAAGATGGTACCAGGTATTTGTCCATGAGCGATATGTCCTGCAGGCAGGCCTTGGCTGTTTCCTCCTCTGACATCAGGGTACCCAGCAGAGTCTCCTGCTCCTCCACATCACCCTTCAGCCTCTCGATTTCCCTGTTCACAGTCTGCAGGCGGTTTCTCAACTCAGGCAACTCCTTTTCCTCAAATTGCACAATGGACTGCCTGGGAGGCATGAAAGAGAATAGAAATAAAATTTGAGCGTAGAATAAAGGTGCATGTTACATTTATTTACATACTGTCATCCAACATTCTCAGATTCTCCCACATTTCAGTTGTTGAAAGGTTCGATATAAGTTCTTTACTAAAAAATAAAGGGCTTAAAGTGGCTGCTGGGTCACTACACTCAGCTGTGTGGTTCTGCTCAGGTCATGAAAAGACAGTGGAGAGCAGCAGAGATAAAATCTCAATCATGTGACAATCTAGCTCCATCTAGTGGGGTCATGTGTCATGTGTACATAAGGCCACTGCTTCCTGTTATCTGTTTAGCACTTTTTGGTCAGAGGCAATGTAATAATGTCATTTACTTGCGCATTTAAAGGTTACAAATAAATCTAAGTCAGTTTTCAAAAACCTGAAAAATATCAAAGTCTAGACTGTTTCTCCACAAAGGCATTCATGTAGCTGTGTGACAAATGAAAAAAAAATTGCTTGAGAGAAAAGTTCAAATCTTGCATACTCTCACCAATGATCCGACAAGCACTTTGTTTGACGCATGCAGCCCTCTTTCAAAGTGCATTTCAATTTTTAAGTTAATTTTGTATTTCCCGACAGACTAATACACCTGATACACTTTTACACAATCTGTGTCACAGCCAGCTTTCTCCATACCTGACAGGTCTGAGAGCCACCATGTCATCTCTCTTCCTCTCCTTCCTCTTCAAGTCCTGCTCAGTATTTTTCAGCTTGTCTGGCACCAGGCGCAGTTTAGACTGCATGTCACTGATAACTTCCTGCAGATCAGACTCTGAGGGGAACATCCGCTGGCACACAGGGCAGCAGGGCTCTTTCTCCTCTGTCAGCTGACTGATGAACTGGGTGTACACTGCTGTGGCTCCAGCTAGCATGGCTAGAAAAACACAGATGGAGGAAGAGAGGAGTGACATATATGACTTTACTATGAGGTTAAAATGAGCACATACGTGACTTCAACTAGGCTTGTGCCAATTGGATATTGGATTGTATATCGACAGCAGAAGGGATGATTGACAATTGTTTTTTTTTTTCCTACACTGATGTTGAGGTGATTTTAACAAGCTTACTATCAGAACTAAGCTGTGCAGCCCATAAGTGTAGTTTACCTCATAGATATGATTTTGGTTTGTGATATTAAAGATAAGAAAATAACGTTACACAGAAAATAATCTTGTGATATTAGAGGCACAGACACAGACTTTTTAAATTGATTTTTTTATATATAACAGTTTACATGCTTTCGACTAAGACATGAAGACTAAGTCGTCCATGCAAGCATTTCACTGGCGTGCAAGGAATCCAGTTCTATTTCACAGCATTCACCTCTTTGTTTGGAGACCTTCTCCAGATCATCTTGTAGTTTGCTCAGGTCCTGCTCCAGATCCTGACTGCCACACACACTGAACAACTTCTCTTGGTCGTTGGCTAACTGCTGCTCTTTCTTCCGTACCTCAGCAGTGATGTGGTTTTTATTCTGCTCATTCGATGCTAGGTCCTTACTGAGAGTTAGGAAAATCATGACATAATACTAGTCAGTGGTCACATTTTCATCATTATGTTTGAGCTTTAATGTGAATAAATCTTACTAACTTGAGTTTGGCAAGTCTGTCCCTGGTAGCATTGACTTCCTTAGACTTGTCATAGATCCAGTCCTCCAGCTCTCTCTTGTTGGGAAAGTGGCCCAGCAATGACACCAGATCCTCGCTGTGCCGAGACTTGATCTTACGTACCTGCTCCTCCTTCTCCGACTGGAGCCACAAAAGAGGGAAGATGAGAGGAGAGCCAACAGAGAAAGGACAGACGACATGAACAGGTAAAGGAGAAGGTGAAGAGGGGAAGAGGAAAAGCAGCGAGAAGAGATGAACACATAAGGTTAAATTACCACCAGAAATTCAGTTCATTCAGTTTTACTTAGGGAGGGAAAGACAGAGAGGCTCCAGTGTGAGGTCTTAGAGGGGGAGAATGTTCACCAGTTGTCTCCCAGTGGATCTAGGTTGCACATTACCTTTTCCCTTTTCAACATGTCCATCTGCGTGCGTGCGGTGGTGTGCGTGTTGAGCATCTCCATCTCTTTGTCCAGCTCTCTCTGCGTGCGGTCAAGTTCAGCCTTTTCTCTTTGCAGCTCCACGACCTCGGCCTTCAGCTCCTCCACGTTGGAGCTCTGAACCGCGCTCTGCAGTTCACGCTCCTGAAGAGAAAACACAAAGTAGCGTAATCAGAACACATGGTACATAAAGATAAAAGGGAGCTGTATGTTCTGTAGGAGTTGTATTTTACAATGAAGTCAGCAACTTATAAGTATATTGCAAGAGAATAACTTGCCGTAACACTGTTATACACACTTAACACCTGTTGAAATTCACACCATGTAAGAAAACCTTATCACAGCCATTGTGTGTATACTCACGACTTTATCCAGCTCACTCTCCAGTTCGTGCAGTCGGCTAGATGAACCCTCCAGCCTCTGCAGATCTGCCCTGACGTTTCTTAGTTCTTGCTGCTTCTTTCCCTGCAGGTCTCTCTTTAACTCTACGGTTCTCTCCAGACCAGTCTTCTTATCCCTCATTTCATCGATGGACTGCTGCTTCTGCTGCTCCTTTTCCTGTAGGTCCGCCTAAATGGACAGAATAATAAGAGGAGGTAGAGGAGGCAATAAGATCACGAATAGCATATTTATTTGCGCAACTCAAATTTTTTTGCATGTAGAAAGAAGAAATCAAAATGAGCATTTCTTACCATAACCTGATTGACGATGTCTTTTTCCTGCTCCAGTCTCTGTGTGACGTGACGATGAAAGCTGTCAAGCTGCAGAGCAGTGAAGGGCGGTCGGTCGTAACCTTCCATCTCCAGATAGTTTGACAAAGAGCGAACCTGAGAATAGATACTATATGTGAGTATATATATCAGACAAGTTTCAATATAATAAATGGTAAACTGTAAAATGTAACCTCCATGAGAACAAGTGCTAGATGACGTCAAAAAAGTAGTTACATCCCTTCCAAACAAATAACTAAGAGTGTGTTCAGTGCTGCAGTACAAGTGCATAGAGGTTAATTTGTCCGTCTCACCTGAGTGTCGCGGGTCTTGATGTTTTGAGTGTGGCGATCAGCCTCCAGCTGCAGACGACCTAAGAGTAGATAGAGAGTGGGACTTCAGCACCTAATTTCATCCTCAGGAAATATCTCTCTTTATCCATCTGTATGTCCATACTTCATTCGTCTTTGACTTTTTTAACTATTTTTTTTTGAAAGAACAGCCTCCTAAGTTGGAGTATTTCAAGTCCTATTAGAACCTTATCTTAGGATTGATTCTGATATTCTGCCAGTGCAGTCAAGGACGTATGCAAAACATGCTGCAACAAAAAGAATAGAATATTCTAGAGGCGGGTGGCTCGACATTATGGGAGTTTATTCATTAGACTAAATAAACATAGCAAACTCGCTGCTTGCACACATCTCCAAGCTGAAACTGGGGAGGCTCAAACCTCGTACACAGACTGGCACGTGTGCAGGCGTGTGTACCTTGTTCCACCAGGAGATCAGCCTTTACTCTGTTGAGTCTCTGACACTCCCGACCAGCTTTCTCCAGCTCCTTCTGGCAGTCTGTCAGCCTCCGCTCCTTCTCCCTCACCGTCCTCTGGTGGTTCTGGTAAATCTCTTGCAGCTGCTCGTCTGAACCCTGAAACACCTGCCGTGTGCACAGTTCACTGGCTTAGTCTGGCTCTGAAGCTCAATGAGTACAGCTTAGCAAACCATCAGGGTCTGAGGTTTGACTCCACTGGGGCCTGATATATATACATGCACCCCTGGATGTTTATAAATGGTCTGGATAAAAGACACAACATTTCAACAATTCCTGCATACAGTAAGAACATTACATCATTAGTACATTAAATGTGCAGCATAAGTGGAACTACAGAAAAAAAGACAAGACTGATGGGATCTATAGATATAGATCAAGTTTTCACTTCTGTCACTCACAAAAAACATGCAACAACACATACAGGAAAGGGCACTTTCACTCTCCAACATACACATACACTCTTCAACCACAGACAAAAACACAATCGAGAAGCACCAAACAGACGGAAGGAAGAGATTTGTGGCTCCTGTTAGGCAGAGGAGCAGAAACATCCAACAGTTGTAAAAGACATTCATATCAATACAGGCCAGTGATGAACTGGCTTGTCATTACAGAATTACAACAACCTCATTCACCATCTGTACTCTTTCAATTCGTTTCCCATTTAGGTTAATGATACCTCATACAGAGTGGAGACTGGAGTATTATTAAGCAGGTGTTTAGCTAAATAAACCCTCAGGCAGAGAGAGAATTAGGGAAATTAGTCATGTTTTCCTGTTTTTAATCTCATCATCGTTGTTCATGCATTTCATTTTCTATCACATTCCTTTTTTTTTTTCTTTATCCATCCTTAATTATCTTTCAAGCCTCTTGTCAGGTCTCCCAAAACATTTTGGCCAATATGTTGCCTCCACAATCAGTCTGTGGAAGGTGAGCTGTGATTTTGGTGTTGGAAACAGTGTTTTCTCCCTTCTTTAATTTCTCATTTCTTGTTCTTATTCCCTTTTAAGCTCTCTGTCAAATGATAATTTTTCTTTTTTCTATCATAGAAAGTAAATAACTCATGTTGTTGACATGTGTACTATGTATATTTTTATGTTACCTGTTCCATTGTTTCCTCCAGCTCCTTGTTGTCCTCTTCCATCTGTTTCTTCCTGCTCTCTAAAGCCTTGATGTCATTGTCCAACTTCATCACTTTTCCCAGCTTCATGTCAATTTCTGTCTGTCGATTCTAAAAATTATTGCAAAAGTTAATAAATAGCATAAGGGGCGCTACACTGAAAAATCTCTGTGCATCAACACACACTCATACATGAATCATCAACCAACCTCCAATGGATCGATCTGGTTCTCTATCTGCTGGATGCTGTCTTTAGAGGCCATCAGCTGAGCCTCCTTGGTGGCAACCTTATCTCTAATCTGCTGGGCTTTCTCCTTGTTTTGCTTCAGGTACCGCAGCTCTACCTGACACTCTTTGACAGTCTGACTCTGTTTGAGACGCAGCTGACGCATCGTCTCCAGAGCTTTGATATACCTGGGAGAAACACATAGAGACAGTAAAACAGAGTTTCCCACCTTATTGTAATATCTGAATGGCAAACGCAGGTTAATGTGTAAAAACATGTAAAAACTGTTGGCCTTACTTGGTTGCAGCGAAAATGGAGTCAAACTTGTCTTTGAGTGCTTTGCCCTCGCTAAGTGGCCAGTTAGACTCTTCTTGGTGACAAAAGATGACATGATTCAGCACAGGCTTCGACACACCCAGTGAAGAAATCATCTCCCGATCCAATTCGCCGCACTTTGATGACAAGCTCACCTTCTCACCATCTCTAAATGAATGATGATGGAGATGGTATGTCATGAAAAAGCTAGTATCAGATATTTTTTACAATAGTAAACAAAAAATCATGGAACAAGATTGTGGCTTACTTCATTCTGGTAATGACCTGCTCCAAACTTTTGAAGGAGTAGTTCTTTGCCTTCTGAGTGCAGGACATGGAGCGATGGATAGTCACTTTCTCTCCGTTGACGTCGGTGAATAAGAGTCGAATCTGTGCTCGCACGTCTGTCTCATGGGCGTCCTGGAATTCACACAGCATTAGTTATTAAAACAATAATTAATTAGCAATACTTTAACAAAGATATCCTCAGTAATCCTCATCTGACAGGGACTTGCTGTCAGGATGCTCTGGTGCAATTAATAGTTCCACATAGATCTTAAAAAACAGCAAAAAAGGATTACAAGACTTTTGTAAAAATATTATATATTTTTGGGCATCCTCAAGAAAATTGCTGAGAACACGTTTACAGCCAGTCACTCTCTAATACAAGGGAACAAGCTCACCTTTGGATCATGAACAAAAGCACCTCCTTTAGATCCAGGAGGAAGTTCTCCTGATGTTGCATACTTAAGGCACTCAATAATAGTCTGGAAACAAAAAAAAGAAAAAGAAAATGGTCATACTGTGAAAGATTTTAACAAAATAAAAAAATAAAAAAGAGAGCAAATCAGACCAGCTGGCCTAATCCCAATGTGTATGTGTCATTTTAGAGGCATACTGCCAACTGTCTTGTTCATTCTCTACAGATCATAATTCACAGTCTGCTCTCATCAAATCATGTTCTCATACCGTTTTCCCAGCTCCATTGGGTCCAACCAGCACAGTCAGAGGACCGACGAAAGAGATGACTTGTTTGTCTTTATCCTCAATCCCAAAGCTCCTCACCCCTAGGATACTCATCTTGTCTATCTTAGACATTTTTGCTTTCTGAAACAGAAAGAGAGAGAGAGAGAGAGAGCAAACACATGACTTAAATCAACAGCAATGATGAAAACAGGACAGGTCATGCTAAAGCATTTCATTGTGAAATCAGCTGAAGAACATATTGAGACAGTGGATGAATGCAGACTTCTAATTCGCAATGCCACCTTAAAATTCAGCTGCAGCTGCACTGACAAACAGGTATATTGTGGTTACCATTGTTATCAGCTGATCTGCTCACTGTGGCATTTGGTTCCTGTCAGTTTTCACTTTGCAGCTACCAACCTACATGACAAGTCTTTTAGCAAAATATCAATAGCAATATATCATGATATATCAAGATGTGCCGTGCTGAACATACGAACAAGATTGTATTAACGATCATAGAATACTCAAGTATGGGGACACAAACTGATTTACACACAGTTTGGTACATTTCTCACATCACAACGGCTAATAAAACTATGAGAAACATAGCAAGTAGGCAATGGATCATGTGTATGCTAGAGGTCAGAAGTGAAGTTAGTTTATTGTGTCTTTTTGTATTGTCTATTTATCTTGCCTTGTGTTTCTTTTACAAATTGCATTCATGCCTTATCTCATGCAAACCACCTTGAAGTGTCTTGGTTTTGAAAGGAGCTATACAAATAAATTGACCTTGCCTTGATTTGAATGACACTTTCACATTCATTTGGTACAAGTCAATGACTTCAGATCATTACTTTGACAGTAATTTTTTGTCAACAAGTCATCGTTTTGTCGACATTTGTGGTTAAGTGCAGAGCTTCAAAAGGTTGAGATAATTAATTCTGCACTTATAGCTCATTTCTAGATTTGATGTAATTTCTGATCTTAAACTCTACTGATGTTATTTTCCTGAACTTCAATGTAAATGAAAGAATAAATCTTGAATAAAACTGAGCTAATGGTTCAAAAGACGCTGGTAAATTGCAATGTCCTAAAGTTATTGAGTTGAATCACACAGTTTGAGTGTGTGACACTAGCTAACACTACACAGCTAACTCACCTGTCAGCTCAGCAGGCTAACGCTAGCTAACAAGTTTGGCTACATGCTACGTTTAGCAGTTAGCGGCTCATCGTCCAACAAAATGCTCCTCGGTGCAGTAAAACAACAATGATTTTCCTCAGCAGCAGTTTTTCCAGACATGTTTATGCTGTAAAATCTACTCACCTCAGATTGTTGTTATAGTTCAGATGTGAAACTACAGTTTTCGCGCTGTGGGGATGTGACGTCAAAAGCAGCGATTTCTGACTTCCGGGTGTCGAAACATGGACATAGAATACTAACATATAGATCAGTAATTCCCACTCTTGCTTTTTTTTGTCACTGACTTAGTTTCTCTGTCCACACATACATTAAATATTTACTTCCACAGTTACTTCAGTTATTTAATGAAAGCAATTTTGACCGCATCAAATGAATTTTGATTTTTCTGAATTTTTCATGAATTTCTGAATTTTTCATGAAATGAAAAAAATGAATTAAAGCACCTGAAAGAGCTTCTTCTATTTATACATCTATGACCAAGGCTCAATCTTCTGTGGTGAGCTGATTAACTTAACATGTGAGTTATTTCTGATCAATTAATGATCTTTACTGTCTGTCTTTCACTCTTCTCGTCTGTATTGTTAAGACTTTTCTGTTACTTCATCCCCTTGTAACAACTGTATTATATCCCTAAAAACAGATCCCACCGTTTAAGTTCTGAATTACATTTTAAATATAATAATATTTATATAATAATAATAATATAAAGTGCAATAATTGCATTAAAACACTGCAAAAATGAAATCCTTAAAAACAAGTGTCTTGCAGAGTAAGAGTAAAGCTGATGTTATACTGCTGTATTTTTCTTATTGTCAACATGAAAAACCCCCCACAATGCATCAGTCCATCTCTCAATACTTTCACTGCATGCATTTTATGACACTCACTGATGTCCAATGAAGATGCAAATATTTAAAAACTGGTTGCAAATATATAGTTTAATTTTTCAAAAGCACTTTTCTAAAACAGCTGGGCACTGTGGTTTTAGTGGATGATAGTCTACTAAATCACAAGTAGGTCTACACACATTTTGTTGGGGACTATTTTCAGCACTGGATTTATACACATGTGTGAGTATTTATGGCAAAAAACATGTATATGGGACCGACTCATAATAAATTATGGTGTCCATGTTCATCATAATGAGAGAACATGTCGCCCAGTTTGGCTTATTTATGTGTTTTTAACAGTTTCTGGACAACAATTGAGGATTATAGCACATGTAAACAAGCTATATCAGGCTTTGACTACACAGACAGTCCTTCTTTAGGATACATTTATTGTTGGTATTGGTTAAGCTAAACATCAGTTGTAATTTAAGTAGGCCTCTTCTTATGTGTTCTTGTCATCCTCTCATCTGAAAACATTTAAACCACAAGAGGACAGTGTTTCCCTGTGGAAAAGCCATTGCTGCCAAATTTCACAGATCACACCACAGATTGCACACATTGCAGATGCAGATGAAATGCTTATTCTGTTTATTTCAGCAGTAAACAGAATATTTTTAACATGCATTTTCATTTACATCATAAATTGCAATACATTTTAGCCCAAATGTAAAAACAAATAAAAGAATTTGGCAGAGGAGAAGAAAAGTCCATTTTCTTTAAACTTACTCATAAATTTACAAAAAAAAGAAATATTCTGTTTTTGAACAAACATTTTTCCTGAGTTCTTCTCTCACATTTAAGCACAACTGAATAATAAAAAAAAACAGATGGTATTAGTCAAAACATAAAACTTGCAAGACAGCAGAGCAACTGTGTGTATTTGTGTGTGAGACAGGGAGGGGAGAGGATAAATCTAATTGGGATAAAGGGACGTGAGTTATTTTGAGCCTGTGTTTGGGGTTGAAGAACAGTTTGCGGACGTCCACAGGGACCTGCAGGACTGGTGTTCAAAACCTGCAGCTAACCCCCTAAAAACCTGAGAACAGCATCTCTCTGACTTCCTCTCTGCTCTCTCCCCCTTGAAAGACACACACACACACACACACACACACACACACACAAAACCATCTTCTGCTTTCAGCCCACTGAATCAGTCTGTCTGTGTTATCAGCCCACTGACTCATTGTGCCTCAGTCTGTCCAGCTCATGGCCCTCTTTCTATTTTCATCCCGTCCTGACATGAAAATGCCATGACCTTGTGTCTTGTGTTGGACCACTGGAGGTATATGTGTGTGTGCGTGTTGTTATGTGTATGTGTTTGAGTGTGAAAGCCTAATCCCACACGCCCACGGTCACCCTCCCTGTCTAAATGGCTAATGGAATTGGTTTACTTGGCGTTTTTGATAATCACACGGACGAACTAGGAACCAGCTGGTTCTCTCCTGCTTATCATCAAAACATGGCGGGAGAGCGTGTAAGGATGGAGAAGAAAAGGGGAGGAGGCAAAAAGGGAGACAGGGGAAGAAGTTCGAGCCGAATGTAGATACAGTAACATGAAAAACAGTGGTTGGAAAGTGGTTGTTAGAAGAAGCTATATTTTTCTTCTAAATAAATAACTGAGATGTTCTGGACTGACAGTCAACAGCAGTCATCAGTCGTAGACGCAGAATTAAAGCTGACAGACTTACCTTTCACTGAACTGTCTGGGTTTTTTTTTTTTGACATTTTATAAACTCCTTTCACAAAAATTGCAGTGCCGATATTTTACTAAATCCCAAGGGACTGTCTGGATGGCAGATCGGCCTCGTGGTGCCCACTTGCTGGAAAAACATCTTGAGAGAAAGAGAGTTGATGTAAAGGAATAAGAAAAGCTCCTTGATTTGTTTGTGCATCAGAGTGCTTTCTGCGATGGATTCAAATTATACATGCCAAGCCAAATTATACATTTCACGCCACAGAAATCACTAATAATCCTTCAAAGTGATTTTTTTTTTCAGAAGACACCGTTTTTCAAAACAACCTTTTCTTCTTACTCAGTGAATTGCTGGACTTTCTACCCCACTGAGTGCTCTGAGGAAGGCCAATTTTGGCCAGTGGCCTTAAGATGGTTCTGAGCCGAAAATAGAGACAGACCGAGTTCTGAAAAGCAACATTTCCCCCTCATCTCCTCGGCATCCAATGAATAGTGACTTGTCCTCTTCTTGCCACCCTCAGCCCTGCTTTCTCTGCTGTTTCTCCTTGCATCCATTTCCTACGTTACAAAGCAGGACAATGAGGCTGAAATCCTTTTAACCACACAAGAACTCAAAAAAAAAAAAAAAAAAGCATTTCAGTTGAACCTCTCTGGTGCAATGCCTGTCGAAGACGTGCACATATATCTGTGTATGACTCATCTCCCAGCAAGCTATCGCAGCATATTCCAGTGCTTTCATTAGGAGCGGGTTTTGTGATTTTACTCTGTCGGTGACATTTTCATCTGTTTGACCTGACAGTTACAGTATGATGTGCTCAGGGCTTTAAGGTACGAGCGCTTAAGTATCTTCAACATTTTTCCCCTTCTTTTTTATTTTAAAGTCCTGTCACAAGTAACACAGAACCTCCCACACAGTCGGGATTTATCAAAATGAGTTTGACTTTTAGTCGAGGAGGCTGTCTTCTCTAAAAAGTGCTCGATAGGTTTCAGTTTAGGGGGGATGAGAAATAAAAATAGAACAAACTGCTTTTGACCAAACTGCTTTTTGATCTCTTCATTAATAGCGCCTCATAGTATCAAAGGGACAAAATTTATTTATTCAATGATAGAACAAAATAACACAATATAAGAGGTTTAATGTAAGACAATTATTATTATTTTTTTGTACACTTTCTTTGACCTCACTTTACTCCCATGAACAGTAATATTCCCTTGGCCAGTTTTTTTTTTTTTTTTTTTTTTAGCAATTTTCAGTGTGCACTTCAACAAAGACCCTGCTCTTTGTTTTCATGCGTGGCTTCACATTTATTCACTCAGTTTGGGTCAAAAAGGCAGCCAAGGACATGACTGATGACAGTTTTAAACATTATGTAAGATAAAGGCAGGATGCATCTAGACTGCCCTTTAGCTGAATATGCCTTCATCAACAAAAACAGTGTCTGGCTAATGGGATAATTGTCATGGTTTAGTTGATTTGTGTTTTTACTAGTTTGTTTTCTGTGCATTTTTAGTTACATACTCCAGTGTTTTTGGTTGTTTAGTTTTTTGTTCAGGCTTTGCTTCAGTGGCTGTGTGTCGTCTGTGTTTTACTCCTGGGTCCAATTGAGAAATAAACCTAAATGAGACAATAATAATAATTTCATGTTATTGAAATCTGAAGCCCCCACAACTTTACAGATGTATGTTATATGTTTTTACTATTCACATAATATTTCCTGTGACTTTCAATATTTAAAAACAAGTTCAATATTACATTAAACTTCAAGGAAAGATCATCCAAATCTCCATATATGAACGATCATCACACCGGCCCCTCAGCTAACACTTGATTTTAGATGTGGTCAGACGACACTGAACAGATTGTATTTACTTATACCAAGTATTATATTATGTCAACTTATGTCACACATGCCAATTTCAAGATATCCACATATCCCATCTGTGTACTTCAAAGATATTGTTTGCATTCAAATCAAGTTAAATCCATAATTCAACAATGAAGAGCTGTTGTTGGAGCATTTGTTTTGCTCTGAATAGCAATTACACACTTCTTACTAAGCAACTGCTTATCAGAGAGAAAAGGCTAGCATTGCTTGCTTTTGTGCCCGTGGGTGTGTTTCCACTCCTGGTGACTTTGTAATCAGGGAGACAAGTGGATGCAATTGATTTTAAACCAGGCAATTATGAGAAAGTGGAGAGAAAGAGAGTTTGGTGGATATAAGCAAGTGAAATGGGGAAAGAGGTGGAGGGGAATAATGAATGCACAGGTCCTGCTCGTGAATGGCAGTAATGAGGTCACTGAAGTGTCCTCTCTGTTTGTGTCTCTGTCTGTCCAATTGTCAGTCTGTCTTTCTTTCACTCTGTGTAAATTACTGTGCTACATGACATTAATAAGAACACAATCTAAAATGCCCATAAACTGTATAATGGGCAGCTGCACCTAATAAAATTAATAATGGCTCTGCTTGATTTAGGCGAGCCAATTATCACTATTTGCTTAACAATACAGCTGATTGTCGGCGTTTGCATATTGGCGCGCCTGAATCACATGGACCCATAATTTTTCTTAGTCTATTAGCTGCAGCTGTTCTTATCCCAGACCTTTGGCCAACACTTGCAAAACGAAAAAAATCCTGTCACTCTTGTTTGCTTTGCTTGTATGAACTCTCAAATCTTATCCCAACTTGCATAACATTAGCTATCTTCTGTTGTGTGTTGCTGCTTCCTGTTTTATTAATATACTTCATCATTCATCCAAGAAGCTTCATCACTTGTGAGGATGAAGAGGAAGCTGATGAAGCATCTTGAATGAGTGGCTCACTGCAGCTCAGTGGATAATTTTATTTTCACTTGACTGTACATGATCAGTTTGTCCACGACCAGTAAACCAGACTTGAGCTACCAAACAAATGCTATTAGATAACTGCAATATCTACAAAACCTCCCCAAACAAACTATACATCAGCTCAGAGAGTCAAAGAAAGCAACGAGGACAGAGACAGAAAAAGATTATTAGTTACACCTGAGTTAACATGTCCTCATAAGAAAGGCCTGTTGCAGGGATTTTGGACAATAACACCTGATTGAATCATGGTTCATGGTCAACATATCTGTGGCAAACTGCCCCAAAAAATAAAGCTCAGTATAATATACATATTACTTGTTGAATACGAAATTGTTCTACTGTTATTGATCATATATGTGTCCAATTATTTCAAGTGACACAGATTAAATCACTCAGATCAAACAATAACTTTGCTGGCAAACTTCTTATAAATCAGATATTTGTGACTGCCACGATTGATCCTTTTCAAAAACATAATTTCTTTCGCGTCATAAAAAAGAATGACAGCTGAGCATACACTGCATAGGTTTCTTTGACTATTGTTTGGATTTCAACTCCTGACAAAAAAATATGCTGCGAGCGTGGTTAGGTGAACAGAAATATGGATGTATGGAGCAGACGCCTCAGGGCCCATTGTTGGAGTCCTTCGTCATACCGTTCGCTCCTTCCACCTTATCTCAGCTGCGAAGCTCGATGCCCCACTTTGATGAAACTTGTATGATGGAAAATGAGCTGGTGCGTGAAATCAGGAGAGGTAACGTTGCCAAGTGAGTTCACCCAAGACAGCCTGCTAGAAAGGGAGCAATTATTATGAACAAGAGAGGTGACTATGCTGTCTGCCCCTCATTTGTTCTTTCTGATTTCATTCACTCCATGAAATGATATGTTTGTACGTTTATTAGTTATTAATTTATCAGTACCAGAAAGAATATTGATAACACTAATCAGCAGGCGATTTGACCAAAATGCATCTCCCCCTTGTTTACCAAACTATGTCTCTTAGAAAATAGGCAGGGGATATAGTTCCACACACCCCATTGCTTTATGTGTGGAAGTAACAATAATAATAATTGAAAAATCCACATTTTGTTTTTGTTTTTTTTTCCATTTTCTTCTAATCTTATTAAATTGACCCAGTATGTCGAAAAATATTGAAGTGGCACAGTAACACTTTTTTTCTTTAACACAAAAAGAGCATGCACAGTTGATGAAGGTGACAAATTATGGGCAGTGCATCAAATTAGGACAAAAACTTCAAAAGAATCCTCAACTTGTTATCCTACATAGTGACATTACTTATATTTGAGGTCTAATCGATTCTCTTCTGAACGAACTGTTACACTGCAATAACTGAAAAGCAAACAGATTTATTTGGGTTTGTGGGGATAGTGCTACATTAAAAGTACTGTCAATACCAATCTTAGACACAGAGTATATGAGCATGTGTTGTATTCAGCTATATTTTGCAGCTGTAGTTTCTCAATACCAAACAGAAGTAATGGATCATTTTCTGTAGCAGCATCTTGGTGGAATTTCGAAATATGTTTTTGAGAAATTTTCATAAAAGTTATGAAGTAACCTGGCGATAAAACATCTCACTAACTAGTAAACATTTTGGACCGTAGTTGTGAAGAGAATCTCACTACGTGCAGTTGAAGATAATGTACACGTTCATCCACCATGCTTCCTTACACTTCTTGCATTAAATTACTGTCTGTTTCCCATAATTTCTCTTGCATATATTCATTATTTCACTGCGAGGAAACACATTTCTCTCATGTTTCAGGCACTGAGCATGATATTTCCATTATAGTGCACATATTCAAGTGATTACAGTGATGTCCTTCTCAGAGAGTTTAGAATATTCATTATTGGAATTTGTGAATCTGCGCTGTCAGTCAGTGACATCTAACATGATTAATCATGCTGTCATATCGCTCTTTGTATTCACCATCACACATACATTTCAAACTATTGGCATTTCAGCGATATTTGTTTGCTGTTCGTATCAATCTCGCTGCACATGCAGGTGTTGACAGTTCCTCTGAAGCTTTATTAAAGACAGAGCTCCAGGACTTACTGTGATGGCCGCTATCAGAGTGACAGCAACATTGATGAAAGTCTGGCTTTCACAGCACTGGATGAAAACAGTTGTATTGATGTCTTTCTGAGTGATGTTTTGATCTTCAGAGCCTGGCCAGGTTTCCCTCTTTTCCCTTGATTCAACAACAATGCCATCATTGAGACGGTGATGGATGCATGCATAGGAATGACAGGCTCACTTAAATATCGCCAGGACTCAACAGCTGCTAAGAGATAAAACTGGATGAGATGGTTGCTGAATGAATGTATTCTTGATAAAGTTTATATTATGTCATCTAACGCTGGAAGTATAACATTCAATCTGGGTTCAGAGTGAGAAGCCTTTGTTAATTGGATTAAACATTACTTGACCAAATGTTGGTTATCAGCTGAATTTAAATGTGAGATTAAAGCATTTTTTAAACACACAAAATCCACGAGTAGAAAGCTGTCGACTTATTTTGATGTAATCTCATGCCTTGTTTTTTTTTCTTGGATGCATTCTTGTGTATGTCTGTGTTGGTGTCTGCCTCTCTGCAGTGTTTCTGAATCTGTCAGTGTGTGTGTGTGTGTTTGACAGCGTGCGGATGTGTGCCGTGGTCCTGCAACAGTCAATCACAGCTCGTTCCTGAAGCTGATTTGCTCATCTAGCTACCAGCCCAAACTCTCGAATGGACCAATCATTCTCTCTCATACACTTCAAGCTCCTAATGGCACAAACCGTTTTGTTACTGTAATAAACTATCATCCGGAATAATCATTGTTGGAAAGGTTATTCTCACTCTGTGTCATTTCCAATTCAGCATCTCTCTGCAAAATGACTGTCCAATGTTGCCTTTTCTCCTTTCATCGCTCATTTCTGATTGTACCCACTGGCTGCTTCTCTCCAGCCTCCAAAGCCGAGAGGCGCACACTTCATGCATTTGTGCAGGCAGAGGCCAAACTGCAAGATCCTTTTTGGAAAGAAACACATTAAACATGTCAAGGTTTCAACAGAACGGGGTGGTAATATCCTTCATTCATCATCCTTTTCTGGCTTGGAGTTAAGTGAGGTTAAACTTTTTGTGTTCATTCTCCAGCACCATGTAAAGCTGCACCAGCTTGGATTTAAAGCTGTGCACAGCTGAGCTTCATGATAAAAAAAGGATGCAAGACTGTGTGAGGTGGTGGTGTCCTGCCAGGCTAAGACAAAAAAAGGCTTTTCCTTAGTTGTCTGATCCTTTGGTGAAAACAACCAGCATATGATATGATTTATCACATCTCTGAGACAAACTGACTAAAGAGTGTTATTAAAAATACAAAACATGTCAAGAAAGAAAAATTATTCATCACCCATTTCACATTTTGGCTTTGAAGTACGTTCCAATCAAATCACACAATTCTGTCAAAGCAAATTGTAGACGATCGTGTAAGATCATGTGAAAACAACAGAAGTCAAGTTTGCAAAATTATATTCAATCTCTTTGGATTTGTGGCATCAAGGGATCCTCTCATAGCTTTGCTGGCAGAAAAGACAATCACTTAAAAAAAAGGATTAGAGAAATAAAATGTTTTTCAGAGGCATTGCTTTAAACACAATGTGACACTTAAAAGATAAGAAATGTGTTTCTGTAGCACTTGAGAACAAACTATATAAGGGGGTTGAAGAGGAATTACAAACTACACTATGCATAATCATATTTTGCAGTCATCCATTAACGTAGGTCGTCTTTCCAAGATGTGTAAAAGGAGAAAATACTTTTTTTGCAAGGTGCTGTTCACACTGACAAGGTTTTGTGCCATTTCTTTAAAAATAACAAGGAAACTTATTTTCAAGGAATAAATGTCACTGCAGCGTATAATCCGGTAATCTCACTACAATGCTGAAAACAAATGTGTGAAACATGCTGCTGCATGAAAAGAGTCCGACTCCAGGACACACACATGATTTGTGTATATGGCAGGATAAAATCCACAGGTAACTGATTATGACGGTTGTTGAAATGAAAACAAATCACTCTCTTATTTGAACACAAAATTTACTATTGCACTGTGCTGACTTTTTTTTTTTAATTTGAACTAAATCTGTCAGAAGGTGATATACAGTCTTGGGAGGCAGTCTAGTTTATTGCAGTGTTTACAGTTGACTATGAAAGCTCCAGATAGAAAGATGTGTGTGTGTGTTTGCTGGTGTGTGTGTATGTGTGCTCAATATATTTAGAGATTAACCTTTTGCGTGACTGGTGCCTCCACTTCTTTATAAACCTACTTTATCAAATGAAAGTGCAGACAGATGGTCCAAACATCATCAACTGCTCTGAATCTTTTATCCTCTGATACAAAGGAAGAGGCGAGAGAGAATGAGGAGAAGAAAGGGAGATAAAACCGAAAGAGCTTACTGGCGTATGTGTGTACGTGCCTGACTGGAAATTCCCTGCAACATGTGCACTGCAGAGATTAAACGCACATTACAAAGGTAGCACGTGATGGATGGTTACACCAAAGTAAAGGTGTTTTTAAAAGGATTTGAAACTTGCAGTGAGAGCTCAATGCACTGCAACTTAATAAAACACATGCAGATAGAGAAAACAATGAGTGACACAGACAACAAAGTGTTTCCAGGGGACCCTAAATATTGATGAGCAGGACTAGGACACACTTGTCGCTCATGAAGTTACTGAAGTCAGCTGTCTGTATGTGGTGTTGGAAAATTCATCAAATTGTGAGTGAGGGACAACATGTGTGTTCTAGCCGACACTTTTTCGAGTCCCCTGAACACAGCTTCCTTTATCATCTGTGCTACTTGCAGCGTTTATGTATTTGATTGTGTTTTCTGTTTTGCAGCATTTGTTGTAATTGCTGGTGAAGATATTGTCCTAATGTGTTTCTGAATTTTAAATATAATGCATGTTTCTAAATGTATACTTTATAGACTTTTAAATTCCAGGTGGTCTCACCTGACTGAGCCGTTTCATTGCAACGACTAATGACAAAAAAGGCCTTTTCATCCTGGTCGCTGCCTGTGATCTCTTTACATTTACACGCTTTCACGTCTGCCCCATTATCTTACACAGAGTAAATAAATATCATATCAGCTCTGGGGCAACTCAAGCATATCGCTATTTAAGCCTCAATGAGATCAGTTCAAGGTCCTTTTGTAAACAGCAATAAGTGTCTATCACATAAAAAGCCATCACACGCTGCAAAGAGCAGCAAATACATGATGCGATGCACACGTGCGCACCGGTCAGAGCTTCTGATTACGTTGCCACAGATCCACGATGAGGGTAATTATGTTGTTATTGTTGAATGATATGAGAGCTGCCGTGTGTGTCAGCTGGTAAATCTCAGCGGTGGGATTATTTAGCCCACAACATTTCCTTCACGCTGGGTGTTCGGTGGTGAGAGGCTCCACAACAACAACAACCTGGGACCTGATGGATGTCACACTGACAAATAGGATTTGGAAGAGGGAGAAGAAGAGTATGTGTGTGTGTGTGTGTGTGTGTTTGTGTGTGTGGGACATCTCATGTCACAGATTAGTCTCCTCTTCATCCCTGGCCTTTCTCTCTCTCACCTCTCACACACAAACACTATACTAGGGCATTGAATAGAATCACAACAGCTACATTGATTGGAAAAAAGAGTGAAATGTGTTTATGTTAACATTAGTTTATTGGCATATTACATTTCCTTTGACTCACTCAAACACACACACGCGAAGCTGCCCTGTAACATATTTGTAAAGCATGACCCAGTGATGGCTGGCGCTTATTGTTTTTTAACACTATCTTCTTCTGGTCATTTCACAGAGAACAATCTTCTGCTGACAGGCTTGAAAAACGTTGTCATCTTGCAGCAAACACTTGGATAGAAATCTCATCAATTTCCGCTCAAATTTTATTATCCCTGTTTACGGTAAATGAGATTTCTTGTTCTACAAAGGAAAAAAACAATACATCTTTTAAAAGCAATCTCTCCTGACAGTAAACATCAAGTGCTCTGAGTGTAGGTTTGGTCGTTTTAGATGCCAGCCATCCTCATGAAACCATTTTCCCCACAGAGATCCAATGATAAGATATGTAAACAACATATATAAACATTTCTAATACTTCCTGATTATACTTTGCATAAATGGTTGAATGGATTGGAAGGAGGGCCACAGCGTGTTCACACACTTCCACTGATTTTAAATTTCTAGCCAGATCTGTATCACATGAAGTGAAACATTCAGTGTTGTTTTGAGGGAATTGCCCCACTTATTGTAGAGGCACATAACTGAGCTCCAGCTAATGAGAAATGAACGCCGCTTCTGTTAAATGTCATTAAAAAGCTATATTTTTAATCGGTTTCGATGCAAACTGCTGTAAATTTAAAGCACAGCGTTTGAATATCAAATGAAGCGGCCAATTAACATTTGGTAGATCCACTCAGGAATGTCCCTTCAATATGTTGTTATCCAAAACCAGCTTTGTTGTTGATTTAAAGAACTTTCTTTAGAGCCTGAACACCAATTTTCACATACATTCGTCTCCGTGCGGCTGAAGGATGCAGCTTGGCTCCACACACCCCTTCTTCTGGCAGCGGTTATTCTTTATGATGGCACTAATATAAATGTATATGAGTGTAGATCATCGCCGCCTGAACCATATTCATTATTCAAGTGTATTATGAAACAGGTGGCAAGTGCCAAAAATGAATCTTTGAGCTGTCCCCTGCAGATTTTTGGCCCTCCAACACCCTTAAATCTTTTCTATATTGGCTTGAATGGCTGAGTCTCCACTTGTGGTGATATTTTAAAATTGGACAGGGTTTAGGCTGAATCCTTGAAAATGAAAGGATGGCACTTTCCCGACCAAAGAGATCAGCATGTAACATCCAGAAAAACCTTTCCAGAGAGTTTTCAGGTTATCTCCTCCAATTCATTACCTGCAGGAATAACTGAGGGTCAGAAGAACGGCAAATAGAGTCACTTGATGAACTTCCTGTCGGGAGGCCAGCTGTCGCCCTCTCTGGGCGTCATGAAAAGTTTTGTGACACCCGTTCATGAGCGAACTGACTGCATTAATTCCAATTATACCTACAGACATGTGTCATATGGTTCTGACTGCTCACTTCAAATGCATTTCAAAATAAAGGACATTCAGTTCATCATGGAGACTTTTTCTGAGAAAGCCAATGGAATGGTGACACAACTATAAAGCCAGAAAGGTTAAAGGTCAAATGAAACATGTCGCCCATATACATGTGGCAAAAAAGTCACCCTCTAAAAAGCATTTCTCATCTTCTATTCTATTGTATTCTATTCTGCTCTATTCTATTCTATTCTATTTTGTTTGCTTTTTGGAGCAGACATAAATTACCCTGCATGGCTGGTTGTGTGTGCGTGTGTGAGTGAGCGAGTCTGTGTGTGTGTGTGTGTGTGTTTGTGTGTGTGTGACGTGGTCTTGGTTTGAACTTTGTCGGCTGCACGCACACCCTGGCTCTGTGCTACAGGGAAATGTGGGCGTTGTGTCTGCCAGGCCTCTTACACTTGGCTTGTCTACATGCATTACTCACACACACACACACACACACACACACACATACACACACACACACACACAAGGGAACAGAGTCCATTGAGGATTTCATCTTACTAAATAGTTAATATGCAAACTGGCCAGGCCTGCCAGGCAGCTAGAGGCATGATAACATTAGTTTCTGTAATTCACACACACACACACACATGCACACATAAATACATCTCAACACTCAGTGTCTCTCTTACTTCATGGGTCTTCCTGCTGCAGCAGCGTGGCTCATGGGACTCTAATCTAATCCAGAGTTGTTCAGTCATGTTTATTGAGGTGACGTTAATGCAACAGTGCTGCAGCTCAGTCTCTCAGCTCCCACTCTCACATCATCATCTCCCTACAATCATGCATCCAGTAGATGGCCTCATTGTGCCTCTGCGTGCATGCCTGCTGGCTACAAGTTCATGCCAGGACATCGAGGCACCTTCATTTTTTTTTAGCTCCTCTTTTCTGTTTGTGACTATCCAGCAGTGATATTATGGGAGTTGTTTTTTTTTTTTTTTTTTCTTTTATCAGTGTAGATCAAGTCTAAAATAAAGTGCATGCAGATAAAGGGAATATTATCATTGCTTTTGCAAATATTTGAGCTTGTTATTTTAGGATATTGGTGATTGAGAAAGTCAAAATCTGACAGCAAGCAGGTCAGATTACATAATTTCAACAAACAAATAACAATAATCTCTTTCTTCATAAATTCCCAGAAAATCTTTTGTCATCATAAAAACCATGAGGCTGAAGTCCTTCTCAAACAGGAGGTGCGCTGTGCAGCGTGACTGTGGGTGACTCTCCCCTCCACAGCCTCCCTGGATGGATGGAGCAGTGGTGGCACACACCGTGGCGCACAGCCGCAGCTGAGCGGGAGAGAGAGGAGCGCGCACGGAGACGGTGTTGGAGAGAGTCATTCCCTCTCCTCTCCACCGGCTCGGTCACAACGCAGACTCATCCCAGGGTTGACTGAAGGCTGCAGACCCTGAAAAGGGAAAAAAAAGCATAAGGAGCCATAAAACACCTGAGGACCGTCGCAACAGGGGGGTGGGGTGGGGGGAAGCGTGAGCGCCTCTCCATGGAGGAGCGCGCAGAGAGGGCGAGCGCCTTCTCCTCCACTTGGCACCGAGATACAAGTTGGATGGATGCCGAAGAGATGTGGATTTTGGGGGACTGATTGCTCTGATTGTTTTTACGAGTCTGGAGGTTTTTGGGGGATTCACTTATTTCCACGCAAAGCCGAGCTGCAGGTCCCGAGCTGTCCGCATCCAGGGAGCATTACGCACGGTGGATAAACATTTAGGATATAAGGAAATAAAGCTGATTCAAAGACATCAACAAAGGGATTGCAGATGATTTAGGTGGGTGGCCAAAATAACTCTTGAATGTTTTTGAAGGCTGGGATCTTTTTTTTTTTTTTTGCTGCATCCACACAAATGCGAACCAAAATAATGACCCCACATCTGGATTATTGAGACATGTGACGATTGAAAAGAAAAAAAACAACACAGCTGTGATTTCCTGCATGTGATGAATTAGATGTTTAATATCTGGACTGTTGGGACTTTTGAGTGCTGTTGTTTCAGCCCTAATGTTTTGGCTCAGCACTCAGGTGGAAATGTTGGCTGCAGGCTGTGCCATGCACTAACAGGGAGCTGCATTCAAAGAAACAGAAATTAAAAAAAATAAAAGGCAACACCTCTAACAGTTGGGGTGGATCATCATCGATGCGGGCACCAATATAATCACACGGACACGCCTCGAGGATCATTAAACAAATCAGATAAACGCAGCGCAAAAACCCATCAATAGAAGTTATTGATGAGGTGCTATATAAGGCTAATGATTGGCCAAGCCTCTGTTTACTCAACAGCTCTGCAACAATATGGTGTGAAACTTTCACTGAGGGCTTGACAGCAGAGGCATTCAGTGAGGAGAGAAATCACTTTCAAATTTTTCATATATATATTTTTTTTTACTGCTGCTTTTCACTGCAGTGCTGATTGGAAAAATAATTGCAATCAAAGGCTGGAATATTCCTCTTCTTTGCACTAGAATGTCTGCTGCCCGTACTGCTGCTGCAGGAATTTACAAACCAGGCATTTTTGGGAGGCAAATTTCCAAAGAGATCGTTTTTGAAATATCTATCGCGGCTCTCGTGCAAGGATGGTGGTTGTGACCAGGAGCCTATGGATGAGCCAGTCCGTGGGGGAGCTGGTGCCGAGACAATTGACCTCTCCACCAGCCGCTCCGTCCGTCTAAAACTCCTCCCCAGAGAGGCACAGCTGCTGCAGGCTGGGGATGTGATGGGGTGACTGTTGACACCCCCCTCACCCACCCCCTCTCTCACTTTATTAGCACTGTAAGATAAACAATGGATCAGAATTTCTCAACGGTTCGAGATGGCAAGCAGCTGCTACCGGAGAGAGACTCGTCCAAACGGGTGCTGACGGGATGCTTCCTCTCCCTCCTCATCTTCACCACGCTGCTAGGCAACACGCTCGTGTGCGCCGCCGTCACCAAGTTCCGACACCTGAGGTCGAAGGTCACCAACTTCTTCGTCATCTCGCTGGCCATCTCTGACCTCCTGGTGGCTATCTTGGTAATGCCGTGGAAGGCGGCGACCGAGATCGTGGGGTTTTGGCCGTTTGGCGCCTTCTGCAACGTGTGGGTGGCGTTTGACATCATGTGCTCCACTGCCTCCATCTTGAACCTGTGCGTGATTAGCGTCGACCGTTACTGGGCCATCTCAAGCCCGTTCCGCTATGAACGCAAGATGACCCCTAAAGTGGCATGTCTTATGATCAGTGTGGCGTGGACCCTGTCCGTCCTCATCTCCTTCATTCCTGTTCAGCTTAACTGGCACAAAGCTCAGACTACCAGCTATGCAGAGCTCAATGGAACTGGCGAACTGCCCCCTGACAACTGCGACTCCAGCCTTAACAGGACCTACGCCATCTCCTCCTCCCTCATCAGCTTCTACATACCCGTGGCTATTATGATCGTCACCTACACCCGGATCTACCGCATCGCTCAGAAACAGATACGGAGAATATCTGCCCTGGAGCGGGCGGCGGAGAGTGCCAAAAACCGTCACAGCAGCATGGGGAACAGTTCGAACATGGAGAGCGAGAGCTCATTCAAAATGTCATTCAAACGAGAAACCAAAGTCTTAAAGACACTCTCAGTCATCATGGGAGTGTTTGTGTGCTGCTGGTTGCCCTTCTTCATCCTTAACTGCATGGTTCCGTTCTGTGAGCCCAACATGCCGGACGGTGCCACGGACTTCCCCTGCATCAGCTCCACCACCTTTGACGTGTTCGTGTGGTTTGGCTGGGCAAACTCCTCGCTCAACCCCATCATCTATGCCTTCAACGCCGACTTCCGCAAGGCCTTCTCCATCCTCCTAGGCTGCCACCGGCTCTGCCCAGGGAGCAACGCCATCGAGATCGTCAGCATTAACAACAACATGGGCGCCCCTACCTCGAACCCCAACTGTCAGTATCAGCCCAAGAGTCACATCCCGAAGGAGGGCAACCATTCGGCCAGCTACGTGATCCCCCACAGCATCCTCTGTCAGGAGGAGGAGTTACAGAAGAAGGACGGATGTGGAGGGGAGCTGGAGGTGGGGGTGGTAAACAACGCCCTGGAGAAACTCTCCCCAGCCATCTCTGGGAATTTAGACAGCGACACCGAGGTCACGCTGGAAAAGATCAATCCCATAACACAGAACGGACAGCATAAAGCCATGTCATGTTGAGGAAAGGCAAAGAGGGATGGGATTACACCGAGGCATGTATGTACGCACAAAGGGAAGGACAGCAAAAGAAAGAGACAGACGTCTTTAAGAACATGCCTGATGGGGACACAGCGAGTGGGATATACGGGACCTTAAGACTGTCGACAAAAATCTACATGGAAAAACCTACAGAATGTTTTAAAGTAAAGGCACTTTATCCTGGATATAACTATCTGCAAAATACTTTCAGCATTTATTGATGAAATTGACCCATTTGATGATAAATGTTGATAATGTGAATATTAAAGCAGAACACTAGTTACGTGCACATGTATACATTTTTTATTTTATATTTGCAAAGATGTATACATCTGCATTTGTATACTGTACAGTACTGACACAATCCTGCAAGGACTTCAACACAGTATATACAGTGGAGGAAGATGTAGTAACTATTAGCAAAATGTCTTGTAGGTAGGTGCTTTGTACGTGTTTCATGGACGAGAGAACAATGTGGGTAAAGTGGTTTTGGTACAATATAATTAGTTTATCGCAGTTATTTCTCTTCAGTACATTTTTTTAATGAAAATTTTATTGCAAAATCAAAACACCTGTATTGCGGTGATAATTTATTTGAGTTAAAATTGCTTCACCAAAGTAACAATATTATAATTCAAACTAAATATGCTATGGAGTTAAATCTGTAAAAGCTGTCATATTTTTTTTTATATATATAATTTTCCAACACCTTGATCCAAGTTATCTTGCACATCTCCAGTTTCTTATAAAACCTGATATGTCCAGAGGCCCAACTGAGAGAGAGAAAGAGAGGGTGATAGAAAAAGTTACTCCTATGCTCTACTTTCCTTCCCTAGTATCCTATCACGATCCATCCTCAGTCGTGTCCACCTGGGACCGATCACACCGGCTCACGTGAAGTTTCCTCCATTTCTCCTCCTCGCTCCCCCTTTTCGTTAGCTTTGTGTCCCCTCTCTGTCGCTCTTCAGCAAACCCTCTCTAGGGCCCTGCGGTCTCCTCTCCTTTCCATTTTCCTGCTCTCGTTTCCTCAGTCAGCAAAGTCCCTTCCTCCCCCACGCTGCCCCTATTTCTTCAGCCTTGTCAACCTCTTTCCTCCTCTCTCCTCCCGTCGTTCCCCCAGTCAGCACAGTCCTTTACACCTGTGCCATACTTTCTCTTTTATGTCTTTCTTCCTCTGTCTCCTCCTCGCCATCTCTTTCGGCAGCCCTCCATTTTAAGTCCTTACTCCGCCTGCTTAAAGTGGCACTAATGATTCTATTTTTGGCAAATGCCGTCAGTCCTTAATTAAAAAAGAATGTAAACGTGTAAACTAAAACTCCCGCACTCGGACAGAGGAGGCCGAGCAGCAGCAGCAGCAGCAGCAGGGCTCACCCAGCCGTAACGCAAGTGACACTCAGTGACCTTTTGCAAACTTGCAGATATCTGATTTTGTAAATTGCTCATGCTGGGAGCCATGCTGTGTTGTAGTAGCGATGTGGAGCATGCAGTGTGACAGTCGCTCTGTTTGCAAGGGTGGAGTCCAAGACAGACCACCACAAGGGGGATTACCTTCAAGATGTCTGACATATTTTTATTGCCTCTCCTCTCGCAGTCATTTGTATTTGAGCTGTAGCATTTAAACAAGACATAAAGTCACGGAAGCAATTTAAGTGTTGAGGCTAAAATAAAATCTTTTCCAAAAGGCAGATTTGGGTGAATCAGTCCTTACTATGAAATGCTTCTGTTGAGTTGCTGCTGATTTTATTGATGCTCAGATAGGCCTTTACAAATTGTCACGCTTGTGCTTAGTCCCCCTCTTTGCACTGATTGCATTGATTTTACAGTTACTTTACAAGAGAAGAGTTTACAATCGATAGCTTCACATCCAAGGTTGAGTTTGAGTTTAAAGACGATGTGACATTTGCTCCACATTTGTCAGTGTGGCCACAGTTGAGATTCACTGCATGTGATGATGGTTAATGCTAAAACATAGCGCAGCAGTAAAGCAGCAAAACTCTGTCTTTAATTGAGCAATGGTGTATTTTAATGGTTATGAATTCGACTTTTTCAACTTTCCACATTTGTAGGTGGAAAACTGTGTTATTTCTATCAAAAGTTGCATTAAGTTTCAGTTTTATGTGTTTGTACCTGTTAAAATCAAACATAAGAACAAAGAATATGAGATTATGATTGAAGGGAGTCATGAAGTCAAAGATGTATGAAATCTATTCTTTAACATAGGTTGAATTAAATTAGTTTTGAGTGTAAGTAAATTCAAAGTCCATGTGTGTCACATGTAATTACAGAGGCAGACATAATTAGCTCTCTAGTTGAAGCCTACGCACTTTTCTGTTGTGTTCAGTGTTGCTGGGGAAAGAAAGCTCGACAGCTAACTTTCTGACATTGTATGCTGAGCGTGTGCTTGTGTGTGTGTGTGTGTGTGTCCACGAAGGCATGAAAAAGGAAGAGCTGATCCAATAGAAAGCAATTGGTCTTGAACGAAGCATTTGATTTTCCTGCTCTGGAAAATCCAATGCTATCTAGATGGCAACAAAGGGAGGGGAAAGCTTTTAGCTCAATATGTGGCTTGGCTTGTGACACAAAGGCAACTGATTGTCCTCTCTGTCATCAGCTGCTCCATCAGTTTAAAAATGGACATTCACGAACTGGAATTTCGATTTGCCGTCTCTTATTGGTAATTAATGACATTTACCAAGTTCTCAAATCCTGTTTAAAGTGCCACGATACACTTTAACGTCCTCCTATACCTTTTAAAAATTCTCAGCCATATCAGCTCCTTCTCTCTTCATCAGCTCCTCTTGATTTACTCCCTAATTAATTCCAAACACAAGCCGGCTCAAACATGCGATAAAACACGAGCATATTCTGTCGGGATCGGACATGGAAGGGAACTGCTTTGGGGTAGATTTCCCCCCCCTCCTCCGCCTCCACCCTCTTCCCTCCTTTTCCTCCATCTCTTTCTCTTTTCTCTTGGCTGCCTCTGTCGACTTGATGAGCGTTCCCGATGTTAACACAGATTGAATTTATTATTAAACAGACAGGGCCTACTCTTTCCCTTCTCTAGTTCGAGTCAAAGAATCAAAGCCCCACCTGGCTCTTTTATTATTATTATTATTATTATTATTATGATCATTATATTATAGTATTGCTGTTGCCAAAATTCTTGGCTGAATGTGGCTGTACTGTAGCTTATGCTGTAATTTAACCAGTGTTTTATAAGCTGAGATTTCGGGGGGTTATGGGTATTCTTAATGATATAGAGATTAATCTGCCATTTGTCGTGACATCATTGGCATTTACAGGTTTACCAGATTTTTTTTTTCATATATGCTGTATGTACACATTTATAGAAACATACCTCCAGCTGAGGAGTTGAAAAAATGATCTCTGCTGTGTCGTGGCTCCATGTAAACCCCCCCCCGAGCCCTCACCTTGTCAACTCGGTGAGTCATCTGTTCAGATGCCACTGCTTTGATTTTGGAGAAGGGCCGTGTCAGGCAACGGCCCCACAAGCAAAATGCTTTGTTTGATCCGGAGCGTTTCCTCCAGGCTGCCACTACAAGTCACTTTGGGGAGCAATGGTGACAGTACACAGACTCTCAATCAGTGTAGTTACATGACATATGACAACTTAAGCAAATGTGACAGTGCAGAAGCTTCCTCCGATGGCGGGCCGAGGGACGCGGAAGACCCTGGGAATGTGGAGGCGTTTTGATGATTTCAGCTTACTTTAAACTGTCCAGGATAATGACGGAGTCCCTACCTCGACATCGATTCAGTGTCAAAGCTTCATGTAAAAAAATGACAGTTTGCAGTATTTAGGGTCGGGGAGCGCAGGGATGGAGTATTGTACAATGATGTTCAAAATGTAGTCGTGATGAACACAAGTGCTTTTTATCTTCATGAGTCCTTAATGTGTGTAGCGAACTTACATGCTGTATGTTTTCTCCGGCGTGGGATTATAATTTACAGTAAGATGCAACAGTCACTGACTATTTATATATTTATTTATTTACATGTTTATGGTGTTCATTCATGAAAGTGATGTCAAAGATTATAACCCTCAGAATAATTACAGTATTTAGTTTACAGTTTGTACAAAAAAAAATGTGCCCTTCTTGTAAAATAAACATGTATGTATTTTTTTTTTCATCTGTCCTCACTGAGTGTTTATTTGATAGGAGTGTGTGGATGCTGTACCTCTGACACTGGGTGGGTATTGGAAGATCATGTCGCTGCAGAGGATCGATGGAGATTGATTTTGAACAGTGACGCATATTTTTTTTCCAGCTCCCTGAGCGTGGTGTCCTCGCTGTGTTCCTGCCTTCGCCCCGCATTTACATAACCTGACAGCCACTTGACAGCTGACACGTCCTCTTCCTCTGCTCTCTCACCCGCTTCGTTTGTTAACTTAAATGTGGGCCGAAACACATGCAGACTCAAATGGACATGCGGATGCACTACAACCCCCAACAATAAAGGAAAAAAAAACACATTTTTATCACATGAAAACACATTAAAGCTGCATGCGATTAAAGGAAAAACACATTTTTAAGTGATCCCCAAACAGCGACAATGTCTTGCTGTATAATCTTGCACTTGTCCCTTTCAGATGTACAATGCCTTAAACAATCTTCCAAAATTTTCTTTACTGATGAGTCTTTTTGAACTTGCACTGTATTCAAGTGTCTGAATTGGATTTAGCCCCCAGCGACGCCGTCCCCGCCTTTTTATTTTGCTTCTATCCAGACGGGAATGAAGATCAATAATCTCTTTTCAGCTCGCTCGGTTGGAGCTTGTTTCATCAGCTTTTTACCTGAAGGCAAAAAAAAAATAAATCTAAATCAACGTGACCATTCAGAAAGACTTGACAAAGCCCATGACCCACAAGTTAAACTGTCTGATCGCAGAGTTCTACTTCAAAGCATTGCTTTGCATATCCCTGGTGAAGTAAGCAGGGCTGGTATCAGACGGTGAGCAGATTAGAGTAGTGCCTAATCTCATTTCACACATCCATGCGTTTGCTTTGTATACATTATGTAAGGGTCAATATATCAAAATTGGGAAATGTATCTCAAGATTAGTTTTTTTTTTTTTTTTTAGCCGTCTACGGTGAGGTTTAATAATGTCTGGAGAAAAAGCAAAACTGCAGCATCCCCTTGGCTGACTGCTCTGTAGCTGCCAGTGCTGCTTTCACTAACATCTGTTTGACTTTCTCCCTCTCTCTCTCTCTCTCTCTCTCTCTCTCTCACACACACACTAATGATTTGGAGTAATTTCAAAATGAAAATGGATCCTGACAGGAGAGCTTGTACAACTCAGGACTGAAATGAGTAGCTGTTAGAGAAGATAAGAAGAAACAATTTCAACTTCTACTGTTTCTAATATAATATGAAAAAGGAAATTAAAGGTCTGTATATAACACATCCATTATGTGTGTAGTGTCAATATTTACACATGCTTTGATCAGATTGTCTTATGGATCGTACTCGTTTCACAAGTTCATCCAGTGCTCTTATTTTGAAATCCCACCCGAGAGCACATTCTCAATGGCAGCGATGCACAGTGGTCACAGGAGCAATGACAGCTCAAATTCATTTATGTTTGGTATGTTTGCACAAGCAAAAAAAGAAGAACTGGACAGCAATTTACACCCGCTCTAAAATCTTCTGTACACACAAACACAACCCTGGTGCTATTTATTCTGAAACTGTGTGATGGGATTCAGATTGAGATTCATTGCACTTTTACACAATTTCTTTCCGTTGCTTGTTTCTAGTTTAGTTCTTGTTTCAAAAAAACTTCCAGTATTTAACCCTTATTAACTCTTGTGAGCCGGAGCCTCTCACTGCAGTTATGAGCAAAGTCTTATGAGTCACTGATCCATTCAAGTCAAGAGGTTAAAATAGTTTCTGAAGTGGTAGCTGAAGGAAAGACGGAGAAAGGTTACAACCCTGAAATTTTCTCAGATGCTACAAGGCTTCAAACAACTCTTATTCATGGAAGTATAATTTTAGGTGCCACTTGATATTTATCAGTTTATTATCCCGCTGCAGCTTCTTCCTGGGTTTAAGCACAGACCAATCATTTAGCTTTCAAACACCAAGATAAATCTCCCTCTTAACACAGGACACTCACACACAGGCAACTGGTAGCAGGTCTATATGTTCTTTAAAGAGGGTCGTACGGCTTTCCCTCAGGTTTAATTGGCTTTATTTTGAACAATGTCTGGTGAAGATGTAGACAAGAGACAGTCAGCACAACCTGAAACCTTAGTAAAAGTTTGCAATGATTTAAATGGGTAGATCACGTAAAGACTTGCCTCAACATCCTATTCGAGGAGGAGAAATATCCTGGTGTTTGACAGCCTAATTGATGTGTCATTGTATGGCTTTTCTCAACTGATGGTAGTTTCTGTGATTAATTAATTCTGCATCTTATGTTGTTTGCTTTTATTATACATTTTTATTGAAAATCACTTTGCAACTCTGCTTTTGAAAGGTGCTACGTAAATAAAGCTATTATTATAATATTTATAATAGTAATTATTATTAAGCTGTATTTGGGCCCAGATGCTTCCCAAATGATGGGAAACAACATAATAATGAAATAAATAAACAACAAACAATCCAATCCATCCTTCAAATCCCACTGGTTCTGACATACTGGCACATCCCATATGAGCCCTGTGTATTGATATTTAACCTCTCCAGCCTGAGAGAGAGTGGGGTCACAGTGGAAATACAGTCAAGGTTAATGATAGACTGCAGGCAGCAAAATGCAACATAGAGTTGTTCTCGTGGGTGTGTGTGTGTGAGTGTGTGTGTGTGTGTTTGTGCGCATGCATGCTCACCGCTGTAATGCGCTTATGTAACTACACCAGCACTCATTCGGCTCCTTTGCTCATTCCCAACTTGACAGAGGCAGCAGGCAGCAGGCAAAATCCACAGCCCTCCATGTTTCCATTTGATAGCAATAGACCAAATGGATCAAGTCTAAACTAATAATATATTAATAATATTTTTTCAGAACTGTTCCAGAAAGTGTTTAAATATTTAATAACTCGTGTGCACAAATGATTGATTTTCCACCCTTGCAGTAACAAGTCTGATCCTCAAAGTGCAAAGTGAATTGTCTCAAATTAATACAGTCAAGTCATTTTATTAGAGGGAGCTGGAGTGTTGCTGCTCTGGCCAGATCATCAGCAGCAGGCTATCAGCTAAATGCAGTCATTTCTATTTGTCCTTTTCTCCTCAGCGCTCTCTTTCTCATATAATTCTGTTGCTACTTTGGATGCTGTATCAGTCCTCCTTCATTACTATTTGCTGGGCTGCTTTAAACATGCTGCTGCATGAGGTGCAAATTAAACAGTGAAGATTATCAGGTCGTGTACAATCTACAGGTCATTTGGGTTTAATACAGTTTGCTATGGGACATACTTCAGGCTTGAGCTGGTAAACACATAAAATAATTCATCCACGATACCTCCTCTGGTTTCTGATTAGATTTGAACATTTGCTCTATTTAGCTTAAATAACGTCAATGACAATGTGGTGTTGGAGTAGTTATAATCCACAGATGTAATCTCAAATCCTCTCACACGTTCTTTAACTTTGCCATATTTGTTTCAGAGTTCCCTGACGGTGATACGCTTTTCCTCTGTGATCCCTCAGAGACCGACCTCTCCGATCTGCTGATCTTGATTATGCTAAAGATTCATCACGCTTGTAACAGCCTTGTCTACCAGCCGTCACCCGTGGGACCCGGGTTTGATTTTATTCATCTTATTGCATCTTTTCATTTAATTTCAACACTGTGGAACATCCATTTAAAGGAACATGTCCTTGAGCTGCGTCTTTACCTCGGCCTCAAATTCTCTGAGGCTGCCTTGACAGCTACTCCCAACATTACTCAGGCGCCTCCGCTCGACACTGAGGGGCTGGAGCTTTTGATCACTTTTATAGCATCTGCTTGACTCTTCTGCTCCGTTAAGGCACAAAAAAAAGAGAAAAGGAATGGAAGAAATATAGCCCTGGTATGGTTAGATGACACTATTACAATGCTGTAAAAGTTGAAATATCATAAAGTCTTAAAGATCTGAGTGACTGAACTTATTTGAGAACTCACAATCAATTGTTACCTGAATCACTTCAGTATTATTGATTTGGGTATGAGCAGCGTTTTGAAGCTGTGAGCACAGGACTGTGTTCCTCTGACAGGACCCTATAGTTAACAGAGGACCTCCATCTGCCCCCTGCATGTTGTTTCTGCAGAGTTTTTGTATAAGCTGCTGAAATCACACGCTGCAAGCTTTTTACCTACAAACCTGTCTTGTTGGCATTTTTATCTTTTTTCCCATTGTTACTGATCTTGTCTTCCTCAGATTTGAACCTGTTATTGGTTGAAATCACAAATTCCATCATTAACCATGTTATACAAAGCTGTGAAGGTAACCAAACAAGCTGACACGTCTGTAAAAAATAGCTCACAGTTATTACTTACTTATACACCCACTCAGCTCTATGAAGATGAAGACTTTGTTTTTGTTTCAACTTTGAAAAACTTTGAAAAAATGAGTCAGTGCCATCACATTTATAGGCTAAATTACATTTTATGGACAGCTTCCCGCTGATGTTTAAAGCCGAAATAGTAACTCGACCTCCCCTCTCATCTGCTCCTCTTCTCTCCCTCCAAACATACCCTCGACTTCCTTTCCCATCCTCTTCACCCTCCCTCCCCACCTCCCCCAGCAGCGGAGTGACTCACACTCCCGCTGGTGTTTTTTTTTTTTTGTTTTTTTTTGTATTTTTGTAAGTGCTTTATCTCATCAAGAAATGGATAAAGCCGGACGTTTTTATTACCTCAGTACGACTTCTTCGCTTGAGCAATAAAATAGTAAAACATCAAGTCGCCTATTTCTTGAAAAGAAGGTTAATAAAAACAGACACTCTTTCAGAGTAAAATGCTTATCCATGTCTTTAAGCCACGCTGAAATGATCATAAAATGTGTCATGATACCAAAACAAATACGAGACTGGAGCAACTGAGCTTGGCTGGACTAGCAGAGAAAGACTGAGTGTAACATGAAGAGAGTTACAACATGTGATGTGTTGAAAGCATATAAGTAAATCTCATTTCCCTAAAGAGGAAAAACAAATGTTTATGATTTTAATGGCAGCTGTCCAGTGTTTTTTTTTTCATAGTGGTAAAACCTATTGAGTCCCCTTGAAAAGACAAGGACAAAATAAAGATATTGAACTTTCCAGGTCCTGGGAAACTGAGGCTCTGTGTCTGTAAACTCAGGCCTTAAGCAGCAAAGTTTTACTCTGTTGTTATGATGCTATGTTTTATTCATGCACACACTCCGGTGCCTTTCTCTGCCATGTCGAGGCTGTACACTCACTCTAAACCTGGTATGCATGCTTCCTCATTATCATACTGTCATAATGCTAATGTGCGGTCTTTCAAGTCGCATCAGCTCGCTATTCCAGCTCTTAGTTGCATGCCAACCTTTGTTTTGGTGGAATATTTTATTGCATTGCTGTTGAAAAATAATATTGGGTCTCAGCTTTTGCAGTGTGTGCGAAAGTTTACTTATAACTGCTCAAGCACAAACTTGCATTTGAAGCTTATAAAGTTTATAAAACACTTAATAAATCCACATGCACACTACAAATCCTGCATAAATAGTCTTCAATAATATTTAAACTTTAATACTTGTAGAAAGCAGAGCGTATTCATTGCATTAACATATACTGCTAATAAATTTATTTTTATATTAACAATTGCTCACATGGCTACTTGTGTGTAAGCAGAGTTACTTTAGTGGTAGGTCTACAGAGTATCATCAGCTGACTCTGCAGTTGCTCTCAGCTCTATGGAGCTTTATAGCCTCTTTCAGCTTATTGGTTTGGTTCTCTGGACCGAATTTCACCGCTCTCATATTGTTGATTTTGGCCGCAGGAGGCAGATATTTTAAGCAAAAAGCTCTGAAAACTGGTTGTACATTAACTGCTGAGCACCAAACAACAATTAGCTGGTGAACATAATGGATAAGTATGAGTATAAATGTCATTGCAAACCTGCGCAGAAAGGTGTTATGGGTAACCCAAGGCTGCAGAGACTCACAGAGGAGCCAATACACACACCTCCCAAATCTCACATCATCTTAAAAGGTGATGATATGTCAATGTGGTGTCAGATCCTGAGAATGTGAACTGAGAGCGTCAGTATCTTCGCTCTTCACATTAGCAGTTTACTCGAGTCTCAACAATGAGACTGAGCCAGTTTCATTTGCAGCTCTCATTCGTCTAATCGCTTCATGTGTGCAGATCTTCTCTCGTGCATGACCAATCATAACCTGTGTGTCATCCCACCTGACGCCACCCCAGCCCCACCGTCGTCCACAGGGTTCAGGACAGCTTGCTGGTTCAGACGTCCTCCTGCAGAGCGCTCTGCCAGGAGCTCACAATCTCATATTCATGTGAGGTGAAGTCTCTTCTGATTGAATTAAAGATGAGGTCTGTCTCATTCTGAATTAATTGATGTGGCTCACTAGAATCCCAAACACTCCTTTCCTTGGTTTATAGCTGGCTGTCATGAACGTTAACTTCATCAAGAGATCTGAACGTACCTGTAAGTCTGGGAAAACTGTAATGCTGGTGTGGTGAGACCATAATCCGTGTGTGTGTGTGTGACTCTGTGCAGCTGCTGCCATTTATCTGCTCCTGACCACTGCTGTTTTTGCTATGTTCAAAGAGCACCTGTCTCTTCTTTGCCTCCATTCATTTGTAATGCAATGATTTATGCCCAAACCTCCCGAGGCACAGCCGGTGTGTCCTACTTACTGAGACTGAGCAAAGTGATGTTAGAAGGAATTAAATAATAATTGATAGCAGTTATCACTCCCACCAAGAAATTGCTCTCCTGACCAGCCATTCCCCCTTGGCAATATCTTATACTTTATATTACATGCGTACCCTGAGATTATGGTCTATAATTCATTTTGACTGATTATCTATAATCTATAATTAGTTATAAATATCCCACATATGCTGTATTGCACTCAGGTTTGTAATAAATCATTCAGACCATCCATTAGTTTTAAATGTCCAGCTCCTGTGTGTAAAAGCCTGTGGTGGGTATGTTAACACACGGGTTTTAGTTTTAACCTGATTGTGTCATTGCTTCATAAAAGTTAAGTTTAAATCATTTTAAACTTAACAGAGCTGGAAATAAAACATTTTTTAATGCATTTCCAAAATTTTTATGCACTGCTAACACGTGAGGGTCTAATGATGATTTAACTTCACGCTTTAAGCAAAATATCCAAACCCCATGTCCTCTGCACAATCAAAATAAATCCTGTCATGTCAGCAGTATTGTCACCGATGCTTATTAAGCTATAGTACTTATAACACATATAGCATATATACTATGCTAACATCATCCTTCCATGAAACCATATTGGAAAGGCTGTATATTAACATGTCATATTCAGTACATTTTTTCCCCCCAGACATGTTTCCTCCAGAAGGGGCCTGAACTCTCCTTTTGGTTCATTAAACCATTAAACTGTCTGCTGCTTTTAAAGGGTTAAAGAAGATGAGAGGAGACATATTTGTATCATTTTACAGAAATGTTTGTAAGGCTGCAAATTGGAAACGGAGACCACTACAACACTATTAACTCATTGTCTAACACGGACGTCGCACAGGAAACATGAATGGAGCTTTTCCTTCTGTTCCATTCAGCTTGTTGTTGTCGATGCCTTCAGGTAAGGTCACCGAGCACATCCTCAGCTCATCCGCCCGCCTTGAATTTTTCAACATATTCCTATCATAGTCTCCATCAGTAAATCCAAAGAAAATCGCTTTTTTTTTTTTTTTTAAATCAATAAGGACTTTAAATCCCTTTTTTTTTTTTTTTTTTACTGTTGAACTTATCGCCATTGCTCGCTTACCTTGCATGACGTGTTACCTGTATTTGATTAAATCAGTTTCAGAAAGTGTAGGTGTTTCAGAATTTCTGAATTTTTTTGTCACGTACCAGGAAGAAGCGAACTGTGACGTCTAATCAGGATAAATAATCATAATCAGATCAAATAACTGGGACTTGTTCATAATCTTATCATACTGATGTTGCTTAACTAACTGCTGGTCTACAGGGTCAACAGGCCAACAGGGAAAACTCCTGCTGTTCCAGATGGCCGGTCCGGCTCTGCTGGCAGGGTAATTGTATTTTGATATCATGCCAGTCATGGCTAATTGACTTGCTAATCCATCACTTAAGAAATGCAATTCCATTTCATTCAATGAATCACAAGCAGAAATGAACCTGCTGCCTCTTTACCATGTATATTTTATTAAGACAATGTAATTTTGAGAGAAAAACATTTTCTGTTATCTGCACAGGCATCGTGCATACGGATGCATAGAATGAGTGGGTTGAAACACTTGTTTTGTCAAAGCCTGTTCAGAGCACTGCAACAAACTCCAGTTGCTTTACAGTCATATGAAAGTGTAGCTTCAGGAAAACATATCAAAATAAGCTGCTTTACAATAATAAGCTAATATATCTTGGTATGATGCATCATAACACCACTGTGCCGGTAGCAGTGGATTGTAAATAAAGCACTGTGCAGTTTTAATGGGCTTCTTTAGACACTGTGATCCATGAACAGTCGCTGGACTTGCAGGGTTTGCTGTCTTCACGGCATCGTTTTTGCTCTGCTGTTGTGACAAGTGTTCACGTCATTTAAAAATCTTCTCAGAGGCCGTGCTTAATCGCTGTGACAGGACAGTTTTCTCATTACAAGAGCATCTATTGTGTCAGCTTTCTTTATCGAAACCCTCAAGTGCAGCACTCAGCAGAGAGAAAATCAAACAAGACTCGTGTTCAACCACTCAAGTTTTTGTTCTCTTAAATGCAGTTTGCTTCTCTGTGCTTCTGTCTCATCTCATTTTTCATTGTGAATATTGAAAATAATTATAGTCTAACCATTTCAAGAGGGGTCTCATTAAAGAAAAGGGTGCCAATTTTAAGCTTTCTAAAATCAAGCTAATCAGAATGTTCTGTTGTGGATGGTGTGATGATTTGACAGTGATCATGCAGCACTTCTTCACTGTGGATACATTGTGACCTTGTGATATTATATCTGTGACATAAGTGACCTGTGGACCTCGTGCAGACATCTAGTATGAACAGAGTGGTCCTCTTTCCTTTCTGCATGCATGGATGTATGTGGGCACTTACTGCACGCTGCTTCACAAGGTGATGAACATGACTCTGATATGAATAATTGAAGATGCTTGAAAAGCCTTTGCTCTTTGTAACACACACTTGACCTTTACTCTCCTGCTGCAAAAAGGGAGCGAACAGTAGTGCTTTTGATAGGTTCTTTGAAAATGCAAGCAAACATGCAACATGTAAATGCAAAAAAACTGAGAACATTAATGCCATTTGTTAAAAGTATGGATAAAGAGAGGAGCAACACATACAGCAGCTCAGAGCATGTGGAGAGTGGAGATGCTTTTGATGTTCAAACAGAGTAAAACAGCTTCTAAATTCTTTTTAATTTAATGAACACAAACCACAGCTGAGCGTCAGACGTTCAGTATTGTATGCATTAATGATCAATGCTCCATTTTTCTTTCTGAGAATCTGTGGTTATTGACATATAGGCTTATATTTAATTCATGCTTTTCCCACCACAACCATCCTTGTGGGTTGTATAATACCATTTTCCATATTTTTAAAGGCAGAAAAGTTTCTACATGAAACTGTCCTGAAAACCTCAGTAAACCTGACCACACACACAAAACACTTCACTTAATGGCCACTGGTGTCATTAATAACAAGGGTTTTCTGAAAGTTCCCTATTGTGCCTTTAATGAACAAAAACAAGTGCCACATGCAGCTTAATAATGTGGTAATGATCTGAATGAATTTTCTTACAAATCAGAATTAGACAGATGTAATCAGCCGCATTGCAGTAATGGCCACATGGTGGGTCGAGCGAGCTGATGAACCCCCCGAAGCTTTGTGAGACCACTTAGCTCTGATTCCCATTTTTGTATCGTGTTGTGAATCCAGGTGGAACAGACTCCACTGAAATTCCCAAGATGGGCTGGTAATGGGATTCAGGTGAATGAGGATGTCCGAGTACAGCTGTGTCTCTCTCACTCTGCTGGAATTCACTCCGTCTCCTAATCTTATCTTATTGTAAACCAGCGATGCTCTCCAGATGGTTGTTCAGCTCAAACTTGATTTAAACTTTAATTTCTTCCTTCTTCTTATATCCTTATAAGCAAACGGCAAATAAGAAGCACAACACAATTAGGACAACAGACTGTAACTCTCATGGTTTTGGTCTCTTGTGTTTAGTTTATTTTCAGTGTAGTTTGAGTTTTATACTCCAGTGTTTTTGGTTGTTCAGTTTTTTGTTCAGGCTTTGCTTCAGTGATTAAGATTGGAGAACAAGTGTCGCTCTTGTGTTAATAAAAATGTGAATAGCAGTTGCAACACAAACTCCGATCTCCAGTATGAAAGTCACATTTGCTAAACAACACAACACATCCTTACTTTCGACCTTACTACTTAGAGGGCAAACAACTTCCTGTGAGGAGCAGATTCGTCCAATACAAATGTAATTCCTTGGATGCTGGGCTGAAAATAGCTATGACATTTATCATTCAATATTGATATCCACTGATGTGCACATGAGAGGTCAGGTCTGGTGCAGCAGAGTCTTCTAATGACCAATAAGGCAACATGCTGTATTTGTCTTGTAATGTACTTTATATTATATAGTGTCACATTTTAGGTGCAAACAGGAAGAAACGGCCGTATGTTGTGGTTTCCCCTCAGGGCCAGTTACAGTTGCTTCGTCTGTGTAATAGACCTTCGAATCCCAAGGTACAATCGAGCTGCCTGAGCCTATGTTGATTTGTAGCTTTGGTCAGTCATTTAAGCCAATACATCAGTTCTGTCATGGGATTTCCTTTCTGGCTCAAGTGTCAGCTGTACTGATATTGACAGAGCAGAAGGATGGCTCATTGGAAAACAACACACAAAGAATGGCAAGCAACAGAGAATTCCCATTGTGGTCCAGGGGGCTGAGTCTGTTTATAATAGCTGTGTGAGATGTGTGGGTCAGAACATGATTAGCAAAATCATTATCCACAGCGAGAGACTAAGTGATGCTTTTAAAACAGGTAATAGGAATTAGTAGTGTACATATTAAATAATACATTCTTTGGATGGGCCGTGTTCCTCCAGTTACTGAGAAAATACCTATCTAACTTCAATTTACAGTAGAAAACATGTTAAACATGTCCCCCTGTCAATGGATCAGTCGCTTGTTGTTTCCAATTATTTTCAGTTTATTTTATAATTTGTTAAGGAAAACATAAGTGTGTGAACCCCCATCGCAACCGTGCACTTGGTCAGCCCATACATGACATTAGGGATACATCACTTCCCTGTTTTTGGTTGTGTGCTTACAACTCTTGGCACCAAGTAGAAAAAATGCGGCACCATGCCTAAAAGCTCTGTCACATTTTGCACATAAGAAAAAAAAAAAAAAAAAATTCATGATTTTATTTACTTCACCATCTGCAAGAAAACAAAAATGGCTTGGCCACTCAATATGCGTGTACGTCTGTGGCAAACACTCCTGCTTTTAGAACAGAGTTTGGTTTAACAGTCCGTCCACTTGAAAGACCTCTGGGAGCAGAAAGTATTTTAACATTAATAATTCATATAAACCGAGACCTACCTTCTAATAATGAACCTTGCAAACAGCATAAAGTAATGTAGGAATGTTCCGTCTCTTTCTCTCTCTAGTAAAATGTCACGTGACAACCGCTGTCTCTTATTTTGATAGTTTACAGTAAGGTCACGTTGGACAGATGAATGTAAGAAAGTACTGAGATGAGATGAAAGGGTCAAATCTGTTTCAGTTAAAAGTGACATTCAACAAAGTGAAATGAAGCTTCAGAATATAATAATATCGTAATAATCTAGAAATGATTTCCAAATATTAAAAGTAACGCTAAGGCTCATGAATATAATCCCACCATTGTTGGCTCCACCACATGTCTGACTGCAGATTTTGCCCTTGTCCATGTGGGAATGAGGTGAATACTATATATCAGTAGACAGGTCTAAACTCTAAGAGCTGTAATTTAGAAATGGGGAACTGGCCAGAAAAAAGTTTGACAGATGACAAAGATGTGCCAGCCAATAATCCAGTCAGGACACTCTCTCTACCCCTACTCCCATATCTATCTCAATAAAGAAATTAATAATACTTGACGAGTGCAGATTGCCCATTTTCCATGAAGGGAAAAAAACAAAAAAAACAAAGAGCGGGTTTGGAATGTTAATCAGAGCACGACTCGACTCTTAAAAAGGGCATGAAAGCCCACAAGGACATATGCGAATGACTAATACCATGTTTGTCTATCTGTCATCTGTCTCTCTCCTTTCTGTTTCGTCTCTTTTATGTTTCGCTGTGTGTGTGTTGATGTGTGTGCGTGTGTGTGTGTGGGTATGAAAGACTAATTTAACATGCAGACGCGGTCGAGGAGTGGCCACAGTCATCGGGGGAGATGTGAATCACTCAGCAGCTGACCACTGCGGAAAGAGGGGAAGGGGGAAGGAGGCTGGAAGGAGAGGAAAGGGAAGCAATTAAAGGAGGGAAGAATATAAGGGATTGAAGGGATGAAGAAAACAAGCACATAGTAAGTGGAATGAGACAGGTGTTGATTAAAGGAGGAGGATGGATGCATGAAACGGAGGAGAGAAGTAATGAATGAAAGATAATGAAAGAAGGGAGGACAAAAGAAGAATTAATGGAAATTCACAACCTTTTTGCTTTAAACCCTACATGACTTTCTGACTTGCTCTATCGCACACACCCAGCTTTGCTCATTCATGCCTCTCTGGCCCTGGTATTTGAGTCAAAAGTTCACCGTCTCTTCGGATATTACTTCAGAAGTTTAAGTTTGTTGATTGCACAGAGATGATTGTTCAGTACCTGGGTCGAGACTGTGGAAGCACATCAGCTCAAATTTTTTTGTTTTGCAGCGAATAGACTGAAAAAAAAAAAATCATTACCTTCAGCACCATAGTGAAGGAAATATTCAATGTGCCGAAGCTATTTCTAGGTTCAGCAATCACACACACAACACAAGGGTGTATGATCATGTCCAGTTACTTTACTTGACTCTTAATAAAAAGCTTACTGGTGCATGGTATTGGCTATAATAACGCCATTTACCAGACCTTTTTCTTTCTTTTTTGTGGAGACGATGGTACAAAGAGAGTCTAATGCTGCGATGATGTGTTTCATATGTACTTTGCAAAACAGCTCAGCCTCCTCCAGCAGCTCTTCGTTGAATAGTTCATTAACGTGGTTCATTAACTCACTTTCCTTTCATTTCAAATGTGAGATATTAACAGAGATACGAACCTTTTAATCTTTATGTCAATCTGTGAAAAGAGGAGGACGCATACAGAAATGTGTGCGCGAGGAAATGAAAGAGTGAGACAAAGAGAGGCCAAACGTAGACAGAGGAGAGAGAAAGATGGAGAGGTGGGGAGGCAGGATGACAGCAAGGTGAAAAGACAGATAGATGAATGGCGGTGTGGAGTGATAGATTATAAAAAGCCTCATTGGAAAACAAATACAGTTTTCAATAAGTTCACCCAGTGTCTCCACAGAGTCAAATGAAAGCAAAGTTCTTCTCTAGCATAACCTTCCATTGTGCAAATTAATCAGACTACGTTGTGGCTTAACCACAAAGTTCTGCTTCCACCATCTTTGTTACACCAACAGGACTTTGCACACTGACAACTCAATGGTTTGCAACCAAGTGAAAGACTGGAAAGTTTGTCACCTAGGTACCATCTATCCATCATATTATGCTAATGGGAAGTTCAGGGTTTTCTTCCAATAAAAACATTCACTCCGCAGTCATCATTTACTCAGTCATTAACATACAAATTGTTTGCTCTGTTCCTTCAGCTTTCCATTGTGATTTCCCACCTCATATGCAAGTTTGTTCAGTCGCCGATTGCTCTTGATGATTTAAACATTAGTCTTCGTGCGGCCTGACTTTTGGGGTTGCCACCCCTCCTGTTTACTACGAGATCGTCCCATATTGAAAAATAAAATGCACTGTGCTTTTCTGAATCAATACGAGGCTCGATTTGTCCCCTCATTTTGTGCAACCCCTATTCTAATGCACGCACTGCGTTTTCACACGCTTGACGTGAGAAATAATAAACCCAGATGCACAGGCTGACAGTTCTCTGAGGATGCAAGCAGAAGACCCGCCCTTATTTCCTTTACATTTATGTTGAGCATAGCAGAAGACTTTGATGCATAAAAAGCACAAATCTTTACATAATCCTGGATTGAAAATGTTTGAACTGTCATGTTTCAGATGGGAAAAGTCATGTTCATCTGGCTGACGTCAGGAAAAGGAAAACTCGAGCGTCACTAAGAGGTGGATGGTTTATGATATACTTTACTATGATGATGCTAGTTTATTATAATTTAACGTGTTAACATGTAACTTCAGCCTCTTATTGACTATTGTAAGTCACTTTGTATTGTGCTGCTGTTATTGAGTTCAAGGAGTCATTATTTCATTGACTTTTGCTTTGTTGGTTGACCTTTCTTTGTCCAATGAAACTAACATGTGTCCTCCTCATTGAAGAAGCAATGACTAAAAGATAACATCTGATTGGGTATTTCTGTCTCAGTTTCATGCTTGTTAAGACCACTAATACACTTTCAATCACTGTATGGATTTCCTGCCCTGGCCCAGCCAATCCCAGCCTATAGATAACAGATCAAACTTGCAACTAAGCCCTACAGATATCAACCAAACGGGGGGAAAAAAGCATCACTAAGCATCTTGACGTCAGTGTAATTTCTTTTACTCCTCTCTTTATAGAGCTACCAAGCATGGGGATAAAGGAGAGCCTTGTTTAAGTGGAGGCGATTAAGCCTGATTGATGAGACTGTGAGGAGTCTCGTGGAGGACGGGGGAGGCTGAACTAGGCCGGCCGAGCTCTTGCTGTGCTTTACCAAATTCCCACATTACATGAGCTGTGAGAGATTATCCAGCAGTAGATTCAGCTCAGTTAAATTTCCCTCCACTGCTGCCTTGTCAAAGAGGCTCAAACAGTTTTATCGACACTGGCAGTTGTTGCCCCTCAGGGGGCGAGAGGTTGAGTATCCCAGAGTTGGAAAGTTGGGTCACAGCGAATATCGTAATGTGGGCAAGATGGTTTTCTCATGTAAAGTAGATGAAATGACAGAATCATTTTCAATGTTTAGAAAGGTCTAAAGTGTTTTTCCTCCACAGCAGTTTGGTCCCTGAGTTGTGTTTTGCTGAGTAAAGTAGCCATAATTGATGTTTTTCTTCTGAATTAGTGCTCGGTGCTGTCAAACTAACTGATTATCTTGGCATTTGCGTAGCAGTAAACATTTAAAAAAAAAAAAAAAACACTGCTCCTCAATCCATCATTCTCCCTGTTTATGTTAATGGTCTCATTCACTGTGTGACTTGCGAGACTCCGAGCTGGAAAAACTCAACGAAGCAGGAGTGAGACTGTGATGGTTGTTCCCTGTCAATCACCGCAATCTACAGATCCATCTAACACAGAACTTCACATAATTACCACATCAAGCTTGTTGTTGTTAATCTACTTAGGCGCTAAATGTTAGTTTCACGTCAAGTGTCCTTGTGATTTTATCATCAAATTACTGTATATATGGAAGAGGCTGAGCGTGTTGTGATTGTGCTGCTCACAAATCAATAAGAAACCTCTGTAAGATCTGGTTCATCCACTTTCTGCCCATACTTGATCAGAAGAAGGGTTATTTTCATAAATCTTCACAACATGAACGTAAATACATTTGTATAAACGAGTGTTGACCCCCTGTGGTGCCAGCTCGTTGACATTCATGAGCGCTGCATTCACAACATATTAACTTAGCATGGAAGAGGGTTCATTCAACAATTATTTAAATCCAGAAGAAACATTGATGGTACATCGAGAGCGCGTGTTCACTCCTCGTGTGTTGAATGTTTTTGCTTGGTTTTCCTGAACCTCGCCTGTTTATCGGACTTTTAATTCCTGCCTGCTCTGTTTTTGACCCTTGCCTGCCCAAACATCCGGTAAATCTTTTGATTTTGCTAATAAATATAATGAAGCCAGATCTGCATCAGCCTGCCACGTCTTCCTGTTCAGAGATTTCCACTCGACCTTTTCATACAAGATGCAGTGATGACTAGAAAAACTGTCACGGTGGAGTGATAAACTGAATCTGGGCATTTAAGAGTGGAGGCAGAGGCTGTCAAAAGGTAACATCACCATAATCCAAGACAACCTCAATCATCCACTTCCCACTGAAAATAGGAAAATCAGCTCTGCTTCTGTACAAATATCCAATTTTTTGTCGAGGCCTGCTTTAGTGTGAAATTTAAACCTTTTGTTGCAGCCAGACACCAAGATATTTATAATCTGTGACGATATCCACTGTCCAAAATATCTGTGGTCTGGAACATATTAAACCTTGGTTGTACTAATTTCAAAATATAAAGTACGTCTTGCAATTCATCAAAGGCTTGTTGAAAGATGTCGATGGCTAAGTGCCTGTTTAAGCCTGGTACGCACTTAACACATGAAAAATAGATCTATTGAAATACATTTGCATTGACCTCAATGGGAAGCCTGTAAAATGTCATTTATTATGCATGTAAGTTATTCCTCTGAGCCTCACGGAGGTTTCCCCACCAATACAGATGTGTTATTCTACCATCGGGATAAGAAAGCCTATTACTGCTATTACACATTAATGTTTCACCACAGCGGTCCATACCATTACACCAAGAGTAATAGGAAACACAGAGGGTGGTGAGAGGCTGTAATAATATTGTGTGTGTGTGTATGTGTGGATCGACAGAGAGCAGATAAGAGAGAGAAAATTAAGGACGGTGTGGAAGGTGGAAGTCAGGGGCCCGAGGCGTCATACAGAGCGCACAGATGCTGGTCGACGTTAGAAATAAACTTCTGATCCTCCTCATCTTCCTCGTAGAACAGGATGCTCTTTGCTTGCTGATTTGCACACCTGTTCACAAGAGGGAATAAATTAGAAATGGACTGACCTTAATAAAGGAATAATGATTTTTATGTGTGTTGGAAAAGGAAGGGATGTTTTGAAGTTTACTTTTACTGTAAGTGTTGTACTTTATTATGGATGGGATACTGTATATTGCTCAGCTAGTTAGTTTTGACCTGTATTGATGTACTAAGCCAAAGGTTTCCAGTAACCTCAGTTTAACATACAGCTGTTTGCTGGCCCATGTTCTGTTGGCTTGTGTGTTACTGGCACAGGAAATAACCCTTGAACCTTTTACCAAACACTGTTCCCTAGTTCTATGACTTACACAGATGATGTTGTCTTGTCCAGATTTATGTCATCTCTTGTTGTGTATGTGTTGTTCTATGTAGCACCATGGTTCTGGTAGAACGCTGTTTCACTGTGCACGGGCTGGTTAAAAATGAGCATAAAGACAGTTTCCAGTGTACAGATTGCTTACATGTTACATGAGCATATATGTATAAATAGATCAGACTTTCATCTTTTAGATCATTGTGGTCATTTTCAAAGAGAACATCCTCTCATAAAAATACCTTTTTTCAGTATATTACCTTATGCTTCTCATGAGTATAAAAAAATGGTTTGACCTAATTCGCAGTGCAAACACAAGAACCTAGCAACAAGAGCGTTTCTGGTCAGAAGAATGGAAACATATTTAATCAACCAAAAAACAAATGAAACTAAGCATGTTTTCATCTCTCCTGACCTGGAATAACCACCTTTTATCATCAGTCCATGCAGATCTGCTGAAATATTAGTTATCCTCCTCCTGAGCTTGAACTAAGAGGAAAGCATAGCTGCAGCATGTCATGTCTCCTGTGACCTATTTCCCACTGAAAGATGATGTTCCAGGTTTATACATTGGTTGGCCTTTTACTACATTTGAAATATCAGTAATTGAACAGTGTGAGGACTTTGATTCTTGCTTTATACAGTATATTTAAATTGCACAATTAAAACTGCTAAATAAATTATGGCACATTAATTAAGATGCATGAATGAACTGCGAGGTTTAAGCAATAAAATTATTTGAGTCATCTCATTTAGATACTGTGGGAATTTAAATGGAGTCTATATAAGTGTGTTAGTCATCGCACTTCCCTTTAGCTATAAATATCTCTGCAATCAAAATGCTCATTGAAGATCAGGTCATTTTCAGATGCCTCAGTGAATCTCATAATGTCATGGTCTCTGTTTTTTGGAGTGTGGCTAAATTTAGAAAATGACAAAGCTGTGGTGAGAGTGTCAGAGTCAGGGTTGAGATGCTTTCACCTTGTGTAGTCGTGTGATAAAAAAAATGTTTGATGCAAAGTTGAAAAGCATTGAAATGCAATACAGACACAGACAAAAACTCAGGTCACATTGTTAAAATCTTTTAAAATCCCCTTTTGACAGGGTCAGAGAACCCTTTCAGATCTTTACTTCGAGCAAGTCTCACATCAGCATTTGACATTACCGTCTTCCTTTTTTGTCCTTTGACATAAATCTAGTAATTAAACTAATTTCAATATTTTATATTGCTACTGATGTGAGTGCATGAGTGTCAGCTCTGATGAAAATATATAATACATTAATGCATTTTAACTTTTCCTTCATGTTTCATGAATCAAACCACAGGTCTCACACTGACGGGGAACAATCAAAAACGTACTTCTAATCAAAGGCCAATTTGCACGTCAACAGTCTTTTAATTTGGAAACACATTTCAATGCACTGACATTACTCACTGATTTCCATTTTAATTCCTGCTGCCACTAATGTTAATTTAGAAGCTCGATGTTCGTCATTCCTCTGTGGTTGGGAAAGACGCCAGTATCAGCACATGTTGGTGAGAATCGGGTGGTATAATGGATCAGGTTAATAAATAACACCGCTCACGCAGTAACTGATTGCTTTCAGCAACATGTTAGACAAGTTATGAATATCAATCATCGACAGCAAAAACACAATATGACTGTTATCTAAATGAAGGAGCTGTGCAGTTTTGCAAAGGAATGTGCAAAAGTTCACAGTCTGCAATATACGAATATTTTAAATGTGCAAAAAAAAGCTGTGCGTTAATGTAATGCATTGAGCAGGATGGTATGGACTGTGTGTTAATAAATCAAATATAATTAAATATTTAAAGAGCTCCTTTTTAAGGCTTTCTGGAATCTGGAAGGCTTTTAAATTTACACATGAAGAGCTGGAGTAATGTTCATGGTCATACAAACACACTGAAATAAAACAAGTCCAGTGGTTTGTAACTTTACTATAATCACAGTACTGTAATATAGTTGGAAAAGACTAGAAGAATTTGACCTCCCTTACATTATTCTTGGCTCGAGCTTGAGTTGAAGGTGAAAAATTCAGATGCTTATCAAGATGGCATTAATGCTACTAAGTAGTGCTGTAGAGATTGTGTGACCTCCCTGAGAACTTAATCTTATCAGAGCCATCGTTCTGCTGAAAGCTCATTGTGTTTGCCAAGTTTTCACTCACGTATAGAACTGACATAGAATTGAATTAAGGAAAAAGAAAAAAAAAACCCTCCACTTCCCGGAGAACAAGAAATAGTGCTTTGACACGTCTATGGTGATCGCTGCTTTTATACACCTTCATTAGTAACTCCGCAGTTCATCCTGATGTTTTTTTTTTTAAAAGAAAGACAACAATAGTGTCTGGTCAAAACCCCTTCATTAATCCTGCCAACCAGACATGAAAAAGGAAGACAGATCCCAGTAAGTGGGCGTCCTATTTTCAAGGTAATTTATGTTCTATGTATGTTTCTCAGGCAATCTGTCCACTTTACTGAGAAGCTGACAGAAACTAATGGCTGATCTGTGCTGTGAGACTCACTTCGTGTGAACATCCTCTTGGATTTGATGAATAGAGTCTAGATGTGAGGTGGATCATTTGCACTAAGTTTAGAGTATTGTGTTAATTAATATTCTGCTGTGACTCATTTTCTCACAGGCTTTTCTGAGCAGATTGGAAGTTTATTCAAGTCAATCTAATATTCATCACCCAGCTTCAGACTTGAAAAAATATTCAATTTAGAGTATTATATATGCAGAATATTTAAGATACCAAATGAAAATTGAATTTCTCAAACTGGTTTCATACCTGGGATAGAAAATCTTCACATGGATGTAGTTTCATCCAGTTCTACAAAGTGGGCAGCATCCAACATGGTTCCCCTCCCTCCTCACATACAGTCTGACCTGTCAGAGGTCATCTGAAACCCAGGGTGTCAGATGAGCCTTAATTGGCCCGTTTGTCACGGTGGGGTTTCCATTTGGTTTCATTTGATCGGACAGAGCTCTCTTCAGCCCAGACTGGTGTACTGGGGACCACAAGCTCCCAGCAAGGCCCCCTGGGAAATTAAAACCCTGCTTCGATGTTCTTAGACTGACTCTATCTCTGTGTGGCTGTAGTCGTGCGCTCCCAGTCCTCCAGTCTACCTTTCTGACTTTCTCTCTCTTGACCCTGTTTCTTTGGGTTGAGGTGCACCAGTACATCTACTGACATTTTTACAGACCTTAGTGATGGCTGCTTCAGCATTTTACTAAGGGACAATCTGTTGTGTTAAATTTGCGTCTTAATCAGCCTGGTATCACAAGGAACTATGTTCATATTAGAAAACATACATAATGAAGAGGGAACATTTTAGTACAGTGACAACAACATTGACAACAGTTTTTAATATTAAATTCTGGCTTTTAGAGCATTTTATTATGATGAAGAAATTTTTGAAGAGGTCATTCCTCCCCCAAATCTTGTTGTATAAAGAAAAACATTTCTGTCAGACCAATGCATTTGGCTAGTGGGCTCAACGTCATTATAAACCATGTTACAAAGAACATTTAAATAAGATGAGGATGAAGCAATAATAAATAAAAATAATGGCAAATAGAGTACAAATACTTAATCTAGAAAATAAAAGATTGCTCACATTTTCTCTTCTAAAGTCTCCTAAAGTTTGCTGTGGTGTAGACAATAGCACTTTGCTTTAATTTCTTATCTATTTTATTGGTATAGTAATAAAATAGTCACTTGCTGTGGCCCACCAAAAAGGTCAGACCCAAACCCAAACAAGATTAAGAGTCTACAGCTCTGTGAGGATGAAACGCTCATGGCAAAGGAAACTCAGCTGTTTGATAGATAAGTCAAAGTGTTGGACATTTTCATCTTATGGCTGCAGGGGATCATCAATGTTCACAAAGAGAACGAGTGTCTGCAACAAACTTCATGGCGATCCACCCGACATGTGTTGATGTGTTTCACTCTGAACCAAAAATGTCAACCTGTTGATGGTGCTGGAGGAAAAGTCAGGGGATCATCAAAGTCAGTTGGATTCATCTTATGGAAACAACGTATGTAGAAAATGTCATTTCAATCCATCGAATAGCTAGTGAGATATTTCACTCTGGAGGAAAGTGATGTACTGACTGGCTGAAAATAAAAGTGGATTACATTTTTCGAATTAAGCTGAAAAGTTTTGAGTCGGTACCTGTTCAAACAGGGTACAAAAGCTCCTTTGAATGTTTTGAAGACTTTACAACTGCTTTGCCATTTTGGAATGAATTGAGTGAAGATTAATTTAAATGAAACACGCAATGGGCCTTTTTCACACAAGACATTTTGACTTGTCACGGTAGGAAAATCAGGCTCTGTCCAATTCAAGTGTCCCAGTAAGTCAGGATAGTCAGCCAGCGTGCACAACACCAGGACTCTGAATTCAGCCATAATTGATTTACACCTGTGCTTTTCCCACTGTGATGTGTCAAAAACGTCTGCTGGGAAAAAAGCCTATACGCCTGTTTGAGGTCTGTAGACAACAGTTCACAGTTCATTACCCATCTAAAGCAATCTCCTCTGAACATAGTGATGCAGCCTCATACAAGTTTTTTCCAGCAGCAGAGGATGGAAGATTTCTTATATTAGGACAGAAGGAATAATGAAAACATCTATGCTGTGCCACAACAATGACCCCAAGCAAACAGCTCAATAAAAACTTGTGTCGACACAACCACATTTTAAAGTTCCCGAGTGATCAGGCTGGAGTCCAGACTTCCCATTTAGAGTCAGTGAAAATCATTAGAATGATAGCTTGTTTGCAGATATTGCTCATCCAGTTTGACTGAGCTTCAGCAAATCTACAAAGGAGAACGGGGAACTTCAAATGTGCCAAGATGAGAGGCATATCAAGGGAAACTGCAATTGGCAGCCAAATGTGCTTTATTGCAAAATGGGGTCCTGGTTTAATTTGATAAGGGGTTTTGAATACATCCTGAAGGCGCTGAAGCTACAGTCACATTCCACATCCACTAATGGGAAGACAGAGAGGACTTTCTCCTCCTTTTTCGTTCGGGCATCAACCATTTGCATATATTTAAAGGTCTTCCCATTAGGAAACATGACCTTCTCGTCATTCTCTCGCTGCTTTCATTTGAAGTGCAGACCTTCTGTCTTTTGCAGAAAGGTTCATTAAGTCCCTTCATCACTTTCTTATCTCCCCTTCTTTCCTCTTTGCCTCCGGCTTTTTTTCCTCATATCGCTGACTAACAACTTACTTCCTAGTTAGGATTTCAAGAGCGACATCTCTGTGTAGGAGTGATAGCACCATATGGCTTAAGGAAGTATGGGAAGTCAGCTCTGTTCTTGTGTTGTGTCCACAGGAGGGTGGTGGTGTGGGCAGCTGTTCCTGCCCTTTCTGTCTTGGGTGCCAAAGTGCCCTTTTCAAATGGCAAATCAAAATGTTTTTACTGCACGTCATCGGACTGAGGAAATTACACTAAATGATCCTTATTTAGCCAAAAAGTCTTAATGGATAGCATTTCTGATTTTGGTATTTGTGCCTTCTGTCATCACTGTGTCTACTCTAGGCCCCCAATCTATCAGTTGAATATGTTATTTTTCAGCTACCTACCCTTTCTACAGTACCAATCAAACGTTTGGATACAGTCTCATCCAATGTTTTTGCTTTATTTTTTATTATTTTCTGCACTGTAGATTAATAATGAAAACATCAAATCTCAGAAGGAACACATGTGGAATTATGTGGTGAACAATAAAGTGTAAAACAAAACCAAATAATTTTTTATATTTAGATTCAAAGCAGCCACTTTTTGCTTTGATGACAGCTTTGCACACTGTTGCCATTATCTTTAACCAGCTTCATAAGGTAGTCACCGGGAATGGCTTAAAAATAATAAGTGTGCCTTGTCAAAAGTTAAGTAGTGGATTTTTTTTACTTAATGGCACTGAGTTGTGCTGCATGATGATAGTGTTGGTATACTCTACTGTAATGGCAAGAATGGCTCAAGAAGGTAAACAACAGTCCGTTATAAGACATGAAGGTCAGTTAAAATTTCATGCAGTCACAAAAACCATCAAACGCCATGATGAAACTGGCTTTCATGAAGATCGCCCCAGGAAAGGAAAACCAAGAGTTACCTCAGGAGCCCATTAGAGCTTAGAGATTAGAGCCCACATAAATGTTGCACAGTTCAAGCAGCAGACACATCTCGACATCAACTGTTTGAAGGAGACTGTGGGAATCAGACCTTCTGCATGTGTGGTTTCCATCCGTGAGGCATGGAGGAGGAGGTGTGATGGTGAGGGGGAGCTTTTCTGGTGACACTGTTGGCTACCACAGCGTTCTTCGGCAACATGTCATCCCATCTGGTTTGTCCTTTGTGGGACCATCGTTTGTCTTTTAAACAGAACGAAATTCACCTCCAGGCTCTGTAAGGTCTATTAGACCAAGAAGGAGAGTGATGGAGTGCTGCATCTGACGACCTGGTCTCCACTGAAGGAGAAGCTGTGTCCAAACTTTTGACTGACACTGTATACACCACTGACCTTCACTTAAAAAGGATGAATGAGGGAGGTTACTTCAACCTGATACAAACACTGACCAACAAAGGCAGAGTTATTTGTTTGTGTCTGGCAATATCTGCTTTACAATACTGAGGGGATAAGTTTTTGCTGTTATGTAACAGGATGCTGAGACTGAAGAAGTGGGATCGTCTCTGGGGCTTCACAATAACTTCATAATCCTAAAAAATAATAATAATAGGAAGAGAGAAAAATGAACTGTGGCCAAACAGTGTTGCTCTCTGGAAAATATCCAGTGTGTGAAGCAATTTTATGCCCATGCTCTACACTGATGGTGATTCTGCTTCTGTCCGGAAAACACTCTTTGCAGGCGATTAACTCGATATGCAATAACTGTAAAATTCATTCATCCATGCAAGAAATACTTTCTCATAAAACCACTTACTAATTCTGTGTCGTATATCACTCTTCATATTTCCTTGCAAGGCCGCATCAGTAACGTTCTCCATTTCACCTGCTTGTTCTCTGTCCCAGAACAAGTCTGAAGAGCTCATTTCCAGCAGCCTTCCAGGATATTTCCACACCAACCTCGTGCTGTTTCCCGCTCACCCAGACCTGATTAATATGCAGGAAAACTGGATGGCTATTTGGCGAGTGCTGCGGCACGATACTGGCCTGTATCATGGACAACAGATGGGAGAAACATGAGAGGACTATCGTGTCCCAGTGGAGTGAACCCCACAAGCTTTTTACGAGTCCATTCAGTTCTATTTTAAGCAAAAGTACATGCAATCAATTTGTCATCTGTCACCTTCGACCACCTGGTGTACGACCTCCCTCATTATGCCGGTGAGGTCCTTGTTGGGAGATGGTGCAAGAAGTAGGTCAAGGGAAGGATGAGGACAATGTGGTTGGGTGGATTTGAAAACCTCCATAAACGGACCCTTTGAAGTCAATCTGCATCCATGTTGTACATTGTTAACATGGTGGATTTTCTCAACCTACCAGTCTTACTACCAAATTGGACGAGACATCTACAGGCAAAGAAAGTTGCGGAGAGCTAAACTGCCACCACATTTTCTAGTTGTTCTTCAATCTGATCTTTTTGTACAGAAATTTGTTTCAGTAGCTCCTTTTTAAAAGCCTGTTTTTGGTCAATGTTCTGGAGTGGACAGTTAAATTTGAGGGCTATCAAGAAAGATGAAACAATAATTTTGTTGGTTATTTGTCCCTCATTTCCACTGTATAATACAGCTCGCCTCGGCTCGACTTGCTTGGAACCGTTCTTTATTTTTTGGTTTTCCATTGGCAAAACCTGTGGATAGTACCTGTTACTTTTTTGGTATCATCTCGGTCGAGGATCTGAGTGAGCTGAGCCGATACTGAAAGGTGACATGAAAACACTGCAGACCGCTGATTGGTCACAGAGAATCACCACTACCTGCTACCAAAAGAAAAAAAACAGGTTGGTGACCAGGTTCACTCTTCACCACCTGTGCCAAGGCAGGTCACTTGTCTCTGAACATGTTCAAGCCCACTAACAAACACATAAGGGAGAGAGAAGGACGTGACAATTCACTAAAGCCACTGTGTGTTTTTAGAGAATCAAAATTTTTAATGTCATAAAGTGCAAGATTGTTTGGACTTAAATTTCACCTCGTGCTGGTGATGGATTCTCACCCTGGACTCGATTCATGGTATTTCAGCATAAAGTCCTCCCAAAATCCAACCGCATGGAGAGCATGAGTGTTTATCCAGCTGACTTTGTTACAGTGAGAAACTGAAACAAGCGAACAGTGGGAGGTGGATCAGCGTGACTTTAAGTGATTTTGGAAAGCAGGTCTGTGTGAAGCGATTTTGTGCCTCAGCAAGAGAGGGAATGGAAAAAGGGGATAAATTGGATGAGGAGAGGAGAGAGGATGGGCGGGAGCGAACTGTGCAAAATGAAGCGTCTGCTCAGTCTCATTGATGAACCACAGTGTTAAAGGTACAGTGTGTAACCTCTCAGAGAAACCTTGTATTTAGAATGACATCACTGTCTGTCATGTCAGGGCTGCGTGTTTACCATAACCCTGAGCAATACCCAACAAATTCATAAAATTAGACCATTGTCAAGTTAATATGAATGAAATCTGTGGTCAGTGACTGAAACCTGTGAGTGACCCCAGTTGTCGAATGTACCTAAATACATCTCCTCAAGTACTGTACTTAAGTACAAATTTGAGGTACTTGACTACTTGAGTCTTTTCTTTTTGTGCTACTTTCTACTTCTACTCAACTACATCTCAGTGAAATATTGTAATTTTCAGTTCTGTATTATTGCTGTAACAGCTTTAGTTAGTAGTTATAAAAATTGATGATGATGATTGCTGATTAGTCAATTGACAGAAAATTAATTGGCAACGATTTCGATACACCAATACATATTTTGATGGTTCCAACTTTTCTTTTTAATTGTTTTGATTATTTGAATTTATTGCCATTTTTTTGTTTGACGTTGGCAGACTCCATGTCTAAGCTAATATTAGCTGATGTTGCAAGCTGGTAGCGCTGTAGGGGAGCAGAAAAGAGGTAAGACACTCTTGAGCGCACTTAAACATCAGATCCTTTGATTTTCCTGGAAAAAAAACACATCCTGAGGCCTTTACATAGAAATCAGTCCACAGGGTGTCATGGGCAAAGGAAAAAGTCAGCAAAGATCTAATTTTTATGTTACAATCCATTCACACATTGGTAACACAAAGTGATTAATACATGTAACTTGCTTCTCATTCTCACATATTGCACGATCAACCATCTGTTAAAAATTTTAATTTCATGTTCGAGAAGGCAAAGACAATTAAAAACAGTCTAATCACTGAAGTACTAACTCCAAAAAACATGGTGAAAACACAGTGTGAGAGATCTGAATTTGCTGTAGGATGTTTGAGGCCAATTAGTAGTAATCTGTTGTGAGACTGTGGTCTGGTACAGCCTGGGGGGTTTTTGTTTCTTGGAGGTGCAACCTCTGACCACATCTCTGGTCCCTGAGCAGCAGCCAGGGTTAGGTTCATTAGCTGAACAGGTAACAGGGATGATGAATGAGTTGCGTTTGCTGTGCTCCACATAGACAGACACACAGATACAAATACTATACAGTGCATGCACACACACACACACACACACACACACACACACTCAGGCCAGCCACAGTCAAGAGGATAAAGAGAGCCCCTCTGAAATACAGCAGCTAGAAATAAAATTAAACTTGCCAGGGAGGCAAAAGCCAGTATATGTTTTTTTAATCTCTTCTTGTGTGAGAGGTTTTTTATGCAGAGAGTAAGAAAAGTGAAGATCCAAATTTGGAAGAATACAAGGAATTTACTGTTACTGGTGTGTTGATGTGAATGGAGAAACAATCACACAGTTCATTCTCAATGCTCTACAACTTAAGGACCAATGGACAGAACAAGAAAAAACTTGCCAAATTGTCAGTAATTAAGTTGCTTTGGTTTCTCTCTGCTGCCATAAATGTCTTATCGGAGACCAATCTGGTGAACCTCAATGAGGTTTTACTACAGATACTTAAGCAGGAATGGTTCGTAGCAGCAAGAGCATAAATCTACTTTCACCAGTGTTTAAAGCTAAAGTATTTAATTAACGCACATCAAACTGTCTAAATAAAATAACTAAAATAACCAATGTGAGTGTTTCTGCATGTGTGTGTTTGTAGACATGTACGTAATCATGAATGTCAGCAGTTCCATATGTCTGTGGGCTGATGTGCATGATCACATGGAAGAAGTCATTCAGGCATCCCACAGAACAGGTGACAGGAAAGCAGAGTCAACTATGCACACAAAGCTTAGTTAGTTTCCCTGATTAAGGTTTAAATTATTTAGCCAAAGAACTAATTAGACTGTGTATGTTTTGCACAGTATAATGTAACATGCAAAAGTATTTTTCATCACAGTTTGACTTTAAATTGGTCCGTGTCTATTAATGGAGATACACTGACAGCGAAACAACATTTGACATTACAGATTATAAACAAATCTCAGATAGGTACATTTGCTTGCATAAGTTCATTAGGGTGCAGCTGAAAAACACTTCATCTAGATAATAAGTCCACTGGCTTTCTTTTTGTTCAAGCAGTCACCCCAGGTGGTACACAGACTCATGGCCAATTAGTGTAATGTATGAAGGAAGTGACACTTACTACCTAGAGTTTCTCTGCAAGACGGTCAGAGCACTCCAGCAATAATGGACTCCAGGAAAAGAAACTCATGCAGGAGATGAGGGGCAGCAGGAATCGGCTGATAGGATGTGGATGTGGATCAAGAGGAGCGTCCCACAGGTGAGCCGCTGTCTGTGGATAAAAGCCGTGGCTGATCAAATGCGGCAGTGCTGCCTGGACATAGCTGGAGACCTGGAAGCAGCAGAGATCCCAGAGTGCATCAGTGACATCCTCAGTATAACAAGAAATGCAATTTATTTCGCATAAGCAAATACCATGGTTAAATCTACAGTTACACCTGTATAGACATTTTCATACTGTATTATTTGGCTCCTGGTGCACTGAAATGAATCTATAAGAGTCGATAAGAGTCATGAGATTATTATTGTACTGGTGTAAGCAACAATTGTGATGCGCAATTAAACTTGACCTAATCTTTGCTTTTTCTTATTGTTGAATTTCTTTGGGCTTTTAAAATTATTCAGATGAAGTGATAAGTCTGAAATGTAACTAATCCAGGGGCTCACATAGAAATAGCTTTGCATTAAAGGGGTCACTGAAAATGGTGGAGAACCATTAGCGTCTGCTTTGGCACTCATGAAATTCATACAACATTTATAAAACAACGCTTTTGTCAAATGCATGCACAGATTTATGTGAAGGGCCACGATAAACAATTAGTTATTCCTGCAGAAGATAAGTAAGTTGCCTGTCTAAGTCTAAATTTACAGTAGATGAGGAGATCAGCATTAAAAAGTTGTACCTGACAAAAATAGCAAACCATCTGCATTTTGCCTCTGCCATACTATATGTAGACAGAGGTTCATTTTGAGCTTTCACAAGCTTTGACATGTGGTATTAACAGTATTTGTTTACACTCTCAAAATAATAACTTGTGCAATATTGTGCATCTCCCTCGACGGAGGCGGTTTCTGCAATATTCCCAGCTCCATATGGTGAATTTCACACTCCCCTCCGTCCATGAAGGCTTTGGGGGGCTTACACCATCTCATTTCCTCTCATTGTTCATCCTTGTTTTCCACATACTTGTAATTCATTTTGACCTTTTCTGCTTGCAATCATCTCTCTCGCACCTCCCTCTGTCTCCTCTACATCTTCTCCAGAATGAGAGGAGAAACACACTATGCAAATCAGGTTGATGGTGCACGTTGGAGCGACCTGTGGTCTCGTCTCATACATCATAAAAACCTACACAGTGTCTTCCCCAGTCAGACCAGGCTTGTCATCGTCTATTGTAGTGCGTTCCTCCTTTTATTCGCTCCTCTTGTCCCAGAGGGAAGCTTGTCTTAAAATAGCATCATGGAGCTAAAGGGGGTTTTCCATATGATGAATTGTGTGCTTGTTTTAAATTTACAGCAGAATTTATTATGTTGTGATTTTCTATTACATGTGCACATTCATTCAGTGATACTATGAAGAGACGTGTGTGTGTGGTTAATGTGCTGTAGGACAAAATACACTGGGATAAAACATAGTTACTTCTATGACAATGGAGCTGGTTGTCTGCCGTCTTATCAGGAGTTTCTGGCATTTCACATGCCTTGCCCGAGGGCACGGGGCGGCTGTGGAGTGACATCTCAATTATCTGTGCCTCCCGGGTCTACAAGAGGGTTACAGGTGTGTCTCTTTCATTTGTTTCAGAGGGAACCATCACAGGGAGGTGTTATTGCTTCATATCAGCAAGCCTCTAGACGCCGGTTTAGCTCCACTGCCTTTGCTTTCCCCCCTCAGGACTGTCGGCGGTGAAGGTGAACGAGGGACCTTCCCGAATCACATTTGTTTTTCCAAATCTGAAGCCTCCTCTGTGTATTGTTACTCAAGAATTACACTGAAAGGACCAAGGAGGTATAAAAAAAATAATCTCAGCAAATAAATAGCTTGGACAAATTTGAAAGCATATCTAAGATAAAATGGTTTGCAAGAAATTGCAAACTTATATTAAAAAGATTCTTAAATGTGTTTTCCAAACTCTGATTAATTTTAAATTATGTTATCATGAACATTCATAATTTGGATGGAGGTTGGCTTGATACAAGTCTTTTCTTTGTTTGTGTCATCATCTTGAGAATAAATGAAAAAACACATTTTGCGTTACGCACTTCTTCATTGCGTTTCATTTTATCTCAGTTCATCCTTTTCATCCTGTCTATAGTTGTTTTCATATTCTCATATTTCTCTTGTTAATACCATCTAGCCTGGTTTGCACTGTCAATACTTGTATATTTTTGTCAATACTTTTATTATAGCTAAAGTGTTAATACTTTCTACTCTAGTTAAATTGTGGATACTTTTTATTCTACTTAAATTGTTGATCCTTTTATACTTCTCTTGTTTATACTGTTTTTTTATCTACTATTTATCTTGCTGCTGTAAATTTCCCCATTGTGGGATCAATAAAGGAATATCTTATCTTTGCTGAATATGTTCTTAGTGTAAGACAAGCAAGGCTACTGAAACAGGTGACTGGTGTCTTCACCTGTTTACCTCCACTTGCAGGTTGGAGGAGTCCCTCAAGGGTCTCCCCACCAGCTACAGTTCTGTTTCAGATTGTATGAATAATCAACTGGAACATTCTAGTTGAAAATTATAGTCATTCATTCATACTTTTAAAAAAGGTTGGTCATTTGGTGGAGTTGACCTCAGGGTGGCGGTTAAGTTGAGCATAAGGACGGGGAAAGATGAGCGCTACCAGGGTAAAATGTTACACAACTAAAAACCTTTTTTTTGTTGGTCTTTTTCCGTCCTTTCTCGAGGGCCTTCCAGCATGTTTGCAGACAATCTGTCTCTCCATTCTGCCTCTGCTGAGAATCACGTCCTAATAACATGTCTCATGCCGAAAAGGTCTCTTATTTTGAAAATGGTAACAATTCACCGCAACAGACTGTTTGCCTTTCTGTCGGCCTCGGTCACAGCTGTCGGCACTTTTTCCACATCCATTTCTGCAACCCATCTTTTGAATCTTCCGCTATCTCGTGTCGCCTTTCCACCGCTTTATCCGATCGAATCAGTTTCTCTCTCTGACCCTTTTTTGATTGCTTTAAGATCCTCCATGGGAACGGGATGCCGGTTTATTTTGGTGTTTGTAGTCTCCTGGGAGGATATTTTCCCTGTGAGAAAATAACTCTTGAGCAAATATATGTTTAATAAATTTAGGTTAAATACATGTATATAGACGCCATTAAAGTCGAGTGAGCTATACTGGCACTGTGCCAACTAAGATTCAGAGGACTGAACGTCATCATTATCCACTTCAAGTATGTTTGTCTATGCATGTACAAGGGTCAGTTCTTCTTTCCCAGGCTCACTACATCCCCTTCTCCTGGGAAAAAAAGATGGATATCCAATAGCTGAGTGTAATAACAAAATTGGACAATTTGTGCCCATGTACCCAAATCCTGTAGATTCAATTTTGTGGCTATTTCACAAACTGCTGTGACACTAGGTTATTTTTTTCATAGTCCATCAACCTCTACCAACATGGAGACAGGCCATGTATGAAAATTATAGAGCAAGGAGCAATATAGACAAAATTGAAGTTTTTTCAGTCCCAAAAAAAATACTCAAATACATTTTGTTCAAAACAGCAAAATGATAATTTCACCTCTTTTCCCCCTGTTTCAGTGGGTTTGCAAAGGATGCACTGGTTTCCTCCAGTCCTAAATATCGAGCTGAGGTGAATGGAACTCGTTTTCTCAGCGGTGTAAATATTGTTTATGTCTCGACCCTGTGCTGAACTGGCAACCCCATTCAGGGAATAGGTCGACTCTATCTTCCACTGTGACCCTGAATTCAAAGAACCAGGTATGAAAAAATGGGGGGAAAACACAAGAATCAGCTTTGTTGTGGGTCTGAGTAAACCATCCATAAGTCTTAGGGTTTTTCAGATGCTGAAGCACTGCACAGTGTTTTAATGTACAATACCCTGAGACAGGATTAAAGGACGTTGGGAATATATTGCAGTGTCAATCATTCATCCTCTGCCTTGATGAAGGTCGACAGAGGAAGTGTTAAGGTTGCAATTTATTCTCCAGGAGCTTTGCACTTGTTCATATTTTCCTGGTCAGCACTGCCAGATAATGTTCCAAATAACTTTTTCCTTTGCTAGAGCCTCTGCACCAGGATCCCTGTACCTGTGCCTATGTAGTGATCTCATTGAAATGAATGAGGCAGCTGTGTTTCATCACACAGTTCTGTTGTCAGTCTGAACACTGCCTGAGCCATCAATACTGTTTCTATGAGTTTCTATTAAAATAATTTACAGCACAAGATTGATAATGGTCATTATTATATTTTTATTTTTTGTTAATATTTTTTTATAAATATAAACTTTGAGTTCTGTAAACAAAGTGCAGATCTAATATTCCACAGCATGTTGCATTCAATTGCCATGAATTCAATAAAAATTGTTATGTCCAGGAATTTCTAAATATGTGTTTGGTGACTACTGGCCTCATAATGACATTTTGCAGGATCGCAGTGAAAAGTAAGACTCTCACTCTGTCTCACTCCTGTTTGGCTGGATATAAAGTGACTCAGACTTAAGTCAAAGAATTTGGCATTTGCAGCAAATGGTTATAAAAGGAGAAGATCCCTCTTTACTGACTAAACATGAACATTAAATCTTAATCAGCAATACCAAACATGTAGCACACAGGGAGTGTGACAGTGAGGTTTCATTGAGTTATATGCCTGTACATAACTCATTACTCTGTCTTCCCACTTGCTGATCAATGTGTGGAAATCCCCGCAGACCGCTCTGACCTCAGAGTCCTTCCAGACCCTGTAGTGACACTGCGACTGGTGGTGCTAACATGACATCAAGCTTCCTCCCTCAAGTGTTAACAGCACACTACAGCAACCATATCCTCCGCCGCCGCCTCATGAAAACAAAAAGAAGACTCGAGCACGCCGGTCATCACGCTGCCTCTTGTGTGCATGCGGAAATAATGGGACATTTTGGTCACAGGACTTTCATCTGGGTGGCTACTGCTACAGCCGCAGCTTTGAAATGCCCTCCAGCGAAGAAGAGTGCTGGCTAGATAGTGTCACTTTCCATTACCGCCATGCCTGCCTTCCTAAAATTAGAGAGGACGCCTCTGTAAACATTGTAGGGGACCTTGGAATGACTGCCAGCAGGAGCTTAAATATGACTATAAGGATTGCAGGTTGGTCGTCGGAAGAGGAAACGGATGAATCAAGTTAAGAGGAGACAATAAATGTTTGCTCGTTTGCTCCCTCTTTATCTATCTGACCTCACGTGGGCACAAAAAGTCATTAGGTTCAGATGCTGGAGACAAATGAGATGAGCCAAAACGCTCATACCTCGCTGACTTCTTTTGTTCAAACTCACCTTCTTTTAAATACCTTATGACAGAGCAGTTGAAGCAGCCCGATACTGTATGACTGATTGACCAACTATTGTATCTGCTATGCCTGCGAGTAATGGAAAGTGCAACAAAGCGCGTGGCCAGAGAGAGAAAGACAGACAGAGACGGGGAAATAACTGTTAACTGTGCAGCCGATATCTCTGTCCCCGTCCTTTTTCTGCTCGCCGTTGTGCAGGGTTGTGTGCTAGCGGTAATCAATGTTTGGTTAGTTATTTGTGGAGTCACATCCTGAGTGCTGGCATAGGGAGACTCCAAGGTCAACGCGCAGTGCACACAGGGTTACACCACAGCTGCTCATGCACACGAGCAGATGCACACACCATAACAGGATCACCCAGGTTGTAATCTGATTGGCTGATTGCACCCCCGAAGTGACGGCCCGTCATAGTCTCTCCGCTATCCGTAACAGCGCAGAGCGGAGATGCATTGTATCTAGATTTTTCTCTTCTGACGGAGATGTGTGTTGACATTCATTTGGTGGGAGGGAGGGAGTCGAGGGGAACACAATGCACGCTTCGGGCGTAGTGTGGTGGCGATTGTGGTGAGGAATACGCAGCAGTTAATGTGATATCAACCTGCTGCCACAAAGGTCTTTGCTGATGTAACCCACCTGAGATTAAAAAAAAACATTTTTCTCTTTCTTTTTCCTTCAGTTTTCCTTTTGATTGTGAAGAGCTGCCAGCAGAAGATTTGGAGTTTTAATATAAATCGATTCTCACGTCCTTCGTTAAATGTCTGACTTTGCTTTTGAAGTGGGCGGATTCAAAATAATAAGTCCGAGTGAGTTATTTTGAAGTCAGAGTTTTGCACTTGATTCGTTGTTTGTTTCCACTCGGCCTCCCCCGTCACACATGAGCTTGTTTGGTTACCTTTCGCCCTGGCAGTCATCCACCGAAACGAATCACAACAGTTCAAGGGAAACGGCCCAATGGGTTTACAATATCACAGAGAGAGACTTTTCTTTTCACTAAAAAACTTTTTGTATCACATTAAAGTTATTCATTTATATGTATATATGGAATTCATAGCCAGTATGTGTGTAAAACATTTTGGATTGTGACATTTTTGTGCGGCGACAATTGCGGCGACTGTGCAGGTCAATGCAACAACAAATATGTTGGTTTCTCAGTTTTGCATTTTGATGTAGTTGATGTAAAACTAATACCATAAATACTATTTACAGTACTTGCCAATGGCTGCACTAATGTGGTACTTGATATGATGAAATTAATCACACTGGTTAGCAGCTTTTTTGGGTTACAAGAAATAGTTATCAGCAGATATAGATTAGAAATAACAGGTGGGAATGTAAATGTTGCCTGTATCACATTAGATACTGCAAAATACTGTCTGTCATGTTTGATCATGCTGAATCCCTGTTTACATCAAATTTGTACTGTTGTATGTAAGACGGGTTATCATTGAAATACCCCACATGCTCATTCATACGAGGTAATAAAGAGAGACAGAAATCACTTATCAGCAACTAATCACACCTGAAGGATCAGGTTTTTTGTATTTGCACAGAATTTGTATTTTCAGGGTTTTTACTTCACATATGTACATATGATTAAAATAACTCATACATCCACATGTGATCCAAATCACTGGATGTACCCGGAACATTTTAGTCTAAAAACATAAGCTTATAATCAGTATTGAGAGTCATATGGGCCGCAGCAAGCAGAGAGGATTACATAGCTGTTAATGATCATTCTCCACATCAGCTCTTACTGGAATAAAAGTTTGAGCTCTGTGGTTAAAGATCTCCAATGTCTTCACTTAAATCTCCAGGTGTTTTAAGTGAACATTTTTGAAAATTTTGAAAATAGTTAGTAATGTATTTATACTTACAACTGCAGGAAAAATCCCACAGGATTTTGCCATGTTTCTCCTCTTTGGATTGGCAAAAACAGAACAGGATTATAACCCCAGCAAGCCCCCTGAGAGTACAGAGGCTTTAGTTGTGGATTATGAAAAAAAACATTTTCCACATGTAAAAGTGTCTGTGTCTTTATGTGTGTGTGTTTTTGAGAAAGAACAAAGGAGAACTGAATCTGTTATACTTTAAGTGCTGAAGGTCTGAGATGAACACACGTTTGGAAATGAGCATCAGTATCAGATTTAGAGGCCATAAGGTTAAGAGGGTTTGTTATTAGAAAATCAGCATTCTGCTTTTGCTCTTAGCGAATTCTATATTTTTATACGATTGGAATTTAAATGTGAGAACTTCATGCAGGCATGTAGGATGCCACGATCAATACAGGACATATGGAAGAAGTGCAAACTGGGAAATATTTGTAGACACAGGAGAAACAGACAAAGAGACAGAATACAGAAAGACATCTAGTAGATTAGTAGTTTTTTTTTTTTTTTTTCAGACTAAAATCTACAGCATGTGGTCTCATCGATTTACATCCCTTCAGCCTGAGCAGAGAGATTAATCTGTGAAATTACCTGATGAGCTGTTTGGTTTACTACCACCGCTCCACACTGTGAATACTTGTTCACGTTGAGGAGCCTGCTGCCAGCAGCCATTTGTCAGACGTGCAAAGTGATCTCCCTCGATGTATTTCATTGATTGAACTGTATAACCATGAGATGTTCCTTCCATCCTGCTTCCTGCTGCTCGTATCCACCGAAAAAGCACTTCACCTGCATGTCACTTCAAATTCCTGACTGTGTTGTTGTAGTACCGAGCACATTATATATGTATATTTGTTAGATATGCTTGAAGTAGCCTACAGAGGAGAAGACTAAACCAATCATTGCATCTTAAACAATATATATATATATATATATATATAATAGTAGAATGTGTAAATTAGCATTTTTATGATTATTGGAATCATTATTGTTTCATCCAATTGCCGATAAAATAATTTAAAAATCCACTACTTTGGCTCTGATATAGCTGCCTCACTCTGTCTGTCACTACTCTCAGTGTCCCGCCCATGTCACTATCTGATTGGTAATACATCACGAATAATAGCCTATCAACACTCAGGCTACTGAGCAAAGAAGAACACATGCGCCAAGCGAACGCCTTAATCTATTTCAATATATCATAATTTATTGGTTGATTAATTTATTTTATTTTATTCATATCTTGTATCAAAAATCTGAATCTGCAAAGTAACTAGTAACGAAAGTTTTCAAATAAATGTAGTGGAATGAAAAGTACAAAGTAGCAGAATATGGAAATACTCAAGTAAAGAACAAGTACCTTAAAAATGTACTGAAGCAATGTACTTGAGTAAATGTACTTACATTTCTTTGTACTTGTTACATTCCATCACTGGTTATTCTTAATTTTGTGTGTGTTTGAATACACAAGTGCTTGATTACTGGTCACATTTTTAGCAACATCAGTGTGAGCGAGAGTGTCCGTGTGTGTCCAGATGTGTGTGCTCAGGGCCATTTCATGGAGCAGAGGGACGAGGTCTCAGGACCAGTGCGTCCACAGTCCACGGAGGCAGAGAGGCCTTAGGCTCTGCCACAGCAGCACAGGCATCATCATCACAGATCAGAGGAGCTATATTTAGCACAGGTTTGATTTTCCCTCACAGGTCTCGGCCTTTTGCAGCCACTTTCACGTTTCAAAATCCGGACCGAAGGAAAAGCATTCGAATACATCTCCTCCCTCTTCGTAGCTTTTCTGTCTTTCCGCGTGTATTTCTGCTTTTCTCACTCTCCATCCAAACTGTCACACCGCATTTTCCTCACATGCTGTCGTACAACAATCTGTCTCTTCTGTCCAAACAATAGCAGCGGCAACAGGACGCACACTGTGGCAACTTCAATTCTGTGAAGCACACAAGTTCCTTATATTCCCCTTTCTGATGTTGTCGAGATGTACGGCCGACATTGTGTTTCAGGGGAACGCTTTAATGGGATGATCTTCGCTGTGGGCTTTTGTAATGTCTGACAGAGGCTGTTATAAGTGCTGCTGACAGGCAGAAGTGATGGACTGATCTTTCAGGTGCTGGTTCAAGAGCAAGTTCAGGAGCAACGTGCAGATACAACAAATCACCTCCCAAAAACAGTACTGACTGAAGTGAGAAAATGTTATTTTTAGATTGACTAGATCAGTTGAAAAATATCTCTAAGAGTAAGGAAAGTTGGGGAGAGTGTTTTGCTCAGACTTAATTCAAATCTGACATCCTGTACTCTTACACTCACTTACTTTTTTGGAGAAACTGAAAACCACTCAATACACAAGATATAGATAAACCTCGACTCTGAGACCATGCATCATTAATGATTTCTCGTATATACAGTTATTCTCTGAGGGATTTCATATAGGCTTTAATTTTTAACATAGATGTTGAGTATCATACGCTCAGGAGATTTAAAGAGTCAAGCTTTGTGTCAGCCCGCCATGAATTTTACATGTGAAAATCCCTCAAGTAATTGTAAATACTGAGGTGGCAATTTAGCCAGCTTTTGCTTTTTTTTTTCCTGTACTCTTACACTAGCTGCACTTGTTCTCTTAAAAGATCTATTTTGAGATCATCTTGTGCAGCCATTCCAGCGTAAGCGTAAAGGATAATTACAGTTATTTTAGTGTTCAATCATTTATCACTTACTGTAGGAAAAAAATAGCATCAAGTCACAAGTTGTGCTGTTCTTCAATATACTTACTGTCAACTTTAAAAAGCAATCTAATCACAATCTTCTTCACTTATAAGCTTATGCAAATAAGAAAGGAAAATGAGGAATGAAAGAAATAGAAATGGAGAAATGAGGAGTAAAGGAAAGGAAGTAGAGACAACAATAGGTAGACAGAGAAATAGAAAGTCAAGGGATCAATAAAGCAAATGCAATTCATCCTGAAGGGAACGTGAATGTGTGTGCCACCATAACTGTGGAAACATTACATGCAAAACCACCAATGTCAACCCCGTGGTGGCGTGAGAAGAAGTCAGAGGATCACCAATGTCAAAATTCATCCTCTGGAGACCATGAATGTCCAAAAAACATTCATTAAAAATATTTCAACCAGGAGAAACAAGTAAATGAAGAAAGATAATTTATTACAACAAGTGACATGATTTTGGAACTTGACAGAGTCTTTGGCGTTTTGGAATCTGGGGGGAGACGTCTTGATTGAAGAACTACTGTCCAAGCCGTCGCTGGATAAACCCCTGGAGTCCTGACACTGGTGGCCAAATGGGTGATGAAGTGATTGATGATTCTGTGAAGGCGAGGTGGAGGGGCATGTGATCACCGGCATGAAAGAGTGAGGGGCAGAAAAAAGATCATATTTTAAAAGGAGAGCACAAAGATGATAGGCTAGCGATGAGGGCGTGACACCGTGCTATTGGCTGGAAGAGATCAGCTGATGAGACAACTGATTTCCAGTGACACCTCAACACTGACAGCGGGGAAGCATGTGCAGGAGGAAAGATGAGAAATAGCCTGAGACCGAGAAAACATTGTTGTCTTCCTGGCTGAACTTACGCTCGAGCTTCATTTAACAATCCTAGCAATCCTGGTGTTTTCACAGTGGAGCGATTAAACCGTATTCACATTGTTTTCAAAAGGAGCTGTTTAATGTTCACACTGACATGAAGACAGTATTCAGTATTCATCTCCGTGCATGTTTTCTCTGCGTGTGCCCTCGTGTACGTGCTGGTGAACAGCCCAAACTGCAGAGGCATCTTAAACCACAGACATTCTGAAAACAAACAAATCCATCAGAGATGCCTCGCTGGCTCCACAGTCTCCTCTTCTTCCTTATGTAACGTAGGTCCTGTCACAGGGAGTCAGCTTCAGGGGCTGAAGCTTCCACAGCAGCAACATGGGTCTTGTTAATACTGACCCAATTTAATGGGTAGGCAACAGGGATGACGACTGGATGGCAGGATGATGTTTGGCTGACTGGCTGCTACTGAATGACTGAATGTCTGGGAAAAAGAAAATCGCGTGTGACTGGTGGATTGCTGGCTGTTTTTGTTTTTTTTTTTTTTTAAAAAGGTATTTATAATTCAACAAATTTCTGCAAAACATGGAGGAAGTGTTTATGAATGACAAATGCTTTGTGCATAATACTTTGTTGTCACATGTCAAAATGACGGTACTCCCTCGTAATGAACACAGAAAAAGAGTTTTCAAGACGGTCACCTATGTCACTTTTTTTATTGTGAACATTTTAAAAAACAATTTAATTAAAAAAAAAATTTAAAAATTGTAGCTGTCAGTAACTGTGAGGAGAATTAACCAGTGATTGAAAAAGTAATTCATCATTTCATTGTGATTTCAATGATTTTCCTCCTGCACTATAATGACATTGACTGATTGAAAAATTGCTGTGCCTCTTCTGGACTGAATGGCTCGCCGCCCAGCTTATATTGTGTTGCATATTTCCTGTTTCTAAATGAGATTAACTTCTTAGTGGCTAATTAACTGAATGACTCCCTGACTGCACTACCTGTGGTTCAATGGGAGCTTGAATTGCTGGCTCGTGTTCAATCGTCTACCTGGCTGATTGGATAAAGTAAAACACGATTTTTCATCATTTTAATTTGTCAGAACCTGAACGATGGCTGGCTTGTTGATCCGTGAATCGACTGCTTCCTCGGACGGCAGGCTGGCGCCGCGAACACATGTCGTTCCTCATCAGCAGTGGTGTCAGCATGTGTAAGATTTATGACTTAGTCCACCTGGTAATTATGGGGAGTCACTTGTTTAGTGAAACGAGGTGACATGACAGCTGCCACAACACTGGTCGGTGGAGAGGGAGAGGGAGCAAATGGAAGGACTGCGGGTGGGAGATTAACAGAGTGGAAAGGACTTAAAGGGAATAACGCAGGGGTGAGAAGAGAAGAGGGGAAAGGCGGGAGCGGTGAGGAGGGTGACAGAGCGAGAAGCAGCCTGGGAATAAGTGCGTGTGAGAGAGAGAGTAAGGGAGAGAGACGTTGACGATGAGGCAACGAGGATCTTCTCTCTCTCGCTCTCTCTTAGCAAATGCATCAACAGATTGTCTTACTGCATCAAAATAGTGTTATTATACTGCTTCTGACGCAACTGCCTTCTTGACATGTCCACCCACACACACACACACATACACGCACACAGGAATAGTAGCAATTCAACATTTGCACTGCACCCTGACTCTTCAATGATTCATGCCTTTCACATAAATGGAAAGAACCTTTGCACTATCAGACCTGAATTATGTAAATGGGTTAGATTTAAATAATATATTCAGTGCCGTCTTTGCCAGTGTTTAGTGACAGGCTCAAATAAACAGAAGCAGTGCAAGTAGTGGGATCAAAGCTCGACACTCATGCAAACTGGCCTTTAACCCTGCTGGGTTTCTCCCGTCTAATTTGACCAGAGGCTTGTCAATGTTCTGCTTCCCTGGAGCGAGGAAACAAAGGCGACGTGGTATGATGCACTTTACAGACTTTTTAAAATTATCTCTACATTTCAGTTGGGAAAGATGAATATACTGAACAAGGAAGAAGAGCAGCAAATCCCTGTAGAGTTACAGTTTATTCTAAAAGTCCAATGCTAATACATAGATTTAAAACAAGATGTTCAGATAATATTCGGTGTTGTGGAAAACTGTCGATATCGTCTGGGTCACACTTAAAGGGCAACTGATTTTACACATCAAAGTCTGTTTACAGTTCTTGGAGAGAACTACAGCATATGTGGGAAAAAGCTGTGTAAAGCCTTTTGTTGGTTCCTGAGGGAACCGAGGAAAGTTTAAGAAATTGCCTCATGTGATGTCACTTGAGTCAGTGTTAAAGTCAAGTTTCAAATGGAGTCAAGTTTTAAAATAAAAAACAAAAAATCAGTGTCACCTGGACACCGAGTCAAAATATCAAATTTATTTAAAAAGGTCATTAAACATTAAATGACAACATGGCTGAACGTATTTTCTACTATTTGTTACCTTATATACATCTGGATCACGCTGTGATCAGCATTACAAACACACACACACACACAGTCTGCACATGCACGCACGCTGTTGTGAAGCATGATTGTGCAGCACTTGGTACTCCGTCCCATGGAAATATCGGATTTGGGTTTGAGAGTGATGGTGCAGTCTGTTATAAATAGTTCTCCCTAAAAGCTAAAAAACACTATCTGCTATTGATTAGCTGTCAGCACACGTTAAAGCTCACTGTCGCTGGTCACACAGTCCGCCCTGGTCGGCCGAGACACACACACACACACACACACAGCAGAGAGAGAGAGAGAGAGAGAGTGTCATGCAAAATGCATGCACAAGCTCTACCTTCCTCTAAAATTTGTCTGATGCTTTGCAACACACATATTGAGACACACACAAGTAAATACCCATTTCTTACATTTACATAAATAATTGCACACACTCACATAGGAATCACAGACAATCTCTCTCTCACCCACACACATACACACCATAGCAACTCACCATTTGTTCTGCTTCCTCTAACTTCAATGATTCATGTATTTGACACTTCCACTGAATGCCAGTGTTTGGCACCATGGTTCTAACACACTACACCTACAACATGTAAAGTCTTCCCCACTTGTTATCTTTACACAATATGATGAGAGCAATTGCAAAAAAAAAAAAATCCATAACCACGGACAACGTGTATTATTTTAATTATTAGGATGGTCTTTTAAAAAAAAAAAAGTTAATATTCTTTTTTTATTTCTGTGGTTTGATGACTTTTGAAAACACAACAACAGTCTGTATTTGTGGATTCCCATGACACAAACGTTATCTGTCTGGTTAACTTTGCTGACATCCTGCGTAAACAAAGCCAGTTTCCCATGACGTCTTCTGGGAAAAAAGATCTGACACAGACAGAAGAATGTATTACTGGAAGATAGTTGCTTTCTCGTGTACCCTCCCAACCGAGCCTAATATGGTTTACAGACTTTTTTTAGACACCATTAAAAGCAACTTACTGTATTTGGAGCTGCTTTACGTTCTAATACCTACAATTACTGAACAAATTACAAACATTACTATGCACAGCAAATAAAGCTTGGAACATCTCTCAGGTGCTGAGAGTTCAGGATGATGTTCGCCCTGTTACTTCTTTTTTTTTTGTATATAATGCTCTTTGCAGTTACTTTAATATGTGAGGAACATGGTGACAACTGGAAACCGGACAGTTTCTTACGTAATGGCGCTTCTGCTCGTACTGTACACGCTCAGCTTGGCGCTGCCAAATGCTCCCGTGGAGCTGCACAGTGCCGCTGCATGACAGTGATTGTACTGGACAGCTTCCAGGTGTTCATGTGTGTGAAAATGTGGCCATGGAGCAGGATGTTGTACAGCGGTAGTTGGGGTAGTGCGAGCATTGAATCGGTGGAAGAAAATGTATGGTATACAGCCGTACTATATGGATAGCATTTAGTTTCTGTTCAAATGCATAAAATGTTTACTTCTACCTTGCATGGAGCGACACTTCCAAACCTCTCAGGGAGGACGTGGAGGTGCTCGTGTGTAAAAAACCACCTAACATTAACGCTGGAGACCGCTGTTTGAATCATGGCTCCTACCAGCTGTCCAGACTATTTCCTTGAAACCTTGACTGTTCTCCCGAAATCTATTCAAACTTTACTCGTATTGATCCTTTTAAAGTCAATAACAGACACTTTCTCTTTGAATTTGGGAGACTTATTGAGGAGATGCTCCCGGACAGGGCAGAGATAACCAACTACAACTGGCAGATATCAGGCAACATACTTTCTAAAATTGATCTTTAAAGCGCAGAGAAGTAGGAGTGGAACAGTGATTGCTTGGCATCTCCAAGACTCAGAGATTTGGATGTGGAAGCCTGATATCCATGTATATTTTGGCAAACACCACACTCCACCCTACCATACCCCACATCATATTTTTCCATACGCCAGAGTTATATAGTTTTTAAGTCGTGTGTAAAAGTTACCAATTTCAATTAAATATCATACCTGTCATTGTTGTAAATAGTTATAATCTATGACCTTTGTACGGGGCCCAAAGCACTTGTGTACATGTCAGAAGAAAGACTGAGAGAGATTTTATTTTTTCATCTGCTGTTAACCACACCAGAACAAAAAGTACAGAGCTCATCAAGACTCATAGTACTCACAGGCAAATGTGATAAAGCATGAAATACACTGGGGAAGCCACAAATACACACAAACAACAAACAGAGCAGATCAAGGCATAAAACAAGACTGAGAATAAAATACATTGGAGCATGAAATATTACAACAGAGAGTAAGATATCATAATAGGAAAGTCATCATAAGCCTAAGATTTAAATATCTAAAGCATGAGAGAGAACCCATAAATACTATAGACAATAAAAGGCATCTAATATAACACAGAGCGAATATGGTATAAAATGAAAGGTGCTGTTTAAGATGCACTTCTTATCCATATCCATGTCAGTGTTAATATTCTGCAAAGGTTAGTGTAGCTCCTACTGAACAAGCATGTGATCTTTTTGCCCTGAGCTGAGCATCAAAGGCAGCTGAGGTACAAAACAGGGAGTACATGTTGCCTGAGAGGCTCATAGAAGGCGAAAGACTCAAAACATCCTCAAAACCATTCACATAGGTAGAAGACTTTTCAACGGGTCTTCAACAAGTTTGAGGTGATGCTTGTGTTTTATGCAGAAGTAGAGCACAGAAAGAAGCAAATACGGAAACAGGCTGCAAGTAGCACAGACGAGGATGTTTCCACAAGGCCCAAAAAAAAGAGATGAACACGACTAGGACACACACACCGTGGTGACTTATGAAGTTATAGAAGCGTGTCTGCCTTTGATTACATTTGCATTTACCTTTTTGGTTTGACCTGGGCAGTGATTGATGACACTGATGATTTTAAAGTCTCAATACCAAAATGTGTCTCTTTTTTGTAAGTTGTTTGTGCTGATGGATTTTGAGTCTGTGTATAAATGTTCATTGCAGAGAACAGTCTCCATTATTTGTGTTATTTTAAACATGTCTTCCAGGACATCTGGTGCCTCTACCAGAATAGTTTACACAGGACACCAGGTGGCTTAAGAGCTGGGTGGTTAGAGAGCAATCTGAGAATCAGAAGCAAATAACACACTTGTATTTTAAGCTGAAGGTCAAGCACACATTCACAAGCATTCAAGATCACGCCTGCAGCAAAAAGTATTTGAATTTTTTTTTCCACTTCACTTAGAGACACCAGATGGTTAGTATTTGTCACATTGGACACATATGGCCAAGAGTTGATTAAGCGAACAACTAGACTTTTCCTGAATGCATCGTCAATGTTTGTTAAAATTCATTTTTTACCAGTGCCACAAAGTGCTTCGCCAATCAATTAAAACAAAAGAGATGATGGACACATTTACACAGCAGAGCATCAGATAGGAATCAATAAAAGGTTTATCTGGAAAAATAGATTTTCAGACCCTGTTTGAAACATTGTTGACCAATCAAGAATATTTTCTCTTTGCTCTTACTTTAGTCACGTGAATCATTATTTTAGGAGAATAGCTCTTATAAGAACACTGTTTCTGTACATTTGTCCAAGGTCTTGGTAGTATATAAATAAGTACATCACTCTATACAGTAACTATGAGTTTTATTGTTGGGGGAGAATGAATGAGATTCCTTATGAAGATAAGTAAACTCACTTTCAAAACATGAAGCCATGAGTCAACACTGTCAACCAGAATTTATATTTATACAGAAACATAACACCATCTGTATCAGGCTTTGTTGTTTTATCAACATAATAATGGACATGCATTAATCTAGAAAACATTCACTGACAATGTCTTTCATCTGCATTTCTAAAAATATCTGCTAGTAGCCATTAAGCATGGTATTGCTTTTCTTTCACATTCACAACACTTGGTTCAGATGATGTAAGGATTGTGGTTAAATAATGAAAAAGTCAACAGTGATTTGAAGGTTTATTAAAATTCAAACCAAACTTCAATCTTTCTCTGACCTTAACCAAAAGGCTTTTGTCACCAAAACGTGAGCACATGCAGGACACAGGATGCAAACTCTGCTCTCCAGCTGTACGATCCACCCTGACCACCTCTGTGTGACTTCTGCTCAGCACAAAAAAACATGCCGTTTTTAATGATGGACCATATCACCGTCATGGATCTCCTCGTCTCTGACAGGTGATGTCATGCTGCTGTCATGCATGCTGAGGCTTTGTGACTTTACAGTGATGCGCCCTCCAGGCCGACCCAGGATGGCGGGCGCTGAAAGGAGATCTGGGTGACATGTTTTTGCTCCGACTGTCTCGGTCTGTCGTTACATTTGTGCTTTGGTAAAACTGTGAAACCTCGAGGTCTATATGCCAAATTTCAGTGCGTGTTTATGTTGACACTAAACAATCACAAATGCATGAATGAACAAAAGTGCAGCATTTACAGTATTGGATAGAGGTTCATTTGTGATGCAAAATATTTCCAACTGCTGTTTTACAGTGTATCTTTATCGGGCTGTAAAGATAAATACCAAAATGTCTTTTATCTTTTTAATCTTTTTTTTTTTTTTTTTTTTTTTTTTTAATATCTCTCATTGTCTCATTCTTATTGATCTATGAATATCAGATAAATCCATATCACCATGACTCTGTAATCTCCATGACTCCAAAGTGTGATTTGTTGCCAGAGATGTCATCATACTGAAGTTATTTTACATTTAAAGGAGCACACAGAATACAGGAGAGAAATGTGGGTTTGACTCTGTCAAGATTGTGTCAGTCTCCAAATGCTTTCATATGTCCAATCTCAATGATGCATGACTTTGCAAATGGAGATATGCATGACACGATGCACTTGGAAAATGCATATAAATGCAATGGAACATAACCAAAATAAATTATGATATTTCAGTGCAATAGACGAGATAAACATTTGGCACAAGATATTTTGTATTGCACTTGAGAAATAAAGTCCCCAACTGTATTGGTGGGGCTGTCCATCTGTTGCAGTGAATGCTCTCTGTGTTGAGTGAGTTTAGGTCAGGAGAATAAAAGCAGTAAGTCCTGCAAAGATTTTACATCCTGACTCCTGACCAGAATCCTAACAACACTAGTAAAAGCCTGCCTACATTCACATTTGCCTTTGCATTTACAGGCTGACACAGGCCCCTCTGGTCCATTTTGATATTGGGAAAAACTTCTCCAAGGTTTTGTAAAGTCAAGGCTGTGCTTGAAAAGAACTACTTTATTATTATTGAGAAATTATGATCTGTTGGAATGTGCACGATTTCATTTTCATAATGAAGAGACACCTGTAGTTGACATGATAAAATGTACAACAAAGTAAAAGCTTGAACACCAAAAAAGAACCAAACCAAATGTAGTTTGAGATACTGTGAGCAAAAAACTCAACACAAAGATTTATGGCTGCTAAAAGACCATTGGAGCCAGGACATATGACATGTCATTCGACTTTTAAATGGAAATCTGTTATTTATAACTTTGCTGACAAAATGCAATAAAAGCTGCTTTTTAAATAGATTTTTTTTTTAAGTTTTCTTTTTCATTGCAAACTGGAAACATTGTGCAACAACAAAATGACAAATCACAAAACACTGTGACTTGAATTTATTTGTGACTTTGAATTTGCCCCAGTGCATGATGGGAGGCTTTGCAGCACACCTACCCAGTACAACTGAAATCACATGATCAGCACTCAGCCAATCATACTGATGCTAATCACTGCTGTCCCTCATGTTTTAACCTCAAACAATCTTCAAACTGCTGCCAAAGAACCAAAGAACTGGATGAGGATTAATACTTCCTTAAAACAGCGAGTTAGCCTGAATGAGTTTCTATGAGACACATTTGACGAGCGAGGCCCTGTGGCTCATTTCACCTGTTGGCCTCAAACATCACATCAAGCCAGAAGAGGAGTTTTTCTGTCCATTGTTTCACAGGTTTCACAGGTTGGCAAACACCAGACATCACTGATCCACATCACCAGGTAAGAACCTGCTGCTCGTCTTTACATGTAGTTGATGTTTTTGACTCTGATTAGAAGTTTGTGCTCGTTTAATGATGCAGCTGCTGCTTGTTTGTTTGTGAGCAATGTTTGGCTTGGTGTTCATTTCTGCTTGTGCTCTGCTGAGTTACCGCTGCTATGTGCTGAATTTGCAATGATATGATTTGTAAATGACCTTGCAGTCGCCGTACTGTCTGTTTGGGCTTTCATCGAGTATGTGCATTATGACGTTTTATGCTTTTGATTGGCATTGTGGTAAAGAACGTGTGTTTGAGAGTCATGGATGTTTTGGGCTGTGCTGGATTTGCAATGGTATGATTTGTAAAGGACCTTGTTGCAGTCGTTGTACTGTTTGTTTGGGCTTTTATCGAGTATGTGCATCATGATGCTTTGTGCTTTTGATTGACATTGTGGTAAAGAACTCGTGTTTGAGAGTCATGGATGTTTTGGGCTGTGCTAGATTTGCGCATATCTCCTGTTGTTGCATTGTTTTAAGAGGGTTTCCTGTTAGTTAGCTGCTTAGAGGGAATATTGTATTGACTTGTATGAGCTTATTCCCAAGCAGAGAAATTGGTTTGTCTTTCTGTTTGTCCTGATGCTGTTTTGTGAGAGAAATCAGTTTTATAACTGATAAGTGGAAATATTTTTCATTGCTCTGCTGTTTTTTTCCCTGCTTTGAATTGATTGTTTCCCTGTAACATTTTCCTGACTGAAACATGGCTTTGGTCACACATAGGAGAGATCACATTCACATTTTCTTCACATGCAGTGAAACTTTTCCACTCAAAGCAATTGCTTAACATGTGGAGTCATTTCACTGTTCTCCATATCCATATGTGCTGAATGTCAACACCATGTGACACATTATAAGAAGAGCCTGTCTGCTGCATGATTTTCATACAGGTAAGTCAGTAATTACCTGCTGTGTGTGTTGGCGTGATGTTGAATATCACCTGAGTTGCTTGCTCTGCTTTGCTTCCTAATCTCTGCTGTGCTCTGCTTGGTGTTTGCTTTTTGGGAAATGATGAGGTTGGACCGCAGACGTCCAATTTTGACTCTTTACACATCCTGTATTCACACCTTAAATCTGTTTGTGCAAGTTGAATATACTTGACTACCAGTGCTTTTATTTTGATACGTATTGATGCATATAGATGACTGATTCAGTCCTGTTCCACTTTGATGGCCGAGGATGAATCATCCCTGCAATGCTGTGCCACAGAATAAAACACACTGCCAGTAGATACTGAAGCAGAAGACCACTTCTTCAATGAATTTGATTATCTCAGTTGTACACTAAATAATGACAAAATCACATTATAAATAAAAAAAGCAGGAGATCTACTCTTTGCAAATGAAACTGTGCTGAGCATCGCTGAAGCAAACATCAGAGGTCAGACTGTGGTTTTATGCGATCAATCATACTGAAGAGATTTTAAATTGAAATCACTTTGTGTTTCATTTATCAGTTTAAACAGCCAGGTTCAATTTTGTTTAGCATTTTTCAAAACCACAAGGTTGGATCTGCCTCATACGTCCACCAATGCTGAACGACGATGCTCCAACCTGCAGAACCTTGTAACAGATTTTATCATTCATCCTTTGAGAGTTATGTTCTGAGATAAACAGCAGGAATATACAAAGCAGTTTAGCAGAAAGTCTTCGATATATGACTCTCACGTACGAATATCAACTCAACGTTACACTACGACTACAAAACACTTCTAAATATGTGAAGTTCTCTTTTCAGGCCATGATAAAATGTTAAGTTCAAAGACTTTGTCAGCAGCAAATTTTGGCCCAGTCTTTTTGGCAAAAGGTTACAAACATGCGATTATACTAACAAACATCATGCTCTTTCTCTAGATCTGGGCAGTACAGTATTGATAACATTATTAGCTTTAGACAGTACAGCTACTGTAATATTTCCATATCTTGAATGTTGTCCACCGAAGCTCTTCATGATTGCAATATAGACATCTTATCGTATTTGTCTCTAACTCAATATCATCATCATATTCACATAAATTATTTTCAAAGTTAAATAAGAAAACTTCAGCCTTGATCTTAGTTTGACTAATTAAGCTCAACTCAAGATTGACTTACTGTCTTTTTCTGGAGTTTTTTATACAGTCCTCATCAGTGGATGGAGCTGCCCAGTTGACTCGAAGATGGGTCAATCATAGCGCTCTCAGGACTTTTAATCCAAGTGACCTTACAGTTCGGCATGAAAGTTTATTCTTGTCCTTCGTAATACTAATTTGACAAACAACCAAACACTAAGACCTTGACTTGACTTTATTCTTTAATAATTCTTAAAATGTCCCCTAAAGCACCAATAATGATCCCTGTGTTGTATGATTATATATTGAGGTTTAATTTTTTGAATATCAAAATACTTCAGTTGGTGAATATCTAATTTCCATCTGGTTAATTTATCTATAAATGGTTTTTCATGATATCAGCTTTCTAGAACAGCTTCAAGAAAAACTGAACATTACAACCTCCATGACTGTTGGTCTTATTGCAGGACTGTTGTGTTAGACTGTATCAGATTCAGCTAACTGAACTGAATAAACTGGCAAATGAGTGTAGATCAGATTTTGTTCATCCACTGCTTTCATACCACACTATGAAACAACCTTCAAACAGTGTGTCCAGTACAGACCTCTGAAGTGCTGCACCTTCTTCCACAGTCTGTGTGTGTGTGTCAGGTTATATGTGTGATTCATAACACCCCTCCCCAACCTTTGTTCTTCCGCATTGTGGCTTCTTTCTTTGCTCATTTAGTTTCTGGCAGGCAGCCCACCTTTTCCTCTCTTCCCAGAGAACTTCACTGAGAACAGAATTACGCACATCTGAGTTTTTGTATGTATTCGATTAAATAATAATGCTTTTAACATGCTCTCCAAACTGATGCATAACATATGAAGTGCCGAAACACATAATGCAATTTTCTGGCCGTGACCAAACAACAAGACATCTGTATGAACTGTGTGTGTGTACCCTGAGCTGTACGCCGGGTTGGACTCGTGCCGTGCACTCGCAAACCTTTTCTCACAATCACGTTTGTTGGCTGTCATGTGCAATAAGAGCCAGTGACATCGGTCCACAGGCGCTATAAGCCATGAGCTCACTGACAATCCATGTGCGGCAGCGCTGTGTGCCCGTGTCTGCTGTCGGTGCCGATCTGCCATCAACATGGGACATGAAAGGAAATGTAGACATGTACAGCGCCAGCAAGGACACTGTGACACATTTCTGTTGCAGTGAGCTGTGAATCCATGAGTAATAATTTAATGGAAAATTCCACCACCTCCATTCCAACAGTGTTTATACTGTAATCACCTTATGTCAGGTGCTTTATTATAATGAATGTTGCAGTTTATCTTTGCATTGTGCCCATTTTTCTTTCACATCTATCTCTGCTTCCATCTGTAATTATTTATCCCATAAGCCTTTGGACATTACATTGTTACCTAGACTATCTTGTTGCATCCAGTGTTTTTATTTCAGAGAGAAAAAAAAAAATACTTGCAAGCAATTAACAAAGTGACCAATTTGGCCTCATTCCTTTTTCAATTAGAAGTGATCAGTTGCTGCATGTTGAGCTCGAGGTGCAGTGAAGACTCAAATGCAAATGTGAGCATCAACCCACCAAATTTAGGAGAAAGCAGCGATGGCTGGATCAGGTGGCTGGTTTGTGATTTTAGGAATTGTAGGTTGTAGGTTCCATCGCTGGAGGCATGCTGCATGTATTTGGTGTGAACATTTGTAGAAATGTAACCAAAGCACGTTGACTAAGAGCTGCATGCAGAAAGCCTCAGTGTCCTCATTGTGACGGTGATAAGTAGTTGTGATGATATACTGCAGGTCGGAGTCGCCTTACACACCTTTTTAACTGAAGGATCTGATGATTACCTTTTCTTCCCATTGCCAATGAAGTAATAAGTGCAGCCCACATGATGGGGAAAGTGTTGTTATATAACCGTGTGCTCAAATAAGAAAAGTTGTAGATGTTGTATCACTTTCCATTCTGACGACTGAGGTTAGAGCTGAAATTTTCGATTGTGTCATCTTGCACATTTCCAATTTGAATTTGATATTTTAAGCTGATATTGTGTTTTCGTTTTTTTTTTTTGGTTGACATTTTTGTGTTTGCTTTAAACGTGACTTTGTTGTCCGGCTGAGCATTTAATGCATTCGGCTGTGTGTCGTCAGCCCTGAGTTGAGTTTGGACACAAGTCCCACAAACAGATGGCAAGAATTCAGTTTATATAATATCTTTCAAATTTATACACAGCAGCAATTTTCCATCAGCCTTTAAACCTTGCATTTAGAACAAACCTGTTCACATATATCACATATATTTTGCATCTGCTCGTTCCAACCCGACATGCAGTGCAACATCATTACATCAAGTTGTAATGTTCTTGGTAACTCTGCCTCATTTTTTTTTATCCATTTCTATGTAAAACAGCTTGATTTGTTTGCTATCTCTGGAAATACCGTGGTCTCGACTATAATTTCAGATAACCGTGAATCCCTAGATGACAACATTGAAAGCATGTATGTAATAGCGGCACAAGAGTGTGGGACACAAACAAACACACACAAAACATCATGCATCAGGTCGAGAGAAGAACGCCTCTGACAGCCTGAACGCTCCCGGGTGTTTCTGGTGAAACATTTGTCCTTTAACCTGGATGGACTGCCAGCACAGAGAGAGTAGCATATCTTCATGACCGCGGGCTATCTGAGCCATACCATCACCTACACAGTGGCACATGGAGCTTATGTAGGCTATCGATCAGAGCAGGCACTGACGGCAGAGGGGTTGTCACAACATGCAGTGACGGTGATGAGATAGAGGCAGGCACATAAGCTAAAGAGCGTGTGCAGAAAAACATCATTTAATTGAAAATATTGAGGTTTACAATCGATCGTGTTCATTTTAGATATTAGTGGTTCACATGAATTGGCTGTTAAAAAAAAATGGCAGAATACAGTTTTTCTTGACCAAAGATGATACTGTTAAATAGTAATACTGTTTAATGTAACATGTTCAAACATACTGTGGGAATGAGATTGATCAATTTCATGTTGCGAGATCTTCACCATTAGGCCAGTCTGGGCATATTTTAATGCATTGGCATAAAAATAAACACATTCTTTATGTTGAATGACTCTGACTTCAGATGCTGAGACTGAAGCGATGATGCGCATGTCAGTTCCTTTCAGGTGTTGGTAATATTAATAAGTAAGTTGATGACGGGCCAAAATTAAACTTGGCTACATACATAACATATAAATAATTTAATAACGGATTGGACTTGATTATTGTTAAAGGTCTTGGTTTGGGATTGGGAAATCTCTAATGAGTGTAAAATGTTTGAGTCTAAATTTGATTGAGGTTTGGTGTTTCAGTCCCCAGCTCATCCAGTCTGCAGGTCACAAAGTCCACTGGTAAAATATCAGGCAATGAATGTCCTACAGAGTCATTATATTTGCTATAGTATTGTCATTGTCCTTTTAAAACATAGGAGTGATATTTACAAGGCAATGCAGAGCACCACAAACTGATCAGCATCAGGGGTCTGACCTGGGGGGTGGGTGCTGGGGGTGGCCATTTGTCAGTCGGGACATAACCATACCACTGTGTCTATCTTGTCTAAAAGATGTAGTGTTGTGAGCAGTTTTCTCGTCCTCCTGTTGCTGCTTTGCTTCAGTTTGTGATTGGACACTGGAACTGACCCAGCATCGCAGTGAAATACAAAGTTGAACAGTTGAATAAACCATCTTCAGTCACTTTTGTTTGATTCTGGCAAACATAAGCTCGTCCAGTATTTGTCTAATGGCAGCCCTCACCATTCACTGTTGCAGTGTTTCATGAGGGCCAGATTTGAAAAGACATTCTCTCCTCTTCATTTAGGTCTTCTGTCCTCAGTAAGCCAGTGTTTTTCACAACACAAATGAAAATGCTGGTTTCAAGTCTCGGAGTGAATGGGCAAAAATAAAAGCTTTTGAAAATAAGTAGTGAGTCACCAGACCAATTATTTTCTCACCGATCATGTTTTCAAAAGTCTCTATTGTATCAGGAAAAGCTGAAACTTCTTCCTTTTCTTCTTTTCTCATTATCTTCAGCTCATAATGGTCTACTTTAATCCCGTCCCGATCACGCATGGACATGGTGGAAAGTGTTTATCTCAGCCACAATCCTCACACTAACCCAAACACCCACTTACTACCACAACCTTTGATAACGGCAGCACATTTGCCAAATGAGTTTCAGTGGTGCTGGATGCAAACTAAGTTGTGATGCCTGCAGCAGTGTTGTGGGCTGTTGCCTACATGAGTTGACTATAATGAACCAAAGCACTGAAATAAAACATGCAACATTCAGACACACAGGTTTTAGCCTAAATGGGTCATAACCACATTACTGTACAATATGTGTGATAACGTACACATGCATGTTTACATGTAACGTACATGAAGTGCATTACTGAATCGTTACTTATGTCGTTACAAATAATTCAGAATGAGAGCAACATGATGCATTTGTTTGGCCAGCACATTTCAACAGCTGGCCACATCAGCCCGCTGCTGTGTGTGAGCATGCGTTGGTGACTTTTGCATAATCTGTCACTGCAGAACACGGCATGACTGGCAGGCTGCGCCGCCTCCGTGGAGCAATGCTGAATTCAGCATTGTTAGCTCCCTCTGTGCTTTTTAAATATGTCAAGCCCATTATGAAATTGTCCCAAGCTGCTAACAACTCCCTCTCGTTAACTCACGTGACAACATCACAAAAACAGCAGCAGACTAAAAGGCTGTTATCTATTTGTCTTTGGATGGATGAGCCATGATCATCTCAAGACTTTGCACATTTAATCCAAATACTGTACATCTGTGCAGAGTAAAAACAGAGTTATGTAACATTAACCTCGTGCCCTGTGGACCTTTTGTAGCACAACACAACAAGTTAGTTAATTTAGGTGTTTAGAATTTATTTATGGTTGTTCCTCATTTCTGTTGTTTGTTTTTCCAATGTGAGAAAACTGAATGGTGGCATTTTTAGGTATAATTTTTTTATGATATAATATGTATAAGATAAGAGCATCGCTGGCTTAGCAAGAGCAAAACGCTGCCCCCTAATGGTGGTTTGATCCCTGTTTGTCCATGTGTCAAGGTCTTTGGGCAAGACACTGAACCCCAAATTGCACTAAGTGGTCTTTCAGTGACATTATAGGCTCAAAGCAAGATCAGAATTGGACTTCTAATACTTGTCTCTTCTTTACACACTCCATCCATTAAACGTCTTTGGAAATGCATCAGAGCAGACGTCTCTTCTTTCCCGCTATACCGCAGCACATTTGTCAGTGTAACGACTGGGGAATTCACAAACAAATGGACTCAGAGACAGAATCATGAACTGAAAAACACAGCATTCACTTGCCAAAACAGGGAGCAGTACACAGGTAGTCAATGAGCAGAGTAGGTAAATGCATCAGGGCAGAGGAAAGACAGAGGCGGGGTTGAATAAACAGGCGAGAACCAGAAAAATACTAAGACACGAGGAACGAGACTGAAACGCATGACATGGACACAGAATGAAGGGAACACACACTAAATACACTTAGAGAGGAGGAAGGTAAAACCAAACATGGCAGACAATCAATTTGGTTGGAATCACACAAAGGCAGGAAGTGATTTGCAATGAGAGGAAACATTGCCTGAAAGAATGAAACCATGACTTAAGAGGATTTAATAGTGAGTCTCAAAGCTCCACACTATTTATTTTTTTGTGGGTAAATTCAAACTATCTCTGACCCAATTTGGAGAAACATCCTCACAATTAAAGTGTCAGGAGCTGAGGGAGCGTTAAGAGCTCAACAGATGTGATGCACATTTTGTCTGAACCTTCCCTCTATGTCTCCACTCCGGTCTATTCCCTGTGACGTCTACTGTAGTTGAACCTGGCTGAAGTTGGACGACACAGACTCAACAGGAAACGCTATGTAACGTGTAATGTGTAGATGAAAGCAGAATCTTAAAGCCCACCGCTCCCTGTCCACTCTTCCCCATGAAATCCTGATGATCTCTGGGCCGAGAGGAGCTGAGCTGAAAAGGTGAAATTTCTGGCTGTCGGATGTTGAACTAAAGATAAAGTCAGTACATCAAACAGAGAAAAGGGCAGCGATGTGTAGAGCGTGCAGCTTGTTCCCCGTCATCATACAAAAGTCATGATGGAGCACAGACTGCGACCAGAGAGTCGGACCCAACATATCCAAAGGTGTAACATTAAAAACGTCCTTACTGAGCGCCTGAAGAAAAAAAAAAGCACATTTCGATATCAAAGTTGAATGAGTGGATCAGATACACAATAAATACTGGTCGAGGTTAAACATGTCGAATCTTCTTGACAACAAATCATCATCTGGTCATCTGGTTGTCATGTGGTACATTTGGTGACCAACACTCCAACACACCAAGACTTTTCAATTTAAATTTTTACCCTACATTCTTTGTTCTCTCTCAGAATATAAATAAAGCAACACCAGGGGAGAAATAAAGGTTTTCAGCTCAATGTAAACCTCCCACTCTCCGGCTGAAATAGAAAACACAGTAATCCCCTCTCACCCAGAAAGGGCGGCAGTCTGGTAGAACCTGAAAAGCACATTTAACTCTTTTTGTAAACACTGGCAGATTCAGTAAAACTCTTTCTTCCATCATCCATCCGCCTGCTTATCCTCTTCAGGGTTGCGGCCGACTGGAGCCAATCCCGGCACGCATACGTTATCCATTGTAAAATATCAGTCACTGGGCGAGCGTCTAAATAATTACGAGGCATGAAAAAGGATTTGAAACACATTTGTAGATTGAAAAGCAGGACTGTGACGGTGACCAATTGCATAATCAGCGTAGTACACACATGCATACAAATCCAGTCTCTCGCCGGCATCGGCTGACCTCACTTTTATTTCCGTGACTCAGCTTTTTTTTCTAGACGGACAAATCTCATATGTACAAATTGGGACTTGGGAGCCAAGTACAGCAGCACCACCCCGGCGGATGGTTGTAATGGGCTTCCTCATTACACCGAGGTGACTCCGGCTGTGTTTGAGCAGTAATAATCACTCTACAGCGATAAGTTCTCCGCAACTGCCTGTGGGTCATTAGAGCCAGTGTCCACTTAGAGGAGTGGGACACATTAATTAATCACAGGATAAAGGTGCCTCATATTCTTTTTTACTCTCTCTTTGCCTCATTTCTTGTCCCTTCACCAGTCTGATATTCAGTAACCTACAACAGGCTTCTGTAATTGGACCCAGTGAGTCTAATGGGGCCCTATAATAAAGACAAAGCCTGAATAGCAGGTCATAATTTCTATTGGGGCTATGACAATATTGTGAACTTTCTTTTGGCACTTTGCTAAATTTCTCCCTTGTCCTATTCTTTGGAAGAGACTCAGGTGAATATCTTGTGTGCGCTTTTAACTGTAAGGCTTTTTTCAGTCACCTCACGCTGCCAGTTGGAGCTGCTAGTGTGTAAAATTGCTCATGGTGGCTTTAAGCGAGACATTATCTTTGCACAGGACACCTCATTAATTCTCCTCCTCTCTATCCCGCTCACCTTCACTCTTACCGCTCTGCACCTCGCCAGTCTCTCCGTCTCTCCTTCATCTGAACGTTTTCTTATCCGCTGCCAATCTCGCTCCTCCTCGATCAGGGTGTTCCCTCTTTGCCGATCAGTTATCAGTTTATGTGACAGGAGGAAGTTGTTGCGCTAACAAGCTGTTCAGCAGAATTGAAATCGTGTCCTTTTGTTCTGATAAAGACGTTTGACACTTTACTGTACAGTGAAAAGAAGGGAAGAACAAGTAGCACCGTGAATGCCTTAATAAGCCAGCAGGGCATTTTATCTAACAAAATGTTGTCTTTAAAACTGTAGCGATTGAGGATATGTTGGGCTGTTTGCTCCCAGAAGCTTATCATAACAGTGGATCCACAGAAAATTGGGCTGAAATCGTAATTGTTTTCTGATAACAAGTAGATATTCACTTTTATTAAGTGATGCAAGCGTCATGTGAAAAACACAGCTCTTATTCTTATGCAACATTTTGCAGGTGATTCTCTACATGGCTGTATGTTACATGACATGGCTAATAATGGAAAGTACGTCTGCAGGGCTTTTCACACATTCGTTTGAAAATACTGTGAATGGAAAATGGGACAATGGGCTTAAAATTCAGATTATCAGGTGTTATTTTTCACTTTCATCTATCCTGGATAAAAAAAGAACCCTTTCGAAAAAGGTTTTTTATCCTTTTGGTTTCTTCATCCCAAGATAGTATTCAGACAGATTAAAATTATGTTAAGCAGTATATTTTATGGATGTTTTTTTACTGTGCAGAGCAGATGCTGTATGTATGACGGGCTACATACTAAATGGGATTAGAGGTGATTCACTGCAGAGAGGCCGTGAAAGGGCCCGCTTACATTAAACGCAAAAAAATTCTTTGCACTTGACATTTTGTTTACCCACTGTTTTTAAGCTGAATTATAAAATGTGTATGCACCAGCAGTGGTATCATCTGTGACTGCACTGAGAGGATCAATTAAAGCTGCAGAAATTGATTTTTGGCCACCAGTGGGCAGAAAAACACCAAAACAAGCCACCAGCTGCTTGTAATCTTTGTCTGTCTTGTGTTTTAGCAAAAAAAAATGTCCTATTTGCACATGAAGCAGACATGAAGTAACATCAGCTTTCATTTGTTTCAGTGCTTTGATTCAATGGTCCGATTGATTAATGCAGGTTTTTTTTTCCTCAAGTCAGACATCGAAGATATCACCTGGATTAGTTTCCCTTCCACTCAAATTACCCTATGTTCGGGTGAGACACAGCGGTCTGTGGAGAACATCTGTTTGTCCCCTTTTCAACATGCATGTCCCCTCACTGAGAGACACTTCATTCCCTGCGTGAGACAAAGAACACGCCCCTCTTCAGTTCTGAGATATAACAGTGGGGCAGCTGCATACCTGTGGAGATGAAGGGAGCAGGTTTGTAATTAAGGGGATCCAGAGGTGGTGTTTTTTTCTTAACAGTCAATCTCTCATGGCGCCATGCATAATTGCTATGACTGATGGGATGTGGGCGGGGAATTGATCTGGGGAGCCAGTGCGATCCCATTATTCTGCTCCACTTCTGTCTGTCCCCTCTGTGTCTCTCTACCTCTGACTCTCTATTTTTATATGTTTTTCTATCTCTGGAGATCTCTGATGGTCTATCCCCCTTGCAACAGTTTTTTTTTTTTTCTTCTTTGCGCTCATGATATTCACACAATGTTGTCGTCACTTGCCTCAGTTGTGTTACAGCCAGCTGACAGTGTTGCACTTGTCCTGTCCTACATCCTCATTAGGAAGACTGTTGTTTGGTGTGTTTTTCTCTTTTACCACATCACGTCTACAAGAAGCAAGTCACGGTTATATTAGTCAGTCCCAGTTTCTCAGTTTCATCTCACAGTTTTTATGCAGCAGCAACAACAATGCATAATGAGGACACACAGCCAGAGATGCATATTCTCCAGGGATTTTAATTTAGGGTGCAACAACAGTTTTGAAAAATCAAATGAACAAAACCAATGTACAACAATGAACATCAAAACCTGAGAAATGTATGGAAATTTTAGAATCGTTTTTGATGGATGCAATTCATAAACTAAAATGCTGTGAAACATGTAAATATGTAAAATAATTGAGTGAGATAAATATAAAGAAAAATCATAATATAAAGAATGAACTGTGAGTATACAATCGTATGTTTGCATTTAGTATCTGATGGTTTTTGGTCATCTCAGAGAATTATTGCTGAACTGAAACTGAAAGAGCTCCAGTTGTCAGTCGGCTCACATTGTGCGTAAAACTGAAAAATCAAAAAGTCTAACTTTGTTCAGACCTCATGTTACTCACTTCAACCTCATGATCTATTTCATTCTTTCCACCTGGCTGCCTCTTTTCCGTCCACCGTCTTGCCCACTGATATTTCTCCATGTTCATTCATCTTCCACCCACTGTGTTTTTTTTTTTTTTTTTAAATCTCCTCGCTTCTCCATCCATAATCCGTCCCTCATGTTTCCCCTGCCTCATTCATATCTCTCTGCACTGACCTCGTAGCCTCCTGTTGGTGGCCTTCCACTCTCTCATAATGCTTTGACCTTCTGTGCCTCCTGCCGGTCGGCCTGCTCGTGCCCGCCTGCTCCCTGGCCGCCGGATTACCCAGCATGCTGAGTGGGCAACTGAAGGAGGCCTAGACATATGTCTCGTCCGGCAAACTTTGTCTCATTCCATCCCTCCTGCACTAATGTTGTTCATCCACTTGAGCAGGTAGAATAAAAATGTTTGACTGTTATAATTAACTGACTTTTTAAAAACATAATTAAATTTATATTAGGGATTAGATAGCTGAGTTGTTTTATAGTGACTAAATAAGCCATTTAATTTTATTGTACTATTATTCGTCTTTTTACCAAACCACTCTAGCATATTACAACCCCTAAAACAGAGACTTTTGGAAACGCTGCTGACTTCCTTTCCTGATTTATCACACGCCTATCACCTGACTCTTTTCTGAAAGAAATCAAATAACTACCAGCAATTAATTCAATGTGGATAACAAGCAACTGCGAGCACCTGCTGTGCAGTTAAATTCTGCATTTTATCATGATGTTATTGCCGACATGCGCAGGAGGCAAACACTGAACACTGGTGTGTGCACGCCCAGTGTACGTGCACGGTCATGTGATATCTGTTTTCAGTCCTGAGTCTGAACGGAGATCGTGTCATTAACTGATGTTTTAAAATGAAAACATATGAGTGTGGATGTAGCTTGAAGGAAAGTGTAAATCTTCTGACTATACATGTAGTTGCACAGCTGTGCAGTGAGCTAAACGCATTTCCAATAAAGTTTGAAGACAGTGGATTGTTGAAGCTTTTACTAGAAGTGGTTGTTTAACTGTGAAAGTATTGGACATCAAATATAATGACAGTGATTACAAATCAGAAAATGATGAGAATCCATAAACAAGAAATACTGAAGAAGAATGAACTGATACAGCAACAGGAAAACTGGATTCACAAAAGTATCACAAGTGGAAGATCAATATAAAATCCTCAAAGAAAGTGTGGAGACAGTTTAGTAAAGCAGCATGATTGGTAGGAAAGGTGACGTGATGGAGTTTGAAGGGTGAGTTACTGTTCGATGGATGAAGGGCAACAGAACCACGACCGCATCTGAGGAGCGCTCGCTGCTGTCATGGCAGCATCTGCTCGACACACAAACACATACATACTGTACATGAAGACATATATAGGTTTCCAGAAATAAACATCCTGTTTACTTCACACATCTTTTTTTTTTTTCTCAATAGAGACAGCTTGTCTTCTACTTTCTCTATTGCTGCTTACTTACTTATTCAGCTGTGTTTGTGGAGGTCAGGAAACTTGACAATGTGAAACTTTTGACTAATTAGAAGGACGGGGAAGTGTCAGTCACATCCTTGACCTATTGAAGTTGCTGAGTACACACACACACACACACACACACACACACGGCATCCTCATCCATCTTAACAGATACATGCATCAGCGCATCCATTTCCAGAGTTAAATTATCTGTTTGAGCTTATTCTGAATAACAGCTTGAACTGTGAACATACACAGCCTTTTTTTTTTTTTTTAATCAAATGCATCACAAGCTTTAAAAAAAATGGCATTGGCTGTAAAAATAACACTGTCACTTAGCATCAGCTTCAACCCAGCAACCTAGCGACCTTAAAGTAATCTGTACATTATGAAAGACCCTCTGGGGAGTGAGAGAGCAGAGAAACTAAATTCTGCATGGTGTAGGAACAGGAGTGTTGTGCTCTCAGATGAGCAACATATTCCTTGGGAAAAGGAAAAAAAAATGTTTTTGACTTGTAGGTTAACAGCTCAGGATTTGGTTCAGAATTGAAATCAAGACAGAGCAACATTTCACACATACAAAGACCATATTTCCAGTGAAATTATTCTCTTTTTTATCATGTATAAAACCATGTTTGTGGCTATAATCAATAATTTGATTGATAATTAGGTGAGTTTCATGGTGAGTTTCAGCTTATTGCTTGACTGCTACAGAGCCAAATATCTCCCTGAGGAGTTGGAGACCAAAAACCGAGCTAGAAGAGACTGGAAAATGGGCTGACATTCATCAGGTGGCCACAGTCATAAGATAAGATTATTCATCCTAAAGTGAGGAAATTCACTGTGTACGGCAGCAAAGAGGTCATGGTAGATAAATAGTAATAATCAATATAAACATGACTCCAAATGCTAATATTGTTCTGTAACTGATGGGTGTGTAAAAAAACAAACAAAAAAAAACTTCCCTTATCTTTAGAGCTCTCTGGGGATGTAACACATTTCAATGCAAAAGGTGTTATGTCAGTGTTGTGTTCACTTATATCTACTGCCCCAAGTGGCCAAAAAAATCAGTGCAGGTTTAATCAAAATGTTAATACTATATGTTCTTGAAAATGTGAAAACAGTTCAGTGTGTTTACAAAGGCATGATGAGAACTTCCAAGAAAAAGCTGCCCAGTTTGAAGATCAATGGAGATTTTGCACTGCCAGATATTTAAAACATGTCTCAGATGGAGGTCGGATTCGGCCTCAAATGGCCTTTTCAGCACCTATGTTGTCTTCTTCTAAAGGAGCGAGTGACAGGCATGACCATAATTATGATTGCTTAATTATGATTGCTGTGTACGGGTGGACGGAAGTGTCCCTGGTGTCATCGCCGGCTATTTTCAGGGCCTGACCTCAATCATCTAGAGACGGACCGGTTAGCTGCAAGACCCCGGTGATTATGCTCCATTCAGTCAGTGGAAAAGGTCAATGCACTGATCATCTCCAGCAGGTTTGATCCCGGACAGCTTCGGTCGAGTGTGCGGTGGCTCGGCACAGCTGCTCTGCAACATAACTACTGGTTGCGGATTCTTCCTGCTCAGTGGGAAACCACATGTACAAGTTCAGTGTGGTGTCACAAATGTTTCTGGAGTGTTATTTTTAAGATTTAAAAAAAAAAAAAGCTCCTGCAGATGGTGCTTTTTTTTTTTTTTTTTTGCACATGTGCACACTATTGCTTCAGAATCTAGTCCTCTTGCATCTATTTCACAATCTTTTCATGAGTCTAGTTTTAGCATTATGTTTTGTCTCAGTTGGTTGGATGTTGTGATTGACAGGTGTCTGACAGGCCAGTGATGGTATGGATGTCTCTGCAAGCCTGCACCTCTGCAAAATATGGAAATTTGATATGTTATGGTGACACTATAATTATGCCATTCAGACGTTTGGGATTGTGTTGGTGAAGGTGGCTGGGATTTCATCATCATAACTTACATTCCTGCCAAAACGGTCATGTAGCTGAGAGCAGACACCTTCCTGGGACCTTCCTGTGCTGCCGCTCAGCTGAGGCTGAGAATTAATGTTTCGTTCACCGTAATTTCATTCATTAGCTTGCTCTCTCACCTTGAGGATGTATTAACAGCAAATGCATTTTCACTCCTGTGGTTTTTGCGGATATTATAATTAATCATTTGAAAAAATCAAGTGAATGAAATGTTTTAACTGTTAAATATATTTGTCAACTTTAGGTTAGTGTTAATTAAGCTTTGTTGACAATCTGGAACCATCTCTTGTTCTTGCACAGGTGCATTGGAGGTTTATAGAAATCAATCTGGACAAAGTGTCTTTGAAACACTTCATTCATTCAGTAACGACACAGTAAAAGCCTTGAGGGGCCTAATTCACGCCCTCTCAAGAAAACAATAATTGACTTCTCCTGATAGCACAGCCCCCAAAATGTGGAAGCAAACATTCACCTTCTAACTTGTCCTGGTTTGAGAAACACGTCTTTAAGCTGGCAGGTTCTCCGTCTGGGCCGCCTGCCAGAGCGAGAGCGGGCGACATCAGTCAATGTCCAGATTTAAATCACAGGAAAAAGAACAGATGAAAAAGCTCTGGTAAAGTCACAGGAAGTTGAAACGGCAGCGGGGGGAACCTCCAGCAATGAATCACCATCTTCTCACACCCTGTTAAATTTTTTAATCTTTTTTTTTCAAACGTTTCAAAACGTGAAGCTTCAGAGCTGATTGACCTTCATCAGTCGTTAAAATGATGCCTTAACTTAGTCATCCTTCACCTTTTATAGTCAAATTCACCACTTTGCCAGAAATATATAGCAAATATAATAATGTGATTATGGAATAAAACTCCATGTTCCTATTTTTTAAATGTACGTACCTAAAAGTTGAACATTTAAATAAACTTCTTAAGAATGATAAATTGGCTCAGTGGAGAAATAAGATACTGTTTTTTTTTTTTTATGTAACCGAGGGAAAAAGCAAAACCCAGGTGCACGATACACCTGAGGAAAAGTGCTGGCTTTGTTCTATTCAAAGGCTGTGTGTGTGTGTGTGTGTGTGTGTGTGTGTGTGTGTGTGTGTGTGTGTGTGTGTATGTGTGTGTGTGTGCATATGTGTGGCAGACCTACTGTTGGCATGAATGTGTGCTCCCGTACACAGATTTTCATGGCTTCTCATCTTTCAGTGAATCAGCCCACAGATATTAATCTCTCTTCTCATGCATGTTTTCACTCACCCTGGTTGTTTAGATGCTTTGTGAAACAATCAATATCAGTTTAATATGTCACCTTCTCTTTCTTCTCCATCTCTTGCTGGTGGTCGTGATACACTGTTAACCTGGAAAGATCATGGTAACATCTGCTGCACAGCTATCTGTATTTGGAGCAGTTTAGGTTTAGGCCTCCGAGTCGTCCCCTCATCGTCAGTCGGATCTCTGGAAGAATCTGACAGTGTGACAGATTCTGTGATTTCCTGATGTCAACAAAAACAATATACTCTAATAAACTGTCAGTAGTGGGCTGCATTTGATCCAACAGACAGTTAATAATGGACTGGGTGTGATTTGATAGGGAGTCTATAGGAGGAGGGGGTCCTCTCTAACCCCAGCAGCAGAAACAGTATTACATTTTTCTGTTGGTTCTTTGCTTTGCTCATTGTCAGGATTAATTTTGCACTGAAATAACAATATATTATTAATACATTTACTGTAAGTTGCTAAGTCAGTTTGCTCTTTCTTCTGTATATCTGCCTTTTATAGTCTGTGCTCACACTCTCGATCTCGCACGCCACAGAATCATATTACTTTTTCCACTGCAGCGACAGATCCCTCGGGAATCATCGCTTTCTTCTCATTTAATAAAAGGTTGCTCTTCTTTTGCTGTTGAACATTTCCTCTTTATAGCAGACACATAAGGTCTTCAGTGTCAACATGAAATGGGTTAACAGAGATGGGTGATGGACAATCCTGTCTTTACTGGGTTCAGAAGCAACAGATTATCAATAGTCCAGTTAACAATGCTGTCTGAAAAACAACAGGAGCAGGTGATGAATAAGGATAAATAACGGGTTAATGGATCTGGAAGATAAATAATCCTGGATTACAAAAACAGGTGATGCATAATCCCATGTTAACAGAGTCAAATTATACATAATCCTGGGTTAACACAGTGAGGTGATACATAATTGTAGCTTAATTAAACCAGATGATAAATGATTTGGTGATTTGTGGCTCAGGTTAATGAGCCTCTCTGAAGATGTTGGACTTGGTACAGGAGACAGGCCCCAGACTCCATGTTTTCTTTCTAAATGAGCTGCTTGTCTTTAGGCCAACATCAGCAAATTAGTTAGATGAATTAATATTTTATGCTCGTCTGGTTTGACAGAGTCATCGTGATTGGACTGAAATTCGTGAGATGCTGCACTGCCAATATGTATTTGCATTGGTGTATGTTTACTTACTGTTGGATTGTGGCACAATTTTTTTTTCTCATTTTATCCGTTACCGTCTCCGCGTTCGGCTCAGTGAGAAACGATCTATAGAACTGCTGTTATTCAATCATCGCATTTATTTTTGCACTGACCTTTCCAAAGGTGAGTCGGGCTTTATTGTGCTGGCACTCACTCCTGCCTAAAGTGCTCCCTGGATGCTCCACGTTATTGGTCATTAAATGCATTCAGATATTTGTACCATTCGTCTCGGTGCCCTCAAGAACAACTAATGGAGGGTAACAGAGGTTATGTTTAACTGCATGTGTTTATTGTCTGAGTGTGTGTGCGTGCTACAGTCTGATTTCCTCTGTGCACACAAGCAGATCTGTCAGCTGATAGCCGCTTTCGGTATTATGTTGTGAACGAGGGCTCACTTTCCCGCTGACGTGGCGTAACGTTGTGTTCTCTCTCCTTTTCTTTGCTGCTCTGTCCTTGTGTCTGAAAAGGCATTATCACCGTCCACTCCATCTCCCCGTATTGCCTCCCTCCACAGACACCTGAAGGCCCGGCTCAGCGATGTTTGGGTCCATGCGTGTAGCGACCCCGGCGTGCTGCACGGCATGAATAAACCAGACTGCGTACGATGTTCCTCTCCAGCTGAGGTGGCCCATACATAATAAAATAGTGCTCTGTGCAGTGTTTTCTTGTTGACATCAAAATGTGCCAATAACAAAATGAATGAAGATATAAACCTGGCACAGACTGATAAAATAAGCCAGAGGCATCTTCACTGGGCTTCTTGGAGTTGGACTGCGAGTCTGCTCATGTTGGTATAATTGGGTTATGATGCTTAAATGTGCCAACTAACACCAGTTTACTCCATCAATCAGGCTTATAGTGCAATTCTGTTTGCATGGGTTGAATTTTCTATGTAAAACCTGCAGAGTTGCATGTTGATTTGAGTATCTACATAATAGTTTAGTTTGTCCTTGAGAGCTTCCAAATGTCCTCCAGCTAACTGCTTTGACATCTTACATACAATATGTCTCTCACAGTGGGACATGTAATCCATTAGCTCAGTGGCTCATATCAGAATAATTGTCTTTTCTACGTCCTCATCACACATCCTCATTACATCTTTCATCCTCCTTAAGAATTTTTTGCTCTTTAAAAGTCTCAGTCAATTTCAGATGAGAACAACCTGCTGATCCAAAACTGGTGAAAAGCTGCAGCTTTCTCTCTGAGGCTGTTTTTATCATCCCTCCTTCAGTATTATGAGGTCAGAGAAATGGTCAGTTTGCCCTGCGGCGCCTCTGGTCGTACTAGCGAGGAGCGAGTCTTCCTCAAGGAAATTTAGCGTAAGCAGATGTCAGTCCAGAGTTTAGAGCTGAGAGCCCATAGTGCATGGACATTAGGTTACTGAGTCCTTCAATCTTGGACAAAATATAAACACTTGACAGACAATCCATTATCAGAGGACTTCATCATATGCTTGGAGTTGGCTGTTGATAAAATATAGCTTTACCCTCTCGCACTTGTAAATATCATAAGAAGGACAGGGTGGTGATATTGCAGTAGAAATAGGAGCAGAAAAGGTTCCTGCTGAAATAGATGGCCATCTGAAGAAGCCTCCGGCCACGAGAAACAGACATACTGCCTGGTGAAAGTACGCCCTGCGAGCTCGGGCCAATCTGTCACCTTGCACATAGTGCCTCCTGTTTTGGCTCGCTATCTGTCTTCCTCTGTCTCTCTCTTTTGCCCACTTGCTTCTCCATCCTCGCTACTGTACAGTCTGCAGGGTCTATTTCTGTTCAGTTCACTGAGATCCAAACAGGTTGGAGAGGCTCTATCTGTGGCCTCCAGTTGTCTGCATCATGGTGGTCCAGCAGGCAGCGTGCCCCACGGTCTGCTGCAGGCTGTCCCACAGGTTTCTTATTGCTTATTTTTGCTTTGTGCAGCTTGGTTGTATTTGTCTTCATCAATTTGTCACTCTGCTTTGGTCTCTCTCGCTCTCCCTGCTTTCCTCTGTGTAGTTTTTAATCCCATATTTCTGTCTGTCAGGATATTATGATTTCAATATAATATATATAATATACAATATAATCTATATAATATAATATAATATATACAGATAAAGTATACGCTCCTTTTTCCTTATTGTTATGAAAATGATAATATTTCATTGGTGCCAGCAAATTAAAGTCATGAAGTTGTTCTTTAATTATAACATGACAAGTCTCATCATGTAAGCATGTACTTGTTAGAAAATAGCTCAGCTCATGTGGAGGGCAGAAATAGAGTCAATTACTGAGATATACTGCGTCTATATTTGGAAGCCGGGGCTCTCCTCTTCCAGGCAGAACAGGATGAATGTGAACCGGAGGCTCCCATGGGGAGGAAAACATCTGCCAGCCAAAACAAGGGGGTGAGGGTGGGGGGTTGTGGAGGAGGGGCGAGCTTCTCCTCTGGCCACGAAAATACAGTATTTAAGCCTCCAGGTCTGACACAGAGTCACGCTGCTGACACGACTGCTGTGTTTAGGTGAGTTTCTTTATCCCATTCATACGTTGAAGGGGATGATCATCTTCTGTGAACTTGTACCTTGGGACAATGTGCAGGCTACGAGGTTCTGAGTATCCCCAGTTAATGTTGTGATATTTGAATCTTCGATCGGTGTCCGTGTTTAGAGCTTGTTGCTGACAAATGTATCTTGAGGATCATTTGGCTTTATGTGTGAATGAAAAGAGAAAAATAGGACAGACAGAAGAGAGGGTGCAGAAATGCAGATGCAAGAATAAAGGTTGAAGTTACAGCTCAGGCTTTTTCAGGTAGAGACATCAGGGGGAGAGCCTGTGTAATTAGATTTTAAAGATCTCTTAATACTGTAACAGGCCAGCTAATTGCAGTGACACCGTTTTACATCCAGTGTTACTTCTTTACTCTCGGGCTACATAAATATTGTGGAAAGTGCTGGTTTCACCTGAAAATCCTGCAGAGCCTAATATTTTATTTTCTCTTTTGCATACATTGTGAAATTGTGACATGATTAAAAACCTTAGGAGAACAGCACACCACGTGGCCTGTCCTCATTTCTCTGTCCTATCATATTTTGCACTCCACTGAATCTGCTTTACTCTTGAAGAGTTCGTTGGTTTTTGAACATTTTGCTGTTCCTTGATAAAGGCACAGACACATTAGCTGCAGTGATGATCGGTTTTTGTTATTCATTTGCTGAACATTGCTTTTGTCTTAGGAAAACAGTGTGACAATGAAAAACAGAACATCAGTACTGTCTGAATTCAGTGTGCATTTTCCCCCAGTGGCTTAGACGTACATAACTGTACAACTGTAGATGCAGCAGGTTATTTAGGTCGATTTGTAGGAATCATTTAAATTGATATTGCATAATGACTTTAATGAATAAATGAGTTCCTCGAGGCACAGCCCTTTTTAATAAAGAGAAATTGATAGCACATTAACTAATCTAGTCTCTTTAATGCTTTACCATCAATTTGGGGTGCTTTCATTAATAATTAAAATAATCAAATAATCAAATAAATATAATCCTCAGTAAAGGCAAAACTAATTAGATTATTGATGTTTAAATCCAATAGTAATCTGATTACAGTCAGGTTTGTAACACCTATGAAGTACCGGTATGCATGAAAGTAATTTGGGGAGTTCTTGGCGCAACGTTTTGGGGCTGAAGTCAAATTTCATTTCAAGAATATTTTGAAAATAAAGTGAAACACCATGAAAAAAAAGGTTAATATCTACAATTCAATCAACTAAACTCCAGCTTTAACATAGAGCTGCTTGTCTTTTATGTCCTGTGATGTTTTCAGCTGCAAAAAGGAAAGTAAAAGCTTAAGCATGAAATAAATTTTATTCCTTTAAATCCTCATATTTTGATCACATTATTTGCGGCTTGCCAACAAAGTGCCAACCAGGGACCTCAAAAGACCAAGCAGTCAGCCCACAGATGGTGAGTCAACACCTCACATATTTTCCTGGCCAAAATTCCACTTCATCTTGCACTTCAGATTTTTATTACATGGTGCGTTTCTTGTGATCACAGTGCAAGACACCATGGAGTTTGATTATTTACTTGCATATAATTACTGCTGAGATTAAGCTTTCCAATAGCTTCCATATTCATGCAGAGCACCCTCATCGGTCAAAGGGGGCGACTGTCGACTGTAATTAACCCAAACATCTCTGCTTTCCCTGTTAGAGTAAATGCATTCACTTCAACTCTGCCACCCTGGTAATGACGGGGCAACACGTAAATGAGCCGCCGGATTCATCTGCACCTTCTCAAAATGTGATACCAGTGAATTACAGCAGCAGTAATTTCTACAAGAACAAGAATTGTGTATGAGTTAAATGAGCTAATTTAATTTATCAAACACATATCAGGTAACAACAGCTCCATTCCCGAACACCTGTTCTGCAAATTGAGAGAGGTTTCCTGCATCGCCTGAACTGTGTGTGTGTTTGAATGTGCAGCGATGATCTAATGAAAAGTAGCACATTTAAGTATTGCAATTACCAGCACTCATACGTATAATGAAATAATACCATGGTGTAATTGGTAGATCGAGTACAACTGAGACGTGGTGCTTAATGTAATTATCTTTAAAATGGTTTTGACACTGTGTTCCTGAATGTAGGTGAAATTTTACCCTCCAGGTTATACGAAGGCTAGAGTTCAATATTTGACTTAATTCTGTATATTTGCAGGACAAAATGGCTCATACTGACCTTTTATGTGTAATTGTCTAAAGATCTCTGTGTGACAGCGAATCCGCTCGCTTGGTTTTTATGGAGAGAGAAAGAAAGAGTGGACTGTCCATCGATGGTCCTTCAGGCCTGTGCTCCTGTTCTCATAAAAGCTTGTTCAGACAAGGTGACGAGTGCCATGAATCCCTTTTTATGAAACTTAACCAGAGCCCTGTTACAGCGTTCACACCCCAGTTTGCTGCGAAAAAGCCGGTTTATTATCTCAAAAATGGAGTATTCTTCATTTCTCACCGCATCATTATATTTGGCCTTTGTCTGACTCACAGCTTGTTTCTCTCTGCTCGTTTTTTTTTTTTTTTTTTTTTGGCAGAGTCGCTGGAAACGAATCGCCGCTTCTCACATGAAAGGTCACAGCTTTGAAAAAAAAAAAGAAAAACACGAAACAAATGTAAGCTTTTAAAATGATGTTGAGCTAGTGAGACCGCAGAGAGCATTAAGTGGCCACGCTTTTCAAATTTCATAATGAGCAGGAACAGTGTTGCATTCACAAGGAAAAATATTTCACCATCCGTTTTTGTTTAAGTGAGAAGGACGGGGATGTGTTGTGATATAATGGGCCTATTTTTTTTTTAAGAGTTCCACTTGTGTCTTTTCTCTCTTGGTCTCTTACCATCTCTTCTGGAAAATGGAGCTGTGTGTAAGCCTTTTAATGTTGGAGCCTGTTGTGATTCAAGATGGTGATGTTATTGGAGCTGCTTCATTCATACAATATGTTTTTAAATCCTATATAGTCTGTGTAACGTGATGTGTTATTATACCTGCCAATGAGTGCAAACAGACTTCTATACCTGCAAATGTTCAAGGTAACATCATTTTTAATAGCAAAACAAAAGGGTGATGGCCTCAAAGAATCCAGCTTAAACTACTTATGACTACGAGAAGAACTCCGTGAGCTTTGAAGTAGCAGCAGTCAGGACACTGTGAACAGTGGTTAAAGGGTCCCCTGCAGAGCTCTTGACTTCTAGTGACGCTATGGATCTGTTTTTCCATGAGTGCATGTGTTACGTGTAATAAGAAAAAAACACTACAAGCTAGTAAACATAAAGGTTAACAATGTTTGACTGAAAATACTTGAATGGCTTTGCAAATGTTTTATGAGAAAGGAAGTGTCTTCAGTTCGCTTATTAGACCTCACCAATAAACACAATATGTTTTGGTGAATGACACCAAATAAATATAACTTTTGCTTGCTTACAATTAAAATTCCAAAGTCTTTCAAAACTAAAGAAAAACAACAACTCCAAAACACTTATTTCAAGTAAGTGGCGCAGAGCAATTATCTCTCATCCTAAATTCCCGCTGCTTTTCTAACTAACCCATCTGGTGTAGTTCAAACCAACTCCCACCATTTTTGAAACTGGGGTTATAATTGAAGGTGATGACAGTGATTCACTCCATCTTCTCTGCAGGTCTCAGCGTGTGGACAGGCCGACTTTTGCCATTCACAAGTCTGCTCCTCTAACCATTAAGCTGCCACCGCCGTCGAGGAACATCTGTACGTCAATTCAGGGGCACAGATTGAGATTGCACGGATACCTTCCAGCGTAAAACGCCACATCCATGTAATGCATTTTCATCAACAGCTGCTATTTTTAGCAGACACCAAGATTAATCCATCAGCACTGGCTGAGATGCTGGCATTTGGCATTTCTACTGTATGTTTATGTTCATCTTTTTGTGACGGGGATTGTGCAAAAGAAAACACATGTGGCTCAAGGGAGGACTGACAGCGGCTCAATATAAAGCGCTGTTCGCTAATAGAGACGACATCAGGACATCATTGCAAGAGATGAGGCTAACAGAGGAAGATTGGATACATGTATTCTAAAATAAGCTTAATTAACTCCATTAATTGAAAGCTGCAGCCAGATAGAAAATGACATTTGCTCTTTTAATGAAGTACACAAAATGAAGCTATTACCAAGTGCTTAAAAAGAATGGGATCCGAAAGAGCACTGAGGTCATTCCAAGTTGAGGATGCTGATGTTGCAGGTTGGCTGCCTGCTGAGAGAAGATTCAAGACAATGAAGCAGTCGTTAAAATGGTGACAGCATCAGAGATATGCGACGCGTTCGCTATTTATGTTACTTACATGTTCCTTCAGCCCACAGAGCTTAAAATACCTGATGGATCAACAGGGACCTGTTGCTGAAAAGCCTAATGAACACAGCAGTTGCAGAGATTCTTTTTTTCCCCCTGTTTTTTACATTTTACTTTGAAAAAACAAACTTCCTTCACACACTTTGAATCAATGCATTTTGAATTTTAATGCCAGTAACATAATTTAATGCTCTAAGGTAAAATAAAGTGATATCCAAAATTACAAAACGGTTAATAAAAAATCTGTTTCAAGATTAAACTTGTTGCACACTTGAGCAGAATTTAAAACAGAAGCTGGACACATCAAGTCCCAGGAAGCCCTGCAGCCATAGTTTTCTTAGTGGTTAGTGGTTTTCTTAAAGGAATAGTTTTATTATGGAGTTTTATTACTTACTTCTTCATTCTCTTATCATAAGTTGGTTTATAGTTTATCCTGTTGATTTTATACTGCAGTTTTGTACAGATTGAACAAACAAGATACTACATGTTCATTTGTGAGTTTGAAGCTGCTGCAGATTTTTTTATGTTTATTTTTCTTTGCCCTGTTTCATGTCTTTATGGAATATTTATTGTACTGATATAAGAGTGGTATTGATATCCTCATCTAACTCTTGGCAAGGAAGCAAATAAGATTATTTCCCAAATGTCAAACTGCTCCATGTTTCCTTTGATGATGCTGTCTTTTCATGTAAACGAACATATTTAAGCCTTTTACCAAAACCTCACTAATCTCACAGCTTTTATGACGATCTGTGCAAGTTGGTACCAAAATGCCACTTTTAGTTTTATTTAGTCTCCAGAAAAGCTGAGAGCGAGGTCGTGAGTGTGGCTTTGAACAGAGACCTAAATTTACCAAACATCAATACATTAGGCAAATAAAATTGATGGATTAAAAAAACTACGTCCGAAGCAAGTGCCAGATATTTTGTCCCATGTAATGAACCCTGCCTCTTTTTTTAGGCTACGTTAGAAGATTAAAAACAGAAAAGCTAATCTTCCCAACCCTGCAAACATAGTCCTCTTTTTTTGTAATAATGCAGGCCTATAATTATAATATATTTAGGGGGGACACATTCTCCTTATATCTACATATGCTCAAAATGCCCCCCCAGTCTATTAATATAAAAAATATAAATTAAAAAATGTGCTATGCTACGATGGACAACCACACACCGCGGTCCAAAATAATCAACAAATGTAATCATAATCATAACTAAACTTAATGAATGTCCATTATTATTGCAACTGGTTGTCGACTGGTCCAATCAGTGTCACACACTGTACTCTTTCTCTATTACATTACTGTCAAATGTAGTAAAAAGGAAAACCAGCAGGACAACAGAACGCTATCCAGCCAGCATACGTTCTGCACATCAGCATCCCTTCCTCCTCCGCAGAGGCTGAGAGGAAGTTTCAGAGCCCCGAGGAGGCTTAAGACGCGGCTTAGATCATCGATGAGTCAAACGAGGCTGAATAATGTGGCCATGTGTCACGTGCACCAGGAGAAACCGGACAGACTGGACCTTGAAGGAATGTGCCAGTCTTTTATCGGTGTCAACAACAAGTGCAAAAAGGCCTTTGGATCCTTTGCTTGAAGAACGGCAAGTCAAAACACATGTCAGTGCCTGGAGAGGAGAGGAGAGCGGAGGAAGGGAGAGGAGATGATAACACAGAGAAAAAATAATATTAATAAATAATAATATATGATAAGAAATAATGGAGAAGGAAGGGCCAGAGATGAAGAGAAGAAATGACTGGAGAGGAGCAGATGTGAAGATAGGACCAGAGGAGAGGAGGAAAGAGGGCTGGAGAAGAGAAGATAGGATGAGAGGAGAAAATGAGTGGAGAGATAATGCCTTTTCTGCCCAACCAAGTTTGCATGTAAATATGTAAATACAAACAATTTGCTCAACCTCAGCCACAATATCTGAACTTGTCTTCACGTGCATATGTTTGTCTACAATGCATAGATTTCTATTTCTATAATTCTGGTTAGGTCTGTATTTTATTAATCCTTAATCTTTGCCATTGTATACTAGTAAAAAGAAAAAAGTTCGTTAATGTTAGTGAATGTTTAAATGTTTCAGAATAGCAGGAAATTAGTTAGGCAAATTTTTATTCATGCTAATGTATCATTCACTAAGCATACGCTTACATGTTTTGTGGAGGTGCTTAAAGTATGAGAAGGGAAAATAATTTAATGCACTAACTCAGGTCAGTTCACGATTAACATGTAGAAGATCACAGCGACCCCAAATGCCCCACAGCGCCAAAGATGATGAATAATGCATATAGGCTGCAAATACGGGTGTGTTTAATCCAAGGGGCTAATTCACATTTTATTTGATAAGGACGAGGTTTTCAGTGAATATTTGTGGCTCATAAAACAAGATTAAACGTGGGGTGCATACACATAAATGTTCCATACATTTCTCATTATATAGACACTTTTTCCCCTCATGCACAAACATCAGTTCACACTTTCATCTATCTCCCGCAAACTGTGTATTAGACTGTACATTCCAGAGACCCTCCCCCATTAAGCAGTCTCAATATAATATAGCAATCAAGATGAATTTCTGACATTTTTGTGAAGTTCTGCATGCAAATAGCAGGGAAAACATCAAAAGTGATGTTGCTGTGCAGCTTTTTCACACAGCTCGAGGAAAAAGATAATAAATCCCTTTAAAGCTTTTATGAGAACCATCATCCAGATGTCTGTTGTTCTGCCTACACGTTTAAAAGAGCATATTAATTTGGCCAAGTGACTTTTAAAACCTTGCACATGGATAATTTAATTTAAAAAACGAGCATCTTGCAGCGAGAACTCGTCCCTCTCGGAGTCAGCCGAGGGGCCACTCAGCTGATGATGGAGTGCTTCTTTTATCCCCTGTAATTTTTTTTTTTTTTTTTTCCATTCTTCTGTTACACTTATTGATTTTGTCCAACTGGGCTTGCAGTACATCTTGTAGGAGACGAGGTGAAAAGTGTGTTAGTCTGTTGGTGATCTGACCTTGATGCAACCCCGCTGAAGAGACCTATACATTATATCTACATTGTTTTATATGTACAACGTTTGTTTTAACCTTTTAATCTTTAGTCACTAGAAAATTTAGTAGCCATCACATAAACACCTGCTCTTAAACAATAAATGATTCAAATGATTTCTGTCAGTGCAGTCAAACGCTTCAGGTTTGGCTCGTGAAAGCATCAGAGATAAAGCATCAGTTGTATGAACCTACGCTTGGATATTTTAAACCTGTTTAACCCTTCATGTGTCGTACAGATTTTTGTGCATCTTGGTCAGTGACGTTGACTGACAGACAGAAGAATCTGTAACTAAACTTCCAGCATACAGGTCAGACTGCACATTCAGAGGTGCTGATCGACTATTTGTTTGACCTATTGGAGTCTTATTCAATGTTAGATACTCGACTGTCAATGTAAAAGCATTTGTTGGTGAATGATAAACCTTTAAAAAACAGAACTTGTATTTATAAAGAAAATGTGTGTCAAACAATAAAACCATCTCAGACACCAAAGATATTTTTAATAAACTTGTCATCTGTTGATAATTCAGAATCTCCCACCTGTTGAAAATAAGTTATTTCCTCTCCTCCTAATTAAATCAGAACAGACAGTAACAGAGAACATTTTAAATATCTCCTTTCTTTCCAATTTATTAAATCATCAATTGGATGAAACTTTTATTTAAGTAAAAGATGAGTATTTCTTCCACCTCGGCAAATAAATGGGAGAAGATGAATGAATGGTTGGAGGAATCACTATTTGTATAACAATAACGTGCTTAAATGGAAACATCAGCACAATAAAGTTTCATGTGCAGTAATTTGCATCATAACCTGAGAGGAGAAAACACCTTCATATAAAACCGTCTATCAGAGAATGAGATGCTTGGAAAACAAACTGCTGAGAGACACAATGTGTCCGTAGTTTTAATTTTGTGAAGTTGACAACTTTTTGTGTTTGTGCTGCAAATATGCAAATGTATTGTGGCGTGGGAGGATTTAAGCTGCAGTTATGTTGCCGTTTTGTTGCTGTTGTCGCTGGCGGTTTTAATAAAGGTGTGAAATTGGCTCAATTGGCATTTAAAATCTCTCTATACATGTTGCTGATAACCTCTTTTCTTGTGCGCCCCTGTGTATTCAGAGGATGGAGCCCTTGTTATCCTGAAAGAGCAATGACTCATCAGGGACCCTCACTGGGCCTTTGTCTTCCTATAATAACGACGACCATCATTATCAGGCCTGGTAGAGAGGAGACAAATGTGAGTCTCAGCTTTAGTGGGTTATTAATGCGACAGCACTGAACCAAGACTCAGATGCTTGGAACAGGGTTAAGTTACAGCTAAATGCAGATGTGCTGTCAGTTAAGACTTTAACAATCTCTATTAATGGTAGAGGCTGAAGGGTGAAAACTATGAGCCTGATTACATTAAAAGTGCATCCATAATGGCAGTGATGCTGAGTGAAAGCACAGTAGGTTGTGTTATGTGGTGAAATCTCCTTTTTTTTTTTTTTGGTCATGTTTGTTTTTTCTCATTTATTTGTGAAGGTGGGTCTTTACCAAAGGTTGAGAACCTCTGGTGTAGCTGACCTGATCAGCACTGTGGGGGGAGACCTTACAGCCCGGGGGCCATAAAGAGACCGTGGAGCCTGTCAGACACTCATTAGCGCTGACTTACTGCAAAGTTCAGCTATATCCACTGGAAAAACTTCACAGAATAGTTCTGCAAAAAAACAGTATTTATTCTCATTTACTTGTAGCCCAAAGTGTGTAAGGATCAATAAAATACAATGAAAAAGCTACAGATCTTATGAAACTCAATTTAACGTGTCTGTAATACACTCCAAAGAAAATCATTACCAAAGGCTGTTCAGGTTCATTTATGTCTGGGGAGACATTTCATACTGGAGTTCTCCTTTAAATAGATGATTATATGATGGAGGGTTGTTTGATTAACAATGAGCTTGAAGAAAGCTCTGAGAAAACTAAATGCTACTGTTTTTTAACACTTCTGTCTTCCATAAACTGGGGAGTTGAAGCCCAATTCTCTCTTGTCAAATTGCTTCTTGAGCTCCGCCGGTTCTGCTCAGTTCAGCAGGAGGCAGCTTTCACTCTCTGCACAGGAGCGTTCTGATTTCTATAAAACACAGCGGAGCCAAGTAGCCATTTTCCGGAGCTTTTCTGTGAATCTGTTCAAGGAAGGAAAATAATTGAAACAGAATCTTGCAATTATTGGGAAGTGATGTGGAGACTGAAGCATGTCATTATTTTCTTACTTCCTTTTTTTCTGTCTTTGAAATAATGATACAGCTAAACAGAAAAAGTCGAACTATCCCATTTGTTTTAGCATAGTAACTAATGAATATAAGTGTTAGGGCTCCTAATAACCACTTATAGTATCTGCTGATTATTTTTTTAATTAATCATGCAGTCTATCAAAAAAAAAAAAAAAGTGAAAAATGACATTCACAATTTCTCACAGCTCAAGGTGACATGCTTGTTTTGCAATAACAGCCTAACCTGAATTTGTTGTCACATATGACAGAGACAAACAGGAAATCATCACATGTGAGAATCTTTTTGCTTGAAAAATGGCTGAACTGATTAATCAGTCATTTAGATAGCTGCCAGTTTATTTTCCTTCTATCACACTAATCATGGCTGCCTGAAAAGTATAATGTTCTTATTCATGCATAGCTCATTGTAGGATATCGTAACAGAATATGTGACCAAGTCTCTTTCTATGTGATGAAGTCTTTCTACTGTAAAAAGCTTAGAAAAAGATGGTAAATCAACGTGGGCATGTGATGAGGTGAGTTCATTAATAGAAATATGGACGAGGCTGTTATAGTTGAAATCAATCAGTATTTTTGGGCCAATACGTCTTCACATTGGTAATCAGATTCTTTTATTCACAGGAAAGCTTGTATTGACATTTCTTTAATTAGAGTCCACAAGGTTCACCATGCAATTTTCAGAGGTTTTTGCAACATAGGCGAGGTTATGGTGTGAGCTTGGCCTGTTCAATTAATTTTAAAAAAGGACAGACTTAGTTCTAAATTTGACCTCATCAAAGAAACTGTGGATTAAATCCCCGACCCGTCGAATCCTTGTGGTTTTGAATTATCCCCCTCATGACAGACTGGAAAGAAGTGAGAGACTGATCACATTTGTAGTCATAATAGGATATCCAAGCACCAGGCATTGAAATATTTTGTTTGAAGAGGGAGAGCAATTAGCGTTAATTGCTAGTTTGAGGGCAGCCTGTGGATGGCAGATTGTCGAAAGGAGCATCAGCTGGTAATAAACAAGTCATTAGGTATTAGATCATGGGTAGCCAAAAAAGCTAAGATGAGGCGAGAAGTGAGATCAGGTACCAAAAAATGAAAATGTGTTTGTATTTGTTACAGATGCATCACTTCTCTTGTGATGACACACTGTTGTGATCTACACCTTTGGCCTGTTCTCCCAACATAGAGCGAGACAAACCAACAAGGCTGCTTCAGTAAAAACATCCAAAATCATCTGCATCCCCTTTTTCTGTCTGGCTTATCTGACTTTTACTTTACCAGAGCAGGGCAAACTTCAGCTTGGCTGTGGGTTTTCATCGTAATGTGTTCCTATTAAAAACAACTTCCAGTGGTGCATTAAGTCAGTTTTTCAGTTTCAGTTGTTGGACGCTCACACATACTGAACACATTCGCTCAACATTTTTGTTTTATTGCACTTTCAACTGTAAAAATCCAGCATGAAAACAAAAAACATCAGACACAACAATGACAAGACGAGAATCCATAAGTTTGATTGATTGGTTAATTAACTGCAGTAACTATTATAGATTAGTTCAAGTTAGTTAGTCAAGATATTGGAATCAAATATAAAATCAGAAAAAATTTAGTGTCTTCCTACTTTTTATAAACAGCTGTTGCATTGAACAGAAGTGAAGGTGGATGATGGCATTCCTCTGCTGCAGTTAAGTGCATTTGTGATATTATATATGTGGGGCCAAAAATGTTAACACGATTCAGTGAGAAACAAACACTGGGAAACATAAATCAGGCAGCAAACTGAGGAAATAAATGACATTTTCTCAGGTCTTGCAGCTCTTTCGTATGCAACTTGAAAAGTCAGGCTAAAGTCAAGAAAAAAACAGAATCACCTTGCAGATTCATATGTGGAAATAAATAACTCATGGGAATATGTATCATAGCTGTTGTGCTTCTGTTTCCAACGGGACGCTTCTCTGCAATTAATCATAACAGAGGAAGGACACAAAATAAACAAAACTGTCTGCATACATATTGGTACACACTCATTTTGAAAGTCATTATTCATTGCGCTGTTAAAGTTCAATTATGGACACAAAAATGGATAAGAATGAGTTATTGGAAGGTAACCTGTCCAAGTATACTGCCAAAGCAAAGCCCTAATAACTTTAGATGGATTTCTGAGACTAATATTATTCCCCATATGTCTCAAAGTTGGATTACCATTCCTCCAGCCTCTGTGCTGACCTCGGATGTCATTGTCTTGGCCGTGGTGCTTCCCACAATGAGCTTAAAAAAAAAAAAAAAAAACTCATTCTCCACACACCATTCTACTTCATTAGCTCCGGCCTAATCTATGAGGCGCAGCTGAGAGGGGGACGCTGTGTCAGCAGCCTCTGTCATGTACCTGCCACAGCCGCGGAAAAGCAGTGGAGGGGTGTGTGTGTGTATGTGTATGTGTGTGTGTGTGTGTGTGTGTGTGTGTGTGTGTAAGTGCTGGAGTTCACATATTCAGTCACACATGCACCTCGTATTTTAGCCCATCCAGATTGTGTCGCGCACATTTTGTCAGCTTGAATGTGTCAGTACGTGTGTGTGTGTGTGAGGGAAGAGAGAGAGAGACAGTATGTGTTTACAGTCTGATGGCATAATATGCAAATGAAATGGAGATTGGCATATGGTTTATTCCTGAGATATTCATGAGTGTACAGCAGATTATTTTTTCCTTCACTGGACTGCTGCTTTGGTTTAATCTTCTCACTGTGTGTGTGTGTGTGTGTGTGTGTGTGTGTTTGTCTTGGCCTATTCATAAACAAGATGACTGGCATATTTCTGCAGCCTTGGAGTGTTTCCCATTTACAGTGACATTTACAAATGAATTAATTATAACACCTTGCATCAACCTCTAAAACGTTATCATCTGCTTATGAATTGAAGTTAAAGCGGCAATAATCTGTATTTGTTTATGATGTGTCAAATGATAGTGTGAAAGGGAGGTCGCTCATTGTGATGAGCCCATAGAGAATCAACACCTGAATCTGAGGCTCCCCTCGGCTTTGTGTAGCTGTATAGCGAGTTTCAGCTCAAGCTCATTGGTGAGCTCTTTGATTCACTGTTTTGATTCACTCTCAGAGATCTCATCCTGTCATCTTTGGCTACAGCAGGAAGACGTTTCAATCTACAAATCTCTAAAAACACACAGTACACTACCTGCTCGGCACCAACCAGTGGACAGACAAAGTTAGCAACTAGCTAGTAAACATAGTTGAGCATTTGCTGGGAAAGAGACAGATATTTGTTAGACCCTTAGGAGTTGGTAGAGACCAAAAACGTGTGAAAAGAGGGTGAAATTTGGGATAATATTGTCCAGGTGTTCACAAGTGCGACTGACCTGAAGTCGTCCTTAGAAACTGTTTAGGAAAGGGCAGGCACTTTCAAAAAATACTTGCAGATGATTGGATGAATCATCTGTCTATCACCCTCTGTCGTGGGATCAAGCAATCAGATCAACAAATCCTAATCATCGGGAGGGTATAACATTTACCGATGGCTCGAGAAAAGCCTTCAGTGCTGTTGTTTGCTCATCTTTCTATGAAGAAACACTCTCCAGTTCTGATATAACTGATGCTATATCAGTATCTACACCAACCACTTCAGGAGCAGCCTCTTTTGGTTTAGAACGAACAGTCGCTTCTCGCTGTCGTCACACCTAAACCACGCATGTCGCTGCCATTCCTTATATGTAGGACCCGGACTGGTCCATACCTGTGGTTTGGCCACAAGAATGTCACTACTTGAAGCCGGGCAAAATGGATTCTCATGTGGTCTCGTAAATCCAGCTGCCTCACAAAGCAAAAGCACGATTCCAAATGAATAATGTTGCTCTGTGACTGCAGAATCAAATCTTACTTCTGCTGCCCCCTAGAGGCAAAAAAATCAACTATTGCAGTTATAGTTGTTAATAGAAATCATAATGCATTACATTGCAGCAATACTGGGCATGCTCAAGTATACAGTCCCTTTTCATTTTATCTTCAGAAGCTCTCTGAAATCCCGTAGTATTCAGTCAAGTTTTGTTTTTGTTTTTTTGCATCCTGGTCAATTCCTCATGTTGGACTTGTTTTGTCCTTCGGTAGCTTTGGCACTCCTCCCCATGGAGTCACTCTAGAGAGACAGAAGAAAGTGGAGAGAGCAAATAAGATGACAGAGAATTTAGAGGAGAGAGTTTAAAGTAATGATCCTTTTCATTTAACTAAACCTCTGCTTTGCCAAACTCATGTTGGCAGGAGACACAACAGTGGCTCAACATTCAGTATGGCCAGTTAATGAAATGAAGAGGAAGTGCTGTGTTTGATCTTGATCGTTTTTCGCAACTTTAACAGCACTTGAATAAAATAAGGTAACAAGAGCGTGAGCAACAATGGATGCCATTGCAACAGTCAAAGAGCGCCACCTAGAGTAACTAAAACTTCACAGACAGAAAACCCAAGAAAACAGACTTGATAGCACTGTTTGATTTCCAAATGATGACCGGGAAGTGTGGGTCGACACACACACACACACACACACACACACACACACACACACACACACACTCGAAAACCATGCCACACCAACATCTGCTCTCTGATTCACACCTTACGCAGCCCTCCATCCGTCTCTGTTTTCCATTTACCTCATAAAGCCGAGCCATGTTCCCTTCAACCATTCTTCCTCTTTCTCTTTCACACCTCCTGTCTTGCCACTTCCTATTAACATTCCCTGGTCAGGGGGCCGTATGAAAGCGAGGCACACACCTGCCACAGTCAACGTCCTGAGCCTGTCGCCTCTCAACAGCTCAGTTCAGTCGGGCTCTGGCAGGCCGGAGAGGTGTTTACTGGCCTACCTCTCTTCTAGGATTGATGGATAACGGACTGGCTGGCTAATTGACTGCCCAGTTTGCCAGCTGGTTATGCACATGCGTCGCTGGCTGGCTGAATAAATGCCTTCAGGGAGAATGTCTCTCTCCCTCTTTCATCCTCTCTGTCCCTTCTCCTCTCTCTCCTCCCTCCTGCCCTCCCCGGCCCCAAACTAAACAGCAGCTGCACCAGAGGTAGGAGTGTCAGAAAGTGCCACAACTGTGTTCCTCTCTGTTTTTAGGCAAGTTCCTAGAATAGAACAGCGTTCACAGCGTGTAGAGTGGAAGCTAAACCCCAGAGGCTAGCCGGTTCACTGACATCCTCTATTCAGGAGCAGTACTTAAGCTTTAGCTGCCACACACACACGCACATGCATACACACACATGCATACACACACGCACACCAAACAAAAAGCAATGAAAGCATGCACGCCTGTGTCCATAATTGAGCACAGGGACGCACATGCATTCGCAGACATAACATAAATATTCACACACACACACTCACACACACTTGTACGCCTGTAGCAACAGATCGTGCCAGATAAGATTTCACTCTTGTTTAATACTGAAGGAAAAATACTCTTTAGAATTATTTATTGATAGCGGCTATTTTAAACTGAAATGGTCGAGATTTCCCTTCAGCTGTCTTCTGGGTGAAAACTGCACGATCGTAAAAGGGCCACAGGAAAATTATGTTTGCAGTAAATTTGGTTGGATTTGGAGGTGTAAATGAAGTGTGTGTGGTAGGAACTTGTGTCAATCACGGCCTTCTTGTCACCATGCGTCACCATCATTTTTGTATGTAGTGCACAGTCCCCAATTGCTTTTATCCGTCCGTCTCTCCATCTATCTATGCAGCAACTATGACAAAAGTATGTGGACACATCTGTCCACACACTTCTAATCTGTTTGTCTTTTTTTTCTCCTTTGGGCTAAGTCTTAAATCTTAATGTTACAGCATACTTACTACATACATAGTTAGACATCAGTGTTTTCCCAGCTTTGTGAAAATAGGCTGAGTAAAGCTCATGTGCACAAAACGAGTTCTAATAAAGAAATGATTTTCCACATTGAGCACCTTTGGGATCAAATGTAAGGCCAAATGTGAGATTTAAAGGCCAACACTCTTGTGGCTTAGTGGGAGCAAATCCCTGCATCCACGCAGCCTCCAAAATCTTGTGAGAAGCTTTCTCAGAAGTGGACTCTGTGATCCCTTAGATTCATGTTGTTGTTGTTGTATATTTTTTACTCTGATCAAGATAAATACTGAGTGAGACATAAACTACAGGAAACTTGTCAGCACTCAAAATATATAATGACACTTTCTCTGTGACGCTTTCTGTACTGAAAATTCTTGTTACTTTTTGGCCGACATATATACATATATGATTTAAATCAGTCTACTTCTTTTGGAATACGATAAGCAATGTTTATATACTATGTCCATCCATCCATAAGTTCTTCTTTAGGACTATTGGAGGAGAGTATACGCTGCACATACATCCCGACACCCTGGACAGAAAACTAGAACATCGGAGAGTCCTGTTGAACTTGAGCTGTGTGGAAAACCAACTTACAGCCAGACATATGAGTTTGTTGAATAGCACAGAATTTCAAGTACTTCTTTAGCAAAAGTTGATTTTGTCATGCAACATGTCGGCACCTTCTGGTCATTTTGGATGCCAGTGACTATAATTGTCTGCTGTATCAAGATGTAAATGCATGTACTAGTGCCAAGATGTGGTTCGTAGGTGGAGGAGCAAGAGTAGTTTTGGATGACATAATTGCATCCCACCCCCTGATCTGTATTGACAGTTTTCTCTGGTGTGTTCCCTCCTCCCTCTGCTGCGGAAGTGAAACCACTGTAATCCATGAAATCATCGCATGGGTGCAGGCGAGGAGAGAGAAATCTGCTGGCCCACATAAATAAAACCTCATAGACAGCAAAGATTAAAGCACAGAAAACAAGGGGAGGGGGGAGAGTCTATTTTAAAGATGACAAATGGATAAACTCTAAAACTGTAAGAATGGCCTATATCTTCAGAAACCCCTAGGTGCTCTTCAGATGTTAACAGCTCTTGTCATGTTACATTGCCCTTCGAAAGGTCACACACGGCAAATTGCCCTTGCAATGGTACGAAAATGGCCAAACGGGGCTTTGCTAGACTGACAAAGCGGGCAGCCACCACCCTCGGGTCATCTTGCCTTTAATGTGACGCAGCAGTGGAGAGTTCTGCTGACTCTTAGGGATGCACAATGTGTAGGACGCTGACTGACAGCCAGACCCTCCTGCTGCATTCGCTACTCAGAGGCTCCAGTGTGGGAGGTCTTCCCTCCTTCCTGTGAGTCATATACATCCATCCACGCGAAGCCATCTGACCCTTCGAGAGGAAATGTGGCTAATGAAATCCCTCAGGTTATTGTGCGCACACGATTGGATGGAAAAGCCCACAGACACATAGAGTAGTACGTGTTCTGGCTCTGTTTTCTGTGTCTATTTGTGTAGCTCCCATATTTTCCTGCTTCCTGTTATGAGCTCACAATCCAGAACAAACTGACTTAAAGCTCTGCATATCAACATTTGATTGGATATTTTTAGATATTTAGTTACATGTGATGTGAATGCTCTTGCCTCTTTTTAGCCTTTAGCAAAAACATTCTGATAAAACAACTGCACCCAATTTCTCCAGTAGTAGTAGTAGTGAGTGGGTGGAGACCAAAACAGAGCATAAGAGTGAATATTGGACTTATTTTAACATCTTGACAGGAATGTTAAAGGAGTGCTAATCTTCCTCAGTGTCTGCTAGAAATATAAATACCCATTTTTTTGCAAACAAAGCAATAATATTGGATTTAATGTTTCATTAGTTTTTGTTTTTTTCCCTACTGCCATCAAGTAACCGGAAAAATAATTTGCAACTTTAGGACTATTTCAGTGATCTTCAGTATCATTTGATTTCTCCTCATTAACACATCAAACCAGCAACAAAGAAAATGAAAGAGCCAAATGGGTCAATAAAATTGGGATCAATTTCCTTTTTATGTTGCGCTGTTTAAGCGGCAATCCAAATGATGTAGTATTTCCTCGATGGCTTGTTCAGAGCTCTATACCTGCACCACAAGCTGTTACCACTACAAAATAAATACAAACATTAGTAAATGCCACGCTACCGTCTAGACTGCACCACACAATCTGGATTATCAAAGGCGAAAAACAACAACGGCCAACTTCGAGTTATTTATCCAGATGAGCGATGACCCCTGAGACGATGCCATCCATCAAATCCTCCTCCAGGACCTCCAGCTCGCTCTGTATTTCAATGCTTCCACTATTTACCTCTCTACATTGATCCAACCCACCCACACCCACCCCACATACACCCACACCTGATGCCAATATCTCATCACAAGCACTATTTTACACACTATTCTACATGCTCATCATTTGAACCTTCGCCCTAGTTTTTTTTTTTTTTTCTGTCTTACTGGTGGTGTCAATTTACACTCAGTTCCTCCTTCACAAAAGCAGAAAAGACCCAGGAGCAGAAAAGGTTATCATGATAATAGGATGTCCAGGAAAGACTGAATGTGTGTTTTTATGTTCAGATGAGAAACTGTATATCAGGAAGAGATCAGTTTATTAGCCCCATTCTGCCCGAGCTACTACACCTTTATTCCAAATGCTGTAGCACCAGCTGATTTGTGCTCGCTTTTTATCATTAGAATGGCTCCACTGGGAATTTTCCCTTAATGAAATCTCCAACAAACGCATAAAAATGTATGCGAGCAAGTGTGCATGCATGAATGTGTTATGGGTAAGTCGATATGACTGTGTAATGAGGACTGTCCTATGTTATGTGCACGAAGGTTATTGGTTTTGTCGGGACATAAAAGTCACCATAGTTCGACCTGTTTTCTCTGCTTGTCCTCCGTGTTTGCGTTAGCACAGTCATCTACAGAACAGGCACTAAATTATATCCCATAAGCCATTTCCATTTCATGAATCTGTCATTTTTCTGTACAGTACCACGACCAGGTTTGAGGGTGATAAAATCCCCTAATGCTTTGCAGGGGTGCACATGCAGCCAAATACACACAGGCGTGCAGGACGCAGGCACAGATAGATCATGCGTGTATTGAAATGCTGGGGTACACAGAAAGCGCTCTATGTGATAACTTGGCACCATAGTGGCAGCTTGGACAGAAGGTCAGAATTCACAGCTGTAGCCTGTTGGGCTCGTGGTCACATCAGACAATAAACAAGTGTGGTGTCTGGTGCTTACGAGTCACGGTGGATCAGGAAACGAGGAAATGTGAAATTTCTGTTCATCATAGACAATAAAACACTTTTAGTGCTTGTAGCATTGTTGCATCCAGTACACCACGGACTGAACGACCACTTCTGAAGCTAAATGTTTTGTTACATCCCACATGAATCATCAACAGACTGGTGACAATTAAAAGTTAGTATTTTGCCACATAGAGCTTGAGGCTTAAAAAGGGGACAGAATGAACAGTATTCATTATGTGCAAAAATGCTCATCCAACTCTGACGCTTCTGGCAATTCAAACTTCTGGAGATGGTTCAGCTTGCCCATAAAAATAGAAATACTCTACATAGGTATTGGGTTATGGTGAGTTTTTCAGCTCTTTACCGGCAAATTCTTATTTGCGCTCTTCTGCAAAGACATGCATCTTTACAAAAGCATGTTTCCAAACCCATTTTTAACCTTTAATCCTTAACACAGTTTTTAAAGGGCTGTCACTAAAACCACCCTGACAAGTTTGCAAGTGGATGGCCAAAGACTATTTGAGCAGAGAGAACGTGTTGGTCCTAAGTAGAATAATATTTAAGGCCGCTGTCATGAGCCTCGGGGGACGACTTTTAATTCTCAAGACTCAAGTTACGATTAAGTTAATGAAAACTCATTCACTGTGAGCGGTGCAGGTTCGGTTCTGAATCTAAAACAGTTCTGCTGCAAGAAGATATGATGGACGTTTTTATGAGTCTAGTTAGAACCATCATATTTTAAGAATGCACACACACACACACACACACGCGCGGTTTCTTGTTCCCTTTTGTTCTCCCTCACACACACAAGGACATATACATAAAATACTGAGTCAGAACTGTAAAATTACATGTCATGTATAAATGGAGGAAGACTGAGTAGAGTGACTGTGAGTTTTTGTCTTCAAATAAGTTAACATGGACTCTGAGTAAAAGCCATTTTAAAAAGTGGGTGAGGAGGTTTATGATTATAACATTGTATAGCTATTAAACTAATGAGTGCCTTTACTCTAAAAAAAAAAAAAAATAAGCACATTAAGATGTCAGTATACAGACCAGTGGGATCATATCACCACCCTCATTTACAAACAGACAATATATTCCTATTCTGCAGACAGTAGAGGCCTGTGCATACAACTGAAAATCAATTATCAGCGTAGCCTTACTAGCATTAACTAGAAGCGAGGACGAAAATGGTCCGACAATAAATGAAAAGAGCTATGCCGACGCGGGTGCAACAAGCAATGTCACACTACTTAAATGAAATGACCTGGCACTTTAACGGCAGAATGAAAAATAACCAAGGCAGAAAACACAGAGATGAACTCCAGCAGCAGCAGCAGCTACAGCCCATAAACACACTTTAAAGCAAAAAGACAGCCTGCATGGTTTTGCACACACACAGAAAACACTGAAACACGCTGATTGATTTGTAGCAATGAACATTTGTGTCTTCATCAGAGTTAAAATGCATAAAGACATAAGGAAAACAAACACAACCAAGAACAGGTGACTATGTCTGGTTGACTGACCCAAGGGTGGAAGTTGCCAGACCCCACTATCATCACATAAGAAAACAAGAGATATTTCTTAAACTTACAAAGATCGAAGGACAGAAAGTACAAGTGATGCGTCCATCAAATGCAGTTCTTCGTTCAGGCCACAGTGCTCCGATGTGTTAAGAGCGTGAATCCAACATGCCTCTCTGCAGAGCAGTGAGTTGATAATGTCATCACCTTTCAGAGAGGGTGTCTTTTTTCCCCCCTGTAAATTTAATGATGCTGCGGAGTCAGACCTGCATGTACTGTGATGCAGAACAATAGTATGATCCGTGTTTTGTGTGCAGGTTTGTGTTCAGATATGCAAACCTTTAAAGCTCTTCTAGTTTGTCTGACATAAACCAGGGACAGCCTGCAGACGACATGTGTGCTGCTGCGGTTTATGAAGGATTTTATGATGTTGTTTTCAACCAGTACGTGGATATGTAAAGCACTTGTGTGTCTGAAGAGTTAGAACATTGTGCACAGTGGCCACAGTAGGAAAAAAAGCTATAGATTGATTGAGGAGATAGTGTTGAGTGGTTTTCTAGTGTCAAAATGAACCAATCTGTCTCTCAGATTGTGATAACATTAAATTTCGAGGGCTGCAAAGTCCTCCACGGTTTGCTCTAGGTTCAGATTCTCCTGCCTGTTCATTCCCAAAGCAAAATATAGCCAGTTCGTTCAACCTCTCTGGTCCTCGATGTTTTCCAAAAGCTTTGAGCTGAATGAGGCTCTGCAGTCATAACTGTGACATGGATTGTCTAAAAACAGCAAAAAGGCCTCACACATCTCACTAAAGGGAGCAGGAGTCACTGCTGGAGGATCCACCATGAACATGTGAGCTCAACGCAATAATAATGTTACAGTAATGAGAATAAATGTAATCTATTACTTCCATGCTTGCATATGACTTCACAATGGAATGAAAAGCTCTTAGTGTTGTTTTTATGGTGAAGATTCAGTTTTTTAAGAGGCTGCAGTGCGCATAAAGGCCTAAGTATCATTTTGTGAATAGCAGTTTTTACTGACTTGTTGAATTATAATTTGTATGTTTACTGCGCCCCTTGAAACATGTTTGCCAAAAACTAATCAGCTTCCATTAGTGCTGGGCCTGTGAATGGGAGCGAGGCAGGGGAAGAGGAGATGAGGTGGCAACACAATGACAACAGAGTGTGTGTGTGTGTGTGTGTGTGTGTGTGAGCTTGTGTTAGACAGCGACAGGGAGAGAGGATGTATGTGTGACGTGGAAAAAGAAAGTGAGAGAGGACACTGCAGTGGCATGTGTGGCTTTTTCTTGGCACTGTAATGTCAGTCTCTATCTCTGTGACATAAATTTGTGATGTAGAAAAGGTGCCGACTGTGTGTGTGTGTGTGTGGTGTGTAATTGTGGTAGCACATATGGCAAGCTCAATCTGTGACAACTCAACTCCTCTGTCTTCTCCTATAAAGTAGTGAAGGTTAAATGGTTGGAGGATGTCAGAGTCACAAAGGTGTAGAGGCACTCAGACTCATCCTCTCTCTCTCACACACACACACACACACCTTTAAGGATACTTAAGGATGCAAAAAGCATTCCCTCGGCCACATACTGTACATGCACACACACTCCCTCAAACGCCTGTATGGAGGCCTTCTGCTGTGTAAACAGGTGTCGGAACAATATGGGAGCGTATAAATATGCCAGCGTATTCTCGTCTCCCCGTGCAGCAACATTTGCATTTTTAAAGACGCACTTATTCTCAACTCACTGTTCACGAAAATAACTCAAGCTGGGCACACGCTACAGTTCTTAACAGATATGAGCCGCTCAGAGAAGAAGAGCTCCTGTTTGTTTGTCTTTTTAGAGCACTGACAAGTAAAATGTAATTCAGTCTCATTTGATCCTATTTTAAGAACAGCAGCTGAATTAAAGCATGCTTGTGGATGGCTTCTTGTGGCTTGGTTAGGTTTCATTGATGCACACTGAGGCTGCTCCTGCTGAACTTTGTTGCTATAGTGGCGCCTACTGGATAAAAAGGGGTACTACATCTCTGTGTTTCCCATTCTGTTTGTCTCTCCATTTGCTAATATCATAAATAGACAAAATGCGTGTGTGTGGTTGTTGTGCATTTGCGTTATTGTGCATTTGCCTTTAAATAGGATTTAAGTGTCCAACACAATTGCTGTTGATGGTTGAGCTGAAGTCACTCAGTCTTTTAATAGCAGCAGGAAATGTTATGATGATTAAAGCACCATCAAATAACTGAATTGATTTATGCATTTGAGAAAAGTTGGGGAGAGCTTGACTTGATACTGACATGAATGTCACTTTTACTGTTTACTACCTGTTTACTTCTCAAAAATATAAAGGCAACACTTTTGTTTTTGCTTCCATTTTTCACAAGTTGAGAGGACTTTTTCTGAGAATTTTGAGCACAAACAACTTTTGCATCAGCTGTCTAGGTGGCTGTATCTGGCGATCTTTCCGGTTGAAGAAGCTGGATGTGGAGGTGCTGGACTGGCGTGGTTACATGTTGTGAGGCCAGTTTGATGCACTAGCATATTATCCAAAACGACACTGGAGATAGCTTATAAGATAAGAGGTCATTCTTTATTGATCCCCCAGAGGGGAAATTTGGGTGTTGCAGTAGCACAAGAGAAGAAGCACAAGAATACAAATAGATAAAAGTATAAAGTATATAAATATAAAAAAAAAACTATACACAAAAAAATGTATGTACACCTTGTACAAAGTGGGACTGAAATGAACATTGAGTTCACGGGCAACAGCTCTGGTGGATGTTCCTGCAGTCAACATGCCGACTGCACGAACATCTGTAGCGTTGGTGTTGTGTGATAAAACTACTCATTGTGAGCAGCCTTTTATTGTGGCCAGCACATCAAGGTACACCTGTGTAATAATCATGCTGTTTATTCAGCATCTTGATATGTCACCTCTGTCAGGTGGGTGGATAATCACTGACTCAAAATTTGAGAGAAATAAATCTTTGTGTGCACAGAAAAAGTCTCAGATCTTTGACTTCAACTTATGAAAAATGGCAGCAAAAACAAAGATGTTTATATTTTTGTGGAGTGTATTTTTATTACCTATTTATACCTGCGCACATCACACTATATATACACACATGTAGAGAGAGAGTATATATTTAATTTGCTTCCTGATGACAAGTTATTTGACCATCTAAGTATATATTTATGTTACATATATGTCTAATAACATCATTATAATTTAACTTCAGCACTATTTTATGTCCTTACTGTCTTAGATTCTCATTTCTTTGTGCGTGATTTTCTTTTTTATCCATATTGTATGAGCATTGTTGGAGGGAGCCTGAGAACTAAGACTTTCATTGGCAACGACTGCTTCACTGTAATTGTGCGCATAAAAAACTAAAGGATGTCTCTGACTCTGAGGCAGCTGATTTTTGGGACAAGCTCGAGCAGCCTGAGGGATTGACAGACTGTGACCCTGATCCAATGCACATCTCAGGTGTCTTCCTCTGAATCCTCCAGCTCCTGTGTCTTTCCTGTTTGCAGGCAGTAAAGACAGCTAGATTTAATACAGTGAATCATCCCACGCTCCATTGTAAGCTTTGTCATACATCTCTAAAATACCTGAAAAAAACTTCAAAAAACTTTATTTTTTGTCTTGTAACAAACCATGTGTCTGAAATGCCAGGGGGTTTACTGTGGTGTTTTCCACATTAATTAAATTTTTCACACAGTGAAATGCCTCTAAACTGGCACTGAAAGGAAAAAATAAACACTTTCTGTCCCAGCTGTCCCTTTGGGCTGAGTCCCACATCTCAATGAAAGAGTCGTCTCTACCTTCTCATCCAAAAGAAAAAAACAAATTTACTAGATCCAATTACGAGGGGCTCTCCAATATATTAGAGTCTGTATGAAATCCTCTGTTTTATAAAATGTCAACATGTGCCGTATATTATCGAACACTCCCTGGAACACATTCTGTGTCCTTTTTTTTCTATTTTTAGTCCACAGACAGTGGGGTTCTGTGTCTTCGCTCAGAATAGATCATCATAACCGCTTCATCACGGCTAATCAAAGTTTTATGCGAGCATTCGAAACCAATCAAACCCAGAAATCAGCATCGGTCTGTCAGCTTCCTCTGTGCTATGCCAAGTGTATGAATGACTAGCTAAGAGGCCTCAGCCGTTTCAGATCAGCGAGCATCACATTTGCATTAACAGCTTATTCATGATATGACATCAAAAGGCTCCTTGTAAGTGATATAAATGGCCATTCACCAAGACTCTTTGAGGTTTGATTTTACAATAGCTTACAGACGAATTTGAGCATGACTGTGAATAAGGAATATTGAATGCACTGTTAAAGCGTAGATCCTTCTTGTTTATGAGCCTTATTAGTGCGTCTTCCAATGATCTCGGTGTTGAGCTAGTAACTTTATAACATTTCTGAAGAGGTTGCTCATCTATAAAACAAGAGATTCTCTCTTATCACATTCTATTTTATTTATGTTTTACACAGTGTCCCAACTTTTTTAGAATCAGGGTTGTATAATCGTGCTGAAATCAAAGCTCAGTCGCATTTCTCGTTATGCAATTAGTTGGAATGCTTCATAGTTATAAGCAGGGACTCACACAGAGAATGACAAAATGCCTAATCTATAAATGGGATGTGTATGAATGTGATAAATGGAATTTAGACATAGTTAGATGTGCTGCTTAGATCAAGCATGCAGTAAACAAAAACATATATACACTCAGATTAAACAGCATTAAAGACATTCATCTAAGAACTAGAATGAGAACATTTGGACATGCTGCAAAAAGTAAAGTCTGCAAAAATGGAGAATTGATACAGCATTGAACCTTGCATGTTCCCATTGGCAGTTGTCTCCCATCACACATGAACAAATCACTAATTCCTCTTAGGATGATGCATGTTGCATCATTTTTAAAGCTTTAATGACTTCATTATTTCTGAGAGACTGCGGTTGTGTTTTATAGATGCAAACCTATTGAGTCAGCTAGTGCTAATTTACAGTTGGGTAAATATTTAACATCACAGAAGACAGATATGCAAACCACGAGACCAAAATGAGAAAACAAATAACTGGTAAAATTGCCATCTTGTTTATTTTGAACTGTGTGTGTGTGTGTGTTTGTGTGTGTGTGTGTTTGTGTGCACTTTTGCATCGGTGGGACCGAGAGTTTCCAAAGATGTTTCCCAGAAAGTAATTAAAACAGAACAGAAACAGGGGGCACCATTTGAGTGTGTGTGTGTGTGTGTGTGTGTGTGTGTGTGTGTGTGTGTGTGTGTGCGTGCATATGTGTCTGCAGCATAATCTTTTGGAAATTTGGCCGGCCTCCTCTTCCACTGGCCTGCTCCGGGCAATTTCCCTACATCTGCTACTGTGTGGCTCTCGAGGGATATTTCCAAAGGCCACACACACACACACACACACACACACACACACACACACACACACACACACAACAACAACAACAGCATTCTTGTGCATCGTGCCCTACATGGTCTGTACATGGGAACTCACGGGGGGGTTCTCTTTGTTTCTGGGAGGTTCTGCCCAAGGCTTCATTAGTATCTGTAAACAAGTTTAAAAGAGAGCAAATCAGCAACAGCAGAGAATGTTAATTGCTATTCTGTATTCTGAAATCACATCAGACCAGAGAGAATATAGTGCCAAGTATTTTTCACTTCTGCATTTTTCAAAGCTGTTCGACCAGCTGTGAGCTGCTGTCCCTGATGTTTGGATAATGCTGGCAAAATGCATCTGCACCACTGAGGCACAGCATCTCAAACAGTCAGAACACATCCAGCAGATTTTTAGAACAAACTCCAGTGGTGGAGTGACAGAGACCTGTCAAAGCTCATGGGCTTTCCCACAATAATCAATGGATTTTAGGAGTTTCTTCCTGATTAGGAGTTTCTGCCCCATCTCAGAAAGTCTTCTCCAGCTCCCCTGAAGCGTTTTCTCTTGGAGTCTAATCAGTGAATGTACATTATTATGTTCATTGTACGTGTGTGAAATTTAATGGAGCAGCACACAGAAACGTCAATTTTAATTTATCACTTGTGCATTATTTTTGGTATTTTGTGTTATGCTTCCCAAGCAGGTCAGCAAAGCACATGTAGAAAAACAAGGAGGGGGCTTTCAATGCAAAGAAGATAAAAAAACTTTTTTTTATAAAGCTAAATTTGTTCCCAAAAGCAGACACGAATGGGGGGAAAAAAGGAACACACAAAGCCTTCGACAGGCAGATCCTCGTCCCCAGCTTGGTGCTCTTCCTCAGGCTTAAGATAGCATGAATAAATAAGGATAAAGAAGGATGTAACAGTTACATCATAGTTAAACTGTTGTAACAATAGTGGGATGGGACACTTTTGATATATACGTATTAAGCACATAAACATTCAGTGATAACCTCCAGGTGACCACCAACCAGGTGGAAATACACAATACATAGACTCCTATGCAGAACTATATATAAAAACCTATCTATAAGCCTTTTGTGTTACTTTTAGTACCTGCATTTCAGCTTAAATTGGGTATGTTGATATATATTTTCCTCTCCAAACTTTCTCTTTCACAGCTGAATGAGAGCCTTTCATTAACAAATCAATTTGAACTTTGTTTCCCAGCGTCTATATTTCAGACTGAAAATCAATTTTACTCACATGCTCTTCACTAACAACAAGGGGAAGGCAGGTTTTTTCCCATGATGCCATATTACAAACAGCCACTAGAGGAGGTAGGAGACAAGTGCATGACTCGCAGACAGAGAGGAGCTCAGTCACATGTTGCCTTTTAAGTAACATGCAAAACCACAAACATGCCCAATCAGTGTCAGATGAACAGCAGCCAACAATGACAAAAGCAGTTTCCCAGTGCAAGTGACAACCCTCCCGACGCACAGACAGAGGATTTATTGAATTCTCCACTACTGAAATATAACACCCTTGCAGTAAGTAGCACAAACTTGATGTTTCACAACAGACTCTGAGCCACTCCTGCCAATCTGCACTTCATTAGGCTGATTGCTTCCCCGTGTAAGCGACTGGGTTTGCCTGCCACTTCCCTCTGCCGGCCTGGCCTCTCCGCCTTGTCCTGATTAAAGGGGAACCTCATAAATACGCTGCTGCCTATAAACGATTTCCTCGTCACATCAAAGTCACACGGAAGTTGTAAGCTGCTCTCATAATTGCAACAAAGCACAGGCACCTTTTTTGAGCAGCCACCAAACCCCCCCTGCTGCTCCGGAGAAACTGCGGAGAGGTCTGGTAGAATTTGACTTTAACGTCAGTCCAAAATGGTCATTAATATTAAGTTTAATGAGGCAGGAAGAACATGATGCTGATGAGGAGCAGCAACAAAATGAGTCTCCAAAAGAGCTGTGAGTGTGTAAGCAAACTAATATTAAATGTATGAACATTAACACCTCTGCTACAAACTGAAAGAGGATTATGGATTATTTCCAGTTAATGTTGCTGCAAGCTGCTGGTGAGATTTAGAAATATAAAAGACTTGACAAAAGGTAAAAATTACAGACAATAGTTTCATGTTGTTTATCCCTAATTGCCAACCCACCCATCTATTATAGAGATAAATGCTGTTGTGAGTTCTCACGCTAATAACTCAGTAATGGTCATAAATACAGAGATGATGACTGCCAGAGAGACAACACACTGTATTTCTGTACAAACAAAACATCATTATAAAAGTGTATTTACTCTTTAAAAGAAACCCTAAAGTTTGACCAGTGCGGTAAATGACAGCTCAGTAATAGCGGGAACTATCTGTGAAGTTGGATAATTTATAGGTGCCATTTATGGTTTGTCAAACATTGCCTTGAATGTGACCGCTTTCTGGTGGGAAACACAGACACAGGATTAAACCACACAAACACACACATGCACGCTGGCACACACACGCACAAAGAGCAGCTGGAAAGAAAAACGGGGAAAAAAAGCATAAGGTTTAACTTGTGTAAAATATGACCTTTTTTTTGAAGTGGACGTAGCCGCACGTTGACATATTGCTACTTTATTTTTTTTACACATAAAATTAAACGTCATTTATTTAAAGTAAACAGTCTGAAAGGCTTTAACTGTTTTGTTCACTTGATTGATAAAACATTGGTGGAAAAAATATATACATATACTGCATAGCACGATGTTGGCCCTTTCAAAGGGACGTTCAGGAAGAACAATATAAATACACTTTTGGTCAAAACTTTTAGTACCATATTCTCACAATCTATCATAAATACACAACATAAGGCATTCATACATTTCCAGCATTATGATATTTCAAAGAGAATAAATATGTCTTATGCTCTATAAATGTGTGGGAAGGTAATTAGGGAGTGATGAAAATGCTTTTTATTACTATAAGAGATAAATGATGAAAAAAAATGATAACTTCGTAAAGTTTTCATTGCTGTGAATAATTTGAGGGTTCAACTTTACTGTCTTGAAGAGCACACAAACTTGTCTGTCTCCAAACTGAAGAGGAGCACAGTTTTCCACTCTCGAAGTAATAGAAATTAGAAAAATGCTTCACTGAAGATTTATTTGGCCTGAGCTGCTGATCATCCATACAAGTCTACAAAGCGTCTTTGATATTAAGGCCCAACACAAGGCACTTTATCGAACGAAGAGGAAGGCTTCAGTGAAATGTTGTACTTTGTATTATTGTGCCCAGCGCGAGTCCTCGCCCAGCTCAATTATTGCAAGAGTAAACAAAAGACGAGTATAAACAGCTGGACAGTAACGCCCCTCCTCAGACAGACAAGTCATGTAAACAGGCAGTCCAGAGGGGCGAGAGGACGTCTAAGCTGTGGGAAAAAATAGATTCTTAATTTGACTTGAAGTGCTCGGAAAGTTCAAACACTCCTTGTGCAGTAGATATATTATAAACATTGATTTTTAAAATGTCGTGTCCTCTGTGTCTATTTTTGAAAATCCTTGGAAACGTCACTGTTATTTCCATTTTTATGATAAGTGGTACATGCTGTAACCCAGAGGAGCGGCGTACAGTCCTAAAGGTGAAATGGGCAGCATGGGTCTGTGGTGGTGGTGATAGGCAGAGTACGTCTGTCCGTACAGTGACATGGCGCCCAGCGACAGGGGTAACGTAAAGCCAGGGTGTAAGCCTCCAGCGGCGGCTGCTGCCACCGCCGCCGTCTTGGCGTCAGCTGCCATCTTGAGTTTCTCCAGCTCGGCCTCCTGGAGCCTCTTGGCCTTCGCTCGGCGGTTCTGGAACCAGATCTTGACCTGGGTCTCTGTCAGGGTCAGGGAGGACGAGAACTCGGCCCGCTCGGCGATGGACAGGTACTGCTTCTGCCTGAACTTCCTCTCCAGGGCCAGGAGCTGGGACGTGGTGAAGGGAGTGCGGGGCTTTCGGTTGGTCTTGTGCTTCCTCAGTGGACAGGCGGGACTGACATGACCTGGAGGATCAAGGAAAGGAAATGAGATTCATTTGTTAGATTTCTCATTTATTGTGGATTTTTGAGAGCCTTTCTTGTAGGATACAGATCAGCTGCCTTTACTTTGTAGGATTTAAGTTAAAGATGAACATCAGGACACACTTGTTGTCAGTCATCCAGGTCATGATATTCAAATAAGGGTTGACCTGATGGCAACTGGACTTGGTTGCAGATAAGATAAGATAAGATTCGTCCCACAGTGGGGAAATTTACATAGCAGATGAAGATGTATTACTTCTCATGCAAGAAGCTTCTTTAATTTTGCCTCATGTGACACATTTTATGAACATGCCACAAGTTTTGAAGTGTTGGAAGTACTTTCTCACACATTACCCCCAAATACACTTTATATCTAACTGAATTAGAGTAATTCACTTTGCACAAACTCCTCTTTAAACCGCTCTGTGCAACAGGAGACATGCATTAGATTGCAAAACTTGTTGAGCAAAAAAAAAATCAAGTTTGTCCTCTTCACATGCAACTGTTTAAACCTTTCCAGCTCACACTGATGTTGTTATACTTCTTTAAAAAAAAAAATCTATGCAGTCATGCAAGTTGCACACACAGCTTTCAGGATGCTTCGCCCTGCAGGACAAACTTACGAGGCTGTGCGGAAAAGGCGCTGTTGGTGACCCACGGAGCGCAGTCCTCCGGCTCCGAAGCCTCAGACTTCACCGGAGACGCAGGCGCCACCGGGAAGCTGTTCCTGCTCCCGCCGGGCAGAGCGCACGTCTCCCGGCACAGATACACAGAGTTCAGGGCCAGCGGCGACACCGAGCCTCCGTCCGGCCGGCGGCAGGTGGCCTCTCCGCCGCGGCCCTGCGTCTTCCTCCCGGACATGAGCGCCTCCACGCTGAACGGGTGCCGGAGAGACGTCTTCTCCTCCTCCGCCTTCCCCTCGGCCCTGCCGCCGTCCTCCTCCGACGAGCTGCACCCCCCCAGGTCGTTCACTGTCTCCTGAGAAGACATCTCTGTCTCCTCCGGCTCCGATCCGACAAAAAACAAACAAGCCGAGTCCGGGCGCAGCAGTCAGAGGTCAGTCAGGTGAGAGGAGCTCGCTGTGTTGTGGAGCTGTCAGGTCGGAGGTGGGAGGATGTAAACGCATCACGTTGACTTGGACCAATCACAGCCGACCTGGATGTTTATGAGTGAGCGCACGCTGCCTTCAGGGACAGTCGGAAACGGAAGCAGCCTTGTTTGGTTTTTGAGGAGACCAGTGGGAGAGAGTCTACAAATGTATGATTATTATTATTATTATTAATTGTTGTTGTTGTTGTTGTTGTTATTATTATTATTGTTAGTAGTAGTAGTATTCATGGAGGTACTCATTGCACATGAAGATCAAATTCAAAAAAATTATATAATTATGTCATCTTTATGTAATTCATTTCAAACTGAATCAACAGATCCAATCGCTCATTCACGCACACACCCTCTCACTCTCTCACTCACTCACTCACACACACACACACACACACACTCTCACTCACTCACACACACATATCCACTCACTCGCTCACATAAATTCTGGTTCTGTTAGAGGTTTCTGCCTGTTAAAAAGTTTTTCCTCACTGCTGTCACCAAGTACTTGCGCGTGACAGGAGTTGTTGGCTCACTGTGACTAATATTATAAAGCGTACAGACTTGACCTATCGGAAATGAGCTCTGAGATAACATCCTTCGTGATTTGACGCCATGTAAATAGAACTGAATTAAAATAATATAATAGTGATTAGTATATAACAACAGTTGTTAAGTTTTGTTTTGTAATAAAGTGAAACTTTCCACATGGGCGTCAAATAAAGCTTTACAGGCCCGGAGCTTAATTTTGTCCCGCCAAAATCAAGATCAAAAACTTGATGACACAGGTTGGCCTCATATCTCCTCTTCGGTTTCATTAGTGAATAAAAAAAAACAACAACTAATAGCCGTGCCACAGCATTATCACATGTTAAGCTTTGGTAATGGATTAGCTCTAACTCTAACCTCATGAGACAGCATGTGTAAACACGGGCCCCATGCGGATAATTATGGAGAATTATACCCGGGATGAAACACTAATCCCTTTTCTTCTTTATCTCTCTCTCTGATTTGTTTGCTCTTCCCTTTATTGGGACTTTCCATTGTAACTCACAATGCTGTTGTGTGCCATGTCAGTCCGGCGTTTAAAGGCGGGTGTCACACTCAAATTACAGAGTAAATTACTTCACTAAATTACAGATTTAGTTTTTAAAATCCTCGGCTCGCTCCGGCTGCTGTCTGAGGCGCGACTGGACACAAACTAGACGACACATCCACATGTCTGAAACCGACACGCTGATCTTCTCATCCTGTGATGCAACCCTGTCCTCTGCGCACATTGGGCATGAAGCAACTCATTGTGATCCTCATCAAGTCGCTCATTGTGATTTCTCCATGGGCAATTTCATGTTATGTCAGATGAAAGTGCCCTGACTCCTGGTGGAGAACATTACACTTGTTCCACCAGTTTATCTGAAGAAACAGCCCTTTGATGATGGCTGAAATATCATTAATGGTCATGCTTGTTTCAGTGCTTCCCTATCTGTTGCCTAATTGCTCCACCCATTGCTAATAGGGACTGTTCATCTCAAGGCCTGATCCACATTCATAAACTGATAATAGCTATAGAAGCAATAATAGTACTGTATATGTTTGTCTTACAGTCTCCCACTTCCACAAGTTGTTTTTCAGGTTGTTTTGCTTAAAACTCACATGGCAAAATGAATGATCTCACTTGTGGGAGAAATAGACGTTTACTTTTCAAATAGCCTGTAAAAAAAAAAAAAAAAAAAAAAAATAGACGCGCTGATTAGTTTCCCCACATCCTCGAGGACATCCATATACAGCAAATGCTCAATTATTTCCTGCATTTTTTGCTTGTAGCCAGCAGGGCTCAGTGGCTCGTCTGTGTCAGGCTGTGGAGCAGGGCTCAGTTCCCAGGAGGCTGCCACTGCTGCCTTATTAAAGTGGGGTTATTTCACAGACAATCAGAGGTTTGTGAAGGCGCCAGTGAGCGGCCAGATGAAAGGGCTGACTCCTCAGGGGAGAAACTGTTGCCTTTTTTTTCTTTTTTTTCTTTTTGCAGCTCTGTTCAGGATCCCCACCTCCATCCTCCTCCACTCTCTCTCTCTCTCTCTCTCTCTCTGTGCCCGCTCGCCCTGCAGGCACCTTGTCAGTCATTATTCACAGAGCTCGTTCTTGGCTGAGTGTCAGCGGCGTGTTTTCTCCTTCCAGTCTTTTACGCTTGCTGTGTTTGTCATGTATCTTCATCTATTACGCTTTCTTCTATCTTTATCTTTACCTCCATGTGACTTTCCTTCTTTCACATCATCTCTTACCTCATACACTTTCTTCCTGTCCTTCCCTCATGCTTATCTTCCTCCCGACCTAACTTTTCCTCCACCCTTAATTCTTTCTTTCTTGCCATATTTGACCTCAGTGTCAACACAAGTTATTATCTAAATCAGATGAGAAATCTTCTAATGAGGCGACAAAAAAGAGGCAGCATGCTCATCAGGAAGGACATAAAACAATCATTCTGAGCATGTGGCAAAGCCAATTGCAGATATTCCAGTCAGAGAAACTCCTGGCACTTATTTAATTGTCACTTTGAGCTATAAACAAGGCCCAACTCAATTAATACCACATCTGAGGTGACGATCTCTTAGACACACTTAACGTGAGAATGCAGGATTGACATAAATAAAACACTGTGCATATATTACATGTGCGTCAAACATTTTCCAAGATATGCAAATAACGCCACCACAGCTTCGTGTGACTGTGGATCCAAAGAGAGATTTTCTTGCAAGAGAAGAAGAAGGAGGAATAAAGGAAGGAAGGAAGGAGGAGGGGTAGGAATGAGGGGGGCTCTCCTGGGTGTAGCAAAATTACCCACACATCCCACTTCCTTTTTTCCATAATATCATTTAAGCCTGATAATAGCGAAAGCAATTTGTCTCAGCATGTTTGTGTGTGTGCGTGTGTGCGTATGTACAGTGTGGATGTCCGTGCTCTGTGTGTGCGTGTGTGTGTGTGTGTGTGTGTGTCAGAGAAGCTTCTGGTTGTGTGGGTCGGGCACACCTCAGAGCATTGTAATTACAGCAGAGGCTTTGAAGTGGTGCAATGTTTTGGTTGGGATAATCAGCAGGCTGTGCTACACTCACACACTATTTACATTCCCATTAAAACATTCATTCACACTATCATACCAGTACATTTTACTGGCTGCGCTGGTGCTTACTGGGTACAAAGTTGGGGAAGTAACATGTTGAAATCTAAAATGTGAGGGGTTACATCATGCTTTTGCACTACTGTCACAGTATGGAAATGTATGTAATCCTATTAAATTTTAGTTTGCAGTTCTGTTCAAGATCAGTGCTTTAATTTTGTCCTTTTTCTAATTGAGCTGAGCTCTTCCTCAGTTTAAGACCTGAAATAGAGACAAACACAACAACTAGCTTGTCATGTTTAAAAAAAAATATCACCCACTGTCCATATATTGGACAATATTTCAATCATCTTTAAGTACATTTATGACATTTTTTGTTATAAAATAGTCAACAGTAGAGATGTGAGGAAATGAGCGGAGGACTTGACTGGAACAAGCCAGTATTATCACAAGTGCCTCCGGAGAGTTTTATATGGCAATTCTGTTGTTGTGTGTTGTTGTGTAAAAATAAAAATGAACTGACTGAACATAGTTGGCGTCATAGACCTCGAGGCCGCCGGGAGAACCATGGCGGTCCATTTGACAGTCTTTTTGTGAAATTTCTCATCCAGTATATTTGCGAAAATGTGTTAGATAAAACTTTTTTTCACTTCCTATTTCTGAGCCCATTACACATTAAGTGTATTTTGTGTGTGTTTTTCTGACTCTTCTACCCAGGAAGTAATTTTTGAACCTAACCACAACTGTACCATCTGACTCATTTACTTTAATGTTGTATTATTTCCAGTGTCAATATCCCCACATGGCAAATGTGTGAAGAATCAAATGCTCAATGTGCTAAACTTTGTACCAGTACACCAAAATCTTCACTAAATCATTTTAAGGTTCACTTTGTTCTCAAACATTAGTTTGAACTATACATTTTTTGTCAAATAAAAACACAACGTGATCATATCTTCATGACACAATCTCACTGAAATTTGATAAGCAATCCACTTGTCTCTCACCAGGACACATGCAGAGATTTATGCATATGCATGGCAGCACAAAAACACACATGCTGTACAGTACTACTACTGTAAGTCACATTCTTCTCAGTACCTCTGGTAACTTGTCAAACCAGTGGGACATGTTGTAAATAACTAAGTGATGCATACACAAATGTGCACTCAACGTAATCACATTGTTTTCACACGGATTCAAATTATCTTAGTACTGTCACTCACCCCCTCCTTCTCTCTCTCTCTCTCTCTTGCTGAGCTTCCCAAGCCCTCAGAGCCTCCACCTGTAATGCACCTAAATGACTACCTTGAATGCTACAATGGCGCCAGGGCCAATTAGCTGTTAACACTGGAGACAGATCTATTCAGAAGCCGGAGAATGAGGCCTCCTGTAACGTGAAAGATTGATGCCCACTTTGCTAATGACAAGAGAAGGAGGCAATCTGTTGCTTGACTCAGCTCTGGGCTATGTTACAGGATAGTCAGCTGATTACTGTGAGCCTGCAGGGGAGGGCGCCTGAGAAAATTGGAGATTGAGTAGAAGTCACTACAGGGATTGAATGGAGGATATCAATGCGCATACAGATTCTGCTATAGTGCGAGTGAGCTATTCCAGATTTACTTAGCAGACATTCTTCCTCCACCAGTGATATGTGCTCCCAAAGCATGATCAATCCACCCCCGCGCTCAACAGTTGGTGTTTTACATAAAAACTTAACAGTGTTGTTGTTCATCTAAGGAGGAGAAAAAGGCCAAATAACTAGAAAGTTAACGTAACTGAGGGAGGAGACCACAGAACTCGCCTGAAGTCAGAAGTTAGTTTTTCAAATTTAAAAAGGTACGACTTTTATTTTTGCATGTCGAGCTGAGACTTTACCTAATGACTAAGGGATAAATACATACTGTAGTGTTTACTGTACATATATATGAACCAAATACATGTAGTATATGTCAAAGAACAAACTGCACACCCATTGAATAGTATGTTTATTCATCACAAACACAGATAAACACACATTCACTTCAGTTCACTTTAATGACCACAGAGAGTGAAGTGGTGGAGTTCATTACAGGCAGTAATAGATAATCCAGTTCCAATAACAACCTCGCACAGCCTCAACGATTAATAACATGTGACCCGGGAACAGCACGTCACACGTCACCTTTATATAACAGATTTCACACAACGCGCAGCCATGTGGTGACACACAACACACTCGCGCAAACATGTAGACAATCCTGCTTCATGCCAAGCGGAACGCATCGGCTCCACGATGTGTAACAAACTGTTCCTCTGAAGGTGATAATTGCTTGGGTGATCGCCAACTGCAATTATGTTTTTTGGAACCGTCCACTGCTCTTTGATGAGGTTTTGAACACTACATAGCCAATGTACTTATGTAGGTTCACAGCCTCACCTTTCCATAACCCATCATTTTCGGTTCCTCCTCTCAATTCCTGACTTAAATATTACACCTTGAAGGGTTTTGGAAAGTTGGACGCATTCAAACTCGGCAACCTTTTAACCTTTCTTGTACCCCATAAAACTGCAAATAGGTGTGCATTCTTTCCCTATGAGGGCTTAGCACAATACTGCTAACCGGGGATAAATGTGTAACTCTTGCAGAGCACAGTAGAATAAAAGCACAGCAATTTTTTAAAGGACTTGAATATACATAGCTGCCGAAGGTTTTAGTGAAACCGTGTTCTTCGGTTGCAGATGTATAGGAATTCAAATCAAGCTTACAGCTGACTTTGCATTCATGCCTTTGGAAATGAACCATGGAGTGGCATCAGGATCAGAGACCAGGAGCATCATCAGACTTGTATGACTCAGTGTGCATCATAGGCCTCATGACTTCAGTTTCCATGTCAAACTCTCCGCCTCTGCAGAGAGACAGAGAGAGAGAGAGAGAGAGAGAGAGAGGGAGACTCGCCAGCGGCTATCTGTTCCTTGCAAAATCAGGTAGATTCCCTTTGACACACTATAGCTTAATCAGCTCTGACAGGTAGAATTTATGACAGGCCGTCGTGTAAATCACAAGGAGGCTTGTGATTATGGAGAAGCACTGAAATGGTATAATTGTTTTTAAGTGGTGCTGGAAGGGCAAGTGTGCATGTATTTGTGTGTGTGTGTGCATGTTGCATGTGATCGTGTGAACATGCACAGTATTCTGGGAAGTTTTCCAGAGATTGGGGAAATCCACCTTCCACACAACAAACAACTTAAACCACAAAAACAAATCTCCTTAAAAGAAATTTTCGTCTCATTACAGCAAATAACATTTCATGGTAGAAGAAGCCACAACTTTCCCAGCTATTATGGCTGCGTTACACGCACCCTTCGGGTTGTATGAGAGTGAAATGTGCTTACACACAGGAACAGAAGCAAGACAAATATAATTTCTGCGCAACAACAATAAGCAGAGGGTTTTCTTTCTGCAACTGTGAATGTAAAAAATCCTCAATATTAGTGTTTCAATTACATCCAAAACCATGTGAAATGTGTTTCGACCATTTGGTTTACGTTATAGTTTGTTGCTTGAAGTGAGGCAATAACCCTGAAACATGCATATTACAGCACCAGCCTGACATGTACAGTTTTAAGATTCATAACCTCATTTGATTTTCATTAATAACAAAAATGATGGTAAACCTTTAAGACCGCTTTAAAGAATAACATGAATTTTCAATCTGAGTCTTGAAACCTGACATAACTTCAGATATCTCTCTCATTATGAACTTTCAAAATCGTATCACAGTTGTGTCTTGGTTTTCGTCCTTCATCCTCTTCTTCACCACATAACATTAAAAGTTCACTCATCTCTGCCAAGATTCAAGTGTCCATCTGTGTGTGTTTAACTACCTTGTCTAGTGAGAGCTTCATTTATGGAGTCATAAAGAACAAAGCACTTAACTGAATAAACAAATCAGCCACTCTGCCAAAACAAGGAAAAGGGAACATCAAAGCTGGTCGTAATCGTTTTAAAGGTCAGCAGTTGGGAAGCGAACCGGCTGACTCATTGGTTAGTTGCTGCTGGGTTTACTGTGTGTGATGGCACGCTGGCTGGCTGAGCAGCTGCCTGAATGTCCTCTGGGAGGACCAGCTAACTGAGCGGCCGATTATTTGAGTCTCTATGAGATGATCTTTGATTCCCAGACCGACTCCTGCCGCCTGAGGGAGCGCAGAAAAAATAAGATAAGATAAGATAAGATAAGATAAACCTTTATTCGTCCCACAGTGGGGAAATTTGCAAAAAAAATGAGGTGGAAAGTATGACCTGACACCACTGTGGATCAGTATTGTCTCCATTAATGAAATCCTTCCTCTGTGTGTGTGTGTGTGTGTGTGTGTGTGTGTGTGTGTGTGTGTGTGTGTGTGTGTGTGTGTGTGTGTGTGTGTGTGTGTGTGTGCGCGATGCAGCAAGCAGACTCAAGACTCAGACTCGCTGCTGTTTAATGAGCGAAAGACGCCAGTCACAGTGGGACCATGAGAGACAGAGGTGGCGTATGACAGAGAGTCCAGAGCACATAACCACCCTGATCTTTGCTCTGACCCCGCAGAGTGAGAACTGCCATTGGGTCCTTTGCGGTGACCCTTTCTTCGCCTACAGGGTCAAAGGTCACAAACCTCTGCGTGCGCCCTTTGAAATGGAGCAACAGGGGCCTGCTGCCGGACTGATTGGCAGGATGGCAATTACCAAGATGCTTGTCCAATTTATCTGCCTTGCGTTACAGCCGCAACACGTGAGTAGGAGAGAGAGGCAGAGAAAGCAGCTGAACAAGTGTAAATAATAGTGGGCATCCATGCTTTGCCCCCTCGAGGCAAAAAATGCTAAAAAAAAAAAAAAAAGTTCACATTTGCATTTTATAAATAATGCTGTTGCTGAATTCTTGGCAAAAACATTATCTCAAATATGACACTTTAATTGCTTTTAGGGGGGATGAAGGCTGTGAACTTTGATCATATCTTTGACACATGCTTTCGTAAACCCATCCAAGGAAACACCTCCCACACAACATTGTGCTGCATTGTCTTTTTTTCCTCCATTGGTTTTATTCATGATTTATGTTTTTATAAACCAACATGTCCTTCGATGACTTGCACTTATTACACATCTATATCTGTAGTATTTATTCTGTCGATATGAATTTAAACAGCATGAAATATGGTTACTGCCGCAATGATGTGTATTATATCATGGCTCCATCCAGAACTGCCACAACTATCACCAGCCTTGTCTGCCATCACCTACATAGACTTCATCCATCACCTACATAGACTTCATCCAATTTCCTAATAAGCATTAGCGAGGTGGTATAAAATGTTCCAGGTCGCAGCTGTGAACCTTTACGTTGAGGGTAAAATATGTTTGATGTGACATTCATTGGCTCAGGGTGATATTGGCCAGGAAAAAGAAATCAGTGTAATCTGAAAATAATATACTGGTAATATACTGGTAAAATGTCGTGAAAGCACATAGTTAGGACATTGCTAGAACAGAGAAACACAGCAATGAGATGATCTGACGGGTTGTAAAGAAATCCATAGAAGCTTAGTTATGTAAACCTAATTTTGTGGAAGTGAAAGTGACAACACCAAAAATATCTACACTTGCTACATTTGCATGTAAAATTGGACCAGGAAGTAGTTTTGCAAAGTCAATTACAAGAGACAGTTTGAGTAATTATTTCAATGCTGCTGTTATCAGTATTTTTGTATTAACAATGCCTCAAACGACTATGTGCATGGACCATTTGTAGTGACAAATTCACCTAACTCTGCCATTCCTCTCAGCTCTCTGGAGAGTTTCAGTATCTTTCACTCCTTTACTCTTTACTTTTATGATTCGCTCCCACATTCGCTCTCATCATTTTCCCAGAAGGCAGCTGTTAGTGAAAAAGCTCTAAAACCCCACGGAACAATACCTGTCTGTCACAAATGATAGATAAAGTTAGCAACTAGCTGGTGAAAACTAAGGAGCATTTAGCTAACACGAAAGTAAATATTGGATTTATATTCACCAGGCGGCCAGAAACACAACTCAAAATGAATGTTTCCACTGGCCCCAAGTGGCCCAAAAAATAATGAACTGCAGATTTAAAGACTAAAAATTGGCACTTTAACAACTTCACTAAGATAATAATATCATAATTATAATATCACATTCTCTCTGCTCCAAACCTAAGTCGGGCTGTCCGCTGATCTGCAGATAATTGTTGACTGTAATCCTAGCCAGGAAATGGAATGATCAACTCCAGATGACGAGACAAGAGCGAGGAGAGGACAAGCGAGACGGACGCTGACAAATGGACAGAGAGAGACGGGAGTACTGGAGGAAACCGATCGTGCAGTTTATACAGCAAATGTGACAATTTGTCCATTTGTGTTCGCACAATCTAACACGAGCTCCGAGACGTCCAGGGCCGAATCAGCTTTTGATTAAAGTAAGATGAGCATCATGTGTTGTTAATTGCACTTTATTACATAGGTGTTTGTGTTGCACTACAGTTTATTCCTTACCTAATTGAACTGCAATTACTCATGATTCAACAGTACTTGAGTAGCACTTAAAGCCTATTTGCTTGTAATTTCCCCTGTGGCTGTGTTCTCGTACAATGACTACATCTGCCAGCTTGACCCAGAGTTTGGAGAAGTGAGTGACATTGTTTGCCTTTGGAGTAATGGCTGTCATTATGGTGAATTACTACTCTACCCAAACACCCAAACAGTCTCTAAAACCACCCCACAGCGCTGCGTCTCTATCTTCCTCTCTGCTGCTGGTGCCTTGTTACAATCAATTAAGCTGATTACAAGCACTATCTTCACCACTTCAAAGGAGGGCCATTACAGCGGGTCAGACTAACTGTCTCTTTACTGTGCTGCCCTGTTGTTTGTCTCGGAGCAAGAAGCCTTAGATATGTTACACTTTAACATTTGAGGCGCTGAAATCTGTTAATAAAGCAAAAAAAAAAAAAAAAAAAATCAGACTGGAGACGGAGCAATTTTATCATGCTAATTAAAGGATAAATGACAAGTAATGATCTGAGAACAATTGGTGTCGTCTGTCCCCTTTCAAGTTAAAGGTTGACTCCTCGTCAGGTCAGACGACAGGTCAAATAATAAATGGAGGGACACAGGGAGAGGGAGCGAGACACCAAGTCTAGACAGCGTATTTAGAGACCCTCCCTGATTTGCTTTGTTCTCCGCCATGTCTACAGGTAATTACCTCAACAAACTACCGGGAGCCCTGTCAAATCTGAGGCAAGCGAGAGGTGAAACAGATGAAAAAGTAGATGATGCAAAAGAATTAATGAATTAATGTGTCCACGCACACGCTGTATGTGTGTGTGTGTGTGTGTGTGTGTGTGTGTGTGTGTGTGTGTGCCAATGGGCTGTCATGCATGGATGAGCGTGAGGGCGTGAGCACATGAGAAAACCCTGCTTCTAAAAATATCTGCAGCTGAGTGTCGACATGAAAACAGGAAGATATTCCCATTGATGATGTGTGGACACGTTCGGATGCTTTAATGGTTCAACATAAATCTTCACCTTCAACTGAAATATGAAGTGAGCTCTTTAAAATCAAACAGCAAGTCAGTGGATGTGTTTGCAGGCAGATAACAATTGACAATACACAATAATAACAAGTATGAAGTCTGAGTATAGTGGTGCCATTGTAGTATTTGCAGTACACAGGCACTGTAGTCATTGTTACTTCAAGTGACAAAACAAGAGTAAAATGACACATTTATGGTAGCAAATAAGAAGTTGAATGCAGTAAAAGTGTAAAGCTAAAAACTGAAAGGCAAAGCTAACCAAGACTAGTAAATATAAATGGTAATGAAAGTCCATATGATAAGTCCATAATGAAAAAATGTCATGCCTTGGTGTTGTATGGCAGCCTGATAATGAGACTGCATTGCCACTTCTTTATCTTATTTTTCAGTCTGACATCATGTTCATGTCAGCCATTTTCTGTTATGTTGTCCCAAAAGCCTACTCATTGCACATTACTCACCAAAAAATGATCAATTTACATATTACTCAATAGCAAAAGTAATGTATTACTTTACTCATTACATTTCTTTTGCTGCACAGCTCAGCTCTCTCAACTCACAGTAGTTGCAATCTTCACAAACCCTCCAACTCTCAACACCACTATGTGATTCCTTCCTGTGTGTGAATGAGACAGTTTTGGAATTACTACGAGCAGCATGTCCCCTCTCTCGGCTGAGACTAATCGTGTCCCCACATCTGTCTGATCAGCGTTTCTCATCTGAACACACATGGACCAAACCCATATCAGCCCTCCATCTAACTCCCAGTAAGTCTGCAAACAAACCAGCCCCACAGAGCGTCACCAGCAGGGGCGTAGCACAGAGTTCTGGACCTTGTACAGATATTTCTGTATGAGCAACAACTTGTCATCACATGAGGGTATACTGTATACTCCCATTTTCCCACCCTGTCTTACGCCCCTGGTCACTGGGACCAGCAACTGTGATGTATTTAAGATAAGATAAGATAAGAAGATAAACCTTTATTCATCCCACAATGGGGAAATTCACGATGTACAGCAGCAAAGGGGATAGAAGCAGTTAAATAGTTTAAAAAAGAGCAATTTAAACAGGCTGAAAAGAAGATATTCACAAATTTACACTTGAGAGACTTGCATTATTGGATTAAATATGAGATATGAAATATTACATACTAAGTTCAAAATATTGCACATTGACTGGAATGAAGTGAAATATGAAGTATTACATACTAAATACAAAATAGTGCACATTGACTAGAATTTACTGAATTTTATTTTTGATATTTTAATATTTATCATTACGTATTAATGTTACGTATAACAGAAAACAGCACGTTGATTTTACAAATGCATGTTGTTTCTTTAAAGCTACACTGTTTAGTATTTTTTTTAAGATTAGTAATAGATCAGACTATATATGTAATATGAAAGGTGTCTTTCATATGACATATCATAGTGAAAAGTGGACTTAAATTCATTCGATGGATAGAAACATGGCTGATGTTTGCTAACAAGTTAGGTGCCTCGACAAAAGGTGATAATATGTCAGTGTTGTGTTTACAGCTTGTTAGTGAAATCAATTAGTGAAGGTGTTCAGTTACTGAAAATGCACTTGGATGATGGGGTTTTAAATGTTTCTTAAAATGGATGTTTTATATTTGTTCTTGCACGTGAATTCGCCGGTTCGCCCCCCTGTGAAAATCCTGTTGGTCCATGCATGTGTCATGGCTGCGTGTTCAAAGTCTTCCCAGTGTGAAGACAGATCTGGAAATAACCTCTTAATAAAATGTCAGGCGCCAGTTGAAGCTTTATCTTAATTGTATGAAAAGCAGCCGCGCACCGCTTCATCCTGTAAAGATGGCTTGATAGTGATGAGCTGTGTTTGAGATGTTGGATAATTTCAGACAAGCTTTGAAAATATAACTTTGGGTTGGAGACTGTCTCTGTGTGTGTTTGTGTATAATCTACTTTAAAATTCAACATATATAAGATGATTCAGATATAACAAATAATGGTCAGTCACACCTGGAAAAAGCACATTTCTGTTTTATTATTTAAGTTTTTTGGCCTCTCTAATGATATCTTTGCTTCATTTTTTCACACTTAAATCATGAACTCAAAATCCTATTTGGAAAATAGTATGCGCTCTACATGGCATGTCAGTGAAAATATAAGTCACCGGCTAAACACCAAGTGATGCTAATCTATTATCGGTTTTCGCTGTTCCGATTATAGAGGGCTTTCACCTAACCTAACATTTCCTCTGGCAGCTATGAGTTCCTCTCTTGGGCATTAAATATATGTTGGCGCCATGAAGGCTTGAAATGCAGCAAAGTCTTTACACCATGAAAAATTACCAGATGAGATTTCCTTCTGTATCTGTAATGAAGAGAACTTCAACCATACTTAACCCAAAAGCGATTGTTGCCTTTTCATTATCATGAAACCGGGGCATTAGTCTGAAGCGTTCATGAAAGGGGGGAAAAACGTTTTGATGGCTTAAGATATAATCCATTATCACAGGATTGTTCCCTTCACAATGCTTTTGATATGAAATCTCACAGACACTTGCAAACACAAATCCATACTCGCACACTCACTGATGAAGGATAATTTAGTGCAAGAAGGCGCCAAATGTCGTGTCTGGGCTTCAACCCTCTTTGTTAAATTTGCAAATACCCTCTCGTTCGCCTGCGAGCACAGATCGATCACATCGCTTCATATCTAGCCCATAAATCAGCAGAGTTAATTAAAACCGCTGCTCTGACTGACAATGAGCGTCACTGATCGTTTCTATCTTTAATTTGTATCAGTTGAAAATTTGTATCACGTCGTGGAGAAAATACTCACTTAGTTTATGAGGCAAAACTTTTGTGGCTTGGACGTCAGTACGTTCAGTCCTGTATGTCACAGCTCAGCCTGCAGGTTCAGGGAGCTGACCAGACATTGTTAGCTTAATCCTTAGGCTTAAAGCAAAAAGGAGAGTAAGTGAATGTCATTTTAGCATCTGAAGCATCACTGAGCAAAGCATTTCATCTGTGTGTGTGAGCATGTGTGGGACTTTGGCCTGTAGCTCTGCTTAAACAGCAAATATTTCATGGATTTTTTTCTTCTTCTTCTTTCAAAAAAACCGCTTGTTTTGATTGAAGAAAAAAACAAAATTTTAAATCTTGGCCAAACTGTCTGAAGTGGAGCGACTCCCTCATTTTTGTGCTTCTCCCTCTCATTTGCTTTGCCACCCTAAACCTCTCTCCCGCAGCCGTGGTCCCCACCCCGGCCCTTTCACACACACACACACACACACACACACACACACACACACACACACTCAGCAATATTGCTTTGTCAGCCGACGTTTAGAAGATTAACCTCGAACTTGCCAAAGGGCATCCCAACTCCCCTCCACCCTCAGCCACTCCCCCCCTCCTCCCCCGCCTCCCTCAGTGTTTCCCTCCCTGCAGCTCCCTCTCTGTGAATACTTGCGCAACAAGTGGCGCCGCTGTAGAGCCCCCTGGGTATTAGAGGGTTGAGTGGCGTCCCGGAGAGCCGTAATTACACCACCACTCAGGTGATTTAAAGGTCCGGGAACATGCTGACCCATGCATGGCACCGAAAGTCCCACATTACTCTGACACCTACCCGTGATCTGTGTCTCAGGACGGATTATTTATTCTTCCGTCTCGCATTTTAAAACATTGAGTGAAATTAACTTTCTCACATCCCTGCCAACATTTTTATGTCAGTTATTTGGACGCAATATCAATGCAATGCAATATGTTTTTTTGTTTTTTTTAATCTATCTACATTGAGAAAATCATCAACTGCTTCCTCAAGCCACGCCCGCTTGGCTCCCTGCAAGAGCAAAGCTTTGTGATCATTTTTACAGCTTTATTTTTATCACCACTTGTGTTTAGTGGACATTATTAGAAGAGTAATAATAATCATATACAAACACTACTCACAAGAACTTGGACTTGACAGGCTATAATTCAAGAGAAGGGCTTGATAATTGGGTTTGGTTGACTCTCCACCCCCTGCAGACATTGTGGTGACAAGAGGGAATGTTTCTCTTTTAACAAGGTCAGGGCTAATGCTGGTTAATGGGAAGGGGATGTTCCTCTGCCCCCGCACTCCCCAGCTCTCACCTCTTTCTACTTCTCCCTCTTATCTTCTCCCTCTCTTTCGGTTTTGTTGTTGTGACCGAGCGGTCACGGGGAGGTATTAGAAATTCGTTGGCTTGTGTCTGCACAGGACTGAAAGTTTCCCCCATGGAAAATCGTTAAAGTTGCATTGAATCTCTGTCTGTCTGCATTTGCTCTGAAGCTTTCGGCTCCCCCGCTGTGCACCAACATAATGCCCAGGCACAGAGCTGCATGCAAACACAGGTCTGAGATGTTGCTCTACACCAGAAGGAGACATGGCATTATCTAACAGGGAATCCCTGAAGCAAGTTATCTGCTGTCTTGGGCCATAAAAAAGTGAGAAGTGAGTCATGAGAAAACATGCATGTGCCAATGTTGGTGAAAGCAGTGAATCCTTTCATCTCTCTTTAAATCTTTGTCTCGCAGCCTCGGTGGCAGCCTCGACAATTTCAAAAACAGGAGACGGGGAGAAGCAGCTTGAAAGACAAGCATTAGGACAAAGAAAGATTATAAATAGTTTCCTTTCACTCAAGGTTTTCTCAGTGTTGGCAAATGAGGTATTAAAGTTTCCTTTCTTCCTGTTAAGATTTTGTTTCTGACAGCATTGGTTAAAGAAATTGTGCCTTTTCAGTTGTAATCCCTGCAATTAAGGCTGTAGGTGCGGCTCCATTACCTCAGCAGGATTAGTAATGACCCAGGAGAGAATATAATTGCTTCTTAATTTGAAGTTGTGAAGTGCATGAAATACCTGAGGCTCAGCCTGCCGTCTCAGCAGTGGTTAGTTCATGGATTAGCCGCTTTTATTTTTTTTCCCCTCTCACCCTCTTTTTTTTTTTTTTTTTCCAAACCAGGAGCTTTATAGCTCTTGTGTTTTATAATGCTGTTTGCACTTGTTACTTGTTCTCAACACAGGGATCTTTATGAGAGATCTGTTGCTCTTAAGACGGCTCCGAAAAGGTAATAATGTTTAAAACAGGGGAATGTTTCGATGGCTGAAAGATCCTTAAGGGAAGCTCTTTTCTTTTTTCCTGTATGCGGTTTATCCATCTTTAAAGCTATACCATCCAGATTATACATGTTCACTGTGCATTAGGAGGAGTGTTGACAGTGTTTACTGACACATAAAGTGCTATAAATACAGCAGATGTTAAGTTACTCTTAGACATGTTAGGAGCGGGTGAGAAAATCCTCTATCACTGTATTTTTAATTTTATACCCTGATTTGATTGTACAGTATATTGTGATACAGTATATTTTCTGAAGTATTTCTGAGGAACTTATTATGGATAAAATAATCATAAATGTCTAATAAAGTTCAAAGTTTACACATTACAGCAATTGTATATCATCTCACTCCATATATTATCATTTTGCAAAATAAGTATGTAACTATATTCACTGTTATACTGCACTATATAGAGTATTCATATATTTGTACACATAGATCATGCCATCAATGCCATCATTTTTGTAATCCTTAAGCTATCATCTGCAAAAGAATCATATTGTCCTGGAAAAGTCAAACTATCAATATATCAGTAAAGACAATTAAGAGACCCGACGTCTGAAACATGATGACGCCTCAGGACCTCAGCGATTCTGTAAGAAAAGCGTGTGAGAAAGATGAACATTTCTTTGTCGAAATGACACTGTTGTCACACTGGCCAGCAGTTGAGACTGTAACACCCTTCATTATTCAGGCCTGACATCTGTCCAGGCTGACTAATACCACATAATTACAAGGCTTTTGACCAGCCATAATGGTCTTTTTAAGTCCTGCCTTTTGTCCTCAGTGAGACATTTCCAAAGTGTCCATTAGTGACAATGCAGCTCTCGCAACCGACACCTCGCTGCTCGACAATAACTAACAGGGATCTAACGTGACTGAGTCTGATTTAGTTAAAAATAAAAAGACATTATAGCTCAGAGCTTAAAGAAACTTTATTCCCACAGTTAATGCAAATATGGCATTCTGACTTATTAAGTGTGTGAATTTACATAATGGATTCACTTGGTGATGTCGAGTCTGGCCTGGTGATACAGACACTGTGTTGATTATTTTATCTGTACAATTAAAATATCGATCTTCACCACCACCACCAAGAGATCAAACCGCATATTTGATACTATATATTTTTTTCCATTCAGTGTGTTTATTTTCTGCAGTCATCTCTCTATATTGTAGTTGTCAATGTTGCCAGCATCAGATTCAAGTTGTCTTCACCTTCAGGAATGAGTCACAGGAATCACATAATTCCTGCTGCGGTTTGTAATCGTTTCTCATTAATATCGGTGTCACCAGGCATTTCATGTTTTAACTTTGTCAGTGGATCACTTTAAAACATGAGCAGGACGTAATGACTTCTTTATTCAAACAGCGTGTGTTTGTTTGGCTGCACTGAAACCACCAGCTGCGTCTTCAGCTACTGGGAAAATAGCTGGTCAAGGTTTGTTTTAAAGGACTGTGTTCAAAGCACCCAGGACACTTGAGAATCACCAATACTGGTTTTGTGTTCTTCTTGTCTGGTTTGTGTATTGTGGTCATGTTGAAGAGTATGCTCTTGTTTTCAATTGTCGGTTTTGAGGTTCTTTGGTTTCTAACCGTCCTAAAATGCCGGACAACTACACAACCTTTATTCAGTATTTACTAGTATTAAAATTGATATTCTCTTCAAGACCAAGGCTACAAGTTAAAAGTACTTCACCTTGTCAACAGTTTCCATGTTCATACCATATTTTTGGTCCTTTTATTTTCCGTTTTTGTGACGTTGATGTCCATGTCAGCATGTAAGAAAGCTCTCCTGCCCATGATCCTATTCTCCGTTCCACGTAACCATCAAAAACTTTGAGACCATTGCATGAGTCAATCTAAGACATGGATCTGATTTCACTTCGCCATCTCATAAACATAAAGACAAACGTCCGCATTAAAAAAAAAACCAACTGGATGATTTTCCCAGGCCTCGTCACGTGACCTGTATTGTTAGTGTGAGAATGAGGCACCGGTGTTCTGATCGAAGGAGCGGTAGAAAAAGAAAAGACACTGACAAGTAACCGGATGTCAATTACACGGCAGCGGTGAAATCCACACTTCATGTCGGCTTAAAGCTGTCAACTGTCAATAGAGAGGAATGCCAGACAAGCTGTGCTGGAGTCTGCTTCAGAGAGCAGTGTGTGTGTGTGTGTGTGTGTGTGTGTGTACTCTGCAACTGTAATTGGAAACATTCATTCATCCATGCCCAAGTGTGCAGTACAAACACATTCTTACATACACACACAGTCAACTCCTCTGACAGCGAATTAATGGAAAATGTAGTCATGTTCACAATTAAACCCAAAAACGGATGCAATTATCACGTTAGCTATTTTCTGCTTTGGTGTTATCTGAGACGTCGCTGAGGATTGACAGAGATTGTTATGCACACTGGTGTTTAGACAAAAAAAGCATCATCAGCATGGAATCAATAAGGTTTTACAGTCTGTCTGTTGCATTGATTTCCTTGTCTTCTGTAAAAATGGACCTCCAAGTTAACAACACAATAGTTGAGCTGCTCTGTGAAGCTCAATGCACAGAAAAAGGCAAAACAGACATCAGCTGTTCTAACTACCAACGTAAAGTTTGGCCCGAGGTCCGGACATGTTCTTGTCTAAATTAAGCGTGAATCATTTCAGACTCAGTCAGACTCAGCTCTGTTCCGCTTTCATCTGTCTGAGCTGTAATTTGTCAGTCTCAGGTGCACTCGGCTGTGCTTTGAACCGGAAGTTAATTTTAACATGCGTGAACATTTTTTGCTGTAGATCTGTTTTCTAATCCAACCTGAGATATTTTTTTTGTCGTGCAACTGATGGTGTATATTTTCATCCAAATATTTAACAATGTCATTCAAGGATTCTGATGATACCTTCAGAAAAGCAGTAAACAAACTTCTTATGATTTTCAAAAATTGGTTACTATAATGTCTCAAATGAAATGCTAATACATGAAGTCACAAACTTGGATTAGACTGTGATCTGATTGATCTGCTGTTTTTCCAAACTGCTGAATCAGCTGTGAATGAGATCTAGACCTATTTGAATTGCTGAACAGAGAGATGTGTGCAGCAAACATAGACTGTATGAAACAGCAGCAACTCAGAGGTCTGAAATCCAGCTAAGTCATTTCTGAAGTATTGGACAAGAGGAAATTTGGTCCTGTTAGAGGTGCTATGAAAAATTGCATCATCCCTGAAGTAATTAGCATTCAGCCTCTGGGGACCATGAATACACATTCATGGCAATCCATCTAATAGTTGTGGGAACAAGTTCTTTTGCACATCAGATTTTCAGTTGCTTGAAAATAAGCATGAAACAAATAACACTGATAATCACAAAAAAATAAAATGCTGGTCAAATGAAATAGACTAGAAACATGCATCTAGAATTTAACAGAATTTATCTGATGTTCCACTCAGAGGTAATCAGCAAGTCCAGACTTTCAAATGCTATAAACATAAAACTCAACTTTTCTTATACAAAAGCATTTATTGATGTTTCTCACAACTTATTCTGTCCACTTTACTCTGCTAACGCTGATGGGATTTGCAGTGATAACTTCAGGGAGCAAGCAACAAAGTCCAAGAACAAAAATTAAAGAAGCCAAAAAAAAAGTTGATAAAGTTTGCAACTGAGGTTGATTCTCATTTTCAACTAATTACACGAGCTGATTACTCTTAATAGCAGGAGATAAATACGGTGGGACTGCGGTGGCTGCTACTCCTCTTCTCAATCAGACGTCCTATCCATCTGCTGCCAGGCAGTGTGTAATCAACCAGAGCCATTTTATTAGTCTCTAAATGGAGAAGTGCTTTGATTAATGGCGGAGGCCCCTGCGCTCCACGTGCTTTAATTAACTAACCTCAGTAGGTTTTGAGACACACTCTGACTATTGACACCCACAGTCAGCATGAAAGGAGGAATAAATTAGCATAATGAGCTGCTGTCGATACATTAAAATCAAACTTATATAAAGTATTTGCTCAGATGATCACAACTTATACTTGATCCCTGTGTGTTTTACTTTCAGTGAACTTTACAAGTCTGTATAAGCTTTAGTTGAAATATCCTGAAACCGGACCCTAGAATGTGTAGAGCACACACACACACACACAGACACACACACACACACAGGACAAAATTTAGTGGGGGAATAACTCAAGCATGATGGGAAGCTGCTATTGACCCTGCGTGTGTGTGTGTGTGTGCCCTCTCATGTGTGTTTCCACTAAATTAAGAACTTATTAGGACTTAAAAACCCGATCCTATTTCACGCGGGGAGCCTCTGGGGGGAAACGAGGATTACTCTTCAAAGCCTGCAGCTTGGCTCTTTTTATGTTGTAACACTTAATATTTTATGTCGATGTGATGGTCGGAGCATTTAGAGAGGTCATGTGTCAAAGTTAGATGTCGACGCTGCGTGCACGGTCCTTGAGAGGAGCTAATTATGTGCATTGTGGATTTGATGGTGCTAACAAACATGGAATAAATGAGCCAATGAGCTAATCTGAAAAATATTTTGATGTCTTCATTTCACCCAAAACACTTTTTTTTTTGAGTATGTGCAAACAGCATTTCCTTATTTGTCTGTTATTGTTTGCTTTGAAATGAAGCCTTAAATTGCATAAATTAGCAGATTTTGATGAACGAGACTCAATTTTCCAAACAGCAAACATCCTATAAAAGTAATTAGAACTCAAGATTAAAAGTGTCAAATTTATATTCTATTGATTTTACTGACGCTAAGTCCTCAAGGCAGCCTTGATGTTTGCTTTTTACAGAACAAATAATACTGCGCCAACTACTATAATATGCATAATACACATTGCATAAACAAGCTTAATATAGTTAGTCTTTTAAAATCATAAAATCAAAGTAGCATCACAAACTTATTCTCTGTTCTTTCAGCTTATCGCATATTCTCGCAGCAATAGATGTGGCATTAAACTGGCCTATAGCACAGAGGTTTTTCAAGACAACAAACAAAGTGCCCCAAACCTTCTGTCCCCATTACCCCTACAGTAAATACACCCTCACATAAACAGGCACAGAGGGGAAATGTAGCGCCGTTACAGGGTGGTGTGAAGCCACAAAGCCGCCGCAGTTGGAAAAGGCCCCTCATGACTTCAGGTCTATTACAAAAAAAAAGAACCACAGTCATGATTAAAAAGACCTGTAGTGGTTGCAGTCACTGCCAGTACTGAAAGTGTTTACACACATGCCTTAATTGGGAATCAGACTTTTGTAGACAGTAGTTAGAAAGTCATTAGGCTACAAAGATTGGAGTCAAATAAATACACATCTCAAGACAATTAAACATGAAAGTAATGCATGTAAAGTAAAAATAGGAAGAAAGAAAAAAGATGGGTGAATTAGTCTATTGATGAAAGACGCGCTGATGAAAACAGATAATAACGTATGAATCATCCTGTTTGGTTTCTTGTCACATCATGTTTTATTAAATGGACTCTTTTATTACGAGCAAACCTCCGTGGAAATGCCTCTCCGCCTCGTTCTATCTGTCATCATATTGCATTAGCTTTCTGAGCTAAATGCACCGAGGGAGGATATCAGATTTCTCACGGCAACGAGACGGAGATGGATTGTGAATCAGAAAGACAGGGACGGATGGCTGGTGGAGACGCTCCTCATGTTCCTCTTCACAGCTGCTGCCAACAGCGGGACAGTTCGGTCCCATTGTGTTGTTCCGAGTCTCTGACACAACAAGGAAACTCTACCTGTCTCCATTATGATGGATTCGCTCATAAATGTTGTGGCTCGGTTTCAAACAGGAGAACCTGTTTTGTGATTTTGTAAGGCTGTCACTTAACCTGCTCACTGCTCCCATTAAAACTGTCTCCAGAGATACAGGACCCGTCAAAAGTCTGGACACTTTCCCATTTACTAGAATGAGAAAGTGTGGCCAAACTTTTGACTGGTGTGTGTGTGTGTGTGAGTGAGTGTTTGCATGTGTTGTGTGTGGCGAGGTTACAGGAATGGAAACCCGCTGTTTTCTGCATATTTTTCAATTGTGTTTCCTGCTGTTGTTTGTCTTCTCTATTCAGACGCAAACATTTCAGTCTGTTCCCTCAAATTATGCAAAATCAACAGTTTATCATTGCGGCTTGACATTTGTAAATTTGCTCGCTCGCTCAATGTCGGAGGGACGTCGGCAGGAAAAAGTATTTGAATATTGGATTTTCTTTTTTACATGTGTGGTACAAAAAGCTTCTGCTACAGTGGGACAGTTATTTGTCCTCATCTGACGTCAAAGAGCTCCACAAAAATCTATTTTGGTTTTTCAAAAGATCACCAGCTTGAACAAGACTTTTAAAAGATTGTCCCCAGGCCGGCAGCGAGTTACATATTATATTTTTAGGATTCTTTTTATTATTCATGAATTGCTTCTTTATGGTGAGGTGATTATCCCATGAGAAACCCATGGGAATATTATTTAATAATAAATGAATAGACAAATTGTTTGAAAAAAAAATGATAAGCTCTCTGCGTGTTGAAGGGCGAGATACCGAACTTCATCTTGCTTCTGATGGTTGGTCCATTGGTGTGTGAGTGTGTTTGCATGTATGGGTCCAAATGAGCAGGTGGTATCTTCCAATCTGCCACTAGTGTAAGTTAAGATATTCCTTTATTCATCCCACAACGGGGAAATTTCCAGAACATGTGTTTCCGCCTGGTATAAATACGCGTGAATGGGTGAAAGCTGGCGGTTTGGAAAGTGCTTTGAGCAGTCCGGTTACATAAATGTTCATTTGCCATTCAGGGAAGGGATGCACCAACACCAGTAATCTACTCCAATGCAACCGCACCCAACGTTGCTTTACGGCAACGTGATGTTAACCTCTCATCAGTCGAGCAGGTAGGCGGAGGAGGCGCAGCGTCAGCAGTTTGGAGATATTTTAGGATAAGCAATGATAAAAATAGAGCAGACTGCAAACTATGATCTGCTAAATTGTCAAAAAGGAGTGGTGGAAAAAACAAGCACATGAGCAATTTGATAAAACATCCACAGGCCATCAATGGTGAACAGTATTATCTCTTGTATTCTGGAGGAGCGGTCCCAATCCATGTCTGGACTCCCCAGGATCCCCTTCAGGTCAATTATCAGCGGCAGCAACACTTAAAAGAACACATCTCAGTGGATGGTAATATCAAGTTGACGCGAGAGGACGTCAACAACTTGGCCTTTTTGGACTCAAAGACGACAGGAGCCTCCACATTAGAGCGTGCAACAAACCCACACACAGAGACCAACACTTAGTCTTTGACTCTTACCACCCACTGGAGCACAAGTTGGGAGACATCAGAACGCTGTGGCGCCGAGATGACAGATTACCAGCGACAATCAGAGCTCCACCATACTTTTACTGAAACCACACACATTCCAAATTAGTTCATTTAATTTCAAACTGGATGTTATTCAACACCATGATTATATAAAAAAAATATTAATAGGAAGAAGTACTTATTTAATCTCTCTTGGGGAATTCAATTTTCAATGTTATCATTTTTTAGATTACACACACACAAACACACACACCCAATATATAGTGCTGTTACAAAACTTTCTTCACACAGCACAAAGTGTTTATAGAATCGATGCTTAGAGTCAGGCCAATTGTTTTTCAGCACTTAAAATGGTAGACGCTGGATGTTTCAACTATTTATCCATAACTTTTTTAGTCATTCTCACTCTCTGCTCAGCTTTCAGGCTCTCGCAATCAGGTAAAAGCGCCATACAAATGCAGATGGTAGTTTCTTGGTAAGATCAACCTTAAACCATTTGCCATCATGTTTTCTGTATCCAAAATCTCTCCACATACATCCTGGTAACTGCAGAAGGACTCCCTGGAATACACATACACATGATTCGGAAACATTGATCTATTGTATGTAATTCTATCGTGATTTTTTCCCACCACACCTTTAGTATTTAGAAGTGGAGAGAGGGCATTAAATTATTGTGCAAGAGCTCCCCCTTGTGACAAGATTAGATTCTCACAACAACATGTTCTCGGTTCTCGCAGGAGATTCTGGTTAGATGAGTGAACATTTTTGGTTGCACTGGAACAGCATCTGAGTGCAGCTGAGAAAATGTGCAAAGGGAAATCTTAAAAGACCCATGAAGCCTCACATTTTCTCACACAAAGTCTTGGTCAGTAATGTTTCACAGCCTGGCCTTGAAACAGAAGTAGGTTAGTAGAGGATCACTGAAATGAGGGAAAATAAATCAGGATGGATGAAACACTGCAGTAAGAAGATGAGCATGTCTGTGTTTTGGTGAAACCGGGTGCATGGATCTGATTTATAATTTGCAAGTAAAAATTGTAGCACTTGGTAGGAAGCCTGAAGTTAAGTCTTAAGCCTGAAATAAAAGTTATGTGTCCTTACCAAACTGAATGCAGTTTAAAATGTACCTCATAACACCAAACACCAAAAGAGGAATAATAAGATGAGTTGAACACAAAAAGTCAAAGCTGAATAAATCCAAAATCATATCTTGAATAGTATTTTGATGGCTTATTGACTCTGTATGTTTTCACATGAGTTTGGTGATTTCTGCTTCAGAAGCCTTCACCTCCCACTGGAGGCGGTCACAGTACACACATACTGCGTATATGTACTGACGTCCGACAGTTCACTCTGCAGAGCAACTGGTTTATTGCTCACATTTCCTGCAGTGGAGCAGAAAACAGTCTCCAGTGTGACTCTGTCTTATCCTTTGTCTCCATTAGGTTTCCTGCACTCTCTATGAGCAACAACGTCTTCAGCCATCAATATAATTCCCATAGACAAATCCTCTGGGGTTGACTTGGGTCAAATGTGATTCAGTGGTAATAACATGATTAGGTTTAAAATTACATTGTGCCTGCCTTATCGAAGTAACTAAGGCCTGTGGAGCAGGCAAACCAACAAACGTTGGTAAGGAAATTGAACGGGTGCATCTTTAGAGGAAAATATCTTACATCCTGGTGTCTTCTGTTATTATTTATTTTTTTAGATATAACCAGATAAATGGTTACTCATTGTGTTAAAGCAGTTACTGCAGATAGTGACTGTCATGCATAGAGTACTGCTATACAACACAGTCATATAAGGCGCTCCTTTAGCAGTGACAAAAAAAAGGCACAATTTCCTAGAAGGGAATTAATTTGTCACTGACTGGAAGGTTCCTGGAAAGGATTATAAAATAATTCTTGGGAAAATGTGGACAGTGTGATGTTTCATTCCTAAATTAATTCCCAGCACAGACTAGAAAGTCTTTTTTTGGTACAAGTCAGCTGATGAAGTGCGTCTGTCTGTGTGGTGGTGAATTACAAGTAAGAATACAGTTCAATATATATGGAAAAATGTGCACAATACATCAGCAAACGAATGAGTTTTTATTCCAAGAAATTCTTTTTGAATTTAACTGCGCCCTTCATATTTAATTTCCCTTTCCCCTCGGGCAAAACTCAGGGTAGCATGCATTTGTCCTGTAAACAGCATCAAAATATGTAATCCTCTCCAGGCACATTCGTAGGAATAACAGTCAGTCTATTAGTTAGTAATCAGTTTATTACGAGGAATTCACTCGTAAAAACTAGGGGACTCATAAAATTAAATGTTATCATTATTTCTGCATCAATAAGTATGTAATTGGGGGAAATAAAATATTTAAAAGACAAGCACACCATTGTACTATATGAGGCTGAGAACTGTGAGCCTGATGATGATGTTTCCATGCTTCACTAAATCCTTCTTCAGGGGCGTCAGGATCACTAGTCACTTTCTGGTCAACTATTTATTCATTAAGTGAAAATGCACTTATGCTGCACAATAATCGTATTCACAATCTCAGATGGCAGCCGTCATTTCAAGGTGAACTCATCTGTGTCAACTGCTTGCTTCAAATAAATCGGAGCCATCAATGTTTAGCAAGGAAGGACAGAGCTGGACTAAAGTCACATATATACTTTAGATATTAGAGATGTTAAGATGAACAATAACAAAAAGAAAACAAAGACAATGTAAATGGTAACAGTCCAGCTATGACATTTACACTAGTTGTCAGTTGCTGCTGTTGAACTGTGTTGCGTTACACTGACAGGTGTTTCTGTGATGTTGTCCACCCCATTTATATCAATGAAGGGAAAATAAATAGCAGCTTGTCAATGGTCTGTAATGCAGCAGCAGTCAAACAGCACCACAAAGCACATCCTACAACATGATCGTGAAGTTGAATTAACACCCTTCTAAAGTTCACTTGAACTTTGTTTTATCCAGGTTGTTTTCTCCCGACTAGAGCCTTGCTTGTGTTGTATCTACTCTCGGATGTACGTCGCTTTGGATAAAAGCATCTGCTAAATGAAATTGTAGAATTGTGGGCATAAGTGAAAACGTAATTATGTATTATTAGTGTTGTATTTGACTGCATTAATTTTAGCAAGGTGGACCTCATAACCTGGCAGCTGACTGGATATGCAGCAAAACATAAAACGTCTTCATTCAGTTATCAAACATGTACTAATATCATTCACTGTGGAAAACTTGTGTTTCTGTGAGGTTGTATTGTACTTAATAGGCACGAAATAGACTGTTAGCATGCTGATGGGAAAAAAATAGCTGGGTCCGAATGTCATTAGTTTTGCACTTGCAGGCTATGTAGTCATAAACCAAGATCACCAACGTTATTACGGTTCACCCTGAGGCGAACATGAATGTGAGTATCAAGTTTAATCAAAAGTTGTTGAGACATCTCACTTAACCTGATGGTGGAGCTAAGGGAAAAGTCAAGGATCACCAATGTCAATTAATCTTCTGGGAACCATGAATGTCATGGTCATGGTTATCTAATAGTTGTTGAAATACAACAGTCTGGAACAGCGTGGTGGACCGACTGACGTTACATAATATAATAATGATGACGATGATGATGATCAGAATAACAGGAAGCAGTTCATCATCCTTTGTCACAGCTGTCTGTAGACCACTGTGGAGAAGCCAAATGTCAGTGAATCATGAGAATCACAAGATGAAAATATGTGAGGATGATTCATTGAATCAGAAAAATCAAATAAGCTTTCACCCAGAGAGCCTTAAGTAAATACAATCAGCCAGCAGATGTCACTATGCTTCCTCTGAAAGTAAAGACAGAGGAGTTCTTACAAACACCATTAACCTGATTTATTGAACAGACAGAACAGTTATAATGAGGAACTGATGTATGTAACTTCCTAAACCATTATTGATTTTCTTTTTTACAAACACTGCTTTCTCATTTACTCTTAATTCATTCACTCATTACACAATATAATAACCCAAAAAAGGATAGTTGAGAGCAGATGGAAAAGCAAACAGAGGATTGATTGAATGATTCTTGGTGCTTCAGCTTTACATCACACAGACATGTAGTTATTTTGGATTTAAATCTTGCATCACTGCATCAAGGGTTTGCTTCAAAAGAAGGACTGAGCTGAACAGGCCTTGACCACCTGTGTCTGTTATTTCATCTTCCTTGTGACCATAGTTATCTAATTTCTATGAATGAGATTTATGCTTGAATAGAAGCACAGCAGAAGGAGCTCCTCTGTGTTTACTTCACGTTGAGGAAAATCAGAAATGAAATTAAAGGAAGGCTTCAATGGCTTTCGTGTGAGGGATTAAAGAGGAGTAATGTCTTATTGAGTGTGAAACAGTGTTTTGCCAACAGGGAGCTGTTGCATTCTGGTTCTCCAGCTCCTGCATCAGCTGCTGTGTTGCAGAGGTTGTCAACCACTGCACCAGAGTCAGGGCCTGTACAGTCCAGTGGTTATTCATACCCCGACCACGTACTTCAGAGTTTACTCCTTCTCCTCTGGCTCTGTGTGTGTATGTGTGTGTTCCCTCAGTGATAATTGCTGCAGATACAGGTCACACACACACACACACACACACACACTAGCACACATATACGTGCATAAGAGGACATGCAGTGGTGTGCATGTACACACACACACAGAGTGACCGAACCAACGTGGGCACAAAATGATTAATTACTGAACACAATTCACTCTCCCCTGCTGGCAAAGCATCACACACAGCAAACACACACACACACACACACACACATTTCTCTCTCTGTAAGAAGTGCTTGTCTATTAGAGGGAGAGAGAAACAAAAAAAAGGTGAAATGGAGTAAAATAATAGAAAGAAATGGTGGATTTAAGTGTTATTGGAGTGACGCTTCAGAACAAAGCAATTATTGATTTCATTCTCTCTTTATAGCTTTGCTGATTGCCTCTACAAGTATTAAGTGTATTCAGTGGAGACACTGAACAAGTGATCCATTGAGCAGGACCTCGGTGAGTAAATTGGAGAGCATCTCAAGTGCAATTCGAAATGATGTGTTTTTCATGGTTATTATTACGCAATTATGAAGTGATACAGACAATTTCTGCTACTACAATAAAGGCTTTGCAGTATTTGCATTTTTTTTTTTATTCACAGAAATTCATGTTCTAATATATTTAGTCAGGGCTGTTATTAATCTCCTCATTATGACTATTTTTAACAGTAGTTTTACTCATATGCCCTGTTTAAGATGCACCAGCAAAGTCAAACTCACAGGAACAGCTTAGTATTTAAGTAACAATCTCCTTTTTGTTCTGGTAAATGTAGATCAACACAACACAAGTAGCAGTTTGAAGTATTCAAACGTCATTAAAGTCCTCTCCTGTTGTAAAATACCTCTGTACATTTTACTGATGAGACAGCAATATATGAAAAGCTTTGCCTTATTGTGCACATCTTCTACATGCTGAATAGACCGATTCAGCTTCGAGGGAAATTGATATGTGCAGTGAAGTGTGCACGTCCAACGCCACTAATTTTCAAGGCATGGGGATGTGCCAAGTTGCTCGTGCTTTGCTTATCAGGAAGTTGTGATGCACACAAGTGCGCGTCAGAACTGTCAGCTGCTGTTTGGAGACGTGCCTTCATCATACACGTTGCAGATGCTTCTCAACTAATTTGATAACTTCCAGCTAATTGACAGTCTGTTAAATATCCAGACATCCTGAGCTATTTTCTTTTTCATCGGCGTGAATCATGAATGTGTGATCATCTTCAGCACGACTTTAAGCAAATTAAGCCATCAGGAAACCTTAATTGTTTGTTTGTTTTCCGCCCATAAGTACTCAAATTGATCAATCAATCAAATCAATATTTTTGTATTCAAATGAGGACAATAATGCACAAAGCAATCATGCATCAACCTTTTTCACAGCAGACATTTTGACAGGTCCTTATAGGAAAAGCATGTGTTACTAAAAACACTAACAATGGCTTTGTTCAGTTAGTCATGATAGCGACAGTGAGGCAGCGTGAACGACAGCAGGACCCTGAAACTGAGGCAACTAAATGGAATTCAACCACCATTAATTTTATTATATACTGTGTTTTTCCTTCGCTGTGTCTGAAATCACTCCCTATTTACTGTCCATCATTTTGTGGTGTGTAAATCTCTTCACTATATGGTGCCTTCAAAAATTCCACAGTGCAATTCTCTATATTTTACAGATGTGAAAATGGCTGTTGTGCGACTCTACAGCTGTTAGTGATGATGATTAGGCGGCATTAGAAATCTCAATTTACTGCTCACTGAGTAACATAGTGTCTGTTATATAGGGAGTAGGATGAATGAAGTGATTTTGAACACAGCCCGAGTGCAACATGTCAAAAAGGCTTATTAATATAAACACAAAACACAGATTAATAAGGCGGGTTCAAGCATGTGACTGCAGCAGCCAATCAGCAAGCGCTTCCATTTTATAAGTTGCTAAATGATGGCTCTTGATGCTGCAACATTTGTGTCTCCTCCTGGGTCAGTCAGCTCCTCTGGTCTTGTGATGAATGCCAAGGTGCATTTGAGGGAAGAGCTTGCAGCACGGCAGGAGTCAGACCTTTGCATAATGCAGATACAACCTGTTGAAAGGAAAAAAAAGATGTTTACATCCAGCGAGCTGTGCTAATAATATCACAACATGAAACCAACACAATGAGGCATGCATGTTTAAAACATGGATTTCATAAGGTAGCAGTACAATGTTTTTTGTGTCTCAAGTGGATATGGATGGCTGAATTCAAGGTTCTCATTAGAAATGTCCATAGATAAAGCATTAAAAAGGTTGTCTACGTAAAATAAGGGAAAAGCAAAAAATAAACACATAATGATAATAATTTCCTTGATTAATTCCATTCAGCCTTTAATGTGTGCACATAAACAAATCTGATGTTCCAACCTGTTAAATTAACCATAAACACCAAATCAAAATGCTCATTATTCTGTTATTTTGCATGTTGAACGCACCACAGAAATTTCCCAGAATGTGAAACAGAGATTCTCAGTCAGGTCAGAGATATTGATTGGTGGCTTCACTTTGGAAATAACCAACCATAAAAGATGTTTTGAGTGGCAAGTGTCACAGCAGCATTTAAAGCTGTCAGCTCAAAGAGCCACACAATAAAAAAAATAAACTGTCCAATATAACAGATGACATCGAGAACCGTATCCCTGCACATCAACAAAGTGTCAGTAACAGATCAATTTTCATTTCAGCGACATGTCAGAAAAAGAAAATGACACTGACGCGGGGCTCAGGTGTCTTCAGTTAGTCTGGAAAGAAACTTCAGTGCATGAGACACTCAGAAAAATCAGAATATTGCAGCTAATATTATGTTTTTGGACAAATCTTCACTCGGTTTTGCAACATTTTTTTTTGCCATTTTAAAATGTTATGGCCACTTCTATTGCAGGAGGTTAAGACTAAATGATACATAACTCACCACTTGTTTTACTGACACAGATTTCAATAGATGATATAAGAGTGAGCAGCACAGTTTTGTTCATGAGTGGCAATGCTAATCACAAAGAAATTCTGAATTCAGTATTTTAACAGGAGACACCAAGCAAGAGTGCATTAACATTGTTCAATGAAACGCCAGAGGAGTCACTAATCCATTAAGAAAAGACGCTGTTTTTTAAGTTAAAGAATCGTGACTTGACGGCAGACATTTGAGAGCCATCTATTTATTTTTCCTGTCAAACTGTTTAACCAGAGATTGATGAGATTTCAGAGTATTTCTGACAACACACTCTTCCCGCTTCGAATAATGAATTGAATTTCCACCCGGAAAGGTCAATACAAAAAAGAGAAAGGTACAAGATAAAAGTACCTTCATGAAACTAAATTAGCCTCAGAAAGTTTTTCTTATGGACACGAAAGCTTGTAGAGACATGACGTTCTCTACCTATAATTCAATCAAAATTAACTTAAACCTGCAATGACAGATGTTTTTAGACACTTTGGGGCAGCACAACAAGATTAGGAGTGAAAGACTGACATTAATTAGATATTGTCTTTTAACACTGAAGAAATATCAATCATTCAATCAATGCTGCAATTGAACATTGAACAGAAACACAACCCTGACCCTGTGATCATTTTGACATATCCTCAACTGAAAACATTGCAAAGACAATACATTTAATGTTTGGCCTCATCAGCTTCATTGATTTTTGTAAATATCTGCTTATTCTGAATTTGATGGCAGCAACATGTTTCAAACAAGTTGGGACAGGAGCAACAAAAGACTGTGAAAGTTGTGGACTGATCCAAAAACACCTGTTTGGATCATTCCAAAGGTAAACAGGTTCATTGGTAACAGGTGATAGTATCATGATTGGGTATGAAAGGTTCATCCTGGAAAGACTCAGTTGTTCACAAGCAAGGATGGAGAGAGGTTCAACACTTGGTCAAACACACATTGCATTTAGTTTTTATTCACATTTTACACAACATCCCACCTTTGTGGAATTGGGGTTGTAGTCAAACCTGCCCACTGATTTGAGCAGAGGTGGGTGGGAGGCAGGTCTCTCCAGAGGGGCTGCAAACTGTTTCAGGAGTGGTTCAGTGAATGGAAGTGAAAAAAATATTACACTAGTTATTACATTAGTCATCAAAAGGTGATCACAGTGAATCGCCGAAATGTGTGTGATTTGGTTAATGAGATACAGTTTAATGTATTTGTTGTAGTCTGAAGTCATGTCAAACAGCAATATGAGGCTCAATAGTTGAGTGTCTCAGGGATCAAATTACATAATCATGAATCCCATAGGCATTCAGGAATTTAAACTAAGCAAATAAACTGAGTGGCTGGTTGAGGGGGAGGCCCACAGACTCTGAACACCACCCTGGATTATAGAAACATGATCTGTCAGGACGACTCTCGGGGGTCAGCAGTATGTTGTGTTTGTATTGTTGCATTTAACATCCTCAGTAATCACCACGCTTCTTTCCCTGGGAGGTTTCTCTCAGCGTTATCACCAGGTTTTCTCTGATTAGTAACTGACTCATAAATTCAGTTCTCGGCACGTAGCAAATATCGTTTTCCTCCTTGTAGTTACCATGGCGATTACAATATGAACTGGCTGCCTGGGATTTTGTTTCACTTTTCTTTTTCTTTTTTTTTTTACCCATCATTCCTTTTGCCCTCTCCTCCTTTCCTCACTGTTTTCCTCTTCCCGTCTATCTTTTGGGATTAAAGGCAGGCTATCAGCCCCTCTCCTCTTTTCCAAAGCCAGTCAGTTGCAGACCCAAGCAGTGAGGGGGATTATCCCTCTATTTCTATTAGTCACACACTCATAAGCCATGTATCACTCTGAAGCTTTGTGTCAGCAACTCCACACCCAGAGTGGAGAGACTCCTCATTATTGGCGGATTGAGAGGTTTTAGCTTACACTGAGAGCGCAATATTCTGAAAGTCAAGTCGTGTTTGAAGCAAGGCAAACGCATTTCACAGATTACGACATGGTGTAATATGTTTTAACTTTCATTGCTGCCGTGACTCCTTAATTGGTGCATTAGTTAAATGTGGATATATTTGAAATGTTCTTTAATTACACACATTTGTTGAGAAATGTTGGAAACGTCTTTAAGAGTTAATGTTTGTGCATGGGTGCAATATTATCTTCTCTCCTATTTTATCAGTATAACAATGATCATAGCTCGCCGTTTGTTATTTAAGGAAAGCACTACTTAGCACACTGACAAGTTGATGTATACATTCAGCAGGACCGACAAGCTTCTTAAATAGTGTTGGTAATTGCAGCCTCGAGCAGCGTCCTTACATGTGCCACCACCTCCTGCCTGCTCTGCAGACGCCGCCATGCTGCCCTTCTCCTGCTTTTTCCCCTCATCACACCGTGAGGGAAGAGGCAGCTTGGCACTCAGGGAGGCTGCATCTTTACTTCGCTTTACCCCCACACTCCTATGTGGAGCAGACAGATGGTTTCAATGCGCCGACCTTGAGTTATGACCACGACCGTTTCCTTTTCTCTCCTTTTGTTTCCTCTCTCTCACCAGCTCATCAAGTCTAACTAATCTCCTTCTCTTTGCACTGCTAACTGTTAGCTGTATTTGGAATAATTAAACACAAGGAGTCTGGAATGAACAGACTCACGCAAGAACATTTTCATACTTCTGTCCTAAACCTCTCTCACCTTGTTCTGTGAGGCTTGTGCAAATTTTTCCAGTTGGATTCACCAAATCGCCAGAATGATGTTGTCATCCCTCCCAAACACCCTGCAAACATTACACAAAGATTAACACGTTTGTATATTCCACCTCGGGTGCGTATGTGTATTTAAAGTGTGACAGCCATGAAAGTTTCTTAAATAGTGTGTCAAGCTTGTCAAAAACAATAATCGAGCACAATAGAAACGGAATCCACAAAAATGAAAATTGGCCAAACTGTAATTTTGAATGTATTTTACTCCCAATAATTGAGGGTGATGACAAATGATTATTTTGGCATGGGATTCAGTTTGTTGTAGTAACACTGCTACTGCTGGTGCTATCACAACATGTTCACACATCAAACAACACCACAGGAAACCAAAATATTCATTAGGTATGCATGCTTCGATACACAAATCATAGCTGTGAAATATACAATCTCATGCACATAAAACAGATAAAACAGCTCACACGTCTCAGTCAAGAGATGTGATGACGATGATGGATGAGCATCTCAAAATACTTACCTTTGTAATTGACATCAACCACAACCTGGGGGAAGTGTGTGTGAGTGTGTGTTCAGGACTGAAACTTAATTCTCCTCGTGTCACTTGTAAAAGTAAAAGGAACAAAAAAAAAAAAAAAAAAAAAAAAAACTGTGTTTAATGCACATTCATCTCCAGGCACAGGAAACTGTTGACGGCAGAGTCTTTGTGCATTCAAATGTGAAAGAAGCTCCAAAGGCTGATGCAGAGGATAGTTTGATATGATGTAGTGTACAGAAAGTCAATGGAGCGTGAAAAATCCTTTGGACAATGCTGCAGGGAGGAATAAACATTTTATGGATCATTCTCAAGTTTTTTTACAAAGGGGTATGAGACTGAAGTCAATCTTTGTTTCAGTGAAGGACAAATTTCAGTTCATCTTTCTGAGTCTCTCTGTCTTTTATCGTTCTCTTCTGAGCACGGTTTTACCTGAGCTCCATCTTCGCTGCTCGTTTAATACTTTCTCATTGTTTCAACTGCTTTTCAACCTAATATTAGTTTTTCATTCTTCAAACAAGATTTGTATTTTTTTGTGCCACGTCTCTTGATTGAGTAAACAGCAAATATCAAATTACTGAGAGCATTTCAAGAGTCTCCCGCAAATACTAATTGGTGCTCTCCCGGGACAGAAGCCTCCTGTTTGTTTTATCCTGTTTTCTGTGCTGAGTCTCATTTTCAGTGATCTGACCTGATTTTTGCCAAAACATTGTGCAATCACAGGAAACCTTCAGGTCTGATTCATTAAAGTAAAGTAAAAGTATCACAAGAAATTCAGTGACCTATTTTTCTTTGAAGTCCCTTGACTTAGAGACACATGATAGGGAAAAGTCTAAATTCATAAGTGCAGTTCCGCATTTACAAAATATTAACATTCAAATTTTAACAGAATGTGTTATTGATCATTGATCAGTTGTACTTATTACATCACCTGTTAGAAGATCAGTGTGGCACTAAATGAAAATATCATCATAAGTCAATGTCAAATCACAAATGAAATACATTAACGTAAAAGACGGTAAAAAGAAACAATTATTTTATGTTTTCAGTTTTTCTTTCTCTCTTATTGCATTTACTAATTCATATTATATTACTTTTTAGTCTACTAATAGTGGAGAGAGATATGCATGTGACAGTCAAGATGGTTTGTTTTTGGTTTTATATTGATGAACATGAACAGAAGTTTAAAACGGTGAACCAAGAACTGACCTAATCTCGTACTCGTGGCTTTGAATGAAGGCGCTGGGTGTCAGTTCCACTTTCATCAACGAGTCATGTTGGAAAGACGTCGGTGAGACTCCAACATCGTCCCTCGGAGGGAGCAGAGGATGTAGCTCGTCTCATTTCTGATTCCCCTCACATCTTTCTTTAATTAAGGAGATCAATATTGTTTCCTGTGCTCCCGTGAGTGTGCAAGAGGTTTTCATTTTGGACTTTCTGCCACTTGATGTCAATGTCAATCTTTTTGTCTCTAATAGACTAGATTTAGATGGAGTAATCAACCTCAGCGAAGACTCTATCTATGTATGTATCTATCTATCTATCTAATGCCGGAAAATGTCCTGCATATATCTGCTGTAATCTTCTGCTCACCCAGACTTGACTGCAGGCAACATACGCAGGCCAATTTATTGTGAATTACGACGTTCGCTCGCAGTTACCTTGCATTTTTTTCAACACATGCAAAGTAATGACCAGCGGCAACAAAGGTGGTTTCAGTTACTGTTTTAACAGGCAGGGTGTGTGTACGCAGATCTTGGCACGCGGGCATCTCAGATCATGTTTGATCCATCAAGGTCTGTTCATTTCTTACTGAGGCTCATTTGAATGCCGAGCTGAAGCATGTCAACACACCTGGATCGCTTACATAATGGGCACATCCACATCAGAGAAAATAACAGGAATCTGGCTCAACTGTAAGTGATTTGAATATGTTTTTCATTCCGTTCGCTCAGCACGGCCACGTCTGCTCTTCTCTATGAATATATATTGAGAACTTAACACTTAAGGAATTCTCTTTTTGTGCAGAGGAATCTGAGAGCACAGTCATTATCTCTGAGTCTCTGGGTCACACCGAATCTGCCCTGGTGTGATAGGAGGGAGGTCTCAAACACACAGCAAACAAGAAACCTGCGTGTGTGTGTTGATGGACATATTTTTGTGTGTGTGTGTGTGCTATCCAGGATTATGATACAGCAGATGACACATGTGAAATAGAGGTCACGTCTTTGTCTGAAACACTGAAGGGGAGTCTTCACCTTCAATGCGCAAGCTTTAACAGTCCGGAAAGTAAAATATTTAAATATTTTTTTATGTGCAGGTTGGTGTGTGTATCTGGCTCAGGAACAAAGCAGGTTTACTCATTTGAATTCCCTGGGAGTCTGTGATCTGAAGAGAATCAGCAGATGCCTTTTTTGCTATTATATCAGATGGCTAAGCAGCATGGACGCTGCAATAATTTTGAATTTAACTTCCAAAACTCAATTGGAATAATTCAGTTATGTCACACTGACAATATGCATGTCACTGTGCCGTCTGGGACGTGGCTGCCATGTCTTTGTGTGAGCATTTTGGTGAGCACATGCACAATTATGTGTGGTTTCATTCTGGTTTCATTCTTTAAAAGCATCTTGTCCGGGAATCTTCGGTCCGGTCTCATCATTCTGCGTACAAATAAAACAGCTTTACGCTTTCAAATTGTGTACAGTGACTACGCCAATGTGCAGTTTTGTCAGGTGAACTTCTTCGACTTGGTAACAAAGACGGGGTTAACGTGAAACATTGGCAGTTTGATTAGTATAAGGCAGCAAAACTACTGGATTGGGTTTAAATAAGTATACTGTGTTACGATAAAGTTAAATACAATGTTTACTTTTGGTTTCACGCAGGACAAGAACACCGGTATCCTGGATCCAGTCCTGTGTTCGTTTTGTCCATCCCTCCACCCTACATGGACTTGCTCCCTCTTTATACTACGTCACCTGTTTAGGCATTATATTTGGATGTCTATTCTCACTACAGAAGGATCAGCGTATCACCTGCACGCAAAAGTGGACTTGCACACAATTTGAAAGTCTATAGTTGTGTTATTTGTAGGCAGATTGAAAAGACTGGGCTGACAGATGATATATCATTTAGGAGCTGCTAGACAGCAGGGGAGCTAGTACACCGGCCCCTTCAGATATCTGACATCGTGCAGTACACCTAAATCCAAAATGCCTCCCATTCCCCACCACCCCCAGCGACAGCGCCGACTATGAAGAATTCTGATCAGCCACCCCGTCCTCTCCAGGCAGCCGGAGTCACGGGGCTGAGCGCGGACACCCCGGAGGTGTCGGCAGGGGGGCGGATGATTCATTTATCTTGGATAAAGCCTCCCACCCTCTCTTCGATGAGCTGATGCAGCTACATGTACAAAGGAGTGCTTCAAGTGTTCATTTGTACCAACTGCCATCCGGCTGCACAAAGCTTTTCTGCCACAGTCAATATCTCTATCTACTCCTCCACTGGCTTTCTCCATTCTTGCTTTAGTGACACTAAATCTGTATGTTAGCAGGATACTGGATATATGGGTATATCTTATCGATGCCCACCCCCTGTGCCCCCATGTTTGAGAAAACACAACAAAATGTTCCTCTTGGATGCCCCAGTGGTAGATAAAGCATGATAGTGCCCTCTGCGGTGCCATTCCAGTGGACAAAAAAAATTATAATGGGCTCCCTTAAAATGGAGAAATTGTGATGCCCTGGCTGTCCTACATGGTAGAAAAGGGGTTTGGAACTGACCCTAAAAGCACTTATTATTTTTTCCATCCCTGCTCCTCAGCCTGAGTCCACCACTGTCTCTATATATACATGTATGTTACCTTCAAATGGACGAATAGTAATAATCATTACTTGTCTTAATGTGCACAGTCGACCATTTGTAAATGAATCTGGCTGAGTTTGAAAGGGTTAAATCCAAAATCTGCACACCTTTTTTTGATCCTGCAAAGAAATTTGATCCGTTGCAATCAATACTTTAAAATCATCAAATCTATATTTTTCCTCTCTCTTCTTTCATCCCATGACAATGTTAATTTTTTGGGTGGAGAGAGGCAGTGGACTAGTGGTTAGAGAATAGGTGAATCGGACTGTAAGGTCGCTAGTTCAAGGTCAAAGACCGGACCTGTCCCACCATCTAAGTGCCCTTGAGCAAGGAACCTTACTCCCCTCTAAGATCTGCTCTCCCTGCGCTTTCAATATATGGCTGCCCACTGCTCAATGTGGTCACTGTCCTTGTGTGTGTGTTGTGTTTCGTGTGCTGTGTTCACCTATGGATGGGTTAAAAGCAGAAGTCAGATTTCCCAGTTGCATGTAGCATGACTGTGTGTGCATGATTGAAGTGGGACAAATAAAGAATCATAATCTCAATGGCCCCAGTTTACACAAAATCTAAAGATGCAGGACTGAAAATGCACATTGCCTTTAAATCTATTAATTCATGCCATATATTTGTTGCGTTATTCTCAGTATGGCCTTAAGCGTTGTCCCTCTTTGCTCCGTTATCAATATTTTGCTCAGGGAGACTCTCCAAGAGTCATTAAAATTTCATCTACTTATCTAATCTCTTCTTTCTGATTAGGATAAAATGCAAGCAAAGGGTAACTTCGGTCCATGTCGGCTGATAGAAATCAAAGGACAAGACTAACATCAACCTCAGATCTGGATGTTTTGCTCAGTACAAAAATAGAACGCAGGGTAGCACGAGGGAATGAAAAGAGCATCCTCCCTTCGTATATTTTCTGTGTTCATTCATGTTTGTTTGGCCGGCCGTGCCTACAGGATGGAGAGGTGAAGATAAGCTCTGCCGGTTTAAACATCTGGCTCCAGTATGTGGTAATTAGTGAGCGAGAAGAGACAGAGGAACAGACAGAATCGGAAGAGATGAAGGGGAAGGAGGAAAGCGAGGGGAGTGAGAGAAAGAAGGTGGGTGTCCTGGAAGGTGTTTATTATGTGGCTACAGTATGAAACAGCAGGAATGCAACAGGCAATTTTAAGCAGTTGTCCATGTTCGATAGCAGCTTGTAATTATCACACCCACGATTTTTACAAGAGAAATAGCAGCACAGGGTGACTCTGTGGGGACAGGGAAACACTGCATATAAGTTTTTCTGGAATCACATGAGCTATGTAAAAAAAAAACATCTGTCAGAATTAAACATGCTCGCATCATTTTGGTGTGTGCTTGTAAGTGGTTTTAATAAATATGGCTGAATATTCGAGTCGGACCAAACACTTTAAAACATGGCCTCAACCTCACAATAACACAAAGTCAGGTTTGGGCACAAGCTTTGCTGAATTATTACTTACTTATTACTTCTTTTTTTTGACCTGATGATGGCATGTTGGCGCTTTAGAGCTGTGTTTTGAAGACGTGAAATGTTGCAGCACCTTCTCAAAGAACTTTTGTTAAAAGACAGAAAAATGCAAACTGCTAAGCAGCGGAGAGGATGTGATGGCCAGAGCCAATAATTATGATTTTCTATCATCAGACGTTTTCACTGCTCCTGTGTGTGTGTGTGCGTGTGTGTGTGTGTGAACGAGAGAGCGAGAGAAAGAGAGATCTTATTACCAGACCCAGACTGGAGGCCAGAAGGTTTTCATCACTTCACCCTAATTATGCCATTTACAACTGCAGCTTTAGCTAATTACGCTGATTTCATCTATTGAAGCGAACCACTGATTTCTTCGTTTAATGACCTTGGATGTCTTCATGAGATTAGAGGTAACTCGTTGAACCGCGCGGCATTCAGAGGCAGCTGAAAAGACATATTTCAGCGTCTCCATAAATCGTAATGGGATGTTGAGATTTTTAGTGCATTAAGTGATCGGGATGCTTTTAAGGAACATTCAGCTTTGTGTTTTTCCTGAACGAACATGGCACCATCACACATCTCACTTGAATGTAACCTGTGACACTATCAGTGGATTTCAGTACCTCGCTTCATAGGTGATGCAAAGCTTAAAGGCCGAAATGTCCTGTAACAGTCTGATGTGCTTTTTCACAAGGTCATTTAGCTTTGGTAAGTTTCTGAGATGTGATAAGATAAGATAAACCTTTATTCGTCCCACAGTGGGAAAATTTGCAATGGCAGCTGGGAATCTCGTACCTCGGCTCCAGTACATCGAGAAGACAATGAAATCCTGTATTAACTACAACGGCTGATCATCAAGAGCAATGTACTGGAGCTCCTGTTATTTTTATCATCTGTGGGTTGTCTCTGGACATTTTCTCTTGCTTCTCCAGTGTTTGCTGCAGAGCTGGTTGTTTCTACTAGCCTTTGGCAAAACTCTTTGAACTCTGCGTTGTGTTGGTTCTTGAAATGTTCTATCAAATTGCTTGTGCTTTTTCACCTCTTTTTGACAGTTTAGCAGAGCGCAGCGTGCAGTCTGCTCTACTTTTGTCATCCTCGCTTATCCTAAAACATCTCCAAACTGCTAACACTGGTCCTCTTCCTCGTACCTGCTGAACTGATGAGTGGTTAACGCTGTGCTGCCTTAAAGTGGGGTCAGGTGCCACAGTATCAGAGCAGTTTTACAATAACAAGTACGAGTACACGAGCACAGGTATCTGGACATCATTTTTTCCATGTTTCCATCATTCTCCCTGTCAATTTGCATTCTGCTATCCCCTTTATTTTGCTTAGTCTTACATATTGTCTTCTGCCCTAATGACAAAAGACAGTAACTACATATTTGGTACCATCCAAAGACATTAGAAATGCACAGTATATCACGTACAGCCTGGTAATCTGTAGTTTATCTTGTGTATTTATGGGTTTATTAAACAGAGCAAGTGCACATTAATGAACATGGATGTGAATGTTTACTTCTTGTTTACTTAGAGGGAAAACCACATATTTGAATGTATTACATTAGGAACTGATTTATAATCATGACTTCAAGGTAATTATCAAAATTATGAATTAATTATTAGTGGTAGTTTGTAGATGGAAAGCATCATTTTGTTTGTCAAGGATGTGTTTTTCCCCTCACGTTTGCTGAAGATTGTGTGGTATCGTATTTGGTCTATGGCAAAAATTTAGAAGCTTAAATAATCCTCCCAAACATTCCTGACATACAAACCTGTCAGGATTTTATCTGCTTCTAGAAAGCAGTTTGTAACACCTCGTAACGTGTAGGCTATTTCATAATTCCCTCTTATGGCACAGCTCCCACAGATTCAGGCAGGAATTTAAGAAGCGAAGCTCCGTGCAGAAGGATGATCAGCATGAAGGTAATTAATCCAGTTAGACTGACCGCAGGTTGTCAGAAACTGAACCCTGTCTGTACCAGCAGCACCGAGAACAAAGGCTTCACCTCGACATGTGTGAAGTTGCCACATTATCATCAGAGAGGTGGAGACTGGGCAAAGGACAAAAGAAAAGAAGGAGTTGCAGGCTTGAATGGTAAAAATGTGAATTTGCATTTCTCAAGCTGATTGTTGAATTAATAAGTGTGAGATTCTCTTGGCACAGAGCGAAATAAAATAGAGATGATGGATTGAAACTGAAATCGGCTTTAATTTCAAATTGCATTTCAAGTTACAACTAAAAAAAATGTTCCACTTTTTAAAAAAAAATCAATCAATATCAATATATAAAATGCAGTCCCTGCTAGCACTTTGGCTCTTTGGCTCTGATGCAGCAGACTGAAGACCTTGATCACGTTCAAGGTTATTCTCAAACACAAATGGATTATACTCGGATTAAATTGATAGAGGACAACAGAGTATTTTGCTAAAGATAAATATAACTTGCAGGATGGGGAGGCAGTGGGATCTAAAAGCAAAGTGAAGAGCACTCTATAGGTGCAATATACCCAAATGAAAAGTATGGAGAAATCCGAAACTTTAAGGGCTCGTCATATTACAGATTGGAAAATTGCTATTTGGGATCAGCGTTTAACAAACTATCAATGATCCTTAAAAGATTTGACGCTGCATTGAACAGGTCTGATACATTGAACTTACTGTGGGTGAAAGCTATTTTTGCAGAATATGAGAATCTCACTTTCCAAACTTTCACTGAATCTCAAAACACCAGCTGATCATTGATTCGGTGTCCTTGAACAGTTCAGCTGGTTCAAACAAGACATGATATCAATAATACCAGTTCTGGTGAACACAGAGAAAAATATTTCCGGGCATACTTGCGTTCACATCTCCACTCATATACATGCCAAGAGATGCCAGTTTTAAAAGTCAATCTGAGGAATAAATTCCAATGTTTTTCTTAATACAGCTTTGGTAATAACTTGTGCAATGTCTGGCATTTCACGATTCTTCTTTCGGGCTGGTTTCTTCAACAATATTTGATGCCTGTATTAACGCTGGTCTCATATTTTCACACCAGACTGAGTCAATAATGTTTTTTTCATGTTTCCTAATGACTCTTAGTTATTTGTTATATCATAGTTCTCCATATTGTAGTCATACAAATAATGTCTTAAATCAGTGAAAATACTGAAAATATTTCCACTGAATGCTCATTTGAGTCTGTATATGTAACTTTTCTTTGACATTGAAATACCTATTACAAATATTTAGGGCTTGTTTTCTTAAAATTTCAAAATAAAATTGGTGAAAATCAAATGAAAACTAAAAATGTTAACTATACTGTTAACGTAAGTGTTTTAATCTCTGGTGCTTAATTAATGGTTCATTGTTATTCTCTTCACTTTCTATTAAGTATTTTCTGAGCTGCCTTTGTGAGCTGACGAGTTTATACTACATTGTGATTTTAGGCCTACGTCCTTTTTCTGTAATTACCATGTTTCGCTGTGGGAGTGATCGGCTGTGAGCTCAGTCGTGGCCGTCACACTGACATCAACAGCAGATTTCAGGGAGGTCATAGCAACAACAAACCAGGAACGCCGGCCGGCTCCACCTCGAGCTACGAGCCGCTGAAGGTGGAACTGCTTATCAAGATGAATGGCGCAAGCAGGGGATGAAAATTGTTCACCTGAGGTGGCCAAAGGCAAAATGTTTCATAATGTGACTTGAAATGTAACGTCTCAGAGTGGAATCACGGTTCCCACATGCACAGTTTCGTCTGTGCAGGAAGTGAGTGATGCCGTGCAATGATCTCCTCCCTCAGAGTGCAGTCTACGTCGGGCTTCCTTATCGGTTTATGTGGCTTTTTCCCAGAGGTTTTCTGGCGCTGTTGTCGGTGAGTCAGACACTTTACAAACACCAGCGAAGAGATCCTACAGCCTCGTACTGTTATTGGCTCTTCACAATGCATTTATCTTTCTCCCATCTCTTCCAGCATCCTTGTTACCTGCACTTCTAGCACTTCCCCTAATCGAACACTTCTCGAAACACTTCTCTATCTGCCGTTCACCGCTCCCTCCTGAGAGTCTATTTTCTCTCTCTCTCTGTCTGCGAGTGTGTTTGTATTAGTCTCTGTGTATGGCTTTCAGTACAGTTTCTCTGATACTACTCGTCTTTCAGAAACCAGCTTTCATATGATAATTCAGAGGGCATTATTCAGTGCTGTTGTTCGAGGCATTTTGATGTATGGAAAGAGGCACATGCAGAGCAGCTATGACAGCGAGGATGAAACATGAACAGGACAGGCCCCAACTAAACATGCAGTGACAGAAATCTAAATAATAGGCACATAAGGAGATGGGGAAAATGCATTTCATTGTATTTTAAGGAGAGACAGGTGTCTCCTGCACAGCCTGTTCTGCACCGTCTACACTTTGAATTTCATAGCTAATGTTTATGATTGCATAGTGCTGCATCTCATGGGACTCAGTGGAGGTATTTCATCACACAACAGCACCTACCAGTACAGCACTCAACACTTTTTATGTAGTAGTAATAAATGAGGAGTATTCATTATTTTCACACTGAAATATCAAATCTCTGTAAATCAGAGGAGAATAAAAAGATTTTCAAAAGACAAAAAATACCTGCCTCTCCAGTGTTTTTAATGATTTTCTCCCACACATTAGATACAGATATAACTTAAAGTAAATAGTGCAGTGCCTCTTCAAAGTCTGCCTGTGCTTTGGGCATGGCATATTGTGTTGCTGCTTGCAGCGTTCCTAAATTGTTAATAATAATCATTTCTGTTAGTTCTGCTTCTTTGTTAAATGACGTTTAATTGACCAAATGTCTGCATGCACGAGAAGCAAAATGTACAATCGTCTTATGTATTAAAAATGTAAAAATATACAATTAAAAAATGTGATTATAGATTAACATCATCAGCATTTAGAGAGATGCTGAAAGAAAGGCCCTGCCAGTGAAATCTCACTCTAAGATGTTCCAGACATAACAGAGAATGAATAAAATCTTTAGCGCCATCTTATTACTGTTGATAAAATTCATGAATTTCTCCTAAAACTAGTCTGCTACCCAAGTTATAGCTGGTTCCCTTACAAAGAATAGACTGACATTATTCATTGAAGGTAGTGAGCCAACGTTAGCTTCATAACATTAAATTAACTATCAAAATGTTAACATTAAACCTCAAATTAGCTGACACCTCGTTAGGTGTAACCAGCATTGTTTAGAGAGAAGAACCTAACACTTTCTTCATGACTCTGGATGCAGCAAGCCGTGTCCAACCTGGTTCATGACGCCAATTATGTTGTGTTATCGAGGAGCAGTTTCTTTATTGGCCAAGAAGAAAAGCTGGTTATGGGTTACGTCTGTTCAATTTATATCAACTTATCTGTGTGTGTGTGTGTGTGTGTGTGTGTGTGTGTGCAGGTGTGTGCCAATGCTATAAGTATATCATAACACTACCATAGGTATAACGTAGTCACCGGCTGTTGTTTAAACTCATGCATGCATATGGCTAAAAATGTGGGTCTGGATGTGCTCAAGCACCGCTCATCCAAACTACCTCACACTTGACACTGACTGTGTAGGGTGATCAAAACATGAACATTAAAACACAAATTAACCGATGCCCCATTAGGTATAACTGTCGTTTAAACTCACACATGCAGGGCGATGTTTCTCGTTTTATGTTTCTTGAGAACCGCTCATCCAAACTACTTCACACTCAACACTCAGCAAGCGTGGAGTCAATCACATGAACGGTTAGAAAATGATAAACATACAGACTAAAAGACAGAGATTCCTTCCATTTCAGCAATGTTATTACATTTCTATGTCATGTACAGTAGTGGACATGCGACCCCGAACTTCTCATTTAAATTCATCTGGGTCATGTTTTTATGTTACACCGTTAATCTATGAATGTGTGCAGATCTAAAATTTGACGTAAGAAAAGGCAGTAGAAATGTGTTAATAAAGCCTGAGGACATTATCATGAGCACCAGACTACAGTTAAATGTGTCTCATACCAAAATAACAAAGGCTGTATTTTCATTTGCTAACCATACTCCACAATCCATTGCCTCAAACCCAGTTCCTCAGATATTTCATTCCCACATTCAGTTTGGTTGTTCAAGGGAGATTAGGTTTATCAGCAGAGCAATTACCATTTCTATAAAGAGCCCGTGGTCGTCTTTAAACATAAGGACGAAGTGAGAGAGAATTCGTCTGATACCACTTTTCCCTCTCTGAATTTTACTCCAGCAGAGCGGTAAACAGATTAGTGGGATTTTAAAAAGCTCTCCTTCGCTGCTCGGTGCACATACACAGAGTGACATAACAGTCATAGTCTAATGTATTGTCTGGAAATGTGCCTGAACGTGTCATTCATTTCTGTGGTGATTAACTGTGAAGTCCTGAAAGGCGCAGTGTGAGTGCAGCTATAGTGGCTGTTGAATGCTCGGGCACAGTGAGTGATTATTAATATAAAAAAAGAAAATGAGAGAAAAGTGAGCCTGTGTAATGTATAGAATGAAAGGTTTTCTCCTGTCAGTGTCAAAATCCTTTACAAGAAAATATCCAGTGAGTTCACTTGTATCAGTCAGTGAGACAAAGTAAGGTTACATGTTATAGAAAAGACCTTTATGTTCTTCTTAAACTATCTTCAACTTTTCCTAAATTTTACGTAGTTACATAATTAGGGCCTCAGATCAATGTGCATGATACAACTTGATAATATTTGAAGGGCTCATCTGTAGTGTTTAATGTGTAGTGTTTTTCAATGTAGTGTTTAAGTGCAGTGTGTACAGGTGTCTGTGAGCCCCATTTTGTGTATTGGATGAGGTGAAGTGAGCGGAAGCTTGATATCGAGACACTAATGAATCACAGAGATCTTCAATCCACCAGAGAGACTGAAAACAACTCCCCTGCAGAGAACCCCCATCTCACTGTATCAGCGAGCTCAATGGGGACTGGATACGAGGGTAGAGTTTGCTTTTCAGTTCTCTCTACCAAAAAAGTCCAGATTCAAAGTCAACATTCCTGCAGCTTTACCTTCATCACAATTTATTTTTTTCTTGAAGTTCATATTTTACGCTCCAATGTTCATCTGATGCCACGGCCAAATGAAGGTAAAAAATAGGATAACATCATCTGCAAATAACAGCAATCCTTGAATCGACAAACCACATTCTCCTGTATGTGAATGTCACAAGAAGAAGAGGCGACACTGGGGAACCTTGTTGTCGGTAAAACACACTCTAAATCTGACTCTTTCACCACCTTCCATAAGATATATCAGATCAATACAGCTTAGTTCTGTTCCCCAAAGCTTCTGGATCCTCTTTAACACAATATCACCTTTGCTTGTCAGCGACATCTAAGTTATCTCAACCATGTCGGGTCACCAGTGTACAAAGCCGTCAGCATCTCAGGGCGAATGCACCTTGCTTCTTTTAAAGGTAATTTGCAATACAGCCCGTTTAAAAGATTCCCCATCTGTTCACGCCGTATAGCAAGGTCAAACAGTCGAGATATGTAGCTGGTTTGAACTTGCAAGGCAGATGCTGTAATGTTAACTCCTTTCTTCCGATCCTTTGTGTTTTTCACTTCGGTCGAACTTTGAGGTTGAACTTGTTTGTATTCCTTCATCATCGCCACCTGCGGTTTAGAGTTTTACACTTCAAGGGCCTGTCTGGACTTTCTTCTGAAGAAAGAGTTGAAATAATTTCTGAGTAAAAAGCATAACTGGATTAAAAAGAACAACTCGAGCAGACAAACAGTGGCAGCTCTTTGGTAGCAAACACCTTTACACCGATACATATGAGGGTTGTTTTATCTGCCTACAAACACAGGCTGACAACCCTGGAGGTCATTTACTGTATATTCTGAATTTGTGTTCGAGTCAGTGGAAGGTCATCAAGGAAACGATTTATCAGTGAGATGCAGCTCATCTGGTCTGACTGCAAAACTATCTAAGCTGATGGTCAGCCAGTCTCTCTCTCCCCTAGTTTACACCCTGTTTGCCTTTGTTGTGTTTTGCCTGTCTTTACCTTAAGTTCCTGTTTGGCTCTGCAAAATAAATGTAGTTGCGTGTTCTCTCCTTCTTGGTCCAGCCTTGAAGCAAGTTGTGGCAAAATGGGGGCGCGATGGTGAAATTACGAGGCCACCAATTAATGGATGGTTGGATGGAAATTATGAAATGACTCCAAGAGGATAAAACATCAACAGAATAAATAATGCAACGAATGAATATACGGACAGCAATTTCTCAAGTACCCCACCCTCGTCGTCAGACATGTCAGCGGAGGACTGTTTGCCGAGCAGTTTCTCCTTGGATGCACCCATCCAGTTCAGAATCTGCCAGCTATGTCAGCCTCAGGATGTCAGGCCGACACTGGAGTCCTCCCTGTTGTGTTTGTGTGTGTGTGTGTGTGTGTGTTGAATCAGGACGTACCCTGAGTGCCTGGGTTCTTAGATGCATGTTTGCACTCATGCTGGACTTAAAAAAGGGTGGAAAGATTATATAAAGGCACAAATATGCCAAAATAAGAAACTCCTTCACAGTATGAGTGAGTGTAAACACTATATGTCTTCTACCTTCTTGACATTTTCAGAGGAACGAGAAGAGATTTACTCTTGTAGCTGAAGTGATATTCATCTATAAAAATGTCTTGACCTCTGTGAGATTCATCTGTCCTCGATTTTTGTGACAGTTCAAGTAACGCAACGAGGCCGAGCATTTGTGAAGGAGTTAACACGGTGAACTTTTAGTCCGACTGTACAGTTCATTGATGTGGACGGCTGCAACATGAATGGAACATTTTATCTGTCTCAAAATAGAAGATGGAAAAGACTAAGTAAGCCCCTCCACAGGGGCTGGTTCAATTGGGTCTGATGAGCAAGTTTTACCTGTCCACTTCCCTTAAACCTCCCTCAGCCCCTGGAGCCTGGTCAGAGGCGTCGCTCTCCACTGGAGAATCACTGGGTCACACAATCACAGGGTGAAGAGATGAATAATATGTATATGAACATAATACATAACGTAACTAAATATGCAAATTAAACAGTGAGTAAAAATATATTTAGCAAGCGCAATAATGAAGCAAAATAATGTATGTATAACTGATTGACAAATGGCTGGAAAATAATCATTTGAAGGGTGAAGAAAGCCTGGACATTGATTTTTCTCATCTACTTCCCGAGGCATCAGAGGCTTCAGCCAAGGATTGCATTTGTTTAAGTTTCCCCTTGGATGCACCCATCCAGCCCGTCACACCAGCCTGGGGATTGTGAGACAGACAACAGCACTTCACGTGTGTTTTCTGTGTGTGTTAGAGATAGAGACGGAGGCAGCCAGACAGAGAGGTTTTCCGTGCTCCCTGTGTGTGTTTTGTGTGCAAATCAGAACGTATCTGTATCCATGGCATGTTACTGTGGCTGTCAGAGTAAGATCTTGATTCGCTGGAGCAAACCCCGTCATGCAGGGAGTACGAAATCAGACGGACAGGCCAAAAGAGAAGAGGGAGGGAGAGAAACATACTCTTCTCTGGATGTATATCTCATGTGATTCACAAATCTCACCGCATGACTGGTAAAGACGTAGTAAATTTTGCTGTAGCATCACATATGGTTTATATTTCAACGTAAGCTGTTTCGCCATATGTGTGATACGAACATAATGTCACTGCCAATCACTAACACTTTCTGTTTATGTAAGGTCGCCATATGGGACATGAAACAAAACTACAGTATTTCTACACATTTATTACCAATCATTTACACGGCTGAATCCCAGCTCTTCCTCTTTAAATGTTTGTGTAGGTCTTTACAACCGAGTAGATTTAGGCCTGTTTAACGAATTAAGCAAATGGACCACAAAAGAAAAGAAGGTGCAGTTTTCCTCGAGGCAGATGTGACTAAATGCCGTAAATTATTTGATAAATTTAGAAGCACTCAAACAGCAGCATTTACAGAAATGTCAGCTCTGTTCAAAGCACAATTAAGGCAGTAATGCCGTGTTCACCCGCTGAGACTTTCGGTCTGAATGCGTACATTACAAACATTTTTCACAAGGAGAAACACATGGTAAAAATCTGGTTTTCCAAGTGGCTAATTTTAGTTTAGTCCATCGCATCTGTTGAGGCCTCGAGTGTGGAGGAAAAATAATGCTAGAAGCTCCATTGTCTCCATGAAGATGTCTTGAGCCTGAATTTAAATGGAAAGAAACATCTGTTTCAGGTTGGAACTGAAACAAACTGAACTTCAAATCGACAGAAAATCTTCATGCATGTCTCAGTTTTGTCTTCATTCTCTGCACAACATGTCTTTGTCATTTATGCCGAGAGAGTCTTTTTTATCAACGAGCATTATCAACAATGGATACACTAATGTCTAGTATATGAGTATATGGTACTTGTACAATAATACTGAAATAAAAGAGATGACACTAATATACAACAAAACAAACCTTTAACAACTTTAAAAATGTTGAATTTCAACAATTAAAGGGGAAATATTGCTTATGATCAAAGTCAAAGACTGAGCTCGTCCCATTTAGGAACCATTAATCTGGTCTTCAAGTAAGAGTCGAATCAAAGGCAACTCTTACTTGAATACTATGACCTGAGTGACTGAGAACATTAATCTGGTCAAAGAACTGTTTCCATTTCTTTGCATATATTTCAGGTTATAGGTATATTTCAGTAGCCGTTCACCTTAAAAGCTGGTAACATGCACACACAGAAGGAGGTTGAGTTGCAATTTGATGTCAGTGTCATTTATTAGGCAGCTACAACTCTTCAATGTGTGAAAAAAAAACTCCACAAAAATACCCTTTTGGATAAAACATGAGGAAGTGTCCTTCTAGCGGAGACCATATGACGCAGTGCCCTTAAAATGGAAAGAAAATCAATGCAGTGCTGCTCAGTATTTAATTGTTATTCTTCAAATCTGAATTACAAAATAAAACGATTTAAATCTTAACCAGGGTTTGGAACTGTAAATGCATCCTGACTTTCTGCATGCTGATGCCCCACCGCGTGCAGCTGCTTTGATTTTTTTGCCCCAGCTCCTCAGACAGCCAGAGTCCAACCAGTGGAATAAGATAAATGCTAATTTGTTGTTCTACATCTGCAGTATCCAGGCGGTATAGGTTGAGGCAGCATCTAAAATAGGAGCCTTCAACTTCAGGAGAGTTGTGTTTTCTCCCCTCAGGCTCTCGGTTACTTCAACATTTACTTGCCTTTTTCCCTCCTTATAGGAATAATAACACTGTCATGTTCTTTATGGCTAAAGCTTTCTCCTTGTAAAGAAATTACAATTTAAAGATTATACATGAGAGATTTTCCACCTTTGTTCTCTATTTGGTCACATCATTGTGAAACAGGTTTACTAGAAAAATGTATCTGACTTTTATCCCAGACTCTCAGTGTTGTCTTTATGTGGCTGCTTGCTTATTTTCTATAAATAAAAAAACATGCAGCAGGGTGTGGTGGGAAACTGATTTTACACACCAGAGTGTCTTGGGGAGGACTACTGTATATGTGAAAAAAGTTGCATAAAGCCTTTTGTGTCTCAGAGGAAGCCGTGTGAAGTCTGATAAACTGCCTCAAGTGATGTCACTCGAGTGTCAGTCAGGTCTGAAGACTACATGTTTGAAAATGAAAAAAAAATCTGGTGGTGTGGAGTTGGAAAGACGTGAAGTTACCAGATCTCTGTAGCCTGCTCCTCATCTCTGTTTGAGGCCGGCAGCTCGAGGCTACGTTAGCCACTACGAGCACAACAAACCTGAATCTCTGACTGAACCGCTGGTGGTCAAGCTGCATTGTGGGTAATATAGGCACCAGGGTTTGACAAGGAAGAGGAATGCATGGCATGAAAAAGGCTCTATCCCTTGTTCTGCTGCATCGATTTTTATACTTTTTGACTGAACTTTTGAGTCTGACAAAGCGCAATACTAAATTGGTGGAGTACTCTTAAAAGCGCTCACATACCTGCTCACAAAAGGCGTCATGTCCATTCAAGCTATTAATTCATAGATCATACTTAAAAGAGTCACACACACCCTTTCCCTGTGGTATTGGTTTCCTCCAAAAGTCGCAGGGTGAAATCTGTTTGCACAAAGTTCTCAGTTGCACATCAATGCTGAAGGACATGTAGGCCACAGGTAAACAATGTGTTGCTGAATTAGTAAGTCAAACATCAATCCTTCAATGTGTGAAAATGAAATGCAATTAGTTATAGACACTTAATTGCATTTGAGAAATGCAGGCATAGTTTGCCTTGCAAGGTTGGCTAGCCATCTCTCAATCCGGTTGCCTTCTGGCTCACTAACCAGTCATGGCTTGTCCATCCAAGACCCAGGAAGTGAGTTACAGATTCCTTTTGGAGTCTTGCAGACAGACGTTAAAGTAAGAATGAAAATCCTACATCCTACATTAATATGCATTGTGGATATGATCTTTAACATATATATGTTAGAATAACTGACATGAAAATGTCTAAATCAACATACAGCATTTACCCTAATATAAAAAAGGAAATTATGAAGAAACAAAGACTGGAAACTGTTTTAGTGAAGTTTTAAAACACTCCTCCTACAGTCTATTATATATTCAAATTTCTAAAAAATAAAAACTGCATCATTATGTTGTTTTTTTCCTGGGTAAGGACCCCCATGCCCTCCACTCTAATTGTGCCCCCCCAAAATTTTTCCTGCATAATGTATCTGCCCACAAATACAGTATATTAGTATGCACATATCTACACATCTATGTATTAGACAGATGTCCACTTGACACCTCCTCCTCTGCAGTCAGGTAGAAAAAAAATACGTCAGCATGAGAAAACTTTTCCTCGTCAACAAGTGCTTCTCCTTTCTCCTTCTCTTTCGCCCTCTCACTCTGTAATTATCTCTTTCCCTCTGTGGTAACTCTTTGTATTTCTATGACTCACCCTCACTCGCCCAAATTCCTCCTGGCGTCTTCTTTCCACTGGATTCATTCCTGTTTTCTGCCGCGGTCGGAGAAATGATTAGTGGAAACCGCAGTCACCCCTGTTTCTAATGCAGAGTTCGCAGCATGTATGAAGGAAGGGAGTTTCTTTTAAAACAGACAGTAGAAGGAAGAAGGTTTTTATTGAAGTTCGGCAGCAAATCAGTAGGGAGCAGATAGCACACCTGGTCATTTCTCTCTGTCTCGCTTTCTCTCAGATTAGGTTTCATTGCCAGGTGACAGCGTGATGAGGCAGATATGCTGGTGAATGAAGGCCCAATTACAGGATAATTAGAGAGGGAAGTGAAGGGAAAAGAGGAGAATAGAGGACAGAGGATAGGTGAGGAAAGTCGTGAATATTAACTCAGAATGAAAACCGCTCTCTCTGACTTTTAATGAGCGCCAGGCCGAAGAACAAGAGCCGAGCGAGAGTCATGATTATGATCTTGAAGATGTGGCGATATTAAAGTATTGTGAAAACAGCTTTGTTGTGACCAGTGTCAACATAGATGCATCACCTGATATTGATGAGGCAAAGATAGTAATTTTGATTTATTGCGGTTGCTAAGTGAACCAATAAATCACATATTAATGAATTCAGTGATCCAACTTCTCAAATGTGAAAACATCCTGCTTTTCGCTGTTTTGTATCATTATCAATTGAACATTTCTCTTTTAGTGTTTTATTTGTCTATTTTTAAATGGAGTTGCCAATTTTCTACATCTACATCTGATATTCATTGAACTGCAAGCCATTGTGTTGTTCTTGTTCCTGCTCTCATGTGAAACCTTGAATTGCTTCTGTCGTCCTTTCCTGTGTTCAAAAAGTCAATCCTACCTGCAAATATATTATAATTGAAATGCAGTCCATATCAATAGCCACATAATAAATACTACCTCTCTGAATTTGTGTTTAAATAATGCAAAAGCCTTTAACACAATTATTGAGACTGTGTCTGGTGTTGATTGAAATATGAGAATTGCATTGCGTTGCATCATAGCGTTGTTTCGCTCTGATAAATTGTTGGATAAAATCCTGTGAAGACTTATTTGAACCCTGCTTTCAATAGTTTGTTTCTGCACTGACGATCCAGTTCTAAGCATTCAGTGTGCTTTAGCTAAAATTTTAAATAACCTAAAATGCTAATTGGATTCATTGGGTGGAACCGTCTGAGCTTCTTGAACTCATCATTTGCATGATGGGAGGGCTGTGGACCAATCGCTGGAGCTGGAAGTGTTTTGGTCTCGCGACTGCAATTAAACAGTATCCTGCCCATGTTGGCAGCGCCGGCCTCTTCAGAAGAAAATGAATCACACGAGTCATAAATTTAACACACTTGTAGCCAGCAAGTGCACTAAATACTGTATGACTGACATCTGACCAGGGATTATCCCAGTGCCCCAGTTTCAGAGGGACTGGCGAGCAGAGAGCACTGTGTCACAAATAAGCTGCACAGAGTGTGTGTGTGTGTGTGTGTGTGTGTGTGTGTGTGTGTGTGTGTGTGTGTGCCCTGTTCACTTCAGTCTGTGTGAGCATATGTTTATCTGCTTAAGAGCCCAATGTCTGCTTTCTGTCAGTGAGTGTGTGTCTAGATTTGGGATCCTTAATAAAAACAAAGTAGACCAGTTTATTTGCAGACCTTTGACCAGATGAGTTTTCTTTCCAGAAATGATGTAAATAATAAAAACCTCTGGGCAACGTTTTCTGTTCTGTGCAATAACAAATACTGCAGACAGCCGGATTAATATGCTCTGTAGTCGTTCCCTGTGAGAGAAACAAGACTTACATCCCTTAACCCAGACATTTTTTTCTAAATAATTGAACTGTGCTCAGTATTTTGAATATTATATGTAGCACACTCAGCAGGAGCACCCCGGCAGCAGTAAGGGTTTATGGACTTAACTGACATCCTCCTAAATGGGTGAGAGAAACTAGGCCAGAACAAAGTACACACTCACACACGCACACACACACACACACTTCGATGCATTAACAGTTGAACATTTATATGCTGATTTAGTTTAAAAAAGCCATTATGGCAGAGCACATTCAACATGACAAATATACAATGACCATCATCTATTGCAGTTTGTTGTTGTACTGTAGATTATTTGAATTCAGCTTTTTGGTTTCACACACACACACACACACACACACAGAAAGCGAGAGAGTCCATTTGAAAGCCCAGTGAGTCTTGTAATGAATTGAAATGAGGCACCGTTTTACAAGGCGTAACTAAATCGTTCCTTTGACATTTGAAAGTCCTTTAAAATACATTATTAACACACCTACACTAGTACATCACCTGCAATGTTAGTGTAGAGGAGCACTACATTTTTAATGCAAAGTGCTCAATGTGCTATGCTCTTCTTAAGCACTGTATATTTCCTCGAGTATACTGTGGCTGGATGTTCAGGACATCCTGCTCACCAACATCATCGGTTGTCCAGCGCACCGGTTACCATCAGGTGTGATCAGACTGACCATCAAAGTGACTTTGGCAGTGACATGATTAAAATGTGAGGCAAATATCTTCCTATAACTTAATATCTTGCACAAGTAGTTCCTTTCCGTGAGTAATAAATTCATCTTAGTGTTATTGAGCAAAATTCTTACACTGGTATAAAGTAAAAATAAAATGTTAATAAAAGTCCTAAATCTTATCATCAAACCACCAGAAAGTGGCAAAGAGAAACTCATTGACACGTCCTTATGAACTGGGCAGTGATGGCAGCTTAGATGGGAACATGTTAGAAGTTTAATCCCTCTGGTATTTTGGTCTCGGGTCACTAACAGGACAATAACACCCCGTTTACACGTGATATTAAAATGGGATCCGTAACCAGATATATTATCAGGATAATCAAGGATTTGATCTTTGTGACATTTGTGTGTTTACACCCGGTATTTCTAATAAGTCACCTACATTGAGATCAGATCTCTGTCCTCCAGAGCAAAACTTTCACCTGAGTAATCTGAGGTGGTAGCAAATCAACCCCAGACTCCCTTTTAAAAAAAATCATTTTTTTCTGTATTGCTGAGTTAAGGGAAACTATCTAAACTTTATGAAACACTGTCAATGGCAAATTCTTAATTATTCGTCTCCTCTTTTAAATTCAGCAAACATAAGACATTAAGTTATTACTTTTTTTGTATAACAAGTATTGTGTCAGTTTGTGTGTTGCACTACCAGCGTGTGGTCTACTGTGTGACAAGATAAATTATACACCCTGTTAACAGCAGATCAACGTCACACACAGTTATTTATTTCTGTATATCAGTCATTTCACACCTGTATTGCTTTCATTTTTCACGCAGTTCAGTTGATCAACACATCTTTTTGTTTTTATATCACAGAACATGATATAATCAGTAATTAGAGGCCTGTCTCTTTCAGCCTCACTTGTTTGCTCTCTAACTTTGAACAACAAACTATATTTTATGTTATAAACACACATCCATATCAGTGTTGTGTAAGGCAGCCTGTTGTACAGATTGCATTTACACCTGAGATCCAAACACAAGATCTAGTCGGGCCAATCCAATCTGATTCTGATCACAATTCATTTACACCTTGCAGTTTTTCCTTATCAAGATAACGCGTCTGGAGAAAGATCAAATTTTGAGTCCAGGTGTAAATGGGTACAAGTTTATACAGTTTATTTCAAAGATTTATCTCTTCTCTCGTAAACCAAATGTTTCTTTATGAAGCAGTTTATACTCCAGCAAAGGAGGGTTAAATGAAAGTAAATGGTGCAAAACGGCTAATGAGCTGTGAAGGCTTCCTCCGTTTTTGGACTCTCTCCATTCCCTCAAAGGTCAGCTCTGTCAAGACGCCTCGCTGTTGGTCAGCTGCGCAACTTGTGTGTCAAAGTTTAACAAAGTTGAAATTGGATTTCAATGATCTTGGCGAATCCTGCCCTTTTTACTCAGCAACAAATCCTTTCATCACGTATGTACATTAACGAGAAAACTGAACGCATAAAGGGACAAATCACGCAGCCAGTGTGCAGGTCTGCAGAGCGCAGCTTTGATGAAACTACCATTTACCTGCCTCCTCTCCTGCTCTTGTAATTCCCCCCGGGTCCGTCCCCTCTTCTGCTATTTCTCTCCTTCTCCTCCTTCTGTTTTCCTCCTCCACACCTCGGAGGGCCAACTGCTGGGAAGCAGCCTTTCTCTGACAGCAGGGGAGATGGCTGAGGGAAAAAGATGGAGGTGTAGAGCACAAATTACACAGATGGCCATATGTGTGTATGTTTGTGTGCATGTGAATTTTGTGTGTGCATCTGTGTGTGGGTGTATAGGAAAAGAGAGACAGACTGGAGGACGGGGGAGTCAAAGGAAAGACACAAGGCCGCACTTTTCCTTTGGCCTCAAGGATTGAATAATTTCATTTTCAGTTCAGTTTTTCAGTTTTTGTAAATTTTTAAACAGCACCTTCAAATTGCAATTGAATATGTAGAATACATAACTAAATAAGTGTAACTGACAAAAATAAACCAATCGTGTTGTCATATTCAAAGAAGGCGATTCATAAATCCGATTGTTCCATAGACTTGGACTAACAATGAAATCGACTCTTTCATAAATATAAGTATTCTTACGCCTGCTGCACAAACAGAAAGCTGGGAATGCAAACTAATGCATATTTGACACAATGCATTGATCTGCTACATGTTCATTGTTAAGAAGTATTTGGGAGAAATAGGCAAATGTTTCTGCCAAGACTCTGTTTCTTATTCTGCATGAAACCAAAAAAGACAACCCCTAAAATAAAGAGTATGTAGTTAAACACAATCTTTGATTCAAAGCATTTTGATGAAAGCCATCTTTTTGAAAGCCTTCGCCACAGAGCCAATATTTCACTAGTGGTTTCACTGGCTTCAAATGAGAGTGAAAAAACAGTACAGTTGTTCATGAGAATATGCACAACAGCAGTAGCCAATGCATTTGTTTCCCTTGATATTGAGACTCGCTTCCTCCAATTCAAAAAATCAAAACCGTGCTGCCCATCCTCAGCAGCTGAGAGCCGAGGGAGATGGGAGATGACAGCGGTGAAGTGTGTGTTCAAATGGAGAGCGTGGAGGAAATCGAGACAGGCAGAGCTCGAATATGACACAACGAAGACAAAATGCGAGGGAAGAGGAAAAACTTACATGAGGCCTGAGAGAGACTCTGAATACAAAACAAAAATAGGAAATAAGAGTCAAACAGAGATGCAGCAGTTCATCGTTCTGCAGTGGATACAAATACAACACCTCTAAGTCATCAGAGAATCATTTTCCTGCGTTGGGAGACAACAGGATGGACATATATGGTTGTTCATTTCCAGATGCCAGGCTTAATTTCCCTCTGTGCCAGTCAACAAAGAGCCTCTCTCTTCTATATTTCCCCCCCTCTTCCTCCAACATCCCTCTCTACTTTGAGAAAACACCAATGACCTGTCTGCAACAATCAGTCCTTCCTCACATCAATATCTAATATCCTGCACTGGCTGGAATTTAGCATGAATTATACCACTGGAAGCTATTTGCTGTTGTAATTATAGAGCCAGAGAGAGGATTAAGCCACAGTTCATCCCTGATCTGATTGCCACTTGTCCTTAGTAAGTAATCAGGTCCATAAGGTCTTTTAAATGAATGGTCTAATAAGCTTGGTGAAGATTATAAGCTTCTGCAGTGTGAAGAGAAGAAATGGATCTTTACATTAAGCAGCTCGGCTAAAATCAGTGAGCTTCAAAAATCATACATCGTTTTGTAACAGTGTCAAAATACTCAGTTTGACCATTTCTGGTTTCAAAGATACACCTCGGTCTTTTTGATGCCGAACTTTGGCCTTCGGTGGAGACAGACAACCATGTACCTTCTCTCGCCCATACGAAGCCACCAGCTGCTTCTCGGCACCTGACCCCTCGATTCACAGCAATGTCAGCGTTGTGTTTGCATTGTGTAAGCGCTGCATAAGCAGCCATCTGTCCAACTCGTGCAGAATCTGAGTCAGTTCTGTTTTGCGTCCACGCGGGAGTGAAGAGAACAGCAAACATCAGGAAAATCATCATCATGTGTCAATGTTCAAATACTTGTTTAGTATTTAAAAGAAACTGAAGGTTTAAATGTCCATATAAAGTTGTTTCTGATGAAATCATTGTGTGTTTGATTTGAATAGCAAGTTTAAGCCACACGAGTGACGTGGCACACAGTCTGTCCAGTCCATCACTTTGCTCCAGAATGAAATGACTCAACAACAGGTCGATGGATTGCTGTGAAATCTGGTGCATTCAGGGCCTCGCAAAATTTGAATGTCCAGTGCTTTGTTTTGCGTTTGGTTGACAACTCATCAGACAACTCATGAGCTCACTCAGCTTTACTTTGTGTTTAGTGCTAATTAGCAAATGTTAGCACATAATGCCAAGCCAAGATGGTGGACATGATAAAACCAGCGTGTTGGCAGTGTGTGCATGACGCTGGTCGCTAGTGTTGCTGGAGACGCTCAGTCTTGTTAGGCTGTCATGCAAACCATATGTTCGGAGTGAACAGGAACAATATGTGCAAAAGATCATGTTAAGTATTTTTACTTTAGTCAGAAAGAAACTGTTGTTGAACTTGATGCTTTTATTTATTTTCCAGAAGGACGAAACACCAACACATTGAATTCTTGGGTTGAATTCTTGATTGAGAAACAAGTGGGATTTTGGGTGACAATATAAATTTGTCTACCGTAAACTTCAATGGGTGTATTAGTCCTTTATCGACAATGTTATAAATCAAATGATCAAGACCATTTTATGGCAAAATCTGATTTTTGTTTTTCATTGTCATGAAGTATTCTCATTTTTCAGGTATGGGATTTTGTGTATTCTATGGTGATGTACTGTGTATTGTACACACCATGTTGTAAACTGTGATATAGGATTTGATCGATATCGCCCACCCCTTGCAGAACGCACCACAGCTTAATATTATTGCTACTGTGTCTTAATAAATATAAATTACACCCCTGCTCATGCATTTTCTGCATTTAACACTGATGGGACTGAAAAGCATCAACACATCAAGTTCTTGGACGTTTGAAATCCTAAACTTACTGTACATATGTTTATATTTATATATGTTTATAGATGCAGTTTATTCTCATCTTTTCCCTCTTTGTTGTGTTTTCTTCTCACTCTCTGTGAAAGCTGTTGCATTCAGTCTGTGTTTCACTCCTCGGTGGTGGAAAAACACACAGACAGCTGACAGATTCGTTAGAATACAAGCCTCTAATTTGAAAAAAACAGCTATTCTTGTCACTCAGTGAAGACACAGTTATTAGCACTGCACATTAGAAAAACACATCTGCCATTCACACAGGACTCTGTTGATGAATAATATATCCAGTAGCCATTACAGATACAGGTATTCTTCTTTTTTCGCTGTCAATCACGGGCGTTCAGGCAACAAATTTGCTCTCTGCAGCTCTGGAAAGTTCTACACAGGGACAGCAGAATACATATCCAATGTAGTATGAATTTGAGTGGGAGTGCGAACATCTGAATAATATAACGTGCTGAATGAAAAGCTGTCACTGTCATTCTCCCAGCACGGCCTCAGGGCTGCATTAGGCGCCGTGCGAGCGATAAAGAGACACGGCGGTAAAGCGGGACTGACAGACACACTCAGCACAGGTCACAGCTTGTTTTATTTTTGAATTCAAACCAAGAGAAGAGGGACAAGGATGCACACTGATAAATTACATCAAGTTATCGCTACATATCAACTAACAACATCACAATATCTCATAAAAGCGCTCTTGACAACAGATCCAACGTTACAAACTGAAAAAAAAAAAAAAAAAAAAAAAAAAACACTAGATGAACAAAAACTTGGCTGTAGTTGAAGCCTATCGATAAACAGAACGAAACACAGCGGGAACGTAAAGAGTTTTGGCAAAAAGACGGTGATATGCACGGTATTTCCTTTCCCATCTGCAACATTGTGGAGCCACAAGACTGGCCGCGGAAGCAATATGTAATAACTTGCATGAAAAAATTGTAAGTCTGTAAAAAAAAAAAAGGAAGAGTCTCCTAATAAAAGCTACTACGATGCATACACACACAAAAAACTAGCCTGAATGCACAGTTGTATGTACAGCTTGGGTCACTGGGGGGGGTTCAGGATTTCAAATGTATAGCACAGCACATTGAAATGTCACTGTATATGAGCTATCAAACAGCCATGATGGAAAAATTTCATTCAATCAACTCGGGACATGTGGATGTGGACGGTGGCGTCAAACCTTCCTCAGACAGCACAGCCGAAAATATGCGTTTAAAAATGTGTGACAGCAATACAAGACCATACTGACATTTTTTGGATTGGAATATGAAGTGTGTGTGTGTTGTGTTTGACGGACGTGCCTGAGGTTACAAAGTTTGGAAGAGAAAGGCAGGAAAGAAAAGGGGTTTGTGGATGAATATTCAGTAACTACAGTTGGAAAAAAAAAAAAAGACTCCAAACTCCAGAGAATCTCACAAACTGGAAGCTTGAAATTCGTCACTGACTCGTGCTTTTGTACAAACAGCTGCATGATGATCACGTACAAATCATCCATACGTCACAGTAAAAAAGAAATATATCATGACCGTCAATAAACAAGAAATTAGAGGAAGGGAACAGACATGGTAAAGAGAGAGCAGAGTGAGTGTGTGTGTGTGTGTGTTTGTGTATGTGAGTATCAGCAGATGATGATAATCCCAAGAGAGCCGGGGTTCGATGGGAAATGCCCCTCGATAAGAGAGCGAGCATAGAAATGGGCGGTCAAGGTAAATCAGAATATGACCTAGCATGTGCTTGTGTGTTCTTATGTCTGCATGCATGTTTTCACTCTATATTGGCATTTATATATGTAGCTGTCGTGTTTATGTGCATCTCTTTATGTCTCTATTTCTAAATATTCACTTAGTTGTTTTTTGTGTCTGCGTCTATATCTGATGTGTGTGTGTGTGTGTGTGTGTGTCTTCGTGTCTGCATGTGTTTAAAACACCCTTTAGCCAACTCAGTGGCCCTCGCCACTCGGGGGTTTGGCGTCGTGCTGCTGCCCCCCGACCCCTCCGGGCAGCCAGGGGGAGACAGAGTGCGAGGTGGTCTGCTTGGCCATGCTGTAGTGGCTGATCACTGTGTAGAAACGGCCCCTCGAGTTGGCGTCCTGGGCGGCGTAGTAGGCCTCCAGAGAGGCAGGGATACACCGCTTGTGCTGGGAGGGAGAAAAAACAGTGAGGTTCAGAATCAATTCATTCATAAAGGTGCTACATGCAGAATCTATGTTATCAAAGTTGGACAAAATATAATCTAGGTGACAGACAGAAGTGGTGGACAAGAAATTGGGGAAGAGAGAGTGGGTATGACGTGCAACAAAGGTCACTGGCTGGAATCAAACCAGATAAAGTTGCAACCATTTGGCTATAAAGTTGCTCCAAACATAGTTTTAAACAAAATATGTTCGTACTCTGTTTATCTTGTTTCTACATGAATAGAACCAAATAATAATAATGCAGTTGCTTGTTCTCTCAGGGTTCAAACCAGTCAGTCAGAGAAACACCAACCTCTGTCTTCTATCCTATAGATAATTGATCAATTGAGCTCCCATTTATTTAGATATTGCACCAGTGGTAAACTTGATATTAGTGATATTCAGATCTAATTGTGACATTGAAAAGTTCACATTACCATCGGCATCATAGACTGAGGGATCTGTGTTGCTGCTTGTGTTGTTTGTATCTAGTAGCTTCTATCAATGATGCAAAATGATGACACACAAGCTTCACAAGACATTCAGATGATGGAAGGGATTTGTCTTGATTCGTCTTGAGATATTAAGAAATGGGATTTAGGAGTGAAGACAAGCACTTTTCCTTGTCATTAAAATGTTGTATTTACTTTGCACTCGATTGGCTGGAAATCAGCTGCTTTGTGGTCAAATGTTATGGTCATATTAATACTTTGTTGTGAGCTTTAAGTTATCATAGCTAACATTAAATCAATCTGCTTCTTATAACTGATCTGTTTAAGTAACAGATTAACGCTGCTGAGAGCAAACAATCAGCAATAACTTTGACTTTTGACTGGTTCATTACTTGGTAGCTAAAGGTGAATTTGCCTAGTTCAAACACTTTTTGAGGTTTTAGTTGACCCATGTGTAAAAAATAAATCCCTCATCTCCTCTATACATGTCCACAGCGATGCCAGCCTCCCTGGTCTCGTTGGTCCTTTTAGTCAAGCAATTAGCTGCTGACAATAGTTGCTGCCCATAGGTGGCGCTTATTATTACATAACATTGCATCTAATGTTTTATATCTTTGAGTCTATGTGCATTATCGTGTGTGCGCGTGTGCACATCTTTCTATCGACACTTTTGCACCTGGCGATCGTGCATGTGACACTTCTAATAATACCTCTGCAGACTGCAGTCGGAGCCCCTGCAGAGGCTGTGGGCTGAAACTAAATTTATTCCACCTTAAAAGACCAGATTCGTCCAGAGACACAGACTTCCAAGGTGACCTCTCGCAAACTACTGTGAAACTTATAAGTGCAGTGCAGTGGAAATCTATAAGCACCAGGCAGGAGAGGATGTCTGCATCCACACGCTGCAAAATACGACTGTACATGTCGGGATGGCAGATTGTTGGAGGACCTTTGCCACACGGTTCAGGAGTTAGCGATCGTAACGTGGTAATTATTGTAAAATAGACAGGAAGTCTGATCTTCATTTAATATTCACGTGAGAGCGGCTTCAGTGGAACGTCTTTCTTTAAAATTAGACTTGATTACAGTGGTCGTAACAAAATCACTGATATCGTTAACGGATGATTGCCGGTCTGATAAGCCTCATTAGCCTCTTCCTCTAACATGACCTCAGAAATCAGTAAAAGTAGGGCGGGAGTATTTTGTATTTTTCCTCCCCCATAGGAGACTGGGCGGTGGACTCACCTTTAATTCTTTATTTAGATCAGTCAAGAAGTACAGAGGGAGATAGTGAAGGGCAGAGAGGATTCAGCACAGGTGGAAGGAGAGAAAATATAACTCTAGTGCTGAAAGGTTTGATTGATTACCTGAAGGTAGTGTTTTGGGAAATACGCTCTCATATCTGTCTGCAAAAATCTGCCTCTCAGCACCTCCAAAGCTCAGCGTTTAACACTTTATGTCCAGTTTATTTAATTGCACAAAATCTGAATTTTAACAAGTCGTTATGTGTCGGACTATTTCTTGGCTCAGAGCAGTTGAGAAAGCAACAGAGACTCAGGGAATTACTGGTCATAAAGTGCTAAATTATCTCTTCTTAATCTTCAGTTTTTGTCTGGATTAAACAAATGAGATGCAACATGCTAATTAGTGAGATTTAGAGTTGTTGGTAGATTCATTTTGTCTCAGTTTCACCCTGTTTCCAGTCTTTGCCCTAAACTGAGATAAGTAGAATTGGAAACTGAGTATTTTTTGGTTTTTTAGACTGAGAGAATGAGTGATCTGATGATGTGACCTTGGGCTGATGGAAATTGTGATGGGAAAATTAAATCAAAAATATGGTAAAAAAAATCATCAATCATCAAAACACTTCACATTCCAGCCGCCCTGTTAACCACTCGACAGTGTCTGGGCTGTGGACAGGTGTGTCGTCGTCGTCACGCTGTGAAATGAAATACAGGCCAATTATCAGTCTTACCTTATAAATGAATCCATCTGGGCAGGCGTGGTCGTAGGTGAAAGCTTTATAAACCACCAGGAACACGATGCAGGCGAGGAAGGCCAGGGCCAGGATGATCAGGATCGTCACCTGGAGGGAGGACAAACGCTGGTCAGTGTGTGTGGGGCAATAAAGGAGGATTGTGAATATGTGGTTTATGTATGTGAGACGGGGTTAGGGTTACACAGCGAGAAAGATGGTGTGTGTGTGTAGTCATAATAAATGGTACAGTAAGATGCTGCTGACTGAGGTCAATGGCTCCTCAAGGCAAGGTGTTCCTGTTGAGCTACATGATGAATGACTCAGGTTGTGACACTACGTATGGATAAATATAAGACATGGAGTCGGTGACATAAATCAGTGGCACATGAGGATGATTTTGCTTCTGTTTGACCGTTCTGCTGTCTTTGTTGCTGCAGGATTTCTCTCTATACAGTAAATGAACATACTGCACCAAGACCTTTGACTTTCTGTATAATTGACCTTTGTTTTTACAGCAGACTTGTAGGAAAAGCAAAAGTGTTACTAATAACATTGAACATCAACATTAGCATTGAAACCTTGAAACTGAAGCCGCTAAATGGAATGCAGCCGCCTTTAATTCCACTATTTACACCTGTGTTTTTCCTACTGTGACATGTTAAAATGTCCTCTGTGAAAAAGTCCTATTGCAAACATGTACTTCTAATTAGGTTTCTTAAATAAACAAAGGTTAAGCCAACATGCATAGAAACTTCTCATCCTCATTAAACTACAAATGTCCTACAAAAGTGAAAGAACAGAGCTCACTGGAGCTACTGCCGACTTGTCTCGGCTTACGCCAGATCTTCTTGTAATCCTCAAAGATATCACCTCCTGTTATGCAGATGGTGAAATTTTAGTAATGTGATGTGAGCTTAATATGCAGGACTCCATTACAACGAGCTTTGTTTCTATGAAGACCGATTGAATTAGGACTGGGCCGTAATTAATTTCATCATGATATTACATTCATTCGGCTTTTGAGTAACTAAGGAGCAACTGGGCATCTTGCTCAAGGACTTAGTCAGAAATTTATTGTGTTGTCATTTTACAAAGTTGGTCAACAAAGTCAATGACAATCCACATTGACTTTGGTGATGATGATCGTGTGGGTGAGAATTGAATGGATTTCAATTTTTGGGTATCTTGTTTTTGAATCAGTTTTCAACCAAGAAAAAAGCTTTTCCGTTTCTTATTGTAATTCTAGATTTGACAAACAGAATTGCACAAACCTCCAGCAGCTCTGAGGTGTTCAAGCGTGCAAATTAAGCCTTTCAATTGCGGGTCTAACCAAAATATATTAATAAAAAAAACAAAACACTGGAACAAACTAAAATGTTCTGGTCAGTTTTCACAACAAGGAACTGTGAAATGTTATCAGGATTTGCTTGGACAGAATCAAAATGCGTCTTCAGTGTGAAAGAATCTTAATAGCAGCCAAAAGCAGAGCTAATCTAAAATGATGGAAATGACACATTTATTTCGGCGTACTGATGCAAATAAGAACGCCTCTGTGTAGTTTGAGGTGTGAAATATTCATTTCCCTGCCAGGCTAGACAATGTCGTAGTAAAGCAGATTAACATATAAAAGGATTTGTTTCCTCCTACTTTCTACTTGACACCCTGATTGGGCGCTTCTGAGCGAGCATTTAATTAGAATTATGCAAATCAAGTTCGAAGGATAGCTGTGTTTAAAAATGGTGCTGTCAGCCAAGTCAGAAATGCCACTGTGTGTGGTGCATGCATACGCCTCTACCTGCGTGCGTGCATGTGTCTGTTTTTCCCACACATTCAAAAATTTTAAAAAAAATGGCATTTAAAAAGTCAGATTTATCCCCGTGAGCCGGTTGAACAAAACTGAAGCTTCAATAATGGATGAATATTTCGAATGTCCTGTTTCCATTTCTAGAACGACATTAAAGCCAATCCCGATTTACTGCTCTCTGTATGATCTGTCACAGAGATGTCAGAGCAATTACACATGTGTGTGATCATTAGTCTCCATCAGGGTTGTGGGGGTGGACAGGGACACGCAAGCTAAGTGACTGTTTACTCGGTGTCAGCTGGGGGACACGACTCTCAGCCTCGGTTGCCGCTGACACTTTCTGTAAATTACATCTCTCACATCACACACTGCGACGCATTAAAAGGACATATTTAAAGTCATGGCGACCCGCCTTTTGGAGCGGCAACAGACGTAGAATGACTGATTAAGACCCACCCTGACCCCCTTTTTGAATAGTGATGCGCACGAAACGGCTTATTAAGAAGAGGGATTACTATAAAGCCGCTCACATCATGGAGCGAGCAATGAGTGTTTTATGCATGTGGAGAGCGAACTTTACTTAGACACTTTGAAACATGAAAAGAAGACTTAAGTCGCTAATGACTGAAGAGATTTGCTCTTTTGCTCAACTTAACCGCATGCATTTGAATTATTGGTCTGTGTAGCCCACACACTCTGTTCTTATTTTACATTATGTTGTGGCATAGCGCAGAACATTACGTGAAAATATAGGAGGTGCAGAGACGGAGACCTAATGAAGGATCTACTTTAATTTTCAATACAGCACATACTTCATAGCTATAGTGTTGGTGCTGCAATACATATGACAATATGAGCAACATTAGGAAAATGGAAATGTAATAGAATGAAATATATATCATAAAACAGGGTTCACAACTTTAAATTGCTCTTGTGATAAAACCCAGGACTTCTGTATATCAGTCTACATTTTCCTTGTTCTGTCTGAACCTATTTACCTGCGGAATGATCAGGTGTTTTTGATCAGTCCACAACTTTCACAGTCTTTTGTTGCTCCTGTTCCAACTTGTGTGAAACGTGTTGCTGCCATCAAATTCAGAATAAGCAGATATTTACAAAAATCACTGAAATTGATGAGGTCAAACATTAAATATATTGTCTTTGTGCTGTTTTCAATCGAGTATATGTCAAAAAGGATGAGCAAATGTTTTACGTGTTTTACACAGCGTCCCAATTTTTTGGAATCGGAGCAGATTATTAATAAATGAAACCGTTTCCTACAAAATCTATTATCTGCCAAATCTTTAATGACTACAGATTAGTGGCATTAACCCTGGCATGGAGAGCATAGCAAATGTCCCCATTGTGGGACTAATAAAGGAATATCTTATTTCTTATATCCTATGTTAGCATTCACTGACACTTTCATTGTATATTCAATGCAGCAGCAGCGGTCGGAGCAACAGATGAGAACATACCCTGCCCTTTGTAATAGAAACGATTGCTCCAAAATCCCTGTTGATGCAGCCGCCACCATGTGGCCTATAAATCCATTAAAAATCTATCCTGACCTTTCTCCATTATTCATAATCTGGCTGAACTCAGCAGTAAACCTTAGGAGGTCATCATACAGCTCACAGATGAAGACTCCCTATGTGCATGAAGTGGATTCCTACTTTTATCTGCCGGCATTAACTGGCCTGACGCAATATTCCTCCGTGACAAGATAATGCTCTTATTTATCTGATACCGGCTGAATCTGTGCCAAGGGTATGGCCACATTTAGAATAAGCCAAGCGCAATAAAATACAGTAGAATACAATGGAAGAGAATAATGCTTCTTTTGGTCTATATGAGGCTATGATATCTCCCAGCATGTCAGCCTCTCTCTCCCACGTCAACATCATCCTGTTTTCTGTGGAATACAGTGGATCTGGCTGTTTTGTCATTAGCGCTCCAGTATGTGCCATCCCACGCCACTATCACCACCACCACAACCATCATCCTGTTTGCTGCGCGGCACAGATAACAGACAGACACACGTTTGTTTTTCTTGGATGCAGGTAGAAGCACAGCACGCTGCTACAATTTTGGACTAAAAGCAGTGTCTCCTTAACAAGGATTGGCTCTATCAGTAAAGATTGCACTGACTGCACGGGCTTTAATCGTTTCACTGAATCCACCCAGGGCCGGCAGAAACCCCACGTTTCTATTCACACGGATGGAAAACATTTGGGTTGTATTTAAAGCTGCGCTGGGCAATTTTATATGCAGCAAAAAAAAAAAAAAAGCATTTTAGCAGCGTTCAGGTGCTCCTGTGCATTCACGCTGTTTACCCGCATGAAACTGGAAGTGACAAATAAAAGAAGAAAAATAAATAAAAAAATTAAAAACTGCCACAAAAAGTAAACAAAACCAAAGGAGACTCTCTTGCCTCTTTCATCCCGATGGCATCTTATGCTGTAAAGTGATCACACACAGGTTCTCTGTTCTCTGTGCAGCATCACTTTACTTTGAGTTTGAGTTGATAGTCTACATTTTCAACAGAGTCGTGCTGGAGAACAATAACAAGAAGTTACAGACTGAAGACAAAAAATGTAAATGAGTCACAAGATTGGAATGAAATGGCAAATGAAATTGTCCACAAAGAGATCACATGCTAGAAACAACCTTAAGTAGCACCATAAAGTTCAGAAACTTCAAATCTCTAAAAAAATATATCTACAGAAGATTATTTTCTTGAATAATCTACAAATAGTTTGGGCTATAAAATGTCAGAAATAGTATAATAGTTGCTTGTTTTGTTTAATCAACAGTCAAAAAGTTCAGTTTTACAAAAGACAAACTTCCTGGACATTATGTAATTTAAACATTTTAAGCCTTGAGCAGCCAAACTTTACAACTGAGAAGCTGGAACTGGTGAACTTTTGGGGCTTTAGCTGAAAAACAACCAATTTTTCTGTCGATGTACTTTAATATCCTCCATATTTTAATGCATATATTTCTCCTGTCCTTTGTCTTTCTCCATAATGCATCGCTGTCTACAGCTGCTGTTGTTTCACCGACGGGACTCTGTGATGCACAAGAACAAACAATCAAACCAGATTATAAAAGATCCAGTAGGATTGTTCTTCTGTTCTCCAGCTTTCTCATCTCTGACTGCAGACTAAGCATCCGCACTGTTTATGTTTACCCACATCTTTCATAACACACACCACCTGCTTATTTTCTCTAACACTGACTCTCTGGATGGCAGAATATAATTGATTTATTTTCCACAAAATCCACTTCCCTTTAATTATTTAAACAATCCACTTCCCTTTCATTATTTATGGCTGAACGGTGCATCACAAGTTCAAAGGCGGTTTCCTAAATGGATGTGCTTCTTCACAGCCCTGTTTCGCCGCCATCCGACATATGATTTCTCTCTTCTTCTTTTTTTTTTTTTTAACACCACGCTATGTTAGAATGCAACACACCACCCACACTCTCACTGTTGGGAACTTGACAAGCCATATGGGGGGAGCAGACACCTCCTCGCATTCACTCGAGGAAAAAGAGGAGGATATGTAAGAGTGCGTGTGTGTGTCTGAGCGGGAGAGAGGGGAAGGTGGGTGTGTGTGTGACAGCAGAGAAAAATGACACTGATAAAAACAGATAGCGGAGTGAAAGAAGGGAGCGAAGTGAGAAATAAAGGAGGGCGATGACAGAGACAATAAAGGGGCGAGCGAACGGCAGACAGAGAGCGAGTGATAGAGATCAAGGGGCAGCTCGTTGCCTCTCTCGGTGGCAGAGACGGACAGACAGGCAGACAGACAGCAAACACAACTGGATATCGGTTGATGCATCAATCAATACACCACTGAAGGAAGCATAAACAACTATTTTTCATTCATCTTCCTATTACCCTTCTGACACCTTCTCAACAGCAGCACAAAGAAAGCTGGTTTTTATGGATTATTTTCTTCCGCAGCGAAGCCTTCTGCTGACATGCCGAGCCACACGCATTAAAAACATAGCTATTAAAATCTAATGAGAAAAATTAGAATATTAACTGCGTTTTATCTCGGCTGTAATAATCTTTGATGCCTTTAGGGAAGTTTGTTGATTGAGAAAATTAATTAAGTTGGCGGCAGCTTTCGCGCAGAGAGAGCCTCCTCTAAAAACATCAAAAAGCTTAAAGGTCACTGGTCAGGTCGCAGCAGAAAGACTCAACGTCCAGCAGCGAAGGATAAACATGGGGAATGTCCACTTAAAGGATAATTCCAGGTTATTAACTGTGATTAACTGCTGAGATCTCAGAAAGCAGCGACATAATTTAAAAAAAAGTCAAGAAAAATGAGGAGTCAGGTGATCAGTCAGTTTTCAAATGAACTCAATTTGTTGAGAAGAGAAAATGGTAAAATTACTGAAAAAATAAAATCACACAATTTCACCTGTTCGGTAATTAAGGTAATCTGATTTTCTGTCTGTCTGTTTGCCCAGACAGCTTTCTCCAAATGTCTTTTTAGCCATGTTCCCAAACGTCTGCATTAACTACAGTGCAACAACAGATCAACAAACAAAAACTACTCAAATAAAAGAACACAAGTTGAAATTGATTGGAATTATCCTTTAACTATTGATTTCATTGAGCAGATTAAAATCAGGATCAGCTTTATTGGACAAGTATGTTTGGACAGATGAGGAATTTGATTGCGGTTTCCAGTGGCTCTTAAAATGTATTTGCATATAAAAGTAGAAAACATGAACAAAACTATATATATGTACAGTCTATTTATCATTTAAGTTATAAGCCATTTTTACAGTATTTTCTCTTGTCCTAGTAGTATAAAGCACAGGTGTTGCTAATAATATTAACAATGGCATCTTTATTTTCAAGTGCCCCAGTGTGACAGTGTGAACAACACCAGGACCCTGAAACTGAAGCAGCTAAATGGAATCCAGCCTTCATTCATTTCATTATTTACACCTGTGCTTTTTCCTACTGTGACGCATCAAAACGTCCTCTGCAAAGATGGAAAACACTCTCTGGTTCCAGCTTCTCTCCTCTGAAGATTTGCAGCTTTTCTCTTTCTGTACAATTGTAAATTGCATATCTGCAGGGTTCAGACTGTTGGTCCAGACAAAACAAGTCATTTGAATACATCACCACAGGCTTTTGGGAACTCGCAACTTGTGATGGGTCTTTTTTCCCCCACTATTTTATACAGTTAACAGCAGATATTGAATATAAATGTTGCAGCCATAATCTTAACTGTGATGTCGGACGAAAAAAATCTTACTCACAACATTAAAATTCCAAAAAAGTAAGGAAATATTCTTCATTTATTCCCTCTGGGACCACACAAACCAATCTAACCTCAAGTGTAGATGCAAACGTGTCCTGCTGTGGTGTCTAATCGAGACACCGAGCCCCCACCTATTCATCACATGTATGAGCGTTTAAGTCCGGGATCAGCTGGCTACATAAAAATGTAAATGAAATATTCTCTTATCCTCTTAAGGCGCTCCTGTAATGCTGAAATTAATGAGGTGGGTGATAGCATACCTGTTAGGGCAAGTGGTTGGAAACTGATAACTGAAATGTCACGGGTTTGATCCCGAGGTGTCCTTGAGCAAAACACGGAGCCTGAACCTGCTCCATCACTGTTCGTTGAATATGAATGTGCAGGTTGTGGATCACTCACAGCAGTTTGGGACAAGACAGCAGCGACCATTGGGGCTCAAAAGCATCAAAATACTCCACGATGAAGTCCTTTCCTTTAAAATCCTACTTACATTAGTATTATAGGGGAAAAGGTGCTTAAAGTATTATAAGTAAAAGTACTCGTTCTGCAGAATAAATATACCCTGTGACTGATAGTATTGCTGCATAAATAAGCATTTTGCTGTTGTAACTGGTGGAGCTTGTTTTACAGGTCTGTAGTTTAGTCCAGTGGTTAAAATTTTGCAAGAAAAATCTGAGATAAGTAAAGAGGAGACAGGAAATAGGAAACAATAAGTTCTGCTACACAACTTTGTATCCCAATCTTTGGCCTTGGACAATTTAAAAAAGCCATCATGAGAAGTTGAAAGGCGAAATCTCCTTTTGGTTGAACAACTCATAAACATAGAGGGGCCCAAAACAAACCTTACTTTTCTGTAAAGGGGTACAAGCTGAAAAGGCTGGAAATCATTCATCTTAAACAAAGCTTATAAATAATGAAAAATATGAAAAATGACCAGTAAATGTAGCTATTACATAAATGCAATGATGTTAAAAGCACAATATTTCCCTCTGAAATGTGGTGGAGAAACAGTATAAAGAAGCATAAAATCGAATGTAAAAGTACCTGAAAATAACACCTGTACTTGTACAATACTTGAATGTGTCCTTATTTCCCATCATTGTACTTTTTAAACTTATGTTCAAATACCAGCGTGATGCCAAAGTTCAAGAGAAAAACATGATTTTATTTTTAGAGCCATTTCTGCTGTATGTGAGGAGAGCACAGTTCCTTTCATTGACGTTCTACTTTTCGCTTTGACTGCTAATCCTGTGCGCTCCCAAAGCTTCTCAGTGCAAAGTTCTCTTTGTTTTTAGTGGAACAAAGACGAGTCTCAAAGCAGGGATCTTCGGGGAGCCGGCTACCTCAGAGCGGAGTATCGGAGACGGGGCAGAGGGATGTCAAGGAGACTGCATTCGGGGGATTTGGGCTCTCGAGGACTGGCTATCCGGCCGAGACGAGCGCAGCTACAGTAGTGTGGCAACAAAGTACAAACACGCTGTCGAGATGCATCGCGTCTCGGATGGAAACACAAACTGTTAAAATGCCAGCCTGACAAAACACAAGATTTTCCTCTGATCTCAGGTCAGCTGAGGTCTGCACACCAGAGCACGCCCCCCTCAGAGCCTTGCAGGAGGTTTCCTCTCGTGAGGTCAACGAGAGACATTGTTCAATATTTTCCAAAAACAACACATAGAAGATGGGCTTTCTGGATTCTCATGCAGGACCCACACTGTTTTTCTTTGTGTGTGAGGGGACTTTATTATAGAGCCACCATTTCTCATAAAGGTCAATGAAGAAGACAACTCAATCAGTAAAGCTACATCTGGGTGTGTGTGTTGATGACAGCAGTCTTGGATCACTGAATTGGAGGATTGAGACAGATTTGATCATGTTAAAGCTTCTTTGCCATATACACAAAAATACAGAGATGTACAAGGTAAAAACTAAATTCAGTCTGGTATGAACAAATATAATCTCCCTCTGCAACACTTTGTACTTGAACGTCCTCTGCAGCCTCCTCCATAAAAACGCAGTAAGAGTTGAATTTTCTTTTTAACCACACCGGGTTGGCCATTGCACTGATCTGCAGGAATTTCTGGTACCTCATTAGGACCTTTTCAGGTATAAACCAGTAGTCCCCATAGGGACCAAAGCCTGGTCCTAATAACATCATTTCTGAGGTCGTGGTTCAGGTTTGGGTTTGGGTCAAGCTTTGCAGGAACAAAGCACACAACAATATGTTTAAGCTAAAAGAAGAGAGAGATACCAGCCAGAAACAAGTCAGAGGACTTTCCAAATCCAACCCACCCGTGAAAAGTACAAACATCACACGTGTAACAACTGATTTGTGCAGATTGCTGTCAAAATTATCATTTCATAATCATGTGAAACCACAGGATCACATCCACATTAGTCAATTCGACTCGCCAAATCAAACGTTCCCGATGTAATCAGGGAGGATCCGACTGCTCTGATGCTCAGCCGGGAGACGAGAGATTTAAATCCTGCACACTATAAGATAATGTGCTGACTGTCCACGGTGGCTTGGCCTATTTTTCAGCTCTTTTTCGATCTCGGAAAGCATTTTTTCATGGGAAAGTTAGGATCATAATCAGCCTTCACATCATGTATTTTGTTTCCAGCTTTACTGAACATCAGGGCTTTTCTCAGGAATAATGCTTTTTAGAAATATCTGGGGGGCTACATGACTGTCTGACTGTGTTGGAATACTAAAGGTGTCTTCTGGGTGTGTGTGTATAGATTATGAATTTTTACTTCCTCGGCTCTTTTGTGGAAAGATGTGTCAATAAAGAACATCAAAAGTCTTTCTCTCACGTGCACGCAGACTCCTCCAGTTCGGTACCAAGCGAGACGGCGCACGTTCAGCAGGAGATAGATGCTAATTATGCTGATGAATCCCAATTAGGGAAGGTCTCTGTGGAAAAAAGACTTCAAAGGTTTTTGTCGGAGCACGCTGTCATATTGGTTAGAGACGCCGCCCAGAGGAGAATGTGCTCCTGGGTTATAGACTACAAGTCAAATAGCAGGTGGGCTTGAAATGACAGAAAGAGGAGCGGGTCGGGAAATGCATAAACGAGAGCACAATGAATAAACATGTGCTGCAACCCTGCGAAACCTCTATTCCAGCAACAATTGCTCCTAGAATATGACCCTCGCCCCTATAAAACATGCACGCTGAAGAAATAGACAATACTAATTGATGATGACAAAAAGTAAATCCAAACGCATCCTCAACAATGTGAACCCACAAGCGCACACACAAACCCAGGCAAACACACTCATTATGAATCGGTAATAAGTCTCTGAGGAGACACTAAACATCTGGATAAGACTTGCTAATCAGCTCCTATTCTGCAAGATGAAGATGTTGCAAAAGAGGATTTATTATTAATGATGGGTCCCACCTCTTGACACATGCACACACACACACACACAGTGCACTTAGCACACCTCTAAACAGTTGTTTACATCACAAGACAAGGTTCATTACTCTAATGTATCCCCACCTCTCAGTCTCCTGGGCATTTTTCATGTTCCTGCGTATGTTCGCCATGTAGACAGCTGTGTGTGTGTGTGTGTGTGAGAGCATTTATGGTACCTCATTAGGACGTTTTCAGGTATAAACCAGAAGTCCTCATCGGGACCAGTAACCCGGTCCTAATGAGGCAAAATGTAATTTCTGAAGTCCTGGTTCAGGTTCGGGTTTGGGTCAAGTCTGTCCACACTGATTGGAGGTCAATACAATGTGCAAACAAGGATGGCTGCACAAATCTGTGTGTGTGTGTGTGTGTGGTCAATGTATTGCTTATGTTGTGAGGACATAAATCTGTTTACACAGTCACATTGTGGAGACTCGCCTTCCTTATGAGGACAAAGCATAAACCATTAAATTTTAAGGTGAAGACTTGGTTATTAGGGTCGGGAAAGTAGTGGTTCTGGCTAGAGTCTCCAGGAAATGAATGTAAGTCAATGTAATGTCTTCTGAAGTGATGGAAGCACAACTGTGTGTATGTGCATGTGTATGTGTTTGTGAGTAAATTTTGTCGCTCTTAATGGGTGTAAGTTCACAAGTCATGTTGACAGATGACTTGATTCAAGTCTCTTCCATGTTTCTTTTTACTCCGACTTTCTCGGTTTACTACATTTAATCCAAAGATTTTGTTTTCGTAAGATCTCTTTTAAAATACAGATTTTTGGATTCAAGGAGGCTCCAAGTTTAAAGTGCAATCACAAAAGAAACTCTTCTTGTACTAGAGGAATAAAAGTTGAGGGGACCGACAGAAAAGGATTTTTGTACTTGAGTGAGTTGATGGGGAGATTTTGGAGAAGGATGTGATTCAGCTGGGAGACGGCAGCGTGACAATTTGTCTTGAAGAGAAGAGCTTTAAGGGTGAAACAGATGATGGGCAGAGACTCTAAACCGCCTGCTGCCCAAATCATTGTTGGAAGGTCACTACACCATTTTCACCATTTCAGAATCTGCTGAAAGTGAAGGGACTCATTTTTACTGTCAATACACTCAAACTTAAAAATGACGTTCAGAATATGTTGTTCATCAGCTTGTTTTCCACAGAAGATGATTCATGATACTCATAATAAAAAGGCAGTGATACAGCCGATGTCTTGACTGCCAATACAGCAAGAGTAACATATACAGTAGAGATCGGTGGATCGATCTCGGGGACGGATGTTCAAGTGAGAGGAAACAGCAGAGAAGTGAGAAGTGGAGGGTGAGACCAGTCATCCACAGTCTGTCTGTCTCCTAATTGCTCCCATGGCTCAGCTTGTCAGAACGGCAACAGCAAAGTGAAGGACTCTGGCTGAGGACGGAGAGCACGCTGGCTGCTCACTTTCTTCCTTCGCTTTATCATTTTCAACATGAAAACATCAAAGCCGGGCTTTTTCTCCGGCTTGTGGCTCCATTTCTATCGTGGTAGAATGAACAGATATCGACCGGCCGGGAGATACAGCAGGAATTTGCTCCGAGTCTTATCTGCCTTAAATTCATCACATCTGCACAGGGCTTCAAATTAAACATATATATTTTCTAAAAGCGTTACAAATAAAGCCAAATAAATCATCTTCTGATCTGACGGTTAAGGCTTGGTTTGGTTTAAGCACATAAACAAGTTGGTTAAGGTTGAGGAAAGATCATGGTTTGGGTTCAAATTAGGGATGAACTGATACACCAGATCATTATTACTACAAACTCGGCAGATCAGGAATCATCCAGACACGACTGATCTACACTAAATCTGACCTCATGTTACATTATATTAAAATGATTCAAATGAATTGGTTTTACTTTTGAAAACAAAGAGAGCACTGAATCGGATTGGTATCCCTGAGTCACTCCTTAATTCATTCATAGTTCGTCCAACTACTAAAGGCCTCTGTCGGTTGAATGTACATGTTGTTTCGCTGGAATGACTGATGCTGTTGTTTGTCTTGCGAGGACATTTTCAAAGGTAATGATAATTACACACGGTTGATGATAATGGAATATCCTCTATACCTCTCAAACCCATCTGGTTTATTTTCTTTATAACCTTGTTTCCGTGTCTTTATCAAAAGCACTTTTACAGACTATTAAAAAACTGATTGGCTCCATATACTTTCAGTGAAGAGAGAGAGAGTCTGCGTTAATCATAAAAATTCATTATTTTAATAAGACATTTAAACATTTTCTAAAAAAATCCCGTATCTTGCAGTTTTAAGAAATCCTTTGAATATTGCTAGATCAGCACCAGACACTAATTACTTTTTCCTCAGGCAATGGCCTAATTTCCCACCAAATTTTCTGAAATATGCTCAGATGTTTTAGAGATATCCTGCGAGCTATGAAAACAAAACATGATAATTAAGGTCACAATTTCCGACCAACAGAAAGCATCACTTGATTTGATCCCCTCGCTAACTGGTAAAATAGATGTGATCACAAAACATCACGGACTGTCACATTTCTATCCTGAGCTGTGATGGATTTAAAACAAACCCACGAGAACTGACTGATACAGAATCAAATCAGGCTGCATATGAATATCCCTGCCAAGAGATTTAATGCTGTCAGACTGCGTGGACTCGTTGGCCATCGATCAGGCTCAGAAATCCTTTCTAGCCTTGGCGTCCGCTGACAACTGAGCTATTAAGTCCAACAATAGAGTTTGGATGCAGCCGCCACGCATGATGGTCAGTCTTAGACTCAGGAAAATCACACACTGGATTTTCTCTTTGTCTTAACCTTTGAGATGAAATAGAGGTCTCTGACGGCACGTCGTCCCTCCTGTGTCGAATGGGTAAGAGAGATGATTCGTGTACATGTATTCACATCTGCTGATATTGATAGGTGGACAGAGATTGGAGTCTGCTGTCCTTTGAGCTGCTGCTTGATATGGGATCTGAAACAAGACGTAGAGCTGAACAGAAGCCATCTGGACTTGTAAATCATCCCAAATATCACTCACACAGCAGCAACTCTTTTCTTATCTGTCTGTCTTTCTATTGAGGCCCTGAAGATCATGAGTTGTCTGTCCATCCCGTCTAAAGCCTGTCTGTGTGTCTCATATGGCAGCTGACACAGGGGGGGACTTCTTTGCAGTGACAAATGACTCGGACTTGAGTTGGAGACCAACCTGACCGGGATGTGTTTGTGCTTCAGCGGAGCGTGGAGACACACGTACGGCTCCGTCCCTCTTCCTCTCTGTTTTAAACCGATAACTGGAGCCAATACAACCATCGCAGTCAGCTGAGGCCTGAACTGAACATCGCAAGCCTGAACCGATTCATAATTTAACAATGACGACTCAAAGTGTGTGTTCTTTAAGTGTGTGTGTGTGCGCTCGCCAAGGCTCTAGGATCGAGGGATCACATCTGGCTGGTTCATTTTTAAATCAGAAGCCAGTTTTGAACAAGAAAATGTCTGTGAGTATCTGCCAATAGGAGCTGGCATGGTTATAAGAGGAACTGCACGCGTGTGTTAGAAGTGTTGTAAAACGCTTCCCAGAACTGAGTTTGATGAGTGTGTGAGCGAGCTGCCACCGATTGTTGGCTTGCTTTGACATGATGGAGAGGAAGAGAGGAAAGAAGAGAGGAAGAGGAGGCAGAACGGCAAACAAACGCGTGAGCTGGACAGGAGATGAGAGGGAGGGAGGGCGAAGGAGGAAAGAAGGATACAGAGGGGAGGGATACGTGCCAAACGGCGATAAGTAGCCTGTAAGGTTGCCGGGCTGAATCCCTGAACAAGTTAAGAAACCCTTACCTCTGTTACCAATTACTTCCAAGCTGCCTTTGGGCGAAACCACAGCTGCTGAGGTGCAGATAATAATACTGCAAAGCGATTACTACATTCAAGTCAGCTCAGGACTTTTTAAAAAAGAGCTCCAATGTGTGAAAAAAGAAAGTATAACTAGATAGCCCTGCAGCGTTGTCTGCCCGTAAATGTAGTCATGTAATCTTTTCCAGTGTGTCACCGAAGGATCTGCAACAAGCATATAGTGTCTATACTTTTCACAGCCTCCAATAAGGAAAACATGTTTGTTTTTTCTGATGGCTGAATTCTCTGAGTTCTTTTGAATGCAGCATATTCACTTTTAAATGTGGGTATAATCAAAGGTGCTAAAGTTCTATATTTTGTTTACATTTTGCATAGGAGTGACAAAAGGTGTTAAATAAGAAACATCTCAACTACTGGAGGGATTGCCGTGAAATTTTATACAGACATTCATGGTCCACACAGGATGATCCCCTGACTTTCCCTCACATCTGTGGTTTTGACTGGAACATCTCAACAACTATTGGATGGATTGTCACAAAATTCTGTACAGACATTCTTGTCCCCCTCAGGATGAACTGTAATAACTTCAGCGATCCCTCAACATTTCCTTTTGCACTATTATTAGGTCGAAATTTGTCCTTATGTTTTGGTTTGTGACCAAATAACTGCAAAAATAAAGACCCATCCGCCTCAGCTGAACTTTCCTTTTATGGCTAATTAGCAAATGATGGCATCCTAACACACAATTGGCATATTGACATGAGCATTTAGCTCAAAGCACCAAGTACAGCTTCACAGAAACGTGGCTGTGAACCCGAGGAATTATAAGTTTAGAACTGTCTGAATTTTAGATGATTAATAAACAATTGCAAATCTGATCGAATCACAATTATAATAATGAGAGTGCAGTACAAAGACTCAGTAGTTGTTTTCTGCTTCTTTACATTTTTAGGAGGATTCTGGTGTATAACAAGCAGCTTATTCACATTTTACATCCATTTTCCACTGGACTCATATTCTGATCCGTCTTTATCATAATCTTATCTTTGAACACAGTAAACCCACTAGTATCTTCTTGCAGCACAAAACACAGCAATGTTTGGATGCATTGAAACCTCAAATTCAGCTGAACATTTGTCAGACAGCAGCAACAGAATACGGTATATTTCAGGCAGTCGGTAAAAACCTATAACAATAATCAGTAGTTTTAAAAGTATAGATTTTCATAAATAGATGACCACAGTTGGAGCTGATGCTCGCATACAAACACATTATCATCTCTGTTTTCATAACACCTGCTGTTCTCCAAGTGCAGCAAAAGGAGTTTGGATGCTGTTGCTCCCACATCAGAAAAAAAAAAGAAAAAAAAAAAAGCATCTGCCCTCTTCCTCCCCTCCCTCTGATGTTCTCCCGCCTTCAACAGCACACAAGGTTCAGAGTATAATACTAGTGCTAAAGGTAAATCAATTGTTCCCCCAGTGCTCACTTGAATGTCTGTGTGTGCATCAGTGTGGGTGTTTAACTGAGAGCAGACGACAGCGATGAACACTCCCTACAATCAGCGTACTATTAGTCATCCATACAAAACAAGGAAAAACAATACGTGGAAGGGGAGGCTGTGCAAGGCTTCGAACCACGGCGGTAATTACCTCCAACCTGACAGAGAAGGCCTTCTGTGGAGGCGGCAGATTGCAGCAAAGCTTTTATCAGAAGGCGAAGTGTAGGTAATAATGGGATAATTGTTTTGGACGATGGCTGCCTCTCCCGTCGTTACCTGCACAGGCCTGCTAACTTCTGCTGGCGCCGAGCGGGTTCGGCTTGGCAGTCGTGCAGTCAGCGTCTATCTCTGTGTGTGTGTGTGCGTGTGTGTGCATGATGAGGTTTGTGTTGGCATTTGTCAGGGAGTGTGAGAGCGTCAGTCCTGCTGGAGTGGGCGTGTACACGTGGGTTTGAAGTGTGTGCGTGGGGCGAGAGCCCGGCCAAGTACACCATGTTTTCTGGATAGCGAGCGTGCCAGAAACCAAGCAGGACAACACGAATTAAATCTCCCTTTCATCAATCTCTACACCTGCATCTCTCAATCCCTGCCCTACTGCGCCAGACTAATCCATTCCATTCCACGCTAAGCCTCCTCTCCTCCACGTCTTCATTTTCAGAGATGCTCGTCGCGGCGTTTTCTTTTTATTAGAAAAGTCTGCAGTTGAGCGTGCTGGCAAAAATGAAAGAGAGGGAGAATAGATCTTTTGCAGCAAAGGCCATGAGCTGAATTTAAATAAAAAACACTGCAAACAGCACAACGCAACACCTTTCATATTGTCCTCAGTTTCATCCTGCTGATTAGATCCCAAGCAACATTGAATTGTGAGGCCTGGTTTTGAATCTGATCACAACATATTGACCGATATTTGTCTTTGTTTTTTGACAGAACACATAACATTGACAAGGAAAACTCTCAAAATTACCTTTACCGTATATCACAATAAATGGCTTTGCTTAATACAGCTATTTTGTTACAGTCTACAAAGCGTTCAATTCTGTCTCCAACTAATTACTTAAACACAGCTTCTTTATAACAGCACACAGATTTTAAAGGCTGAGTCATTCTTATTCAATATGCTTTTTGTCAAAATCAGCAAATGTCTCTTCACGGTCTGCTTGCTGTCTGTTCTGTGTGTGAGCTGAAAATAAAATAAAGCCCTCGCTCTGTAAATGGGAATCAGCAACAGGTGGCGTTAACAACATAACATATTAACATCAGTGAGGCTGAAGACGGACAAAGGATGAAGGTTGCTCTGTTTGACATGTTGGTAACATTACACATAATGTGAAGTGGAAATTCTTCATGAATGTTGAGAGTTGCTCTGTGGAGAATCAGACTTGATGCAATGAATCAAACTTCTTTTCGTCATGCTGCGTGGAGAGAAGACCCAAACATGGTTGTTCTCAGGTAACCAAAAGAACAGTGGTTGCTCATGACAAGGTTGATTAAATCACTCACACATTCAGGTGTTACTGTAGGTCTTTCTTGGCACAATGGCAATGGTACAATGTTCACTCTTAGCTGACAACTTAAACACACATATAGGCATCATCAAACCAATAAATTGATTACTAAATCAAAGAATTCCAACAAATGTTTCTGATGTTTGTGTGTCAAGTAACCTTAAATTACTGCTCACAGACATTCAGCTTGCTTTCTAGTTTTGCCAAGACATGCTGTTGTTGCGATGTTAGCTACAGGAGAGTTGTGAGTATCTGGTTTTTGGAAACCTTCTCGTCCTCTCTGCACGTTCGTTTGCTGTAATCGTCCGTGAATTTGTATTTGTTTGAGTGTTAAGAGCTGTGACCAAAATATTCAGTGAGCAGGATATTTTTCAGCTCCATAATGAAACAAAACATTTGCAAAAACATTAAGAGCCAATAACAGAGTAAACACTAAACCTGACCAAAACCAATAAAACTCTAAACAACACAAATGCAAAAAATAATAAAGATAAGAAAACTGTTTAAAAATGCAGGCTGAGCCATAAAAAAGCCAACAATTATAACACATTATAGTTAAATATGATAAACTGCACGATAACATTAAATTATTTTTTAAACTGCCTCCAGTGACTAATTCATCTTTATGTATAAGCTTATGCATTAATTTATCTTTAATTTACTGCTATCCTTTTTTTTCCTCATTGCTATGCAAGCTGCAGGAGAGGTTTTGCAAATGTCAACAGACTCACTGAGACTCACTGAGAGCTCTCCACGTTCGGTTTGCTCGACACGCAGTGAAATTCAGGAGCTTTCAGTCTGGCTTTATTTTAGCGAGTTAACGAGGGAGGAAACGTGCCCTCCTCGGTTCCTTCATGGAACAAAACAACTACGGGGAATACGCTGCATCTCAGGTCTGCCGGGAGTAATCAGAAAGACGGAGGAAGCGGGGGAGGGAGGGAGGAGGGTAAGAGGCAGGGGGCGAGGGACAGAACGAGAGCGGGAGGGAGGGGACTGGGACACGGGAAGCGATGACACATGAACCTGGTCTAGAGGGAGGACTCTTTGGGAAATGGAGAGAGATGAAGGAAGGAGGGAATAGATGAGAGAAGCAGAGCTCTCGTGAGATGGTATATCTGCTCCTGTGCCCTACTTCCACCACAACTCTATTTTATAGTCATTATGCTTTAAGTTATAATGCATTGTGGATATTTGCGCCTGCTTTTCCCAGCAAAAGTATCTGCGTATTCTGTGTTCACAGTTAATGGACACAACTGTCACCGCAACAACACCACACTGCTTTTCAAAATAAAGCAGTTTGAATCAGAAAGGAGTGAAAAAAAAAAAGCAATGCAGTAAGCAAAAACATGCAGAGAGGAAAGAAGAAAGCAGCAGCGGGGAAGGAGAGAGCTAAGGAGAAAAGGCTGGAGCCAGAGCAAGGCGGTGAGGGAGGGCAGATTAGAGAGCATTTTACACCCTGAGCTCTTCATCCATCAACACAATCTGCAAAGCTTTGAAGAGAGAAGCGATGTGCAAGCTTTTCATCCAGAAATGTTTGCTCTGTACTGCACAGCATGTGTGTGTGTGTGTGTGTGTGTGCACATGGACATGCCTGTGCGCCTGCAGAATCAGCTCTGTCAGTCAAGCAAAGCAAGAGGTTCGGTTGAGGACCAAAAACCGACTGACATGGCACAAAATCGCACAGACTGAAACGCACTTGTGCCTAACAAAGGCTGATGCGCTGTGGCGAGCAGGAGATGACAGTAAAGTCTGCGGCAACATTTTGGGGCAACTCAGATGAGCAGCAATCTCGAACAACTTGGCTCAGCATTGCCGCATGGAGATTTTAGATACTGTGTCCTGTTTTGTTTCACAAGTCTCCAAAACGCCTGTCAAGTTTTCCACTGGTTTCACATTACAATCCTACTGTTTCACATTGTCACTAATGATGGCTGTTTAAAGAAAAGGATAAAAAATCGATGCAGGAGAGCCAGAAATATCTTTCTTATTCCATGAATTCTTCTTCCTTCTTCCTGGCACCTATGTTACCCACAATGCAACTCAACCATAAACACTGAGCATCTCCCTTCTCTCCCCTCTTAGCATTCAGATACAGACTGTGCTAATCCCTGAACAAGGTTGGGCGATATGACAATATATACCATGACATGATAGAATAGATTTCATGATACACTTTATACTAACACAGCTAATCCTTTCCTATCTCAGGCTATATTAGGACTTTGTGGGCAACATTGCAAATCAGTGCGATGAAGTCCCACGATTGTTAAGGTATTAAATTCAGATTAGTCAAAAAGACTCCCATTTGGTTACTGCAGGTGTGAAACAAGGCTCAATTAAATTTCCAGTATCACATCATGATGCTGCATATATTTATATTGTGATTTAACAAAAAAAAAATGTTGCACATTTCACAAGAAGATTTTATCCGTATCGCCCACACTCATATCCCTGCTTAACCTGCATGATGTCTAATATAACTCATACATGGCTGCAGGGCTTCCTCCCCTTCATGTGTCTGCTTTTAAAATCAATAACTGCAGGACTTGAGGAACAAAGCAGGTATTTTCTCTACATATTGGATTCCCAACATGCTCGTCCACTGTGCCGGTTCCAAGACAGCGAGCTCATTGCTTTGGAGTGTTGTAGAGGCCCGAGTAATGCAGTTTTCTACTTAACCTTGGCGACATGCTCTGACACAGCTTCAGTGTAGCAGTGTGTGAATATGTGTGTGTGTGTGTGTGTGTGCGTGTAAACAAACTGTCTCATCCAGACGGATTTCACAGCCTCTTTTGGTGTCTGATATCTAATTCTGTTCTCCTTCGCTTTGAAGGATCTTTCAGGCCAGTGCACACACACACACACACACACACACACACACACACACACTGTTGCAGACATTTGCACACCTCTGCTTCAGCACTTTCTCGCCTCTCTCTCTCTCTGGCTCTCAGGGTTTTCTTTGCTGCCATGACAATGTGACTTGTCTTTGCTCTCCTCTAAGGACAGCACCTGGGTGATGTCGATGTTTCTGGAAAGGTAACTCATCGATTCTCACACACAGCTGAAGTCACTGAAGCCACTGATTCTCTGCAGTGTTTCCACCCCAGCTTTCACGTGTCATTCAACACCCAATACACCATCACTCCATGTCCGTCACATCACACCTTACACTGTAATTGTATTTTAGTGTTAATTGTATTCTATAATTCTTATTCTACAGCTATTGCTTAGATTCTGTACTTTTAATTGTTGGTATTTTATATTAACATTTCTATTTCTGTTCCTGACTTATTCATTCTTTGCCAATATGTGTGAGGGTCTTAAATATAAATCTGTCATTTGAGGTTGACACAATTGCCTCGAAAGAAAAACCTCAAAATTTTACTTCCTCAGTTCTTGAGTAAATCTACTTGAGTAATCAGCGTGCATGTGTGTATGGGAGAGATGTGGAGAAGAAACTGATGCTGCTGATGTCTGCATGAGATGACCATATCATTACTAATTCTTCCATTTGTTTGTCCACACCACTGCTTGCATCTCTACGTATTTACGCAGCGAACCGTCTGAGTCGATTGCAGGCGTACTTCTAAACCAAACTGGCAGTTCAACCTGGTCGCGCTGATTTAATTTTGTTAAGCCGAGAGGGAAATGTCAGATGAATAAACATCCTGCTTCTAACTGGAGTCAGATATTACCTCAACCCACACACAAGACATGTTCTACTTGGACAGCCATTAGAATTTTAAATCAAGTGCAGTATGTCTTCTTTAGGAAAGCAATGAGCCAAATCTTTCTCACTGAAGCACTGAATGCCGTTGATAGTGGAAAAAACTGAATTTGTATGATATTGACAAGGAAACTATTTCTGCACCTCAAGGCCAGTCCCTGATCCCCGTAATAAGGTCAGGATCAGTGCAGATACAGATCCAGCATATTGGAGCAGTACATCCCTATTTTCCATCACAAATTCTTACCTTAAGTCTCTCAGACACCCCGTCAGTAAAGCTGATGGTGAACTCCTCCACCTTGGGAACCTTCAGCCTCTTCTTCTCTGTCTGGTACTCCGTGCGAGTTTTCACCACCACCTGGAGGAAAAAGAAACCGTTGAATACTCAGGGATGCTAAAGGCAACGAAGAGTGGGTGTTATTGTAGGAGAAAAAGTCACCGTAAAGCTCTTAACATACCTCACATCAACAGACGACAATGTTAAAGAGGCGCATAAACGCTAAAACACATTTGAGAAGCACTCAAGAAAAAAAATCGGATGTATCGGAAATAGGATGAAAAGAAAGCTGCGCAAACGGGTTCAGTGCAAATATGTAATGCTTCAAAATAAATGTGCACACAGGTCCGATTCCAAATCACAGTATTATCATTAGTACTACATACTTAGTGCTTTCATTCATTGGCACCACAATAGGTTAGGTTTATTATTAGTAACATGTCTCATACAGTATGTCATTATCACTATTTTACTTGTATATATATTTAAGTTGATGCATGATTATTATGTTTATAATTAATCTTTTTATTACAAGTATATTTCCTTGTATCGATATACACATGTATATCTCTTTCCCTTTCTTTCAAATCTCTCTTCTCACGTACAAATGGAAATGTTGACATATTTCATATACTGCAATGGCATTTTACACTAAAACAAATCTTTGCAATATGCAAAGCTAAAAGGACCCTGAGCAGCATGGGAACAAACAAATAGACATGACACTGCGAGCACAACTGGACACTGAATCTGGGAAAAACATAATGCACAGATAACACATATAATAACACAGCAGTCAATATCCAGTGTCAGTGCAGTACACTGTAAGAGCAGTGAATTCATGGACTCCCCTTTTGCTTTGGCACAGGGTCAGACAAAGATAAATTACACCCAACACCCAACACAGCCAGAAACCATCCTGCAGGAAACGCTAGTGCCGGGCAGCAGTTAGAGCTCTACTGTACGTTAATAAGGTCTGGTGCCCTGAATTCAAGACCCCCAATCTAAAGGGAAAACACTGTGCTTTGTGCCGGCAGCTAGATGGGAAAAAAAGAGCCAGGGCAGCACAGCTCTGCCCCAGTACTGTCAGTCTCACACTCCTCAAGCAAACAGGTTTGGAGGGCTGAGAGGGACACTGGTCCAAAAACTGTGGGTGGGGAAGGTGGATGGGATTTACAGATTTATTTAGCAATGACAGTCAAGGTTTCCTCTTAATAAGACGTCGACCTCCAGTTTGTCCATTAAAGGATAATTCTGTTTTTTTGGCATCAATCATTTAAGCAAATACCCAGAAACAACATTTGCTTATGTACAAGTGGCAAAGCCCTCCAGCAGCTGTAGCAGTTATGACGTCTGTCAGTCTGGAGCAAAGGGCGACATGGGTGGATGGAACAAAGCACTGGACTGGACAGCAGATCGCTGTTCATTTCCTGTTTCCTACTGACAGTCAATGTTGGTTTCTTCAAACCGTGACAACAATTGTTCCCTAACTTTTACATAGTAGCCCAAAACGTGATCTTTCTCTGAAGCTCACCATGTCAACCTAACCAAACCATAACCATAGTGTTGTCAAACCATAACATTAATCTATTTTTCCTGCAGTAAAATTTGTTTTGGACGGCACAGACAAATTATGTTGTCCTGCCAATAGGGGGCGTCATGTGTGTTGTTATAAGTTATCATAATTGTTTATTCATTCAGGTATTGGCTGAGATCTGGGAACACAGGAACGTCACTTTGAGTCTGAAGTGTCCAGATGATCAAACATGCCAACAATGCTGCTCACTGGTCTTTGGTCCAAGACATCAGGTGGACACTATACGCATGCTGAGCACATTTTAAAAAGATTTTGTTCCTCACATACAGATTTGTGCCCAGTTGTCCTGTTTACCACATAGCAGAGTGATGAACTCCAGCGAGCATATTGCACAGCAGAGTTACTCATTCACTTCAACAACAGAATTCACAAATCAGATCTGGGTTATCCTCTCAATATTTGCACACTTAAACCCTAAAAACTTCACAAACTTGTCTTCCTCAGCATTAGCATCATCTCGTCTTTTGTGGCACCGACTCAACTGAACAAAAGAATGGCTTTTACCAGGTTTCACCTCGTCACTGCGCTTACTCAGAAAAGGGAAAGTGCCCCTGCTGTTTTGTGCATTCGCTGTATATTAATGCTCACCGGCGGATGGGGCAGACACAGAGAAAGGTGCACAAATGACAAAGCAGAGGAGAGGTTGGATGGAGAGAAAGAGAACAATGTCTCTGTGTCCTTGTGGCTAATTGTGCTGCTTCTGAGCGGCTCTCCGTCACTTTGAGACAAAGCCAGAAACCGCTGTGCACACAAGCCGGCTCCGCTATCTGAATAACAACGCTGTCTGTTGGCTCTGGGAAGCTCTTATCTAAGAGTTGAAGGCCACAGTAGGTGTACCGACTACGGTGCATTTGATTGGACCCCCGAGGCTCCGGAGCCCCGCGGCGTTCGGTGCGGCAACACCCGGACGTCAGGCTTGTCATGCTCGTAACTAATGTCTTAATTTTGCCTCAACTTTCTCATTCTCTGACTCATTTCACAATAGCGTGCTGAGGGGCCTCTAGGTTCAAACACAGCAGCGCTTTATGTTGCTTCATTACTCTCTCCCTTCCTGTACCTCTCGCTCCTGTATTTCATATTACCCAACGAAGTGGCCATCAATCAACGTTTGCCTCATTTACACAGCCCTGTAGCCATCAGCAGCTCATAGAAATCCACTGAACAAAGTGCCACCTTCTCTGATTAGACGGCTCCAATATACGTTCTGGGAAACCATTAATATAGGAACAATTAAATCTTGTTCAACAAAGCCTGATGTAAAAAAGCATTGTAGAAATAATGCAGCCACGAACAGTCGTGACAGGATCAATGAAAGTATAATTACAAGTTGCTTTCTTATTATTCCAAAGAGGCAGAAGCTCATTTTTCATTTCTCCTGAGAGTCCATTCATGTGTGTTGAAGTGGACATGTGTAGTTTATTGCTTTCCCAAACTTGCGGCGTGGCTTCAGGGATGATAACGCCCGTCACAACTTTGGTTGAGACTGAAATATTTAAAAACTATTGAATGATTGACATGAACTGTTGTACAGACAATCACGGTCCCCCAGAGGATGAATCCAAGTTACTTTGGTGATCTCCTGACTTTTCCTTCAACAAGAGGCTGACATTTTTTGTTTTAAGTGTAATAACTATTCGGTGGACTGCCATGAAACCACGAGCTCCACCAGCAGATTGACAATGTTGGCTCACAGTGACTTTTGGATGGACTGTCATTGACACTGACACACTGTTCCCAACAGGATGAACTGAGAAACACTTAATGGTAATAAAGCCATCGATTTATGTTGTGATTTCATACTTACCAGTTCGTACTGGTACTAACAATCTAACCTAATAACTGCTGTGAGCAAAGGGCAAACTTGATCCATCACTACAATCCTGATTCCAAAGAAGTTTGGACACTGTAAAACATAAAAACCAACCAAGCAGACCGATTGCAATCATTTGGAAACAAACTATGTTTAAAGACAATGGTTTTACACAGTGTTCCTGAGCCCATGTAGTAATCTCCTTTATACAATCACGTGTCTGACAAAGTGTTGAACCTCTCTCCATCCTTGCTTGTGAACGACTGAGTCTTTCCAGGATGAACCTTTCATACCCAATCATGATACTATCACCTGTTACCAATGAACCTGTTTACCTGTGGAATGATCCAAACAGGTGTTTTTGGATCAGTCCACAACTTTCACAGTCTTTTGTTGCTCCTGTCCCAACTTGTTTGACACGTGTTGCTGCCATCAAATTCAGAATAAGCAGACATTTACAATAAACACATCGCAGGCTGTATTAGAAAGTGTTGCCATGACTTTTAATAACTGTGTTGATGCCCTGACTTTTAATTTCAACTAATCCATCTTGAGCAAGTATAAAAGCCTCCTATCGTGACTGCAGACTTCTTTTAATTTCAGTCTCTTCACTTACTTTGACCTTTTAATAAGACTGACGGGGACTTGTACATCAGTAACAGGAAGGTAAATGATTCCTGCATATCCACAAACACAGCCACTACTGCTGTGAGAATCTATTTACAGATATGTAATTAGTCGTGTATATTTTATGCAAACGTCTTGATTCACTGTGACCTTTTAATATCTCTATGACTGACACGCAGTCACTTTTAGATCTCTAATAGAGCTCGCCAGTTTAGTGGTGAAACGACTGCCGATGCACAAACTGATGCCGGGTGTTTTTGAAGTCAGCAGGACCTGATGTATGATTTGTTTTGGTAAAAGCACTTCAGAGCTTTTTAAGTTGTCATTTTTATATTTGAGTGAATGAACAAGAGTCTGAATGACACATGAAGAAGCACAGAAAAGTACATTTCAGAAAAGACGGTTTTAGCTCGTCAAACTCAGCCAACGACTCTCTCTCTCTCTCTCGCTCTATGTCTCTCCATCTTTCTGTCTCCAATCACAGTGTTTTTTTCAGATTTGATATTCCCTGTGGAAAAGCTGTCAAAACTTTTCTTTTCTCTCTGCCTTCCCCAGCATGTTATTCCTCAGACCTGTTATCACTATGATTGCTGTTTCATTTTTCATCCCCAAAGACTGAGCTGCGGGAGAGTTGGTCTTTGGTGAAGTTTCACTGTCGAAGGCAGTTGCACACATTTTTTTTGACATGTTTGATTCTAGTCTTAGTCTCTGAACACAACAGTGAATGAAATCCACATTAAAAAAACAGTGGGGGGGGGGATCCATCCCTGTGGCAGCTCTATTGCTTCGACACGAGTTCTAACAGGATGAAGCGATGATACAATCAAAGGTGATTAACGTTAAAGCAGCTCCTCCTTCAGCGTTTGGATTTGAATTAGACACCCCTGCAAAGATGATTCTAAAATAAGATATGCACGACTTGGAAATCTGAATCCTGTTCTTACATGGATGAGTTTCTAAAGACCCTTACTTATAAAATAATACCATTTCAGATGATGTAATTAACCAGTAATGCTGAGTTAATCATACCTCATACACGCACAGTCTGGATCTTAAACATTATCTTTGTTTTGAACCTGAAATAACTGATTTTTTTTTTGGCCATCAGAGACAAACACAACACTGAAACCTTTAAAGTTGATATGGAAAACTCATTTGCAAACAGTTTCCTTTTAGCATTCATTCGGAGTCATGTTTTTGCCGATCAGACAAACCCGATTATTCCTTTTAGCTCTGTTTTTGGTCACCACTGACTCAAAATAAAGCTGCTGTCTGACTCTTTAACTGCAAAATGCTCCATGATGTTCACCAGCTGGTTGTTAACTGTGTCTGATATGTAGTGTTGGGGAGATAGAGTACAGTCTGAAACCAAAAGAATGAGCTGAAAGACGCTAAAGGGCTCAGTAGAGCTGAGAGGAACTGAAGACTTGGGTGATAATTACTACGAGCAACATTTTTTCTCATACACATGGTAATTTGATCCACTGTTATTATAAAAAAGACTCATTATAGCAGGTTTAAAAAAAAGTCATTAGCAAATAAACCACTGTTGGTCTCTGAGGGTGAGCAGTGTTGGTTCTCTCTTCATCCCAGAGCAGCTTTTTGCATTCCCCCGGCATCCGAGGTGTAAATCAGTCTCTATCTACACAGCTGGAATAAAAACCAGCAGGACTCAGAGTCTCAAAACCACTGGTCCAGCCAACAGGTGGCACCGCAGGACTGTTGGATTATACAGTATAGAGAGGCCCAGATATATAGCTTTTCATTACTTTAAATACAAAAGATATTCATATTTCCCTTGTTGCAGTTAGTTTAAGTAACATTTTTGAAATGTGTGCGCTAAATCTGGCTGCAACAACCTTCCATACAAGATACAGTGCTTGTTATTAAAACTTATTCTTGCAATGATTTTTTTAAAACTTTGACTGACAAATTATTCAGCTGGGAGGATTTGCTGCATTTCTCTCTTATGTTATAGTGGACTGAATAGTTGTAGGTTTTAGACGGCTGGTCAGTCAAAGTAAACAATCTGAGGACGTCACCTTGCGATCTGTGACATATTTTTTTCTCGCCAGATGTTTCGAACATCTGGTCATGGCCATGCCTAAGTCAGTCAATTAAAGGAACTACGGATTCCTTGCACCATTTTGCTTCTGAACAATACAATAGGTGTTTGCTTTTGGCCCGTCACCCACCATTAAGTTTCAGTTTTGGCCCTCCAAGGAAAAAGTTTGGGCCCCCTGGTATAAACTGTAGCTCTGATGATTAAATATTAAATGAAAGGTGATTATGAATTAGAGGCTTTTCATCAACAACATGCTATTGACTCATTATTATAATACATTTATTTGCCCTCAGAGGTCTCTTCACAGGCAGCCAGATAAATTAGGAAATAGGTCATGTACAATTTGGGATCATTTGTCAAATAAAACATGTACAATGGTTCATCTGGTTACGAGGCCTCACATTGTCACAACACAGAAGAAATCATTTATAGATCCATTACTGATTTAACGTGCTGACTGAGGATTCCTGCCCAGGAATCCCTCCCTAATTTATGAGGATGAGAACACACAGCCGTAAGGATTGAATGAGACTCAAAAGCTACTCCACGGGAACTGAGGAGGGGAACAAGCAAAGGGATGAGGGTGCGTGAGGAGACATGTTGGACAGGAAATGTCATCGCCTTTGAAGCGGGCCTTTGTACTTGAGCTTTGATCTCAGAGAAATGGCAAACGTAAAGAAAAGATCTGTCCGTCATTCTGTCAGTGAGTCCGACTCTCTCTGTGTCTCTCCACCCTCCTCTGGTTGTTGTTGTTGTTGTTTTTTTCAAACCTCCTGCAATCCAATCAAGCTACTGGTGACCCGGCGGTGGCTGCGACGCGTCCCTGCTCGGATGGAATCAAATCTAATATCTCTCTAATGCCTCAGCCTCTGTCGGCCACAGTAGCATTGTTATGTGTGTGTGTGTGTGTGTGTGTGCGCACTTGTGTATGAACTTCACTGTGACTGCACCCCGCCCCCTGTAAATATCCCCGGGTAACCCTGTAGTCGGGGAGGTCACGCAGTCATCCAACAGGATCAGGGTGTAAACAGCCGGGGTCAAATCCGTAAAGCTGCTCACAACCTCAGCGCTGATTCAGGGTACAAGTCAGGTCACATGACCCGATAAACCTTGCCTGAGCTTTAAAGGACAGAGGGAGCAAAACTGGTCTCTGATCAGATTCTGAAAGGCAGATAGAAGCTGATTAAGTAAACTGGGTGAGGCAGGTGGTAAAAACAACAACAGCCTTAAATTCAGCGAGATTATAGAGATTTTCATCACAGAGGTGTTATTGGGTTTAGAGATAGATATTCACACAACACTGTCACTGTCATTAAAGCCGCTATAATCAATATTTTCAGAAAACAATGTTTCAAATGACGATCTGAAAACCACTGCTCAAGCACATCTAAATTTCAACTCAGCACCCCTTAAAAAATATTATTATTTATTATAACTACATTTTTTTTATTTTCCCTGCCCTCTGAAAGAAACTCTAAGCGCAATAAAAGCTTCCAGACAAAAAGTAATTTATCCGTCTACAGATGGATGCATGTCTACACTGAACGTCTGAAATTCAGGCCAAAATATCTGTGTTTTTTAAATTCATCCTTGCTGCTGTTGGTGGGAGGGAAACTTGTCCTGTCCAAAGCAACAGCCGCTCTCCTGCTGATACAGCAACCCCCCCCCCCAACCCGCCAAACACAGGAGGACAGGCTCAGATCCATCTTGGCTGTCAAATACTCCTGGACCAAGACCCATATAGTACATGTATGGTCAGAGACTTGAAGCATTGGAAGCTCACACGTCTTCCTCTGTTTGGCTCTGTTAAAGATGCAGCATGAATTTACTGAGGCCGTAAAGACGCTGGCTATTCAAAAGCCCCTTTTTCAATTTCATATATGACCCTAAAGAAACGTCTGTTTTTCCACAGATGGACTTTTATTTCTCAGCCAAACAGCCAGGTGAGAGAGTAAATGATGTTACCTGACTGCACTGCCCACAGCAACCCAATATTCAGTTAGAATAATGCTATAAATTGATATGGATTCTTCCCTATCTTCCTACCTCTTATTATATTATACTCTGTTTGGTTGTTTGCTTTTCGGGTGGCGGCACAAGAGGGAGAGGGAGACACAGCACAGACAGAGAGCTGGAACCAGGTGAGACAGTGGACAGGTAGTCAAGTCAATACAAAGTCAGCTTCTCTTCTGCCCACTTTCATTGCAGTGTATTGATATACTGTTATCAAATGTGGATTCTCTCCCCAACCTCCTCCTACATTTATTTATGTCATAAATAGTTTGCTTTATGTGTTATCAGATTATATGTCTGGCTGTGTATAATATGTTTGTGTGATTGTCAGTGCAAAGAGGGAGGGAAACAGGAAGAACCAGGTGAGAAAGTGGACAGATAGTGAGGTCAGAAATTTACATGCAGAGGGTCTGAGCCTCCCTAAAGGTCTGATCTGAGAACAGTAACATCCCCTCGAAAACAATGTGTCCACAATGATAGTTACCACCCGAATCTGCAGCTCGGCTTTATGAAACACATAAGTGAGTTTCAGCTCATTGTTTAGCTGTTCGGCCCAAAACTGAACTGTTCTGCTTCACTGTCATTGCTCTCATAGTTCATAACATTCACAAATTTCATATAAAAAAAAAGCTCTAAAAACCCACTGAACGCTGCCTGCTCAGCACCAAACAGCAGACAGACACAGGTAGCGAGCAGCTGGTGAACACGGTGGCGTGAATATTTCCCTCGGGAGTAGGTGGAGACCAAAAACAGAGCTGAAAACGACTTAAAAAAAAAATCTGCAATGCCAATATTAAGTCATTTCAGATTAATCGGTATCTACAAACATGACAGCTGGTAAATAACAAAAAACTGAGGCACAGATATGTTTTGACACGATCACTATTCTAGCATATTTGTATAGAATATATATAAGTACATTTTTCAACTGTGAAATGTTGAGCACAGTAAATTTCTGGATTGCAATTGTAAAAAAAAAAAAAAAAAAAAAAAGAAATTTGAAGGAACCTAATCAAAATGTTTTCATTTATGTTATTTTCTTTACACATCCTATATCTGCTAATATATCATTAACAGATTCAAAAATTCTGCATTAGTTAAGCCACCGTTTTCAAACCGTATCATAAAAAAAATCAGTTATTGCACATTTGAAGATTATAACTTTAAAGCAAAAGTACAAAGCAAGACTGAAAACTGGCACCAAAAGGACGACAAAAATACTGCTTCATGCTATTTTATAAGGGCAGAAGAGTGTGATCATACAAGTACAATGTGCATAATTTCCTTCAAATGAACTGTGATAGCCATCATCAACACTCCCCACGCTCTGACGTCTAATTACAGATTTCATTATTATTTCTCTTGGCCTCTGTTGCGTTCATGCATCACTTGCCAGGAAGATAAATTCTCACACTTACAGCTGGAGACACATCCAAAGATTTAGCAGCAAATTGACCTTTAAAACTCCCACACTGGCCCATGTAAAAACAAATGGACCCATCTGCATTTGCATAATGATATATATGAAAAAATACATTTTTGCTTAATGCCTCTAAATGTGGACGACTGGAACCAGTTTATGCAGCGGTTGAACTAACAATTTCTCAGCGCTGTGTGCGAGTGAGCAGCATACAAAATCTGTATCAGCTGAGTGTATCCGAAAGCAACGAGCAACAGCAATCTTTGTGCCCGCGTCTCCGGAGGCATGTAAAAATTCACTCATAGTCAACCAAACAAGCCTTCTTCTCTGACCTCTTCTCCGTTTAAAGGTCAACGACAACAACTCCAGTCTGTGCAAGCAGCTTATGTTTATATTTAGATTTCTGTTTGTGTCTATTGTTCGGTGCGACCTCTAGTGGCCGTAGTGATTGATGATGGGCGCTAAAGGGGGAAGTCAGGCAATGTTTTAAAGGAGCGAGAGAACGAAGCTGGGTCAAAGACAGAGCTGAAACATTTGGTCGATTAATTGGTTGATTTGTCAATTGAAAGAAAATTAGTTGCCAACCATTTTGGTAATCGAGTCAAATGTTTCCAGCTCCTTAAATGTAAGGATTTAGTGCTTTTCTTTGTCATTTGTGAGAGTGATGAAGGTTTTGGACTGATAATTGGGCAACAGAAGCAATTTAAAGATGTCACTTTGTGCTCTGGGAAATTGTGAAGGAAATTTGAAGCAAAGACTGAACAATAAATCGATGAATCATGAAAACAGTCAGCAGATTCATTGATAATGAAAATGGAGAAGATGATTGTTCGCATCCTCTGTGAAACCAAATGTCAAATTATGCAACTTCATGTACTTATTTTAACCCAAACTATGATCTTTTCCTAAACCTATCCAGGTAGTTTTGTTTTCTAAACCCAACCAATCTGCAACCATTTCACAACGTTAACCTCGTGATGACGAATGTGGGGTACTCCTGTAGCTGGAACTCTCCAACTGTCTATGTAACAGTATGTTGTTTGGACCTATTCAGTCCTTTATTTATGAGCACAAGTCCACCAAGGACATTCTCTCTGTCTCTCTACCTGTAATCAGTAAAACACACCTGAGCGATCACACTGCACTGTGACATGGTGGCGTATGTGTGTGCGTGCTATCTTACCACAACAGCAGCTCGGACCACAGTATGTTCTGATGTCCTCGAGTCTAGTGAGGCCGACTTAATCAGTGTAAAATGACTGACAGCTCTGTGAATGTCATGTTCAGAACTGGTGACTGCTGACAGAAACGACTTGTCACTCACACATGTTCACATGGCAGTATTACACACGCACACACAAACACACACACACACACACAAGCTCTGATGTGAATAAAAGTGCATGCGTGCCTTCCTGTGTGTTCTGCCGTGTGTGAGCGAGTGCAGCGAATGACAAGTCTCCTCAGTTAGCAGGTATATGAAATGGAAAGAGATTGTGCCTCCCTCAGCAGAACACAGCAAGGGTTCAGGCTGTGTTTCTGACTGCAGCAGCGTAATCACACGACCATTTTTTTGGGGGTGTTTTTCGTAAATCAACCATCAACAATAAAAAGAATCGAGGAGATTCATCCCAAAATTAGATCCCCATTATGTGAATCATGTGGCACCTTCTCCAAATAAATGACATAGCCTACAGTAAATTGTTGTGCAATGATATAAAAGGCTTTTGCTCTTTTAGATTTCCTGTAAAATGGTGTCTTCACTTCCTTCATGTGATGTTTGTCCTGTTTTTCCAGGGACTATTTTAGTAAAGGAGATAAAGGCTGTTTGTCTTGGTGACATGGGCAGAGGGGTGGGGTTTGTTTTTGTAGTGGTAATGCATGCAAAATTTCATCATCGATTATCTGTAAGTAATTTTTTTTTTTAATTAGGCAATTGTTGCCTATTAAGTGTGGAAAAATAGTAAAAAAAAAAAAAAAAACAACTCATCTCATCTGAATGGGCGTCTTTAAACAGCTTGTTTTGTCCGACCAACACTTTCAACAGTTTGATATGTTGGGAAACTACACTTATTCACTTCCTTGCAATGAGATAGATGGAGAGATTGATGCCACTCATGTCTGTACAGTTGGAGCCAGGTTAGCTTAGCATAAAGACTGGAAGTAAAGGGAAACAGCTCATCCACCTCTGAAACTCACTGATGACCATGTTATATCTGTTTCTTCTGCAAAAACCAAAGTGTAAAAAAACAGTTTCTTTGCAGCGACTTCCTGGTGTCTTATGAAGATATAACGATATAATTTGGAGCTGTAGAGACTTGTTGGCTGTTTCAACCTGCTTCCAGTCTTTGAACTCAGCTGGCTGCTCTTTGCAGCCTTATATTTACTGTACAGACTGGAGAGTGGCATCGATCTTCTCATCTAACTCTCGAAAACAAAGAGTATATTTTCCAAAATGTCAAACTGTTGCTTTAAATTTACTTCACATTAGAGGAGCTGGGATTAAATAATGTCTGCTTAAAAAATGGCTTAAATGATTCATTAATTATTAAAATAGTTGGCCATCCACTGATCAATTCATTGACTAATCATTTCAGCACTATTGTGATGGATGTGTTGATGTGTAGGATGATGTTCTCATTAATGCAGAGAGGGACAGATTTCCAGGAAGCTCCAGCCTCCATTTCATGTCCCAGATATCAAATGTCAAATCTCAAGTAATCACTTGTTCCTATGTGGACGTGAAGGGTTTTGTCCAATGAAACTACAGATGATTCCAAATGTTAACCAAGTTGAACTGAGGGCTAATTTTGAGGGAAGCTCTTAACTGAACTCATTGCCTGAACATATAGGTTCATTAATGTTGTGTGACAGTAATCCTTTTAATACCTACTAAGATGAGAGCTAACTAGCTGGTGCAATGGTTTCACAAGACATTCATCTTTCTAATAAGTCACTGATAGTAGCTCAGGGTAGAAATATAGATTCATATAGCTGCAAAATGAAACCATCACCCTGTAACTGCTGTCACACGGCGACTGAAGAATAAAGCCTTCACATGTGCAGGCAGCGTCAATGAGCTCGCCTATTGTCTAATTCCATTAATTCTCATAATGTGCAATCAGTGCAGCTCTCTGTCCCCGACCCCATAGAAACACCAATCGGCTCTCCACGTTTGCACCGCCACCATGGAAACTGGATTAACGAGCAGCGGTGCAGTTACTATGGGATGTCGAGATGATAAATGACAGTCTGTCTGGCACCAAATCTGTCTCCTAATCTCAGCTGGAAAACAAAGGACATGGCTGGGAGACGGCTGAGATGAATGAATGTGTGAATGAATGAAACAGTGTGTGTGTGTGTGTGTGTGTGTGTGTGTTTTGGGAGAGGTTATTCAGCATAAGAGGGTTTGAGGACAACGTAGGTCAACAACATTGAACAAGCAGAAGCAGGAGGAGGTTTAGAAAAGACACACAGATGCAGAAACAAGCAGGGAAACTCTCTCTGTGACTCACACACACACACACACACACACACTCAGTCGGGCTGTGGTCTCTCACCTTGTCAGGTGCTTGGCTCTGGAGGCTGCCAACATCCAGGGGAGTGATGAGGGGCACATTCTGAAAGCCGTCCTCCACGCTCACAGCTTTGGCCCCTTTGTCTTGAAGATTACTCCCCAGTTTCACCATCTTTCACCGCCCTTATATATATATATATTCCCTTAGGTCCCTGAAGGCTGCTCCTGAACAGAGGAGGTGTTGAAAAAGGATGAAATGAATCAGACTATTCTAGATTAAATACTGCTGATATTTGAACTTGAATGCAGCTTTAAAGTGCATGATAAATTTGAATAAACGTCATGTGTCATTGAGAGACAACTAAATTAGGAGCATGCATGATTAATTAGGGAATGATTAGAAAAGAAAACACCCCCCCAAAAAAAAAGCTTGCACTGTAAATGCATCTCACACTATATTTACAGGAACCAGCATCCTTCCCCACCTTCCTCTACCATAACAAACAATACCAATGCAACATTAAAAAGCAGTTACTCACAGCTGACGGTCCGTTTGCTCTGTGCTGCAGCAGCTCTGTGTCTGCAGATGATGAGGATGAGGAGCAGATGAGATGATGAGGAGCAGCTGAAGCTGGAGGCTTGCTGCTGCTGATGATGCTGCTGATGCTGCGGGAAAAGCAACGCTGCACCGCCGGAGAGCGACTGGATGTCTGGCGGCAGGTTTCCTACCAGCAGGCAGCCCAACCCCCTTAATCCAAACACAGCCTCTCCTGCACCGCTGCTGCACCCTCAGCTGACGGAGCGGCCACCAGGGGGCGTTTTTTTTTTTTTTTTCTCCTTTCGGGAGTCTCGTTTGTTTGGAGGCTGAATTAATGTTGCCTTTCATTGCGGCTCGTAAAATTTTATACCCCAGCTGAGAGGGTGGAAACTGAATCTGAAAAATGCTTGAAAAAGAATCTGAATTTATTGCATAGTAGATTTTCACATACGAGGTTTACTTAGTGTTTTGGTGCAATAAATATGTAGAGAAATATAAGGGATGAGGATGGTAACAGGTGCAACAATTAATCAATTAGTCGATCAAAAGAAGATTAATCGCCAACTATTTTGATAATGTAAGGATTATCCGTCACTGTTGATAGTAAATGAAAGTTTGGACTGTTGGTTGGACTAAAGAAGGAATTTAAAGCCATTAGAAGGAAAAGAAAATTCAAATGATTAATCAGTGAATCGTGAAAATAATCGGATGTGGAATCGTTTTTGATGCATAATAATAAACATATAAGTAGAGAAAATATAGAGTACAATGATGGATGGGTGCAATATAGAGCTTGAGAACACAGAGAACGATTAATCGATTATTCAATCAAAAGAAATTAATTGATTCATTGCTTTCGCCATTTTTCAAGCACATATTTCAAACACTTTCTGGTTCCAGCTTCTTAAATGTAAGGATGAAAATGAAGGTTTTGGACTGTTGGTTGGACAAAAGAAGTAATTTGAAGATGTCATTTTATATAGCGAATGGAAGAGTCGTACACATTATGTATATTAAGGTAAATTATTTTGTCACAGTATCAGCCCTGTTGCAAAAGCATTCTTATTTCTGTTTTATTTTGATAAATGAATCAGAGCTGTACATGTGGCCAATCCAGCACATCCACAGAAAATTCACACTTTCCCAGCCGTAAATTTGAAGTGGAAAAAAATCCTGGGATAACAATGTATATACTCTATATTTTTCACAGTACTTGAATGCATCATAAAGCATGTGTCAGCCAAATTGGTTGTTTTGGTCCTGCAGCGCCATCTAGTGGTTTAATGGCTGATACACAGTCAGCTATGAACAATAACCCGACTGTCAGTGAGTAAAACAACATGAAATCTAGAAGCTGAGATGTTTGTGTGTTTGTGTGTGTGGGAAACAGACCAGTTGTTTCTCTGAAGTAATCAGTGATCAGTCTGTCTGATGAATAAATCAGACATCAAGCAAATGATGCATGCTCAAATAATATTAATAAAAATCAAACAGCGAGTAAATGCAACATAAAACAAAAAACAAATTCAAAAAGATACATATCAAAAATGAATTAAAATACGATGATAACAGAAGCATGAATGATTAGATCAGGTAGACAGAGACGGCTCAGTCTCCATCAACCTTCAGCTTCGTCTGATGCAAGATTTCTTTTGTCTGACTCAATCTCTCTTAATCTTAGAACTTTTCTCTCTCTCCATTCTCTTGCATCTCATGACAGTCATTTGAAGAAAAAAAAAGTCATCTTTTAGGATCTGTGATACTTCCTCACATCCTCCTCTTTACACCTATGAATGGATTTGTTTAAAGCTCTTCCATCCTCTACCTGCTTGCCCTGATGGACCTGTTTACCCACAATGCCTCATGTGCTCACCACCACTTCTACCTGCCCTCCTGGACACCAAGGACATGTGCATGCAGGGACAATGAGCCCTGCCCTGCCTCCCATCCATTGGTGTCAATGCAGGACTTCCAGGCCTTTAATCCTGAACAAGCAAACTCGTTGACTGCAGACTGGTGTTGATAGCAGTTTGTAAAGATGATGTGGTCAGAGCTCATGTAGGTCAAGCTCTGGAAGACTGACACACTTCCAGCTGGCAGCATGTTGGCCATCCATCTCATCCTTGGATCTATGAGAAAGTAGATCCATTCACTGGTTAAGAACCAGGAAATCAAATAACTCCTTCTGGTTGTTTTATGCTTCGTGACAATGCAGATTATTTCTTTCATTTCTTGACCCAGTCTGACAAGTTCCTCTTGTTTGCTTTAAGCTCTGCTGTTAAATGAAATCCACCCTTGCCAGCATTTAGACTTTTGTCTCAGTGAGTAATGATCACATTCTCCTGAAGTCACATTTAACAGCGCAAGATATGGCCAGCTGGTGGTGCTACTGAGCCATCAGTGGGTTTGTTCAGTTTTTCCAGGAATGTGAGAAAACAACACATGACCCAGTCAGCACTCTGGCTTTGGTTGGTTGATATCATGTCATGTTTTCATGGCTCCACACAGTGAATGATGTGCAATTGTGTGATTTGTGCATGAGCCTTAAATTGAGGGTTTCTCATGAGTGGTTGTGTAGAAATTCTTCACAGAACCAGAAAGTCACAAGTGCTTCGCTCTATTTAGCAACAGCTGCTTTTACACAACAAATATGAACTGAAAATGTGGGAAGGTTGGCAAAGATGACAGTTCAGGTCGGATGAGTCTTAGTAGTCCAAAGATGAGGTGTTTAGCCAAACTGGTTAAACAAACTGAACAAACCGGTATCCCACCAAAATAGCTGATTATAAGTCAAGGCAGTTTTATTTATACAGCCTAATATCACAAATTTGCCTTGATGAGCTTTTCAGTCTGTGCAGTGTCTGTCTTGATACCCTCAATCTAAAAGTTCATTTAAGTCCCTGAAAGACACCTAAGGCATTCAGTAATCTTCTTTTTCTATGATGGTCAGAGAAGACAGCACCTGGGATATTGATACTATAATCAGGTGTGACTAAAGTGGCTGTAATGTTAGCAAGGAACTTCACCGACTGAAGAATTTCTTAGTTTTGTTGACCTCCAGTGGATTAACTTCTTATATTGCTGCAGTGATGGAGAGGTGCACTCCAGGGTGTGGTCAGTACACTATGACATCACAGTTGGGTGTGGTCAGGATAATTTAAAAAAAACAGTGACACACCAGCCTTCAGCCTGTTTTTAAGTTACTCTTTAATTAGTTACAAAATGCCTCCATAAAAACCAGCAGTATTTGTTGAAGGCTCTGAGGGTAATATGCTTGAGTTTTGATTTATAAGGTCGAACATGTCTATTTTCAACTCTCACAGGATGAGTGTGCGTCAGAAAAACTCATCACATGTTCATGCACATGGTGATATTACAGTACATGACAGGGCCAAACTGGGATTACAACACACAAAGAGTTGTCTAGTTGTTTGTCCAACAGCTTCAAATGTCAAAGACGTAACATAAATAAGCAGACCAAGAACTTATTTTCATCACAGTTAAGATTTATTTCATTCAACATTTCACATTACAAATATTTAAAAATTATGCATACTGTTATAAATAGTTGGCTGCAAACAATTAAATAACATTAGATTTTTCTTTTTCGTTTCACTAGCACTTCTACAGACCAACTCCTAGAAATATGGACATGTCCGTATTACATAACTTAATTAGAAAGGAAAATACAAAAATAGGAACTTATAAAGTGAAATGACAATAAAAATTAAGGTGATATCTTAAGTAAAAAATGCTATTAATAAATACAACAACCTTCCCATACACAGTTAAAAACTATTGAAATCTTGCCATTAAGTAACATCATTAACAGACAAATATTTAAATATTTATTTTCCTTCAGAAAATGTGAACCATATATTGTGGAGCACAATATAGCAATTAGTAAAAACTAGACACTTTAACATATTAAAAGCTTCACCTCAAAAATATAACAAAAATCTGATCAAAATTATAAAAATCAATTATACATTCCAATTAAAAATATACCAATAAACAGCTAAATACATTGTTGACCTAATAATTACAATGCAATCAATCACAGTAGCTTAAAATAAACAAAATAAGCAAATGAGCACAAAACTTTTAATGTTTTAAAAATAACTTCAATTATTTATATTAGTACAAATAGTTTGATTTCTTTTCTTTTTTACAAACACCAGCATGAAAAGGATTACAATAACAGTAGAAAATGACTGTGAAAAACATATTAACATCTTCTTTAATTAAATGTCTGCAATTAAAAATGGCATTAAAGAATTACATTGCAAAGAGTCTTTATCTGGAAAAAGGTTCAAAAGAAGTATTGCACATAACAACTTGAAGTTAACTTGCAACATTTACCACATTCAAGTCTTTAAGCTCCCCTTCCTCCAGATAGGTCTATATAAGATCACCTCGACAGACAGCGGGGATGAGTTCTCAAGTCTTTTTAACAGTGTTCTATAAGGATGCTCAAAGTCCTGCACTGCCAAATCGATTTAAAGTTAAGTTTCTGTCTTGTTTCTCGTCTTATCTCTCTGTCGCGTGCATCCTGCAGAGGTCTGCGATGGGGAAGCGAGGAGGTCGACACGTGGGGAGGGGAGGGGCGGGGCAGAGGGGACAGGTGGGGTGAGGTGAGGTGAGAGTGGGGTTTTGGGGGGGTGTCCTTAACAACTTAATAGTTGAGAAACATTTGGTGCACACCACAACAATTAATTTTAATAGCTAATTCATGTACTTGTCATTTTCTCTTTTTTTGTCATGCATGCTAAGGATTACAATAGGTGCTAGTTGGCAAGTTCAAGAATATATATATACTTTTTTTTTCAAATATTAAAATATCTAAACACCAAACATCCATTCTTGTGATACGAGATTCAGCGTTAAGCGTGAACCAAATTTTGCATTCTCCTTATAATAAGTTATGCTCCATCTATGGGAGAGGAAACCAAGACAGAAGTTACCATTTTCCAACTAGTATAGCCATGTTTAGAGACATTAACATCAATTTCAAATTACAACTTTTTTTTTTTTTTCTTTTTTGTTTTTTTAAATTCTCGCCATGCTGTTATTGACCAGATTGACTGGAAACATCTAGTGTACGAAAAGCTAAGACCAAGAGAGCGATACACCTTTGGTCTCTCCTCTGCAGATCTGAAGTCGCATCAACACAAGTGCGCACTTAGTTGTAAAGTTTCCTCAGCACTGAAATGTATAAAAAGCATAATTGAAAATAATATATCTTGAAATCACTCAACTTTTTTTTTCTTAAAATGAACATTTCCATATATGCAGATCTCTCAGTAACAAAAGTACAAAAGCTACCTTTCACAATGTGAAAAATTGAGGTATTGCAAAAAGGAGTTTCCCCATTTGTGAAAAATGTGCCTAAAATGACTGTTGGAAAAAGAAAAAATATTTAGAAAAGTAGTGCATAATAAATGTTTATATGTGCATGACAAAATAATTTAGCTAGAAAACACTGTACCAAAAATCAGCAGGCCATGTATAAAATAATCTTTTTTTCATCTCATTTAACAGCAAATTCTTCACAAAGTGTTTTAACTTCTAAAATGCTCACCCACCGCACCCACAAAACTAATGTCCAGGGTGCAAAACTGGTGCAAGGACACCGCGCCGATATGAGGATACGTTTCTCACTAGTGTGTAGAATCAAGTTTCTGTACTAACTCCCTGACATATTTAAATGCTCGGCTAGTAGGTCGCCACTGCGTGACTTAAAAACGTCAAACAAATGTGAGAATTAGTTTTACTTTCGCTGTGTGAATGTGCACTTTATGTTAAATTTTCCCAAACGCTCAGACCTATTTGAGATAAAAAGAACTGGTGCCTACCAGCGTGCGCCTCCATTTTGAGCTATGGAGAGTGTGAGGCCTTGTGTGTGTGTGTGTGTAATTGTGTGAGAGAGTGTGTATGTCTGCAAGCCCTGTTGTTTTTCCACTGCTGTTCTAATGGGTTTTGACTGCACTGTCAAATATATAGATATATAAATATATTATGTTCAAGGCCAATCTTTGGTTTGCTGGGCTTGACAGTTAAGCAAAACTGGGTAGAAGTGACAGATTTGAAAAAATATATATATGAAAAACATCCTTGAAGAAATGAGAAAGAAAATAAGAATTAAAAAAAAAAAAAAACCCTAAACAAGAAATGAGCTACAGTATGACCCCACTACTCCACAGCCATCTTTGGTTCCCAAAAGCCACTGGGTACAACCGACTGTTATCAAGAGCAAACTGCATGTGGGTAGCAAGTGTGTAGTAGTAGAGCACACTGCAGAGACTATCTTCATTTATGCTTCAAAAACACTGGATGCTGAGTTGGATTAGCTTGGCAGGAGAAAGGATAGAGGGTTCGCCGAAAGGGCACATCCCTCCGTGACTCAAATGTGTGCTGACGATTCGGAAATCGGATAAACTTTAATTGCTTCTTTCATTAAATGTAGCTGACTCTTGGATGCGAAGTAGAACTTTATCATTAAAGACTTGGGAGAATTGCACAAATGCATTTAAAAAGGAAAAAAAAAAAAAATCTAACAAAGACAGGCATTTCCCCGTTCGGTGGTAGCCCCGTTAAAAACTGCAATAAAAAGGTGGCCACTTGACCAGCCTTCTCTCGAGGAGTCACCTTAACCTCAGTCCTGAAGGATCTGGATCCGAGCCCCGGCTGTGTGCGGACACAGAGAGCGGGATCCATGAATGAGGCCCTACCCTCTGTTAGCTGCTGGCTCAGCAGCAGAGGCGGCAGGCAGACATGAGGAGGGGGAGTGGGGCTGGACTTGTCTCTTTACCAGTGAGCCTGTCTGTCTCTCCTGCAGCCTCCCGACGCCATACATTCCCCTAACACGCAGTATGCTGTACGATGCTCTGCTCTGTCCCTAGCACAACCCTGGGTTTGATTACAAAAATAAGGAGGTGATGAAGCAAGTGAGTACAAAACTGTGCCAGTCACATCACACTCTGCCTGTTGCATCACTTCCCTTTGATTCTAGTTCTAAGGAAAGGAGAACACCAGCGGGTGATAACGTTTTCTTTCTTGCTTTCTTTCTTTCTCTTCTTTTTTTTTTTTTTAACTGTATTCGGCACATTAGCAGCTGAGTTTGAGGTATTAGTTTTTGCATGTCAAAATGGAGATCAAAACCCAAATACGTGTTGCTAAAATTTTGTTGTGGTTTTCAAGTAACATCAAAATATTTGTATGATCGTGGAAATCATAAAAAGAGAGGTTCAAACATTTTGATCTGGGAGGGAAAAGAATCCATTTCTTTCTGCAGTGGGCCCCTCTCTGTTCTTCAAAGTTAATTAAGATTCAGCTTTGGTTAACTACTATGGGTCTCATATACTGGATCTGCACTCTTTAAATTGGAAATAAGTGCACTCTTCTTTAGCAACACCTTTTTCAATTCACATTTGCTCTGGAGCCTCTTGTATCAATAGAAAACTTAATCACACCTCTCAGAAACAAATAGCCAATGAGAAACTGTTTGCTCTGGAGACTCGATACAAAACAAAAAGCAACAGCTCTGCTACAAAAAGAAGTCAATCAAATGTCAAATGAAGTGTATTTGTTTTGGGGCGTCTCGTATCAAAATGAAAATCAAATACATTGTTTAGAAAAATAGGCCAATCGAATAGTACCATATCACACCTCAAACTTTCCAATATATGTATTTTTTTTGAGAACTCATAAAAATATTTCAAAAATCAAACGCATAAATAAAATTATGTTACACATCTTTTTCCTTGCTGGACATATTTGGATATAATTCCAGTTTTTCTTTTCTATCTTCAAAATATAGATATATATTAACTTAAAAAAAAATGAGAAAAAGGTTCAGTGAAATTAGAGCAAAAAGGAACCAGCAACAGAAAAGTGCATTTATTTGTACAATGATTTGCGACTCCTGCACTACCTGCCCTCCTGCTCCCCTGTTGCCTCTCCCTCTCCGTAGCCCGCTCAGTTCCAGCGGAAGGAGATGTGACGGGGTCGGTCGCCTCCCTCCTTCACCAGGGGTTTGTGAAACTCTCGTCCGGCGCGCGAGTGGATGGCCGCCCAGCAGTACTCGCAGTAGTACTGCAGACAGGTGACGTTGGCGCAGAAGAACGGTGCAAACTTCCCGCCGCAGCGAGTTCCCTGGCACTCATCGCACAGCTGGTCATCCAGCACGTATGGCTTCACTTCCACCTGCAGTCAGAGGAGGGAAGAACGTGCATTTAGAGACTGTAGTTTCTTTACAATATCAGTTTCTATACACCGCTTTTTCTTTAAGTCTCTGCCAGATGTTTTTTCGGCAAACTGGCAGGAAATTAAACAGATGGCTGCCTTAAAGTATGTAACACCCATACACGCACACATTTACTGTCTGTAATCACGTCTGTTTTTAATCTTATCTCATTGATATCAGTCTCATGGTTTATTGATCACTCACTTAACACCATATCAGAGCTGTATTAAGTTTCTGCTGATGCAAACTGAAACTTTGCAAATTTCCGACTACTAATAGTTAATTATTAACATTTAAAAGATTTCAACTAGTGAAACACAGGGTGGTTTTTGTTGTAAAGTGGTTACAGGAAATTAAAAGCGTGTCTACAAAACAAGGCCATTTTTTCTGTCAGTGGACTGGTTTTAAATATTGCAGGGGCAGTGAACCAGACACAGTAAGATGTTAATTGAAGGACTGCATGTGACAGGCTCCAAATGTTGAAATTTGTGGATCTCAGACTTCATTTCTAGACCGTACTGTACACCATTCACTTGCTTTTCCAACTGCTCAGTGATGAGGGATTGTGCCATTAGCGAGTGAATGTCACTATGGCGCTCCGTCTACAAAATTTGCACACCAATTATGCAAATGAGAGAGCGGCTTACTATTATTCCAGCATTTTATATTATGATGTTGCCTCTTCACTAGATATTTCTGTTGGATTTCTCCTCTTGTTATCTTGTTCACTCACCTCTATTGTGCAAATGTGAATATTAGAGTCAATTACAGACCATCCTAAGCTGTGATACTGTAATTCTTTGGATGCTGGCAACTGCTGCCTTAGCTCCAAAACAGCCAGTGGACAGATGTTAATGTCACTCCGCTGGTCTCAGGACACCTAAAACTCAAACCACCTGACCATCTCAATAACCGTCCTCCACCTTCCTGTAACTGTTATAACTGAATCGGCTCTTTATCATTATGTTCTACTACTGTTCCTGTTCTTTCTCTTCTCTCTTCTCACATTAACTGTTAACAGGGCACTGCTATAGATAAGTGCTCATCCAACCGACCCTGTACTCTAGAAATAAAAGCTAAATAAAAATAAATAGGAAGGAAGAGACAATAAATTGTTGATGTTGGATTTCATCTAAATCTAGTCTTTTTGATGCTGTTCTGTGCTCTCAGTCTGTGGTAGACATTTCAGTTGAATCCAATTTGAATTAGTGAGAAAACCTCTTCTGAAGCTTGGAGTCAGGACAAGTATCGCTGCTTGCACTGATCCTCTATAATGAATAAACAATTATGTAAAATGTGTTTCCCTACTACATATTCTCTCCTAATAGGCAAACAAATTCTGTATGCTGCATTTTTTCCCCTCCTAAACTAAATCTAGCAAGACCTTCTCTCAGAAATGGGGCAAAGACAAGTAGAGTTTGAGAGAGACAGAACAGGAAGTGAGATGTAGGAGGGGGGACAAATGAAGAAAGAAGGGGGCCGAGAGGGGAGGCAGAAAAACACTGAGCTCTCTTTTCTTTCCACTCACCCGTTTATCGATTTCTCCATGCTGCAGCTGTACAAAGCGAGCACTGATAGCAGCAATGTAGCTCTGCTGATTAGAGAAGGCGACCCGCCCCGCTCCCTTGGGGTACTTCAGCTCAGGGTCTGTGTCGATGCCAGCGTAGCAAACCCCGCCATACAGGCGGTCCATGATCATGGCCAGCTCCACTGCAAAAGGGGGGAGAGACATAGAATTAAGTGAACAAAATATTCACAAAAACAAGAAACAGAAGCCATGACATTTTTCAACCTGGACCCTAAATTCCCATGTTTTTTGTTTTTAAGTGACTAATGGAGACAAACATTTTTTAAAATGGTCCAGTACTGAGCAAGAGCACCACAGCCCACGAAACAGGAGCTTGTTTTTGCCACTGACAGGCTCAGATTGTTATTATAATACAACCTTATGAAAAGGACCCTACGGAGAATTTTTAAAAAATGTCCTTTACCTTCCGCTTAATCTGGTCTCTTTGTTATCGTGCCTAACCAAGTCTCGCTCTAAAGTCTCATGAGAGTTGAGTTGTTGCAGGGAGACACAGGTGGAAGCGTGAGTGAGAGTTGGAGAGAGGAGCGCTGCCAAGAGTTTGTTGTGTCGCAGTACAAAAAGCAGAGTTTGTTGTTATCTAAAAGATTTTCAATGTCATGGCTGAATATTTAGCTCACCTCTCATGAGACTTGAGACATGAGACAGAAGGAGACTTCTCCTTGAGTTGGTTAGACGACAGACCAGATCGAGCAAATAGTGAAGCAGAACATATTATTTCTCTGTAGGGTCCTTTCCATCATGTTGTAGACACTTATAATAACAATCCGAGCCTGTAAAACTGGACTGGACCAAAAACTGTTGTCCTCATTAGTTGCACAAAAACATGGGAAAATAGGGTCCGGGTCAAAAAATACTGAATTTTCCCTTTAATGCATTAACTCGCGCTGCAGCCAGTGAACACGAACACATCACACACCAAGTTAATGAGGGCTGTTGATCTGAGAGCTTAAAGCTGTCAACAGAGTTTGATGAGTCTGAGAGTAGTGTCAGCAGCTAAAATGGCTGCCATAAATCAGTAACAGTTTATTTACATTCTAAATTGTGTTTTTCTTAAAAGCAGTTAACAAATATGCAAATGGGGGCGTTAACCTGGCACATTTACAATGAAGCTCACTTGTTAACACATAAAAAAGTCAAATGGCAATTTGTTAATATGTAGATTTTACATGTGTAAATTTAGACTCAAATATTACACAGGGTCATAAAACATTTAATGCACCACAGGGTCTTATGACCTTGGTCATTACCACAATTACAGTGCAGAAGACTAAAACACAGCTACCAGCGGTGCGGAAAACACAGCACACATAACACTGCTATCAGGATAAAAAGGAATTTAAAATTCTGCACAGCGCGGTGTGCCACAGAGGGCACTTCCTGATAGGACCAGTGTAGGTCAAAGCCGATTTCACCAGCGCAGTGACTTCCTTTAGGTCTACCCTCCAGCAAATCTAATGTTTATTGTGAACACAAGCTGATCACATTGCAATGTCTTACAGAGAAGAGAATTTATCTCAAAGCTGGCACTTCAAAGATTGGGGAGAAATTAAGCCTGAAAAGTGAAGGATGGGTACTTTGTGTAGCTTATTGTGATTTACAGTATAAACATATGCAAAAGAGTAAATGCAGAGAACATTTTAAAGGCCTTTGATTCATAACAGAAAATATGGGAGAGATACAATAACAAATACAGTATTCAACCCCTATGCACAGGCTATACTTCAAATGTAAGTGTTGTCATTGCAAACACTCATTTGTTGTTAACTCGCCTGCTGGACAATTCCTTGGAAAACAAACATAAAAATGAGGGATACCTGCACGGAGTGGACGAGGGACACCTCCCACAAAGATGGTTTTCCTTGGGTCCAGAGGCTGAGATCCATCCATCACAAAATCGCTGTCATTCAGGTTCCACGGGCGGATCTGGACCTGTCACACACAAAACCAGCAGGTTTCAACACAGTTTAAAACAAGCTGCTTGTAAAGTCAAGTAAAAGTCAAGAGCGCAGGTTTTACTGGGTTCAGTGGACACAGCAAGACATGTGAGCAGACGGGTGCGTTTGTGTGCGTTCTCACTGACCGGCTTGTCTTTAATGGTGGGGCTGGACACGCAGAGGTACAGCTTGCCGTCCTCCTCGATGCAGGCATCGATCAAAGCCTGCACTGAGCTCTCATCCTGGAACAGCAGGAAGGCGTAGCCTATACAAAATACAGCAGGGTTATTCGTGCTGCTGGGGACGCAAAGTATTGACAAAGAGTCATGTTGGAATTTAGTCTAGCGATTACTGTGCAGCGTGTCTGATCACGACATTCTGCGTTCACAGCAGGAGAGCATAAGCTTTTACAAACAGACAGAGAAACAGGAAAACAGTCCAGACACGGTTACAGGGGGGAAAAAACAGTAAACAATTACGAGACAATACAGCACAGAATGAAGGAGTCGTGATTTTAACATACCTTTGGGGGGAAAATAGGATTTGCTCTCCGCTTTGTGAGGCCAGTCCACAAACAGGTGTCCAAAACGCCGGAAACTGGCTGTTATCTCGTCTGTAATTAAGCCAACAGAAGGCATACTCATTGGCAGTCCACAGGCTTGTGTTGCAGTTATAATTTTCTGATGGCGTCTTGATGCGACGGCTTACCTTCATCTATGTCCGGGGGCAGTCCTCCCACAAAGACCTTGCGTGAGTAACGTTCGACGCGCTCTCCGTTCTGGTGTGGGAAGCAGTGTGGAGAGCCCAGGCCCGCGAGACCCTGATCACCACGCTCATCATCGGGGAAACCATCCTCCATGGGGAAGAGAGAGGAGTGGCCTGAGAGAGAGAGGAGAAGAAGAAGAAGAGGAGGAGGAGGAGGAGGAGAGCAGGAAAGGTTTAGATATTTCATTCACTTTTTACTGCAGTGAGTAATTCATATCTCTCTCTTTCTTGATCTCTTACCACATCATTAAGGCATGTTAGTAGCACGTAATGCACATTGTTAGGGATGCATTAAAACATATTCCTTCCTGACCCTATTATTCTTTATTCTCCAGAGTTTCCCAACAGCATATGAAAATGTGTCTGGTTCAACATCTGGCTGATTGCATATTGGTTAGAATGAGGTCAACAGTCTGTGATACCTCTCTGAACATCTGTTATGTAAGTTATGTATCATGATTGTAAGTTTACTTCTATATGTTTGCATATGGAAATAAAGGTGAAGTACAAAAAAACTTTCATTTATTCTGGAGAACTGTGTGCTTCTGCTGAGAAGGAAATGTTGCAGGTATTTCTAGAGCCTTTTAACATGTGCAAATATGTTCTAAACCTCAGAGTGCTATTATAAAAATACAAATGTATGACGGAAAAAACACAAGTAGGTGTGAAGGGTAACATACAGTACACAAAGGTTAGTAGGGGATCATAAAGTAAAAATCAGATTATAACTGTCGAATTATAATTAGGAGAAGCAAATATCGAGTAAGATATAATCAAGACAGTCAAGCGGTTATGAGTGCATTTCAGTCATGTAGCATGGAGATATTGCAAGAAAAACTGGACAGAACAAAAAACAAAAGGAATGGACAGAATCTCTCTCTCACACACACACACACACACCAACAGAAATGTCTATGGAGGACTGAACACGCATGCAGATCCTCTCAAACAAACACAGTAGTCCTCTCTTTGAGCGAGTCTAAATAGTTTCACAGTGGACTACGCATGTGTGTGTGTGTGTGTGTGTGCGTGTGTGTGTGTGTGTGTTGTGTAGGTTAAGCTCTCTCTTGCCTATTCCTGCTCCTATACAACGTGCCCTGAGCTGCTTTATAAAGATTTATGCAAGGGAGTTAGCCTGAGCTTACAGTATGAGCTGTGTGAGAGTGACTATGTGTTTATGAGTGTGTGTCCGGCCATGTGCCCGGCCATGTGTCTCTGCTTCTGTTGCAGTGTGTGTCTGTGTGTGTGTGAGTGTCTGTGTGTGTGTGAGTGTGTGTGTGTGAGAACCACATATTACATGTTGTGTGCCTCTCTGCCTCATTAGCTTTCTGCTGAATGTGACACTGACGACAATCGTCTGACTTTAAGAATCTAGCAAAATGTGTGCGAAAAATGAGAAAAAGCAAGCAGAGTCAAGCATAACGAGAGAAAACAGACACAAAAGGATGAAAGATGCAAAGATCACGTCACAAGCTTACAGCAAGGCTCGACACTTAGACAATCATGCAGACAAACATGTCACTGTACGGATACAAAGCGCAGGGTTATTCTGAACTTTAATGAGAAGTCATACAACCAACGCCCCATAGCCAAAAGAAACCAGAACAGCACGGCTTAACATCGCAAAATCAGTCAAAAAAAACTGAGGCCTGCAGTGTTGAATTTATTTGGAAAAGTGACGGAATAAATCCATGATTATATTTTTACCTCGTCTCCTGCTATAATTCCTGGCTGCATGTGGAATCAAAGAAGAGGGTGATTATAAAAGATGCATAATACACTGTAGCGATAAAAGTGCCAGGTGCTTCATGACAAAGGAGGGATGTTTCATCATCTTCCTGCCTGCCCTCTATTTTATTAATCAGCTGTGAATCATAATCAGCCTGAGGAACTGCCACAATACTATTTTAGTGACACAAGATTAAGCATGATTTACTTTTTTATAGAGGAAAGTCAGTATTTTTAAAGGTAACGCAGCCAATCCGAGTGTATTAACGGTGTATTATCACGTGTAACAGTGGAGGGACTGTCCTGCCTTTTACTTATGACCCAGAATCATATAAGAGAGAAGGGAGGGGGGTTGTCCAAGGACGGAACCTTGAGGAATACCATCAGTAACCAGGAATAGTGATAAGATAATAAGAATTAGTAATAAGGTCTAGTAAACCCACTGGTTCAGTCAATAAACCAAGATATGAGTCCACACAGCATCGAATGCTTCACCATAATCACCATAATCTAAGCTTTCCCAGTAGCAGAGGTTGTGTTAGTTTGTTCCTGTTGCTGATACCAGCCAGAGCAGAGGAAGCTCTGCTGCGGCTACGACGGTGGGAGTGAAACTTTCTTCCACAATAAACCAAACTGCCGGAGGTAATAACAGAGCAGTTACCAGGGAGTGTTTCTGAATCTGGCCAGCCATTTCACAATATGTGATTTGCTCTCCTACAGTCGTGCCTTAAACTTTGTAAACAAAACGCATCTATGACAGCGAGCGGTCACCATTGCGACCTCCATTGTTTCCAGTGTAAACACGATAGCAGCCCTTTGGCCAAAGAAGAGAGACAGAGAGAGCGACTGCCAGTCTGGCCTATGTAACGACTATGTCCCTATGTCGCACGAGCTGATGATTGTTGAACTTTTCTGTGTGCTCGCCATGTAACGATGACATCACCAGGAGGCACATTGAGGAAAACTAAGGTGTTAACCACTCACTTTTTAAAGGCATGTTAGCATCTTCTAAAACCAGACAGCATTCAATCTAAGAACGATTTAAAGAGTTTCATATTTCAAATAATTCTTTTGCAAAGGTATGAACATTGGTTGGAGGTAGGTTGGGAAAGATGACCTTTTCTTTACATGCTGGTCTTACAAAACACCACCTTTCCCCTTTTTGAAAGTAAAATTACTCCAATGATCAATGCACTCATTTTTTTAAAATTCATGTCACAGAAATCTAATTCCTTTTTCTGCCTTAAAACACGTCCATAACCCATCAGCCCTCAATGCAGTTCACTGTTGCACGTGTACACGAGACAATGCTCTTTTTGCTCAGTCCATTTAATACGCTAGCGGGGAAATAATGTTTCTTTGCACACAGCTGAAGTGAAACGAATTAAAATGTGGACACTGGAGAGATTGAAGCGTCGAACCTGTCTAAAACTGTAAGAACATGGAGAGGGTGAAGAAGTAGCCAGAACACACAGAGCAATAATCCTCGGCTCCCTCGGTGGACTTTTCAACCCAGATGGACATTAACTCTGGGCAGAAGGTCAAAAAGAGAGAGAGAGAGAGAGAGACAGAGAGAGAAACAGGAAAGCAGATTGAAAGAGAGCAAGGGAGCAGAGAGTGCTATAAAAAGATGTGTGTGAGAGAGAAAAAATAGATTGGAAGAGATGGAGAAACAAGCTGATAAAAAGCTATGTGGGGGTGAGAGAAAATGAGAGAGATCAAGAGAATGAGGAATGCAATCTGTGTACATGAGAGAGAGAAAGAGAGAGAGAGAGAGAGAGAGAGAGAGAGAGAGAGAGAGATGGTGTGCAACCTCTGAATCCTGCCTATCCGCTGGCACCATCTGTCTCAGGGCTTGATGACAGCTCCTGACCATGTGATATCACCATGTGACCCAGAGATCTTGTGAGGAAACTACTGGCCCTCTGCTTATTTTTACATCCTGGCCCAGAAGACCATAAGGCAAAAGCTACAACAACACAATTGCACAATGATAAAGGGAACGAGTGGGTCCAAGGACAAAGGACACGTAGCTGAATATTAAACTGCTGTTGTGGAACCTGCAGCGTGTCAGAGGGATTTACCAGATTTTTATTCAACGGTTGGATAGGGGCACAGTTATTTATATACAGCTTAAAGGCATTCTTCTCCGCAACAGAACCATATGAGGAAACTACACTGGCTAGAAATGAAATGGCCTATACATATATTTGTAGTATTTTTCAGAAACAGAGGCACAAATAAAGTGCCTCACAATTTGAATTAGGGGCGTCATGGCAGCCTACTAGTCTTAGACGAATACCACATACTGTAATCGCATTTGAATCCTTTGTGTCCACTTTTAATTAAACATTTTTCTATTGTATCTAACAAAAAAAAAACCCTAAACAACCCCTAAAATTGAATCTGCAAACAAAAAACCTTACACTCAGAAAAGAGTTTCTATTCGTTCTCATGCTTTTTTCCTGCCGTGAAAAACCACTCGTCCTCTTTCATTACCCTCTTCATCCATCTTCTTATTTAAGGGACCACGTGAAAGGTCATCAACAGAAACGCTTGTCGGTTAAAAATACTTTTAAGAGCGCGAGCGTGGAAATGGCGACTTTAATTTCATGTTGACATTTGCAAAACAGAGGGACATTCAACGTTTTGGTTGGATTCAGATGAGTAAGGGCACACAGAGCTTTAAAGTTACTAGATGCAAACAATGTCACACTGTCCAACTATCTCCACCTGCACATAGTGTCACCTACATAGAGACAAAAAAGTCACTAAACTGGGTGAATCATACTTAATATTAGTTCATCTAGCTGGGGAAATGCTGACATGATTTACCGGAGGGAGCAAGTTTTTAGTACAGAAACTAAAAATGATCTTGTTAACTTTTTTTCTTGTTAAAAACTTTTTATTCAACCTGCCAGGTGGGTGTATATTTTTAGATTAATGAGAAATTTTACTTTGGATTCAAGGACAATATAGTCTAAAAACAACAGATTACAGCAATTAAAATACATTTAAATCAAATAATGTTTTAAAGACATCTGACAATTTTTCATTCAAAATGTCAAAATAATTATCTATCAAACTTTGCACACAAACTCCATATGATATCAATTCCTGAAGTGTAATGTTAGTGGACCCTTGAAAACAGGAGTGGGTTGTGATACGTACCATTGAGAGGGAGAGGGTTGTCCCCTCCTGGATGGGGGAAACCCAGACGACCTGCACAGGGAGACACAGAACAAAAATATTCAACATATTGCTAAATGTGACAGATGAAGGGATAAACGGTCTTAAAATAATTTAAAGAAATCCAGAAGTTTTGATGTTACACCTATATCGGTTTTTATGAATGGAGTGAGGTGTGTTAAATCTTCATTTTGATGTTTAAAGGCCCATTTTGAGATTTCTGAAATATGGCAACCACAAAAATTACAGATGAGCAATTTGGGGAAAGCCAGCACCATTATCAGTTAAGTAGTTTCTAATTTAGCAAGAGGCTGTGACCATGATGATGCTCAAGATCTTATTGCTAAGTTCATTAAGAGTGTACATACAGGCTGTGGCTATAACAGATATGAGTGTTGCTTCCACATCAATCTCATTAGAGACTACATCTGTGGGACACCAACCACCTCTCTCCCTCTCATCGACCTCCATTTCCCTATGTGTGCCTCTCGCTCTTTCTCTGAGCCTCATATCATACATTTTACATTGAGCCATTTGCCTGGCCCGTCTCGCACGCGCGCACACACACACATACACACACCCGTACCCACACAAATACATGTTATGATGCCAAACAAGCTTCAAAGTTATGCAAGGCCTGCTTGTTGCAGAGGGATAATGAGATGAAAGAGCTGAAATAGTACAAGCATTGTTGTATGGGTACGGACCGCCCTGTGATTGGTGCATTCCGATGCCTCTGTCACATGGAAATCTGCTGGCCCCTCCCCCACGCCTCGCCTATTGAGCCCCACAGTGCTCACTAGATGCGGTGCATAAAACAGAACTAGGACTCACAGACCACAGAAACCAGGACAGACCACCCGTGGCTTGGGGAGCTACTACACTACACCATGTTATAGATTTCTATACATTCAAGCACATTCATCACAGTCTGGATGTTATCGGCATGAAAATGCAAGTTTACTAATCAAAATAAAACCAGAGGAGCTGACAAAAAGCAGGTTACACAGACAAGCTGAATTCCTCGAGACTGCAATTCAACAGTTTATCTCCCTCTGTAATTTAGGCTGGTGATATATGTGCCGATAGCTGCACCACCCAAAATCAAAGTCCATCTTAGCACAAACCCGTCATATTGGATTTTGAAAGCCTTTAATAGTCTCAGGAGCAAGTGTGCAAGCACGTAGGCACACCACATCCCTGTGTGTCTGCAGGGTGGTGTGTGCCCGCTCTCTGAACCGTATTTGCATGCTGCTGGCTGCCTACATGTACAGCACAGTAACAGTTAAAGCACATGCATGCACGAGCACACACAAGGCGGTGCTGTGTGTGTGTGTGTGTGTGTGTGTGTGTGTGTGTGTGTGTGTGTGTGTGTGTGTGTGGTGGCTGAACAGAGAGATCCTTTCTGTCAGTCAGGACAATGCTGGAAGCGTTTCAAAGCCACTTCTACTGTAGACATTTTGCCTCGCCTGTTCCCTGGCTTCAGCGCTCGCACTTTGTTCAATATGTTCTGCTGGAATGAGAAACTTGTGCTCTGATTATGTGTATCTAAATGTGCTCGTGCACACACTCCGGCTGTGTTTGTTATATTCTGTGTGTGCATGCGCATGTATGTGTGCGACAGTGAGCAGGAGGGAGCACGAGACAGTTGGCCCAGAGAAGAGTCAGCGCTCAAAGAAAATGTGCTGTAATTATGTTTTTCTTTTTACTTTGCTGTGAGGGAAAAAGGAAAGGACTCACTTAAGTCACTGCCACACTTGGCACGGAGCTGTACGAGCCCGGACTGTAATTATGAAAACAAGGAATAAATAGAATAATATTTTGTAGCAGGCCAAGGGCTATGAGACAAAAATAAAAGATAAGGAATAAGGGACGAGATATGGTGTGATGCATCATGTGAAAGCAGAACGGAATGGGGTGCTGCATAAAAACAAACGTGAAGAGAATGGCTGAAGAAAGAGAGAAAAATGAGGTCAAATGAGAGGAAAGATAAACATGTTGTGATACGAGATATTACACAAAGCGTAGAATGAACTGAAAAAAAGATGAATTTGACGTATGACATATAAACACTGCCTATCTTTCCTCAACAAAGATAAACATCTGCAACACAAAGGGTCATTTATATTCAACTATTATAGGAAGTTGGTCAACATTACTTCTGCTAAACTATGTTTGATTTCACCATCAATTCAAAATCCCACATGGTTTAATTTCTAATGAAGCAGAAGCTCGTGGTTTTCAATTTAGAAGAAAACTTGTTTTGTTTCTGGTGCCAAGCTCTTGGATCTAACAGTGGCAGGAGTCTGTGCCAGCGTGGCTGGAGCTAAGACACCAAAACGTGGCTAATGAGGCAACCTTTCAGTCTTCCTCTCTTAATATCGAGGGAAGATTTACTTTGGTTTGACAGCAGAACATTAGATCACAGCTGGATGTGGCTGAGCCCAGTGGGTGTGAGGCTGAAATAAATACGAGGTGATAGCAAAGTGTCTGGCGCTCACAGTTTTCACTCATCGTGTATTCTGGTAGTTGTACTTGTATGTATGTGTGCTTTATATGTCTTTGTTGTAGAACACAGAGCAATATATAAGTATAATATGTCAATCTGATTAAACCTTTCTCATAGAAAGGAAAACAACGTCTCTGCCATTTTGAGATCTTTTGTACTGAGGTTTAAGCTCATATAGAAACCGAAGTTAATCAGTTTCTGGTTCTCAGCCCATGAGACTGCAATGACCTAAAACAAAGATGGTTATGCAGTTGTCATTATATAGGATTAAGTCTTGTAATGTGATAACATAATCAGAAATGTGGCTGACAACTTAAGCTCAACTCTATAATCAATCCCCAATGTCTCCTTTCAAAGGTGTTTCCTTTCAAACAATGATCACTGCCAGAACTACTCCTATGAGCTACTCCCCCTCGACCAACAGCTAAAACTGGCCACAGTCCTTTTTGTTAGCTAAGCAATCCCTATCTATAATTACTGTCAGTTACACCCCTTAAAACAATAAACAACACTTGCTACCTGCTATATTCAATAACTCATTTCTGGGTTACCATTGACCAGCATTGCCCAACACCATTCAGCCAATAATGGACATTGGCTAGTCTCTATTAATCAATAACCAAAGTCAGTTAAAGTCCAATTTCCAAAGGATGATTCTCTTTTTCAGCTAATTGTGTAGTGTAATACAAGTGTATAGAATACACACTCACTTGCCGGTTTATTAACCCCATATAAATAGTTAGATGTACCTATTTCTGTTATGTTGTTCACCCCATTTATATAAGTGAAGGTAGGCTAAACACATCTGTCAGCATAACATAATACAATTCAACAGCACGACAAACTACATCCTCCAAAATGATCACAACGTTGAATCAACCCATCTTTCATTATAACCTTCATGAAGGTCAAATTTACTGCAGGACTGTTTATTAGACTGCATTAGTTTTAGCTAGTTGTACCTTATAAACCGGCAGCTTCGTGTGTAAAAATGCACAACAACAATTATCCCATCCATAAACAGCAGAGACCCTCAAAGACAAGGAACACTGGTCTGAAACAGATTAATATTTCTTGAAAGGGGCAAAGGTTACATCTATAACCTCCATCAGCCAAATGTTTCCTTTTTAAACTTTTTCATGGAAATATGTTGGAAAATATGTTCATTGTAATTTGACCTGGCGTTAACAGATAAAGCTTACAGCAAAGTGTATTTGTGTGGACAGGAACAACGATGCCTTGTCACTGTGTTTCAAAAACTGTCCTCATCCGTCAGAACGGGAGGCTCTGCAGCTGTGATCGTTAGAAACTAACGATGGCCAGCAACTTCAGTTCAGATCGGTGGGAGTCCTTCCATCTCTCTCGCACAAATCCCCTCTTAAACACAAAGCCTAAGCTCCCATCAGAGCTGGATTCTCTCTGCATCTCCTTCTCGAAATGCATGAGAAAGAGGTCATACTCGTTGCGCCGCGCTCCGGCACACAAAGAAAACCTCTCTTTTGTTTTTTAATTCAAAGTGGGAAGGAGAGAGAAGGGAGAGGAAGACAGAGGTGTGAGCTGACTGCTACACAGGCTAACCTTTCCTATTATCGTTCATCATAACGCCAAAAGAAGACGTGTCTTGTTGTCTGACCTGTGGAGGAAGTGAAACCTCTCTGCTAAGAACTGAGGTGTTAAATTGTGAATATGTGTGAGTATGTGAGCAGCTCTACCTTGAAGCGTAACGCTCCTATTGGCTGCTTGGCCAATGAGATACAAACATACGACACATTTGTCTTTATATTAATCACATATGTTCGATCATTTTTGAAGCTTCCAGTTTATATTTTGAAACTAAAATATTCTGTGCTAGCCATGTGCTAGCACCTATAGTATTAATAATGACTGTATGTCGGGAAATATGTCATATCTTTAAGCATGCAAGAGGTGACTATTACTTCCACCTGTGCATCACACGTGTGCTAAAAATACTCTGCCGTTGACAGAGTGTAAATGAAAACGGCAGCGTCGCTAGTTGTCTGCGTAGTGCTTCATGTTCCTGATTGACAGCTGACATCGTCACCTTTCAGGGTGTCCTGCTCAGCCCTCATGATGTCGATCAGGGAGCTCTCCAGCGTGTTCATGTTGAAGCTGTCAAATGACCTGGTGCGTTCCTAAAGAGAGGAGAGAAAGGAGAAACACCATTTACTTTTCTTTTTCCTTCTTCAAAGCCACGAACAGGCTTTACATTTGACCAGCAGGCCGAGCAGGTCCACGGGAGCAACTGGAGCAATTAGATTTATCTTTTAATGTAGCATTGGCTCAATTAACCCAAGCTGGCCAAAGAGCACATACACGCACGAGGAGCAGACAGCATTCATCTTAATTTACACAAGAAAATATACTGTTTTGCAATTCTGACTGCTTCACACTCTAAACATAGCCTGAACCTTGGGGACCAAGGTAAGCTATTAATAAAAGGGAGCAGCCAGACGCTTTCACAGTTATTTATGAAGGGTTTTCATTTCATTCTTGCTTTAGCTTGAGCTTATTTCAGGGAATAATACAAAAGACATGCCAGATGGCTCCATTTGTGTCAATAAATATTCCTTTCTACCTTACTTTGATAAATGATAAACATACTGTGAGGATTTAAATGCATGACGGTCTCTTCATTTAAGATTCTGACACTTTTGGCATTGGCCTAAATAGCGGGCGTGACAAACAAAGCAAATTAGGAGCGGGCCCTAGTTTCCCATAAGCGTCACTAGAATCTCAAGTGAATCCCTAATATATTCTGCAAACTGAAGTCATAACTGAGATAAAAAGAAGCTGGATGAACCTTATTAGAAAGAGTTTAATTTAGGGCTAGTGTTTCTTTTCGGCTTGGATTTTTTTAGGCCTCCTGTTTTGGTCTTCTAGCCACCAAACAGGTGCTCTAAAAAAATATCTCGATGGCACAGGTGTGTGAACTACAAGGATATTCATAAGACAAACCTTTGTTGATTAAATCTCATTCCAGCTGTCAGCATTAAATTTCTCCTTCTCTTATTTCAAACCACAATGTGCCTCTTGTGTGCTTAACTGATGTGTCTGCAAAGGTAACTGACTGACTACACTGTAAACTCACTCACTCAATGAGGCAGCATAATGGAAGTCAACAGTAAAACAGGCAGAAAACCGAGCAGGAGCCGAGCCAATTCTCGAGAGACAGCTTTGTCACCTACAACAAGGGCATCGCTGGCATACCAACCATCCTGGAAATATTTGTATGCACACACAAACATAGTTAAACATACACACCCATGCAGTGTGTACACACAAAATATGCGCACCCATCAAAAACATGTGCCCACACGCACACACACACACACACACACTCCGAGTGTCATGCTGATAAGGCATCTGTCTCGACTCCACCTCAACTAAACAAAATATGCAGCCACTGTCAACAACTTGTTAATAAACTCATGAAGTCTTTTGCTTCCCTTCCACAATAACCACAACTCAGGCAGACAATGCTGCTGAAGACCACAATATGAAATTCACGTACTTCTTGGTTACATTTACCGTCTGCGCCAAAGGTCTCATGTGCCCACAACATCACATGATTGATTGTCTCATTCCTCCCTCTGTCTCTTCCCCATTTTTCCCGGTCATTCTCTGATGCGTGCCACCTTAAAAGCAGAAATACCTTAAAAAAAGATTTCTATTCCTCATTCATGCGTCAGAGATCTCACACTGCCTCCTCTGGCTACAAGTTGTTGTCCAAAAAGGTGCACATCATGACTGAAAAGTTTAGTCACGATTATGTTTTTTCTCAACTGTCTGGTCACGACTGAAATAAACCTTTTTTCCTGCTTTCTACATCAGATCTATTGTATCAACCACTTGGTTCATTTATAGTACAGCTGAACATAAAACCATAATAAAATACAAAAATAATATCACTTGTAGAAATTTAACTATTTGCAAAGACACTGTCAGAACAATCCTCTGAGCCGGTCATGAGTATTTTATGTAAACACAGTAATTTATAAAACACACATGAGTAATTTAAGACCAGTAAAACAGGGAACACCAGAATAAGGAGGAGAGCCTGCTGGACTATAAACATACATGTTTGTGAAATATCAATGTCAGGAAATGTCTCGAGCTCAATTTTTGCAACAAGATCTAAGTCTGGAAGACATCCCCTCAAAAGCTGACCGAGCCTGACACGATGCTTACAGACCAATCAGGGATCTATGAGCTTTTAGATGATGACATGACTCATAGCCTCTTCAGGTGTTACAGATAATAAAGCTGCCATGGCTACTAAATTGTATTTAGCTCATTTGAATGTATGCGAACAGCTTTTTCCAATTTTAAAAATCAAAACCAAAGACCAGGATCAGACCAGCAAGCGGTGCGTTCATCCAGTCAGGTGTGGCAACAGTTGACTCTGAGGCCTAAGTGAAAAAGAGATTTAATTTGTCTATTGTACAGCCAACTTGAAATCACGTCTGCCTAAAACAAAAAGAAAGTCAAAAGTGACAATTGTGGGCTGACGGCTTAAAAATGACACATTAACATTAAACAATAGGAATAAAGCATGATATTGTGTGTAAGCCTGTTAATTAAAGTAAGCTGTGAGAGGTCATCAGATCTACAGTCCAGACACAAAATAATAGAGAATTGAATGTGCAGCTTTATGTCAAATTCACCTTTCCTGAAAAGCCTGAAAAACTTCCTGACATCAACAATGTGTGATCGGCGCTGCCCTCCACTTGACTGATAATGGGCAGGCCTTGCACAACAAGAATTACCCAACATGTCTGTCAACCTGTAAGTAACCTATTTGTGGAGCCAGTCAGTCACTCTTTCCATTCACCACTTTGTCTTTCAAACCAGTGCCTCTGTGCCTAACCTCTCTAGTATTTCCTAGTATTTATCCAGTAACTAGGGACGACAATTGATAAGATTTTATTGATATAAATGCCATTATCAATTCCGCTGATTGGTCAGATTCTTTATTGATTCCTGATCAATTTCCCGTGTGGCAGTAATGTTATTATAACCTAGAGTATTTATCTTGGTAACTTGACGTGCTGCTTGGTTGAGAATAAGTAGCTCTCATGCGTAGAGTGTCAAATAAATAGCTGGTGTTACTTGAAATTATCATTTTACAGACATAACGAGCACTGCTGTCATCTTTCTTTGTGAAACAAAGCCACGCCTTGGATCATTTCTTCCTCTCGACCACGACTCTTGCTGTTGCATGTTTCCAGCAGTGTAGATGCATGAGTTTGACGTCATTGTTTTGCAATGTCAGAAAAGCGTGCCGGCATTCATAAGCTCGGAGGCATACGATTCCAAAGGATCAACAATTTGGAACTGGTTCTCAACTGGAACTGATTTTTGATTCCCATCCCTACCAGTAACCAGGTCAAACTATGGGCCAATAACTGTACAAACTGTCTGAAAGCAAAAACCACCTTGGGAAGAAAAGCTCATAGCGTTCTATGTTTCACCATGAACTCCACAGAGGTCAAATGCTGGAGGGTTCAGAAAAACAGGCCTGCGTCACTGAACTATATGACCAAGGGAGGGTCAGGAGGGCAACTCACTTTTTCATCTACTGTCTGCTGTCTGCAGCAGCTCCTAAAATTCAATAGCTACTTTTACTATCTGATCAGCCAAAGAGCATGGTTGGATGTCTACCACACTGGCTGATGAAACAGCCAAACTTCCCAGCTGCAGCCAAAATCTTACCAGCATTCTGGCTGGTGTAGATTTCCCATCACTGACTGAAGGAACATGCTAAAACAGAGATGACATGGTAACACACCCAGTGCACACTCTCCCCCTCAAAACAAATATCAACACAGGGATATAGGCCAGAGTATGTCGACTATTTTCTCATATCCGCCTCAGTATCTTATGTGGACTTAAGTTATTGCTTTGGGTCAAATAAACCAAACATTCAAAGACAGGGGGAGCCGAAACAAGTGATGGACTGGTTACTGTGGAAAGGATACACCACCAGTGAGTATATCATAGCATTGGCAAGCGCACAAATCACAGATAGGTAGCAGAAAAGTGCAGTATTTCTGGAATCTGCTGCCTTCATTGAGTTTATTATGTATATATATATATATATGTTTTATACCATGATAATGGTGCAGAAGGAGAAAGCAGAAGCTCTTCCTGCTTTTGTGCTTCCAATATTGAATGCTTTCATTGGGCGTCTTTATTCTTTATTGTGCCATCTCCTTGGTACAGTCATATTTTGGCGGCGGAGTATTGTTTTAGGAGAATGGGAATTCATTTTGTGGCCGAGATGGACTCAGAACGGCGAACGTGAGGCCTGGACGGTGCTCTGCAGTTGCTAAGCATTAGCCAGGAGAGGTGCAGACGGTGATTAATCATCAGATTCATGCCTCCTTCTCTCAACAACTGGCCAGCTGACCAGCAAAGTACTCATCCCTGACAGATTGCAGGGCGGGCATAGACACACACACACACACACAGAAAGATTAGCTGCAAGCAAGACGCACACAATTTACAGTGCAGTCTGTGTCATGTGTATCTATGAAAGCTTGCCCACGCTAACCCAAGGCCATAGGTATAAATATAGAAGGCACGGCACGACATCCTCTTTTATTTGCAGGCAACAGAGAAATGTAGCCTTATGTACCAGGATAAACAGAAAAATATAATAAGCATGATGCAGTCTGGTCAAAGCTAATTTGATTTATAAAGTGAGACACACCCCATTTCTATCATGACTGTCAATGAAAAAACAGCATGATGGATTAATTTGCATTAGGGGATGCACAGATCGCACTTTATTTCAGAACAAGTACAAGACATACATTTGGGTACTTGCCAATACAGAGTACCGATACCAGTACTTAACAATATCATTATATTTGTAACAATGACATTGAAAACATGTTAACAAATTAAATTTACAACATGATGCTGCTACAGACATTTTTACTGCCCCTTCATTGTCTCTGGACATTTTCTCTCGCTCGTCCAGCATTTGCTGCGAAGTTGACTGTTGCTGCTAGTATTAGCAAACTCCATGAACTCAGAGTGGTGTTGATTTTTTAGGTGTTTTCTCAAATTGCTCGTGTTAAAGGAGCAACTTTTCACCCCTCCTCTTGACAATTTAGCAGAGCATAGCTTGCAGTCTGCTCTACTTTTGTCATCATCGCTTATCCTAAAATATCTCCAAACTGCTGACACTGCTCCTCCTCCGCCTACCTGCTCAAATGATGAGAAGTTAACTACGCCTTGCCATTAAGTGGGTGCCGTAGTATTGGAGTATTTGTACAATTACAAGTACAAACACAAGCGCACAGTATCGGACCTGATACCCGATACTGGTACTAAGACATCCCTAGTTTGCATTAAGCAGCATGACCTCTACCTCGTCTTGTTTCTGAATGTTTGACCCTGAATCAACAAATTTGTAGCGAACTGATCTGCATGTACCAGGATTATGTTGATGTGCCAATCCGGGTAGAAAGCGTGATAAAATAGCTGCGTTTCTGAAGAGTCATCTCCACCAATGTGCAGGTTCACCTAAAAAACAATGGGTACATTGATTTTGACGTGCATCATATGCCGCTGGTGTGCGTTGCCCTTAACATTACCCCGTTCTGCCAGCACAGTCTAACATCAGCTGCATCCTGAGCAGAGAGCGCTGTGAATAACCAGCAGAACTTTGTTGCCTTAGTATCATAAGATTTAAGTAAAAAGAATTTAAGTGAAATGAGCTGCCACAACATTGTCCCTGCTTTCTTATTTTACAAAGCTAACATTCACAAATGAAACCTTTTAAAGCTGCAACTGCTTAAACATAAAGTGAAACAAGGTTGAAATAACAAAATGGACCAGAATTCGTGCAACAGCCTCTCAACTCCAAATAGGTTTTAATCTAAAGCACCACAAAACAGATCAGCCTCCATCAGATTTTGACAGCATGTAGGGATGTAGAGAATGATTAAATACAGCATGCTGTGGGTGATTAATTCGAGCATTAATCTTCCATGTCACCTGCCTGTTAATGAAAAATGAGGGAGGGTGAAAGAGTGGAGAAAGTAACAGCGTATGGGACATAAAGATATACTGGTGCAATGTGAGTTTTCAGGATTTTATAGGTTGGAGATCATTTCAACATACATCTCACATTCGGTGGTTTTTGTCCTTTATTTTTTTGTGCTTCTAAGCACGTCAGAGAGACAACAGACAGAGAGAGGAAGTCCAGAGCAAAGGAGGGAAGGGGAAAATGGCAGATGAAAGAAAGGGGATGATGGAGGGCGAGTAAGTGAGTTAAGGCCAAGTAAAAAGAGAAGAAAGGAGGGCAGGAAAGGGAAGCAGATTGAGCTTTTGATGATTGTGATTATGTTTCTTCCTGGTCAAAGTATTTCAAAGACCTGCTTTGACATTAAATACCCCCAACTGTCAAAAACAACCTATTACCCAGTGTTGGCTGAATGGTGTGTGTATGTGTGCGTTTGGGGTGTAACAGGAGTGACAGAGGCAGGGGTTCCAGCAGTATTTGCCCTGCTTGGGGGATTAGACTGGACTGACTCCTTTATTATATGCAATGAGCTTGGCTAAATACAATATGACACTTCCACATGGACTCTGCTTTGTCTTCTTCCTTTGTTAAGACACATGTGCAGAAGACATAGGCCAGGGACTAATTAGGGCTCATGCACACATGGGTATGTGCACATACACCCACAAGCACACAAGCTCTCTTTCTTCCTGTTTCAGAGCGTCTGTCAAGGGTGTGAGAAGGGCACAATAAGGCTGTATGAGCAGCAGAGTTATGCGCTTGCCAGCACAGCTCAGGCCGCTCATTAGTCTAAAAAATCTTTCTCTCATTTAACACCAATGTCACAAGGACCAGAGGTAATGGCTGAAACCTCGGGCTTCGACAGCTTAATGGCTCAGAGTGTTTGTTTGTAGACTGGCATGCATGCAAGTAGATATGCATGCACACATCATGAATAAGGAAAGGAAAGCTTCTTGATCTTTGTCCTCATCATGGAGGTTTCATGCCACTGACCAACACTGCATGGTTCCTTTAAGTTTTCCAACTGAAACTCGAATAAAGACCTGTCATACTGATCAGATGGCTTGTCAAACAATGAGATGTTGAACGGTGACAGAAGTCAGACAACAGGCACTCAACATGTATTTCCACCACAGGCCTGAAGAGGTTGTTTAATAACGGACCTTCATATAACAGCACTGTAAAAGGCTGCAGTATATCTAAGCTACACAAACAGTGAGGAGGGAGCTGTAACCAACAGTTACCCAAGTAGCTTACTGAGACAATATCCTGTCCTGGCTTACTCGCCTTCAGGCCCTGCGGGTCACTGGCCAAATTTACCAATCCGTATCAGCCCAGCACACCTGACACAGCAGCAGGCCTCTCACCTTGAATTTCACAGGTGAGGAATTAAGGAGCATGGAAAGCCAGAGTATTGGCTTGGGTTGTCTCTCATAATTAAAAGACACGCAGGTGAATCTGCGACTCTGAATTGTCTGTACAGTAGGTGTAAATATGACCATGACTGGTTGTATGTCTCTATGTGTCAGCCCTGTGATTGACTGGCGACCTGTCCAGTGTGTACCCCGCCTCTCGCCCAATGTCACCTGGGATTGGTTTCAGTCCTCCCATGATCCTCAAGGATACGGGTGTACAGCTAATGGGTGGGTGGATGGATGGAAAGAAAGAAAAGCAAGAGAAGAAAACAAAAGGCAGGAAGAAGGCTATCCTTTCTGGTCTGAGGCTAGTTTCTAGCTGACCAGTGTCCTAGCAGTTAGCAGCAGTGTGCCTGGCCTGGAGCCCATCCCAAATACTAAAGCTGCTCTAATACAGCAGTGGCCCTGCCTGCTGCAGCAACAGCCACGGTGCTGCTGGAACATTTTCTCTTTCTGTGTGCCATGGTGCTGTGCACCACTTTGGATAAAATATCCACCAAATGGCATATAGCCTTGCGCTCAAATTGCATCTACACGTTTGCTCATATACACACAAATGGATATCAGGGCCCAAGGCAATCACATGATCACAAATTCCATTAAAGAAGGTAAAGAAAAGGACTTTTGCTTTAGCAGCTAGCTGTTACATACAGGACCAGTGGCGTATTTCTGTTTGAATCTGTGTTCCTATCTTCTGAATATTGTGATGAACTAATTCTGATTGTACACATGCAGAACAATAGGATCTCCAAAGCTAAAGCCACTGATCCTTCATCTGCTGTGTCAGTGCTAAAATGGAAGCTATGTGAGGCAGTTGGAGAAGGCTTCTAATGAAACATTGTGACAACAGTTCCTCATGGGGTCTGTTTGTTCAGAGTTACAGGAGCTACGGTATTTCAATTACCAAACCTAGGGGCGTCTTGTGTAAGACGACATGTGTCATCAGTCATCTGAACAGTGCATGATCTCAACAAGCACTACTGAGTACAGTTTTAAAGAGAAAGCTATACTTCTATTGCTTTTGGTTGGAACACTTCTTCAGCGAAGGCAATGAAATTGGAGTGAATGAAAAGACAGTGACCTGATGGCCTACAGATCTTAAAGACTGAAGTACAATGAGGAGTCCTCTGACGAATAAACTTGACACTTGGTTGTCTGTGTAATAATTTAACAGTGGTTTCTATAGTGACAGCTTCAGTGGTGCAACACGATCTATATACTCACACCAAAATGACACATTTTCCAATTCAATTACAGGGAGTGAAACAATACTGTCATCTTACAGCTCAGAGAAACAAAGGTACATGGTTCATAAGCAGGAAACAAATAAACCTTCGTTAGACTAAACCCCAATTTCCAAAGCATATGTGGAAAATGCTTCAGAGCATTTGCATTATACAACATGATGCAATATTAAGAAGGAAAATTAATCCAGATATCAGTGGAAGATGTGAACATAGGCAAAACAATGCAGATCCTCATTTAGCAGCTCAAAGTGAGGCAAACTACTCCACCTGAATTGAAAATGTTCAACTTGAGCAAACATTTGCAATTACGCCAATCTCTACTACTCCCTAAATGCACAGATACAGGGGCAGAGAGGAGAGGCTGTGGAGGAAAAGAGGAGTTCTTAGTAAGTTTTGAAATCAGTCTGGCTGAGACAGTGCTGGTTGTCTCAGCAAATATCTACTGTGAGTCGGGTCACCGGACAACGATCAATTACAATAGTTGCAGTCCAATAGTTTAAGGGTTAGTGTCAACATAGATTTATTAACAGCCATCTTCCTATTTTTTCTAATCTAGACCTATATTATCAATTCCTTGTTCTTTGTAAATGGGTTATACTTAGATAATCAGTAACTCACACACACACACACACAGAGTCAGGCCATTCTATGCCCATCCTCCATCTGCCCTTGCAGTATCAAGAGGGCAGGAGGACAATGCTACTTTGGCTGATCTGATTCAACCACCAGGCAGAGCAACATACTGCAGCTACAGTAGTGCTTTAGCATAAAACTGTAAAAGAAGGGATTCACTGTCACCATTATTAAAACAGGTTGCAGAATCAAAAATTAGATGAAAGAGAATCCACTAACAGAGCAAGGTGCTAGTTCCATCTACCCCCTTCTTTATATAGCACCTGCAACTATTTACTGTTGCAAAGTAAGTTGATTTTTATTGAATTACACTGCAAGTTGGAGTTGATTTTACCACAACACGACTCCCAAATATTAACAAGTATTAGACTGTAATGATTTAGAACAGGTCAGATATGAACCTGACCCCATGACTACAAACAACATTTAGGCTGTTAACTAAAAGTAAATAGCTTCTCCGAGGTAAGCTTTGCTACTTATTCAGCAAAAAAAAACACAGAAGACATGTCAAGACATGTCAGAACAATGTCCATACTGTTTGGCTTGTAGTGCACTGTGAGTCATTAATAGCACTTGGAGGTAAGGAAATACCCAGAAAGGTCACATCAAGCATCACTTTCTTAATTTTAAATTGAGGTAATTTGCTTGTTTGGATTATTTTAGTTCATTTTTGAAGAAAATGTCTCACTGAAAATAGAGATTATGACTTTGACTTGACCCACAGACAGGTATGGCCAAGAAATGAAGTAGCCCCTCACTGGTGGTCTTTAAGGCCAATTAGTAATGCTGTTAGGCTATTGACATACTGCTGAAACAACAAGGGCAGGCAATCGTTCAGACAATTTAATACTATTTACTGCATCCAAGATGGCATTGGGAACCCGATGGCAACCAAGTACTTATGACTGACCAGAATTTAATTTGACAGAACAGAGGGATCACTGTCCGAAGGTAAGAAGGCAAAGAATATGAACAGCACTTAAAGAAATCTTTCATCTGGTGATCAGGCCTCGCTGGGCCTATCGCATCCTTCCTCTCCTCACCCCCGCCTCCTTGCGATGACCGACGCAATCAATCACAAGTCAGATCAATAAAATGAATTTATCACCATGTTCCCTTTACCTCTTCCCATCAATCCTGTCGGCTGTTTTCTACATGTGATAATGCAATTATTTGAACCATCTTCATTGTGCGTGGACCCGGCTATCAAAATTACTCTATGAATGGGCTGGCATTTTGAGAACGAGTTGCTAGGTTATGGCAGCCATGACCTGGGTGATTAATAAAGCCATAATCCCGAAAAATCATTAGGCATTAGGTTTGGGCCATCAATCTACAGTATTACCTCAATTTTTTTTCCTGGTCAGAATAAAATAAATCCCATGGTGATGTGTTCTTGTTCAGTGATGTATTTAGATTTTTCTTTATCTTTATCCTTATCTTTTCTTTATCTCAGTCTCTCTCTCTTTTTCCCGTCGTCCATTCCCGTGATCGTTCTCCTCTCACTCTGTCTCACTTTCCCCATTTCTAACCTCCCTCTCCCCATCTTTTTCTCTCCTTCCATGATGCCGTCCCCACACCCCACACACCCACCCCTCCCTCTAGCCCCCCAGCTTGTATATGTGGCACACACCACTGCAGTGACAGAGCCACATTAGTCATCATCAGGGACATACAGCTGTGGAAGTACAGAACCCGACGACTGATTTCTAAGCTAACACGGTAACAAATGCATCATGTAAATCCATCCCCTTCCCCCATGTCTAAAAATAGCAGCGATACCACATACTGTAATAAAATTAACAGCTAACATAAATGACATGGTGATGTTTAATCATTCAGGCAGCAAGCGGCCACTGCTGAAAAATATTACCACACAAAAACATGAACACACAAAGTCTATATAGAAAAAACAGCACAATGTGTTAGTAAATGAAAAGAATAGTACACCAGGATTACTGCTAAATCATACAGTGAGATCATCAAAGGCAGACTGACCTGAAAGGGGAAGATGTTATCACTGCGGCCGACTCCATCGTCCATCCAAGACTTGGGGTTGAAGCCTGCAGGACTGTTTCGAGGGTACTTCTGGGATGCCACATGGTTATTAGGGAAGGTCTTCTTCAGTGGAGAGATAGAGTTGATGGGGGTCATCCCGCCATTCAGCCCTCGGCGATAATCTCTGCCCTGAGACCCTCCCCAGCCGCCACCGCCACTACCATAGCCTCCTCCGGGACTCCAGGAGGTGGAGGAGCCAGGGGAGGGAGAGGGGCTCTGGTAGCTGGCTGGACCCCAGGGGGAAGGGGGCTTGTTCAGGCTGTTGGACAAATGTGGCAACTGGCTGAAAGCCGGATTCCTGTGCGGAAAGGGCGGTGGAGGGTGTGGAGAGGCCGGGGAGCGCCGATGCTGCTGGTGCTGGTTGTGGGGGTGTTGGAAGTGGGGGTGTGGCGGGGGAGCCGGGTGGTGCTGGGACAAGGCCGCTGCTGGTCCGATCTGAGGGGAGAAGTTCCCACCAAACCCTGGACTGACATGGTGTGAGAAGTTCTGGAACAGCAGGGGCCCATTGTTGGCCGAGGCCGGGTTGAAGAAACTGACGTCCTCATTGATGATGGTTGATGGCGCCGGCGGGATGGCTGCTGACCAGTTGTTGAAGCCAGTGAGCGATGACGAGGTTGTACTGGACTGAACCGGGCCAGTCCCCCCGAGACCAGACGTCTCCTGGTAATCAAAGCCCGTCAGGACAGGAGACTCAAGACGTAGCTGCTTCTCCTTTCCGTTACTTCCTTCAGACACGCCGCTGTCTGTCTTGGCTTCCTCTGACCGGGCTTTTTCCAGTTCTGAAATGATCCCACCACCACTTCCACCCTCCTGGTGGCTCCCAGGGGACAAGGGCTGCTGCTTTTCTTGCGTTTCTTGCATTTCCTGTTGCTGCTGTGCTTTGGGCTTCTCTGGGCCCCCCAGGATTTCGTCTTGCACGCTGTTGTGGGTGGCAGAGGCAGGGAAGAGCCAGGGAGAGCCTCCCGTGGTGCCATTCCCTGCGGCTGTGGTGCTGTTTATGAAAGCAGCAGGGCTCTGCGACACATTTTGGTGGTGGTGTGGGGGCTGCAGATGCGGGTGGATTCGGACCGGGAATGCAGACTTGTTGCCAGTGTTGTTTTGAACTAGGACTCCAAACCCGTAATCCCCCATTTGTTTTCTCCCCCCACACACAAATGCTATCCCGTGATCGTTTGGTCCTATTGAGAGAAGAGCACACAGGATGGCATGCACTGAGTAAGCAGTCAGTTCCTCTCATTCCACTATAGATCAAGGGATTTAGACACAACTAGGTGAAGGATACAGACATTTTCCAGTGACATAAAAGATCTGTTTTCTGTTGGGTCTGTTTGACTCCCTCAGAGAATTCCTAGACATATGATAATCACACAACAGTGTCATGAATGAGCTCATTCTTGCAGTGAACAATCTGCCCTTATTACTCTGAGCAGCTGAAAAAAACAAACCAGTTAACGTTACATCTTTAGCTAATTATATCCCCGTGATGTTGCCAACTTGTAAGTCTACAGCTGAGTTTCTGGCACCGACACCTTCTCAATTTGGAGACGATTTCTTAAAGCAAACCAACTGACAGACAATTAATTACCAGCAGTTTATCGTTAAAGGGAACACAGACGTACAAAATATGAATGATCGTTGATTAGATTAACAATAAACCGACATAACGTTCAGGAGAAAAACACTCGACTTTGTTTGACAGCTGTCAGGAGTCGATGAGACTCCAACCTCAAAATTTATCACATATAAGTCAGACACTTTGATCCAAATGCATGAATGAATAGTGTCACACATCACTGTTCATTATTACATGTTAACACTTGAGGTAACAGCCGACAATCAAGCGGTTTAAATCTACTAGATGCGTTAGCCGGCAAGCTAACGTTTCCATCCGCTGCTAACGTTAGCCAGCTAGCTAGCTATCAGCCGTTAGCACAAATGCTAGCTACAGGACAGGCTTGAACACGGGCGAGTAAAATTTCTTTTCACCTTCTGATCACCACCTTCGACCTCGGCGATGTCTTTTGTCGAGATCCCTCCCTCGGACTGAGAGCAAAGTGGTGTCCTTGAGAAGAAAGCGAGCAGGTCGGGGCAAAGCTTTTTTTTCAGAGGCGATTTGTTAGCTTGACTCGTACAGTCGTGCGGTCGGTCAGCTTTTTTTTTTTCCTCCTTCTCCTGACGTGTCCTGCCTGCTCAATGACACAGCTGCTGCCTCTAATCTGGATTCAATCAAATGTTGTTAACGTGAAATCTACTCTCTCACAAGCCTCACTCGATCGGGTTCATTGTTCGTTTAATTTTTTTTTTTTTTTTTTTTGTGAGTCTATTTTTCTTTCCAGCCCGATTCCTCTGTGCTGTCTCGGCTGCCCCGTTCTCCTGGAACCGACCGTGGCCGAATGACAGCGAGAGATCAGCCGCGACTCACTTCCGCTTCTGGCTCCGCCCCCTGAGAGCCACACCTCGGTACGCGATTGGTCCGTTGACCGGCAGCCCCGCCCCGTTTCTGCAACACTTCTCGGCCGTGCACCAATAATGCATCCGTGCCATCTTTTCAGGAACAGCCCACTGAGGTCGGGAATGGTGGAAAAAAAAAAAATCCTCCTCCCTGCACGGTCCTGTCCTTTCACGATGCAGCCGGTATCAGGTCGTGAGAAAACTGAGATACCCAACCCCCCCTGCAAAGGATGGGCATGCATCAGAGAAAGAGCATCCAGGCTTTTAGATCACATGCTCCTTCACTGTAAATGTGCAAATGGCATCATGTCAGTAGCTGTTTTTATTGTATCTCCTTTTCAAGGTTAAGCCCATTGCTACATATGCCATAAATTCTACTTTTATGATGTCCATAATGTTTAATTTCTGTTGACACTATCATAGGGTTGTTAATTAAATTCCATTTATTAGAGGTCATAGATGCTGCTCTGCATTATATTCAGAGATATATTATAATGTAGTACAGTATAACATCACCTTCATCCATGATCTCAATGATAAAGATGTAATTAAACTTACACATTTGGGACCATGTCAACTAAACTGAACATTTGAGCTTCCTAAAAATAGATGTTGTGGATATTTCTTTGGAATGCATTAAATTTCACAGGTGCACCTAATAAAGTGGCCACTGATATGTGCTCATAATATAGTTATTAATGTATAACTAGTACAATACACATAGCCTTATGTATACATGTGTACATCATTAGAGCATATTGTGGAAAGTTCCCTTTAAAAATAATGTTATAATTGACTTATTATATACATAAATGTATGTATGTATGTGTATATGTGAATATTACATGATAGCACATGAATTTATCACATGCAAACGTACGCCTACATCAAAATTTTTTACAAGTGAAATGGTACCATGTGAAATATGTTTTTATTATATGATCAATTTCAATCACACACATGCTTTTTTATACATCTGTATCCTTACATTATCTTTATATATGAATTATCTGAAGCAATAGTCTGACGTTTTGGAAAATATGCTTTTATATTTTGATCAATACCACTCTCATACTAAGATGGATCCAGGAGACAATTTGTCGAGCTTAGCATAAAGACTAGAAGCAGGGGGAAACAGCTGGCTCTGTCCAAAGTTGACATATTCATATGTTATATCTCATTTGTGTAATCCAAAGTGTAAAAACTACAAATTGTGGTTGTGCGGGGACTATTTTTTGGCTGAGCCTTGTGACTTCCTGTAGTCTTGTCATCACTGTGAGTTTGGCAACCCACCAGAAACAGATATAACATCATAACGTATTAATTGCTGAAGCAGCCAGGTTATCTGTTTCCCCTGCTTCTACTTCATGCTAAACTGGCTGTAGCTTTCTATTTAATGCATAGATATAAGAGTAGTCCTGATCCTCTGCAAGAAAGCAAAAAACATATTTCCCAAAATGTTGATCTGTCCCTTTATATAATCCTCTTTTACTGTATTTAAAAACTATAAGCATTGCAACTATTCCCTGCACGCACAGTATTCTATTCTAACAGTTGTAATCTTAATCTCTTCCAGTTTTTGTTCAGCATATCACACTGTTTTCTGCTGCGACCCATCTGAGTTTCTGCTCTGCCAGATGTTTGACCATCCAACCCTCTTTCCTCCACCCGCCCACACCATTCCCCATGTCTCTTTATCTCCCCCGCTGTCCTCCTCTGTGTGTCCTTCCCTCCTGTATGGTCATTATCGCCTCGAGGTCATCAAACAGCTTTGACTCTGTCAGTCTCACCGACCCTCAACTGGCGGCGTTACATGCAGCCGCAAATGGCTATCTAATAAATCTGTCACTTCAAGTCCAGCTGGGAGAGAGTGATAAATTAGGGAATCCGTGGCGTTCTGCATTATTAAGTGTGTACAGAAAGGATGAGCGGGCGATGGGGAGGCGGATGGCAGGTATTGGCAGGGGTAGGGAGTGACCGGCTTAAAGTAATCCGATTAAAAAAAAAAATAGATTACAGATGTCTGATAGTAACACTATTCACGTTTAGCTTGCAAACTGCTGCGAGCTGTGCAAATGCCCTCACATGCAAAAGAGTTTGGAGGCCTCATAAGACCATTCCCTTCACCACAGTACTCGTAACCCAACAGATTTTCATTGGAGAAGAATTATATCTTAGAATGAAGAACCAGATAAAACAAAAGACTTCTAGGTAAATATGCTAAATCCCTTTAAATGTAATATGAGGCACTTGCCATTAATGCTCTTCATCGTAAAATATGCCTTTCAGAATTTAGAGTGCAAAATATTCTGTCCTCTTTATCTCTGGAATAATATAATTAGTCTTTTCATTGTATAATGATAATGATATAATAATGCCGGTCATTTTCCCTGCATAACTTTTTAATCAGCGTAATAGCTCCAGCACTACATATACAGCACAGACACTTGTATCATGCATTTCTTTCATTTATTGTAATTTCTATGTGTGACCTCCATTTCCCTTTCCTCTATTTCTAATATATCCACTCTGTACCACAAACAAGTGTTCAAGCATAGTCTTAATCATGCACCGGAGGGCGAGAACCAGCAGGAGGATGGAGTCATGTTTGATCGTCCTAAATGTGCTCCAGCTTTACGGTATCTCCTGTGTAGGGCAGAGTATTCCTCTCACAGTGGGGTGGATGATTAGGCAGAGTGCTCCGTACAGTAAATGGATTTCTAGGACAGAATAACCGGTCTTACTGGCCTCACTCAGGGAGACAACACCCTCTCTTCCTCCCGTCCCCGTCTCCCTCTGCCTTTCTCTCTACGTCACGTGAACACACAAAGCAGAGAGGAAATAGCTCGGATATTTATTAAATGATTTATGGGATCTATATGTGTGTGCAGTTTCAGCCCAAAATGTTACTGTGTTCAACGCTACCGAGATGCGTGATTCATCTACTGTATGAAATAGCTAATAGCCACTTTTACCATCGCTTTCTGGCAGTGGGTTTGTGTGCTCTGCCATATCCAAGACTGGATAGGTGTTATGAATAAAACATTGAATCCATTAAAAAATTAATCGCCTTTTTACCTTAGGCATAATTATGGTGCAATTCCTCCCAGAGTGCATGTGTGTGTGTGGAGACATGTATTACTCGTGTTGTGGGGACATAAATGTGTTGATACAGTCACACTGTGGGGACTTGTCTTTCTTTTTGGGGACAAAAGTCACCATAACATAAATCATTAAACTTTACACTTGTGTTAGAGTAAGGGTAAGTCTCCAGGAGATGAATGTAAGTCAATGTAATGTCCTCTGAAGTGTGTCTGTGTGTGTGTGCACATGTGTGTGTGTGCACATGTGTGTGTGTGTGCACATGTGTGTCAATCTCAATTTGAACATTTCCCTGCTGCTCTGATGGTGGAGAAAATTCTGCAGCCCTTCAGATTGGCTCCCTTCTTTGATTGGACAAACTCAAAAACGCATTGATATCCATCTAATAAAAAATGAGATGGCTGCTTCCCAAGTTGACATTTGGGAGATACAAGGATCTGACCTGACGGCAATTTTATTTGTGTAAATTATGTAGATGTTTGCATGGCGTCTGAGAGAAAGACGGACGGGTTTGAACGCTGTGACAAAGCCTCATGTTGTGCCATTGTAGGGTCGTGTTTGTGTCCTATGAAATATTCAGGCGGTGTACATGTTGCTAACAAAACGGTGTGGACATTCTCCTGGGTGGCTTTGGGACACAACAAGGACCTTTGGGTACAGGATGGAGTTGGAGGGGGGGTGAATTAGATTATGCAAAAAGCAAATACGAGAGAGGGAGATAAAAGGGCTGTGGCAAATAATCAAGGATAGATGCAAAGACACATAACTGTTAAGGCTCTTATCTATAAGGTCTTGTAGTTTTTTGTGTTTTAAATGCCTCAGATTAGGATTTTAGTTGTGTTACATCATAACACTGTTATTTATAATCTTCACACACAAAGAACAGATGTTGCAGAGCCTCAGTTGATTTTCCAATATTTCTACTATAGTCTTATATATCTTTCATAATCATTGATAACATAATTTGAAATATGAACAAAAACCATCAGTGTCCTTCACTTTTCCTCCTGCCCTCAATGTTTCTGAGACCTTTCTCATTCTTCATCTGTCCAGTGTATTTTGCTCTGTTGTGCTCTCCCTGGGGACTCGATACTAATTAAGCCAAGAGGTCTCTGCCGGGTAGTGAGCCGCGATGACTGTTTGAAAAAGGATTCATGAACTGTGTGTGTGTGTGTGTGTGTGTGTGTGTGTGTGTTACAAAGACCAGGCTGATTTCATGACTCCACTGGGTACAGAAGGGATAATAAATTACAACAGAGCAGCAGCTGGGGGTCTGTGAAGTGAGTGTCAATGTGTGTGAGTGTGTTCCTATGTGTGTGTGTGTGTGTTTGTGCACACAAGACTGAGCAAATATGTAGTTAAGCCAGTTAACACATATTTCAAAATTCAACATTTTGCACCGTAGCAAAATTGGAAAATCTGTTGTTTGACTCATTTTTCAGTCCTCAGCTGTATCTGATCAAGCTGCAACTTCCCATATTTATAAAGGAAAATATGACAGTTGATGAAAAAAAAATCTGTCTTTTAAAAATAAGCAACAATTAAAAAAACAAAAAACAAATTTGATTTGCAGAGGCACCAACCTAAGAGAGAAAATTAACATAATTCCTATGACTGGCGTTGATAATGAGAGCTGATTTTTGCCCTGGTTGTAGTCGAGATAATCAGATGTGAAGTGTGACCATTAAAGCCAAAAAGTTTCACAAAGAAGTGTGAGGAGATAAGATTTGTTAAAAAACCCAACAACAGAAACTGTGTCTTGGTTTTAGCCAAAATGTTACTGAGTCCTTCTTGTGGGGAAATTGGGTCACGGATGTACTACAGTATAATCAGGTTTGTCTATATCTTTCACTACATCCCTGCATCCTGAGCGTTTCTTGTACTATATATGGCTGTGTGTGAATTTGTTGTTGCCATGGCACTGTCAAATTTGGGCTACTTGTTCATTCATTCACTGTTGGTGGCATATAAGAGAGATTTTGCTTCAGCTCATTTTCATCTATTTGCATCTTTATTTTTCTTATGAATCAACCCAAGAAAAACATTTTGAAAACAAATATTGATTTGCCAAAGGGTCGTGTGTGTGTGTCTATAATTGAAGAATGCGCACAGATGTGTGTGTGTGTGTGTGTGAAATCAATTGGAGATCTATGTCTCTAAAGCAGGAGTGGTTTCATTTACCTTCTGGGCACTTCTCCATGGCTGATGAGTCTGGCTGGGTGACAGGCTGAAAGGAGCCAGGACAACAGCGGCTGGATGCGGTCGCCAGCTTCAAGTAAAAATCCACCATTTTGATCATTTTCAGCCGCTATCGGATGATTTTCAAGTCACAGATTGAGTCGAGTATCAGTGAGCTATTTTCTGCAGAAGTGTTGAAATACGGAGAATGTCGTGCAATATGTTATATTGTGGTGTAATCACATTTCCTCAATGCGCCTCAACTTCTTCTGTTTCATTTAGTAATTTCCTTTGTCTCGCAGAATGAGTTTTAGTCTCACAAGCAGCGTGGCTGTATAGATATGCAGTATCCACCACTCAGGTCCGGACAGATGTGGTCCAGATAAATAGAGGTTCAGACTAAGTTAGATATTTTTCAGTTTTACATCTTGGTAGAGGTTCAGTAAGAAGTGAATGCCTATAGCTATTAGCTCACTCAATTATTAGTGTTAGATATTAGTATTAATGTTGGATTTTGTTTAAATCTAAGTGCCTGTGATGGTTGATTTTCAGCCACCATTTTTTGACACCAAGCAAGACATACTCCAGCACTCAGAAATTCCCCAAATCTCCAACTCGAACTAACGACTAGGAGGCTGAAATTCCCACTAACCAACTAACCACTAACCAGCCAAATCAGTGGCTGCAGCTCATTCAAAACACAACATGTCTTGTATTGAGGATGCAGTTGGTGCCTATGCCTCTTCTACGAGGCCTTTCCATTCTGGCCTTCTGTTCTGAGGGATCTACACCCAAACCTGATGTTTAATTTCCTTTCAAGCCTGTGGAAGTTGTTGTTGACACAATCAAAAAGTCTGTTTGTTGTCCACTGACCTGCTGGTTGTACACCGACTCGGGCTGTGTCTCTTGTAAGATCCCGTCTGTGTGGGGTTCATTGTCTGTGTTTGTCTTTCTCTTGTTTTCTCTTTCCTGTGTGTCTGTACACACACACACACACACACACACACACACACACACAGGACACACACACACAGTGCTGACAGAGGCTAAAAGAAAGAGCAATGGACAGAAGAATGCTGAGTCAAGCAGACCTGAGCCCCCCCTGCCCCAATGAAGGTACAGAACATGTGGCCTCATCAATAATGGAAGGTCCTGCTTAAAGGCCCGAAAAAGTTCTGTGTGTGTGTGTGTGTGTGTGTGCGTGTGTGTGAAAACAGAAAAATAATGCACATGTGTCAAGTTAGTTTGTTTATTAAGACGTCAGGCTGGTCCTCTCAGGGTGTGTGTGTCACAAAAAGAGCTGGTTAGGCTTATAGTATATCCAGATCACTTCAGCTGCGAGGTGGAGCTCCGAGTGCATCTTATCAGCCGACACAGCTGCACCTCCAAGGACACTGTGATGTACTGTGATGTGCGTGTCAGCCGGCAGACATAGTAAAAGCCCATCTGAATGATGTGCACGCTGTGACTACCAGCTGGAGGTTTCCAGACGTGACTACACGTTACTCCCTCCAGCAAGTCTGTAATCCCCCAAATCTCGGTTTCGTCGGCTGAGAAGTGAGAATTAAGGAATTTCTGGTAAAAGCTCCCACAGGCTGAACCTCATGCCACATGCATACAAAGTGCAACCATTTTACGTTGCATTGCTTTGATCTGTCATCACTCACACACATTAATTGAGTGTGTTTTGCGTGCACCAAATATCTGACCCACTTCTGAATCCGTTCAGTATTGTGTGTTTAATGGAAACATAATTTTATCTTCATATTTTTTGCATTTAAAATAGTTAAAACCTAAAAATTAAAACAATTTAAAAAGCTTAAAAAATAACCAGGTTAAACCAATTTTAAAATTTACATTTAGAATTTTCTTTGCACTTGGAAGATGAGTCGAGTTTTGTTTTGTTGAAATATCTCGGACAGGAGCTCCTATATATTCAGTGAGGCTCTTATGTTTCTTCCTCTTTTAAAAGTTCCTGTAGGTAGGTCTTTAAAAGTTTCTTTCAAGGATGGGTTGTTCTGGAGAATACGCTCATGTTTTAGAATTGTGTCTTTGCTGGTTTTAGTCTTAGGAGTAAATACAGTGTTGTAAATAAGACGCAGCTTATATTTGGAGGGTTGTTGAATTTGCAGATAAGCCTCTTGTCTTGTTGAATTCACTTTGTTTTGATAAACCAATCTTCTTTGTAAATTCTCTCTCTAAATTTGAATAGTACCCATTACCAGATATCTCTCGGTATTTCAAACATTTTAAAACAAGTAGTTTCTCTTAAGAATAAAGTGGGACTAATTAACTAATAAAGCAGTAGAGGGTGTTCGCACTGGTCTGTTCCAGCGTGTCAAGGCTGTTTTGTCATTTTTCCATTTATAATTGGGAAAAGACAAATAAGTATAAAAGAAAAAACTATGAACTATTTCTTGGATGGGACAAGTTTCCAGGCAGTCAGCAGAGACTCCAGGAAGTTATTGGTCCCTTCGTATTTACTGTTGAGACATGAAAGTGATATCGATTTTAAGAGCATTTCCCATACTGTTGAATTGTTCCTTCAGTGCGCCTCACACATAACAAAATCCTTTTTAATATATTACAGAGATTTCCTGGAAGATGATTGATTGATTCATCATTGAAATTCAAATGTTACTTGCTTAAAATTTTGCATTGCACTTCTACTTTTTTTGTCTCCTGTGGCTCGAGGAAATCCTTTATATCAATTAGAATTTTATAAGTTAAGTTTTTATACAATACACTATCCATAACATCAACGCTGAGAAATCACCAATGCATTATTGTTACTGCAAGCCTGATTAGATCTTTTAATGTGATGGGTTTTATCAGGTTCATTTGGCGCCGTCTTCTATATTAGGAATCAGTGGGAGTCGGGAGCCTTGGAAGGAATAAGTGATGTCTCCCTGTCAAAGATTTATGTTCTAAGAGCCAGATTGTTCTGTCTTAATTACTTCTCCAGATGTTTCTGTCCTCACTGTGGTCCCTTCAGACATTAGAGCTCATGCCAGCCAAATGCTAACTGGGGCCATAATGTACTGAAGCCCCCCATTGTCTTTCACCTAAATTTTCTCTCAAACTTGGTTCGGAAAATTTAACTATTTCTTGCACAATTCAAGCGTGTTTGTACACACTTGAGCCCTTCAGTATTGTGGTCTGGTTTTTCATTAGATGGCGAGACAATCACTGATTATTTCTGAGCCTGAGCTTGCTCTAAAAGGACAGTACTTGCTTACACTTTTCTGGTTGCTGCATTTAAGGGCAAAGTTACGTAACATGATCCAACACACGATTTCTTAATCACCAAAATGCTGACAGTATTTCAAGACATGGTTCCCAACTGATGTGAGGAAGGGCTACTGAAAAGAAAAAGGTCACCGAGGCACAGGAGGTCACAGGAGTTTACAGGATTTCATTAATCCTATTTGATGTCTGGGAGGGTGATGATTGCTACGAGCTGCGTTAGCATTATTATCAAGCAGAAAGACTTTGTGACCTTTCCAGTGAGCAACAGTGCGAAGCGGAGGCCTTTAGTAAAGAGATTGATCCCCCCCGTCCACCCCCACCCCAACCCCTCAGAGCCCCCCAGGATCTGTTGTGTTTATTGACCTCAGTTTGCAGAGTTCACAATCTGGCCCATTGGTAGTTAGAGCCATTGATTGGAGTATAACACATCACATAACACACATGATCAATCTGTTAAAATCGCAATGGCTGGGAGCTCAGCCAGTAACCAGCCTCTGGGGTCATGGGAGGTGCACAGCAACGTGACTGTTAGGAGGGAGTGGGGGGGCTGATCGTGGATGCATGCATGCAAACAAAAGAGCATTTTGTGTGCATTCATGCATATCTGTTAATCATACATTTATCACACACACTCAAAAGCGTATGCGCTGTGTAAACATACATTAATCATGAACATGCTATATATACACTCTCTGCTAACACAAATGTCACGGCAGCCAAACATCAATACCTCACGAAATCCATAACAAACTGTTTAGCATATTCTTTGATCATCTGTAATGCTGTGCTCAGAAGAACCTTTTAAAGCAGATAAATGGGAAGCAAATGTCACACTATCCTTTCTTCTCTTTTTAAATTTGTGGCCATCCTAGCAGCTTTGGGGACGGCAATGTCTGTCTGTCGTGGTCCAGTCTGAGAAATTTTAGCAACTGCTGCATGGACAGGCTTTATGACAGACTTCTGCATTTGAGAGAGTTTGGTGAATCTGACTTGTACAAGCAGCCCCATAGAGAGAAAGTTTGAGGATATGAATAAAAACGACTTTCTATATAACAATGCGATCAGGTCAAAATTTGTATTTCGTTTTTGTTTTGTGGGTGAAATTCCTGCACAAGTAGAGACATTCCCATCAGCCTCAGCCTCACGCTTTGTTTAGTGCAAATTAGCAAATGCAGATATTCAGCAAATTAGCTGCTCGCGTGCCTTTAGACTCTTACTTTGTTGTTTCCAATATATTATGTCAACTACCAAGCTGAACACACACAAAACTGCTAAAAATTTCAGTCGTGAGGTAAATTATAATAGTACCAATGTTATATGCAATGTATGCTCAGATGCCGACGTGGCCAAATACGTTACGCAGAACATAAACCAGCAGTTTGTAGTAGGAAAGAAGAGCCACTGTCCATCATTACATGAACGCAAACCATAAATCAGCAGCTACATACGCAGCTCTTTATCAAACATAAGCAGCCTATTGGATAAACACACGGGATGTATATATATTGTATACATGGTAGGCAGATTATAAGATTTTCCTCTTATCTACTTGTATACATCATTGTTTCATTATGTATACTCTGTGATTTCTTATGTAAAGCCTATTGTTAATGTTTGGCTCTTTGTATAGAAGTTAAAAGCATCTAACAGTAGGTTTGTTAGTCTGGAGTTCAGGAAGTTTACCCTATTTTGTATAAATGCATAAATGGTTTCCTGTCAATGTGTCTGAAGATTTTTACATTCGGAAGAAATAAATATAATGTTGTCATACTTTTCTCCTCATTTTCAGCCAAAATAAAGTATAGAAATATAATAAAATGTACTATATCTTTGCTACTGCTATTTATACAGCACTTTTCCAAAGGGATTTACATATTGCACATGATATCCACAATACTAGATTAAGTATTTGTCGTGCATGTTAAAGTATGCAAACCTTCAATTTAAAGGCCTACCATCCTAAATCTTCATTCAATCATACATTCAAAGATAAGCCTTCTGTAATACAGCTCACTTCATGACATGCTCACATTTTTATCTTCCTTTTTTTATCATTGTGAGTGTTCGTGCCGTCTATTTTAACCCAGCCTCTCTGACTCTCTCTTCCTCTTAGCCAGCAGTAGTGGACAGATGGTAGGATCAAACCTCATCAAACATTTACAACCTCACAGCCTCATCGCACTCACTCCCTGACATCAGAGAGGTCCATCCATACCAACCACACGTACGTACACACACATGCACACACCTGCCCGAGCCACGAGCTGAGAAGCCTTTCAAATTAAGAGTCTGATGGAGCTCTGGCAGAAGTCTGAACGGTTCTGTAGCTCTTCCTCGCTTCGCTATTCAACTCTAACCAACTCAATTTTTTAAGCAAAAAGGATCCTATATGCTCTGCTGTATACGATCCTATTTAACTGCGTTTCCATTACATTGTTGAAATTTTGGTCAAGGACTTTCATCAGGACATATTGAATCCATCAGACTTGTTTTACTGCAGCCTTCAGTCCCCAGGGTCCTGTATCTCAAACAAAAGGAGAAGGACGATAGAGAGGAAGGGAGGACAAGGATGATGAGTCAAGGGAGAGAGAGAGAGAAAGAGAGCAGGAGGAGGAGGAGGAGGATGACAGTGTTGAGGAGGATGGGAAGAGAGAAACACAGATGATTAGCAGGCGGGGGAGAAAGAGGAGGAGGAGGAGAGGTGGAGGAGGAGGAGGAGGAGGAGGCACAGGAACTAAAATGGATCGCTGCATTGCTGTCATGCTACAATGTCCTTCAGGCTTTCGCTGAAACAACAAGCACCCACTGAATGATGACGATAATATGCAGCAAACTCTTTTCACGGAGGAAAAAAAATGAATACCTCATGACTTGCAGAACCAGGGGTGTATGTTCAGGTAAGGAACAGCATCATTTCAGTGTCACTCCTACATGCTGAGCCGCACTGAAGGACGTCACGCACCCTGTGCACAAACTGTAGTTTCTGACATTTCTATGCAGCGACTGCGATCCCTGCAGAAACGCACACATTCAAACACACTAACATAATGCACGCTTACATAGAGGCAAATAGATGCATGATTATAGATGCAAAATCTTAATAATCATCAGTCTTGTTTCTATCTCAACAACCCCGCAGAGATTTGGTTTCCAAGTCAACCACGGCCACCTCGATGACAACCATGCAGTCGTCAGCTTCTCTTCACCTCTTTTCTATATTCAACTGAATCATGCTCGCTGCTTTTCTCACCATTCAGTTGTATTTTGAATCTCTTCTTGGGGATCATTCCAGGTTGGCACGTTTAAGATCATTAGATGACACTGTATGTGAAATCTATATTGTACCTCTTGCGACAGTGAGTCAAATCCTTCCCTCTCAATTTGGCTTGATTTGCTCGGGAGTTTTAAAGAATCTGCTAAGCAATGAGATTTATCAAATCAAATTTCTGTAACATACCGCTCGAATCAAAACCCAGAACAGCATTGGTTGGTGCAGTGATTTGGCAAAATGGCTCTAATCAATATTTTAATATTAACAATCGATCACATAAGTACTTGTATAGGAAAGGGTTCACTAGTAATGAAGAACAAATAGGGAACTCTGTCATTTTGTTTTTTTCTATAGTTTTTCAATACTACTTTTCTCATCTAGTAGTATTGCACATGTATGAAGTTGGGGGGCTCATTTGAAACAGATTAATAAAAGAAGAGAGGCTGTGTAGGACTAAATACTACTCTTGATGAATAAACTGAAGTCCATGTGTAAATTTGTTGTAGTGCTTCTTTAAGAGATCTGGAGAAGGTGTGATGAGTCAGGATTGTTGCCTATTCATGGCCAAACATTCTTGAACCTAGAATGAGCTTATTGTCAACTCAACCCAGAGTTTATGGAACAAATCCAGTGAGTTCAGGGAAAGAGACACTAATCTGCACGTGCAGGAACAAGGAAGTAAACCAGGAAGAAAACTTTTTTGCATGTGCACCGGGTGAGCAATTGTAAATATAACACCAACTTTTATAACGCATTCATGTGTCTAACTCGCAGTTGGAAAATACCAACAGTGAGCAGCTATACATAGAGCCACGGTAATGAAAACAAGGCTGGGAATTTCTGCTGAGTAATTATTCCACAGGATTTTGGTGAAATGTACGTCAGCGGAGAAAATCTGCCTTTGAATTCAGCAAACACTGGAGCAATGCCTAGTAGAGCTTATTGTGGGACGGCATTGCGTGCTACAAAATGAGGGTATTCTCAAAATTACTAAACACCAAATGAATGAGGATGTCGTGTGTGCAGCGATATGAGTGGAGATTTTCCTACAAAAAAAATCAATATCAATAACCAGGAATCGTGCAATCTGATGCAGAAAATTCAAACAGCATGCTCATGAGTCAACTTCCAGTTTTTATAATTTTTGATATGTAACATGCTTTGGTGAACGCACAAACGAAACCAACACATCAGTTTGCATTTTGGTAAACAAATCTATTTAGAGACACTTTTTTACTGCAGCTCCACCTTATGATTCAGACTGATAAGGAGAGTTCAATCCCGCCTAGTGTAGCTTTAAAGTTTTATTAATAGAAAATTGATTCCCGTGGAGTGTCCAAAGGTTTACTATTAAAGTCATAAAAGGTTTTCCACTGGGAGTAACAAACACTGTACAGGCTGGCTGCTGCATGATCTGCAACCCAAACGTAGATATAACGTGACCCGAATGCTCACGGGTGTAAATGCATATAGGGGTTATACATTATTCTGTGCGAGCAGGCTGTAAGTGTCTGAAGAGCTTGAGGAGAGCACAGTGAAACAGTCATGGCATGAACATACCCAGGCCATGCATAAACAACAGAGAAAACTTAATGCACCCTCACCCACACACAGACACTTTCGCTGTCCATGCTGCTTATTGTCACACCTATAATAAGCCATGTGAGTCATCAAGCCATTTTTTTCAGACGGGTAATTACCCAAAATGACACTGCAGGTCAGCAGGAGAGCACAGGTGTAGAATAACACAGAGGTCACAGTAGCACAGTACAGTATATTTGCCTTTATAGCAGTCAGTGCATCTGGTGTTTGCAAAACACAGAAGGTACCAGTGTCCTCTGACCTGCTTAGACACATCATACATTAAAAGTCCATCTTTCATTTGAGGTGATTTAGAGAGATAGGCTGAACAATATTTCTCTATCTCACTCTCTCTTTCTCTTCCACTCATACACACAAATCCAAACACACACACACACACACACACACACACACACCTTAGCATTCAGAAACTCAATCCCAGAGCCAGTGATGAGTCTGAATGCTCTCCCAGTGTTGACAGTGCTTGACTCATTCTGCAGTGTCCCTGCCGTCATTGAGATGCATAGCGAGGTCCACACAGAGTTCTGCCAAGTTGTAGCCAGCCATTTAACCACAACCAACACACACAAATGCATGCAGACACACATGCACGGAGAGACGCAGAGACCAGCATCATGTGAAAAGGCAATTAACTAGAACTATTTGCTACTGTGATGTCAAATCAGGAAATAGAATCGTATGTTTATTTGTTGTGTCCAGAGCAGGAATTTCACAGGGGCCATGACGGTCATGGTTATTATGCCCCCTCAGTTTGGCCTTATGCCCCTGAAAAAAATGATATGCCCTGTGGTCACAGTGTCCTTGATGGCCCTTGACTCCCCCTCCCCATCTTAAAACGAGTCCAGTGACTGTGATCAGTCGAGCTGATAGTTATACTATGTATTAAAAAAATCATCTGTAACCCTTTAGTTAAATTCATTATTTCCATTAATAAATAATAATCATAATATACAAATTAAACTGTAATTATGGCACTATATGAAAAGTGGGGTTGTGGATATATTTCATTAAAAATCAAAACTGCCAACTTGGTGGTGCAAGAGGAAAAGTCATGGGATCACCAAAGTCGGTAGGATTCATCCTCCAGGGACCACGAATGTCTGTATAAAATGTGATGAGACATCAGTTGTTGAGACACTTTAGTCTGGAGAAAAGTGGTGGACTGACCACTGCTGCTGTCCCTATAGAGCCAGCACTGGTAACACTTAAATGCAAAGTCTTCATTGAGCCAAACACAGCTTACTTTTATTCTTTTCGTAACACCACCATCTGCAATTTACAGAGGAGACAGAGTTCTTGCCTAAGAGGCATCATCCTTTCCACAGTATACAATCAAACATTACCTGTTGGCTTGTGTTTGTTTCTCCTGCCTCTCCGCTACAGTAAATAAATAAATAAATATTAGCACTATAAAGCAATATTTGGAGCAGTTTTCCTCTGCTGCACTTTTGAAATGATAAATGGGGCTGCTCCTGCAAGAAGAGCATCGCTCAATATCCCTGTAGGGTATGACAAAACAATGCAGAAAGAGTCCAACACGTTTCTTTAGAGCACAGGTTATATAGATGCATGAGGTATGAGTTTTATCCCATGACCTTTCCTCTAGTGTAATCACTAGGTTGACGTTTTAGATTCAGAGTGAAATGTCTAACTATTGGATGCAGTACCATGAAATTTGGGACAGACATTAATGGTCCTCACACTGACTTTGAAGACAACTTGAATTTCCATCTAGTGCCATCACAAGGTCGAAATTCCAGTTTGCCCAATACATTTATTTGTGTCCATATATTTGAAATATGATACCTGATCTTTTCACCCTCAGCTAAATATAACCAATGCTAAAGATTATTGCTGTTTCATCAGCATGTTTCATCGCTGTCTCGGCTTGCTTGAAATATGCGCCTCATCTAATTCTGACCAAAGCTGCGTCATGCTGCACAGAGCAGTTCGAGCCGGACAGGAAGTCAAACACAGGAAAGGCATGGAGCATACGGTCAATTTTCAAAATAAAACACTCTTTGCAGACTCTGAATTGTCCAGAAAAGAAAACACAAAAATCATAGAAAAAATACCAAATCAACTGAGCAAGTTAACGAAATCAGATGGGCAAAACATTCTGCTTCTGAAAAGCTTCTGGTGGAGTATATGTGGTGTGGTAAAGTAAACATCTTGCTCAAACAACCCTAAAGATGCATACCATACTAAAATTCAATATTCATCTATTTATTTTAATTGCAGCACCCTGCCCTCCAATCAGCATGTGCGCCAATTAGTTTGACATCACACCCCAGATGTTGCTGATAAAAGCTGCTGTTAAACTCCACCACCAACCACCAATTTAAGTCCAATCAGATGTGTGACATATAGATGTCTCAAACATATATTTAGTTTGCAAGCAGCTGCATTTCAAACTTAAAGCACAAAGCAACACCCTGATCTGTAATCTGTGAGGAGTGTTTTGTGGAACAAAGGTCATAAGGCAGCAGTATATCTGCATGCATGTAGGGGGAGGGTTGGCATGATGAAGGGAAGATCAGCCAGCCAGCAAAATGTGATCCAAGCTGATATTTCAGCATATTTCCAGGTCTATCTCGACTCCATCAGCAGTGCATGGTCCCCAGAAGATGGATTTAAATGATTTTGGTGATTTTCTGACCTTTCATATAGCACCATCAGCAGGTCACTTTTTTCCTTTGACCGACACTATTGTAAACCACAAAAATGAATAGCCAGGTTTTACATTAAACCTGATGTGGATGTTCATGCCCCCTGGATGTTAATGTTAATTTGCTTTTATACAAAACAAATATCAAAATCTAATGTGGAGATCTGCATTAAATTCATGCTCTTGCTGTGCAGGGGAAAGCCCTTATGATTTGAATGACAGTCTGGTCTTTCCTTTAGCCTCATCTCTTGGACACTCCATTGTTTTATCCAACATTTATCCTACATACTTTTATATTTCAAGCTATTATCTGAAAACTTTTTTTAAATTCAGATGTGAATATCAGGAGTAAACCTCATATACACCCTATATTGACAGTTTTATTTTTCGTCATTCACTTGAGATTAGCTGCCAATAAAAGCTGTCAAATGCCGAGCATAAGGACACCCGAGAAGCATCAGTGTGAAAGAATTTGCCTTTTTTTCTCTTTACAGTGTCCATTGCTATTCAGTCAGTTTATACTCCTCTTTACCTGCAACCCTCACAGCAGAGGAGATGTCTAATTCTTTCTTTTTTTTTTCTTTTATAAGACAAATGATAATCACCTGATCCTGCTGTTATAATTGGGGTCAAGGAGAAGTCATCATTTATGAAGAAATATCCCCCTTCTCATCCCTCTCTTTCCCTCTCCCTCTATTTTATCACCTGGGGAGGGTGTCATGGCACCCGGAAAAAACTGTGACCTTGTTGTTCCACTCAAATTCATATCCATTTGTGCGGGCGTGTGCGCATGTGTGCATGTGAGAATGATTGTGTGTGTGTGGTCATCTAAAAAAAGGTCCCATTGGTGGATTTTTGCCCCACATAGGCACCTGACAGAAATGTCTCAAAGGCCCTTAACAACTAGACCACAGACTCCACACACACACACTCACAGGTGCACAAAATGAATACACACACACCTAAAGGCAGAAACAAAGGGGGGAAGTGCAGGACAGCACCGGAGAGATAACTGCACTGTCAGTACACACCAAGCCTCCTTTTCCAGGAAGCTCCTCAGAAATGCCTCAATGAAAGAGAAACTGCATTGTCACTCCGAACAGAGATGCCATTTTGTTTCAGAGGCACCACTAGTATCAAGGTTAGGACCGAGTTACTCATGTAGGCACAAGTCTGCATCTCATTCTCGATTTCACTGCTTGTCACAATCTGACACGTGGAGGTACAGTTTTTTTCCTGCAGTGCAGCAGTCGATGTGTATGTATACTCTTTATATCTTTGACTCAAACATGCGTTCTGCTGTCACACCCGCTCTTATCTTTCTCTCACTCTTTCTCTTTTTCTCTCGGTCTTTTTGATGCCTCCGATTGCCACGGCTGGCAAAAATAAGATGATGAGATTACCATGACAACATGAGGGAGTGACGTGGGGGTTATTTCTGAGGCCGCACCGTCCGCAGAGACAAACTTGATGACACTGATGAATCATCAGGAGAAAAAGGACCAGTACATGAGACGCTCCTCCTCCTTTCCCCCCTCTTCCTCCTGTTTAACATGCTTGTCCATAGCATTTATGTGCATTGCTGTAAACATGTTTGCTGTACCCCCTCTAATGAATATCAAGTTTTGAACGTTGTTAACATCCATATGGTGTTTTTATATCCTCCGAGACATATCATGAGTGAAATAAGCAGTCGACACCATGCCTGAGCGTTTTCACCTTGGAACTGCAATAACAATGAAACAGGATTCAGACAGACACCAATCAACTTGCAAGTGGGGCCACGGTATCAGAGGAGAAGCCAGGTGCAGCTACGAATTGGTATTTTGCAAGCTGAATTTTTACCTGAGCTATTTCCAAATGATGGCAGAGACGTGTTCTGTTTTTGGTTGCAAATTTGCAAAGGGAGAAATGGTGAGCCATCGTGTGTTAAGGTGAAAACGGGTTGACCGTAGCCATTTTCCAGAGCTCTGTTTTCCTCATATTGAAGCCTGATGCTGTTCCATCCATTTATCCCGGGGACACAGCAAGTACGAGCCAACATGTTGGTTTTATTTAAGTTTAATTTTCTTGTGCTTTATCCGTTGACTGTGTCCAAACAAATCTACCAAGTTACACAATAATTTATGTCAAATACTGACAGGACATTTTTCATGGTTTGGGGGTGTTGATAAAGAAAGTTAGAGCAAACGTTACTCTGACAGAAAACTTCACACGACTTTACGACTTTGTTCACAAAGAAAGTATGTCATGATAAAGGTCGTCCTAACAAGCTGCCAGTATATATAAGATTCAGTCATTCATATGGCAGGTGAGAGTTTTCCTTCAGCTCTCTGCTCTGTTTGTGTGTTGGATGAGCAGTCGAAGGTACGCTGGAGCTGCAGGCGGAGAGGTGGGTGGAGATAGAGGCGGGGACTATTTACATATTCAAAGGTCTGTGAAGGTTCTTAGTCATCCAGGTCATTTTATACAAGTGCAAGTTGAATCGAAGGCAACTGGACTTCAAGAATCTACACCAAGTCCAGTTGCCTTCGAATCAACTTGAACATATTCATAGGTATGTGCATACTATATGAAGGCGAAGGTGTAGAGTTACATCCAAACCATTTTAAGCATTAAGAAATTTTTGATGAATTTTTATGGGTTTAGTCATTCATGGATTTTTTTCACCCTCATTCACATTGATGCTGACGCACCATCACACTCAATGGGGTTAAACGCTTTGCTCAAGGGCACCTTGTCAGAGTTGTCAAGAGAGAAGAGAGCACTGTTCATTGAGTTTCCTCTCACACATTTTCAGGAGAGGTAGGCTGAATCGTCCTCTTTAACCTTCACAATCGCAGCCTTGTTTCACACACCTTCCTCATTTTTGCACCTCATGCCCGACTTGTTTTCTTTTCTTCCTCTTCCTTGTTGATTTCTTCACCTCCTGCTGTCTCAGGCTTGTCCTGTCCCATTTTGCTTTTGTATTCCTCCCCTTCATCATCATCATCATCATCATCATCATCATCACCACCGTTATCCCAGCCCTTGCCTTTCTGTGGTGGTCTTGCAACTGCAGTCCTCCATTTTTCGCACCCACAGCCTCACCATAACAGAAGTTACTGCGTGACAGCCTGCACATCAAAGAAGGGGAAAGAGGGAGAGGAGAGGAGAGGAGAAACAGGGCGATGAGGAGGCAGGCAAGAAAGGAAACAGAGAGCTGAGGGATGGAGGGAGGGGTTGCAGAAACAGTCGTCTGCTTGAGGAAAGATAGTGAAGGGAAACGCCAGGCTTTGGTATCTGAAAAGATAAGTAGGTCAGTCCTAATCTGGGGTTGAGTTTAGCATATAAATAAATAATGAAGTCGACTTCACAGTAAAAACACCATCTAGATGGGAAAACCTCTAAATATGAAAACCAACTGTGTGGCTTTATGACATTTACACACACAGGTGACGTCCCCTAATCCTCAATGTACGACACTGGTTCGCTATCGCTGCAAAGCATCGCCGTGATGAATGGCCTGAAGGAGAAGCTGAGTGTACGACAGCTTAGATACAGTAGATAATGAGGAGGTGATCACTGTGTGTGTGAGAGAGAGAAAGCCTGGACTTTGTTGGGGAGATGGCACTGTCAGAGATATGAGGTGCATTAGACAGATGGGGCACGTGATAGGTCACATCTGGTAATGAGAGGAGAGGAGAGGAGAGAGGAGAGGAGACAACAACACAAAGGACAGTTATGTTTACTACCTCCTGATTTTTAGAGATACTGTATTTCTATACTTTTCAGGGGTGAAAGTATTTTGAATAAAACAATAAATTCATATCAAAGATTGGTGTATTTTAAAGGAACAATTCAGCATTTTGCCTTCTTTTCACGAGTGTGTGCCGGTGTTGCAATATGCCCAAGTGGGATTGCAGGATTATCAGGGACTGGATCCAAAGTCGGATGCAGACCTGGTGCAGTTCAATGAAATTTATTGACAAAATCACAAGACTTACTGGACGGTCAGGCGTGACAACAGATAACAGATAAGGCAGACAAATCCAGGTGAAATCAGTCAACAATTCTAAAGGCAGAAAACACACAAAGGCAGGAAGCAATAAAAATGAAACTGGAAATAATTAAACTAAACTATAACAGCTCGAGTCAGTATTTAGCTTAGCTTAGCATAAAGACTGAAAGCAGGGGGAAACAGCTAGCCTGGCTCCGTCCAAACATTCACCTACCAGCACCTCTAAAGCTGAATTATTTACACGATCTATCTCGTGGTTTTTGTCCATACACAGAAAGGTGAAAATGCTTTTGTTCTGAGAGTTAATTACATCTTAGAAAGAAAGTGCGTAATGTTGATTACTATTCCTTTAAATAATAATTTCTCCTGCAGCTGAGTCTAAACAGGCCTTAGAGAAATAATGGTGCAATCTCCCTCATTCTCTTCCCCCTAAGGAGTCCATCTTCCATCTCTGCGTGATGCCAATAATTTCTTCTGCTTTAGGGCGTTTTATTTGTCAGTGTCTCATCAAAAGCCTTTCTATTTATCTTGCTTAGACACCTCAACATAACATATACCCTCACAGGTTCCACATTTCTTAGTTACGTGTGACTACGAAACAAAACAAGTGTGTATACATGTTCGCCTTTATCAAAGATGATGTCAGTTTCCTTTCATGAATTTTCAAGGTAATGTTTTTCCCAGGTACTTGTCCTGACCCCGGTGTCAATGCACAGCCTCCTTTAATAACCCGGTTCCATAACATACATCTTGTTCTAAGGAACAACACCTGTACTTAACCCGGCGCTGGTATCTGGGACACCGCTGTGCTGACTGACACACTTCTTTGTCACCATCAGCCTCCACTGATTGGATCTATTTTCCTTTGCCCTAATAGGGTGGTGTAAAGCAACCTTTCATTTCCCTTTGAGCTGAAAGAGGCAAACTGAACAAAGACTGCAGTGGACCCAGCCAACACCTTCCCTACTGGCATCAGGCTTTAGTTTCCTAATCTCACCTTGCAGTGGCTCTGGCCCATTCACACCAGCACTGAGATCTCAAGGGACTTATAGATCGCCATGTAAATGTAGGTAAGAGCATTGAATACTGTTTAAAGGTTGTCCCTGGAACGCTTGGGTGGCTCTCACTGTAATCAAGCCTTTCATCATAAAATAACACTGCTATAGTGCAAATAGCATCAATATCAATGATGTTTGTGTTTTTACATGCGATAAAAATGATCCTTTATTGACGTTATGCACTCCAGGAACAAGGAGGCGATCCAACTCTGTTATTTGTCTTCCTGCCTTCACCAGAATTGGGAACGTGTCATGTCGTAGATTGACATCTGCTGGTTGTGATCAGGTTTTAGCAAATGTGTAACTAGTTTCAGAATTTAACGTGCAGCATGAAGGACTGACAGAGTTGGAAGAACATTAGAGACTTTATACGACATTAGTCTGACAAACATCAACCATCATTTACATCACAGTGGTTTTTAGCTCAGTGCCGGGTTCAGCCGGTCATGTCTCTCTTGTACTAGTCATGGTGACTCGGCAGAACGTGTTGATGTTTGTCTTTTATTATTATTATTATTATTATTATATAAATCAGATTTCAATATTACCAACTAATTAAAAGACCATCTATTTTAATCTGATATCTGTGGTGGATGTATTGATGTCAGGTCATATGACCGACTCAAAAATGTGGATGTGTGTTTCCTTTTGATATCAGAGAAGCCAACTCACTAAACATGTTTAAAGGAAAGCTAAAATCTTCATTTTAACCTTTAACTAGCTCTGATTTTCCTGATACAGGCCTGAAACTCTTTTTTGTGCTTTGCTTCACCCCTATGCACTGCTGCACTTCTTTTAAGCTGCATAAACTGCTTTCATCCATTCGATACACTCTTTTTTATTTCATTTTATTATTAGTATTCAATGGGTTTTGATTTTCCATCTCATGCATTCTCTGTATTCTATTTTCCTCCTCCTACATCCTTATTTTTATCTTATTTTTACAATTATTATCAAGTGGTGTTTTATCTTGCGTCACATTTTCCATTACTTTTCTATCCCTGTTTTTATCTTCACTGTCTTTTTTTATATAAAGCACTTGGTGCATGTCATTTCCTTGTTGTAAAGTACTTTGAGCTGCATTTCTATGTATCATTATCAGTAGTAGTAGTAGTTGTGTTGCCATTAACAATTGGAATTTAAGTGACAAAACTGGAGAAACAAACAAAACGAACAACAAAATGAACAAACAAACAAAAAAGAGGTTGTCAATAAGTTAAATAATTTGACAGAATTTTACTTTAAATTTAACATTAAAATTATATGCATGTCAGTCCTGAAGGATGTTTTTCTCAAAATTTATATTTTTTTATATTTTATATATTTATATTTTTTCACATATTGAGGGTCTGAGTCTTGTGACTCTACATTATACAACCATTGATAAACTGGTTTGATGTGTAAGTGTCCCAGTTCACAGAGGTCCGGCTGTAATGGGGGATCTGATTGGACAAGACAATGAGTGACCTCGGCGTGTGATTCAACACCATCACTTGTATCTCTGGTTACAGTCATAGTAGCAGCCAACACTAATGCTGAATGTCCTGATCTGTGTTGACAAGGACAGCCTGGTTTGGACACTTAATCCCATCCTATCAGCAGAATCGTTCCTTTTTTTTGCTTTCCATTAACTCACCCAGCCCCTCCTCCTCCTCTCTTTATCTATTCCTAACCGTCTATTACTGTTTTTTTTCTTCTGCCTCTCTCTTCTCGAAAGCGTAAGGGCTCCTCAGCGATGTTGTCTTTTCCAGCCAGGCTGATTAAAATATGTTTAAAGATTAAAGAAAACAAATACTGAACATATTTTTGCTGCCTGTGCCAGCGTTTTTATTGCCAGTACTAGCGGGGTGATGAGGCTAGTTTTTATCATCTCTTCTGATTTCTCCTGTGGGCTGTGCAAAGAAATTTGTCTGTTTTAAAAGCAGATTAGGGAAAAATTAAGAAAATACAATCCTCCATTCTGCAAAACAGCAAAACAGTAGGTCAGACACGCCCAACGAGGTAGGTTACACTTCAGCATTGGGGAGGGGATACACATTGAATGAGGGTCCTCAAACACTTCATTTCCTGCATTCTGGTGAATATTTATGCACTGATTTGTGGTTTTCCTGCATTAATTTATGGTGGTTTTTAAGTGTCTTTATGTAAAGGAAAGTGTAGGAAGGTGTATGTATATTTCAACTGATGATAGTAGTAGCTCATTAGCTGCCATCACGACTCACAACTTGGTTTTGAGACATTTTGAGAATAAATATCAAACCTCCTCCTTCTCTTTTTCCCTTCAGGTTCCTCTATAGTTATCAACTGTGCATAGTTGCTTCTTCTTTCTGTTTTATGGCAGATTGCATTCATTGCTTTTGAGGTTGTATACTGCCACCACTTCTTTACCAGAGGCATTGTTGCATGGATGAGTGGCATCCAAGTGATTCATCAAAATAAAGGTTTTCTGCTACTTTCATGTTTTTATTGGGGGGGGCAAATGCACACATTTTCAATATTGAGGTGAAATCCACATCTATGGACATGCCACTGACAATGTGCACAACTTGAATTGAATTGAATTGAAAAGGCAGAAATCAGACCAAAGACAGAAGAAAATGGCTCCTGATAAATTTCCTCATTTCCTTTGATCTTTGTCAGGCTTTGTCACGTAACATCAATGAGGAGAAAAGGCAGCATGAAATCAGCAAATACATGAAAGTCAAGCCATATTCTGTATTTTCATTGTCAACAAATCCCACAAAACGAGCAATAAATCGATCCCAGTATTGTCTGTCAAACCTAACGTAGCTAGTTCCCTTGTACAATAGAGCATCATTGTCCAAAAGCTATTAAAAACACATCAATGATCCACACTGTCAGTCTGGGTGATGTGTGATGTTCCTTCATTACCATTAACATAATGTTTATCTTGAGTCGATCCACATGCACCGTCTTGATGCTGTGAATACGCAATAATGCATCAAATCCACCGTTCTCAACAAGCGCACGATTTAATCCTGTTTGAGTTGCAAAAAGCCCATTTGCTAAAAACTATAGCCTGGTCCTGTTTCAGGGAATTATTAAGCCTTTTTTTTTAACATGCACATATTCGTGACCTGATTTTGAAGACATATGTCTTCAGAACAAACCAATATGCTTGAGTGCTGCGGACGGAGAGTTTTGTTTTTTCATTGGATTTGATAACAATAAGAAAAATATAGACTATCGACAGCCTTTAAATCAGTCTGCACTCAGACTAAACAAATTACAGCAACACTTTCTGACATACCTCAAAAGGACAAAGGGGGCTTATATAAGAGGCACCATAATGGAAAGAACAATATTAAAGCTACTGTATTGTAACAAAACTATGTTTCAAAAGCCTCCAGCGACTCTGTCCGACTTCAGCACAGCAGGGCTTTGAGCTGAATGACAACGTTACCATGTTGATGCTACTGTCAGCGAATCAACAAAGTTATTACAGCTCATCCTGAGAGAAGTATGAATGCATCAAATTTCATAGGAGTGCATCTAATAGTTGTTGAGACAGTTCACTCTGAAACTAAATAGCAATCTCAAACTAGATGAAAAATCAGGATTCAGCATCTGGTCAGCATGAATATCAGAACCAAATTTGATGCCATCTTGTATAAGGTGTATTACGGGAGAGGTGAAAACCTGACTCACTGGTGGTGAAACAGGAAATGTGAATCATTTATACTATAAATGAAATCACTAGGACATCTATGGACATCTATACCAAATTTCATGGCAATCCACTCAAATGTAAAATGTCTTTACATTGAGTGGATTGCCATATTTCCCACCAACCAATATACATTGCCACCCCCCTGTGGAGCAGCAGTTTGGCCACAAATTCAGTAAAAAAAAAAACCTGTATGGATGCATAAAACTGTAGCTTTCATCACTCTGTGTGTCTTTCCCCGCTGCACCCTGTCACCTCTGAGTGGGTTTCATAAGATCGGCTTGCTGGTAGACTGAGCTGTGTGGTCTGACCGGGCACAGCTGCTGTTTATGATCTCCTGTTGTTATTCCTACCCCATTAGGACACCACAGAGCAGCTGAGGGAAACAACAAAGGCACACACACACACACACACACACACAGCACAAATATGCATACACAGAGCCCGAGCCCTGATTGATTCCAAACCTGGCGACTACACAGCACCTGTTACACTGTCTGGGGAAGCAAAGTTTCATGCGTTATCTTTTAAAAGCCGAATAATATAAACTCACATGTCGCCGAGCTTAAATTAATGTAGTCTAGCACAATAATCCTGCGGCACATCCGACCTGCATGACGGGTATAATGTTGAGGTTTTAATGAAATTATTACATTGTGTTATACTAAAAGGTGTTTCTATTATTTTGTCCATCAATGAGGATAGGCTAAAAACAGAAAGCCATCTCTTCTTTCAGTAGGCCAGAATATTTGTTTTGCTTCCCGTCTCAACTAGATTATTATTATATTAGATCTTATAATAAGATCTGTTTTCATATGAACGGTGCCACTCTTATCACCCAACTCTGCAGGTACCTTCAACTCTACAGAGCCATTTTTAACACATTTTAGCTCATTGTTTTGGTTTTACAGCCAGCAACTTACTGTTTTGCTTCATTCATTGCACTCATCAATTTTGTTTCTTTCCCCAAAAAAACCCTCTAAAACCTGACCTGCTCAGCTCCAAACGGCAGACAGACAGAGCATTGAGCAACTACAGAGCCAAATATTTCCTTCAGGCGTTGGTGAAGACCAAACCAGAGCTAAAAGTAGGGGATATATTGTTGAGTCGGCTGGACGTGTGAATTCAACACGTTCACATTTAAAGGCGATGATATGTCAGTGTTGTGTTGACAGGTTATTGTGCTGTCCCCCCATGTGGCAAAAAATCAATTAATACAACTTTAAGAAGTAAAACTGGTTGAATATCCACAGAATTGTACATAAAAAAATACTACAAATAGCTGCAAATAACTACAAATAGCTGCTGAACTTTTCCCACTGAGCAATATGTAATTTGTTATTTTCATCCTTCCTGAAAAAAAGCATCATTCGCTGAAAAAACAAGAAGCCTGGACTAATGGTTTACAGCACACCTTTCACAAGCCTCGTGTGTTATTCTATCGATCAACCTCGTTCGGTCTCACACACTCATCACTGTGACTCAGAGATGTTGCTGTTCACAGCTGCATCCTTTTGAGACACCTTGAACCTTCCCTCCTCTCCTTTCACTTGCCTCCTCCTCTTACTTCTTCTCCGTCCCTCTTGGCCTCTGACTGTCTGCCCACCTCCCTCGTCTCTCTGCAGTCCTTTTTCCTCCGCCTCTTCTCTCTGGACATCATAGCTGGAGCCAGATAAGAGCGAGGAGATGGAGTGTCTGATAGAGGGACGGAGAAATGGTCAGGAGGGCAATCTGCTCCTGAGATGTGTAAAGACGTGTGAAGAGTTCAAGATACATTTTGTCCAAAGAAAATCATCATCTGAAGCTTTATCAAGCTCATTTTAGCTTCATGTAGTAGTGGCATACAGACACACAGAGTGAAAAGACGCCATTGTGCTAATTTACTACTACACAAATCAGTTCTCTATATGATGACAATTTCTTTTTCAGTTTTCACTAATGTTTGTACCAAATCCACTTTCACCCATTTCACTTAAATGCTAGGATCAGACTACATCTACACCTTTGAGATCAGGTCATAATAAGATAATGTGATCATGCTCCTACACATTGAACTTTAATCAATATTTGCATGTAGTTGCAGAACCTGCTGTGGTGATTGTGCATAAAGTCAATCTTTCAGCATCAGGACTTTCGACAACTATGATGTCATTTTTCATGTCTCTGACATTGTCAAGCTTGGTGAAAGGAGGCAATGTGCTCATATTTTCATCTGAGTCTTGTGAGGTGTCCATGAAGCGGAATCGGTCATCTTCCACAATGAGTGCATTTATATGAGTTTAAAGTTACAGAAACTGATTGTACTAGTTTTCTGATCTGACGAAGGTTTGGGAACAAAAACAACTTTGTTACAATTGGGAAAGATCATGATGTGGATTGAAATAACCACTTGATTAAGGCTGGAGAATAATCATGCTCATGGTTAAAAGAAAGCAACGCTGTATGTTTGTAGAAAACAGAACAAACAGCTGTCTCCAGCGTTGACCTGTCCAGCAACACCGAGCTCCTCTCCCTGTGGTCTTTGTGGCTCTGTAATCACACTACATCCTCCTTTGCTCCTGACAGACAAGAGTCATAATTACTAGGAGAGATGCAGCTACGCTTTTATTGTCAGAGACAACGACACTAAGTCACTCTTGAATCTTGAATTGTTGTTTCCAACGCTAATTATCATTCCAGACGCCCCACAGCTGTCAGATTGGGCCATTTTGGGGCTGATATGAGGTTTAATTTCAGACAAAATGACACATAATGTCCCACAGTCAATTTTTTTCTGTCAGACAAACAGCGTAGAGAGAGCGAGAGAGTCACACAAACGACACGCTGAAGCACACTTACAGTGCTGTTTTCATCAACAACACGCACGCACACACACACACACACACACACACACACAGTGAGAGAGTCGTGTGAAGCCAGTTCACCAGGCCTCAAGCAGCACATGGTGAGCCCATGTGACCTTATCCATGTGACCCTCCCTCTCTCTCTCTCTTGCTCTCTCTCTCTCACACACACACACACACACACACACATCTGCATAGCTACAGGCTTGAGGATGCAGAACATCTGATACACACATATGAGATACACATATACTGTACAGCACACACAGTACTGTAAACACACACGAGGTTCACAAACTGTCAGAAAAACACACATGAGATGACTCAGATTAATCTTTGATGTGAGCTGCACACACGTCTACTGTTTGTTGGTCAGAGGCTCATGTGATGCTGATCACGTGACCAACTTTCACTTTCACTGGCAATGGCACTTTTATGTATACAGTACATGTCATTAGAAGTAAACTCGATGTTTGAAGGACAAAATATAAGAATATAGGCACAAACATGAGAAACATAGATAACATAAGTATAATACACAACCGAGTCTTTCCAGGATGCCCCTTTCCCCAAGGTTGTACAAAATAAGCCTTATTAGTGCAACGTCTACTTCTCCTTAGGTCAAATTACCAAATACCAGAGGTATGTGCAGTAAAGATAGAAGTGTAGTAACAAAGGGCACGATAATTCCTTCAAACAAACCAAAAACAAAATTGAACTTTTTATTGTATCTAATGGAAGAGATCTGAAGCCAAACCAGAATTTCCAGGTTCTGTTCCAGCAAACTTAATATTGCAAGTAACTAGAGTATAAATCAAGGTTTGAAACACAGCCTTGCTCATGATTACGAATCAGTTACTGTGATCCTGCTCTCTAATGTCATTGTGTGCTCAACATTTCTACAGCAGAGATTACAGCTAAGAATTTGGGAAAACACAAGACTAAAACTTTTTTTTATGCATAAAGTAATCGTCGTTAGTTTGTAAAAATCATGAATGTTTCAGTTTCTTATGGGAAGTGCCGCAATAGATGCTGAATTTTCTTGTAATGTGGAAAGTAAACCCCAGGAACACATTTCATTTTTTCAGAAAGACCAATAAAAGAAATGCTGAGATATTGCATGAAGATGCAGAATGTGGCAAAAAAACAAACATCAGAAACAGTACGATCATCAACATTATCCCTGATACAGAAGATCTTGTTGGGTCTAAGACACTTCGGATATTTGATGACCTACATTTCTGTAAGATAAAAATAAACTGGGTGTTTTTGTTCCTTTTCATTTCTCACATTTCGTCATGTTGATTCAACTTGTTATACCTTGGCAATCCACCATTCTTCATTATACCTTGGGCTCCTTTCACAAATGAGTTGGCACGACTAAATGTAGCCGAATTTCACAATGTCAGGTGATAACTGTGTTACCGTATGTCCCCTAATGATTTGCATTTTGTTTGAGTGAAATTTTCATGATTGGATTTTATTTCTGCAAAATGCTGCAGTGCCTCTGTCCCTATGTTTTTAACATGGCAGTGAAATCCCTCATCACACCTGGCTGTTAGAGCAAAGACGAAACATTATGACATTAGGCTTGTTTAGGAGGATGATAATTAGCCTCTCAGATAGTGTTTACATGGTCATTTGGCTTTATTCCAAGACGATGTTGTACTTGCTATCGGGCGTCATTGGCGAGTTAACTCAGTTTGTTAACTTGAGATGACTTTGACTTGAGAGCCTCAGAGAATCACCTTCAAAAGAGTCTGTCGAGCACTGAATGGTTCGCTCCTCAGTACATCTCTAACTCACTCACTGATTGTATCTGGATTATAGCAGGCGTGAACATGAACAGCAACATGAATCAACCTGTACCTCATCATTTTATACTGCCAGTTCTTTGAGTTTTAGAAGTTAAGGAAAATTCTTGTCCTGTCCTGTGTGCTTGTTAAAAAGGGTAACCTGATATTCAAATTCTAAAAATGACACTTCTACTAATTATTTTGTCGGATTTGTTGAAACACGCTGTAAATAGTGCAATTTTTACAATGTATGAAAAAACCATTAAGTCAGTTGGCAGCATACAGTCAGTCTATAGGATCACGTCGACGGGGTGTGGCTGCAGGATTGCGTGTGTGTTGGCGTGATAGCGTGGGTGACACTGCCCTTGTGAGGATCCTCTGAGCACTTATAGAGGATGTGAAGAATGAAAGAAAGGGATCACTGCTTATCTCAGGACCTCAGGGTCTCCTCTCCCTACCCTTTCCTCCCTCTGCTCCTCTGCTCCTTCCTCTTTCCACCCTGTGTTACACGGCTCGCTCGGATGAGCAGAAGGAAATGTACCTATGGCTTGTCCTCGAACCAACTGTCTCACGGTGCGGGAGGAGTGAGTAAAGGCTGACGTGTGCTCTGTATGGATAATGCAATTTGCTGCATATGTATGTGGATTAGCAGCTTACCAGAGGGTGTAGGTTGCGGGAAGTGAAGTGCTAGAAGAGACTAAATGAAGGACAAAATGGCAGGGTAGAAGAGGAGAACTACAGCTCGAGCCATGTGTCCGGGCCAGCAAGGCCTAATTGATTGAGACAGCTAACTTCCAGTAATTCAGCTGATGAAGCTTTTCACTCTCAGGACTGCTGGCTGGACACAAACAAACTCACTAGCAGGGCAGCAGGGGAGTGGAGACGAAGATAGAGGAGCAGAGAGAGGGGGATGCAGGGTGTTTTGTTAACATGCCGACCCACAATCAACCCCCCTATGTGCACACACACACACACGCGCTCACGCCACTACGACAACTGAGCAGAGACAAAGTGCTGATAGTGCTGTTCCCATTCGAGGGTTGGTGAAGGCACATGCATGGCTGGCTGGAGCTGTGAAGATAATGTGGCATGCTATGCAGTAGACAGTCGTACTGGTGGTGCAGAAGAATGTTGTCTGACCCTGTTTGGACCACGTTTTTTAAGACTAGCCGCAGCCTGAGCTCTCTCAACCTGATTCACATTATCTAATCTAGTGTGTAGCCCAGTGCAAATCCAGCCCAACATGCCCGACAATCAAGGCAAATCAGCTCAGGCCGACGCAGCCTCGACCGAGTTTTTAAAGCATCAACGGCAGTGCAGCAGCAGGCAGATTACAGACCAGTGCTTTCCATCGAAGGCGGCCCTGCACTTCTCACCCCTCCCCTCCTCCCCTCAAGGCTCTCCCAATCCCTGCCCCGCTTGCAGCCATACTGCTGCATGTGCATGTGCGCCATAAATAGCATCAGTGAGGCTGCAGAGGGAGATCTGCAGATGAGACGCACACGACCCTAAGATTACACCTGCCACTGCAGTCCGCCATGCAGCCGCATGCTGCTCTAATGTTCTGGATTATGCAGCGAGGAAAGGAAAGGAAAGGAAAGGAAAGGAAAGAGAGAAGAGCGTGTAGAAGAGGAGCGTAGTGGAGAGGACAAAATAGGATTAGAAATGCTCCATCATATCTGGGATGGCTTTCTATTGAGGTTTCCCAAGCTTCTCGGTAGATATTACACTGATATTTCATCATTGCACACTATAGTAGATTAGATTTCTGTCCTTAAATCCCTATTCATACTTGAGCATGAAATGTCACTGGTATTAGTTGGAAAGCAATAATCTGGCTCTGTGTGAAAGCCACAGCAGACAGATTTATGAAACAAGTGAAACAAAGTGAGAGACGGAGAGGAGGAAGAAAAGGGGCTGTGATACAGGGATGGTTGGAGGAAGATTTATCTGCTTTAACCTTGTTGTTCTTGCGCTCTTCGCGAAGGCCTGTGCAAGCGAGTGAACGAATGAGTGAGTGTTATATGACAGTTATATGACATGTGGGTACGGGAATGAAATTTAATGAAAAATATGATCGTTTTTCACTTTCACAGATTGAAGCCAAGAGTAAGAGACCGGGAGTGTACAGTCATGCAGCAGCTCTTTTAGACACGACCGATTCTTTCGCCCTGTAGTCGCTGAAGTAAATTTTGGACCCATTTTTCACAAGCCGCATATCTTCACAACATTTTGACAGTAAAATGACATTTTCAAACACACAAATCAGGACAAAGTAAGTCTTTTCGAGACCTGTCTCTGTCTCAGCAACACTCTGTGAGATCTGGCAACACAGCTATCTCTTCTAAAGATGCCCTATAACAATCATAAGTATATGAGCAGATATATTAAATTTGTACTGTATATTGTTTTGTTTTGGACAAGCAATAGTCCAATCTGTAATGCTTTGGTGTTAAAAATGCCCGAGCTTTGTACAGCTGTAATTTCCAAAGGATCATTAAAGTAATAAATTAGCTATTAGAATTAGCTACTGCCACATTTGATGCCAGCTGCAAAGGCCTGAATGAGCCACCTGGTGTCGTTTTGTAGTTCTCTTCTAACCAGGTAATGCTAGTTTATTGATGTTATTGTAATTATTATCATTTTGTTTAGCCTTTATTATATCGACTGAGCCCACTGAGGAGACAGGAAGTGGAGACAATTCCACATCATTGGTTCAGTTTGTGATGCAGCATCTTTTGCTATAGAGCATCATCCATCAAACCCGGTCTCAGATTCCCTTTAGTCTGCATCTAACACTAAAAATATATTTTTTTTAAAGTGCCATTTTTTGAGCTCTCTCCAAAGTCTTCATGCATTTTTGTTCATTCAACTGAAATATTCACACCTACTAATGTTTTTTACTCTTTCAACTGTGATGCAACTGGGAAAGAAAACTGCAGTCACGAAGACATCAAACTCCTCAGTAGGTGTTGATGCTGTTGACAAATCCGAAAAAAAAAAGTCCCCAAAAATTGGTGGTGCACTTTTTACATTTATTTTACATAAATGTTGTGTAATAATGTGTCAAATTATACAGTATATCAGCAGCATATTTGATCAGTAACACAGCTTGAAGCTTCGTTGCCACTTTTGAGGAAACATCCATCACGTCATGATCAATGAACTTGATTTATATCCAACTTTATATTTGTTCACAATCAAATCTAATTCAAATTGTATTACTGCCATAAACAAGCATATGTTCATACATCTAAACTATCTCCCATATTGATGACTGTCATCACCCTTTTCTTACTAAACGTATCTTCTCCATTAAGACTTTTTTGACTAATTGACTACGGAGATTTTTAATGGAGCCAAATGGTGTGACAGTCTAACAGAAATAATAGTGGGTGCCTAATAAGTTGAACGTCAAAGCATTCATAGATTTGACATGTTAAGAGGTTGGATTCAGTACCACAGATGTCATTCCAGATTAAAATGTGTTATTAATTATTAGAATAATTATAAATACAACTGACTGAAGAAGTCTCTGGGCCAAATCTGTCACTCAAGCTCCATTGATCTCAAGTAATGAAACAGTGGAAGAGATCACCACAAGGCCATTGTGTCACAGTAATTACAATGAAGAATAGCTCAATTAAATGTTGGGTGAAAGGGAGCAGTTTGGAAATAGAGTGGGAGATCAATTTTCATCCAGGAGTATTGGCTTTATTAAAAAGTTCTGGACATGCACTCTCATGTGTAACCTGTATGCAATGTTTCAATATTACGATGCAATGAGATCCTTTATAATTGATTGACAAACTAAGGGGAATTTATTTATTTTTCTGTGACACAAAACAGCAACCATGAGAGGTGGTGGGATACAGCAAATCCATGACGAAGTCTCCTACATATCATGTATCTTGACACAGAAACGACATTTTTTCTTTCTAAGCTTATCAACATCTAAAATGAAATTATTATGAACCTGGTAGAGGGATGAACACAAGCTCACTAGGTCCAGAAGCTGTATGAAGGAAAAAACATGCAACATGAACATTAACTTTGGAGTTAACTAATTAATTGGGATGATACAAATGCAGAGATTGTTCACGACAGCAAAAGTGCGTCAGGAAAGAAACAGACAGGTAGAAGTACAGCTGAACGCCTGACACTGTGGCACAATCATGACAAAACACTGCATGTTGAACTCAACAGACGCCATTCATTGGCAGTAGCAGGGAGACTGCTCGAAAGCCACAGCGCAAATATGCATAGCCTGAGGTACAGAGTGCACAATCTGGACCACTGAGCAAAGGGAAGAGAGCAATATGGTCTGATGTGATCTTTCAACCATTTTCCAACATGCATCACATTCGAAGAAACCAAATCGTGTCATCAACCCACAATGCTTGCTGCAACAAGATGGTGGATCTCTGCAGCCATCTCATGAGAGTCATTAGCTCCAGTGATTGCTCTGCATGGGTGTATAGGGAATATGAGGTTGTATTACATGAGCAAAAGATCATGCAAATCCCATTTCCTCATAATATTTGCATATTCAAAATATCCCATGTGTACACCTTTGATGCCCTCCCTGTTCACCTCAGTTCACCACCACATGTTTATCATGAAAACTGGAACAAAGAGTGACACCAGTTCCCACGTTCTTCAGAGTTACCATATTTATCTCAATTATATATGAGAGCAACTCAGTTGAAGTGATTCTGAAGGCAAACAGCTTTATTTCTTATTAAGGACCTGAAATTTACACAGTGTTATGGGTGTGTGTCTCCAGGGTCGGCAATGTGTCAGTCTGTCCATCACTTAGTTCCAGACTGAAACATCTTAACAACTATTGGACGGATGCCTTTAAATTTGGTAAACGCATCATTATGACTTTTATGACCCCTGACTTTTCCTTACAGCGCCGCCATCAGGTAGAAGTCTCACTTTGTCCAATACTTTACCTGAAAAAACTAAAACTAAAAATATTTTCATTCATCTCAGCTGCACTTTATGTTTAGTGCTAATTGGTTGTGACAAATGGGCTAAACCAATGTGAAAATTATTAACATTATACCAGCTTAAAGATCAGCATGTTAGCATTGTCATTGAGAGCTTGCGTGGCCGTGGGCTCTTGTTTATTACTAGATAGTCGACGTAAGAAATGTGCTGCGACGTGACTTAAGCAGTCTTTGTACTTAGAAGTCCTTTTCAAAAGATGCCACCAGGGGTTTTCAGTCGATTCTTTCAAATGCAGAGCTCTTCGTGTCTTTCATGTAGATGTAAGTCCACATGTTTGTTTCATTTTGTGAAGTGTGTAATTTTGTTTGAATTGTAGCTAAAGTAGTTTTAAATGTCAGGATATTAAGAGATCTCATCTACATTTAATGAAACATTTTAAAAACTGTTTAGTGATATGATGGAACAAGATATGGAAACAGGCATCAGGTCATATGATCTCACCGAGACTAAAACCCATGAGGCTCCAGTTCAGTCAGGAAGACTATTCTTTTACATGCTTGGGCCTGTAGTTTACCTCTCACACCATCCTGTCATTCACTCCTCTCACCTTGCTGTCATTGTCTGGGGCTGTCAAGTGAGATATCAGCTGTTGTCATCAGCTGCTCACATCTATCCGACAAACCACAGAGACACACCTACACTGTCTCATCTTACAGCTGTCTTTTTAAATATGTGTCTCTCTCTCTCTCTGCCTCAAGTTTGGTTTTAAAGTTCAAAACTTTACCAACAACTTGCACACAAATTTAAAAACTGTAAGTACTTTACCAAGAACCAGATGCTGACGGATAAATGTTTGAAAATGAGGAATTTTATCATGATTCTGTGATGATTCAGTTACTAATTTGAATACGCTGAATTATTTGATGAATTAATTGATTTCACCCTTTTGTAAAATACATCTTTGGCTCTGAGGTTGGCCGAAAGGCAGTGGCATGCAGCACAATAATTAACCCCAGAGAAGGCAATTTTCCAAGTCAGATCCTTATTATAAATTCTGAGTTGGTGTATACAAATCCAAGACACACTTTGAGCGGAAGAAGACGTCTTTCACATTGGTTTTGACACGTTGTATTGCAGTAATGATAAGCAGGCTTCACAGACTCACGACATGTCAGGCAGAAGCTTTATGACAGAGGGAGACACATAAGTGGGCACAGTGGGAGTTTGTCAGACGCTCCGAGGCAGGGAATGAAGGAAAAAGGGATCCCGACACTCAAGGAGGCAGAAAGAAAACAGGGAGGCAGGAAGGCAGGCAACATATTGGTCTCTACTCATTACATTGTCACCACGAGCACCCAATCTGGGACTAGTTGGCATGAATACAGTCTGATCCCACCCTGAGTGTGTGTGTGTGTGTGTGTGTGTGTGTGTGTAGGCTAAATGACTTTGTCCTAGTAAAACCAGGCCATGGCAGCCTCTCCTTTGGGAAAATAGGCAGAGCTTAGGTCTGGATTCATATTAAACCAAGGATTACACTAATATAAAGCCACAGGGTCGAGCAGTGGAGTGCACGTTTTATCCATACAGCATTTTCATCTCTCTCTGTGTGGCCATGAATCTGCCATATACATGCATGGATGATTCGCTCCTATGAGCTTTCTGTCCATGTTGGTACATATGTGCAGGCGTACTGCATCCACAGAACTCTGTGTGCCTCTGCCTGCTCATGGGTGGGTGATCGGGCCGTGTCCAGCCATGCTTATGCATGTGTGTGTCAGAGCATCGTGCTGTTGCTGAGGGAGGCTGCCATTTGTTTGCCCTTGGCCCGCAGAGGACGATCGGCTGCCAAGGACCGGCTCAGCGGAGTCGGGGAAAGAGGCACGGAGGAGTTGAGGAGGGGATTGAAAAGAGGATAAGAAGGATGAGAGGATATTTCTTCAGTTCACCTAAATTATGAAAAAACATCATCCATATTCACCAATCGACACACATAATTTGGTTCTTTGTTGAAGAAATAGCCCCAATGCAAACTTTTTTTAACTGTAATTTTTCAGTACCACGACCTAAATTTTATTTTTAAATTGACCCCTTAATCTAGAGGTTTGATTAAAGGCGGTCCAGTTATTGTAATTATTTAATAAACTTCCACAGATTCCACATTTAAAACTATTCTTATGTGCACAGAGACAATGATATACTGAACAAAGAATAGCCTGCTTAAAAAGTAAAAATAGAAAATAAAGAAAGCAAAGGTTAAAAAAAGAAATATAATTACAAAAGTACAAAAACAAATATGTATGAAAAACTACAAAAAGAGAGAAGGAAGAAAGGGGGGGAAACAACAGTGAGGAGAAGAATGGAAATAAAGGCAGCATTGAAATAGAAGGAGAGGAAAGAAGGAAGGAAAGAGGAAAGGACAAATGGAAGGATGTAGGATGCAAGCGAAAAACACAAAGGCACACAAACATAAACACAGACACAGTGGTACAGACCTTGATCACTTATTCATTCAGACCTGAACAGAGAGAGCCAGGAGGATCAGGTTTCCTAATGACTAAAAACACACACACACACACACACACACTCACCCACAGGCAGTGAATCCCACAGGCCAGGCCTCGCCAGCTCAATTGAATTACTGTTATCGTACACCCAGGACTGAGACTGGGACCCTGTCTGCCCACCAACCACACCCTCTCTGTTTGCCCTGCACTGGAGGACACACTCACACACTCACTCACATACACACAGGATGAAATACCAGCACTATATCCATTCTACACGCACTCACACAGACTCCATCCACATCACTCCTGCACTGCATGGTCCCATTATAGCCATCATTTACAGTCAGTATTGATTACTCTGTGGCTCACACACACACACACACACACACACACACACACACAAAGACATAAGAGTGCACATATTTGAATAGATATGCAGATATATTCATATGCATACTAGACAAAGACACATACACACACACACACATGCACACAGAATACACACTTACACACACACATTCCCAAGATGTTAGATCTCAGTCTATTGATTTCTGCTGGGAATGGAAATCACTCCTCTACATTACACCACTCTATCTGCTCTCTCCCTTCTGTTCTTTTTGTCTTCATTCTGACGCACGTCGCTTCATTGTTCAGACTAAATGGGAAAGAGATGAAGTAGACGAGGAATGATGAAGATCACTGGGAAAATATGCAAAACAAAGATCCCACTTTGCATTTAAAAACTGTGGGTTTGGTGTTATGCTGGTGGCACATAAACTCCACACAGGGCCTTTCTGTGTGGAGTTTGCTTCTTCTTCCCCTTGTTTGTGTGAGTTTCCTCTGGGCGCACTGGTTTCCCCCCTGCCATCAAAAACATGTATATTAGGTTAATTCTCCTGTCAGTGCCCTTGACCAAGGCACTGGCTTAGAACTGGAGTTGGTCCTCGGGCACTTGCACAGCGGCTGCCCACTGCTCCTGGTGCTTAGGATGGGTTAAATGCAGAGAGTGATAACTTAATGTGAATATGCTGCATATGCACATTCACAAGAGGAAATATAAAGAAAAAATATCATTTGAAAAAAACAATGCACAGTGCATCTATTTATAGATGGAGCTCTGTTCTGTCCTTTGCAAAGAAGGGAACAAAGTGAGAACAACTAAAAATATAAGAATAAAAGATATGGGACTCTACCCATGTATATACAGAGGAATTGTGGGACAGCACTGTAGCGAGTGTAACAGCTCCATAATTTCCATATACTGCATCTTGCTGCCAGAGATGAGAACGCCTGGCCAAGGACCAACTGTGCCATGTAAATGAAGGCTGGTGGCCTGCTTACTGTGGTGTGTGATGGAGGCGGCAGCAGAGACAGAGAGAGAGAGAAAAGAGGACGAGGGACAGAGAAAATAAGGGAGAAAGAGGGAGAGAAAGACGGGAGTAGAGAAGGAGAGAAGAAGAAGGAGGGAGGAAGAGAGCTGATGTTGCTGCCATGGTAACTGGCGTCACCTTGGAGAGGAACTGAACAGAACCGCTGTGGGGAAAGGCCCAGTACACACACACACACACACACACACTCACAAACTCATCAAACAATCACAAATTCATTTATGTTTAATCAACACAGCCCTATTTTTGGACGAGAAGTCTTGGTTGAATAGGAGAATTCTTTTTTTTTTTTTGCTGGCTTTCATCTGCAGTAGGTTCAGTGCAGTGTGAATGATGCCCTGCTGGCCATTGATGTTTAATTGAAATGTCTGAGCCAGGGCTATGTCTTATAGATGCCCCTGCCTCCATGAAACCACTATATCAACCAGCTTCATATGGATCACATTAAAACACTGTCCTATTGCAGATAGATTTATACTCAGGTCACGATTTTAAAAGTACAAAAATGTTTGAATTTGACAATAGAGCTCAGTCTATTAGTGCGGTGCTTGCCCTTGACAAGCCTCTATATACGCACTGTATGCCATACTGTACGCATCTGAATGTGCATACTGCACATCCCCTGCTGTGGCTATGAGGAGGGTTTCCCATCCCCCCACATTTCACCCAGAGTGTAATGTGAATCTGTTCTGCATATGCGTGAAGGATTTCCCCCCATTCTGTAATGTTATCTTCCATTCTACTCATTTTATGGGCATATAATTAGATGTTTGATTAGCTTTGCCTTCTATTAACTAAGTCTCATATTTCTCTCCTTCCCTTCCCTCTCTTTCTTTCTGACCATGATGTCTTTGTTCGAGACAACGATGAGTCAGACTGATGAGAAAAGCCAGATAGATTATACAGAGCGCTGTCCTGTCATGCATGGTATACTGCATGCTGATATGTGTACTGTGAAGTATCTGTAAAAAAAAAAAGACTATGTAATGAATATGTTCATCACCAATGAATGTGTTGATTATTTGTACAATCAGTTGATTATTTGTTAAAGGTAATACTGAGAAATACGCATCACAGTCTCCCAGAGCCCAGTCTATGGTCTAACCAGTGATCCAAAATCCAAACATATTAAACTTATGACAACAGAAACATAAAACAACAGCAAATCCTCACATTTGAGAAGTTGGAATATTCTGCATTTTTCCTTGATAAATGACTTGATGATTAATTTGCTCTCCACTAACAGATGAAATCAACTAATTCTTTCAGTACTGACTCTCATTGAACAACTTATGTTCTGCTTTGGAGTTTTACCTTGACGGCAGTGAACGTGCATTCAATCCCTCTGTATAGTATGTTGCAGTTGTTTCAAAGCCTCGTAACAGAGGAGCATCTTTGCAGATGCCATTTTGCTATTGCTATTTATAGCACAGCATGTGCCAGAGAAATGTGCCAACAGATGCAAAAGGGTGTAACAAGGACATATAGCAAGTAGGGAAGGTGAAGACAGTGATGCTTCAGGACTGTTATGTGTCCTGAGGGGAGACTGGGCTTGGTGGGATAAACACAAAACAAGAATAAGATGAAAAGTCACCAAAATGATAATGGTTCATCCTGAGGTGGACGTGAATGTCTGCACCAAATTTTGTGGCAATCCATCCAATAGTTTTTGAGATTTGAGTCCAACCTCATTGAGGCACTAGAGGAAAAGTCAGGGGATAACCAGAGTAATTACAATACTAATAATCCATCTAATACTGTCGCTGTTGTGATATTTCAGTCTGGATCTAACTGGTGAAGCAACCAACAGACCAACATTACCATCCCAAGAGCCGTGCTGCTATCGTGGCTAAAAACTGGCAAGGTGCAGCCTCAGTGTACAATCTGCAGGCACACAGACTCACGTCCAAAACATGCCTTTTAAATCGTCAGCAAATCTCCGTTGTAATTTTGCCAGCCTGCCAGCGTGATGGCCATGTTGACTTTTACTTATCTGGCTTTGTGCACTGTCAACAGATCTTAAAACAGCAAGAATACGCTCGCACTGGCAAAAGAGAATAAGCGATACAGATGGTTAACCAAGTGTCTGTTGTCTTAGGTGTCACATTATTTGTTGTTACATAGGGAGAGTAGACAGATCACCTTTGTGCTTTATATTAATGAGGTTGAAATGGCAACTCAGGCCAAGAGTGCATGGTATGGTTTCATATGTGGGAGTCGCTTCACCCTTTAATCTGATTCCTGGATTCCTGGCAGAGGCTCTGGTCAGTAATGTGTTGGTGCTACAGACACAGACACATCTATCATCTTAAATGTGATAATACAAGGTCTGTTGACTGCATGCTTTGTGGAAAGTATTGTGATCCTGTGATAGCTGTCTACTCACCTCTGATGCAATATCGACTCCATTAAGGCATTTAAAGGCACATATATAGAGTTTAACGGTGGTAGAGGTCATTTCTTTTGAATGTAAACTTCATAACTCCACTTTTTGTTTACTTTAGCTGAAGGTTAACATTTTCTTCTTTGAAGAAAATATTCTCTATTTCTTACTTTATGCAGCCCTTTAAAACCTTGAATTGTCGTCAAGAAAAAAATCATGTCTCTTCCTTTTACACAATGGAGATTGATTCTGTGATTCTACGTAAAATGATACAACTATGACTTGAAGCCGGATGTTCTGCTAATGCACATATCGTATAGTTTACTGCACAGGCTACTGCATATCCAATATCAGTTCTTACTCTCTCACATCTGTGCTTTAACTGCAGCTTAAAGCAAAATATGGACTAAATACCACTGGGGGGGTGGATGAGTCTGTGATTGCAACATTATTTGTATGATCTATTAAATATGTGTGTATTCTCCACCTTTATCTTATTCTGCAAAGCATTCTTCTGCAAATCTGTTTTCTCCTGGTCACCTTTCATCTCTGCTTTGTTCCCGACCCTTGCACAATTTCTTCCACCTTTATTTATGCAGAATATGTTTGCAATTTGCAAAGACTGTGAAGTGGCTAATAAATGGCAGAGATGCTCTAGTTAACAAAGAAATGGCTCGAGCATAGGAGAGGAGAGGAGGGGAGAGGAGGGGAGTTGGAGAAGAAGCATGATGAGGATGGGAAAAGAAGTGAGGTGAAGGTGCGTTCGAGAGGAGGAGAGGAGAGGAGGATGCAAAGGGAAAAAATGAGGGGGAGGCAGGGGGAGGTCAACAGAAGGAGAGGCAGATGCTCGTGCCTCGGATGCCTGTGTGCGAATAATTATCCTGATGAGATTCACCGAGAGCGTCACGAAATGCAGAGGGAGAGGAGGTAGGATTTGGGAAATACCTCACGACACAGAAGAAAGGAGAGACAAAGGGTGATTAAGTTTAATTTAAACAAATTGTAGTACACAGTGTGTGTATATACTGTATGTGGGTTGGAGGCATTTGAGTACTAAATGTTTCTCCTCCATCTGTCTCGTGTTCTCTCCCTCCTTGTCATACATGGCGTGAGAAAGTGGAGCCTCCTTCTCGTCTTTTAAAGATGCATGAAGCAGCAGCTATAGGGAGTCAGCAGGAGGCTGTATAGGAGATATAGAGAGGAGGAGCAACCTCTTTTCTGTAAAAACACACATGCTTTATAAACTCTCCACCCTTCAGTTTCTGTCTGCAGAGACAATAAAAATGAGTGGAAGGACAAAGAAATTAAGTGCATAGTCAATTTGTGCTGTCTCCCTCCTCCCTGATTAGATTAAGAGGCCGGCCCAGTATGTGTCAGTGTGGCTGATATTAGGACCGCTGTGTGCATCCTAATATCAGTAGCCACCTCCTTTTTGAGATTCTGCCCGGCACAGTTGGATGGCAGCACATCAAAAACAGAATCAACACCGCTCTCTTTCTTCGTGGTGAGAGAGCTTGATCGGTGTCTCTTGACAATCCACTGCGTTGCCTGACATTAAAAGCCAACACAGGTGTTGTATTGAGCATGCACACAACCACCTGTCCAAGTACACACACAAACCTCACACTCAATCCTTTCATGTCATAGGTGTGCATCACACACGTCGCTATCTCATGTATGTATCTCGTGTCTGTTGAAATGTCAGAGGTGCAGCTTTACGTTAGGTTGCTGATAACCTTTCATATCTGAGGACATTTTAATCTCTTTACCCAAAGATGGAGAGAAAATTAAATTACCACTACTAAGAGATGTCAGATCACCTCTAACAACACCTTGTTCACCTTTCAGCCTTTACAGGTGTTAGTAAAGCATGACATGACAATCATGAAATGTGTAACTATGTAGCCTACATTTACCCAAGTAATGTAACTGTAACTTAAGTGTAATTTTAAGGTACTTGCATTTTACTTATTTACATCATATGCTACTTTCTACTGAACAAGAATTTAGAGACAAATATTGTACTTTTCTCTCCACTAAATTTATCTGACAGCTATAAACCTTGATGTAAAGATCAAGGTTTCATGGAGATCCATCCAACAGCTGGCCAGGTGTTTCACTCAAAACCAGAAGGGATCACTAAAGTCAGCAGGATACATCATCTGGGAACTATAGTATTGTTTCCAACATACAGTTTCACTTCTTATCAGTGTCTAATGCCTTTCAGTATGTGAAATAGCCTACTGATTATATATGCATGCATATCTTAGTGTCGCCTGCAATGTCCTATTTAATATTTTTTTTAAATAACTTGTCATGCATTTCATATCCTACCTCTGTATTGTGTTTGATAAATAATATTAATCACTACAACTACTTCGGTTACAAATACTTCTAATACTATGATGATGAAGAAGAAGAATTGGAGAATAGTATAATGAGAAAATGATATTCTTTGGTTCAGAGCTGTTTTTGGAAAGCAGTGCTTCATCCCAAACCCCAGTTCTCTCTGTTTCCTCTCTTCTGTCTGATGGAGCTGATTTGTAGGTCATGTGTAAGTATCAGAAATAAACTGAGAGAGTGAGTGAGCAAAGGACATTTACCCTCTAGTGGTGAGCCTGGGGAAAGGCCTGTCAAACTCATTTAGGCAAAAAAAATATGAATGTCCAATTATCCCTGTTCAGTTGTGCATGGAGGCAGTGACCCAGTTGGAAAATCATTTTTAGATTTCCGAATTTCATATTTTATTCACCAGCGAGTCTGATGCAGTTAGGTGTAAATGAGAGGGTTATGCTGTACGAGTATGTCAAAGTTTTCTTTTTTTCGGAGCGCACAATTGCCCAGACTGATGTCACCCTTCCACCCTGCAACTCCCAGCAGAATAGAATTAGCAGACTGAATCAGAGGCAGCCGCTCATGTTGCATTACAGAGATGGTGGTGAGCTAGAAATTTTAACTTCCTATGAAAAGCAATGCATTACAGGATCTCTAAAAGCTTTTTTTCCCAGCATCCAATCATGCTTGATTTTCAGAAATTCATGACTTCTTTGTGTAGTTACTAAATGATTAAACATATAAATTTGAAATAAGGGGGAAACTTGCATCTTGTCTCACTTACTACTGGTATATTTAAATGTTTCCTACTTATGTCTTGATCATCAATCTCCATTTATACACATTATGCTTGGAAATCAATCAGATCTGAAGATCACAAAGGTCAATTGGTTTGCAGTGCACCTTGAGAAAACACACACATTGTCTACATAAAATATCACACTGTAAAGGTAAATAATGGCAAATATGTCAATATTCATCATAAATAGGAGTCTTACAGTACACACTTTCCAAAAGAAATATAAATATAAAGTTGCAAACAACATATGCAAATGATGCTAATGTTGCTAAATTAAGCAGTGTTAGCTGTTGCATCAGCAGTATTTTGTCAGGTCTTGTGAATAATTTTTGGAGCACACAGCAGTAGCTACACATGCTGGACATCAGAGGGAAAATCATTGTTAAGCACAGGGAAAATCTAGCTGGTTGAAATTCAGGTTTTCATTTCCAATCTTAATTAACGTAAATTAATACATCACAGTTTTATCCCTGACAGTCGAGCATCAATAACGATCCTCGTCAACTGTGCCTAGTGGTGTGGGTTTTTTTTTTTTTCACACATAGACAAACACATGCGAGCACACCAAACACAATCACACTTTCGCACACATGCACACAATAACATATGTTTAGAAAAATTGTCAACGGGCTCAATATTTCACAGTTTTGCCTGTCCATATTCCAACACAAAAGCTGTGACAACGTATTTGGGAAACAGTGTCCCTGAACAGAAAAAAAAAAAAAAATTGAATCAAGCTCTACGGTGTCCTGTGTGCCACCACCGTTTTTTTTTTTTTTTTTTTACCATTGAAAAATAAACAGGGAAATCTCTCAGCCTGTGAGTGAGTGTGTGGGTGTAAAGCAAAAAAAAAAAAAAAAAAAAAAAGAATAGAAAGAAAGGGTGAGAAAGGGGAATAGAGAGAGACAAAGAGAGGGGAGTCAGGGAGGGAATAGGTGGTATTTAAAATGAAGATGACACGTGGGATGGTTTCCATTGAGCCTCAGCAGGCTCTCTTGAGATGGGAGTGACTTAACGTTTCACAGTTGTCTCATGTGAAACACACACATGCTCATAAGAAAGCCTCATTTGGCTCAGGAGAGACGGATATGAAGGCTTTCTCTTGAGGTGAAGAGAAATAGAGTTGAGTTTCACAATGATCAGGGGAACATTTCTCTTCTGCAAATAACACACACGCTCACAGGCAGCTTAGAGAAGTGTGTGTGTGTGTGTGTATGAGAGAGAGAGAGAGAGGTTTAATTTTAACAACTGCAAACTCATTTCATCGTGGGAGCTTTTCAGCGTGTGCTTTCTCTGTTTGTATTGGTATGAATGAGTGTTTGTACGTGTGTGTGTGTGTGCAGCGCGACAGATTTAAAATTCATAGAAATCACCAAACAATTCTGTACCTATTTGCTTGTTTACTGCGTCTATACATAAAACATGACAGAGCTGCTCTTTCATTTCCTCCTATTTCCCACATTCAATCTAAATTCCACCGAAACTGTGACACCCACACAGATATCGCAGTGTAAATAGAGGCTTGAAAATATGATATTTACTCAACTGTGTAACAGACACGAGTGGACATCTCCCCGGTCTTTTCTCATTTCATCTTGTGGTATTTTGACTTCATGCCTCAGTTGCATTCAAATATTTATCTCATTTTATACGTCCATCCATTCGTTGATGGCCGCTTATGACTATCATGTATGAAACAAGTTAAGTGGCGCCTTCAGCGTATTTCTGACCACCAGCATGTGAAATAGTTGCAGTATTATACACAATATGTTCAAAAGATGCATACTTTTATGTACTTTTGGTCTGTTGGCTGTTTTCTGTTCCAGCAGCACACAATAATATTTTAGACAATAATCCAACTGTGGCAGCAGTTTTGGGGAAGATGCTTTTCTGTTCAATGTTCATGCAGAGATAATTCTCACAGTTTAGTGCGAATGGACTTGACTGGCCTGCAATGAAGCCCCGACCTCATCCTGCTGTAAGCTGCATCCTACAAGCTGACAGATTTCACAAGCACGTGCATCTATGCATCCAGCAGATTGGGGATGGACTGGAGAAATCAACTGAGGGAAACCTTGATGCTGATCATATGTGTCCGACCAGGCTCTAAAATGTTGTCCTCCCAGAAGACACAAAGCTTCTCAGTCATCCAGGTGATGATGTTCAAATAAGGGGTTGAATCGATGGCAACTGGACTTGACTGAAGATGCTTGAAAATGTTTCTCTTCTCATCCAAGAAGTTTCTTCAGTTCTGCAGCTTTTTCAGAACTGAACCTTCTGCAGAACTGAAGAAACTTTTTGAAGCTGCAGAACTGAAGAATCTTCTTGGATGAGAAGTGAAACATCTTAAGGCATCTACAGTCAAGTCCAGTTGCTGTTGATTCAACACCTTATTTGAATTTTCCCACAAGTTGAATCTGTTCCAGCATGTGGATGTGAAATAATCTCATATGGGTGTAATGTTCAGGTGTCCACATACTTTTGGCAATATAGTGTATATGTAGTTAGAGTCAATTTAAAGATAATTTTATTATGTAATTATCATTAATAATAACGCATTTTAAACTATTTGCAACACCACAGTTTATATGAAAAGCATCCTTTCTGTTGACTCCTTCACTTGTTTCCTCTCCTCAACTCTTCCTCTTCATGTTTCTGGACCCAGACACAACCGCGCCTCCGTCGTCTGTTCCAGGTTTGAGAACCGAATAAAAACTGAAGGTAATCTTTGATTAACATGTGGCTTTGGTTTATTTGGAAGTTAAAATTGTTTGGTCTCATAAGCCATTGTTTGGACCGTAAACACTGCGGCTTAGCTGTCGGAGCAGAAACACCTTAATGTTAGCTAACATTAGCCAACATTTCTTCACAGGTTTGAGCGGTGAAAAAAAGGAAGGTGTTCACTTTCAACAGTTTTTCACAGTTTTGTTTCACAAACTTGTCGGAAAACGGTGTAGTCTTTTATCCTGTTTGTTTTTGAAAAGGATTTATCCATTTACTCAGACAACTGTGTCTCTTTGTAACGCTAACCAACAGCTAACGTTAGCTACTTAGCTTAGCCGCTAGCTAACTGGGTGCATGTTCACCTGTGCACCTGTAGCTAATTTAAATAAGCTAATATTGGGCTAGTAAATTTTCTATTGGCCAGATTGTTTTCATTGTGTTTTCATTTGCATTAAAACCAAAATGCATTTCTTTATTTTGCCTTCCTACGACAGAATCAGACCAACACATTGATGAAGTAATACATACAAGACAAAATACATCAAGAGAAAAGCTTGTATCATCCAGTTTACAAAGCTTCAAGAAAGTCCAACAAGGACCAAGTCATTTGCAAAATTTAGACATGAAAACCTCTCATGTAATTTACATCTTTAAAAAAAGTTAGGGGTGCAGGTGGTCTTTTTTTGTGGGATCCACACCAGTAACATTGCGTTATGAGAAGAGATAAGTTGAAGGCTACATGAAGTAAAAATGAAGGCAGTATATATGATTGTATGGACACAGTTAAGCTGAGCTGCAGCTGTTTGATTAAATTATTTCATTTTTCTACAGGTTGTGTGAAAAGCATGGCTGATAAGGAAACATTTAAGTACAGTCCAAGAAGAGGTGTTGCTGGTTTTCAGTCTCAGCCAGACTTTGAGCCAAGCTCACACCTTCACCGTCATCTGGTTCATCTGACAGATGATGTGCCTGATTATAGCGGTGCTACTGAGCTGAGGTAATGAAAAAGGTGGTAGTGTTGTTTTGCAGTTACAGTAACACTAGGCAAGGCAAGGTGAGCTTTATTTATATAGCACATTGCATACCAAGGGGACAACACACTTACATGTAGATTAAATAGAAGAGAAAACGAGACGATGAAGAAGACGAGGAGTGTAAGTCACAAGAAGAATACTAATAATGGTGGTGATAACAGTAATAATGATGATAGCCATTCACAACAAGCATACAGGAAGACTGACATAGAGTATTGAATTACAACGGATGTATTTCACATCATTGGAAGGCAACAGAAAAAAGAAATGTTTAGGACTGTTTTTAAAAGAAATGAAATACTGAACACCTCTCAGGTCCTCAGGGAGGCTACTCCAGCATATAGGACCATAAAAACTAAAGGCAGCCTCTCCAGACTTTGAATTGACTCTCCTTACAGCAAGAACCAGATGACCCAAGAGGTCCGATTGGCTCATGGCTTTTAAGAAAGCTTAACATATATGAGCAAGGTCACCACTGGAACAGCACGTTTATCACAAAATGCACAGGCTCCTGGTTGCCCCCTGGTCTCATGATTAGCAGAAATTGTTCATAGCATTCCCAGACTTTTAAGCACGTATACATAAAGACATATTCGCCCTGTCTTTAAACATGCACTGTCAAAGTCCTCACTCTTGCATTGGCACTGATTTAACCTCAGATTAGCTCAAGGTTCAGAGCCTCTTCAATAAAACCAATCTGTAAGTGTTTCTTGTGAACAGCAGTTGGGATTTTGTTTTGTTGTGGCTGCTTGTTGTTAAGGTTTCAGATTGGACAGGTGAGGAGCCTGCTGGCAACTGTGTCCGGTTTAAATTGGACACACACACGCACACACTGTCGGTTATTGAAACTCATTAATGAGTGCATCCATAGTTACAGGACGTCAGACAACCCACTTGCTCACTTGGTTTTGATCTGGTTTGAACTTTTGGTGCCTTAGTCATCCCCTTTTTCAGTTTCTTTCTTCTGTCTACTATGAAATCGCCAGTCTAAACTCTACTTTTAATTAAAGGCCAGAATATCCCCAGTAATCTGAACTTTAAAATCTTTCAACTCAATTCCCAAAATGAAGCCGTGTGATCTCATTTTGTGAGTCTACAGGCTATTCCTTCACAATTAAACATGCTGGTAGGACAAATTATTTATTAGCCACTGGTGAGTCTTGTGATGATGCTTTGAATGCCGCCCCCCATTTTAACTCCCCATCCCTGCTTGGCACTTGCCATCTAAAAGGTTTTTGCACTGAGAGGAAAACATAGCCAAAATTTGCTCAGAATTGCAACGAGTATTGATTAAAATTGGTGGTGAAGTAAATTTAAAGACATTAGCAGCCATGTTTAAATTGACATGCTATTTAACTGTATAGCTACTGATGTGATGATCAGTAGCTATATAGATGATCACTTTACAATGTTAAATCTGGTCACTGTTTTTGTTACCGTTGTAGGAATAACGTACCTGCTTCTGGAGACCATGATCAAGTGGAAGAGGATTTACTTTGTGAAAGAGGTGAAAGACCCAGAATGGGGTGGACGTCTAACCAAAAAAGGAAAGACAAACTTGATTCTGGTGACATCCTGGTGGGTGATGAGGTAAATGTATGGCAATGTCTGGGTTTCCCACTACTTCCTGTAGGTGCTGCATAGCAAAGACCATATGTTAAATGTTTTAGGTTATTGTTTATGCTTTCACCTACCTATTTGATCACAAAAGATGAGATGCTATCAGCATCTGTCAGACTCCGCTTATCACCTCCAGTAGCCAATTTCCTGGGGGAAAAGCTTATATGAAATTCTCTACTTTTATGTAGAAGGTGTCCTTCACAGACAACCTGAAATGATGTGGGAATAGATGACAGTATTTAGCCATATTTGAAAATGTGACATCAAAGTGATGTCTCAACATCTGTGATAATTAACAGAAAGTATAGCAGTGCTTGATACCATTATACAGCTAACTAGAGGGGTTCAAAACCATCTGCAGCCACCTTGTAACAACAGAAATGCACTCTCAATGTTAAACTCACACTTTACTTTGTCCTTCTTGTCTTGTTATTTCTCCAACAGTATGTTTACATGTGCTTATGATGTCTTTGGGAACAACATGCTTTCCTAGTTTAACACTAGAGAAGTAGGTTCAACATTGGCAAGAGGCGAACACCACAGTCCCTGTTTTTACTAGGATTTTTTTTCCTAGGATGAAAACTCAGATGTTGGCCACACCGTCCTCAAAACTATTCTCTTGGATGAAGAGCTGCTTCTGGACCAGATGAAGGACTTCATGAATCCAGACAAGAGTGTAAAGACTGAAGGTGCAGTTGAAGTAGTCACATGGTCTGATGTTTGCTTTCAATATTGAATTCTAGTCTGGATATACCATAAAATACAATTTTGGCTAATCCAACAGGCTGCTACCTGTCTGGTGTTCAAGTTTTCCCACACAGCTCCACTTCTCTTTTCACTACACTGGCTCCTGTTGCAGCTTGCATCCAAGTTCATGTCTGCTACTGTTGTCTAGTGGGCAGTAAAGAGCTGCTCCATTCTACCTCTGCCATGGTCACACAGTTGTGGAAATAAACTCCCAACAGGACGTCAGAGTTATGACTCATCTTCCAATACAGGCTCCAAACCACCTTTTCAGACCAAGACGCCTCATGCTAGAACCATTTTCTCATTAAAAAAAACATCTTTTGTTCCTGTGGAGTTTGAAAGCACTTATTCTGAGATGCTTTGGACTATTGTGTCAAAAAATAGTAATAGAATATTTTATTTGATTAGCTTTAGGAGAACACAAGAAAAAGGTTGCAAGGCTTTACTTGACGAAGAAGTCAAAATTAAAAACAAAACACTAATTTCGACGGCAGACCAGGCTCCTTGAACAATTAAATCAAACTTGGAAATAACAGGATAGATGGTTGACTCTTTGACAAGACTTACAGTTTAATTATAGTTTCTGTAATTAGATTTTCACTAAGGACAATGAGTAGTAAGTATGTGACTGCCTGCTTTATTCATAATGCGCTGGGTCAGACTTTTTAAACTGCTAAATGCTAAAAAAATACAGGTTGAAGCAGAAGGCAAGGCAACTGATGGACACCAGTCATGTCAGAAAATGATATAAGGAATAAGAGCTCTGTTATTGCATGTCTGGTTGTTGAGCTTTTTTGTTACTTTTGCCACTGTCATTAAATTGAAGCAACAGTATTTTGAAGCACTACAAAGCAACATCCTACAGTGCATTACAGTTTTTATGTATGCGGCTTGACATTGTCATTTTACAGAACAAAACCTCAGATATTCCCGAGTAAATATGGAAAAACACTTTCTGACTTCTTTGTGAAAAATAGAAGTGTCACAAATCTTAAAGCAATTAACTAAGCCTCACATAATCTTAGAATATAAAAATGTTCAAGGCAAGGTTCAGGCACAACTTCTTATCACTTGTAATTTGAAAGGGTTTTCAGAAAAGCATTACAACTTACATAGCTGTCGTTTGGTTTTATTATCTTTCTTCTAGTTTGGCGAACTGACTGGCACAAGAATCACACGGCAGCAATAAGTAGTGAGAAATTTGACAGCCTCCTGAAGATGTATCCTGATTTCTCTGGCTGTAAGAGCCACATGGCAGCATTTGTCTTGATAAGAGGTAAGCACCATATGAATGTTAGTAAAATTGATCAGTTTATTTATTTATTTTATTTTTTATCAGTATCACTGTGTCTATACACTGCTGGAGGCAATATAAGTGTAGACCATTAAACTGGGCCTGGCAGCAATGCAAGGCTCCAAGTTAAGTAGCCTTAAGAGCGAGCTTCATTTTGAATTTTAGTCTTGATTTCCAAGGATTTTATGTGCAGATAAAGAATATATATCTGACACTGACTTACAGTATGGTAAAAACTTTCATTTAATGTTAAAGCTACTTCAGGAGAAATTTGAGAGAAACATTATTCTTAAAGAAAAAAAGGTGTTGCACTTTCTATTTCTATTTCTCTAACTACGATTTTGACATTTTGCTGCCAGAGAGCTCTTCTTTCTCTCTTTCTTTCTTTCCCTTTTTCATTCCAGGAAGTCTATCTCATTGATTATGACCTGTGAATCCTTGAGTCCCAAGTTGTGGTCTGATTGGAGACCATTGGCAGTATATCAATGGCATTTCACTCTTGCTTGCTTCTAGGTCTTTTATATTCTGTCCAGGCTTTTGAAAAAGGTGTCATCACTTGTTGCTGTGGCTCATCCTATAGTTAAATGCCTTTCACACATCATTCTCCATGTCATATCTCTGTCTCCTCTCATGTGTCTCATCATACTTTTGTCATACTCTCTCTGCCTTTAACTCAAGCAACAGAGTTAATAATGAATTAGAAAGAAAAATAGTTTCGTATTCTCTGTTAGAAGTGTTGGATACAGGGGGTCAGCCATGCGATCATTACAAGGTGGTGGCGTTGGGAGCTGGTCGTTCAAGCTGCAGCAAGTGGCTTTGCTACAATGGGACAATGGTCCATGACTGCCATGCCATCATCATCGCCAGACGGGCTCTCCTAAGGTACAAACTGCTCCTAAATCACAAAATTCAATGTGAGTAGAGTCGGTTGAGTTTCCTAATTTACCACATGATGTACTTGCTACATTGTTCAGCAGTGACTGGTGATTTCTTAAATTCTTATTAAATGTTGTTTAGAGGTATCTGTGTCTCTTTCTGTCCCTTCACTTGTCAGTCTGGTTGAACCATTGTGCAGTGTTTTGTGCTCCACGTACAAAACATTACTGTTTTTGCAAACCCTTTATTCACCCTTCAACATCTATTTGTAAAGAGACTTTCTATAACCTAAAAGCATGAAAGACCATTCAGCAATATAGAGTCGTCCTCTCAGTCATCTGATTGTACTGAATCAAGCTTTTGTGTCAGGCGATTCCAAACTATTCAGTGGTAGTGTACATTAATTAAATAGTTTTGCCTTTTCCTTTTAAATATTAATGATGAAGTCATGTCCTAAATTTTCATCACTTGTTAAAGCTTGCAGCCTGGATCAGCTGGCTCAATCTCTCGTACCATTGATGGTGTTTCAGGTGCATTGAAAATGCCAGTGTAGCTCAAAGTGAGAATGGTATTTTTCTGGCTTGTGTTCAGGTTTCTGTACAAACAGCTTTTGCTGTTCTTTGATGCTGATCCAAAGGCCAAGGAGAACTGTGTTTTCGAGAGTAGTGCAGACAGCCACCAGCTTCAGCTCAAACCCAAGATCAGTCTGCATCTCTACACCAATCAGTGTCCTGAAGGAGCAGCTAAGAGCTTCTACTTCAAGTACAGCAGTCTGTTCCCTTCTTTTTAGTGTTTCAATATCGACATTTATCCTGTGTGCTTTGTTTAAAGCAGTATTTTCTAGTGTGTGTTTGAAATGCCTTGGTTTGATTTCATTCCAAAACTGTAGATTTAGCTGCCGCTATAAATATTTTAAAATACATAATTTTATTATTAACCTGTAAATACATTTGTTTAAAATGATAAGAACTGTAAATTGAAATATCTTTTTGATTTGAGAATTCATATTTTACCTCTTTCATTTCAATGCAGTGCACATAAAACTGAACTAAAACTTTGGACTGCAGGAGTTTTGATAGCTATAAAAGTGCTTGTTATTATGAATAAATCAGATTGATTTTTTTTTTTTTGCTCTGGGTTTGAATGATATCTAAATGAGTATAATACAATGTTATGTCCTGTTTAGGGGCCCTGCGATCAACACTAGGACCTCACTGAAGCTGCAGTGTCATGCCAAGGGCCTGCTAATCCCTGTAGTTTACCTAGACCCGAGTCTCTTGGGTGCCAAAGTCTGCTGCATGTCTGGTAGTGACAAGTTGTGCCGCTGGACTGTCACTGGGGTTCAGGGTGCATTACTGAGCCACTTCATTAAGCCACTCTACATCACCAGCATGGTGCTAGGTACAGAGCCTCAAAGCAATTATGTGACATTTTAGGAAATACTCTTATTCGATTTCTCACTGAGAGTTACGTTATTGACTCTCATATCTGTTCGCTTGATATGAAGCTGCAGCCAGCAGCTTCTTGCTCTCAGCCAAGAAATAGTCCAGCGAATAACCATGTGTCGATTAATTTTTGATAAATAAATAAGTAGATTTAATAGTAGCAGATTTTAGCCATTTTCCCCCTGTTTACAGTCTTTATCCTAAGCCAAGCGAATTGGCTGCTGGCTTTAGCTTCATGTTTAGTTCACAGACATGAGAGTGGAATCAATTTTCTTATATAACTCAGCGAGAAGGTGAATAAATGTATTTCCCGACATGTCAAACTCTTCCTTTAATTTCAAGTAGAACTCACAATAATGCTTAAAGTTCAGTTTTGTTAACACAGTAATGTCTGGTGGTATAATTTCCAGTGGTCTCATAAACCGTGAGATATTTTTCAAATTAGAGAAGCTGTTGCGCTGATATTATGATGATGTAGCCTACTAGCTGTAACAGGGATGGCCACCTTTTTTTTTAAATGTTACTAGGTTTTATTTCTTTCTCCTGTGTGTTTTGTAAATTCTTGAAAGATTTAAGAGCTAATGCCGATATTGTGTTTATTTAGGAGGCCAGAATCTCTTAAATGAGAAAGTGTCTGACATCACCAACAAGCGACTGAGTGATGCATTGAAGGACTTTCTGCCGCCATCCTACAGAAAACACAACATCTTTGTTCTCTGTGGCGACTACGTGGGGCCTGTTGTCGCCTCCCGGCAGCATCACGATCTCAGCATCAACTGGTGCCTCGGAGACAAGGACATTGAAGTTCTGGACAGCAGCAATGGCTTTATCATTGATGGGTAAAATGCAGATACACTGTGCAAGAAATCAGTCTTCTGCACACTCTGTTTTTACAAACTGCATGATCAAATTTTAAGAAGTGAAGAAAATGTGCTGTCACTTGTCCCTGTATCTGAAATATGGGGCCAGTCTGATGTCCTGTATTCTTGTTGCTGAGAGTCTTGAACTTACCAAAGCTTACCTCATTTACTCTCCTGCAGCCAGTTCCAGTGATAGAGTAGAACTGTTGGCAGAGCCTGATGCAGTTTGCTTGTTGGACAGTGTCAGTGAGGCCTGGGGCTCCTGCCATCTCTTGGTTTTGGAGCTGCAGACAACTGCTGATGTCCAGTAGTTAGAGTGTGACACAGACGTGGCTCTCACTGGAGGCTGTGTTGTCCTTGAGCAGAGATTACAGCCAAAAATAGATTTCAGATCCTGCTTGGCACTCGCAGTGTGTCTGCCTATTTCAGCTTCTGTCCTGCAGCCTGAACTATTAGTTTTAGGCGACACCATGGTTTAATGTGCGAGGATGAGCTCTACAGCATGTTCCAAACAATAAACTATAAAAAGACTATAAAAAGAAAGAAACATAGGCTCCTGAAAAAGAAGAGAATACATTTAAGGGAGAGAATACATGACATAAAGTGGTGCAGGGGAAGGTGAAGAGGAATTGAAAGGATGGCAAGGACATCTATTAAAAAAACTCCAAAATTATAGTGTGAAAACAAAAGGAGATCTCATGAGACCACTTTAATTTATTGATGTAGAAGTTGCTTGCCAATTATTCGTAGCTTCTTTTAGCCATGGTTTTCACCACTGAAGCAATTAATTGTTTCCTAAAAACCTTGGCTTGTGCCCAAATCTCTTGAATTCTGGCAAGAAGAAACCATTATATGTGGAATGTATTAGTAATAAAAAAAAACAAAGACGTTTTGAGTGGGATGAAGAATATCATGGGCTGCAGACATTTTTGTTCTGGAACAGACTTAAATTACTTTATCAGTCACCCTGCACAGCCATCTGCTAATATAAGTTTCTATCACTGCTGTCATACTCAATACTACCCCCTAAACTTTGTCTTTATTGAAAACACTGGGCCTCTCATCGCTGGTCTGCTCCCCAGGGGTCCACTCCAGGGTTTCCCCCAGGAAGTTGCTTAGCAGCAGCAGTAAGTGTTGCCTGTGGGAAACCCTGTCTTCTCTCACTCGTCCAGACCACACTTAACATTTTTGCTGTAACAGCGCAGAGGAATTAATTGTCTTGCCAAACATATTTTTAGGTTCAGAACAGCTGAGCCCTTGAAGCTTAGACTGCATCCTCCAAAATAGTGTTAGAGGTGGAAACATTTTTAAGAGCAAGTCACTCAATGCAGAAATGAATACACATTTCACATATACAGTTTTTGGTCTTAGGAGTGGATACTCGAAGGAACACAATCCACCTCTCACTGCTGCTAATTGACTTGCTAGCTTCTTTGTGATTCATTGGTGGGGGCGTGTATGTGTTACACATGCTACAAAGTAAATCTATGTCTTCAGTAAACAAGAAGGTGCCATTATTTCACTGTGCTGCTAAGTCTAACTGACTTGCTTGTAACCATAACAGCTTTTTGGATGCATTCGTATTGTGTTTTGTAGGTGGATACAGTGTCTGTATCTCTAGTAAGACTGCAAAAGAAGGCAACAGAACTGATATACAACATGGAATGTAAAAAGTGCAGGATTCTAAATCTTGAAAAAACGGGTTTTGCAAATATTTGAGGTTGGATATAGATTAAGAAATTTGTTAGACCTTAAAGCACACAAGCATTGTGTTTTGGTGAAAAATGTTTCATGAGAAAAATTAGATTAAAAAAAGTTTTTAAAGGTTTTTAAATTAGTACTTGAATTTTCAATATTAGTATATTTGAAATGCACTATTATATAATACAATCAGTACATGTATAGGGAAGCGTCCATTGAAATATTAGTTATGGTGCACTCTTATTCCCCAGCTCTCCATCTGTGAGTGGACCCAGCTTCTCCAGCAGACTTTGCAAGAGAGCCCTCTACAGTTATTTCCTCCGAGTTGCACAGCTGGGTGGGCATAGCTATCTGCTGGATCTTCCCACCTACCACAGCGTCAAGGTGTATGTCAGATATAGATAGATTACATGAATGTAAAACTGTAAGATGTGGTTATGGTGAATGTGTAGTGCATTCTCATTGTGTGTTTTTTTAACTTTGCTTCAGCACAGTTTTTAGACAGATATGACTCATGATGTCATAAATGGTTTGTTGTTTTATAGGTGGAAGCTGCCGTCTACCAGACAGTCAAAGATCTGGTCAAGCAACAGCTTCTGAACAACAATGCAGGTCCCTGGAATTCCAAAAAACTGGTGGACTGCTTCAGCGCTTGAATGTGCTCCCAGTAACAGGCCATGTAGAAGTTAATCCAAGTTCCTCTGGAGATTTTGTTTGCTGTTGTTCTGTGCACTTCACTGATTACCTTTAACAGTAGTTCTCATGTTGTTTTATGTATAATGTTGCTTTTAGTTTGTGTAGGTTTTTGAGAAAAATAAAAAGAGACCCTACTGTTATGCACCAGTGAAGTAGTCAGTTTGAGTGAGTTGTGGGTGGAAAAACATTGGTTAAAGGCGAACATTTTTTCTGCCCTGTCAAGTAGAATAGAGCAATATTTTCACCCTGTTGTTTTGGAGACAGCTCTGATTAACAACAGAGCGTTTTGTGTTGATGCACCTGTCAAGTAATGACACCAGTCACGGGTATGGAGAGGGTGTTATGAACAGGTCATTATTTTGTGTTTGACAATTTAGTGTTCGGTTTTATTTGCTTGCATTATTTTAAACATTCTGTGAACTCATATTTATTCTGATTGTTGTCCACGGCAAGTCCAGTATGGGAATAAATTCATACAGCATTGATTTCAGTTATCTCTCCTTGTTGCTACTAAACAACCCCAATTAATGCCAGTAGTATATAACTGTCATTCCAAAATATGTGGGACATGTTGGCATCACATTCAGAATAAGCATGTATTTACAAACATTAATGAAGTTGATGAGGTAAAACATTAAATATAATCTTTGTACTGTTTTCAATTAAGTATATATCAAAAAGGATTAGAAAATTATCACATTCTGTTTTTTCAGAGTTGTATCTAAAGCGTATATTGACATTGACATATGGATATTATTAACAACAAAGATGTTAGAATTTACAAGAACAAGACAATCAGTGATGTGGTAATCATCTCCTGAAGTGATTAAGGAGGAATGATTGTAGATTATTTGGTTTCACCTGAAGTTCATATTTTCTAGCACAAAAAAAGGTGAAGAAGGAACACAGGGAGACTTGCATCATCTTAAATTTAAAATTTTATTATTTTTTCATACAAACGGTGGTACCATGGTTCATTGTCACCATGGCTCCACTCACCAGTTGCTTGGCAACCAACTCCTCCTTGGATCCGATGCAACTACTCATGTCTTCATAATTACAGGCTCTTTTACAATATTTAGCAAAAACAAAACACAATAGAACTGCATGAAGAGATAATCTAATGAAGCTGGGACACAATGGTGCTTCACAGTTAATTTTGACACTGCCCTGCATGAATTACGTACCTCTGTGGCTTGTATAAAGTGCACTGAGTGTTACAGCTGCTATTTCGATTTTAAAGCTTTTCATGACAGTTTCTCGGATTTACATGTCTGTATGTGTATGTATGCAAATGCACATGTGTGTTTTATCTTTCTTCTTGCTGCCCGAGCAAGTGATTCCTTCCGCCAGGTGTCGGGTTCATCCCCCTCTGGGAAGGCAGCGCTCCTGTACCTGAGCAGCTCTTCTGGGCTCGAGGGAGAGCCAAAGAATTCACAAAAAATCCTGCAAGATAATTAAACATCTGTCAACATTTTGGAACAACAGACATTTTCTCATATGCGGTTTGAGAATGTATGGCTGGGAGCTGAGGGGGTTAAACTTGAATTGAGCTGTCAGATGTTGAAGGAAACCTTTAAGAAATAACAATTATATCCTTTTACTTGTGTTTGAACTGGCTTAATTACAAAGGCTTTCATGTAATTATTTAACGTCAGTGCAGTCTCATTAATGTATGCAGTGACCTTCACTGTGATTCTGGCAGCCGAGGGACTGCGATGTCTGACTAAATCTGTGATCATCATCATTTCATACGAAGGAGCCTGAATCTCAACAAGATGAATTACAACTTTTAATTGCGACCTTAAATGTCAAACAATAGTTGAGGATTAAGGAATTCATTTAGAGTTTAATATCAAAAGAAAGTAGACCAGTGATGAGGTTTTTCTTACAAACCTCATTAAGGAATATAATTGAAGCCAAAACCTTGGATTTTTATTTCCCAAAACACATTTTTGCAAATTTGCTTTTTTGATATTTATATTAAATTTTAATCATTGAACTTTTAATTTATCTTACAATGTTTATCTGCAGCTTTTTGGCTTTTAAGTGTACTAAGTTGACAGAATGTGTTCTGCTTTGGTTTCCTCACCCAGGTTTGGTCTCCTGTGCGATGAGTCTCTCTGGCTGGAGTCGGAGGATGCTGACGTGCTGTCTGTGGAGCTGGACATGACCGAGTGGACCGATGGAACCGATGCTCTTGGAGGATTTGCTCTGGGTTTGACCGTGACTCCGACTGATGCAGAGTTGCTCCACTCTGGATGAAACACAGGTAACAAAAATCAAGCCCAAGAGTTGCCTTTATTTTAATTAACCTGAAATGGGATGTTAATTTTTCACAACACAAACCAAAACATACTGATGAACAGCCAAATTTATCTCATGGAAGCAGCAGGTGATCTGAAGCTTTTGCATAGTACAAGTTGACAGTTCAAATGTGTAGTTATTTATTAAATTTAAAGAGAATATCTAGAGGGAAGTCTATTCGTAGTATATGTGGCGGTCGTACCAGAATGTTCTTCAAGTCGGAAACATCCGAAGCAGAGGTGAATCCTCCACTGTTTCCTGACGTTTTCCTTCATCAGACAATGGAAGAGGAAGATGAAAAGTCCTGGAATATAAACAAAGATGAGATAAGGTCATAAGCATTGGAGGACAGGATTGGTTCTTGGTTTGTGTTTCTTTTGTCCCTCACCAGATATTTTTAATTTGCACTTGAGCAAGGCATTTCTCTCCCTTAAGTAAAAAAAATTTGATGGCCCTTTGTTGCATCACTCTCAGATAAAAAAGAAAGCAATATAACAAAGGCCAACCGAGGTAAAGGCAGTCGTGAAATAGTTGCATCATTCAGCCTCCATTTGATTTCCTTCTTTTTTATCTGTGCGTTTCGTTGGTTTCTTTTCAACTGTGAATGTGAAGTGGGATGTTGAGGAAAACTGCATGTGTGGTTAGCAAACCTTCGCTCAATAAATAAACAGACAGCAACACACACTGTGGATCTCATGCAAGACTGAAAAGAGCACGAGAGGTTTAAGACCAGAATACAAAAACAGTGAGGCTTACTCATACGAATGATCGGAGTCAGATTCACCAAACCCTCTTACTTTAACAGCATGGATTTGTCTTAAGCATTTCAGTCGTTTTAACTTGAATGCCACCTGCTCAATCAACACCCCTGAATTGCTGTATCAGGCTTCCTGTTCAGTCCCATTTATGCTGATGCTGTCCAAAACAGCCGACCAAACATTAGAAATTTAGCCGTGAGTTGTCATATTAAACAACCCGAAATAAAAAGTATAAAGAGTGAATGGAGTAAAAAGAGTTTTGGCAAAAACTCTGGTTTGACATAAAGTTTGATGCTAAAAAAAATGTCTTAAAGAAGCAAAGCCATCCATGACTTACAGAGGAGATGGTCCAGGAGATAAAACAGAAAATATTTGCCTATATATTAGAGGATGTGCTCTCCAACCACAAACTGCATAATTAAAGTATTTTTGCCCTTGTGGAGAAAGACAGTACATGAATCTTAAAGTATGATAGGTCTGGAGCACTTGTGAATTCTGATGGTAGCCAAAGACCAGCTGACAAGACTGACTGGACAAGCCACATATAAAGATTGTTTCCACCAACTTGCAAGATTGCAAGATTTTTTTAGTCTTTGACAGGACGGAGCATAAACTGTATGACTGAGTAAATATACTCAACAACACACTGAATGACTGGTCTGTTTTGGCTGGTGTTTTGTACCATTTCTGGTTAGTCCAGTTGTGGTAGGTCTTCAATTCACCTCTTACAACACATCAGTCAGTTTTTCCTCCATTTCACTCATTCACCCTACACCCAAAACCTTTTTGCTCATCATTCTTCTTCTTCTTCTTCATTTACCAGTATGTCACTTGTGCACCACTTAAGAACAAATCTGCTCCCACAAGTGGTTAAACAAATATTATCCAGCATAGCTTTCAGTAATTATCTAACCTTGCAGGCTGTTGAGTCCAGTGAAAAGATACAGCATACATATTCTGGCTGGTCCCCAGGTAAAGAAGCCGACAGTCCATGTTAGGCCCAGTAACAAGGTGAGACTGGCAACTCCCTTCAGGTCATGCATCAGCCCACTGTGTGTTCCAGCCGGGCTGTTGTCTCGCATGTGGCGAATCTGGATCAGAACCACCACAAAAACCTGAAAGGAGATTTAAAAGATGGCTTAGAGTTGTTAAAATACAGAAAAGCAAAAATAGAATTAAACATATACAAGTGAAGTGAAGTGGAGATTTGATGGCTGGACTACAAAACGAATTTTAAGAAAGTATACTGTGTTGTCAATACGTTAACCAGTAAGATATGGTCGTATGGTCAGTGTTTGTACGCACTTAAATGTTGAAATTATTTACCGCAATGTTGAAGAGAAAGATCAGCATGGCATAGGCAACCACAGACACGTAAAATGTCACATCGTCCTGGAGCCAACAGCTGAGGGAACAAGGATCGAGTGGGGAAAAGGAGTGACAGAAGAGGGGGTGAGTCGGGGGGGAGAGAATGACATGCAAAGAGAAATGGAGGAAGAGAAGGGGTGATACAGTCATACAAACACATTCAATGCATCACTGTAGTGGCTGTTACAGTGTGAAAGATTTAAATAAAACATGGTTGTGCTCTTACTGTCACTGTAAATAGGAATGACTAAGTTTTCACAACTACAAATAGCAGTTGAACAGATAATCAAAAGTTTTCATGGCACATAAGTTTGGTGCTAGTACAGCTTGTGTTAACTGAACACATGAACAATAATGTGGAGCAGATTGTGACTTTTAAGATTTAAGATCAGATATAAATTTATTCTAATCTAATAAGAAATATTTTAGTCAGTTTAAATAATTCCTCCTCCTGCTTAGTTTCTTTTGGATGTTAGTTGGTATTTGCTTTCATTATTAGTGGCAAGATCGTTCTTAAAAGAGAAAAGATGACAAAATAAATATAAAATAAACTTGTAATAGGACCATAAACAGTTGTAGTCACAATTTAAGACTAATACTCTGCTTGTAATAATGATTTGTGGCTGATGTTGTTTTTCCACCAAAAAGTTAAATTCACTACTTAAAAATTTGTAAGTTGCATCTCCTCCCCAGTTCATTCTGGATTTTTCCAGAATCTATAAGGATGCAAATTCAAGTTAAACAGCTGGACAGAGTGTATTTGAACTGTAGGTGTCCACATCACATCGTGTAAGGTTCATATTGGACCAAAGTCATCTCGTACATGTCTTAAACTGAGATTTGAGCTGAGCTCAGAGAAACTTTGCCTCTTCAGGAGATCCATGTGAAACCAGCTTTCAAACTCTGCTCTTACATCATTCTGCACAGTGAAGGTCAAACATCCAAGTTAAATAACTGTAGGCAAAACTCTGTCGCTCACTGCTGATTGAAACCTCTGTGTTTCAAATATGCATCAAGAGAAAATGAAAAAAAGATTAAGCCAAAACTCACAAGTTGTCTGAGTTGTCCAGTGGCTGTAAGCTCGTCTGAGCATCTGTGTAGAGGTGACTGCCGTAGGCCTCTCTGTTGACGATGTGCACCAGGACGCAGATCACCAGAGGAATCCCTGAAGGGACAGTTTAAATATTTGTCCTTTAAACTGCGTCATAGTGTTTTAGTGTGACACTGTGAAAGTCAAATCAGCCAACAACTCACCCCATCCCAGAGCACAGATCTTGAGGATATACGAGGGCACGTAGACGTTGAAGACTTTCACAAGTGCAAAATACATGTTAACGGCCCCCAATCCCATCCAGGTGAATGAGGCCAGGAGGAAGTAGTGCAGCGTGGACGCTACGGCCACACAGAGGCTGTATAGACCCCAGGAGGACAGCCAGGAGTTGACCAGGAACACCAGGTTCAAGCCCAGCAGCGCCAGGGAGAGGTTGATAAGGATCTGAGAGGGGTAGTCTCGACGGAGCTTTCTGAGTCGAAGATAAAACATCGAGAAGGAAAATGAAAGGTAAGACACAGTCAACACAAACACAAGACTGAACCATAATTTGGAATAAAGTAAAATCACCAAACTGATACCAAAGCTATCACTAAAAGCAGACCAAGAAAAATGTGGCCAACCTTGGTCAGGCTGAGTGTTGCATATTTCAGTGTGGAATTAATGATTTGACATAAGAAAATAGTGTTAAAATATATCTGCATTAGTGTTGACATGGCTTTTAAGACCCACCAACAGATTACCAACCGGCATGTAAACACAGTCTTTTATTTCTAAAATAAGAACTCAGTGGTTGAAGTCTCACTCGAAAGCTGTGTAAGTGAGAACAGTGATTCCCAAGAACAGTGATGAGACTCCACAACCAATATAGGTGATAATGGTCAGTATCTGCTCATTAATCGGGTCCACCTGAGTCCTGGAGACATCCTGGACACAAACACACACAATCACACAGATTTGTTAGAGTGTATCTCTGCAGTAATAACAGTAACAACTGCTCGTGTCCCACCCACCGAGTACAAACTAGCATGAAGAGCTGCGACTGTCTGTTCCCTCAGTGAAACACTTAGATTACTTGCACTAGTGTGTGTGAATTAGTGGCAAAATTGGGCAACAGATCTCAAGTGTCAATTTCAGAAACAGTTGGAGTTATAGCCCTGATATATGTTTGCAGTTTTACATGTAAAATTGTCAAAATGATAGGTACAACCCTTAGATATCATAATTTATTATATATACTGTATATTATTTTAAAGCTATAAATTCAGTTATACATGATTTAAAAGTGAAAAAGTTGAAATCTGTAAAAACATTAGAAAACAGGAAGCACATCCCACAATTACTTGGGATAAATAGTAATACATTTTTCTATAATGTACTTTGAGCGCCCTCTGCTGGTAAAGTCTGAGTTTAACCACTTTACAGAGTTCAGAACCTCTTTGCTATTACAAAAGTTATTAATACTGCTGCTACCACTGCCACTACTATTACCAACACCGCCTATAAACGTGCTGCAGTCCCTCTGAGAGCAAAGTGTGTTTTCCAGGAAATGGTAAAACAGAAATGTGAAGCGCCTACCAGAAGAACTCCAAAGTGTGTGAGATGATCACACAGGCACATTGCGTATTCAGGGCTGCTGTTGTATTTTCTGCAGCCGTCATCATCCCAGCCTCCACTTCCATCTAGACAATTACACAGATATTTAGCGTCACACAGTTCATTCAGCATTTGGGGGGGGGGGAGACTGGTATCCAAATCAGGACCTACTGTATTTATTGAAGTTCCAGTAAACACACTGTAGATCCTTGCCAGGCTTTAATAGAGAAGAAAATGTTTCAAAGCCATTATTAACTCACTCATTCATTACAATTCAGAAAAAGTTGTGACACTGTTTAAAACACACATAAAACAGAATGTGATAATTTGCAAATTCTTTTTGAGATACACAATTGAAAACAGCAGTTAGCCACATTTTAAAGGACAGTTGATCCTACTGTATTGGGTATAAGATGGTGGAGCATGACTTTAACATCTTCAGACAGGTCTTTGATAGAGCTTGCGTTGGTCACACTGGCTGACACCACGAAGCTGTTGAGATTCTGCCCCTTTTGGCTGCTCTGGAGATGATAACAAAAGGCATATGCATAAGTATAGAGAAAACACTAATATGTTGATAGTGGTCTATTCTGACAGAAGCTTTTCCTGTTCCTTTAAGAGAAAGAAGTCTTATAAAATATTACCCCGAAGAGCATTGTGATGCCGTAGAACTGAAACGTAACCCTCGCTGGGCTCTGGCTCCAGCTGTTCTGTGGGAAGCTCTGCTCCAGGACAGATGGCAGGGAGATGAAAGCCACCGTGCTGTTGAAGGGATACCTGTTGATGAAAATCTACAACAGGAAGAGAAATCTATTAATTCTCTTTTAAGATCTGACAATGATTTTCAGATTCAGTGCAGACTCAATGGACTTTAAGCTATTCAATAATGTCTTTGCTTGATCTGTTGCACTTTTTTTTGTGGGTTCAGACAGATTGAGGACATTTGTTGGTCGTTGCTGTTACTTTGCTAACCTCGGGCCTTGTGCCTGCACGGTCAGATGACACTCCGAAAGACAAACTGCTAAACTGTCCAGGAACTATATCCACCACTGCAATGGCGACAGCCGGAGCAACCAGGGTGGAGGAGCCCACCATCCTGTCTCCCACTGCCTCTGTGATATTTAGTATACTGCAGAGGAAGACAGATAAACGTCAACCAGAGATGTTCCTTCATTTGGATTTTAGATTGAGTTTTCCGTCCTTACGTGTTAGTAAAAGGCAGCAGGTTGCTGTCAGATTCCATTATGTCTGAGATGATGTTGATGAGAGCTTGGCCCAGGGTTGGCGTGATCGCACTGAGCTTGACGACGTCCTCCAGCTTGTTGAGGACGGTGACCAGCTCCTGGTAGTTAAGTGTGGAGTGGTTGCTTAGTAGATCCTTAATCATCTCCACCACGTCCAGCGCATTCTCTGCACATAAATCATACAAACCGGTCATCTTTGGATCAGTCCACAACTTTCATAGTCTTGTTTGAAATGTGTTGCTGCCATCAAAATCAGAATAAGCAGATATTTACAAAAATCAATGAAGTTGTTGAACATCAAATGTATTGTCTTTGTGTTGTTTTCTGTTGAGAATATGTCGAAAAAATTGTTATCACATTCTGTTTCATTTATATTTTACATAGCGTCCTAACTTTTTTGGAATCAGGGTTGTATCTGGTGGTGTTTTTTTTTTTTGTTTTGTTTTTTTTTTTTTTTAATATCCTTCATGGAATAAGCAAAAACAGGATTCAACATTATCAAGGCAGTGACTTTCAGTTCATTGGTGAGCAGCAGCCTCTGGAAAACGGAGAATTTTAGATGATATAAAATCACACAGAAAGCTTAAATCTATTTTAGCAAATGAACCACCCTTTCTTTAATTACAGAATTTCTCATTCATTCATCCCACTACTGGCTTCAGTTAGTACATCAGTTTAAGATATTTGATATATGTCATCATTAATTCTTAGGATCTTCAACATTTTTTGAACCATAAATTTGCATGCAATTATTTATAAGTTGACAACTACAACATAAGACAGACGAATGAAGTGATAAGTGTGTAACAGACCAGCAGTGACTTTGATGTGGTGTAGATCAGGGATGGTTTCCACCACTAAGTAACAGTCCTGCAGGTCTGGGACCAACCAGTGGGTAGTGAGGCACAATTTACTGGTGGTGAAAGGACAGGAGGAGGAGAAATGTTAAAAAAAAAAAACCCAACTGCTTTTTGAACAGAATTTGTGCTAAATGTTTTATTCCTCGTATTGTGTTTATGTTACAAGATAGGTATATTTTATTCTTGATCTAAAAGTTTTTAGTCCATAATTTATGAGGTTTTTGCTTCCTTTGGCAGAAAATGCATCCTTAAAACAGCTTCGACAGCTGGCAGGCTGAGAATCACCCATCTATTAACTCCCTTTATTAGCCAAGCGTCTGATTAATGGTTTTACAGCGCAGCCTCCTACAGCTCATGAGCAGCCATCAATAAGTATCTTCACGCTGAGTCAACACACAGAAAGAGTCCTGAACACAGTGAGACAGCCATGTAAATATATAACAACGGATGTGATCAATACCCAAATAGGACTGTATTTATTCATGTGTTAAATTCAAGATGACAACCAGCTAAAAACACTTTTCTTAATGTGACTGCATGATGAATTGTGTGCAGGTCATGAGGTCAATGATGAATGACAGCAGTAAACAATACGTGTCAGCAACGGGATGCAATCAACATTCTCTGATATGAGCTTGATATTTAAAAAGCATCTTACACCTGAAATTGAATGTGTATTTATTAACTGCAAGCTTTTTTTTTTTTTTGCTCTTCTTAATTTTGAAATTCCAGATTTTCCATTTGAAACGATTTAGTTGGAACTCTGCCAACCCTTTGATGATCAAATCAAATGTCCCATCCAGCAATGTGAAGTTATTTTAGTTCGAACTTAGTAGAACTAGTAAAATATCAAAAATATAATAGTGCCTCTATTTCAGTAGGATATTCTAACGAGACCTGGACTAAAATTACAATCAATATTTAATCTTTGCCTTACTATTGTTCAGTCATTTACTAAATGTGAGAAAATGGTTGTAGTGTGCTTGTTTTGTGGAACCAGCGTTTATATCAATAAACAAACAGAAAAACCAAATGTCAGCAATTTGGATTAGATTTTGTATAGTTCAGTATATTACTCCATTAGATTAGATTCAACTTTATTGTAGTTGCGCAGAACAAGTGACAATGAATGCAGATTATCATCTAACCAGAAAAGTGCTTAAAAGCAGTATTGGATTTACATTCATATTACACTAGTAGTCATGATGGCAGCTTTGGCACAAATGAATGAATGAACTGTCTCATCACTCACCAGTGTCGGGTGGCGTAGCGGTTTGGGTTTTTCGGGCACGGGTGAGTTGCATTTTTTCCTCCGGTAGTGGAGGGCCAATTAAACAGGCCTTTCCTTGTCTGTTGGGTTTCTGCATTGCAATTACATGTCACTGCAACAGGGCGACAGCGACACAGATGGAGAAAGAGAGAAGGAGAGAAAAAACATTTTATTCAGTCTAGAAATTAATATCAATTATGAAAGGTAAAGTAATTTCCGTTCTTCAATTTTATACTGTGTAATCTCTCACTGAAGCTGAACCTGACTTACATATGCGGCTTATCTGTATGTCCTCAGTTGTTATGGAGCAGGATCCGTTGTTATAAGGCATCAGCAGTAGGTTTCTTATCTGCGCCTCCATTTCCTGTGTGTCTGACAGTGGCATCGTGACCTGGACCTGGAAAACGCAGCTCTGTCTGCAGGCACTAAAAGTTAATTATGGCAGTAAAAATCTAATTTAGATATTTATATATGAATTAAAAAGATAAATGGAACCATAATGTCCCACTCAAAGTAAATAAGTAAATATGAAGCAGCCCTTTTATACTAGTACTGTTTCATTATTGCGTGGTTTCATCTTCATGTATTAATTTTCCCTCTGTTTTAATTTGTTCTGAAAGAAATTATGTAGAACGACATGATCCCTACCTTGAAGCTCTGTACGCAAACACCTGGAAAAGAATAAAAATATTGACACCCATTTTAAAACTGGAGGAGAAAAGTATTTTAATTCAAGATAAAACATAGCAGCATTAAACTAATTTGCATTTCAGTTAAATAAATTGCAGCCCGAGTCCAACCGACATCAAAAATATTCAAATTTAGGTCCTACTCTCCTTCATTTCTGTAGCTTCCCCTTGGATGCTTGCTTACGATCTGGCATCTGGTCACTACATTTTTACAGCCCCACAGTCTATATGTTTGAGTCTGTACATTGTTTTTTAGGAAAATATTCGTTCTGCCTTTAAGATTTCAAGAGAAGAGAAGAAGGAGAGTTTTTCCAGAATAAAAGTCTGAAATTCTGCAGTAAAAACAGAAAAGCATTTCAATGCAAATGAGGAATGTTAAAGGAATAGTTTGACATTTTCTGAAATACTCTTAGTTGTTCTCTTGCAGAGAGTTAGATGAGAAGATTGAAACCACTCTCGTGTCTGTGTGATAAATATGGAGCTGGAACTGGAAGTCCATTAGCTTAGCATAAAGACTGGAAGCAGGGGGAAACAGCTAGCCTGACCACAAATGAAAGAGCTTCATTCATTCAAACCCTGTTAAACAGCTTTTACTGTCTCAAAATCATGCTGTGAAAGAGTTCATATATTCCAAGCATGGATAAGAGTTTTATTTGTGACATGCGAGCTTTTTAAGTTTGCTTACTGCATCAGAGGTGGAGCGTTTTGACTGCAGGTTTAGACGACGTCTGAAAGTGAGATCAGTCACTAAATTTAAATTGTGCACACTGAAATCAGATTGTGTGATATTTCTGGAAATAGATGGTAAGTTGACGCCGTGACAGCTATGTCACATACTGCACCTTTGAGCATTGGGAAGGAGCTGGAGGTCAATCACAGTCATGGTGTCATCAGGTAGGCTGGAGTTGAGCTGTGGAGAGTCAGAGGCCACGTTTAAGAAAAGCAACATCACATCCAAGTTGTATTCTTAAAAGCAAAAGAGCTCTACTGTTCTGTCAGACATACCCAGGTGGAAAGAACCTGTTCTGTGTCAAAGTCTCCTGTTATGGAAACATTCATCCTAACTTCAAAATACAGATCTGCAGAGGACATCAAAATAAACAGCTTCACATGAGTAGGGTCTTGAAATCGCACAAACTGCCACAGAGAGCATTGCTGTAACTGTAAATTATCAGGCTGACCAGAGATGTTTGCAGCGCTTGTTGTGAAGATGGTGGATGTGGCTGCACTGGTAGAAGGACTTGTGGTGGAGCCAGTGGTGTTAATAGATGTTGTGGTTTGAAATGTGGCGGTGGTTGCGACTGAAGAGGGCTCTATGACCACATCGGGAGGACTGGTAGTGAAAGCGTCGAAACCTTCTAGAAACAGAGACAAGATTAATGTGAACTAGAATTTGTTTTTTCTACAGACCTTTTCACAAACTCACATATGCATGATAAGAACTTTTTCTTACCAACAGCTGTGGTGCGAATGCTCTCTTCATCTGTCAGCAGCTGGAGCAGACCACTGGGGTCATGGTAGGGGTTCCTCAGGTCGGTGCGCATCTTATTTTGCACAAATGCCACATCTAAGCTGGGGATGACGGTCACATGAACCAGGCAGTTGAACCTACATGGGAGACAGTGTTTTTACTGTCTCCTGCTGCAGTGGTTAACACATAGTTTGTCTTGTGACCCCTGTTTCTCATGGCCTTAACGTGGACATGAGGTGTGAGCAGTTCCTTGCAGGGATTTTTTAAGTAGATGCATCCAGTATTTTACAAGAAAGAGAATGATGTGACGTACTGAAGTACTGATGAAATTCCTCCTTGCTTTCCCACATGAGATCTTATTTGTCCTGTGATTAGCTCTGCTTACTTTTAGTTTATTGGTTAATTAGTACGGTACAGTATACCTGATGAGCATGATTTGTTTACAGAATTCAAATCTTTTATTTTTACAGGTTTATGAATTACATGACTTTTGCATGTAATTATATTTTATAATGAAAGGAATATCATTAGAGCTGTAAATTGATCTTGCTAGCCATTTTATTGCACAGCCACTATCAGACTATGTAATATTTAGAAAACATAAATCATTAAGTGAAACATGAATCATGTTACCTGTTAGAAGGAGGAGCCCACCGCACCTGAAGAACAAGACACATACAGTAGATTTTAAAGCTACACTTAAAATACACTCAGCCACAGAGGATGGTAAAATGCTTGTCATATGCTTTAGAATCTGAGCAAATCTTTGAGTCTACTACCAATATCAGTGTTTGACTTTTTAAAAAATCTGATGACAATATATTGGCCAACATTGCTTTACAAATTGCTGTATGTCCACCAGAGAGCGCAATTTCTTTCCTGCACTTTCTCATTCGTTATTGGCCAACACGTACACTACTGCAGCTATATGTGCAGTAAGCTCATATCTGTTGATCGATCAGGCTTTAACGTGCTCGCTCACCAGCCCATCTCCATGTGGCATTTTTACAAGGCTGTCCTCTGTGCTGGATCTGCATAAGAGATCAGAGAAACTCAGTATTACATAGGGTATTTTATGACAAAATACATTGCGTTACGTCAGTGTCGTAAACTCAGATCTTCTCATACCTGGTTACTTCAAACACAGACACTCTGTGCAAATAGATGCCGACTGGCAGAACCGCTCTGAGCTGCAGGAACAACAAACACCAGTTACAGCTACTGAGATTTACTGCGGGTGAACAAAGTCAGAATGTACTAGGTTTAACATGTACCTAAAAATATAACACCAAGCATAAAACCTCACCCTTAGATTAACAATTAAACTGACATTATCTGTGATTTTTTTGTTTTTGCGTGTTTGTTTCTTTTACCCAATGATGTGCGATGTCTCTGGCTGTGTAGAGCTCGGTGTTGCTCCCATCGAAACGCATGATGGCGAACATCAGTCTCACTTCATATATGGACCATTCTGCCAATCAGACAAAGACAACACAAAACACCATCGAGTACATGTAAGTGTGCATTAAACACATTAACAAGTTAAACACACGTCAATAACACTGATGTCTTTCAAGTGCAGTTCAGTCTTTTGCACATATTTGTGTTTTGTGCAGTAAAGTTTCACTGTTGATTAAATTCTAAATTATATTTCTTTAAGATGAACAACTGCATTATTATAGGAGATGTAAAATATGATGATAATGCGAGTCTAGTTCATCATTGAGCCAGAACTGAGTCTGTCAAACAGAAACTGGGGCTCAACTGGAAAAGCAGAACTTGTGAATGAAAATTGAAACTTAAACAAATATGTTGTACAACCACTTCTTCTTTCTTTGTTAGTATCAGCTGCAGATGCTTTAACATAATTGTGAAGGAAAATTCCTAATTGTCTCTACTCTCATCTTATGTCATACATATTAATTTAAATCTTCAGTCAGATTTTAGTTTTTACCTTCACTTAGTGTGATGAAGTTGACTGTGTAACATCTCTTAAAGACAATAACTGATGCACTTACAACATGAAAATTCAGCTTGTTTTCTTTTGCCAAGTCAAGAAATCAGAATCAGTCCTTTAAAGAAAATGCTATTTTGTTCAAAATATTAATTAATATTGAATTGTTTTAAACTCTGATACTCAGTTTATGCATTTTTGTTCCAGGCTTATCATTAGTTTTAAGGTAAGCTTAAGCTATGCAGAGAGAAAATATCAACCTATCACAGCTGTATGATTATTGCTTCTGATATGTTATTGATCAGAGAATGGCTTCTATATTTACTTAACTGACAAAAAAGACAGGCGGTCAATATTTAATCTGTAGGCTGTGGACATACAGTAAACCAAAGGCAGGCAGGGAGGCTCCTGCTAACATAGGAACAAGCTGTAAAACGCTTGATGAAACTGACAAGTGAATCACTGACTGTTGTATAACCACTGTGGGAGGCAGCGATGGGAGAAAATAGTCAACTTGCTGATACTTGCAGAACTCGCAGCTGCTGAGGTGAATGTTGCGAAACAAAGCATTTTACTTTACTAGAAATAATCCAAGAAAACATTTCAGACATGAAGGATGTTTTCCATTGGCTCACCACAGTGCAGGTTGGGATCAGGGAGGGGAGCACAGATCTGAGTGTCCCAGTCATCGCTCCCCCACGTCACCAGGTCCCCCTCTGTACATTTCAGTGATGTCACTTCCTGTGCGCTGCGTTCTCGCCCCCATAGCCGAAACAAAGACAGTTTGCCCATCAGACCAGAATATGGAATAACCTGGATGTTCCCGTCGACCAGGAGGTGTGACGCACCCAGAGTAAGCGTTCCGTTGGGGGCCAGTTCGCAGCATGAAGGAGAAATGGATGGAGTTGTATCTACACCGTAAGAGAAATCAGGATAGCATGGCGCAGATAAATATACAGTAAAATTATCACAGTTTGGACCATGAAACATGAAAAAGCTTTGTCACCAGTCACCTGAGTTTCCGCCCAAAGTACCCAGAAATCATTGTCCAGGGAACTACTTTTCAAAGCACTGAAAGGTTTCTTCAGCCCGTTGTTGTCAAATGTGACAACTATCAGAATATATAACATAGTTGCGAGAAGTAGAAATAAGATAATACACACAGGCTATAAGATGTTTAAGACTGCAGTGATTTTCATATTTAAAGGCTACTTAAAAATATTTTTGTTTTCTAAAGTCCTCCAGAGAAGAGAAACATGTAACCCAGTTGTCAATTATTTAACCCACCTGCCATGATGTCCACCGGGACACCATCGATGTATAGGGCAGGTCTGTCTTTAGTATGTGTCCAGGTCAGGCACAGCGAGTACCACCGCGACACGAGAAGGTCGATCTGATTGGTGATCCACTCGTTCCCAAACAGCCAGACCACTAAACTGCCCCACTTTCCCCCCAGGCCCAGCTCAGCATACTGGACCTCAGGGTGACGGTACATGAAGACGGTCCACAGTGAGGAAGGCTGAACCTAGATATGATTGAAATATAATAAATGATTCATAAAGTCTTGAACTGTGCAAAGCCTTAAATTTGCCCTTGAAAGATATAGCGATGTAAATTTGACTTGGGAATTACAACTGATTCTAAAACAGTTGGAACACTGTGCAAACTGTGAATAAGGACATTTTTTTATCAGTACCTCTAACTTCAGGTTAAAGCAAACAGTGAGCTCCTGCAGGGCGGGGATGGAGACCTGAGGCTTTAGTCTCCAGTGGTTGCACTTGGAGGTGAAGTCAGCCACGTTCCCCCACAGACTGACCCAAGGGACTGACGGAAACACACAGTAAATCATTAACCTACAGCATCGGAGTAGATCTGTAGAGCAGCTGTTCCACGCTGAGAAGAAAGAATGAGGGCTGAGTTATCTCTGAAGCTGCTACTTGTCTATTTTCATAAAGATGTTACACCAGAAACATTATTCCAGACGTAATTCATATAGCTGACATGACACAGAACTTGGATCTAAACCCCAGGGTCATAATCCAATTTTATAAAGATATTAAATTTACATAACAAAGAGAAACAGGAAAACAATTGCTTTGATAAATGAGGACTGAAAAATCTTCAAATTTATCAGTGATTAATAATCTGTCTATCGATAAATTATTTACATATTACAACTCAACTTCTCATATTGGCTTCAAGCTTTTGACCTTTCATCCATAACTTAGAGACCATATGTATATGCAAGTGCATAGCCACATAGTGTTTAACCACTGTACACTTTGTTTTAGAAATTCTTGACTTATTTACAATCAGCAGTGTGACATAAACTGAACACTTAGTTCAGAATAAGAAATGAGTTTCTGTCTCTGAAAGCAAGGTCCCAGAATCAGTTTTGTCTTGTTTTATTCTTCTGTAATCATGACTATGGGTTATTATTGAAATGCCCCACCATCTATTTTAGGCATGTAAGCATCAATATTATATCAAACTATCAAACCATATCTATTCAAAACATTTTCCTACCTCGTTCCGTTGTGGACGCAGGGTTGTTTAGCAGAGACAGAGTGATAATTGCATTCAGGATTTTTTGAAGAAAAAACATCGTAAATCTGAAAAAAACAAGTTTACTTTCTTTTCAATATTTTTTAGTTAGAAGAACCTTTGTGCATTAACTGAAAGAAACAAGAAACGGTGAGGACGTTTAAACAAAATTCTCATTCTCATTGAGGTACTTACCTGCATGAATCAAATGGTCCTAAAAGCAAAAGAGATCTCTGAAGGTAAATCCCGGTCCAAACTTACACAAAACAACAGCGGCAATGTTGTGCCTCATTGGTTTCAAACTACAAACTCTGAGACGGATCATAAGATACTACAAACCTGTCTCTGCAAACAAAGCTGATATGACTGTGTGTGGAGCGGAGGCCAGTGTGTTGTTGCTGTGATTGGTCCACTTGTGTAATTATGTGTGTGTGCATCTGTGTGCAGGAGAGAGAGAGAAAATGTGTTATGCACACAATCCTCTTACCAGTTAATTAAAAAAGTAATTGATTCCAACACAAAGACGTGATTAGTTTTGACAAACATGAACTGATTTCTCTTTCTCTGCCTGCACATGTAAAGCTAAATTACTCTACAAAGCTCATATCAAAACACTATACTGACCTTTAGTAGGTGGCACCCGTATGTTTGTAAAGCAAAAAAACATAAGGAAATGTAATCAATATTCCCAAGATTCCCAAGAATTAGTGAGTAAAACAATAAATGTATTCTTTTTATGAAAACACATTCATTCAAAAGGTCCTGTCCTTCTATCTTTATCCACACATAACGTGGTAATAATTGCAAATATCTGCCCATAAAATTAATATTATATCAATAAAAACCAATGCAATGATCAGTTTCATAGAACGTTTATTTGATTTTAGCAACACATCAAGGCGTACAGTTTGCATATATTCCAATTAGATATTTAATTTTCCTCTTTCCTTGCAGGGAAAATGGTTAAGAAAAGTGCATAAAAGTGTATTTATTTCAAACAAGCGTTATAATTCCTTGGCAATTAGCAATTACAAATATAGATACAATTTTGGTTATAAAAAAAAAAAAATCAAACATGGTCATAGGAAAATATCACCTTTCAAAAATAGAACAACAAAAACAATAATGTCACCAGCTCTAAAAATACAATTAATAAGATTCATGTATCGTCCAATTCATTTATTTATTTAACATTTTTAACTGCAGCATACAAGCATTGATTTCTCAACTCTCAAAACAAAAAACACTTGGTACCCTCTGGTTTCATGTACTTCAGCATACACATAATTGAATACATGACATTTTCAGCATGACCTATAGAAAAATCTGCTGCTCATTTATTTTAACCATTTACTTCCCATGTAAACGGGTTAAGTTGTTCTTAGTAGTTCACAACACTGTTACTTTGCTTTTAATGTCTTTCAGTATCATATTTTATGTGACACAAGCCTCCTACAGGAAACTGCCAGACCTAACCACATACTCATTTTTAACTTCTTTCATTACCATCATTCAGCAAAGTGTATGTTTTGGTATTAACATGCAACATCAGAGCAAACAATCAACCGTGGACACAAATGACATTTTGGTCCCAGTGTCCATCCCTTCGAGGGCAATTTCCCCAACAATTATCAAACAGAATATTGAAATGGGGCCTCTGGCCTTTATGTAAAGAAAAAAACAAAACATAAACCACTGTGAGACAGTGACCGGGTTCTCCTTCTCTACTTGTTGGCACAGTCGGTGCAGAGGATGTCTCTCCCCTTGGTTACGAAACGCTTGTTGGACAGACTGAGGGAGCATCTCTTACAGTTGAAGCAGTATTCGTGCCAGGAGCCGCCCTCATAGTTCACCACGTTCACTCCTTTACCAAAACCTGAGAGGAGAGGAAAGGGAGACACTGAGTTTATGTCTCAGATTACCACTTAATATACACTTGACTGGCCACTGGAAGTCAATTTATTTGTGACAAACGTCAAATTTTTACGAGCTGGCAAAAACCATCCAAGCTTTGGTTTCTGTGAGGCTGAGATAAGATAAGATATTTCTTTATTCGTCCCACAATGGGGAAATTTACAATTTAAATTTATATTTATATATAATATTTTGTGAGGAGCCACAGGTTAACGTTGTTTTCTTATAGTAATTACTGATTTCTGATGTGTAAATAGTGCATACATATGACTAGAAAACTCTTTTTTTCCCCACAGCTCCTTTATATCCAACTTGGCGCTTTATGATATGAAGATGCTTGAAAACCAAACAATCATGGATGCCTTTCTTGCCTTGCCTGTCTTTCAAGGTAATTAAATAATTATCGCTCACAAGTCGTAAAATGTTTGTGTCAGTGGAACATGTGACCACACCAAGGACCTCTGGGGACTGAGGTGTCAAACTTACTGTTATTAGTATCTGACTGCCATAAAATATCATGTGCAGATTTTGGCCAGTTTTTTTCATCTCTATTTTACAACAACATAATCTTCAGTTTGAATTTCAAGCAACCTGTGATGGGGTTTTGGCAGCCGCTGCATTTCTTTGCCACAGAGTTCTTGTAGCAGTCGACACAGAAGACCTGGTCCTGGTGGTTGGTGAAACTCGACCCCGCCAGAGGCTTTGAGCAGGAGCTGCACACGAAACAGTGGCTGTGCCAAGGCTGGTCCTGGTAGTTCACTCCTCCAGAGGTTATAGGCTGGAGACGGATGGAAGAGAAGAGCTCAGTGTACGAACGATTCCCATAGTGTTCATACCAAAATCCTATTTGTTATATTGATATGGCAGAGTGTCTTCAGTGCAACACAAGAATATAGGCATCATATTAGAAATGTGAACTCAAAATGTTGCTACCACCTTCTTCAATTCTAACCTCCCTTCGCCTTTCTATTCTAGTCCCTAGTTAAATATTACAACTTCATGTTCAGCTGTTGCTTTTAGAAAGAATGAGGAAGGTGGGTCTGGTCCCTGTTTGAAGAAGAAAAACAGACCTTTTTGCAGCTGACACAGTGTTTGGCGAACTTCTTGTCATAGCAGGGGCTGCAGTAAACATCATTTCCTTTGGAGAGGAAACTCTGCGAGCCTATTGGTCGTTTACAGTTGCAGCAGGTGAAACACTCGTCGTGCCACGAGTTGCCTTTGTACTCCACACTCTCTGTACCTGAAGAAGATGACAGTTGTGGAGTTTTCTTACATCAGAGAAACTGGTAATGAAAAGGCAAATTGCTTCGACTTGCAAATCAAATAATTAGTCAAACATGACAGTGGCTCAATTTCAAAATAAAATATAATTGGGGTTTTACAAGGTTTTGGTGCCATTATTGTAGCTACAGATGTTCTCTGCTGTCCTTGTAAAGTAAAAACTTCAAACACAAAGTAAAATTTAGAAATGCCACTTTTGGGAAATTCTGATGAGCATTTTAGAGCCCAAAGAATTATGAAAGTAATCATGAGTTGCAACCATAAAATCTGCGTACATTTTCTTTATTTCATTTATTTACAAATCATTCTTATTACATGTTTTAAATGCCTTTGGAAACTGTTTTTACAGGGAGAAATTAAAAGGTTTCTCTCGTAATTTTATCACTTAAATGAGTTGATCCATGAACAAGTTTCCCAAAATTCCTTCAGTATGGTGCTTCTCTGCTAACAACAAAATGAGGGTTCGATGTTGGTTGTCTTACCAGCCAGTATGGGTTTGTAGCAGCCATGGCAGCGTGGAGCATCCTCTCTGGAGCAGCACTTCCCACACATGATGCGGTCATCCTTGGTGCTGAAGGGCTCCTTGGCCAGAGGCTTGTAGCACTTTGCACAGCGGAAACACTCCTCGTGCCAGTACCGGCCCTTATGGCTGAGCTCCTGAAGGAGGAAGGAACGAGGGGTGAATTTGATAAGAGGTGTGTGGAAGGAAAATAAAGGGGGCAACACAGTCACAATGCACAAACCTGATAAGAAATACATGAATAGAAAGCTCAACCTTTGATTCCACAGGGATGGGTCGATGACACTCGGCGCAGGAGTTGGCGCAGAACTTGGTGTGGCAGCGGACGCACACAGGCTTGCCTTCGTTGCGGACGAACCTCTTCCCCCCGAGGTCCTCCCGGCAGTAGAAACAGTGTGAGCTGTCTGCCATCGTCACTCCAAGACAGACTCAGAACTACAACTAATAAAGGAAGAAGAGAGGAAAGGTAAAACCCTGCTCATCCAAACTCAAAAGTATTTAAAATGACAAACAGAAAAGCTGCAAGTTTACATTGTGCAATGAATTGCTTTGTTGTCCCCTCCGATACTGTTCCTGACATAAAAAGCAAATATCAAATGAAATTAAATAAAATGCAAAAGATAAAATACAAAGTGCAGATAAAGTACAATAAGGTGCAGGGTATTAAATATGGTCCAAAGTCTGACTAAATTTTGCATCTTCTTTGCAACACAGAAAGCTACCACATAGGGGCGCTACTGGTGGAAGTGAGACAAGGTCTAGAAAGAAATCAGAGGCAGGATGATTAAGGTGTGGTCATTTTGACACTTTATAGCTGCGTGTACATGTCAAAGCATTGTTTTAGTGAATGATAATGTGCAATGAAATCTTCTTAAATCCACCACATGGAGGCGCTGTTGGTACATTTAATGGGACTGAAGAGAAAGGTTTCAAATAAACAAGCCTTTTAGTATTTAGTTGCTTTTTGCTGATGAGACACAGTCAGTCATTCCCAACTCTGATGATGAATGCTGAAATATTTGTTTTGTGTAAAACCAGAGTAGCCAGGTGTTTCTGTGTGTCCACCTGTGTGTTTGCATGTGTGCTTAGCTTTCATATCACAGTGCTTATGTACTCATACATCTCTGCCTGATAAAACATGTCATGCAACTGATAACTTATACCAGCAACACAGTTTTGAATCCAGGACTCCTGGAATTTTAAATCTTATTTCACATTTACAAATCAGATTCTAGCATTTTATATACAACACAGGCAAAGTAACTAATTGCCTCATTGTTCTCTGAGTTCACTTGTTTGAAGGGAAATAACCATTGAGTAACCATAACTTGCAAAGTCTGCAAGTAATTTTACAAGTCCTGAATGTCTAATTATGAGTAGGAAGTTATCTGTGTTTGTGATAATCATTTTAAATTCTGGATAACTCTGAAAACACCTGCAGCAGATTGTATCAGTTTTAGTCCAGGTCTAGTAGTTAACTGCATTTTCTCAAGTACTACACTCAAGTATAGATTTGATGTACTTGTACTTCATTTCAGTATTTCCATTTTATGCTGCTTTATGCTTCTATCCACTGCATTTCAGGGAGAATTATTGTACATTTGTAAACTACTTCTATTTAGTTTTGTTAATATTTACAGTTAGAAATGAATGTTTTCATGCAAAATAAATGATAAACATACACATTAATGCATCAGTATTAATGTTTCAATAATATAATATACAACAACATAAAACACTCAAAGAGAACATTTATTTTCAATGGATTAAATTATGCTTATATGATTTCTAGCAAGATTTTGACTCATACTTGTAATATATTTCGTATCATGATCATTTTACTGAGGTAAAGGAACTGAATACTTCTCATTACTGTCCGCCTTCAAGTTAAATGAACTGGATTGAAGACTGTGACTGCTCATTAAAGCAACGTCTGAAGCATCCTTATGTAACACATTTCTCACACAACAGTCCAAAAATCCCTGGACTCCCTAAAATACAACACACATAAACTTCCTAAACATAGACCCCAAATCACCACGTTGATCACCATAACTCCGATCACAGAGCTGTGATTACAGGGTCAGGATTTCAGATGGCAAGTGATACACAACATGATGGCAAAATCGCGGCTACACAAACACACAGAAATGTCGAGGAAGAGATGGCTGAAGTCTGTTCACTTGGCCCACATTTCCCACATCAAGTTCACGCTGGCCGACCGCGAGGAATTCTTCTAAACTGCTGTGTGTGTGTGTGTGTGTGTGTGTGTGTGAAAGTGAGAGAGAGAGAGAGAGAGAGAGGGAGAGGTGAACACATGAAGGAATGCCTGGTATGACTAATGTGGTGAGATCTGGAACCTTGACAACTCTTTGACACACACACATTTCACCTCTTACATGGATAACTCCCTACCAGACCACCAAAACCAAAAACTTCAGCGTTCAGCTCCTGGTTGATACAGCATGTCAGAACAGATTCATGAGGAAGCTCTGGTTTTGGCACAGGGCCGATGTTACCACAAGTTTTGGCTGCGTTCTAAAGCATTCATATCCTCCCTTTTCTTTAAACCGCCACCAAAAACCACAGATTGGTCAGGGATTCCTTTTTGTAGGGAAGGGCCGATAGATATGGATTTGTTCATCGTGATGCTCATTCTGAAAAATCATGGTCGTCTTCATCGTTCACAGGTTGACAGAGGTAGTTGTAGGTAGTCTGTCGGGTCCTGTAACGTCTTTGTGTAGGAAGGACTTGTAGTACAAGTTGTTCAAATTTTAAAATCTCACCACTGAAACTTTTTTTTTTTTTTTGTGAGGTTAAGGATGAGATCTGGCTGGATGGTGGAGTCATGACCTGATCAAAACCTGATGATCCATGTGATCCCAGCATGATCTGTTTTTGAATTACTTTGTGTGACTCAAATGGCTCTTCCCATTTTTCTCTTCACTTACTATTAGTCAATGCATCACCAGATGACACTACTAGCTGTAAATTGAACTGCACTAAACTTCATTAAAAAAACATCTGCCCATAAATACTAACTAACTTAAAATATCTATCATTTTCAGCAGGGACAATGTTAAAAAAACAAAAATGATGTCTTTTATTTTAACCATTTGAAAGGTATGTAATTAAAACTGTTAATGCCAGAATTATATTTTTGTCCATTAGAGCATCATGTGACACTTAAGCTCACCAACCCAATCAAATAATTCAATCAAATATGCAAAGAAAACATTTTAGTATAGAATTTATATATTTTTACATTGTAAAAAAAAGTTTGCTTTGGTCTCACACATTTTTGTTATCCACAGTCTGACTACTGTTACACAGAGAAATGTGGCTGAGGTTAAAGGTGATACTTTTAATACAGTTGATTAAAAAACTTCTTTTGTGTTTTTTCTTGTCTCCTCAACAGACAATAAAGCTACAAAGTGACATCATGTGGAGAGGACATACGTCTTCCTTTCAGTCACCTGCTAATTCATTACTTATTAATGGAAAAACCAGCAGTTGGTCTATTTGTTGAATGGGTGAGGTCCATCCATCTCTACTGGACGACATCCGGCCAAATACAAGGTCTGGTATTTACCTGTTATCTTCTGTTCTTTTCCTCCCCGCCTCTCCCTAAACTAATAAGAGTTAGTGTATCATTTTCTCTGCTTTCTGTCCTTCTCTTGTTTTTCCTCAACACTGCAATGGCAGACTTGGTAGAAATACTGAACTTGTCGTCCACAGCTACATGAAGTGTGTGTGGATCTTTTGAGCTGGCAATAATAATACTTGGCTGCCAGCATCGTGAAAACGTTATCTGATGGGAGGCGAACAATGGCTGACAGGAAGTAAGCCAGTATCCACAGGTTGGACGAAAATAAATCAGGTCACGCTGACGTCAGACGGCTCCGAGAACAGAGTCGCTGCTTGTTTTTCTCCAATAAATATTCTTGCTGTGTCATGGCACGACAGCACGTATACATCATTTTCTGGTAGCCAAGCTGCCAATACAAAACTCTCTGTTTGATCCCCATGGAAACAGTTAAATGTGAAATGGAGTTGTGGCTGGAGGCAGCCAAGGATAACTCTGTGTGTGTGCTCGTATTAATCACATTATGGGTAAATCTGTTCAGTCACATCATGGAGACTCGAAACCTGGATCTCTCTTACATTTTATGGTTAAGACTTATAGCTATGTAGTGGTTATGGTTAAAGGATAATTCTACATTTTTCTTATTGTCAACAGACTTAAACAGGAGTAAATGTTGCATTTGTTGGTGACTATTTTCAGTCACAGATAAAAACAGGACTGTGCATATGGGAGAAACATATCACTCAAAAAATGCAAAATTGTGGCTCATTGATCTGTTTTTTAATAGTTTTTGGAAGAGAACTAAGCTCTTCATGACATTCATATCTTTTAAAGTTGGGTTAAATCTGCAGGGAATGAATGATAAGTAAATACAATGTCCTCCTGTGAAACTTTGAATTTTCACGTCTTGCTCTCTCTCTCTGTATTCTTTCTCACCTCTGTTAAAGTTTCTGGCACCTGACTGTAGACAATGACAGCTCAGCTCTGTTTCTCAGAAGTTCAGACCTGCTACACAGCAGCTGGAGCTGTGGTGTAAAAATAAGACGCTGAGAGGTGACATCATGTAATGTGGAGGGGAGGAAAATCACGCACACATTTAAAACATATGGGGGGGATGAGAAAGAGACGGAGCAAAATAAAGAAACAGAGAGAGAGAGAGACGAGGACAAACATGACCAGACAAACTAAAATAGTGTGTGTTTTTTAGCATGTCTGCTTGTACCCACCATCTGTGTGTGTGTGTGTGTGTTGGCATGAGCTTATCGCTAAAGAATGTGGTGGAAAACTGAGAAACAGGAAGTCTCCATCAGAACGGTGAAGTTGGCACAGTCAAGCCACACACACTAAATTCTCAATGTACCGGCTTTTACTGCTGTGTTCACATTCTCATCTCATTAAAACCTACAGATTCACGAACTATAAACCCTGGCTGAACCTCTGTTACCTTCACTCTGTGCTGCAGGTGTTGACCTCTACTTCCATGCAGACTTTGAAAACTCTCTGGCTCTTTAATCATTGTCTTGCTATGGCTGCCAGTTGAAAATGCCTCTAAATGAGACTTCCTGGTGGTTTAAAAATAGATGAGGGTTGAAACTCTTATTCCTGAGCTGTGTTGATGCATAAAATGTCTCTGTAACCTGTCTGCTCCTCTTTATCTATATTTCCTCCTATTGTGGTTATAATGTAGATTTTATTTTTAGAAATAAAAGGGCTGGATTGGCTTTTACTTGGATTCAATTCTTAAGTGTAAAACTGATGATAAAGGATCCCTGATTGTTTAAATCTGGAGGCAAGTCATGAGCAGTGACATAATGTCAAATTTACATTTCATTTTTTTTTGTCTTTCAGAGTGAAACAGCAAAAGGTTTTTACTAGATTCAGAAGTCTGTGTGTCAGCTGTGTGTCAAGTCAACTGCTATCGACTGACAGAGGTAAGTTCAAGCTTCTCAAATATTCTTGGAAATGACTACATAAAAATGCTCAGAACATCACAGACTCATGAAATACAAAAATGTTAGTGCTTTTTGCTGTAACTTAAACCATTTTAACTGGCAGTCACAAAATAACTTAATAGAAAACCTCACACTAAAACCTGCACCTGCCACTTCAGAGTGTCACAACAAATTTTAAACAGAGCATTTACAAAGCCAACAGTGGCCTATTTACAGACACAGAACAACATTAATTTCTATTTGGAATCATGTGTTCAGCCACCTGATGATCATTCACTGTTCTTGCAGCTCTGTTTTGGTCTCCACCAACTCCTGTGGAAAATATCTTTTCTCTGACTTTGTCATCCTGATTGTTCTGATTGGTCTGTTGTGTACACACAGCATCACATATCTGTCTGTCCTGGAAGAGGGATCTCTCCTCTGTTGCTCTTAAGTTTTTTAAAGGTTGAATTAAAAAAAAAATTTGACGTTAGCTGCACAATGTTCCAGTATGTATCAGAGCGTTTTCACTGCACATCGTCATTTGATCTAATATAAGATGAGCATACTGATAACAGCAGCTTTAAAGGTCACTGTATCAATCAGCCAACTGCAGCAGCATCACACCGGGGACGTTCCCACCCGATTCCACTCACACTGTCTCAAAAATAAATACACATCAGTATTTGAAACTGAGCAGCGAGCTCAGATAAACATTTGTTCTCCACATCAGCCTACAAAGAAAGATAATTGTTTTATTTGGCTGTGGTGAGCCACATTCCAGACGGCAGAACGAAGCCGATACAACACATCTGAGTCGTGTAGATTGAGGTGGAAGAAACGCAGCATGTCCTGCTACAACAGGACAGACGTGATGGTTTTACCAGAAGCTGCTGGTTCGCTGGACTTCAACCGACCTGGCTTCGTCTGTTCTGTTTCTCTCTGCACACTCCCTCTGTTTCTTCTCTTCTCTCCTTTCCCTCCCTCAGCTCTCGATTCAGCAACTGAGAAGTCTTTCAGAACAGAGCAGCTGACAAAACTGGCAACCTTCAGCAGCAGCAATGTATGACCGATTTCCATTTCCATGAATATCTATGACATTCTGTGTGTGTGTGTGTGTGTGTGTGTGTGTGTGTGTGTGTGTGTGAGAGAGAGTCACAGGATGCTCCCCACTTTGGCACCACAACAGTGCTGATGAACCACTGCTGAAGGTCCTGTAACAGTAAAATTTAATATTAAAATTATCTTGTGGGACATTTAAGCCCTCAGTGCTGCCTTGAAGGGGTTGTTTTCTTCCAAACTGTTCCAATCTACCTCCATAAATCTCCAACCAACGAAAATGCAAATCTTTCTAAGCATTTACATATTCTACAGTGCCCACACCAAACCTTTACTTGAACGGAACAATTTCTAAACGAACGCCAAATATAACAATTTCTGTGTAAAAATAACTAAACATTAGATCATTTAACATTAGTTTAACTTTTAAACCACAAGGCTGAATGAACCCACAGATTGGTGCCAAATTAAAGGGAAAACCAATATAGTCCAGTGCCTTAGTAAGATGCTGGGACACCATGAGTCTCCACATTCCTTCACATAGATTTTACAAATCTCTTTAACTCTGCAGAGGCGATAAAACACCCTTCTCACAAAATATATTCACTCAGTTGGTGGTTTGATGATGGTGGTGTCATATTTCTGTGAGTGCTCTCTCCAACATCTCGCATAGGTGTTTGTTTAGGTTGGGATCTGGTGACTATGAAAGCCACTTTACATTTTTCACCCATCTGTTACTATTTACACGTTTAAAGAAATCGTTTGACATTTTGGGAAATATGTCAGTTCGCTTTCTTGCCCGAGAGTTAGATGAGAAGATCGAGACTAAAGAAGGAAATGGGGGAACAGATAGCGTGGCTCTGTCCACAGGTAACAAATGGCCAACCAGCACTTCTAAAGCTCACTAATGAACACGTCATATCTTGTTTGCTTAATTTGTACAAAAACCAAAGAGTGAAAATGACAAGTTGTGGTTTTACCTGTCAAGATTCAGGAAGTCACTGCTCCCGGCCAAGAAATAGTCCGGTGCACAAACTCCCTGTACAACCACAAACTTTCACTTTCACCCTTTGTTTTTTGTAAGGATTTACCCATTGAGACATTATTTGTGAGCTTATGAGACGTTATTAAGCAGATTTTTTTATTGCCTTTGGACAGAGCCATCTTTATGCTAAGCGAGGATAACCACATCCTGGCTGTAGCTTCATATTTATTGGATAGATATGAGAGAGGTATCGATCCTCTCAAATAGTAAGCGCCATTAAAGCCAAACACATCTGTAACATTTAACCATTTAATTGGTCAGAAAGCCGCTGCCTCTTCTCTCGCAGACATTTTCGCAGACGTGCCCCAAAAATATCTAGCTTTTACTTCCTTCCTTTCACAATATACAAAGCGACACACAAGCTTTTTTTTTTTTTTGCCAATTTCACAACCACTGATTAATGTCAGCAAACCCAAACACATCACAACAGGCATAAATGGCCGTAGGTCAAAGATAACACACTGCCAAGTTTCTCAGTCAAAAGCTGCTTTACCTTCATGTTGTCAGAGCACCAAACCTGCAGAGCTGCGTTCAAATCTCATTTAAAAACTCACTCAGGATCAATGAAAAGAAAAACATTGTGCCTGTATCCCATTTACAGTCTATCCCCTTAAAATCACAACAGGCGAAACACAACAGGGAGTTACCATGACATGAAGTCAGACATAATGAATAAAGTTTTATGAGCCTGTGATGTATTTTATGGGAATGAGCTCATGGTAATTTCTTTAACATGCAAGTACAGGCTTCGACTTAAAAACTCCCTATGGCCTTCTGGTGTGTGTGTGTGTGTGTGTATCTGTCTGTCTGTCTGTCTGTCTGTCTGTCTGTGTCTGTCAGGCAGCAAAAGGTCAGTCACACATATGGGTCTTGGTTTGCTTACTGTCTGTGTGTGTGTATGTGTGTGCTGCCAGAAATACTGCAAGTAATTCCATATGACTTAAAATCAGCAACATTTACTTGCCTTAAGATGACATTTTACTCCAGTCACAAAACCTTTGAAGGCATTTTTTCATATTGTCCACCACGATATTCCTTCTGTAATCTTACTTGCAAATCTTTTAAAACGTTTTTCTACCAATTTATGAATAATCTTCCTATGTCTTAAAGGTTGCGGTCACAGAATCTGGCATATGTCATCTGTTACACCCTAAAACTGCAAGTGTGTGTGAGGGAGAAATAGCTCAGTTGCACTTATTGATCCTGAATTTACTTCACAACTGCTTGTGCAGATTGACTGGTAGAGCCAGTGTTGAAGCCGTAACCATCAGTTACATGGATATGAAAGTGAGCGCACACACACACACACACACACACAGGACAATGAAAAATAGCAGTAGAGGAATTTTAATTGACCTCTGTGATGCATTTTTTTGCCTCAGCGGTTCCATCACTGAGTGAAAAAAAGGAGACTTCCTAACTGGAAACAGATTTCAGGAGCAGCCCAGGCTTCCACAAGTCAGCATGTAACTGTAGCTCACACACACACATATACAGGAGACAGACAGACAGAAAGACGGACAGCCAACGCCCCAGACAAATTTTAAGACTTGTTTCCTCTCCGGATAGCAAAATGCTGCAAGTGAAATGTGAATGAAATCATAAGATGTGGAGAGGAAGACAGTTACATGCTGTAAATTTGTTAGTGGGACTTGTTGCATAGTTGATCATCCATGAGCTGCTTTTCACTATAATAGTCACATATCAACAGTGGACCGACAGAAGATAAAAGTGAGGCTCAGAGTTTGGTGACTCTTTCACCAGACGTCATATAACCTGTATGCTCAAGTGCAAAGTACAAAACAGGCTGCAGTAACTGGTCCAGTTTGCCTAAAGGCAAGATTCGGAAAAAGCAGGTTTAAAAGTGTGTGCAATAATAAACAGCAGTGCTCATCAGCCAGCTTACCGGGTTCAGGGTGATGACTGCAGCAGGGATGAAGGCTGCTCTCTGAACTGTGAGGAAGACGAGACCCTCACACGTTATAAGTGCTGCCATCTGCGGCTGAGTCAAGCTCCAGAGCAGAAAACCAGGCTCAGACTGGAAAGAGGATGTTTTTCCTTCAAAATAAAAGTTGGTGACGTTTGAAAACAAGTGGGCTCAGGAGCCTTGTACCAGATGCAATTTAACCAATGTGTTACAGCACAATTTAATCTCCACTGAATCTCTGTGGTCAAAGGAGGAAATTGCAGCATCAATATGAATAGAAGGAGCTGATTGATGAGATGGAAAATAAAATAAATACTGAGATTCCTTATGGATTAGTCATTATGGGACTGCATAATATAAAAGAGACGTATCATTTTCAAGAATGTTTTTATTTTTTAGTACACTTGCAGGATGTCTGACTGAGGAGACACTTAATAACTTCAAGACTACACAGGGAAAAATCTATTAAATCTGAGATTATTTTCCCCCTCAGCAGAAGTTCACATTTATTTCAAAAACATTCACATATAGACCTATTGCAGGTGTACTTTTCACAAATACAACTGTCATTAACAGTTTCTACAAACAGTAGAAACATAATCCAACATGTTCAGGTTTTCCGTTTTAGGTCTGGTTGCTATTGTTACAACTGTTTCTTCAAAATTTCCATATAAATTGAATGTGTGTTATTTATTGATTAAAATTACATTTAAACAACAAAAGAAAATCGTAGGGTACCGTCCTGAAAGAACACAAAAACCACTCATGTCCATATCTCTGGATGATTATGCACAAACTCATATTAAGAATACTGCTTAAAGATCAAAAATACAACTTATGTGCAGCTTGACAGAATTCAAACAAACATTTCCACCTTTGAAAAATGTGACTTTGACCAGGCAGCAGAAAACAGGACAAACAAGGCTCTCAGTTAACCAAGGAAATGCCTCAGTGCAAAATATCTCTCACTGAGGTGGTAACAGAATAGATGAGCTTGGTTGCCAAACAGGGAGCAAAATAAGACTTAACACTCCATCAGTACAAAGTTGGTGGTATCTTCCTGTAGTAGTACTTTTCCTTTGACCTCACTGGCAAATAAAAAGCCTAAAAGAGGTCATCAGGTTCTTGTTGAATTCAAATTCAGTCCCTAATTGTGTCATTTTCAAAAGCCACATATACTTTTTGATCAAGTATACATTTTCATCAAGTGTTCTCAAAATGATTAAATCCAATAAAATTTGGTGATACTTAATTTCCATTAAAAATTCAATGAAAGTACAACATTTTAGCTTGCACTCTTTTGGGCTTTTCACCTTTTGAATACACCAAAAACATTTAGTTACACTACAGGAAGTCACCTAATGACCTAATTATACTGGGAATACAGTATTCGACAGGAGTCAAAGGGTTTAGTGTCATATAAAAATCAAGATCTCTCATCTTACTGCACATTAGCAAATCAAAGTATGTACAAATCTACATTAAGTAATTGAATTTCTGAATAGGCACTTTAATTCAAACAGTTCAGCCAGCCCTCAGAGTCATCTTTGATGATGCAACATCACAAAGATACGGCAGTTACTTTGTTGTTTTTTTTTGTTTAGAAAGAAGATTAAACCAGACGACAGAAAACCCAGAAACAAACATTAGCCCTAAAAATCACGTCAGTTGATTTGGATAATTTCATCGGCCACACACACATCCTTGTAAAATAAACACACAGGGAAGCTCTAGTTTCCAATTACAAAGTCGAAGGTTCTGCTACAGTACAGGAAGGAGATATTTTAACATGCACACATGGTAAAGAATGAATATCCACCTCCCTCGTGACTTCCCTGCTGTACAATGAAAATGTGGGAAGAGTTGTAGTGCTTTTAGAAAAAGGTGCTTTCACCATCAAGCAGTCCTTTTTTTTTTCTTTTTTTTTTTTTTAAACAGGGCAAGATAATCATTAATGTCACGCAACAAAACAATACATAAATAATAAATAAACAAAATAAGTCATTACATAAATAAATCATTTTTGTTAAATAAATAAATTCACAAGTGAAAAGACTGGTCAAGAAGAGAAGAGGCAGGCAGTGCAAAAATTAAAGACAGTAGAGACGCTCCAGGACACTGTTTTGGAAGCAGTTTGAGATTTTGGCCTAATGGTATTTACAACCATCTTGTTGTTGAAGATGTGTTTTTTTTATCTTAAAATCCAAACTCCTAATATTGCTTCCATCACAGATGTCATTGCCTTGTCTAGTTGCTCCCACCTTGTCCAATCACAAATGAACCATCTCCACCAATCAACTTTGAGACGGAGGCAAACGTACCAGACACTTTCCAGTCTGTGGCTAAACAAATAAGATAAGTAATGTAACTGTAGTGTAAATGATCTGTAACAGCACTATATGTCACTATGTGGTACCAGAGCAAAGTGAACCTCCCTATATGTTAGTGTTACTGTAGGTCATCTTACAAATACTTGAAGGAAGCTAGACAAATAGGAGCAACTTCACCACAGAGAGAAGCATAAACTGCATATGTCACGTTTAGGAATCGCCCCGTGAAGCCTTTGGAGAGCATCGAAAACAGCACTGGTATATCACCACAGTAGTACGAACTTAGGAGCAAACACTACAGCCTCATTTTTTAGCTTCCTCAAATGGTTGCTAAATGTGCATCTCAGATGATTTGAAGAAATCTTTCAAACTTGAGGTGAACTTGATTTACAGTACCTTACCTTTCATGTAGTGCATTTCCTTTCGGGATTACAGTAATCCACCCAAATGGTGAGCTAAATCAAGCACGCCTCAAGTTTGTCACAAAGCTGAGACTAGTTTAAAACCACGTTTGACAGAGCAGTGGTGCTTTCATATGACTCGCACTGTAAAAGCAGTTTGTCATGTCAATCAAAAGTCCAAACAAATCAACTAACAGTTGCTAGTTTCTTGTAAAATCAAGTTAGATGATTTGTGGTTTTTGAAGTTGAGAACAACAAAGTGCAAACTGGCATCGTGAGCCTTCTTATAGTCTATGCCTGCGAGGGTCGGAGCGTGGCGGTGAGGGTGGCGGGGGCAGGGTGACAGTGGTTGGGGGCTCCACTGGGTCATCCATGGGCAGGACCAGGCGGGTGCCCCTGATCGCCACCTCATGTTCCGCCAAGGTGAGCTCGTGATCAAGACCTTCATCAGAGGGGCCGCCTCCGGCACTGGTGGTGGAGCGCTTGCGGTTGATGGTGCGGGATCCGGAGGCATCTGTGCTGACAGTGACGTCGGCGTACATGGAGCTTACGTTGGCATCATTCAGGATGAAGTCAGAGTCGTCATCGTGGAGCTGACCTTCGTTCTGGTGTGCAGAAACAGAAAAGGGGATGAAGACATGAAGATGAATACAATCAAAGGAGAGAAGAAGAATAAAAGTGAAATGGAAACAGAAGTGGAGTGAAACACAAAGATATCAAACTCAGGAATGACATTATTATAACTGTAAATCAGTATTTCAGATGGTGAAGACGTAAATGAGTGGACCTTGAAAAAGTGCTACTGTATCTGTATTACATTAAGCTGTGTGTCCAAACCTCATAGGCCTGTGGGCTGGTGAGGCATCGTGCCAGTGGTCCACAACAAGCAGGCAGAGTAGCAGTGAGAGGGGGGCCGCTGTGGGTCAGGAGGGGCTTCAGGTAGCTGGAGAACAAGCTTCGTCAAGGGAAAAATACTTGCAAACTGTTTTGCTGTTGTTAACCTCCTTTAAAGTTGTTCAAGTTGTATATTTCTCACAGTCTGTAAAGAGCACCCTCTGGTGTCCAAAGCTGAGTCTAGCATCAAAACATCTGAAGACAGGATCTTAAATATGTGATCAATGGCTCAAAGGATACTTGTGGTCAAAGTTATACCAGATCCTAAAGGGCCAGGCACTCTCATGTTTGGTGTTCCTCCGCTGTGACCCATCCAACACCGCTGAAGTCTGTTAAGCGGAACAATTTTATAAATTTGTTAGTTTGATTACTTTATTTTTTACTTAAGGTTATGCAAACAAATGCAAACAAAAAATAATTCAGATTTCAAAAACTAGAGCTTTCAATCTGAACTAATGACTTACAGAGGCGTCTTGATCGGAGTCCACACCCACCCTGAAAAAGAGAAGATAGCAACAGTGACTTGGACAGAAAAACATTCAGTAGAGGAGAGGAAACACAGACAAAGACAAATGCAAACAAACAGATGCCGGGCCTTACGGTATGCTCATGAAGGACAGCATGGGCATGGTGCCGCCTCCACAGATCCAGACAGTGAAGAAGACAATCAGGAGGGTGGTTGAAAACATCATCTGCCGGGCGTAAGTGGCTGTGTCTCGGATTGAAAGAGCAAAGGTCATCGCCCCACGCAGACCTTGAGGAGACAAACAAAACAAGACAGTGTGAGAATGACAAACAGTGTGTGTGTGTGTGTGTGTGTGTGTTTCACTAAAAGAATAAAAGAAATTTTTAACTTAATGTTGCTGTTCTTGGGTTCATTTTTTAAACTACTGCACATTTGTTGGCGAACTCACAAACGGTTCATATTTCCTGCAGAGAGAAAGGAAATGACCCTATGACTTTAGACAAGAAAGATGTGCAGAGACATGTCGGGGATTTTTATTATTGGACAGTTTCAGCAGTAAATGTCAGATGACGTCGGGTTATTCATAACAATACTGTATCTGAGTAGGAGTTGTTGGTCTAGAAGGAGACTGTCTGAACAATCCATTATCTAGGCCACTGTATTTTATAATATAGACTTGGATCTGCTCTGTTCCACTGACAATTTATTTTAATGGGACCAGGTCCCTGCTGAGAAGTAGCCATTTTGGTCCGTGCCAAAATCTGAGAGCCCAGAGTTGGCAGGAGCCTTTTACTGTCTCAGGTCCATACCTGCAAACATCATGACGTGCTGAAAGTTTGATCCAATCTTGTTCTTGCGGCCCAGGTTGAGCATGAAGGACAAAGGGTAGATGTTTGCCGCTCTACCGAGAAACACAGCGATCTACACAACGCAGGAAGGTCAAGGACACAACACACTGTGAAGTAACACAGCATGGACCAGCTTTTAAATGTGTTTGGTAGTTCTGCTATTCTTGAGCTCTCTGAGTAAAATATTCTTTAAAATACATATAATGTATGAATACATTGTATTATTATAAGCATTGGCAAGTGACTGACACTTAACTAATACAAGAAGTGCGGCATCATCAAAACATTTATTACACTTCTGGGAGTCAGAAGAAGAAGTGGCAAAATGGAACAATATTCATCATTCAACAGTCATCTCAGGAGCATCCAGGAAGACTTTTACTTCTTTGTGTGGCTCATTAACACGAAGCAGAGTAAAGGATACAAAGGCTCCAATAATGAACATGGGGTTGAAGACGTGGGACTGGAAGGAGAAGAGAGTCAGACCCATGTAGGAGAAGATGAAGTTCTCTGCCAGGAAGTTCAGCAGCTCAAACAACTGATGGGGAAGAGACAAGCAAACGGCATGAAAACTGAAATGGAAAAATTCACATAGTATTCACAACAACTTGGACAGAAAACATTTATTGTGGTTAAACTCTTAATGAGTTCACTTAAGCACTTGTCGGACAACTCAAACTGGCAATAGAGCAAAATGCTAATGTCTTATCAAATTTACAGAGAAAAATATTTTTACCAGGCTGTGATTGTCAATGACAAAACTTAACAAATCCAGCCTGTCATGTCGCGTTTAGGGGTTTTGTCTTTTGCTGTCCTGAGCTGAAATCACAAGTGCAGGTGAAGCCTCGATTCCAAGAAAGAAACACGGCATGTGGTTACCCGTTTACATCAGTAGCCTCTCCACTTCACCCAACCTCACCCCATCAAATCAACTAAATCTCTCCTCTCGTTTTTACATCAGCACAATCATTTCAGCACATTTTTTTTTTGCTGTCATTAGCGACTCACTAAACTATGACCTGCTGCCAGTCTGCTGCGAAGTCTGATGGGGAGGTTTAAGTACATTTAACAGCATCATGAGATCAAGACTTCTGGAGTTGAATTCAGACTTGAACTGATTAACTGTCGATCAATATATGAACATTATAATATGTTATAATTATTATACTTCAGAGTTTGCTCTGGCATCTTCTTTAAGTTTGTATTCAACAAAACACCTTATTATCGCAATGAAATGTACTGAAACTAATGTATGTGACACAAAAAGGCAAAATATGATAAGTCAATGGATTTGTTTCCATCTACGCATCCTCTTGGCCAGTAAATCAAAAAGGTCATTTTGGACACTGGCTATATTTGTATTTGTAGGTAGGAAATGCTGCAATCAGCTCTCTGTATTTCTCTATCTATTATTTGCTGCAATTTAGCAAAAATATGACTCACAGTTGTACTACTGCCAAAGAAGCACAGATGGTTTAACATCCTCTCTTCTGAGTACTTTCTTTCAAAGCATTGCTCTGTATTGTAATCTCTGATCTTTAAATCATTATGACTACTATTACTTTGATTTTCTGTACTACATTTTTGAAACCTTACACAAATAAAAAGGTACTTGTTATCATCAATACAATATCAGTAGTATTGGGCTTAGCAAAATGTGCAAAGTGCTACAGAGCAATGACCAAAGCTGTTTAAAGACCGTGGACATGATGGGATCAAGGAGGTTACAAAAGATATGTAGCATATCACCTGTTTGGTCCTGTCCTGAGAGTCAGGGGAGAGATTGTTGAAGGTGTAGTGAGCCTGAGTGATCCCACAGAAAAGCACAGCCACTACGCCTGAATAAAAACAAAGATTACACAGATCTCACTTCAGTCTCACTCAAAACACACTGAATCATATTATACTGGAGGGGCTCGTAAGCATTTTATAAATCAGCATAAAGGATATTTTATGTTTTTGTGATTGTTGAAAATCACACTGATTGAAAACAATCAAAACCAGCAATGAATTAATAGACTTATTCTTTGATTATTATGAATTAATGCCAATTATTAATATTCATTAACAATTATTTTTCAAAAACTTAACACTGTCAACACTGTTCACTAACATCATGTAGCTAGAAGGTGGGAGTCAGTTGGTTTGATGATTTCATTTGTCCTTGCGTGATTGACTCATCTTTCCATATCACACTAATTACTGATAATCTTAAGCGATTCTTGTAACTTCCTAATGCCTTGAATTCACCGGGCATGGCTCTATGACAGTTTTCCACCGAATTTGCTTTTTCTTTTTTTCATTTTTGTGCCTCTACCATGGTTTCCTTTTTTGGCTGTTTTCACGATTGGGAGTTGATTGAGTGTCTTAGCTTGACACGGCTTCAGTCAAAAATAGACAAGGCGCATATTTTAAGCGGAGCAGAGCAGAGAGCTGCTTCTGGGACGATCTTGAAAAACATGCTGCGGCAGTGGAATCACAAGCGTTGTGTAGGATGGCCATGCTCTGGCGGCGATGTTGCAGTTGAATCAAGTCATAAGATAAAAAACTAAGACACCTTAAAATATCTGTGTGTTTGAAGAAAAGCCACTGTAAATTGTCTACTTAAAAAAAACAAAAACTAAGGATAATCAAATGCAGTGTGCAGGTGTACCTGTGAACCCGCAGGCCTCAGCCAATAGAAAGGTGCTCCAGGACATGAGGAAAAAGAGAGCTGTCTCCAGCAGGGGGAAGTCCCTCAGCTTAGTGAACTTGGTCACGTGAAGAAAACTGAAAAGTCAAGGAGCAAAACAGGACGTGGCCCACTCACAGCCAACCTGCAGCATTCATAAGTGACGAGAGAAACACAGACATGTATTAATGCGAAATTAACGACTGAATGACTGAATGAATAATATGACTCAAAGCTGTCATGATTAAACAGCTAGAAGGCAATGGTTTTGAGCCCTGTGGTGTTATTCTGTTGCTGCTTTTGCACACTGGTGAGTATAAACGTGCATTATGTGATGGTAAGCAACAGGTGAAAGGATATGAGAGCAGTCATGACTCCAGTGGCCACCCCAAGAGCAAAGGATCCACTGAAGACACCCAGGAAGATGCCGAAGGATTTCAACAAGGCCATGGCCTCAAAGCTGTGGCTGTTGTCTCCTGCAGGCTGGTATGCCACAATGGAGCTGAGGGGCAGATAGATAAGATAGATAAATAAAAACATTTAGATGAGAAAAAGGAAAAAGACACTAAGAATTCAGGAAGGGGAGTGGGTCAAATGTTAAAACACATGCTCACATAAAGACACAGAGATTTTCAAGATGAAATCAGGTATCAAATCAAACCTGCAGCAACCCAAATCCAATAATGGCAGATATGAGCAGCCTGGTGTTCTTCTGATTTTGTGTAAATTTTGAGGATTTTTAGTTGTCTCCTTAAAAATAGCGACAAAAACTTCACACACACAGACTGGAGTTGGGTTTTACAGTCATAAAAAGGAAGGGAGTTGGGGTCTTGCATGCTTAGTTGTAATTGTATCTTGGATCTCTAAGCACCATTTGGTTGATATCCAATAAGAGTACTAGTACGTACGGAAACAGCCAATTCAGGTGCTACTCCTTTATGAGGAGTAGAACCCAAATTACATCAAGACCATCAACACAAATCACCAGCTCTTATATTCAGCAGTCATAAACTTTTACACACACAAATTAACGAAACTTTATTTAAAAAATGAGTAGTTTCTGGTCATTTGCAGGGTCTATAGAGCACAGAGAAAAGTGAAAAATGAAGTGATGGTATGAAGGGTTGCAGTGGCAGAGGGGTCTAAGGGAGGGCAGTGATCATCCTAATGGCTGGTGGTTTAAGGCTAAAGTCTAAGTAACAAATCTGCATCACTTCCACAAAGTAGAGATGATCAACTCAGCCAGCACGACGCAAACAACCCACCCACCCACCCACCGGGAGTGAATGTCTGGTTTTCTCCCAGCCATTCCTCCGCCCCCTCTGGCCAGACTGGGGCATCGTCTCCTGGGGAGAGCACAGCTTCAGCCCCCTGTCTACCCTGCTTCTCCAAGCGGAGGAGAACGCTGCATACATACGTACAGGTAGGCGATGAATGACACGGATGGGTGAAGGAAGGCAAGCAGTGAAATGACAGGGACTGATGTTAGTATGATTAGTATCCATTCATGTGCAATGTACAACACAAAAAGTTGAATTTGCCACAATTAGCCTCTTTACAGTGCAGGTGATTGACACAGATGTAGAAACTGCAGCTTCATATTTTTTCAAGTCTGTCTTCAATCTACTTATGTGTGCAAATTTCAAGAGTTATTGGTTGCTGTAATTTATTTCTCCTGTCCATACTAGCAGTGAAAATATCACTTCCTAATCAATTGGCAGATGAAATCCACAGTCCTCACTATGTAAAAGTTAATTGTAAAGTTCAACTGAAGCTGAACAGTCAGCCATACAAAACAAGCAGGTATCTACCAAAGTTACAGTTGTCCCACTTTGTTTTACTGTACCTCAGTTACAGCTTAGCAAGGAAAACAAAAAGATGAATTTTGCACCAAAAAGTAACTTTGCAAAAACAGCCACTTATCTAATTCAGATTGCTGGAGCCCTGAATATTTTTGCAAAAAAAAAGTGGACTGTGGATTTTTCATTCTTCCACTGGAGGAAGATACTGTAGGTAGAGATCTATTCACAGCCAGTATGAACCGGGGGAAGGCAACTAATAACTCTTGAAATGTACATATTGTTGCCGTGTTGGCTGTGTGTGATTATTTCTGCAGCGTGTAATTAATGCTTACGAAGAAAGGACGATGGCCACAGCATCATTAAGGACACTCTCCCCAAAAAGTAAAGCATACAGGTCCACATCTACCTTTAGCTCATTGAAGATAGCCAGCACCGTTACTGAGACACAGAGGAGAAAAAAACCACTTAAGAATATCAAGACACACAAATACTCTAGAGCAGGACAGGAGCGCAGAAAGCCCTCAAACAGAAAGACTATGCGGACATGTTATCCAACTCAGGAAATCATGTTTTATGGGACTACCTACCTGGGTCTGTAGCCGAAACAATGGCCCCAAAGAAGAGGCAGTCAGTAAAGTAAAAATCTCCCCCAAGCTGGCCCACAACTTTCATGAAGGACACAAAGCCATACATGATCAGCCTGGGAGGAAAGAAGGAAGTAAGAGTCATAAAAAAAAAAAAACACCACTCGCCCCATTCAGCAAACTGATGGAAATCAGGCAATATCTTCAATCTGTTGCTGTTTTTGACTCTGAAGGCAAGATATAGAGGTAAAATACTAATTTCTGAGATGACCAAATGACTTACCCTATAACAAAGCAGGATATCACTGTTCCCATGAAAGCGTAGGCCAGGATGGAGCCGATGTTTCTGAAGAAATGTCTCTGAGACAGAAAGGTAGACAGATTTATTAAAACCCAGGCTGCCTAGTACCAGTAGTTTTAGTTAGTTAGCTTTTGGTTTGGGGCAATATAGACATAAATCACATTAATCATAAAAAATTATCTCAATATGTTTGCAACTTTGTATGTAAAACTGTTTCAATGCATTGTTCTGTTCTGCAAGATACAATACATGATAATAAGGCCTATATATTTATATGTATACAACTAGTGTATCTTCAGTCTTACCCTTTTCAGACTGTAACCAGCGTGGAAGATGATGGGAGGCAGCAAAATGTTGAAAAACACTTCTGGGTCAAAGGTCACCTGAAGACAGTAGTAAGTTATATCATACATTATATATATTATATGTATAATTATTATGTATTATATATTATAACGTTCTTCGGAGACCATTGTGGCTGTTTGTGTATGCAAATTAGTAACTTAACATCCTTTAGTTGCCAACATTTTCATAAAGAGTGATTATGCTTAGGCTTAGGTATATGTCAGAGATTTCCATCTCAAACACTTATTGACAAACCCTTCAATTCAACCATAAGACATATTTTTTTGGCAATTGCCGCCTGCAAACTGGTTATTTCATACGGGTAAGAGCGGCACGCCAAAAACAACCACTTGCACTTTCCGCTTGATCCTCTATCTGTTCATCCCCTTGCCTTTCTCAGCATCTCGTCGTCCTGCACTTGGTGACCTTTGCCCCGGCTCACTTCCCCCTTCAGAGTGTACTCGTAGAATCGCCCACTGACATTGACCAGGAGGGTAGCGGGACTGGCATTGACAGCACAGCTGAGGATCACGTCACTCATGCTCTGGGGGACGTGGACGCCAAACCGCAGGATCACACCCACCAACAGGCCTTCAGGGAGGAGGAGGAGACACAGAGGTGAGGTAAATAACAATAATAACAACCTTAATTTATATGACACTTTTAAAAAAAACAGGTTCATAATGTGCTTCAGAGACACAAAAGCAGCTTAAAACAGCTTATTAAAATTCATCTTGAGGTTGAAGCAAAACAGGGTGATGTCCTATTTAAAGCACTTGCTTTAATCAAGTGGGTGTGCTAAATACTTTAATTAGAGAAGATATGCATCATTTGGGCCAAGTGAATTTCTCTGAAAGCTGTGGGCTTCATTGAGAAAGAAAAGATGATCTATCAAACTGTATAATGAAAATGACTGAAGGTGCAGGTCAAAGGTAAACATGAGTTTATATTATACCCATATTATTTTCTATTAATTTGACAGCTGACTCTAAGAAGCAGGCCACAAAATGACAATCCCACAATCAAAATACTTATTATTTAACATCATCAGCACGTATAATAAGCTGTCAAATTAGCTCAGTGGTTAAGTTTGAGGAGCTAAAGGCATCATAGCCAGCTAGCTTGGATGCTAGCTAACATTAGCTTACCATAGATCATGGCGAGTCCCGTTTCGTGCAGGAACCTGAATCTCCGGTGTTTGAACAGCCATATGGTTAAAATAGTGAGTGTGAGGAGCATGATGAATATAAGCAGGTTGGCACTGTCCTGTCGGTGGCTCTCCTCGGCCATCCTCTCGGTCGAGACGTTGTCCATCTCGTCGCCTCGGCTCCCGACCAGCAGCAATGTCAACAGCACAGGCGGCGACAGCAGCGATTTAACGGCCGGAAATCGTCCAAGTGTCGGTCCCATTGTGGCTTTTCCTGTCAAACGCTTACATTTGTCGTTAGTGTCGGTTTTTGGACGAGAAACGGCCGCTTGGACGAGAAATCGGCCAAACGGGAGCTTCTTCCGCAGCTGTTATCAAAACACAGGGACTTCCGCCTCTTCAAAATAAAAGCCGCCTTATGACTAATGCCATATCTGTTATTCCTGCACACCAGTGACTGCAGCCACCCCCTCCTCCAAGCTGCTTCTTCTGCACTCATTTCTGCTTTATTATTATTATCATTATTACTATTACTATTATTATTATTATTACTACTATTATTGTTATTATTATTGTTGTTGTCATTTCAACTATTTCCCAGTTTGGCATGAGTAAAGTATATCTATCTATCTATCTATCTATCTATCTATCTATCTATCTGTCTGTCTATCTATCTATCTATCTGTCTGTCTGTCTGTCTGTCTGTCGGTCGGTCGGTCGGTCAGTTTATTTATCCATCCATCCATCCATCCATCCATCCATCCATCCATCGTTGTTGTTGGATTTGTGGAACTTGCATTGTACTACTGCATGCATACCAGCCCTCCTATCTCTCTCTCTCTCTCACTCTTTCTCTTTCAACCCAATCACCCCCTGAACTGTAGAGTCTGGATCTCTGATTGCAAGCCCCCTATCTCCTCCATGTTCCTGCTCAATACCAGTTGTTATTATTATTATTATAATTACCATTGTATTATTATTACTATTACTAGTAGTAAAAGTAGTATTGTTTTTTATTATTATTATTATTATTGGATCTGCGAAACTTGCATTGTAGGTCTGCATGTTCTCCCTTCTCCTGCCTCCTCTGTCTGTCTATCTATGTGTCTGTCTATCTATCTATCTATCTATCTATCAAACAGAAGACATATTTCAGGACCAGTGGTTCCTTTGTTTTCAGATTACTGTATATAAAGGGGAAAAAAGCAGTCATGTAGTTTAAGGCAGTGATTTGAATGTCTGACTTGACACTGACACATTTCTGACATTTATCAAAGGTGATTTCTGAGAAAAAACGCCCCAGTAGTTATGTTTTGAACTCCTACTCAATATTTTAACATTGGTCTAATGCTCCTCTAATACTTGGTCACCCACGCAGTCACTATATTGATTTTTAACTTGATTTGAAGTATTATTCTAGCAGGTCTATATCACTAAGTAATTTTAATTTAGCCGGACTGAAATCCGCTGAGATGAGCTGATTCTTGATTGAGGCGTCAGAGATCAAATGGTAAGTTAAAAGTTCGTCACAAATGTGTGGGTTGACTGCTTGTTCTTTCTTGCAATGCAGTTCGAGCTCAGCATTGTGTATTTTGCCATTGCTTGCATTTTGTGTTTGCTTACATTGGCTCTTATCGTCATCAGCACATACTGGAAGGATTTGTTACTTCCAGAAGTAGTCCATGTAACGCTGGTTTTATAAACTATAGGTCATCAGTGTGGCTTTGACTGTTCAATAAAGAAGATTTAACAATTTGTCTGTGTTGTTTTACACGAATTTTTGTCACAGTTTCCTCTGACAGGAAACCAAACCCACAAAACTCAACATTGAAGCAGCACACACAGAAAGTAACACGCATATCTGATATCACATGACCCTTGTGTCATGCACAAAGTACTTTTAGCTCATAACCCAACAGCAACATAACTCAACCACACATAACACAAAAGAATACAACAACACAACATGAGAGTTTTCTTGTACATTATTCATTCACACACTGGTGGAAAACTCAGATATCTTGGACTATGAAGGTAGCAAACTATTGCATTCACATGTCATCAGAAACCTGACTCTGCTTTGTCTTTCATTTGTTAAAAAGTTTGGATGGTTCATGGCTTATAGTGAAACAGACAAAAAGTGTGAATGTGCTCTTTGACAGCTGTCAAAAACCTTATAACTCAAAAAAAAAAATTCTGACAGTTATCTGACATCTGACAGCAAATTTTTATCAGATGGTCATGTGATATGTTTGCCATGGTTTTAAATTATTATCATAGTTGTAGTTCCTGTGGTTCAGAGGCTTTATCAGAGTTGTACAATATTAGTTTAATGCTATTAATTGCTGCCCTACTTTCATTTAAAATTGTATTCAATGCAGTGCCCCAGGTTTTGTGTGCCTTTACAATTCAGATCATCTTATTTTTCTGTATATTTACCAAGAAACCATCCAATAATGTTTGTCCAATTATACAGACCAATTCTTTTAATCCATTGGTTCTCAAACTTTTTCTGTCATGCCCCCTTCTGAAGTCAAAAAAGTTCATGGCCCCCCATCCCACAACTTTTATTAGTCGCTAACAATGATAAGGAAGGAACTTATTAAAAAGGATCCAAGTTGAATTTTAGTGAAATAAAGGTCAGAGCGATAGCATCAGCAAACTCTTGCTTGTTTATTCAGTCCATATTTCTCTCCTGGTCATCCACACTCCAGTTTCCAGTTTGAGAACTACTGCTTTAATGGCAGGAAGCAGATTTATATTGGAGATACCATGTAGCTCTCAGAAAATTGTAATAATTAACTAAAAATGAAAGACGCATTAAATGCTCTAAGTTGTACAGATCTGTGTTCTGTGATTGCACAAAGCACCTATCAGTTTCTAAAAGCTTTTGCATTTTGTCAGCAAGGGATATGGTTTTCAAAACTACAATCAGCTTTGTGTTTTTGCACTGAAGTAGAAAAAAAAAAATTAATGTGCTCTACTGTTCACTTGCTCCAGCAGGAGATCAAATACGCGTCTAATGCAGCAATGCATAAAGGCATTGACTTTGTTCACTTTTAAATCTAAAATGTTGGAAGAAGAAGAAGAGACTCATTTTACAACTGTTGAAAAGATAAGTTCTACTGGGAATGATGGCCTTATAATGAAGTATGTAGTTTCATCAAATTCTGTTATTTTACATTACAAACACACAGCATAAGGCCGAACTGCAGGCTTGTCGTGTTATTCTACTGCATAGTTTCATGTCAGTTTCTGTTGACAGGAAACAAACCCATGACGCTCAAGCAGCAAAAGGGGGAAATGAAATTTCTGACGTATCAATACTCAGATATATAAGTAGACCTGCACCCAAGCTGAAAGCATCCTGTTTCTGTGTTCCACGATGCCGACCAGACTGCTTTTGCTTCTCTATCTGACAGGACATGTGTTTGCTAAAAAACCACCTGGTAAGAGCATTTAAAAACCAAAGGATTCCAAATATTTCAAATTATAATGGGAATAACTGTTTTTAACCTATTTGGATATGTGTAGGTAATTATTCAGTTTGCTTTAGGGCTTTTCGTCAGATCTTATAATGTTGTTTCACATTTGGCCATCGTGATATGAAGTTGCCTTTCTTGGTCATTCATTTTTATATCTGTAGTATAAGTTAACTCATAACAAACAAAAACCTTGACTATGTACATAATGTATAAGTCATTTTAACTATGTGTTTGATAACTTTCCTAAAAAAATAAAACCAAGATTAGAAAGGTGTGGACGGCACATCTGCAGTGGAATATGACTAGGCCATGTTCTAGAAATTATAAATAATCAATCACTTGTTTTATTAAATCAAATTAAACTGTCGGTTAACTGTAAGTAGTTTTTCGTGTAAATTCCCTTTGACGTCATTGTGCTGCCATTTTCACTCTGTGTGTGTGTGTGTGTGTGTGTGTGTGTGTGTGTGTGTGTGTGTGTGTGTGAGTTGGTTGCGATCAGTCCATTGATACAGTCTAGATTCGTCACCCTGATTGTTCATTTATTTTCTTCTTTCTCTCTCATGTCTCTGACAGATGTGGACTGTTTGGTGGTGAATCTGGAATATGTTCACTGTTCCTGGAATAAACAGGGGACTCCTGAGGTCAATTACACCTTCTACAGCGGGTTCGTAACTGGTGACCATAACCCGACAGTAACACATTTTGTAATGTTGTCTGAATTCATCAGACTGCTCTGAGTGATTTTGGATTGAAGTGAAAGATGAGGGTCAAAATCCTTCACTTTTACTCTCAAACTTAACAATGCTGAACAACTATCATATTTATGACATTTCTTTTGACCTGAAAAGCTCTTATTTAGGAGAGCTCCAGACTCTAAAACTCTAATTCATTTTAATTCGGTAAGAATTGATAGAAGCTTGATAAGTTCTCCCTATTCTTCAAAGTTTGGTAAGAGTAGATCCTTGATGACTTCTAATTCAACATATTGATTGCTATAGTTGACATGAGAGATTTCACACAAATGAAATGAACAGTTTTAGAAATTAAAACACTTGATTTTACATTTTTAAAAGAATGAGCATGGAGCAGGTGTAGGGTAAGCTAACCCTAACCCTTGTCTCTGATTGACAATGCGTTTAATCATGTGATCACTTAGGAGATGAGAGACCACACTGTGAGTAGGAGTTGTACTGACTTGGAAACTTCCGGACTCAAAAGCGCACACGCACACAGAGCAAAGGCCAAAAATCCAAAATCTTTGCTTGATCAAGCAGAGCTTCATACACAGGAGTTGAGACCACTGCAGACTTTTGCTGGAACGAGGGACAAAGGCAATCTGGCACAGAGGGACGGTGAGACAGAGAATAAATACACACAAGGGAGGAAGTAAAGAGACACAGGTGCAGGTTAATCAGAGGCAAGAGACACAGGACACGGGAAGTGAAGACTCTGAAATGAGAAGAGATCTGAGTATACAAAAATAAAACATGACCTGAGGGGAAACCGAAAACGTGACCTTAAGCTGAGGAACGGGACTTTACAGGAGTGGCTTGATGAATGTTTCCTATTCTTCACACTAAGTGAAAAGCTTTTGTATAACTCTTAGAAGTCGCCAAGAAAAGGACAACTCATCACCATCTCTGGACTGATGGGATATGTGGCCTTTTTTAGCAGTCCCCAGAAGTCCCCAATATTCTGACCGTAAAAATTAAGTTATCCGCTACCATATTTGCTGTTGATGTGTCTGCATTCTTTGCTTTGTGTGGGAATGACTAATTAGTGATTTCTACACAGGTTCCAAACTGACAAAAAAATCACTGAGTGTGCCACCTATCTGTCGGAGAACGGCATCAACATCGGATGTAAGCAGCCCTATCTGTCCACAACCAGCAGGTTCAAGACATTTTCCGCCAAACTGGTACATGGCAACAACAGTTATGTGACAGAGCACATGCTTAAAAGTAAAGGTATGTTTATTTACTGGGGCGCAACAAAACACTGGGAGGTCTTTTTTAAAATAAGAAACCAATTAGTGAAGGAAAGATGATGGGAGAAATTTCTAACTGGTGCAGCACAACCTTAACTTAAATCTACAAAACAGTGCTAGTATCTTGAGAAAAAGTATAGATATACAAAAATACATTGGTGTCTGCTCTGTTACCTTGTCATCACATTGTACAGCCTATTCTCTATCACTGAATGTTCTGTGTCATTTCCAGTCAAGTTAAATCCACCAATCAACCTGACTGTCAAGATGGGATCTGACTCCAACCTGTGGTTTTACTGGAATCAGACTGCTTCGCTTTGTGTGGAGAGTGACATTCAGTACAGGACCAATAACAAGAAGTGGGAAGTAGGCAATTTGAAGAAATATAAAAAGAGAACCTTTTCAATCTATAATCCTTCTTTTCTCATTCTTTGTTTCATTTTTTTTACTCTCCATTTCATTCGTCTCCTTTCTTAACTCCATCATATTGTCCACAGGTTTCTAAAGTCAGCACTGGAAGGCAGAGTTACTGCATCAACTTGCCATCCAGCAGTTCCCGGTATGAGTTGCAAGTGCGGAGCAAATTGGGGACCGCCTGTGGAGAGTCTGAATTCTGGAGTGACTGGAGCGAGCCTGTAGTCTGGGGATCCAGCACCAACAGCACAGGTAAAACTGCAAAATATCTACTGTGAGAAACTCCTATATACAGTCCTGAAAGAATGAAGTAATCACTGACTTCTACTGGCAGCATGTAAAAACTGCAACATTGCTGACTAAACATATCACAGGCACAGAACTAGTAAATGTATGTATGAAACACCTCTCTCTCTCTCTCTCTCTCTCTCTCTCCATATGACAGACCCTAATCAAACGAATGGTTCGATGTCTGTGTGGACCCCGGTGCTGTGTGTGTTGGGCAGTCTCACCCTCATCGTACTGCTCATGATGTTGCTGCATCATGAAAGGTGGGTTGGCCTATATGTCATTTGTAACTTAAGTGTAAAGTTATTGGGTTATAGTGTAGCCACAGAGCAATGTGTCCTCATTTCCTCAATTTTTCATTAATTTTGTTCATATCAAACTATCAATTGTTTATATTATTCTGTAAAAATGGCAATTGTTTAGAGGAACTTTAAAAGTACTGATCGGAATAAAACTCACATTTTTAACACACTTTCAATCATTTGGCAAAGCAGAATTTTGATTATATCATCATGAGATGCCAGTGAACTGTTTGCGAGGTCAAGTACAGGAGCCTTTCAGACAAAAATAATAATTGAATCAAACACTTTCATATCCCAATGTGCATTGCTGACCAACTACAGGGAACAAAAGTAATCCAGATGTTTAATGTCGTGTGAATTTCTAATGTAAATTTGTTAATATCATCTTCTTAGCCTGTTTAAACCGCTTTTTGTACTATTTAACTGCTTCTATCCCCTTTGCTGTTGTAACTTGTGAGTTTCCCCACTGTGGGACGAATAAAGGTATATCTTATCTTATCTTATCTTAATATGATCAGCTAAGAGTGAACATGTGCATACCTCCCGTACAGGCTCAGAATCATCCTCATCCCTGTGGTTCCCAAACCATCCCTCATCTCTCATGACATCCAGGTTAGTAGCTCTGTGCCGACTCCAGTAAATAGAATTACAGACAAAAACTACTGCAGTCATTGAAGGAATTAAATGATAAGAGTCTACAGTCATGCTTGTGGTTATGTGACTCCTTATGGCAGGGCACATTCGGTGGAATCAGTAGTGACATAAATGTACTATCATGTGAAGTGACAGCAAAACAAGTCATGCATTTTTTTTCTTTTTTAAAGGATTGGCTTCAACTCTCCAAAGGCCTGAAAGAGAGCTTTAAGGCCAACTACAATGAGCGCGCCTGCCCTGTCCGCGAGTACTGCCATGTCTCCCAGTCCAACAGCGAGAGCTCTGATGGCTCCACCTCCTCTGTCGCCACCGACCAGACCGACTGCTCCGTCTCTATCCCTGTGGAGAAGTCAGACCCATCTACCCCCGACTCCTCTTTTACCTCCACAGGTCTTGTCTCATCTGAGGAGGAAGAGCAGGTTTTTGTTTAGGAGGCATCTCAGTCAGGGTTCCCAAAACTTCATAATCCAGACCTTCTTATTCTGACACATGCTGCATGACCAATATTTATTGTGCCACAGAGTTTACCATTTATCAGTGGTGTTTTTGTTTCACTACACATGGAGAACATAGTTGAAGTTCCCCTCACATATCAGACAAAGGACACTTAAAACATCCACTTCCTCTAATCCCTTACAATCCCTGGTTAACAACAACAATAAAAGTCCTAAAAAGACAGCACATATCAGTTATTCATCAAACATAAAGTTTATTACGACAAATATCTCACTCGACCGAGCTTCAAACTTGTGTCTGGATTTAGCATTGTGAAGACTGTTCAGTTGATCTGCATTGGGCTCTACTGTTTTTCTGGCTTACTTACGAGAAGTGAATATATTAATGTATAAGTGTGCATGAGGATTAAATACTGTTATCAATGCAAAACGCAGATTCACTGTGTTGATAACAGGGAATGTAACATCAGAATCAAAGCAGGTCTTGATTCTTCAGCACACTTAGTATGATAAAATAGTACAATCACTGGCAATTTTGCTTCAGTCAGGTAAATTTTCTTTATCTGCAACTTTGAAGTTTTATTCTTCTGCTTGAATTGAGTTTGGCAACACGGTTTTAATATATGTGTACATTTTTCAGGTATGTTTATATGTATACAAATTTTTCATTTGACTTATGGTCTTATAACTTCGATGCAGCTGTGACAGCTGTGACTACGCTGGAGAAGTATATGCATCATACATGGGATGAATCAGGGTATTTAGCACCATGAGGTTTTTTGCCAAAAGTATGACTCTAGCATGTCTATATCTCTTTTAGTAACAAGGTCACAATATTTTTCACACATGCACACACAAAAAACCCCTTTCGGATTCGCTGGAAATGAGCTGAGATGAGCTGATTGTTGACTGAGGCGTCAGAGATCAAATGGCAAGTTAAGAGTTCGTCACATATGTGTGGGTTGACTGCTTGTTCTTTCTTGCAATGCAGTTAGAATTTTGTATAACATCTCAGCATAGTGTCTTTTGCCATTGCATTCATTTTGTGTTAGCTTACTTTGGCTCTTAGTCATCAGCGCATATTGGAAGGATTAGTTACTCCCACAGTTGTAGTGCATGTAACGCAGGTTCATGAATGTAGGTAGTCAGTATGGCTTTGTATATTCAATAAAGAAGATTTAACAATTTGTCTGTGTGTTGTTTTACACACTTCAGGTGAAGGTATACCTTCTCAGTCATTATTTTTCAAACGGTTTCCTCTGACAGGAAACCAAACCCACAAAACTCAACACTGAAGCAGCACACACAGAAAGTAACACACATATCTGATATCACATGACCTTTGTGTTATGCACAAAGTACATTTTAGCTCTTCTTGTTAAAATGGACATGATGCTACACAGATATATCATCCATGTAGCAAATTTAATTTCAACTCAACACTTTTTGTGCACATTTTGGTATGATTTGAATCATGCACAACATCCATGCACAACAAGATTCAACAACATACACATAACACAAAAGAAAAAACAACACACAACATGAGAGTTTTCTTGCACATTTTTTATTCACATGCTGGTAGGAAGATCAGATAACTTGGACTTTGAAGATGCCAAACTATTGCATTCACATTTCATCAGAAACCTGACAGCTTTCTCTCTGTTTTGTCTTTCATTTGTTAAAAAGTTAAGAATGGCTTATTGTAAAACAAAAAAACGGTGCATGTGCTCTTTGACAGCTGTCAAATTCTATTATCTGACATTTAATGCTGTTCAAGCTAAGTCAAGCTAATTTATCAGATGGTCATAGGCCTGCAATACATTTGCCATAGTTTTAAATTATTAACGTAGTTGTAATTCATGCAGCTCAAAGGCTTTGTCAGAGTTATAGTGGCAAAGTTTGGCCAGTTATAAAGACCAGTTCCTTTAATCCAGTGGTTCTCAAAATTTTCCTGGCATGCCCCCTTTCTAAAGCTGACGAAAACAGACTATTGCAGGCAAATGCATTTGACAGCAAGGGATATGCTTTTCAAAACTTCGATGAGCTTTATGTTTTTGCACTGAAAAACTTTAATGAGCTCTGCTGTTATCTTACTCCAGCAGGAGATCAAATGAACGTGTCTGTGTGTTTGTCTTTCGAGTCATGCTGTCAAGTCGTCTTTTCAGTGGTTCGCCTGTTTTCAAGTGGCCACTATGGACTCAACTCTGTGACTTAGCAAGCTGCCAACACCCCTAGGACTCTATGAATACTTGGTGATGCCCTTCAGACTCATAAATGCTCCAGCTGTCTTTCACGCCCTAGTGAATGATGTCCTCCAGGACATGTTAATCAGTTTTGTCTTTGTTTACCTGGTTAGCATCCTCATCTTCTCCCCGGATGAACAAACCTACACTGAACACGTCCATCAGGTCCTTCAGCGTCTCCTCAACCACCAGCTAAAGCTGAACAGTCTCAGGTTCATGTCACTGCTGTCTCTTTCCTGGGCTTCATCATCTCCCAGAACAGCCACCAGATGGAATCAGCTATGATCAGTGCTGCGGCTGAGTGGCCTGTTCCCTCTAATAGAAAACTGCTGCAACATTTTGTGGTTTGTGGTCAGAAACTGAGCCACTCTCCCGGATCCTAATCTTCAGTTTGTGGTGGAGGTGGATGCCTCTGACATCGGCTTCAGGGCGGTCCTCTTGCAACGCTCCCAGTTGGACAACAACCTGTGTCATGTTGTGTCATCCTGACCTGGAAATTTTCCCCAACAGAGAGAATCAACGATGTGGGTTATAGAGCTGCTGGCTGTGAAAAGTGCCATTGTTTTTCTCTTGCACGGTTTTCCCAATGATGTGGTCTCTGATCAGGGGTCACAGTTTATCTCCCGTGTCTGTAAGGCCTTTTGTTCCCCGCTGGGGGCCACTGTCACCCTCTCCTCATCCACAAACCAACAGACAAACTGGGCAGATGAATCAGACAGAACCACATATTTGCATTACTGTTGATGTTGATGCAGTATTTCATCTACTATATCATCTCCGTATCCATACTGTATAATACTGTCATTGTATTATGATCACTTGAACTGGTATTGCACATTCATGTTATTGTAAATATCCTGTACGTATCTTTTTAATTCTGATTCATTATTTTTTTCAAGACGGTGTTCATAGTGGAAGGCAAAGGAAGAATTTCATTGTACAGGGAAACTTGTTTCTTTTATCTGTGCACATGACAATAAATGCTTTGACCTTGACCATGATCATGTTATTTTACTGCCTAATGTCTCATCACTTTCTGCTGATGGGGAAAAAAAACCCAATCACAGTCAAGCAGCAAATGTGGAAATGAAATTTATGACTCAATACTCAGATGTAGAAATAGACCTGCACCCAAGCTGAAAACACCCAGTTTTTGTGTTCCATGATGCCGACTGGACTGCTTTTGCTTCTCTATCTGACAGGACATGTGTTTGCTGGAGAACAGCCCGGTAAGAACATATAAGAGAAGAACGGTTCAATTTTTTAAAAATTATAGGCATTTTGATGTTTAAACTGTATAGTAAATGTGTCTACATGGATATTCTGTTTGCTTAAGGGCAAGATTTTTGCTTTATTTTCTTCATGAAACTATTGGTCTCACCCGTCTTTGTGTCTTCGACAGATGTGGACTGTTTGGTGGTGAATCTGAAATATGTTCACTGTTCCTGGAATAAACAGGGGACTCCTGAGGTCAATTACACCTTCTACAGCGGGTTCGTAACTGGTGACCATAACGAGACAGTAACACATTTTGTAATGTTGTCTGAATTCATCAGACTGCTCTGAATAAAATTTTGGATAGAAGTGAAAGATGAGAGTCAGAATCCGTCACTTTTACCCTTATCCCAAACTTAACAATGCTGAACAACTATTGTATTTAAGAACTTTCTTTTGACCTCTTACATTTAGGAGAGCTCCAGAGGTGTTGTGAGGTCATTAAGAGTAGATCCATGAAAACCTGTAATTCATTTTAATTCTGTAAGGAGTAAGTCGCTTGATATGCGCTCCCTTTTCTTCCCACTGAGCAAAGAGCATTAACTTTTGTGTAACTCTTAGAAGTTTGTTAAATAAGGGGTCTCATATCTAAACTTAGCAAAATACAGAGAAAAACATCACCAAGAAAAGTAAAACTTGTTATAACTTATATTTAGTTATGTTTAGTTAGTATGTTTCTTATTTGTGTTTACACATATTATGTTTCTGAAATCCTGACTGACCAAAAAGTGATTTCTCTGCAGGTTCCAAAATGACAAAAACATCACTGAGTGCGCCACCTATCTGTCAGAGAACAACACCAACACCGGATGTAACCAGCCCTATCTGGGCAGAATAAGGAGGTTCTACACATTTTACACCAAACTGGTACATGGCAGCAGCAGTTTTCAGAAGGAACATGATCTTAAAAGGAGAGGTACGTTTATTTACTTTTTTTTTTTTTTTTTTTTTTAACTTTTTTCTTTCAATTAATAAAGGAAAGACAGGAGAGATTTTTAATACCTACTGGCGCAGCACAACTTTAACTGAAATCTACAAAACTTATTAACAAGTATTTTGACCAAAAAAAAAAAAAAAACGGCTACAAAAAAATATTTAAAAATATTGGCATGCTGGCTCTTTTCCCTTGTCATCATTGAATGTCCTGTGTCATTTTCAGTCAAGTTAAATCCACCAACCAACCTGACTGTCAAGATGGTATCCAATCATAGCATGTGCTTTTACTGGACCCAGGCTGCTTCAGAGTGTGTAGAGAGTCACGTGCGCTTCAGGATGAAGAAAACAAAGCAGGAGGTAGGCAATTTGAAGAACACAAAAAAGAGACTTTACAGTCTCTAATCATTCAATCATCATTGAGTTTTCATTCTTTGTTTCATTATCTTTTTTGAGCTTCTTTCACACCTGTCCTCTTTCTTAACTTCATCTTCTTGTCCACAGACAACATTTAAAACTTTGCAGCAGCGTATCTGCGTCAGGTTACCCTTAATGAATTTCTTGTATGAGCTGCAAGTGCAGAGCAAATTGGCGATGGACTGTGGAGGGTCCATATTCTGGAGTGACTGGAGTGAGCCTTTGCTCTTGAGATCCAAGCGCAGGACAGGTAAATTGCAAAACATCTGCTGTGAAGGCCTCTGAAAGAATGAAGTAATCACTGACTTCTACTGGCAGCATATAAAAACTGCAACACTGCTGATTAAACAAGTCTCAAACAATATGTGGGCAATTTATCAGCTAGAATGCTTCAATGTGTCTAAAATTTGACCAGATGTGTGTCATGACTTATTTCCCAAAGTGTTCAAAAACAGAATTTCTGATGTGAAACAGATTTAATAATTAAGATGTTTGGAATTCCAACATGCTGAATTGTCATTTTGACAATAATGCGTAGTGTTGGTGGAGGTATGCACTGATGGCCAATATCGGCAACAGGGCATTAAAACCCTCACTTATCTCCCTTTAAGTCTGTAGAGGGTTATTTGACCAAGCAAACTTCATGTCCTGTTCAAGTATATGCATCTGCTGCTCTGAATGTACACACTACAATAAAGGTACAAAATTCTGAAATAATTACAATCCACCTCTCTCTCCACCGGACAGATCATTATCAAACGGCTATGCAGATCCTAATGGTGTATGTGTTGGGTAGTTTCACCCTTCTCGTGCTGTTTCTGTTGTTCCTGAACCACAAACGGTGGGTTGACCCATATGTCATGTATAAATCAAGTGTAAAGTTACTGAGTTACAGCGTAGCCACAGAACAAGCTTTTCATTAATTTTGTTCATATCAAACTGTTATCAATTGTTCGTGTTATGCTGTAAAAATGTTTATTGTTTAGAGGAGCTGTAAATGTAAGTAATGGTGAGAATAAAACTCACTTTTTCATGCACTTCCAAGCAGCTTTCTACCTAAGTCCACAACGGCATAGTTTTAAGAGATTATATCATTATGAGGTGTAAGGGACATGTTTCATGTGAGCGAGGTCAAGTAAAAATTGAATCAAACAATTCATACTTACATGGATTTGTATATTGTATTTGTAGACTTAATCTCTTTTATTTGGCAGCAACTAAAATCACAGAAAAAAACTACTGCAGCCATTGCAAGAGTTAAATGATAAGATTAAGAGTCTACAGTCATGCTAGTGGCTATGTGACAATGCTCACATGGTGATGTTAAGCAGGCATATTGCGTTTTTCATGTTCACCATCGTAGTTTCATGCTAGTATGTTAACATGTTACATATGCTAATTTCATCAGTCAAATTGGCAAAATTCAAATTTTGACTTGATGATGTTGCTTGAAATGTTCAGGGGTCACCAAAGATATAGTTCATCCTGAGGGAGGCAAGAATGTCTGTACAAGTCATGTATGTTTTTTTCCTTTTTAAAGGATTGCTTCAGCTTTCCAAAGGCCTGAAGGAGAGGTTTCGGCTCCACTTCCTCTGTCACCGCCGACCAAAACCAACCAAAACAACTGTTCCTCTTTCATCTCTACAGGTCTTGTCTCATCTGAGGAGGAAGAGCAGGTTTCTGTTTAGGAGGCATCTCAGTCAGGGTTCCCAAAACCTCATGATCCAGACCTTCTTATACTGGCACATCTGCTGCATGACCGCAAGGATCAGAAAATGGATAAATAATGTTTGGCCAATATTTACTGTGCCACAGAGTTTACCCTTTATCAGTGGTGTTTATGTTTCACTATACATGGAGAACACAATTGAAGTTCCCCTCACAAATCAGACAAAGGACATTTAAAACGTCCACTTGACTTTTTCATTTTTGCTTCAGTCAGATAATGTTTCTCTTATTCTGCAACTTTGAAATTTGATTCTTCTGCCTAAATTTAGCTTGCCAATGTGATATTATTATTTGTGTACATTTTTCATATTTAACTTTTTCATTAGACATTATGTAATAATGAATTACATCCGCATGTATAATCCTGATAGGCTAGTTTATATACTGATGATATCAGAATTTACAGACTTACTCATTTCCCAATTCAAGCCCAAGTTTGAAATATTTTTGAGATCATTCACTCTCCTCTCTTTGACCATTTCAGGAAAACATTTCAATTGTTGATTGAAAGGTAATTTAAACTTAAAACTAGAAAATACTTTAGGACAAAATGCCATTCTCATTGATAATTGACAATGATAAAATTGAATATCATAACATTTTGGGTAAAATACCTTAAGGCTAATGTGACAATGTATGAGATATGACTGTTGATATTAAATGTTAATACGGACAGAAAACACAATCTATAATTTGTATATATGTATAATTGTTCTCTCAGCCTTCAGTCTAATTACCATTTCGGTGCCATGTTCTAACAAGGCACCCTTTATAAAGGGTTTAGACATTGTAACTTATAAACTCATAGCTTCATTAATGCTAAAAATAAGAATTTACCAATGGTTAAAAAATAATTATGTGTAATTAGTAATAAACTGTATCTGCAATGTTGGGGTTGTCAAGTCCAAAAAAAACAAAATACAAAAGATAAAATCAGTTTCTAACAGCTTATTAATATCTATATCAGCAGACTTTGTTTTTTAATTTTGATTTTGGTAACCTCTTCTTATTCTAGTGCTTTTGTTTTCTTGTGCTGTATTTTCTATTTTAGATAAATAAATATACATGTCTATTTACTTCAGTTCTTCTCCTTCTTCTTCTTCTTATCATTATTGTTGTTATTATGTTTTGTTTTTTAAGTTTAGTTATTTCGTGTTTATTATTATTATTTATAAGGATCGAGGTGACCTGGTTCAACCTGCCATTTCTCTGGTTGTCCGATAGGGGGCGCACAGAGTCCCGCACAGTCCGGAACTGAGTCAACGCGTCTGTCGGGTTCAGGACGGGAAGGGCGCAGATACGAGTCGGCTACTTCCTTAGCTGAACCGACCAGCTACCGCAATCAATCGATGTCTTCACATGAGATCTAAGATTTTAATGCACATTTAGTCGGTTTGACACTAATTCGTCGTTGGTCGTCCAAAATCTACAGCCCGACAAAATGTCGGTGGCCGACACTCGCCGGTTGAATTCAAAGCCCCAGGACCTGACGGATGCTTACGGCCCCCCCAGCAATTTTCTGGAAATAGACGTTTATGATCCACAAATCGTTGGAGTCGGACGGAATCGGTACACAACTTACGAAGTTCGCATGCGGGTAGGTTTGCCCAAAACACCTGGTGGTAGCATTAGCATTTACTCGCTACGCTAACTAGTAATTAACGCTACAGTGTTGTTGCTAGCTAGTTAGCATGTGTAGCCGCTGCGCCGAAGACGTTAGCCGGTTAGAGGAGCTCAAGATGGCGCGCCAGTAAAAATCAAGCACCGGGGATTGTCAGCGGCCTGGTTTGTGGTTGAGCTTAGTGTAGTTAGTTAGCAGTGATTTGGCGTGTAGTTTGTGTTTTGGAAGTTTTGTGAGCGCACCAGCATCTTCCACAACCAAAGCTAACTTGTTGTAGCTAACGTTAGCATTAAATCCTGTCAAACTGAATGAAACAGTGCGACAGTAGAGAAAAAGTCAAGCTAACCGCTGCTGGCACTCGACTTCCCTGTCAAGAAAGTAAAGGCTATTGTTATTTTAACGTTACCTGCCTGTCGAGATGAGTAAGTGATTCAGTCGATAACAAACATAAAACATTACAGTTACAGTTTTTCGGTAACGTTATAAGCTAAACGAGGGATGCTAACAATGTGCGTGCTTGTATGTAAAAAAGGAGACATGACATGCAGTAAAGTTTACTTCATTTAATTTTGTTAGATAGATCAGAATAGGAACAATAACGTTGATCCAGTCGTCAGAAGAGTGGTAAATTTAAGCTGGACAGAATGAGGTACAGAAAATCCCTGACACAGCTCATTTTAGGGACAACATTTTCAGGAAGCCTATGCTAACACTGTAATTGCGTAATTACAACTTATTAGGTTTGTCTTGACTAGAGAAACTCGTTTCTGTGGTGTTTGTGGCTGTCATGATATAGAAGGTTACTGTTTCATCAACACAACATTCATAGATTTGTGCAGGTGTATTTCTTTGTGTGAGTTGCTTGGATCAGAGGTGAGGTTAACTGATTTCAGGTTTTACTTGTAAATTTGAATATCTGAATAAATATACCTGCCCACATTCACTGAAAAGCATTGTTTGATTACATGCCACTCACTGTCTACAGGTTGTCTACAGCAGTGAACCATGGAAAAGTCGTGTAAAAGAGTCACTTGTTCTATTAGCACTGAAACATAGAGAGATGCTCAATGAATATATCACTTAAATCAGTTGCAATTCTCCACCAATAAGAAATCTCCTTGAATGATTTCTGGACAGATAAAACTAGTGTCAAGACAGTTAATCCATAATGTGATTGACAGAACATTAATTGAAACAAGTTTGATAATTGGCTATCATTTGCTGTTCTTGTGAGGATTTTGTATTTTTATTTTCTTATTTTCTGTGTAGACAAACCTTCCTATTTTCAAACTGAAGGATTCCTGTGTGAGAAGAAGATACAGTGACTTTGAGTGGTTAAAGAACGAGCTGGAAAGAGACAGTAAGGTGAGTGAACAGTAATGATATGCTACAGGCTAATACATTAAGGCTGGCTGGTGCAAGCTAATAATTACAGTGATCTGATAAGTGACAATGTTAGTGTTGCAGGTAGCAATAAGATTACACTGTAGAGTCTGTTCTCTGTTTTGATAGGGCAAACTAAAATGCTAGTTTTGTGGTGTCCTCATTAACTGAGGTAGATCAGATTTCCCATGCCTCTGCACTGCCATTCTGAATAAAAGTATTACTTGGCTGGAGCTCAGATATATTGATTGAAATTATGAAGTTTTGACTTTACAGCACGCTAGGTGCAGGCTTTGGATTTCATATTTTGGTGCCGTATTTGTCATCCTTCCTATTACTTGCGTTGACCCCTGACACCTTCAGATTGTAGTACCATCTCTGCCGGGCAAAGCCCTGAAGAGACAGCTGCCATTCCGCGGAGATGAGGGCCTTTTTGAGGAGTCCTTCATTGAGGAGCGGCGTTCAGGCCTGGAGCAGTTCATCAACAGGTCAGTCAATTCAATAGCCAGTCAAAAGTTAAAATACATAATTTGTGTTTTCAGGTGTAAAGCTGTGTTACCTACACATTTTCTAGCCTTAAAATGGGTTTACCTTAACAGAAATTCACATATTCAGTAGAGTCAGACGTTACCAAAGATGTCTGGCCCTACACACGACTTAACCTAATCTGTGTCTGTCTGTCGACTAACTAATCCGCAATTGCGTTTCTCCAGACTCCATGAAAGACATTTAAAATGAGCTTACTTTGCCTATTGTCCATCTGTGTGTATGTTTCTGTAGAATTGCAGGTCACCCCTTGGCCCAGAACGAGCGCTGTCTTCACATGTTTCTGCAAGAGGAAAGCATTGACCGTAACTACATTCCTGGAAAAGTACGACACTAGGGTTATTGAGGGAGGTGGGCAAGTGGGGGTTAAACTCTGTGGTGTAGATTGGACTGTCGTTTGCCTTTCTCATCCCTCCCATCTTCTCTCAATCTCTCTTTCTGTCTTTCTGCTTTATCTGCCTCTCTCTTTCTCTCAGTCTGTGTATATCATTGTATAGTCATATTCTCTCTATCTTGGGGTTAGAGTATGTTGTTCTGCTAAAAGTCAGGACATGTTGATAATGTTTCAAACAACTCTGTGACTCCACTCTCCCCTGTGCATTCGTTTTATAATTGTACTATAAGGAAAACCCCCTCAGTAGTTGTCATTGTATCGTGAAGATCTGGCACTTAATCACAATTTTCAGGAATGAAAATATATAGTAATGTACGATACATTCAGTCCTTCCCCATCGAGTGTCATATATTCCTGGTTGTAATATAATGTGAATAAAGTAGAATAATGTCTAAATATGTGTGTTGCTGCTAATGTGCACCATAGGAACACATGTAGACTGTAAATGAGAGTACTGATGATGTTTTGTTCTCTTTGTTTTTGTTGTTTTTTTAGGTATGAATGAAGTAAGTTTGCTTTATTTTATCCTGTCTCCAAGAGCTTTCTGGAAGTTAAAGGGGGTTGCATGGGCACTGTGAAGACCAAAGGCGATAGTTCACAAAGACTTCTGGAAAACAATGCTAATACCATATATAAATTATCACAAGAGATCTGACTGACTGTCATATTACCTTGTAAATGTGCCACACATAGTCCCTGGTTGTCCATACAAACAACCAGTTATTCCCAAAAATGGTTGGAGTGATCATGATATGTTGCAAAGGAAAGAACATCCTGCAAGCCAGTTTTGAATGCAGAGGGAAAAAAATGTAAAATCTGATTTACAGTTGAAAGTTTTTAATTGGTAACAATTGTAATAGAATTAATTGGCTGTTTCTCAGAAACTGGCTTGCAGAAGTTTGACAGTCCACCACTGGAAACACAATCCACCACCAGTGTTTTGAGTTATGTGAACTATTGTTGAATGGGTATAAGTACTGTACATCACCAATGACTAGAGCTGTTTCTGAAACATTTCTTTCCGAACTAATTCTGATACATTGTCATTATCAACCACACTAATCATTGGCTGCATGGCAAACTTGCACGCTTTCTTTGCATTATATGTGTGTCAGTCTTGCTGACTACTCATTTTACATGCCTCTGATCATCATGTTCTTCAGTCTGTTGATTCAGATATTTATTTCTTTAAATTTTTTTTTTCAGACATGGATTAGCCCATGTCTGAAAAACAAAGCACTTAATAAGTAAATACTGATATACTGTATCCTGCTTTTTACTTTCAAGTTACACCTGTCTTGCATCTGAGTCTACCAACAATGTCTACAGTTCATTAGTTACAGTTTGTCTAATGAACTGGGTGAGTTTAATTTAATGTCCATATATATAGCAGCAATAATACAAAACACTTACTGCATATTTGTCACAAGTCTTGAAACACATGAATATCATCCTGGCATATCTTCTCAAAAAACATGAAATTGACACATTAGTCATTCAAATATCTGCACAGCATGATGCTTATTGGTGAAGTCTGATGCACAGTAACCCCTCAGCTCAGGGAATGTCTGTTCAGTTCTGACTCCGTGTCATGAAAACTGCATGCAGTCCTTTGTGATGCACCACGCTTGGCTCCTATCAGAGCTGCCATCATTTCTTTTACCTGCCTGCCTGACTTAATAAGAGTCAATTACATTTTAGTCCAGAGAGTGTTGTCAATCTAAATACATCAGTACAGGCAAAGATCTGTTTAAGAAAATGATTTAATATGGTTTGAGTAATGTCCCGCCCTTCATCTCCTGCCTTGGCTAAGTTTAGAAATATAATTGACGCCAACAAAGTGCCAGCATGTCCAGTTATAATCTACACACTTACAACACTTACAAGTTAATGTATGGTACTTTTTGAATGAGTGTACAGCTATGATCTTTATTTGTTCTGTCTGCATATTTGTTTTCCATTATGGAAAACAAGACTACGCTTCTTTAAAATGATTTTAGAGATCGCAGTGTTGTAACTCTTGTCACATGTCTTTGACTGTTCGTAGACTGTAATGCCCAAGCAACTGCCTCCTTTAACAAAAAGAAGACACATATAGAAAGTCTGCAAATGTATGAAAGTTGAATTAAATCATTTGAAAAGTTTAGCCATTGTACAGTATGGACCCACAGTCATTCCTCATATTGTGGTATGTTCTGTTAATATTATTATAATAATGTGCCATTACATTAGTCAGTGCATCAGTAAATTCTGTTCAAAGAGACTCACAGCATTGACCAAAATCCACTTAAAGCTTGAACGTGTCTGTATGTTATTTCTCATGTTTACTGTTTGTCTCTTTCTCTCTCTTATTGCAAAGACATTACAGACTGCTGCACCTGCCCCATGTACATTTATTTCTACATCACGTCATTTAAAAAGCTGGTGGAAATGTCAGAACTGATAAGTATCAACGGTGTAAGAACAACACAACTATTGCTCCCGGACAAAATCCAAGCTATAAATTGTTTGATGTTGTGTCTTTATTCAGTCATTCCACATACTGTATTATTTTAATTCAGTAATTCAGTGAAAAAGAAAATATGTTTCATATATCCTTTTGTCATTTTGTCATAGCTAGATTTTTTTTTTTTACGATGATTATGTTTCTGAATGTCTTTTTAATTGATCAACTTCAAAATGAGGGTAATTTCCTGCTTTGATTAGAGTTTTCTTTTGCTAGCAGAGATGTGATTTTTGACGATAACCTCCCAAAGTCGAGCAACATGTAGCATCATGAAAAAGACAGTGACATGCCATTCCACTCAAAATACTTTCCCCTGAGTTTTATGTTCTGGACATGCTCTCAGACAGGATTGTTTCCTGATTAATTGTTTTAACTCTGCTTAGTTACATCATGCCTACACTTTGGCTGTGTGTTGTCAAATCAGCTATTGGGAATGTTAAGTTAGGTAAATAACCATATCTAAGCACTGTGACAAGAGGTTCATTATATGAACAATATTTCATTGTTTAAAGGCGTAATCAGCATCTGGTTTATTGGTCTGAAATAAGGCTTCTCTGCGCTTAATTTCAGCTGTTTAATTCTTTCTATCAATATTATTGTGAAGTGTATTAATACATGTTATCATTGCAGTTACACTATGGGTGACGAGGAACTTCCTTGTTGATTCTGTCCACCAATTAAATTTCCTGCTGCCTGCTGTTTCATGTCTACATGTCTCTTTTCAAGTTTAAAGAGGAGAAATTCTTAGAAACTCACCTTTCAGTGTGCGATTACTGCATCACACTGAGAAGTTAGTTCAGAGGGAGTCACGGGAGCTGGATGAGTGGCCACAGATTGGCAGATGACCTAATTTAACAGTGAAATGGAAACAGAACACCAAGAGGTTGAAAACTTTACAATTTTACAATTCTTGCATAAATCTTTCAACTTGTGCATGAAGATTTTACAGCATTTTAAACATTTGAAACAGTCAAACCATAGTTTTAGTTGTAGCCTGAGTAGTAAGGGACCGTATATAAAAATTACTGGTGAGATTGACTGAGCATTGTGTTTCACTTTGTAAAAGAAAATGGATGTTCCCACCGTTATTCATGTTTTAATGGACTCATGTCAAAATAGTATGACAATGTTAAATTGCCAGAACATGTACGCCAATTTAACCTTTTTTTTTTTTTTTTTTTTTTTTGTCCCAATGGAACTTGTAATGAACATACACATAGTTCAAAACCTCAAAACCTTTTGCTCATATGGCAAAGTACACCTTTATAAGCCACCTTACAAGCTGATTATGTAACAAACTATTTTTAGCAATTATTTGTTTGAGTCATTTTTTAAGAAAGCAATTCCCACTTCAAGCTTTTCAAATGTGAGGATTTGATGCCTTATATAACTGTAAACTGGCCAATTATATTTTTCACTACTTTGTGACATTTTATAGAAAAACTTCATTTATTAATTGAGGAAATAACCAACAGATACATTGCTACAATACAAATGCTAAAATAAGACCTTAAATTTGGGTTTAGAAACATTAAGAACATCATACCTTCAGACAAAAAAGAAATTAGCATTTCCTCCCCTTTTACCTTTTTGCTGATCCCTTCTTCCTCCAAATAATTTTTGTACATACAAAATAAATTACTGTACTACACCTTTGGCAAATGTTAACACATCAATAAGCACAACTAAGCTTTGATAATGTTCATGAACATGTTATAGGTATTACATGATCAATACTTAAAAACAAAAAGATTTAACCTGAGCACAGTCTTAATGCTGTAAATAAATAAATACAGCTTATGTTGCAGGAAGCAGCATAATAAGCACAAATTGTGGCTCCTAAGTGGCAACACTGGGCCTTTTTGTTCCACTACACATGAATCTTAAATTCCTCTAATCTTTTTCTTGCTGTAGTTCAGCGTCAGGAAATACAGGGGATTAACAGAGGAAGAGGAATTCTGGCCACAGGTGGATTAAAGTTGTCCCAGAATACTGATCTTGTGATGTAGATCTTGACCTGCAGGTGATCCAAAGTAGACGTGACTGTAATTGGACACAGAGGTGGCAGCCAAATGAATTTAAAAAAGGAATTACACGCATCAGATTCATACAGCTCAGTATTTGTGAACTGAACTACACAAGGTTCCCTGTAAGAAAAAAAATGTCACCAGAAATCACAGGTTTCTGTCAAAGGGGTTTAAAATCCAGAAATCTTGAACTTTATCCTGAATACATTTGGATTTAGAAACAGAACAGGGGAAATGCTGCTGCTTTATAATTATACTTATATAATTATATATTTAATCCTTCACCTTGAGTTACACATTCACACATAAAATGGTTGCAAAGAGAAATCATCAACTATGTAGAAATTAGTAATGCTTATATGCTCAGATGCTGTTTGAATAGATGATCACGACCATATATCTTATAAAAACACAATGGATAATGAAATTTTAAAAATGTATACGAACCCTGGGATACATACACCAACCCTGACCTTCCTTAACAGTGAGAGCTGTGACCTACAAAACTAGTGAGCTTTGATGTCCTGGGTAATGAAAGTGGGCAGACAGGACAGGCACAGCGGGCCAAGGCAGAGATTAGGTGGTGTTTTGTTAGCAGCCCTAACACTGGAGCCCAGTGTGCAGCCATGACGCTTGTTGTGTTTGCAGAGACACCCAGTTGGGTTAGCTTGATAAAGTGGAAGTAAATTGAAAGAGCAACCCAAAGCAGTGTGACTGGGCAAGGACAAAAGGTGAGACGAGTGGCTACTATAGTGCCATCGGGCAGAGAGCGACGGGCGGACAAGGGAGGAAAATGCAATTTACAAATCCATTTTATTTAAAGTTACCTCTGGTTATAGTCCAAGGCATAAAAAGCAATACAATACGCCCTTCCAGGAAAAAAATATAAAGAACAGAAATCCAAACTTTTACACATAAGCATTCACAATAACATATATATAAAAAAAGTTGAACAGTAAGACAGCCAGCATTTTCAGTGCGTTGGTGTGTATGTAACTGTGGACAGTACTATCATACTTTTATATCAAAAAGTTAAATTCAAGAAAATCAAAATTATGTGTATCTTTATATGGCTGGAGTACCAACTGGACAAAGTGTGCCACTGCCCTGTGGTCCCAGATCTACAGGGGCCAGGAAATTGTGGAAATTTGACATATTGAAAATTTGTTTGAGACTATACAACACTAGCTTCAGTGTTTAACCATATAAGTGACAATGATTCAGAACCCTCAGTCAGACCCTGTTTTATTGCCTGTCATGTCTATCTGCCTTCTCGAGGAGCTGTTTCAAAATGTACATGGTGCATATTCCTAACATCAAAAAATGGGTCAATAGGGGCCAAAGCATGTTTTTTTGTGTAGAAAAAAAATGCACACAAAAAATAACGACAAAAATATCTTAAATAAAGATTACTTGTGCATTTTCATGACATCAACCCTTTCATTGTCTTGCAAGACAATTTTGAGTAGTTCTGAATAACTTTACTTCAATAATGAAAGCATCTGTTGTCTTAAACATTTTCACACAAAAAGTGTGGGATGATGATAAAACTGAAACTGATTAATCTGAAACTGAGCGGTCCAGTGCTGCAACACCAGCAGGGGGCAATAATAGAAATCAGAAATAGGTCATTCTTATCAGGGATGCTCAATGTTAGAGTTGGGGATATCTTGCTCTTGAGCTCAAAGCAGAATTATCAGTGCTCATTGCGTATGTGTGTGTGTGTGTGTGTGTGTGTGTGTGTGTGTGTGTGTGTGTGTGTGTGTATAGACATTCAACCATGGACTCGTTCATTTGAAAAAGCCGTCATAAACATTATAAAATGAATACTCTGCCAAACCTCAAAATTTTAGAGCAAGCTCCAGTTACCAGATATATCCTGTCACATCCTGTTGTACCAATGGCCTACAAATGTCACTTCATGTCCTCCAGCTGCAGCTGCCTGGATTGAACTCTGAGAATTTCTGCAGAAACAGCGATGAATGTCTTGGCGGCTGTTGCAATGAGCACTGATAAGTCTGCTTAGAGCTCAAGAGCAAGATATTCAAATGATGTAAATTCGCCCAGGCCAAAGTCATTAAGTATAAACTCATTAGAAATTTAGTCTGAGCGACTGAAAAGAATAATAGCTGGGCGGACGAGCTTCTATCGGTGTCTCTACACCAGTAGTGCTGTGTAGCCAGGTCACAAGTGAAAACATTAAATGCATTAAATGCAAAATTCTTTTTAACTATCAGGTCATTAACCAGAAAGGTTTTGTTAGCTGATGATCTCACATTAAAAAGAGCTCATGTCAGCTGTAAGAATGCTGTGATAGGAGACTGGCTGAGGGCTGAACACTGACAAATTTAAGATTACTAAGCATGAGGTCATTCTATTTTCCGACACTTGAGTGATGATGTCTCTGGTTGTTGTTGCTTAACAGTTCATCGATTTCACTGAGCTTCAGTGTGGCGGCTTTAACTAACTCCATGAACGGTGAGTGTGGTGGAGGGGAGGAGGAGGCTCGTTGGATCCCTGATTAGGACGGAGACATCCCCTGAATGCCTTGGGTGGAGCAGAAGGTCTGCCTGTGCCTTCTTGTTTTGATAACCCAAGAGCATGACGTAGATCGGCGCTGAGCAGTCTGCAACCAGTGATGCTTGGATGTATCCCATCGGGCCTAAAGCAGTCTTTACAGTTCCAGAAGATATTGAAATTGTCGATAACCACGTTTTATTCAGGGAAAGGAGTTTGATTCCTTCCCCTTAAAGTTGGAATAAGGGCCTGAAATTAATACATGTTGCAATTAACAGTTGTTCAGTTTCTTTAGCAGCAGACAAAAGTCTTCTTTGGGACCTCAGAGCCAGTTTTCCTTCGCAGAATGGTGTTTGGTTTATCAGGTGTGGAGTTAGTAATATTTCTTCTGTCCCTTGGCCTAACAGTGATTTTGGGGCTATTTCTCTGGGTCAGCCTTAATGCAAGTGTTGTGATTAGCTTCCCTGGGTTCAACATACAGTAGTTAGTATTATTGCATCTTTCATTTAGAGTCATGGGTCATACCTGTTTTGCAGTGGCAGTTCTGATGTTGGAGTGACCGTTGGATGACGTCAGCTTATGTCCTGGATGGAGTTGATGCTTTCGGTCCAATGCCAGTGCTGTGCCGGTAAGAAGCATCATTAGGGAAGGCTGGTTTGGGAGCCTCAACAGCTAATCCAGCAGCATTAGGACACATCCAGTGTAGCGTGTCAGTCAAATCTGTGATGGGATGCTCTACATTTGATGTAATCCCATGTATAAAAGTCTGTCTGTTCTCAGCACCTTGTACAGTGGCTGCTACAGAGTCAATGAATTGTTCATTCTCACATATTTGATGGAGCATTTCAATTTTGTTTTCACAATGTGATATCCTTTCAGCTAGTCGCTCACACTCTGTGGAGCTCACAGATTTTGCCTTTTGTCTTCTCTTATCCCATGTTTCCAGTCACAGACACAACAAAAAGCCTTGTGCTCCTGACCTGAGGTAGTAGTGCTCATAATGTTCCCAGTGTCAAGAATGTTTGAGGCAGATTGAGTTCATTCTTGACCTTTGAAACAGTAGTTCACAAAACAATCGCACCAATCCATTTAGTAGTTCTGAACTTCTGGGGCTTTCAGCTGTACCATATGATCTTCCTCAGCAAATGTTGCCTTTTGATGTAATTATTTGGTCGACTACTACGCCCAAAGTCAAGAATTAACTTTGAATCTCAAGCCAGCATGGATGAGAAATCTTTAAAGTACTCAGAAAGTGGAAATTTTAACCACAAGATTGTGTGATATTCGGTCAAACGCTGCACAGATACTAAATGGACCTTGTGGTGAGACTACAAATGTTTTAGGTAGCTGCAAAACAATGGTGCTATTACATAGTTTGATTTATTTCATATTACTCTATTTTTCAAATGCAAAATGTCCAGCTTCATACATTTTCAGTTCACAGTTCTTTAAAAACAACAAATGAAAGTGATCCTTTCAAAAATCTCTGTTTATTTTATGTAAACAGAAAATCTTTTTTTTTTTTTACATTGTGAGTTATTGATTTAATCTGATGCCATATAGTGCTAATGTTGCATCAGACTGCATTGTTTTGAAACGAGTCTCCAATTTCTGACATGACGTGATGAAGTGATGGGAATAAAATGTTGAATTTCGCATTGTTTGACTCCATGCACTGACCCTCCAGCATTGCCAGGTCACAGGGTGCAAATGCACATGAAAGAAATGGCTTCCCCTCCTTTTTCTTTTAATCTGTGAAACAAAAGCAACAGAGGATATAGTGTTGAGACTGAAGCTATACATAGCTGACAGAGGGGGAGGAAACTGATGCAGGGTTTCCTTTAATGGGCAGAACTACTACAGGAAATCACATGCACTTTATTGCGTCTCACGTTTTGCAGCCATCTGTTTTTCAAGCTTTCCTATACGTTGGTGAATGCACTGCAACCATGCATGTGCAGATTTATGAGAAGTGCAAAAACTCATAGGCGTGTTTCTTCCGTGATTTTGAGCACTCACTTCTTCCATTCATACTTTTAGGCTCCGCCCCCCCGGTTTGTTTATACTCGCCGCCCCTCCCAGCTGATGAAAACCCACACACACTCTCCGACGGGCGGGATATTTCATCAGCCACCACCGCTTCAACAACCTCTGTGTCCTTCCATCAACCTGAAGATATTAAAGGTAATCATCATATTTCACTAATACAATAAAACATTTTTTAATCTAAATCGTGTTTAAACCCGATTTTTTCCCCGCTTCTATCTATTTGCTGTCATAGTTGTACAAGTGGACTGATGCAATCCTCCCTCATGTGTTATCAGTAATGTCTAAAAAGACCACATCGCTTTTTATTCTAGTTATTCTTTATGTCTTTAGAGTTAAAGGTGAATATTTCTAGAGGATGTATGTACATGATTTTTATAGTTTATTCGCACTAGTTGATGTTTTCTCAGGCGGCTTAAAGCCTCATTTTAGCGGGGACTCGTGTAGCTCGGCAGCGGTGAAACATTACACCGGGAAAAAAGTAGAAACAGGACATTTAACGAGATGTGAACATTGTGAGAAAACGTTTGAGTAGCTTAAAATATTTTAAAACACACCATGGTCACTTTCTCGATTTATAAATTGCTGTTTTCATTCATTGTTTTGGTCCGAGACGATTAGCAAAACGAGCTATTAGCAAGGCGTGGGATGAGCGTAATGCTGCTTTCAAAGACCCCCCCGAGAAATCGCCCAGTTTCTCATAATCTCCTTTAACGAAACAGGCTCTATTAGAAAATAAATCAATTTCAGTGTTGTTTATATATCCATTTAAAGCAAGCGACACAGCTGCTTTCTAACAACAAAGACGGGCGCAATTAAAAATACACAACAGGAAGTTAATTCGTATGAATAAACGATCATGTTGTATTTTTAATACTGTGTCATAAAATATTGACGCCATGTTGATTTTTACGTTTAAATTCAATCACCAAGACGCCAAAATCCACAAGACGAACCCCAGAAGCACGAGTTCCATGTGTATATTAGGCAATTACGATGTTTCCATAATCCTCTGAAGGCAACATGGGCACCACGTTAGAGCCGACCGGAAGCCACGTAGCCAGCTGGCGTTTCGGTCCGTGACAGATGGACGATCAGCTCACATTAAAATTGACTGAACATCGCCCAGTTTGTTCACGCTGCTTGTAAGTACGACTGTTTTTAAGTGTCCCTTAATGTACCTTTTCTCGTGCCCATATTCATCCGCGCATGTCGTCAATGTGACTCATCCTTCCGGGTTTGTGTTCAGCAGCATGTCAGTGTGTTTCCACGCTTGTGTTGCGTCAGCCGGCTGAGAGCATCTCTACAATTAAGAGATGTCCTGAAATTATTATTATTACTATTATTATTATAGTGGTGAAAACGAGAGTAGAGTCAGGTGGTTGGATGGGGTCAGGTGAGGGGGAGAGGTTACCTGAGTAACCAGGTAACCTCATGCCACGTTATGTGAATTTCCCCACTGTGGGACGAATAAAGGTTTATCTTATCTTACTATTACTTGAAATCTAGGCTTTACTTACACTTCAGTGATTTTAGCTCAGGGGCAGGAAAAGACAAACGCATTAAAGACTGCATGAGAAGTTTTCTGTCATTGCTGCAGCTGATTTATTTACAGGTTTATTTCTTCTTATTATTTATTTATTATTAATAATTTGAAATATTTCCTATTTACATGTTTGCACACATCAGGTTATTTTCACTGGTGTCCTCTGAGGGGAATGTAGTACATATACAGTAGCCAAGCTCTTAGGTAGTTAAACAATTATGTAGCCCCATGAAAAAAAACTAAATCTTAATCCAAGTTTATGAGTGTGTTGATCCAATTTTATGGTCATTTTAGTGCCGTTGAATTATATTGCATTAAAAAGGAGATGTATATTTACATAAAGAGAATATTAGAAACACCTCAGTTTCATCCTTCATCAAAATAAGACTCACTGCAGGGCTGTTGTGTTTGGCTGCATTGGTTTGAGCAGGGTGACTCTAATAAAGTTAAGTATAAAAGCGGAGTAGTAAATATGTTGGAAGTCTGTTGTGCTGTTACACCACCTTGAGCATCTTTAGTTCTTCCAGAAATGCAATTGAGGAATAGTGTCTATATGTGCTCTCAGTACATTATTGCATCAGCAAAAACACAAAATTGTAATTCTGCCCAAAATATCTTAACATAAATTTGTTTCTAGTTTAGTGGCTGAAAAGTGAAGTGAGACGGTTTGGTGTGTGTGTCTCACCAGGAAGGGTGTACACCAACATCCTCAGTGCTGCCAGCCTTCTTCTAAAGATTCTGTGTCTGATATGCTATTGTTATGTTGTGACATCAACCATCGTTAAATCAAGATTAGGTCTTGACAAATTGGTAGATTTATTTAAACACCTGTGTATGGTGAATAGATTTCTGGGAGAAGCAGGGAAATATGGCAACCTGGTTTCTAATTAGTCTGAGCATATTTACACACTTGGAGGGAAAAATCACACGGAACAACCTGTCAAGTTGTTCTGCTTATGTGGTCTCATCTTTTCTGACATGCGCTGTGGTGCAGCTTAGCGGCCACATCTTGGTGTGTAAAGGTGTTGAGCTGGCAGGTTATCCTTTCTCATAATGCGTAGATTTGCAGTTCTGCTCTTGTGGCTGTCAATGTTAATGGCGTTGGCACAGGTTCTGGGAAAGTAAACAGATTTGTTACATTCCATTTCACAGCAAGAGCAGTTTTTGGCAGGAGTGGCGGTTTTCAGCCAGGTGACTTAAAGGGTCGTTCAGTTCAGTCTCAGTGGTCGGTCCGTCCACACATACTTGCACACAAGCGTACACACATACACTAACAACACATTCAGTCTGTACCTTATACATACAAACATATATTTCTGGCTCTAAAAACATACTGTTTATAACTTCAAACACCTGGAAAACCATTGTGTGTGTGACGCCTGAAGAATGGTTCACTGACTCTGTATGGACAGTCATAATGCACGGTACCTTCCCAGGTTATGTAAGGCCACACTTACTCTCTTCAATGGCTCTTTAGCCCTGCAGGGTACAGAACGTTCCCTTTGATCGGCTGCTGGCCCCACAAATGATAGTACAATTGTGTTATTGCTAGGAATTACAATTTTTCAACAAATCGAATCATTAAACTGTGCTTCCATGCAAGAAAATTCCTTGGACAAATTTATATGTTTAAATATACATATATATTCAAGTACACACGCAAAACTTTGCATCGCAGAATTTTGGAATAATTCGACTCTGTGTTTTTGCTTTAATCTTGGAGCAGATTTGTGGAGAACTTTGTGGCTAAATGCACGTTTCCATTTTCCATTTTTTTTTTCATCGATAATCAAAATCTAGGAAGATGCAGCTATGATACAGCAGAAATAAGAGCGCTGCACTGCTCGTGTAATATATAGAGCTGTACTGTTGTTGTTGTCAACTGTGGCAGTCAAAACAAAGCCATGCCTTGTTTGTATGCGTGGAACCCGGAGCAACAACAAGCTATAATGAGGTTAGCAGGTTTGTTACTTTTCCAAATAATCCTCTTAAGAATCCGCGGCAGCAGTTGCCGCAACGCTAAGTCAGGTAACAGGACCATTATCCCTGAAGCCTGTTGTAACCGGAGCACTGTTGGCCCAAGTCTGGACATAGTCCTCCAAGAAAAGGAGCCACATTTTTCAAAATTTGAATTTACTCTAATTGTGTTTTTGCTTTTGGATACAGCAAAACGGAAAATAACTCATGTCACTTGTCTACATGTGGTATATGCTTCACATGTGCACTCATTGAAACAGGAAATGACGATGGTTGCAGGCAGCACACAAGCGTTTCCGTATGTTTGTGTGTGCTGTTGCGTAGTGGAACTTGCAGACGGCACATTTGTGAGCCACACCTCCTTTAAGACTGGCATAAATCTGCCCCATTTATGCAAACGGGCACCCTCGTGAAAAGCACGAGGAAAAGATTAGCAACTCGCTGACGTGACAGAGGCATCGAGAAGGGTAAAGGTGGCCCCTGCATCGCTATAATGAGACCCCCCTGTAGTGAGGTCATACAGCAAGCAGGTCTGCATTTTTGTAACCTGAAGGTGGGAACTGTGCCACCACCCAGTCTGAAGAAAACTTAACTTTGAAAGGAAAATATAGATATCTCCCAACAAGTCTGCATAGGTTCAGTTAAGCACCTTGCTTATTGAAGGCATGTATTGGGCCAACCCCTGAGGAGATCACAGCCAGCTGGGCACAGTAGTTTAGTAATACATGTTTATTGACTCAACATTGACCATCTCAGATCTCAGTTCCTGGTGTGCGAGTGGAAAATGCTACTGGAATGTCTCACCAAGTGGGGAGTGGAAGCATATCCACCATGTACCAGTTTCCCATCAGTCTTCAGAGGGATGAATGTTTATTATTGGGTGCTTGGTTGTTTTTAATTTCATTGTTTGACAGTGTTTGTCTTTTTTCTCCCAACACTTAACTGTACTGGGCAGGATATTCTCTTTTGAAATGGTATGACTAGAAGCGCTTTGATAAATGGGTTATGTTATTTTTGTGGTATTAATAGAGTGTTGTCATTGTACTGAAACATTGTGAGAGCATGTATCCTGTGTGCTATGAAGAACAGAATTAGACCATGAATAATCTACAACTGAAAGACTTTTTTTCTTTTTCAAATTGTCTCACATACTGTGTGACCTGAACCTCTGCATAAACTGAACATGTGAACTTACACAAGCTGGTTAGTCAGTGAAAACATTGTCTGACCACTCTGCATTTTGCTACACATGTCTTTCGATTATTCAAATTTTAAAAATCATCTCAGTCCATCTTTGTAATTGTTTTGCTGTGAGGTGGATCTACACTTTTCTTAAATGCTGCAATGTCATCTGATACACCTTTTCGTGTCTTGCACCTGTTTCCAGCCCCATTTTTAACTGCTGGAAAGTACTTGCAACTTGAATTGTGCCACCTTCTGAGCAGGAAATTTAGTTCTTGGTTTGTAAAAGTCTGAAAACCACAATTGAATGAAAGCAAAAGCTGTGATAACCGCTTCATGTTGCCTTTATGTTTCATTAAATTCAGGAAGTTGAAAAGCTTGAAGCCATACTTAAGCTTGGGTTTTAATTGGACAAAGTGCAAGAAAAAATTTGACAGCAAAAGGATCCAGGTAAACAGACTACATGCACACGTCCACGTTTTGCCACACAGTCGGTCTGGTCTGTGTTCTCGGGTTAGTGTTTCACTTCTTCTCTTTGCTGCATGACCGGTGAAGTGACTGATAGGCCTGAAACATCCATCCGCCTTTTCAGCACTGACACCCAGGAATCAGGTGTCATTGCATTAATAGCTTCAGACCTGGTGCAATGTTGCTGCTCCACCCTCTGAATCATGACTTCGAGTTTCTTGTTGGAAAAATGAACATGTCATTTATTTCCTCTAAATTGCTCAAACTGATTAGAATAATCACGATTATGTTTTCAATCCTGGAGCGCTGAATTCATCCTTTTATCTGCTAAAAAGCTGATCTGTGCATATTCCCCCTTTCAGGACAGTGGAGTTATTTTATGATGCAACCATAGGCGAGTTAACCATTGTCAAGGTCCATTTTAGCACATTGTTAATGGTTAGTTATCTCATTGGTAGTTGTAGCAGTCATAAAAATAGTATAGTATTTGCAGATAAGATGAACTTGTCTCACCCTTGACATTGAAAGCAAAGGTGTCTTTTGGTCTCCTTCTAAATAATGGTGTCTTGTGTAAGCCTGTTTGGGCTTGGCATATCATTTGAACATGACAGAATAATTAAAATGAATTGATCAACAAGCCTGGCCTAGTTTCGACTTACATTTGCCAACATGTGTAATCCCCAGATGGGAATGAATTGCAACATTTAATCAATCTGACATTTTTTGCACAATGGCTCATAATCATTGCATAATCATTGCTTAACTTTTGAATTCAAACATTTACTGTATGACTTGACCAAATGGCGCCTCTGATGCTGCAGAAAGTGGACAGTAATCAAACTCAGTCATCACAATAAAAAAAAAACATGACATGTAGTCAGATATCACGATGCACTGAGCCATTTTGACAAATGACAAATGTTGCTGTCAACAACAAACATTCACGCTCACTCATTCAAACACACTCTTGATGTGCGAAGCTTTGGTCTCGGTGTTGAAATCGACTTTAATTAGTGGCATTTTTAATCAAAATTGACGATGAGCATGACGAGTCTTGGCTCCAGTTTTCTACCATAAGAAATGATTTATTCTGGAAAGTTATCATTTATAAAATCTACTTGCAGTGCATAGAGAAGTTTATAATCTAGATATATTCTTTGTGTGTTCTGGTATTAATATACCTGGGTTTGATACTGCATGTTAACTGGGGATTGTACATGTGTGCTGCTACGTCGACTGTTTCTCTCGAATGCCTAAGACAAAGTTCTCCCAAGAGACTATAAAGGTTAATCTACTCTAATCTTGTATATTTCTATCTGTGTCAATCTAAACAAGTCTCTCACCAGGTGTAGCTTTATTTCCTCGTGATCCTGGCAAATAATTGTAATCAAGGTGGAGTAAACCAGCAGCCAAACCAGTTTAAGCTATCTGGTGAAAAAAGGTTAACACATTTCAGGCCCAGCATTTCTCTGTTGGGTGTGTTTAGGTCCATGTGAGTTCATCTATCTGGGAAACTGAGCGCCTCCAAAGATAAACAGAAAAACATTGTACCTGTCCTGGTCAGATGTCCTGTGCAAACTGTCCTTGGCCTGTTATGAACTTTTTCTCGTGCGTATGTACACACGTGTTCTACAGAAATGAGAGTAATCCTTATCATTCACCCTTTTCTGACCTTGACAAGCTCATTACTACTGATGTAAAATGTGCTGTTTTTGTCCTTGAGGATGGTTTTGTCTGTGTTATTTTTTTAAAAATCATTGATAATGCATGTGAGAATAATCAATGTAACAATGTTCTCCATTTCAATTGAGGAACAGTAATAAATATCACACCACCACGATTGTTTTTTTTTCTTTTTGCATTCACTCACTTAGTCGGTGTTGAGATTGTAGATTTAGACACCAGATGCATTTAATTGCAAATGACATGAAAGCCTTTTTTAAAAAGATAATATTTTGCTAATTTACTCAAAAAGATAAAGTCATTTTTTCCATATGTTTAGAGCAAAATTTGTCTTCTAAAGGAGACTTTGTGTTATAAATTCCTTAAAGTCATTAAAGAACTACAGTACAAGAGTAAATTGTTAGTTGTTTGAACTTGGTTGTAGTTTTTACATAGTGTATGGGCCAGTTTTTATTCACTCACTGTACTATTTTCTCTGTTTGTCCACCTTCACCCGGTGCATCTGGTTCACTTCATGCTGGTTCACGCTGTCCTCTCCCTTGTTGATGTTACCTTGCAGAAATCAACCATATCGTCCCTTCACAGCCTCTGACTTTCCCAGGCTTCTCTCTGTCAGCTTGTATCTGCTAAAAAAACACAACACAGTAGTAAAGTGCATGTTCTCGCTGTGAGGGAGTGGTGAGGAATCAGGCTAGGTGTTCGTTTTGTTTTTGTAGGGGTGTGTACCAGGACAGGTTTATTTGTCGAGGCAAAATTAAGATTAGATTTAAGCCTAGTGGGGTAGGAACTAGGTTTTCTTTTGTCTTCATGGGGTCTGTGTGTGCCTCACTGTGTCTCATGATGTGTTACTACGCTGTGAGAGGTGGAGGTATGAATTCCTGGAAGTTGCGTAACTGGTATTTATGAGTTCTCATGTAGTGAAATCTGTCTTTTTATTGTTTCTTGTATCTCCTTTTTGCTGAAGAGAAGAATGTTACAAGCATCAAAACCCAAAACTTAGATATTGTGCATATGAACAATGAAAAATTAACTCAACAAGCTGTGTTACAAAGTTGTCAGGTTGATTTGTGTAGCCCAGGTAGAAGAGAACACGACTGTCATTGTGCTTTCTGTGCAGTTTGAACACCTTCCATGTTCACTGTTGGAAAGAAAGGATGTTCTAATCGAGGCTTTGGCGGTATCAAGCTATTACAGTATGCTGGAGTATTTAGACATCTGGAAGGTGGGAATTTCAATAGTCTCCTCCTTCTATTAAACTGATTCAGACATGCTGTTTTGTGGCACCACCAGAGTCTCTCAGAGAGTCTCTACTGGTGGAACAGGCAGCTGAGCTGAGAAAGATGGTGACTGCGAGTGGTGGGGTTAATGTTTCAGGACTAGTAAAAAAGTCAAATGCCCCTGTCCCTGTTTAGCAGTATTTTGTGCATAGTCCTGATGATAAAGGTGAGCACATCATATCTGCTCAGCTCACTGGTGTCGGTAATGAGTCTCATTGGGTCCTGCAGCAAGAATCTATTGAAGAAGGGCGGTTATTTCCTATCTATCATTATTCTGTGCGACATAAGTATTTAAACCCAGCAACTTGTCTTAGTAGGCTAATTGCATATTAGACATACAGCATTGTAGGCTGGACAATGTCATGCATGCTACAGTGACTTCTATCACCAGCAGCTCAGCTTTTACTTCTTATGCCATATAGCCTGCATGAAAGTATGAAAAAATGGATACCACTCAAGCCTACTATATCCCACCATGCCAAACACAGCTGTGTGCTTTGGCAGTTACTGAATAGTTCCTTGTTTTGAGCACTTTTTTTCTTGTGTTTTCTTCCAGGTCCTAATCTGCTGCTGCAAATACTGTGACCACAGACCCACTACTTCCTGTTCTTTGTGTTCTCCAGCAACTGTTGCCTAAGTCAACATACCTACACCAAGCAAATACTTGGTTTACCTACCCATCTACCCACCTACCCATCCAGTCACACCTGTTTGTTTAAACTGTGTCAATCACACACACACGCCCCCAGACTAGAAGGATTTAAAACGCAGCCTGATTCAGCGCCCACACACAATCACAGCAAATATGGCCAGCAAGCTGTCCAACTTTGGTAAAACCCTGCTGCGTCGCCGGGCATTAAACACCTCTGATGAAGAGTCCCAATTTGCCCGCTGCTTGTCCACCCTGGACCTCATCGCCTTGGGAGTGGGAGCCACACTTGGCGCCGGTGTCTACGTCCTTGCTGGCGAGGTCGCCCGGGAGAAGGCAGGACCTGCTATTGTCCTCTGCTTCCTCATCGCCGCTCTGTCCTCCATGTTGGCCGGTTTGTGCTATGCTGAATTCGGCGCCCGGGTCCCCAAGACAGGATCTGCATACCTTTACAGCTATGTGACAGTTGGAGAAATCTGGGCCTTCATCACAGGGTGGAACCTCATCCTGTCCTATGTGATAGGTGAGCTTTCTAAAGTTTCAGTGGAGCTGTAGCAGCTGTATGTTGTGTTTGCAACACTGCTCAGTTTAATATTTTAATAGCCAAGTAAGAATACAGAGAACCCAGGGAAGATCATTTCACAGTGACTTATGTGAGCTTCTGTCTTCTCTTTTAGGTACGGCCAGTGTGGCCAGGGCTTGGAGCTCCACCTTTGACAACCTGGTTGAGCAAAAGATCTCTGGCTTCTTCAAAGAATCCATGGCTATGAAAGTGCCAGGGGGGGTGCTGGCAGAGTACCCTGACCTGTTCGCCCTCATCCTCATCCTGCTGCTCACTGGTGAGTTAGCTGTCAGTCATTATTCTCAGTGGTTCTTGGGGGGGCGGGTTACAGGATAAATATGAGAGATGATCCATGCGATGCACAAGAAGAAATTAAATGCAATTCTTATTCATTTTCTGTAATCTTTTTTTAAATTATTGTAAAATAATGGCCAGTTTTACATCTAAAATTTGGAATTATACTATGGAAGGATGAAACATCTGTCTTTGGTTGAACTTGGCTCACAACTTATAGACCAGAAGTCCTCAACTGCATTTGTCCAAGGGCCAGAATTTTTATATTCAGACACTTTCAAATAACAAATTATTTAGGCTTAATTAGCATGTTAGGAATTTCATACAAAATGTATATATATATATATGTATTTTTGTGTTTGTATGTTGTATTTAAAGTTGTTTGATTAGCCTATGTCCGTGTGAATAGACTGTTAAAAACATACTCGTTCTGAGTGCGTTTTCAAGTATCTAGTTACCATCATGAACAGTTTTTAATACAAAACCCAAAGTTCAACTACCAATGAATATGCCCTTATCCCAGCAAAAACTCAGCAAGCAAACAAAAGTATTCATTGTAAGATTCAATACAGCAGTTGGCTAAGATTCTCCGGAGTTACCTCCAATGCGCTGCTTTCGGCTCCCAGGAATGTCCGGCCTTGGAGCCAAGTGGTCTGATGGTGGGTCCATGGACTAGAGAAGATGGTGCTTGAGAATAATAATCCAAATAATAATAAAAGGAGGATAATCCAAATCTGTATAACTATGAATTACGAACTTTTTGGCTCATTGTCAGGGGTTGGCAAGCTAATTGACGATCACTCTCAGAAAGGGACTGGACCTCTTCCACTGGGGAATATTTTCAGGCATTTCAGAATTCATTAATATACTGGCAGGCTGCCTGTTGATGATCACTGTTATAGACAAACGCCACCTGTGACAAAGGGTTGTGAAAGAGACATTGCTTTGCTTTAATGGGACACGAGCCAATAAGGTTGAGCACCACTGAAATCTCTATAGGCATTGTTAGCATTGCATTAAGAACATTTCATAAGACATTGCACAACAGTTATCACACTAATATTGCAGCTCGTGTGGCAGCAGGTGGCCTGGTCTCTCTGACTGATGGCATGTTGGAAGTAATGAAATATGAACACATCCACCCACATAGCAGGACATGTTGTTACTGTTGCTGAAATATGAATTCTCTCTTCTCTCTGTCACGTCCCTCTCCTTCATTTCTGTCCTCTCCTCTCTTCCTGTACTTTGTGCCTTCAGGACTTCTGGCCTTTGGCGTGAGCGAGTCGGCGCTGGTGAATAAAGTCTTCACAGGCATCAATCTGGTGGTTCTGGGTTTCGTTATCATCTCTGGTTTTGTTAAGGGGGACACAGCCAACTGGAACCTGACGGAGGAGGACTACATCAGCTTCATTAACCAGACCAACGGCAGCAGGCCATTGCAGTCAGTACTTGACAGTTGCCTTTGTCAACAAATAAACTAGTTTTACTGTCTCATTTGTGTTTGATTGTTAAATAATGTGTTTCTCTTCTCCTGCCACTCAGAATTAAGGAGGAATTTGGCGTGGGCGGTTTTGCTCCGTTTGGCCTCACTGGAGTCATGGCCGGTGCTGCCACCTGCTTCTACGCCTTTGTGGGCTTTGACTGCATCGCCACCACCAGTGAGTGGTTTTACTGTTTCCATGATGATCCGTGTAGAAAAATGTTCACAAAAATAGCTGCATAAACAGGTGAAGACATTAAAATGCTGGCTTTCCAGGCTTTCTTAAAACTGACTACATAAATAATCAAACAATATTTAAATGGAAGAACTGGATCATGACACTATTGGTCACACCAGTGCTTACAATCAGGATCTTGGACATGCTTTTGCTTGCTCAGAGTTTTATTTATTTACTGTATGTGACTGGGTTTTTTGTTTGACAAGCGCTTCTTACTGTATCATGTTTCCACAAAGTTTTTTTAGATATGCAATTTTGCCTTTTCTGTGACATGGGAACTTGTTGACTCCATGCCCTCATGGTCACATATAGCGCACTGAAGGGCTGAACTACTTTTGATGGTGGATTTTCTAATTCAGTTTTACATAAGTGCACCTGAGATTTTTCCACATCATCTTCACGCAGTCGCACACCTGTTGACCTTCTACCTGGCTCTTGTCTCGTGCGAATAATTCTTATCAACTAATCCTCTTTTTTGTTTCATTTTGTTGTCCTCAGGCGAAGAAGCAAAGAACCCTATGCGTTCCATACCTATTGGCATCGTGGCCTCGCTGCTGATCTGTTTTTTCGCTTACTTCGGTGTGTCTGCCGCTCTCACCATGATGATGCCGTACTACCAGCTGAACACCCAGAGTCCTCTGCCTGAGGCCTTCACCTATGTCGGCTGGGCTCCTGCCAGATACATCGTAGCTGTGGGCTCTCTCTGTGCTCTGTCCACCAGGTAAGGAAGGACATGGGTTTTCTTGCCACTGTGTGTTCCTGTCTATGAAGCTATTAATTTATATGTAAGTATAATATATAATACTAACTATTGACTTTCTCTCAGTCTCCTCGGCTCTATGTTCCCAATGCCCCGTGTCATCTACGCCATGGCGGAGGACGGGCTGCTGTTCCGTATCCTGTCCAGGATGAACGCTCGCACAAAGACCCCTCTCCTGGCTACCATTGTTTCTGGTATTGTTGCAGGTAAGCTCCCTGTGTCTATTTGTCTGTTTTTTATGTTGTTTTTTCTTCTTCTTTTTGTTTGTCTTTAGCCACCTTGTCATGTTTGTGCATTGCTTCGGGCCAGCAGCTGTCTTTGCTCTGTCTATCCCATGCTGTAAAGTCTGTTGAGAGTTTCCAGTTGGTCAGAGTCTCGGCTCGTGTCTTTTACACTTTTACTCTTAAGAATACCAAGATGGGTTTTTTTTGTTTTGTTTTGTTTTTTTGTCCATGCTGACATTTTGAGCAGTCTGAGCCATGAAAGCTTTCTGTGTTACGGAGATGTTGCAGTGTGAATGTTTCTAAGAAATCTGGTTTTACTTCTCCTCACAGCTCTGATGGCCTTCCTGTTTGACCTGGCAGCTCTGGTTGACCTCATGTCAATTGGAACTCTGTTGGCGTACTCTTTAGTGGCCATCTGTGTCCTCATCCTCAGGTAAGTTGTAATCATATGTTAAATACACTCTAGCAGCTGCTCTACTAACGTCATTGCCAGGTAGCTATGAAGACAGTTTAAAAGCATAGCCTTTGTATGTATGCAGCCAATATTTGTAGCTATTGGGGTAATTCCTCTTTCTTTTTTTTTCTTTTTTTGATACACTTCCCTCTCTCCACAGGTACCAGCCAGGCACCCTGAATTCATCCAGCCAAATGGAGAAGCTGGTGGAGTTGGTTGAAGGGGAGAAGGTGGCCGTAAGCGGAGGAGACAGCGGTGATGAGTACGACATGGAGACTGAGGGGAGGCCGCTCCGAGAGACCTTCTCCGTCAAGCTGCTCTTCTGTCCAAGCGGAAAAGTCCCGACACAGATCTCTGGGACAATTGTCTACGCTACCACTGCCATTATTTGTAAGTATGTCTGGAAGGAGGCGAAAGATGGAGCTGATTTATGTGTTTTTACAGAGAATAAGACAAATACTATAATTTTACATCTTGCCGCCACCATTTTAAGTAACTTTCTGTCCCTCTCTCTCCTCCTGCAGCGGTTCTTATTACTGTCCTGTGCATTATCCTGGCCAGCTGTCACAGTGAGCTGCAGACTGGACATGCAGGCGTCGTGGTGGCCTGTGTCATTTTGTCTCTGCTCTGTGCTGTCTGTGCTGTCATCATCTTCAGGCAGCCTGAGAGCAAAGAGGCTCTCACCTTCAAGGTAACAATCAAACTCTTATTAAGGACCCCTTTTTGTTTTCTGTTCTTTGTTGTGGAATTATTATACTGATAGACGCTAAGATGCCAACTTATTTACTTTTATCGCTCATTGTTTCCTGATTCCCTGATTAAGCACAAATTTCTCTCTCCTCTCAAGGTGCCTCTGCTTCCCTGGTTGCCCCTCTTCAGTGTTTTCGTCAACATCTACCTCATGATGCAGCTGGACGTGGGTACATGGATCCGCTTCGCCATCTGGATGATTATCGGTACAGTTTAACATCGCTTTGATTGTGTTTTCCATTTCTAGCTACACATTCATGTACCTGTTTATAACTTCCTGTCGCCTCCCCTCTTCCCTCCAGGTTTCCTCATCTACTTCTCCTATGGTATTAAGAACAGCAGCGAAGCAGCCAACAGATCGTCCCCGCGCAAATATGAGCCCGCGCTTCAGACCAAGAGCCCGATTTACACTGACGACAGCGACATGGACGCGGCCAGCCCCTAATACAGGCTGATGTAGACCTGGGGAGTGTTGCAGAGTGTCTACACTCAGTTTGGCAACCTGGTTGAACAGGCAGCCAAATCCTGGAGTGTAGGCAGCCCTGGAACGCAGCCCTGGGGTTGAAGGAAGAAGAGGCAAGAAAATGCCACACACATCTTACCTCTGACTTGGAGGCTGATTAACTTGATGGCTAGACACTGTGACAGAGCTACTTTCTGGCCCGTGTGTCTGTTTTAATCTGTCTGTTTGTACTTAGCCTTAACCCTATGAAGACCTAACTATAACACCTGCTTTGAATGGACCTAACTAACAAAGAATACTGAGGTACTCCTCATGAAATTCTGTTTTTCTGTTATCTGGAAGATTGTTACACTGTAGCTGTTGTCGGCTTTGCTTTCTCTCCGTTGTCAGTGCGCTGTAGCCGTGTATGGAGTCACCTGGCACATGAAGATGAAAATATTATGACTCGAGCCAGTGAGTTAACAATCAAGACACTTGGATCTGTGAGATAGACTTCAGAATGTGTGAGAAACATGAATAGCTTTTTGAGTAGGGTTGACATGTCTAGTCCTTGTTTGTTGAACCAGCCTGTTTTTGTTTGTGGGTAAACAGGGTAGCACCATAGACTGTATGAAGCACTAGCACTGAAGCTGTGTGGTTTACATTGGCAAAACAAACAGAACACAGTGCTGGTTTTCTGTTTGTGATGATCCTTGCTATAACCCGATGCAGTGTTCAAGATGTGGAGCTGTGCGCGCTGCTACTTTTCACTATATGGTTTACAGTGTCAGTCAGGGCCTCAGTGCAGTTAGGTCAACATCATCCACACTGTGCAGTTCAGTGATACAGATTGGATGAGCTTTTAACACACTAATGCCTGTGTGTCCCCCCCTGCTCCCAGAGGACAGCCATACAGTATGTGTACACAGCCACGTTCAATGAAATCAGTCGTAAATGATCCATGTTACGTTTTTGTCTTACATGTAGACTGTGCTGAAATGGTATTTGCAGGCACTTTGTTGCAACCTAAACCAGATAGAAAATGGTTTGGTAAAAGGCTTTTAGCAGCCAAAAGGGCGACAAACTACTTTTTGACCCATAAAGGGCCTTTAAATCCAGAATCTCAAGTAGACAGCAAAAGAAAGCTGGATTTAGTCTCTGCTGTATTTGTGTCAACCCCATCCGTTATTTCAAAACACACTTTCATGGACTTACTTGCTTATATTTGGTTGGATATAAGAGTGCATGGAAAAATCTGTATGAATTTTAAATAATCAATTTACTTAATCTGCAAATTTCACATTCAATCTATGTGCTTGCACCTGTCTGCTTCAAATACTTTGCAAGGCTGTACGCAGATATGTTTTGCAGATCCGAGGAGGTTGACAGGTTTGCACTTAACAAGCTCGTAAATCGCATTGAGTTCTCGAGAACCTTCTGACGGGCAAAGGTGCATTTTAAAAAAATTCAGTCAACACACAATGAATTGTTTCTCATCAGCATCTGTCCACCTCTGTCTGATCAACTTTGGTGTCTGGGAGCTGGGGGTCTGTTTGGGAACAAGGGCCTGTCTTTAATTACCACTAATATATCTTCACTTTTTTGTTTTTACCTCCTTGTGAAAAGACAGATTTAAAACTTGTTTAGTTTCATTTGAAACTTGTTCTTGGCAGCTTTGTCTGTTGAGCTCCCTTCTCATGTATATTATTCAACTTTATATTGCTTTTACTACTTTATTTACTTTTTTCTGTTAGAACTGTTAATATTTAAATGTTTATAGTATTTGTTTTGGGGTAGCTTTCTTTATTTGTTTTGCCTTTTTCATATCAGTCTCAATCCATTAATATGCTTTTTAGATGTATTTTAATTGTTACATGCACAGTTTTTAGTGTGCTGATCTGTTTGGTCACAATGTTTTGGGTTTTTTTTCCCCTTTTGTTGCCCATGTCTTGCAGCACCAAATGATTTTAATTGTGATATTTTGTGATCTTTCCTGACCAAATGAACGTGTTTTTGGAAAGTGAGCTTTCCAAAATACAGAATGACCACTGAAAGTTGGTCTCTAAATTGTGTAAGTTTAAAATGTTTTTACCCCAATCCGCTGGAGTCAATATAACTTATTGTTAATAGCATATTTTATGTTGTTCTCGTAAAGTGTAGAATGTACTGTAGAATGTACAGTATTTGTTTAAAACTCTATCTTTTATTTGTGTAAGGCTGTAAATTATACAAATGTACTTTCTTTGAAATATGACCTTAAGTATAATTTGGTAAGAGATGGTTTTTGTGAATTACATTTGAAGGCATATCGTTTGACACTTGATGCTGCTGAATTCCAAACTATACAAACCCTCGTTCTTTTTCTCCAGAAAAAATGGTCCTGGTGGTTGCAGTATTGAAGCATTTCTGTAGATGCTTAAAAAAGATGCAGCTAAACCCCTTTAGACGTGTCAGAACTTGACATATCTCCCAAAACATTTGTGGAGAAGGGAGGGAACAGGAAGGGTAGATTTGGATTCAGTCAGTGTTTCTTGATGTTGTAAATCTATTATGTGGTGCCTAAAGAACCATCCGTCTGCCTGAGAAAGGCACCGGGGCTGGAAAAACAAAGAGTCCACTGTTGTGGATCAAGCTCTTGACTTTCACTGGTGATGCTTTCTTGCTTGCCTGCCAGTGATAAACCGCAGGAAGGGTTAATTTATCATTTAAATGTTGCGTGATGTGACTCATATCACACAGAGCTCTTCATACTCAGCCCTTGTGCCTTTCAAAAGTCAATACTATCATCTCCCCTCTCATTGCTATGTCGTTAACAGCAATGATCTATTTTTGTCTTTATGTTTTATATCCTGTACATATGGCTGTCCTGTACTGTATAAAACGAGCTGTATTTTCAATTTTTTTTTAAATGAAAATGATTCTTGCTTATGGCAGATGGAATGTCTCTGTGTTTTGTCTACTTTATTTTTGAAAGAAAGATGGGGGCCATTTTCTCAGTTTGAGCTACATGCCAGAGGCTGTTGAAGCCACCTTTACTGGTTTTTCTGAGTCACCGGTGACGCACCTGGCTCACCTACCCTTGGGTTGTTTTACTAACTTTGCAACTACTGACTAAATTACTAACTATATTGACCTACATTATTTATCTCGACACCGTGTTCATCTGGGTTTCTATTTATGTTATCAGTGTTTGTGGTTTTAGATTGTACTAAAAAAAACATGAAGAGGAATCACAAGTATTTTATAGTGAAAAGCGCCACACCTTCACTCGTTCTTGTTTGTCACGAGTAAATAACTCTTGTCCCTTTATCATGGTCTAGGTCCAGACAGCCAAAGCAACTGTACCAGCATGAAAGAAGATATTAAAGTCATTTTTTTATGGCATTTTTCATTCAGACGTGCAGTAACAAATAATAAAGGCCAAAAAAAAGCTGCAAGCGACAGTTTAAGTCCTTTTGCACTCAACAGAAGGAAGCTCTTCAGTGGGTCAAAATTAAAGCCATGAGTAGCAATGAGCAGTTTTCAGGTTTCACAAAGGTCAGCAAAATCACTTCAGCTGGTTTAATTCTGTCTAAAGAGGGCGTGAGAACAAGCGCACACTTGTTACATCATCACAAAGCCTGCAGCATTTCAGTAATTGCACACTCAAAAGATCTGCCATTTGTCCCCACCTTCATCAGACTTGAATAAACCTCGGTGTGTATGTTCAGGAGACAGTGCCAGTTAGTTTGTTCAGGATTGCATAATCACATCTTGAGCAAATATGTGAGGCCATGCCCAATTGAAAGTGCGCCTCTGGAGTCAATATAACTTAATGTTAATAGCATATTTTTTGTTGTTCCAGTAAAGTGTAGAATGTGCAATATTTGCTTAATACTTGCTGTAAATTATACAAATGTACTTCCTTTAAAATATGACCTTAAGCAGAATTTGGTAAGAGATGGTTCAAAAATGAAAAACGATTGTGAAAAAAAAGTCACCAATCAATAAGTTAATTGACTAATTGGCTCCACTTGCATATACATACTGTATATTGGGTAATGTATTCTTTAACAAAGCATCATATTTTATAAACTCTTCATTATGTTTTGTATGCAAACGTCTTCATTTTTAAAGTAAATTACTTATAAAATAAATGTAGTGGAGTAAAAAGTACAATATTTCCCTCTGAAGTGTAGTGGAAGCGCTATGAAAAGAAAATACTCTAGTACTTTAACACTTGAGTAAATGTACTTGATGTCTTGACTTTCACTCCCTTCTCGACACGCTAATACTGCCCTCTAGTGGTCATACACAGCATTACAGCAGTCTGTTAATGTACCATTACTTGCCTTAATACCATAATGTCACTGTCATGGTTCAAAGAGCAGCAAACCTCCAATCTTTGCACACGGCAAATCTTTATTAATGTCTCCAGGCATTAATTATTGATGACACTTGTGCTATAATAGTCCCAGAGTCACAACAACATCGAACAGTCAACTTTGTCAAGGGTTTGGTTTCAAATAAATTATTTACATGTTGCGTAATGTGATGCCAATGAGTTTCCTGCCACCTTACAGTTTAGATTTGAATATTCACAGGATAAACACACAGTTTTATCTGTGAACGGGAAGTGGGTTGAGCGTGTTTAGGCTTCTTTCCTCCAAAAGGCACTCGAAAGAGACACGTCCACTGCACGGTTAAAATAAATGAACACACCCTTGTTTCTATTCTATTCTATAACTATTGAATGAATAATCAAATAATCCTAATTTGTTCACTTTCCGTGTTTTTGTCATTGCACCAGATATATCATCAAGTAACAAACTAGACACTTCACTACTTCTGCTCCTTCTGATCAGATTCTTGGTACTGAGTGAAATGGCTATTTACATTTTATCAAAAATAAAAAAAAGTTGTTTTCTTTCTTTGGAAAATTTGAGCTAAACTGGAGGCATGCATTGATTATAAATATGGCTATGATTGAATCTATAAATGGTTTGTAGGCAGAAGCGTGAAAATGACCTGAAGGCGTCATGTAATGTTTAAGAGCAGAGTCCACATTCAGGCAAACTTATAAAATCTGATTCTAAAAGTATGGAGCCCCAAAGTGTTCAATATTGAATACAGTAATAAGTCCTATGACATAAATTATTACATGAATGAATTTTATAACATTTATATATCAAACAATATAATATTTTGGACACATTTCCTAAATTATCATGAGATGTTTTTATCCCTTTTCATATTTTTTTTTCATAATAAAATTACTGTTTTATTTTTTATTTCATATGCTCACAATTTATTTCATAATGTCTTTTTCACCTGCCTCTTTTAAGGTAGCTCAACAACTGCTATCAATTTTTGCCACTTAGCTCCTCTTAGCTTAGCCTGTGAATCAGTCATCAGTCATGGGGCATGTGATGTGAAATTGGTCATGAAAAGCTATAATGAAAAATACCATCATAAAAAAAAACAGATGTTTGTAATAAAAAAATAAAAATGAAAATAAGACAGATTAACTAATATTTAATAATAATAATAGTTAATTTCACAAATCAATTTATGCATCACTATTTCTTTTTACATGTCTTTTTTTTTAATTTATATAATATTGAAAACTTTGGGTTTCCATAAAAAAAGGCTTTAATGTCTTAACTGTTCTCACCAGCAAACCAACACAGAGTAGTAATCATGAACTGGGTATTAAACATATTGATAAAAAAAATCCTTGCTATGATCAGGTTATAATGGCTATCAGTAAGCAGCTACAGTAACTTTTTCCTTTCAGCAAACAGCAAATGTGCCTCTGAACATTTTCACAGTGCAAACTCTTTCTCCAGCAGTCGTCAGTCAGACAAACAAACATGACAGTCAGCATCTGAAACTCTGAATTTGAGTTCCCTTTCATTACTCTCTTTATGTGTTAAGCCACTTGGATTCGCAGATCTCTTCCTGTCTCATCGCTCTCACTGGGCAGAGTCTGTACAAGGTTGCAGTATTATGCATGAAAAGGAAGAGGCTCAGTCTCTTCAGATTGAAATTAACATGAGCATAAAACACACTGCGTTGACAGTATCAGTCTTTAAGAGATGTGGGCCAACAACATAACTGGCCTCTGGAGTATAACTGTACACATCAGGAAAGGCCAAAGGTGCAGTAAAGCTGAAAGTGTTGGTAAGAGCTGCAAAGACAGCAGGATTATTACAGTCACACACACATGCACACAGAACAGTGAGGGGATGCTTCTTGTGCTTCTACGCCTGTCAGGAACATCAACAAAGTGTCTTAAGTTTGGAGCCATAAACAGGCACCCGAAAGATAAAACAATGTCTTATATATAGAAGTATGTAACTGAGCAGGGAAATATTAGTCCCAAAAACTGGCCTGAGTGCAGCCAAGACGAGACAGATCTCCTACACATGGAGTCCACTGAAGTTTTACCAGCCGTCATAGCCCCCAACACGGCGCAGCAGGTGAATCAGCACAAGCACTGCCGGCTGCCTTTGGCGACCTCCTCGGAGGAGTGGACAGTGTTGGGGACAAATCCGCTCTTGACGCCCTCCCAGCCGTCCTGGATCTTGATGTCCCCGCTGCGCACCAGCTCGAAGATGTCCCTCGTCAGATCCACAAAGGCCTTATGAGAAAGGATGAAAAATCTAAATCAGATTGTGAAGGAAAAGAAACTAATATAATGTGGTTCAGTGACAGAAATGCTCATTTAGCAAAAGGTCATTATTTCATTCTGCGTCTTAACAGGAAGTAAAACTATGTCATAGTAAAATGTGTCAAAAAAAAATAAGATAAACTAAGATAAGATATTCCTTTATTAGTCCCACAACGGGGAAATTTGCAATGTTACAGCAGCAAAGATAGATAAAAAGTGGGTAAATTTACAAGAAGTGTAAAAAAGTGTTAGCAATTCAACTCGGGTAAAAAAGTATCAACAGTTTAACTAGAACAAAAAGTATCAACAATTTAACTAGAATAAAATACATCAACAATTTAACTAGAGTAGAAGTATTAACGCTTAACTATAATAAAAGTAATGACAATTTAACTATAGAAATATACAAGTATACAGTATTAACAGTGCAAAAACCAGGCTAGATGGTAATAAATTAACAGAGAATATGAAATATGGGAATATGAAAACACTATATACACTATGAAAAAAATAGATTTGAAATGCAATGAAATGAAACTATTGAACAGAATAAAGTACTGCACATAATGAGATATTGCACAGAATAAGAATATTGCACAGAAATGAAATATTGTACAGTGATAATCTAAAAATAGTGTAGTGGTCTAATTAGGAGTGTGGTCTACTGGGAGCAGTGCTGGTTGTACAGTCTGAAATGTGTGAAATCTGTGTGTCATGAAAACGTGAACAGCTCATGGGTCACAAAAAAATAATTCCTGGAATATTCTGTAAACAGGACGCATCATTTTGTCATTTTTGCTATTTTCTCTATTGCTAGTTCTGCTTCTATTGCAATTAGGGGTTGTGAAAATTCTCATCCCCATCATTCATATTAAGCTTTAAAAAGGAGTATACCATCTTAAACAGCATTAATGACAACATAAATATCCTCACTCTTGGTCAAAGGAGGGCCCAAAGGAAATTATAATAATGCTGGGGAGGGCCTTGCTTCTTAAAAAAGTGAAATGCTAATCATTTTCACACAGTCTCTTACAGTGTATTTCAATTTGGTGGCAAGTTTAATCTACATTTCCAGCAAAGGTTTGGTGATGGAGCCAAACACACAATAAAAGAACAACAGCTGATCATGCATCTGCAAAGTCAAATTAAAATCTCAGCCGCACCTTCTCCACGTTGATAGCATCTCGTGCCGATGTCTCCACGTAGCGCATCCCGAAGGCTCCTGCCAGCTTCTCCGCCTCCTGCTGGGTCACCTGACGCTGGGCCTCCAGGTCACACTTGTGACCAACCAGCAGGAAGACAATGCTGTGTGGCTGGACGTGGCTTTGGGCTTCCTCCAGCCAGTTATGGACGTTCTGGAAGGAGCGGCGGTTTGTGATGTCGAAGAGTAAGAGGCCGCCCACGGAGTTACGGTAATAAGCTCGGGTGATAGACCTGTATAGATAGATAGATAGACACTTATACCCCTTTGACACTGGACCAAAAACCCATTAACATCTGGCTTTTGTCTTGACCACACCCCTTTTCTGGAGCAATGTTATGACACATGTGAAACATTATTTATCGTTTTTTACATGTGACATCGTTCAGTCTGTGTTGAGTTTGAAAGAGAGACTGAAGTAGAAGATATAAAAAAGTAACCGTCATAACATCGTCTCTGACCTCCATGCTGTTTCGTGGTGCTTTCATGATGTCGAACATGACACACCAGAAAAAAAGAAAGAAAAGTAAACTTGTGTGCTGGCAATGGGAAATTAGACACTCGCCTATTTTTAAAAAAACCTGCATATACAAACTGATTCGGGTGTAAAATGCTACTGGGAACAGTTAGAGAAACATTTGAAACAGTTGAAAAAAGACTATTACATGATCGATTGTGATGGACGGAAGTCAAATCAGAACAAATATAGATACATATTTTTTTATATGCCGTTCATATTTTTATAGTAAATGTTATTATATATTCATGATTCTTGACTTCTGTATTACATGTCTTTTGTTTTTTCTTCTATGTTTATGTCATGCACCAAAATACTAAAGCAAATTCCTTGTATGTGAAAAACTACATATAATAAACCTGATCCTGCTTCTGATCAAAGTAATTTGTTGTGTCTGTGTAATAGTTTGCTCACAAAAAGAATTCAATAATGGTCAGTTTACCTAAATCCTAAATCACAAAAAAAGAATACTTAAACATGTCATCATAAAGAACTAGGTTGGAAGTATTCTGTGTTTTTATTATTGCTTACAAACCCCATGAAAAGACCAAAACCATCAATCAATCCTTTAATATATAAGCCCATCTGAGAGGACATCCAACTGGATTGAGACAAGGTTGGGGGTAGGATGGAGGGTAGGATGTGTTTATGTAAGGTTGGTGTGGTGTGTTTTTGGACACACAAGCAGCAGAGATCTGTGTGGCTTTTGTTTAAAGGTCATGATGCTGGACAGAAGGATCCAGAGTGAAATAATAAACCTGTCTGTACCTGAACCTCTCCTGTCCTGCAGTGTCCCAGATCTGTAGTTTGATTCTTTTGCCCGGCTCGATCTCCACCAGACGGGAGAAGAAGTCCACGCCCACGGTCGGGTCCGACACCTGGGCGAAGCGGCCTTCAGTGAACCTCCGGATCAGACACGACTTGCCGACCGTGGAGTCTCCGATGACGATCAGGCGAAACTGATAAAGCCATATCGTCTCCATGTCTCAGCAAAATAAAATCTGTGGGAAAATAAAATCATTCACTCAGTCAGTGTCCATATTACAGATTTAACTGTTTGGTTTTGTTTGCCAACAATCCAAAACCAAAAGATACTCAGTTTACTCTCACATGGCAAAGAAAAGCAGCAAATCCTCACATTTGAGAATTTGGCATTTTTGCTTGAACAACAATGAATCTTTTATCAAAATAGTAGCAGTTTAATATTTTGTAGATTGACTAATCAATTAGGTTAATTGTTTCCGCTCTAATCCATATTACTACACAGGCCATCAGATTGTTTTGACCAATTCTTACGCTTGTAATCTTTCAAAAAGATAATTAAACTGAAATCAAAATTGTTCAAAAGCTGAAGATTGAGTTTTACATGCTAATGACACTGATGATGGTGAAAATGAGGAAAAACGTGAACTGATGTTTCACTTGTAGACCTTTATCCACACATGAAATGGCAGGAAACCACGTGTACATTTTGTGCTTTATGTCTATTGTCATGCATTGAAATTCATTGTGTTTAAACAGATTTAAATGAAACAGAAATGCATTTAATCCACAGTCCGTGCTGACCACATGGGTAAATCTTGGATTACAGCTTTGCCACCATGAGGAGAGAGTAATGGGCTCAGATCATCTCAGCAGTGTCCATGTGATTTACAGTTGGGTGATCTAATTTGAGGGAAAGGAGGGAGAGGCCACTCCTCTCCAACTCAATAAACACTGGTGTAGTCAGCCCCCATGTGGATAGTACAGGTTGTTATAACACACAATGAGGCCTTGAAGCTGATCAAACAGAGGACTGACAACAGATATTTGCAACTATTTCCTAGAGGGCCTCATAATAAGATATGTGACAAAGAGTAGGTTGAATCACGAGGCCCAACCCACTTAATGCCAATATGGGTATTATTTATTTTAATGATTCACATTTAGGGCAACAATCTAATAGAAATCAGTAAATAATGACCTACCTGAAAGTTAGAGCTCAGGATCTGTACAAAGCAAACCCCATATCGATGCTTATGTCTCCTGAAAATTGGTCCTCCAGAGGAGCAGAGGCTGTGTTATTGCTCACAGGAACAAGCAGCACCAACAACATGCATCGTGTTAACCAGGCCTCTGTTTCACCATCGAGCATCATCTGAGCTCTTCTCACACATGAAGGCAGCTTGTTCAGATGAGCCGAATCTGAATCAGCTGAATCTGGATGCAGGACTGTGGATGTTTCCGTGAAGATCCGCGGATGAAATGGCAGCAGGACACAACAGCAGCATCACACACACACACACACACACACATACACAAACACACACACCTCACCCTCATCAGCACCATTACCGTAACTGCTCACACAGCTGCGCCGCAGAAATCGTCAGGATGCTGCCTTCACAGGCTGTAGGGGGAAAAAAAGAAAAACTTACAATGAGCATTTACTCTCATTTTTAAATTATCAATATAGTTTAGAAGTTTTTTTGTTAGTATCTTTATTGGATCCTTTATTTTGTTTTTTTACTACATGACCAGAAAGGAGATGTGATAACGAGATAACAACTACATTTTTTTAAAAAATATGATAAAAATTAATAATTAATTAATTAATTAATCAACAAAAATTAATTAATGAAATAAGAACACACATATTTTTACGCTAATCTAAAAGAAATTAGGGTATGAACAGAATGATAAAATGTATGAAAATATTCAAATGTTACAATTTTGTCCACATACAACATCGAGCTTTGTCATAAATATTGATTAATTTTAATGTCAGTATTTATAAGAATATTTTAACCTTGAAACCTCAGATTTTCTTCTCCTCTTTGGCCCATCTCTCATCTTTGATACTTCACCTGTGAAAGAGCAATGAAGTGGGAAAATGTAGAATTTAGGCTACACACCCTTTTATTATTTATTATTGTCCACACATGCATAGTCGCCTGCTTAATTGTTATTTAGTGGTTCATACTAAAGTAAGACGTCCAGCATTTGGAAGAAAAAATATCATCCAGTGGGCATTATACTTCTACTACACCACATTTCAGAGGGAAGTATTTTACACTACATCTATCTGACAGCTATAGTAACTAGTTACCTTGCAAATTAGGATTCAACTAATAACGCAATAGTCCTGAATGGGCTGCTGGATTACATAGAAGAAACGTAAAAATAAAAAAACAAGCATTACAAAAGTCAAGAATAATGAATATGAATTAAAATTTACTTTAAAAATATTCAAAAGTACAAGTATTTTACTTAAGTATTTGACTTCAGATAAATTAAGTATTTTGCTATTAATAGCCAACTTTTATGCTTTTACTCAAGTAAAAATTTGAATGCAGGACTACTAAGTTACACTTTTTTGAAGACTGTTTTTACGAGCAGCACGTGAACGCAGCAGTCATGAGGCGTGACAGTGAAGTAAACAGACTCAGACTGTCATGTGTGAGTACATGAAGTGATCACGGGCGACCTGCCGGATCATAATAACATTTTTTCTCAGTGCATCAGACAGAAAAAAAAATGTCCTTGATGACTTTACTTTTATTCTAGTTAGCTCACAGTTTTGTTGTTGCATCCTTCATAAAGTTTGCATCACTCTCCTGAGGACTTTTTTTGCCCCTCATCTCCTGCGGATCTGCAGACATGCAGCAGGAGCTTTTGTTCAAAGTCCTGGTCATCGGGGACCTGGGAGTCGGAAAAACGTCCATCATCAAGCGGTACGTCCACCAGATCTTCTCCCAGCACTACCGAGCCACCATCGGGGTGGACTTCGCCCTGAAGGTGCTGCAGTGGGACAACGACACTGTGATCCGGCTGCAGCTGTGGGACATAGCAGGTCTGTCAACCTTTACCCAGAGTGCACCCTGGTTCGTAGATTTATAATGCATCAGGTGATTGTTGGAACTATAAAACTCTGCATGCACAGCAGGAGCGGGATTTACTGTCTGTGGGAGAAAGAGAGAGAGTTGGGCTCTTTGTTTTTCTGTTCTGCTTCTGGAAATGAGCTTTGAGCTGAGGAAAGTAGGAGCATGTGAGAAACAGAAACACTGGAAAAATGAATGAATGAACTTATGAAATTTCTGAGTCCTAAAAGTTTTGTTTTCTGTCAGTGCTGTAAGATTATAATAATTTGTTTTCAGTGCAATCCACTCATTTCAAGAGCATCTTTAAAAACAAAACTGCTGCACTAGAAATAAAAAAAAAAAGATCAATCAAATTGTTTTTTATTGTTATAACTCATAATATACAAACATAACTTGATAAGATGGACATTTTTGCATTGAGTGATAGTGAGTGTGTGTCCTGTGTCCCTCCCTGTCATTTGAAGCCTGGTCGAGGAATGCAGATCTTGTGCCTGGCTGTGACTCAAGTGATCCCATGCTCGTAATATCAGTCACATGATGGCGGCTTCTGTAGCATAAACACACACATACACAAACACACACAAACCCACACTCCCTACGTTTGTCACTAATGAACCATGCTGTGGGTTGATTTGATTATTACGCACTTGAAAGGTGTCTTCACATGAGCATGTGTGTGTGTCTGATGGTTGTCCATGCGTCCCAGGACAGGAGCGGTATGGGAACATGACTCGTGTCTATTACCGGGAAGCGGTGGGAGCGCTCATGGTGTTCGATGTGACGAGGGCCTCCACGTTCGACGCCGTGCTGAAGTGGAAGGATGACCTGGACTCCAAGGTCAGGCGGCTGAAGTCCACCCACCTCTGGTCAACATCCAACAGAGAAACTGAGGCCTTTGTGTTTTCCAACTCATCTGTGCTTGTTCTGTAATGATACTGACAGGGAGTTAGAGAAAAACAAAACTGTGTTGGAAATGCTTAAGGTGTCAGTATTGGAACAAGTGGTAACTACAGGGACTAAATTGCACAACTCAGGAGACAGTTCAGGTTTTCCAAAAATCATCTTTTCGTAGCTTAGGTTCCGTACACAGGTAGGCAGGAGATCAGGCAAACAAATCCTAGACAGGGCAGAGAAAGGCAAAGATAGAAAAACAAGGAACACTGGGAATGGTTGAACGCTTGACACAAAGGATGAACTGGCACAGAAGGCAGAGATGGGAGACAGTGAGATACAGGTCTGGCCAGGTGAGCGACAGTTTTCAGTTTACTTTGCCTACCTGGCCCATTGCTACCTGAAATGGGCATCCATGTTGTATTGCCAGTTTACCATCCAAGATGTTGACACATACCAACATCCTAAATTGGCTATAATCAATATGTTTAAAATATCAATCTATCAAATGTAAAAGAAAAAAAAAGACAATGTGAAAGATCCTGCTAGTAGTGATGGACCTGCACAGAATCTCCTGAATCTGAGCTTCAAATTCTCATACAGTTAAACTTTTAATAGCCTAAAAAGTAAGTTACATGATATCACAGTTTGTACAACCATCATATAAACTATCTTTCTCTTCCTCTTCTTCCTCAGGTGACCCTGAACCACGGGAGGCCAGTTCCAGTTGTGCTCTTGGCCAATAAGTCCGACCAGCTGGCTTCCCAGCAGCCCAAACTCGACTCCTTCTGCAGGGAGAACGGCTTTGTTGGCTGGTTCGAAACATCAGCAAAGGTATGACAAAGAGGGAGACACACAATCACAGCAGCTTTTTGAATGTCCAATCAGCGGGAAAGACATTAGTTAGATTAATGTGTTTTTCCACAAATCATTTCATATACACACAGCCAGGTTAACCACATATTTGACTGGCTAAAATAATAACAGTGTCATTATAGCCTGAGCCCACTGTAGAATGAAATTATTCAGAAAATGACTGTGCAAACACTAAAAGTTAGAAGACATTATTCACTGTGCTCTCAGAAGACAAATGGAGGAATGTCTGCAGTCTGGTGTGAGTTAGTCGTCTGTATCCAGAGTCCGTTTAATGAGTTACACACCAGGGTGCAAGTCGGAGACGGTGGTGTAGTTAGTGAACACGAAGGCTCGGCAGACAGATCAGGACAGAAACAATAGTGTTTCTAACAGTGTACGACGTCCTGGCTCCTCATTAGTGTGGCGATGTCAGAATGAAAAGGGAGACGCTCAATTAAGTCAAAATCAGACTTTTTAAAATGCTGTGTTTTCCATTCAGACTGTGATAAAGTTTGTGGAAGGAACTGATTCTTCTCTCCTTGTGCTTCTGTTACACAATGTTCCAACACGACAGACAAATGTTTTAATGGTTTTACCGCAAAAGTAAAAGTGAAGGTCTTGGTCAAATATCAGTATCCTGCAGTCGAGAGCTCCCACCTCCGTGAAGCTGTACTCAGATGCAGCTGCGCTTTCAGCTAAATGATAGCATGATCACAATGACAATGCTGATGTTAGGATGCTAACATTTGCTAAACTCAAACTACAGTTCATGGATGTGTCATTATTATTGCAGGTATTTGGTCATAAACAAAAGTTGAAATAAATTGAAATTTTGATCTGATGATGCGGCTAGATGAAAGGTTCAGGGATCACCAAAGTTATTAAATGAATGAATGACATAATCTTGAATGCCTCCAGCAAATTTCACAGCAATCCAACTAATAGTTGTCAAGATATTTCAGGCTAAACCATAAATGTCCACGTCACAGTAGCGCAAGATTAAAAGTCAGGGGATCTAGTACAAAGTTCATCCTCTGGGGACCACGACTCTAAAAAAATCCATGACAATCCATCCAATGGTTGTCGAGATGTTTCAGTCTGAACCAAAGTGGTTCCATCCATAGAGAAATGCCACCAGTGTGGTTCATGATTTCTTCACACGTGTCTTCTTTTATCCCCTCAGGAAAACACAAACATCGAGGAAGCGGTGCGCTGCCTGGTCGAGCACATCCTGAACAACGAGGAGAGCCCACTGATCGAGCGAGACCCCAGCACGCTCGTCCTGTCCGGGTACACCAACACCGCGAAGGATCATTTCAACTGCTCGTCATGTGTGAAATGGTGACCAGTCACAGACAGGCAGGAAGTGAACAGCTGTGAGGCCGTGGCCACAGAGATAAGTTCGGCTCAGGGACTGTTTGTAAAAAAAAATGTGTTACCCCAATCGTAACCCACAGTGAGTGGTGTAGAAAAATGTCAAAGGGGTCGAGCTGTGTTCACACTGCAGGCCAACATGATGTCTGGCACACAAAAGATTGGGTTTGATGAAATTTTAAACACGACTCCTGCAGATCTGAGTCTTTTGTTTTGTAAATTTAAGGGAATAAATGTCTTAAATTTTAGGAAGAAATGTGATCTGTGTCAGCTTCATATGTCATTTTTTAAAAAATATTTTAGCTATAGGTCATGATTTATATTTCACAGTTATAGAAAACCCCAAGTTGTTTATTTCATCCTTTTTTGCCATGAAAATTGGACATGTATTGTTTTTTCTTTTAGAGGTTATTAAAAGGTCTTAATTACATTTGTACATGAAAACTGCATCCTTTTTTTTTTACATTTGATGATGTAACCATTATGCATTTCCAGTGTAAACTTACAGTAACTAATATGTCCAGTATTGTACTTGTATTTCTCTTGTTTCCTTTGAACATATCTGACATTGTGCCTTTGACATTTGGTTGAACTGACAGTTCCGGAAAGTTTTGTCTGCAGTGTGAACACAGACATAAAAACATGAATCCTTCTTGCATTCTTTGCACTTTTCCTCAGCCCATCATCATGCGTCATCAGTCTGCAATACGGTCAGAGAACAAGAGTTTAAAAGAGTTTCTTTCACTCTGTATCATGAGCTGATGGACTGGAAAATCTGCTCTTGCATGATACCTAGAAAAACACACAAGAATCCTTTGCTGTCAGAAAAAACTAAATGTTGTAGAGATCAATGTAGCAGGTATGTCCAGTAAATGAACTATTGAGTTGATAAAACCTAAAGGCTGTATGCATTGAGGATTTCTTTAATTAGGCATAGCAGTGTTAAAGCATAAACAACCTTATGACGTCTGTGGTTCCTCAAGTAAGACTCTATATTATCCATGGTGGAATCTCCTTCTAGTTAAGCACCAGTTTACATTTCATTATTTATGTATGTATGTGAGGTTTCAATCTGTATTCATTGACATTTCATCCTCAAATGGTGGATATTTCACTCTAGATTTAAGTGTCTTTGATTGCAAACCTGACTCGCTGTCAAACTACTGTTCTATTGTTAGTATGAGGTGTTTGCTCGGACCCTAAAATCAATTTCTCGCCTGTTAGAAACATGGTATGTGCTGCTCTTTTCAGCGCAGCGACGACAGAACGGGCGTCTTTGTTGAGTCTGCCTCGAGTGCTATTTGAAATTACATGTTCTCAAATTAAGGGTTTGCTTTATATTTTACTTCACTCCCTTTGATGTGTAACATCCCGGCCTTGTAATGCAACACATCTGTAACTGCATTCTGTGTGACACCAGGCTACATGCAATAAAGCATTTATTTTTGGCTCTGTATGTCTTCAGCAGCCTCATTCATTCAGGAATGTCGCATGAGTCAAAATATATGTCACATCCTCTCAGCTCAGGTCAGAATCTGGAAATTGGCCTTGAAAATGACTTGACAAAGAAAGATATCAACAGGGCCGAAACAACTGATTATTGTTACAATCAGCAAATCATTTAACTGTTTTTATTTCTAGTAAAAAATGGCAAACTTTCCCAAGCTGCAGCTACTCACTTTTGAGGATTTGATTTTTTTATATTATTGCAAACTGAACACTTGAGTTACAGAGGTAATGTCAATTTCTCTAAAAGATAATTAGCCATTAGAGAAACTCAGAAAGTCATTTAAAAACGCTTCTGACTGTATTTCCAAGATCTCCAAAGACTCTTCTGTCTGGATAAAAAAAAAAAATTCATCCACTCTAAGAAAGATTTTTAACCTGTTTCCCAAATTGCTGGCTACCTGGATATTAAACAGAGTTGCAACTTGGGAAATGGGTTGAAAATCTTTTTTATTGTGTAGCGGATGGAATGTTTTTTCATCCAGATGGTTAGATGAAGAGTGGTGCTAAAAGAAACTGATGGTTACCTCTGTAGCCTGAATGTATTTTAATACAAGGGAGGAACAAACTGGGGCTAGTTTTTGGACAGTTGGTAGGAGAAACATTTGAAAATTTTTCAGCATTTTTTTTTTTTTGGGACATTTTATAGAATTAACTAAATAATCAGCAAAATACTAGTTGCTGTTCTATAGAGCAGTATAAAGCAACTTTCTTTCTATGAATATGCCTCAAAATAACTATAAAGAGCTTTGGCTTCATTACAAATTCACTATTAAATATCACAGCCAATAGCAAAATTCAATTTCTGCTTTTGGTCAGAGTTTAAGAGAACTTTTCCTGGTTTCCAAACGACATTTCCGTACAGCTTTCCAGGAACTATTTAACTCTTTAATAATAATATTCCCTGTAATAAATAATGTGGCTCCTATAGAAAAGAGCCTTTAAAAACCCTCTTCTGCTCCCTGGTGGTTTTTCACTTAACCATGAAATGTCATGTAGACACATACAGGGAATGTTGTTGGAACTAAACGAATCGGTCCTGGAGAATGATTTTAAGGCTGCAAAGAAATGTCAGCATATGGGGACCTTCGCTGGAATGTTGCATGCTGGGATTTTATTTAAGCACATTGATGTCATATGGGATGATTACTGTAATGTCTGTGATGGAAACAGGGTCAACACACATTTTCAGTGATGATGAAGCTGCAGGAATCACACACATTAAACATCATGGGTTATCATGATTTTTCCTCCATATGTGTGCAGATGTGGACAGCAGGTAATGAAGGACAGTTTGCACATGCCCACCCCACCTCCACATGCACCGGGCTGATGAAGCAGCTGATAGCCGGACCTGCCCTGCAGATCCGGGGCAGCCTTCTGCTTTAAGACGCCCTCCCCGGACCTGAGACAGTGGCCCAATCCGCCTCCTTTCTCAGTCACCTGATTCATGTTCTGCCATTTTACACACAAGTTTGACTGACACGCAAAAAAACGGGGGAAAAAATGGGAATTGGCCTATCGGCACCTTGAGCACAGAAACACAGGCTTTTATAAGCAGATTAAAAACAGTGAGGGATGAAAAAAAGCGGCTGATGCTGTGTGGAGCTGAGACGCGTTCGCGGTCGGATCTGTGCACGGAATCTGAGGAGAAACCGGGCGAAGAAGAAGCGGAGAAAACGGACAGAACAATGCTTTTAAATCGCCTTTGAAAGAAGGGGGGGGGGAGTCTTCTGTCATGGGGGATGCTGCATAGATTTGCTCATAATCACCGGTTATTATCGATTATTGCCATCGTTATTTTCGGATTCAACCCTCTCACAGCAGCAGCTATTCAGGGATGCGTTCACTGCACATTGTCTTGTATCACTAACGCTGCTTTTGATGCTCTGATTTTTCCATTTTTTTTCTTCTTCCTGCAACTGGATTGGAAATTAAATGCCTCCCTGGATGTGACCCCCCCTCTTATGTTTTATTTGGCCGCCGCATGAATTCTCCCACCGGATCCTCGCTGCTGTCCTCCTCCTCCTCCTCCTCTTCATCCTCCTCCTCCTCCTCCTCAGACGGCCGATCCTCGCAGAGGGCACTACCCTCCTCCCTGCTGCTAAAGACATTTTGATCCCCGGTCCCCCCCCTCCTCCCCCCTCACCCGGACTCGACCATCATCACTCCGCCTGCCTCCTCTTCCTCCTCCTCCTCCTCCTCTTCCTCAGTACCATGTCGGGACAGTCTTTGACGGACCGGATCGCCGCCGCGCAGCACAGCATGACCGGGTCTGCCATCAGCAAAGCCGTCTGCAAGGCCACGACGCACGAAGTCAGCGGACCCAAGAAGAAACACCTTGACTGTAGGTCCAGCATAGCATCAGTCACTGTAGAGGTAGTCTGCATGCATCCAGCTACCAGCCTCCTCACAAAGGACAGCTTGTATAAACAGCATCTATCACCCCCCCCTCCATCCTCCTCCATCCCTCCTCATCATGTTTCCAGCCTCTTCAATGAGGCACCATCACATTCCCTTAGATTCAAATGTGCTTTTATTTGCAATGCATCTGTGCACGAATGCAAGCAGTTGCATTTTGATCTAAGGGGGGGGGGGGCAATCAGCCAGGTGCTGCCTGTGCATGTCATTCAGGGGAAATAGGCCACTCTGCTATAAGGCTAATCATATTGCAACCAGGCCTATCCATTAACGCCACTATCAGCAGCATCCTTGTTGCAGAATGAGTTGTTCCGTGCAGCAATCGCCAGCGTTTTCCTCCTCAATCTCACGTCCAAGTTCACTGTCATGTCCTCTGGTGCATTATTGTCATTAATGAATATGTTGCCGCTGTCAGTCCTGAGCTGATGGAGAAGCTCGGGAGAGTCCTGCTGTGCGCGCTGGTGGGTGTTAAAATGAGGCGTTTAAAGCGGAGCAACACTGGTGTCAGTACAGATTCTTTATCTCCACATTGTGCTAATTACCTGTGTGTGCAAAGTGCTGCAGCGCCCATGCACACGGGGAGAAAGAGGAACCCTCACATGTAGATTTTTGAGCAGTGATTATTAGGTTAGGTGGCTTTTCTGCCTCACTATAATTACTTGACATGATCGATGGAGAGCACGGGGAATCAATGGTGCTGCCAGTCAGACTCGCAGGCAGTCAGTCCGACAGCTACAAAAGACAGACAGACACAGATGGGAGGAGGGAAGGAGGGGGGGAATAGCAAGATGGCTAATCAAGAGGAAATGTGTATAAATCAGTCTGAGAGAAACAACAAGGCAGGTAGCCAAACAGCCCAAGAGTCAGCCATCCAGCTACACACCCCGGCCAGTCAGCCGGCAAGTTTGGCAGTGGATTAGTCAGTCATGTCCACAGCAGAGGTGACACTGGGAATTCTGGGCTCCCTCACAAGATGTGCCACCGGGCGCCTCAATGTAATACATCTACATTAGGGCTGTGACTAAAACGGCCACTAATCGTGTGTCTGAAAAGCTTCAGAAACAAGTTGCACTTATGATGAAAACAGCCACTTTGTGAGTCTTGAGTAATTGCTGCTGCTTTGATTTCCTTATCTAGACGGTGACCAACACTAAAAGCTCTCGGTGTTTTAGTGCTGTAACCACTTGTGTAGTACTTTACCTTTTGGGTGGTGCAGATGAAAACTAGAGGTGATCACGTTTTTAATTCCTAAAGATTTGTTGAATCCAAATAAAGTATTTTTGTAAGTGCTCAAGAAAATAATCAGTTAAAGGGCATCGAGTGATTGGCACCATTATTGCCTTATTTTTGTGCCGGAGCCACAGTTTTATAAGAACATAGCACGCCTGCAGTTATTAAATGGTAGAAGGTCGTCCACCTTCAGCACCCGCCATGAGTCGGAGTCGCTCAGAAACTAGTAAATGTCATTTAACTCAAGGGTGAGAGCATATTTTCTAAAAATAGAACCAGAGCATTTACATGACCAATTTTCATCCGTCAAGTGGATTATAAAACGGTTCATACCACAGTTCCCAAGGACGAGGAAGTTTCTCTCAGAACGGGTCAGTTTATTCTGGTCGAGGTGGCGACACGAGGCAGTTTTGTTCTGATCCGGCTCTTATTCTGATCATTAGTGGAATAAAATGCCTGAGCAGAAACTGTAGGCCCGGCTCAATTCACCCCCCTGGAAGCTTGAATTGAATTTTTTAGCTGAATGACTGTTTTGTACTTGAGCCATTCAGATGCAGCTGTTCTAAAAAGACACAGCTAGCTTTCACAATAAAACACTTTCTATTTCCTCTTAGGAGGGCTCCTCTTCTCCTCCACCCAGCTCATGATATAACATACGACTCTGTGGCATTTATGGAGTGCAAGGGCTGCACTTTTAAGACGAGGGCAAGACGCAGGAAGGAAGTGTGTTTGCGATCAGGAGGTCAGTGGGTGTCGACCGGCTCAGAGGGCCTCGGTGGGGAAGTGAATAAAGGATGGAAAGAAAAGGCATTGAACTCAACTGCTCTGAAGGAGCTTCTGATGAGTCAGCTGTACAAGACTGTGGGTCGATGTCAGGTCTGAGAGTTCAGATGGGTGCAACTCACCCGGACCACCGCCGGATTAGAGAGTCTTATTCAACTTGCCTGGTTAAACAGGGTCATACAAAGTGACAGATACTTGTGTATTTTGAAGTCATGGTGCGTAAAAGCCCTCAGCAGGAACGACACCAGCAAATGGAGCAAAATCAATGTGGGTAACAGAATCGCTTGAAGGAACAAAATGTAATGAAACAGGTTAAAATCATATCTCTTTTTCTGTTTCCGCACCTGGGCAGTGGATCAGTTTACCTAATCGGAGAGGTTTGATAAATACAAAGGACATTTCACTTTCCTTTAAAATATACTCAACTTGTTATCGATCCTTTCTGCCAGACACAGTAGGAAGAAAAGATCAATTGCTGTGCCATTTCTCCAAATGCAACACATGATAAATCAAATGCAATGCCAGTCACGGATGCTATTCAAAGGGAGCAAAGCCAGGTTTCATTGGCATTTTTTTTTTTCTTATCGCGTCGCGACCTTGACAAACTGGTTGGTGACATAAACGGCTAATGTTGATTATTTACAACCGCATAGCAAATGACGAGCATGACAGACAGAGTAATGGGATTTCACTTTCACTTCACTTCTGCATGACTGAGATGGTGGAGAGGGCAGCAGAAGCCAGATTCATCACACGCAGAATAGTAATCAGGCCAGAAATGACCTTCTGCCCCCGAAAGCACAGCTAGTTGTGTTATTCAGCGTGTTATTTATTTGGTTGTGTGTCACGGCTTTAATAGTGATGTACTGTAGATGTGCTGAGAATAATCATGGGCCTCTTGCTCCTCGGTCGCCACATTTTGGGCCTTTCAGCCAATAAAGTGGAAAAAAGTCACTGAGAAGAAGTTGAAATGGCGACAAAGGAGCAAAATAGATGGCTTTATTTTATTTCAAGTACAGAAACACTTACTCCCACGTCTGTGTGACAGAAATTTCAGTGCAATTTTAGGTCATGAAAATTACTTTTAAATCACTTCGTTTGAAGCCAAGATTAAAACATCTTGAATAAAGTTTTTATTACATTTTACATTAAGAGTCTTTATGAGAAGAAATCCCTCCAGCCAACATACTTTAAGTTTTATATTTTATCCCATTAACATTACAAATGCCTTGAATTTAACTTCTGTTGTCATCTTATTCTTTGTACACGTTTGCACACCTAAATCTTATTTCTAATTGTGTTCCTGATGTACATTATTTCCCACATCGACTGCAGCTTATCAATAATCCCAGATAGCAATCATACCGTACATACTTCATCACATCCCTGTCTATCGACACTGTCACACGTCAATGATTAAATCTTAGCTGATGTATTAGCCAATCACCCGAAGGAATACACACAGGTGAGCCCAGCATTGAAATATTTGACTAGGAGAAGCTGTATTATTTAGGTGTAAATGTATTCAAGTGGAAGCACGAGTGCTAACATGCTGATTATTCTGTCCTTGTTCAGCGCTCACGACAGCGAACAGTGTCCAATACCAACCAACATCCATAGGGCCTTTTTAGCTCGACTAATAACTGTGCTGCATGTCCACTGTACTGGTGTGTTTGCGTGCATTCACTTTTGACAGGAAACATTAATTAGTTGGAATCAATACGCTCCCATTAATTATTGAGGCAGAAGGAAATTCACAAACAAACCATTAACAATGTGTAAAGCATGACTGAACGCTACCATTACCATGCACGGTTTGGATATTAAGGCCCTGAGATTTAATTAGGAGAAGGGACTTTGAAAAATAAAAAATTCCTTACAATAAAAATAGATTATAAAAAGGGGTGATTTCAGGGTTGTAGCCATTTTCATGTACTTCAGAGTCCGGTGTAAATATATAGTCAGGTGATCATTTGATGGGTTTCTAGATTGTTTTCTACATGTTCCACTTTCAGATACTAGAAGTACACAGACCTCTATATGTGGAACTAATGCATGAGACCAAATGTCATGACATTAATGCAGCAGAGCGAGAATCTGACTGTGCTGATAATTCATGGGCAGGCAAAGTCGGACAAGTCGATGAGGACTATAATCAATGTTGTTACAGTTACGTAGTTTTCACACTCACAAATGACATAAAGTAAAGCTGAGGAGGGATGAAGTATTATCTGCAGCAGCTCCCAGTGACATGCGTTAAACATTTCAACCGTGGTATCAACTGGGACTCTGGTATCTAACATTTCAGAAAACATCACAGAGCTTTCAAATAAACCCTGATAACCTCTGATCCTGTGGAGGAACCAGACCAAAGATTTGCCTCAGAAACCAAACTGCTTGAAGTTTCTCTCAAAGTAACACAAATCCTCTCTGCGTCTGCGAATACGCGTTCATTTCCCCTCACTCCCTCAGTGGATTCACTCACTGCATCAGGTGTTTTTAATTCAGTGCCTTTACTTGTCTGGTGTGTCGCTTTTGTTACTCGTGCTGTTCTTTACCATGATGCTCTGCTCTGCCGTCAAGTAAAACTGATTCCCATTTTGATTTTTGAGCTTTTGACAAGAGAGATTTTTACGTGATTCACATGCTTTTCATCCCGTCTGGTCATATTGGTGATGAATTCCTTCTGTCTATATCATTTTATCTATTTGTTCCAGTGTTCCTTCACTAAATGTGGTTTACAGCAATATTCTAGATCCTTTTCCCGTCTGGGTTGTAAATAATGTGCAGAATCTCAGTTTTCATGGTACTACTGAGAACATTGTGACTATTAATCTAAACGGGGATCTTCAGAGCAAACTAGTGAGATGAATGTAATCATAAAAGATCTTAAACTTGCCGATAAATGTCACTGAACAGATTACATGGAGCAGCTGTACAGTAAATCCACACTGCGCTCCACTTATATGAACGGTTTTACTGTAAAACTCACAAGTTTAGAGAAAAAATTTAAAGCCTGGTTCTTTACCTAGAAGTCAGTAAATCCTTGAGATTAAACAGACGCTGAACGTACTTCACATTTTGATCTTAAAGCCCAGAAATCCTTGAAGAATTTAGGCCATTGTTCCACCGCTCTGTCCTAGTTGTACGTGTCCTGTTGAATTTTGAATCACCTTTTATCTGTGTTAAATGATTTCTGGGGCATATTGTTGTAAAGAACTTATTTTTCTGCCTTTCAAAAAAAGTTCCTGAGGATGTCGGACGTGTCGGACCTTTGAATCCGACACACGGCAGAACACAGGGCTTTCTTTCCTGTTTGAAATGTGTTAAATATTTGCTTTGAACAGACAGTTTAAACTCTGGATGTGAGTCTCAGAGGGTGAACGTTTGGGTCAACTCAGTTTTAGTCTATCACCGCTAACAAAGATGCTCTAGAAGAAAATTCAATTTCATTATTCATCATCAGTCTATTCATTTGACAGTTTTTTTTTAAATTATGCATCCCTCAAGTTGATTGTGGTGGAACAGAAATGACCTTGTGACCAAATTTCCATCTTCTGAGATGATATTTTATTGACATTCTGGTGTGTAGGTAGGTAGAACTGTTGAGTTACAGCCACAGGATGGATTTTGTGATACAGTAGCTCCTGGTCCTCATTCATCTGTCTATACATTCTCTATTATTAAATAATCATTTGTTCATTGATTTGTGTGCTGATATTGAGTCAGCCCAAATGAATGCATGGTCGATAAGACTGCATTCATCATGGTTGTTCACTCATTCCATTGATTCATAATAACTCAACCTGTAAACTCTCTAAGGTTATAAATTAGGATTTTGACATGTTGCTCGTGCTTTTATTCACATTGACTTATAGTGAGTGAACAGGCAGGGTTTGAGTCAAGGACACGTGAATGTTGAGACCAGTCAAACCTGCACAAATGATCTCTAACCTCTTTGCCACATACCTGTTCCTATAATCTTTATTCTACAACCCAGATTCCAAAAAAGTTTGGACGTTGTGTAAAACATCAATCATTTGCAACCAACAACAGTTTTACAAGGTGTTCCTGAGCCCATGTATTAATCTCCTTTATACAATCGTGTTTGACAAAGTGTTGAACCTTGCTCCATCCTTGCTTGTGAACAACTGAGTCTTTCCAGGATGAACCTTTCATACCCAATCATGATACTATCACCTGTTACCAATGAACCTGTTTACCTGTGGAATGATCCAAACAGGTGTTTTTGGATCAGTCCACAACTTTCACAGTCTTTTGTTGCTCCTGTCCCAACTTGTTTGAAACATGTTGCTGCCATCAAATTCAGAATAAGCAGATATTTACAAAAATCAGTGAAGCTGATGAGGTCAAACATTAAATATGTTGTCTTTGTGCTGTTTCCAATTGAGTATATGTTAAAAAGGATGAGCAAATGATCACATTCTGTTTTATGTTTCGCACAGCTTCCCAACTTTTTTGGAATCAGGGTTGTAATAATGATCTGTTTATTCACTTTACAGTTTTCTCTCCATGTTGAGATTCTTTCATGTTGTTGTTTGTGTCTTTCAGACCTGATCCACTGCACCAATGAGCTGAACGTCAGCATCCCCCACCTGGCAGACACACTGCTGGAGCGCACAGCCAGTAACAGCTGGATAGTGGTTTTCAAAGCGCTCATCACCACACACCACCTCATGATGTACGGCAATGAGGTGAGCTGAACGCACCAACGTATGGAAGCCTGGAGAGGGCAAGGATGATTATTTTTCAAATTCTCAAGATGACAAGAGAGCAGTTTGTCATCTTGACATAACAAGCTGTTTTAATGAGCTCTAAAAAAACCCTCACAAAAGAGGTTAAGACAATAAAAACAAGGCATTACAAGCGTGTTCACTCAGGTTTTCCATTCAAACGAGCTACAGATGTGAGTTCAAGTCATAAAAACATTAGGTTTTTTTGGGATGAAAAATCTGACTTGTTTGAAACGTCTCCATTAAAAATATCAATAAGATGTAGAATAGCAGTCATTTTCTTTCTCATAATTCTGGATGTTCTAATTTATTTCTGAAGCATAAACTACTCTGACAGACATCAGTCAATTTAGTTATCTCATATTTAAAATTTGAAGGTCAATGAAAAAAACTATCTTTGCCTGGATTACTATGTCCAGTGGTTTACCACAGAATAAGAGCTTCGAGATGAACACAGTAGATTAGTACTGACATGATTTGTCAGTTTTCAATTAGTCAATGGACAGAAAACCAATCAACAATTTAGATAATCTATTAATGGTTTCAATATATATTATCAAGAGAAAAAACAAGCACTTGCTTGAACCTGCTTCTTAAATTTGAGGATTCACTGTTCTTATCTTTTTTTATGTTATCGTAACTTGAACATCTTTGGTTAACTGAAGACAACAATTTGTGTCTGGTGAACCTGTGATAGACATGTTTCATCATTTATGATGACTTTTATTGACTAAATGATTCATTTATTAATCAGGAAAACTATTTACAGAATTATCTATAATGTAATAGTCATTAATTGCAGCTCTTCAGTAAGTGATAGACTATTGATGTAGCATCAGACCCGTGCACACAGGAGACAATGAAAGGATGAAAGCAGGACATTTCCTGTACAATCTAATGCTCTCTGCACCTCCACACACAAACACAACATTTGCCAATCGGCTAGCCCGAGTTCTTGATCTGTCCAGTCTGACATTTTGCTCGCCAGGTTGCAGCAATTTCTCTCTAACTCTTGCAGTGAGTTTCTTTGAAGCTGTATCTTCCATGTGTCCAACAAGGACTGATGAGGTATCCAGCTGACATTTCAATGGCCGGTGTGACAAATCATCTCACTACACCGCTCGCACTAAAAAAGCAACAACCAAAGTCTCAGTCTACAAAGAATATTCAAAGTATTCAAACAACAGAGCTTGTAACACAAGTAGTGATGTGACATTTTGAAAATTTGTCAAAGATATCTGGGTTTACCTGGCCAGACAAACTGTGAGGTAAAAAGCTCCATGAAGTGGAACCTTTACTTCTGTAATGTGATGAATTTCCTGTCAAAACACGATTGCTGAATTGGGACCACTGTAAACTATAAACCAATGGGATATCTTTTAACAGAGAAAGGCTCTTTAAACTGATAGTAGGGGAAGATTGTAAATGTTTTTATTGCTCATTTATTTTGTTAATGTTTGTGCAAAGCGAGCCAAAACTTGGGGAATTGGCTCTCACTAATAAAATAGGCTCCGAACTGGCAACCAAGACCAACGTTGACCCCCCAAAAAACCGAAACAAAACACATTATAAGCGATTATTGGCAGGTGAAAGTCAAGTTAAAGATAAGCCAGGGTAGCAGTTTCAACACATTCTTCAGCTGCTGCATTATCAGTATTGGACATTTGATTTTTCATCCGCTATTTTTGTGCCACTGACGCCACTTCAAGTCCTGACATTCATAATAAGCCAACTGCAATTTTCAAGGAAGTCAAAGTTTCAAGTCAACAAACTGTGAAATGCTCATGAAGCTGTAACTCCTGCTGGTCCTGCTATTGTGTCTGTGTGGACATGACTTAATATTGTCAGAGAACAGCATCAGATAAGTCACTAACTCTTTCCTCTCTTCCTTTTTTTCCCCATCAGAGATTGATGCAGTACCTTGCCTCCAGAAACACGCTCTTCAACCTCAACAACTTTCTAGATAAGGCTGCACTACAAGGTGGTTTAATGCCATTTGGCTGTTTGTAAACTCAGCAGTGCTGTACGTCTTACAAAATGACTTTATGTCGGACTCTCCCCGGCTCTCTAACACTATCAATAAAACCATTTCAGAGTCTATTTTAAAGAAAAGCTACAGACTGAAATGAATGCCTTTTGTTTGAAACAAGAAGCTGCTGAATGATACTAAAAGTGGAAACACATGCTCAGTGACTTTGTAATTAAATATAATCAAAAGTAAAAATAAGAAAATAAATCTCAAGGTAAGATGGTGCAAGAGCCAGTTTGACATATCGGGGAGAAGCAGATTGCTTATGGAGGAGTTAGTCTATTTCATATGAAAGGGATTATGGCTTCTTAATCTGATTTGAAAATAGGCCAAGGTGACCAGTCTCTAACTGCAGCGCCCCCCTTTATGTCCCCAGGGTATAACATGTCAACTTTCATCAGACGCTACAGCCGCTACCTGAATGAAAAAGCCATGTCTTACAGACTAGCAGCAGTGGACTTCACCAAGATGAAGAGAGGGTAACAAACTCAACACACTGACACTGACATACGACCCTGATTCCAAAAAACTCAGGATGCTCAGTCGATCACAAGCAAGGACGGGGCGAAGTTTATCACATTGTCAAACACATGATTGCATAAAGGAGATTACTACATGGGCACAGGAACACTTTATAAAACTGTTGTCAGTAAACACAGTTTGTTTGTGGCATTCTGCCTTTATTCATGTTTTATACAGCGTCCCAACTTTTCTGGAACAGGGGTTGTATATGTCACATATATGGTTATTATGGGGCTTTTTAACCAAAAAGGGTGACACTATTATTTATTTTCATCAGAAAGCAGTTGTACTCAATGTATTTTAATTTTCATGCTCAATTCAACTGTATAGCATTTTCTATTTTTCATTAAAATGAAGCTTTTTCTATTGTCACAAATGGCAATTATGGGCTAAATGCTAATATGTTGGTGCATTTTTGTGGCTTATAAATTCAACTTCATTCATTTATAGGAGGAAGAATGTGCTATTTTCTCTTTCATAACTAACACAGCCTGGCTTTAAAATGTGTTTCTTGTTGCTAAGCCACTACACTACAAATCTGTATACGTGTTATTTCTTTACTCTGTTGGTTCTAAAGGACCTCCTGAGATGCACACATAAACACCATAGTCTGCAGGTCTGATGAGTGTGTGTGTGTGTGTGTTGCATGTGTGTTTGTGTGCATGTGGTTGATTGCCAGGGCTGATGGTGTGATGCGCACCATGAACACAGAGAAGCTGATTAAGACTCTGCCCACCATTCAGAACCAGCTGGATGCACTGCTGGATTTCCAGGTAAACATCTGACTTAAAGACACAAAACGCATATTAAAAAAAAGTGTAGCACTCACTGCAATATCTTGATCTCTTTCCTTCTTCTTTCCTTCAGCCGAACTCCAATGAGCTGTCCAACGGAGTAATCAACACAGCCTTCATGTTGCTGTTTAAAGACTCCATACGGCTGTTTGCTGCTTACAACGAAGGGGTCATCAACATGCTGGGTAAACCATATACACAATACGGCCGATCTATCAAACGCTACTGAGTCAATTTTGTATTTATGTCGTAATCTGCCTCTGATGTCGAGATCACAAATGTGAGTCCACTCGATCCACCTTTAAGGGGAAATCAATTTTTCCTCCCGACTGTCTCTCAAAGTTCAATTAAAGACTATAAAGATCACCTTCTTTTCTTACATTAATTATTAAGCCATTGAGGAGTCAGAGGTTGAAAAGAGTGAGGAGTTCATTAAACGATTCATTACCTAATTGACCTGATTGGAGGAGCTTAACATGGATATTGGGAATTTATTTCTATATATGCAGGCTTATCAGCACAAATCATCACCATTACACATTTTTTTGATTGTAGACACTTCCTAAAATTAACATCCAGCACCTCAGTTGATTAGAATAAATCTAAATGAAGTACATGTACTTTTCCCTCATTTGTGAATAAACACTGATCTCATGCTGATTGTGGTTTTCTGATGCACAGAGAAATACTTTGACATGAAGAAGAACCAGTGCAAAGAAGCTCTGGAGATCTACAAGACTTTCCTCAACAGGATGACCAAACTGTCTGAGTTTCTCAAAGTGGCAGAGGTAACGTCCGTTTGTCCCACTGCTCCTCCACAGAGGAAACACAGAGGGCCAGAATATCTGTCTGGAGTAAATCTCGACGGTCTCCTCTCCTCTCCTTTAAATATTATCTCCATGTTCTTTTATCATTTTCTCCCGTTTCTCAGAAGTATTTAACCTGCAGAGAAAATAATCCTCTTCAACCTGTTGAGATTTGCTCCAGACCTCTGTCACCTTTGGGATCTGATTTACGGTCTAAACCTAAAACTGACCGTAGATCAGCGTCCAGGGGCTTTCTTCTCCTTAATCTTCCAAGTCTTTTTTGCCTCTAGATTTTCTCCTGTTTCTGTCCTTCTCTTGCCCTGGCCTAGGGAGAGGTTTACTCCAAAACAGTGATTAATGGCTGAGTCTTAGCCTATCAGAGAGCCACTCATGTAGAGCTTCCAGTTGAGGGACCCCTCGCGTGCTGCCTGTTCACATGCCTGCACTGCATGCCCAAGCAAGCTCTTTTCCTATCACTATCTCTGTCTTCCTCTTATTTTATTTCCTCCCTTTTCTTCAAAAAAAAAAAATATTTTTCTTTTTAATGGCTGTTATCCAATTAACAGTTGCAGTCCTCGCTAGGCTTCCCAGCGAATATAAACAGTTTGATCCTCTGTAGACTGCATAGCATCCATCTTCAAAGGCTTTCTCTCTGCTTGGTTTCGATCCCATTTGGAAGAAGGTTTGGGGTGCAGCCGCTCGATCCAAAGAAAAAAAAAAAAAACAACCAGACTAACGTTGACTTTAAGGACCCATTCATTTTACCTGTCTAACAAAATGTGTGCTTGTCTGTTTGTATGTCATCTGTGTCCCTCCCCTGTCTTTCTGTTCAAAGTCAACATTAGTTGAGTGTCTTCCTTTTGGATGTTTCTTACCTCTCAGTCACGTGACCTGTTGTCTGCCCTCTCTGCCCTGCCTGTTCGATCAGTCGGTGTGCTCAGCATCCATTTCAAACCAGTCTCCAGATCTCAGTGTGTGTGCGTACTTATAAGTGTGTGTGTGTGTACATATACTGTTTATATATATTATAGGTGTTTGTATGCGTGTGCATGCGCCCTCCTCCCCTCCTCCTCTGTTGTCTTTTATTTGTTTTCCTTTCCAGCCACTGCATGAAGTAATGAATGCTTGGGTTTGATTCTTCTTTCTCCCTCCTCCTCCTCTTCCTCCTCTTCCTCCTTCACATGCCTCTCTTCCCTTTATTTACTCTGTTGGGTTTTTTGGTTTATTCCTTGTTTTATTATTACATTTGGTTTATTTTTTATTTTGCCTCCCTCCTCCCTCCCCTACCCCTCCCTCCTTTTTTGTGACACAGCAAGTTGGGATAGATCAGGGCGACAGCCCCGATCTCACACAGGTCAGTCTACATCTCATCTCAATCAGTCAATAAACCAGTCAGTCAACCACTATTTAAATCCGTCAAGTCAATCCCATAATGCTTCATTCTTAACGCTCCCGTTCCCTACTCACCCTACAGACCTGCCCACACTGCAGCTGCCCCGTCTTCCTCCTCTCTTCTTCACTCTCCTTAACTCCTTCGCCTTTTCTCCTTTTTCTCTCTGAACAGAGTCTAGAATAGAGACGAAACAATAAATGAAGACCTGCAAATAGCTTTGAAGCACATTTTTTTCCCACAATTTCTAAGCATTAGTGCAGGATTTTCATTTTTTTCTTATTTGACTCATTGTAGAGTAAATTTTACTCTGAGGTAAGATTTTGAAAGCAGCTTTTTTTGTGGCTGAATAACAAAAGTTTCAAGCCTCTTTTTGCAGATTTCTATTTTAGATGTCCATGACCGGGGCTTAGTATCTGTCTGAATTTTCCCAGCAGTCTTTCTGGCATTTTCAGTGTAAATATCAAGGCTTGTCTCTTCATTCAAAGGCTTATCATACAAATAAGTCAGCACAGCTTTATGAAATAGGTTTTTGCTCATATAAGCAGTGTTCAAATCATTTTTCCTGAAAAAGATTATGTCCCTTTGCATTAGCTGTGGGGAGAGCAGCGAATGGTTTTTATTAAGTAGGTTTCTGCAAATATGGCTTGGATAGGTGTACATAATGCCATCATAAGTACTGCATATCATGCTAAAGGCCCCAAATGCAACTTCTCCTTTTCAGTGGACGCATAATTGGATGTTTACAATGTGACAAATCAGGTAGCAAACTGAAAAGGGCTGACTTTTTAAAATTAATGCCATGTTTGTAGTGCTTATGAAGACCTTATATGCCCTTATTCAACAACATAGTGACCCATGCCTATACTGAGCTCTAGATATGTGTCTGTTTTACTTTTAAACTTTTAGCATATTCTAGATTTCTCTGAAGAAGGATATCCAGAATTCGCATTTTACTCTCTTTCCCCCTTAAAATAAGTATATGAGAAATCTTTTCTTTGCTTGTTGTGTTTGCACTGTGTTCTCTGGTGCTGAAATGTAAGGCTCTAGATGAAAACCGTGGTATCACATGTGGTCAAAATGAACCCATCCATCCTTTTTGTTTTCCAATAAAGAGTGCTGGCCAGCTGCTCAATGTGTATACCTGGTTTTTCACCAGACGTTTACATTTCACTGAGTTAACTTCCTTGGCTTCCAGTGGGATTAAATTTTGTTCTTAACTCTTTTATTTATGGCTGCTTGATTCCCAAACAAAATCAAATGAATAATCTGTTAATCTGACTTTTAACCTAATGTGGAATCCACAAGTTAACTCTTAATTTTGGGACTGTGATTTTATTTATGAGTATTTGTTTGTAAGTGTGTGTGTTTATGAGAGCGTTTGTGCACTGCCGGCCTCTGCATGGGCTCATTAGACGGTTCAGAGATGTGTTTGTTGTGTTTCTACTCTGGAGCCCTGCAGCAATGATGCTCTGCTCTGTCCTGACCTGTCAGTCCCGCTGTGGACTCACTTGCATGATCCAAGGCTGATGTGTGCATGCTGGTCAACCAAACCTGATGAAACCAAATGCAAAAAAAAAAAAAAAAAAGAACAAGAACTGTCGTAGAGTAGCTAATGAATCTGAGGATGATGTCTCAATTTTGCTGCTGCTTTTGTGTGTGTGTGACTGTGAGCGAGTTAGATAAAATGAGGAGGTGATGAGATGGAGTGAGAGAAAGCAGTGTGTCCCATTTTGTCCACTTGGCTGTGGTTCTAATGTTACCCCATCACCCAACCACCCCCCCATTTACCCCTTCCTCAGGCTCCCAGCTCTCTCCTGGAGGCTCTGGAGCAGCATCTAGCCTCTCTGGAGGGCAGGAAGCTCAAGGACCTCTCCACCGCCAGCAGGTACAATCACATCACAAAGAAGCTACTCGGGTCTGATGCATCAGTCACTTAATACTACTGTTACTTATTATGTCTTACTATGTTCACCAAAGTCGTCATTGGCCTTTTAAAATGGGAGTGCTGCTACTACTGCTGTTGTATGAGTGGTACTTCTACTACTTCTATTATTATAACTACAACTACTGCCTGAAATATGAAATATCTTAGGCAATTAGACCCCATCATGACACCCCTTATAAAATGCACTTCAGTTACCACCAACTCTCTGAGGACGCTAATAATTTTCACTCTAACTGCACTGCACTGATGTTTGTGGATTGGATTTTTTTTCCTAATGAGGCTCATTTGCATAGTAAGGGGTCAATTTTGTACCAAATGTATGCATATTGCTTCATTTGAATAAGTAGCACTGGATCACCGAGACGCTATTTGCTTGGTAGCGCCGTTTGACCAGTTTCACCTTTTGCAGGTGCTATGAGAATTACATGGTTTCTTTTTGTCTCATTTGTGCAGGTTTAGCTGCCACTATCTTTTTTGTTTATTTGCCCAAGAGTGTTTAATTGGCATTTAGCCTGACAACTTTATGAAGAGTCGGACAAAACTCAGAAAATTGAACTGAAATGAATTGAACTGAAAACAAGCTGACATCAGATACACGCGCGTTTACAGACCAATCAATTGCAAGTATAGGCAGAGGCAGCTCAGGTCCATATATTGTGCACTCGTGTTATTGCAATGTGAAACCAAAACTAACTGGATAAAATGTAAGTATACAATGTCAGAAAAATATGAACCTTTGTTTGGACTTTCAGTTGTGAAAAGGCTCTTCGATTCTCTTGTTAAAATAAAGTTAAGGTTACAAAGTCCTATAAAGTGCAATTCAATAAAAAGAGAAAAGACAGAAAACAAAGCAATATAGCAACTGGGCAAATTCTGCAGGCTTTGCAAAAATATGTTTGTGTGTGTCTCACCCTTAGATCCAGCACCTTGTCCAGTGCGGTGTCCTCTCTCTCCAGCACTGGCATCTCTCTCAGCCGAATGGACGACAAGACAGAAGACAACAGACTGCAGCAACACAAGGCGAGACATTTGCAAAAAAATTCAAACTCACATACATATATAAATAGGTTTAGACAGCTAATACTGCACGTCAACAATAATGTACTGAATGAAACCACAATGTGATCATTGTCAGGGCGTGCATATTTAAAAGAAATCACGTTAGTTTGTGTGAACTGTGAACAAGAGTGTACGTCAAATCCTTTTGTCCTCTGCGCTGTTGTTGAAGTTGAACGGACAAGTGCATTAATCCTGCAATACAGTGAAATAGACTGTCTGTTTCTGGCTGCTGGCCTGTAGCGTACAGAGATGCACAGAGAATGAAAATGAAGTCACAGTCTCAAGACTCTGCAGTGGATTTTTCATTCCACTAAAGAAGCATCCAGGGCAAATCAAAAGCGCAGGGAATAAAATTATTTATAATGGCTGTGCTACTTAATATGAAGGATAATTTTCCAAAAGCAGGTCAACACTATTCATGTGTGCTGCAGGGCTCTAGGAAAATGTCATATTTTACTATTGATGCTTCCCCTGCAGGAGGACGGTCATAAGGTGATCGACATTCAGACACCCAACGTGTCACCCAGCACCCAGTCAGTGGGCAGTGCCAACAGCAGCGGAGGGGCCACAGATCTCTTCTCCAACTCACCCATCGTACCCGTCAACAACCAGTGAGTCGAACATCTGTAGTCACAAAGTGTAAAACATAGTGTAACTGTAATATTACAGTTTTTATCGTTTTCTGTTTTGTCTGCCTATTAGCTTGGGTTTGTTGTTTTGTTTTGTCCCCTCACCCCAGTTCTTTAGCAAGAGGCCTTTTGCCTGGCTGTCATTATAAATTAGATTTTTAAAATGTTTTTTTTTTTGGTTGCATAAAAATGAGATGAGAAAAAAATCTCTTTCCTTCCTGCAGTGTGCCAAACCTGACCAGTGAGCTGTTCACCCTGCAGCCTAACTTCACCCCCATCCAGACCACACACACTGTGCCCAACAATAACAATGCCTGGGGAGGTAGGCCTGCACACACACACACACACACGTAATCATGCAAACATACAATGAAGCGTGCAAATAAATGCCCACTCACGCACACACAGCTCAGAGCTGGATACGCTGTGACAGTGATGTCCAGTTGCTTCATGCTCTTGACTCATTTCCTCTTTTTTCTCCTTTCATGTTACCATGGTAACCTTTGGATATTAGGTGACCTGCTAAAGCCAGCCCCGCCCACTCAAATTCACAGCCCGGGAGCCCCACTGCACTCTGGGAAAATGCTGCCCAATGATTTGGACTCTTCATTAGCCAACCTCGTTGGCAGTGAGTATACAGTGTCTCTCTCTCTCCAAATATTCAGTGTCATTTTTTATGTTTCCTTTCCTGTGGTTCTTCTCTCACTTACTTCCTTTCAATTGATGTTACATTTCCTTTTTTCTTCTCTCAGACCTGCAGTTTGGGGGGACGCCAGCTAAAAAGTAAGTGGGTTTTTCCTGACATCTTAAACTTAGCCACAAGACACAATGACTCAGCTGTCAATCCAGTTTGATCACTGTTCACTCTCCTATGACTCATTGTTTCTTTTTTGTTTTTGCATAATCTGTGCATCTGTGAATGCTCTGTATGTGTGTGTGTGTGTGTGTGTGTGCATCAGGCCAGAGCTCCAGTGGAGTCAGCTGGTAGAGAAGAAGCCAACAGGAGGAAGCAGCTGGCAGTCGAAGACCATGTGCACCAGCACCAACTGGACTCACACCACCCATCCCATGGCACCTGCACCCATGCCCGTTCCTCAGATGGTAACTTAAAAGCCACTCACATTGTCATCAAGTTGTTTTTTAATGGGTCAATTATGCATGGTCACATACTTGGTGTCCACTCACACAAGCTTTCAGTTGTGTTGCCTAATTAGACCCCAAGACAGAATGGGCATATACAGAGGTGGATTGACAGCTTATTAATTTTCCTCATTAGTTACAAGCAGGACAATTTACATCATTACCACTGGGTGTGCTCCAAAACCGGACCAATCACAGTGCTGATTTGTACCTGTTGGCTGTGACTTTCACCCCACTTCTGTTCAGCACGCAAACAAAAAACTGCTCTGTGCAGCAAGTAAAATACTACGTGTCCTAACAGCAGCGTAAACAACACAGACCAAAAAAGCCCATGCTTCACACGGCTTGTGGTGGAATCCAAATGGAAAAGCTCATGTAGCTTCTCAATTAAAAGCTGTGAAAGATGAAATTAAAGTTTACTGCAGCGTCCCCACTACGTGTCTCTGTTTGATCATCAGCCTCCTACGCCGCCACCTGCACTTCATTTAAGCGTGTTTGAGTGCCCTTGCTATCTAACAAGCAGCACAACAAGGGTTTTTAGTTCATTATTAGTTTGGTGACATGGTGTAATCCCCAGCTCAACCTAACTACAGGTCTAACTAGCCAGATTAAATACTATAAAATATCCATGTCCATCACAGTTTGTCCAAGGTGTTGTGTTCAAATTGTTGTTTTGCCCCAATCCCAAAGATATTCAGTTTCTAATGACAGAAGCTCAACTCTACACTACTATCAAAATAGTAGCAGATTCATTTTCTGTCAATCGACTAATCGTTGCAGTTTTAATGTCATGATTTCCAAAGTACAGAAAATCCTCAGCTGACTCTTCACTTAAATGTACCGTCAGGATGAAAAAATCAACTCCCTGTGTTGTGAATTTCATTACATGATTCTGTAAACTAAACTAAACAAAAATCATCTGAAATAAAAAATAAGAACACACCAGGAGTGTGTTTTCTGGCAGCTACAAAATAACTGTAGAAAATGAAGAAATCTACCTGACATTAAGGATCTGGACTACTCTATCAGAAATCTTTTGAAGAAGTGTTGTAATGTGTATTAATTTGGTGCCATCCATCATTTTGTCTCTTAATGATACGATATCTCATTGTGGAATGAAACTCATCAAACATACCTGTTGGCCAATTGTAACTTTTTCTGCTGCATTCAGGGATTTTTGTAGGAGCTCCCAAATGTGTCTCTGTCCTTTGTGCTCCACTCTAATTATCTCCACGTCTCTTCCATTCAGTCTGGTCTCATCTTTTAATTTTCAACTGATTGACCTCTCAACTCAAACAGCTAATTTATTCAGCAAATGGCTTGGAAAGCCGGTGGCACGGCTTGAATAGAAAGCAGAAGAGATTGGAACATGAGGAATGGGCAAAGGTCGAGTTTATCCTCTCTGCACGAACACGGCTTTTATTATTCTAACTTTCTTTTTCTCGAACTCTCCACAGAATGGGATGATCTATACTGGCTATGTAAGTACCTTTGTCCACTGCTCGTCCCCATCAATTGTCTTTTTGCACCTGATTTCATCCTGACATCTCCCTAAAACCTCTCTGCTTTACTTTAAAAACCTAGACTTGTGGCACTTTTATTATGAGGATGTTTGTTTTGTATGAATTATCAGGGAAAAAAAAGGGAATTATTTTCTTTATTGTACTGCGTTGGCATTGTTGTTTCATCCCTTGTGATTATTACAGGCTGCCAATCTACTACCTCCATTCATCTTTGTTAAACATTGCACTTCTTTTGTTGCTCAGGATTAGGTGTTTTCCTTCACGCAAACAAATGCAAATGTTTAAGAAAGTCAAAACATTTCTGGCTTTGTTTGCGTGACAGGTTAGACACAGGATTAAGTTTGCAATCAACTTTTAGGTCAAGATTAAGACTGTAGCTCAGACAGAAAATGGTCTATTGTGTTCCTCTTTTTCTGTAAAGGCTCCAGCACCAGTGGCTTTTCCTATGACGACACCCCAAGTGCCTGTGTATGGAATGGTAAAGAACAGTCTAATCTCAGCTTTCACTCATACTCTACTGCTTGATCTACTCTGAATCTGATTTTTTCCCTCTCCATCCACCTTCTACCTGGTCTCCACCTGCACTCACCTGTCCTCTGACCAGCTCCCTCCTCAGATGAGTCATCAGATGGGGGGCGTTCCCATGATGCCCCCGCAGCCTGTCATGTACAACCAGCCTGTCCTGAGACCCACCAATCCCTTTGGACCCATCCCGGGGACGCAGGTACACACACACACACACACACACACACACACACACGTATTAGTGCATTTGCCACATGTTGTAGTTAAAAGCATAGTTAGTATGTGGCATATATGGCAAATTAAAAAATCTAACATTATACAGAGCAACAATGCAGGTTAATACTGTTTTTTAACATTAGTTCATTTGACATTCTGAGTTAGAAGCCCTTTCATTTTAACCTCACAGACTCAAGCTCCCCCACACTCATGTCAGTATGACCTGAGGCACTTTTCTTTTTTTAACTTGCACTTGTATATATACACGAGGCACTTGCCTAATAAATACTTTCAGTTATCTCTCAGGAAATCACAGTTTATCTCCCAATAAATGTGGACATGTTTAGGAGGCAATAAAGGAGGCGCAAGGGGAAACAGTCCAAATTGAAACTTGACTGAACATTGGGCTGCTCTTACTTTTATGCTTTTGAGAGCGTTGCTTAAGGGGAAGTACAACCCTGATTCCACAAAAGTTGGGACGCTGTGTAAAACATTAATTAAAAAAATGAATCCCTTATGACATATACTCAAATGAAAACAGTATAAAAGACAATATATTGAATGTTTGACCTCATCAGTTTCATTGATTTTTGTAAATATCTGCTTATTCTGAATTTGATGGCAGCAACATGTTTCAAACAAGTTGGGACAGGAGCAACTAAAGACTGTGAAAGTTGTGGACTGATCCAAAAACACCTGTTTGGATCATTCCACAGGTAAACAGGTTCATTGGTAGCAGGTGATAGTATCATGATTGGGTATGAAAGGTTCATCCTGGAAAGGCTCAGTCGTTCACAAACAAGGATGGAGAGAGGTTCAACACTTTGTCAAACACGTGATTGTCTAAAGGAGATTACTACACGAGCTCAGGAACACTTAATAAAACTGTTGTCTCTAAACACAGTTTGTTTCCAAATGATTGCATTCTGTTTTTACTTATGTTTGAACAGTATCCCAACCTTTTTGGAATCAGGGTTGTAGTAGCTATGGAGCTATAGACAATTATCTACAATGTGTAGGAAATAGGCATACGGAAGGAAACTGGGTTGAACAAGTGTACATTAAATTATTTCATCATAAAGAAACTGAAATGCTTTGGACATCTATCTCTCTCTTTACAAAGATAGATAGATAGATAGTATAACAGCATAAAAACGGTATGTATGCTTCAAATTTTCTAGAATAACTGTTGCACTTAACAATTGATAATTAGCGTTCAAGCTGTGCACCCTTCAAGAAGTATGAGTTATGTTGTCAGATAATTTTAAAATTGAACAAGTTTGGAAAAAGTGTTTTTCACAGTGAGGCTGCGGCTACAATATGATCAGGAGAACAAACAAGTACATTTTGCCCAATTATTCAAAACATAACAGAGTAATATATGTAATTGCTTACCAAGCACTCGCGCTCACTGAGAAGCTGTTTTCCTGGCACTGCAGCAGGTAATGTGCTCGTCAATAGATGCCTGAAGACTTGATGAGGTGTTTTGTTGAACTAAATTACTCTCCATCTCCCCCCCTCCTCTTCTCCTCTGCAGATGCACTTCATGTAGGGATGATGTTGTAACCATGGCAGCAAAGCCGAGAGAGCGAAGGCGAGAGGGAAGAGACGGAGAGAAAGAAAACAAATCCAGAACCAAATCCAGTGCCGGAGGAAGAAAGAAGAAGACAGAGGAAAAAGGGAGGGGAGAGGAAGAAGGAGAGAGGACCAGAGGAAGAGATAAAAGAAGTGCTGATGTCTGTTTCCATGTCGCCTGACCCTCTAATCTCCTCTCCTCTCTCCACATGGCTACTGATCTCTGTCTTTGAATCTCTTATGCTGGGGCACCAGAAGCTCCGCATCAATCCCACTCATCCTCTGTTTGATTTGCCAATTCAAACGGCGATTACGACCTGTGATGACACTACGAAGACTGACAGCTCTACGGAAGTGCAGAAGCTCTATTGCCACTTCCTGACCTCCTCGTCCCAATAATTTCCTTTACAAAAAAACTGACCCTCCTCCCTCGCCATCCCACAACTAAATCAAACTCGGAGGACACGCGTCTCTTTCTCTGATTGGATTGTTTGCTGGCACTTTACTCAATGTGAACTTTGCCAAGGGTGTATGTCTGTGTAGGTGATTTTAGCATCATGTTCAGATTGGTTCCCCCGTTGCGTGTCATCCATCACCTGATGTCAGATGTAATTGATTTGAATGCGTGTGTGCGTGTCCCTTTTTCTACATTTCAATGTGCTGCATCGACATTACCCTTTGAGTCTTTTTACGAGCTCCATTTGTTCTTAATTGCCAACTTCACATCAAGAATCCGGCGTGGAACGATAATTTTTGCGGGCACATCAGTGTGTGAGTGTGTGTGTGTGTGTAGGTACTGTATGTGTTTCTCTTTTGGTACCTGATGTCATTGCTGTGTTGCCCGGCACCAATGTGTTACTGCACTGGAACTAACTGATGAAAGCACTGAGCCAGACCCAGGCATCGCATTTGGATGTAAACCTCTTACACTAACTTTGCTACTTGGGGACGTGCTGTACACACTGTGTATTTTGTTCTTTTTTTTTGGCTCCTCTACAGCTGTGCAATATCATGCAATCGCGTTACTGTCTTTTCCACCCATCCGTAGGCTGTTTAGAAGCTGTCTCCTGCTGTCGTGTTGTACTTCTTGTGTGTCCACATCAGGTCTCTGTACAGTATTTTTGTTTGGTTTGTTTTCTAACCTGTTCTGTTTTACCCGTACTGCTCTAAAAGTAGTGAAAAATGCACTGAGAGCCAGATAGAAAGGTGACTGGATAGAAGAGAGGATTCTCAGTCTGGCCAATTAGAAATGTCCTCCCTGTCCTGAGCATCCTGTCCAAAACGAGTCTCCTGTGAAGTCCTTTACACTCCAGAAAAGATGGATAAGCGTCATTATCGCAGCATATGTCTCACCTCCACTCGGAGGAATTAAAGACATTGCTAACACAGAGATGGGTTTGCTAATGTAGTGTTAACATTTATGGGCAGGACAGCTAAAGGTCAGCTGGAGGAGTCAAACAAGGACCAGACCGTCGGAAAGCAACTGAGGGTAATGTCTGTCGATCACGACCGAAGTAATGCCTGCAGTGACGACATACAGATTAATTCAGACAGCCAGAGATGGGAGGCTTTAATGAGGCGTTAAATGTTAATGTGGCTTTTCTGGCAGATCCAAGGTCAAGTTAGACCCACAGACAGACTATATATATATAGCACAAACCTTCGAAGAGGGGGACAACGCTCTGCTGCACAAAAACCTAAAATCATTGCTGGGATGTACAGTTGAAAGGGGCAATAATCGATTGGGGATGAAGTCGTTTTCTATTGATTGTGTCTGTTCTATGTACATGTACTGTATGTGTGTTTGTGTGCACATGCCTTCCCATAGAGATAAACAGGGTCATGTTCCTCAGTTAGAGATGAAAGGTCTCTAGTGAGCTGGTAGTGTGTACTAACTTAGCAGTGAGTGTTATTGTGACCGTGTCTCAGTCTGTACAACCCGACATCAAATTAAGGGGGATTAGGATTGCTCATCTGCTGAAAAACGCAAAAATAAGAAGAAAAACAAGGAGCCCCGAGTCGTCGGACCTGAATTCTCAATGCGAATCTTGAGGTGAACCTCTCCAGACAGCTGGAGCTGCACACGCCGGTGAGTCCTGACAAACTCATCAGAGAATTGCAACTGTATTGTTGGCGTATCGTTACGATTCACCCTCGAACTGTAACTGCTGGCTACGCAAAAAACAATCTCCCTGCAGCTACGACTCTACTACCAGCAGAGCCAGACTTCAGTGTTAGACATGGTCACCAAGCAGGCAGAGATTCTCTGATGTTTCGAAATAAGAGGCCAGCTGACATTTGGATATCTCCTTTGGAAAATTGTCGTTTCACCCTCCTCCATTACTAGTCGTTCCAGTGGTTTCGTCTTTCTCCGTCAGCTGAATGCTCTTTTCATTGTGCACTTCACTCCCACGATGCAGCTCAATCCATCCTGGGCCAACCTCTGACTGTTACTGTGTCCTCTGTATATAGGTAATGCTGTTCATGTGTTTTTAGACGTGCTCTCTGTAAAGTGATCGAAGCCCCATTGGATGACGTACTGTACGTGGGACAATTTATTGCTGTATCTGTGTTTGAATGGTTGTATTTTGAAGGTGTCATCATCCAGGGATGGGTGGGTGGGCGGGTTTGATGTTTGTGTCCATCTCGAGGAGGAAGGGGGTGGGGTTCGGGGTGGGGTGGGTCAAGGGTAAACTATCACAACTGGTCTATACCAAGAGTGTCTTCATCGAGGAAGTGGACAGGACAGGGTCTGTCCTCTTCGAAACAGGAACATTTTTTTGCACCAAAGTCATCATCAAAGCGCAGCTTCTTCTTATTCAAGGTCACTACGGATGGATATCAGAAATCAAAAGGATTTTTTTTTGTTCTTTTATTTTTAGAGACAAAGAAACTGTCTTTTTTTGCATGATTAAGTGTCGTCTTTTTATTGGCTTGTGTGCCCGGTAAAAGCATGACCATTGTGTGAACTCTCACTTACCGGTGTGTTTGGAAAATGTTAAGGAAATTTCTCCATGAGATTTTTTTACTTACCTCTTGACATGAACGTTCATTGACATTCATAATCAACTGTTTTACAATGTAGGGTCTGTAACTGTTTGAAGGCTGCCTCGCATGCAGAAATGCAACTTGCAAGTAACCCATCAAACTTCAAACCCAGTTACCATAACTGCATCTTTGTAAAACAACATGGATGTCAATGCCAGTTATCACCTAGCTAGCTAGACATTGCAGTCTTGTAAAATTGCTCTTTATTAAAGCGTTGCTATTTTCAATACGTGTGTTTGAATGCTCGCTCCTTTTTCATACTATGCCAGCAGCATCATGGGAGGTTGTGATTCAAAGTCAAAGTACTGTAATATGTGTTTAGTCTGGTCCATATTGTGTGGTGTTTTTAACGTGTTTGCCCAGTCTTGTCCTGTCTGTTGCCATTAACTGGACTTTTTCTTTCCCAGTCATCCTCTAAAGCACAGACTGGTTTCCTGAAACCAGGCTTGGAAGAAGCTTCAACTATATTTTGAGACAATTTTGGCAAACTAGGCCCGAAAGTGTACAGACTTGGGCAAGGGGATTTTGACACTAATGACTCCACTGTTAAAATGCAGATGGGCAAAATTTACAACAAAATTTAGTATCTCCATGTCCGTCAGTCTCTGTACACTTTCATGTTTGTAGCACATAGTTTAATTATCAGGAATACATCAGTCCTTCATTTTTCTCTCCCCTGCTAAAACAATTTTACGAACACAGCAGAACAGCTCCAACTTTCCTAAAGGCGTCCTCAGATTAGTAGTTTGAGAAAACTTTCAACAGGTCAGTCTATTAGAGAAAGTAATTTTTTCCTCTTCCATTCTTTTCATACAAAAACCTAAAAGTATATAGATAGTGCTAACTATTCTTCTACCTGCACTCTAACTTTACAAAACGGATATAGATTAACTTAAGTCAAGATGGGTCACTAACAGGTCGCTTGTAGTCTTGTATTTTCCATAACTGAAGACTCTCAAGACCATTATCTACTGTCTCATTCACGTGCAGATACTACAAAACAGACCTTTGTATTCATCACTGAAGCTACTTCACGGACTAATCTGGCGGCTGGAAACCAGACTTACATGTTACCAGGGCAGAAACTGCATTTCCATGTCGTTATGCCAGTGAAAGGCGCATGATGTCTATGCAGTTTCACGCTCCACCCTTTGTCCATTTACGCACATAGGCCTACTTGTCATATTACCTCAGTATACCCTCAGTATTGTGTATACTGCATTCACGGCACTCATTCAGTACTCTAGTGTCCATCTGTAAACTGTTTGTTGTTGAGGGCATGAAACTCAGCAGTGTCCTTGAAAAAGTCTTGTTAGCAGGGAGTGAGGTTCCATACCTTCAATTTCTTCTCATTTTATTTTTTTGTATATCAAAGTGACTGAATTATCAACAGGTTTGGATTGTTATCAAATTATTGGTTTTTATTTGAAAAGCATAGGTTGATGTTTTTGGAAGAAAATGGAATAAAACGTCATCTGATGCTGAGCTACTTGCTATACAAGTTATTTGCTGACTCCTCCACAAACACTTTAAAAGTAATGATATATTAATTAATCAAGCACTGATTCATTCGATTAGTTTGGGCCTGAGAGTGAAACTTGCACCTTCAAATATTCACACAGAGAAGCTATAGTTCAGTTGAAATTTATTTATTGATAATTAAACATTTCAAAGAACATAGGACAAAATGTAATTTAAAACAAAATGATAATATTTGTGTTCATTGTCATTCATACAAGTTGAATGTGGCATCAAAAATCGTTGTTTTGGGGAAAGGGGGAGTCGAGCGTTGAACCAGCAACCTGAGCCAGGTTATTCGACTCCGAAATGAAGGGCCTACCGATGTGCTCTTACGCAAGGCACTTAACCCCGAAAGTGGCCCCAGGGGCGCATTTACAAAAACTAAAACAACCCGTCCTACCTAAATGTCCCACGTCCAGCTCTGGCTGTGATTGCCTGGTACTCTTGAATGACGGGCTGTTACATACGGGATGTACTAAGAACAACATGACTGCTTCAGAAAGTGTTCAGATTTAGAATAAAACACGTGTCCTCCAAATCTTGTGTGTGTGAGCGGTCAGTATGTCGGGAGCAGGAATGTATGAGCAGAGTATGCTTGGGGAAACATGTAGGGATACGATCAGGAAAATCAAAAGAAGGGAAAAAGGGTAATCTCCCATTAAAAAAGGATGGGGGATCCATTTCCAAAAATCTGAAATCCTTACAAATAAAAATCCCTGAAGACAGGTAAGGAATAGGAAGTATGGACACAAGTGTGTCTGGATGTGTGTATGAGTGTGTTTGTCATGTGTACGCGTGTTTCGGGGAGGGGCAGGAGTGTGTGGTCTGAGTGTTTACCTTAGTGGGGGGACACCCCATCGTCCACAGCATTTTCAGGCCTAACGCTGCTGTTTTCCCCATCCCACGCTACAGCTGCGTGTGGCGTACGTCCAGGGCAAGGGCTCAGTTTGGCTCCCTCCCACTCTAGCTGCAATAATCAGCAAGAGGAAGAAGGTGGCTGGAGCAGCAGCAACAACAAGGCATGCAACTAACAGTTCACATGGAGAAGGTGGAATAATGTGGAAATTTAGAGAGGCTATGTGTCAGTTAAACCAAACAAAGCACTACCAACTCAGGTGGCGAATAAGAAATAAGATGAGTAACTAGTGTGTGGTACAATCACGAACGGAACAACTACTGTAAGTCATAAAATACAGGTGGAATCAGGTGTGCATTAGTATCATTTGCACGTGTAAGTCTGCTTTACATGAGTAATGCAATGAACCCAGTTAAAATACACCCAGACAGAAGTGTGGGGTTGTCTAGGTGTGGTGTGAAAGCCAGTAATCCTGTGTCAAAATGAGGTGTGTGTTTCTGGTCAGATCAGAAAAGGGAAAAGGAAAAGGTCATCGGCCCTTCTCACTGCTGCTCAGGAAAATCAACGGCCTTTGCCAAATTCAAAACAAACTTCATATTCACCTGCAGCACCAAGCCTGTCACCTCGTATCCACTCAGTCAATAACCCTACGCTGTACAAATCAGCAACACACCACTGCACTGCATTTAGAAAAAAATACACTTGTACCTGCTCTCAGCTCAAACAGTGAATCACTGCTTTCTCTTTCACTTCAAATCGTGTGCAATGTCCAGCCACTGTCACACAGACGGCTTGCCTCTAACAAACTGGGACAACAACTCAACTGTCCTACTTCATCTTATCTATTCGCCATTTCCAACCGTTTAGGAAAAAATACAATCACTTTATCATGATATTAACAGTCAACGTTCTCACCGTTCAACCAAATGTTGGTTGGTATTACTTTTTCAGTTTAAAAGGAAGGTTTTAAGTATTTACACGAGTACCAAGTTGCACATTTTCTGGTATGAAAACAAGCTCAACTTTCCCTCTAAATTACTATTGGTTTCCAGTGTGAGCAGCAGCATGACAGCAGCTGATGGGACTGGACCAAAACTAATGATAGAAAGTGTTGAAAATCAATTGGAAATTGAAGTATCTGCCCTTCCTCTGGCTTTTATGAATTCAAATATGTACAAAACAAACAAAAACAACTCTTCTTTTTCAGTCTGGAAAAATATCAAAAACCTGGGTTCAACTGAGAATTACCTAAAGTCACAGAAAGATGATGCAAATCAACACAAAACTGAACTAGAAAGAATGAAAGAAAGAAAGGTGAATTACTTCTGTTCTGTGGGACTTGTTTGTTCCATCTTGATTTGATTGTGTAAACCTTGAGACACACAGAGAGCTTGGGCTAAGCAGGAAAACACAAGAAAGGTAAGCTACAACAATCTGCGCCAAGAAAACATCAAAGTGATATACTTAAAGTTTAATTGCTGAAGACATTGGGACACCCACACTGTATTTTTACCCTGCTCTTATCAAAGTCATGTCAAAGGTTCAATCTTTCAGGCTATTCCTCCCAACCAGGAAATGTCAAGCATGTGTAATCACAGTCTGGTAATACCATAAATTAAGCCAACCATCCAAATTAAATATGAAGGCCTGTGTGGACAAATTTACTCTGTAGTCACTCTTCACACCCCAAAAACAACAGGTAGGTTATGTTTCACAAATAATGGGGGTGTAACATAATCTAACCTTCAATTTCAATAAATCTATTGGTGATTTTTGTTCTACTCCAGATTTCCATGACCCAAAATTGAGAGGGGCACAAATTATATGTCATCACAGCTCAGCACAACCAGCCTGAAACATTCATAAGACAATCTGGTCAATTAACATTCTCAATCTTTACAAAAAGGTTTTTCAGTAAAGGCAATAAGAACCTGGCTGATGCACAACTCAAACCTAATTTCACTTCAGTTCTTCTTTCTCTTCTCGTCCACATATATTACCAATCAAGCTGGATATTAAAGAAGGGTCAGTGCAGCTAAATTCAACCTGAGGCCTGTTACATACTCCACACAAGGTGTTCCTATGCCAACACTAGTCAGTGGATTTGGATGTGTATTTTCAAATTGCTATCATGGAGAAACAAAAAGCTTCACCTATGAGATCCTACTGTGGCATCTGTGTCTAACTTTGTCCCGAGAAGTTTCAGCTTCTATAACATTCAACAAGGAGCCAGTTGTACCTCTATAACATTTAACAGAAACTGTGAATGACGATATTCCAATATTAGCTGTCCAACTAATCTCCACTTGTCCACAGAACATGTTAACTCATAATCATCCACTTAACTTAAGTGCCATTAACTGACAGGCCAGCCAGTTTGAGACTAGGTTAAAATGGAGAAAAGGGGAGATGCTTCAGATTTAAAGCACATTCGAATTACAACCTTGCTCCCTGTCTGATTTACCTCTTTAAACTGTCCCTTTATGTAAATACACATGCACACACACATACACACACACATCTGCAGTGTGGAAAGAGTGTTTGGGGGTGGGACTATCGATAAGGGGGTTCTGGCGTGTGGTAAGGGTAATCATGGCGCTGGGGCATGGGTTGCCCGTGTGCGGGTGTCTGCTCATACGGTGTGGATGTGGAGTAGCTTCCCGCTGCTGCGTAAGCTCCTGATGAATCATATGCTCCCGATGCCCCGTAGCCTCCAGATGCGTCATAGCTTCCTGACGAGGCATCGTAGTTCCCAGATGAAGCGTTGTAGCTCCCCGTTGTGGCATCGTAACTTCCTGAAGCGTCATATGTTCCCGGCGCTGCGTAGGGTCCCGATGCTGCATAGGTCGGTGGTGCCGAGTATGTCCCTGGGGGCGCAGTAGCTGTGGTAGAGGCCTGTGTCTGTGTGGTGGCTGGTGGAGGTGGAGGAGGTGGTGGAGGCGGAGGGGGATTGGTGTAGGCATATTGGAGGTACTGGTACTGTTGCTGGTACTGCTGATACTGTTGATATTGATGCATTTGCTGGTAGTACTCTGTGTAAGACCTGGAGTAGAAACAAAGCAAGAGCAAATAATGGACAAGAGAATTTTTTTGTTGTTTAATGTTTCTGTAAAGTACTGTAATTACTGTAATTGTAATTACTGATTTATTGGTGTTGTTGATGTAAATAAACTATAATTTTTGTTATTATTACTATATGTGCAAGAGGAACCAGACTTAACGTCTTTATTTTTCATCTTCCTCCATCCTATATTCAAATGTGTTATGTGTACCTAGCAACAGGATCTGACCCTTCAGGAGCGTTGGTAGCAGCCGGTGGCTCTTCAGGTCCTCCAGGTGGTGTCGGCAGCAGGGCGCGACGTTTGGGTCGTATCTGAGCGAAGGAACCCGGAACAGGGTCAGGTAGGAGGGGGGCTCGATTTCCTCTGATTGGGCTACGGTCCCTCTCATTATCTGACGTTGCTGACTTTCTCCCTGCCTGCTGCTCTGCCAGAACCTTTTAACAGAAAATATTACAGTTAATGTACATAAAAAAGGTACAACACAAAAATATACATGAAGAACATTATACATTTTTTACTCAAATAAAATGTTAAAAGACCTTCTGTCCCTCCTGAAAGAACTTTGCCCTTGCTGCCTCGAAAAGCGTTGTGGGATCTGGTCCAGCCAATGGCTCCACTTCTTCAACAGGGACGCTGGATCCAGGATTGTGATTGGCCATATCTTGGTACACCTGGTCAGCCACGGATCCATACACCTGACTGGCAAGAGCACCATATATGACCCCATCTGCACCTTTGGCGCTTGTAATGCCCTTCAGAGCGGCATAGGTGGGGTCAAAGGATGTGGTGTTGTAGAAGGAGTTATGGACACTCTGTTGAACCTGCAAAGAACATTGAGAATATATTCAAATCTAACTTATCTATACAATAATAATGGTCATATATGCGAGTACGCTTTTATAAAGGTTCTGGTTGAAAAGAAGTCTACTACTGTGGCAGTTCAAAAAATCATGACCTGTTATGTTTTTACACAGCTTTCAGAGATCATAAGTTAGAGGTTTTCTTACATAGTGGATGCCCTGCTGAAGAATTAACTCACTTGTATGGGTAGTCCAGCTGCGGCTGCTGCAGCTGCTGCCAGCACGGCTGCTTGACTCTGGTGATGTTCTAGTGATGGTGGTGGTCGTGGAAGAAGACCCTCCCTGCCACCTGCAAGAAGGGTGCAGAAAACATGATTAGAACATGGACATGAGTTGCTTTCAGCCTTTAGTCAAAACATGCAAAACACTTAAAATCAAATGGATCGTTCATTTCCACCTGCTGCTACACCACCGCTGAGGTTGCCTGAATTTCCAGCTCCTACAATCTGGTTGATCAAAGGTTGGGCTTTGGACAGCTCGACGGCCAACTGACGACCCTTGTACATGGTCCCGTTGAGTGCCTCAATAGCTGCCAGAGCCTCCTCCTTCCTCTCCATATGCACAAATGCATAGCCAACATTTGAGCATAATCTGGCTGTAGGGTATACAAGAAGAAGAGAGTTCAGATTTCAAAATGATTTCAAAATAAAATGCACTTATTCCATATTTTCATTTTTTGCTTAGCATTAACTTAAATGAAACCCTACGGTCGGTGCTCATACAGAACTTACCTGATTAAATTTAGAGCATTTCGATCTGACAATTGTTAACCTTACACTGTACTTATGCAAACCAGCTCACTGCAATTCACTACTTCTACAAAATCTAAAAACTGACTCAAACTTTCCATGAAAAGTCCTGCAGATATTTGTGCAGTACCATCAGTATTGGTGCTGGGCTTTCTAGCTCACCTTTGACTTTATCACAATCTAAAACTCTTCCGAAGGTTGAGAACAGGCCATGCAAGTCATCTGCTGAACATGTTGCACTGAGGTTCCCCACAAACACTTTCGTGGAGTTGGGTGGGCGTGCACGTGACTCTTCAACCACCAGGGGCCTGCCTCTGTACTCTTTGCCATCAAGATGCCTTATGGCCCTGTAACAGTAAGAACACCAGTTATCTTTGTTATCATCATCATCTAAAATTATTCTGGTATCTCAATTTTTTTAAGATACTGCAGCACTCCAACAGGCCTATCAATTCCATTATCCAAACTTTAGACCTTTGTGAACTACTCAATTTTGTTGTTTCACTTTTTTCAATAAGAATTCTAGCAGGATAGTGCAAGAGACAGTAATCATAGGTAATTTAAGTTTTTCAAAGTGTGCTGATAAATGTACTGATAATTACTATGCAGTGTATTTTAGGGTTCTATCAAGAGACTTACTTAACAAAGAAATGTTGCTCTGCACAGTTTTACAATTCAAACTCTTATTATAAGCATATATTCGGATTTAAAATGGTGCTTTATTAACACTGGACACACAGGTATGGTCAAGATTTCTTTTCTTTCCTTACATATTCCATATTTATATGCTTTGTAACATACACTTTTTAAATATTATTGTCATATTTTAACATAGATGCATCTATCTACATTTTTTTTCTTAAAAAATATGGAAATTGTTCATAATAATATTGTCATATTGTAACATACAGTACATGTCCCTTTTGGTATAGTGTTTTGTATTGCTTATAATTTAATGTCATAAAATCTGGTACCCTGCACTTTTTTTTATCATTGCACCATCATTTGTAATTTCCACCTGCGTTCACATACAAATTTGTATATTTTACTATGTATGCATAGATAGTATATATACACAGAATACTATGTGCATATGTATTTTAATACTCATACTGAGCATCATTGGTACAAACATTTTCTTTGGGATGAATAAATTTTAATCTCACTTGCTCAACTCATTAAAGTGTACCTGATGAACAAAAGCAGCAAAAATTACCTGTTTATATCTGAACTTCAACAGATGTTAATGCTGAAGATTTCATATCTCCATTAATCTTAACTTTAAGATAAGATACACCTTTATTCGTCCCACAGTGGGGAAATTCACAAAAATCCATGGCTTACATCACCTCCATGTTGTTTATTACTATTCTCTTTACATGCAAGAATATTTCTAGAATAGCAGCTCATCAATGTAATCTAATAAACGGCAGATTACCTGTCTGCTGCTCCCTCTCCCCTCAGGGTAACGAAGGCATACTGTCTGAGCAAAGAACAGGTGTTGATCTCTCCATATGGAGCAAAGAGCTTGTTCAGCTCGTCGTGAGTTGCATCTAAAGGAAGATTCCCCACAAATAACTTCACGTTTTCACCGCTCATCTCTATATCAACCAGGCATCTGCAAAAAAATGAAGAGGATGATGTGGATAAGTTGATCAGTTAGTGAACCTCAACAAAAAATAACGAGCGGCTCATCATAGTTGATGTTAATCAGCAGAAGTGATGCTAACATATGGGGTTATTATTTATATGTGGTTATTATATTGGTATCCAGTAAGAAACGTACTTATATTAGCTAGTCAGGTATAAAAACCAAAGCTAATAAAACCGTTAACTTTGGCGGCGAAAACTAATCCAACGAAGTTAGCTAACGTTAGCCGGTGTAGCTGCTAGGCTAGCTAGCTAATAGCAGACAAACGACGCATAAACCGCAACATGAAATCGGTTGTACGATAAGATCAAAGTTTAGATACACGAAAACGGTTGGCTAAAAACTACCATCACTGGCCATTTTGTTAAACGCAAACATTAACGGTGGTTGCTAACGTTAGCTAGGCTAGCTAACTAGCTAAAGCTAACGCAGCGGTTTTCATCATAGTGGCTGAAAACGTTGGCTTAAACTAGCGCTGCAACACTGGTATGAACTACCATAAAGTAAACTAACTATAGGTAATTCTATGGCATATTAAGTTCTGTAATATAAAGAGAGGAAAGGCATTAATTATACCAGCAAAGTAGCTACACAGACTTCTTACCCAACGCGGTCCTGGAGCTGTGTTTGAAACGTCACATCCGGCTCCGGTTTGTGGTGGTGCAGCCATGAGGGCGCAGTTTCATCCAGTTTCACGAATGTTCACAAACTGTATCACTCTAAATCCACATCACATATAATATTTATATATTAAGTTTCTGGTTTAGCATAATGTTATTTGACATACAAAGAAACTTACTAACCTCCTTTACTTTTAAAACTGTTTTCTAGCAAACTCAAGGCCAAATAACCGCATTTAACGTACAATGCTGTCATGACGCACAGGATGATGACGTATTTGTTTCCAGGTGGGCTCAGGTGTGAGAGAAGGAGGGGGAGGAGCCAAAGACAGGAGACATCTCCGGATCTGAAGCGCAGGTTATGACTGGCCGAAGTGTAGAAGAAGTAAACGTTTCATCGGTGTAAAGTTGATGGAAGAATAAGGAGCAATGCTATTATTATAAAAGTGGATCCGGAAGGAAAGAGGTAAATAACGAGATCTGTAATGTTAAAGTGGGAATGATGGACTTTGATTAGATGTAGAAGTTGTGTGATTGTGTAGCAGGAAGACTTTGTGCAACAGAGTTTGAAGAGGAAATGCACAAGTTTTACAGGAATGTGGCTGCGTATCCAGACAGATGTTGACATGTGGGCTGCGGTCAGGCTTCAATAAGAAGATACACATATTTAATAGCCTCAAGCCACCTTTTTTATTATCATCATTTTGAATATTTAATGTTCTTCTGGGTTGTTTGTCCGACCTGTTTGTGTGTCCGTATTTTAAAAGTTTGTTTCCCAAAGCTGCCTATTTCATTTAAGCTCTGTCTGAGCTGCAGCACTTTACCAAGTCTGGACTTGCTGTCCCAATCCAGGCAGATTTATTGCACAGGTGTGTGTGTGTGTGTGTGTGTGTGTGCAGCCATCCCACCCATCTTCCTGTTATGAATATGAGCCACAGGGACTCATAATAAACACCTGTAGCATGCATACACTATGGGAATGCATGATCAGCTGCAGGTCAATTAATAACATGTGTGCTTCTTGTGTGTGTGTGCAGCTATCCCACCCATCTTTCTGTTATAAATGTGAGCCACGGGGACTCATCATAGCCACCTATAGTATGCATACATACACAATAGGAGTGCATGATCAGCTGCAAGACAATTAATAACCCTGTGTGCTTCTTGTTGCTTGTGTGTGTGTGTGTTTGTAGATGGCGCAGCAAGAAGAACCACTGTATGATTTCCCAGAGCCCACTCAGCCGTCAGAGCGCAAGTTCCAGGGGCACCAAAGAGGACAGGCCTCTCTGAGAAGCATCAGCGTGCTGGACCGTCTCCTGCTCACGGTTCCTGTCTGGCTTCAGCTGTCGATCAACCCTGCCACCGCACTGCACATACTGCGGAGGGAGCCTCCTGGGGTTAGAGCCTACACTTAATCAAAAGAAAGTACACCATTTGTCTGAGCACATATACACACACTGAGTTCCTCTCGTGCCCTCTTTTATCATGTCCTGCACATTCACACATGCACTCAGTGATCAGTTATGTTGTCCTGCAGAACTTCCTGGTGCGGAGGTCCCGAACATCCCAGAAAAATGTGCTGTGTGTCCGTTTGGCGGATGACAGTGTGCCATCCTTCGTTCAGCAGTTTGGGATCAGGGAAGAGCAGTCCAGTAAGAGTATTTAAATGTTTAAAATGAATGTACTTATATCAGTCCATTGACCACTACTTGTGTATGCTTTACAGTATTCCCAACCCTTGTATGAAGTAACTGAGAGATTGTGAAGTAACTGTTCTCAGTTTCCCTTCAAGCGTCTGCAAGTTCATTTTAATGCTGAAAAGAATGGAATTCAATGGCAACCAATGGGTGGCTGGAATGTAGGGAATCAATTTTAAAGCTTATGTATGCTTTATAAAATGTACTGCTATGGTCCTTTAACATAGCTTTGCTCCAGTATTACACAGTGTTCACATATGATCACATCTAGCTTTTAGATCAAAAGGATTAAAACTTTTCAGTCCCTGTTCATGAGGCATTACAACCACATTGTTGATACTAACTACCCTCTCCTCCTCCAAAAATCCCTGCACTTTTGAATCTTCCTCATCCCCAGCTCTGTCTCTGGAGACTTCAGCCATCAGCTTTCCAGATCTTCCGAGACTAATTTCCTTCTACTGTGTCAGCAGGTAAAATCTTGTCTTCCTCCTTCCTCCTCATTTCCCTCAGCTCTTCTCTTTTAAAGCCTCCTTCATGATCTCCTTTTCTATCATCTACAACAACTAATGTTAGTGTTAATATTATATATCATCTGTGTGTCAGAGATGTATTACCCTTCCCTCTGGAGCTTCCTGAAGCCATCGCAAAGGCAACGTCCCACAAAGAGCTGGAGTCCATCTCACATATGGGAATAGGTTGGTGAACACAAACCCTTATTTCCTCACAGCAGATTTTGTAATCTTAACCTCAAATACATGGGTCTTAAAGGAGTTATTTACATAAGGCACACACATACTATACTGTACATACAGTAATTATATCCCAGCTACTGGATAACAAACAATCATTGGGAAAATGTATGTGTAGGTATTTTTTTCCTTTTGTCCGCTGAAGGGAAAATTAATCGAAATGAGGTTTTATTGATGAATTATAATATGATGAACAGTATATATTGTCATGAAATATACCATTTTTAAATTATTCATATTTAATATCAAACAAAAAACAACCATATTAAAAAATGTACCTGGTAAATTAACACATTTTTTCAGGTTAGATGTGCTGAAAGCCCTGTCATGTAAAATGTGTTGTTTCCTTTAAAACAAGTTTTTAAAAAAATAATTTGAATAAAACATGGTTGCAAAGTTGTAGGGAGGTAATATTTTTTGCACATCTTATATTAAATGCATTGATTATTTTCATAGTCATCTTTTACTGTATTTCTACAGTAGTCAAGATGACAAAGTAAGAAATGGTATTTTAATGCAAACATTTGTACCATCTGTTCTTTCACAGTAATGAAAGAACTTTTATCTTGTTTTATAGAATTCTGGAGTTCCCACCTAAATGTTCGTGGGCCACGGGAGGCGCCTAAGCCCCAGAAGGACAAGGAGAAGAAGCCAGACGTTGTAACCTCAGCCCCGCCCGCTGCAGCCTCACAGACCAGCTCTGCAGCTCAGCCTGGTTCAGCTGCCCAGCCCAACTCAGACAGCCTGCTCAGCACAGCACCTGAGTCAGACAACGCCACCAAACAATCCAGTTCCGGTCGCACCCTGTTCCATGAGTTTTGCCCAATCACAACTCGGAGCCCCGGAGAGCTGGACTGCGGCTCCGGTCTGGGCGCTCTCTGCTTCATCAACCCCCTTTTCTTGCAGTCCCAGAACGCTTTGTCCAGACGCCGCATGTTCAAACGCAGCCTCAAAGTTAGGATTTCCACCGAGACATCAACCCTGCTGTCACCCCCGCTCGCTCCTCCTCCTCCACCACCTATAATGCCCAAAACCAAAGGAAAATGTAAAGCCCTGAAACAGGGACAAACCCAAGCTGCTCAGATTGATCCCACTGTTCAGGACTCCCAGCCCCAGCCACTGATACTGACGCAGGACCACAGTGAGGCCCAAGTTCAACCTCAGTCAGCAGCTCCTCACTTCCAGCCTGAGATGCAGGAGCAGGGAACACTGGTGGAACCAGGCCAAAGTAAACGTGGAGCCACTGGAGACGAGGCTTCAGCTCAGCTACTAACAGTAATGGAGTCTCTCCCAGATGACTCAGACTACATGCAGCCCTCTCCAGTGATCAGTTTCTCCCACTCTCCCCAACTCTTTCCTTACCTCTCTCCATCTGTTTCTCCCATGGCACCTCCCCTTTTCCCCAAAGTATCTCCGTCCCTCTCTCCTCACAACTCTCCCGGTGGCTCTCCCTCTCTCTCACCTTATCAGTCCCCCTCGCTGTCTCCCAAGGTGCCCTTTTCCCTCTCTCCACGTGACACACCCTGCAGCTCGCCCTCTTTGTCGCCTTATCAGTCCCCATCTCCTTCTCCTAAGGTCCCCTTCTCTCTGTCTCCCTTCACCTCTCCGTCCTTGTCTCAGCTGGCAGGACAGGCCTATCACACAACTGCAGATCGGCAGAGATCAGAGAGGGGGCCGAGGAGGAAGGAGCAGGTGCAGATGAAAATAAGGACGAGGCTGAGGAACTGCGTAAAAAGAGGGAAGAGGTGGAAGAGGGTCTAATTATACAGATGAATGCTGCTTCTCTAAGTGACACAGACAGCTGCAGTTCCTTCTGCAGTCTTGAGGGGGCTGCAGAGTCTCCACCTCACTCACCCCACAAACAGGACAGTGGTACAAGCCTTTAGTGAACAAACACTTCAGACTGTAACTGAATTACATTGTGATATCATGACACACTATGTAGAATAACTTAGTGTAGATATTATGACTGCAACCCCGAGAAGTGTTTTTGAATAGAACAAAGCTTTAACTTAAATAAGCCTTACAGATCAAAGATTTTAAAGACGATACTGGTTGTTCTGTATGTTTTAACCGCAAGTGTAACTTTTTTTAATGTTCTATCCCCAAATTGTTGTGACGGATTTCCTTCCTGACAGGGAGACATTTGTTTCCTTTTATATAGCTATTTGCTGAAAATTTGTTAAATTAAAAAAATGCAGCCTTGAAACTGTCTTGAGTTTGGTTGTCCATCACAATTAACCTATTGTCTTCATTTGCAAATGTTCATATACATAAAATTATCATTGTTGTAATAGTTACAAACATGGACTACCAAAGGCATTGCAATCAAAACCTATTTATATTTTAATCAAAATTGTTGGGTTAGATCAACTGTCAAACAAATTAGAAATAGGATGATGTGAAATTCTAGAAATTGTTGCTGTTCAGAATCACTTAAAGACACTGATAATTAAGAGGTTCTTACAGCAACAACAGTGATTTGGTTCAAAAACATTATTCTGGTTCCATGTGGGAGAAAACAATTCAATTGTAATTGTCCACAATCATAGTAAACTGTAGGGTTTTTTTTAATCAAACCACCACAGATGCCTTTTCACCAGCATAACTTAAGAGTAAAAGCTGAGATTTTAGTTTGACTGAATTTAACTCCTCTGCAGACATGTTGACACACAGACCTTCAGCCTTCAACTCAGCATGTGCCATTTGGAGAAAAGATACTTCTATCATCAATTCATCAATCATATGTTATTAAAATATATTGAAAGTCAATTTCAGATTGTGGGTGAATTTCCTTCTGTTAGAAAAAAAATACCAGTAAGATCTTATCAAACAAATTTTAATTTGTGCAGATTCAACACATTTCTTACAGCATTTTTTTAGGCTGTCCAGACAAAATATTTTATTCAGTTAAGTAATCCATGACCTTTTTATACCAAACCTGGCAAAAAATATCAATAGAAATATCTATTCTTTGCCATACAGTCAACATTCAGCTGTCATGTCAGCTAGTTAACAGTCTTAACCTGTCAAATCATCATCAACAAGGCTGGACAAACATCAAGCTGTAAAGATGGAACAATGTTCAGCCTAAAAGTTGACTGTAAAAACCAAATCATTGACATCATTTTGAGTATAGACAAAACATGTCATAACAATAATCTTGTGAAGATTTGACGCCATTTTTTGACGTCATGATTAGAAAGTGAGAACTACCAACAGTTACTTGCATACATGTTTATATCCAGGAACCATATATATTGTCAGGCAGCGTTGGTTTAATGGACAATACTTTGCATTAGAAAAAGGTTTCCTTAACGCATCTAAAAGAGCAACGGTGTGGTATTAATCATCAGCTCATTTATTTGTATTTGATCCTATTATCAAAGACGGACCTGCCATTGGACCGTGGCAGAAAAACGGCGGCTGGTGTCTTTGGCAGATCTGTTCCAGTCTTATGGCTTTATTTGAAGTATGAAACTTTAATTTGTTCATAAGTGTCTTCTATAAGGATTTGGATCACTTTGCAGTTTTGTGTGTTTTAACATCCATTAAGAATCAGTTTGCTTTCATATATGGTTAAAAAAGTAATCTGATTTCAGTTGGTATTTTTGAAGCCTATGGAGCCGATCGTCCATCCATCAACACCAGCAGGGGGCATCTCTTTTGCTCATCTCCAAAAGGTCAGCCTCAAGCTGCTCTACGTCATCTTGGAAGCGCTCAGTGAAGGAGCGAATCAAACCTGCTGCACTGCCTTCGTATTCCACCAGCTCTACGTTGTCCCCTGTAAACCACACATAAACACAAACTGAATAATTTACTCTGTCAGGGCAAGAGTCTACAATTGCTTCTAGACACGTACAATCGCATGTACAAACAACCCCATAACAGGTACAGACAAAGTTCTATACCATTGACTCTGGAGTTGGCCTGGACGAACATCTTACGAGCTTCCTTCCTCAGCAGCACGGTCTCCCGAAGACGTAGGAAGTTGTGAGTACCGCTGTCACTGACAGTGGAGTAGCCTTCATAGAAAGCCCTGCCGCCTTCCACATCTGCTGTTGACTTGAAGACCTACAAAATGTTGGAATCAGGTTAGAAACATGTGGACTGTAGAGGTGGGTGAAGTCAACAGGGTTAGAGAGATGATTAATGATAATATTCATGTCACTCGAAACAATTTCGAAAACGACCAGTGGTGTATTAGTGCAATTAAGTTGACATGTATCCCCAGTATATTGTTTCCATTTTATCAACTCCAAAATGTTCTTTTTCAGGATTTGTTGTATTTTCTTAATATATGCTGTTCTTGTTATATATAATCTGCTGTTTAAGGAATTTTCTGCTAAAAGTATGGATGTACCTGCAGTTTACAAAGGAACCTGTGGATGGCGTTCTTGCCCACAGTGTGGATCTTGCTTCGGTCCAGTGTGATTCGAGCATCAGGTTTGCCGTCCTGTCCCGGCACTTCCTCCAGGCCCACCAGGCCCTCCCCAGCCTCCAGCAGAACACGCAGGATCACGAAACGAGCCTGCATGTGAGCCTGAGACACACACATGCATACATATGACATACACTGTATACATGTTCTGACAATAATATATACACAGACAGACTTACTATAAGCTGTACTATAAAACAACACAGAGACATAAAGCTGAGGTATGCTTAATAATCTGTATGTTGACTTGTCTTGTAAACACTGTTCGCCTGACACTATGTATCTCTGAAGTTCTGTATAAATGAAAGTTATGATTCATTATTACGTGTTGCAAACCAGTCCAAGTAAAGAGTGAGAGAGACAGCATGTTATGGAGAAAAGCAGCTGGGAAAGCAGACAGATTACCTGTCTCCAGCTCTTGCTCTCGGGTGTGTAGAACTCCAGGCCCAACAGTCCAGCTCTGACCATGCTGAGCCAGTTGACGTACACCACATCCTCCGCATCCTGGCCCTCATGACCAAAAATACTGTAATGCACATGCACAAAGGCAACAGTTAACATGCTGGCTATCAGACACAAACCACCTGAGCTTTACCATTCCAATCATTCTCATTAAAACAGCCTAAATAGCATGAAGATGTGAATTTCCCATTGTGGGACTAATAAAGGAATATCTTATGAGATTAATTATTTTCCCCAAAATGTCATCAACATAGTGAGAGTGTGTGATACAAACAATAACAAAGCATCCCTTGTACAGAGTTGTCCGGAGGTATATAAAGAACTAAATAGCCTCATTAAAGCTCCCAAACAAACTGAAAACATGCACCGTCTTAGGGCTGTTAATTTTTTGTTAAATAATTGACGTACTTAAATACACTTCCTGATTTTGTTAAGACTTCTAATTGTGACCCCAAGTCACAAACTCTTCTCCCAGCTAAACAAATTTTAGGATTCAAAGGCTTTGAGAGCTATAACAACATTTGTGGACTATAAAAAAGGAATCTTAAAATTTGAACTGTAAAAAAAAATGCATTATTTGAGTTTATATCCATTAAGTTTTTGGCAAAAAGCAGCATGAGCATCAGCAGCTGTCTGCTGGCAAAAGCTCAAACATTAAAGGCTTCATGATCCTGGGATAAGAAAAATGTCCTCTTCTTTGTCCTCAATCTGTAAGTAAGAGTGATGGAAGTGTTCTTCAGCAGCTAATGCCAGCATTCCTTTTGACGTTTTTTTTTTTTTTTTTTTTTGCCTATTTTGAGCCCCTAAAAGCAAAAGTCAGTTCCCAGTCAGAACATCAAACCATGGAGGAAAATCAGGCCAAAAGCCATTTCATAGGCCGCTATAATTATACGAATACACAGTGAGATACACAGATACACGGTGAGTATAGGTTACAAGCAAAACATGATGTACCTGAGCACTTGCTTGTTGAGACAGAGATAGAGTCCGACAGACTCAGCACGGCATTCCTCATAAGTGGAAGCAATTGTGGAGAATTTACTGTCCCAGGTCTCACTGCCCCGATACCAACTGGACACCTAAAAGACACACTCGTAACTTTAGTCTCTTTTGCCAACTGAACCCAGAGTTAAAAACAGGTGGGCACAGAAACAAACTCACTGGTTCTCCAGTCTCTGGGTTGATCACCTTACTCTGGTCAAAGTTGAAGTTGCCCTTGTCATCCTGTGGAAAAAGATGGAACAGAACAAACCCAAATCAGGTTTTATTTGCTCACTGATGACACTTCAATCACATATCATCAAACATTTTAACAGTGAGACATCAATAAAATAGAAACGATTGCCCAACTCTAGTGTATGAGAGTATGTTTGACTGACCTGGACAAACAGCTTGCCACTTCCATGTCCCAGGAGCTCATGAAGTCCAACCTGCACCTCAAATGATGGTCCTTTCCACTTGATAAACACATCCTAGTGCAAACACACACACAGGATAAAGTATAATTATGGGAGTGTGTGAGAAAGACAATAGCTAGTATTAAGAGACTGAGGAAGCAGTTACCTTGTCCTCCTCCTGCAGGAAGGTGAGTTTTTCTTTTTGTGTAGCATAGGCTACAGCCAGCACATTGCCTAGTGACACATTTTTAAAGCCTTCCGACTGTCTGATGTCATCATCTGCAAACAGAAACACACAGACAAAAACATTTTAAACTCAAACCAAATGAACTATATTCTTTAATGTAACACGCAGTTTAAAAAGACGTCCATATTCGGAGCGTACATACAGTTGGGGATGTTGATGCCAGCTGGTATTCCGCTTCCAGCAAAAGTGAGAACATCCAGCGAGGTGAAGTCAGGTTTGAGGAAAGTGTCCTTCTCATACTCCCGGGGCCAAGGCAGCTCGGGGAGCAAGACTTCTGCTGAGCTCACCAGTTTGGCAAAACGCTCACTCATTGCCTTGTTCACAACCGCAACAAAACCTATAGGAGACATCACAAGCCCCAAAGTTAGGAAGTGAACTGAAAAAATAGAATAAAACCCCAAACACCAAACTTGAATTATTTATCCCTTTCCCTTAAAGTTTGTGTCCCTCTAAAATCAATGTAATCACTGATAGAATAAAACATTATATCCAAAATTACCAACATGAGTTAAAGGCTCCATATATCTACTTAAGTAACTGTCAAGTAGCACAACACAGTGTTATATTTTCATTCATTAGTCTTTAGCATTGTACCACAGCAATAAACCCTAGAGAGGAGGCAGGATCACAGCTCACATAAAAAAAAGCATGTTAATATTGCTGAGGAGGTTACCTTCAAACTCTCCTCTGGAGCCAAATGGGTCTCTGTAGCTCTCTATGAAACCTATATAACTGAGAAGAGAAGAGACAGAGTGGAGGAGTAAAGAGAGAAAGGTTTAAGAGATTATTACAAGGGAGTCATAATCAAATATGTTTAGAATTAAGCAGGTATATGTTCATTTAGTATTACTGTGCTAAGAGGGTTTACCTCTCAACAATTGGTCCCTTGTCTTTGATCCAGTAGCGAGATCCCTCTTTATGGGCTTCAACCGAGCCAAACGTGAAGCTGCGCCTGTACTCCTCAAGCATCTTTCTCTGGTTCTCATTGGCAGCATAGGCCTGTAGTATTTGGAAAGAGAACAAGAATTTCTTAAGTGGAACTGTGGCAGGAAGATTGTTTTTAAGTTATCAACTTAATCATTCACTCCTACAGTCCTTATAAAGATACTGCCTCTATTCTCAACTCCCTCTTCCTATTATTGCTTTGCCAAAAGGAATAAAACACAATTTTTAAGATACGCTGTTTGCATTGTTGGTCATTTCCGTCCCCCTTTTTCTTTTACTGTCAGGAGGTTTACTGCTTTTTTTAATCAACTCTAACAGCTTAAGAACAACAGCTCTTTGTGTTTTACAGCAACACTGACAAACTCATATTGCTCTAACAACTTAGCATTAGCCATGAACATTAGCCATATCCCGCATCCCTAGCTCTCACCTCTGCTTGTTGTAGGTAATAGCTGACTTTCTCCATGAGAGGAGCATAGTCTCCCCTCTTCACAGTGAACTCTTTGTCTTCAAAGTTAAAGCTGCCGCAGCACGACTCGCATTCCCCATCCACTGCACAGTCTGTGAAGCAGTGATGCACATTTTATTGACCGTAGCATCATTAACAATGTTAGTTAGATAAACAGATCTCTCCACATCCATTTGTTTATAATCATTTGCGTTCACAAGCTCAAATATCTCCAGCATGACATGTGGAGTCTACGTGACATGTGATACATATTAAATTTTGCATGGCAATTCTGTCACAAGTGCAATATGTTATGGTATAAATCTTATTCTGGTTCTTGTGTAAAACTGTAGTTCTGACCTTTCTGTACAGCTGAAGCCAGGCGCACCTCATAGCAGGCTTTATCTCCATTGTCCCTCTTAAACAGACGGGTGTTGTAAGCAGACAGTTTCTGGAGAAAAACCACAAGAAGACAGCTAAGAATAAACCGTATCAGAGAGAAAAGACACATGGAGGAGCAAGAAAAGACAAAGATGCATGATGGACCACCAAAACGACAAAGGAAAATGTAAATTAAGTGCAACAAGGAAGAGAAAATGGTGTCATAATAAAGCACAGAAGAAAGAACAATGGAAAAATAAATATTCACTTAAGTGTGAATTCAGCATACTTTTGAGTCAAGGAACTTCTGAGCCAGCTCAGCATCCTCCAGACAGCAGTTTCCTGAGAAGTAGGTGGTAATTCCCTGAAGAAAAAAGCAAAAATACTTCTAAATATATATAAATATAACAGACATACCTGCCAGAAATAACAAAACGTTCGAGTCCCATCCCTAAACCAGCACTTATGATGCAGACATGTTTGTCAGATCCACCGAGTCCTCACTATGCAATGCATATTTCATTGAATATAACCTGAGAGAAATAGTTTTGGTCATATTGCTGGCCTGAACTCTACATTAAATGACCCACCTTGTCGCCCAGGCCCAGCTGTTTCTGTCTGTCTTCCAGGGAGTAGAGGAGACACGAGCAGCTGTCCCACAGAGCCTCCATCTCGGTGGGCTGCTCCTGGAATGCCTGGCTGGCCTTCACCAGAGCTTCCAGCTTGTCCTGGGTGGACATACCGCAGAGGCAGTCAGCTTAAAATATGTCACAGCAGCAGTAAACGGCCTTCATATATCATCATATAAAATGCACTAACTGGCTAGTTTATTTGGTGCACTTGTACAATGCAATATTTTATCTAAAATGTTTGCGTTTATGTTGATGCTGTGTTAGAGAAATGTAGATCTGTGGAAATGTTTGAGACCATATTTAATTGCATTGTTCCGTCAGATTGCATTAGATTGTACAGGTATTCATCTTATTGTGTCCACCCCCCTGTAAAACTGTTTACAACGCAGCTGAGCTGGATTTTACACCAGAGGCGCTCTTACCTTAGGCAGATTTGGGATGAACTTTGTGTCTCCAAAAGACTTGTAGTTTCCCATGTTGGCATACAGACCAGCTGCATACACCAAGAAGGCCTAAATATGATGCAGAGAAAAAAAATCATTTACATCCAGTGTATGGCATAATGAACATCTTTAAACATTTGTAACACATATGAAATGGATGAAAGTGTGTGTCAGAACAGCACCAGAAACAGCCAGAGACATGAAGACTGCGTACCTGGTACTCCTCAGAACTGAGTCCAGTTGCTGTGGCGACCTGTTCCAGCTGCGCAGGCGTCTGTTTCCTAAAGATCCTCTGCAGCAAAACAAAGATGTTTGCTGACTCTGGGGAAGTCTGCAGCAGCACTGCGAGACCACCATACCTAAGACAGCACGTTTTTTTGGTCAGCAAGGTTCAAGGTTTCAGTTCTTCATTACACTAAAGTCTTTATTCTTTAGAATAAGTGAGAAGTGTTTTTTCACTGTAGTAATGCCATTTAGCATCTCTATTGTTTTCAACAGTACATAATTTCAACTTGCTACACCCTGAGATTAGTAACGTACCAAGCAGCGCGTGACAGGTAGTGGGCGTACATCTTCTCCTGAGGTGAAAGCAAACGGAAGGCCTCACCACAGTCAAGTGCAGAGACACCAATGTCATTTGGGAGGTAGTACTGGGAGTCCACCATCTTTAGTCTGAGGTTTAACACTGACGATAAGGAACTGAATTAAGAGAGGGGAAGGGAAAGTGGGGGCAGAGAAGAGAATGTGAAAGAGAAGATTATGTATGGAAAAAGAAGTAAGGAAGTGTGAAAGGGATGAAAGAACAGAGGCAGTAATGAGCTACAGGTTAAGCAGCTTGTGTGCTGTACAAACCCACAAATTCAAATAAAATAGTTATACTGATGTAATGTTACTGGTAAAACAGTAAAGGTTTTCTTGGCCTTGATTCTAACATTATATGTGTGATATTTGTTTGAAGAATATAAGCTATGGTATAATTCTTACAAGTTGTCTTACATGATACTATGCTTGTTGACATTTCGAATAGGGCTGATGCTTATTTTCAATGACCATCACAGTTTACCAGAAACCTTGGAGGGGTCTTTGTCAGACTAACAGCCAAAAACCCAAAGATATTCCAATAAAATGATGTAAAACAGAGTATCAAAACTGGTCTCACAAGTGACTGATTATCAAAACTGCTGACAATTTAGTTTCTGTCAAAAGACTCATCAACTAATAATCGTTAAATCACTAATTTTATCTTATTATTCTATTTTATTGTTTCTTCTTTTTTGGGCTATTTTTTAAAGATACTTGATTGTTCTGTAGAAGCCAAAAGTGGGAATTGCAGTTATTTATGTGGTGTGTAATGTAAAGAAAGGTCTATGATATTGTTACAGTATAAAAAGGTAAAAACCTACTGAGAGTTTACTCAATTTGGTTACAGCTATCAAACAGAAGTAAAAGTTTTTTAAGAGGAACAGCAGGTGCTTGTCCCTGAACCTTGATCTACTTTAACTGATCATGGCACAGATTCAAGAGGAAGCAGTCAGTAAAATGACTAAAGTCAGGTTTCTGTTTCACCAATGATTGTAAAAAAATAAATAAATTACGTTTTAATACCCATATAAAAAGCCTACTAACAGCAAGGCAACATTCAAACTGCATGTAAGCAAATAATGTTATTAGAAAGAGGTTTAATATTCAGGCTAATACAACTAGCTAGTTCTAATTCAATGTTAACGTTAGCACCTAGCCTGCATGCTACACGCGTGTTTGATGCATTTAAAAACACTGCCACAACTTCTGTAAGCAAAACATTAAGTCACAGATACTAAGCATCCCCGTTTCTGTGCATGATTAGCTACTATTTAGCTTATTCAAAGAGGCATAAAGGTGAATACGAACTCAACTGCTGGTTACCTTAATTTCTGCAAAAGCTCCGGCGAACGTCAAACTGCAGTCTCACGCTGTTCACTTCCTGTACTCATTCAACGTTACACCCGCCTTTCAACCAATCATAGCTTGAAGATTGTGATCGACAGACACATTAACCAATCACAAAGTAGCTGCGCCTGACTTTTTTCCATGCATTCACATTGGGCTTTTCTGCCCAAGATCAAGCGTTAAAATACGAGCTCTGAACGTCTAAAACAAGCAGAATAGACCATAATACTAAACACAAACGATTTATAATAAAACACTCATGCAGACACTAATAATTACCTATATTTGTGAGTGCGCTCACAGGACGAGGTGGCCGAGTGGTTAAGGCGATGGACTGCTAATCCATTGTGCTCTGCACGCGTGGGTTCGAATCCCATCCTCGTCGACAACCTTTTCCACGACCGGAGACATCTCAACATTATTTATTTGCTGTTGATTGGTACTGGTCATATAGAGAAAGGTCTCACAACACGGTGACACTCAGAGTGACCATGTGCTATTTCTTTCCTGAACTGTCTCCTCCCCCTCTCCCCCTCCTCTCCCTCCTCCCCTCCCCCCCACTCACCCTTATTGAAAGGGTTTGTTTTTAAACATATTGAACCACCAACCACATTCTTTCCATACACACTTTCATTTGTTAATCCCCCATAATTAGACATAATTTTCTCTTATAAACTATATAAGCTTACAAAACCACACAGTATTTCATCAGTTTATTGGTTTTATTGAATTCTAAAAACATGATGAGAGAAGTGAGTTATTTACAAAGGGTGTGCAACAGAAAGTATTAAGTTTTCCTTGATGAATGGGAGAGCCAGTCAGCTGCACTAGATCCAGAAGGTAGTTTCAGTGACTGGTCGTGCACCATAAGAGGAATGTTAACAGACATCTGGGCGTGCAGCACATCTGCGTGCACCTGTGTTTGCTTATTTTAGGGTTCATGCTTGGGTTTTGCCGTCCCTCCTCTCGGGAGGCGTCGTAGGAAGTATCCAGCGATAGCAGTCTGAGAAACTCAGGGTCTTGTCCACGGCACAGCTGGTGCAGTAGACGATCCCCAGAGCCAGCATCACCACAAGGAACACACACAGAGGCACCAGCAGGGCCACCAGCAGCCAGCTCTTGTCATGCTTCCGTTTACCTGCAGCCCCTTCCTCACCTGTGACATCATCTGGATTATCCATCTTAGACCCATCCCCCTCCCTAGTCCCAGTGACTGACCTGTTTGTCGTCTCAGCTCCCGCCTCATCACTAACTTCCCTACCTCCTGCCTTAGCTTCAGCCTCATTATCAATTTCGTTGCCTGTGCTGTCTTTTTGTGTCGGGGATGGGGCTGTCTGATATCGATTTGGTGATAAGGCATCCCATTGGTTCAGGTGATTATCTGATCCATGAGCCATGTCAGGGGAGAGTCCCTGAGGTGCTTCTGTCAGCCAGTCAACATCGAAGTTAGTCTCGGCTTCAAAGTTTGGGTCTGGGGTGAAAGAGGTGGACCAGGGGTTATCATGGTTAGGATCCAGGACAGGGATGTGAGCAGAGTCACTGGGGTCAGGGGTCAGAGTGGAATATTCTTCATCATCAGGTGAAGGCTGGCAGGTGAGTCCATCTGACTGCAGGTCATAGCCACCGTCACAATAACACTGATACCCTCCCATGTAGTTGAGACACTGCTGCTGGCAGGGCGACTCCCCAACACACTCATCTACATCTACACACTCTCCTCCACTGCCCACCACGTACCCAGGGTTACACAGGCATTTGAAGGACCCCAGCGTGTTCTCACAAGTGCCTTCACAGCTGCCCTCGTCGAGGCACTCGTCTGTGTCCACACACTCCCCCTCATCATCTGGCTGGTACCCAGGGTGGCAGGTGCAGTGGAAGGTGCCTGGGATGTTGACGCACACTTGGGGACACGGTTGCTGCTGACATTCGTCTACATCAGAACATCTGCGCCCATCTGGACCCATCTGGTAGCCTGGGGGACACGTGCAGCGGATGCCCCGAGATGTCTCCACACAGTCGTACTCACACCCCATCTCCACGCAGACCTCTTTGATGTGGGGCTGGTCAGTGGGACCGGCGGAGTCAGAGGATAATTCAGGGGGGTCAGTTTGGCTCAGGGGGTCAGGTTTGCAGCCGTACCCATCCTCATCAATAATGAAGCCCTCAGAGCAGTAACAGTAGTAGTCTGTGTCCGTGTTCTGACAGTACTGCTCACATCCATGGTCCCCGCTACACCAGTCCTTGTTCTGTGGAGCTGCTGAGCAGAGCGGGGCATCCCTGGACCAGCCCACTGTCTCGTCATCTCTCTCCATGCACAGCACCGTCTGCTCAGCGCGAGCATCTGGGTCTGAAGTGTCTGCCGGGCAGGATAGAGTCGCCACAGACCCATAGGGCACGTGAGTCAGCAGGGTGCTGACGAGGTGAAATGGGGTGGTGTAAACAGCTGGACCTCTACCCTCATCCTCCAGTGGTGGACACATTCCTTTGTAGTTGTACTGGCAAACGTATCCATCCAATGGCAGCGCACAGGAGCCATCCAGCCACCGGAAATTGTCGTTGCTCTCACGCCCACTCTCAGAAGTGTGGACAGTCATTGCCACACAGCGAGGGGCCGCACAAGTCCCAGGGGTGTCTTCACGAAGCCAGTTGGTGAATTGGCCATCCTGGTCTCCTGTTGGAAAATAAGGACAAGGACTAAGTCAGTAAAAGTAGAAATTCCGTCTTTTAAGTCACCTTTTATTTTATTTTTCCTCTTCTAGTATTTAGTTTGCATTTTCACATCTATGTGACACATGTAAAAGTGTGAATCCATAAGATTATCATGATTAAAGCTGTCATGTATTGAATTTTTTATTTAAATTTATTGTCTTTCAAACAATTCTGATGGCAAAAGTTTTTGCTTGTAGGAAATTGGTGCAGCCTATGTGTTGCTGTCATCCCATTAATTGTCATCTCTTTTGAGTTGGCTCTGTGAGGGGTTGGGGTTGGAGCATTGCTGTTTGCCACCATGTCTTTTTTGATATTACCACTAGGAGTCGCCAAAGTCAGATATTTTCAAATTTTGCACACATGGACCCATTTTTGCTGCACTATAGAAATGTGCAAGATTTGACTTTGAAATATCAGGTTGTAGTTTTCAAGATGAGCTGCCCTTTTATTAACACTTTGACAGATCTGACACTGCATGGTACATTCCCTGACACACAGCCTGTGACAAATAGAGCTTAAGGATCTGCATCATTATTGTCTGTATGAAGATACTTGAGTCGACCACCTGTCAGTCCAGGTGTTACCACATACACATTATCTCTTGAAAGTGCTGTTGAAATATTCAAAAGTATTTTTCCAATGCTGTGAGCACCACTAAGAAACTTCCATTCACTTTCATTGTAGTGGGGCGGGGAAGAAATTCTGATTTCATACCCTGGTTAAATGAAAGCAAGATGAAACCAAGAGAGACACTTTGAGTGAGAAAAAACATCTGGTTTTTAGTGGCCAATGATTGTGTAATGACTAAATCAGGTTGAGGGGTAGCTGTGAGGTCAAAGGGGGATTGAACTTCCCCTGTCGCGCCAGCTCCGTCTCTGTGAAACAAAAGAAGTTAATGTAATAACCATCCAGTCAGTGCAGAGCTGTGGAGGCTGGACTGGCTACCAAAGTCTGAAAGAGAGGTCAGCACAGTGGTTTAATACCAGGATCTAACAGTGATTCAGAAATTCCTGATACAACAGAGTGTGGAAGCAGTAATATTGAAGTAGTTAACTAAAATCTATAGATGTAGTAAAATAGGCCAAAAATCTAGTCTTTGTATGTGTTAGGCTACAAACACTGCCAGTTAAGTAGTAGTTAGATCATAGTCAAAAAATTAAGTGCAGTGATTTATAAAAAGATGACTGGGGGAGGGAGACTTGAATGCTTAATTATAAGGAGAAAAAAAAGTACCATAATGTACTATTCTCTATTTTGGAGCAATTTTGTCTGAGCTCACTTCTTACAATGTAATTAAATGGCTGATATGGTGATGAAGGTCAAAAAGTGAGACATTGCCTGTGACCCAGACGAATCCTCTGAGTGGTCGGGTGGATGAACACTGGCGTGGCGGTCTGTGCAGCCCAATCCAGAGGCGAAGCCTCGACCTGGTACCCTGTGCCTCGATGGCAGACAGCAGCTCATGGACCACACCCGCTGCCTCGTGGGTATGCATGGTTGCCAGGGTCCCACCTCGCTCCCGGCAGCTCCGCCCAGCCTCCCTGAAGGTTCTCTTCTGGAGGAAGACAGTGTAGCATCCATCCTGGTGGCAGAGCGCGTCCCTCTCCGCCAGCTGAGCCCTGGCTGCTGGCTGCTCCGTCTCCGCCTCCCTCAGCCTCTGGCCCCGGCTTCCAGGAGCCAGACAGACCATCAGTAGCCACAGGACACACAGGAGACTCATGCTGCTGCAGCTGCTACTGCTCCTGACGGTCTTTTGCATCCTCCACCGAGACATGAGGTTAAAATGAGGCCAACATTCAAATGAGTACCTCAACCTTGCTGTCAGAATAAATAACCAATAAAAGAAAATTACAATTTTTTTCTGACCTCCTATCCAAACAAACCTAACTCAGATTCACCCGTTTCAATTAACACAGTGAAACTTGCCAAACTTGAGTTGTTATATTTTTTCTAACCTGCTGTTGTGTATTTAAATAAATTATATGCTCTAATTGACCTTTTACTCAAAGTAACCCTCGGCAGAGAAGTCTAAAACTGATGCCCTTAGACAAATAACCCTACAGTGCAGAATCAGTCAAACTCATTTATCAATTGCCAGCACTACTGCCACTATAAAGCAGATTTTACCAGATCCTATATATAACTAATAGAAACAATGCAGTCCAGTGGAATCCCCTAGAAAGTCCAGTTGAGTCCCAGGTGAGTCCAAAATAAAGTCCAGTGAAGTACCAGCTGAGTCCTGGGTTCAAAATTGTTGATAGGAGCAATCTGCCCTTCAGCTAAGTCCAAAAGAGTTAAATAGAGTGCATAAATGAATCTGATGAATTTCAGTGACAGAAACCCAGTCCTGTATCTGATCCTGCTGGGGCTTTCTTGCCTCTGCAAAGTTGGCTTTCTGACTGAACCTCGGAAAGAGAGAAAGATGGGGGAGGGTGGGGGGGGAGGCTACGTAGAGGAAAAAGAATTGTGTGTTTTTGGAAGAGGGGGCTGGTAAAGTGTGTGAGTGTGTTAGAGAAGTCTGGAGGGGTTGACGGGTTGGGGTGAGGGGGGGTGGCAGAATTGAAAACCCTCAGAGAGTTATGAAAACCATACGGCACCATTCTGTCCCCCATCTTGCCTATGGGTTCAGACACATGCACTCTCAGACACACACACACACACACACAGAGAGAGAGAGAGAGAGCCTTCAAACAGTGCATACTGCACAGCATCCACAGGAGTGGAAAGTGTTTGTCAGCTCTGTGAGATGCAGAGATTGTCTCCCCCTTCTTCTTCTCTGCTTTTTCTCTTCTACCTTGTCTGTTTCTCCTGTTCTCTCTCATTGTCTCTGTTAATGTCTCTTTCTTTAATCTATTTTAATCTCATTCTCTCTTAATCTCTACCTCTGTTTGCTGTATTGTCTATTTTTCTGCCACCCCTTCTCTTTTTTCAGGTTATACCAGCTGGAAGTATTTACAGTCCATTGGAAACATTTAAGGGATACCTGTTGAACCATGCATGTGTGTATGTGTGTGTAATCACTCTTATGCTGTTATACAATAACTTCTTATGGACACAGATGTCTAAGCGTATGTGTAAGTATTCTTTAGTGTGTGTGTGTGTGTGTGGTTCCCACTCGAGGGCATATGGAGGAGAGGAAACAGGAAATGCCAGATGTGCATCAGCCTGACCTCTCGGTAGCTGGGGAGCAGGAGCGTAAACTGGGGGTACCTCCACTGCCGTCACATGATCCGTCCGCCATGAATGGTGTGTTTGGTGCCAAATCAAAGGCTGAGTTTGGATTTTCCAAAGAAAAATAGGATCTCTTTTTCCTTGTTGCCTATGCTGCAAACAAAGCCAAAAAATATTAAATGAAGCCAATAACTCTGAGGATTCAAACCCTGATGAGATTTAAACAACTGGGCGAGAAACTATAAATTAAGGTCTACCACACACAAACAGGCGACTTGTTGAACAATAGAAGCAACATAAGTGGAGAAGTTCTTAGGCAAACAATAGTCCTTCACATAAATGCTCATCACATTTTGTGTGTGGAAAGTGTGACCTGCCACAACACAATTTAAGCAGCTTGATGTCATTATCGCACGCTGCAACTTTCCCCTGCGTCTGATGCGGAGTGACTGTTAATACAAACTTAGAAATGACAGCAAAGTTTCACCCACTGCAGCTTCTCAACACACGATGGTGAGATGGAAAAGTCATGTTGGATGTGTAGCTGAATCAGTTATTAGCTGCATCGATGTGTGATGGAGCCTGTGCTCTCTTTGTGTACAGCAGATGAGTCGGCTGGCTGTGAGGCATGTTGGTTTTGGCAGACAGATTATATACAATCTAACTATTCAGCAGTCTTTTCCAGTTATGTAACAACCATCGGAACTAGAGGGAGAGCAAACATAAAACCTCAGGATCCTGGAGAACCTAAAGAGCCTTTTGGTCTCGTTCCCCACCCCCTTCTCCTCCTCCTCCACATCCCCCATCCTCCTCCTGTCTTCCTCTGAGTTTCTTTTTCTTGGACTACCCCATCCTCCTCTCTCCTCTGTGTCCTCTCTCTCCCTTTCCTTATTATTCTTTCATCCCCTTTGTCCCTCCTCTCCTTTCTTGCATCGTCTTGCTCTCCTCCCTTTCCTTATCTTCTTATTGCTCTCTTTTAGTCTTATTATTTTGGCCTCCAAAGTCAGCAATCTCTCCCCCAGAACCCCAGATTTTACCCCAGACCTCCCACTCTTGCTCTGTTTATTCTATCATTCAGCCTGGTTAACTCCTCCCCCTGCGCAGACAGCCACGCCCCCAGAGACACATACCAGAAATGTAATTGATAGAACAGACAGAACTTCTCCTTTCCATAGTCCTGCACTACCAATTCCCCCATTTCACATTAATGTACTTACAGTGCCTCCATACTGCTCTATCTCCCAACCCAAAGACCTCTAATGGAACATACAGATCACTTGATTTTCTATTCCCTGCCTCCTCGGTCACAGCCTACTTTCTACCTCCTTGACTCCTAGCCACTTGCCACATATCGTTACTGGCTCGGGTACATTTTCAACTTCCAGCATCCAAGCAGCTGAGCTGTACCTCCCAAAGCTTTTCCTTTTCACTGCAACCACAAATTCTATCTTTTTTTTTTGCAGCTATAGCTGTTCTTGATTTGATGTTCTTCAGTGGCCACAGAACGTTTGGTATCTGGATTGATAACACACGTTTCATCACTGAAAGGTCATATGACGTGAAATTAACAAGACTAAGGGCTGTGTTGTACTAGAAAAGAACTAGTTTTCTGTTTTTACAATGTGTCATCTAACCATGTCACAAAGAAAAATTGTCTACAAAGGGCCACAATTCAAGGCAGGCTGAAAAGAAAGGGAGGGGAATGCAATAACCATCTAAATACAGGAATAACAGCAGAGCAATTTAGAACAGTCTTTCCTGAAAGTGTTGCACTAGTTTGAATATGAAAAGTGAAATGGTTGTAAGAATGAAGAGAAGGAAGGAAAGAAAAGATCAATTCTTCTTACTTTTTCACTTCGGCACACCTGACCAATCTTTGCCTAAAAAAAAACAACAAACCAACAACCAACAAACAAACAAAAAAACCTGATTACTAAGACTATATAGCTATGTTAGTATCTCTGTGAGGCACAGTAGTGCTTTGAGCTAAATGTGAACACCACCATACTAACATACTCACACTGACAATGTAAAAAGCTGATGTTAAGCATGTCTGTGTCAAATTCCATGGCAATCCATCATCATCATCATTAAAATCACAAATGTCAACCTTATGGTGGTATTACAAGAAAAGCCACTGACCCTATGAGTAATAATGCAGTAGAAGAGGTAGAGGTGATGTGCAAGATAATGTTGTGCAAAGAACATAAACCAAGGGATCACCAAAAGTCAGTAGGCTTCATTTTCATCTTCAATGAGGATGTCATTTTTCTCTGAAGTTGATGTCAAGTCATATATTCCACAAAACATTTCAAATACATTTCTTAATTTGCTGTATATCAATATATCACCATTACATTTATGGGAAATGTTTCTGTTTCTGTAAGAGAGTTTATGGATATAAATAGCCTCAATCGTGTGGCAGGACAAGCAGTCTGGAAAGTAATTCATTTTACAAGTGTCAGACATTTCTTTGTCTCTGCTTTAATGATTAAAAATGTTTTTCTTGACATTTGACTGAATAAAAAGGACCCCCACTGATCCTGGGATCACAAAGCTTCCACAGTGATGTTCAGAAAACTGCATTGTTACTTCCTTGTTGTCTTGGCTCATTCGGACCCATTGAAGCATTTGTGCCATATCAAATACAGCAGGACACGTCAATTGTTCATTTTTCCCAACCGCTGGTGTCTTATGTCACACACGCACACATACACACACACACGCTGAAGCAATTAGCTGTGGCCTTGTGGTTGAATAATGGAGTGTAGGCATTCCTGGTGATTTCTGTGGAGTGGAGGAAAAGACGATACTTTTATCCACTTCTTCTACAAGGTCCATATGTTTCATCTTTCGTACCAGGCATGAATGCCCTCCTTCCACACCCAGACTGTCAACAAATCTTCACCACAAATATCTGAGCAGACTGGGATCGCTGTCGAATGGTTGAATCGAGAAGGAATTATTCCCTGCCAGCTGAAGTCTACAGTTACTTGAACCATCAACTAAAGGAGTTTGGACTCTTTTAGTAGCTGTAGGCTAGATGGCAACCCTGCATTGCAGCTATGTCTCGTGTCCACATGCCAGGTGACCTTTATTAACCTTTATCTAACCTTGGAATAGTTTACTGAGCATGCTTTTCAGCCATGTCCTCATTCCTTCATGCTCAGTTTCACTCATGTTCACACCTGGGAACTGCCCAGTACAAACACAGCCTCCCACTGCTATCCACTGATTAGCTCCGGTGGAACAACTTCAGATTTTCAGATCGTGAACTGGCAACCAACTGGGCATGGAAAGCATTTGGAAAATGTAATTTGTATCTATGTTTCTGTGCTTAGCTGAAAAACAAGATGTAAGTAGTTGTCATTTAGTAAATTCTTACATTGCATTCTTTAAACTGGCAAAAATGGAAAAATGAATACCACTGTGTGATCAGCTGCCACTGAATTTCCAGTTAGAAGTCATATGGCAAGTTTAAAACAAACATGGCCGCTGATGGAAACTGCAGTGACCAAGCTCTTTCTGTCCAAAAACTTTTTTTTAAGGAAAGAAAGAAAGAAAGAAAAAAAGCAGTATGAATAGCGAAGACTCACAAACGCACCATCGTCTGGACTGCAGTCAGAGTTTGCTGCACATAAAGAAAGACACATGTATAAACAAACCTCAGACAAACACCAAACCAGAAAAGTGTTAAGGTTTAAAAAACTGCTGAGAGACTAAAAGAGAGATGGAGAGAGCACTGGGAGAGGATCATTCCTGACAGATTATTCCTTTACCAGATGATAGGCTCAGCTTTTCCATAGACATGGCCATGCACATACACACACGGACGCACACAGACATCTTACACTTCTTTGTAGTGTCTTTCATGATACAGTCATATTTCTCCAGAGACAGAGCCACTTGTGTGTGTGTGTGTGTGTGTGTTAGTGTGTGTGTAATGGTAAATGCATTAACAGTGGGAAGAAAGGATGACGACTGCATAAGAAAGGGATGAAACGCGAATGCTTGACGGAGCACCAGAGACAGACAGGCGTCTGATGAGCGCGACCTCTGAGATAACACCACGTGTCTGACTTCTCTCTGCACCATTTGCTGCTATTCTTTCAGGTCTTCTCCCATTGAAACTTCACATTTTGTACCCAACATCCCTCATGTGACCTAACCCCAGTTTTGACTGCATGCCTAGAAAACCAGCTATTCTGGAAAAAAAAACAGCAGAAAAACAAGCTGACTCAGCATTGGTAACAGAAGGTAAATCATTCCCTAACCACAATGCTAAAATCTTCTGCAGACCAGGTATGTACAGGGAAATTGAATAACATCCTGTCTTTCTTTGCACTATATTATTCTGCTGTCTTCATTTCACGGGCCAGAGGTTGTTAGATTTGATCGAAGTGTAATGTGCAAGGAAAAACATTGGGGAGGTAAATAGGTAATACAGTTGCTTCTTGCAAAAACTGCTGTCGAGCTTGATCCAGAGCTGCAAAGTCCCCCAAATCCCCAAACTCTCAGCAGCCAGCAGCTGAAGACTTTGTTGTACTGGAAAGATCCCAAGTATGACTGAGTTGAGATGTATGAAAGCAAAACAGAGGGGGAGCAGGATGAGAAATCAGCAGTCTTTCCTTCAATAAATAAAGATTTTAAAAAAACCCACCTTAATCTCTTTCAACCAAACCTTTTCCAACATTTTACAGTGCTGAACAGAACATAAGCCCCAGTTTGTGACCAGATGTTAGTTGGTATCACAAGTAATGGTGCTGTTATACACTGACTGCTCGAACACACGGCACACTCTAGTCCACACCTGTAGATACAACAAGCTCAAGGACCAGGAACATGAAAAATGGGAAGTACTCAGATACCAACATCTTACCACATCATTTAAATCTTGGAAAGAAAGCAAAAAAGAGTATTTCCAAAAGTGTCTAACTATTCCATTAATTGGACAAAACACATCTCAAATGTAAATTTAGAGTTTTACAAAATGTAAAAATATCATGACTTGACATAAAAACATGAGCGTGTGGGTGCACAAATTAAGTTAAAGTTCCTCTCCTGGCATTGATTAAACACCACATCTGTTCATCTAAATTACATATTTAGAAGTTTTTTCCATGGAAAAAAATCCCTTCATGCCTTACAGTGGCTCAGATGTAACTCTACACCTTTGCCTTCATGTAGTATGTGTGGATCTGTGAATATGTAAATCATCTCTGCGTCTTTCTCCACCCACCACACATAAACCTCATTTAATTCAGAGGCTTCACTATCTGACAAACCGTCAACACCCCCCAAGCCACATAAAATGTCCTGTCAGCATGTCACTTGGCAGGATAACGTTGGCTGACATTATCTAGCAGACTGCAGATTTGTTTGGATGAGTAAAACACAAGAAAAATTAAACTTAATGGCTGACCAACATGTTGGCTCGTACTTGCTCTATCTCCAGTATAAATGGATGGAACAGCATTTGCTTCAACGTGAATCTTGTGGTAAAATGTTGCTCTAGAAAATGACTTTTGCAAACCCAAGTTTTCCCTGGAAGTTTGTCTATCCTATTTGCAGATCCTTTGATAAAACATGAAGACTCACCATTTCTCCTTTTGCAACTTTGCAACCGAAAAACACGTCTCTGCCATCGTATTGAAAATAGTGATACTGATACATAGCAACACCTGGCTTCTCCACTGATACGCCTCATTTCACTGTAGCCCCACCTGCAAGTTGACTGGATTGGTTCCTCAGGTATGTGACGTATGAAACCCTGGTTGTCTGAATGCATGTTTCTGAGACTGTCATTGGTTCACAAGGCAGAAACACTGAAGCCATTTAGCATATAAAAACACTTAATGGACAAGTTAACAAGGTTAAAACTTGATTTTCATCAAAGGGGATCTTTAAGTTGACTAGATCTAGACCTGTGTGCATGTACAGAAGCATATCTGAATGTACTTATTTTCATCCCCAGTTTGGGTTGTGGATAAGTTTTTAATAATTAGCTCATCAGTCTGCCTCATAAATCTTCAGTCTGACACAACCTTTCACCTCTCAGTCTGAAACCTTCACTGTTTCCACTGACCCCAAATCTCCTCTCCTCTCCTCTCTCAACTCGACTACATTCTAAATTTCCTCTGGGACTCACTAACGTTTCCCCCCGTCCTCCCCTTCCATCTTTCCTTTTCTGTTCTCCTTTATTTTCCTCGTCTCCTCACGACTGTTGGCATTATTCTTGTTGCTTCTGGCCGCAACTGTTTTTTCTCACAAGTCTGACTCTCATCGCCTTATTTGTCCTAATAATGTGACTTTACATAGCTGTCCCTCTCTACTTTGGTCCCTTTTGTGTGTTTGTTGGCCTCTGGGTCTGTGTTTCTGTCTGTCTGTCTCTCTCTGTCTGCATATGTGTCTTTCTCTGCTGCTGTCTCCTCTGCCGCCTTCCTTTTTCACTCATTCACTTTCACAGTTCATCTGTTTTTCTCTGACACGCACACACACACGCGCACACACACACACACCTCTCTTTTTCTCTCCCAGCCAGCTAAAGTTGTACTGGTGTTGTGTTTCAATACAGTAGGAAATATTTTCGACCTTGCAGGAAATGTCTGAAACTAGAATGGTCCTCTTCTCATGCACACACACACACAGATATATATATATATATATATATAAATGCAAAAACACTCTTTGTATAAAAATCATTTTTATTTGAAAACCCAACACACAATGAAATTGTCAGTAAAAAAAAATGTCGTTTTAAGAGCGGGAGTGTATTTCATTTCATTTAGTCTGGCACACAGACGCTGGAGGGGGAGCCAGGCTGCAGACGGGAATGGCACCATAGAAGAGGGGGTCCGTCAGCGGGAAGAACAGCACCAGAAACAACAGCAACCCCATCAGATATGAGAAGAGTAAAGCCGATCGCTGAGGGTGTCGCAGGGCAGAGCTGATGTCGGGCAGGCCCTGACTGTTGCAGAACGAATGGCACAAAACTGGACCCACAACATGACCTATAGAAAAAGATTACAGGCTTAATGAGGTGTGGACCTGAGGTGTTAACAAGTCAGTGTGTTGTTCACTTCACCCCTCACCAGTTCTCATGAATATAAAGGCAGTAAAGGCACCGAACACAGTTGTGTACAAGAACTGCATTCCTGCAATACAAAGAAAAATGATGAAAGATGAAAGCTGAAGCCAAAGATCCAACCTTATTTCTACCATGTCCATGTTATAATCTTGCAAAGTGAAAATAGGTTTGAATATAGATTATTTTGGGTAATGTGCTAAAAGGTTGTTTACAATGTTGACAAGGTTTACTATGTGATCCAATAATCATATATTTTTCAAAATTATGCATATATTGTTTGAGATGATCTAACTTTGCGTGAATCCATTAGCATTATTTCTATCTGGTTTATTTGAAGAGAGTTTTGCAAACCAACTCACCTGACACCAGGAGGATGACACTCATACTGTCCTTGTGGAGGCGCCGTTGCTCTATGATGTGGTGGAAATGGGCTAGAAAATCATAGTAAAATATGGTGAAAACTGTGGCGAAAACAAACACCATGTCATTCCAAACAATGTAACGCTTGCATATGTATTTAAGCATAAACAATAAAAAGGTTGAACTGATTCCAAAGTACAAATGCAGTGAGTTAAAAATATATCATTAAAGGTAGACCTACTATGTGGAAATCTCACATTCTTATTATTAATATTCTTGTTATTAATATTCTTGTTATTAATGACACCGGTGGCCGTTAAGTGAACTGCAGTTAGCATCCTGTTTTTTTTTTTTAGTTAGCTAGCATCCTGTTGCTTGCGCTCTGTAATGCGAGCATCATTCTGCTTATCGACCAAAACAATGGCATGACATTTACGAGACTGAAAAAAACACTGGATGCAAAAAAAAAAAATATTACAATCAGATTTAGAAGAACATTATTATTTGTAATGACACAGAAATCAGTTCACAGGCTGTTATTGATTATTAGTCTCATTTTTAGTTCCGTTCCGTTACAAACTATTCACACATTGGCAAAACAAAGCAATTAATACATGTACATTTCTTCACATTCTTAAATATTCCACCTTTAATTAATCTGTTATGATAATGTCCTAATGCTGACTGGAAAAAAGTCAAAGGCAGATTGTGAATGTGAGTTGTTTTTGGCCTGGCTGATGTACCAACACCGAAGAAGAGTGGGGCCGTGAAGATGGCGGCTGTGGGTCCTGTGCAGGGCACCAACATGGGCAGCAGGGCCCCTCTGAACACCAGCTCCTCTGTCGCTGGTGCCACCACCTGGTTCCTGAGCCACACTGCATCTCCCACACACAACCTCCATGACTCAACATCTGGGGAAATAAAGTCAAGACTTTATGATGATATAGGCCTACGCATCAAATGCATGTACACACAAATACCTTGATGCTTTTGACATGACCTTTAGTTGACATAAGGTTTAACTCACCTAGTGCAGACTTCAATTCCCCACTGAAGCCTTCAGGGTTGTCCATCACAGAATGAACCAGGGGACCCAGATAAAACAGCTGATGTTTAGAACAAAATCAAGTGTTTATAGCATGTGGTGGAAGTATATAAGATTGAAGAGGAGGATCTAAAGACTACAAGGCACATTTTTTCAGTATGTGGTTTAAACATGCTCATGGGACATCACTGCAAAAGGCAGTAATTTAATGGAGGTTGTAAAGCCAAGCTGTATCATATTGGGAATGGAAGTTGAATCTCCGAAATGTCAAAACTGCTTTAGTGCACCATAAATAAAATGCTGTAAGAGGTAAACTGGATCCACAGAGTAGTGTTTGAAGCCACAAAAAACTCCTTCGCTGCGGGGCCTTCATTTCAGACCATTTTCATCCCAATAACTTAAACCCTATAGTCTCTCAGGTTGACTTTACATCTAGAAGGTTAGGAAAGATATGGTCGTAAAAATAGTTTTAAAAACCAAATGGGAACACTGGAAGTTTAGCTTTCATTCTGTCCTGAATTGTATTTAAGACTTCTCCAAGCAATCAGTGCTCTTAGTCAAGTCCTGTGATACCTATTATGAAATCAACTGTGAAAACCTGGTGCTCACGTTGTATATAGTCTAATTCTTGTGACTTTAACAAAGAAAATTTTCTCTTTTTGTTCAAGGTTTGACTGTGTTGAAATTCCCAGATGTACCATGGTCAGTAGCAGTGGCAGTATGGCTGCAGGAACCAGACCTTCCAAACGAAGTCCCATCAGCTCCCACACAGACACATCGACCTGCAAAGCCAGAATGTAGCTTTATAAACATAGTTTTAAGTGATTAAAAAGTTAAGCCCATGGGACCCCAGGCTTAGCACTGCCCTTCATCTGGATGGTCAGGGTTCAGCCCCCTTTATCAATCCCATCCAGCCAGTTTGACTGACTTTGACCTTTGACCTGAGGAATGGATGTTTACAGTTCTACCACTTGCTTTCTCTGCCTGGAAGAATATGAACTAATGTCGTCAAATGCAGCAATCCTGCAATAAATCCTGCTGTCATGAACGTTATAATGTTCAATTTTTGGTGTAGATTGAGGTGTTGATTCAACTTTTGTGTTAATTTTGAAGGATGCAGTTCACGGCGCTGTTGATCTGTACTGCATTAGAGAGACTTGACTCTTTTTTATGGATTTCATCATTTTCTGATTTGTAATCACTATCATATTTGTTGCCCAATACTGTTTTCACTGTTTCACTATTGCTTCCAGTTGTTGCAATGTGACAGCAGGGTAAACAGGGAACAGGACCAAAAATGCAAACACCCAGGCAGTGTTGGAGCAGTTCAATAATTTCTTTGACAAAATCAAAAGAATGACTTGTTGCTCAGGCAGGTAAGGGTTAAAAATGGAAAGAGCAGTCCAAACAGGCAAACAAATCCAAGCAGGAGTGGGCAAAAATCAAAAGTCCAAAATCAAGCAAAGTCTGAGAAAACAAAGGCAAAACATGAGGAATTACACAAGAAATGACAGGACAGCTTGTACATGAGGTACAAGGACAAACTGGCAAAGACTGAGGACAAAGCAGACTAAATAGACAAGGATGGAAGCAACACAGGTGAAAACAATCATTAATCCTGAGGGCGGGAGAGAGTCACAAAAACAGGAAGTAAAGCAAATGAACACACTTGGGGAGAACCTGTCAACATAAAACAGGAACAACCCAAAACCACAACACCAGTGACCACTTCAAAGGCAGTCAGCTGTCCACAACCTTTACTGGAAGTGTGTTCAGCTCGCTGCACAACTGTGGAACAACATGCACAATGACTTTTACAGGCTATTTGATTGGTCAAGGTGGGACTACGTTTAACTATTTGTAGACTGCTAGGTAGTTTGAATCTATTTATATAAACACATAATTTGTTTTGTATGTAAAATCCTGAATCCTAAAGCTGTTAAATCACCACCACCATCCACCACTGTGATAAATTCATACAGGAGCACAAACTGGGCTCATCAGTGTGGCACAAACTAATTCAGATCATTAGTATTTAAAAAGAAAGATGTTTATTCTCAGTAATTTGTTAGCATATAGTTTATTTATTTTGAATTTAAAGAGACATAATGCAGATGCAGAGAACGGTATTTTATGTCCATGTGTACTCACCTTGACTTCAGCCCAGTGCATCCATGCCTTCACCACTGCAGGTGACAGTGCAGAGACCAGCAGCACACTGGCACAGCGACGCTTTATCACACTGGGATGATCACACACACACACACACACACACACACACACACACACACACACACACACACACACACATCAACAGTTTAATAGTGTAGTTTAACAGTGCCATCACAGGCCTGCTGGTGAGTTGTATACCTGGGTAAGCTGCTTCTCCAGACGTACAAACTGCCAACATACAGGGAGGCGAGCAGAAGGCAGCTCAGCACACACACCCGACATTGTGTATGGCTGTGCTCCACCCGTGTTATAGAGCCATGTTCTGATTCCAGCATGACCGAACTGAGGGTTTTCTACTCGAGCGTCAGGACGTTCCTCAGGTGAGTTACAGCTAACACAGCAGCGCAGGTTCATCATGCTTTGGATTGGTTCACTTCTGTCTGTCAGCTCAGATTAGAAGCTCACACTGAAGTGGAGATCTGTGCTGTAGAGGGAAGCTGATTAGCTCTAATACTCGGTGAGAGGACACATGCACAGGTGTAAACACACAAACACACACACATGCACGCTGACACAGGCTGCAGTGATTCTCTTCACAGACACGACCTTCAGTACAAGGAGTGGACAGAAGAAGACTTGCTTTAAACTACGTCCTATGTCATATTTTGTTTGGGACTGTTTCAGAGAGATGTTGATTCAGATGTGTGGACTTTTTTGTAAAAATATCATTCTCCATCTCTGAGGAGCAGCGAGAAGACAAGGAAACCCTCACAGATGGTGTGAGAGACCACCAGTGAGATCCTCTGGCTAACAAATCAAAGAGCCACAGATAATACAGATTTAACTTGTCATTTGTGATTTAAAGTTTTAGCCTATGCACTAGATATCCACTAGATATTTTGCCAAACATTAAGCAGGTATAGATAATAGATGGATGAACAGATTAGGTCCATATTCTTTGTAAGACGCTTCTTTGACAATACTTATCTGTTTGCAAGTAGCTACATATTTTCCTTGATTTTCTCGGTGACGATTATCAGCAATTTATTTATTACAATTGTGAGAAACTAAAGTCAGAAAGCTCACATTTTCTTTCAATTATGTACTGTTTAACTTGATTACATCACTGAACTATTAAACTACCTTCACATTTTTATAATTCAAGTTAAAAAATTATTTCCTGTTTCATACTATACAAGAGTGTATTTTGAGGATGTAGTTTTTTGGTCAAATGAGTTATAAATAATAAGCTTCACAAAATGTGTTTGTTGCGGGGGATTTGTATTACATTTCATTATATTTCACAGGTTCATGTTGTGTCTGAAGCTAAAAAGTATACAAAATCCAAAGATGTAAGCAACCAACCAATATTTATTTTTCTTCAACATACTCATCAACATCATTCATCACATCTTCACCTCTTAAATACAGACAGCAACATCAGGTACAGTGTGTGAAAGGTATACAGTAGTGATGTGAAGCAGAGTACCACTTTATCAGCACACATCAACAAACATGCACACAGTAGTCAAAGGACACAGAAATGAGAAAACAGGTGCTTTTCTGTGAATCAAGCAGGAACGAATGTCACAACCATACACGCTATGGGTGATTTAAGGCATTCAGGGTCTAACTTAAAAACAATGCTTCAAGCTGGAAACCACCTTGAGCATCCTTTGTGTGCACACAAGGTTTAATAACTCCTTAATATGAAGAACACTTTCAACATATAACATCTAAAAAGAAAATAATCAAGTATAATATTACAATAAGTGGAAATGCTTTCAGGCTTTATCAATATGTGATGTTGGGGGTCGTCCTGCAGTTGAAACATGTTCCTTGTATTCTCAACATTGTGGGTTTGAGTCCAGCTCATGACTTATCACATGTTATTTTTATATCTTATATGTCTAGGCATGTTGCCATCAAATATTTTTTCACTTTCAGGATGGAAATGTCTGAAACAAAAGACGAATATCACCAGAAACAGAACGAATTCTTTGATGTGTGCACATCAAAAGCAACTGTAAACGATTTCCCATAAAAGTTACAAGGACATGGCACATGTCTGTCTTATCAGAGTTTGACAAGCTCTTGTCATGGCCAGGGGAACCTATTCTTTATAAAAGAGAAAGAAGAGGCGAAGCCAGTGATCAAAACTGAACAAACAGATGAAAACACAAACACACAAAACACCGTATGTGCAATTGATGTACAACAATCTGACACATCATTTAAATAAATAAAAATAACAGAATCAAAATAATACTATTACTTTAAGACAGACTGAACATATACTAATTTTTAGGCAAACACCTTCAAATAAGTCACATCAGTTTTCCTCATAACAGTTCTTTGGGAAAATAAAGGCACTAAATGAAAACTGGGAAATATGGAGTTCCAAAAGTCCTGTGTTTTTTCTGTGTGTGCAAATTATGAACAAGATTTTAAAATCATCTTCCTGGATTTCAGAGGCTCAGGATTAAAATCTGGATGTGTATGTCCTCTCTTCTCACTGTAGGACACATTTGTCTTTGTTGCTGTATTTTCTCCTCCTCATCTCTAGACCGCGCTCCAGACGCTCATCCTCCTCCAGCGCCCTGTAAACGCACACAAACACATATTACAATATAACGCACATGACATTAACTCGTGACCAACATGGCAGTCAAATACTATGAAATACACAGTACATACAGTAACTTGAAGAATTTGTTATCTTCCTGTTTTGTCTTTTTCAACCACACTCACCCTCTCTCCTTGGCGTCGATGTCTCGGATGATCTCGTCGCGTTGGTTGACCAGAGACACCAGCTCTTGGAGGAGCAGCTGCTCCCTCTGCTGCTGAGTGGACGACTTCTGCCAGTCTGCAGGACAAACAGCAGAACTTTACCTGATGGCTCATATAACCATGTATAAACAAAACGTATTACATTATTGACCCCGCTGTACATTTTCCATATAAAACATATAATCATGTCCCTAAATATGATGCATTTTTATAGATTAAACTACCAACAGTATGTAAAATAGTTTACATTAGCTCCATGTTGACCACCTATAACATTAAAATGCAGTTGTAATGGAGTATTTTACATCTGGTATTGCTACTTTTACATTAGTAATCTGAATACTTCTTGCATCACTGTTGGTTACTAACCTTCTATAGCCATCATGACGCGAAGCTCTCTGTTCAGAAGCTCAAATCTCCTCTCCAGATCCTGCTCCTCTTGCCTTTAGACACCATCAATAATGAGACAAATAGAAAGTACGCAGTCTGTGTATGTACATGTGTCTGAGTGTGAGAGGTCTTACAATAGTTCCAGGTTGTCCTGTCTGCGTATCAGGGCGTTTTTCTTGTTCACCAGAGTGAACCACTCCTGGATCAGTCTCTCCTCTTCGTCACGGTCGCTTCCTGTGTTAACAGAAAAAAAAAGGATAGTTTGAATAATACTGGATGGGCTACTGGAGAAAACCCACACCATTACCAAGTGTGTAGAATACAAAATGGCTCATGGGTGCTGCCACACACAAACAAACTACAAATATAGGCTGCTTAATATATTTCAACCCAGTGCATATTTGAAAAAGCCTCATTTATGAGTTTATTACAAAAAACTGGACTTGTGGAGGACTTTTGTCAGGAGATAAAAAATGTCAAAACTTGACATAGGCCTACTTGGTTTTGGAAGTATCTGCAGTGCATGCACGACATCTGTTGAGCAAACTGTCAGTGTGGTATTTCTTTTATACGCTGCCACCACCACACGACACCACATCACACAAACTGTTGATTCCCAGTGAAGTAAAACTATTTGAGGTTGACTTTTTAGGATAAAACCAGAAAGCAAGGTTATAAATTTCCAGAACCTTTAAATTTGTTCTGCATTGTTCAGTTCTTACACCTGCTCCTGAGTACTTTTTGATTACTTGTTGACCATGATGACATACTGTATATATATATTTTCCACGTGTGTGTGTGTGACTCACCTGTTTCCATGAGGCTTCGCAGACGTCTCTCCACCACAGCGGCTCTGCTGTCGATGTGCTTCTGCTCCATCTCCAACGCTGCCAGCTCTCTCAGCACATACTGACTGGTGTCCTGCAGACACTGACCACAAGCCCCATCGCACAAACACACACATGCAAACACACATCACCCATGAACATACACAAGACAGACACAACAAGAAGAAAAGGGTGGAAAGGAGATCAAAGGAAAGAGGGAGTCGGGGAAACAAGAAGATGGTCAAAAGGTTAGAGAGAGGTCAAAAGAATGGATGAATTGATTGATGAACTTTTGTACAAGGTAAAAGCAAATATGATTCAGTCGTTAAGCGGCAATGAGTGATGTTAATGTTCATTTGATTTGATCTGAGAGTCAAAGGAAAGAAGAAGACAAGAGAAAAAGTTAAGTGAGGAAAACATAACTGACCATAGTTTCCTCCTCTTGTTTAGGATTCTGGGTCTCAGCTCCACTCTGCAACTCTGCACACATGGACACACACGGGATGAATCAAAGTGTAAAAGGAAAAAGAAATAAAGATTGGACGTTAAATAAATGTTTAAAATGTTGAAATAGTGTCTCCTAAATGCTTGGGCTTCAGGTTCCCACCTGTATTAGTAGAGATTTCTGTTGCAGAGTCAGTCGTTGTATCTTCATCCTGGACAAAAAAATTTGAAACTTTCACATACAGTAAATAAAGACTGTGATTATGACAGCTTTATGTTTAAATTTAATCATGATAGACAGTTAGAGTATAAAATAAAGTGAAATTAAGTGTTACCTGAGATCCATTTTTGACTGCTTTGTTGATCGACCTTGGAGGAGCGACTGGGTTTAATGACTCGTCCACTAAAAGAAGATAAGAACAACTATCAGAAGTTGAATTTAACCTCTTGAAATCCACAAAATTTCCTGAGTGTGGTTTCATCAATATTAATGGACACTGGCTTGGTTACAAAAGCAAACAATCCTACAACTGTCATCACATTCTGATTGAATTATTTTGCACAATCTTGGCTAAAGTTTGCTGCATCATCTTTTTCTAACTGAATACCACCCCCTTCAAGCCAGTAAGAAATGCACTAACCAAACAGCACAGACAGAAATCTCATCGTCTCTCATAGTAAGAACCTGAATAAGAAAAATATGTTTTCAGGGCCTTTCAGGAGCTTTGAAATCAGAGAATGAGAGAAATATTTATATCCAAAATACAATGTTAATGTCAAATGGAAAAGTCTGAATGTGCATCATTTTATACACAGTTCAATCAAACTCTGCATGACATACTGTACTTGGTATCTTTGGGAACCTTGGGAAACCTACTAGAATCTTAATTAAGGTCCTGTAAACTTGATTTAATGATTTGTTTATCCTTGCTGTTTGTCTCCTTAGCTCAAACTGTGCTACTTCACATTCCTAAGTCCCCTGGAGACACACTAATGTTTCCCCTCTTTTCTTTTCTGTTTTCCTACACTTCATTATTTGTCTTGTTTTTCAGATTTCCATGGAATCCAGCACGAGTTACTGGATGTAGGAAGGTTGAATATCTTGGAATATGGACTGGAATCTTAAGTGAATTTGACTCTACAATTAAAATTAGCCTTCAAATTTAGCCTTTAAAATATAGTATTAGTAAAACATAAGTATAAAATAGTTCAAATAGAGGCTGATACCTTTAACTGGTCGTTTGGTCCTCGGTGGCGGGACAACCAACGTGCTGCTTCCTCCTTCCTCCAGGCTCACTCCTTCGTTCAGTCTGGCCATGCAGAAAGCGGCAGCGTCCACATCGGTCGGACCAGGACCGGAGAGGGCGAGGCCGTAGCTGGACTGGCTGCTGTTGTGCTCTATCTGCAGCACACTCAGCTCCTGGTTGGTGAAGTGTGAGCGGATCTGGCTGAGGTAGGTCATGACGATGAGCCTGTCTGGGACGGACAGGAGAACCATGTCGGACGGCTCCAACAGACGAGAGATGCCCAGGGCCTCAAAACCGTCAAACGCCTGATGTTGCCAGGAAAGAAAGACATCGTCAGTATAGAAACAAACAAAGAAATTTGACCAAGAAACAGGAATGATTTAAAACCATTACCAAGCAGTAATTACTCTGTCTAGCGTTGAGATTCTGGACTTGACACAGCAATATAAAGACCTGAATATAAAATTGATTAACATGAGTCTGGTCCCTACCTTCTTGTTGTTGAGCTTGATGTCATGAGAGTCCAACTGGTCAAAATCTCTAATGGGACAAAAGCAGGGAATTAAACAACAAGAGCATACATACAGCAAATTTAAAACATTTAAATTAATGTAGAGCTATTTTTTTTTCTTTCTTCATTTTCTGACAATCAACCAATCAATTAATTGTTTCAACTCTAAACTAACATCTTAGGAACTGATCTGACATTCTTTACATGATGATTTTACAGCAACAGGGAATAATGTCAAAAACTGAATGCGAAATATATAATCACTAGTAAACAAAGGCTTAAAGCCGAGAAGCAGGTTACGTTGCTCATGCGGCTCACATTTTGTCTTGGTGGAAGTGATGGAGGATGGCACAGAACGCCAGGCCGTTTCTCCAGGACGTGCTGAAGTTGGTGACCTTTACCCCCCGGTACCCTTTGGTGATGTCCTGACACCACTGGAGCAGCGACTGACTGGAGTTCACCAGATCCTGGAGGAAAAGTAGAGAAGAAGAGTAGGGAACAATCAAGAAGGAGATGTTTAGTTATGTTGTGTGTTTGTATCTGTTTGTTTGTGTCTATTGCATATATTTACCTCAGCTGCATCATCCTTCCCATCAGCCTCCTCTCTGACCACTGGAACAGGATCAGGGGCCTTGAGGTCCGAGGTTTCTTCTTCTGGTAATGTAGGAAGTCGGGATATCTTCATGTCATAGTGATGGGGAGGATTGATGTGTGTGTCCGTATGTTTATTGTCGGTGTGTGTGCTGGAGGTGTCCTCTGGCTGAGATGTTTTTTTCTTCTTTCCGCCATCGGGGACGTCGGCCAATTGGCCTTTTACCCTGAGAGGACACAGGATATAAACAACAGAAAAGAAAGGCAAGCTTTGTTTAGTGGAAAAAAGGAGATCATCCAAACAGCCTGGTCTCATCACCAGTGATTCGAAGGTGCAAGCGAGAGACATGCAAGCTTGCTTACATGACAGATTGCAGCAGTGGCTTGATGTTAGTGGGCACGATCGGAAACATATGCAGCATTCAAGAGTATGAAAACCTATATTTTCAGCATGGTTGACTCAACACAGGTCTATGCTGTCTGGCCTTTTTTTTTTTTTTTTTTTAAATCTCTGAGAATCAAGCAGATTTGCCAAAATGTTGCACTACATGGCAGCAGTTCTTGAAATGCACTAACACACCTATTGCCAGAGCTGTTATAAGGCTTCTGGGACGAGTCCAAGCCAAATCTCAAGTAAGCCAAAACGGGCCTAATAAAATATTCAAGATGTGGCTGTACAATGTCTGCCTATTCTCATTTATTTTTTTCTTGAGGAGGGATTTTACAGGGTCAGAATTTTATACATGAACGTTTTTGCTTTCAAGTCTCGAGTCATGTCAAAAAAGTTATCAAGTGATCATTTTTGTGACTTAAGTCTGACTCAAGTCCAAGTCTCATGTCTCAAGTCTCCAGCTCTGCACATAATCAAACAAACACAAGGCTTCATTGACAAGTCATTTTATAGAGCAGCACAGGTCGACAGCCCATGCTGACTTACACATCTTCCTCTCCTTCTTGATTTTGTCCCAGCTCTTCTGTCTCAGTCAGTGATATTTCCTCCAGGGTATCAAAACTGGGAATAATCAAGTGCTGACTGTGAAGCTCTGTGCTGTCACAGTCAATTTCATGGGGGTCAGGGATGAGGCGCTTCATACCGCGGGGGCCAGAGACAGGGGACGTGTCCCCCGTCATCAGATTAATTTTAGCCAATAACAACCTCTCCTCTTCTCGCAGCTGTTGGTCTTTGGTGAGCTGGTTGAGATCAGGGGTGTGTGTCTGTGTGTGATTAATTTGTGGACTGTCAGTCTTTGTGGTGTCTGTGTCCTTGTTTAAACCGGAGTGACTCGTGTCTTCATCATCCCTCACTTCAAGACTTTTGTGTGAATCTGTAGCCTCTTGTGAGTCATTGTTTGTCTTACTGATGTTCGTGTCGGTGTGTGTGCTGGCACTGTTTGTGCTCGGAGGGAGGGGCCAAGGCACCACCGATGATTGAACAAGTCCTTCCTCCTCATTTGTTGCTACCTGCAGGCCTTTGATTGGCTGTTTTTCTGTCCCACTACTTGAGGGAGCAGGTTTGGCCCTAGTTATCTGGCTGACTCCTTCCTCTTGCTTACAACCTAAAATAGCCTTAGGATGAGGAATGTCAGCCAGACTGGTTAGATAGTGTTCAGGTTGACCAGCAGCAGAGCTCTGGAAAAAGGTTTGTCCACTGGAAGGATGTGAGGGCTTCTGGGTAACAGCAAGGGACGAGTGGCCTGGGCTGAAGACAGAAAAGATGATTTCAGAACTGAACCTAAAGGCTGAAGTGCTTTTGAAAAAAACTGACCAGCAACAGATCCAAAACAATGTCTTTGTCATGCTCTGCTCCCCTCTGGCAACATAACATCGTTCATCTCACGCAGCCAGAGTTCCATCTTGTTAATCTCACAAAGATCGAGAGAAATTCAAGAATAGAAGACGCAGTCGACTGTTGCCATACTTCAAACCAATCTGGAGTAATTGGAGGGTTGAACATAGTGCTCAATTAAGAAGGCTGTCTCAAGCTTTCCAAAAGTCTTGATATCCCCACTGTTTGGACAAGATTTTCCTGACATCTCCATAAATATGACAGGACAGAGGTCTGGCTATGTGAGATTATACCAAACTGGTATGTTAGAGACAAGAAACATTTTAAACATGCTCCAGCCTCCAATGAACTGCAGTGTCAAATGACCATCAATCCATGCATCCATGCAACTTCTGAGTCTTGAACAAGTGCAAGGAGCCCTGCAATATTCCTTCATGTCAGCTGTGTAGACAGTGACAATCATGGACATAAACATAAAGTAGATGCAGGTACATCAATTGTACAGCTTCCCCCTTTTCATGCTTGCTACACTACTGTTGCATATTTACCCTTTTTTCTGTGTAAGTGCAAATGACTCCAAATAGCGATACAGGCCCGATTTAGTGAAGGGTGGAGGGCAGGGTGGTGTAGGTAGGTTGTAAGTTTATCTATGCAGGTTCCCTTCTTATACATACCTCATAGTGCTCTTAAAAAACTGATCACAAATGCTATAAATCAAGTGTTTTTTGGACACTGTGGACCTCCTCTCAGACAAAACTGCACCCCTCCCAAACCCACAATCCTTTGGGGGAAGTACAGTATAATGGTTAGTCTGTATTATTTGTTTACATTTGGCAAATTGGAACCATTAAAAGTACGCCAAATTTGCTAGTAGTGGTTTACCCATGGATGTACATACTATCTCTGGATTACTTTGATACTGAAGAAAGTTCTGGAGATTTTAGGATCGTCTTGTTTCTGTGATTTCTAGGCAGATTTATGGAAGTTTAGATAATGATATCTTTGGAAAATGTAAGATACACTGAATTTAAATATATATGTATGTGTGTGTGTTCAAATTTGAATGAGGTATGACTCAGAGAAGAAGAGGGGAAATATTCAAGTCAAATTACGTCAACGGTTTATAAACCAAGCCTTCCTTAATTGCCTCCATTAGCTGGAGCAAATCAAAGAGCAAAACTATGATAACTACCCCCTCCCCACTTTACCCTTCACCTTAGTTTGAAAATCTCTGTTTTAAACCACAACCAAAGCAATCTGTAAATAGGAAATACCAGTTTCCTTCACAACAACATGGTTATTATGTTGTTTGGGATCAGGCAACAAATGATACATGACTCACATGCCAACACACAACTCTTTCTTGAGAAAGACCTGCAGGAAAAGGCCAAACCCGCAGTCAGTGAGGGACAGTGCTGCTTAGTAATTACTGCAGATACAGTGAGTCAGTCAAGCCTCGGTTATTAGAGGAAGCATACACAACCAAAACGCACAGGCACAGTCCTCTGATCCACAGGAGATAACAAGCAGATCTCTCTCATATCGCCAACTTTTTCCCGGTTACTCACCTCTCTCTCCCTGCTGCTATTTATCCCTCTCACCCCTCCTTACTCACCCTGCTTCCCCTTCCATGTACAGCTCAGCCAGCCAGATGGAGCCGAGATCTTCCTGTCCCCTCTCATACTCCACCTCCTCATCCTCCTCCTCTCTCAACCACGCTGGGATGGCACCAGACTTCATGTTGGATTTGCCTTTTTTAACTGAACTCAGACTGGTGTTATCCAGGCCTTTCTTAACAGCAGAGTCGTCAGGTTTGACTGATCTGGAGTCGAGTTTGTTTGTTGCTGCAGATGCAGAATCAGCCAGTTTGACCTCAGGGTCAATCGTTTTCGCTAATTTAGGGTCAGACTTGCTTTGTGACTGCTCTGTGTCTCCCTTTAACCTCTCATCATATGCAATATCATCCAGTTCTGCTTCCCTGAGAGGAGGCCACTCATTTGATTGGTTATTCACGACTTCCTGTCTGTTTTGCAGTGACATTGCAGAAATGATCTCTCCTTTCTGTTGTCCTTTATCTCCTTTGCTCTCCTCTTCCATTTGCTTCAGTCTGTCCTCCTCTGCCTTTCTCTTTTTCTCCCTTTCCATCTTTCTCTCATTTTCTTTCTGTTCTTCCACATTTCTCCTCTCAATGTGCTGCCTCCTCTCTTTCTCTGCCTTCTCCCTCTCCTCCCTTTGCTTGTTCTCCAGCTCTTTCCTCTCTTTTTCCAACCTCCTTCTCTCCTCCTCCTTTTCCCTCTCTGTCCTTTCTCTCTCCTTCCTCTCCATCTCTTCTCTCTCCTTTTCCATCCTCTGTCTCTCCACCTTTTCTTTTTCCACCCTTTCTCTCTTCTTCCTATCCTCTCTTCTCTTCCTTTTCATTTTCCCTCTCCATCCTTTCTCTCTTCTTCCTCTCCATCTCTTCTCTCTCCTTTTCCATCCTCTGTCTCTCCACCTTTTCTTTTTCCACCTTCTCTCTCGCTATCCTCTCTGCCTCTTCTCTCTTTTCCCTCTCCATCCTTTCTCTCTTCTTCCTCTCCATCTCTTCTCTCTCCTTTTCCAACCTCTGTCTCTCCACCTTTTCTTTTTCCACTTTCTCTCTCGCTATCCTCTCCGCCTCTTCTCTCTCCTCCCTCTCTGCCCTTTCTCTTTCCTCCCTCTTCATGTTTTCTATCCTTTCTTTCTCCCTTCTCTCTCTCTCCAGCTCTCTCTCCTTCTCCTGCTCACAAGCTGCCAGTCTCAGACTTGCCACCAGACTTAGTCCGTGTGAGGGCAAACACTCTGTTCTAATCTTCTGGTTTTCTGTTGTGTCAGAGAAGGACATGGGTGGCAAAATGTCCACACCAGTGGGAATCAGTGGATCTGGCTCAGAGAAACACGGCTTCTCTTCATCTACTCCATGTAAACACGACTGATCTTTGCTACTCGTAAGGAGGCCCGGTTGGTCTGCACAGCGATGTAGATGAGCTGTATCGGCGGGTCCAGCTGTCTGCAGGATGGAGGCCACTGTCTCATAGCTGAAGGGACAGACATGAGGGTCAGGAAGACTCTGAGTCCCTAAAATGACCTCAGCAGGCTCTGAACAAGGTGCCAGAAAGCCAGACAGCATGCTTGATTAGGGAGTTCCTTTTCAGACTTTGTTTTGGTGCTTGTCCAAAGCACACAGTGGAAACATTTATTGTTGGTTGCACTAAGAACAACCCTGCATTTCTTTTTCTACCTAGCACAGTCACGCCCACTGACATTTACATCGCCACAACATTACCTGTGGAATGGTTAACAACAGGTGAAACTATCTGGTCTCAGGTGCCATGCGGGTGAGAGCTCAGATCAGCTCAGAGAAAGATACACAGCCAATAAATATGCACAAGTCTCTATTACTCACTGAAATTAACAGCATCTTGTTTAGGCTCACTGAGAGGATTAATACGACTGTAGATCAACCACTGGGAGCAACAAAATGGTGTATAGTGGGTACAGGCAAATGGGGGTTTTGTGTACAGTTTTTTTCTACTGCTCAGGAATTAAACTGTGTCTGTACTGATGGTTTAACACAGCATTAGACACTCATGCACGCTGTACGTGTAATAGAGCATGAGACACACACTAGAAATACCGCCATGGAGATGAAGTAATAACTTGAATCTCTAAAATAAAATGTATAAGTAACTTGAATTACTGTGAAAGGGGTGCAACTTGTTTTAATAACCTGTGATACAAGATGTGTTATAAAATCATGTATTTAACCAATACATCTGATCTAAACTATTATTATGTTACTTCAGTCAGTTATGTAATATGTTATGTCTCTTTAAAGATGGTATTTGATAAAATAGTAGTGGCTTGTTTTGTGTTTTTTTTTCTGTTTTGAGCAACATTCAGAGCGATATTTTATTGTATTTGATATGTATATTTTGACTGTATTGAAGTTTGGTCTGCAAAAAGGTTTTGCATAAACGCCTCACACCATACAAAAATAGTTTTATGGACAGGCAGGCAGGGAGACTCACCCTCTATACAACACCCCAACTACTGCTGACATGAAGCCAGCAGGCGCCTCCATCTGCTGCTCTGCAACACACACGTCTGCCTCTGTGTGTGTACATTTCTGGGCACTACCACACACACACAACACACACAGACACCCCCGTACACACACACACACGCACACATTTTACTCTTGTGAAAAGCTCTCATGAAATCATTTCCATTTCAAGAACCAGTCTAACAGCATAGACAGAGGTTGAGATGAAGAGAACAGCATGAGATGAGGTTAACTGCAACTATTGAGAAAGCTCTGGTTAGATGCAGCAACACAGAGGAATGTGAGTACATGTCCAGGTGTGTGTGTGTGTGTGTGTGTGTCTGTATGTTGTGGTTTGCAAGCAAAACCAGACATGTCATGCCGTGCTGCACAGGAACCACCACTGACTCACCCCCCTATTACACCACCCTCCTCCTGCTTCTCATCCTTCTCCTCAGTGCTCTCGCTAGTTTCCATCCCTCCTTCCGCTCCTGTCTCTGCTGCGGTCTCCTCCACAGCCGCCCATAGCTGATTTTCTGCGTCGCACACTGGCTCCTTATTGTTGACGACGCTCTCCTGACCACCAGCCACGACCCCGGCCGGCTTCTCCTCATCTGCTCCCTCTTGTTGTGGTTTTCCTGATGGCTGGAGAACTTGTTCCGTCCGCAGTCCTGGTTCTGGTTTTGAGGGCAGGAGAGGCTCCAGCGCCAAAGCCGCACACTCTCCGGCTGGTTTGGGGGAAACCTCGATTGAGGTTGCCGGTTCCACGTTGGGTCCATCCGGCTCTTTGGGCTCCTCTTTAGCTGATGGTGCGCCGGGTTGAGAGGGAGGTGGGACTATGTGAGGTGTTTGTGAGTCTTTTGCTGTGATTTGCTGGTGCCTCACCTCTGCAGCATCTTCTCTGTGTGAGCTAGAAGACAGGAAAGAACACATGAAAGATACAACCAATACAGTTTTACATAAACTACTTACTACAGCGAGAAGAAGCCAGACCGTCAGCAAAGCAGACAGACGATCAGAAAGAAAAGATAAAGCAGAGAAGCAGACAGACACACATCCCCTCATCCATTCTTACCCTCTGCTCAAAGGTTTTGCACCCTCCTTGGCAGAGATTGTTTCAGGTGTATCTTTCCCATTCCTGCCTTCTAGCACTTTCCATAGAGGAACCTCTGCATCAGAAAACCTCTGTGGAGGGCCTGAACGGATGCCAGGTGGAGTACATGTGGCAGATATTTTCTTTTCTGGGACAACAATGTTTGACAATGAACCTTCCTTTAAGAGAGAGGGTTGCCCCAGACTGGAATAAGGGGAAAGAAAGAGGAAACATAAAAGAATAGGAAGAAGCGGAAAAACAGGAAAACCAAACAGTAATACTAACTAACCACAACCAGGATTACTGATCTAAATATGTTGTATTATTAGAAGCAGCAATGCAATCGTGCAATGACTTGTCTCTATTCATGACATGCATGTCAAAATGAAAGATTTTAATGCCAAATACTGAAAGTTTATTCTCTGATTTAAACGCATGCACACACACCTCCAGCAGAGAAGCAAAATGTGCAGCACTAAGATGACAATTTTTTTGGTATCAATCTAGTCAGTAATGATGCTCACAACAAGATTTAGTATTGGTAGTATCAATACTTTGGGCATTGATCTGTCCACACCTAGCACACAGATAATCAGTGAAGTCTATACACAAGCAGAGAATCGCAAAATAATCAGCACACAAGAACAGAGAAATAAAATAGAAATGATTCAGTCCAACGTGATGCCAACAAAAGCGACTTTCAAGGTTTTTAAGGCTAACACCGATTAATTAAATGATTTTATTTGCTGATTAAGAAAGCAGACACTTGACATACAAAAACAAAAAGAAATCAACATCAACACCCTCATTTCTTTTTTATTTCTTTGGCGTAACTCACCGCTCACTGGAGTTTATGGAGGCAGAAGTTGGTTTGTTAACTGATTGAAGGTTTGTCTCTCTGTCCGATTGGCTGAGAATCTGTGAGGGCTGCCGCTCTGATGGTGCAATGCTGGTTTTGTCCAGAGGAGGGAGGTGGGGAGCAGGAAGTGGAGTTTGTGTGATGTCTTTAAAAGGTGAGGAGGAGTGTGTGAAGCTGGGAGGAGGGACGTCAGAGTGTGTGCATGAACCCATCATCTTCTGCTTGTCCTCATCTGACTTGTTGGCCTCCAGACTGCAGACCGGAGCCTCCTTCCTCCGCTTCTCTTCCTCCTCCTTCTTTCTTCTTTCCATCTCTTCCTTCTCTCGTTGAAGCTTCTTCTTCCTGTCTTCTTCCTCCTTGATTCTCTTTTCTGCTTTCTCCTTCTCCTCTCTATGTCTCCTCTCCTCCTCCTTCTTCTTCCTCTCTGCCTCCTGCCTCCTCTTCTCTTCTTGCAGCCGTCTCTCCTTTTCTTCCTCCTCCCGTTTCATCCTCTCATTTTCTCTCTGCTCCCTCAAGAGTCTCTCTTTCCTCATCTCCTCCTCCTCTTCACATCTTTTCTCCTCCTCTTTTCTCCTCCTCTCCATCCTTTCTTTCTCCTCCTTTAAGAATCCCTCCTTCTCTTTCTCCTCCCTCTCCTTCGTCTCTTTGAGTACTCTCTCTTTTTCCTCCTCTTCCTTCTTTCTTCTCTCCTCTGCTTCTTTGACTCTCATCTCCTCCTCCCTCCTCTTCCTCTCTTCCTCTTTCCTCCTCTCCTCCTCCTCCCTCCTTTTCCTCTCTACCTCATTTTTCTTTATCTCCTCCTCTTTTTTCAATTGCTCCCTCTCTTTCTCCTCTTTCAAGCGTTTCTCCTCTATCTTCCTCCTCTCTTCCTCTTCCAGGAGCCTCTTTTTCTCTTCCTCCCTCCTCCTTCTTTGCTCCTCAAAAACTCTCCTCTCTTCCACCCTTTTCTCCTCCTCCTCTTTCATTTTCCTCAAGAATCTCTCTCTCTCAAGTCTCTTCTCCTCCTCCCTCCTCAGTTTTTCTTTTTCCTCCTCCGCCTCCAGGAGTCTCCTCTGCTGCTCTATTTTCCTCCTCTCTTCCTCATCCCGCTTCCTCCTCTCCTCCTCCTCCCTCTGCTTCTCCTGTTTGTCTCTCCTCTCCTTCAAGAGCCTCTCCTCCTCACGTTTCCTCCTTTCCTTCTCCTTCTTGACCTCCTCCTCCTCCTTTAAGAGTCTCTTCTTCTCCTCCTCTAACAGCCTCTTCTTCTCTTCCTCAAGTTTTCTCCTCTCTTCCTGCTTCATTGCTTTTTGCTCGTCCTCCTTTCTGCTTCCTTTCCTCCTCTTGTTGTTTTAGGATTTCCCTCTCCCTCGGTTTCTCCTGCTCTGCCTTCATCACCTCCTTCTCCGTCGCTGCTCCCTCTAACTGCTCTGTCAGCTTTTGTCCAGAGGCCTTTTCATTGGTTTTCTGTTCAAGACTGCAGAACAGATAAACAATATTCCTTAATCCTGAATCTGTGTGTGTGTTTTTTTTTAGTTTTTTTTTTTTATTATCAGCACCATCAGTTCACATTCTGCAACCTTATTTCTTTATGATCTGGATTGTGATTTTTATCTGTGAATATAAATACTCACCCAGGAGGACACCTTTTGATAGTATCCCTCTTAGAGTCATCCTCCTCCAGAAACAACCCCCCTGATTCTTGTCTCTGGTTAAATGACTCAAAGATGATGTCGTCAAAGTCAGGCTCGGGCTCAGGCTGTGCCAGAGGTGGCTTTTCGGCCTTAAAAGCGCTAATAACACTTTGCGTCTCATTGGTCGGCTCTTTTGAATCATTATCCCCCTGAACATTTGGCTGTTTAGGAGTGATAAACGCTGCCACAACAGCCGTCGAGGGCTGGTGAGGGGTGGAGCTCTCGCAGCAGGAGAAGGGCCACGGAGGCGGTGGGGCTATTATCAGCTCTGAACGTGAGTGGGCAGGACTGGGGGACAGAAATATTGGAGGTCAGGCTCGAGAGATGAGTGGGTAAGGTTTCAGGCCGGGCGTGCAGGAGGTGATTAGGGGGGAAACAGCGCAGACTACAGACCAGATACTTATTCGACTGCCAGGTGCTGAAGGTGAGTGCGATAAGAGCCAGGGCACAAAACACTCTGCACATGTTAGCGTCATTGAAGCACCAACACCAAGAATGAAACAACCACGACGACTTGAGCAGCTGTGGCTCGATCCTTCACCAACAAACATGGATCAACTGTTACTCTACCACACATGTGTCAGCAAGCAGAAGCAGGTTTGCCTCAGTCAACACTAAGGTGGTTTGCCTGGGGCCATTTGGACCATAAAGAGTTTGATAAGGTGCTGATCAATATTAAGGACTCCTTAAATTGTTGAGGAAAAAGGATTAGAGAAGGAATAACAGCCCTTTAAGTTTTCTTCCCAATCCGTGATGAAGTGTCGGAAAAGATACCTTGATGTCCAAACAACTATATTGTCAATAGCATGGAGAATAAATTAGCTAAGGTGAAAAATGGCTGTGTGACTTAAAGGAATAGTTTGACATTTTGGGAACCACTCTTATTTGCTTTCTTGCACAGACTGGATTTGTTACCTTTAGACTTTAGATTCCCCCTGTTTCCAGTCTTTATGCAAAGCTAAGATAACCATGTCCTGGTTGTAGCTTCATATTCAGACAGGCATGAGGGTGGTATTGATCTTCTAACTCTCTGTAAGAAAGCAAATAATTGTACTTGCCAAAATGTCGAACTGTTCCTTTACACGGTCATGCAGAATCAAGCATGCAGCCAATTTCAAACTGCAAACATGTGCTTTCTACAGTTTCATGCCTGTTCTTCCTAAGACAACTTGAAAAGAATGAGAACAAGAAGATGAATCAGAGCTTTCTGGCCTTTTAAAAGCTACACATATTTTATGACCCATAATCCAATTTAAACAGGTTTTGTCATCTATGTTGTTTCTCCGAAGCTCTGCAAAGGCTGTTTTCAGAACTCCTCGTCTTCAGCTCTGTGGTCTGCAGACGCATTTTCTCTTCACGCAGCCACACAGGATCCAAACCAAGCAATCTAAATTTAAACACTCATGTGATATCGACCCATGACCTCACCTGATCTTTGCTGGTTCAGCTTTCTTTTCTGTGACGACCACCTGGGCTGGTCTGATTGGCTGGTTGGATGTTTTGATGTTGGCCACTGTCTGGTTGTTTTGAGGAGAAACCCCTGGAGCTGAATCCTTGTCACCTTGAGTGAGGGGGAAGGTCGAGCCTATAAAGAGCAAAGGTCATTTTTGCACTATGAAATATCTTTGCAATAAAGAGAGGAAAGTGTGGCTGAAAAACAGGCTGGCAGGAGATTGTTTGATTAGTTGTCTGGTGTACCTGACTGAGCAGGAGGAGCAGAAGGAGAGACAACGAGCTGAGAGTGAGGAGACGAGAATAAAACAGAGGTGGAAAGAGAAGAGGAACGAGGGGGCGAGGAGCGTGGGAGGGAGGTGGTGAGGGCCGGAGTCACAGGGTCACAGAGGGCATCGAGGTCAGGACTACTCAGCAGAGGGACGGGGGTGATGTCGGGACCAGATGTGAGCCACGCCCCCTGAGCACCTGAGGAAGGTAGAGAGGAAGGACAGGAAAGATGAGGAAATATGAAAGATTAGAGGAAGCAGATAATAAGAACGTGAGTGAAATGATGGTGGGAGAAGATGGAGGAGAAAGGAAAACGAAAGCAGAGAAAATGCAGAAGCAAGAGAGGACAGTTGTGGAGACTAGGGGAGGACAGAAATACACGTTTGACATTGGTTACCTGACTCGGAGATAGAGGGGTGAGATTTGGGGAGAGGAGGTGCTGATGCAAGAGGAGGGGCATCAGCGGAAAAGGGAGAGGGGGAGGAGGGACGGGCGATTGACTTGACGATCTGAGGTCTGAAAACATGAGAACGGCCTGGTTGGAGAACAAATGACGAAAGACAACAGAGAAGGAGAAAAAGAAAAAAGAGAGAAAAAAGAGATTTAGATAAAGATTGGAAAAGACTGGTATTTCTTCAGACTGTCAAAGAAGAGACAAACCAGAGACTGAAGTGAGATCATCTGCGGGTTGAACCTCCGGGGGGCGCCGTTGTTGTGAAACAGGAACTGAGGAAAGGGTAAAAAGAGGAGTGACGAACAAAAGAGGAATAAAGGGAAACCAGTGTAAAGAGTGAAAGGGGAACTGCAGAGCTAATTCTATATCACGTATTTATTAATTGTGTTAATGATCTCTATCAGGAACAAGCACATGTTTGCTGTGGTCTCAACAGTGACAAGAAACTTCAGCTCAACAACTTTTCTCTTACGACAATATCAGTAAGGCTGAATTCAATACTTCATTTTCTTAATACTCAATACTTCCAACAAGTTTTGTAAAGGATTTGAGCAGTCTGTAGAAGAAGAGTTTTCTAAGAGCCAATTAAACACATATTTGTGTTGAATGAAGTGATGATCATATTATAGCTGCTGTAAACACATACAATAGTTTTATGTATATTTCAAATAGTGAATTATGGGTAGACTGTGGTAAGGTTATGTTTATATTTGATATTACATGCATCAGTTACAATATGTGTGCATATATTTCAAGACGTGATAGAGCCCCAGGGAGGTTTTAGGGCACATTTCTAAGAAGTTTAGCAATAATGTGGCGGTAGTAAGATGCAAGTGTGGCTCAAAACAAGCCTTTGAATGCGTTATATTGTGTAACAACATGTCATAGTATGCTATATATAACTTTGTGATTGAATGTTTGGATTATCCCGCTTAATAGTGTGATGTGTGTCTGTAACAGACTTGTGAGTACACTTCACGAGGAAGCTGTGGCCTGAAGTACTGAAGCATCAACCAAACATTCACAACTCAAACGTCTTGTATCATGACAACCTGATCATGCACAGATCTTCCTCACAACACACCATACTGTAGATTAGTACATACTGTACTGGACTTTGTAAGTGGGCATGAAGCTAAATCATGCGGAAAACAAGGTCATGCCATGACACAGGAATCAGTTAGTGGAAAGCACGCAGCGTGTCGGTCTGCCAGTCTGTTCATACCTTTTCCTGAGCCTGACTGGAAGATCCTGGGCAGAGAGGGAGGCTGAGAGAGGGTCCGGGTGAGCGGAGGGTGAGCGGATGGAGGCTCAGAGACAGACAAGATGGGCTTTGGGGGTGAGGAGGATGTGGATGGGAGAGACTGGGAGGCAGGAGAGATGACGGTCTTATGGGTCAGAGTGGTGGATACAGTGAGAGATGTTTTATGGGGAGCTATGGAGGATGATGCTATGATAGTCTTAGGTGATGACAATGCAGGGGAGGGAAGTCTGGGAGTGAATGAGGTCATTTCAGAGACAGTGGGCGGTTTGATGGATGGTTTAGAGGTGGTATTTGAATTCATTGCTAAAGAAGGCTCCACTGAAGCAGCAGGTAAAGCAGACACAGATTCAGAGAATTTGGCAGGTGTTGGGTGAAGAGAAGAGGAAGTGTTTTGGGTGGAAGGGGTGATTATGGGTGCTGTGGAGGATTTAAGGGATGGAGGATTTGCAGGAGACACATTAGAGAGAGGCAGGACAGAGGAGGAAGTCTGGAGTGAAGTGGTAGTTTCTGTGACCTGGGAGCTAGGAGGATTAGATAGAGGGTCAGGAGAAACCTCAGGAAGAAGAGGGTTGGATTTTTTGTGCTTGGATCTGGGCGAGGGCTGAGGGGAGGGACCGGGGGAAGGTTGGATCTCTGGCTGGACAGGGGTGGTGGCGAAGGGGTGTCGGCAGCGACGGGGCGAGGGGCGAGGAGCGATGGGTAGAGGGGGGCGGGAGAGGACAGCAGGACTGGGAGGACCAGCATCCTGCTCACAGGCTGGATGAATAGATGGAAGGATGGTTGGATCATTGAAAGTAGAGTTTTGCAGAAAGAGAAATGATGAAAAAGAGAGAAGGTCAGAAAAGGTCTTGAACTGAGAATGAAAATAAAATGGTGCTCAAACTCACATTGTGCTACCAACATGAAGATCTTGTTAATCCTAGACCTTTGTTAATCATATGACTCACTTACTATCATTTACTTTACATTTCTCCTTCTCTCATTTTGAAACTGATGAACCTCAAACTGCAACTCAAGAACTCAATTTGCTGACTGTCACTTAAATTTCAAATGTAACTTTGTGTTTTGTCTCATGGCTGTGTGGCCACATTGCAACGAAAAGAAAAGGAAACTGTAAGTAGAAATGTCTGCATGCTGAGTCTGATTTTTTAAATTTCAAATGGGAGTCAATGACAGGTGACAATTTTATTTGCCTTTGTAATGCAGTACAGTACTTGAGTAAATGTACTTAGACATATTTCACCACAGGGAACAAGTAATTTGATGTCAAATTTACAGTGATTTGAGGCGTTTTAATGTTGTTACAGTGATGTCTCTCTGGACACAATAACCTCTGTGTGCCATGTTGCAGCATCATCACATGATTCTCAATAGCGTTTAATGTCCAGATGAGAAATATGTGGCGTGCAGAACAAATGGCATGAGTGCGTGAAATACTGTAATACAAACTGAGCCTCCCAATGACCGACAGGGAGGGAGGGAGTGTCTGTTCACACCTCCTTCTCTCCAGCAACAGAAACAAAACAGCAGGAGCAAGTGAAAGAAAAGGGGCAAGAAGAAGCTACCTGAGGCTGGAAAAGTAGGTCCGGTGGAGTTTCGCTTGTCAGGTGGAGGGGGAGCAGGGCGATTTGGGCGAGTTAGAGTGTGTGGAGCTACTACTGGAAAGAGGTGGCAGGAGAAAGGGATGAGCAAGGAGGCAGAGGAGGAAGAAATGTCAGAGGAAATATTTCACAGTGAAGATCAGAGAGAGGAAGTAGCACTTGTTTTAGTCTTCCTACCTGCAACAGTGATAGACTTCTTGTCCTCCTCTTCGTCGCTCTCATTGAAGTCGTCCAGGTTGCCGATATCTGTGGGTTTGACGCTCATCAGGCTGGCCAGACTCTGCATGTCTTCATCACTGAGGACATGAGAACAAACATCATTACTTAGTGACACTCAGAATCATGAAAACCTCCCTATGATAAATAATATGATCAGTTATCAAAGGCACTTGAGGCTTCATTTATCCACCTCCAAAATGTTAAAGCACTAATGTCTGGGATAAAGGTCAGGTGCTGCTGATGCAGTAAGTAGTCACAGAGGGAAAGATAACTCACGTTGCTTTCCCCTCACGAACAAAGACACACGACAGCGATAGCTTGAGCGTGGCCTCCACCACTTTGACAGACAGCGGCTTCAGCTTCAGCGTCAGGTCGGTCTGGGTCGGAGTTGGACTGGCAAAGCGCTTCAGGTTGATGTCTGCTGATGCCAGGACTTTTCGATGCCCCTTGTTCTCCTTTACATGACCGACAGAAACAACCATGATATGTATTTGAGATGACCCCTGTTGCCAGAGTACTAATCAGTGCCATTGGTGACACCTGGGCCTGGTGTCACCAGCCTATAAATCACTATCTCTCCTTGCAGACACTCTATCCAGTGATGTGCCATCTATGGTCTTTTATGTTGCCCCTTTGATAATTTAATGCACCATATAATTAGTTGTTGTTCAATAAAATACTTATGTTTATCTCTTATCTTGTCTCCATTCTTGTCATGGCTGTGAGAGCCAGGTTGTGACATATTGTATAATGAATCAGGGGAGGAGGTATTCAGACAATTTAAAAATTCACTACAAGTAAAAGTCCTGCATTCAAAATTTACAGTAGTACAGAAGTACATGAAATAAATAAAAATACAATAAAATAAAAATGTCTCTTCTACAGAGAACATAATTAAGTTGGGTTAATGTGCCACTTTTCAAACAGTTCGTTAGACAAATAGTCAAGAATTACTTACCCCCTCTATGACAAAGGTCCACTCTTTGTCCTCAAACTCATCAGCATTGACTTCCTGAAGACATGAGAACAAACAATGAACATCCTCCATGCATGTACAGCCATTTCATCCATTGCCTTGTAAATGTTTCCATTTAATGAATGAATGAATTTACTCATCTGGTTGAAGAACATACACTCTTTATGCCAAGTGTAAATGTGACACGCATGTATATTATTATTATTTCACAGCAGTGAATTATTGTTTATTTTTACTATTATTAGCCAATATCTTACTTACCATTACATATTGCATACATTACAGTACATCCCATTAGCTGTAACATGTAAGTCACATGATTTTCATATCAATCATTCAGTGACCCTGTCCTGTATGTGTGTGAGCAGTGTGTTCTGGTTTTGGTACCTTGAAGAGTGTAACAGAGATGTCGATGTTCTCTGGGACAGGCCACACCACCATTCCCCTGTAGGGGTTCTTGATCCCTGGCTGCCAACTGTGGAGCTGCACAACAAACAACATAGTGAGTGTGTTTGCTTCTGTGTGTGAATGTGCTTTTGTGTGTGTGATTGTGGCGTTTCAGTGGTTTTACTTTGGAGCACATGCGTCTGTTCCTCCTGGTCCACACCACCCTTAGCTTGTCTGGTTGCCTACAGAAACAAATATAGATCAAAACACAGAAATGACGTCTCGTCATAGGAACAATAAATGTTACCATGTTCAAACTCTCTCTAAATAATGTCTCCGAGCAAAGGGGATATTATATAATTGAGCCAACACAAGGTCTAATAGAAGGTCTCATGACTGTCACTGCGGAGTAATAATGCCTTGAAGTCAAAGACAAGGCCCCAGTGTGTGTGTGTGTGTGTGTGTGTGTGTGTGTGTGTTTGCGTGTGTGCTTTTGTATTTTGTATTTATGTATTGTTCAATCAATTTACACAGTCACATTTTTTTTGCATCCCTTATGGAGACAAAATGTACAGTCCCCATAAAGTAAAACATTTAGAGTCAAAGACTTGGGTGTTATTATTGTTATTATTAGTAGTAGTATTATTACTAGTAGTAGTAGAAGTAGTAGTAGTAGTTATGTGTGTGTGTGTTTATGCAGATGGCTGTGAGCACATGGCATTGTCTGTCTATCTATCTTGTAAAGCTGTGAATGTGTGTACAGCATGTGTGTGTATTCCTGCAGCTGTCTATCTGTAACTAGGCCGCACAGTGTATAATATGTGTGTTGGTACAGTAACATGTGTATATGTGTTTCATTTGTATTTTCTCCTTGCAGAACAGGAAGTGAAACTGGAAGCTGCAGTCATGTGACCTGAGTTTGAATGTGAGGCGTGTCTCTTTGACAGGAAGAAGGAACCCCCTTCACAAGAACACTCACACACACACACACACACACATTGACCTCAAATAATGTACCAGTACATAATAATTATTCATACTCTTCAAACTCTAAATTATTATCTTTACAGCCATTTTAACACCTGCAGACGTTCTTTAGATCATTAACAGCAATAGTTCGAGGATGCTGAATATAAAGTTTCAGTGTATGTGTGTGTACATGTGTTTATGTGGTATGTGTGTTAGGGGGTCAGGAGTGGCACCAGAAATAGCCTGACAGACCTAGAGTGATGTTGGAGGGGAGAGAGGGGGAAGAAGAGAAGAAGAGCAAAAATAAGAGGAAAGTATGATCTAAAACACAAACTCTGTAACAATGAACAACTGCTATATTTGTATGCTATGTTTACACAGGCCAATATTGGGAGAGTAATACAATTTAGTGGCATGTAATTACTGCACACTGTGGCTAGTGTTTTGTTATCCAGACAATGGTTATATTCCACAGCTGACAGATAAACATCCCCACTCACAGCATTTGGTGTAACACAGAGTTTAACCCATTCATTTACACATTTACAGACAGCAAAAGAAACAAAGGATTCATAGTGTTGATGTAAAAATAGTGTTGTGGCTACATCTTCAATTATGTCTGAGCCACTGTCTCTGTCACTTTATCATTTTCTGACTGCTGTCATGTACGATCCGTCGGGCCTTCTTATCTGTGGCCTCTCTTTCCTTCATCCAACAGAGCTTGTGATGGGGAGTATCTTGTCCTTACAGTTGTGCTATCATGTCAGTACAACCTCATAGACTTCCTGCCTTGTGTCTGTCTGTTGTTTGGTGCTGAGCAGATAGTGTGAGAGCGATGAGCGTGAACCCCAAGTTATTATAAAAATATTGATTATACCTGCTTTAAATATTTACTTCCTACAGTATCATTATTACTGTTGTTGACATTATAGTTGCATGTCGAGCAGTGGAGTCACAGTTGCAAATCATCTCATGCACAGTCTAAATATGCAACAAGTCTGAGTGGGTGAAGAGAGCCAATGGTTTCAAATCATCGCACTAGATTAGAACAACCGCCCAAACACACACACACACACACACACACACACACACAGAGTTGTTTTTCTATCCCTTCTGAAGACATTACATTGACTTACATTCATTTCTTGACTAACCTTAACCATAACCAGTAGTCATCTAACCCTAATGTAAACCCAAGGCTTCACCCTAAAATTTTATGATCTAGGTTATGGGGACTTGCATTTCGTCCCCATGAGGAAGGAAGTCCCCACAATGTGACTGTCTAAACAGATTTATATCCCCACAACAGGAGTGATACACACACACACAACTTGTACACAAACATGTGACTTGTGAGACATTTCCAACCCCCCATGTGACAAAGGTTTCATTTCTCGCATCTGATGCTTAATGTGATCTTTCAGTGTCAGTGACCTCTGACACCAAACACAGTTTAATGATACAAGAACTACGGGCTGACTTCCTTTTCATGTCAAAGGTAACATGACTGAAACCTTGGATTAGCCTCCAGTGTTTCCTCACTTCCTGCCGTCCTGGTTCCTGACTTTTGCCTCCCTGTTTCAGCAGCACACTGGTAAAGGCTTATAAAGTCTGATTTCATCACACTGCATGTGGGAGTTGTCGCTCTTTCTAAATCACTCTGTGTCTTCACTTCTCTGCCTCCAGATGACACAAGCGCTCACTGCTGATCAAATCTTGAAACTTTATTGACGAGAGTCTTTGTGGGTTATCGTGTTGCTGACAAGCCGCTTACACAATTATTCCATACTTCAGTGTAATCTAGACAGATAAGAAGGTGCAATGTGTGACATGTGGGCAAAAGTTTAAAGACACTAGATAAAAGTCTTTGTAATATTAGACAATTCATGCTTTCAAGACTTTCAAGGTTTTAAATATAACAGTAAAATTGAAGTAAGATTTATTCCCAATTCTCCTGTTTAAGCTTGACTGAACTAAAGGACCATGCTGCATCACCTGGCCTCCTCCCAAAGGTTTTGTAAAACAGGAAATTGCACAAGAGGGGAAAGCCCTACAGAGCCCGAGAGCTATAAAGTGATTTGAACGCAGCTCTGAAAACTAACAGTGAGACAAGTGAGTCTAGTGTTGTTCTGAAAATGATAAGTTATTAAATATTGATGCTGGATATAAAACCCAATCTTGCTCAAAATGAACCACAGTCACTCAGTCTGATTGCCTGCGTTTGTGGACATTCTCAAATTAAATATTTAGTGATAATAGTGTCATAAACATTGTTTATGTCTGTGAATATTGTGTCTTGTAGAGATAACGTCTGTGCACAAATATTAATTTTAATATCAATGATTTTAACAGGCTGCACTCTTTAAATAACACTGATCTTAATTTTCATATAAACTGTTAATTAAACTCTCTTTTGACATACAAACACAAAATTTGTTGACTGCTGTGTAAAGTAAAGTACATTTATTCAAGTACAATTTTTAGGTACTTTACTTGAGTATTTCCATTTTCTGCTACTTTATACTCCACTACAATTCAGAGGGAAATAAAGTACTTTTCATTCCACTACTTTTATTTTATACCTTAAGTTACGTTGCAGATTCAGATTAGTAACACAAAATCTAAACAACAAATAACGTATGATGTATTATAATAGATAAAGATAAAACTTTATTGATCCTTTGGTGAAGCTACTCTGCAGTATATAGTGTAAAACTTTACCAGCTCAAACATTAAAGTGTTGTACCCATAAATGCGTCAATAATCATGATCCAATAATATAACAAAGATTACTCTGAAATGGGAGATTCTGCATAATAACTTTTGGTACTTCATCTATATTTTGATGCTTATACTTTTGTACTTTTACTTGTAACAGTACTACTACACTATCTGATCCACTGCATTGTCAACATCACCTTTAAATGGCTCCTGTGTGTAAGATATTCTGTCTGTGCTTGTTTGAGCAATTCACAAGGCAAAATGTATATGATTCTACCAATGTGTCACTTGGAAAACAAACTTCATCTTGACTTGGATTTAAAATTAATTCTGTGGATTTGACCTTTCAACTGAAGTAAAATTTTGAATACAGGACTTTTACTTGTAACTAGTATGTCTACACTGTGGTGTTGCAAATTTTACTTATAACTGAATATTTCTACACTGTGATATTTCTCATTTACTTGTAACTGAGTATTGCAAAGTTTACTTGTAACTTAGTACTTCTACACTGTGGTATTTCAAATTTTACTTGTAACTGAGTATTGCAAATTTTACCTGTAACTTAATATTACTACACTGTGATATTGTTGATTTTACTTGTGACTGAGTATTTCTACACTGTGGTATTGCTACTTTGACTCAAGTAAAACATCTGTGCACTTCTTCCACCGCTGCCTGTCGACAGGGGGAGTCGGGACTCGAACCCTCGAGACGCCCTCATCCTCCTCAGTGAAGCGGAAAGAGCCACAACATGAGCCTGAACGTGCTCATGGTGGACTGCAACTCATAATAAACGTGCTCTATGGTTTATTTACATCTAACACAATGATGAGGATATAAAAACTCTTTAAGTAGAATAAAAAGATGTTTCCAAACTCACCATTTCTTTGTGCACTCCAAAGCGAGTTCCTGGTAAGAAGCAACAAACTGAAACTTTGAAGCCTTTTTACCAACTCTTTGCAGTCTTTTCCACACAGAAGTCATAGCTTCCTCTGCTTGAATAAAACTTTATAAACAGGGGGGAAAAAGGCAGAAAGCAAAAAAACTCCTGTGTGCAATGATCCAACTCTGCTTCCTTAAAAAAATCCTTAAAAGGTCTGTTTCTCCTTCTGCTCCTGATGATGAACTTCACACAAGCTGCGACCTGCACTCATTGGCAATAATCACACTCAGAAATCAAAAAGAAAAAAAAACAGAGTGATGTCGCCATTTACCGAAGCGAAATTAAAGAGAAACCGAATCCGCCCCGCTGTCATTCAAACGGTCCTTAAACGCCTCATGTGAAGCTGAAGTTTGAAGCTTCTCATTGACTCTCTCGCTCTCTCTCTGTCTCTGGCTGTGATCCACAAGGAGACTCAAGCCTTGTTGTAATATAGAAGGAGTTCACCCTCCCTCCTTCCTTCAGTGACAACAGGCAGTAGCAGAGAGACAGGCACAGAGAGTGAGACAGGATATGCAAAGAGCGTCTACTGGTGATGCAGCAGTATGCAAAGCTCTCTTGTCTTTGCAGTGTGAGAAGGCAGTGAAGTAACAGTCTGCAGTCCTACCTGTAGACTTTGATCCTGACTGTCTGTGCAACATGCTTATCTGACAATTACTGTTTCACACAATCAGCTGTGCAGACTCCTGCAGGCTACAAGGTTTATAAGTATGCAGGCGTTGGTGCCCAGGTTCCACTGCAGTGCCATGAAAACCATGAAAGATATTGTTTGTTTAAAATTGAGCTCATAGTTATAACTCAAGTTGCTTCCTGAGTCTCAGTTGCGTCATCTCCAGAAAAGTGTGTTTCAACTACAGAGGAATAGTTTCCATAGATGTGGGCCAGGTGTGTGTGTGTGTGTGTGTGTGTGTGTGTGTGTTGAAGCTGGGTCAAGGCACAGGGATTTTCCTCAGTGAGAGCAGGAGAGTATTTTTAGGTGGGGGAACAGGGATGGATGGACGGACAGGGGCAGCTGGGGTGGAGGAGCGCAGGGCGGCGGCAAGGGGAACAAACTCTCTCATGACTCAGAGTTGGTCTAATATTTCACTGTGGCTACAATATTCAGAGGTGTGTTATTGCTCTCAGTACCTAGAACTTACACGGCTTCCTTTTTCAAATGTACTTCCTTGCAAACAGAGTTGACCACTGGACATCATGTGTTATGCTTTAAATGTAACACAGACTTTTGGATTGTAACAGAAAAGTGTCCTTGTTTCTAGCATTGGTTTGTTTCATTGTATTCTCATATTTGTGTATTTTTGGGGGCATATGCTCTCTTGAAAGACCCATTTCACCACTGGCAATTGGCCCCTCCCGATCCCTTCTAGTGGAGAAAACCTGATGCAGGGGTCTCTAGGTGTTCTTCCAGTAGAGAAAACATGATAAAGTGCTCTCTAAGAAAATATGATGTGCCCTCTAAGATGCCCTTCAAGCTTGACATTAGTTGACCTATACATGCCTGCAAATGGTTAAATAATAGTAGAAGTTGTCATATGTGTTTTTATTGCAGAGGTGCAGTAGTTATCCTACTTTAAATCTGAGTCACATAATAAAACTATTTTAATTCTGACCAGGGCTTGGAGCTGTTTCACCATAAATGCGTCATGACTTTCTGTGTGCTCTTTTTATTTTTTCCACCCCTGCACCTCAGACAGCCACTGTTATATATACACACGAAGGACTGATCCAACCATTCATTGTATTGAAGCTCCCTAAAACCTTGTTGTTCTTCCCAGCTCTCCCTGCTGACATCCAGTCTGATCTCTATTTATTTTAATAATCACTCACAGTCGGACACTAACAATACTCACAGTAACTATGTGGTGCAATAATAACAGCCAATAGATGCACAACAAAAAAGACACAGAGAGGAAGAGAAAGAAAGAATATCGGCAAGAAAGTTTTACATCTAGCTGGTAATCCCCACCACAAAAGCATGTGCAGGGATGACGAGAGCAGACAGACAGACAGATGGATTCTAACAATAACCACAACATATGTTGATTATAAATAGACAACAGCATGAGACTTTCTTCTCGAACGTCACTCCCCTTCATTCCTGCTCCCTCTGCAGCAAATGCTTTTCCTCACTCTGCTGCTTCCAGCGTGACCTCAGAGCAGGAGGAGGCCTGCAGGAGGGAAGTAGCTCTTTCTTCACTGGAGACAGTGTGTCCCCTTTTGGTGACAATTTGCAATATCATCCTCTGATTATCTTTAATTCAAATACAGAAACACTGCGCATGTCTGTGGTAAACACTGTTTATTTTAGATTTAGTGACAGTTAAACATAATCATCTTCAAAATAAATTCTTCTCATCATCAGATTATTTACTGACATTGCAGAGAACACAGTGTGATGTTTGAGCCAATTTACAAAACAGTGAGTCTGAAAAGTCTGGAACCTCATTTCATCCCAAACTTTAATTCATATATGTCATGATAATTCTTAGAAGTTTGCCACCCAAATCAATTTCAAACACACAGCAGATGGTGAATTTAACATACAGGTAGTGCAAGTTTAACTTAATTGAATCAATATGTCTATATGAGGGATTCAAATGTTTTTTTAAAAAATTTACCCACTAGTGTCTTGCTTAATCAGCACTCAGAATAATTTTGCCCTATAAGACTTTACATGACCCACCAATCCTGATGTGTAGTGTGTGTGAGGAGAAAACGAGAGGAACAACAGAAAATAAAAAGTAGATGAATCTCTATACAAATCCAGACTTTTTCAACACTGTAGACAACTGTCAGCACTTCATACTTTTTGAACTTATTAGATTGCTACTGAAGATGAACATCAAACCTGATAATAAAATGCAGTGGAGCAAAAAGTTGCAAGTGTAAAAGATGCATCTGCAAAGGCCACATGTGTTAAAAGCATCTGTAAAAATACTTCACTACAACATCAAAAGAAAGTTAAATAAAGTCACTTTTGGTTCACAAAATTGTCAAAAGAATGTGGATAAGACTAAATACTGTGTGTTTCATCTGTGAAAGAGATTCATGGCATACACACTAGTGTGAATGGATGTGCATGGAGTGTGTGTCTTCATCAGGGAATATGAAAGGAGTCCTTGATCCACTGGTCCCTGGAGTTGCTGCTGGGCGGGGGCAGAGACAACGATGACGAGGAAGAAAGAGGCTGCGAGAGAACTTCTGTCTCCTCCTCATCTTCCTCCTCTACTTCATCTTCATCCCCCTCCTCCTCCTCAGAGTATCCATTATCAGCACTGAACGAGGCCTCGGAGAGAAGCGACGAGCCCTTGAACTCCTGGATGGCCTCGCGGAGAGACCACAGCTGGCACAGCAGAGACATGTCGAGCTGACGCAGACCCACCTGGTGCACACAAACACAAAAAGTCTGTTCTGGACATCAACGATTATACAAGGAAATGCAAAGGAAATTCAGCATGAAAGACCTCAGAAATAAAGTTTGACAAAATAATCTTAGACAACTGAGCCACGTCCTTGACGACTGAGCAAGATCTTTCCTCTAATGAGATGTGGTTTAAAGCCTTGATAAAAGCTAGTAAGTGGACATTGAGTGACTTAATTTGTCTTATTATTATAACTTATTTCTCATCATAATAAGGGCTTAAATGCAGATTTGTGCAAAGCTGAAAATGACTTATGAATGATTGCAGGCTTTCTTTGCACAGAACAGTTTAGTCATACAGACAGGCTATTGACTGATGAAATGTGGATTAAAGTTTGGAAAAAAGTAGTAAGTGGACATTGAGTGGATTCATTTGTCAAACTTATTTCTCATTATAACAAAGGCCTAAATACGGATTTGTACTTCTTTGCACAGGTTTTCTTTGGAGCTTAGTCATACAGACATACAGAAAGGATCTCCTCTGATGAGATGTGGTTTAAAGCCTTGAAAAAGGCTAGTAAGTGGACATTGAGTTGATTAATTTGTCAAACTTATTTCTCTTCATAATAAAGACTTAAATACTGATCTGTGCAAAGCAGAGAACAATTGCACGTTTCCTTTGCACGCTGAGTTGTGCAGATGAGACATATAGACAGACACAGGCAGGATCCTCACAGAGCATCTCACCATCTCTTTCCGCAGCACAGCCAGAGCAGCGTCCAGTCCTCCCGGTGTGCAGCGACCCCGCGGCGCGTCCCCGCCGCCCCGGCTGATGTCGGCCTGGATGCGCGCTCTCTTGCTGTGCACCTTCTCGATGTCCCTCCACGAGCCGCCGCTGGAGTTCAGGATGCCGCTCAGGCCCCTGGGGAGCGGCGGCAGCCCGTCCACCGAGGAGACACCGCCCACCGCAGGGTCCTCCGCGCTGCACCGACTCATCACGCAATGCAACAGTTTCTGCAAACAGTCCAGAGCGAAACGCTGCTTCACCATCACCCAGAGGTGCTGCTGTGCTCTCCCCCTGCAGCACAACACAGCGCTGTCCCGACTAGTGGAAACAGGCTTTTTATAGGCAAATGCAGGTCAATGCATGCCTGTTTTCTGGACTCGAGTGGACCACAGCAGGAGGAACAAGTCCCGGTTAATGTCAGGCTTCCTGGCTTTGTTTGGTTTCCTCTTTGTGTGGGAGAGTTCACCGACAGCCCGCAGCTCCGCCCTGCTGGTCTGTTCGGAGGTGACTGACAGGTTTGTTGCATTCAGCTGAGCTTTGTTTACACAATAAAAAAACTTAACACTGAGATCATAAACAAGAGCAGGAGGAGGCCTGCAGGAGGGAAGTAGCTCTTTCTTCACTGGAGACAGTGTGTCCCCTTTTGGTGACAATTTGCAATATCATCCTCTGATTATCTTTAATTCAAATACAGAAACACTGCGCATGTCTGTGGTAAACACTGTTTATTTTAGATTTAGTGACAGTTAAACATAATCATCTTCAAAATAAATTCTTCTCATCATCAGATTATTTACTGACATTGCAGAGAACACAGTGTGATGTTTGAGCCAATTTACAAAACAGTGAGTCTGAAAAGTCTGGAACCTCATTTCATCCCAAACTTTAATTCATATATGTCATGATAATTCTTAGAAGTTTGCCACCCAAATCAATTTCAAACACACAGCAGATGGTGAATTTAACATACAGGTAGTGCAAGTTTAACTTAATTGAATCAATATGTCTATATGAGGGATTCAAATGTTTTTTTTAAAAATTTACCCACTAGTGTCTTGCTTAATCAGCACTCAGAATAATTTTGCCCTATAAGACTTTACATGACCCACCAATCCTGATGCGTAGTGTGTGTGAGGAGAAAACGAGAGGAACAACAGAAAATAAAAAGTAGATGAATCTCTATACAAATCCAGACTTTTTCAACACTGTAGACAACTGTCAGCACTTCATACTTTTTGAACTTATTAGATTGCTACTGAAGATGAACATCAAACCTGATAATAAAATGCAGTGGAGCAAAAAGTTGCAAGTGTAAATGGATGCATATGCAAAGGCCACATGTGTTAAAAGCATCTGTAAAAATACTTTACTACAACATCAAAAGAAAGTTAAATAAAGTCACTTTTGGTTCACAAAATTATCAAAAGAATGTGGATAAGACTATATACTGGGTGTTTCATCTGTGACAGAGATTCATGGCATACACACTAGTGTGAATGGATGTGCATGGAGTGTGTGTCTTCATCAGGGAATATGAAAGGAGTCCTTGATCCACTGGTCCCTGGAGTTGCTGCTGGGCGGGGGCAGAGACAACGATGACGAGGAAGAAAGAGGCTGCGAGAGAACTTCTGTCTCCTCCTCATCTTCCTCCTCTACTTCATCTTCATCCCCCTCCTCCTCCTCAGAGTATCCATTATCAGCACTGAACGAGGCCTCGGAGAGAAGCGACGAGCCCTTGAACTCCTGGATGGCCTCGCGGAGAGACCACAGCTGGCACAGCAGAGACATGTCGAGCTGACGCAGACCCACCTGGTGCACACAAACACAAAAAGTCTGTTCTGGACATCAACGATTATACAAGGAAATGCAAAGGAAATTCAGCATGAAAGACCTCAGAAATAAAGTTTGACAAAATAATCTTAGACAACTGAGCCACGTCCTGACGACTGAGCAAGATCTTTCCTCTAATGAGATGTGGTTTAAAGCCTTGATAAAAGCTAGTAAGTGGACATTGAGTGACTTAATTTGTCTTATTATTATAACTTATTTCTCATCATAATAAGGGCTTAAATGCAGATTTGTGCAAAGCTGAAAATGACTTATGAATGATTGCAGGCTTTCTTTGCACAGAACAGTTTAGTCATACAGACAGGCTATTGACTGATGAAATGTGGATTAAAGTTTGGAAAAAAGTAGTAAGTGGACATTGAGTGGATTCATTTGTCAAACTTATTTCTCATTATAACAAAGGCCTAAATACGGATTTGTACTTCTTTGCACAGGTTTTCTTTGGAGCTTAGTCATACAGACATACAGAAAGGATCTCCTCTGATGAGATGTGGTTTAAAGCCTTGAAAAAGGCTAGTAAGTGGACATTGAGTTGATTAATTTGTCAAACTTATTTCTCTTCATAATAAAGACTTAAATACTGATCTGTGCAAAGCAGAGAACAATTGCACGTTTCCTTTGCACGCTGAGTTGTGCAGATGAGACATATAGACAGACACAGGCAGGATCCTCACAGAGCATCTCACCATCTCTTTCCGCAGCACAGCCAGAGCAGCGTCCAGTCCTCCCGGTGTGCAGCGACCCCGCGGCGCGTCCCCGCCGCCCCGGCTGATGTCGGCCTGGATGCGCGCTCTCTTGCTGTGCACCTTCTCGATGTCCCTCCACGAGCCGCCGCTGGAGTTCAGGATGCCGCTCAGGCCCCTGGGGAGCGGCGGCAGCCCGTCCACCGAGGAGACACCGCCCACCGCAGGGTCCTCCGCGCTGCACCGACTCATCACGCAATGCAACAGTTTCTGCAAACAGTCCAGAGCGAAACGCTGCTTCACCATCACCCAGAGGTGCTGCTGTGCTCTCCCCCTGCAGCACAACACAGCGCTGTCCCGACTAGTGGAAACAGGCTTTTTATAGGCAAATGCAGGTCAATGCATGCCTGTTTTCTGGACTCGAGTGGACCACAGCAGGAGGAACAAGTCCCGGTTAATGTCAGGCTTCCTGGCTTTGTTTGGTTTCCTCTTTGTGTGGGAGAGTTCACCGACAGCCCGCAGCTCCGCCCTGCTGGTCTGTTCGGAGGTGACTGACAGGTTTGTTGCATTCAGCTGAGCTTTGTTTACACAATAAAAAAACTTAACACTGAGATCATAAACAAGGTTACGATTGTATTGACTAGTAGATTAATAAATTAAACACATTAAATAAATAAATACATGCTTCAGTAATTTAATTTCAAGTGCAATAGTGGCAACTTGTGTTGAAACAAAGATGCATAATATGGCTGCAGATGTAATTCACAGGACACATTTTAAACAGAAATGCGTTTTACATGTTTATTGGTACTTTCCAGTAAACAAACTCTATGGCATTGCTTTTGGCGCCCTCTTGTGGAAAGAAACAAACTGCAGCGCTCCTGAACAGGCAAAGCTTTATTCAGGTACATAATTGGAAAAATCTAACTGCCTTGAACAACACTGAAGCTGGCTTTTATCTAAAATGAAGTTCCATCTATTGATGTACAGTGCAGCAAAGTTTATTTGCTTCAGATGTTTTGGATGAATAAAGAACTGTGAGTCTGACTCCTGAATGTTGCTCTGTCTCATCTGAGCATCACTGAATCAACATGACCATCATCATCACCATCATGTATCAAATATATTTACAATAAAAACCTCAGAACTGCCAGCTTATAATAACAATCTTTGCATCACCAGAGAATCAGAGACAACAGAAATCTGTCTGAACATCAGACTGAACAGTGAATAGAAAAATGCACCAGTGAGGATCTGATCAGAGGACTGCTGTGTTCAACAACATCCCACAGATTACACATTTTAATTGATGACTTACAGTCTAGTAGTATGTCGCACATCACATCAGCATGACACACACTCATACTGTACAGGCATTTGTGCACTGGCGTTTTAGCTTTACATTAAATTTTGTGATTCGCAAACAAACACCACGTTTTGGATGCTATTGAACAACCAGTCAGAAAACAGATTTTGTCCTTTTCCCAGATTTTGTGGCCATTATGGTTTAATCAAAGCTAATCAAGAATGGAAATACCTTAGCAGCCTTTTACTGTAGAATATAGACTACAAGTTTATTTTAAAATATTTTAAAGGCCAGATGGTTTGAAATTAATACCAGTGATGAATATGCATTTAGAAATGTTCAGTTCTAATCATTATATCATAACTTACAAATTGACAAAACAGTCAAATGTTCAACATATTATGAAACCATGTAACAAGACATTTCTGCCAGCCATATAGGTAAGTTAACTGAAGAGCAACTCTTGACATTTTAATTATATTTCAAGTGCATTTCCTGACCAATTGTGAATCCAGCTCTATGCAAGGATTCAGTCAAAGAGAGATACTGCAAAGCAGCGAACCAGAGTCAGTATTCCAGGACTGAGGCAAGTAGAAACAGCGTTCCCGTGAATCCATGGTTTCAACCTTTTCCATGATGGTTACTGGCTGAGCTCCTTGAGGCTGCGCAGTGAGCTGGCACAGCTGGTGATGAGGCTGCAGAGCTGGATACTCGCCTCCAGGGAGGCCGAACTCTGGAGCTGGGTGGTGGCCCAGCGAAGTTTGGTTAGAACAGCTTCCTCAGCTTCTTGCAACACAGGTTGGAGGGAAGCGCTCTGTGGACTAACCGGGGGTCGAGCAGGTGCTAGGGCTGTGGTGGAGGCAGGAGTTGAAGGAGAAGGGACAGCTGGTGGAGGCAAGGCAGCTCTTCCCCCCGCGGCAGCCCCCTCACAGTGCTCTGGTCTGGGAACTGACACACTTGCCTGACTGCTGCTGGGGCCTCCAGTGAGTTCAGGGGCCTGGGACAGTGCAGGGGACTGGGCTGCAAGCTGTCTCTCTCTCACTTGGGACAACGCTGCCTGAGCATTCAGAGCTGAGAGGGGTGGAGAAGGATGACAGACAGACATGAGAAAAAGGACAAATTAAATTTACCAACAGCTCAAGGCAAGAAGAGCAGTGATGGTGGAAAAGAGACAGAAAGTTTGTGAGCTGTGTGTACCAGGGTTGTCCTTGTCAACATCAGAGTCCAGCTCCTGACATGAGACACAGTAGTTTTTCTGCTGTTTGTCCTGGAGGAGAATTGTCTGGAAACACAAAACAAACTTATTAAAACTTAAACTTATTTCAACACAAACATTACACTTCTCCACCTTTTCTACATTATTAAAGGCACTACCACCATCACAGGCACAACATGAGAATGCACTCACCCCACACACTTCACAGCACTCTCCCAGCATCTTGTATCCTTTGAGCAGGTAGCCTCCCATCAGCTTGCTGATTTTGTCTTGTCTCTCCCTGCGAGCTTGGATCACCTTCATCTCTGCCTCTGTCGGAGGCTCCCACTCAAAGTCCTCATCATCTGGAGTCAGTAACAAAGAGCTGATTTAATGTAATTGTATTGCACCTACACAGACACTAAGATGCACCATTATCATCAGAAAACTCAGTGCTTTTGTTGTTATACTACCTACAAACTGTCCTTAGCAGTGCGTGTGTGTGTATGTGGTCTACCCCTGTTAGCTGACTTTATTAATTAGATTTTACAAGACTTTTGCAGTTGTAAACTTGAAAATATGCGTCAAAAGTGTTGTGTTGATTTTAATCATTAGCATTGCTGCAGTGGTCTGCTAGGAAATGATGATAAGCTAGCTAGCAAACCAACCGGGCTAACGTCAGCTAACGGTTATAAATATCGTAGCGACGACAAACGTTAATAAAAATAAAACTACACACGAGAATCATCGCCTACATGTGCATCAACCTCGTTCTTTAAAAACGGTGCGGGTCAATGGGAGAAATGTCAAAGTTATCTTGCTTATAAGCTCATGAGTTCACAAACCTCCATTCAGAGCCATGTTGCTTCAGCGCTGCACGTTTTACGTGATGACGTCAGAGCAGTCAAGTGTCGTCATCCACTTCTTCTTGTTTGAGGTTTTACGACAGTTCCCAACTTTAATGGGGCATTACTGCCGCCTTTTGGATAAAATAGCTTTATTTATATATCATATATGCTTCATTGGTATATTTTCTACATGTTAAAGATTATACTTCACTGTCTCTTTTTTCCATAATATATTTTCCCATAACAAAAAGTGTTTTCTTTGTCTTCTTAATCAGCAGAGTTTGCTGTTTCCTCCTCAGTCATTCACAAATGCCAAAGCATAATTTTTTTCTAATCCATTATTATATTATGCATTTTCAGTACACTCCTGACTGTAAAGAACAAACACATCCCACTAAATCTATCAGGCTAAACATTTTCTCTTTGATTGTTTACCTTCCTTTTTTACTTCTGAATAATAACGATAAACAATATTCATGAGCACGTCTCACTCTGAATATTATTGATTATGAGGAATTGATAGAAGATCATTCTTGAATAAAACTTTTTTTTTTATGAACTTGAAGAAAACATCTAAAATGATAGAACATCTAATAGTCTCCCAAACACTAGAAATTGCAGTTTTGCAGTTTGGTGCTGTGTTGGTTCCTCAAACTGCAACATAACAACTAAATGTTACGCTGTATTTTGTGAATGTGAGCATCATTGACACCGACATCTTACTAAAAGCCGTCCTCTTAGTACAATATGCTGGTCCATTGATAAAAACACAACTCCCACGTCACAATTATTATGGTTTTATAATTTTATTGCGTTTGGGTAATCAGACTTAATGTCAAAAACACAATCTGATACATTTCACAGAAAGAAAAAAATCCTTCAACATAATAGATGACTGTATCACTGTAATCCAAAGCACCGTGGTTTTATGGGCTTCAAAGCTATTTTCTCCCACTTGTACTCTGAAGTGAGGTGAAAGGATTTTAATTATGTACCTTTATGTGTGTGGTTCTATACAAATTGTTGGTCTCTAAATGCTGGATACTATTTTGCAATCCAAGTACTCCCTCTACAGCTAAATGACATTAATTAAACCATGAAAACAAGACAAACAAAATCTGAGGGGGCTGATGTTACATCTGTACGTATATCCTTGGTGTGTTGAAAAGTGCCATTCTCTTTCGTTGCTTGATTGTTGTTATTTGGTTTCGTGACGCCAGTTGCATCCTTCTTCTTCTTGTTTTGTGTCACCTCCCCTTGTTGTCTTCCGTCTTTCTGTGAGTTTCTTCTCAACCTCCAGAGTAACATCCTCTCTGCAAAGAAGTAAATGAAAAGAGAAGTGCAACATTAAATATTAAATTACAATATAGATGATCACTTAACTGTATTCACTGTAGCCCATTATAAAGGGGGAAAATGACTCTTTAAATAATATAAAATAATTGTCAATCCTTCATTTGTAATGCTCTCTGAATTTTAATTGATCTTTGCTTTTTATCATGATTTTTCTGACAGACAATAAGCAAGAAAAAAATTATGCATTTCTTAGCCTAACACAGAAACCCAAGCATACTAGGAATAAATATCTTTACAGGATTGTGTATATGTGCACTTAAAACATCTGAATACATGCACACAGGGTCCAAGGCAACAGCTCACAATAGAGCAGACTTGACTGAAAAATACACTGTGTATAAATCTCACCTTGACTATGGGGGTGTTTTCTTTCAAGACACTGTAAGAGAAGAAGATAAAAAAAAAAAAAAATCAAGGCTGAACATTATCACCCGAAAGGAAAATGTCAATAATAAATCACAGTAAAAGTAATTGGGATTTGGTACTTACGCTGATGTGCAGCCTTTACTCTGTTTGGAAGGCAGGTTGGTGTGAATGAAGAATAGTGAGATGAGAAGGTAAAATCATGAGAAAAGCCAGCAAATAAACTGGTAGGTGCACTGGTAACATAGTGTACAGACAAATCAGATATTTGTTTAAGCGTATTATGAAAAAATACCTTCAGGTTTGGGGTGCATGAGCATCAGTGGCAGTTCCACTGTAACATCACTGCAGAGAAAACAACCAACCAATCAGAATAGTACAGGTGACTTGTGATCACTGCTAATTGGCTGTACAAGCTGTGATGTGATTGTAAACAAACCCCACTCACCTGGCAGTGAGGCCGCCCAGCAGGCTACATGAAGACAAGAGGGAAGAGAAGTTTGACAAGAAGTTTGTTTTGGTTCATTTCATTATTAAAAACAAATTAATATCCTTGTGCCCAAAAAATCTTAAACAGCAACACTTACCCTCCTCCAGCCACCATGAGGTTAATCTTAATCTTGTAGGAAACAAGGATTCCAAGCACGTCTTTTTCTAAACCTGGTCGCAGCCTGTGGATGAGAGGAATACAGGATTTGATGGATCGGAAGACTTAATTAAGTTAAGCGTCTTTTAAGAAAAATATTATAAGCTGATATGGACAAGTAAGAAAAGCTAAGGTGAATGTACAACCCTGATTCCAAAAAAGTAGGGACTGTGTGAAGCATAAATAAAACAGAATGTGATAATATATTTCATGTTTGACCTCATCAACTTAATCGTTTTTTTAATATGTGCTTATTCTGAATTTGATGCTAGCAACATATTTCAAACAAGTTGGGATGGAGAAAGGAACAAAAGACTGGGAAAGTTGTGGAATGATTCAAAAACATCTGTTTGGAACAATTTGGCATTTTCTTGCAATAATCAAATAAATCATGTATGTAAAACTTACATAGTGGTGGAGGCCAAGTTAGTGTCCTCATCCTTCAGTCGTCCATCCAGCGCCAGCCCCCTCTTCTCCTTGTTTTCAGTCAGCAGGGGTGTGATGTTCAGGGTGTTATCGTAGGTGCCATTGGGCTCCACTGTCTCTCTGTGGAGGATAAAACACAAACACATACATACACAAACTGCTTGCTTGTCTTTTGCTACTTGGTGCTACTTGATATTTGCTGTGCTTTGTGTCCACATACCCAAACTCTTGGTTAAGAACACACTTGGTGTATTTGTCTGCTGAGTAGAGGACAATGTCTGTGGTTTGGTCCACTGTGAGAGGAGAAGAGAGACAAAAATCATTGTCTTGTGCTTAACAGCCATATTGAAACTATACAAAAGCATTTCTGTTTTCAAAGGTACCCACCAGTGATTTTGAACTTCTTGACTGTCTTGTTGCTCTCATTCTTGATTGAGATTTTGATTGGAATTGCTTCACCATGGAAGTAGAGCTGTGGTCAAAACCAGGAAACAGTTAATGGTGAGAAAAGTCTGTATTAAACTCCATCTGGAATCATAAACAAACAGTTAAGACAGCAGAGAAATGTAGGAAATGTTTCTGAGAATAATGAAGTTTTGCTACTGTACATCTTTTTCCAATGAAGCTTCTAGATGAACAGGCTTGTCAGACATCATGAAGCTTTTGCAGAGGTCAGCCTTGGGCCCGCCGCCCACCTGAGAGGGGGCGTACTGGATTTTACGAATGATAAGGCGAGCAGTGTCCCTGTGATGGATGAAGAAGAAGATAGAGAAGATGTTCATCCAGCAGAATAGTAACGCAAACAGCTGAAAGATGAAAGCACACTCACTTCTTTTCAATCTTCTCATCAGGGTTGCACTTATCCTTGGCAAGGTAAGTTTTGACCTCAAAGTCGACACCACAAGCCTGAAAAGAAAACGTTTGTAGCTGTAACTATGAACAGTTGCTTGCTTCCACACTAAGGATGTGTAATATTGAGAGATGGATGATGTTGGTAGATTAGTAGGTGGTTTACCTTCCCCTTGTCGTCTGGTCCAGGCTGCAGAGAGACTGAGCATGGCAGGTTGTTGGGAATCTAGAGAGTCAAAGAAGAACATTTATGATTAAATAGAAGAGCTCATTTTTATATTTATTCGCGAAAAAGCATATTTTCAGAGACTGCATTCAAGCCACTAAGTAGGAATCAGTTTTGGGAGATCAGACTTATTTATTATCAACCTTTTCTGGCTACTGGCGCCATTTTTAGCTCCCAAACGTCTTATGAACGAAAACATTTGTCACTTGAATTTGAGAATGATCTTAAACCCTTTAAATTTGTATGTGGACGTGTTGCCATACTTCAAAAGTGAAAGCATGTGCGTTGTCTCCAGCCTTCTTCAGCAGGGTGTCGTGCATGGCGGACGGGGTGGGCTTGTGGCTCTCGGGGTAGATCTGGACGTGTTGGATCCAGATGTCCTTCCTGAAGCACAGGCCCATCACATCCAGGTCCTCACTGCCATAACGAAAGGCACATGCCAGCTGCACAAACACTGTCGACACATAATGGTACATTCGTTATTTCGCTGTGATCACTTACATCTCCAAAAGACTGGACTCGATTTAACATGGAACTTTTAATGATGTTACCTTTTCTGTCTCCAAAATCTGCTGGGTCCAGCTTCACAACACCATCTGTAAAGTTAAAAGTGCAGACAATATTATATTCATCATCCTCACACACACACACACAAACACATACACACTGAAGAAGGAACGTACCAACTTTGTCCACCTCGGACACATGGTCCACGTAGTCTCTCTTCCCCAGGTAGAGGGTCAGCTGTCAGACAGAAGGACAGGAAAACATTTGAGTGCTTCGGACCCTTTCGAGTTTGGTTCTCTCATTTTTCTTTGATGAAATATTTTAAAATCACTACACAACCAAAACAAGAGAAGAACTCAGTCCACAATAACTCAGTCAACTTACTCCTCCGTTTCCACTGGTCTTCTTGAAAACCCTGTGAATAAAGGGAGAGAAATTCCACTGTAAGACTATTTGTGTGTAACTTATCAACCTAACATAAATCACTTCTATTCACAATCAGAAGTGAGGACATAAGTTTTGATGATTGAAATGTTCAGTATATAAGATTTGTCATTGTAGAGAAAACATAGTAAGTAGATGTGCATCCATTGGCGGAGTTACTGTCTGGATTAGCCAGACAACATAATGATTAGTTTTAGACTCTGAAGGTAAAGTAGGTTCCTTTGCAAGCAGCAGAAGGGACAGTAATCCCTTATTCTCTTTTATCCAGTTAGGAACAGCTAAGTGTGGAGCAGCTTTTACCTCATTGTGCCCAGATTGAAGGGCTGGCCCAGGTGAGGGAGCCACAAACGGTGTGGCAGGGATCCCAAATGGCTCTTTACCTGTGTTACTGTCTGAGACCACATTTGAACTGACAAATCAGCAGACTAGGCCTTTATAAACCTTACAAACTACCTGTCACTTTTTAGAAATTGGTTGCCCCTGGTCAGAGTCTGCAACTCTAAGGTGCAGGTTTTAATGTCAGTGTTTCAGCTTTTAAAGAAACCAAGTAAGTATAAGTTTTAAGTATTATTTTTGGGAAAGTGCAGCAAGAGGAGCAGCACAATAACAGAAGATCGACCTCTTGACCTCTTTTCTTAAGCTTTGATTTTTCAATTTATAGCAGGTAAGAGAACTACCTTTGGAGAAAATAACAAAAGGAAAACAACACTCACTTTGCCATCTCTGGAAGTTTGTTATGAGTTTTCTGTTGGAAGAAAAAGAAAAAGAAGTGACTTCATTAGGAGGTCACAGCATCAGTCAGATGTTGCGATTAAGACATTGATCCTTCACCAACTGTCAGCTGAGCCGGAGCGATGTTTTGTTTTAGAGGTACTGAAGGTTAATCCTTTGCGATAAGATTACACCATCAGAGCCAAAGCTGTTATCCGTTATTTTGTGCCTCACTCCAAACTCCAGGCCAGACTTAAATGACACACACACATGATTATGTCACAATGTGTTCCCCTCAAAGCGATGGCAGTGCCAAAGCTGTTGCTTGTGTGGACTATTCAAGGACGGTTAAATGGATAAAACCCATTCAGTAACTTGCTGTAGTATTCCTGGACTTAATGAGACACTAAGTCCTAACAGAAGCCCTCTATAGCTCTGTGATGAGGATTATTACAGAAAGGTTATGAGGGCTGGAGGCATTTGTTTAATTGTTGCTCATTAAAGATTTCGACATCAGCTGCAGTGCCATGAGTGATGTATGTTCATTTCTCAGGTTACATCCAGGCATCACCCGATGTCCTGACACTGTTTCTTATTTACTTGTTCATTTTCCATTAAGGCGAAGCCTAATGGACAAGAGTTGAACTCTATGTGAATTTAACTATTACAAAGTTTATTAAATGTTTCAGATATTTGCTTCACAAAATTAGGTGTATGGGTCCTGAAGCAATTCACTGTACAAGTTAGGCTCCTTATCCTGGTATTGCTGATCACTTGCTCTCTTTTCATTAGGCTGACAAAGTCCTGTGTTTGCCTCATGTTTCCCCTGGATTTACCTGTTTTTAAGCTTGACAACAGATGTGTGGAGGCTGAGGAGAAAGGTGACTTTTTTGGTCCTCTGATCCAAACCAGCTGTGTGGGCTGTATTTCAGGACCATGGAGAGGTACAGCACAGGTGCATTCCTCTATTCTGATTGGCTGATTGCTGTGACATATCCAGCTCACCTGTGACTACTTAGCAACTAAACTGGATATTCATGAACTAAATCATTGCATTAATCATTCCTTTATTGGATTCTTGTAACCACTTTGCTGAAACTCTCAAGTACTACAATACTGACAAATGTAATATTTACCTACAGTTCAATTTAGCACAATTGATGTTGGTTGTTGGCTGCACATAATCGGTCAAATAGCAGACTTGATGTGACAGCCCTAAACTGAGCTGACTATCTGTCTTATATATCTGCATGTCTCTCACTGTGGGACGAATAAAGGTATATCTTATCTTAAAACCAAAGAAAACACTTAATTACTTAAATTAATATCAGCCTGCACTTGTAGCTCAGTATCAGAGTTGCAATTCTGTCCAACAAAAGGAATTCTGGGAGATCAGCATGATTGCCTGCTAACCTACCATTAATCATTTTGGCTGTTTTCTCATATCCATTTATCTGTTGTAGAAATGCTTCACAGCTCCCATTGAGAGGAATTGATGCCTGTAAAATCCTGCACTATGTAGAAAAACTCTGCCACAACCACATATAATCTTTCAAGCTTGAGCCCATGTAGTTTTTCCTCAGCAACATATCACATTCAAAAAGTTTTTAGAAAATCATGCATCTTTCTCCCAGTGAAAGTTCAGACAACAGCTGTGTTACATCATTGCTATCATCCACCCATCCATCTTTCCATCCATCCATGAAGATGATGAAGTCTTACCTCCTCTCAGCTGTCTGTGAGCTCGGTTCAGTGAGTCAGGGTAAGTGCAGAGTGCGGTCTGCAACAGTTGCTCTCCCTTTTTATACATGCAGCCTCTCTGTGTGCATCACTCGGGCTTAACGGGTTCGTTATTGTTGCCGTTGCCTGCTTCATAATCCAGTTAAGCAATCAGCTTTTTTGGACTACAAAGGGTTTAATAATACCAGCCAGTTAAATCACAGGGACAGACATACAACCACACAGTCGCCACATGGCTGTGGTAGTAGTAGGCTGATAATCCTCTCTGCATCTTCACAGACCAATAAATTAAATCTCCTTTAATTCAGAGTAATTCATAAATCATTAAGTTTAAGGCTTTTTCTGAATCCCGGTTCATTTCTGTGAAAGGGATAAAAAGGCCTGTATGTGTCACTACATGAGGTTTGCTGCTCGATATGTTGCTTGACTTGTGTTTAATAATAGCTTTTAGAGCTGCTATTATTAACCTGATGTATCTGTGAGCTGCACCTGTTTTAAACAAGGAGTCAAGTTGTCTTGTTAATTAAGTATCTGCAACCCTGTTTCCATAAAAGTTGCAACACTGTGTAAACACTGTCCAAACGTCTGAGAGCACATTGAAAATATTTTCACGTAAACCTGGATAAATAAATTTTGAGAAATTAATGTTTCAACTTTTCACTCAAATTGTTAAACTGATACCAGAAAATTTTGTATTACATTTAAAGCAAGTGCAAAGTAGAAGTATCCTGACTAGTGGCCTCAGACTTTTGGACCCCACTGTATACTCATTTGAATACATTACAAAGACAAAATATTTAATGTTCAAAAGGGCAATGCATAGAATGTGTGGGTTGTTGATGGTTGAGTGAGCGGCAGAAGAGTTTGGGTGAATTTGAGCGGAGCGCAGGTCAAAGGTCAGCAGTAAGTGGTCAGTTTAGCAGTAAATGTACAGTGCAGGTTGCAGCTTCTCAAGACCAAAGTTCCTGTGTGTTGTTTCCCCACTGCTGGAAGGGTGAGAGGAAAACACTCAGAAAGTGTTTGGGAGCTGAGGACATCATTTGTTAAGGTTTTGAAATTCTTTCAGATTCTTGACGATTCTTGATAATCTTCTTCACAATGCGCCACACATTTTCAGTAGAGACAGGTGTGGACTGCCAGTCTAGTACCTGCACTCTTTTACCATGAAATATGAAATTTATGTAGTAGTAACACATGCACAATGTGGCCTGGCATTATCTTGCTGAAATAAGCAGGGACGTCCTTAAAAAGACATCTGGATGGCAACATATGTTGCTCCAAAATCTGTTTGTACCTGAGGATTAAGGTAGGATTGAGGATTAATGGTGCCTTCACAGATCTTCACTTTTCCACTTTCACTTTCTCAGGCCAGAGAAGTCGGCAGCATTGGTGGATGTTGTTGATGGTTTTCCCTTTGCATGGTTGAAACTTGCATTTGTAGATGCAGGACTGAACTGTGACAGTGGCTGTGACTTTTTAATGCAGTGCTGGCTGCTTGTTTGTTTGTTATCGATACTGGATTTCGGCCTTGCCTCTTTCGTGCAGAGATTTCTCTGGGATCTCTGAATCTTTTAATGATATTATGGATTACAGAACATGAAATCCCTAAATTCCTTGCAGTTGTGTGTTGAGAAAGGTTGTTCTTAAACTGTTGGATTATTTGCTCACATGGTTTTAAACTGTGGTGAACCTCTCTCCATCCTTGCTTGTGAACGACCTTTCATACCCAATCATGATACTGTCACCTGTTACCAATGAACCTGTTTACCTGTGGAATGATCCAAACAGGTGTTTTTGGATCTGTCCACAACTTGTTGGAAACATGTTCAACAAATTCAGAATAAACATCCCAACTCTTTTGGAATCAGGACTGTAAAGAATATTTCTTTGAATATTTCCTCGCTTATTATATTTTTTCAGTGCTCACAAGTAATGAAAATTTTTTTCAAGAAACGAACAAATCTGACAAACAATTTAAAATAAACTGTTTTATATTATGAAAGAAAGGGAAAACAGTGAAAATAAATATATTATTTTTAGATCTTTAGATCTAGAGATTCTTAGTATTCCAGTCTGTCTGATCTCACCAGATTAAAGGCTCCTAGTCCCATTATGGCGTTGATGTTGGGAGCATCGACGGCAACGTCAGAGTAAGCTCTCTTACTCAACGGTGTCTCAGTAACGTGCCAGAGATTAGTTAGAATCTCCTGAACAACAAAAAGAACCTTTTAGACCTTTGAGACACCATGAATCCTTCAGCAGGTCCAGTATAACAAGCTCATGTCCAAAGGTCAAATCCGCAGAACTTAATTTTAAATTCAAGTCAATATAAAGTTTACTAAAATACCAAATCTGACAGACTGTTTTCCAAATGATACAATGGTTTAATACTATAAATGGTATCTTTCACACAGAATATCTTATTTAAATTACTAAGCACATAAGAGCCAGTTTAATGGGACTGTTGACAATATAATGAGTCAGACTGTAGAAATACAAGTAAAAGTACAAAAGTATAAGCATCAAAATATACCAATAGTAAAAGTACTCATTTTGCAGAATGGCCGACTTCTGAATACTATATATTTTATTATTGGATTATATTGGATTAGAATATTTTGCATTAACAATCTGAATATGCAAAATGACCAGTGACTGAAGTTGTGACGAGTGTAGTGGAGTAAAAAGGATAATATTTGCTGCTAGAAGAAAATAGAAACATGCAAGTACCTCAAAATTGTACATCAGTACAGTACTTGAGTAAATGTTCTTTGCACCATTGTCATATACAGTGTCCTTTCTTTACTTTCTTTTCTAATATTCCTTAAGAATGATTGACAGCTAAACACATCAATATCATCATAATTTGATAGACGCTTGTGTGTTTACTTGACTAACAAGGACCGCTGGACGATATTCCTTGAGAAGATGATTTAATAAAATGTTGTACATATTATTAAAATATAGATAATATGACTAAAATCTCAGTTGGAATCCAGCCAAGGTCAGCAGTGCGACCTCTAGGCCACCAGGACGCCCCACAAGGCGAGGGTCACTGTGCTGTAACGCCCTTGGCTTGGCCTGCGGGTGAAATGTTATGTGAAAGCTTTATCAGCTTTATCAGTGCTTGGGTAGTTGGATGCTGATGATTAATGGTTAAATAAAGCTCCAAGTGGCAGAGGTCATTTATTGAGGCAGACAAACATTTCCAGGGTTGGATAAACTTATGCTTGACCAGACCTATTTGTGATCTGCATGGGAAGCTAAAATAGAACATATGCAGCAGGCTCAGGGTTTACCAGAGCCTGCTGCATATGCAATGTGACTTACCAGAACAAGTCACATTGCATCCATACTAATCACTTTCGTCTGCTGTGCAATTTGCTTCCTGGAAAAGTGTGGCTTCTCTGGCTCTCGGCCTTTTGATCATCAACCTAAACACAACGTGACAGTGTGATTCCCTCTGAGGAGGATGTCCCCACTGTACGCATCACCGAATGACGGGCAGTCACACGCATTTGTATACAAAGACAGAGAGAGAGAGAATCACTGATGATCAAACATCTAAAAATATTGGTGTGGTATGTACATTTTATTCAAAATAGTGAACACAAATATACAAATCAAAACAGTTGCAGTACATGAACAAAGGCTCCTGTATTTACTGTATTTAATTTTGGGGGAGAAACAGATGGTTTGTAGAAAAGAGGGGGAACGGAAAAGAAAGAGGAACAAAAACTGAAATTTATCTAAAGGTTGAAATGCAGATTATCAACATTCTTCTTCTGTCTCTCATTCTCTGTCTAATCTCACTGATTTCTTTACCCACACACAGATAAAAACTTGCATTGGTCCAGTAACTGTGATTATGTCAAGTTTATTATGCCAAGATCTTTGTACCTGTGGGCCCTTTTGAATCCAGTATCCTGAGTTACTTGCTCCTGTTTGCCTTTTATCAAGTGTCATATTTGTTTCTATATGTGAAAAAAAAACATTATTTCTATATAATCATTTTAACCTAAACAAAGTATTCTCAGTTCAAAATGGAGCCCTCTCTTTTCAACATGAACATAATTTGATGTGAAACAAATGCCATGTTAGCACCTGGTCACGAAGCCCAAATTGGCGCCGCTCCCATGTACTGAGAGGTTTTATTTAGGCCTAGCTGAGTGAACTAATTGTAGGTGGCTGAGCCTTTTTAAGACCGAGCACTTGAAGCCAAGAGCACTAATAATGATGCGGAGTGTCTCATGAGGAGAGTCAGCCAAAGGGCACGGCCAGCACGATCAATTATTTACGTGTTTGGACAGAATGAGATGAGATGAAAGGATACACACCAATGAAATGATGAGGGACGTGACATGAAGCCATGTGAGTATAAATGTACGTAAACAAGACGACTTCAGGTGAACTGGGGTGACACAATATGAGATAATGCACCATCGAGAGATAATGTACAGGTGACGTGAATCCTTACAATCATAATCAGACATCAGCCGTAGAAAGACACAACACTGCGAGCAGATCTGTGGGGCCGTACTTTGAGCTAAATGCAAACATCAGCATGCTCATATTTACAATGCAAACATGCTGATTACAGGGAATTATAATTTATCATGCTCACCATCTCAGTTTTTCCACATGAATGAAAAAAAAAAATTATTTAAACTCATCCAGCAGTTGTTGACATGCAGTATTTCAGTCTTTCTTTTTCTATTTTTTTAAACTACTATTTGCATTCATTTTAAATGATCTATAAGGTTGGTTCATTCCATGTCAAATTTGTTTTGGTCATTTAATTAATAGTAAATTTGTTGCCAGTTTTCACCACTGAAGTGCAATATTAACAAAGCTGGGGCCTGAATTATTAACTTACCGTGTGGCCCTTGTAGACTTTTTTACTATGTGCTCAGAGGGTCCATATTCCCAAAGTTTTGTTTAAAGGCCATGAAAACTTATTTTCTCAATCAGCTTCTCTCTTTTAATAATTGATGTTTTTTTTTACCCCCAAACTTTAAATTTGATTGTTTCTTGTATTGTTGTTTTTATTTAATGATATAGAGAGTTTGAAACCAAGTTATCAGGGGCTTTAATCAAATTACCCAAAGCTAGTTTACACACAAAAACCTGGTTCTGAGTAAAATTATTCCAACACAGGTGCATAATAATGAAACTGTTTAATGGTGTGACGTGTCTGTATTTGATGGACAGGTGGAGGTGATGTACAGAGAGTGGGAGGTGGGTGGGGGCTTGTCAGTGGGGGCCCAACAGCAAATGCTTGCTCTAAGACCTGCAAACTGGTTAATCAGACAATGCCTGCTGCTTTTTGTCACAAGGTGATCCAGAGGTGGTTTACCATCACCTGAGTTTAAAGCGCCATCTAGCGGAAAGAGTGGAAATAAACTTATACTCTCTTCCCCTTTTTATTTCTCATCAGTGCTTCTTATATAGAGAAATATTTTGTCTGGTAGCTAATTAAACAAAAAAAAGCCTCTTGTTAAGATCAGTGAGGTGAACTCACTTTTGGATTTTTATGTTGCAGGGTTGTATTTTTCTAAATTCTTAGAGGCTGCAAATAAAAGGGCTATAATAAAAATCCTCTTTCAGTGTTGAATTTTCTCTGGTAAAAAAAATGTGTTTGCAGATGCATTCGTGCATTTTGCAAACTTGTTTCAGGCTTTGACGTCAGGTGAGTGAGACCCAGCCCATCATCCTGCTCCGGAGCCGGAGCGCGTCTGCTGAGGTGCGCACGCCGCGCGCCGCTCGGCCCGCCGGGACACTGCGGTGGAGGTTACCGAGCCATCTGCGGCTGCTCGCTCCCGACGACCGCGTCCGGACCGGGACCAGCACCGGAGAGGGAAGAGCTGAACAGCCATGGCCGAGTCCAACCCGCTGCGGGGCTTCCCCCGTCTGCGGCGGGCCGCGGTAAGCTCCGGCCGGGAGGAGGGAGGAGGGAGGACACTGCAGCAGAGAGGAGCTGATCCTCACTCAGTCCAGTACTGCGACACACGGGATGCTGGGACCAGCTCCCAACACTGTTTGCATGAGAGCTTTCAAATGCAATGTTAAGAGGCTGCTCAGATCCAGATGGCAGTGCAGTGTTGTAGGACTGTGTGTGTGTGTGTGTGTGTGTGTGCAGGGGACCAGGACAGGCCAATGACAAAATGTGTGTGTGTGTGTGTGTGTGTGTGTTTGTTTGGGCTGCATCTGCAGGTGCATTACAGCGAGAGGATGTATCAGCCCTGGCTCTGCAGTCTGTAACTGGACTCTTCAACTTGTGCAGTTTTATGTAACAGATTTGGGAATATGTGTCACATGCTTGGTCTGAATGCAGCTGTGGAATGCAGAGGAAGTCTGACAGCATCCTGTAACATCCAAAAACATCCATCATGGCTGCTGTATGAGTGAATATTCAGGTTTATATTGATGATCACTGTTTACCTGATGGGGTCATTTCCTCTTGCCAAAGGCTGTTGTAGACAGGCGGGTGAGTGGGAGAGGAAGCTGTGTGTTGTTGGCCTAAAGTCAGCAGTGTTAGATTAAGTTGCGATGGTTACACACCTAAACACAGAAAGCATTTTTCTTCGCTATACCATTAAAGATAAAGTCCATCTGTGCTAAAATACCTGTAACCTTATTTCTGTAAGTGGATAACAAACCTACCAGCTTCAGAGAGGAGTTAAAAGCCTTATGTTTGCTTTAATCAGATGATACTGTGCATTATAGTTGAGGATAAATTGAGAGCAAGGCTTCACTTTCCCTGCCAGGTTATCCAGTTGATTTATTGTGGAAGAAGTTTGTGTGAAGTGTGGAGGCCACTGGATCTGTGCAAACACTGTTGAGGAAATGTGCGGCGTATAGCTGAGATGAAACACGGATAACTGGAAAAGATGCAAGCAGATGAGGAAAAGGTGACCACATTTGGTAGAGGACTTGATTAGTGGTCGTCAGTTTTGTCACTTGTCCAAACTGGAAGCAATTTGGACAAAAAATAAAAAACACAGCTGTCTTTATAATCCTTGTGCACCTGTGCTCAAAGAGTATACAGATGTGCATTTTAAGTAACCACAGCCGTGTATTGCAATGATTATTTGCAGCATCTTCTTGTTGAAAATATGCAAGTCAGAGAAAACCTGCAGAGACATAAAGACAGACACAAACAAACAGAAACAGAAGAATCATAAAAACACAGAGAAACACCGGAGCCAGACAACAGCAGAAGCCGCCCAGACAATGAATGTGAACGGAGAAAATGACGGCTCTGTGTCCGTGCAGAGGAGGGAAAGTGAGGCTAAAGCGAGGCAGTTGATCGTGAAGAGGAGTGACGAAAACAGCAGAGTCAGTCGGAGGAGCTGACAGTCAGACCTGCTGAGACTCCCCAGACTGACACTGAGAGGTGCTGATGCTGTGTTGAGCTCTGCTGGACTGCACAACTTACAACATTCAGCTGTCAACATTTCTGACCATCCCACTCCTCCGATTCTGTCCTCCTAAACACACAAACCTCTGTTTACCACAATGTTATGCTGCCACAATATGCTGTCTAGTATTGATTTGCACTTGTGACTTTATGCATTTTTAAATACCATTACCTCTCCTCTCCTCCTTTGTCTGCTTTTCAACTCTACGATTTACTTGCTAAGTCCAGTGTCTAATAATATTATGATTTTGAGTAACTAAGTGAGATCATACACTTCTTCCTCTTTCAGACCTCATTTCCAGGAAATCTGCATTTGGTCTTGGTGCTCCGCCCCACCGGCTTGTTAAGCACCACCCCCAGTCCGTCTTCAAGCACTGACCTGGGATTTCGCTTCAGCCAGGATGACTTCCTGTTAAAGATGCCGGTGAGAAAGGGTGCAAATCAGAGTTCATAAAGTACAAAAAGTAAATAAAAAAACACACTACACCATGCACAATTTTCCTATTTATTTTCCTGTCCATCTTCTCTCAAGTTCAAGACAAGTTGAAACCTGTTGTTTTATTGTCATTTCTTTGCTTGTTGAAATGTCAAACCCAACTCTATAGATGCCTCTGGCTCTGTCTTTGTAGGTGGTGATGCTGCGTTCGGTCGGTGACCTGCTGCGCTACATCGATGAAAACCACCTGACATCAGACTTCACTGCAAAAGTGGAATATTGCCAAAGCGACTGGATCGTCCTCCGCACGGTATCAACTTCTGATGTGTGCCTGGAGTTGAAGCTTGGTTAAAGCTGTGTTACCACAAGCTGCACACTTGACCCATTGATCTTTGGAGCTGGAAATAAAACATGAGAAATGAAACTAACAACTTAACAACTGCCAACACTGTTAGACTTACTGCAGCAAGCAGCAAAAATCATTCATAAAGAAGTGTAATCCATCTTATCTCAATATAAGACATCTATCTTGGTGTTGTTATAAAGAGAGATGATTAGATCTTATTTTTTTTCTTGTATTTAATAATTTGACTTATTCATGCTCATGCGTCTTTTTTGTGTGTGTCTGCAGGCCATTGAGACTTTTGCGGTGACAGTGAAGGAGATCGCCCAGCTGCTGCAGGGCTTTGGATCAGAGCTGTCTGAGACCGAACTTCCAGATGAAGCTAATGCCATCGAGTTCCTGCTGCACTCACACACACACCGATACCGACAGATGAAGGTCGGCTCTCTTTCCCTCAACCACTATCTGTCTCTGTGTCCCTGTTTGTTTTTTTGCAATGCGGTTTTGTGTGATTTCAGGATTTCAGCGGTCTCTTCTTGTCATTTCAGGACGATATCCGCAATGTGCATAAGGAGGGACGCCTGCTGCTGTCGAACCTGGAAACTGTCAAGGCCTCTAAGAGGGATGTAGATGAGGAGAAGGACATAAGAGTAGACATGGACACTGTTCAGAGGTACAGAGTCCAGGCATCTTCTGTAGAGAAATTTATTGGGCACAAGACAAGTTTTTATTGCAAGAAGGAAGATTCTCACTTTGGCATTAACATCTTATTAAACTTTTATTTTACGAGCAGCTTGTTTGAACATCTGTGTGTCCTGTGTGTTTTAGGCTCCTGGCCCAGCTCAGAGACATGGAGGAGGCATTCGATGGCTTCTTTGAGAAACACCACCTGAAGCTGCAGCAGTACCTCCAGCTGCTGCACTATGAAATTAGTTTCCAGCAGGTGTGATGATTGGTGTCTGTCTGCATCTGTCCCAAAGTCATATTGGCCTTGACTTTATGTTACACCGCTGTCATGATTAACTCTGTGTCTGTGTAGATGGATGAGGTGCTGAAGAAGCTCACTGACCAGGAGAAGGACATTTCCTTTGTGGGAACCACAGTGGTTCAGACAGAACAACTACTGAGAGACCTGGAGATGCTGGACACAAATGCTGAGGTCAAACAAAGACACCATGAACACGATTACAGTTAGAGTTGTGGTTTGAAGGAAATGACCGAGCAGAAAAACTGCATTACTAACATGATGTTTTGTGTCTGATGAAGAGCAGGTGTTACAGCATTTTAACAGTATATCATGGTAATTATAATTATGCTACTATAATATAATATGATGTAGGATAACACTTTGGAATATAACCACAAACATACAGCATAATTCTTCCCAATTTGCAGTGTAATTTTTAGTACTAATGGTGAACTAGTACATTATGTACTGATATATACATGCAAGTGGGAATAAGGGAAAAAGATGTGAGGTTAGGGAATAAGTGGGCAACAATCTGGTAACTTATATAATGTAATAATTTATAATGTAGGTGTACTTTTATTTTACTTTAATATTATATTTATTATTATTACACCTTGTTGTAACTCTAGAAGCTGTAGGTGTGTTTGCAGTGGAAGAACAGCTCCCCCTGCAGGTTTTATGTTGTACAGCTATTTAGCTGCTTCTTTAAGAACTCCAATGACTCACAGTGTTCAGGGCACATTATGTTCTATAGACAAAAGCACGTCTGTTTTCACTAAAACATAATTGTCTTCAACAGCTTTTAGATGTGTGGGAACATGGAGTCCAAACCCAATGAATCAAAAATGTTCCAGTGTTAATATATACCAATGCCAGTGTGTGCTTGTGTTTCAGGAGGAGATGGCTCGCGCCCAGGTGGTTATCCTGCATGGTCACCAGTTGGCCGCCAACCACCACTACGCCCTGGCGCTCATTGTCCAGCGCTGCAACGAGCTGCGACATCACTGTGACGTCATCACGAATGCCATACGCACCAAACGGGCCTCCTTGACTCGAGCACGAGACCTGCTGCTCCGGCTCGAAGGGGTGAAAATGCTGACACACACACTCTCAAAGACTTACACATGCAAATTTAGAATTGATTGTTGTGTATTTTTGTTTCACTGCCCTGTTTGCTTCCATGCAAGTTTCAGCACAAACCACAAGTATTGTAAACTGCATGATTGTTTGAGGGCCAAAAATCATAAAAGGGCAATTGTTAAATTCCCTCATGTGACTTTTTTCTTTGTTCTTTGTTTTGATGAATTTTGTAAATCAGTATAATTTGCCTTAAAACATGTGTTTTCTTGTGTGTGTCCTGTGTTTTTGTACACGCAGGCCCTTCGGTGGTGTGATGAGGGCGCCTATCTTCTGGCGAGTCAGATGGTGGACAGGTTCCAAACTAGAGAAGGGGCTCAGGAGGCACTGCAGTACCTGAGCTCTCACCAGGAGAGGGCGCCGTCTGCACTGAAAAACAGCCAGGACACTCTGAGCCTGGAGTTTGAAGCCATACTCACCCCACAGCTGCAGGTAAACCACAGAAACACAGACGATCACACAGATGATCACACAGATGATCCACAGCTCACTTCAACTTACACTTTCTGCTCTTTCTCTCTAGTCCCAAATCTTAATGGTGACAGAGAAGCTGCACTCGATGCAGTCCATGATCAGAAACAGAGAGTACTGTCTGAGGAAGCTGGCCGATGTACAGGTCAGACCGGTTCAGCTGGTGGCACCTAGACCTGAACCTGACCAGACCTCGCAGCGCTGCAAGTCACCCCTCTTCTCCCCCAAACATGGTACGACCCTCTCCGATGGCACCTTCTACCCACAGTGATCCTCCTTTTTCTCTGACTCAGATTTCACTTCTACTGTTTTAAGAATTTCCTAGACAATGAGAAGCAGTATACAACCCCTTGATTTATTCTTGAAAGTTTTCTGGAGTCTAGGTTTCTTTTCATGGCTTAGACTCTGTCCACTATCTGTTGTTGCATGTTTTATTCTCGTGTGTTTCTTCTGTGTGGTGTGTTTGTGTGAATCTCTCCACAGGTGTAGACTTCAACGTCCTGAACTCCAAGTTCTCCTTCGACCTTCTTCCTGGAAAGAGAGCCGCGAGGAGGAACAACAGCCAACGCAAGGTGTGTGTTTTCAGCCACACTAGCAGCATGACTCTAAGGATGGCAACGTCGGTCAGTCCATGGATGGATTGTGATTTTGAACAGACATTCATGATTCCCAGAGGATGTATCCTAAAGGCTTTGCTGGTTCTCTGACATTTCATCGTGCACCACCATGAGGTTTACATTTGTGGTTTTGAGTGAAATGTCTCGACAAGTATAGGATGGATTGTCTTGAAATTTGGTCCACATATTAATTTCCCCTTCAGGTTGGGAATATTGATTGTTGTTTTAGCTAAAAAGACATTTTAAATAATCATTACCTGACATTCATATCTTTTTTTCATTAACATCTGCAGTGATTAAAATATGACAGGACTTGTATTACACATGTGTTCAAGGTTCCAAGCTGAGATACTGAGATGTGTGTTTTGACAGATCGAGGTGATGCATGATTTCCAAGGCAATCGCAGCTGTCTGTATGGTCCCGCCCCTGAAACCGATTCAGAGGCAGAAGACAATCCAGAGCAGGTCACACGGTATGCAATCTTTCACCTGTCACACATGAGCCTTCACCGAAAGCTTGACCTGTGACTCCACTCTTGCACTGTATATATATTAGTCTGCACCTGTATGTGTGTGTGTGTGTGATGCTAATAGGAGCCAAGGCCACAGTGAGCACAGTGATGTCTTCATCTTTCTTTGCATTCAGCTTTTGCCTTTTTCTCACTCTTTCTAGCCACATTATGAAGGAGCTGATTGCTACAGAGAGGATCTATGTGGACGAGCTGCTCTCTGTCCTTCTCGTGAGTTTATTTTTCGATCATTTTTAAAGCTTTGGTTAGATAATTTACTGGGTAGAACAACAGGAGGTGTTGGCAGAGGAATGCAGGAGAAATACAACAAAAGGTCCAACAGTGTCGTACGAACACATTTTGTTATTCTGTCTCCTGTTTTTTCCAGTCAAGTTCTCCTGGCTTCTTGTTTTTTATTTGCTCTCATCTCCTCTGTCCTCTTCTTTCACCTCTCCCTTCCTTTCTACTCTCCTTAACTTTCCTTTCACTGTTTTCTTCTTTGTTCCTCTTCCTTCTCCTCTCTTTTTCTTTCTCCTTTCTCTTCTCCTCTCCTCTCCTCTCCTCAGGGCTACAGGGCAGAAATGGAGGACCCATCCATGTCTAATCTTCTTCCTTCAGCTCTACGCAGCCAGAAGGACGTTCTGTTTGGCAACATGCCAGAGATTTACCAGTTCCACAGCAGGCAAGACACACACACACACACACACACACACACACACACACACACACACACACACACACAACCACACACTTTGTCCTTGTCTCCACCTCTTTGCACGCCAATCCAATTTCCTTCCATTTTCCTCTTGGATTCTCCGTTCAGGATCTTCCTCCAGGATCTGCAGGGTTGCCTGGAGACACCAGAGAAAGTGGGGGCCTGCTTCCTGCAACGGGTGAGGAAACACAAGGCGAACCATGGATACTGTATGTGAAGTGATATGATGTAACATATCTAAGTTTACATCTGTGTGTGTGTGTGTGTGTGTGTGTGTCAGCAGAAGGAGAAGTTCCAGGTGTATGAACGTTACTGCCAGAACAAGCCTCGCTCGGAGGTGCTGTGGAGACAGTGCTCTGATTCGCCCTTCTTTCAGGTAGTTACAGACTGTATACTAAATATGATCCACTCTCATTTGCATTAATGTTGACAGGAGGCATAATCTTGTCATATTTTCTTGTAAACCTGTTTTTCTTACTTAGAACGGAATCATGACTTTCCAATTGGCATTACAACAAAATCAGTCTAAGATCTATCTTTCTCTTTGTCTTCAGGAGTGCCAGAAGAAGCTGGACCACAAGCTGGGTCTGGACTCTTACCTCCTGAAACCAGTCCAGCGCCTCACCAAGTACCAGCTGCTACTCAAGGTTCTGTTCATCTGTGCCAGTCTGAGATGGAGAGTCCTGTAGAGACACACAATGACATGCATGTCCAAAAGATCTAGTTTTTAGATGCCGTCATGAAGGCAAATTATTCTGAGACTGAGATGTTTATCATTTCAGAAAATCATGATCTTTTTTGCCTTTAAAAAATTCAAATAATTTTACAAAGATTTTGCTGCCTTGATGCAATCGTGTACTCAACATTTTAGTTGAAATATTTCACTAAAATGTCAGCCTGCTGGTGGCACTAGAGCAAACGTCAATGGACCACCAAAGTCAGATAGATTCATCCTCTGGAGAGCACGATTGTCTACACAACATTTCATGGTAGTCCATCCCATGTTGTTGTTGTTGAGATGTTTCAGTCTGGATCAATCTGGACTGAACTGACCAGTCAGTGTTTTCTCTGTCCACCTGTCTTGACTGACCAGTCGACTTTGACATCCATAGAGCTGTGCCTCTAATGTGGTCATGTGATGAGGTCCATCTGGGTTTTGTTTAGAAAACAAAATATTGCATTCAAATTGATGGATGGATAAAGAGACTGTGGCACAGAGAGCCAAGCAATCCAGATACCAACAGCATGGCATAAACACTGAGATACAGACAAAGACACAGGTCGACATCTTAAACAGGCGCAGATGCAAATTGACGAGATTTATCCAAACAAAACTGATTTGCACAGGCAGACATTCATGCAGGCATAGATCAAGGCAGGCCAGATTAGATAAAGTGAGAAGCACTGACCTGTCAACTTGTGTCTCTGCCTTCACTCAGGAGCTGTTGAAGCACTGTACGGAGGAGCGATACCGCTGTGAACTCCAGGAGGCGTTGGACTCCATGCTGGAGCTGCTGAAGTCTGTCAATGACTCCATGCATCAGATAGCCATCACTGGGTATCAGGTACCAACCAGTCAAATTAATTAAAGCTTTTATCGCTTTGTCCTCCCTGCTCTGACCACAGTACAGCTAGATACTACTACACTATAATGTCTGGGTAGACAAAGGAGATGAATGTTTTTAATCTGTCCCATTTATGATTTTTATATTTCCCATTGACTTTAGTTTTCTACTTCCTCAGGCATAAATTGGCAAATACGAAATAAGGCTCCAAAGTTTTATTTTTAAAATTGCAATTTACTGGCTTAGTAAAGTATACATACAAGTATACATACAAGAATATATACAAGCATGTGTTATACATAAAAGTATACAGATATACATCCAAGTGTGCAAATTTACATATAATTATACATACTAGTAAACAAACATACATACAAGTGTACATATATACATACAAATATACACACACACATATACAAATACAAGTATACATACATATGCACAAGTACACATACATACAAATACAAGTATACATATGTACTGTGTAACACCTCATGGACTGAATACACAGTGTTGAATTGCATTGGTACATTTCATTGTAAATCAATGCTGCTGGCTCAGAATCACAAATAGTTTCCTCTTCATGTTGATGAATACAGTCCATGTTATGTGTTTTGTGTGGAGCTGTAATTGGGGGTGGGGTTGGACTCAATAGCAACACACATGCACACACACGAGAGCTGAGAATGTTGGTAAAGACTTTTATTTGCATATGAGTCAAGGCAGCCGGTGAGGCAACACAAGAGAGCCACAGCAAAGACAGGGGAGTAGATTTGAATGTAGCCCCTTATTGTGAGGTAGTCCAAGGAAAATGCTGATGGCCATGAAAAACAGACAAACAAAACAAGGTATATGGGAGCAGAACGGGAACAGAGGGCTGTGGTGAATTCCAGGTAAACCCAAACAGGCAGGGATGGCATCAGAGAATTAAACCAGGAAGAAAGTGCTGGAGAGTCTTGGGAAATATCAAGAAGCAAAGAACAGTCTGGCAAAGGTTGCGTGAAGTGGAGTGGCTTATATAGAGTCTTGATTAGTTATTGGTTGCAACTGGGAACACAGGTGACTAGATGAGGTGGGAGTGGCCGGCAGATGAGGTGAGGCAGAGGCGGGGTGAGTGTAAAAGTACTGGGGTGAAAACTATGGCAGGTGAGGAGGGACAAACTATGACAGACATAGAACTGTTTTGAATATCTGAAACATATAAACTGAAGAAGTTCTCACTCGTTGGTGCAGTTTGTCTCCGTCACTGTCTCCTCCACCTGTCTCGTCTGCCCCAGGGTGACCTCAGCCAGCTGGGCCGGGTGGTGATGCAGGGAGGCTTCAGCGTGTGGATCAGCCATAAGAGGGCCGCGGTGCGAATGAAGGAGCTGGCCAGGTTCAAGCCCATGCAGAGACATCTCTTCCTCTACGACCACGCACTGCTCTTCTGCAAGCGCCGAGACGAGGACAATCACGACAGGACGCCCTTCTACAGCTTCAAATCCTGCCTCAGAGTAACAATGTTCAATATATAGTTTATTAGCTACAACAGCCCTTCAATAAATGAAGTTTATCATATTATGTTTCGATACGGAACTGGTCATTTTAGAGGCATGAGGTCGGGGTTTTGTTAAATTGTGCTGTATGTTATTGGTCCTTGGTTGTAATGACAATAACAGTGTGGACTCAGGTTACTGTGGGATTTAATGACTTTTCTCTCTTCCTGTAGATGAGTGCAGTGGGAATCACAGAAAACGTGAAAGGAGATGTGAAGAAATTTGAAATCTGGTACAGCGGCAGAGAAGTGGTGTACATAGTTCAGGTAATTATCTCTTGCTTCTGATTTTCTATTTCTTTTTTTTTCTTTACCTTTAGCTTGTTCGCTCACACGCTTCTTTTGTGTTATGGGTCATGCTCTGTCTGAATGTGTGTGTGTTTGTCTTGACTCGTCCAGGCTCCCACACTGGAGGTAAAGGTCGCCTGGCTGACAGAGATTCGAAAGATTCTCACCAACCAGATGAAACTGCATCAAGGTTTCTATTACTGCTATATTTCATTTGGCTTCCTTTACTTTACCTCCTTGAAATGCATGATTTTATTCTGTTTAAGTTGAATTCAGCTGTGATTTGTTTATGTGAAGAGGCAATATAGAACTGTAGATATGTTATTTAACATCTTTCGTTGTCAGCTGATGATCGTCACTGTTGTAGAATCCAAGTTGTCGCCTCTGAATTCAAGCCATTCATCTGTGTCTCTTCTCCTTTTCTCAGATGAGGCCCCTTCTCTCCCACTTTCAGACAACCCCCTCTCTGACAGGTGATTGTCTCTGCATGACCTCCCCCATCATTCTTTATGACCTTCTGACATGGGTCAACTCACTTTTAATCCAGTCTAAACTTGATTCTAAACTTAGTACATTAAGAAAACAAGGCATCATGTTTTTCTGTACGCAGGATGTTGAAGTTCTTGAATGAGTTTGTGTGTTAGCATCTTTGTCATTACCCTTGAGAACTGGTATTCATGACTGCATTGCAAAGTCCAGCAGATGGCTTAAGTGCTTTAACTACAAGCTACTGAATTTTCGAGCTGTACACTGAATCTACTGTAAAGCAGAAGCCTTTCCAGCAGAAAGCCTGTAGGACGTCAGGTGATATAGTATAAAGAGTAAAAAAAGTCCACATAAGGAGGATGTGTGGTGGATGGATGGGTCAAACAGGACAGGACCCAGTGAGATGAAACATGAAATGTGAACCAGTTATTCTTTTTAGTGTAAGCTGATTGCTGAAATTTATTATTATTATTATTATTATTTTCAGTTTTTAGTTACAGTTAGGTTTATTTTAGACACAAAAACTACTTGGGCAGGTTTAGGAAAAGATTGTGGTTAAAATAGACCCTTTCACAACATTGACCGTGTGTTAGAAAGGCTTTTTGGCTTAAAGCCCTGAAGCCAATCTTGCTCATCTAGTTAGTTGCCTTAATTTAATTTTCTTCCCCAGTGCCTAACAGTCCCTGATGAGAAGTGTAAGTCAGGGAAAATTGTTGGAAACCACTATTAGAGGTTTTCGTACACTTGTTGCTCTGATGCTTGTTAGTCATTGACAGTACTGGTTCTCTAGGATAGTGTCAAAAATGGAGTTTCACAGGGTGTTGGTGTGTGTTTGTGGATTTTTTTTTCCAAGAAATTCTTTGTTATTTAGTTCTGTTTACTGGCAGCATGCTAGCATGTAATACATATGATGAAGCTTCAAAATTCACAACTTGACTTATAATTCAGGAGAATGATCAACACTGGTGCACAGTTTTTGGATCAAATGTTTTAAGACTGTGGTGTAATTTTAGGACTTAAAGAACAAGGCTGGTGATATTCTATATTTCTCTTTTTAAGGCAAATTAAATAAACAGATCAAACCATCAATCAATTGAAACAACTTACTAACTAAGTATTATTCGTGTAGCTTAAGTCTGATATAATTATACACATGGGAGACGGAGCAATCGGGTAGCTTACAGGGGAACACTAGAGACAAAGAAACACTGGAAAACAGAGGCAAAGACAGAGGAAAACAGGGGGAAACAATCTGGCAGCTTGCAGGTGAAATGAGAAGTCTTATAAAGCTGCTAGTAATGAGGAGAAATTGTAAACAGGTGTGAAAATGGAGAGTCCCAGCACCTGTAGACCACACCTCCAGCCACTGAAGCAAAGCCTGAACAAAAAACTAAACCAAAAACACTGGAGTATAAAACTACAGAGCAATTTTTCAAAATCTAAACTTTATATTTGTGACCCAGTTTGTAAGATTTACTTCTTCAATAGTTACCAAGGGAGTGAAGTCAGACAACAATGAGTAACAGTCAAGGTTTGTTGATGAAATAAATAAATTCCAGCCTTTTCCTTTAAGTAGATTCATTCGCAAAGACTCACAGTTCAGTTGTCAAAGTATCTTGAGCATGGGATGATGATGAGTGGAGATTGTCTTGTGGGACTTTTTGATTCTTTCTACCAGGTTGGAGGATGAGTAACAGTGAATGTTTGTCACTTTTTGAATGATCTGTGTACATGATGCAGTTATAGGTCACATTTGTAAGTAATCAAAGTGTTTCTGCTTTATTTAGCAGATGGGTCAGCTTTAAAATACTTTAAAATAACTTTAAAGTAACTTTAAAATATTTTCCTGTCATTGACTTAATGTTCTTTCTATACATTAGACTATATGTGACAAACTCCACCCATCTACTACTTAAAGCAGGTTAAACCACACTGTGGATTACTTGTAAATGCTGTTTAATCAAGACCTAGTATGTGTGCAGAATACTGTGTAATCAAGATAATATTTCCATATATTGCAGCGATCTCTGACACAATTGAGATTCGTGTTATGAACTCAAGCATCCTTTGAAATGAGACGCTGAAATATATGTGATTGTGAACTTAATGGAATGCTGTATTATTTTACAGAATGTGGATGAGCTCGTTTTTTGTGACACCGTGGATGTTGTTGTTGTTCGTTTTGTTTGTTGTGGTCGTGTCTTGTTCTCATGGTGATGCGGTTTAGTGCATCAGAGATGTGTGTGTCGTGGGGCGGAGCGTCGGTGGGAGGCTGCTCAGCGTGTCTCCCTGTTCCTCACAGCTCCTCGACAACAAGCCACTCCTACAGGCTCCGAGGGGAGGAGTCAATACACACTAGCCCCGCCCACTCCGACCCCGTGGTTCACTCACCTCGACGCAGTGAGTCGCTGAGACAAAAAAATTCACACATCAGTTACTTTTTGGCCTGATCTTACATGATGTCTCTCAACTTTCAACTTTACTTTAAACTCTAGATTGTTCTTGAATGAGAAACACACTAAGTTAAACATAATATATAATACATAAAACACACAATAAAAATATGTCAACAAATGCTAAAATGCATATAATAGAAAACTAACTTGGAATTATAGAAGAGTGTCATGAGTACATCTTTAGATTTCCTGAAGCATATAGTTTGTTTGGAATAAAAACAAGAAGAATGTTTTTATGAGCACCCTCAGAAAAACATCTTTGTCATGTGTAATTTTTTCCAGTAGATACACATACAATATGGAATATCAGTGATTAAAGTGTGTAGTGCTCCAGTTTTCAGTTGTCTCAGCCGTCTTGTCGCCTGCAGCTTGGCCTGTCCCTGCCCACTCGGTGGCGATCTGTGACGGCCTGGAGGACTGGGGTGCAGCTACAGACCTCTCCAACTTGTCAGACTCAGACGAGGACGATCAGCCTGCCCCCCTGGTGAGATTTTGTAACCGTCATGGCACAGGTAGTTATGGAAGTATGGTTTGTTGTTATAGCTTGCCGACACAGATGATGCAGGTCCTGCCTGAAGCCAGGTGAGCACGACTTGTCTCTCAATGTGTTGCTCTTGCATTGTCAACTGAACACTGAGGGTGACTGAAAGCATGTTGGACAAATGCAGAAAGAAACTAAACCAAAGTACTCACGGGATGGAGACGATCAGTCATTGTCCATCAGACTCTCAACAAAGCAGTTCCTCCTGATCTCACAATGTTTTTGCATTTATCATTTCCTTCCTCTTCTCTCTCTCCTTCCATGGCAGGCTCATATTAGATAAAACTAGATCCTGCACTGTGTCCATGCATCTGTATCTGTCAGATATAGATATATGATAGATAGATAGATAGATGTTCTCCTGTGTCTTACTTGTCGTTCTTCTGTTCCAGGTGGCCGGCAGGTACAGGGTCATGGTAGAGAGCAGCATGGCCAGCAGTGATGACATCATCTTTAACTGTGGTGATGTCATCCAGCTGCTGCATGAGGAATTGTCGGGAATGTGGTAAAAATACTACTACTACTACTACTACTTATTGTTTCAGAAATGTTGAGTACAGACAGTTGACAAATTGAAAATTAAATTTCAATAGCCCTGGAGATGAAAAATGCAGAAGTCATGTCAACATTGTTACTTTTGATGTATCTGTGTTGTGTTGACATGTGTGTATCATTGCAGGATGGTGAGGAATATAAGTCGTGGTGAAGAAGGGCGTGTTCTATCTGAGGACCTGCACAGGATTCTGGGAGAAACCTGCTAAGAGCCAATCAGAACAAAGGATAGATGTGTCCATTTTCCTCCTGTTTTACTCACTCATGCGACTCCACCTTTCCATGAATACCCCTCCCTACACACACACACACACACACACACACACACACACACACCCACAAACAGACTAACACACTCTGAACTTCCTGACCAATACAGGGCATTTGACTCTGCTGAGACATTCATCAGATTGAAGCACATCTACTGCATATTTAACTCCTCAGACTACTGTGACTCTTTCACCTCAGAAGGCTGTAAACGACAGAACGAACCTCAGAAGACTGTAACAATGCAAAGCACACATGTGGGACCTGACAAAACCGGCGCCTTCTTTTTCTTTATCTTTTCCAGTGTAACACAGGAGATTATTTGGACTGAAGAGGTCAAACAGGGGCTTTTATTCATACATACAGAATGGACTTTTGTTCAAGAATTCAGGTTTTGTTGTTTCTATTTTCTTATGAAGTATCACAGAAATCATGCGTATGTCTACCTACATATCATTACTGTTCATGTGCCAAACTGCTAAGCTAATAATTGTGGCTTCCTTTTGAATGAGGCTGTAGCTTTACCTTACGGTGTCATTGTTTTCAATGAATTTAAACCGTCTTTCTTTCCTACAACAGCCAGCTATGTCACTAGAGGGGATGCATGTGATGTTGACACATGCTCAAAATCGCCATGCATTGCTCCACCTCTTAGTGGCAAAAACAAATGCATGTGCCAGGTGTGCTTACATGACAGAAAAGTAAGCACCAAAATAATAACTTGGCAATATTGAGTCAAAATATTGCAGGTCTCCCTGTTCATAGCAGCAGCAGTAGTTGACAGGAAAAGTACAGGTTAAATTACTAACATTAATAGTGGCTGTATTCTATTTAGCCTTGTGCATGGTGCCTCAGCAGGAGGTTTCAATGGAGCCATAAGAAATGTTAGTTCCTCCTGTGCTTCTATGCCCAGTGAGGACCTGAGGACGCAGCACTTTTGGTCTGTCCTCAAGATGAATTATCTGTGTTTAGAGGAAGCACTGCAGTACTTATGCAGGATAAATGTCGTCTACACTGGCTGTCACTGTAGCTGGTTGTTGTAATTCAGTGGTTGTCTGGTAGTTTGCCAAGCTTTGATACAACCCTGATTCCAAAGAAGTTAGGACGCTGTGTAAAACATAGATAAAAACAGAATGCTGTCATTTGCAAACAAGCTTTTTACCAGCGACAGTTTTACAAAGTATTCTGATGTAGTAATCTCCTTTATACGATCATGTGTTTGACAAAGTGTTGAACCTCGCTCCATCCTCGCTTGTGAACGACTGAGCCTTTCCAGGATGAACTTTTCATATCCAATCATGATACTATCACCTGCTACCAATGAACCTGTTTACCCGTGGACTGATCCAAACAGGTGTTTTTGGATCAGTCCACAACTTTCACAGTCTTGAAACATGCTGCTGCCATCAAATTCAGGATAAACAGATATTTACAAAAATCAATGAAGCTGATGAGGTCAAACATTAAATAGATTGTATCTGTTTTCATTTGAATATCACATTCTGTATTTATGTTTTACACAGCATCCTGACTTTTTTGGAATCATGGTTGTACATAAGTTGCACATATTTCAAAATGTGAGTTCATTTGCCAATTTATTTTTTTACTTTTGCTGCTATTGGTGATCATGTGTTATTATTTTTCCTTTGGAATTTGTTTGATTGGTGATAATTCTGCAAATCAATTGAATGCAATCAGCTGTTATTACCACTGAGATGAGACAAGCTTTATGTTCCTGTTCGTTCGCTGCTCTGCATGGACAAATCACCGCACATGCCTCTTGCTTTATTTCTGCCTGTACTGCTATTTTAGACCACCAGGGAAACTAGGCTCAGTGTTGGGTAGTAAGTGTAAGTAGAGTAGTGTAGGATTATAATTGCCAGCTGAACTATTACAGTTACATTGTGGCTTCATGAAATATTGATCAGATTTTTAATTTCCTTCAAACTGCCTGGTTTTAAAACTGCCCAGACTGATTTTCTTTACACTGTTAACAGTTAATCAGCGTTGAAACTAAATGTGAAAAGTGGTTTTTGAAAGCAGTCCCACTTTACCACCATGTACATGTGCTGAGGGTTTATCTCTGACGGGAAGACAGATACAATGTAATTACTTGTGGTACTGACAGCTTTAGTTAACTGTGTATATGTAAAAGGTAAAAATCAAAACTGTAGATGTTCAACATAACTTTGGACAATAGTTGTCTAAATGGTAACACTTGTTTGGACAGTTAGATGTTGACCGCTATCAAGTGACAAAAGATTTCTACTGTATTTGCTGCATCATACAGTAAATCTGATCCAGCAGGTAACACTAAACCTACGATTAACTTTGACACTAAATAAAGATCAATTTTCACAGTATTTAACACCCACAGTGGGAACATTATTGTCACTTGATAGTGAGCACCAGACTGTCTAAATTAATAAATAACATTTCATCATGTTAACTTTTTTGAAATCCACCCAACACTGGCTTTACTGTAACATCAGAAATTGTTAATGGGTTTGTTCAGTCAGGCTATAACATGTCTTTTCCACAGTACCTTAAACAGGTGTTTGCTACTTTTGCTCATTTTGCACTTTTTTGATATTTTGAATCATTGTGAAAGCTTGTATTATAACGCACAATATATATATGATTATTTTCGAAAATATAAGCACAGGGTCATTTGATTTGATTCAATCTGACTGATGTGATTTTTTCCCTAAATAAAGTTAGGTCCTAGTGACACATCCATAATGTTAAAGCTCTGCACCCACACAGGTTTTCACTCATCTTGCCTGATTAGACCTCACCTCTGTTGGCATGATGCTTGATTGACATCTCCCAAACTCTAATGCACTGTATTTAGCTGTGCTAGTTTCAGGGCCCTGCCTTTGTGTATGCTGGCTCACTGAAGGGCTTACTGACTTAAATAGAACTGAGCCATCATTAACAGTATTAATTACACCTGTCCCTTTCTGCTCTGTTAAACCTCGAGATGTAAAACTGCCAGGGCTCATCAATACAGCAACTCAACAGGATGCTGAGATTTATCTAATTTACCATGACATAATCACATAATTGTCAGCATAGCTGCTCCAGACAGCATTTAATATTTCTTCTTGCATACAATTTCAGTTCAAACACTTGATGAAAAGCTACAAGGTATTTGCAATATTTCAAGAAAAATGCAAATACTCAGATAATTTAATTAGATTTTATTGAAGAATCAAAATGAACATGAGCAATTTCTCACTTGATTCAGCACAAGAAAAACTTCTTCAGTGCCAAACTAGACAAATGCTACTGAATGTTTTTGGCTGGCAGCTGCTGTCACTGTTGTTATCCCTGTACATGACTCCATTTGTCAGTTAATTAATTCGGAGGCCTGTTCTCTGACTGATCCACGGGTAGTACCGTGAGACTCGAGTGTAGATGCCGTACTTCCCATCCTTGGCACACTCCTCCCCCCAGCTGACGATGCCTGTCAGGAACCAAGTGCCTTTGTAATTGGTGGCATGTGGCCCCCCACTGTCCCCCTGGCACGAGTCCTTCTGTTCACTTCGGAAACCGGCACAGAACATAAAGCGCGTGACGTGGTCCCGGCTACTCTGCTTACACACGGTGCGTTCCACGTAGGGAACCTCCAGCTTCTGAAGCTTGGTGGCCTCACGGCCCAGGAACTTTATTCGTCCCCAGCCGCTCACCAGAGAGCCGCTGGACTCTCTCAGTAGGTTCTCTGTAAAGTCTTTGGGGCCCAGGCAGATTGGACGTCTTTGTGCCGACAGCTCGACTGGACTGGCGAGCTTCAGTAGTGCAATATCATGGTTATATGGTGATGCCTTGTAATCGTACATGTGGTGGATATGCTGCTCTGCCACCACATAGTCACGCTCTGGACCCTCCACCTCGTTCACATCATGTTCACCTAGAAGTACAGATTTCACAAAATAATGTAACTATATAACTTAGTGCACCAGCCGATGTGTGTGATGGGTCTAACAGCTTCTTAAGTCATGGTTTACTTGCTCAAAATTAAAGGACACACATGTCATCAGTTGTAATTATGAAGACCAGATTGTTTTTACTTTAGACATATAAATCAGAGATGTAGAATGTCAGTGTGTAGAAAATAAAAAAATGTATTTTTCCTACCCACTCTGATGAAGAAACCTTTTTTAGCGGTATCAGCCTGCAACAGACAGTGGGCAGCGGTGATGACCCATAATTCACTGAGCAGAGATCCTCCACAGAAAGGCTCCGCTCTTTGAAGGGTGGCTGAGTGAGACATCAGGGCCACCTGCAACACACACACCAGTACTTGAATAAGCAAACTGGCAGAGCAACATCACTGCTGGGTATGCATCCATGCATCCTACATGTCCCATAATGCATCTTTTCTAGCATCTCTTGTTAGATCTTCTCTGCTTGAGTAATACCAACATCTTTAAAACTCCTCAAACTCCCGTTATCAAGCTGAAACTGAGATCACTCAAATAATGTAACTTGAATAACTGCCTACGACTGTAGAAGACATGCCCAGCACACTATGCTGCCTCTTTTTTTTCTTTTATGAAGTATGTTTATACATGATTAGATGCAGAAGCAACGTACATTAACCAGTCACATGATATTGTTGCAGGTGACCACGTATTGGGAATGAATAAACAAGAAAGTTGAAAACTCTTACAGTGCAATTTAGCCTACAGTAAACTGAAGACAAATGCATGTCCCCTTGTTTTCCTCCTCTACTCACTCCACTTCCCATGATGCAGTTCCTGCCCTTATGACCCGGAAATGTTGGGCTGCAGAGAGATTGTTAATTGCATCCTATCTGTGAACATTATCCACTTGCCTTCGGCTTATCCCCATCTCTCCACTCTGCATCCTACACTACAGTACCTGCCACGGTATCTCTCCAGGAGTGGCTTCGTCGCCTCCCACAATCCTCTGGTCAGTGCTCTCCTGCTCAGTGATGGTGGGGAGTGTGGGGAAAGCCCAGGAAAGCTTCTGCTTTGTCTCTGTGGGTGTTTCGGTGTTGCTGCTCATGTCAGCCTCAACTTGAGTTACAGAGGAGGCTGAAACCGACCTCATTGAACGTATGGGTGCTACAGAGGCCACAGAGGTGTTGAGCAGGTCTGAATCATTCATAGAGGGGTGGTCGAAATCATAGTACTCATAGTCGTCATCCTGCAGAGTGTCGCTGGAATTGTGATTTCTTTCAGTGCTGTTTGAGGACGAGCGAGGGTTTACGATGGATCTGGCGACAGGTGTGGAGGTCAGACGACCGCAGCTGAATTGTTCTGAGGGGGGAAATAAGGGCAAAACAAAGAGAGAAGACATTTGAGTTTTGTCTCTGAAACATTGTCAAATACTATAGTATATATTTTTTTCACACCTGGCATAGTTTCACCGCAGCATTTTTCCTATTTTGTCACAGGCTGAAGTTGCAGAAAAAGTGAGGTACTTGTACTTTATTGGGTCTCATGCCGGTCGACATTAAAGTATTGTCCTTTTTATTTTATTACAGCTCCAGTTTCTAGTTACATTACAATTTAAGATTTAACATTTTGCATTTTACTTCAGTTATTGTCCCCTTTATTGTCCCCAAGGGGAAATTCCTTTCCACAGCTGTATACACTGCACATATATGTTTTTTTTGTGGTTAACATTAATGTAATCAGATGACAGCTGCATCTGTTTCAAGCAGTTGTTCAATTACCATTTGTTTTAATGCTGGTTTTCTCTGTGTTTCCCTACTCGCAGAGTTCATGCTGTCAACAATACCCATAAATTATCTTCTTTATTTGACAGCTACAAACTGCAGCGCACCATTTATGAGCCAGGCTGTGCTCCCTTAATGGACACCAAAGGGATGAGAAATGTAACATTATGAGTTCACCTTTCTGTCTTATTGCTGTTTAAAAGACAGCTTGTATATCACATTTAATCTCTTCTCTGTGGGAGAGGACGTTAATGTACCAGGATTTCATTTGGGTAAATACAACAAGTCATAACGGCCTCAAGTGTGGGTGTAGAGGGTGAGACAGGTGGCAGTATTTACACAGTGGGGTTTCAGCATTTTGCAGATAGAGTTTATAATGTAAAGCAGAGCAGTGCAATCACGGCTGTGTCAAGACTAACAAATGAACTTCTACATATGTAATGAAGACACTTGCTGTGTGTGGTTTATCATTTTATTTTACCTGTTGGTTCACAGGTCCTCTTGTCTGTCCCAAGATGGTAACCAGGTGCACACTTACACACAGTTGCTGCCCCTTCCATCACACAGAAATGAGAACATCTGCCGTTGTTGACTGAACACTGCTTGGACACCTCTGGAAAAAGTGGACAAGCAGAATGAATCTATTGTGCTAAATAATTTCACCACTCACCCATGTGATTAAAAAATACACACAAGAAAGTAAAGATTCTCATTTCTCACCGATCTCACAGTTCTTGCCGCTGAAGTCTGCTTTGCACCAACAAACATATGCACTGATTCCATCTTCACACACACCTCCATTTTGGCAGGGGGGCGGCTTACACTGGTCACCGTCTACATCCAAGTATAAAACACACAGGTTTAGAGGTGAAGGCGTGCTTCAAATTCAGAGTAACTGTGAGAACTTTCACTTGTCATACCAAGGTAGCCGGCCCAGAACTCCATCTGAAAGAAAAACATTATTAAGAAATCTCAGAGTTCAGTTCTCAGAGTTCTTTGTACACACTGGAATGGATTATTTCTGTGTGCGACCTACAGTTTGCTCATCATTCTCAAACACTTCTCTGGCCTCCTCCATTGTGCAGACTTCCTCTTTACACTCCCGCTCCAGGTTGTCTTTATAAAGCACTTCTTCAAGATGGCCGCTGTTGTACCTGCGCTGGCGAATCAGCACGGTGTGTGCTGCCTGCTGAGACACAAATACAGCTCCTGAAAAGGTAGCAGAAGAAAAAGGGGGGAATTTATTGAACCACCTAAAACAGGGGTTTCCAAAGTCTGACACTGTAGACTATGATTTCAGTGGGTTGTGTTAAGGTTTTTGGTACTGAGACTACTTTTATTATATTTCGTTGAGTATCAAACACTGAGCCTTTGCAGACTTAAAACATGGCTGTAAAAGTTTGCAGTGTTTATAATGGATTCCTGATAGTGAAAAGATTTTGGACAGTCGGACAGTTTTTACAGTTGCAAAAAAAAGCATCAAAAATCCCAAGAATCATCTCAAACCATACAGATGGTTTTACCAGAATACACTGAAAAGCATTGCTTCTATGATACTCTATCCTCTCTATCCAAAGCTTTGCCAGAAGTAACACACTTGAAGTCTACCTATTTTGAAGGCACATTTTTTGGAACATCCTCAGCATTTGGATGGACAGCAGACAACTGGGTTATGTTGTAGGACTTGTTGCTGTAATTTCTGTGAATGTTTAGTTTGTTTCTAGCCATGGTCATAATTTCTAGTGATAATCAATACATCATTTTTCGACTGGTGTCACTCTCAGACTTTAGGGTGAGAGATCAGGCCTTTAAAAATAAAACTGCCTGACCACCGGCCTCTTCATATATTTTCACATTTCTGACCTTTGATTCTGCATTTCATTCCTGCTCCTCTGTCTTTTACCTGTGTTTCCCCGGGGATTGCAGCAGGCAGTCCATTCACCTCCAGCAGCGAACCAGCAATAAAAGCCAGTAAACAAACTCGGGCCATCTTGTCGTTGTCCGTCGTCCGTCTGCTTTTGACTGTAGAGCTAAAGCCTGAACTCGAGGGAGACAGATCCAGCGCTCCAAAGTACAGCAACACACTGTTTACTCACCTGGGAGGCCGTACGCGTGTGTGTATGTTCACATTTGTGTGTGTGTGAGAGAGAGTGAAAGAGAGAGTAAGGACAGGAAAAAAGTGTGTGAGAGATTTTGAATGAGTTTATTTAAGGAAGAGAGAGACGGGAATGAAGAGGGGGAGTTTGGAAAGCAGATGATTTTATTCAGTCAGGTCAGATTGAAGTTGAGCAATAGCAAATATTGACCGTTGATGAGGAAAGAAGGACAGGTCTGGACATTGGTGTGGTTGGATGTGTGTGTGTGTGTGTGTGTGTGTGAGTGTGTGTTTGTTGACATTACCAGCTGTTAATCATGTTGTTTATCATGATGAGTCTTGTCCGATAAGCAGCTTTTGCAGCATGGCTTACGTGCGCGCACACACACACACACATACACATTTGTACTAAATGCAGTTCTGACCTTAAAGAGTTCCAGAGAGATGACGTAATTAAGGGAATAAAATAAAATTAAAAAAAAGAAAATAAAGCATCTTCTTCCTTTTACAAACATGGTTGATGTTAACAAACTAGATGGGCTGGATATTGCTGTGTAACTGACATTAAATATACTTAGGTGTTCACCATTAGGCCTTAATTATGACTTGTGGCATTTTGATGTTCAGCAAAATTTGCAAAAGTTGCTTTACCTGTAAATGAGGTCTTAATCCCCAAACAGCCTTTTGAAGAAGTGCAAACCGACCAGAATTTCATAAAATGCACACATCTTCATAAAGGCAGACATACAGACTAATGTGTCCATATTTTAAACTGTACCAGCAGTTGAGTGGACAAGTGCTACTGTAAATCCAGGAAGGCAAATCAGCTTAAAGCCGTTTAGACACAGCAGAAGAGACTGAAATTTTAATTAAAATTCCTCAGCTGGCGATGCAATTTACACACTGTATTAAAGAACACCTGAACTCCAGATTTGATCTTGAGTATTGAAGGCTGTTTGATTAGACTGTGAATTACACAGGGCGTGGCTGTGGACAAATCACTGTGACTGACAGCCGGGTCAGCTGGCCTTAAGCCACCAGCTCCTTGGCAGCACCGGCCTCGTGATGACTTATTGGCTGAGGATGATTTAAATGGAGTGAGCGACGGTTGCATCCTTCTTTTTTAGCGCAACTTATGCAAGACATTAAATTCACCCCCCTTGCAAACTATTGATTCCACAGCAGAAAACAAATAGAGAATACAACAATTAGCACTTTCACCACCCCTTTGGTAACAATTATGATTAAATCACTCCCTGCTGATCAGCGTCCTGGGACCAGATCTGTCAGTTCTGTGAACAGCAGCTCAGCAGTGGAGGAGGAGGGGGGCGCTGACGTCGAGCATTTGAGATGTAAATGTGCACAGAGAGGCAGAGCAAAGTGGGTTAAAACCAGGAAAAGCCTGCTGGTGGGAAAGCTTGTCCCCAGTGTACAGGATCCAGTCCAGACTGTGTATTATCACATGACCGCTTATCAGATTGACATAATCTTGTATTTTTGCCCGCAAGTTGATTAGATCAGCTTTTGTATAATCTGATTGTCTTTATTGTGAATACTGGCTGGTGAGGAAAAGAGATTTTGAATAACAATATAGTTACAAACAGTGAGTGAAAACATGGTTTGAATCATGGTCACAAATTAAATATGGACATTTCTGTGACTCACAATTTTTAGATGACGATTTCTGTTCATTTCTGTGTCATTATTGTGTTTGGTGTTAATTTGTCCCTTTGCTTCAGGCAACATTTGACACCAATATTTCTTGTTTTTGTTTTTGTTCTTAATCTTTTGCTTGCATCTCGAAGGTTTAGGTGTGTACTCTTCAGTTACTTGGACAGATTTTGAGATGTTGCACTCGCTCGGGATCAAGTCAGTAACCTCTTTGTTCATGTCACCCTGTCATCAATCAATACAGAAATGTCCTCTCTCCCACCCACTATAATCATACAGCTGTTTTGCCGCCAGTGTATGACTCATGAGGTCAATGTCGCTGCCATTTCTGTTCCCTCACCAAGGCTGAGCGCTGTGCAGCCGACCTGAGACCAGTTCACAGAGCATAGGAATTATCACGACTTATATACATGAGGATTTGTCAGGTTGTGCTAAATGAGCTCAGGGGACAATGTTTTCACTGCGCTGAAAAGTAATATGGAGTCGACTTCTGCCAGGTGTAGAGAAAACATAATGAGGGATATTTCACCAATGACAAGAACATATTTCAGAGGCAGTTTAATTAAACACCTCTCTTATGCTTGACACTTCATCTGTCATTATCTGACTTGGTGTGATTTAATTAGCCCTGTGCACCTGTTACACCAAGGAGGACAGAAAAAGATGATAGTTACCCAATGGTGTTTGACAGCTATAACTCAATGAAAAATACACTAACAGCATTTAAAGTAGAGCTGTCACAATGATCGCCAACACTTCTGATAATCGCTTAATCATTTCAGTCATTTTTCAAGCATAAATGTCAAAACAAACTGGTGATTATAGCTTCTTAAATGTAAGGATTTGCTGCTTTTCATCATCATCATTTTATAGACTAAACAATTAATCATGAAAATAATCACCAAATTAATCAATAATGATGGTATCATTGGTAATAATCGTGTCAATGTCAATTTTCATGATGTGAACAGGAGCAGTCATATGCGGCACTTTTTGTTCTAATAGAGCAGCTGGTCCCAGAACAGTAGTCCTCCAGGGGACACTCTGGCAGAGAGCCAGCTGTGCTTTGGTCTGTTAGCACATTTAGTAGCTGGAGTCAAAAGTCCCTATAAAACTTGACGTCACAAACCTGTTATAGCCTGTTAGAGTCAGACAAACTTGTCATGTGAGACGGTGTAAATGATGCTGTGAGTAAGATTTGCAAATAGCAAGAAAGTCACAGTGACGTCATTCAAGACACTTAATTGATTTAAATCATTTTATTAAAGATCTTCAGTACATGGAGATAGAAATAAAATCACTGCAGCCCACAGGGGAGGAAACTGAGAGGAAACTACTCCAAAGAGAGACTGTCTGAATGTACAGACTAACACAGCAGGACTCAAAGTTTCAGAGCAGATGTTCAATTTTTAAAAAAACATTTTTAGATCTAATATTTTAGCAATATTTTTATTATATTTATATCTTATTTTAACAATATAATGCCATGGTTCCCTTATGATCTGCTGTATGTGTCGTATCACCATGACAGAGCTTGATTTGTTCTAATTATGTGCACATGAGGCGACTCGTCTGTTTACAAGAGGCTGGACTGTGACAGTCACTGAGCCTGCAACTGAGGAAGGATCAGCCAACATGTTTGTGCTCATTACTGTTTTGAATAACAGAAGAACAAATATACAGCAAATGTGAACTTCAGAAGATTTTTGTTTGTGTGTGTGAAAGTGTGAACCACAGTCTGCATATGGACCCTCTGAGCTGCTGGTTAAGGGAACCTCAAGATGTGATGTTTAAACACTGCTTACATTATGAAGGTTTTGGAAACACTGTTAGTCTTCATTACATCAGGAAAATCACTTTATTTACAAAATATAAGCCAGCATGAATTCAACAGGGAATATCAAAAGACGATATAAGATGAAGCTGGTTAGTCAATATAAAGGAAGACTCAAGAGACTGAAAAACTAATTGCACACAGTATGTACAAGACAATTCAGTCACACACATACATCCAGTTGTGCCATATAGCCGCTTGCTGTAGGTTAACAGAAGAATCTAAATTTATCCAACCTCTTCACACTGAGTGTTAACAAACTGAAGCCTTTAGGACGATCTTGTCAAATGGACTTGAACCAAAAGGTGCTGCAGGCAGAAAGAAAAGAAAAACACGTGTAAATCATAATTTGGTAGAAAGAGACTGACACCAGGAAGAAATGAAGGAAGGAGATTGTGTTATTTAACCTTTTACTGTCGTTACAGAGCTGAGTTGGAAATGATTGTTGCTCCTGCAGGACACATGCAGGTTTAAGTCATTGTCATAGTGCATAGTATAAAATGTAAGTGTATCCTACTGCTACCATGGTAAAAAAAAAAAAAAGAAAAAGAAAAAGCCATTTTACAGCACAAATTGATTAAATGATCAATAAACTACTCATTTGCATAGTGTTAGAGTGCTGAGTTTGCAGGTGGATCTACATGTATTGGATAGAAGACAACCTTGTGAATATAGTGACCTTCTTTAAGTCAGTGATAGCCAACATGTGCTTCCTACTATTGTGCCCAACCAGGAAAACCAGTTTCATTTTATAGTATTTAGTGAGAGACTTACAAACTGTCTGTAATTAACAACTGCTTCACATTTACATTTCTGGAACCTATTAAAAATGTATTAACATTGATAATTGCACATGACTTAAAGTGAGAAACCTGCAAGCTTTATTACTTTATCAACATTTGTAACTGCAGAAATGTTGGTTTATTAGCAAGTTACAGACATTTCCCTCTATTAATAACATATTCATTTGTGATTGCAGAGGTACCATGTTCATCACTTTCTAATACGCCATCATATCTTATTATCCTGTCATTAATAAAGGCATTTGTCTTTCTAATAAGCCACCAAGTCAGAATAAGACTTACTAAGTCATTAATGAGTTACTAATGGATTAAAGGCCATTAGATAGTTATTCATAAGAGTCATGAGTGTCTCACTTTCCAGTAATCGATCATACAAATAAAGCATATAAAGCCATTAAAAAACAGTGGTCATTCATATTACACTTTCCAATAAAGCCATCAGAGGACATTGAATGGGCCACTTGCATCTGCAAAGTGTTTTAGTTTTGACTCACATTCATTTCATTGAATTAAACCCACTTTTCTTGTAAAACCCAATGCACCAACATGTCCATAGAAGGCAAGGAATGTGTCATGATTTCAGTAAGTTCTTAATTGGACCCAGGAGCGAGACACAGGCAAAGGTGAATGGGTAAAACAGATTTATTAACCAAAAGAAACCCCAGGACTTACAGAAAAAAACAAAAAGGTGACTGAAGCAGGAAGTCCAGGTGGAGCGGAGTTGCTTCAGTGGATGGAGGCTGGTAGGTGGGCTGAGGCTGAGGCAGGAGACATGTAGGTAAAGATGAGAACAAAACGCTAGAGACACTGGACAAAAAGGGAACACTGGAAGACAAAAGCACTGGAAACAGGAATAACTGGAAAACTGGGTGAAAGACAGGGAACACAGGAACCACAGAGCACTAGAAAACAGGGGATGATCTGGCAGCTTGCAAGAGAAACAGAGGGGTATTTAAGCTGCCAGTCGTTAGGTGATATTGTAGACAGCTGAGAGAATAGAGAGCCCCAGCACCTGAAGACCACACCTCCAGCCACTGAAGCAATGCCTGAACAAAAACAATAGAAAAACAATCCTAAACCAAAAACACTGGAGTAAAAATGCACAGAAAACAAACTAGAAAAAACACCAAAATCAACTAAGAGACCTTAACCATGACAGAATGTAAATTTATTTGAAGTCACTAAAACCCTGGTCCATCACTGTCTTGATGTTGTAAAATTTAACTTTAGCACAAACATTATTTCCCCATCTCTAGTTGCACACATTACAAGCTGTCCACAGTCAAAAACTCAAAAACACATTTATCAACTTCCTGGCAGCATGTTTTCTTGCACCTGCTGCACAATCCACAGAAAAAAAAACATGTCATTACATTCAGGCAAGAACACACAAATAAATCCAAGTATTTAAAACCATGATCCTCAAAATACACTTGACTTGACCAAGAACATATAGGACATGTGATTACAGTTCACAAAATATGAATATGTGCATTAATGGCTCTGTCACTCACCTGCAATCATAAATTGTAAAAAAATGTTATAACAGCAGTCTATTAAGTCTGTAAATGTTATGTTGTATCTAGAGAGGTTTTTAAAAAGACCAAATAAGTGTAATGTTAAAGGAGGATTTTTCACTTGTCTGATAGAAGATCTATAAAGAATTAGTGAATTATTCATCAAGCCTTAATGAAGCCATTAGTTACAGCTTATAGGAAAGTGGCACCTTTAATATTCCAAATAATTGGAATATTGGAAAAGAGTTTGTCGTCGTGCGCGTGCACAAGCGTGTGTCATCTGTCTTTGTGACTCGGTGCGCGCGCACGGCTTGGGAGCGCTCGTGCGGCTTTCTGGTGACTCTCAAAGCGAGTGTGGATGAGAGGGACAGAGAGGAGAGAGAGAGAGAGAGAGAGCTGGACCGAGCGAAGGGGGGACAAACTGAGGAGGATGAAAAAGTAAAAAACAGCCTGATCCTGCATCTGTCAGCTGAAGTTTGATCCAACCAGCAGCAGCAGCTCCATGAGCGGAAAAACGAAAGGCAGAGAGGATAAAGATCATGCGGCCAAAGGTGAGTGATGATGGACCCTAATCTGACACAAAGAAGGATGAAATTATGTGCATTTTTATTCATTTATTGTCAGCACAAAGGAGGGACTATCTGCTGAAGCTTTGCTGAGATCAGCACTTATTCCCATTGTCCACACATCCAGAATGCAGAGAATATAAACTGGACTATTTTAAATGATCATTGCATGCATGTTTCTAAATGTAGGCTGCAGGAAAAAAGGTGATGTTGATGCAAACCCATTGCAAACTCTTGTTTTTTTCTGCACGGATCTTTATTTGCAACACACACGAGAAGACACAAAACCCTGCATTTGGTTTATTACATTGTGCTCAAGATGAAACATGCAACGTGTGTCGAGCTTGTAAAATCACTATCACGGGTTATTATTTGCCCCACTGAAGGGTTACTGACCCTCACATCTAATTTCTGCAGCGCGCACACACACAAATTCATTTTCTTCCCTCTGGACAGCAATAAAATTGACGCGCGACTCACCGCAATGGAAACTGGGAAACTATCATTGCCATGGAGACAAAAAAAAGGGAGTTGCCCGCAAGCTGATCGTGCACCATAATGTATGCATGAGACACACAGTCATTCACAAAAAGCACAAAGAGGCAGGGATGTTTCTGAAAGTGCAATGAGGAAACTCAAGAATGTGGAAATTAGAAATAAAATTCGATCTAGAAATCTAAAATTGCAGTTGATGTTTATTTACATTGGCCGTATTTCCAGTGATCTCAAGTGGAGGCTTTAGTTTATTCAGTAAACCATTTATTATGTCTACACTGAGAAATACTGTTGGCTTGTTCGGGTGAGTTTTCAAGTGTGACATCTTCTTTTAATTTTGGCCACTAGGGGCAACAATGAGGCCATTCTGCACTTGAAAACAAACAAGCGACAGAATGGTGAGATTTATGATTTATTATATTTATCAGAGTATTTTTTGGTATTTTTTAACAAGCAAATCAAGGTTAGCTGCTTGGTTTGGCAAATGCACGTCTGGTCAACTGCTGACCTCTGTTAAAAAGCTGCTTTCCTGAGCTTTTCTATGGGAGTTTTTGGGATGCCAAATTTGGGTTTAGACTTGAGGAGTGAGATTTGTTAGGGTTAGAATAAGAATATCAGGGTAAGCCAATCAGAAGCAGAGAAGGATGGATCATGCCTTTGCCGTGCAGGGTAAAAAATTGCATCCGGGGTGAGCTTGGCAGTACAATAATCATCGACAACCTCAGCTAGCAAATCACAAATCAGCAATCAGAAAACTGAAATAATAAAAAGTGGACTGATGATGCTTAAACAAGGACATTTGAGGAGCGGATAAATGCTTGCTTGAAACCTTAGTGGCTACGCAATTGAGCCAGCAGGGGTCACTATATAGCAGAACGTGACAATAACTGCTGGCTGTGGACTAGTAATGAACCTTATTTATGGTAACCTTTACTCATAAAGCACCTTTAAAAGATACAAAGCAAACACATCAATAAACAGAAAAAGCAATAAAACGGAGCCAATAAAAGAGGTGATTTATACGATGATAAATGCAGTGAGAGGCCCGAACAGTAATAACCCTGCACACTGTAATGGATTCCAATACGGCAGTCCTGTAATAAAGACTGCCTTAGTCAAACTTATGATTTGTTGTTAGAGTTAAAACTGTGTTATGGGTGATTTAACACACTTTTGAGGATGTAGTTTGTCTGCAGTGTGTCCTCCACATAAACAAGGTGAAGCAAAAGAATATTTGAAGTAAAGCAGTATTTATGCACTAGTGCACAGCATTACATTGTACAGGTGTCTCTATATTTTGGTCAGTGTATAGTATATACATCACATATAAATAGATGGAATATGTTATGACTTTTAATGTAGTTTTAATGATGACAGTAACCAGAAACTACAAGTAATTTATCACTTGTAGTTGAAGTGTTTCATGGAAAAGAAATTAAGACAGAAAAGACGCCAGCACTGTTTACTCTTACAATTGGAGAAATTCGTCAGGGCTACTTTTCGACTAAAATACATTCAGTAATGACTCACTCCCTCCTGGGTGAACAGACACGCAGGGTTATATGTCACCTTGTACTGTTCTGTAGATAATAATAGTGGCATTAAGGATTAAGTTTTTTAGATAGAACAAGAACTCATTAACATCTTGTTCTTGAAGAGATTATGCTTATAAATGTGGTGTGTATGTTTCAGTGTGTGTGTGTGTGTGTGCGTGCGTGCGTGTGTGTGTGGGCTCACAAATAGGCAGCAGAGGAGGATTCACCAAAGAGACACTATTGTTAATTAACCCTGATTGTGACACAGCAATATGACAGCAGAGGTCAACATTGCACAACAGTTCAGGCCCATCCAGTATATATCGTTGAACCACATCTGACGTTTCACTGTGATGTTGTGATATCAGCACACAGCCCAGCAATAATGTATGACAATAACGCACAATGAGCACAAAACTTACAGATCTGATCACCTGCTTATTTTTACATTTATTCAACACCTTTGAAAAAACATAGCAGCCCACGTAAGTTCACCACCCAAGTTTTTTTTTTAGCAGTGCTAGCAGCTTGGCTCTAGATATAGCAATGTTGTGTCTCTCCACCAGATTTTGACCAAGATATCGGAGTATTATTGGATGGAATGCTATTAAGGTTTGGAAAAATATTCATGTCCCCACCAGGAGGCATTGAAACACTTTGACTGAATTATCTGGGAGCACATTGACTGTGTGATGCCGAGAAAAAAAACCATTTCATGTCAAGTATGTGACACCTGAGTTGTGGCTCCTGGTGACAACCTAGTCCACCTTTTGTCCTGCCATATGCTACAGTAGATGAGGTCTGTCATAAACTGGGACACCTGGGAGTGCAGTTAAAAATAGAAATGTAATGGTCATGATGGAGTTCTCAGTGCAACAAAAGTCTTTGAGGTCTGATAAAAGTTTTTAAAATGTTTTCTCTTTGTTTTCTTCTATGCTACAAACATTCTTGACTTTAGTATGATTATACAATGTAACTGTAAAACAAATGCATTAATATTAGTAGTAGAAGTGATAGCAGTCACAGTAGTAGTGTGATGGAATGATGAAGAAGTGAAGGCCACGACCGGGCTGTAATAAGATAGTACAACGTATTCAGATTTCTTAATCTGTGTAGATTAATTGCATTAATACAAATATCTAGTCTCAATTTCATGTGAATGTCAGCAATAGAAATATGTTAGCAGGCATCACTGTTTACACACAGTGATGTTAATGGTTTGCAAGGCTGATGCACAACTGTGTTAATGTTCATCTCATCTGATTGTGTGTTTGGATATTGGTGTTAATGATGCGAGAGGTGTCAAGCTGAGCATCTGGTGATCTGTCAACAAGAATCTTTCACTTCATAGACACAGAAACAAATTTTATTTTCCATTGCCTATTAACTGTCACACATGCTCACTAGTCCAACAACCTCCCTTTCCCTATGTTAGCTGATGATATGGTGCCATCTGGTGGCTAATAACTTGAACCACTCTTAGTGAACGACAGCTGATAGTCTCCAAAACTGAGGGGAAACACAAGAGAGGTGCTTATGAAAAGACTTCAGTGAATGGACACTGGCTACCTGCCCAGGCCTGGAAACCTTTTCCAAAACATACCTGCTGGCATCTTTGTGGTTTGCTATTACAAGCCAAGGCTATAAAACTGTCTTGGGAGGTGTTATTTGTTATTTCAGTTCAGTTGAAACAAATGGAAGAAAGGAAGAAACACAGTAAAACACAGGCACTCAGTGACCCAGTCTGTCCATCAGTCTGATCTAACAGAGTTATTTCCTCATCATGGGGAGCAATAGTACACTGATGCAATTATGTGGGCAAAAACAACAATAACATTGTCTCCCTGAAAAGAAGTCTTTTGCAGCCCCACAGAGATTTGGAAAATCAGAAGGAGAAGCACATTTATTTCCGAGATAACTTTGATGTTTCCTCTTGTATTAGCTTTACTTCTCAAGTTGCTGAGTGTGCATGTCCTCCAGCAACATCCTGCTTCCCTGCCTTCAGCGGCTTTTATAGGCTTCAGCCCTGCAGCATATAGACGCTCTGCGATCTGTAATCATTTCTCAGTTATATGGATGCTGCTGTGTTTTAACAGACTGCTTCACAGGAAGCACTGTAACAGCACAACAATGTAATGGGATGATAATATAGAGCTATGTGTGGAGTCTGTGTGCAATTCTGGACTGGCAGCATTACTCTGAGTGTGGTTACTATATAATGTGCTATGATGGCATGCACTGAGGATAGCCCACAGATCCACTGAGAGATATAGTGCAAAGCCATTAGGTGTGTGTTTTTGTGTATGTGTGTGCAGGCAGTGTGAGTTTGTCTTTTAAAAATAGTTCAATCATCAAATCATTGAACCAAGGACATTTAGCTGGTTCTTACTTTTTCCCAAGATGTTAGATGAGGGTTATAACTTTGTTTATCATCAGAGTCTCATCTTGTTCCAACTTTTCATCAAAGCTATGTGACGAGCCATTGAACTATTCCATCAAATGGAAACAGCCTTGATATCGATTATCAAGTGCATCATTTTATTCATATCTTTCCAAAATTCAGCCCCACATATTTAGTTCGTTTGGGATCTCAGCTAGAATTTAAAGTATATTGTTGTGGGAGAAATAAAATGGAGGTAATTTAAGGGTAACGGCCACAGTTCTGATGTGTTGTGAAAAATGTTAAAAATGGTCTTTTTTGAGGTACTTTGTTATTTTGTGAAGCAAGTAACCAAATGTTTTTCAGTCAGTGTTGCTGATTGGATGCACTTGTGTTTGCCATCATGTTTTCTTAGTCTTTGTGTTGCTCCAGTTGAGGCAGTAATAGTAGTCATATTAAGTTTAATTCAATGCATGTTACAGCAAGACATCTCTGACTACTACTGAAATGAAAACTGATTAATCGTTTGACTTATATTTCAGGCGAAAAATTCCAAATATTCCCTAGTTTCACCTTCTAAGTTGCTGCCTTTCTCTATCTTTTTCAATATTATATATTATATAATATACCAATTGAAGTTGGTTGAAGTTTTGGACTGTCTGTAATGGAGAATATTGAATTTGATGACCTTTGGCTTTAGGCAATTGTGAGGAATTTTTCACAATTTCTTTGTTGACATTTTAGAGGCTAATCAGTCAAACAAGAAAACCGTAAAGTAACATAGAGTACTGTGACACTGACACTGCAACAGAGTGCAGTTAAAGGCTTCTTAATGCTGACAAAAGAAAATAAAAACACTCAGACGGGGAGAAAATATGTACCTTATGTTTAGGTTTTTGGATAAAGTTAATGGAGAGTTTAGGTTAGGAGTCCCTACATGTAGTAATATAAATTTGATTCCCCTGAAAGTTAATCTGCTTTGGATACAGTTCAGTCTCACTCAGATCTAAGTCACACACACACACACACACGCACACACACACACGCACGCTGCCTCCTCGGTAGATCCTTGGATTTGGGGCCGGCCCTCTGGCTCCCTCCCTCTCTTATTGTGCCAGATCAGCGGGGCCTTGAGATGAATCATTAATGACCAGTTCCAACGGCTTAATGGCCTCTAATGTTCTGTAATGATCTCCCGTCAACGCCATGTGCGTGGCCTTAATGGATCCAATGCCGTGGAGGATTGTCCGCTTTGAACTTCGGTAATTCCTCCTCTTTTGGTCGAGCACAACACAACAGGAAGTGAGAAAAGCCATGAGCACAAAGCTCCGGAGCTCCACGGCCGCAGCATGGCTTTCCCTCTACGGCGATCCACCTCAGGTAGGACCGAGGCTGAAAGAACCAGATTTGAGCCGGACTGTAATCCTGTTACTAAATCCTTAAAGGCAGCTGGACGGATATCAACACAACTGTATGTATGAAATGCTTTGGGAGTAGTTATAGGAAGGAAGGTGCAAACGTATAGATAAGTACAAAAAGGTCAAGAGTAAAGTCTCTAAAGGGACTTATTCTAAAATACGGCCGTGCTGCTTTTGTTTTTGTTAAAGTTACAGTCAGGTTAAAATGCTCCAAACATATTTGATTTTCGCTTCTATAAAGTTGTGTTGGACATAATTTGATCATTTTTTTTCTAGACTAATGTAAATTGTGTGTTAATTGTGTGAAACTTGAGGCTCTGTCCATGGTGCTGAAAGCAGGACCGGGCGCGCCCTGCTGGCTCAGACTGCTCGACTCCAACCAGCTTCATTAGAGACATGCTGGACTCATAAACACACATTCATAATGAACCATGTTGTAATTTAGACTCTTGAGATTGTTCTGCTTGTGTCTGCTTCATCTTGTATGAAATTCATCTTTCAAGTATTTCAGGAACTGAGATCCTGAACTTGTATCTGTCCTCCATTCTCAGAGGGCAGATTCTCAACCAAAACTTTTCGAACATTATTGATTTTAACAGGACACATTTTTGGTCTCATTTTGGAATAAATTGTTTAATAGCTCAGGATGAATTGACCCCAATGCCCTCTGAGACCCTGAATGAAAAGTCTTTTCTCGATTCGTCCCTTTACTGTCAAAGTCCATGTTGGCCTGCAGGATGGGTTCTGACATCCTCTACCAAAATAAGAAGCAAAATAACTTTTCACCAAACATTTTTTAAAGGATGTATCACACTGTTCACTGCTGCTTTTCATGGGTCTCAGCTGTTTGGTGCAAAGTGTTTCCCTCTGTTATGATGCTGCTGGGTTTCTGGCATTCGTGGTTAGACTGACAATCACACACATAAGTGCTCTCTCTGGATATTTGCTGTAACTATACTGTAGTTTTCTGCTTTCTCTTCTCCAACCTCCTCACATTTCTACTGCCTGTGGGGGCGCTACAGAGCTCCAACCAAACCAGACAGAAGTTTCCATGCTTTTAACCATATAGATGGAAGCAACAGCTCAAATTTATCTCCATCTCTTGTTTTCATTTGATGCTACAGATGCAACAATCTGTCCCACCGAGGCCACTTTCATGATTCTGTTCACACAGAGACAAAGCCTTTAATTTTTTATTTAGTAATTAATCAAGGCCATCCTGGGATTTTTTGTTAAATCCTGGAAACAAATCCAGCTCTTCCCTCTGTGCGTTTGTTTAATAGCCTTTCCATTGATTCACTTATTGATCTACTTGTTTTCTGTGACATTTCAATTTGTTATTGTGCAGATTTTAAGGGTGAGAATTGGTGGTTGCATCTGCTTTGTTTTCCTTGTATTGAATTGATGCATTACATTTTGATACCTCTTTTTTGTGTGGCTTTTGCTTTTAGGGGCACATGGTGTTTAAAAGCAGGGATCTCATAAATGAAAGATGAAGGACCAGACCTAGCTTTGAGTCATTTCATTACGGTGGTTGCGGGTGTTTGCTTTCATATTTTGATGTTTTAGATCACAGATTGGTTGTGAGACCTTGCGTGGCTGAAGTGTCATCTCTCCGAGGGAAGCATGTGGGTTGAGCTGTACAGTTACGCCTAAACTATATTTGTCTGTACATTTATGAGGGTCTTACCTAACCAGAAATCCATAGGTGTAACTTCAGCTCCTTCAGTCAAGGACAAAGGCTCAATGCTCCACTTCAGTGACCAGGTCCTGACCCCAGTTTCTGTCCACAGTCCATCACTTTCTCCTCCACCCATTGGCTCCTTCTCACAGTGGGCTACAGCTTCCTGAGTTTGCCTCCTCTTCAGTCATGTAATTTACCGCGCACCACATCCTCCTGTTCTCCAGCCATCGATTTTCACTACCTTTTCCGCTGGCGACCAGCACACACCGGCTCTGCCTGCGGCTCGGCGCCAGGTGCCACAGGTCGACCTCCGCTGTGAGTCAGCCTGCTCTTCGTCTCTTCACCGCCTTGTCTTCCTCAAGACCCGCTGGAGTTGCAGTTGCCATGCGCCACTGCAGCTGTATCTGCCACTGACAGCTGTGCATCTGCCTCCCTATGGGGGCTGCCTGCGGCCAGCCGACATGCATGAATTGGCTGATTGCTGCTGTTGCCTCTGCTCTGGTGCGAATGCAAAGGCAACATGCGAGATAACAACACAGCTCATCCAGACTGGGGTGCTGCCTCTTCGCTATTCACCTCCTTCCTGCATGCTGCAGCCTTTCAGCTGTGGTGAACCTCTGCACCAAAAGAAGATGAGAGCCCCTCCTTTCTGCCTCCCCTCTCCACTTTCTCTCTCTCACACACACTCACCAGGTCTCTCTCTCTCTTTTCCATTATTGTCCCTTCACTTCATACTTTATTCCCTGTGTATTTCTCATCTGTAATATTGCCTTCTCTCCCACTCACACTCACACACTGTACATCTCTCTCACTCTTTTGCTTCTTTATTTTTGCCTCCTCTCTTTCATTCATCATTCTCTTTCCCAATCCATTTCTAGGTTGTTTTCTACAAGCTTCACCCTCTCTCTCTCTCACACACACACACACAGGCACACTCAATATCTCATTTTCTCTCCTCCGCCCCCCCCTTTTCCATTATTCCTCCTCTCATTCATTCACCTGTCTCTCTCCCTGCTCCCTCTTATTTTGCTGTTTATTTTTCTCCTCCTATATCACATCCCCCTACTACTCCCCCCCTCAATCTGCCCCACACATCAGTCCAACATGTAAATCATGCCACGTGGGGTTCAGGGTTACAGGTGCCCTATGAGAAAGAGCTGCCCCCCCCCCTTGACACCCCAACACACACACATAACACACACATGTCCACCTTCTCTCCCCCCACCCCCCACCTCCTCCTCCTCCTCCTCAGTCTTCCTCCTCGGGGCGGGCAGGGCTGCAGCAGTTTTATGAACGGCACGGCTGCACCATGATCCCCTTCCCACCGAACCAGCCCCGAGCTCTTTCATTGACAAACATCCCGGCTGCTGCATTTCTGTCACGGAGGAGGAGCGGAGCATCACCGGGGGAGCGGTGCGGAGCGGCAGCAGCAGCAGCAGCAGAGGAGGAGGCAGCAGCTGCAGTCATCGGCAACAACAACCCCCGGTGTCCGTCGCACCGGCTCCTCAGCTGTTGATCCGCCTCTTGGACCCGGATCCTCCTCTGCGCTCCCTCGGGACGGCCAGGAGCAGCACCTGGAGGGGGGCGGGGGTGGACTCTCAGACCCCCCTGTGAGGAGGGGTCACTCCTCGCTGGCACATTTCTGGATCTGTTTGGTGACTTCCATGACGCGCCAGGACGCACCGATGGATTCTGGACGCCTGTTAAAATCACGGATATCCGCGAGGCTGCAGCGGCCGGTGTGATGAGAACTGAGCCGTGGGTGGTGTAGACCCCCTACCCCCGCACCCCGCACACCCCGCACCCGCCTCATCCGAGACCCCCCTCCACCCCCTCTCCGACCGGGACGCGCAGCCTTGTTTCGCTCCACCGGGGGATCATGTCCCGGGCAGCGGCCATCGCCAGCTCCCTGATCCGCCAGAAGAGGCAGGCGAGGGAGCGGGAGAAGGCGAATGCGTGTCGAGGCAGCGGCAGCCCGAGCAACAGCAAAGGCACCAACGAGAAGCCGAGCAAGCTCAACGTGTTCTCGCGTGTCAAATTGTTTGGATCGAGGAAGAAACGGAAGAGAAGGCGACCACCAGGTGTGAGAGAGCAAAGTCTGGGAGCTGCACCAGTATCACCTCCACCATCCTCACCATCACCTCCAGCAGCATCAGCATCACCACCACCATCATCACCACCACCACCACCACCACCAGCAGCATCCTCACCATCACCTCCACCAGCATCAGCAGCATCATCATCACCATTTTCTCTCATCACTGAGGCTTCGTCCATCACCTCCTCCTGCCAGGAATTAATCCTGTTGCATGACACCACAAACATCTCATGTAAATAACTTTGTCCTGCAGCAAAGTGTTGGAGCAGCATGTGTACTGAGAAACCTAGATTAATCTTTGCGTCATGTCACATCTGTCAGTCATTCTTTGATTTCAGTGTGCGCCACAGTGTTCAGGGGTCAGGGATCCATGTCAGGCCGTCGAGGCCCAGTGATTTGGAAATCTTCTCCTCTGACACTTCCGGCTTCTTGGAGGCTGCTGGATTTGATCACATGACAGTAATGAGGAATGAATGCAGTTAATGTGTCTCCTCTCCTCCTCTCAGAGCCCCAGTTAAAGGGCATTGTGACCAGGCTTTCCAGTCGCCAGGGCTTCCAGCTGCAGATGCAGCCAGATGGCACCATTGATGGAACCAAGGATGAAGACAGCACATACGGTAAGTACAACTCATTCCTTTGAAAAAAAAGTGGACTTGCCATCCACATTTTCCACGTTGACTGATTTTATTCATTTGAGTTTTCATTGATTTTTCGATTATAACTTTCTCGGCTAATTGATTCATCATTTTCCATAAAATGTTTATTATTATTTCCCAGAGGCCAAGGTGTCATTTTCAAATCGCTTGTTTTATCAGACCAACAGCCCAAAAACCAAAGATACTCAATTTTATGTCACATATGTCAAAGAAAAGCATCAAATCATCACATTTGAGAAACCAGCAAATCTATGGTATTTTTGCTTGGGAAAATGACTGAATCTATTGTTATTATAATTTTTACCACAAATGGAAAGATGAATGTGGCAACAATTATAAACACAGCCTAATGCATACAAGCTGTGTTTCTGTTCTGGTATGAAGAAAATAAATTGAAAATTGACTTTACAACAGAAAGGCAATATTTGAGCAGCAGCAGCACATGTTGACTGATATGCAGCCTTAATACTCAACTTGGTCTTTAGAGCTTATAAAGTACAGGAAGATAAAATAAGATAAACACATCACTGCACAGTGGAGGCTGAAGCTAAGCTTTCGTTTGAGACTGGTATTACTGAAGGTACAAAAGAACATTGCAACATATTGAAGGTTCAATATCTAGCAAGGCCTGATTTCGTTTAATTCCCATAAACCCACTTTGGAGTTATCAGTCAGCACCAGTTCAAATCCAATTTACTGATAAACGTCACCCTGTGGAAATCTGTCTGATGTGGGAATTTTAACTCAGGCAGTCACTCAACAACATGTCAAGTGTTCATTCAATTAGTAAACCGGCGCAGGCTTTTCCTCCAAAGGTCAGATGTTAACATGGCGATCCATCTGTGTTAAATGTTTCCCAGTTAAAGAAATCGATTAAATAGCCACAGGATGCACAGCGTTACCTTCAAATGGGTGACATAATGAAAGGTCGAACTGGACCAGTGAACAAATTTCCCCTCGGTGGCTTTATTCATCCTCTTTGTCGTGCACGCAAACACAGGCTGCAGCATGTGATTGATACGGCCAATTCAATTCTGTTGTTCTTCAGACAGCAATTGCTCTCCTCCTCGTGCACGGTCTGTGTCGCCAGCGTCACGTTGTAATCTCCGCCACTCGTCGGGCCACCAACTGTTGTGTGCAAAGACAGAGACGTGGCTACAATGGAAGCGTGTTCTTTAATTAGATGATTACATGGCGTGTACATCATGTAAACGTCTACCCACATGAAACCGGCCGACCGTGACTGGATTTGAACGGATAATCCATGTAATCCACGTCGCAACATAACCACAGTCCTTATAAAGACCATGGATGGCTAAATGAGTGTAATTAAACAAGGGCCTGACTCATCAAACTGTCCGGAATAATTATGACACTGCTTCAGAGCTTTTACTGTAGAAAGACATAAATAACTTTTTTGCTGGTGCCAGTTAAATGCAAACCACTGGGGAAAACAACAAACAATATCATAGATAGTATCAGTGTTGTGATGTAATTTTCTGATGCACAAATATATGTAGATGATGAGGCTTTAAACCTGCTGTAAATCCTTTATCTGTTCATCCAACATGCCTGGAAATACCTTTAAATTAGATTAGACACTCTTCTGCTTTACTCTAATGTCGTATTCACTGTCATGTCTGAAGAAGCTGAACCCAAAACAGCTTAACATCGTTGAAGTTGTTCATGATGATGAATTGTGCTGTCAAATTCACAGTCAGTGCCATCAAGCCTGGAAACGTCCTCTTTACTCTGTGTACATGTTGAAAAGCAGCAATTGGCTGCTCGATCGATTAGACGATTGGTAACAACAGTTTTGATCAATGCTTCAGTCATTTATTGAGCAAAATGTCAAACTTCCTCTGATTTCAGCCTTTTACATGATTCACTTCATTGTAAATTGAATATCTTTGGTTTGAACAAAACAAGTCATTTGAATGCATCACTTTTGGCTGTGGGATATTATTCACCATCTTGTGACATTTTATAGACTAAATGATGAATATAAACAGTAGTTGACACATTAGTTGATGGTGTAATCCTTAGCTGTAGCTGTAGTAGGAATATTTTCATGCCTGATAGTAGAAATAGCTCCGACTGACTCTGTGGCTTTTCTGCTCAAACTGGTCCTTGCACTGCCAAATGTATAACCAACCTTGCTTCGCTGCATGCCTTTTGATAATTCTCACCCTTTTCATCCCACGCTTAATATCGGATGCTAAATCATTACTGTAATTCAGTAGCCTCAGCGCCTGAGTGACCTTGTAAAATAGCTTCTCAGTGGCAAAATGGAGGTGTCATCATACCAGATGCTACATTGATATTGATGAGGATTTTTCTCTCTGTTTCCCTCTGTGTTCCCTGTGTGACCGCCCGCTTGTTTGCTGCGTGTGTTTATTGTGTGTGTGTGTGTAGCTGTGTTCAACCTGATCCCAGTGGGGCTTCGTGTGGTGGCCATCCAGGGCGTCCAGACCAAACTCTATCTGGCAATGAACAACGAAGGCTTTCTCTACACCTCTGTAGGTCTAAATACACACACCACCTCCGCCACCACCATCATCATTACACACCATTAGGGACTAGAATCTCTTCTTCGGGTCAGGTTGAGTAATGAAGCAGCAGCTTTCACTGTGACCAGTCTCATTATGATCCTATCATCGCGTCAATACTTTAACTACAGTGCTGCCTTGTGAGTCAGCTGCCACTCGGTGCTATAATCCAGTGTCTGAGCCTCCCTTATCTATCTACTGATATTGCGGCTTCTCAGGATTGATTTCAGATCATCCTCCAGCCTCCTTTTGTTTACCTCCCTTCAGTCCTTCTTTGATAGGAAGATTACTTTGTGTCCATTTACGCACGGCTCCTGAAATTTGTTTTTATGCCTATCCCCAGATAGATTTACACATGCATCCACCACCGTGCATATATTTTCTGAGACGGGTCAGAAGGCAGTGTTGGCTGCAGTGCAGTGCATTAAGTGGCTCACTTTAGCTCTTGAGCGGCGATGGTGGGTGGTGTAGATGCAATAACAAAAAAGAATCAACAAAAATAACACACACTTCCAGCAATCTAAACAAGCCTGCTGAGACCAAAAGATGAAAACTAACACCTCGATGTGATAACAGCCATGCTGCTACGCCTGTGCAGGCACGTACTGTATGTCACCACAATATCTACCCCATCGTGTCCGGTCCCGGCTGCTTTGGGTTGCCTTGGCTTCAGTCATAACACTGATATCACTCCTTTCATCTTCTCACCTGATATTAAATGCAGAATACAAACACACAAAATATTTATAGACACACACTCATGAATCACATTTGTCTGTCTGTTCCTGCTGAATCTATTTTGGAGATTACACAAAATGTAATACAAATTCTTAGAAGATTAATGGGTGACAGAGAGAAAGAGCATTATTTCCGCATCTTTCTGTTTCGGCCGGCAACCTGGGCACCATCTTTCCCTCAGTGGGCTGGTTGGTATTCATGGGAGTAGCCGGTTGCTATGGAGATGCAGGAATAAGGAAATGCAAATGTCAGCTGTCCTAAGTTGGTGCAGTTTGTTCTCGGAGACTACCGCCCGGCCGAGATAATGATTCAAAGAGCCGACCAACTGATGGATGAAAACACTGATGGCAAAGTGGAGGAATGATTGAACACTTTTTAATGGAGTTGCCATTGCACACTCATACCTTCTGTGACTCCGCTCCTTCTCTGCAGGGCGAACGCCTCCGCCTCTCTGTGCCTACTTAATCACCTCCTTGTCTTCTTTCTTTTATGATTTGTTCTAAAAGCTATCACACTCTCCCCTCAGGAACATTTTACCCCGGAGTGTAAGTTCAAGGAGTCGGTGTTTGAGAACTACTACGTCACCTATTCCTCCATGCTGTACCGGCAGCAGGCCTCAGGTCGGGCCTGGTACCTGGGACTCAACAAGGAGGGTGGAATCATGAAGGGGAACCACGTCAAGAAGAACAAGGCCGCCGCACACTTCATACCGAAACCGCTCAAAGGTAAGACTGAGTAGGAGAGTGGGTTGCACTAAACCACTTCGCAGTACAGCAACTGACTAAAGTTAAAGTTAAAGTGAAGTGGACTTTTATTCTGCAAAAGTATACATATACATAAAACACTCCTTAAAGATAAATTTTGCTTATTGTAACTTCACTTGGATGTTTGACGTTCACTGTGCAGAATGATGCATAGTATGTGCAGAGTTTCACACTAGAAGGCTGTTTTCACGTTCATCACATTCACATCATAGCTTGTTTGAAAACCATGGTTCAGTATGCAAACTACAGATGTGTGATGGAAACATCCAGGACACATACAGACAATGGACTTATCAGTGAAGGAGGAGACATGTTGTGTCTAACAGTTAAGCTTTTGAAATGAAATATATGCATACTCATAGATTCTGAATTTTCCACTGAGGAGTAGGTATAACTTTTAGAATTTGTGGTGTGTGTTTGTAAAAAGGATATCAGACAAAATTGAAAATAGGGTATTTTATTTTATTTATTTATTTAAAATTTATTTAAGTAGGAAAGAGCCTCGTTGAGATTAAAAAGCTCCTTTACTGTAATGGGGGTGTGGTAGGACCCAATTGCAACACACAGAATAATGGAGATAGTTTGTGATGTCCTTTATTCTCAAAAAACTCAATTCTTCAGGTACTTAATTACCAAACTCAAAGAAGTGGTCATGTCCAGGGATTGCCAAAGCCACAGGGACAGGCAGACAGAGACGATGAATTCAAAGGAGGAACAGGAACAGAAAGCTTAGATACCTTGATGCAGGCACATCCAAAATAAGGCAGGCAACAGAGAGTATAGCCAGGTGGTTAAACAACAGACACGAACACGAGTGAGCATGGAAGAAAGACAATCTGTCGAAGTGAGAGTGCAGTGGAGTGGCTTATATAGAGTCCTGATTGGTAACGGAAAACAGCTGGGTCCACAGGTGAGATGATTAGATGGGAGTGGAACTAAGAGCTGTGGCAGGCAGGAAAGTGGCTGAACAAGAACTAAAGCTGAACAAAAACTAAAGCTGAACAGAGGCCTGGCAGGCAGAACTGTGACACTTTACAATAGTGTCCTGACTGAGACAAAGCAGCAGCACAATAAACAAAGTTCAGACATACAAACATATACCTGTTACAAGCAGTAAGATTTCAGATCACAGCAGGAGTATGCAAAATAAGACTCAGGTCGTCGTGTCCTGGATCACAAAGGGGCAAACAGCTGAGTCAAAACATCTACAGCCTGATGCGCCTTCCTCCAACTCCTTCAATCTATTTTTGAAAACACCTAAAGGGACCAACTCCCCAAGAACCAAATGATTCTGCAACAAAATCCAAGCTGCAGGAGCAGTGTACCTAAAAGTCCTTTTTTCCCCATTACAAGATGTACACTGGGGACAGATAGCAAGAGTCCTGTGAATACGCCTCAGAGCATAGACGGTAACTTCCTGCATTTTTCAGGTGGATAAATTTGCATAGGTGTGTAGGAAGCAAATTAAAAATTGCCTTATAGATAAGTACATGGCTGTGATTAGTTTTACAGATGGGCAATATAGGCCAACCAACCCTGGCACACAGGGAGCAATGGTGAGTGTGGGCCTTGAATATTTTTAATGAACCTGAATCATCGAGGGAATCATCAATTAAGTATTTGTATGAAGATACAGGCTCAATCACATTGCCATGAAGCTTAGTGATGCATAGAAGGTTTTTTCTTTGTGTAAACATAATGGCTTTTGTCAGCATTCAAATCAATTTAAAATCATGAAAAGTGTGGTGTCAAAAGTCAGTTTCAACTTATAAAGAGCCTGATATTGTGTGGGAACACAGCAGAGAAAAACAGTATCATCAGCATAAAAATGAAAAAAAAATTGCATTGGGCACATTTTAGCCACTGTACGGTGCATTGAAGAGGGAAGTCCTTAACTGATGGCCGATGGTGTCATATAACAACCAACAACAGTAATAAAAAGTGTTTCAGATACCTAAAGATCAAGAGTCAGAAATTGTTTAATCACTGATTTTGACAGTAACACATTCGCATGAAACTTGCTATTTATAAAGATAGCAATATCACCCCCCCTTTTTGGTCCATCAGTCCTATATAGCCATCAATAGTAATATCTCATCTTCAGACCCAAACAAAAGTGCTTCAAGCGACATCACTCGAGGCAATTTGTCTGACTTCACACAGCTCCCTCTGGAGATACAAAAGGCTTCATAGTTTTTACATAGGCAGTATACTCAGCCAAAGCCTCTAAAGAGACTTTTATAAAAAATCTTTTGAAAACACTCATAAACTCAGCTAATCTGATTCATCAGGACTTTGTAGGTGTAGTCTTATCGGATTTGATTGACAGCGACCTGGCAACGTAAGCAAACAGCACCAAAACTGTCACACATTTTGATTCAAATATTTCAAAACATCATTTGCCAACTTTAGCAGAAAATATTGTGTTGATGTAGGATCCCATCTTTCATAGCAGGAGGCTGATTAGGAAAAGAGGTTTTTCAGTCCTTTAAAGAAAGGGGATCTTTAAATATTCATGATTAAATAAGCAACAGTCGACATTTATGTTAGGAAAAACATCCTTAATTGTTGCTTAATAAGTTTAACATTCAAAATCTAATCTGCTCATCAGGACTCTGTGGGTGTGCTTTGATCAGGTTTGATTGACAGCGGCATCTCCTGAGCAAACAATCCACCACTGTCATCAGACGTTGACTCTGATTATTTTGCCTAAGTCTGATTGGTGCATGAAAATATATGACATCACTTTTTTTGCCAACAGAGCTCCTCACACAGACAGAAAGACCAGCCCGACAAAAATTAAATACTGCTGTAAACCTCTAACTTAGTCTGTTCATGTAGGACCCTGTCACTGAAAGTATTTGTGTGTGAAAGACAGATGTTTTCAGTGAAACTCACTGCACACAGACACCAGACAGACACTTAGCGACGAGCTGATGAACACAGAGGAACATCAGATATTTCCATAAAAGGTTAGTGAAGAGCATAACAGACCTAACAGGAGAGTGAGTATCAGACTGATATTCATCATATGGACACAAACACGACTCCAAATGAATGCTAATGTGGCTCCGTACCTGCTGTGTGTGTAAATAGGAAGCTGTTTGCTTGCAACTTAAATGGTGATTTATGTAAATGTTGCATTACGTCTTGTTTCCGCTGCCTCCAAGTGGCAGGTTTAAGGAAAAATAAATCAATATTTTTCTGAAGGAATAATTCATTTGTTGATTATTGTCTATTTTATGCTGATGAAAGACTAGAAATCATCATTAGCCATGTTTTTATGGATCAGTATGTTATGGCTTGAAACTTATCTTTGCATTGCAGGAATTCCCCTGAGACAGGAAAATCAAAACTTGTTCTACAACCAGAATTCATTAGACTGTTGACATAAAGCAAACCTCTCAGTTATCTACATGCAGAGAAACTAAATGGACACGAGAGTCTGACAAGGCGTGCACATTAAACCTGTGTTAAGACCAACCTTAATAATTTACTGAATTATTCTTGTCTTCTGTGTCTGTGTTTGTGTGTGTGATGCAGTGGCCATGTATAGGGAACCGTCCCTCCATGACCTGACAGAACTCTCCCGGTCAGGCAGCGGCACACCGACCAAGAGTCGCAGTGCTTCGGCTCTTCTTAACGGCGGAGGGAAGTCGCCCAGCAACAATGACTTATCCTAGCCCCCCACCCCTCTCTCTCTCACACACACACACACACACACACACTCACAGACATACAGACACACAAGCACACTCACACACACACACACACAGATCTCAGGCCGATATGCCCACACATCAGGCTGGTGAAGGGTAGGAGGAGGAGGCGAGGAGAAAATGAGAGGAGGACGGGAATGTGTTCTTCCACTTAACGGAGCCCACTGTGACTGACTGTGATGTATATAAATCAAGGACAATCAATCCATCTGGCTCTGCTGCTCTGGTCTGCAGAGGGACAGGACCTGTGAATCTCTTCGCTTGAGTACTCTTCCTGTTGTATCATAACCAGAGAGGACAAGGGAGGGAGTTAGAGAAAGAAAAGTGGGATGGAGAGAGTCAGTCAGTCACATAGTCAGATAAACAGACTGTTACAGAGAACCAAAGAGTCCCAGTATTAACTTACTAAGTTATTGCAGTGAAGAGACAAGTGGTAAGAAAGTTACAGAGTGACAAAGGAAGGAAGAAAGTCCTTATCTATTCTACCGTACGCTATGTTTACACAGAGCTCATGGGGTTAAGTCATATTTTTAAAAATGACGAACGTATTCCTTGTACACTTATGAGGACTGATCATTTGTTTGCATGCAGGTGCGCCTGTGTGTGTGTGAGCGTGTGTGAGTGGTCAAGTACGCGCTGTGCTTGCCGTAGGAGTGTTTGTGTGGGCAAGTGAGAGCGAGTGTGTGTGCACGCATGTGTCTGGGGAGGGGGGGGATTTTACCTTTTTAAGATCTGTTGTATATCAGACAAAACCTCCTGAGGGCTTTAGCAGGTTAAAATAAGGTTTACTGTATATGCTTCCATGCTTACTTCTTACAAGCAATGCTGTTGTTTATCTTTCCGTTTGTTGTTGTTGTCCCTTGCTGTTTGTTTGTTTGTTTGTTTGTTGTTGCATGGAAGCTTGTGGACCTCTGCTCAGTAGCAGCATGCTGAAGGTCCTTTTTTCTGGTCTTACGTGTTCCTGACCAAAAAAGAACACTAGTGAGCCAATAGTGTCATACCAGAACACTAGTGAACCAATGGGAAGGTGTCGGAACACTGCTGGACCAATAGTATTGCACCAGAACATGAGTGGACCAATGGTGTTGGACCAGAACCAGAACCAATGGGAGCACAGATTAACTTAATATTTTGGTTCCTGCTGTGGACAAACTAGAAATGCACTAAATAAACTCTTTCTAAAGAAGTTAAAAGGCAGTCTTGTCTCTCTTTTGTTGAATTTCGGTTGATGTCGTGTTCAAATGCTTTCAGTGTCGCTTAGAATATTAGAGATTAAATCAACCTGATTCATCAGGACTGTGTAGGTGTGGTTTGATCTGATTTGATTGACAGCGACCTGGCAGCATAAGCAAAAAGCACCTTCACATTTTTCCAACTGAGCCTTTGCAATAGTGAGAAAAGCACAGACAAAAGCAGGAATACAGAAATATCCAATGTGAGATAACAGAAACATTTTTATACTTCTCTAGGGGCATGCAGTGGTATTTGCACAGGGTTTGGAGATGAATCTATTTTTTTGTGAATACACAGAGATTCAATTCACCTGGAAAAACAAAATTTCCACTATCTACTTGCCCAGTAGGAATCTAGGAATAAGTTTTTTGGGGGTGAACCGACGCTTTAATTTTTCAAATATGCTTCTGTCTCAGTCCATAGAGCAATGCAGCTTTTCTTCCATGTATTAGTCCATCAGTTTTAAGCAGGTTTTGAATATGTAATGTGTTCACGCCGGAAAAGTAACAAAGTATTCTCAAAGAAGTCAGTATGCATACTGAAAAACACTTTTAGGGGCCCATTGTTTCCCACAATGCACTGCACAGACAGAAGTGGAGGAACTGCTAGCAGTGGAGTATGGTATCATTATCACTTATGCAAACTGGTAAATTATGATTTCTGATTTCTATACAACTGCAAAAGTGTGGAATTTGGACACCCCATCAAACAGGTGCTCCACTAGATGGCGCTTGTAGCTCAGAGTTGTGAGACTGCTGTTGGATTCTTTCAGTAAATGATGATACAAAAAATGCTGCAGTGTAGGAAATACAAGAAGCTCAAACATTTAAACAAAGAGACAAAATTAAACAGTCCAGTCGACAAAGTTTCTTGATAAACTAATCTTTTACTCCAACATGTGTGTGTGTTTGTTCATATCTCTGTGATGAAAACAGACACAGGCATTCATTCTCTATGATTCTGCTAACTGGGGTCCTAAAGCTAATTTACAAGACATTTGTGTAATCACAAAATACATCAAGATAAAGTGCAAAAGGCAAATATGTAAAAATACACATAAAAGGGTTAAAAACCAATAGTTTCACATTGCAATAAGAAACATTTACTCATTGGTTTCAGGAACAGTGTCATACTCAATATGCTTTCCTAATGGTTTAAATACACCTCACAAGATGTGGGATACTTGTCTCAAGATTAAAGATAAATTAAGCTAATAATAATAATTTCTTTAGTTTTTTTTTTTTTTCATTTTACATTGACAATATTCTGTAAAAAGAAAATAATCAGTGGGTCTAGGTAGGAAGTCTTGCCTGTAACTCTGAACTCACAGTGTTGATGAACCACACTCTCCCTTTGCTATGCATTTCTATGAAATACTTTTCACTTTCTGCAGCCCTGTGCAAATGTAAACACACATGCAAACTCGCACAAACATATATATTTCATGTTCATGGTGTTCCACATTAATACTGTACTGGTACATCAGTCAGGTCTGTCATATTTACAGCGGTTGAGAGCACCACGCCACCTGTACTTGCAAACATTCCTCTTTTTCTTCATAGGAAGGAGAAGATTGTGTAACAGTTTGTCCTCTTCCTCCTTCTACTCCTTTTCTTCATCTTCTTCTTGTCAGTGCCAGTTATCTTGCTCCTCATCTGTTTCTTCTTTCACACGTCTTCCTGTCACAGCTCAGTTTTTTTCTCTCCGTGAATCCATCTGTCGATCCGTTTGTGTTCGCTCTAGTTTGCCTTCTTTGACTCCCACTCCTGAAAACCATGAGACAGCAGAGTGAGGAAAACATTGCTATCTCTCCTGCACACACACACACACACACACACACACACAACAGCAGTCCCTTGATTCCAAATATTTCAATTTGAATAAAAGAGAATCTCCCAGACTCACACATACGCACACTTTACCTTTGCTTTCTGCATGACGTTCCCCTTGGAGGAGGCGTAAAGAGACGGAGGGCGTTTACGAAGCTCAGCTGCTGAGTTGACTGGAACGGTCTCATTGTAAACTTTTTCAACCTTACTGCCTTGTGCCTGTACACACACACACACACACACACACACACACACACACACACATACACACACACAAATGTCAGATTTTACTCATTAAAAGACATATTTTAAGATTTTGGGAAACATGCTTATTCTCCTTCTTAGACTATTTCTTGGCCAGGAGCAGTGACTAAAGGGACATGGGCAAAAAAACCCGACAAATTCCAGTATCTTGTGCCCACAAGAAACACGCACGAGATACTATCTGGTGGCCACAAGAAAGTATCTGGTGGCCACGAGAAAGTATCTGGTGCGTATGAGATACTGCATCAGATACTGTTGAGTGCACATGGAGTACCTGGAGCACATAAGAGACCACATACCTGCTATGTTTTGTACACGCTGAGTTAATGACAAAATCATTGATGACACCAGATAGTATATTGTGTGCCTCAGATAGTATCTTGTACGCAAAAGATACTTTCTCGTGCACACCAGATAGTACCTCATGCACACCAGATACTTTCTTGTGATCATGAGATACTGAAATTCCTGCAGCCTTGTCATCAATGTGAGGTTGCCAGAACACCAGAGGAGAGGTCATTGCTCACAGGTAGAAACAGTCCAGCATGTAACTCCATGTAAATTCACAACTTATTGCTTCTAGGCTTTGGTTTTTATATGGATTAAACATGGCAGATCATGTTAACTGGGGAGGCTTTAGAGGTGCTGGTAGTCAGATTTTGTCTTACTTTAGGACTGAGCCAAGTCGGCTGCTTACAGACATTAAACTATGGCTGCTGACTGTGTCTTCATAGTTAGCATACCTACATGAGAGTGGTATAAATCCTCTCACCTAACTCTCAGCAAGAAGGCAATAAGTTTATATCCCAAAATGTCCAACTATTTTAAAGCAGTAAATATCTGAAATGATTCCATATACTGAGATTTGGTAATAAAATAAAGTGACAGGACATGTAGCAGCACTTTGTAATCAGACAGCATGAAGATAAATTCATTAGGATGTAGATTTTATGGTTTTCTAAGAATCACACAGGAGAACATCTCGGCTGTTGCGGCCAACCTTGATGCTGATCTTGGTGTCAGTGGGCGGACCCAGCGCTCCTCTAGCCAATGACTTCTTCAGGTTTTCTTTGACCTCTGTCAGTCTGAGCTCCAGCTCCACCCTCTCCTCCTCTTTCTGTTTACACAGTGTCTCCAGCTTGGCTAACCGCTGTTCCACACCATGACCTGCACACACACACACACACACACACACACACACACACACATACACACACACACAGTTACTACTGCTACAAGGCTGACGTCTAAACAGTGCAGTGTGTGTGATTTCTCCCTGACCTGTAACGCTCTTCATCTCTTCCTTCACCTCCTTCTTCTCCCTGCGGAGGGAAATCAGTGCATTTCTGAGCTCTTCCTTTTGCTTCTCCAGCTCCTCTTTCTGTTTTAGGTACCGCCTCGCGTCCTCCTCTGCTCGTGTCTTCCCATACCGTGCATACTGGTTTACATCTAACAGATGCAGACAATGTATATGAGATTAACCACCTTGAAAACCTTTTATTTTTCACAACAATCATGATCAGGAGATGCCAGATGCAACATATGTAGCAATTTTCAGGCCAGGAATGAGAGCTTTTAAGTATGAACAGAGACTTACTGGAGGCGTGCCTCTTGATAGCAGCCTGCTCTGTTTTCTCAGAGTCCCTGCTGGAGAAGGAGGCATGACGTCTCACCTGTCCAGCTCTGCTCTCAACATCCCCGTCCTGCAGGACAAACGATGCATTTTTAAAATTTACATTTCCGGGCTTTATTTTAAGTCATAAAAAAACATAAAGGGAGATGTACATGTGTAATTTCATCATTTAGCCGATGTTTAATGCTGAACATCTATCCACAAATTCAAACACGTGCTACAGCAGAATATTAGAGGCAGAGTCACATAATAATCTAAGTAACTTTAGATGGGTTTGCAACTGAATATGACAGGAATAAGAGAGGATCAGTGGTGAGAGGAGAGAGGCAGATTACGACTCAGAAAGCTTAAAGTGTCTCCTAGTTTAAAGTTGAATTTTTATCACTGCTTCACATGATGTTTCCTCACCTCAACACTCTCATAGACCTCATCATATGTTCTGGAGTCTGTCGAGGTGCTGCTGGAGGAAGTAGCAGTGGTAGTGGCCCATCTGAGAGGAAAAAACAGAGAGGCACAAACAGATGCATTTCAGGATAAAAAAACATAATAAGAGACAGAAAAGTCCAGATGAATGCATGCAGAAACACACAAACATATATTGCAGGAAGTGACTCACAGGAAGGAGTGTCTGGCAGCATGCCGTATGTCAGTGAGCGTATCCACATCAATGTAGTCGTAGTGCAGCTCTTCAGGGAGAGTGGCGCTGCCGGTCTCTGCAAACAACACGCCCAGCCAACGGCCCAGATCCTCCGAGCAGCTGGCCTGATGGACACACACAAACAAAGTTGGTTTCCAGAAAAGTGTAGGTGTGTCGTCCCTGTGCACACGTTCTGTCTGCATCTGTGTACACTTGAAAAGCAAACCAATCTGCCTGCATTATATCTCCTCTGACAGTTAAAATTGTTCATCATTTAATACCACATTATGCTGTAGTACCTCTAAAGATGCTAGTTCGCTGCCCGCCTGCCGGATGCAGAAGGAGAAGGGATGTTTGGGGCCGAGGCCACCCGTCACCACCTCTGCACCTTTGAGCGGCACCACAATGATTGGCGGTCGCTGGTCCCCAGGGTCCTTCTGCAGGTACAAGCTTCCACCTCGCACCACGCACCAACGCTCCTTCCACGAGCCGCTCAGACACACACTGAGGTAGCCTGTGGAGAGAGAGGAGGAATGTGATGGTGACGGCTGGAGTTAGTTTATATTAAAGACCAACCTTTTGAGTATTCACCTAAATTTCTCTGAAGTTGCTGAAAAGTTATAAGAGAAATCTTCTACACAGTAAAACAAATACATCTGCTTGTCCCTGAAAATTTACTCATTTTTCAGACCGAACGATATATTCAGATCCTGAACAGCATTTTCAGGCTGGATCACTGCAGTACAGCTGGAATCAGCCGGTCCATCAATCAAATAGCTTCTTGATCAATGTGTGCTCTCACCACAGCGTGGGTTGTCAGGATGACCAGAGGACGAGGGAAGCTCTCCGGGTAAAGGAGGTTTCCGTTTGGAGAAAGTGATGATTCGATTGATTTTCTTCCCTGCTGCTCGACTCATCGACCCCGTCAGCTCTGAGAACGCACCGCGCTTCCCCCTATCTGAAATCAAACACACCCTGGTCACACCATACTAGGCCTGACACTGTGGATATACAGTGATATACAGTATCTGGGAGTGGAGACTTACATGATGTACAACCAATAACATGTTCTGAAAAGTTTCAACTTGTGAAAAAACACATTTTTGTGGAAAAAATTCATCCTCCACCAAGTGAGGAAGCATTGCACATTAAGAATAATATAATATATAGTAATATATTGTATTCATTTCAGAGAAGTCTTTTATTTATTCAAACTATCCCTTGTGTTTGTGTGTTCATACTGCATGTACCAGGTGCTGCAGTGCTGCGTCCACCCTACTTCCTATGATGTCAGTGGGAGACAATCGCAGGAAGAGGACAGGAAGGATGTCATATCTGTTCGTGCCTCACTTCCTGTCTCTCCCTCTCTCTCATGTCTCTTTAGGTTCAGAGTCGCTTGGTCAGTAAACAGGTTGTAACAACACTGAAACAACATGACTGTGTTTGACCCATATTCTGTCCCAACATCATGGATCCCCTGGTTTATCCTTCCTGATTTTGTGGATGGATAAACAAAAATAGTGTACGTGCTTTTGATCAGACTCTTAAAAGGGAGTGTGAGTGAGTGTGTATGTGTGTGTGTGTGTGTGTGTGTGTGTGTGGGGACTTGAGTTCAAGACACTGCTAGTGAGGACATTTCAGTCTTCACTTCCTCTCAGGACCATTTGAAGATTAAAACTTTCAGGTTTTAGGTATAGGTTACTGTTAGGTTTAGGAGTCAGGGGTCACTAATATTAATATTAGAACTTTTGCACAATAATAATTTCTTTAACATTGTAAGTCTATATTATGTTAATATGTCATCAGCACCACAAACTACAACTTCCAAAATGACCATATAGTTGAATGAAACTTTTCACCTCCTGTGAAACATAGAAATATTTTTGATGACTAATCTTGAATTTGGCGAGGTTGCATAAATTTATCCAGTCAAATGTGATTTGAAGTGCTGGCTAACCCTGCCCATATTTCACTGGTTTTGACTGTCAGCTTGTGGGTATCTAGCAGAGCAATGTCACAGTAGGAGGTGTGTTTTTGGGCTCCAGTTGGCAAAAACTTTGTTTACATTTCCAAAGAATGTGGCTGAGATCTAATTTATTCATTTCGCCCTAATCCTCCTCCTCCTGATCTAACAACGTGGGCAAGGGAGGTGGATGTGGAGGTGAACAGTCCATAAGTACTGCCCCACTGTCTCCGTGTGACCTCAAGTCTTCAAATATGTTTCACAATTAAAGTATTGTCTAATGTGCAATTATAAAATAAGCTTAAGTTTCAAAGTGTTGATTCAATCTGCAATGTAATGGTGTATGCTATAATCACTGATACTGTAGGTAATCTGCTGTATCCACCGGCATGTTCCACTGAAGCAAGGATTACAGCTTAATCATTAACTACAAGCTTATGCAGGTAAACCTACTCAGTGAGTCAGTGGTGTCTCGTCCTGGTCCCTGTACAATGGACTGGCTGTCTGCTGTTGGCCCGCTGTCTGAGTCTGATGCCTGGCGTTCACACTGCAGCACCTGAAAGAAAAAACCTTTATTATCTCTCTTTCCTTTTCAACATATTAACACATACATATATCCCGCTTCAACAAATCCTTCTGTCCCTCAACTGATCAAAACCACGTTGACAAAAATGACACAGAAGTTCCTTGAGTTTATTGACTTTATGTATTTTTAAAATTATGCTGCCAATACGGGGTGTAACTGCCATGTCACCATGCATTCAGCTCCTTCTGGCCTCTGCAGCCATATGCCAAAACTTTGTTGAGGGTATGAAGCCCTTTGAAAACCAGCCAGCTCAGCAACCACAATAATGTCACCTCACTCACTGCTTGTAAGTAGAAGCCAAAGGAACAGTTGTGTCATGCGTGGGCTGAAAGCGGTGATGTCAGCAACCGACACAGAAATGTAAAAACTAGCGTATAGATTCAGAATGAAATAAACCTAAATAAAGAAATAAATATTAAAGTAAAGTAAAACTCAGATGTGGTGAAGGGCAACAGTTAAACTGGGAGACTTTGTCAGAACAGAAAATTCAAGAGATTCATGACTGGTTTATAGGCAAATCTCATGACATACACAAGCAAAAACACAAAGAAAATACTGTACAAACAGGCTGACACTCACAGAAACACACACACATACACACACCTTGTCAAGCTCCAACTTCCTCTGTATAATGGGAGAAGTGGATCCGTCCACTCCTTCACTGTTGCTACATTGGCTGCCAACATCTTGCACCACCTGGTTCCAGAAAGAGAAAACCTTGACTTCCAGAAAACTTTATGATCTCCCCTCAGCCATATTCCCCTGTGTCTCCCCCCCCACTCTTGTCCGTCTCAGCACCAGCCCTCTGATCTAGCAAATAAAAGTACGGCTACCTTGAGCCATCGCTGGGCCTGCTCTTTACTCTGAACAGCCAGGACCAGAGCTTCGCCTCCAGGCAGCGAGAAGCGCAACTCATGTCTCTTTTTCCGGCCTTCCTTCGGGACATAGATGACGTTGCACAGATTCAGCGGGAGCTCCGTGTGGGGAGTGCTCTCTTTGATGCTCTTATAGCACTGCAAAAGAGAGATATAGAGAGACAGACTTTGATGTATCACTTTGGTACTAAAATGTAACCGTTGAAAATTTTCTAGCAGTGTTATAAAGTTAGCATCCCAGGGGAAATCCATTTTTTTAACCTGAAACTACATGAAAGTCGTACTATTATTGCTACTAGCATACCTTTAAGGGAGCATTTGTAACAAATGTACCTTTAATGTTAATGCAGAACTGTGCTGCATTCTGATAATGCTGAAGCTTTCTTTCAAAATGATGAATTCCCTTTTCTTTATTATTATATTTTTTAATGTATCTGCCTATGTATCATATTGTTTTGTGTTCCAGCTGTTCTGTCTGCAATCAATGATCACTTCATTGTTTTCTGAGGACAAATTTATGGTTGCCTGTGGATGAAGCCAATGTTTTTCCAGTTGGCTCACCTGTTGTAGATTTCCATCATCTCACATCTAAAATGGGATATTTTGTGAGATTTTTGGTTGTGCATACCAACATTTAGCCCTAAATAACATCAAGTATCCATTTGATCCTTTGGTTTGAATATTTATTTATAAGCAGCTCTCTTTACCTGCAGTTTAGTGTCGCGGACAACGACTAGCTGTTTAGCCCACTGGCCGAAGCGTTTCTTTCGCAGCAGGAAGGCACAGATGCGGCAGTCTCTCACTGGTCCGTCTGGGTTCTCCTCAGCCGTCCATCTCTGAGGTTGGTCCCGCCCTTTGGCCTCATCTTCTTCTTCTTCGTAAGACTCATAGGAGCTGCTTACAGCATCAGAGTCATTGTCTGACCACCAGCAATAAAATAAATTATTAATATGCAAAACAATTTGTGGTTCTGTTCATTCATGCATCCACGTAGTTCACAATCAGAACGTGCCTCTGTTCATATTTATAAACTTGAATGACCAAGAGAGGGTAGACTCACAGGAATTTTTGGGTGGTCCATTCATCCTGGTGGTGGGGTAGTTATTGTCTGCATCTTCATAGTAGGCATCTTCCACAGAGTTCCTGGAAGCTGCAGGAGACGAGAGGAAAAGCCGAGATGAGATAAAAGACACATGAGAGAGGGAAACCTCTAATAATCCAGTTGGAGACAATTATTCATAAATATCAGGTGTATGTATACAGAACTGTTCATATTGGTGGTGAAGTACTGTGGTGTGGATCCAGGATCTAGAGGAACAGCCTCTTCATAGTAGTCATCAGGAAGGGGGGTGGTTGGCAGAGGAGGGGGCGTGTCGGTCGGCGTCTGAGGTGAAAGTTAAACCACAGTGTTAGGACAATAAAGCCAAACGGACTGAGAGGTAGATACTGGAGACGACTTACAGATTTATTGGGATGAGTCTTCTCCTCTTCCTCTTTGTGCTCTTTCTGCTCCACTGGAGATGCACTGAGCATGTGCAAATCACAGTCTGGTGGAACAACAATACAATATAAACTGTGTGTGTACAAAACAGTTTTTTTGTATTATACATTTTGTAGATGTTGTGGTATGATGCTTGGAGACATACAATCATTTCTACATAAGAGTATAACAATGGGCTGGTTTGAAGGTGCTTTGAAGGTCTGCTCACCAAAATCTTCAAACAGAGACTCTACAAAACTGGTGCCATTGCCATATAGACAGCTGTTCATGTAGACGTCTGATCCATTGACTGTGGAAAAAAATAAATTAGGGGTTAGGAACAGGATCAAAGTGGGGGTTAGGACTGTGGTTTTAGCTGAGGTCAGGAGAGTCAGGGCTGCCAGAGCATATAGAGACGCAGCAAATGAGTGCAAGTGAGAGCTCAGTCAGTGAGTATCAGCACTGAACAATCTGCATATTTAGACAAATAAATTGTACGAAACCAAAAGACAGACAGCGAGGGAGTGCAGACCGGAGCTTGTAAATCTTTGCAACAGAAGAACAAAGATAACTGAAGTCATAAAGTGTGTGTGAAAGTTTGCCAAACCTCCCACCCAGACTTCTTCTGGAAGTCTTTTAGAATCAATGTGAGAAATAAATCTTCAAATATTTGGCTGTAAAAAGCTGAATTGATGTGGAATATGCTAATGTGCTGTGTAAAACCCTGAAGAGTGAGGCAGGACAGCCGGTGTCTATTAAAACAATTGTGAGGCTGCGTTACCATCAGGATGTTTTTGCTTTTCTCCGTTCTTTGACCTCCTCTATAAACAAGGATCTACTGTCAAGACCTCGGTAAAACTTGGTTTCATGGAGACTGCACTGTATTGCAAGTTTCTAACTAAAATTACTGCCCTGTATCTCGTAAGAAAGAAAGGAAGAAAGAAATAAACACTGTTGTAGTGGCCTAGTACAAATTGCTCAACTCAGAAATGCTTCGGTGAACTTTCTGCAAGTGTCAAACTGAATTAATGTGAGGCAGGATGCAGCTGAAAACCACAAGCATGCTCAATCAAATTCCATTAGATACAGTAAATAAAAGTCACCACTCGTTTAATACTCAATATTTACATTTCCCTGTCAGACAATTGTTTGTGTTTTGTTCTTGTTCTTGTAAGAAACATAGACCAGAGAGGTGTTATGTACACTGTCTGCTCTGAGACATAATTCTGCACCTGACAGCTGCAGCGAGTCCAGGATGTTACGTATGGAGGCCATCTTGTCAGCCGTGGCTGGACTGACCGTCTCGTGGTCCAGCATCTTCAGCAGGGAGCCGAGCTCATTCACAAGTCGCTCCATTGCCACTAAAAAACAGAAATAATACAGAACAAATTATTTGAGTTTGCAGACAATAAAATTTTGCATCATGTTATTATTAAAGCCCACACTGCAGACTCTAAACATGGCCAACATGCTTATGCTATTACAAAATGTACATCAAGTATCAATTTAACACACGTGCAAGGCCATACAGGCAAGTGTGAGCTAAACTGGCAGTTGACACGGGCATGAAGTCAGTCTGGAACTCAGTTTACCGCCTGTTGCAACAGCTGACAGAGATATTTAACATCCATCCAACATGTTGCCCTCTTCGTTTTGTCCACCTTCTGGAGAGTTTTTCGGTCTGTTTCAAGAATTTCAAGCCCCTTTTCAAGCTTTCTTTGAAAAATAATTGTTTTCACGTTCAATGCTGACATCCTGTGTGTCCATGTGTGTGTCTATGTGTGTGTGCGCTTTGTTGACCTTGACATTGTTCCAAAAGCTCTGCCACACTCTCACACATCCTGCCGACAAAGAGGAGGAGGAGGAGGGAAGAGAGTCAAAGAGTCAGAGAGAAATGGAGGAGGAGGAGGAGGAGGGGGCAGGAAGCTTCCTTCCCTAAAGGAAATGGAGCCAAAGTAAAGAAGCAAATCTGTTGTTCCACTACTGATGGAATAGGATATGGTAACTAAACTGCCTCTGGCATTGAGTTACTTCATTCAGTTAATTATTCATTCATAAAAGATGTCTGAGAGGTTTGACATGAAGGACATTAGTTTGAGACAAACAACTTTTCCCCACTCCTGTAGTGTAGTCGAATGACCTTGGATTAAAGGTAAACTATGCAGGATTTTCCTAAAAATCAATCTAAGTAATCCTTTTCAGTCGTCACATAGGACCCAGGAGAAGTGTGTGGGAGTGAGGTCGAGGCGAAGCTATGCAAATATATACAGGCAAAACATAAAGTGGACAAAACTTGTTCCAAAACAAGTGAATCTTGGGTGGTGGCTTTCACCCACTGGCGAGCTCTGAAGGAGAGGATGGGGATGAAGAGCGATGTGGAGTTGGTCTGATTTATGTTGGACAGGTAGATGCCAGCGGTTATCTTGCTAAAGACTGGCTACAATAGTGGCTTGCAGTGTATGTAGACACAAAGATCAACTAATGCATATAACTTCACATTTTGAATATAACTTCACCTTTTAAGTCATTTTCTGTCTAACACACAAGTCACACTGATCAATAATAGTGGCAGTTTTGTAAATTTGTACATTTACGTTTCTAACTGTGAATTCAGTGCTGTAAGTTTGCATATACGTACTTGCGAGCTGAAGGTTTTGGTGTCTGCAAAATCCCTCCATCCATGTGTGAAACAGTAACCAGCAATTCCTGCACAGTATACCTTTAAATACGGGAAACTGACCACGATTGATATGATTAAGTGTTATTCCTGCCATTAAACAGATGGAGCGGATCATTCTGAGTTTAAGCTGCTAACCCTTAAAATGATTTCATTTCAGTTTGGGTTTCAGTGGAAAGTTTTATTGCCCCACGATGGTCCACATGATCTTTAAGTGTTTCCACGCTGCCGAGAAAAATACCTTGAGGACACATTTAATCTTAGTCATTTTTGGCAGTACAATCGTAAAACTTACAATGTTATTTCACCCAAAACACCAAAAAGCCACTGTGCTATCCACTGAGAAAGTAATCTACTTATTTCAAAAGTCTCAATAAACACTGAAACCTCTCAAGTACCTTGTTTCATTACATTTTTAGTGGGAATCATAAATGTGGCATAGAAAGAAAAACTGACCACTGTGGTGACGAGTCAAATAAAGTTAAAAAAAAGTTTGTAGCAGCAGGTAAATAAAGATGCAAAATATGAACCTCCTTTGAAAGAACTGGTACAAGGGTTAGGTTAAAATAAGATCAAAACAGTCTCTCTCTTTCTCTCACGCACAGTGAGGACAGAGAGAGTGAGAGAAAAGCCCTTACTCTCCCAAAGCCTCTTCCGCCCCCCCCCCTCACCCAGTCTGACAATACTCTATTGTCTCTACGAGGGCCAAAATTAGACGACCACAATGCTCCGCTGAAGACCAGCGCAAACAATACAATGTCAGAAACTCCAGCAAAAAACAAAACAGGACACACACACACACACACACACAGTTGAAGAGGGGCGTGGTGCAACACAGCTGCATCGTCTCGATCCATGTGCATTCAGGGTTAAAGGATATATCTCCAGCAGCTGTGTGTGTGTGTGTGTGTGTGTGTGTGTGTGTGTGTGTGTGTGTGTGTGTGTGTGTGTGTGTGTGTGTGTGTGTGTGTGTGTGTGTGTGTGTGTGTGTGTGTGTGCGTGCGTGCGCAGTATTTCTCGGCCAGCAGCTGTGGTTTCCTGTCTCAGCTGTCGACAGAAGCTTCTCTCCACTCCTTCCTGATCTCGACTCTCTCCTCCATCCTACTGCGAGCCTCACCTCCTCTCGCTCTCCCTCCTCCTCCCACTTTCCTCCTCTCCCTTTTTCCACTTCTCTCCATCCTGCTGTTTCTCGTTGTCCTTCCAACATCCTAAACTCTCCTTCCATTTCTGTTCACACGTTTTTTACTCGCCATCTATTGAAGAAGCAGTTAAGAAGTTTCTCAGCTGCTTGTTCCTCAAATTAAAGATCTATTGTACTTCGCTTCTGTTGGAAAGAAACCCCACAAGACTCAATATAATCAATCTCAGTGTAAACAAAGCCACTAGTGGGCTGATGGGCCTTTGGTCTATTTTCTGTTTCTTGAGGTCGAACTTTACACAGTCAAGGCCATTCATTCATTTGCTGTATCGCTCTCTAATCCAAGTCTGTGTACATCGTTCTCTCTCTCTGTCTCTTTCTCTCTCTCTCTCTTTCTCTCTCTCATTCTCTCAGGGGGACTGGAGGGTTCAGAGGCTGAGAATCAGCTGTTCTGGAGGCTTGTGGTCGCTCTCACCCACAGAGGGATCTTTGTAACCCCATTCCACACACACACACACACATACGCACACACACGCGGCACAGATTTCCTCTTTGGATGTTTTCGATGCACACAGACATTCACTCACAGCGAACACACACATACTATTACTGTAATGTGTGTCTTGAAACAGAGACATCTTCCTATACAGAGCGAACATACAGTCACAAGAGTACTCTGGAAAATGTGTGTGTGCTTTAACATACTTTTTTGTGTGTTTCCGGAGACGGGCTTCCTGAAGAAGGTCGGTCATGAGACCTGAGCCATGCGCCTCTCATTTGAACTGGTTTGGCCTGTTCGGTTGCAGCTCAGAACAAAACAAGTACTACTCAGTGCTGCTGCTGTTTATCTCACCACATAATGCTTATGGGCGACAGGGTGACGGAGAAAAGATACTTTTCTCCTCCTAACCTGAGGCTTTCGCTCCCATCCATTACACGTCCAACCCACCAATCACACCAATCCAAGGCTAACCTCCTCCCTGACTTGCCTCTCCCATCCTGATTCTTTATTCTCTTTCTCAACACTTCAGGACTAAGAATATATGAGTGCATTGGATTGAATCGCTTGTTCTTTCCATGTTGCCTGAAGCTCGTGATTAACTGTAACAGGAACATTCACGATCTACTTATGTGACACAATCGTACACTTTTCATGCCTTTTTCAAGAGAATTTCAAGTGCATGGAGCTGCTATTTTGCACACAAGCAGGCATCCTCTTCCTTCCTCCCCCACACTCCCAGAGGCTGAGGTCCCTCCAGATCCCACATTCTCCCTTCCACTCCTTTCTCTCTCCCTCCTCCCTCTCCTTTCCTTTTAACTCCTCTCCCTCGTCTGCCTCCCTCCATCCCTTCTCCAGACACCCATCCTCTTCACACGGAGGTCAGAGTTCAAGCCTTGGCGGCCCCCTCTGAGACAAAAGTCTGCTTCAGAGATTCAGCGTGCCGCAATTCATATTTTCGTGACAACAGTCGATGGTGTCACTGCTCGCCCGGGGTGAGCATTCAGTCAGACACTTTAAAAAGTCCCCTCCAGAACCAGGCTGGCAAGATCTTTAAAAAGAAACAGCTGGAGGAAATAAGTCTTGGAATTCCTTTATTCACATTCTTTCAGTATCTTATCACCGTCTTCAGATAGTAAATGGTGATGAGACACAGGAAACAGAGGAGAGACAATGGCGCAGACACTGTGGCACAGCATGAGTGTAATTTAAAAACCCAGACTGTTGTGCTCTGGTTTCACCAGCTAGGGAGCCATTCAGCCACTAATGTGACCATATGAAAGTCACCTGTGTTGGTTAATTAGCTCAACACTAGTTGTGGTGTTGAAACACAGTGACAGAGACAGTTTAAAGGAATAGTTTGAAATTTGGGAAATAATTATTTACTGGACAGACATGAATGGCATCGAGAAAGCAGATAGATGTAGTAAGTTATTTAACTTTTCCTTTAAGCCTGCTTTAAGTGATATTTTTGACATTGCCATTAAATCAAGTGGGTTCTTGTCATGTGAAAGTGTTGCTTGTACTGAAATCACTTTGAATAAATACCCAACACTGAAGCTCTTTGCAGCCTATAGACAAAGAATAATTTGACACTTATTGGATTTATTGCCAACAGTTAGATGAAAAATTGATATCACTCTGACATCTGTGCTGTAAATATGAAGCTGGAGCCAGAAGACTTTAAGCTTAGCTGGGCATGAAGACTGACAATGAGGGAACAGTGAGTCTGGCTCTGATCAGCTCTGTAAAGAAATCCACCTTCCAATGCCTGCAAATAAGATAACTCACTAACTAACTGGTAACTAAAATGATGCATGATTCCTCATAAAATCTGGCATTGGTCAGTTTTCTACAGAGCCCCTAAATGGACCTGGGCAAAAAAAACCCAACCTCTCAGTATCTCATGCTCACAAGAAACTATCTGGTGCACACAAGATACGATCTAGTGCGCACAAGATACTATTTGGTGTGCATGAGATACTATCTCTGGCACGCACCAGAGAGAGTATCTCATGCACACCAGAAATACTTTTAAATACTTTTTTAAAACTGAAATACTTAAAAATAGTTTTTGCCCATGTCCCTTCAGGGGCTCCATAGTTTTCTTTTGATTGAATAACTACATAATGAACAAATACATAACATAACTGAAATTACACACACACACACACACACACACACACACACACACACACTCACCCAACAACTATTATTCTATGGTTGTTTTTAGTGACTGTATATTCCTGGAGTGATAAGGTGGTGATGATAATAATGTAACCCTTGACCAGACAAAGCATTATCTAGTGTTTTTCCTGTTTGGTAAAAGAGTGCTATCACCACATCAGTTGTGTTTCCACCTACACCAGACCAACATAGGTGACATGAACAGAACTGCAGGTTTGGACATCTGTCGCAGAACAAAAACCAAAAACAGTGTAAAAGGCGTCACAGAGACAAAAAAATCACTTGAAATTAAATCAATAAAGAGTTGTGGACTTTCTGACTCTGAAAGAGAATGGAAAGATGAGGCTGGGCGGAGGATCAGTGGGAGAGGAGAAGGAAAAGGGAAAAGGAAATGTAAGAGAACCACAGCTGAGGTCAAGGCTTGTGACAGTCATTAAACAGAGAACTGTTGTGCCAGTACGTGGGTGTACAAACACATGCATGCATTTAGGTAGAAGTGTGGGAGAGCATGAATGCATTATTCAAAGTTCCACTAAAGTATTAAAACTTTTCCCCGGTAGTTTGCATTACTGAAAGCCATTTTACAAATTCAGTTTCCACAAATGTCTCCCATTTGTTGCAGCAGTTGCACTATTGGCCCAGAATGTCATTATCAATTACTCCTGTTTTGTCCGCAGTGAGAATATTTTCTTCTCGAGCGCACAGCTGCACAAATGTTTGGCCACAGCACACTTTACTCATACTGCGAAAGCTGCTTCTCCAACTGTTTCACAGGCACTTTTTCTCATGCAAGACAAACTGAGAGGAAAAGCACAGGTGTAAATAATAACTTTAATCATGGCTGATTAAGGGTTGTCTCAGGGTCCTGGTGTTGTGCATGCTGGCTCACAGAGACACTGTCATGACTTAGTGGAGACAATGAATGAGTAGTAGTAGTTACTAGTAACACCTGCACTTTTCCTACTATGACATGTCAAAATGTCTGCTGTGAAAAAGGCTTATTAACAAACACAATGTGTTCTGATGTGACTAATATAACACTGGTAGTGAGTAGATGCTGTAACAGTAACGCTTCCAAAAATACGAGCTTTATATTATCATCATCCTCACATGATAATTAAAAGGAGAAAAGAAATAGCTCATCCTAATTTTAGAAACTAAATCCAGTCAAAACAGCTGTTCAAAGTCTGAGCATAAATACAGCCAGTGATCAGCCTTCAAACTATTTTAATTAACACTAGTGCATCAGTTCTTTTGATGATCATGCGAAGATGATAAAAGCAGATGAAAGCAGACTTGTCGTAGAAGGAAAAGTGCAGGTGTCACTAATAACATTATTATATTATTATTATATATTATAATAACTAATAACGTTTGAAGGAATCACTGATTGTGTTTATGCTCAGACTTTGACTGAATTTTGTTTCTAAAATTAGGATGAGGTATTTTTTTATCCTTCTATTTAAGGGATGTGACGTCATCTCATGCTTAAATAATATGAGACCAATTACCTGTGGGCAACATGAAGGTGTGTTTTAATGAATGAATGCTTTTCCTCTAATTGATTTCCTATCCATGATGGTCATTGTTTCCCTGCACACAGACGCTCGGCTCAGACCACAGCTTCATCATGTTTGCAGCCTGCAGGCTTTGCTTTGCACACAGAGCAGCCATTGAGCTTCACTTCCAACGGGGAACCTTCTCTGTTGGCATCACATTGCATCACTTTACCTGCTCCCATCCGCAAAAAAACAGCGCACCCACCGGCGTGTGGGTGCATGACATCACTGCACACCCGGCTCACTTCAACTCACTCATAGTGTTTCCCTTCAGATTTATTTAATTAGACCTCAAATAAAATGAAACTTCATTTTAGGAAATATGCTTTAAATTAATTTCTTCTTTCTTCTTATGAATTTTGTCTTATGACTGTTAAGTGACAATTAAAGTAATGGATGGTATTTTAGTGTTTTTATCCTCTTTTTTTCTTCTTACACATTTTTTTATTCATTGAGGATTCATCTTAAAGTTATTACAGTAAAGTCACTGTACTTTTTCATTGTGAATACACAAGAACATGTGATATAGAAAAGAAAGACTGTTACTCACCACTTTGGCGTTTAGAGTCCATGTCCTTACAATATATATATATTTTTTCCCCAGTATTAATTCCTTGAATGTTTCATTGAAAAGACACGAACATGTGAGTTATGAACATGTGGTCCTCCGCAGAGTCAGCGGAGCTCCGTCAGCCTCACTGCCGCCGAGTGAGTCAGAGCGGCCGCTACAGTTTACAGTTCGAGTCGGCGGTCGCTGGTTCATCATCCGGAGCTCCACCGGGTCCTAGTGCCCGTCATTTTAGTCTCAAACTCTGACTCCACAGACACAAACTGAGGCTACAGTCATGTTTGAGGAGATGTTATCCCTTCAGACCTCAATATGTTGTTCAGGCTTGTCATGCTACTCTTCTGTTACAATTCAGAAGGAAATATTTTTACTCCACTACATTTATCTGACAACTATAGTTACTTTACAGAATAAGTATTCACATGCAAAACATATTCTATAATTCTATAAAGTTAAAGTTGTCTCAGCTGACTACAATAATAAAATATCACTTAAACACTGAAGTATCAGTAATAATAATCAAATAAAATATGATATATAGTAATGTGGCATTAAGCATTTTTACTTTTTTATATTTTAAATACCTTTTGCTAAGGTTACATGCATTTTTAATGGAGTATTTTTACATTGTGGTACTTTTAAGTAAAGGATCTGAAGTCTATCACTTCCACCACTGTGAACTGCCAACCAGACTGTATACACTAAATGACAGTGGTTTTCAACTGGAGGTTAGGAAAAAATTCTATAACACATCATTATGTCTTTTTCCAGGCTCCTCTTCATTTTGCCTCCTTGGGCCTAAATAATAAATGAAACAAAAACAAAGATTATTTTTTGGTTGAACTGGTCACAATTGGTGGTTAACAGTCTTTGCTGTGCTTAATGGGATCACAGGCCAAAGAGGTTGGAAACCACTGGTCTATGAGGTATATTTATTATTATAATTAGTATTATCTACCATCAGATAAATCTAATATTGGCTAAGTTTCTCTGAAAAGTTCTCAGATTCCTTGGTTTTGATGTAGCTCTGAAAAACTCCTATAGTACTTTTGCTCTGCACGAAACATGGGGAGCAGTAAGGGTGAAAGGTATCATGAATCACTAAATCATTTTTAGTCTTAAATTACAATGAAGCCCAACATTTCTTGAAAGAATTTCGAACAAGCCTGTTCAACATTTTAACCATCATGATTCAAGGTTCGTGAAAAATCACAATATGAGGTGATATGAGATAATAAATGATAAAATAGTGATGCTTGACTCATTTATTCAGAGGTTGTAGTGACATGGGTTTGCAAATTATAAATGTTACTCCAATAAACCAAACCTGTAAACACACACACACACACCTCATGGTTTCGATCCTGCAGTAGAGACCAACATTATTCTTATTCTAACATTATCTTTTACATTCAATTACACTTTTGCAACAAAGCATCAACCATTTCTGTTCCTATTAACCCATTTGTTTGATCCCAAACACAAAATCCTTCCATAACACGTTAACACTTTCTTTATGTGACACACTATTAAACCGTCTCTCGAAGTATGTTTTTTTTCTTTGCATCTTTGTTTATCCCTTCACACATTCCTTCCCTGGTTCCTTCCTCCCTTTTCTCTATCTTTTCTTTCTTCTCTGCTTCCTATTTCCTTCCTTCACTTCAGCATTGTTTATTCTCTTTATTCAGAGAGCTTCTCAATAGTCATCCATGAAAATCCTCTATTAGTCATTTGCTGTATTTACACACACACACACACACACATGATTTAGTCTCTGATTTAACTGTAATCCAGCAGCTGAAAGTCTGAGCTGCGTCACGAGTGCAACTGCAAGTATGATTTGACAAACACTTTGCTTTCTTTAAATAAAACGAGTGAAACACAGACATCGTAAAGTGTGTGAAGTACTAAAACCTGATTTCTAAATTTAACTACCATCTCTGAGCGCAGAGCCATGACACAATTCATTCACATTAAACCATACAACCACATCATATTTCAAAAACCACTTCAGTGAACAGAGAAGAACTGATATGGCTTCAGAAAACTGACATCAAAATCAAACACATGCCAGTGTTAAAAAAGAAGAAAACCTTTGGCTTTCAGTCTTAGCACATTATAAAAACACCATATGCAGATCACGTTCAATAACCCTAATGTTGAGGATCACACTGTTGTCATCTGCCTGTCATGAGTCGCTGATGATAGTGTTTGAATGACTGGATCCTTTTTGCTTTCAACAACGTGTCAGTCTGTCTTCCCGGCAGCTTGTTTGCTTCCCAAACTGTCTCCCTCAATTTCAGCAAGAATGCAAGTTTGGCTAAATGTGGCAGTAACCGTCAGTTTGGTACCAAGTACTTCAGCTTACAGTCTATTGGGTCACAGATCAGCCTGATGCATCTGTTACCAGACTGCCATCTGCTGGTAGGAGAGGGAGAAGCAGTCAACTTCTCTCTACTCATTAACTTTCTGTCTGTTGCAGCCACTGTGTCGCTCATCTGCTGCCTCTTAAAGTCTTTATGCTCTACTTGCAGTTGTCCTTCCTCTCCTTCCAGTTTTCTTCCCTGTTGGCCAGTTGGCTGACTCCATATGTATTGCTTAAGAAGTCCAAGTAAACACTAGTAAATGCATGTCAAGATCTGGAGGCCATCAGTTCTGCTCTTGCCACCTCAAACGAGGGGAAACTTTTAATTCAGCCAGTTCCTCTTCAGCTGACTCGGAGTCAGTCTGGGGTCAGATCTGAGGTCTTTCTGAAGGCTCCTTTTCAGAGCACACTGATCATGGTGGACCTGCATTGGGTTAGGCTGGCAACTTTGTTTTCTCAGAAGAGCCGGACCTGTTTCTTCAGTTCATTTTTCTTCCACTGAGCAAGATGATCAAAGGCAGACATGGACATGCCGAAGACTCTGTAGAACTCCTCTGGCGAGAGGTGACGCTGGCAGGAGAGAGGAGAAAGGAGCAATTTAGAGGCTGAACATCGATGATAACAACTCGCTTGTATGTTTGCTCCAAATAGTTCTTTACAGAGGAGTACAGAGGATGGATAGAAAGCTTCATCACATGGTGCAACAACAATCACCTGAGGCTCAATATCAGCAGAAGCAATGAGCTTATGGTGGACTACAATACTTCAAATATGGATGTTGCTGCAAGAAATCTACAAATTAAATAATGGCCAGAAAATTGAAGAACATTATGATGTCACAGTGAAGTTGACCTTTGACCTTCTGGATATAAAATATCATCACTTCACCATTTTATCCTATTCGACATGTGTGTGAAATAATTAGTAATAATTAGTGTATGAATTCCTGAATATGTGAGGTCACAGTGACCCTTGACCTTTGATTTTAGTTTTACATGTTTTTCTGTCTATGTTTTTGATCATACTGTAGTCAATCTTGTTGTCCTTTATAATGCAGTTGTTCAAGTAGATTCTGTGAAAGAGTTCTGTAGCAGTTTACCTCCAGTCTGGCTCGGTCCACATCACTTGGAAGACGCTTCTGCCCTCTGACTGACACAATTAGGGCTTCATATGGATAGATCTAACCCACAGAGAGAAACACAGAGGTGCTAATATTAACATTTACAACTGTGATCACTATAAGCGTCTTGTACCACAATGCACCATGGAGGCTTTGGCCAGCAATTCAATTTTAAAAACTGAGATTCCATAAACACAGAAACTGTGAATATAACTGCATTCAGAAGGTCCTTTTACTCATGATGTCAATCTGAGTTGTTTACTGAGGAAGTTTATTTGCTTAATGTTGTTTATAACATGATTCAAATGCATCATTAAAAATCTTATTAAAACCAGCTTGAATATGAGCATCTCAACACCATGAAAACAGGCTGACTGGTTTCTTTTTGTCTGTGTCACCCTCTAGTGGACACATGAAACATTAACAACAATGACAGAAGCTAAAATAAAATAGAAACATTGATTAAGTCTCTCTGCAACATTGTTGACATATTCAACAGAGGAAGAGATTAAGAAAACGATTTATGTGTTGACATGGTTGTTTTTTCAATTAATTCTTAAAGGAAAGGAGAGTTTTATTATTTAAATTATTGTTTTTTCAGAGTTCAGGAAATATGTAGGAGATAAAAGAATATTGAGACATATGGGGGATAAATTGTAACTAGTTTATCTTCCAATGAAACTGGTGAGCTTTCTATTTTTCATATCACTGTAAATATCAACATTTTTGATTCAGATTTTAATCACAGGTATGATTTGTCTTGTCATAAAGAGATTGTTGGCTCTCATCGATCACACAAAGCCTGTGTGCCACGATCCTTTGTGTTTGTTTGTTTGTCAATGAGTCAGCCAGCTTTACAAAATTTCTTACTGAGTGGGATGGATCCACCATTCAATGTGAACTTTAAACAGGCACCACATCATCCTTATGTATTATCCATTGATTCAGACCTTTCACTCTTGGCTCAGTTCGCTTGCTTTGGCAAGAGCATCTTACCTTGTATTCTGAAAGAAAACGAGAAGAGAAGATTATGTGAACTGTTGCATTTGTTGTCATCTGTATAATGAATAACACCGGAGAACATGCGTGAGGAGGGGAGGTAAAACAAGAGAAACTGGAAGAACTGGGGACGAGCACATTTGAGCTATACAGTAAGCTTACCTCTGATCTGCCAATTAACTGCATTACTGCTGTCATACTGGTAATAATCTGCACCAGCACTCCCCGGCTGCCAGAACACAACAAGAGCAATTTAGCAAACATGGAATGAGAACATGTATTTCATCATTATAGTGAAAGGATCAAACAACGTAGACAACATCTTGCCAGCTGTTAGTTACTGTCTCAGTTGACCTCAGGAAGTAAACTGATACAAATGAGTTTCAAAGGTTCAGTGGAAAATGAAGGACTTTGCCATATCTTACAATTTAATGAATGACCATGCCTGTCTTATTCTCTCTCTTTATCACACACGCACGCACGCACACAGACACACACACACATTATGACGGCTTACCCTGTTTAGTCCATTTTTGCCGTAACCTGGCAATGAGGCTGATTTGGCAATGTATGAATCTGGAAGAACAAATATCAACACATAACCATAAATAAACACACCAATAATGCAAAAATAATACAAACACACTCAATTTGTAAATAGGAGCACAGTACGTCTGCAAAACTTTAGTGGTGGAAGAAGTAAAGAGAACACTTACTTAAGCAAAAGTGCCAGTACAATCATTACTGCATTACAAGTAAAAGCCCTTCATTCAAAATCCTTCTGAAGTAAAGGCAAACAGGTATTAGACACAAAATGTAAAGCTGCAGGTATTTCAGTTAAACCAGAAGTTTAGAGGGAAATGTTTCTTTTGTGGATCTGTCAAACATCTGAACGGTGCCAAAGGGCTCCAACTAGACACTGCTTTTCTGTAACTGGTCACAAGCCATAAATGTTGGGAGTCACTGGTTTAATCTTTTTGCATTGTGTTTGATAAACTTGTCATATGCTTTGATGTAAAATCTTAACCTGTAAACTAACAAGTATCTATATTTGTCAAATAAATGTAGTGGAGTAAAAAAAGAATATTTCCATCTAAAAAGTTGTGAAGTAAAGGTATAAAGTAGCATAAAATTGTACTTCGGTACAGTACTTGAGTAAATGTATTTAGTTACTTTCCACCACATCTGAGCATCTGAGCAAGACCCAGTGAGTGACATGTCATCTTCAATAGCATCTTACTGACAGTTGCTGGAGGATTACAAAGGGTTTTCTAACATCTTTGTCATTCAGTTTTTGAGGGAAACAGTTTCTCCCATTCGCTAAAAGAATTCAAAGCAGCAGCTCTCCTGTCACATACTGTAGCTGCTTTTCAAACCTCAAGGCCACCACCGCCTCCCTCCCTCCCACCTGTCAGACTCCCGATGAAGAAGTGTGGCTCTGATCACACACAGACTGACTTTAGACACATAACAATCAGTGTCTCAACAAAGGCCTCATCGGAAGCCTGGGATGACTTTTAACCTATTTCTGTTTCAGTCGTTTAAATACAAACTGCAGGAACATGCGACATTCACAAGGCAACGTGTTGGAGAAATGTGAATTTTTTGCTGTGTCCTCACACCCTTCGACCACACTCACAACACAACTATATATTAATCCATCTTTCCTTTTGTTAACACTCCTCCAGGCCTTTATTTGAGATGTGCACTGCTGCAGCCGAAGCAGCAGATGGTAGTGGAGTCACACCCGTCCTCTGGAGTCTCTGTCTCCTACTTTCGCTTGCCTCTTCTTCACTATGTTTGGCTTCATTCATTCACTCTTCCTCAGTCTTACCACCTTCTCTTTCATTCTCTCTCTCTCTCTCTCTCTCTCTCTCTCTCTCTCTTGTTCACTCTGGTGTTGAAGTTAATTAAATTACACAGCAGCGTCGAGGAGCCGGGATGAAACAGCATGACGCAGTAGAAAACAGGCCGGTGTGTAGAGCCGCTGTACAGCATGAGATGCTGAACTATAATGGGTCTGTCATCTAGAAGTCTCTCAACAAGAAAAGATCATAGATTAGTCATGGTGGGTGTCTCAGAAATATAGTTGTTTCATCAAAGCGATGCCAAACAGTGTGAAAAGCACTTAGCTCAGCATCTCGTTTATCTTTTATATGTCTTATAAGTAATGGCCTCTAATCACTGCAGCCATTTAGGTTTTTGAGCAATTTGCACAATTATTGATCAGTTCATTAGTCCGTTATTCTACTCTAATGGCACATTTATAGCATTAAATGACTGTCTTCACGCACAAGATTGAAATTTCATGGCAAATTTGGAGGCCAAGTAGGGATGTTATTGGGTTTAAATCCATGCAGGAGCAATAAACGAGAGAGAGGTGAGGAGATCACGAGAAAAACCAGTGCATACGTTTTAGGAAATGCAGCTACATTACAGGCATTTAAAGTGGGTAATGTGATCCCATAAAACACAACAATCTCTACTATCAAAAGTGTTGTGTGTTAGGATGTGAAACAGATGGCTGAGGGGACCAGGTCAGTGATCCTGGATCAGTGCTGCTGCTAGAGAAAAGCTGATAAATACAGGCCTAAGCTACAGAGCCATTCATCTTTCCACCTGTAACCCAAGAGAAAAGAGGTGTGTGCGTTTGTGTATATGTACGTGTGTGTGTGAGAGGGTTGATAACAATCTCCCACTTAAAGCTGTGCCGCTGTCACAGCAGAACAGACAGGATGAAGGGGATCAGACGGAGGACGGCCGACTGTGTCGCCGTCCCCTTGAGATTACCTCAGAGATCAAAACAGAGCCACTCACCGCTGTCGCCACTGTAGATGGACCTGGGAGCTGAGGACAGACAGACAGCAAGGGAGGAGAGATGGACAATTTACTAATTTCACCAGCTTTAACAGCTTTTTTTCTTATGCATTGAGCCTCAGAGATTCTGTATTTGGAATTAATTACAATTCAAGAACTTGGCTTTTTTAAGACATGAAATGGATTCCCTAAAATTCTGTTTGGAAAGTAACTATAATTTACTGGACAAATGGGAAAGAAATCAAGGTCTAACCAAAATCAACAATATAGAACTACATTAAGATATTTCACATCTAACTTCTTGAAAAAGCCTTTGCTGTTAGCAGATATTCTTGAACACTGGTTTAAAAGATGTCTACATGACGTGCACCAACTGAGCAATCATCTGTAATTTATTTGATGTTGTTTTACCTGTTCCTGCCTCTGATGAAAACCAAAAGCTTAAATCTAAAACAATGCCTCCATCTTTTTCTGGAGTAACTCTGCTCTTATATAAATATGTATTATATTTGCAGAACCCCAGTGGTGATGCACATCAATACATGCATAGTAGTGCCTTTATGATCGTGTAAACATGCAGTATTTGAGACTGTGTTAAGTGGGGTTAATAAACCAATCACACAGTAAAAGTATGAGGACAAACAGTAAACTGAGGGAGTTTGTTTTCAGCAGAAGGGAAATAAAAAAGGCCAGCTGCTGTGGGACATCTATAAAACATCAGCTGTGCGAAGATACGCCCCTGACAGCATCAACGTGCAGACGAATCACCATCAAGACCTACACTTCATATAAAATATGAAGCAGCATCAAGCCACTCATGTTAAAAATGCATATGTTTACGGCATCCACCCACTGCATTTTGTAATTTTAATGAACAGGGCTATATCTTGAGATTTACTTGGTTATTATTCTCAAACATAGGTGTTGGAATACAAAATATAAGATAGAGAAAAGATCTTCAATTCTTTTATTTTATTTCATTATTATCTAATTGTGTTTACTGTCGCAGAAGTTGTTACGTGGTTATGCTGATGTTAAGGAGATAGTTTGTGTTAAGTTACTCCCTCGTTAATTATGACACTAGAAAATTCCCAGCCTTCATGTTGTCAGTATTGTTGATAATTTGACTCATTTGATCACTTATTATTAATAGGTCTGGATTTCTTGTGTATTTCTTTTTATTACTTTAGTATTGAGGATTACTTTCCTATGTTTGACCACACAGACACCCCCACACCCCTGTATTGTGCAGACAGATGGATAAGATTCTGTAAGCACTTATGCCCACGTACCTGACACCTTAAACCCTTCAGTGAAGCTTTACAATCCACTCCCCGTGTCCTGACCCAGGACACTGTTGGCATTTAGCTCAGAGGTGCTTTGAGCTAAATGCTGACTTTATCATGCTGACATGCACAAAACCAATGTGCTGATGTTTAGCTGGTATAACGTTTACTGTGTTCACTATCTTAGTTTAATGTGTTAACATGCAATAGCTGGTAAATGTCATTAGTTTTGCAAGTATTGAGTCACAAACCAAAGTATTTGGCAAGCAATGTTCTGACGCTATAAAAAGTCAGGGGATCATCAAAGTTTTTGCAATTCATCCTGAGGGGAACATGAATGTGTGTAGTAGCTTTCCTGGCAATTGAGAAACTTCAGTTCAAACCACAAATGTGAACCCGGTTGTGGTGCCAAGGGAAAAGTCAGATGAACACCAAAGTCATTACGGTTCATCACCTGAGAACCATGAACGGCTACGCAAAATTTCATGGTAATCCATCCAATAGTAGCTGAGTCGAAACTAAAGTGGGGGACCAACTGAGGGACACTGTCGTCCCAAGAGCCTAAAAATGGACAAAAATCAGTGTCATTTATTTAGTGGAGTTCATGTCACTTCACTACCAAAAGGTGGACAACCCATTTCAGAATTAGCCTCTTCTGAAGGACAGCTGAGGACACACCTCTCTGTATTTTCTAATCTGTATAATAACAGCAGACACTATAAACCCGGAGTGATTACGCAGCACTGAACACTCACATTATCCACACCTCTCTCTGTCTGACCTCCCTGTGCACATAGCTCATTTCCCTCTCTCTCTCCACCGCTCTCTGACCCTGATTTACCTCTTGGCTTCATGTCATACATCTTCTCCGAACAGCTCCAAATTGCCTAATTTCTCACTCCCTCTCTTTCGTTCTCTCTTAAATTTAATTCACTCTCTATCTCGTTCGCTCTCACTCTGTCTCTCCTGTTATAACACCCTCTGCTTTATTCCCAGTTGACCTACACCTAATCTCTCTCTCTCTGTCTCTCTCCCTCTCTCTCTCTCTGTCCTCCAGTCTCTCCATCTTTGTCTCGCCCCTACACGTGCTGAATGCAATGAGGAATGGGATCAATGGGAGAGTTAATACAGAGGTGGGAAACTCCCCCCACCACAACTCGATCAGCATCACAACGACACACACACACATTCCTCCTCCATAAAGGTGAGTCTATTCGTTTCCTAACCTCTAACCTTCACCAGCAAAGTCCAATCATCACCAGCACCTTGACAGAAGTCTGATGCCAATTTCAGCCTTGAACCTAAACCACAGTCTCAACCCTCATGTCAGTGTTTACAGATCATATCTGGGCCTTGATGTTATTGAAAACCAAGCAGAGCCCATGTTTCCTATCACTGAATTCTCATTAGTTAATTCAAGTCCGGTTTGAAAACCAACTTGCAAAGATCAATCAGAGGGCTATATCTTGTCATTGTCTGAAGCTGAGTACAGACTTAAGTCTATGTCATTGTGTGGAAATGGGAAACTCTGATAACTGGCACAATTTGTATCATGGAAGAAGAAACTATATCATTATCATTTCCTTAGTGTTCATGAGATTCCACCAGAACATGAACAAAAAGTTTTGAAGACAATTAAGCAAACCAACATAAAGTGGAGTCAGAATTCTCTGTAATGGATTACTTTCATGTCTCTGGCAAAGCCGGTCTTTGGTCCATACTGATATATTTCACTACTATTGGATGGATTGCAGTGACATTCATGGTGGCCAGAGGATGAAGCCTGCTGACTTTTCCTCTTGCTCCACCACCTGGCTTTTGTCTTCAGTTGAAAAGGGAATCCAAATTCATTCCCAGGTCAAACAACTCTGCAGTATTCACAGGTATTTGTTCGCTCCAACTCTGATCAACAGTGATGGAAACATAACATGCAGGTGGACACACCAATTTTTCTGCCATTTTCTGGCATATGTGCTGTGAAGCATGTTGAACATTTTTTATTGTTTTCTACAGTCTGGGAACAACATGCAACAGCAACATCATTGAGCCAATGTTGGTTTGAGAGACTGAAAAAAAAACATTAAAAAAGTAACCATTTTGACATCACTTTGTTTATCATTATGTCTCCATACTAATTTCGATTATTCCCTGTTTTCCATGAAAAAGGGAAGGTAACCCTGTCTACTAGCATGAGAAAGGTCAGTCACCTATTTATAGTGGGTTTACCCTTGTTCAAAAAAACCTATATAGCATATATGTGCTGATTTTGGTGCAAAATGTGATTAGTCTTGTTCAACCCGGCCAAAAGAGCATCACACATTAAACAGAACATTATGACAGTAAATTCAATAAACATGTACTAAATGGAGTAAATCTATAAGATTCGTCCCCTACACACAGATTTAAGCAGTAACAAACAAACACACACGGACGCAGACTTACAGCCATTGAGGGAGCTGAATCCCAGATTGTTCAGCGCCTCCTTGCTGCTGGAGCGGGAACTGCGTCTACTCCCCCACTGGTCATTGTCGTGACATCCTGACCGCGCCTTCATCTCCTCCTTCAGGATCATCCTGCCAATTCCCTGCAGGAGGGAAGGACAGAGAAGGAGAAGGAGAGGAGGAAGAGAAAGATGGGTTAAAGGGACCAGGAAAGAAGGTGGGCAAATGTGCAGATAGATGGAGCAATAAGAGTTGGTTGAGTGGGATGGATGAGGTGATAGATGGTGATGGAGAAACGCAGGATGAGACGGGAAACGGCGATAGTTGTTGTTTGAACAGACAGAGGGATAAATGAGAAGTGAAAGAGGGAGAGCGGAGCATCATGTCCAGTGGGTGAGATTGGAAAGAAGCATTTAATTAAGGTGCTCATTAAATATTAACACGCACACTTAGAAAATAAAAGGGAGAAGCAGGAGAATGTCGTCCTTTCTTACCTTGTTTATATTGTGATTCCATCCATCCTCCTCCCCTCCCGACGAAAACCTCCTCACCCTGGAGACTAGAGACAGAGATGGAGATAAAAGGGGGCCTAGATGTATCTTGCATTTGGTGTGAATACAGGTTTTTAAGCACTTGTATTTCAGAAAGAGAGGGAGTGGTACCTTTTGGAGAGCCGGTATATGGGTAGTAGTTGGAGTCTGGATGATAAAGTCTGTTACAGTTGGAGGTGGAGAGGCGGCTGGAGTTGATGAGGTTCTCATTGGTCTTACTCTTATTGGCTGTTGGAGAGGCAGATATGTCTGAGGGAAAGAGAGAGAGAGAGAGAGAGAGAGAGAGAGAGAGAGAGAATCAAAACAAATCATGAAACCTTTTTTCCCAAGCACTTTTATGCTGATTTATATGCTTGGAATAACAAAAAGGCACCGAGAAGGGAAAAGTCAGTCATGGAGAAAAAGAGGAATGCGGAAAAAAAAAAAAGTTCAGCTTTAACAAAAAATGATTTTGGTTGTAGAGTATAGGGAAACAAGAGCTAGGATCCAAATTCAGACTGAGGAGGAAGAGCTGGTGCAAAAAAATGGTTTATGGGATTGTGAGGCAGGCAAAGGTCAAATCTAGGAATCGGCCAGTCCAAAACAGGCAAACAAATCCAACAGGGAGCAGGCAAGACACAAAGTCCGGACACAGGCAAGGTCCAGGTGAACGAAGCAAAAATCGAAAATCAGGAGGAAAAGGCTGGGACGCTAGACACACAAGGTCAAAAGACAAACTGGCGGCCAAGAGAGATGAACACATAGACTAAATACGATAAGGAGAGAAAGCTAATCAAAAGCAAAGCAAACACCTGAGGAAATCCTCTTTCAACATAAGACATGAAACAATTACAACCAAAAACTACGACAGTTTGTTATTGCTCTCTAAGACGTTTCACTGTGAATGTGAGAGGATTTGTGTCTTTTTTTTTATGCGTGAGAAACAAGACGGACGAAGTAGTGCATTTACTTACAGAGAGGAGAGGGCACAGCAGGGGGGAAGAGGAAGAAGGGAGGAGGAGAGGAGAGGCATCAAAAACAAACAAGGGATCAGAGAACGGAAAGGAGGTCAGAGAAAATAGGACGGGATAGGATGCACGACTTCCAGTGAGCAAGCAAAGTTGTCGATCGTGCATTGCAACAAAGCTGATGAGGGGCAAAGGAAGGTAGTTAGTGATGTGAAATATGTGAAACACATCAAGACAAATGTTAAACTTGTACATAAATTGGTTGAAGGGGTTCAAGGTCATATTTCAACTGATGCTGCAGAGGCATGAATGTGACTTTTTCTGTTTGGACAGTCCAAACGTACACTGGAGATTATGAGGTCTTTATTTATTCAAGTCTTTAACAGGGACAAGGGCATCATCGTTTCATGTTCAATATGCAGAACAGATGCCACGTGTACCTGTTTCGGTCCAAGGCAACCGTCCACACTCTGATCCTGGTAACATTTTTACATTTAAAACAGATAGTACAGAAGCAATATAATGCACCAGGAGAAAAACATAAAACAGATAATATGGATCTGTGCTCTGTTTCCAGATCATTTAAATTGAGCTGTTAAAATACGTGTAATCATTTGTGTGCTACATCTGCTATTCTTAAACCTTCTGTTTCCCTGTTGTCCCCACTGGTATTAAAACCAAACACTGGGTTTATAGTTGCTCTAAGAAGTTTGTTTTTGAGGTGCAGCCAGCTTTGACAATGACAGACATTATGGTACTAAATATACAGTATATACGCCTGATTATGGTGCTCTGCCTTAATATGAAAACTGCTCTATAAATGATTCATGCTGTAAATTCAAATTCTTCCACTGAGCCCAGATCACAAATTGCCTGCTCAGACTAGAGAGAGAGAGAGGTTTGTCAGCACTTTGTAGCTCAGTGTAAATCATCCAGAGGTGTTTCTGAGGAACTGTAACTCTGGCGGACCTGACATCTGAGCTCTGATGGATCATCTACGCACTCAGAGTATCTGGCACTGCTTCTCTCAGTTTTACTTCACCTCGGAATCTGTAATCTCACCTCTGATGTGGCTGTCAGACATCATCGCTGTGGTCCTTATCTCTGGAGTATTTTAGTTTATTTAGCACCATATTTTTTAGTACCATATAAACTGAACAGGCGGCCGGCTGTGACTGGATGAATGTGAGTGATAGAGTAGCAGAAACAGTGAAGTTTATAACGATGTTAAAGAAACTAACTAATTCAGAGCTCTAACTACCAATTTGTGTCATGGAAATTTCAATTTCTGTTTGAGCTACTTTACTTTGTGTGTTGGTTTGAGGTGTCCCAATATGCATCCCCCTCAAAATTGAAAGGTTACTTGCACAGCCACTCAGGATCAGACGAAGAGTTTAAAGCTTATTGTTCCAGTTCACCAGCAATAATTCCTGCTTAGTGGAACATAACTACGTAAATTTACTCAAGTACTAAAGTACAAATTATTGGTACATCGTAGTCCCATGTCATGACACTTTATATTTAGAAATATTGTACTTTTTATTCCACTCCATTTATCTGATATCTTTAATTACTTTATACATTAAGATTTTATATGAGGAACTTTTAAAATATGCTCAAATATGATATAAACTTAAACAACATAAGCTTAAAAAATTAGCTGAGCAATCAATTAGTTGATTAGTCAATCAAGTAAATGATTTGAATAGGTCCTTCACTGCTGCCTTTTACACATCTGGAATAATATTTGTAGAAAAAAATCCAATTATAATTGAAATGAATGTAATGCAATAAAGTGAAATCCAAGTCAAAAGGCTGTTATTGAGCCAAACTAATGTTGATGGAACTTCTTTTCTTCAATACTATAATATAATAATAACTACTGAGTAATGAGCTTTAACATCTGATCCCTGGATTACGACGCACTTTACCAGCATTTAAAGACAACTTAAGTTTATTTAACCACCAGTTCAAAGATACAGATGCATAAAAGTGAAAAAAGCAGAAGCATTTGACATTTGAAAAGCTGGAACTGGAAGCTGGAAGTTTCAGACCCTACAGATTAGTTTGGTTACAGAGACAGAACAGAGGATCAGATCTCTGTATAAACTCTGCCCGGTGGTAAACTCCTGCTGCATCAAGCCTGTGTAAGGGCCTGTAGAGGAAATGCTTTCACTTCCTCTGAATACTTTCCTTTGAGAGAAGCTGGAGGACTGAATCTCATCAAGAGTGCCAGATGTTAGACAGACTGGAACTATAAGTGAAATTTCGCTCAGACATTTTCTGACTGATTCATTAATTCAGACAAACAGAAGCATGTTTCACAACAACCAACTGGCTGACAGGTAGTACGCACAACATGGGGAGGAACGGACCAACCTTGTCTCTTATAGATGGGGGGTTTCCTGTACATGTTGGTTTCCTCGGAAGCTGAGAACAGAAACAAGAGAATGAGCGAAGGAGAAAGCAAAGGGAATATAGAGGGACAGAGGAGAAAAGGTGGAGAGGAGATGGGAGTAATCTGGGTTTCCTTATTCATCCCGTCCCACCAAATGACTTGTATACATTTACAGTCTCCTTAACCGTAAAGCTGACAGCGGGGGTAATAAACTGCTATGGTGGAGACAGTGCCATGCATTCAGACAACCTGAGCGACGTGCAGAGAGGCTTATTAGTACAGATTCACAGGCTTATTACGGGAAAGAGCGGCAGATGGCACGGGAATAAAGAAGAGGGAGGAGAGCAGGGTGGAGGAGAGGGCCGGGTGGAGAGGCAAAGGAAAAGGAGAAAGGGGAAGAAGAGGGAGCACGTGGCACTTGGTAGCTCTCTTTGCTGGAGTTTTCTGTGTAATCATTCAGCTCCGAGTGCTGGAAAAGCACCACAACAAAATATTTCATTGAATTCATTCATTCATTTAAAAAATAGTTTGTGTTATAACCTGCAATAAAACTGCAAATAAAGCAGAAAAAAAAAAAAAAAAATCTAAATCCTACACAGAGCGTGCCACTAACCCTGCCACAGTTAGAGGTTTGACTCCCAATGGGCCATCCACGCTAAATTCGTATGCCCTTGTGATACAGCGAGGCACTCTGGATAAAAGCATCCACCAAATACATTTTGCTTCAGCGTTGAAAAGCATGAAGGGAGTGCTGTCGCAGGGCTGGCAAGGAATAACGGCCTCGGAAGAAAGCGCAGAGAGGGAACATGCAGCGAGAAATGGACTGAAGGCAGGAGGAGGGAATGATGGAGGGAAACCAAACGCACAGCTTGCAGTGAAAAGTAAAGGCCTTTTTAAAAGTGAAGGCAACAAAGACAGAGTGAAACAATCAGGGAGGAGAGAGGCATTAACTTGATAAAATGGAAGGTGGATGGAATGTTTCAATAAAATGAACTGGTATTAGTTGTTAGATTAAAGCGGCCATATGTTATACAAGAGCTCCAGATCGGTGAGATAAATTAGACAGAGACTCCCCGCTGGAGTACGCTGGAAAGAGGATAATGATTTTCATTGCTGTTAAAATAAGCCAAAACACTAAAATGATGAGGGATGACAATAATCACAGAACCACGGCAAAATGTGCTGTTCAGTTTCTCATAACCACACTCATCTTCATTATCGATGAATCTCAGTTATTTTTCTGATGAATCTATTCATTATTCAATATTTTTAAAGATGAAGAATAGCGCTCACAATTTCCCACCACCCAAAGTGATGCAAGTGATGTCTTCAATTTGTTTTTTTCTTTTGTCTTTTTTGCTTGAAAAGTGACAATGACTCAACAGTCAAAGTCATTGTCAATGAATCTCATTATTTATTGTTATTTTTTTTGATGCATCTATTAACAGTTAGGCTTTATCGTTGAAGAAAAAAAAATTCCATTTACAATGAAGAGAAAAATGCAGCAAATCCTCAAATGTAAATTACAATAAATCAATAATCAAAATCGTCAATCCTCCATTAATTTTCTGTCAATCCACTCAAATCAAAGTACGTCAAATCACCACAGTTTGGTTAAAAGGTCAGTGGGAATGTGGTTGTGTGTCTGCTGGGAGAGCAGCTAGTGTGGATCTGGGGTCAGGATGTGGGTCAGGGTCTCTAAATTAAACTGTAGAAACACATTTGATGAAAGTACAGTATGAGTAAATATTCAGAGGGCGGTTCAGTTTTGATCGGACGTGGGGAAATTCAGGTTAGTCAACAGGTCGGGGGTCAGCATTACGGATGGTGGCCTACCTGGCACATGGAAATGCCTGGGGGCTTGAGAGGTGGTGGTGGTGGTGGTGATGGTGGGTGGGGCACACCTGGGCTCTGGCTGACTGTAATAGGGTGAACTCCTGCCACTCTCACTGCCTGCAGCCAGTGCAGCCAATCACAGTGAGAGAAACCAAAGCATGAGCAGCACAACGAGCCCCAAACAGAGACAGACACACTGATAACCTGATGAATTACACGTATGTGAATGTGTGTGGGTGTGTGTGTGGGTGTGTGTGTGTGTGTGTGTCAGGGGTGCTGCAAGGAATTCTGGGGCTCTAACAAGACACAACACCCTGGTTGCACCCACTCAAAGAGAGAGAACATCTTTCCAGTTAGGGACCGCATATTTTATAGTGTGTGTGTGTGTGTGTGTGTGTGTGTGTGTGTGTGTGGTACACGTGTCTTTGCTTGAGTGGGCGCATTACCGGGGAGATAACAATGCAGTGGGGAGCCTCCGTGCCGACTGTGTGCAGGAGAGTCAGTGAAGACGGAGCTGGAGGAACGCCTCGTTCTCAACTCAACACCGTCCAAGAGATCCTGGAGCGAGAGAGAGAGAGAGAGAGAGAGAGAGAGAGAGAGAGAGAGAGAGAGACTGTCTTAGAGTAATGTGCTTTCATTAACTAAATGCAGTAAAGTAGAGTACACACATACTCCTTCCAAAACACAATTTTAATCACATCGAGGGCAGTTTTATATTCTGGGATATGCAAGTGCCGCACAGCGTTCGTACACACACACACACACATATATATATACAGTATGTTCTCCATATATGTGGTCAGCGATGTGTGAATGTTTAAAGCAGTTGTGAGGAAAGACTGTGGGCAGCAAACTGTTTCTTTTTGTTGTCAGAGCCCTTTAGCTATGCAGCAGCCACACTTTAAAGGAGCAGTTTGACATATTGGGAAATTGCTGCTTATTCACTTTGTTGCTAATAGTTAGATGAGAAGATCGATATCACTGTAACGTCTGTATGTTAAATATGAAGCAGAAGCCGGCAGCTGGTTATTTTAGCTTCGACTGGCCTGTTAAAAAAAATCTGCCTACCAGCATCTCAAGACATTAAGTATATGTTGTATAAACCCTGGTTCCAAAACTGCATATGAACCATATATTAATGGGGTTAAAAACTTGAATTTCACTGGACCAGGTGTTTTAAGTCACTGTTGGTTCCCTGTTTCTTGCAAACAGTAACACGTCACATGTAAGGTGCAGCATTTCAGAGTACATATACCTCCACATAGGGTAGAGTACTTACATGAGAATATGGCGACAAGGATCCCAATGACTGGATGAGAAGGAGAAAAAATAATTCGCCATTATTATGACAGGTGCCAACAAAAATGTCTATTCCTTCACAGAAACTTATATCAGCGTTACAGTCAATTTCCTTTTATCTGAGGACAAAATATAACAGAATCACCGAATGCTGTTACTTTCATGATTGATTTTGTGTGTGTGTGTGTGAGTGAGTATGTGTGTGTGCACCTGTCCACAGCTGTATCGCTCCAGAGCATCATCTGAGAGGTGTGTGTGTGCATGGTCGGCCTGATAAGGGATGATGTCGGGCCGCTGGATGTCATATATGGCTTTGACCCTGGGCAGAGCCGCCAGCTGCTTATAGTCTAAAACATCACCGTCAGCTTTAGACTGTGAGAGTGAGAGAGAGAGAGAGAGAGAGAGAGACGGGTAGACAGAGAGAGAGATGGGTAGACAGAGAGAGAGAGAGAAAGAAAATTGAGTCATAAATAGGACATTGGACATAAATAGCAATTCAGAAAGAAAGATAGAAGTAAAATCAATGGCAGAAAAACATGTGTGGATGCAAACACAGGCAGGAAGCAAAATAAATAGAAAAATTCATAAAGATGTGATGATAAACATAAACAGACTGACATGTTTGTGTATATACACAAACACAGAAAAATAAGATAAGCAGACTGACAGGTTCAATTAAAATACCTGAAGGCTTGTTTAATGACAATTTTAGACCAATCTCCCATCTGAAAATGGAAAACGTTCTGAAATTGACTGTAGACCCATAATTAAGACTTTAAGACAGACAGACAAGAAAGTCTGCTCAGAGACAGACAGGGTCGACACGCTGAGCGTTCAGGGTCTCTTCGTGCTTCTGTCGCTGTCGGCCCCACTTTGATTGAAGGCTGCGACAGTGACAGCTGAGGGTGTAACCACAGCATTGGTGGCGTAAAGATGGTGACGACGGTACTCACACAGATGAGACGGTGAGGGGAGCCGAAGAGAGGAGAGGAGCCTGGAGGGGAAATGGACGCCGTCTCAGAAGTACGTCTCAGCTGCTGGGACAAACGAAAGAGTCTGAGGTCAAAGTTCGCTCAAATACAACAGCTAGTTTTAACACATGTAATTACATTCTTTAAAAACTCTATCTTATATTTTAAAGTCTTTTATCAGTTAAAGGAAAGATTTAAAAAAAAGTATTAGAGAGAGTTAGATTTTAAAGCAGTAGTACATTTATCTGAAGGGCAGCTACATTCTTGTAAACCAAGAATGAGAAATTTCAGACTCAGAGAGACAAAGAAAAACACAGAGAGGACAGAAGCAGAAACACAGAGTAAGCGCAGGGGGTTGTGGGTATTTTAAGTATCGCTCACCCTCAGTTTTCTCTCCAGTCGAGCTGCTTCTTTGCACATGGGGTGCCAAACCTCTGAACCTGCACACACACACACACACACACACACACACACACACACACACACACACACGATTTTAGCTCAGTTTACTTTGTTTGCTGTGTGTGGGCAGCAGCCGTACAGTTTTATGGGATCCTATGAAGAGTAGATCAGCCTCTCTCAAGTGCATCAACATCAATCAACCACACACACATACACACACAGGAGGCTGTGGAGGCAGTTTGTCTGGTCTGAGGACAGAGGATGTAAGTCTTCTTGTCTCCCCACACATATAAACAAAGAGGAAGACAGAGAGAGACAAAGAGACTTGGTGGTTCGACGGATGGCGCTCGCTGTCTGTCCTTCAACCACTTTGACCCAGACAGAAATATCTCAACAACTGTTACATGAAAACAGAGTGTTGAATTATCAGCCTAATCTACACAATACACAATAACAACAGCAATACAGCAATCTATCTACAATAGACAAACAAACAAATGAAGCACATGTTGTCTTGAATATGAAACGGTTCAAAAATTGAGAAGCTTTTAGAGACAGATGGTTCTGTCCATAATAGTGTCCCCATTTTTATTCAGGTCAAAATAATTCAACACCTTACTTTCAGTCCCCCTATTTAGCATTTATAAGCAGTATATAAAGATTTAATAAAAAAAAAATAATTTACAACACACTATAATTGTAGTAGTTGTGAGCGGATATAAGTGTTTATTTATATATATTTGTTAATAACTCCTATTTTAAATCATATTCATAAGTAAGTAACTAACTAACTCAATGACTCAATGATTCAAATGAGAAATTGATGGATCCTGAAAAACAGGAATGATAAACAAGTACATAAGTAGTTGGATATCACAGTATTTTGTATAAGTATAATATTACACATTCAGTTGCCTTCACCTACTGTCTTATTATTTCTTTTTCTAGTAATTTAGAAATGCACATTTACTGCACACCCCGTGCACACACACATACACCAAAGAGACTTAGTGCTTTGACAAAATTGTGCTTTAAGAGTCATCCCAAAACAGTTTTTTACAATGAACTGAACTATTGATAATATGAGAGAACACAGGAGATCAGAAGAGGAATAAAGGCCTGAAAGAAGATGGAGAAAAGAGAAAGGGACGGACGAGGAAACTTTACTACAGCGCCAAAGAGAAAAGAAAGAACGAATGGAGGCTACTAGATAACAATAAGCATAACCATAAACCACTAATGTCAGGATGTTATGTGCACGTGGATCTCATAATGATAATGACAGTAATATATCCGCTCTGAACACAAACACACACACACTGACTCTATCATCATTCTCTATCATTTTCTCGGGCCTCAGGGCAAAGCAGGCCGACCAAATGGACTCAGTTAGCTTATCATGAGTCTAATATACAACCACTATCAACACCATTAATCTGACCTGCACACACACACACACAAACAAGCACAGACACACTGAGGCATGGAGAAGCAGACACACACACACACATGCAACAACCTTACACACCCGCACACAAAATCAATACTGTAGACAGAAACCATGCGTGGTGATTCAGTGCACCCCCGTCCCGCCCACGCTCCTCAACTCTGCTGCCGAACAGATGTATGGCCTTGGACTCGAGATCCTTTATCTCCTGGATGAGAATCTAAATGGTGCAGGGGAAAATGAATTCAATCCAAAACGCAACTCTGCACATCAGTTCTGAGAAAATTAGCTGAATGAAATTTGTCGCAAAAATATTAATGTAGCTCGTGAGTCCGTCTCTGTCTTTTCACTTGGGAACGAAGCCTCAGCTCGACTCGACTTTTCCCTCTTTTATTAGCTTTATGCAAAATGAGGTTAATCGGTGGACAAAACTGGCTTCCTTATCTCGACTGCTGATATTCAAAAGACGGGATGAAGGCAGCCAGGGAAATCTAGGAAAGCAATATTGACATTTGTGCTTATGCCGTTTGAAATTCCAAAGCTATAAAGCAGCAGATATTTAAATGGCCTCGGGCATTTTGCCTTTTGCTGAATCATGCAGCCATGAGAAACAGCAGACGCATCAGGCTAATGTGACCATTCAGATATGTACTAGGATTTATTCCAGTCCTTCCACCTCCTGATGTCTGTTGCCTCAGTTTCTACTTGGAGGAGGGAATATTTCTTTTCAATGCAACTTATTTCATTTGCCAAATAAAAATATCTTCTTTGGCACCGCTGATCATTCGACCGCGGCCAGAAAAACAACATGGCTGAAAGTTTCAGCCCACAGATATTTTCTGCCCCTTGGATATGTAAGCACCAAATGAATGTTCTTCATTTTTTCAGCTTAAAATATATAACTGACAGCAGCACTGACTTTTATTGTGCAGAGGCTTGATGACATATAATCCTGACTTGGCCTGAAACAATGAGTTGATTAATCTATTAGTCAATAAAAAGAAATTTAACTGATAGAAATTATGAGATTTGAAGAGTTATCTCAATTATGACTTGAGTAAAAATACAGTTGTTGCTTGTTGTTCTGTGTTTATTTAAAATGAAAAATAAGCAGTTATAAGACATCAGTTTGGGTTCTGACAACTTATAATGAGCATTCATCATTATTTTTCACATTTTACAATCAATTAGCAAAAAAATAATGAACAGATTCATCAATGATAACAATTTTTTAAAAGAAATTTTAGTAGATTTAAACCACCTGAGCTAAATCCATCATGAGCTGCCGCCAAAGTTATGGTCAAATTTTCGAGAATACAGTGGAGGCATTACCATTATTTGAACTAATTGAACTGACACCACACTGAGGTTCTCAGGTGTTTGAACAATGATGAAATAATAAGAAGAATTGAGGGAACAATAAACAGACCATTTCCATCCATCTGTCCATTTTAGGGCTGATGTTGAGATTAAACATTCATGATTAGTTCATAAACTAGTTGTCCACCCCCAGCTCAACACATGCACACGCATACACTGGCACACACACCACTTCTTATTCCAGACATGCATCATGAGATTGATTGCAAGGGTGTGTGCACGTATGTTGTGTGTGTGTGTGTGTGTGTGTGTGTGCGTGTGTGCATGCGCGCGTGTGTCGTAATTGAGTGTGTCTCAGGAGGGTGATTGCTCAGCCCTCCTACATGTCTGAAGTCATCAAAAGGAGCAAATGTAACCTTGGGGCAGCTTGCTGGAGCTCAGCACACACACACACACACACACACACACACACACACACACACACACACACACACACACACACACACACACCTGCATTCATATGCAGACACACAATGTGCAAGCATGCATTCAAGCAGATACACAGGCGTACACAGGATGCCTGCATGTATTTACAGGCATAGATTAAAGCGCACACACACACACACATAGACTTCAGGTACAATATGCAAATGCTTAGTTTTACTGGTGGCTGTGAGCAGGAGAGCAGCAGAATGTCAATGAGGTGAAACAGGAGGTGTCAACTTGTGTGGCGACTCTGAAGACCTGTGTGTCGGCCACATGTTACGGTACAGTAGCTCTACTGGCCAAATCATCAGTGTCAGTGTTTTTTAATTCAAGTGCATGCTCCTATTCCAGCTTTATCTCGAAGGAACATTTGTGCTCTTTACAATTGCCAGGCTCTTATTCTCATTTGTGGCCTGTTTACACAACCCGATCTCCTACAGTATGTTCATATGCAGCTAATTTGCATTAACATCATGTTTTGCAGCTCATTTCTCTCCACTGTATCAGATGTGTTGATATTGTATTTATGTTCACAAGCATTTTAACTTGTTATTCCTACAATATAAAATGGTGTGTATGTATATTTAAGCTAAACTGTGGTTAACTGTGCAGTTGATATATTATTGCTAACATTAGGGGGCATTTCCTCCTCAGCATGATTCCTAAATCAGAATAGTTGTTTATGAGAGTAATTTGTTGGACATTTGGTTGGTTAATTAAAAATATGTTAAGCAAAATGCCACATGGTCAAGAAGGTTTGCTGGTGAATCCATGATAGAGCGCATTAACTTTATTTGCAATAATCTAATTTGAAAAACAGAAGCTCCTCGATGATTCAATTGAAACCTCCAGCGAAGTCGGTTTCATTCAGATTAATTCTGTCAGGGGCGGCACAGAGTAATGGACACAGCAGAGGCAAAGGTTGAGAGGTAATTGACCCCAACCTTTGTGTGTATCAAGAAAACATCAGCTGGGAGAAGGTGTGTGCGCGTGTGTTTGTGTGTCTTTATGTGAGATCTAAACCTATGTAACTGTGCTTTGTTAAAAGTAGTCATTTATCCAGTGGCTGTATCCTACTGCTCTCAAGCTTGCTCTCTCTCTCTCTCTCTCTCTCTCTCTCTCACACACAAACACACACACACACACATACACACTTCCACAGCTGCAGAAACACTTGGGCCATCTGGATACTTGCAGGGTTCAGCTAATTCAATAGATGCTACAAGTCTATTTTCAAGCCTGTTAGCTGTACATGCAGAGGCACCTTCTTATGACCACAATCAGTTCTTCCTCTTCTCTTGTCCCTCACCTGTAAGGTACATTTCCTCTCCTTCTAGGAACATCATGTGACAGCGGGCACACCTGGCACAGCTGGGGTGGTAGCGCTTCCCTCCAGCCTGAAGAAGAGATGGAAAGGAAAGGAAAGGACGGAAAAGGAAAGGAAAAGAGAGGAAATAAATAAGGCACAGAAGCAAAAGCAGATGACACAAATGAGGAAATGAGAACAGAGTGGTGATAAGAAACAGAGCAAAACAATGAGGAATGAAGAATGGCGAGAGGCTCGATAAGAAATAGAAAGAAGCAGGAATGAAGAGGGTCGAGAGGATGGGAGAGTGTCGCTTTGTTGGTTTTCCAAGGCGTCTTCGTCATCAGTCAACACTTCAGTCATTTAAAGAGGGACAGCTGCGTTTTTTCACAGCTTTTTATAAACTGACACGCACACATGCTCGTACACAAGCGCGCAAACTCGCACTCTCTTTCACAAAGACACACAAAGACAAAAACATGCTCATTCTCCCTCTTGCTCCCATCTGTCTTCAGCATATTCGCACTCGGAGAAATGCGCTCACCTCAAGGACTCGGCCGCTGATGTACCTGTTACAGCTGTCACACCTGATCCCAAACTGAGTGTGGTAGTCAGTCTCACAGTAAGGTATCCCATCCCTGCCAGGGACAAAAAAAAATCTCACTTTGAATTTGCCTCCTGGGTTTGTGCAAGTGTTCCACCATTATTTATCCTGTAACACATTGTTTTTTAATACCTGGCGAAAGATTCCTGCAATATTCACAAGATTTTTCATTTCTGTTTAAATAAATACCGTGGCTGTCATCTAGTTGATTAAAAGACTTGTGGCCTTGCAAATGAAATTAAACTATTATACAGAGGTGCTGGTGAGAAAATCCTTCTTTTTCATGACTTGTGAGAATAAGATCTTTCTAATTAGCTTCATATTTGAAAGCCTCTTTTAAGCAGACAGGAAAGCCTTCACACAAGCAACAGAAGATGAAGATCGCTTGGGGAAATCTTTGATACTGTACATGTGTGGGATCAAGCCACCTACTTGCTGATGTACTCTCCAGTGAGCGCACAGCCACACGTTCGGCATTTAAAACAACTGACGTGCCACTGTCTCTCCAGAGCCAGCAGAGACTGACCCTGTTTGATCTCCTCGCCACAGCCTGCACAGTCTACAGACAGGAGAAAACACCAGAAGAAGAAAGAAGCAGCTTCAACATTATGAGCGCCGATGCATTTCTCATCCTTCCTCTCTCTCTTCCTCGTCCCTCTTTCCCGTTGTGATAGTCACACTGTCTTTGCCAGATGGAGCTACCAGAACCAGGCTAGAAGACTACCTGGAGCAGCAGGCCACCTTCTGTGTATGTGTGTGTGGGTGTGTGTAGCTGCAGGGAATGAGGCCATGTTTTGCAGTGTTCAGCAGGTGGACAGTTGGAAATCTTCAAGTGTTTTTTTTCTTTTTTCACCTGTAGGGGAACAAACAGTCTTGCTGGATGCTGGATGAATCACAAAGATTGAGATGAGTAATTTTAATTAAATATCAGTAGGCTGCATGAAATCGTGGACACAGATGATGCTTGCTATGGCCAGGAGGTATGCGGTATTTTTAGCTGAAGTATGTCACACTGATATAAAAAGATAATGCTGGTCATATGCTTCATTTTTCTTATTTTTAACAAATCCCATGAAACAATGAATTGTCTGTGTCGCCAAAGCCTGATCACTCCTCTTTTCCTCAGACATGCATAAATGTGTATCTGCAGTTGGAAATAGTCCCCAACAAATACACTGTTTACTCCTGTTACTCCAGTAATGTTTGTTAAAAACTGCAGTGTCCAGCTTAATCGTTAAACATCTGCAGTAAGAATGAATGGGCTTGGGGCCAAGAGCCATAAAAAAGATGGGGAAATTGGAAAGTACTAAGAGACAGACTAAAAATGGTTGGTTTTGGTCTTGGTCTTGGTTTTACATGGAGAAAAATACAGTAATGCAAGAGCTTAATGCTAAAGAGACTCGTTATTTCAGCTGTTTCTCTGTTTTGTTGGAGAAGGAAAAGGAGACGTTAGCTCAGTTCAATTCACTGATGAAGACTATCAGATGTTGTTAATGACTCAGAATCTAGTAGCCTTTAAGATAAAATTATTTCCACTCAAGGTCAAGAATAAACTCCATGCTCTGCTAAAATAAAGCTTACTCCAAGGCTGACAACAAATAGTTTCCATTCAAGAATACATTGTATTGTCTCAAATTGTGAATCAGCAATCATTTTAGTTTGAAGAGGTTATTGAAAAGAACAAAGTGACTTGCATCATTTTGGGGTAACTGCACAGCGTGTCATGCATTATCTCCGACAGATGTCCCATTACACAAAATTTACAGTATAAGCATTGTGTGGTTTGCATGTGTGTGTGCTTAGAATTGTGTGTGAGTGTGTGTTTGTTCCTTACAGCTCGGTCCGTGGACCTTGACGGGCTTGTCGGTGCTCAGAGTGTGTGAGCACTGCTGACACACACACTTCTTCCCACAGAAGGTCACCCTGTCTCCAATTGGGAATGGACTCCTGAGAACACACACACACACAGAACATTTCAGTAAAGAGATATGGCATCTCAGAAATTCTAGTTTACCAAAATCACTAAAAACAAGCACATATTTCATATTTAACCCATCTGTTATCATCTCATGATGATTTAGCATCTGGGGGCAAAGGCCAATGTTTCAGGGCTTCCGGTGTAGCAGATTCTACAATTCTACAATTTCATTTAGCAGAAATCTGGAAGGTCCAGATATCTGGGCCAACACCTTCTCTACTATGTGCTGTTCATTGTTAACAGTCTGGTGAACAACTTGAGATGTGAAGGCGACATTTTTGCTAATCTCTATAAACAGATATCTGCACATGAGTACAGATACCTTAAAACAAAGTGTATCCAAATGGGCTACAAACAAAAACCAGAACACTTCCAAGACCAAAACCATTGTCTACCTATGCAGACACCTGTTATCAAGGAGTGAGTCTTACTCTGACAGCACTGAAAATGGTATTAAAATTTACAGTGTTTTTCAAATTCCCCACTGATATATCTATGTGTAAATCATTGGAGCCTCAGTATCTGAGAAGATATGTGATTGTATTTTAGGGCTGCTGGTTGTGTTTGGTTACACCTACACATTCACATTAGTTTTCAAGGAATGAGCTTTAGCAAAGAGGACTGAGATATTAATACAAAAATAGCATAAAATATAAATTAAGACATACTTTAAATGCCTTTTGGCATGAGGGTTGAGCTGAAGCCACAAAACGTGAGGGCAAAGGTGAACATCTGCGATGCTGTGTTTGAATCACATTTCTCTCTTTATATACAAATCTGTATTCAAATCACAGCAGAGATTTCCAAAACTCTTCTGATGGAAAATAAGAAAACTGTAACACTTTCAGCCATTTATATATTATTCTGAGAGACTTGAGTTTAGTATGGTTACAATGATGATTGCAGTCTTATCAATATACTGCTCAGCTTATTATCCTACATGTCTGCTTTTCTGGAGTTTAGCGTTCTGCACACATTCAGAGTGGTTGTTGCAGGAATTTGGTCAATGCTTTGACAAAAGTCATTTGAGAGGCACAATTTTATTGCAATATGCTGACACAGACATTTTCAAATGAATAAGCTTCATTTGCAATTTCAGTGCAGTCTGTTCCTATTTAGTAGAGTGGATGCAAAAACACACACACAAATACACACACACACACACTTCAGAGGGCATTACATTGACCACATTCACACACACTCAAGTAGGGGAACTCTGTCCAAAAACTCTCACTATAAGCAAACCAAAACCTAATGATCCATCTCTGCATCGAACACACTGACTGACAGTTGACCTTTTATATATTTACTGTAGTGCTCACACTTCATTTACAGTCACTTTCAAAATGTGTCTTGTTTGCTCTTGGATGTTCTCTCTCATCAAATTCCTGCTCTGCTCTATAATAATTAACAGTGTGGGTAATTAAATGGTACAAAAACAATTCACTTATAGCTCTCAGTAAACCAGTAAACAAAATAAAAATGTGTTACTTTTAATTAGCTATAACAAGTTTGACTGGCTGTGAACATTTCAATTACAACATTGCCTGCAGTGTTTCTTAACATTGTCAAGATTCTGGTGTTCAAACCAGACATAAACATGGGAATTTACTGGCCTGTAGTATTTACATGTCATTGCATTTTAATAGTAAAGGGCCACCTGCGACATGCAAGAAGTTGTGAGCAGTGTTTGATGGCAGCAACATGTTTCAAACAAGTTGGGACAGGAGCAACAAAAGACTGTGAAAGTTGTGGACTGATCCAAAAACACCTGTTTGGATCGTTCCACAGGTAAACAGGTTCATTGGTAACAGGTGATAGTATCATGATTTGGTATGAAAGGTTCATCCTGGAAAGACTCAGTCGTTCATAAGCAAGGATGGAGAGAGGTTCAACACTTTGTCAGACTCATGATTGTATAAAGGAGATTACTACATGGGCTCAGGAACACTTCATAGAGACAAACACTCTTCCCTACCTGCAGATGCTGCAGACAAAGCAGCGTGGGTGATATGTCCTCCCCAGGGCAGACACCACCTCTCCAGTGATGTACTGGTCACAGCTGTCACACTGGGTCCCGTAGAGACGCTGGTAGTCCTCGGTACAGATGTACTCGCCAGAGTGGTGGAAGAAGCCCGAGTGCACCAGATCACAGCCACACACTGCACAGATGGAGAGAAACAAATTAAATCAGCTCACTTTGTTCCTCAGAAATACGATACTGACCAAACAGAGAGGAAACTGTACGGTGTGTTGGCATTGTGTGGCAGAAATGATCGAAACTCTTTCTTCACTCAATAAAGAAGTTCTTCAGGACGAACTATCAAGATTCCCACAAAATTACGGTAAATGGGTGGAATAAGAGAGCTGGTCAGCAACTTGCATGCAAACTCATGTACAGTATTTATGATTATAAGCCATTATACACTGAACAAAAATATAAACACAACATTTTTGTTTTTGCTCCCATTTTTCATGAGCTGAACTCAAAGATCTAAGACTTTTTCTATGTACACAAAAGGCCTATTTCTCTCAAATATTGTTCACAAATCTGTCTAAATCTGTGTTAGTGAGCACTTCTCCTTTGCTGAGATAATCCATCCACCTCACAGGTGTGACATATCAAGATGCTGATTAGACAGCTTGATTATTGCACAGGTGTGCCTGAGGCTGGCCACAATAAAAGGCCACTCTAAAATGTGCAGTTTTACTGGATTGGGGGGCGTCAGAAAACCAGTCAGTATCTGGTGTGACCACCATTTGCCTCACACAGTGCAACACATCGCATAGAGTTAATCAGGTTGTTGATTGTGGCTTGTGGAATGTTGGTCCACTCCTTTTCAATGGCTGTGCCAAGTTGCTGGATATTGGCAGGAACTAGAACATGCTGTCGTATACGCCGATCCACAGCATCCCAAACAAAAGTGTTGCGTTTATATTTTTGTTCAGTGTATATTTATGGTATTGCACATACTACTGTGACACAAGCACAAGCACAGTCAGTATTGTGTGTGTGTGTGTGTGGTTGTATGTGTGGTTGTTGAGAGTGCAGCCTGTTGTCCTTTCTGACCTCTAAAGGGTTAATACTCTAATCTGGTTTGGGGGATTTGACCATCTAATCTGTTAATTTTTTACAGCACGTTATGGCTGTCTGTTCATATATGAATAAACAGTATGTGTGCCTCATTTCGTAAATGAGCATCTGCATGTGTCCAGCTGTAGATTACAACCATATTTGCACACAATATATGTTTTTATATGTATTTATGGAGGCAGGGTTGTGTGATAGATGCATGCTCTGGCAAAGAGACACGAGAGTAGATACACACACTGTGTTTACTACATATACTGACAACGTGATGAATGGCTTTTATTTAGCAAATGCAAAGTCCTTCAGCCAAATGATTATTTCTGGTCCAGCTGTGTTCAGGGTGAGGAGGCCTGTGCTGAGCTGGTTAGTTGGACAGTTTAAAAGGAGCTGAACGATGATTTGCTCCAGCTCTCAGGGAGGCAGGGAGCTCAGTCAGGCAGCTCGGACGCCAGGACTAATGTCTGATGCTAACTTCTGTTTTGATGATCAAGTCAAAAATGTTCAGTCATGTTTCTTCCAGCTCAAGATAATCTCTAAAATTAGGTGATTTTTACCAATATGAAACTTTTTCTCAGCTTGATTACTGCAACCAACTCCAGCTGGTACAAAATGTTGCTGATCAACTCCTTACTGTGACAAAGGGACTTGATCACATCACCCCTGGGCTTGTCTGGCTCCCTGATTTCCAATTTCAAATTTTATTACTTACTTTTAAGGCCTTGCTCCTAAATACATCTCTGATTTACTGACCTGGTATGTGCCCTTTCGACCATTAAGATCTGCAGATGGAGCCCTGCTGGTTCCTCCCAAGTCACAGTTTGTGACGAATGAGGATCAGGTTTTTGCTATTAGAGCCCGTCCACTACTATGGCCACTTTTTCTTTGTGAAAGCTTTTGCAAATGTTTGATACATTTGCTGTGACAACCGTTTTTTATTTGATCTTATTCATTTTACTGTCTTTACTTGCTCTATAGGAGCATTTTTCAACGTTCAAAGTTCCTAGGACACTTTATCTGCAAAGTATCCTAGATTTGACTTGTGCTTCAATAAATTAAACTCACTTTTCTTGTGAAACCTATTTTCCTGTCCACAGGATGTTGTATTCCAAACTCTAATACAAACGTTATTTCCACTATCACCAGTAATACACATTACATTGTACATGGTCAGGAACTTATTTTGATCCAGACTTATACGCAGATTTGTCAACATCCTAGCAGCACACTATTCGCACAATCCACAGTCACAAACAACCAAATCGTGCTGCTGCATTCAGGCACCCAAGTACACAAAAATATGTAAGTAATTTCAATTATGATCCTCAAAATACACAATAATACATAATATATCAGGCATGTGATTATAACAGACCTCTGACTTCCTCTGCACTCATTCTCTCATTTTATCTTTCTTGTCTGGTTTCATTTGTAACATTGTTAAAAAAAAGTTAAAGCTAAAGCTAAATTAATATAGTTGACTATTATTAATATTCTTATTATTCTTATTATTATCATTATAAGCCACATCCTCTTCTAGTGTCGAGTCGATGCATATCCGTCACTAAGACATGACCCAGCCACTGAGGCTATAAACTGCAATATAAGGACTGGCACCATGACACAACCTGGACGCACTGTAAGTCAGACATCTGAAAGGCAGCCAGCGGATCAAGATATCTGACAGTGAATTGAATGTCTGCTCTCTAATTAAGCTAATGGCTCTAAACTCTAGTGGAGTGAATGGATCCGATCTGATCTGAGCCAACGTGTTAAGTGGCTCAGTGCAGAGAGAGAGAAACCGTAGATCGAGACAAACAGTCGAGATGCCTAATTTATGCGTCTATTGGAGCCAGGCAGAAGACATAAAGACAGTAAAGCAACATTTAAGTGAACTGTATTCCTTTTCAAAGTTTTATTGATAGAAGCCTGGAGCCAAACACGCGAATCATTCGACTTTCATTGAGAGAGAAAGGTTTTGAAAAGCTTTTTTATGAAGCCCAAAGACCATGAAATCATGTCATGGTTACTTTATTCTCTTTCAAAGGATAATCTTGTAATATTACATCAATATTAACACTGAGCATTTTATCAATGGATTGCCTGCGATTACATTATATGCTCTAACTGGTCGCTATAAAAATGCTCTTACTGCAAAGTAAATGTAAAGAGTACAGGCAGATTGGTGCATAGAATTAAAGCTGAAGTTTATCTGTATAGCACCTTTCAACAACAAGGTAATTTAAAGCACATAAGACATAAAGGCATTAGATATAAAAGACACAGATACAAAAGACAAAATATAAAAGAAACATAAGGCAAAATAAAAAGACATATAGTTGGAGAGATTACACCAGTAGAGTTGAAACAGACCTCAATATTTGGGGAGTTTGTTCCAGATATGAGGAACATGAAAATCAAATGCTGTGTCTCCATGTTTAGTTTTGACTCTGGGGACAGTAAGCAGACCTGTCCTAACAGAGCAGCAGATAAACTAAAGCCCTAAACCATCCAGTACAATATAAACCAGAAGCAGATTTTCAAAGTCAGTGTAAAGGATTTGTGAACTAGTCTGACGTGGTCTCTGCTTGTCTTAACGAGGACTGAATGAGCTGCAGCTGTCTGATTGACTATTCAGAGACACCTGTGGAGCCTACTGAAGATAAACACATGGACAGGTTTCTCTAAATCCTGCTGAAACATAATCCTTGAATTCTTCAGGGGCTCAGCAAAGTGAGTGACAATAAGTGATACCTGATCATGAAACCAGCTTTTCTCTCCTTTCTTTTTCTCTGTTTTGGCTGAATTACTCAATACTTTCAAAATAAAAAATACTGACATAGAATGAACTTCCTAAACACTCCTGACTGTATTTAAACACATCTGAAAGTCCATTTGCTTTATAATTGTTGAAATGATGTGATTTTCCAACACAGATATGATGCTTTTGTTTTATCTTGTAAGTAAGTTCATCTTCATCATTAACTTGTTTTCTCACAGGTTTGAAGATGCTGAAGTGATTTTCTTCATATACAAAAGAAAAAGTAGGACACGAGTCTCAAACACGAGAAACATGGTTCAGTATTTTTGTTTTTCTGTGTCTCCTCTGTCTCTGATATGGTATTCTTGTCATGGCAAAGCTGCTGTCGTGCAACTTTAAAATGCCAGCCTGACCTTTATCAGTCTGCCTGAGACTAAAGCTATTCACAGTGGAACAATTACAGCTAACACACGATCACACTCTTCTGTATGTGCTGGACACACATCAACACACACTCATATGTATGTGACACATATTTGTTCATTATGTCCCACCAGCCAACCATTCATGTCACTATGCACTGGGATTCAAAAGCCAGCGTGCGTTGATGCATACGAAGAGTAAGGATTCACACAGCTGTGGCAACACGATATACAGTACATTTATACACACACTCTTTTTCTCTGTTTCCCAGACTCATACAGAGACTCACACTTGAGGATGACAGCCGCGTCCTTCTCATCGTTTCTCACCCTGCTGATAGCATTCACACATTCATCAATGTCTAAATGGAAAGCTATTGAGATGCGGAGGAAAACAGGAAGGAGAGGGAGCTGTTGAGGCTTGGCTTCTCCGGAGGGACCTCTGGTATATTTGGATTTAAGATTGCAGCCCATTTTCAAAAAACTGTCCTCACAGAACAAGATCCATGCATAAACATTTGTACTGACTGTGTTTATTGCTTGTTTTGTTCCTCCCAGGAGAGTTTTCATGCTTTTTTTTTACTGGTGGTTTTATGAGACTAATCTTATTAGCCATGAAAACTGCATGGTTATAGGGAGGGCAATGTTAGTCAGTCCACCACTTTGGCTAAGACTGAAATATTTTAAGCAAGTGTTGAATGGATTACCATGAAATATTGTGCAGACATTCATGGTTCCCAGATGATGAATCCTACTGACTTTTTTTAATTCCCACATGCATTCCTGCAAAAAAACATGTTTGTTAATAAAAAAGATCATCTAGTAGATCAGGTAGTACATAGACCAGTCTACAATATCTACATGATGAGCATGAGGTCATAAATTAAAATCGAAGCTCCTCTCAACGCCACTCAACCTGCCAGAACTGTTACATTAAACGTGTATGAGTGTGTCTCAGCCTAAATAATTTCACTAAGCTAAAGATTTCATTGTGCAGATTTACAGTGTAATTATAGTAGAAGACAGGAAATGCCACATCAGAGAACTCCCAGAATCTAAATGAGTCTGTGCCGGCCTGCTAACATCCATTATTCCCTCTCTGTCACATGACATTTTATCTTTCAGGGACAGTCGGGACAAATCTTCCCGCTGCCACTTGAACTTGCTGACTGCAGCTTAATGTTCAAAGACTTCAGTCGCCTCCATGCCAGACCCGCCAAGAAAGACCTTATATGACCTCTGTGTGACCTTCCCTGACCTCACCTGTTGTCCCACAATCTGAAGGTTTTCTACATTTAGCCTCCATCTGTGTGCTGAGTCAGCACTAACCGGAGAGTCCTGTACACAGTCAGACTTTGATTCATGCAAAACTGACATTTTTTTAATTAAAGGACAGACAATTTGCTCATTTGTAAGCTGTCATTAGAGCTTAATAAGACTTAATAAGAAGTGAATGAGCACTGCTGCAGTCTGGTCCATTTAGTCTGAACAAGGTTTACGCTCAGTGCTGTTCAGTGGTTGAATGTAACTAAGTACTTTTACTCAAGTACTGTAATTTTTTCCAATTTGACATACTTGTACTTTACTTGACATTTTGAGTTACTAATTACTTTGTACATCAAAAAATCACATGATATGCTATGTTATTTCTACTTTTCTCTCAACTACTTTAGTGCTTCTTCCATGCTGTGAGGAATCTCTGACAAATGATCGGATTAAAGTCGCAGAAAGGTGATGCCTCTGTGATTAAATGCATTTACTGTATGATTTAAATATGATGTTAGATTAGGATAGTAGTTTCCAAAGTGGGGGTGCAAAGCTGTTGCAGGGGAAAAAAATGATGTGATAATATTATGAACTGCTGCTTTGCACCATTGATGTTACTGGTTCCACTTGTGTTTCTCCTGCAGTCAAAATGTAAGCCGTAAAAAAAGATAAATTCAGGAACAATAAAGAAACAAGAGTGCTGTGACGCCAGCAAGGCCATGTTCAAAAAGCCAAATGACAAGTAAAGTCAAGCAAACAAGCAAAAATGTCGGTCAAATCCAAAATATGAAGAAGCCTTTCTGTCTCTCGAGGTCACTGCCACTGTTTCGGTTTCCAAAGAAGGGCACACCTGAAAATGTTTGGGTACCACAATGTTGTTCAGAACCTTAAACTGACAGAAATTCTACGCAACAGCTTCTCTTCAGCCACAACGATGCTACAGAAACAGAGTTTTCAGGGCTAAATGTCCCAGAATGAAATGCTTAATGACACTTTTTGCAGGTAAAGGCTGAAGGACAAAATATTCCAAAAATACGTGATGGCATTATGTGTTGGGATTTGTATGTGTGCCAGCTGATTTGCAATGATATAAACACTGATAATATGTAACAGCAGTTTTATTATATATATATATATATTTGTTTTAAAGAACAAATGTTTTATATTATTATGTGAGATTATCTTTCTAACTTTCTACTGTAAACCTAGATAAAGGGGAAAGGAAGAGAGGACGCACAACATAAGTTTCAGGTCACAAATAAATAAAAATCAATAAATAAATAAAATCATGCCCTGTGCATTTTCCCTTCTCCTCCCTTTTATCCCAGCATCTACCCCCTGTCTTCACTCTCTGCTCCATCAGTTTCACTCTTCGCCAGCTTCCTTCCCTCCCTTCTGCTCATCGGGGGGCAGGTTCAGCCGCAGTTCGTCGGAGGCACTGAAGTATTTAAATACTTCTACATCTGTTAACAGTGATTTGTAGCCTATTAGAGTGAAGTGCTTGAGGTCTGGACACACATATACACAAACACACACAATTGGCAGAAAGACAACAGATAATGATTTCTTTGCTTACAGCCGGCGGCACGAGGGAAGGGTCGAGGGAATGAAAGAAAGAGAGGCAAAGGGAGAAATGGATTTAAAAAGAAGGGATACAAATGAAGATGAATGCAAGAAACAAGAACTCCTGGCGGCCTGATACACATGTTGACCATCTCATCTTTCTGATTTAGCTTCCAGATGCGATGGAAAAAAACACACAAGAGTGCACAGAAACACACAAAAACATCGGCACGCCGAGCCACTGTGCAAATACTCACGCACAAAAGAGTGGAGCACAGCTGAGCTGATACAGCGGTTAATGCTTCACAGTTTGTCCTTGAAGTCTCTTCTGAAGACAGAGGCAGGCCATCCGTGACTGTCTGCGCGGCTCAGAGTACACTAATACTGATAAAACGCACTGAATCTCACTCCTGGTTTATGCTTGAAACACAAACTTGTTTTGAACCAAAGTGGGTCAGGAAGATTTACTATGCAAGAAGAATCATATGAGTCTGTTTTATATTCTGTTGAGAAGGTAAAGGACGTACAGTTGTGCTATCCAGCTGAATAAATGAGGGTGCGTCTGTTTAACCTTAAATTGAAAAATGGGATTTGAATAGTATAATAGACATACAGGCTTTTATTTAAAAAGAAAGAGCTTTGGCTGTTCAGTGAGAATCAGACTATTTGAAATATTTGTCCTTTTTTCCATTAATGACTGAGTTTGTTCTTTACAGACGACACGCTGTAAGGTCACAGATGACGTACGGTACATGGCTCAATTTTCTGGTGGAAAAAAAGGACAGGAAAGGATTATTTTAGACACGAGGCTCCGACGAGACGTGGAGAAAAGAGAAGAAAGGCAAGCTGGGAGTCAAGGGAGAGATTAGAGGAAGAGGAAAAGAGAAAGCATCATATGTGAGGAGAAAGGGAAGCAGACAGCAAAGTGAGGGGATGAGCATGTGGAGGAAGAGACGGGGAGGGACGGGACCCAAGGGAGGTATCAATGAGGTGATCGATCTGTCCATCCAGCGCGCGTCTGCCGTCCTGTCACTGTCGTCCCTCGTCTATTTGCATCATCAACGTGGGATGGATCTCCTCACTGTAGCTCATTTGCATTTGCGTGAGTGTGATCAGGATGGATGGATGGATCAAAGAGGGGGAAAGGAGAAGAGGTCTAACCAGTCTACAGTGTAACAGATGGACTGGTCAGTATAAACAGTACACTGGACAAAATATGTGCCACGATAAGATTTGGCTATATAAACTGGTGGAGAATGTGGTTTTCAGTGCTTAACATTCATCAGTCAAATTTAGAAGTTATGACTGCGTATTTGCATACCCAGCAAGACATGGAAATAATATTCCAAAAGAAATTGGCATCGCTTGCTATAAAATGAGGCCAAAGTTATGAATGTGCTCTATATTTTATAAGAGATTTTATGAGAGCAGAACGATATTTGCAGAGTTGCATTTTTCTTTCTTTTATGACTGATCAGCCTTGTTGGAAACTTAATTGGTTTGCGTTCTGTTCTTTGTGCGGACTGCTCCAACAGAAAACATGGTTTTAGTGGTAAAATCAAAAGTTTATATTCGAAATGTCCCATGTGATATGTTTACTGTGGTTGGTATTAGAGTTACTTTTGTGAAAAGAATTTCCAATTTTACATGTTTGTGATGTCAAGACAGTTGGGGAAAAATGACCATGAGAGGTTAAAGTCGTCTCCTTTACCATCAGAGATTTTGTCGAATTGTTTTATATATATATATATATTTAGGCCTTTATCCCTTTCATATGTGCTGGATCTGGTTATTTCATTAATGAAACCATTTCTCAATCGATTTTAAAGAAAGTTAACTATATCATGATGAATATATCAATATCAAGATATATAATTACATTCAGTGGCTTTATGCGTGCATTAGCTGGCAAACGTTACCATAGCTAACAGCACCAAACACAATGTACAACTGAGGCTGATGGGGATGTCATTTTGGAGGTGATAAGCAAAAGCATTGGACGAATAACAGTTTTGACGTGATGTTGACGTTTGATTAAAAATTAAGGGATTTCATGGCAATCCATCCAAGTTGTTGAGACATTTCACTCAAAACCAAAGATGAAGGAAAAGTCAGCAGCATTTATCCTCTGAGCACCACGTCTGTACAGAGTTTCATGAAAATCCATCCAATAGTTGTTGAGATATTTCAGTATGGACCTGATAGCATGGATAAAAATAACCTTAGTGTTACTACTTGCCTTCAAGATAAGATAAGAAGTTACTACTACCCAATAAAATACTGAATCTGAACTCACACACACACACACAGGTTTGCTGTCTCATCTGTCTCACTCTGCTCATCTGTGTCTATTTCTCATTCAGCCAGATCTCCTCTCTCCTCGTTCCTCTCTCTCCGATTCCAAGCAGCCACACAAACAGGAGATTACACTGTTGCCAAACAAAGATGCATTGTAACTCTCTGACATTCACAAACAAAGACTGTGAGACAAGAGATTGACAGAGAGGGGGAGGCAAGACGAAGGGAAAAATAATGAGCTGGAGAGGGGGGGAAATACAGACGCCTGTGTGCTAAAAGCTGACAGTTTGATTCTTGTCGACTTCATCAGCTGATGTCTCCTCAGCCCACGCTCCATTAACTAAAAGTCATTAGGCTTACTCTGCAAGATCAACTGTCCATAATAATAAATACTTTAATATCAAAGAGAGAACGCTTCTGTCAATAAATCCAGCTTGTGTCCTGTCGGAGGGAACGAGTGCCTCCACTGAGCAAACAATCAGCCAATTAAACAATCAATTTTTCAATCAAACAAACGAGCAGTTATGTCAGCTAAGGTTATTTTTAAGATCTGCAATGTTGCTTGTTTCATCGAAATAAATAAAGAAAAAGAAATCCCTCCTCTTTGGTGCTTTGTGGCCGAGCGCATTCAGGCGATGTTACTGGCAGATCAAACGGAGAAAGCAGTGTTGTCTTGCAGCACGCTTTGGGACTGTGTGGGTCCCGGCCTGTGAAAGGAGGTTAGCTGGTTGGAGTCTGACTACAGGCTGAAAAGCTGCTGACTGCACTGCTAAGCTAGCTGCTGACTCCAGACCTCTATTTGTGTGTTCTGTCCCACCTGCTCGCCGGTGGAGCTCAAACATGCAAAGACACACGTGCAGCGAACACGCACCAATACTCATTTGTGTACATGCACGTACATGGATTTATGGGTATATGCAATTTGGACTTCTGTTAAAACCTCCTGTTCTGTTTCCACTTGCACTTTTCCATGTGGAATATTGACAGTTGCACAGTTTTATTTACACTCACAAAGGTGGGACATGCTTTATTATTTGATTAATTTGCGTACATGGGTCAAACAATGTATGTCATTTTGCATTTTCTGTGAGCAACTAAGCTTCTATATATTCTATATATGTTGAATCAGTTACTAGTAAAATCTTCTTGTTTGTCAATCAATTCATTTCTTTTTAGTCTTTCTGTATGTTATGATCAATAACATTGATCATGGATTTTATTGCTGCTCCTTATTTACCAGCAATAATACACTAATTTGACTAACATGGGTGGCATCACTACACAAGAAAGCAGGGAAGTAAGTTGCATCTTTGAAATTCTGAATAACTGTATAAGAAAAAAGAAATATTTAGTGTAGTGATAGTTTGACATTTTGGATCCAATCGAGATACAATCCATCTCTATTTTTTTCTTGTTTGCAATCATAATTAGCTTTGTTGATACCAGACATCTGATCTGGTTAATACAATGCAGCTTGTGACTGACTTTGATCCTGGTAGAGTCATAGTTCAGTTTCTATTTCAGTGAAGAAAGAAGCCATTACTGAATTAATTGTGCTGGATCCTTCTTGTCTGAGTCCTGGTAATTATTTAATATTTAATTATGCAAATTGATGTGGGTGGAATCCACACACGGAAACACATGCATTAGTCCAAGATTGAAAAATAAATGAATATGAAGTGTTGTGCATGAGTGTGGGCGTGGAGAATGGAAGCGGATGTGAGTGTTTGTACTGTACAGACGGCTGTATGTGTTAATGTGCACTGAATGTACGAAAGAATGTTTTTGTGTGTAGGTGCATGGTGTTTTTTTTTTTACCTTGGCAGGTGAAGCAGTGAACGTGAAAGTGTGTGTTCTTGACGCGCACCACCTCCCCACGACAAACCTCCCCGCAGCGCTCACACACGATGGGCGAGTTTCCACGACTGGAGAGAGGAGAGCTGCTGTTGTTGTTTCCTCCATAAAGACCTGACTGGTACTGAACTGCTGGGAGAAGAGGAGAGGGGAGGGGAGGAGAGGAGGGGAGAGGGGAGGAGAGGAGAGGAGAGGAAAGGAGAGGAGAGAAGAAGAGAGGAGAGGAGAGGAGAAGAGAGGAGAGGAGAGGAGGGGAGAGGAGAGGAGGGGAGAGGAGAGGAGAAGAGAGGGGACGAGAGGAGACAAGAAGAGAGGAGGGGAGGGGAGAGGAGATCAAAACATGTCACTTATTGTCATTTTCAGGCCCTTCCTTTTGTCTTCCTTTCAACTGAATTCAAACGTCTGATCAAAGTCTGATAAAAATGTGGAACGATTGCCACAAAGAGATCTGATGCATCTTTTCTTATCTTCATACAGGGACATATGACAGCCAAACACAAGCTGTAAAGTATAATAAATCTGAACGCAGTTGCTCAGGTTTGTCTTACACACAACATAGAAACAAATCAGATCCACAAGTTGACTGAATATAATTCTAAAAACAGACAAATACACAATAGATACACAATTAAAACAAACATGGAGGCAGAGACACACTCACAAACACAATCACTTGCACACTTGACTGAAGGTTTAGTGGAGACAAAGAAGGCTTAGTGATTGGCTTTGTAACCTGGAAAGTCTGTTCCTCTGCCAGGGAGATCAGCACGACTTACAACCATTCATTAGAAGGTAGAGGCTTAAACGAGAGAGAGAGAGACAGGCAGACACAGAGAGAGACAGACAGGTGCAGAAAAAGACACTAACTGGCTGAGACACTTCAAACCCTCAGATATACAGGTACTTATTACACATCTAAGTGTATTCCACAAGGTTGTACTATTATTTCAATTTGCTGTTATAACTACCACGTTTTTCAGTTCTGTCTTTTTTCTCTATTTATCGCCATCAGAGAGGACAGCACACAAACAATTTGAGCTGCGATGATGAGTCGATTAGTTGATATCAGTTAAAATTATTTGCCAACTATTTTGATAACCTATTCATCGGCTCGGTCCTTTCTCAAGCAAAAATCTCAAACGTTTGCTGGTTCCAGCTTCTTAAATGTAAGAATTTGCTGCCTTTGTTTTTCATATATGATGGAGAGATACAATTTAAAGACGTTGCTTTGGGCTCTGGGAAATTATGATGAGCATTTTTCCTCAATTTATTGACATTTTAGCAGATTCATCAATAATGAAAATAATCGTTAGTTGCTGCCTGATTTAGAAATGCATTGTACTTTGCAGCACGTTCATATGACTCTAAAAATAAACATGAAGAACATGACAATCACACACACTGAGAGACTGAAAAGGGCAGAGCTGTTTTGGGATTACACCTCTTTCATCCTCGCTTATGAAACTGGTCAAATCCCTCTTAGAGACACAAGTCCTTTCTTTACACGCACACACACATGCACGCATGCACACACACACACTGCTCTGTCATGATAGGACAGTACATAAAAGCAGTGGAGTGAATAGATTTCACTGACTGGCAGCATATTTGATCAATATTGATTTTAATTTCCTGTAACAGTCAACTGGACTCTTCCCAGTGTGCAACAATCTGAGCAACAATTCTACTGTATTCGACTCAATTCAATTACATTACAGTTAATGCAGCTGCATCCCAGAGTATTATGCAATCACAGCACACACACACACACACACACACACACACACACCATGCCGGCAGGTTAAGCTGATGACAGCAGGAGAGAGACAGAGTGAGTTGTGGATCTATAAATGTTTTCTGGAGAAAAAAACTGGGACAAAAATGTTTCCTAACAAATTGTATCATCAGTGTGTGTGTGTGTGTGTGTGGGTGTGTGTGTGTGTGTGAACCACAGAAGCTGGCATTGGTTCTGTAAGCCAGATGGCAGCACAAGGACTGGAACCACAGACATAGAAAGATCTGAGCCACCTGTGTGTGTTTGTGCATGTGTGCGTGTGTGTGTGAGAGAGACTGAACGTGTTATTTTTGTGTGTGTTTGCTATCTATAGTAGGTTTGAATGTTGTATGTTCTAGTTTTTGAAAGGGATGAAGGGGAAAACATGTAGCTTGTGCATATACGTGCACTGTATGTGCTTCAGTGCATGTGTGAGTGTAATGTCTTGATATATCTGTCATGTGCACACACAACCTCTACTGCTCCCTACAACAAAGGTTCCTGCTTGAGAGCCCTGGAAATAAAGCTGTGTCATCTTGGGACCCCTCATCACATCTTGCAAAACAGATATTTTTCCCTTTACTTATTTTGCTCAGTCTTCCCTCTTTTATCTGTCTTGTCTCTGTCAGTTATAAATAAGCACACACTCATATACATACACACTTGCTTGCATGTTATTGCTATTTTTGGTTTGTCTATTTTCTCATGTTTCCTCTGATGAAATGTACACATCATGGTACATGTTGCTTTTGAACCTTTTCGTCCTGTACTTCTATCTATTGTACATCTATGACTCTGTTAGTGTTGTACTGTCCCTTTGCACCAATTTAAAAGACAAAGACATTTTCCTCCTTAGATGGTTCCATTTTTTGATTTTATGGGCTTTAAGATGTAAAATTCACTCATGAGTAAATCCTTGATTAGAAAAAAGTCTGAAGAACTCTCAGATTTGTCTTGTGACCCCGTGTGAGGTCCTGACCCCCAATGTGGCTCTAGACTATGACCTCGTCAACCAAATAATGATTTTCCAATCTCCCAATACAGTCAGGAAAACACCTCAGATGCCATAAAATGAATTTTCATTAAAAAAGAGATTCCCCCCCACAACTCTCCCTTAAGTGGCTTCAAAGTCTGCACTCTTTGACAACAACACACATTCATTCTGACCTTTGACCTCGTGGATAAACAGCCTGGATAAAAACCAATAAAGGTCTCCCATAGTGTGAACCAAACCAGTCAGCCAAAAGATAATCCTCGTCTTTTCTGTGGGAGATTTTTAGTTTTACAGTCGCTCAGCCGGGGCCCCTCTGCTGTGCTGCCATGGTCATAATTGTATCGGAGTGTCGCCTCGCCGGAGCCTGTATAAGGTTAAATATCTGCTAGGTGAGAGGTGTAAAGCTGTGGCTGCTACCTGCATCCCTGCTCGATGTTTTACACTGGAAAGCACACTGCAGTTTCATGTCTGCAGAGCCACTTTGTCTTTGATTTTTTGGGAAATAGATTTTGGGAGTTAGTGGTTTCATGTTAATAAAAACCTGCTTTATGTGGTTCTATGTTTAGACATTGGGCCATTTTAATATGTGCCTGGCATAGTGTAGACCAAAGATGTGCTCTGTTGTCTTGTGGCTATCACAGAACAGCAGGCTTCCTTTCTTCTCTCCAATATCTGAGCGGCTTACTCAGGCTCTTCTCGCTGTCTTACTTGACTATTATTGACTGCAATAAAAACTGACTTCTAAGAACATTTGCTGCCACAAAAAGACAAAATACCTCAGCAGCAGCTGGATGAAATTAAGTGATGAATAAACTGTTTGGGTCTGGTGATTGGGAATTTCTTTTATGGAGGAACCTCTGGTTGTTATCAGAACCACAGAAATCTGTATCAATTCAGATACACACACACACACACACACACACACTCACAATGATGAAAATACTGATGAATACTGTTGGCAATCAATACACAATATCAGCCTCTGTTTCTAAGCTTCACTGACAGAGAGCTGGCTCCTGACATGATGATATACAGTGTCAATAAGTGAGTCAGTGATCAATAACCTCAGTGAGGGGCTGTTTATGTCTACTTCAAGTTAAACCCTCCCAGGGCACCATGTTATTGATCAGGCAGAAGAACACCCACACACACACACACACACTCAAACACACACACTCATTTAGCATAGACATGTGCACCTTTAACTAACAGAGGACACATTTACGCATATGACACACACCTTTACACATGGGACACACACCTTTACGCATATGACACACACCTTTACACATGGGACACACACCTTTACGCATATGGCACACACCTTTACGCATAGGACGCACACATTTTAGGTATGACACACTCATTGACCACACACACACACACACATTACTCACCATTTGTCGGTCCACTCATGATGTGAAGTGGAAGTCCAACAGCTTGAACGATGATCCTCCTCAGTGGGTTCAACGAAGCCTCCAGCAGCAGGACAGAAGCTCCAGATATGACCAGGCACTCCTGTCAACTCTCTCTATCCCTGCCCGACTTCAAACTCTCCCTCCTCCTCCTCCTCCTCCTCCCTCTGTCTCAGTCTGGAAAGGGCTTTCCCTGCTCCTCCCGGCAGGCGGATTATATACACCGTCCCCCTCCACCCTGAGCAAAGGGAACCGGCTGAGGCATTAAAAGGAAACTGACTGGTGCCATCCTCATCCTCACGCCTTCAGCTCCGGCCTCTCCCTCCCAGCAAACCCCATCTATCCTGTGCTGCTCCGGCGCACAGGCGTCCATCAGTGCGCTCCTGCGTCCCTGTGCGCTCCGGAGCCGAGGCGCAAATGCTGGATGGTGAGTTTGCAAAGGGGCTTTGAACAGACTCTGAGCTGTCGGAGCAGATGAGCTGGTCTGCAAGGTGCAAGAGCGCCGAACAGCGTCTGAGCTCCAAACACCAGCCTCCTGGATGTGCACTGGATCTTCTGTTCTGACCCCATGTTGGTCCAGAGCAGAGGGGAGGAACATGAAAATAGATTTGTTCAGTATTTCAAGATTTTATAGCTCGATATAAAAGCTGAAATGTAATTTCAGGGAGAAAAAACAAACAGCTCCAAGAAGAAATAAAACCACTAAATATGTATAATAATATAATCTTAAACCAAATGTCCCATCATTACAGGTAAAACAATAAGGTAACAAACATGGCAGCTCTCCCCAAAAATGGGAAATTTAATAAGATGGATTAACTGAAATGAATTAATAACAACAAAATTTTGCCTTTTTGTTCAGTATTTCAAGATTTTATTGCCAGATATAAAAGCTTATATGTAACTTCAGGGAGAAAACAAAACCAAACAGCTCTAAGTTGAAATAAAACCACTAAATACCCCAAAAAATTAAAGAAATTATAATCTATAAACCAAACTTCCTATTAATACAGGTAAAACAGGTAAAAAGGTAACAAACATGGCAGCTCTCCCCATCAGGGCTTCCTGTCAAGGGGTCAAAGGTTAGTTAAGATACTTTATTGCTGGGTATAAAGCTGAAATGAACAAAAACAAAGAGCTCCAAGTAGAAATAAAACCACCAAATACCCAAAAAAAACAAATAATAAAACAAACTTCCTATGAATGCAGGTAAAACAACAGGGGGCTTCCTGTCAAGGGGTCAAAGCTTAGTTAAGATACCAAAAATGGGAAATTTAATATGATGGATTAACTGAAATGTAACAACAAATTTCTGTCTTCATGATATAAACCTAACAACAACATGCAATAGAGCTATAACCTGACAAAAAAGCTCATTAAAAAAGCTAAAATAGATGGACTGTGATTGGCTGCAGGTACCTTGATTCACCAGCAGGAGGAGGAGGAGGAGGAGGAGGAGCACAGAGCCTGAGGAGCAACATATTAACATTTTATCATTCTGCTATGTGGGAGTGTAACCGGCTCCACACAGGGGGTTAATTGCCATTTGTCTCTGCAGGGATTTTATATGAGACACACTTTGTTTGTAATGTGGTATTTTGTGGGTCCTGTGTGGCATCAATGTAATATCGCTGTAATGTTCCAATCAGGAAAATGTGTCAGTGGTTCTCAATTGTCAGTTAATGATGGCCTGATTGTGGGCCACTTAAATCCTATATGGTATTTTTTTAAATCTCAGAGCATGTCACTTTAATAATCATATAATAAACATATAATAACCAATAATGTGTATTCATTCTGTTTTAACTCTGGACATCAGTGGAAATGAGAGGATGCGCTCAATGATTCTTCGAGATTCAAATAAAGGTTGAATGAATGAACTGAATGAATGAACTTAAAGTGGACTGATGATGTTTTCGTAATATGACCTGCTGCGAGAGCAGATTAAAACCTCTCTGAGGTCCAGTCTTGTTTATAAATGTTATTACATAATCAGCTATGGGAGATGTGTAATGGCTACTGAAGACCATCTAATAATAACCAACAACCAATAAACTATTCTTTGTTAATGTGCCTCAGCTGTTTGAGCCGTTCATGTTAAGTCTGGAGGCCTGCAGTCTAAGTTATTCTCCTAACGGGCCTTTTTAATGGCAGACTGTTTTAGTTTTCGTAACAGGAAAACCAACCTTTGTTCGCAGTGATTTCAACAACAATGCAATGAAATGCAAGTACAAAACCCAATGAAGGCTCCAATTAAACTTGTACATTTCAATCTTTTTTTTATTTCTGGTTTTGCAGCGATGGTATTGTACATGTTACATTATTACGCTTGTTCACAGATGTTTTAGTTTGATTTATCCTGACGACAAATAGATGACCAAATATAGCAGAGTCAGCCACAGTCCATTAAGTGTAGCTACAAATAAACACCAAAAGGTGGCAGTACAAGTTAAAACAACAGTGACAGAGAGGCTGGTGGTGGAGTTTTATTGTGTCCCATTTGTGAAATGTCAAAATAGTAACCAGATAAGGAAACTAAATTCCTGCCATAATGTCCATCCACTGGAATATTTAAATTCAATATGTAGCATGCTCTGATACACGTAAAGAATTTAAATCCTAACAATCTTAACAATATCTCCATTTTTAAAATAAGTGATGTCATTTTGTTATTCTATTTTTCTTTTCTTTTTCTTCTTCTTCTTCTTCTTCTTTTTCTTCTTCTTTTTTTTTTTGGTTTAATAATTATTCCAGTTTAAACACTGGTGTGAGATACGTTCTCTCTTGGATCCAACAACCTTCCAACACAAAAAACATGTTCATATAGGTACCTTTACAGGTTCATCCTGGCTCACTTCCCTGCAGCTGAAAACAATGGGCAGGATACTTCCTGTAAACTTCCTGACACCTCCTGCTGATGTTGCTGCACAAGAAAAAAAAATTAAGAGGAACCACAATTATGTAACTTTCACATTTGTGTGTTCTCACATTCTCACTTGTAAACATCAGCTACAGCTCGGCTGATGTCTTCAATCTGGACTCGACTGGGGTCAGAAAAACAATGTGTTACCTGGAGTATCACATCCAGTTTATGTGTCCGTGGGGACTTTCAGGTGTGATTAATGACCTATTCTCAAGTCAGACACAATGGAGAGCTCATTCAAAAGAGCACTGTCGGGCAAATGCACTGTGTGTTATACTAAATTGTGTGTGTGTTTTACATGCTGCAAACACTTAGATCAATATTTTAATCTGCATTTTAAACTGAGGTAGTGCAAAAACACAGGGATGAAGCAGATTGTCGTAAAGGTCTTAAAGGCTTGCATTGACCTGAAAGAGGAAATACAGAGGATGTCTGATGTCGGTGAAAGATGAAGTGACATTATTTCTGGTCGGGCCAGACACAGCTGATGGGGAAGTTGACAGTGTAAGATAGTAGTAAAAATAGCATGCTATAGCAAACTGTTTATGTGTATGCATGTGAGCGCAAGATGGTGTTTGAAGAATGAGGGAAAATAATAGCAGCAAACACATCCATGAGGCTGGGAGACTAACAAGCGGTGGCACAGACAGTATTGCACTATCAATGAAGAGGGCGCTGCTGTTCCAGTGCAAACAGGTAAATGTTGTGTTTGCATATACAGTGAAAGAGCTTATTAGGGGCCTGAGAGGCAGACAGAGAAATGAAAAAAAAGTTAAAACAAACCTGCACAATGTGGTTCCTGAGGGGGAGCCAGATCCTCTTGGACAGGAAGTATCAGGAAACGTGGCGCAACACCAGCCTATAAATATCACTGCAGTGAAATCCAGTCTTTGAATCTAGTCTACACTGTTTATTGTAATTATAACAAGGTGTCACCATATAATTAACAAAAAAAAAATATAATAGATAGTAATATGAAAACTATATAAAAGTTTATTGATTTAGTTGTATATATTTATATTTGTGAAAAATGAGGGTAGTGGAAACAAGCTGTAAACCCAACACTGATATATTGTCACATTATAAAATTGCTTATTTACAGGAGTAACAGAACAACATTATCATACATTTGGAGTTGAGTTTCTGGTTAAAGTCAAACATTCTCTTTTAACACTTTCTTTTGGTCTCAAATCATGAAGGAAGTATCTATCTCTTTATCTGTTAAATGCTCCACTATTTTCACCGGCCAGTCGCTAACTTTGACTGTGCATCATTCGGTGCAGGACAGGTAGCGTACAGTAAGTGTTCACAGCTTTTTTTATACTGCTGAAAATGACACAAATGAGAGTGGTGAGGGTGAACCAAAACGGTGAAGTCATGGGCCGGAAAACCAAAACACTGAGTTACAAACCACAGAGAGCTGCAGAGCTGAGGGGAGCAGAAAAGTCGGGTGATAATTTTGTCACTGTGATCCTTTCACATTACAAAGTCACTTGATCCATTTATGATATAAAATGTCAATTAGGGCAGCTTTAATAAATACATGTAGCACTTTTAACCTTGCTAGAAGTCTTTCTCCATCTCTCCTCAGGCCAACATAGATGTCAGCATTTGATGTTTATACAAAGAAAAAAAAGACATTCAAACAATTAAGGTCCATTAAAGTCTGATCAACATGTAAATGTGTTCTTACAACTGATGTAGACTTCCCATGGTTCAGTGACATGTGTATCATCCATACATGTCTAAGCTTGATAGCTAATACTGTAGTTCTAGATTTTCAAATTTTACAGTATTACTCCTGTGGGACTACAACACACTTTAAGACACATGACAGATCCACCATTCCTCCAATTTCAATTTCATTTCTTATTAACAAACTGTCATATTTGTGTGCTTAAACACTTTGCCAATATGTTTTATCTTCAGCCTTTAACACAATCACTCAGAAATGCGTCATGGACTTTTGCTTGATCTCCATCAGAATCACAAACCTGCCATTCATCTTTCCTTTTGCAGTATTACATTATTTAATTATCATTTAATATTGATTCTCTCAGTGCCATTGTTGTAAATGTGAATCCTGAGGATTTGGAGGATTTATTGATAAAAGCCAGAGGGCACGGAAATGTGGCCTTTTGTTGCGCAGCATGAAGTTCTGACATTTTACAAGTGCTTCTACATTCAACCATAGGAGCTTTTCTTCACAATGAGACTGCATATTGTCTGTACTGATAAATCTGTTTACAGTCACATTGTGGGGACTCACCTTCATTTTGGGATCAAAGTGCAAGTCGCCGTAACATAAATCATTACATTTTAAGGTGAAGACTTGGGTCAAGGTTTGAGCAAGACTCCAAGACATGAATGCAAGTCAACGTGTGTGTTTGTGTGTGCATGTATTTATCGCACTGTCTGTACATCCCTCCCATTTGGAGACAAACATTTAGTCCTTGTAAAAGCAACAAAGGTTCTGTTATACATTGTGTGCGTTTGTCAGTCAGGAAATGGGACGAGGTAAAGGTGAGGTCACCGTCATTGTGTGTGTGAGTATAATCACTGATGTACCTCCACTCCCCAGGTTTAAAAGGTCACAAGTGGGCTCTTCATATGTCAGGATCCTGTTCTTCACAGTCAGATTTATTGTTAGTAAATAAGAAAGGTCACAGCACACACCCCAAAAACTTTAGATTTATAGCTATGGTAGATGAAAGAACAGCTGATAAATCTCAGCACAGTTATGTTCTTTCTTAAAAAAAAAAAGACAAACCACACCTTATGTCCTAAAATCTTCAGATAGATCATTTATAAGACATTTCCCCCCCAAATTTGTCCCAAAATATGTCCATATGAAAAGACATTCCTGCAGTGATGCATCGTAGTTTTGTCTCTCTCACAAAACGTCACGATAAAATCATCTCATGGTTTTCTCTTAGTGTGTGTTTTTCATTATATCAGATGATTATCACACCATCTTCCTGCCAAGATACATGTTGTTGTGTGTGATTCCACCAAACCGATTGTGTCATCTTTCATATGGAAGACATAAAATAATCTCCGCCAGCCATTTTTGACTGTGATAACAATGTGAGGATTACATACAGCCTTTATCTGGAAAGGCACAGGAAGCACATAATTCAGCTCAGGAGGTGAGAGCTCAAAATACAATGTTGAAGCACATCTGCATTATGGCACTGAAGTTTGCTGTTGTAGTAGATCAGACATGTAACACTTCAACATCTCTCTTGGCAGGCAGCTGCTTCTCTCTCACGTCTTTCAAACCTGGGTGTGGAGCCAGTTTTTCACAGCTTTGGTTTTAATCCAAAGTATTCTGAGCAGCTGTGTTTGGACAGACAGGAATTCACTGAGCGTTCAGGGGCCAGTAAAATAGCAGATTAGTACTGTAAATGACGTCTCTCTGTCCCGTTTCCACCAGTAAGTGACCTCCGTTAACTGGTACTTGACTTGTGTTTATTTGAATCAGAATCAGAATCTTTTTTTTTTTTTTTTTTTTTTTAATTCAGTGCCAGGTATGTTTTATTTGGTCCTATCAGCTGAGTTTAAAGATAAAAAAATCTCTGACGCTGCAAAGACTAAACCAAACTATGAAAGTAAATACTAACCAAAGTTTTAAACCAGACTTAACATTATGAAGTGACATATTTCAGTCTCTTCAATAAAAGATTAAAGAAATAGTAAAAGTTTACCAGATTAGTTTATTTGTCATTTTTAGAGATGAAATGGGACTGATTCATGGATTCATCCAATTGTTGAACTATTTTCATTTATAATTTATAATCAGTTATTTTGTTATGTTTAAATATTCAAGCGAAAAAAAAATATTATCTTTGACAATTATGTGTACATTAGTAAGACTGAAGCCTAAACTATAAATATCTCGAGAAAAGCTAAAGGGCACTGACCCAAAACTGGACAATTATGTGTACATTAGTAAGACTGTCATCCATCTAGAGCAATTAACTAGCCATAGCATGGTACTTATTAGTCAGTGAAAACAGATGCATATGGATGTTGATTACAGTTCTGGAGGAGCTTTTATTTTTATTTTTAATTTAAAATCTGTATTACAAACTAGCTTACATAGATGTAGGCATTTACCAGACAGGGAGGCTCTAAAGAAAGACATTGTTGACCTGCATTACAAGGAAATTTTTCAATGTGCAGCTTGACTCATATTCGTGATAAAAGTCAGGAAATCTCATCTCCGCTTTCTGTTGTCGTCAGTCTCTTGTGAGCCCACCGACGTTATTGAACTGCTTTAATCACCACTATATTAAAATGACTGTTTTGAATTGCCAGGGGCTGCTTTCCACAGGAAAATGAACACGGTGAGTCATGAGAGAGTGTTTTGATGTGCATACATGAATTTTCTTACCTGAAATTCTCCCCAGACATGCATTAAACATCAGCCACATTAGTTATGAAAGAATGATGCTTTTTTTTGTCCATGAAGCCTCAGGCTAGCATGAATAAAAATCTTGAGGTAAAACAGTCACTTCCAAAGCTGTTGAAATGTTTAATGCTGTAAATCATGAACACTTGATGCATCTGCTGCTCCTGAAGAGGTAAAAGCTGCTAAGGATTTGTTCTCAAATGGTGCTTCACACGGGGATGACAAATGACAGAAGTGGGGGAAAAGAGACAAAAAAGGAAAAAAGTCAAAGCGCAGGGTGAGGGAGGAAAATTGGGACAGATGAAAGATGAGCAGCAGAGTACAAATAATTACACAAGGGGGAGACAATGAAGGAAAGGAAGCAGAGAGAGAGAGAGAGAGAGAGAGAGTGATGAGAGAGGAGGCAGAGGGGGAGGTATGAGAGGAGATGAAACAGGAGAGAGTGATGATGAAAAGCAGAAAGAGCGACAGAGAGGAGGAAAAAATCAGTGATTGAGTGAGTGATGGAAAGAGAGGAAGAGTAAAAATGATGGAGGAGCGAAGGAAAGGTGCTGACTGCTAGAAAAAGTGTTTATCTTTCTGCTCACATGCCTCAAGAAGTGAACCTTTCATTTCATACCTGTCAACACAAACACACACGTATATGAACTCAGATGGCACCAGTGGTGGAAGAAGTATTAAGATCTTTTACTCAAGTAAAACTACCAATACAACAATGTAAAAATACCCAATTACAAGTAATATTCTTGCATTTAAATTTTTACTTAAGTAAAAGTATTATCAGCTAAATGTACTCAAAGTATCAAAACTTAAAGTACTCAAAAAGGTTATGAGTAACTGAAGCTGTCAAATAAATGCGGTGAAGTAAAACGTACAATATTCACCTGAGAAATGTAGTGAAGTAGAAATATAAAGCGGCATAAAATTGAATGACTCAAGAACAGTACAAGTATCCCAAAATTGTAGTCCTTGAGTAATTGTACTTAGTTACATTTAACCACTGGATAATATCTAACTTTATATAGATGAAAGGCCCACTTGTATGACAACTTAAAAGTCAACCAAATAAGGGTCGTTTTCTCTATCAAATGTGCTCGGTATTCGTGATGCCAAGTTTGTTTGACCCTCCTGATCATCACATCTGTCAAAATATCTGCCTCAGCCAAGCAGAGGTGACACTGGGCCTGTAAAAGTACATAAACATATATAGGAGAAGGAGGGGAATGAAATGAGTGTGAGGGACTCTGTGACTGAGCAGGAGATGGTGAAAAATGATTTTTTTGAGGGATTACTTTTTAAACACTTCCACTCATATTCCCTTTTATGTGCTACAGTGCAAAGCAAAGCCTGATGACTAATGACAGTTCCTCTACATGACATTATATCATAGTTTCTTTCAGTATCCAACCTTTGTTTCTGTTGTGCAAATTCTGAAAAAACGTTGTGTTTACTTTTTTATAGCCATATATCCAAATGAATTCAGTTTGGTAGAACATACTACATGTAACTCTGATGCCACTGAATGCTGCAACTAAATTTGTATATTTTAATCTGATTACTCTTAATCAACGATGATCTCTTTTGGGTCAAGGTAGTTACAAAAAGCTTTGGCATGTAGCCACTGTCAGATCGGGGTACAGGAAAGATGAGAGGTCAAAATCCAGTTGGAACATAGCAGCAGGAAACAGTACAATATGGTCTCAGTGGCCCAGATGCACATTATGTACAGGATATACTGTCAAGAACTGGGCCTCTCTCAGAACAAACAAACTGCACCGAACACCCAGCTGACACTGGGAATGTGTTTTTTTTTCTTATGGATGTTCACTGACGCAAATGAGAGAGTTAATTACTTTTGCATCATTCTGCCACAGATGCTTTTCTTTGCACAATATGGTTGTTTTCAACCAATGCTGAGACAAATTGTTTAAGACAAAAACAAATGTAGCTTTCCAGACAATTTGCTCTGGTGATGACAACATCTCATATGTGAAAGAAAATATGTGCTGTAATACTGCGGCTGAAACATAAGCCTTATCACGCTGCTAATCAGAACATTTCAGCTGCACCAATTCTGTGCAAATCTCTCAACCAAGTCCTCTGCAAAATAGCTGTATTATAGATTAATCCCAGCACTTGAGGAAACCGCTCCATACTGAGGCTGGCAATCTGCTATTTCTGAAGACATTTTATAGATTTTCAGTTTTGTTGGATATTTGATTCAGTGGAAAGCAACAGAGGAGATTAGAGCAGAAAAAAGACCGACTCAAACTGGCAACCTAAGAGTATGTATTATGCACATTTGTCTACAAAACCACCTCAGCATCCTCTCTTTTGTTCCTCACTGCCATCTCACAGTAATTTTCCTTGACTAATAATTAAACACTTTGCTGGCAAACATACTGTAGCTTGGCTTGTGTCATATGATCCATTCAAGTAGAACTCACGAGGTCGTATTTTAAGTGGCTCAAGTCAAGTTTAAGTGCAGTGTAGAAACACTTGCAAGGTGACCGACAATAAAAGACACTTCTGCCTTGTAGTCATTTAAAAGATTAGAGAATTTTCTCATTTCAGTCACACAGCAAGTAAATGAAACAAGAAAAACTGTTAATTACAAAAACCATGTCCCAAGAAATTACATTTTTACTGATCAGTTTTGCCAGGAATATTTTGACAGGAACATAATTGGTGGATTATGTTCAGTGGGATTTAAACACTAATCAAGAACACAATCGTTCACAAACATGAAAATGTTTATTGTGCTTTATTTGCCATGAGCAGATATTCTATTGCCAGAACTGATATTGTAAAGAAAACTAATGAAAGACATTGTCAGTAAATGTCTTGCAGATACTTTCTGTATGAACCTTTTTCTCGTTTAAAAACTTCATATTTTGGTGTTGCAATTTAGTAGAATATAATTGATGTGTGTCACAAATCTACAGGTATTCAGAACTGCCTGTAGACAAAAGTCATGAACAGCAGCGCTCAAATGGACCAAAGATGGTGCAACTTTGAGTACAGGAAAATATTACAGACAAGAGCTGTGTATGATACCATATGTCTATGATACCAAGGGATGGATACTTTAGGAGTTAGAAAGTGTGGCAGGGAGAGGAGGATGTGGAGGAAGGGATAGGACACGGACAGGAAGAGGTGCGGAGAGGAATGTGTTGGGGCTAGACAGACAGCAGGATATGGCCATACAGACTGCACTGTTTCTCTTCTCCCATAGGAAGACATGTTATAATGTGAGCAAGAGAGAACATCTGATTTAGAGAGATCAAGATTTATCAGACTGTTTTGACATCTGTTTTGGTTTTTGCTCTTCATGGTACCAGCAGTGGTTTCCTCTGCAAGCGAAAAGCCCTTCGAATGAACTGTATGCAAGCTAACCGCCAGAATAATGACTGCAGATCAACCGGGTGATCAAAACATAATAGACTGAGCCAGTGAATGCATCATGGTGATCAGAACATTATCACTAATCAGTCCTTTTGGCCATGTGGATGTTGCTCTGGGCTCCTTGACAAACAAGGCCTCAAAAGACGTAATGAAAAGACAAGAGGAGAGATAAAGAATGAAACTAACAGAAGGAGAAAAGAGACAGTGTGAAGCTCTCGCTGAGGTTAAGTGTTTCCTGTTTCCCATGGCAAGAGACAAAGTACAAAGTGTGACAGGGTTGACATCAACAAAAAAAGTAAACCTGAACATGAATTGGGTGTTAAGCATTGGGTGCATGTGTGGGAGGACTTTTTGTGTACGTGCATCAGCATAAAACCAACAGAACACTGTGTTCAATGACGCATGAAAATTACTCAGCTGGGTTTACCTGAACATTTAGACGGGTACATTCAGTGGTAAGGACTTTAAACAGGTTCCTGTGTGTTCTGCAGATAGCAGTTAAACATGGCTGCTAGTTAAAGATTTAAAGCCAATGTGTTCTGAACTTAATTGAATGTGATTATACTGTATATTACATCACATTCATTTGGTTGATACTTTTGTGCAGAGTTGCTTACAGTAAGTGTAGACAACTTCTATATGCATTCAGCTTCAGTGGGGAGACCACTTTGCAGCCAGGACAGAAGTTTGAGGTGAGCAGCCACAGGTCACATGACATGGTGGCAGAACAGGGTTTGACCGTGGCTTAGTGATAGGAAAGAACAGTTGTTCCCTGCCCTGTAGGCTAACACAGGATTAGAAGGCAAGATTAACCAGGTGTCAGCAGGGGGCCCAGAACAGATCCTTGTGGCACCCCTGTTCATCTGATGGCTCATTTGGTTTAACCAAATTGGTTGTATTTGTTTATAATACATCAACTACCACCGAGGGCCAGAGAAATTTTCAGAGTCTACACATTGTGGCACTAGATTTATAGCGCCTTCAGATATGATTTAAGACAAGACAGACAAAATAATCTGCTTGGAGTGATATTTGTGTCTGATATGTTTTCTTCCACCAAAAACAAAATTGTTAAACATTCTTAAAATTGCATCTACTCCTCACCCTTCATTGAAATATATGAACTCTATCAACTTGCAAATATTTATTTCCAAGCTTTAACTAGACACAACATCTCTCTTACTTCACTGTAACATCCTACCTCAGTGTATGAACTGAGGTGGAAAGTTTCCATGTGACACGTGTGTCAGTTGCACACTGGACCATGAGTGACTTCCAAACTAGTATTGATATCACAAACTAGTTGTGATCCTGCTCATAGATATGTGTTTGAGATTTAATGGCCTTCTAGTATCAAGCTCTGCACATGCAGCAGGAACTTAAATTATTTTCATTATATTGAATTCCGTGTTTGATATTCTCACCTCAGTGGGAAAGAAAGGCACCAACCAACAAGACCCTGGAGAGGGACTGGATCCCAGATGTCATCATGCATGCTAACAGTATATTATTTACCTTGGAGAGTCATGATCCAGCTAAATGTAAATCAGCCTGCACTTTTGCAGGTTTGGGCTTACAGACCTGTTCCTCTGACAACATCCTAAAATATGCAGGCTTGTGTGAAATCACCAATAATCAACACAAACTAACAGGGTTGTCAATGCACTGACTAAACTGTGAAGCAGTGTGATTCACAGGAGTCATTCAACTAAAGTCATTCAACTAAACTTAACTATAACTATAAACTATAAACTAAACTATAAACTATAGGTAGATTGGCGTGTATTACTGTACTTCCTGTCTGAGCTTCCTCTTACCTACAAACATATTACTGAACACACTGTGTCTTCCCCTCAGCTTCTCTAACCTCAAGTATTTGTTAACGGTGGTTCCCAGTGTGGTTGTTTAGACTGACGATGACCGCAACCCTGACCCAACCTTAGCTCAGTTGTTTTAGGTACTTTAACCTTAAATGTAACCAGAAAAGTACCAGTGTCTTTTTATTACAGTGTCCTAACAATTTATAGTGAAGCATTTAAGAACAGTTGCGCATTCAGGTTGAGGATTGTTGTTGTCATGTTTTCAGCTACCCAGCAACCAAAAACAGAAATGTGTGGTTTTGTGCAGCAGCTCTCATGTGTAAATGTGAAGTAGGGTGGTGTTGAAACAGAGCTCAGAAAGACTTCCCTCAATAAATAAAGGTTAACAAACTAATGTTTCCCAGGGGGCACTGGGTGCTGCCGAGCAGTCAGTGCACTGCAGACATGCGATATACACTAAAAGCATTTCCTTGTCATCTGATAGGCTACTGTCCTGCTGTGATGTCACGAGGGCTTGCTTATAAAAAGGGTGACGGGCTCAGCTGCTTCAAAAGGGCAAGTGTGGTTGAGGGCTGAAAGAGTGTGTTTATGCATGAGCGTGTGCTGGAAAGAGAGAGCAAGGCAGAACGCGTGTGTGTGCGTGTCACACACCAAACCAGACATTCATAACTCAGCAGAAGAAGAAGAGACATCAAAAAAGCTGCTGACAAAGACATTATAATGATACTTTGTGTTGTGGAGGTGAAGGCGTCTGGATTATCAAATCACTGGATTGCAAAGCAGAGCACAGAGCCTGGAGGTAGGAAAAGTAACTTAAAGTCTGCTTCGCACACATATGTTTCATGCATGTCTAATGAGTGCATGCATGCATATATTTTAAAAACATCTACTCATGAAGACACCGTGGATATTTTAAGAGCCAGTTTACACAAGTGTCTACAGATTCACACATTTCAGAATTGAAGAAGGATTTGAATTTCAAATTAAATGATTTGTGATCAGCTTAATGCCTTAAAAATCAGCTAATTTTTCTTGACTTACCAAACCATTTTATATAGTTTCTGTATGGTAAAGGCTTCAACAATGTGTTAAGGTCAATAAACATCCATGTTGAATTGAGTTATAAATAAGGTTAAATGACACATTTGAACCTTTTCTACCATATGATCAGTCTATTGCAAATACATTTACTGCACGTTGTGTTGTAATTTTTAAATTAAAGTGTCATTCTGATTTTCTTTATTCTAAGAGCTACCATAGGAATGAGACCTCTCACCAAAGTTAATTTAGCAGGAATAAGTCAGATTCTTCCAGCGTGACGGTGTTTCTCAGCTTCAGTGAATCCAAACGAGCTTTCATCTTTAACATATACGGTTTATTCTATCAGGCTGTTAAAATGTTTTATGACTCAGTTATTAGAGAATGTATGCTTTTCACAGAGTGTACAAAGACATTGATCTTCCCTCACAGTCTGCTCTACTATCTTCAGTTTATTCTACTAAGCACTGCAAAAGCTGTTCTGTGTGTACGTGCATTTTTGTGTTAGCTTGTTCCTGTGTGTTTGTGCATGTACCATTGTGTGAATTTTTGTGTGTTTGAGTGCTCAGCATAATTATCATCACTAAGCTATCTCTGCCTAAATATTGGGATCTTTATGTCTCACTAAATCTTTTGTGTTTGATTATTAGCCTCAGAGAGCTGGTCAAGTTTCTTTGTGTGTGTAGCTGTTTAAACAGCTTTGCAGAGAGAGCAGAACCTCTTCTGCAAGCTTGACTATGCATTAATGCAGGCAGCCGCCTCGATTATTGATCTGATCAGTGGGGGGTGAGCAGTCACAAGGCGTCATTAGAGGGTCATCTGTGTAAAAGGGTGGCAGGTTCAGGCTTCATGCTTCATGAAGAAAGCAACACATGCACTGAATATCTTACAAACATGAATAAAAGATGATCATTCCTTTGATTACATATATGTATGTGTTTGATGCATTATTATCTGTCAAAGGCAGATTGAGCTGTGGATTGAAACAACCTTCTAAGCATCGGTAATTAAAGATTGATTTTTAAAATGAGTCTGCGGTTAACTTTGCAGCACATCCATCATTTGCTCCACACTCTGGCACCTCCATGTTCTCTAAATATAAATGTGTTGGAGCTGGTGATTGACAGCATACTAACACAGCCTTTGTTTACATACATAATTTATTCCACTTGTGAAATGCCTGTCATAAAAAAAAAAAATCTGGTCATGGTCCACCCTGGCATTTTGAAATGCATCCCAATATTCAACACTTTGCTCATTGAGCATGAGAGAACTGGGTAAACACTTGCGAATCAATGCATCTCTCTTCACAGCTGGCATTAACATGTGTTGTGAGTGTTTGGATTGGGTTGGAATAACACCAACATACATATTAATCCAAGTGCACATGCACACAGGAGATCACAGTTAACCAAACAACCTTTGGAGGCGAATTAAAAAACATAAACCGTACATGCTGTTCCCTTCTCGCTGCACAGACACGAGCAAAACAAAGTAATTACACCTCCACCTACGAAGCAAACAGGTGGAATTAGCTCAGACAATAAGAAGATACTGTAGGTCATAATCCTAAACCTTTGCTTACTTCACAGTACTTACGGGAACATCCCCTGACTGTCAGAACAGTAAACAAGGATCACCAGGTGTCTTCTATCAATTGGGGCATTAGCCTAATCTACCCTGCATCAATGAGGTTAAATACATTCCCTAGTGTCTTATTTTATATGCAAACAGCGTAAAATGAGTAATGAAAAATGCATATGACGAAAAAAAGCTTTGTGCTGCTACGTTCACACCTAACACATGTGTATGTTCTGCTCACTGCAGCACATAGCCAATGCATTCTGAGCCATAATGTGCAATAAGTTGTGCAGTGCAGTTTATGCTTTGCCTGATGCTCCGTCAATGCTGCTGCGGCTCTTTTATAAACACCGCATACGCTGCTGTAGCTCATATAACATTTCGCAAGCCCCAACAGTGTCCAAGCATCCAACCACACCTGTAGACTTGGCGGATGCTTGCAGGCTTGAGGGCAGAGCCAAGAAGCCAAACGTAAACTGTTCAAACTATGTATTAATATAACAACTTGTCACACTTCAGGTCTGACTGGGGACGTTTTTACACCTCATCCTTCCTCTCTCTCCCCTCATTTCCTGCCACTCTTCTATCTTTTATGAACAAGGCAAACATGTCCCAAAAATAATTTAAAAAAAATTGAGTTCACAATGAGTTAAGTGAAGGTAAATGGTAAACAGGTGGTGACACATGAGAAACCTACATGCTGCTGATATGACATACTGCTGCAGAAAGACTGAAAGGCATGCCGACCACTGAACTCCGTGAACTCATGATAACACTATGAAAGACCACAGATGTTGACCTCTATAAGAAAGCAGACAGGGAAACTCTCACCAGCTGACCTACAAACCTCTGACAGACTTTTTCATCTGAAGGTATTGCTCCAATTTATGTGATCTTCAGCAAGGACAATTACCTCTTCATATCCAAACAGTGTAACTCCAATAGCCTAACTCCTAACCCAATCAACCAGTAACACACCTGCCACTATTAGAAAGGTATTGTCAAGTCTGAACATGGGGTGTGTCTATTGGGTGTCCTGTGGTGCCACTGCCCCAAGTGCATTCCCATTATCCTAAATTTCTTTTTTAAGGACTTAAAGAATAAAGTATGGAAGCTTTATATTTGGATGGTGCCACTCTGCTGTGTTCTGATTGGTTGGACTATCTATATATTTGAATAAAAAATGTAAATACAGGAATACAAGAAGATATTGTATTGTTAGTGAAATTGTGAATTAATGCTATTCCAATGTGCATGTGTTATCGCTTCATGCCACCCTGCAAAAGTCAGTGCCCCGCTTGGGCCACACCACTGCCCTGAACTGGTTCCCACTCTTAATCCAATATGAACAAAGCTGTGTTGTTCTGTGTGTTCTGATTGTAGATCATGGCACATGCAAGTGCTGCCTCAGGACTGGCTAACCAATCAGAGCACAGCAACTCCTCTCTGGTGTCTGACTGGTCGACGAGGTCTTCGGAGTACAACGATGCAGAGCTCGTGCTGCTGGGAGTCGCAATGGCTATTCTGGTTCTGGCTATAGTTTTTGGTAAGTTACGAAACATTTAATCATTTCAATTATTGGATGGTTTGTTGGATGATCAATATTTTTACAACAGATTTAGACAACATCCAAATGTGTCTTTTAGTTACAATACTCTTTTTTCCCTCCAGGTAATGTGCTGGTGATTACAGCCATGCTGCGGTTCCAGCGGCTTCAGACAGTCACCAACCTCTTCATTGTTTCGCTGGCTATTGCTGACCTCATCATGGGTTTGGTTGTGGTCCCTTTTGGCTCCAGCTACATCCTGCTGGGAACCTGGCAGTTTGGAAACTTCATGTGTGAATTCTGGACAGCAACTGACGTGCTGTGTGTCACGGCCAGTATAGAAACGCTGTGTGTGATTGCTCTGGACCGCTACCTCGCCATCACCTCGCCACTCCGCTACCCAACAATACTCACCAGGTGGGTGCTGGATAATTATTTAAGTTTAGAGGCTTTCAATCAAAAGTGATTCTCACTAAATGATCCCACAAAATCAAATGACTTTTGGACAAACATAACAATAAATCAGCACAATATCTCTCACCTATCTGTGTTTTCACTCACCACTATTCTTCACCTGTGTCCTCTCTTGTCCCCTGCTGACCAGGGGTCGGGCCTTTGCAGTGGTCCTCGGGGTTTGGGCAGTGGCCTCCCTCATCTCCTTCATGCCCATCCATCTAAAGTTGTGGGTGTCAAATGACGCGGAAGCTCTCCGGTGCCTGGCCGACAAGTACTGCTGTGATTTCAACACCAACGCAGCGTATGCGGTGTCTTCCTCCATTGTGTCGTTCTACCTGCCCCTGGTGGTAATGATTTTCCTGTACACCCGGGTCTTCCAGGAGGCTCAGAAACAGCTGGAGAAGATCAGAGGGAGGGAGAGGCACTTTTACAACTTGCATTACACTGCACAGCTGACATATCCTGATGATAGTCCTGCAATGAATAAACTCAGGACAGGAACTGAGGTGGGAGAAGAAGCGGGAGAGGACAGACTAAACATGCAGAAAACAGGAGGTATAGACACAGGCAAGGAAGAGAAGTCAGGAGAGAGCAGAGCAAGGACAGAAAAAGGGGACGGGAAACACTCTGCCACAAAGCGTCTTAAGTTCAGTCTAAAGGAGCACAAGGCTGTGAAAACTCTGGGGATCATCATGGGAACCTTCACATTGTGTTGGCTGCCTTTCTTCATCCTCAACATCCTCATGACCTTCCTCAACTTGGGCGACATTAAGCTGCTCTTCAGACTCCTCAACTGGCTCGGATACTCCAACTCGGCCTTCAACCCGCTCATCTACTGCCGCAGCCCTGACTTCAGGCATGCCTTCCAGGAGCTACTCTGTCTGAGGGGCAAAGGGGGGAGCTGGGGAGGGAGGAGAGGATGGGGCTGGTGCAGGGAGAGGGATTGTTACTCCAAAGCTCCAGGTAGGACAAATGGGAACTCAGACCTGAATGGTGTTCGAGGGCTGGATGCGCAGCTGAGGTCAGCGTGGAAGGGCAGTTATGAGAGCTCTATTCAAGACAGCTCACTGACTCTGGCTCCTCCGGCTTCTTGCTGTGAGCAGGTTTTACAAGTAGCTCCTGGTTCCCTGACAAACTGGCCAGCTAACAGTTCTGCTAATGGGAGCTGTAAGGAAAATCTGGCTTCTATTGCTTGACCAATTAGGATATTAGACTTTACTTGGTGCATTGCTGGGCAGTAAAGAACAATTTGATGAAGCTCAAAATGCTTGTTTTAGGGCGAAAATTGACTTTTTTGAGGCTGTGGGATGTTGTTAGTTAAAATTGTGTTGGGTGTTTTTCAGTCAATGTTACTGAGGTTTCACTCGTGATCACTGTTCCTCTTTGCTGCTGCATATTGATAACGTAAATCACAAAAGGCAGCAACACAATTAAACCATGTTCAGCAGCGTGTGTCAGCTTTAAAAGACGTCTGACTTAAGCCTTTAAGTGAATTTTCATGCAACTTAGTGAGGCACAATGAGGCTGAATTATTGGTGCATCGCTCACAACGACACAATGCAAAAGTGAACAAAATGTACAGCAGAAAAATAATCAGAATCAGACGACAACCACAGAAAATCTGCATTAGCAAAGTGAAACCAAACATTATGAGCTTTACCAAACTGGTATTTACAACATTGGAAGATGGGTGACAGAAAGGTGATGTTAAAATGGACTGCATATGAATTACATGCTACTGAAATACAGAACAAATAGGAGTAAATTATTTGATACAATTCTGCTGTTAAATACTGTACATCACGATAAATACGTGAAAATGTTTTAATGAGTGTTTGAATAGGAAGCATTAAAAGAGTTTGCATATTTATACCGGACCCGGATTGATGTGTTTGACTAAGATGAGAAAATGTTCTTCTGCGTTTTCTGAAAGCCCCTGAAACCTCATCCTCACGTATTCCTCTATATCTTAAAATATGAATGAGAAAATAAGCAATGATTAAATGACTCTGTGGCTGCAGGTTGATCAGATATGACTGACAGCGACAGTAAGGACACACCGAACTTCATCAAATTTTGATTGGGATTGATGTCACATTTTTGAGCCTCGCCCACTTCAAACCAGCAAAAAGGGCAGAGAAGAAAAACACACAAATACAGAAATCTCTCATGTGAAATAATCAAAAACTGCTTTTTTATTTGGGAACCCATGACTCATATAAAGAAGCTGATGGGGAAAAAAAGTTTTCAGGGTTTTTAGAGTGAAAAAATCTTGCCAATGGACACTTCATTATTTTCTACATAGATGCACAAGGCTGGAAGCACAATCAGGAATTTAGCACCAAATTTTCAATCCAAATAATTGTGTTTGCCGGCAGTAAAAAGCGCATGTTTGACATCCAGATAAAAACAAAAATCTGTTTCGTTTGCCCTGTGGCTAAATGTCTTATGAACAGTGGGTCTCATAATAATGATAATAATAACCTCCTCAGATGATCAACAATCGCCTATTTTCATTCCTTCTTGATAAACCTCGCAGCTGGTCCAAAATCATTTACTGGTGTATATTTGTGTATCAGAGAAACATCTGTGAGCCAAACTTGTGACTATCATAACTGCTCTTTTTCCCAAGTGTTCGCTTTCTTTCATCACATATTCGCTGAAACTGTTTTCTCTCTCTCTCTCTCTCTCCCTCCAAACATCAGCATCTACCCACTCTTTCCTTTCATCCTGTCTGCTTCAGCTGTCTTATAGTAAGAACACTGTAATCTGTCAGACAGAGCTGGGGAGATAGTTTTCATGCGGTGGGATGTGTTTCCATAACATTGTCAGTTGCACTCACTGTAAAAACATAGCAATCAGATTACACATATTTTAACTACTTATATATATATATTTTCACATTGCTCAGAAATTTGGTTGAAGTCTAATTCAAAGTGATAATGATATAAAGACTAAGCAGACAAATTACATTTTCAAAATAATCTCCCCAGCCCTGCATCTAAATGAATGGATAATAATTTGTGTTAAAAAAAAAAAAAAGACACCTGAACAAGGTATTGAGGGTCAATCAGTGGCAACTGTCTACTATAAAATATGATGTGCACTATAACACTTTATTTGAAGGGTTGTGCATAAGACTAACACAACACTGTCATAATCATTAGTGTTGTCATTCAGTCAATTAACCCTAACTCCATTAAAAAGGACTTAATTGACCGTTGACACTGAATGACACTGTTGAGGTTGTGGCAGTGTCACATCAGTCTTATGTACACCTTCAAATACATGTGTCTGTCTGTCTGTCTATGTTTTGTGTATTCGTGAAGTGATTATTAGCTATTTGTGCATTTTAAAGCTTGAAACATTGAATATTTGTAATTTACTGTAATGTGTATGAAACTTGGATTTACCACAAGTTGGAAGATACTGTAGTTAGTTTTTTTTATGCTAAATTCAATAATTTATCTGGTTCTTCAAGAGTTGTTTTGATGTGTGTTTTGTATCATGTTAATCTATGTGGACATTGGATCACAGAGTTTAAGCAGCACTGAAACACAAGTCTACACTCAAAAAAAAAAAAGATTTGTCATCTTATCTATGTTTCTATCTTGGGATGAGACAAATCTGAATCTTTGTTGAAAATAAAAAGTAGTTTTCAGAAGTGTAGCTTTTCACCAGAGGAATGGATTCCAATTTCTAACGCCATCAGACTCACATGAATGTCATCTCATCCCTGTAAATATTTATTCATAAGCTGTTTTGTGAGTAAAAGAAAGAAATTACATTGTTTGAATCTGTTGCTTGTGTGTGTTGGTATGTGGGTGTGAAATCACAGGCTGTCAGAAAGAGAACGATCATAAAAAGAGGAAGACGTGCTTAACAAAACGGAAAAGAATAAGGTTGAATAAGAAGTTAGCTGAGTATTATCTTGTGATGCTACTAACAGTTTGCTTTCGAACAAACAGGGAAATTTGATTTTGGCTTAACAAGCATTCTTATTTAACTGACTGAATAATTAACTAAAAAAAGAAATCCTAAAGTTTTTGATGCCACTTGCAGAAGCCCTTCGTGTGAAAAAGAGCAGAGCAGACACAGTTTATTAGACTGGATGCTGATCTAATCCTTCCTTTAAACAGTGCCAACTACAGCACTACAAAGTTTTCATCTTAGCACTGGCACCCGCTGACAATCCATAATGGAATTAGTGATTCATCCAGTAGCCAGTTGGGCTCAAAATAATCAGACTGCCATCTGAAAGCTGTTGATCCAGCAGAGCATTCATCAAAAATTTCAAAGAGAGCCATAGTTTCTCATAAGGCTCATAAGAAGTGTCCATAAGTCTGGCAATTTTGCCAAACTTTGCTTCAAAAGACTCTTTGTTGAGATGCCGAAATGTGATTCTCCTCACACTACAGACATAGTACAGAGGCTTTTTGTGCTTATTCAGTCATCCAAGCTAGTCATGAAGACTTGCCTGTTTGCATTAAAGTTAAAATGAGTGTGTGTGTGTGTGTGTGTTGGTGCATGTGAGGCGAGACGTACAGCGACAGGTGCAAACAGTCACAGCAGCTTCAGTATCAGCTGCTGCAGAGGAAATGCAATCAGCTATACGGCCTCAATACACACAGACACACACACACAGCTTTACAGTTCAACATGAAAACGCACTGTGTGTATGTGTGTGTCTGTGTGTGTCTGTGTGTGTATGAATGTGACCTGTTTCCATGGAACAAGTTTCCAATTTAGGTTTGTTAAGGCTAATGCACTTAACATGTCTGCCTTGTTGTTGTGTGTCCTATATGTTAGCGGTATATATATATATAACTGTCTTGGTAAATGTCTTTTTTTTCCATGTGTGTTTGTTTTTGATATTAAAACCAGCAATCTGATCTTGTGTCTTTTACTGTTTTACTGACTCTATTGGTTTTAAGTCTGTTGTACCTGTAAGCACACCTGATAATGTACCTGACACATGAAGTGGAAAATTCTACATCACTGTTACGCTTCGAATTTGTGCTGACAGTTTTAGGAAACACAAACAACGAGCTCAAGTCACATTGCGCTGACATCAGGTTTGGAAAGGATGTTGTGGAAAAAGAAGTTCCCCATAGCGGTTTGATTGCATAAAATAGTTTATTCTTAGTTCTGGGCCTTTAATTTGAGAAACAAAAACAACAGGTTATTACAATGAAACCTTCAGCTAAATCTCACTGGTAATGCTCTGGTGTTTTATTGGACTTTTAAAGAGATCGATATAGCAGATTTTAACATGGATATTGCTTGTTGATTGATAATTGCAATTACCATCTACTTTCTTACTGTTTCACACATCTCTTCTCTCTGTGTGTCTGTCTATTTACAACTCTATCCCTTAACCTTTACCTTACTTTAAATCCACTGTGTTGTGCACTTTTTTGCAGTTAACCATGAAAGAGGATTTAAATGTTTAATATCGTCTCATCTTTCTTTTCCACATGTGAGTATCTGCCCTCACTTCCCTGTCAGACATTTATCTGGGCGTGTCCGTGATTTATCTTATTAGGTGTTAACTGGCATTACAGAGCTAACAACAGGCAATCACATATATCCTGTGTGATCACTCACCCACAAAGACACAAGCATTTGCAGACACACACATGCAAGAGCACACAAACACACACGCCCCTGTTGACAGGCAGATGCAGTTTAATCCCTCTGGAGATCACAACAGAGACCCTCTGAGCTGTGCCTCAGGCCTTTGCACACAGTACACAGGGCTGGAGGTATGCCCTCTAGATAAACACACGCATACATGCGCGTGGACACACACACACACACACACACACACACACACACACACTCTATCTCTCAAATACATATATGTACCTGTACCAAATGCATGCATATACACATGCATGCTCACTCATGCAATATGTGAAAACACACATGCGAAGCACACATCATCACACACACTTGTGCACGCACACACTGTCTATTCAGAATATACGGGATATACATACACAGGTACACAATGTCCTGAATGTGTGTGTGTGTGTTACAGAGAGAGAGAGGGATGTGCCAAGTGTATCTTATGATCACAGAGAGTTTATAGATGGTGAGCTTGTGTTGCGGCCTGAACTGAAGCTGACCCAACATCTCCTGCCAAGACACAAAAAAGACAGTGAGAACAGACAGATACTCTGTCTGTGTGTTTGTCCGTCTGTTGGTGTCACACACGTACCAACACAGGCATTTATCTGGACGTGGTGTGAAACCCAAAAACTGTGCTGTACTGTATATCTAAAGGTGAAGATGATGCAGGGCTTTGCAACACCTAAACACAGCAGTCCTTCTTCTCAAGTATCAACAACCTGCACAGTGTCTCTCCTTGCAACACATGTCTAAAATTAATTTTTTTTTTTCAATTGTAGGGTCAATTTTGTACTTTTCAGTCACAAAGAGGCAGATAGAAGGGAACAGATAGGCCACAGAGAACGTAAACTTTAAGCACATGTGACTATCAAACACAGCACTAGAGTTTCATCGACACTAAATATAGCAACCTACGAACATTTCAAAGGCGGCTTTCCTCCTATCTCCTCCTTTTAAAAGAATGTATGCACGGGTGCCTGCACTGCATGCATCTGTTTGTGTGCGTGCATCTCGGTGTACGTGTGGCCTGCAGGACTGCTCGTCTACAGTGGACTGCTGTTTGCACAGAGACATTACATAATGTTTGTCTGTCCTTGGGTGCTCGGGTGGAGGCATCCGAGAGTCGCTCGAAGCAAGTGTCCTCCCAGGACTGAGGCAATAAAGTGAAAGAGAATGACAGAAGAAGAGAGACACAAGTAGACAGACACAAAAACAAAGCATCAGAGAAAAACGAACAAATAAAGGGAACTCAGGTCAAAGCTTGATTTACAGGGTTTTACGGCATGGCACATGAGTTTTGACCTGAGAATGAGTGAAGGAAGAAAATGTGAAACTAAAAAGAGCAAAGAATAGAAACAGGACACACAAACTGAAACACAGAGGTCATCACCTTTGAAATTTGACCTGTTTATACTCATTTGTGGTGAGTAATTAATGCTGGAGTGGGCCATGCTTTCCCAAACATGCCTTCAATTGGTTGTAAAACTTGTCTGTATCTTATACTGATAAGATACTGATAACAAATGTCTCAGCATGTCTCTCTCTCTCTTTCACTCCCACCAAATAAGTTATGGTATCATCATACAGTCTCTGTTTTTGTCAGGAGGAGTCATTACAGATTATTTACTTGTTTTGCATTGCCACCCATATGGTGATTGCAAGCTGCATGGAAAAATTGAGAAAATAAATCTATAGAAATGAAAGTGGCCTCAGCCTACCCTGCCTGAAAATCCAGTTTTTGGAAAAACAGATGATGGATTAACTTTCCCTTCTCAACAAGAACTAATGTCATAATGAGCCTTTCCTATTATAAATGCAGCGCCGTCTATGACATCAGGTGTATTAAAAGGTCTTTGAGGGCCCTGTGACTCAAGGTTGGTTCATGGACACGAAGCAGCCTACACATGATAATCCTTCCCTTGTTATAGCTGCTGCTGTCAGGTTCATCATGACCATAAGTGACAGAAATCCTGACTGTGATTGAGGAAAAAAGTTACTGACTTCTGTCAAACAGAGCAGAAAGAAAAAAAGTACTATCACATACTTAGAGCACTGTTGTGTGTGTTGTGACTGAAAACCGAGAACTGATTTATCGTTTAAAATCAGAAATTACAACCAAGAAAACAAACACACATTAGCAGGGTGGGAATTTAACTTTTTAACATGTGACCATCTCCCAGCCACAATCGTCACATTTGTACAATTCACCAGCCACTCAACAGTAAATCATTAGTTTGTGTCTGTAATCTGTCATATTTTACCAGCACTTGCCTGGTGGCTGGTGTTCATTTCCCACCCAGCACATTAGTTATAGGAACAAACACAGCACTGTATCCAACCACAACATGACTCAACACTACACCGATCAGTTCTGGTAGCTTTGGTCTATAAATAAGCCCTCTCTATCTTGCTCACGCGTCATTCTGTGGTGACACACTGGCCAAGCGACTGACTGTAAATGAGACCTTTGATCTGGTTTTGGACAGCGGCCCTGAACACTTGTGCAGGGTTTTTGTGGAAGTGGGAGAGCTCATAAATTGTGCAAACTGCCATTCATTTGGTACTAACCATTTGATTTTGTGCAAAACTACTAAACTAAAAAAACTGATTTTCACCCTAAAATATTTTGCACTTAGTTTTTTGTGCAGATTTGATAAGCAAGATAAAATGTGCTAATAAATCATCTTTATGGGTGCAATAAATTTGCAAATTTCCCTACTGTGGGACGAATAAAGGTTTATCTTATCTTATCTTAAATAATCTTTAGAGGTGCAATAAATAATCTTTAGAGGTGCAATAAATAATCTTTAGAGGTGCTGGTAGGTGGATGAGCTGTTTTCATCTGCTTTCAGTCTTTATGCTAAACTAAACTAAATGAAAATGGGCCTGGCTTTAGCGTCTATCTAACCCTTAGCTCAAAAGTAAGTATGTGTGATATGGAGGATAGATGATAAACATGGAGAACACTAAAGGCGAATGATGTCAAGTGACTCTTAAACTGGGCTGCACCATATCTTACACAGTATTGCCTCAGCGGGATGTTAGGTGCTTGTCCAGGTTGTGCGATATGTGAAGCACTCCAGCTGTCATATACTGAACAAACACAATAGAAGTAGAGATGAAACCCCAAGAAGTCTGCGCACTACACAAATCCCTAACATCAACCGTCAAACTAAGAGGAGCCCCTCTCAACCTGCAGATGGTATTTGGCGCCTTGGTGGTATTCTGGGAGTTGAAAGTCAAACAGTCCTCAGCACGGGGTGTTAAGCTTCCTATACCCTCTGTATAGGTTTACTTGACAGATCCATATGTTACTGAGGCGAGCAGACGACCCTATCCGACTTCACTAGTTCAGCGAGGAGGATTTCAAACAAAATTGTGACAGTACTTGGTTATACTGTATATGTTATTTTACATCTTATATGGAGGCTTTGAAAATCTTGCGTGCACAAAATTTTAAAAATACTTTTTCATAACTTTAAGGGGCCTACACAAGTTTATTAGAGCCATTTCCATTTTTTGATATATGTTCAAAAGTGCACCACCCTCTAATACTGTAACTTAACTTGTGGATGTATTAATGGATGTATTAAGAGAGCTGGATATGCCGCCACCAGTCAGTCTTGCTGCCACTTTATCCCAGTAGCCACCCAGTGGTGCTACTGCAACAAAAATACGATATTTGAGTGTGTGTGTGTGTGTGTGTGTGTGTGTACTCATTTCTACTTCCCTGTTGTTGAAACAAGACCTGAGCATATCCTGAGTGTGCCCATAGCATCTAACAGGTTTGCCGCTCAACGACTGAACACTCGTGATGCTGCCAACACTACAACATATGGCATCACACGAGCTGACTGGGCAGCTTTGGCAACAGACTGCGTGTGTGTGTGTGAATTCACGTATATGTATGCATACTCCTATGCGTGTGCAACCATTCTGAGTGTGTGTGCATGTGTAGCCTGTGACTATGAATGTGTCTGTGTAACCCATGTAGCCAGTGTGTTTATGTTTGTGTGTGTGTGTTTTTTTGTGTGTGTATCTGTGGTACAGTTCCAGGGGAGCACAGGAAGTTAAATATTCCTGATTGTCCTGCTGTCGGTTTGCATCCCATTTGGCAAACACTGTTGGCCATGTGTGTTGTCCGCGATCCAGCAGAGATCTGACCTGCAAGAAAAGGATCAACTTCATGCAGAGTTTAATATTTGGTTTATATTGATTATGCAAGATTCACTGAATCTTTCTTGAAATACAAGCTAAATGATGCAAATGGAGTGAATTCAGTGCTACTGCTACTATTACTGTTAATAATAATACTTAATAATATTAATAATAATAACTTACAATTACAATATCTATATTGCAAGTTCTTCAAAAAACAGGTTATACTGTTAAAACAGTAAAAGAAAAAGGCAAAAACAAGTGGAACAGGAATAATGGAAGTAGGATAAAATAAAGTAGAAATAAAACAAAATAAATCTAATTTTCACTATAAGAAGGCTTTTATATAAAAACAGGTTTTCAGACAAGATTTAAAAGGACGCTGAAGTTGCAGGCCTGAGATCCTCAAGTAGGGAGTTTAATGTTGACCATTAATTTATGAATTTCTGACGCCAGCACTGAGGAGAGGCTCACTTCAACAAGAAACTAAGAACTACTAAATCTTAACTAGTGTTTTTGTTCCTGTTTTCAGCAGATTTCTCACACTGTGGGAACAAAACCCAGACTTGGCAAATTGTTGCTTCCATTGCACAATCTTCTTCTCTGATGTCAGCATAACAAAAGCGCCCCTGGTGTTTATAAGTCACAAGTCTCCTCGTCACCATCTAAGAAATCCAATCACTTCAAGTTAGCAGCATCGGATTACATCACATCAAGCTCCATTAGATCTAATTAGATTAGGATTAGATCATCACTTAGACACCCAGGCAGGCCGAGCGCCAGGCCGACAAAGAGAAGAGAGAGAGAGCCACTTTAATTCACGCCGCCTGTCTGAGGCTGTCGTTACTCCTGTCGTTTCATTGTGACTTTTATTATCCAATCACGCCAGGACGCATTAGGAGACACCTCTGATACAAAAATCTAATTTGACTCACACTGCTACTGAGACATGGAGGTGTCTCAGGCTCCCTTTGTGATCACATTTCTGCGTTGCTTGGAGGCAGTCCAGCTGTGACGCGCATGATTGCAATGCAAACATACATAAGGAGAGAAATAATGCAGATACATGAGTCAGGAGGACACATGGTATTGTGTGCATGCACCATAGTTTTTGTGTGAATCAGATCTCAGAAAAGTGGAACTGAAAGGACAAGACCTTCCATCCTCAGAGGTTTTGGACGAGGCTACCACCTATTTAATCCTTCTCTTGTCAAACAGAAGACTCTGCTGGTTTATTTCATTAAGTTGCTAATTGCCCTTTGAGTTCTGGCAAAGCCTGCTGGATTTTTCCACAATCAAACTGCATTGCTTATTGCAGAGGACACTTGTGGACACAGAGTACAAACAAGTCAGTAGAAATGTTGTGATGTTGTACTGCAGGAGGGAAAATGCAGGATGACGATTGCATTTAGACTTTTCAGGAAATTATAAGAAATATACCTAAACTGTTTTTTTCACTGCTGTTTTCATTTGTTATAAATGCACTATGCTGTATTCACAAATGCAATGAGTGTTATTCTCCATCTTGAGTGTTATTGCTTTATCTAGAAAAGCGTTATACACAGTAAATGCAGTCCATTTATCTTCGCTCCTTCCAATCTAATTTCCTTCCTTTTGATTTGATAACCTCACTAATACAGAACCAAATTCATGAAATATCAGAAGCTGCTCTAAAATCATTGAGAATATTACTATATATGCTCAGTTTAATTTGAAAATATATAACTGTGCCCACTGTCTTCCTGCTGGTTGAGCCGGAAGCTCTGCTGATCATGATAAAATCTCCTCTGATCATGCAGAGCAGTTGAGCAACCACACAAACAAACTTACAGATTCCGCACTCACAAAATAGTCAGACTTGAGTACACTGTGATTTTTTATTAGTTTGACTTTTATACTTGTGATTGTTTTAATTCCATGTTAATTTTTTGTTGTTGATTTTGCATTTTGCACTCAATCACTTGTGATTTGTGAGTTGATATAAACTTATTCCACAGTAGTAGCAAATGATCTGTATGATTTGTAAATCTCTTTGTTCAATTGTTCAAGAAGCAGCTCAAAGCAAAGCCAGTATTTTAGCAAAATTTTGAATGTGTCATTAGTTTTCCAGGTTTGTTCGTCAACCAAAGTACTGGACAAACTGATTTTTTTTTTCTACCAGATGAAAGGTTTGTGTCAATCTGTTTCGTAGATGTTGAGATGATTCATTGGATAAGTGAAATCTCCCTCATTTCTCTCTCTTCATGTTATAATTGTTGAAATATTACAGTCATGGCCAAAGGGGTTGACTGACACACAGACATGGTCATTTATACAAGCATGGTAAAAACAATGTATTTGTTGGCATCACTAAAATTGGGTTCAGAAAGAGTTTAAACCAACCGCCAGATTTCTGAAGAATGTTCTCTGGCCAATAAAAATATTATCATGCTTTTTAACACTTTTGAGGCTTTTTATTTATGGACAGTTTTACTCAGGGGCCAGATGTGTTTAGGTCCCTTTTTGGTAACAAAAGATTTATCTTGGTCGTCAGTGATTCATTGGCTGTGAAGATTAGTAGCTTAATGTATTAAGTATAAAGGTTTACATCAGGAGGGATTATAGCTGTGTTTATGGAGCATATACAGTAAGTGGCGTGATAAAATGGAGACACGTCCAGTAGACAGACAAATCTCCATATGACTGAGCTTAACCATAACAAGTAAGGTCTGTGTGTGGGCTTCGCTTTGTGTCTGACGCACACACACACACACACACACACGCACACAACAAGAGAGAGACAGACGAACTCTGGAATGATAAGATATACGAAGCCACCGGTACTGCAGCAGTCATGCCCAAAATTAGTAAAAGGAGGTCAGCTCTACTATCTCCCACCATTCCTCCTTCTCTCTCTTATATCTGAGTCAAACACACCCCTTTTCAACTAAAGTAATTATGGTAATTTTATGGTTTAATGATGATTGTGTTGATATATTAATACTGAGGTTCTCCAAACTGGACGTCTGTTATGGTCTCATGACTAAGGGCCACTGTTCAGCTCATCTGGCTCTCACTGCTGACATTAATATTGATTACGTATAGAGAAGAAGTCTAATAAAGCATACAGACAGAAAGATTACATTAAACCCTTGAGTTCTTCTGCATTTTGTGGTGCTGCAAGTTTCTGACAGCGCTTCATCCAAAGAAACACTGACTAGTGTAATACTCTTGTTTTAGCAGTGGATACAGCTGTGATTTATCTGTGTCAGATTAGCGCATCTTTATTTTAGAAGACTCCCATTAGTCCTTACAGATTTGTCCCACGTTGGTCAACATTTAAAGAATGTCTGTGAAGAGCTCGTTATTGTATGTCAGAGACTTTATAGATTTTAAAAGTGATTTAAGTATGGCTTGGGCCCAAGGACTTAAATACTCTTGTTCAAAAACCAAAGTGTTGAATTGGTCATTGTTCTGTAGATCATAAATCTTTGCTGCAGACTAAAGTCATAAACAGGTTCTCCCCAGAAGTGTCCTGCATTTGGCTTCGGTCATTGTCCCTCTGTCGGCTTAAAATCCAGCTTGTCTCTGCAGCTGAAAAGCCGGGACATGATGCTGCTCCCATGCTTCACAGAAAGGATGGTGTTAGATGGTAATTTCAGTCACACATATCGTAGCAGTTTGTTTTGCTGATGAGTTCAGTATTTATCACCACAGAACCTTCCATCAACATCTCCCATTGCAGATCAGGTCATCAGTCTCCTCTCTGGCCACAAGGTCATTCTTGCCCAAACCACCTTAAAATCTTGGTTGTTCCATATTTTCCTTCTGATGATGCAGCCATCTGGGTCCCAACATTTCATATTGAACAGTTCATACTGTTTTAGCTTGGAATGAGCCACGTGCATCAGGAGGTGTTGTGGGATCTCTCTTCACTGTTTTCTTGTCCCTCCACACCAACATTATTCTCTCAGCGCTGGTGCTCTCCTGTCTGCTTAACACCAGTATTCCACCGGGGGTCTAAATTCTTTTTGTTTGATCAAGGACAAACTCTTCCAGCTTCTTCTAAACAGTCTTTCCTGTAACCTCAACATAAGAGCGAGGCATTGTTGTTGTGTGAAATAGACATCTGTTTGCAAATGCACATTTGCAGACCACAACGGGAAAAGCAATTCATTTAGATTTGATAATACATTTTCTTGTCTCCATCCACACTACAGAGACAAAAAGCATTTTAACCACAGAAAAAGTAGATATGATAGGACAATTTTATATTTCTGTGTAGCCAGAAAAATTCCAAAAATGCAAAAATCCTTAGCATATGATTGTATTAAAATGTTTTGCAAACCTTTGGCTGGAGCCAGTTTTCTTGGTGTGTAGTTTGTATCACAATAACTGCAGATAAATGGATGTTCAGGGTAAAAAATAAAATAAAATAAGATGAAACAAAAAAGGTGAAAAAGAAAGGCAGGCCAAGCCATGTTCCCAGTTTCTCACAACCATGTTCACGTGCTCATTCTGATTTTCAGTCTTCATCCTTTTCATTCTCTTATTCCCTCTTTTGCTTATCTGTCCCTTGTCTCTTTCTCTCTTTTCGTAATGAGGCAAGTGTGACACAGTAGAGAGTCAGCGGGGGGTTGTGCTCGGTTCTGACAAGCAGGTAATAGTAAATCAATGAAAGGACAATCAACTGTGTGCCGTCTGCCTGCCTCCTTCACACACAGCTGGATGTGAATGATTTTAAAAGCTCCAAACGGCCTCTCTCTCTGGTTATCATCAAATATACTCTGTGGTTATAGGTCCGGGCTGAGATGAGGGGGGAAGTGCTTGACAGATAACAGTAAATCAATGAATCCACTAGCAGCTTTATCTTCAACACAGATGGGGCAGTTGAACATCTTCAAACAACCAGACAATTGGAACCACGGCATCAGACAGATAATAGGGCAGATGTAAGGCTGAAGACTTTGGGCCAGCACAAGTGCCGGGGCAGTTGAGAATAAATCAATGACAAGCCTATTAACCTCTCTGTCAGCTGCTCTGTTGACGAGATGAAAGAGGTGGAAGGAAGAGAGACCGAAGAAGAGGGTGATTAGGAGAAGAAAAGGTGAAGAAGCAAGGGAGACAGCGATTAGAGATAAATGTTAGGTAAAGGAAAACTTCAAAAGTCTGCAAAGCAAAGACTGCTGGTCTGAAAAAGTGCGGCTCTTTTGATTTATTTTTTTTTCCAATTTGAAAAAGGAAGCCTGGCGTGGCAATTACTGCCTCGGTGGCTGTGGAGAGAACAACCAATGTGGCCGTTTGCAATTTTCTGCTTTCTCATTTTCAGCCCACATGCAATGATTTTCAGATACATCATGTCCATGTTTTGTGTTTTTGCTCCCAAATATATCAACAGAAATGTTTCAGGAAATGTCAGACATGATAACTAAAACAAAAAGGTGCAGACAGGCAGGACACCTTGATGTACTGAAGCACTATATAGCAGGTGTAATGCGTTTTATTCACTTTCAAAAACTGAAAAAAGAAAAAAAAAAAGGTACCTCAGTCTGCAGTTCAAACTCTCCAGCTCCATCTACTGACCGAGCCATGAACAAGCAAAAACCTCACATTTACTCATTGGTATTGCTGCAAGTTTTAAAAGTAAAAATTGCACCACACGAACACATTTTAATAAATGTATAAGGCAGAGAAACTGGTCATATTCTTGTTTGCAGTATGAAAGGAAATCTGCAAGAATCCATGCAATTTGAAAGTGCAAACTTGTACTCCTGCTTACTTAGAAATAGACTGTAGCAGGTGGTGTGCAGGCATACAGATGGATCTGGTGTTTTCAACCAGTCTGTGAGTCTAATTTGAAACAACGTGTGACAAAATACTGTACACAGTATTAACACAAACTTGATTTCCTTGCCTATCTACACAAGATATTTTGTACAATAACTCTTGGATTAGCTGCTTTATGTTGTAATGCTTTATGTGTTATGCTCATTAAACCAGGTCCACTACAGTCACTAGAGGTCACTGTAGTTCTCAGAAATGAAGTTGTCATACTCTCCTTGTCTGTTAAATCAACAACCCAATCTGGCCTTGAACAGTGTGGCTAATATTTCACAGTTTATTGTGGCAGTGAACAATGCTGCAGTGAACGAACAGCTCTAAGTCTACGATTTTAATTGGAACCATAAAACCACATGTTGTGGAGTTAATGCATGTTTACAGTTTCCTTTTAACCTTTTTAGGGCATAACAATGTGGGTTTGAGATTCAAAAGAGCAACATTCCCTGCTATATCACTTTCCTGAAGCAACACGCAGTAGCACCTCCTGAACAAAACCTCCTAATATAAAAGGTGATGTTCAGTCATTTGCATCATGAGTCTATGCAGGACAGCACAGGAGATTCAGCTGAACCTCCTGCTGTGACCTTGATCACAGAGTATGCAGCAACATGTCAAGTGCATTATCAGTAACTTCTTACATCATATTACGTCATGCAGACAATCAGAAAAGGGTTTCCAAAGAACCTCTCTCCTGCATAAACATGCCTTCCTTCAGTTCCAAGCACTGGGAAATACTTGTAATTCCAGACAGCTTTGTTGTAAATTTACCCTCGCTATCCTGTTGCTACCGTGTGTGTGTACATGAACACGTGAGTGACTGTGTGTCAAGTTACACTCAAGTCTCTTTAGGACAATCCTAAAGATAGTGACCAGCCAGGAGTGTGTTCATGTGGTGTAACATTGCAGCTTTTGGATGCAGAAATAGAGTGAGTAGAAGAGAAGAGAAGAGAAGAGAAGAGAAGAGAAGAGAAACTTCATTTTATTCTGTTATATAATCTGATTAACATCTGCAAAAAATGTGTGAGTCAAAACCTAAAAGCTACCGATAATAAATACAAGTACTCTCTGCAAGAGATCCTGGAATAGAATAAAATGAAATAGAATAGATTAGAAAGAGCATTTCATTCTACATTGTAAAATCAGATTTTTATCTGCAAAAAAAAAAAAAAAAAAAAATCTAAATCATGTGTTTGTTTGAATCAACAATCTAATACACAACCTTGCTACGCATGAAAGAAAAGAAGCGGATAGACCTGAATAGAACCATGACACTATTTCACTCTGTGTTGTAAAATCAGATCTATGCAACTGTGTGACCTACAGTCTATTCACTGAAACCCTACTCTGCATCGTAGAATAACAGAACGATACCACCATATTTCACTCTGTGTTGTGAAATCTGATCTACTCATGCAACAAATGTAAAGTGCTTATCATATAGAGCCATAAAACAGTCCTTGTGCAATAACCCTGTAACACCCACAAATTATAAATGATGCATTTCATAGCTTAATTACACTGTTTTAACATGTACACATTATCATTGTTAAATATAATCTAACCACAATGTATGGACATGTATGCATGCATATTCTGTACATATCCACCTACTTCTTGTATAAAGAGACACCTGGTGCGTTGATCATTCAACATATATTCCAGCATTCTTCATTCAATTCACAGAAACTGTTCACCTCCTATACTTACATTGAGTCAAAGTAAACATACTTGGCAATTAAAGCTGACTTGCTCCTTATGGTCAAACCTTTGAAAGCAATATCATGCAAGAGAAAATACAACAATACAACTGGTGAACATGAGGAAGAATCAATTCAAGAAAAATCAAGAATTCAGTGATGAGTTATTCTTCATCAGCTTCTGTGAACACAAAATAAAACAGCACATGTGTCAAAATACTTCATCATCATCATCATCATCATCATCATCAGAGTATTAAGCCCAAACCAATATTTAGTGCATCCTATTATTTTTTTTACAGTGCACTTCTCCTTTGTTGTCTCCTTCACTCTCTGGGTCACCTTGTACCTCCTTTCTTCCTCACAGATGATGATGATGAAGATGAGTCCTTCTGCGCCGTGCTCATGCTGAGAGGAAGGAAGGAGGAGACGAGGAGACAGGAAAGGAGGAGAGAGAGAGAGAGAGAGAGAGAGATAGAGATAGAGAGAGAGGAGGGGGGCTAGTGGATGTAGCTCTAGCTGTGAGCCGGGGGGTGAGCTACCAAGCCCGGGCTGCTCTGCCGAAACATCCATGGGTGGCTGTGTCGGGAGCCACCACGACTCCTCGGGCAGCTTAAACGAGAACTCGGACGGAACCGGAGGTAACTTCACCTTTTATCGGCCATAATCCTGGTTTTTAAAGGGGGGATCTTCCACTGGGTTTCCTGCATGTTGTCCTGGCTGGAGGTCTCCTTCCCCCCTCTGTTTCCTTTATACCCGAGCCAGACAGAGAGCCCGACACAGACACGGCGGCCCTCCCGGGTATGTGGCTCCTCACAGCGGGGACCAGGAGGGAGAAAAGCCGCCTGGTCGCCACTTTTAAACCGGGATATGTTTTTACGGAGCGACGCTGCCTCCCTTTGTTCTTTTGATGTTGACTAAGCTAGCCGGCTAAAGGTAGCATAGTTAGCTAGCTAGCTTCTTCTGCATAACAAATATGGGTCACAGACGGCAAAGGCATGCGAGGAGGGAAGAAAAAGGAGATTTTAATCACATCCTCATTTTGGTTATTTATCTGGACACAAGCTGTGTTTCTGGTTATTGACTGGTTTTTGTTTTTGTTGACTATGAGTGCTGAGAGAAGAAGAAGAAGAAGAAGAGGTGTCAAAAGTTAAAGGCTGCTTCAGGCTTATGATGAACAAAGTGTGTTTTGTTAATAGTGTAACTGAGGTTGTTTGGTAACAAAGGCCTGATTTTTGCATGCAGCCAAATCAGAGTCAAATCAGTCAACAGCAGGCTGCAACACATTAGGGTTACTGTGTTTATTGAGCAATAAACAGGATTGCATGTGATGCCTAAGGTTATGGGGCATGATAACTGAAGTGGGGCCAGTATATTGAATATTATTTTGGTGAGACCGTAACTTGCATGACTGGTTAACCTTCAGGATGTGTTGGATTAAATCTGATGGGTGTGGGTTGGTAGAGCAAATGCAGACACTGGAGATGGTGGAAAGAGAGATGGTTATGACATGCAGAAGCCTTCCTAGATTGAATTGAACCGTGGATCCTGATGCCTGAGATTTTTATCGACTTGAGATACTGTAGACAAGTTTGTAGTGTTGTTTCTTGGTTGGCTTATCTGACAAAAGGTCCCACTTCCTGCCACTGAGTTGTTTTAATCACAAATTGGGAGATGGAGCTGGGCCTGAGCATTTAATGATGCTGAGATACAGCCCTCCGTCCTCTTTGCCCCTACATCCGTCTTGACAACTTGTTGGGACGATCTCTCAGATTTCCTACCTGTCTAGATGTCACATAAACAGGTTTCAGAGATCTCTTTATGTACATGTATGTGTATGTAACAAGAAGCTATGCAGTGTTAAAACGGATGCAAACCAGCAGCTGTTACTTGACACCTCGCTTGATGATGACAGAGACAAAGCAATTAGATTAGACCTTAACACGGGTAAATTTGATCTAGTTTCGCCAAAGCAGGTGTCACAAATAGGTTTACCAAGTTCAAGTGTATTGATTTTTAGTATATAAAGGTCTTTTACACATTTTGACCTACATACATCCCTAAGGATGTCTAGGAATTATTGAAAGACCAGTAAGTAGGTTAGTGGGTAAAGGTAAATTAGTAAATTATGGTTAGACAGATGAGCTGGAAAGTGGGCTAATGTGGAAGTGTGAACACAAGGCCAAGCAGTCAAGTTGGCCATAACGTATAAGTGCATACACAAGTATTTCTGGCAGGTCATTGTTACTGTTTACCACATTCAGTTTCAGAATGCTTGAATTTTTCAAAATATTTCTAATGCACATATTTTGTTTTTGTTTGAGTCCCAATGAGCTGTTGCTGACGTTTTGACACAACCACAACCAAACCCATTCATTAATGCTCATATGCTATGTCATTATCTGTTCGAGCTCACTGCTGCAACATCTAAAATTCCCCACGTGAACCACTAAAGTTTCATCCTGCCCTGTTTCGTCAACCAAGTACCTCATTTACCCTTTAAGCACGTACGTTGTTCTAGTGGCTTTATGAGCCATTTTTAACAGTGTGTAACTCGTGTGTACAGGTGAATTGTGGTTTTGTACACAAATAAATGGGGAAAAACGTCAGAGTGCCATGTGATCATCAGACTACATGTGTACCAGCAGCAGGTGTAACTCAACACCTTGATCTGTCATCCTCCTCTCTCCTCTCCTTGTCTGTTTGTACACACACACACACACACACACACACACACACTCAAAGATCCGCAGCCATGTTTCCATCACTTCCACGACATTACATGGACTTATATTCATTTTCCTAGAGACTTACCTTAACCCTAAACAAAATCTTCACCCTCAAATTTAATGATTTACTTAATAGGGACTTGAATTTTGTCCCCATAAGGAAGGCAAGCCCCCATGAAGAGACTGTGTAAACCAATTTATGTCCCCACAACGTGAGCAATACACGTCCAGACACACATGCCCAGGTACAGACTGTCCTGTACCTGTCGTCCCCTTCGGTGTTGATCCAGATGGTGTTATTCATCAGCCATCCTGCTGCAGATGGAGCACTAGCCGTGTTTCCATCAGCGTATTTTTTGCTCATTTTGAAGTATCACGTTGGATAAAGTTAGAATCAGAAAAATCTTTTACAAAGGTTTTTCTGCTTGCTTGAATTGGTTAATGCTCTAATGGGAGATGGAAACACATTTTCTGATTAAGTGCTGACATAACAAACATTTAACTTACATGACTGATCAGCTGTTTCCGCTTAGAGAGAAGAAGCCATTTTCTGCTGTCGACATCAAAACAAAAAGGTGGCTGGTAGTAGCTCGTAGTACCTAACCGTTCTTCGAGGTTTATTGGTAATTGGCAAACAGCTGGTTTTCTTTCCTGGTTCTTGACCTCTACGTAACACAGCTTACACAAGCAACTTTGATGATACTACGCTTTGTGTAGCCTTGTTCATTCGCTCCAAGCCAGTTGATGGAAACATGATTAGTTCTTTTTTTTGTGACATTTCAAAAGTTTGATTAAAATTCGCTTGACAGTTAGATGGAAACGCGTCTACTGTAAAATGCTATAACTTTAACCTTTTTTCTGGGTTTGGTCATGCAACACTTCGCAGCTCTTCCATGTCTGTATCACAAGATGGTGTACTCTCATGTTTAATCTGATGTCTGATCTTAGTTGTATACATGAGCAATCTAAGACTGATGCTTCATATAAAGCCTAACTCTTCTTATTCCATCTTTCTCCTTTACTTCTCATTTTTATGCTCTGTGTATTCCCCCCACCTTCTCTCTCTCTCTCTGTTATCTTCCCTTCCACGTTCTTACTTTTTCTTCCCTTCTCCCCAATTTCTTTCTGTTTTCCTTATTTCTTGATATTGGTTATCCCTCCTTCTTCTTCTAATCCCCCTCTCCGTTGGGTCCTCTATTCATCCCCATTTTTCTTTCTTTCCTCACATGCATCCATTTACCCCACCCTCACCCCACTCTGTCTGTCTTTTTCCATCTTTCTTTTGGTTCCTCTCCTTCATCTCCCCTCCCACCCTCCTGTCTTCATCTATCTTTCTTTCCTCTCCATCTCCTCTTTTCCCTCTCTCGTCCTCCCTCCCAGTGGCTCTAGGGCGTAACCAGCCCCTGAAGAGAGAGCGGCCTAAATGGAAAAGTGACTACCCGATGACTGAAGGCCAGCTGCGCAGCAAGAGAGATGAGTTCTGGGATACGGCGCCAGCATTTGAGGGCCGGAAGGAGATCTGGGATGCACTGCGGGCTGCGGCCAGCGCCTTTGAGAGCAATGACCACCTGCTGGCTCAGGCCATCCTTGATGGAGCCAGCATCACACTGCCGCACGGTAACGCACATTTCCACAGTGGCAAACAGCAGATACTTCATACTGTTTTATTCTCCATGAAACACCACTGGGCGGACTTTATGTAGGACACTAGAGTTGATGATTACCATTTCAAGAATTTCAACTCCCTCTTCCCAAGTTCTCTAGAGCAACTGAAACTCAAGAACTCAGCTGTCGTGAATTTCTTTACAAGCTGTAGATCTTGTTTTTTGTGCTAGTTTTTATGTGTGAACTTTTTAATTTTAAGATATGGATTTGGTTGTTGGTTTGCAAGTTTATGAAAGACAGGAAGAGACAAGGATGCTTTTTAATAGAGAACCAATGTTCATACTAAAAACTCAATTGACAGAATAATTGTTTCACTCATAATCATATGTTTGAGGTTTGGACTGTTGGTCCAACCAAACTTAGATAGTTTCTTTTTCTTTCTGTGTAGGTTGTCATCTGAGGTGTCTTATGATCTTGAAGTTTCATAAACAGGAGCTAGACGTTGACATATGTGACTATTAATTTCTGTTTGGGTTAGTGGGGCGATTAATCAAATTTTATTACAATTACGATTTCAAGTTCTAACAATTATAAAAACAAGATAATCAAGATAAAACTATTATTTCACAACATTCTGTTTCACAATGATGCTCCCGTTTTGTCTTGTGTTATACATAATGATTGAGTGTTTAGTGAATATGGACTTTCAAGCACTTACGAGCATTTACAGTTTTCAGTCTGCAGTTAAAAGAAGCTAAAGATGCTGAACCTCTAAGTGTATCTCAATGGCTGCATTTTAAAGTTTAGGCTTCAGCTATTAGGAGATATATACTGTAGAAGAAACAAATAAATAATAAATGAAAGGGGTGTGTCCTTGATCTCCTTGAAGTAGGATTTAATGAGGTTATCACTCACGTAAGCATACCAAAGATAGTGCAAATAGGAAACACTCCAGAGAGCATCCACAGAGAGCAAATCAATAAAATTGACAACAGCTCCACACAGTAATTATCAGCTGCTTGAGGAGGCTTTCTATATGTGGATGCACGTCATTCTCTTTATTCCTAATTCATATCACCTCAGAGTCACATGAGCTCCTCTGAGGAAATGAAAGGGTTTTTTTCTTGTGTTGTCTCTTTCTTGTGTTTCGGACGGTGTTGCCCCAGTAGTCGAATTCTCAGTTTCAGACTTTCTTATAAAATTCCACAAATATGTTCTGTACGTATCAGTGAAAGCAAATGTCATAAGCTGATTGAATAGTAATTGTCATTATGACAAAACAAGCTGAAATGACGGGCTTGCTCTGTTATGAAATGTGTTCATGTACATGTAAGGGCCCGTAATCCCATACAACTCTGGCACAGCATCATTGGTGGTGTATGTTTGAAGTAAAAACATATTACACTGGTAAACAGAACCTTGCTTTCAGATTACCTTTTTTCCTGTTTATCAGAGGTAGTTTTTTTCTGAGGGGCTAGCCAGTAGTTCTTAGTTTTTAGTCAGTGAACTTCTACAGGAAGGTGCAGGTGGGCAGATTTATTCTGTTAGTAGGCCAACAGGGACACAGGTTTCAAAGATGGAGAAACAGCTCTACCTGAATATGATTTTTGGTCTAGCGTTTGCCAACAGACAAGTTTTTCATGCATGTAAACATAGTCCGTGTCTTGTCTTGCTCCATTCCTTTTAGTAGTTTGTCCAGGTCAGATCCGATCCCGCTGGGCTGCAGCTGTGGATTCCCTAGGCCTGACATCACCATTTCACTCATCCAGTACTCCGGTACAAAGAGCAGAGAGATCACTTAAATATTTTTACCACTCGAAACCTTATGCCTTTCCTTTGTCCTCTTTTTTTGTTTGACAGAGCGTTCTTGGCCTTGTTCTTCCGCATTAGCCAATAGAAAGATGCAAGTCAGCAGCTCGCCGTAACTGTCAGATTAATTAGTTGCCTGTTGTGCAGAATTTGAAGATATTCTCATCACATTTCATTCAGCATTTCCCAGACATATTTAAATGTTCATATGTATGTTAATACATTATAATAAGACTGATTAAGATTAAGGGTTAGATTGCATTCTGTATTCCGTACTGTGCGTGTGTGGTGGACTGTCAGGTCTGAACAGTAAGTGGAGAATTTTTTTATTATTATTATTATTATTATTATTATTATTACACCTTTATTTAGCCAGGAAGTCTCAGAGAGAAAATGGGGTGAACCACCCATCTACAGCCGTGCTAGCAGCTCTGTGAGGCTGTACAAGGACATAGTTGTGCTTTGAGCAAAAAGCTAATGGCAACATGCTAACATAGTCATAGTGGCTCACAGTTATTTGTTTTGAAACCAACGTATTGGACAAATCATACTTTTAACTTGATGATGGTGCTGGAGGAAAAGTCATCCTAAGGGGGACATGAATCTATGGAATATCCAGATTTCATGGCAGTCCATCCAGTTATTGACACATTTCAGTCAAAATCTGAAAATGTTGGGGGACCTTATAGTGGCACTAGATGAAAAGTCAGTAGGATTCATTCTCTGGGGACTGTGAATGTCTATATAAAGTTTCGATGTATCCAATAGTTGGCATTGTCATCCCATCATGCTGTCAGCATGGCGAAAAAAGTAATGTCACTGTGAGACTAGTTGATTAAACAGCAGCTTTTTAGAAGCAGTCACTGATCCTCCAAAGTCTTTTAAAAGCTTGAATTACATCATTACTATACTCCAACATATTCTACAGTCCAGACTTTGTTGTTGCCATTCAGGAAATGGAACTGAGTATTTAAGATTCCTTAAAATGCAGACTGCATTCATAATAGAGACTTTTCACTCATTAGGGATGCATCAATCGATGGGCTTATTTTTCATTGTATATTACATTTGAGACTAACTGGATCTGCGGTCATCAAAAGTGACTCTGTGAAGCAGAAATGGGAGCCATTTGCATCAGCTGTTGGTCAACATGTTGGCTTCCATCCAACCTGCAACAAATGAAAATGTCATGTTCACTGATTCACGTCATTATATGCCTCATGTTCTCAGCCAGAGTCAAACCTACTTTTTGGGTGGCCATGCCAAAGAGCACTGCAGAAACCAAGCATGTTTCATGGAAACAATTGTTTTCTAGCTTTGATCATAAAATGTAATCCCTTTAATTTGGTGCAAGGCTGACCCCCACCCCCCTTTTTTTAATTAAATCAAAGGCATTAGCACAACCTGGAAACTATTAGTGTTCTGCAGCTGAAGGATAAACACTAAGGTGGAGCGAAGTTGAAGAGAAAAAAGCAATTGAGATATACAGACATATATTGTCAATGTTTAACATTTATCTTGTATTTATATTATCCTTTTGTGACATTGACTGTGACAGCTTCCATATATGTAACTGTCTCGGCTGGTATCTCACTGTTACGTGAAAGGAATTTTAAGTCCAAATTAAATTAAAGTGATTTTTTTATTTCCCTGCAACAGCACACATTTCTCTGCTCTGTAAATCACTTGTCAGTTGTTCTCCTTTAAAAAAAAAAATCTGAAACCAAATGTGAGAAATATGTATTTTATATTTTTTGTTTTCAAGATAGTGCCCCCTAGTCCCCCCCCCTCATTGTCAGAGCAGACGGTCACACTGAGTCAAACAACATCTACACAGGAGCCCCGCATTAGCTTCATTGGCTCCTAAAGTCTCCTTCTTTTCTAACAGACAAACATGAACACACGTCTTGTCCTGCTAACATTGGTTTGCAGGCTTGATGGCTGATTAGCTGCTCAGTTGTAGCACATTGTGCACGCAGCTGCAAATGTCACTTCAGTCTGTTTAGATGCCGCTGTGGTCATGTAGGCTACAGCAGTTTGTCTCTCGTTCATCACGGTCTAACAACAGCACTCAGACACCAACAGCCCCTCCAACCAGCTGAGACCCAAAAAAACATTTCTGATATTTCCCCAGAGATCTTCTTCCTTTTAAAGACTACAAAACTATTTTAATAAATTTAAAAAAACACAACAGGTTGATAATACATTTTAGAAAAAAAGAGATGACATAAACATGATTTCAGTTGGACTTGGACATTTGTAATTAAACTGGTCTAAAGAACAGCTGACACCCTTGGATGTAGTTGAAGCTGGGGAATCTGAATGGATTTATTTGCACATGTTGATATTTCAGTCATGGTAAGCAGAGAGTTTTAATACTTTGAAATGCCAATTATGTCACTATGTTGGTAGCAAATTATTTGGTTGCTTAAGCTTAAAGAGTTTGCATACATACAGTATTGTTAAAAGCTTTTTCATAATTTAGAATGAAGGGTGTTGTTGTGGGTTTGAAATGTCTACACTTGTAAGGTGCTGTTCACTTGTTATCCACATTACTACATATGTCAGTTTTAGAAACAGTCCAGCTCTTTCTTTCCGCCTCTCACTCTCACTTTTACTGGTAGACCGTGACCTGAGGCGAAGTGTTGCCTGAATGTCCTTACCTTGACCACAGCAGCCATCATCTAGAGAGCAGAGAGCAACATCCTGTGGGCCCCATCTCGAGTGCTGACTCATCTCGGTCCCACTTACCACAGAACTCATTGTCTCTCGCATGTGGCTCAAGTCATAAAACAACACGAGCGGTGCAGTGACCTTTTTAAACAGCGTTTACAATAAAAGATGGTGGAGAGGCGTTCTTGCTTTTGTGGGGAGAGTTTTCTCCCTGGTCCTAACTTATTTGGTTCTAGATTTTAGAATAGCAACATCATCATCATTATTATTATCATTAAAAAGACAGTGTTTGATATGAATTGACTGTTTTTGGATTTTACTCTTTAGATTAAAAACCAAAGGCAAGCAAACATTCAAAACGTGATCAACTACCACAGTAAAATTACTCTATTTAACTATTTCACAGGGAGACTTGTCTAAAATCCCCTTGAGGGTCCCCCTGTGTGAATACTGAGTTCTGTTTGTGGAATAATATGGCCTCTTCACTACATCTCATTTTCTCGATGTGTCTACCAATTCTTTCCTCTGTATCTGAATATGTGTCACAGTGGTGACTGTTTGGTTCAATGTAGTTCTCCAACATGAAACATGACATTCCCTTTCCTCCCGTTTCACTTTAAGATCTTACAGTCTTTATTTTCAGTTGAGTCAAACTCTCATTTCTCCATTTCATCATACTACAGAGGAATTTGGATTGGACATCAGGTTTTGGCTTTGTTAGTTGGAAAAGTCTGCTTTTTGCTTTCATTTTCTGAATGCAATAATGAAAATACAGAAGAACACTTTTTTATAGATAGAAATGTGCCAAAAAGTTGTCAAGCTCAGGAGTAGGGAGGCACATTTCATATTTTTCTACCCGAAAACTTGATTTATCCAGACCATTCATTTGAAATAGAAAAGTTGAGGGATTACAGCTTGATTACACTTGCTTTGTATTGGAGTGTCCCAGTTAAACATTTACATAGTGTGCTGAACAGAACTATGCATGCACAGTATTGTTTACAATGGTATGTGAGCTACAGTAAGCTGTGACTGTCTGAAGATGATGTTTATAGCTTTCTGTGTGTGTGTGTGTGATTCCTATAATACAACCTAGATTCCAAAAAAGTTAGGATGCTGTGTTGATATAAAACATTTATCAGGTTCAGGTGTTGACACTTTTTTCCCATTCTTCCAGGAGCTCTGACTGAATGTTACGATGAACTGGGGAATCGATATCAACTGCCAGTCTACTGCCTCTCTCCTCCCGTCAACATGATTGAAGAGCGCTCTGAAGAACTTGATGGTTCAGATCCAGACTCCGGGGCCGCAGACCCGTCCACGGGCAGCACCAGCGACCCCGCCTCAGGAGGAGAGTGCCAGCTTCGGCTCCGGCTCTCCACAGGTCGCGACCTCCGGCTGGCGGTCCGTTCCACAGACACGGTGGGCATGATGAAGCGCCGCCTACAAAGTCACGAGGGTGTTCCTGCGGCAACCCAACGCTGGTTTTTCTCAGGTCGGCCACTGACAGACAGGCTGCGCTTGGACCAACTCAACATCTCCAGGGACTATGTAGTGCAGGTCATCCTCAGCCAGCCACCGCAGCCAGAGCCGGCTTCAACACCAGGACACACACCAGAGGCCTCTGGGCCAGTGGCAGTGGAAGGAGTGGCTGCACTGCCGCAGGAGCCCACGCCGGTGGAGAATTAACTCCCCACAGCCTGGCAACCTGGAGGTGGCTGTATAAAAGGAGGAGGATAACAAGGGAGGAAAAAGAATGAAAGTTGATTTTGACTTTTCTCTTTTGATTTGCACTCTTCTCTTCTCTCTTTATTTTTGCTGAGAAGGGCTTTGTTTGGGCAGAGGTTGGCTGTCTGCCAGAGCAAAAGGACTCTTGAATTGAGAAAAGACTCTTCCTTTTGGTTTTACACGTTGAAATTTTGACCTTTTTGAAATCTTTTTAACTGTTCCTATGGAAACCAAACAACAAAAAGAGAACTTTGTGTGGCTGAAAGGGTTTTCTTAGAAACACTGATGTTTGAATGTTTCTGTGTTGAAGTTTCCATTCAAGTTCTGGGTCAGAATTCTGTTTATGAGGCTACAGGGTTATACATACACTTTCATTACATGCATTTTCAACACAGGGAGTTTAAGGATAGTTTAACAATCATGACAGTTATTCAGGCAAGTATTCTTTATTACATATGAATAAAATCAAGAACACTTCCTCGGTCGGGGACTAAGTCAGTATGCTAACAGCCGTAAAGAAAGGTTGGTATTGCTAGCTAGGAAACAGAAATGTGTGCTCCCTCTCGTAAAGAAGTTGCAGTCAGGGAACATGATGGATGTTTTACCAAGCTGCCGCTGGATTAGACGCTTTATTTCACTCTGCTTCACAGAACAATCAGAGCAATCATATAATAAACATTAAGTAGTCAGCCTATGTGTGCATGTGCGTGTGTGTGTGAATAAGCGTGTGTGTGTGCGTGGATGTTCATATATGTTCAAGACACTTATTCATGTGGCAAAAGGATGGAACATCAGAAACACAGTTGCATATTTTGATTAAAAATAGAATGTTTTTAATTAAAGTTGATCATTGTTTCTATTCCTCCGTCTCTATCTGATTGTTTGAATATTTTCATGTTTTGATGTAGAGGTGGGACAAAGCTATGGCAGTATGTTACAATATGCGATTTACATTCTCTTGCATTCTTTCAATGCCTGTTCAGGGTTAATAATCTTTGTTAAAAAGACTAAAACTACACACATTCACATTTTCTTTGAGACCTATAAAGTAGGGATGTCGTGATGCAGTGCAGAAATATGTGATTCCACCAACTGAAATATTTTTGTCCTATGTTGGGACCTTTTCCCTTACAAATATCAGGATATATTTAAGGAATGCAATACACTGTTTGACACATTTTATGATCTTAGGACAATGTGTTGTAAAAGTACACACACAATAATTTCATTTTATATTGTCAGTAAGTTCAAACCACAGGTCAAAAGAGACAAAAAGAGGTTCTCTAACTTGAGCCCATTACTGGATTTTTGAGGGGGATAACAATATTTGATATTTTGGGAAATACACTTATTAGCGTTCTTGTTGAGAGATAGATGAGGAGCTCAATACCACTCATTTTTGTATGGTGAATATATATTTGTAGCCAGCAGTCAAATATCTTAGCTAAGCACAAAGACTGGAATCTGGAGCCATCTCTGTCAAAAGATGTAAGGATAAGCCTACCAGCACCTATGACACTCACTAATTAAAACGTTATATGTTGTTTAAATTGTATTTCATAATTCCTTACTTAGAACCTATGCTCTTCTTTTAACAGCAATCATATTTCAGAACACTTAACAGCTTCCCTTTCCCTTGGATTGTCTTCTTTGCTTATCTCAACTTCCTTCTTTTAGATCTACTCATTCCTGCAAGACAGAACTTGGAAAATTCCTTGAAAAAAACATTATGATGCAAAGAGACCTTCTAAAGGGAAGAAGTGACTGTAAACATTGTCTATGAAAGAGGTGCATCCTTCTGGTGTTCCCAAATTTAGACCAAGTAAATGTCATTCATTCAGTGATGGAATGAGGAAGGGACTGATGTATCTGTTAATGGCCCATCCATGATGCTATGAAATGTGAAAGGTCACACTGCGAATGAATGATAGGCAGAGGGGAAGTGTATACGACATACCGGCAGTCTGGCACTAAAGCCGCAGTCCTCTTATCATTTACTTTCCATTAAAAGTGGGTGCGAAGGAGAAATGAAATGGCACTTCCTTTCTGAGCCACATGCTTGTAAAAATATGATTCAGTTCAAAGGTTGTTTTTTTTCATTTGAAACCACAAAGCACACCAGCGGTGAACAACAGTCATCTTTCACCCTTTTTTACGTTAACACATAGCAATGTTGAATCAAAAGAGACCTCTGCCTATAATCCTATAATTAACTTAGAGGTGTACTTAGAGGAAATGGTCTAGTGGTTATCATTACAGATAGACACTGGCATAGTTAGATGTTAGTGGTTATAATGGGAGCAGAATAAACAATGGAAACTCCTCATTTAATCATGCAGGTAACTTCCCAACTGTGTTATTTACATATTTGGATTTTCTACACAGTCCCATTCAATGTGACTTATCAGTTACAAATGTTTTTCCTGTTTATTTCATTAGTGACTCTATTCTGTTTTCCACTTCAATGGAGGTGCTATCACTCACACTTTTGCTTTCTTGTTCTTGTTCCCGAGAAGTTTCATGACTATTTTCCAAGGTACCTGTTCAGCTTTCAGTGATACACCACCACACCACTACACCACACACTGTCATGTGCAAACACTTGAGTTTTTCCAGTTCCCTTTCCCTGACGTGTCTGTCTCCATTGTCCCAACTTCCCTCATCAGTGCGGCCGTACAGGCATACACACAATTTCACAATGGAATATAATATAATATGAATTGTGCTTTAGTCCTCAGCTGTGGTCTTTTTCATCATGACTTCTTAAAGCTGAAGCAAGAATCAGATGGAAAACTATGTTATGAATGAACAAATAACACTGTTCTTCTGCTTCATAGTGAATTCAAATGATCATTTAGTGTTTCCAGCTAATTGGACTAGATCATGATGATTATGTCATCACACTCTCAGGTAATAATTCATACGCACACACAAGGCAAGTTCCTCTTTGCGCATCTGGGGGTTTCGGGTTTTTCACTCTTCTGCTTCTGGCATGCATATATATACAGCGACAGCAAGCTGACTTCATGCAGGCAAACTGAACGCACCTTCAGCACAGCCACCTCACTTCTCTGGTATGCTCATTAGGTCAACTATCAGTGGTGACATTTTTGGATCAAGTCCGGTTGCCAAGGTAAGAACTCCTCACTCAGTTTCTGTGATCACCTGTTTTTTTCTCCAGCACTTTAGATAATCATTAAATAACACTTAAGGATACAAATCTTTTACTTAATTAATGATTAACAAACGCATGACTCATGATTATTTAATCCACGAATTAATGCAGGGCGTATCATGGATTACTGTTGTTAACCATTAACAAATGATTGAATCACTATGGCTTGATGTGATTTGTCCACACTTGATAGATCATCAGTTGAGGGAACTACATTAACTGATATGCCATCAAATTCAGTTACATAAAACTTGATTTCAGACCCATGTATTTGCTCAGCCTCTTAAAGCTTAGGACCAGTTCTCATAGAAATATGAAGCTATTTTTTAATCTGGTCATCAGATGCAAACACTTACATAATATACATAAACACAAGTACATAAATCAACTTGTATTAGTTAAGTATTAGTTAAGTATGTCACAGCTGAATTTGATAATCGTCTTATTCAATAGGAGCACATTTCATTGCAGATTGATAAGCAATACTTTTACCCAAGTGCTGAAATCACTTAAATGCACTTTAGAGATACTGGTATTTCAGTGGTTTCCAAGGAGGGGTTGCAAAATAAATCTGGGGGGTCACGTGATGCTTTTCTTCAGCAGCCTAAAAATTTCAAATATAAGAAAGATGAAAAATGTTTCGGTTCAACTGGTCACAGCAGTGCAACAGAAACAAGAGGTGGCAAGTAGACATTGCTTCGTTTTAAGGGGTCACAAGGTAAAAGGGTTAGGTACCACTGCTTTGCTTGAGTATTTCCATTTGGGAAGACTTTATGTTAGTAAATACTTTACTTACTATATTTAGGATTGTAGTTACTTGCTGCTTTTTCAGATCAAGACCTGTATCTTTGGAAAGTAATTTTCAGAAACTACAAAAGAATACACCCTGAAGCTGGATGACAAATGACAATTTTGATCCTTTTAGTGAGTTTTAGTTTGTTATTGAATGACCATATTTATGCATATTGATGGGTCTGAGCCTTGGAGGGCATTAAAACCAATAAAAAAAATAGTTTCCAGTCTCTGTACTGTACTAACTTAGTGTCCCTTCTGTCAGATGCGAACATTGTTCCTCATGGTCCTGTATGTTGCGCAGTGCTGCGCCAGCTCTGACAGCAGCCAAGACAACATCGAGACTCTAATAGATAATGGTTGGTACCTCCTCCTTTCTCTCCCACTATTCATCGCTTCCCTTTACATACAGTAAATGTTGATTCAAGCTGGTCTGTGTCTGTGTTTCTTGTCTGATTCAACCAGTCCTGGTCCTGAGGGTCCCTTATGGTGTTGGCACCAGGGTGTATGTTCCTCTGACCTGTGGAGAAGCTTATCAAAACCAGCCTGTGTTTTGGAAGAAAAACGGTATACTACTGTTACTACTGTTACTATTGTTACTAATACTACTTCTATGTAATTGTATTTGTGCCAACATGCTGGGTACAATATTATATTATACAATACTAATAAATGTTCAAACACAGATTTTCACACATTTTCTGCAAAAAAACTAAATTTTTCTTCAGTCAGATGACACATTTGCTTCTGTGTTTTTATGACATTTTGAAGCACTTACATCATTGTTAAATTGGCCCATGTCCTTGTCTCAGGCGTGGAGCTGGAGCCATCTCTGCAGGGGAACCAGGTCAGGGTCCTGGTGGAGGAGATGGATGGAGGAAACTACACTTGTCACCTCAGCCCAGATGGAGAATACCTCAACCACACCATGATCCTGGTCCAACTAGACCCAGACAACAGGACTGTCATACTGGAAGAAAAATCCCCTGAAGAGGGTAAGATAAGAAAGATGGAGGGAGCGAGGGGGGGAGGGAAAGAACAAAGAGGGTACACATTGAGAGAAAAGACAGAGATAAAGATTTGTTGTGTTATTGGACCTGGCGAGTGGTATTTCACTGGAGGAGACCGGAGGATAGATGTCACTGCATAGATAAGATAAGAAAGATGATGTGAGAGGGAGATAAGATAGACAGAGGTTAGAGGGCTGTGGCCCAAAAGGAGAAAGCATTTAAAAGATAAGGGAAGGCACATTTAAAAAGAAACTGAGAGGATGAAAGGAGGATCAGTGGTAGAGTGATGATGAAAAGGGAAAAAAATGTAAAAAGGAAAGAAAGTCAAGACAACACAGGATCTTTGTTAAATTCATGCTGATACTTTGATGGATTTGTTCTCATATAAACACACATGTGATTTGTGGTTGACACCATATGCAGGCTTTATGTCACACCCATCATCACATTGTTAGTTCAAAAAAGACACCGAACTTGTTGTTTCCAGCCCCCAAAAGCATTTTCTCCTAGATCAAAGCATTGTATCTTTTGCTTTAATGAAGAAATAAAACATTTTTTAAAGAGTTTTTGCCACCTTTCACAAATTGTAAGAAACTGTGAATGCTCTAAAAGCTCCAGCACTGTTTGTACGGAAAAAACTGCGACATTTTTTGTGCCTGATTTGATGGAACAAAATGTTAAATATAGTGAACAGGCTGGTATGAAGCTTGCAATCTTTTCCTCAGTTGTCTGGCTCGTTCGCAGTAATTATATTAATGTCCTGAACTTAATGTTGCAATGAATTACTGATGTTTAAGTGCAGGGACCTTGAACAGAAAGTGCTCTGAAACACAAAAGAGAGACAGAAATTTTTCACAAAGAGAGGCAGCGTGCTAACGGTATTTCTGTTCCTCCAGGTCACATCATCTGCTCAGCACCTAACTATAAAGGCTCCTTCCACTGCACCTGGACCAGAACAAGGTCCAGATCCAACGCCGCTGTGCTCCTGGTCAAGGCAGAACGGTGAGGACAAAACTTCCCTCTCATCCTGCAGAGTAGATCATGTATCCTGTTCCAGACAGTCCTGTGTTTGTATCAGTCAGTCAATCAGTTTGTCTTCAATCTAGTTATTTGGAAAAGATTCCTTGTGAGCTGGATGCTGATGGATCAGGGGTTCACTGCCAGGATGCCAACTGCCCATACAAAGAAGAACAGCACCGTATCTCCCTCACTGTTTACATACATAGCTTCTCTCGCCTGGAGGCCTACACAAAGGCTTTCTACCTGAGAGAGATTGGTAAGTTATTGTATTTTAACATATGTTTTTCAGTATTTTATAAGGATTTCCGTCCATCCAACCTTATTCCCTTCTGTCTTGTCTCGCCTATGGTTGCAATCATCCCACATTCTCCTCACTGGACTGTTTCTCCACCTCATTCCTCCCCCTCCTCACCCTGTCTAGTGAGGCCAGCAAAACTCCCTAACCTGCACATGAGTGACGGGAGGGTGTTCAGCTGGAACTACCCTGACTCCTGGGAGAAACCCTGCACCTTCTTTGGCCTGCAGTTCCAGGTCAAGGTGGTCCACAATGGACAATCCTGTCACAGTGAAGAGCACATAACGGTAATCAATGCAAACATATTGAAGATCAGATTCCAGTTACACGTAGCTACTGTAAAAATGCTGACCTCCATTTTGAGCACATTTCTTTTTCTTTAATATGTCTTCTCTCCTCTCGTGCAGCATGACACAACTGATGAAACGCAGTTTGAGGTCAATGTCAAAACCAAGAAGTATGTTTTCTGTGTGCGAGCTCAGGACAAATACACCAGTGGACCATTTAGCCCCTGGAGCTACTGCGTGTAAGTATATTACTCAGACCTTTAGGAGTAACAACTGTTTGGACCGGGTGTGTTATTAAACATAACTTATGTGAGAGTTTATGATTTCTCCAAATAATGCCAAGTCGTGCCACCAACACTGATCTGATCTGCACTGACTCATTCAAACCTGTCATGTCTCCAGAGTGAACAAACAAACCGTGACCTGCTGATTTCTTCCGCTGGACTGTGGCACAAAGGGGTGAAGAACACAAGGATGGACAAAGACATTTTTACAACTCCTGTTTTTTGATTTTCAAACCTTTTAACAACAATAATGTATACCTGTACAGTATTTATTGATCGCTCATTTAAAGGGTGTCTTTAGAACTACAGTATAAAATCTTTATTTTTTTGTAGTATGACAATCAATTACACCTTTATGCCCTTTTTAATACATATTTATAACTATCCTTGCAGAATTGTTGCCAAACTGTTTCTTAAGATTTCAGAATAAAGATGAAGTTCATTTATGGCATTTTGGTAATTAATTATGATGAAATGTTTCAATACTATAAAAGATGTGAATATTCTGTGACTACTCATTTTAAGGAACAATGAAACGCAGGCAATTTAGGTACAAAAAAAGGTTTATTGTCATATTTACAGCCAGGATGTCAGGGACGTGATGAGGAAAACACAAAAAGGCAGAGCTCAAGAAATCATCTCAAGAAATGAAAAGGAGTTGAAAGTCCAAGAGAGCTGTGAATCTGACAAAATTTGACAAAAGAAATCACATCCCTGATGTTTCCAAGAGCTTCAGGTGCTACTTGTTCATAATGTGGGGAAACACCTTCCGCCCTGACACTTCCCCTTCGTCATCCATAACTTAAAATAAACATTGACAATAAGTGCAGAAGCTACCAAAAAAACAAACCGTAAATGTAGGCTGCTGTCAGTTTCTTGCACTGCCGTCATCATCCCTCATCCTCTCTTTGTTCATTAACATTTCGATTTACCAAAACAGTTCAATAAAAGCTCTAAACAAAACACAGACTAATGAATTCTGCATCAAGAAACAAAAACTAGAACTGATCCATTGTTTGTATCTGAGTGTGTGCGCCCAGTGATGCAACAGAGCTGGCATGTAACGCTGGAAATACATTTCTGGGAAAATATGCACACACACTGATCCACCAATGAAACCTGACCTTTTATGTGCCTTCAGTACTATGCATGTATACAGTATAGATCCTCCTGTGTCCATTGACCCCTGCATACAAGTAACAGGTTTTCCATCCAACATACACATGACAGTCACTTGTTTTGATTACAGTATTTTGGCTACGACCAGTCTCGAGCTCAACACCTTTTAATGTTACAGTAGTTTTGAGGATTATTGCATATTATTATCAAATTGTGTGGGTCGTAGGCATCAGTTTGCTGCTCAAGGACTTAGATTTATCTTTTATTCTGACCACTGCTCTCAACACATTCTGCCATTCCAATTTTTCATTTTAATTCTTCACCACAATTTGCACAGAGTGGATGTGCCGGATGTACTGCAGCAAAAATTCTACTTGTTAAACCGATATATCCTCAGTTCTTGAACACATTTTTAGATACTTGTTACATAACTTGGTCTTACTATTTCCTGTTGAATTTCACATTTAATTATTTTTCCTTCTTTCTCAAAGATGTAAAATTAAGCTTCGTACAGGGGTGGAGGACACTCCTTACTGATCTTAACCATGGTGAAATGATATTTGCATCTGTTTTTACTTGCCTGGTATAGCAAAGATGCTTGATAATCAACACCTACTTTTAAGTAGCACTTTCACATTTAGTAATGTGAAAATACTGTAAACCCCACTCATCTGGAAGACCAAGCAGGTTTAAAAGATATTTTCAGGTACTAATTAATTGTGTATTCAAGATGTATTTCAGACACCAGACTGAGGTACGCATGTAGATGTTTGTTGGTCACGGTGGCTCTTGGCATGCGTCCTCAAACCTATGAGTAGTTTTTAACCCACATAGGTGGATTTTATGATTACCACACCAACTGGTAGTAACTGCCATTATTATTGTAATAAACGTGAACAATATTTGGGGAAAAAAAAAACGCGAAAGATTTGGGAGAGACAGAGAACATGCAAATATACAAATTGGGAAGCCCATCTGAGTCCTGAGCTTTTGAGTGTTTGTAGCTGGAGGGTTAGTGTAGGATCGGTCGTAAGGTTTGACATGAAGAACTTGGAAGAGCCAAGTTTGTGTGTGAGAAATTGGTGATGGGATGGTAGCATCCAGTCTTTGCCGAGGATGGGGTCCCTCCTCAGTGGTGCTGCCTCTTAGATAGGTACCTACACACACAGATACATATGTACATATTTCATGTGTTATGTCACTATTACAAAGCAGTTTCCCTTATTACTGTTTAGCATATGTGTGCCTACCTCTCCCAGTGTTTGTGGTTGAGTCCACCGAAGTCATCAAGCTTGGCGATTTCTTTGAGGTACTGAGCCAGTTTATACAACTCCCTGTCCTTCTCCCTGTTAAGATGGGCTTTCATGAAGGGTCGGATCTAACACGAACACACACACACACACACACACACACACACACACACAATAAATTCAGCAAAACATGTGCATAATGCTGACGATAAAGAGGAAGACGAGAGGCTGGCTGCTTACCTTTAGTCCGTTCTGTGGGTTCATGAGGAAGTTTCGTCCAATGTCATCAAACATTATGGTGTTCTTCCTGTTGTAAAATTCTCCGTACTTCCCCCATATCACACCTAGGGGTTTCACCTGGATACGTGCATGTCATTAGACAAACTCAAAAAGCAACAAACCTCATCTAAAACCTCCACGAAGAGACATGTTTTCTCTGTGTGTGGCCCTGACTCAAACACATCCCTCACCACGAGCACTCCAATGTCACTCCACACAAACTTGCACCTTCAGCTGTGGAGGCCTCTCCAGAATATAAGCAAACAGGGAAAGCAAGGACACGACAGTCCTTCCCATTGACAGAATTAGATGTCAAGCTTGCCAGGCATGGAGCTGTATACATCCTTATGCTGTTGTTACAAGCTGAGTGAATAATAGTTTTATCCTGACTACACATCCCATGATTTTGTTTAAAGCTACTGCAAGGCAGGCACAAGCCACAATCCATAATCCAAGGGTAAACAAAAGAAATAATCCTCGCCACACTAGAAAACAACTGAATATTAATGCTTTTTTCTGCTGTGAAAGACTTGTTTACATCAAGAACATGTGTAATTGCAGCAGTGAAATAGGCCAATATTTTCATCTATGAACAGCTGTATGTGTACCAACCTCCACAACCCCTCTCTTAGGGGTGTGCACTGTGATCATTGCTGCACTGTCCAACATGAACGTAATCTTGTAGTTAGGGTTGTCTGTCACTCCCAGCTCCTATAGACACACACAAACACACAGACACTCAGTAGTGGTATCTTCTCTTCCCTTCTAAACCAAAGGTAGGTAGGTTAAATTGAATAACACTGCCACCTTTTGGCAATAAAGGAGTAAGTACAGTAACGTAACAATCCAGGGACAACAGGTGATAATCACATTTTTAAAGACAACACAAATTGAAACACAGCAAGTGGAAAACTTACTTTCATTTTGGCATCAATCCACTTCATACTTGTAGCAGCTAAGAACAGAAAACACATGTGTAAGATGTATATGGCACAAGCAGAGATGGCTACAACAAATGGCCATAAGATATACACTCAGTAGATGTAAAAAAAAACAACTATTGTACTGAGGGCTTCCAGTGGCCTAATAGTTAAGACACAATGTTGTTGTAAACTATCCAAACCCCCCCAAAAAACAGTGTACAGTAAATGTTGCATTTTCAAAGATCTGCATCTATCAATATTTTAACAGCTACATTTTCCTACTCATGTACATTCATGTTCATCTAATTGCATGCGATCTTGTCCAATTTAGCTCTTAAGAAGAAGAGAAGAGAGGATAAAAGAGGAAACATACACCAGATGACAATGTCATAGTCCTCGTAGGCTGATGTCAGAAACTCATGAAGGTATGGTCTCATCAGCTCTTGACCCGTTTCTGCACATGACTTGTGATCTAAGCACATATAGGATGCAGACATCAATGCATAGTGTCCTGGATTAAACTAACAAGTGATAGACCGACAAACAGGAGTGGATTTATATTTTGCAACGTGTTCTGACAACCAGTACAGAAGGAGTCAGCAAAATACATTTTTGAACCTTATGATTCTCTCACATATTTCATTCAGCATGTACATGAGCACACATGAAGAGAAGAAAAAGTGGAGACTAAAGTAACGTACAGTGAGAGTAGACGTACAGTCCTTTCTATTAGCATGCTATGATTTAATGAGTCATACAGTCAGTGGTTTCCCAGTCATGTTCTTAAAGAGACGAATGTTGGCATCAACTTGTTAACTTACCAAACAGTGTATAGTCCACATCCAGTACCAGAAGCCTCTTTCCTTCTCTGGGAGGGTTCAGCTCCTCCACCTTGTAGTCCTTCACTCTGCGGGCTATTTTAGCCAGGTTCTCCTCTCTAGAGACATAGACCAACACTTGTTCCTCTCACCCTCTCACAAATTTCATCTTGCTTCTATACAGCCACAGACATATAATAATATCTAACCTGTTCTCCACTTCAATGACCTCCTCCTCGATGTCAAAATCATTGACCACATCATCATTCTCTGGAGGGGGAGCTAAAACCTCTTCCTTCACAAAACAAAACACATGCACAGTTTAAAGTATGTCAGTCAGCCAAGGGAAGCATTTAACACAACACAGTAAATAAGGCTAGGCTCACAACCAGTTAACTGAGCAACTAGTCCTTTAGTCATAGTCCCAACCAGACATTTTTGGAGTGAGTTCATTTCTCTATCGCCCCATCACCTACCAGGCTCTCCTCTCTGGTACCCATCATCATGATCTTAGTGTTAGGCTTCAGCTTCAAAGAGCCCAGCTTGACCTCATCCTCTGCAGGTTTACCTGGAGGAGGGAATGAAAGAGAGAGGGGACAGATGGAGAAGAGGGACATTCATTTAGCTAAAAAAAACTTTACAAAAAAAAATTACATGAAATATGAATACTTTATATAGACAGGTGGAGAAAATTGACACTCGAGCAGGTAACAGGTGGAGAAATGCACATGTTTGTACAAAAAATGTCATCTAATTATGAATGTGGATTAACATAGCCAAAGCCTGTGGAAATGTAGGACTGAATTTATTTGAGAGAAGGGAGACATTTCATACAAAGGGAAATGAAGCCATGATATCTGGTTTGGATATCATATGGCATTAATTACACATGTTCCACTTGTGATCACTGATGCCCTCTCACCTTTGACCTTGAGTCCCAGTAGTTTCTGTCTCTCTGGCAGCACCCCAGTCAAGGTCTTAATGGACTGTTTCAGGTCCATCACTGTGTCCTCCTCAGACAGAGAACTGATGGAGTACTCCTGACCTCCCCACTTTATGATCACTGATACTGACATTGCACACACGGGCTCTTCACACACATACACACACACACTCGCCTGCAGCTGGAGTTGGGTATGCACACACGAGTGCACACACTTTCAAACAAATATTTCCAGCTACAGTAATAAACATGCACACCTTTGCAAAGAGAGGAGAACAGGCAAAGTAACAGGAGATGAGTCAGGGTGCCACACTGTAACTGATTGTAGCTTGAGCAAAACAGAGCAAGTAGCTAATAATGAAACACAGAGAGCAGAACATGTCACCCCTATTGTTAAGCATGTGTTGTTTTGACTGGCTAATACATGACACGACGGCGAAATGCCATCTAATCAGAGCAGACACTGACAGTCCCTGATGTTGATATTTTTAGCATGGGATGGCTAACATTGGCTAGCAACAATGTAAACACGCGAGGTAACCAGCCAACTAGCAAACATTAGCTGACTGGGCCGCACGGTTTGAGTATCCTTACCTGGCAGAGCGAGCTAACGCGTAATGTTTGGCAAACACTGTCAAATTTCGTCGAGAAGTTGAATGAATGAATGAAGTTTGCCGTTCGCTTTCATTCATCGAGAGGCGCAAACTCTGCTCTTCTTCCTGACGTCCCGAGCCTACCGGTAGTGACGTAGGACAAAAAGCTTCGTTACCATAGTGACCATATTTCAATGGATTAACATGAAAAAAACGTTTATCTTTCAATGGCATCTAATAAAGAAGAGAGAAGAAAAGGAAAAGGAAATCATGCAAACGTAAAAAAAAAGAAAAGATAAACGAAGGAAAAGAAAGCTTTCGACAACTAAAATAAACATGAAGTGTGGCTAATTTATGCATTTTCTCTGATTTATCAAAAACGACCTGAGACAAAATGCCCTTTTCTTTGTTACACATATGGAGCTTGTAGCGTATAATTTAGCCAGAAAATCCATTTAATAATAATCAAAAAATAATTTATTTAGTATTTCAGAACAAGTTGCAACCTGGGAATTATTGACAGACCTCTGCTGGAGGATTTCAGCGTCCATTCAGGCTCATAAGGGGTAAGTCAGTGATATAATCAGGGGTCTACTCCAAACATGCTTTCAAAGAAATCATCATCATTTTAAAATCACCACTGAAATGTACATGTAACCAGTTTAGAGATGCTAAAATAGACGTTATGTGGACTCTTGTACTGGATTGTTGTCCACTAGACAAATACCACTGAATTACAATTGACAGATGATTGACAGACAATGCAGAGTCTTACTAATGTTTGGTAAGTTTTAAATTGTTTTACTGTTTGTTTAAAATGTGCATCCAGAACTAATGGGTGCCTTTTCTTGGTGAAATAAAGTAATCTGAATGTGTGGAAAACTGTTTTATGTATAGATGCCTGTGATACCACCAATGTCATATTTTATTGTAGTTAAATTCCCTGGCATTTCTTATTACAACGCTTTAATGTGACAGTAGAACATCCCACCTGCTTATAAAAAGCACTTTGGCAATATTAATCTCTAATAATAAATGTCTATTTATTTGTATCCCAATTAGTTGTTACTGCCACTCATTCTGGCGTCCATATTAGGTTATAAAATACAGTATAATGGACAAATATTTACACTTACATCACATACAGTAAATAAAAACCACATTTGCAACATTACAGCTTTAGTGAATGATCTCCACTCTCCCATCCTAACTCTAAACCTGATCCATTCACAAAGCACAGAAGGAAAGACTAGCTAAGTATCCTGGTCTAGTTACGACAATAATTCTTCATGAAGAATAAAAGTAAAAGTACATTAGATTAACAAACTATATTCACTGTCCAGTATTGGTATAACAAGCATGGGGGCCATAAGATTTAATGGGACAGACCATATTGCGCATGCCCAGTACATCCCCCTCGGTACTTTGGGGTAATGGCTGCGAGCTGAGATGAGCGGATCGGCCGCATCCTTCGAATGTGAGGCGCTTCCATCGAGAGGACCGTTAACTCGGGCGGTGCCGAGTTAAAATGGTCGATACCCGACCCGAAAACCACCCCGAAACCGTTGTACATACTGCGAACATCGTCCTTCAAGTGTAAGTTCTCTCTTTCGTTTCTTGTTAGTCTTGGCTTGGTGCCATAGCTTTAGCTCGGGATGTGTACCAGCCTGCCTGCTAGCTAGGCTACAGTTGGACTTAGTGGCTATATGGGGGGGGCGGCAGTTTGTGCTAGTCATGAAGTGGTTTAAGCTAACTATGTGTGCCGTTGTGTGGATGCTGGTGTTTAAAGCTAGAAGCAAGTTAGCGCCTCTGGGATGTTTTTATTCCCCTTTATGTTGAGGCGAGTTTGCTTGTTGACAGTTAGCTAACAGACCGCGATGCTAGCTGGCTACGATGCTAGCTGACTACGTTAGCTTGAATTGTTGGCACTGTGCCTGCTGCAGCTCATCATCTCCACACGGCTCGTACTCTGTTTCATCTAACGTTATATTACCAACTTATTTGAGCACACCTGGAGAATATGAAGCTGCTATTTGTGGGTTCCCTCCTGCAGCATTTAACCAGCCTAGTTAGCAAAGTGTTGCAGTCTTTTGCGGCGCAGCTAGCAGGTTTATTCTTCCGCCGAGACGGAGGGGTTACTAGAGTTCATGGTGGACCACAATCGATGCAGCGTTCACTCATCCATAACGTCTGTAGTGACCGTGTGTCAGTTAAGCGAGTATAAATACACCCATTTAGACTAAATCCAGCCACACCATGCCCTGAAGCTGTTAATGGATTACGACAGATAAAAATACAGTGGTAGACGGCCGAGTTATATAAGATCGTATTCTGCGAGCTGATCTCTCTCTGGCCAGCGATAGTCACCGTGAATTCACAGTTATGTAAGTTATCAGGGTCCCTGTCCCGAGCTGATGGCATATTAATGGATGGCATTTGTGTTATTGGCAACTTTGAAGTAGTCTCGGGCCTTACAAAGAGATTGGAAACTTGTGTTTTAAGTGCCACATCAGAAGATTGGGGTGGAGTGATCAAACTTTATTCTGCTGTGTTGAGCATCTAAGAATAGTTACAGTCTGTTTTTTATTTAGACAGTAGCATCCAGAGAGTTTCCATAACATACTTTCTATGAACAGGATGATTTCATGTGAGAAATGACTGGTTACAGTATCTACATTGCAGGTTTGTAAACAGATTTCTGAGAAGGCTGTAGCTGCTCTTTTGTTTGGAGTCACCAGCCCAGACTCAGTTCACCTTTGTGAAGGGCCCTCAGACTTCCCTCTGCGGTGCTGTGACTTTACAACAAGCTCCAGTGCTGCTAATCCAGAGCCTGGTTAACAATGATTGATTTATTGGAGCTCCTAAAGTCTTCAAAAAGTAGGACAAAGCAGGTTTGTCATGGTTAGTTTTCACAGGGAAGCTATAGGATAACCTAACCTGACAGGAACAGTAGACTCAGATTGCCTTTGAGTAAGTCGATCATCGTGAGAGGTTTTTCACTTTAAGGATTACATTAGATTGGAACCCAGTGATTGTGTTAGCTGTTTGCTTACGTTAAGTTTGAATCAGTCCATTTTATTTATTAGTTATTTTGATGTATGAAGTGACATTGTTTTGATTTAGTGGTCTTTTGATTTGATTGATTGCGAATTTTGTGTTGCAGCTGCAATTATAATATAATGTGAGTGCAGTTTTGCGAGATAGATAGATAGGTAGATAGATACTTTATTTATCCTCTGGGAGAAATTCACATGACGCAGCAGTATACACCACACAGTACAAAGAATAGTGCAAAAACAAATGTGAAACAAAAGTACAAACATAAAAGTGAAAATAGTATGCCCTTTTAAGCATGGACATACAAGTGTGCAAATTGCAGTAAGGCGTGCAAATAAATGTAATTATGAGTTAAAAAGATATATAACACTGTGCCAGAAGTTAATAGAAACATAATTCTAAAATCCAATTAGCAAGTGTAGTAAGAACCTCAGCAGCCTCCTCGTCCACTGATGTCCATATTACTACATTGCATACTGTGAGGTGACAGAAATGTTAACCATCAGAGATTTTGCCATACCATTTATATACTGAGGTATATGCCTGTGATTGTGATTGTTTTAGGCCATTGCGTCAGGGCAATCTTTGCAAATCAATGAGCAGGACAGTTTTATGACAATATTGGATTTAAGATTTTTGCAAAAAAGTAATTAGTTAGTAGTTGCCTCATTAAAAAGTAACATTACTTATTGCTGAAAAAATAATCCATTAGAGTATTTTTTTTTACTCCCAAAAGTAACAGCGTTACTGTAACATGCTCTCAATTAAATTTATGAAAATATACTTGTATATCAATATTGGGATTAAAAAATCTCACATAATGTGATAGAAAAAGCAGTCATCACCTACCACTAGAAAGTGTTGTAAAAAAGTAAATAAATGCACTACTAAATGTATGCTGTAAATATAAACAGAACAGTGTGTGAAAAACTGAGCAAGCATATGCTATGTGAATAAGCAGATTTTACAAGTATGCCTAATTTGTCTCGCCTGACGTCAAGTCGCACCTGCATTAAAACACCTGAAAGTGTTACCACAGTTTATTTTCACAGTTGCTTGTCCAGTGCTCGTGTTCAAGTTCTGTGCAGTTGGTCAGTGTGTGGAAACAAACAGAAAGGCCTGTATTCCTTTGCATGTGCTCAAGTCTAGACTGATTATTGACTGATAGATTTACTATGTAAATCATAGTTGGGGGTGAAGCAGTTCTTCTTGTAGGCACTTTTGGAACTGGAACAACCTTGCAGAATTCCTGTGGTATCTCTGCAGTTGCGTCCCATTTCAGACTAGCTGTTTTCCCATGATTGTGCTTCGTGCATTCCTGAATGAACAGCAGAGAGGAACATGACACTCAAGTGACAGGAGGAAAACAGTCAGCAAACAGAATGAATTGTGTCTGGCAGTAGTATCTAGTTTTGTTGACTGCCCCACCTGACTTGTAAATCCAAAATGAACAGTGTTTGAAAACCCTATGTCTGACAGTGGATTGGTTTCAGTCATCATGTGTAGTACTTGTGTTTCTTCTTGTGCTAGTGTTTGCCAGCAGTAATTTTATGGACATCTGTTCACTCTTTATAAAGCTGTTTCTCACAGTGTTTCAACAAGTGTTTTTGAGTTTTGTTCTGATCCTATAAATGGTCCTATTAGTTTTAAAGCCTCCAGTGCAAGTAAAACAGCCTGTATGGTTTAGCTCTTTCATATTATGCACATAACATGTATTCATGACTTCATTGAATGATTAAACTGTCTGCCAAATAGGTGTCATTTTTGTAAGTTCTAGTGTTATTTTTCAGTGATTCTGCAAGTAGATAGACACATTTGTTTAGCTTCACCTTCAAACATAAATAGGCCCATTAAATGTTATGCATAATGATTGTTGTAAGGGTGGGAATTTAACACCACCCACCTGCCAAATGCTGGAAAATGTTGACTGTTGCTGGGTAGTTAATCTATACTGCCAGCCACAATACAATTTTACTATGTAAAAAAACGGATCCCAGAATAGTTAGCAGTTGATGTGTTTTACATGAACTTCTCACTTTGGCCTGTGGATGAAAAAGCCCATTTGCTGATCGTGATCTTGCTTCTTATGAAATTATTAAGTTATTCTGTCTTTCTACCTAACTTCTCTCCACCCCATTGCTTCTGGTCAGCCTTCATCTTTTTTACTCATTTCTTGCCCTCATCATCTGTAACTACTTCCTGTCTCCCCTACATCTTATTAAATTGCTGTCTTGTTTTTGTGCATTGTCTCTTTCCCTGCAGTGCACCCACTGTTAACGCCCCGTCTTAGTGGTCAGTTCTGCCTGCCGATCAGAGGTTAAGCTGAGGCCATGGCAGTGAAGGACCGTGTAGAGGCGGTGCTCAATGTAGGTCTGCGTGTTCCCAGCATCATGCTGCTGGATGTCCTGTACCGCTGGGATGTCAGCTCCTTCTTCCAGAAGATCCAGCGCTCCAGCCTCTCCAACAATCCCCTGTTTCAGTACAAATACCTGGCACTCTACCTGCACTACGTAGGTCAGTATTGGTCTCTCTCTTTCTGTCTCTCTCTCTCTCTGTCTGTCTGTCTCTCTCTCTCTCTCTCTCTCTCTCTCTCTCTCTCTCTCTCTCTCTCTCTCTCTCTCTCTCTCACACACACACACACAGACACAGCATGTTCAAGTATGAATGCATTTTCCCTGTATTAAGACTTAGAGAATTAGTGTAAAGCAAATACAATGCCTTCTGCTGTCTCCACTACATGGCATTTCACACATTTCATAATGTAACATGTTTAAAGACCTGTAGCGGTTGGAATGTCAGTTAAGTTATTGTGAACTGCAGTAGGTGTTTTGTTTGACTATTTGACTAGGTTATCAACTAAAGTGGCTTCTGTTTCACTGGCTTTATCAGCGTGTTACAACAGTGACAGTTTTACCTCTCTTGGTTGGATTTGCATGTTTTTCTCTTGTCTCTGTTTTCCATTCAGCAACGTCAGCTCTCTGCTGTACCCAACTCTGTCATTTTGAAGATGCTCACACATGGTGGCAGGCTGTAAGCCATGAGGCTGTGCATTGTAGTGGTTTCAGGACAGGCAGGAGGGATTGTTTGGCATGAACACAATTAGATGTAGACCAAAACTATCTGTTTTACCTGGTGTTAAAATAGCTAAGACAAATGCTGTCTGAAACCATTTTTTTCCTCCAGCTGTGAGGTGTTTGCCCCAGCAGTAGCATTCTGGCAGTGTGAGTCAGCTGTGCCAGTCAGAGTTAATGTGAGACCAGTGTCAAGCGTGTAGGTAGCTCTATCAAACAGAAGTAAGAGATTTAGTTGGAGCAAGAAAACAGAAAAATAACAAAAATAAATCTTTCTGACTGTGCCGTCCTTCATCAACACTGAACTGTTATGCAACCCTTTCCCCAATGTTGAGTTGACCAGTGCCACATGCGCTTGCGTTTATCTTTAACCACCAGTGACAAGCCTCACAAAGATTAAATAATTAATCGAGTGATTGTTCACTCCTACTTTTAATAGTGACAATCAAACTTTTGGTTCACCGCCACAATCCTTCCTTGTGTCAAATTGCATTCATCCACAAAATTTCACAAAATGATTGATGATTGATGTATTCTGCTGACAGTCAACAAGGTGGCAAAAGCACAACTTCAATGGTGAAGATAGTGAAGTGATAAACCCAACAATGTTCTCCCAGTGTGGTGAAATGTAGTTTTTGCTGTGTCCTGGGATTGAACTTTAACTGGATGGTTGCCAGTTTTGTGATAAGTCTTTTCTACTTAAATGTCAATTAGGGAATATGTTTACAACTGTGTTTTTAGTCTTTCTCAGCTAATGTTAATCATGTGATCCAAATAATGACACATTGTTTTAACAGGTGTTACTCATTTACAAAAGGCCTCTGCTTCACAGGGAGTCAGTCAGGTGTGTTTCCAGTGACACAGAAGCACTGAAAGTTAGTAGCAGAGATGTTAGGGTAAAGTTAACACAGCAAAGTCTGAAGCCCCTTACCCTAACAGTGACTGTGATTTGAACTAGCTAAAAGAAAACAGCTTGCTCAAACACAAATCACAGACAAGCACAGTGCTGAGTTTTCTTTGTGTGTTTTAATATGTCTGTGTTTGTGAGTGTGTGCTGTCAGACTTGGCTGCAGTTGGTTAATGAGCCAATAGGCTTGGTATGTGCTGATGAGCGCTGTGGGTGGACGGACGGAATAAAAGGGGAGAGAGGCAAGTAAAACCAAAGTAGCTTGCTGTGCACTGAGGAGTTTTTTTAGTCTCTGTTTTAGGTGTTGGACCGTTGGCAGCAGTGACTATTTGATTGACTGTCAAAAATAGCTCCCTGCTCCCTTACATAAGAAACATCTGTCACACACACATACATATGTACATATTAAGTATATCTCTGTTAAGATTGAAAACAACACGGTGTGGTCTGCAAACAGGAATGCAAGTATTGTCATTTTTTACTGGATGTTTTTGTTAATTGTGTCACCTCTTGTTTGATTGTGTCTGCATGTGTCACAACCTCGCAGGTTACATCCTGAGCTTGGTGCTCCTGACTCTGCCTCGTCAGCACCTGGTTAAACTCTACCTGTATGTGCTTACGGCCCTGCTGCTGTTTGCTGGTCACCAAGTCTCAAGGTATACACGCACACACACAGAGCCATTTGTGGCGATAATAAGCTGCAGCTATCCCATGTTTTATGGTGAATACCTTGAATGATAGTTGTTTGTTATGGCACCTGGTGCCCACATTGTTTCCGATTTCTGATGTAGACCTGTGAGACTGTTCAAGTGTGGGTGGTTATATTCTGTTATTCTTCTTATCTTAAGCAATGCTGTCAGTTATAATGGCTTGTTATCATTGTTAGATTTGCAAGTTTACCATAGCCTTTAGTGAGCATTTACTGTATGGTGTAATATACTGTATCTTTTTCAAGGCATTTACCCACAGAATATATCAATAGCTAGTGTGAATTTTCTTGTGCTTGGTTGGATGAAAGACTAGAAATCTTTGTGTTGAGCTATAGGTCAGTGGTAAATAATAAGTCACAATAGATTTCCCTGTAAATTGAGCATTTTGACCTCTCTTTGTCAGGGATTATGTCCGCAGTGAACTGGAGTCTGGCTATGAAGGACCTGTCTATCTGGAACCTCTCTCCATGAACAGATTCACCACTGCACTCATAGGTATAATATTACTCATGAATGCATGAAGGCACACTATTGCAGTATACATGACGAGGCATGACTGCGTCATGTACAAACACCGAACAGAGGCAGGTGGATGCAATCCAGCAGCTCCTTGCTAAACTTAATTCTCCCTCTATATCAATGTGATCTCTCTTCTCCTCTCCTTTGTGCTTGCCAATGCATGTGGAACATTCAGAAAAATATGGAAAATGATTGCATTGATCTTCTTTCATGTACAGTGCAATAAAGTAGGCAAAGCCCCAACTTTCAATTCAGGTCTATGATTGCAAGAAATCATCCTCCTTAAGAAAGGCACCAAACTCATACCAGAGTTGCAGTTCTGTAACTTGTCTGTGCCACAATCTTTCTGTAGAGTGGGCAGAGGAAAAAGATCAGCATCTGTAAGGGTTTGATAGTATTGAGTATAGTATAGAGAGTATTGCTAAAAGTATTGTTTGGTGATCTTAAAAAGGTCTTTTGAGGTCATATCACCTGACCACTTATGGCATAAGTCTTTCTGATCATCAGTTATTACTAACCCCTAATGCTGTGAGAGGTAGTCCATGTTGAACTGTTACAGAGTCTGTAGGACCTGGTTTCATCTTACTAGAGAGTAGATATGGAGTCTCCTGTGCTATAAATAGACCATACTGAGTGCTGATTTTGCTGCACAGTGAAAGCCTGAGAAAGCGAAAATAACATGGTTACAGTGACAAAGATAAACTGCTGTAGAGAGAGGGAGATTAAATCTACCATATATATAAGTAGACTTACAAGTGATTTCTTTTCTTTTAGAATATTTGCTTGGTTTTTGTCATTGACATATTGTCACCACTTTCGGACACATATCTATAATATTTTCAGATGGTTCTTTTATCGGAACTCTGAACTAGACAAACATTGACAGAATTGTAAAAGCTGTTCCAAAAATGCATTTGGGTCAGTGGACACATTCATGTGTGCACATCTGTGCTTGTATACATGCATCTTCTTTCAGCTACATCTTCTTTCATCTTCTTTCAGGCCAGCTGGTGGTGTGTACTCTATGTTCCTGTGTGATGCAGACCAAGAGGATTTGGCTTTTCTCTGCTCACCTACTCCCTCTGGTGGCCAGACTGTGTCTGGTCCCACTGGAGACCATCGTCTTCATCAATAAGTTCTCCATGATCTTCACAGGCCTGGAGGTCATATACTTCCTGGCTTCTAACTTGTTGGTGCCATATAACCTGGCCAAGACGGCCTACAGGGAGCTGGCTCAGGTAATAAACTAGTTGTGGACAAACATTTTGGGCTCTTTCAGTTTTTATGACAGGATTTTGGCTATAGTAGTCCTGAGAGATTCCTGCACATGTAATATTAATGCCATTCTGTCTTTGTCCTAATTCCCTCAATCTCTTCTCCATCTCTGTCACTCTCTCTCTGTCCCCCAGGTGGTGGAAGTGTACGGGCTGCTTGCTTTGGGAATGTCTCTATGGAACCAGCTGGTCCTTCCAGTTCTCTTCATGTGTTTCTGGCTGTTGCTGTTTGCTTTGCAGATCTACTCCTACTTCAGCACCAGAGACCAGCCTACCTCAAGAGAAAGGCTCCTTTTCCTCTTTCTTACCAGGTAAGACCACAGCGCTGGTCAGACTGAGTGGGACTGTACATAGATTGTACATCACATCGACTCCTTAAAGTGAGTTATATATTTATTGGCTCATATATTTTGTGTGGCATGCGCCCTGTACACAATTAGAAATATCACACACTAAACTACCTTATACAAATGCTAATGCCTTCTGCGTTGAACCTCTCTCACGTTATGGAAGCCAAATCAGTATATTATAAGACTGCTGGTCTGATTCAACTTGCTAAAACAGGACTATGATTTTCTGATTTTACGTTGAGCAATTAATCATATCTTAGGCTGGTATAATCTTTCCAATCTGCTACTTTTGTGTTTATTTGCCTTGTTTTGTAACTATCGTTTACTCTCTTTCTTTTTTCTCCTCCTCTCACATGTTCCCTTCTCCCTCCTTGTCCTCAGTATTGCAGAATGTTGTAGTACACCGTACTCCCTGCTGGGCCTGGTTTTCACAGTCTCCTTCATTGCCCTGGGAGTTCTCACACTCTGCAAGTTCTACCTTCAAGGTTACAGAGCCTTCATGAATGACAACACCATGCACAGGTCAGCCAGCACAGATGTCTGTATGTATGTGTGGGGGTGTATTGAGGGTGTCCATTGGTATGTGAAATTACTTTTAATCACTTTGCATGTTTGGTTCCTGTCTGTCTGTGCAGGGGGATGACAGAAGGCATCACCCTGCTGATCCTAGCTGTCCAGACTGGGCTCATTGAGCTGCAGGTCATCCACCGAGCCTTCCTCCTCTCCATCATCCTTTTCATTGTTGTTGCTTCCATTCTGCAGTCCATGCTGGAGATAGCTGACCCCATAGTCCTGGCCCTGGGAGCATCAAGAGACAAGTAAGATACATTTACCATACATCTAATTTTTATTGAGAACTGTTTTTTCAAAGTTTTTAGTAGTATATTTCTTCACTGATTATAATGCTCATAAGCTGATTGTCTTCTATTTTGTTCCCTCCTCTGTCTGTCCTGTAAGGAGTTTGTGGAAGCACTTCAGAGCGGTGTCTCTGTGTCTCTTCCTGCTAATCTTTCCAGCCTACATGGCCTATATGATCTGTCAGTTCTTCCACATGGACTTCTGGCTACTCATCATCATCTCCTCCTCAATCCTCACCTCGCTGCAGGTAACACAGCATACACATACAGTACCTATTAAAAAAATCTTTCCTGTTTTATCCTATGCTTGAGGATCCTTCAACATCTGTACTTTGTGATTGATTATTGAACCTAATTACATCAAAACACTGAGACTCTCCTCTGTCACCCCCAGGTCCTCGGCACTCTGTTGATCTACGTACTCTTCATGGTGGAGGAGTTTCGTAAGGCTCCAGTAGAGAACATGGATGAAGTTATCTATTGTGTCAATGGGACCTACAGATTGCTGGAGTTCCTGGTAAGTGTCACACATGCACACACAGTATACAGGATTGTGAAGGAGCACAAACAAGAAGGCAGCATGTGACAAAGGCAGTAGCATTGTTGATTTACAATGCTGCATCTATGGCACTGAAGTATCTACCTCACTGTTGCGATTTACTCTCCTGCCAGGTTGCAGTCTGTGTGGTGTGCTACGGCGTGTCAGAGACGGTATTCGGGGAGTGGAGCGTGATGGGCAGCACCATCATCCTGGTCCACTCATACTACAACGTCTGGCTCAGAGCCCAGCTGGGCTGGCAGAGCTTCCTGCTCAGGAGAGATGCGGTAAACAAGATCAAAAGCCTCCCCACGGCTAGCAACACACAGCTGGAACAGTACAACGACATCTGTGCTATCTGCTACCAGGTATGAGCTGGTTCTCTGTGTTTGTGTTTATCTGAAGAGTTCATGGCCAAGAATTAATTTCAGGCTTCAAGTTAGAGCCAGGCTAATGTGAATTTGATACATCTTAATATACACCACAGTAGTTTTGAAACAAATTAAATGTCAATGGAAACATAATGTAACTTGTGTGTTTTTGTGCTCATTCTTTCCAGGACATGAACAGTGCTGTGATCACTCCATGCAGTCATTTCTTCCACGCTGGCTGTTTGAAGAAATGGCTTTATGTTCAGGAGACATGCCCCCTCTGTCACTCGCAACTCAAGAGCCAATCACCAACCACCCCTGTCCCCAGTCAAGATGCCCCTGCAGCCAATCAGAGCCCTGCAGGGCAGGACGAAGCCACAGCTAATAAGAAGCTGAAAGATGGCGCTCTTCCAGATGATGGGAAGTCGGAGGGAACAGGAGAGCTGGAAGGAGATAATGTACCTGTCATGTCAGCTGGAGAAACCTCCTCCTCCTCCTCCTTTTGTGTGCCCTCTGCTCCCCAGCACCTGAAGACTTCATCATCATCTTCCTCTTCTCCTTCTCCACTTGTGATTGAATCTGAGGCCGAGTCACTCACAGATCATCCCTCATCGTCTTCCTGCTCTTCCTCTGACACATTGGACATGCCCCCCAGCCCCTCCGACTATCACCTCTCGTCCTCACAAGCACCGGCCCAGGCAGAGATCACTCCTGCTGATCCTGAGCCCACCCCTCAGCTAAACCCAGGCTGTCTACTAGATGGACAGGAGTCGTCTACTGGTCCATCATCACAGCCTGACCGGCCCACTTCCCCTTCTGAGGAACACTGTCCTCCTTCATGCAGCCTCTGAGCCCCCTCGTAACACACATGACATACATGCATGCACATATAAACACACAATCTAAATACTCCATCTGCCAATATTCTGCCTATATTCTACTTGTCCAGCGGTTGGCTATCCCATCATGTCAGAAATTCAACTCCAAACCCCTCCATTTTGATTTTTAGACAAAAAAAAAAAATCTAAAACAATCTCTAAGCAGATATTAATCACTCAGAATTAAAATGCCTTTTTTTAGGCAGATATCTTGGAACAGTTCATCTAAATGTGTTTCCATGATGAGTTTAACTATCACGCCAGCAGTGATTTCATTAGAGTGGGCATAACTGTTTCCATGTGTTGTTTTGTTTTGTTTTTCTGTTTTGGGGGAATTCAATTTTGACACAAAAAGGGGAAAACAGTAATGTCATCTCACAAACAACTGGTAGTTCTACAGCATGTCCACAAAATGTGAAATCCTGAATGAAACTGAAGTATCACATCACCCATTTTTTGCTGTTTTCTACATTTTTACATTGATATTAGACCTACAGAGACATTTCTAAAATTAGGCTTATTTCCTTCTCATCTCAGTCCCAGACATTTCATGTGATGGTTGCTCCCATCCTGCCTTTGTTTGTGCAGCTTTACTCTCATTGCTGTACATTCCTTTGTAGTATTTGGATTTTCTCTGTAGTCCTGTATGTGCCATGATCTGTGGAGGAATGGGGTTTAGAAAGCCTTGACAGACAAGCGATAATGAACGGTTGCATTTCAACAGTGACGGCAAAAGTCTTATTGTTTCATGAAGTACAAATTTCTCCATTAGTTTGATAAATATTTTTGGTTTTCACTGTTGAATGGCAGATGTTACGTGTATTGGTGAATACACGAAGCATTAACAGAGACTGAATGATGACTGAATTATGTTTCTCACGGCCATCACATGACCTGAAGCCTGGTGCTAAGCAGAGGATGCATGTTGTGGTCTAGTTAAGTGTTCACGTGGAAAAACTAATTCATTTCATGTGTCAAGCTTTCTCTAATATACTGCTTCAACATTTGAATCAAACTTGTTTGGCTGGTCCCAGCAAAAACAGTTCTACTCCTCATCGCCAAACTTTTGTATTACTGTTAAAGAGATGTTATTTTTAAGATAATTTTTACATTACTTTATTGGACAGCATGCAGTGCAGATGGACTGAAAACAAGGGAGAGGAAGGAGGAGGAGGGAGATACCATGCAATAGAGGCCACAGTTTGTATTTGAACCTTCAGCATTGTGAGACTGTGGAGTGTAAATGAGTCCACAGAGCCGGCAAGGAGCCCAAACTTTGTTGTCGTTGGCTTTAATTTATTCATGGCACTCATCCACACTCATGTTCCCGAGCTCAGCTGATTCACAAACACATTCAACCAGTCACACTGGACCAGTTCATCCCAAGTTTGCCATCGAGTCAGACTCCTTCATGGCATCCAGCTCTTTACAACCAATCACATCACTGTGTGTTTTCTAAGACCATCATTATCCTCCTGCTGCTCAGTCCCTTCACTCCATGAAATGTTACCAGCAAATTGAGCCATTTGATAGGAAAGTTTGTCTTTTTCCACACACATTCTAGTGCACACACATACACACACACACACACACACACACGCATGCACACACGCACACACTGTCAGCTTCTGTGCTTGGGCAAATGGCAAGCTGGACAGGGAAGAAGTGTGTGTTGAAAAGTCTGAAGGTTGAATTGAAAGACTTAAAAACTTGAGAATGCTGAGTCCTGATGCACGCTTATATGTACAGCTTGCACGCCGCCACTGTTACCATAGCATTCATTTGTTTGTCCCCAATGTGCTACCAATGTTTTTCTGCCATTTTTCTTTTTTTTTCTTTTTCGGGTTGCATTTGCACTAATGTCATTTATACTAGCAACGCTCCAAAGCCGTTCTGTGGCTGTCAGCAACCAAATACCCTCTGATGTGTTTGTGTACGAGGAAACAGCCCAATATGTTTGTGTGTAATGTATATAAATGTTGCTCTGTATGGCATCTATATTAAACCAGAGGAGTGTTGATATATAAATAAGATCAGGGCTTGATTTCTCCAAAGCTTCCAAGTGGTTCGATGTTCTTTGTTACTTTACATGAGCAAAGACAAACTTTTTGCCTAAGAAGCTTTCGGGAAACCAAGCTGTCTGACCTGTGAGACCAGCCAGTGTTACTGCTTCTCCAGTCTGTATGACGCGTCCTCAAGCTGGTGTGATCACTCTGGTGCCCTCTACTGTTAGGAGTGGGATCAGCATGGCGCAGATGGACAGGAGATGCACTAGTTAACCCTCAGCAGTATTACTGTACTTACTACCACTATTACTAAAGGTCTTATAACTATGAATGACTTTATTGTTGACATTGGAAAGCATTGGCTGCAGGGCTGAGAATGAATACATAACCAATGTAGGATCAACCTGGCCAATCGCTGTTTAACTATTTGTGTTTTTTTTTTTTTTTTTTTTAAGAGATGAAATGTAGAGTTTGATGTATTTTGCACATGTTCCTGTGAAAGGTGAACATAAGGACTTTCTGTACTCTTGAACGACTTATCATGTTCTCATCAGCTTCATTCCTTCAACTTTGATTTGAAAACAAAGCACTTGTCCACATTTTAAATGGTTTCATACTCACTCAATTTTCACTGTGGAGCATTTGAACTGTGTCAAGCAGAGAGATCACCTGCACGTTAAAACGTCACCTGCTCCACAAGGTGATAACTGTCATTGGCAACTGTGTGTGAATGTGCATTGCAGTGTTAGATGATGAATACCTGCCAGAGAAGCCAGCTGTTGATTCCACATGTATTTGCTCTGTTTATACTCCATGTTGGAGAAATTGCAGTTGTTGCAGTCACTCTCCAGGCTACGAGCTGTGACACTTTTTTCATACTGTCTGCGACAGTTCAACATCAAATCTTTTACGGCAATCCAAGCTCAATATTTAATATTTGACTATATAACCTCTTCATGTAATAACCACTGAAAGCTTATGGACATTATATATTTTAAGCTTTTCAATCTTTAAATGCATTATTTGCATTTCAGTGCACCTGTGAGATTTCAGCTGTGGGATTGACTTCATGTAAAATGCATCAAGGACTGTTTAGGTTCATCTGTGAGCTATTGTGCCAAACAAGTACATGAACCCATCACTGCTGCTGCACACATTGAGCAACATCAGTTTTATATAGCAGCTCCTCCTGTCAGCAGTGTTAAGATTGTAAAACACAACATTTGCCATCAATCTATACACTAAACTTGTCCGGTAACATCAAATTTAATTTTATTATTGCTCTTCATTGACTTGCTGGTGAAATGACTTAGACTAAAATAGTTAAACACAACTATTAAAGTATATTTCCTCCATTGAATTCAATGGAGTATCCAGGAGGAATATAAATACCTGCCGATATGACAGCTGGAGTCAATCTCTCATCTGAAATCCAGATGTTTCCGAAACTCAATTTGTCACAATACTTTGCAAAAATCATTACTCTCTTACACTGAAAATGTAGGCAAATGCGATAATGGAATCTCTAGCTGCCACACATCTCTCTGACCACAGGTTTCTTCTCTGACTGCATTTTTAATAAGCAGTTTGGGAAAGGACGCACTGCTGTCCCACACTGTTGCCTCTGACTAACACATATTCAGGGCTGCTCTGACTGAGACTCCCTACAGATCTTTGTTTAGCTTTTTCTTCTTTTGTCTGATTAGTTTTTCACACACACACACACACTTTTAGGACCTGCTCTGTAACACCTGACTCTGAATGCCAGTTGTACTGTCAAAATGCTCCACGGTCAGTTTTGGACTTTATGCCTGGCATTGCCTTGGTTATTTTACAAAAATTGAATGTCAGAAATAAAATGAACCATCCACTCTGGGCTCGACTTTTTTTTTATGTTAACACTTGGACTTACATACAGCCTATTATTATTATTATTATTGCTGGTACAGTAGTGGCAGGTGCAGCATTTAAATTGGTTAACTAGTACAATAAAAGATGTCAAATACTATGGGTCAAATTTTTAAAACTTACGACAATTAAGAACAAGAAAAATAGTATTACAAATAATATTAAGCAGCATTTTCACATCATACTATTAGGAGACACAAACAGTATGAATATCACCATGAATCTTAGTTTTATTTTGGATAGTTGATTATTTCTATCAGGTTTGATTTGGTGGCGCATCAGTGCCCGTGTAGTTGGGCGGGTCAAACACATGATGGCGCTGTTGTGCTGTTTTTAAACTGAGTGGGAGCAGATGCAGACAAACCACCGCTGGAGAGACACACACACACACACACACACACACACACAGAGCTGTATCTGTCACAACACTGTGGGGACTCAGTGAACAACAGTGACTTTGAACTGGATTTAAATCTTGTGTTTTTCTTTAACCTGACATTTTGTTCTTGTTCTGTTTGTCTCCTGCTCGTTTCTGTATTATCAGGTTTCTTGTTTATGTTTCAATTCCGTATTATATCTTATAATTTAATATTGCTTTTGAAATCTCCAATATTTAATAATCCTGTAGATTAAAGGATATCTATGATGCTCAGTCCACCTTTAAAGTGACATTTTTATACTTATAATATTTATCCATTTGAGTTTTCTGACAGCCTCTGATGAAATAAATTTAAGATCTTAAATACATCTTCAGTGTTTTTAGATCTGACATGACCGGATTCAAATTAACAAATCTTTCAGGCTGATCAATAATCGATATTCTTAACAGTTCAGTTGAGAAGATTAATTTTTTTTTTTTAATGTGGGGTTTTATTTTGCAAGAGAATTAATCGCATTTTCATTTCTTAAATTCAAAGCATTGAATTTGACACATCTGACTGTGTGATCGTGCAGAAATAAATATCTTCTGGCATATTTTATTTTGATAAACTGATACACATGCTGTGATCGATCAAACGCCAGATCCTCTTCAACACTCAATTCACATATATTTCTTCTTCAGCTAAATCCAGTAGAGGCTGATCCTCTGTCTCTCTGTCCCTCTATAAGCAGGAAACTGGAGCATAAAAGACTCTTATTCTCCATAATCAAGGTCAAGAGCGTTTTTCAATAACCTTTGGGAATTAAACCCTGGAAGTGCTCCAGCTCGTCCTGCCAATCATTTTCACACAAGGCAGCTGAATGATAAAAAAAAACTATTAAAAAAAACTTGTTGACCTTTTGCACCTCGACGGATCAATATGCTGCAGCTTTATTTTATTAACAGGCTTCAGAATTATCTATTAATATTTGCTATTTGGTTTTGGTTCCCTCTGCGTGATAAATAGGCTCCAATAACAGATGGTGCTGCAGGGAGAGACAAAGCGGCGAAATCTGGTAGCAATTATCCTCAATTATGTTCATTGTTATTTTGAGCTAATTATTGTTATTGTCACTTTTGTTTGAGTCCTGCGGCTCTAGTCTGCAATAAGACAACAATGGAGAACAGGGATATGTTGTGGCTATGAAATATGGCTTTTTATAATTAAGCCTGAACCAGTTGGTCTAAATAAAACTTGGATCTAAATGCACAGGCTGAGGTTTCATATCAAATGTGCCAAATGTCTGCAGCTGAAATGAGTCTAATTGACGCACAAGGATATTGATTTTTCTCTTCTTTAAATTAGTTTTTTTTCTTTTAACCCTCATTGTGCCTCAGTGGGAGAATTAATTTTATTGCAATTTCTCGCTGTGACAAAGCTTCTTTTTGGGAATGAAAATGAGAAATAGCTAAAAAAAAAAAAAATCATGCATTGCAACAAAAAAAAGTTGCCATCAAAAAGTCTTTTCATTTCTGTCTTTAATATTTTCATGATAAAAGCAGATGTTTGAGAAGTCTTGTCCTAGCAGGACAGAAATACTTGCTCCAGCATCATGTCCAGCCAGGCTGCAGAGAAACTTTCGAGAATTAACCTCCATGTTTGCAGAGAAGAAATCCTCTTTATTTAGAGCACAGAGGGGGACCAGGACCAGGACCAGGACCAGGGGAGGACACAGGGACCGAGGACAGGAGCTGCACGCTGCGGACCCGGTGCGCCTTTGTTTGGGGGCGCCTCCTCTCCTCCAGTCCTGCCCCCTCCTCCCCTCCTCTTTCCCTTCCCAGAGAGAGAGAGAGAGAGAGAGAGAGTCCTCTGGGAAGAGTCACAAAGCGTTTCTCCTCAGAGAGGCTGCGGAGCGCCGACAGCTCGGGACTCATCCGCAGGACGCAGCGCTGCTCCGGACACCACAGAGCCGCACACCTCCTGCTCCACCGGGCTGAGGAAAGAGAGAGAGAGGAAGACAGGGAGAGAGGAAGAAAGAAGTGTGAGATGATGATGGTGACATCTGATCTCTTTTTTTCTGTCTGACAGCGTCAACTGTGGAGTCTCCACGCGCACCTGGAGCGACTTTTTAATTCCCACTCTGTCCGCCTCGTGCAGCTCCTCTGGTGATTTACATTAACATTTGAAGTGTCTGCACATTCTGGATCTTATTTTTCCAACATGACCCCCCGTCTGTTTTAGCTCTCTCTCTCTCACACACACACACACACACACACACACTCGCACACACTTCTCGGGACCAGAGTTACTCGGTTTTGCAGCGCGCGCAGTCGAGAGCGCACCCACGTTGCTCCTCTTGATCCGGATCCACGGGAGAACAAGTGCACGGCTCAGGAGGGGGAGACACACACACACCGGGACCGGCACCGAGCCACGGAGGTGCGTTCATGTTTGGCATCCAAGAGAGCATCCAGAGGAGCGGCAGCAGCCTGAAGGAGGAGCCGCTGGGAGGCATGAACGCCGTCCGGAGCTGGATGCAGGGGGGCGGCGTGCTGGACGCCAACACGGCCGCCCAAAGGTGAGCTCTGCCCCGGGTGGAGGAGACGCGCAACCACCCTCCTTCATCCAGCAGAAACATGGGAACAACTTTTCTGTCAGGATCCTACAAAAGCTTGTGTTGATGTGGAGAAAGAGGCAGGAGCTGCTGTCCGGAGGAAGAGATCTGGATTATTAACGGGATCATTTAGTCATGCATGATATTAAATTGAACACCTTGAACAAGCTGTTTAAATTTAAGACAACTCACTTGAACGGTTAATGGCAACATGTGTTTGCGCCACATTTTTACGCACATGCAAGATGCACCTTCTGTTGATTTAATGTGCATGAAGCCAAAGAGACAAATACATAAACCAGGCCTTTATTTAGGGTTTTAAATGAGGGAAATAATCTGTGCACTTTCCCTCTTTTTAAAAAAACACATTTATTGTTTTCAAAAGGAATAAAAGTCTCCACATGGCCCAGTTGGTCAGGGGTGTAAAGGTGGATAAATCCTGACCTCCTGTCACAGATTACAGCCTCATAATAAACTAATGTGATCATAATTTCAGAAAATCACTTTATTTTACTGAAATAGCCTCTGATTTAAAAAAAAGGAGATCAGACTCAGTCAAATTAAGAAAATAAAAATATGTGCACACGTTGCATTTATTATCACTTTTCACTCATCTTTTTACAAAGTCGACCTCTCCACCCATTCTAACACCGACTCCTCCGCGCCTGTGTGTCCGCAGTGGAGTGGGTCTGGCCCGGGCTCACTTCGAGAAGCAGCCGCCCTCCAACCTGCGCAAGTCCAACTTCTTCCACTTCGTCCTGGCTCTGTACGACCGGCAGGGACAGCCGGTGGAGATCGAGAGGACCAACTTCGTGGACTTCATCGAGAAAGAGAAGGTGGGCTCTGATTATTTCTGCATTTAATATCAAACATTATTGATCAGTTTGATTTTTTCAAGGCCTGATGTTTAACGTCACATTTTAAACATTTATAGAAAACCAATAAAATATGTGTTGTTTTTATAATGTATTATTATTATTATTATTATTATTATTGTGGATATAATTTTGAGATAATGAAACAACATTATTTACACACTATGAGTCAAAATCCATTTGTGCGTTTGACAAATAAGAAAAAAAAAACACTTTGGAAGTTTAAACTTTCATTTTGCAGCTGGATTCAACACAAGCACTCGTTCTATATAAACAGCAGAAATGAGTCTGTTCATCAGTTCTGACACCGTTTAAATTCGATGAAATGCAGAGGGAAGAATTTAGTGTTGGATTTATTTGCCCTCCAAACACAAGCAGTAATTACAGAGGAATTAAAAAGCCACAATAACACCACGATTACACATGGAGAGATTACAGCCCTGCTTTAATGTGAACATAAATCACATGTTTTTTTAATGCATGACCTGTGTGAACAATCCAATAACGTGCACACACTGTAAACTCTGCAGGCCTGCACGTGCACAGGTGTGTTGTTGTTGTTGTTTTTTTTAATTCGTCCAAAAATGACAATAAGCAGCTCAGTGTTTGCTCTGTGTGTGTGTGTGTTAAGGAGACAAGTGGAGAGAAGACCAATAACGGGATTCATTACCGGCTGCAGCTTCTTTACAGCAATGGTGAGTGACACACACACACACACACACACAAACACACACTGAAACACATATTAAGAATAAATGTTATCAGCTTGTTGTCTCCTGAAATAATAAGAATTTGCACACAGGAAGCAGCTGATTATTTATTTTAGATTTATTGTGGAAAAATGTGCAGCAGAGGACCAACAGGCTGCAGGGTGTGTTCATGTCACACAAACTGCAGGGTTGTGTTTCACAACTGTGTAATTTGACCGATTTCTGGATAAATGTCACCATTTCAGAGCAGCTGTTTCCAGCAGCTTTATGGCTTCATCACTGTCACTGTCCCTAAATTAGTTTGTCCAGTGTGAAGTGGGCTGGCTGACAGTGTGCAGGCTGCTGCGGTAGCTGTGGGTTGTGGTGTTCAGGCCTATCAGCTCAGTCTACAGCTGGAGGGAAACAAGCTAAACTGGCAGGAAATATCACAGCTCCTCTGAGGTTAAGACAAAGTGGACGTTATAGCGTTATAGCGTCAATTTGTGAACTGTGATCATTGATTTTAATGTCATCTTCATATGGAAATAGACACACCAAACCATTTATCAGAGATTGACTGTAAGGTACAGACATTTAACGTCACTGCGAACAATCATCTAATGAGTTCTGGGAGCTTGAATCACAGATTTCTGGAGCAGAGGGTGTCTGTGTTGTAACTACAAAACCCTTTGAGGCAAATTTGTGATTTTGTGTAAATAAAATTGACTTGACTCAGGCTCAGTATTACAGTAAAAAACACACAGAAATGTTGAGAAAGATTTATGTTCACTTTATTGGCTTGTGACACCTTAAAATGAAGCTACTGTATTTCAGGTTGCATGTGTGAGCAGTTCAACCAATTCACTACATACTCACTCTCCAATTGTTTTACTTGATGTATTTTTTGAGGCCTAAAGAGATATAAAAAATTATTCAAATTATTTCACATAAAAAAGTCTATAAAATGTTGCTGAATTTTGTGTATCAGAAATGTGTTTTTAATCTTCTCGTGACCCCTAAAATTTAGAAGAGCTTCCTTTTGTGGCAGACAGGAATAATTAATTATCACTTTTTTATGTTTCCTTAATTTGACACATTTTCTAATGCAGTTTTGTTTGTTGTTCTGCTTGTGAAAAACTATGTAAAGTTTATGATTTTCTCTTTTCTTCTTTATCCCAACAGGCATCAGAACAGAGCAGGACTTTTATGTTCGACTCATAGACTCCATGACTAAACAGGTAAACACACACACTCACACACACACTCACAGAGGTCTGTCACCTCTCCTGTTACCTCTCTGACAATGAGCTGCTCCACTGATCCGCCGCCCTCCTCTATCTGCATCTACTCGCACACACAAAAACACTGGTTTATGTGTGTGTGTTTATGTGTGTGTAGGTGGGTGTTTCCACTATGTGCCCCCACCCACACACAGCATGTCTCCAGGCGTTTTTTGCCTGTACTTCTCTTGCTGTGATTAGAGCGAGGAGGCAGCGAGCGGGTGTTGAGGAACAGGGGCATAATTCTACTGCTCACAGTAGGAAGTGGAAAGATATAACAGCACCTCTGGGATTTGGTCTGCCGAGCAGCAAGGATTTTCTGATCAGATCCAATTTTTCTGTTAATGTTTGTGTTTTTGTTTATATGTACCTTCATGAGAGAGAGATAGAGACAAGCAGACTGAACAACAGACAGAAGACAGACAGACACTTTAAGTGTTTGTGCTCGATGTTTCTCAGGTAAACAGTTAGGATGAAGACTGATTTTATGTTTTTGCACAAGAAACGAGAGTTTTCTATCTAGTGTAATGCAGTGTGTGTGTGTGTGTGTGTGTGTGTGTGTGTGTGTGTGTGTGAGTGTGTGTGAGTGGCATGGTATGTAGGAGCCAAGAAGCCATGCCACGCACTGAATACTTGCTAATGTGACTCCAGGGCTCTGATAGAGTCTCACATTGCTGCTGCCACACTACATCACATACTGTGTGTGTGTGTGTGTGTGTGTGTGTGTGTGTGTCTGGCAGGCCTAAGGGACCACACTGTTCACTAATAACACTGTTTAGCTTGAGCTTGGTGGGGTGACAGCCAGCTACAGACACACACAGTCGGCCCTTGCAGTGGAAGTCCAGAAAAGAAATAGGGGAGTTTTAACCCCCCAAACACACACATGCACACACACACCAACACATGCACACAAATATATTTTCATGCTCGCTGTTGTCTGAAAAATTAAACGGCTGATTTTTTTTTAGCCCTTTTCAAGTTTGAAAAGGAAAAGTAATTTTTTCTCAAGATGCTGATGCAGGCAGGTGTGTGCTGCACCTGTGGGCGTCTGCCTGTGTGAGCGCTGCTGCATGTGTGTAAGTCAGTGCGGTGCTGGGGGCTTTACTGTATATGTGAGTGAGAGGGAGACATGAACAAATGGGAAACGGGTATTTAGTGCTGTATGTATGTGGTGTAGGCACTTAGGCAAAACTGCACATGGAGCAATAAAGCATGCTCAACTGTGTGTGTGTGTGTTTGTCTGTGTGTGTGTGCGTATGTGATTCCCAACGGTAGAGGAATGGAACACAACAGGCTAACAGGTGGTCAAACCAAAACAGCCGTGTGGTTGACTTCGTTGGTCAGTGATGTCATGGCCACTGCCTCTCTAACCACACACACACACACACACACACACACACACACACTGCTAGTCTGCCACTTGTTGTCCTTAGTCACTATGGAAAACTAAAACTACACAGCAACACAGAATTTGCATTGGTGGCTATTTTTACTTTACTGTGATCTAAAAAAAATTGTAGCTCCATGAAAATTTAAATCACAAGACTGAAATCTTCTGTCATTACTAAATTGATTGACAGGTATTTTAATATACAGCCAAGAATTAACCTGTTAACGTTATAAAGATTTTTGGGGGGCTAAAACAGGCCTATGGAAAGCTAAAAGTAAACTGGAACATTGTCTTCTGATCCAGAAGTAAGAAAACCTAATATAAAATTCCTTTTACATTTGTTGTAATAATTATTTAATATTTTTGGTGTTAGCAGGCTTTAACACACACCATTACCCACAATCCACAAAGGCTGTCAGTGGCTTAACATCACCACCTTGACTAGTAAAGTGTCTGTGTCAGTTTCCCTCATCTATATCTGGTTGCAACAATTGCCTTCCCTTTTATTTATATCTAACAAAATCCCAAAATCATAGAGAGAAGAGGTAAAAATAAGCAAAGACGAGGTTGAAACAGTTTAGATGACGTATCATCCACTCGCTGCTGTGCTGTTTAACCTTCACGGGTCCTGATGGATTCAAATGCTAATACAAAGTGCTGGAGATCATTTCTCTTTGAATATTGATAATGAACCTCAGGAACACATTTCACATTTTCTTAAAGATCAATCAATGAAAGAAACCCTAAATGACAGACTGCATTAAGTCACCGAACAGCAGCTCGTCTGGAAGCGATGACAGATACAATATGATTAATTCAATAATATGCAGAACATCGAACTCCTCAGTGGCAGTGTACACGTGGATGCGTTTATATGGTCAAAATTTACAGACTGGACCTTTAAAGTGTTGACTTTTAGCTTTGTTTTCCAGCATGAAACAGCATGTTGTTATGCTTTGTATTGACTGTATTACCGGGTGCTGCTCTATTATATCACTGATTCTGTTTATTTCACAGCTCTGACTGTGAGTCTTCTGCCAGGAAACTAACGTCTGGCACCTAAAGCTGGCACTTCCTGTCATTCTGCTATTTCTGTATGTCTACCTGTTATGTGTGTGTGTGCTGAAAAGGCCAACACTGATTGTGTTAAACAGAGGGTGAGAGCGCCTCCTTGAGTCTTCAGAAGCAGGTCGTTGGCATCAGTTTATCACGACTCTGTCCCGGAGAATAAAGAGTCCGGCCCCCGTAGGATCACTAGCTGACTAGTCGACCTGACACTAACGCAGGAGGAAGTGTGTTCCCCTGCTTAACGGCTCCTTGTTTACACGCCGCGCATGTCACACCACTTCAAAGTCGGAGGAGAGAGCGGCAGAGATGCTGCATGAAAGGCCTGGTGAGGCGGCGAGAGGGAGGAGACAGAGGAGGAAAAAGCTGATGAAAGACAAGAGCAGAGCAGGCGAGGTGACAGTGTGATGAAGAAGCTGAGACAAACGTGGGCCGGGATGCTAGACACACACACACACACACACACACACACACAAGAGCCTCACACAAGAGCCTCAGATGGTGGAGAAAATATTATTTTCAAACTCTGCTTTGTGTTGTCAATGCTACTCCTGATTGGAGCATCAGATGTCTCGGATTGCCAAGCAGGACAGACCAAGCGATATTAGAAACTTTAGACCTCAGTTTAAAGGCTTACAGTTTACAATTTTTCTGTGATTGGCAATTTTTTATGAGCCGCAGTATTTGAGGCGCCATTATGCAGTAAAAGGACGCTCATCAAGTCCAAACAGGGTCAAAACAGGGCAACAAGATTTTGATGTAGGTCTGGCACAGAGGGAGATGAATCCACATTTGCAGAAGCAAGGAGCCAGTTGGCAAATAAGTGGAAATCATATACCGTCCATCTACAGTACAGTGAAAAATGACCTGCTTGGGTAGTTTAACACTGATCTGTTTAGAAGATTAGATGCTGATTAGATTAATTTTGGTCCTACATAAAATGCACTGTTGTTAGAAACCAGACATGATCAGTCTCAAGGAAGATTTTGCATGATTTAGGGATGTTTATTGCCTTATTTCCTTTATTTCCAGCACTAGTTTAGACAAAATATTTCCCTCCCCACTCTTCTTCTGGTCGAACAACTCTTGCTGCGTACACACATCTATCCTGCTAAAGTTATGGTCAAATGGGATAAAGGAAATATGGGTGATGAGTGTCAGAACTATGAATTTGAACTATGTTTTGTGCTTGTTTGTTTCATCACTGTCTGACGCACAGGTCATAGATTTTAAAACAACATGAGGTATATATAAGGATTTACTGACCTCTTCTGCGATTTTGAGGAAAGCTCAGTTACAGCAGACCTAATTCTGTTCCTAAAGATAAATGCACTCAGCTGGCCCGAGGTGTGAAGGTTTCCCTGTGTGTGAATGTGCGAGAGAGAACAAAAGAGCAAAAGTGCAAAAAAAAAGAAAGAAGACGAGAGAGGTTGAGATGACACTGATGCATGTTTGTCCAGGGAAGGAAACAAGTTCAGGGGAAGTTGCCTGGCCCACTCTTTTCCCATGGCACAATAAGCAGGTCTAATCATAGACAGGACTATGGCTTATAAAGTACATTTCCTCTTCTGTCTGTTCTATCTTTTCCTCCAGTTCCCACACTCAGATTTGCTTTCATTAAGCCATGATCGAAGGAAAATATTACAGCTGATGGCGAGGGATTAGAGAGACAGTTTCAAATGACGTGGCTGTTGGATCAACCTCGCCGTGTGTTAACAGGAGCTTCTTTGCTTTGGCCGCGGTCAGTTGAAATGTTTTCAGTATGGATCCCTGTTTATTTTGCTCTCTGGAGAGATGAATGTGCTTCCCATTTGGCTGAAGTTGCACATTCGCCTCCACTCTGCCCTCGTGTCTGTCATCTTGTGCAGCTTCTTTCGTAGAACCGGCTCTTTTGGAAATGTTAGCTTAGCACGAGCTCTGTCTACTTGTTGCACTCTCTGCTTTGAGATTAGATTATTTTTGTTTCGTATTACACAACTCAGCCCTCGAGTTCTGGACCACCAGGAGCCCGTCAGGCTCCAGATTCATGTGTCGATAAATTTTCTGCAGAGGTTTTTTTAAATGGAATATATGCACATGCATGGAAAATTATAACTGACAGGGGCCCGGGGCCCTGAAACAAATGGGGGCTCCAATTCCTGAAAACACAGAGGGTCCTGGAGACAACTAGCTATTAGTATGAAATGCTTTAGGCTTCAGCCATATTGTAATGGGGCCCTCGGACTGTGCAGCCCCTGAAGCTGCTCTGTATTAATGCTGCAAAGCTGCAAGCTAGTTTCTGAGGACCATGTAGGACTTTAGTTTCTACAAATGAGGGGCTCAGTCTACAGCCGGGGCCCCATATGGAGCGTGCTCGCCCTGAGGCCCCTGTGGGACACTGCAAGCTCACATACAGGAAAGATTTTTACAAGGTTTTTAAAGGCCTCACTCTTGTGTTCCTGTCTAGTTCTTCCCACATCATCTGTCAATTCTTTGAGCCCAGTTTTTTTTTTTACAAATGTCAAACAAGATATTTTGAGTCTTAACTGAGTCTTGCCTTTGAATCAATGGCATCAGAAATATACAGCCTTCAACTTTGCTTTTTTAGCGTGAGTGATTTGTTAAAAGTGATTCAATGAGTTTTGAGTTTTGGATGTACAAGGTTTCAATTTGGCATTGTCAATATGTATTGTCAGTGATACATTTGAGTAAGTTTTCAGTTTTCCACATATGACAAGTGTTGCATGTTGTTCAGGGTCGTTAAGCTTTCAATCAGCTCAACGACCTTCATTTACAAACTCAGCCCATGGCAGCAGGTAGTCTGAACCCCAGCTGAAGACTATTAGAGAGGACAGTGAAACTTCCTCACCGTTCCCAGAGAAAAGTGAGCTTGTCACTCGGTGAGACTTGCTGGAGTTGGAGCGACAGATCAAACAGACTGGAATAGACCAAAGACAGGCAGCGTGTGTGTATTGATGGATAGACGGCTTCATGGTGTGTGACGCGTGTTTTCGCCTTATTCTGACCTTCCATGCAATAACCAGGAATATTGTATAATGGCAGCAGGTAAAGCTTCAGCTGAGGAGCAGAAACTACTGCTCTGTTAATACATTCAACTTTATTCTTATTCTCTTTATCTTTGTAACTTCAGATTCACCTGATCAGCATGTGAGAAGATGAGATGTGGTTGTTATTTTTTTTATTTGATTTTCTTAAACAAGGCGTGTGAACAAGGTGTGTGTGGGGGGGGTGACAGACGCCCAGTGCAGAGACAATGGGTGTGAGTGTGTTTGTGAAGTCGAGGTGTTACTGCTGAACTACGTGTTCTTTGAGGTGAAGTGGGATCTGACTTGTGATCCCAACAACACTCTGCCAGTGTCACTGCCATGAGAAAATAAATGTATAACACAGCTGCACTATTTCTCCCATCATCGTAATTGTGTTTTCTCACTAAGCTCTGCTGCAAAACATCTTCATCTCCTCTCACCAGTTTTGGTAGATGTAGAGTTCAGTGGTCTGAAAACATGCAAATAAGTTTTTGATGCATCCATGCACTGATGCCGACAGTGACAAGCATCTTTCAGACGGTCTGATTGTCTAACAAGATTATGAACAACCTGCTTATGTTCAGTCTGAATTTAGAAAATGATGATATGAAGTTAGATATTATATAATATAAACTTACAAATTATTTCTGGAAATTTAAAGGATAGGATATTCTATATATTTGTCGTCACCCAAGTCCATGAAAAGAGCAAAATGAGCAATGAACTGATGTTGATATAACTTTTTACTTCATGCCATAGATCTCCAATGTTGCTCAAAAATTATTTAACACACTATTGTGTGTGCTACACCACATAGACCACATCCTTGTGACATAAATACTCTCCAGAGCACCAAATGTGTTTTAATCCACAGTTGAAAGGTCCCAACAAATTAGCACTATTTGCTCCTGCTTGAATAACGTTTGCTAAAAACTACACTGCCAGCTGTTTTAGGAAGTAACTTTACCGTCACCTTATTTAAAAAGTCTGTTTCTCCTATTTATAATCACTGTTAACAATTGCCTTTAAATATTAAAAACATCAAGGCAATTATTGACTATGATGTCACATCTCAAGATATAGTGTTAATATACTGTTAAATGGCTTGTTCTGAGCCAATCACACCACACAGACATCCTAAGTCAAGCAGCTCAAATTCTTATTCTGCTACAAAGAGGCACCATCTCGAGGATGGAGAGGACTATTTGCTGGATTTGAGAGCTGAGAGCTAACAACATATTTTCTTCTTTCTCTCTATGTCTCTCTGTCTGTCCTCGCAGGCGATTGTTTATGAAGGCCAAGACAAGAACCCAGAGATGTGCAGAGTGCTGCTGACACATGAGATCATGTGCAGGTGAGAACAAGTGCATCAAATCTATTTCTCCCTCGCAGATCTTCCTCCTCTCCTCTCCATCTTCAAACGATCCTTTCAGCTTCTGCTTTGCTTTCCACTCGCTCGCCTCTCTTCTCCTCTCCTGCAACACACTTTGTTAGTCTGCAGAAAGTTCCCACCAATCACCTCTCTGTACTCAATGCATTTCTTATTTTGTCACCCTCATTAACCCCCCCACACATACGCACCCAGATGCATACATACGCATACACATACACATGAAGCCGTATCTGTTGAGGAAGATGAGTTTTAGCTATCAGAGTCGTTGCTTTAATTATAATCTAAAGATGAATTTCTTCGGAAGTAGGTTGGGAGGAAAGAGTTCTATTTATAGAGGCATTTTACCAACCTATCCTATACAATAGAAAATGTGTGTGTGGATGCATGCGTGGTGCGTGTGTGTGTCTGTGACGCCTGGTTAATTAGGACACAGAGAAACTCATTAGTCAATCTGAACCCTCCTGTTGTTTCATGGCTAACAAATGGGCCTTCCTCCACAATCTGACGATAAAATATAGGCATGATCTCGCACACACACACACACACACACACACACACAAAGAAGTATGCATATGCACGCTCGCTCGTGCACACCACAGTTATAAAAATTCAAATTTAGCACATGAATTAAGTTGTTCTTATTCCCTGACCTTGTCACTGAACAACTTTAACTGTAACAATATAAATTGGGCTTCATCTATATGCACAAGCAGGGATTTTAGCCGTGAAATCAGGCGCACTAATATTTTATTCTATAGCTCACTGAATAATCCTCAGGCAGTTCAGCTGCAGAGCTTTACGGAAAACCATTTGAAATTCTGATGTGATTTACAAGGAATTTAGAAATAAATTGTATTTGGCAACAGATTTTAAGGCAAATTATTGTTGTTCATCTTGTGGGGAATGCATTATGGACATGAACACACTGTTTTGCATAACATGTACAGAATGCGTGAACTTGTGCAGTGGAGAGGCCTCCGATGTTCAAACACTTCCTCAGCAGAAAGTGTGACTTCTGCAGAGAGTGTAAACACTCGCTTGTCTGCAACAGCGGCTGAGGTCAAAGTTACGGCTGTTGCCTCATGTTCTCACATGCTGATTCTGCAGCGGGGGCCTCACACACAACACACAATGTAGAACACACGCACAAAGAGCTCAGGGCGTCCATTAATCAGTGTGGCTCATTGTCACGGTGCTGCTATTAGCCATATGCTCCCAGCCAATCTGCCACCGCACAGACCTGCGCAGCAAACCTGGTTGGAGCTCTGGCATGAGCACATGAATGGTTTTACTCCAGGATGAACGATAGAGCCGACTTTACTGTTTATATCATGTGTTTAGAACAAAATGCTGGTTTAAATGAATCTCTCTGTATTTAACATTTGTCTCCTTAAAGGAGGTTAAAAAATATCGTATTCCACATTGTCTGACAGTAGTTTCTGTTTTAGCTCTTTATTGATGCTACACGATGTTTAAACTGAGCAGAATATTTAAACAGAAGACTTGATAGTTTACTGTCAAATGGAAATATTTTAGACATTTCAAGTAATTTTATCTGGAAACTTTTGCATCTCCAACAGAATTTTAAATAAGGTTTTGTGAGTTTGAACAATGACTGACCAGCAGCAGTTTAAAAAATGTCAAATTAACCAATATTTGCAATGATTGCTTCTTGAAAATGAGGACTGCTTTTATATTGAAATGCTGGATATGTCATTAGAGTATGGTACTCAAAGATAATCAAATATAGACTTATTTATTGATATATTTATTGAAAACACAAATTCTGAACAAATGCAGATGAACATTTTTAATGGCTCAAAGAAGGAAACTTTTACTGGCCTAGACTGAGTCAAACATTCAGACAAAACACATGTCTATCATTCTCTTAGAGAAAGTTTTTAGTTATCAGTGGCGAGAGATTAAAGTTTTATTCCCGTTAGAAATACAGTTTATTACATGAAATCTTGCTGATGAAGCCCACAGTAGGAAATATTCACCAGGTGTGATAACACCAGTTTGTTGTTGTCTTTTACTGCCGTCTTTTACCAACATATCTTGGTTGGCTCCATGGCTAAAACTATTTTTCTGATTAACCGATGAGCCATGTAATCTATAAAATGTCAGAAAATTGTTCCCAGAGCCCAAAAATTACATATTGAAATTTCTTGTTTTGCTCAGACATCAGTCCAAACCAAAGACAGTTACTTTACAATGACACCAAACAGAGAAAAGCAGCACATGTTCATATTTGAGAACCTGTAAGTCTGACATTGCTTCTTGATAAATTATGTAAATGATTAACCGATTATGAAACTTGATGATGTTCTATTGATCAACTAACTGATGAATTGACTAATTGTTTCAGTGTGTTGACCTTCACCACATTTATTGTAAACATTTATTACTTACATTTTTAGATGAAGAACAGGTGAAAATGGCATCTCCAAGTCATGTTATTGAGTGTTTACTGTTTAAAAGTGTGTGTGTGTGTGTACACTGTATTTTTGTGTGTGTGTTTGCACTCTATGGATGTGTGTGTGTGGTGGGAGGAGGGGAGATGCAGGGGAGAGAGCAGATGATTAGATCACCAGGATCCAGAGCAATAAGTGCTACATTACCCCCATCCCGCCCCTCGTTTTCCTTCCCACTACCCCTCCATTTATAACATCTTCCACTCTACTCCCATCCCCTCTTCCTCTACTGTCCTCCCTTAATCTCCCCTCCTCATCTACCTCCCCCCCTCCTCACCCTCACCCATCCTTCCCTCCCTCCCTCCTCAGGGTTACAGCTTTCCTCTTTTCCCGTGCTCCCCATTTTCCCATTCCCTTATCGCCCGTCCTCCTCCTCTGTAACCTCTCGCCGCTGCTGCGCCGCTCTCCGACGGGGCCGCGAAGTGACCCAGTTCATGGAGCCGCAGAAAGGAAATGACAGAGGGAACAGAAAGAGAGGCAGAGCAGCAGATAGTGGAGACAATGTGTGAGGTGTAACGTATCAGCCTCTTTCTTTCCCCCCTCTGCCATCTGTGACGGTGGGAAACCTGAGACATCTCCCCTTCCTCTCCTTCCCACCCTCTTGTTTTAGCTTTCCCTCCCACGCTCACCCTTTCACTCTTCCCCCCGCCGGCTTTATCCTTACCCTCCTGCTTACGTCTTTATTCATAATTGATGCACGCAAGGAAGCTTTGACAGGCTCGTAGTACATATGTGTGAATTTTGGTGCACATGCCAGTTTTCTTTTCTTACTTTAGTGTTCGTGTGTGTGTGTGTGTGTGTGTGTGTGTGTGTGTGTCCCACCCACTCCTGTTCTGAGCCTCAGGCCTCTTCGATCCTCTCCACCCTCCTCCTCACCTGTTCATCAGTAAAGTTGGGAGGGAGTGGAAGTTGCCTTGTGTCTAGTGTTTTAAAAAACATGCATTGCTCTCAAAATCAAACTCAACCAGCGTCTTGATTTGTTTTTTAGAAATAATCAGTAAGTGAGTCTCTATAGGAGGGTTAAAAACTACTGAATATCTATATCCAGATCTGACATGCACACAGTTTCAAGGAGATTGTCCTGTTGGTTGTCTTATCCACAACGCAAAGAGAACTTCAAAACAATCTCTATTTGTCTATTTTTCATTGATATTTATGGCTTTATTTCCAAGCAAATTGCTGTGAAAAGAGTAGTTAAGTTGCACTTACATAAAGTCCGAGAGCTTACAAGAGACAGAACAACAAAAGAGCAGTCAAAGATTTGGTTTCTTAGAATCAAAATCCTGCAAGTCCCATAATGCAATTTTGCTTTGTCACTTGAATGTAAACAAGAGGTTGTTTTGGGAAACTTGATGAAATGGTTGATTGTGTCATTATTCTTTGAGGACAGTCTGCACAAGCAACACCTTGATTGATGATTGTTCGGGCCTCTGGGCAAAGGGTAGTTGGGACCTGGGGTGCACCTTTATCCTGGCTGATGTGAAAAGAAGCAGCTTGACGCATATCTGTTCACATCTGCCCCAGGCAATGCAAAGCAGCAGGAAGTGGTCATTGAACTGGAAAGATCGACTAACCAGAGATACAAAGCACAAATTCTTCTTCCACTTGTGTCTCGTGGTGATATATCTGTTTTAAAACGTCTAACGTCAAAACAACCGTGTCACAAAAATGTCCCCTAAAAACTTAGTGTATTTCTTTCAGATCCTGCTTTATAATCACTCTCCATGTCAGACAAGTCTATTTTTATCCCTGCTGTCAGTGTAGACCTGCACAGCAGACTTTTCCTGTTTTCGACAGATTTGATCAGTTTCTGTGAATTTGGCGTGAAGTTCAGTGCAGACAAAGCACATAATATGCTGTAACACTCCCATTTAAACATCTAAATTTGAACTCCCATGTAATGCACTGTATGTTCCCTGTGTCTGACTCCCCTCTAACTCTGTCTTCTTCTTCTACTGTCTTCTCTTCTTGCAGTCGGTGCTGTGACAAGAAGAGCTGCGGGAACCGTAACGAGACGCCCTCAGACCCTGTTATCATTGACAGGTACTGTCTCTCAATCCTTCTTAGTCTCTTTTGCACTCTCTCTCTCACACACACACACACACACACACACACACACACACACACTCACTGGATGAGGGACTGCGCTGACCTGTTTGAATGGCGGCGTGTGACGGGATGTTTGTGTGTTTAGATGATCTGCTGTCACTCCTGAAATAGATGCTCCTCAGATAGATTCGATGGTTCCTGATGGAAGACAGAGTGAAACCTGTGAGGCTAAAGCTTTTGCGTTTATACGTGAAACAGCAGGACTCATCGGTTGTGAATGGCTGAAAGTTGCAGGAGTTAAAGGTATTTACATTTACATCTGCGTGTGTACTTGGGTGATGTGGTCATTGACCTGTGCAGAGGGGGCATAAATGCACATCAGCTGCTCAGTTGCCACCTCATATCTGGCAGATTCAGGCACATGAACACACACACACACACACACACATGCTCTTGCACATCTTCAGACTTGAGCGAACAAACAGCGCTCAGATGAGTGTGTGTTTCCTCTACGTAATGCAAAATACAGAGATGTTTACTAGCAGAGACCGTCTGCCGTTTTTCACTGCCACTTTTTTTTTCCTACCTGTCTGTCTGTCTGTTTCTTTCTTTCTTCCTGTCTGTCTGTCTGTCGAGGTAGAGGACTGAAGTTATCCCTCCTTTACCCCCCCCTCCTCCTCCTTCCTCTCTCCCTCTCTGCCTCTCCAGCAGCAGCACAGAAAAATGGGTCATGAGCAAAGAAAAAAGTGACAGAGAAAAACTGAAATGAGATCCAACCTCATTTTAATCTGATTTCTTCTTGGCAGTTGTGTTAACCCTCTGCGAGCAGGTTTTCCTGCGTGCGCGTCTATGTGTGTTTGCAAGAGTAATTCACAGGGACTGGAGCGAAAGAGTCTCACCACATTATCAGGGAGACCAGTAATCATTTTTTTGTTGTAACCAGCAAATGATAAAACCCACCTTAAGTCATGGGAGAAAATATAGAGTTATACGTACATTTTGATGGAACCATGAGTTATTTTTAATTAGAATTCATGATTATGTGAAAATATGTGATACCTTTTTCAGTGCAGAACATAATCACGTCACTTTGGGCCTAAAATAGAGAGATTGGGCATTGATTTATCTCCAATCTTTTATTCATCACTGCAACAAATTATATACTTGTCTGATAATTTAAGGCATCAGTGCTAGTGCTATCATAACTAACTTCAGGGATACATGCTTTTCACATCAGTTCAATCATTACATGGTCATGGCTGTGAGTAAAGACATTTTTCTGACCTCTTACAAACAAACTCAAATTGCATCAAGATATAAAAGGTCTTTCATCAGTTTCTGATTCTTGACATTTTGGTGGTGAGGTACAAGGTTTTAACCCCAAAGCAATTATTTAGGACTGTTTTGACAGTTGAGGCACTCAAGCGTGGAGAAGTATTGCTATTTTTTCTTTCACCGAAAACCACAAAGAAAACATGTTTTAGATAGTGTGGCACTTTCTTGTGCTTTCTTCTGGGGTCAAGTTATTGTATGTATCTTTGTTTTGTTTGTTTTTATTATCAAATCAAATCAAATGTTACCAAGAAAAACAAAAAGTTCTGCTCTTGTGAATTTATATATATTTTAATATTTTTAACTCAGTCTTAACCCAAAATATTAACCAGTCTTGACACCATAGAAATGAATTCTTATCTTTGTCATGTAAACAGGAGTTTAAATTTTCCTCTCCCCTCTTCTCCCAAGTCCAACACCTTAATTCTCCCTTTAGGTTTAAGGATTCAGCTCCCCTTTCTCTCACACACACCTCCTCCACTTATTTTTGTGTTTGGAGAAATCTTATGAAGTGGATAAACACTTGTGTCTCAAAGTGAGCTTTTGATGGAGCTATTTCAAAGCACACAAATATCAGTTTGTGTGTGTGTGCACAAGGCTTCATGATCGACAGCTACACATAATAGTGCCATTCATGTGTGTGCATTTGTGTGTGTGTGTGTGTGTGTGTGCAGGACATTATAGTATCTTTACACCGCAGCCACATTCTGCTGTTTGTGTCGGCGATCTCAGACATCTCACTTTACTCCCCATTATATATATTTGCCTGGAAGGTGTGTGTGTATATGTAGGCCTGTGTGTGTGGGAGTGGTTGACTGTGACTTGGGTTGGGCCACTGAAAAGAACAGATGATATGTTACACACAAAGTGACATAATAACAGATGTATGATCATAATGTGTGTGTTGCTGGATGGTTTGGAGCATTGGTGTTTGGTGACTATTAGTGTGTGTGTGTGTGTGTGTGTGTGTTTTATGGTTGGAGGAGCGGAGCAGAGTGAATTGTGGGAGATGTCAGGGAACTTGGTCAGGATGGAATGTCAAGGTTACCGTGGATACCGTGGGATACTTCCTGTATCCCCCCCCCACCCCCCTTGCAGTGGTTCACAGCCTCTCAGTTTAACATCTGGATCTCTGATGTGTGGCCCAAACATGTGGAGAGAGAGAGAGAGAGAAAGTCAAAATAAAAACTTTAAGTGTGTCGCTTCTTTTAAACAAATATTTTTGAAGTCCAACTGAAATCATATGTAGCCACAGTTTTTTTACAGACAGAAATAATGTTGTGTTTTTTTAATCAGTGAAGAGAAACAAGTTGCTCTGCTCTGCATCGTGCTGCCCTCTGTTTCCATCACTCGTCTCTGAACAGCCTGAAGTTCTCGGACTGTTTTCCTACGTTGCTCTGTGGACAATGACACAGCTGAAAAAAAAAGGCAATGATTTGACTGGAATGTGAGCCGACTCCACAGATTCTGATGATTTGAATAATCAAACTTTAGGGGCCCTATTAACTATGAACAAGAATTGCATTTATCAGTTATATTGTTTGTGCTCTTACAGGGTTTTACTATTTAAGTCAAACTGAAATGAAACTTTTCAACTTGTGAGTGTAACGTATTCACAGAAAAACATATAGGATAGTTAATAACAGTTGAAAGCTCAGGAGCTTTGTTGGTGCAGAGGAAAAGTTCAGGTTCAGGTCAGAGCTGAGGCGGCAATGACTCTGGTTTGACTGTCAGTGTACTCTGGTGGGAAGCCAGTGAGGGATCACGCTCTTGTCTGTTGGCTGTTTTTTTTGCACATACAGTGACAGAGCGTGCAACTTCATACATGTTGTGGCTTCCTGTTGTCAGTCCTCACAAGCAAGTGAAAACAAGTGGGTGTCGTGACTTTGTGTTTATTGGAGGAAACAGTGGACTGAACCGTGAGAACAACTGAACCAATAAAACCATTTCAGATTTTTCTGTGAAGAACACTGCCCTTCCCATCAGCATTTCCGCTCAAGATGCCGTTTTATTGTGCCATTATGTAAAAAGTAACGCTCCCACTGTTTATGGCGCTTTAACGAATTCAAACGACTGCATTTATTCGTGGCTACAAACAGGTGAAAGAAACGGAGAAAAGACTGTTTGCATGTGATTGACAGCTCATTGCGTCGTGTCAGTGAGGATATCAGTCCTTGTGTGCATTTGTATGTGTGTGTGTGTGTATGTGTGTGACTGACAGCTAGCTCATGGTGCCAGTGTGTGTATGTGTTGGTGTGTGTGTGTGTGTGGCCCAGTTAATCCATGTTGTAGCGCAGTGAGTGTCCCGCTGCCACTCAGGGTTAATATAGGGTTAACGACATGCAACGATATCCTATCATACGCCTGCTTGACTCCTAAAGAGCCACATCCACTCTCCTCCTCTGGTGTGTGTGTGTGTGTGTGTGTGTGTGTGTGGCTGCCATTCAGCTTCTCCTCCTTGTGTCTCCTACTGTCTTTTCTCAATCACTCATCATCCTCATCTCCTCTTTCTCTGTTTCTTTCTCCTCCAACACTTCCACTTTGCCCCTTCCTCATCTCTCTCTCTCCTCCTCTTTCTTGTCCTCGCTCCACCTCTCTCTCTCTCTCTCTCTCTTTTCTCTTTTTTCTTTTTTTTGACTCTGTTTTACTCTCTCCGTGGCCCTGAGGGGTTACCTACCTCACTGCTCAGTTTGCTGCCTGTTTAGACTTCTACGATTGGTTTAATAGGCTCAGGGGTGTGTGTGTGTGTGTGCATGTGTAGTCTAAGGGGGTTATAGTCTCAGGCAGTGTGTGCTCAGAGCTTAGATCAGTGTCAAGACTTGAGGAAGGCGGTTTGAGAGTGTGTGATATTGTGTGTGTGTGTGTAGGGGGTTATGGGTACCAGTGTGTGTCCTCTCAAAGTCTAAAGGGGCCCACATAAGCCTGAGGGGTTTAAGGGGTTCCCTCTGTGTGTGTGTGTGTGTGTGTGTGTGTGTGTGTGTGTGTGTGTGTGTGTATGTATGCGTGTGTGTGTGTGTGCATGCGTGTGTGTGTGTGTGTGTGTGTGTGTGTAATCTATAGGGTTAAGAGGGGTCACATCTTGAAGAAGAGATGATGGGAAAGAGAGGAAAGAAAAAGGGATGGAAAAACGATAGAAGGAGGTGAACATGATAAGAAAGCATTTACAGGGAGTAAAAGGAAGAAAGGAGGAGGGTGAGGAGAGAGGGAGGGAGAGAGGAGGCTTGTCTGGGCAGACAGAGGAGAGAAAGGAGGTGAGGAGGAGCGGAGCAGGGTTTGTTTCAGGGGATAAGAGCTTCAGTCTGGGGAGTCCTGTCACTCAAAGAGCGCCGGGTGGGGGAGGAAGGGGCGCTGTCAATCAGCTGGCAGAGGAGGGAGAGGAGGAGGAGGAGGGGGAGGAGGTGAAGAAAGGCGATGAAGGGAGCGAGGGGGATCTTCTAAACGATCTCTTCATCTTCTCTGCCTTTGTCTTCCTCACTCTCTCTCTCTCTCTCTCTCTCTCTCTCTCTCTCTCTTGTCCTAGTTACCAAAATATCTCTGCCAACCTGGTATGTCACTGTTCGCTCAACTGTCACTGTCTGACGCACACACACACACACACACACACACACACACACACGCACTCACATATCTAAAATAGATAGTGAGATATTATGTCTTCTCCTCTCTTGACCCGTCCTCGTCTCTCTTTTCCTTCTTTGCCCTCCTTTTTTATCAGAGCTTCTCGTCCTCTCAAACTTAAATTTGCTTTATTGGCATGGACACAGTTAGGTACAGTGTTAGCAAAGCAAGTATGATAATTCAGTATGTAAGAAAAACATGGCAACAAAATCACTACAGTTTGTGCCTCATGTATGTTACATTAAAAAATATCCCGAGAAGGTCGTTTAACAACGCGTTTTTATACTAACCATTTGTTAAATCGCTGCACAATAAATGTATATATTTTTTGTTTTCTAGTTTGGGACAAAGATATAGCTGGAAATTATATGTCCCTTTTCTCATTGTCCGAAGTGACCCAAAAATGACACTTGGTACAGACATTCGTGGTGCCCAGAGGATGAATCCCACTGAGTGGTGATCCTCTGACTTCTCTTCTAGCACCACCATCAGGTTTTTGTTTTTGAGTGAAACATCATCTATTGGACGGCTTCTCCTGAGGTTTTATTCAATTTGGTGATCCCTCAACATTTTAGTGTCGTCATCAGATCAATTTTAATCTGCCTGATACTTTGGTCTATTACAAAATACTTGCAAAACTATTCCCATCAGCTTCAGCTGTAATGTATGTTCAGTATTTACACTTCAGGAACATACATTTGTTTCAAATTGAATACTTTTAGCCAAGTGCGTGAAATTAAAAACAGTCAAGACACAATTACTCTCTCTCTCTCTCTCTCTCTCTCTCTCTCTCTCTCTCTCTCTCTCTGCAGTATCACTTCCTGTGTTAAAGGTCAGCAGTTGCTTGGAGATGAGGACTATTGGGAATTATTCATACCATCGACTTAATGTCAGCGTTCACTTCTCTCACTGTGTTTGTGCTTGCGTGCGTGTGTGTGTGCGTGCGTGCGTGTGTGTGTGTGACTGTGTATGAGTGGGTGAGAGAGAGAGAGAGAGAGAGCGAGAGAGAGAGGAGTATGTTTTATTCATTTCTCTCATTTAGTCTCTCAGTCTGCACCTGTCCTAACATTTAGAAGCTTGGCATTCACATTACTTGCTGATTTAGTTTAACTGCTGGCTTTAATGGACGCGCACACACACGCACACACACACCTCACACATTTTCTGTCGATTAACTGTCTAAACGAACTGTACTCGGCTTGTTCAGGGTCAGACCTGGAGGTTGTGGAGATAATATTGGGGAGCAATGGTTCTTTTTGAAATGTTTCTTCTCTCTTTTTCTCTCCTTCTATTTATCCCATTTTTTTTCTTTTTCTGACTGTTTGTCTCGGTGTATTTGAAGAAATATTTTTCTTCAGTTCTCTCTTCCTTTCCATTTCCCAACAAATATCCAAAGGCTGAGCTCAGGATATGTTTGTTAGTTTGTTTGTTTTTGGTCATTTTTGGTAGAGAAGGAGATGCAGAGCTGAGGATAGAAAAACTTGTCCATCCTCCTTTGCTTCCTCGTTCTCCACCCGTCTTGCTGTCTCTGTGTTTGGGGAATAAGGCTGTGAATATTAGTAAGAAAACTGAACTGCCGTGGGCTATGACTGGAGTGGAGTCCACGCAGATGTGTAATATGTGCCGAGCCCCCCCAACTAACACACACACACACACACACACACACACACACACACACACACACACACACACACCCCTTTTCCTCTTTCTGTCCTCCCCCTTTCCTCCTCTTTCACCTCCCTCATCCTCCCTTTCCTCCCTCAGGCAGGGATCACGTTACCCTAAAAGCTACAAACACAGACATGATGGCTTCACACACACACACACACACACACACACACACACATATTTTCCCATCTGTTCCTGTCGAAGCTGTTATGATGCCTCGTTTACTCTAAGAGCCTGCCTGTTGTCAAAAACTACAATACCTTTTATGCGATGTGTGAGTGGTTCAGTGGGTTTGCGTTCAGAATAACTTAGAGACACTTGACTGGTGTCGCGTTTGTTATTACGTTTTATTAGAGAAAGTATTGCAACACATTTATTAGTATATTCTTTTTAAAGGTAGAATACATAAAACTGGTGCCTCTGTTATCATTTGTACTAATATCGCAACTAAACAACCGAAAATCCAGTTCAAAACCGACTTTTAGGAGTGTATTTCAATCATGGTTCCCAGAGGATGAAGCTTACTGACTTTACCTCCATCACGAGGTGTTTTGAATGTCTACTGAATGGATTGTCATGAAGTTTGGTTCATGTCCTCTTAATGATGATTCATAATGACTTTGGCAGCATCATCAGAGCTAAATTTTAATTTGTTTATAATCAAATACTTGCAAAAAATGACATTCACATCAGCCTCAGTTGTATTTTGTGTTTATTCTAATTAGGATGGTAATCATGTACGTATCTGCTAAAAATCGGCACATTTTATTATTGTCTTTGTGAAAGTGTAATAATCAGTAATGATGGATGTAATCTTCATGTTTATGTGTTAGGGTTGCGAGCAGCAGTTAACCTAATGTTTGTGATGCTATGTTCAGAGTCGTCATTTCTGCTTGTGGAACAGCTTGTGTCAATCTTATCCACGTTTGTTTTGGGTTTTAGAAAGTTTTCTGGGTCTGGCACAACACGATGTATACCAATTCTTAATCCTGCCCTCAAATCTCTGATTGGTTCAGCTGTTCTTTCAACCAGAGGAAACAGCAATCAATGGGCACAAACCAGACCAATTTGAATCGCTGAAAAAATCAGATATGCAGGCAGTGATTCAGAGGTCTGGAACCGGGCTACGGGACAGTTCTCCAGGGATTTATAGACCTGACACGCAGCGTATCGGAAATCATTTTGAGCCACCAGCGTTGCAGTTTACTGGATATTGTATCATGGAAGGAAAAATCAAGCCTGAGCATCGGCAATGTAGAACAGGAGACATGATTTTTTGCTAAATCTATATCAATCATTTCCATTCAGTTAACTGACTAATTTGCTGACTGACTAATTAACCTACTGACTGACTTATTTAATGACTTGACTGATTGATCAACAAACTTACAGATTGACTCGCTGAACGATTATGTAACCTACTATTAACTGGATGACTTCTGTACTGGCTGACCAGCAAAAGGCCTAACTAGCTAACGTGTGTGTGTGTGTGTGTGTTTGTGTGTGTGCATTCGTGTGGTATGTGGATAACCTCCTGGTGGGCGATGAGACTGTGGTTAGAAGCCTCTGGGTACCTACACATAGAGCTCTTTCTCACCATACACCCATTACTGGACAGCCATTAGTCTCTCTCACACACACACACACACACGGTATCAAGGGGAAAAGTACACAGCGGCTCATTCATGATAGGTGGTTGGTGGTGGTGTGTGCGCGTGTGTGTGTGAATATCTTAAGCTCTGTCATTAAAAAGCAAACAAATTTAGTTGATCTGGAAACTCCCTGCAGACTACACACTCACACACACGTTAACAGACACACTGATGGGAGTGGGAATTTTCCCCTCACCACAAAGTGAACTGGTGGTTGAGGTGTTTCGGGAGGCCGAGCAAGAGTGTGTTTACCTACTGTATGAGAGTTTGTACAACTGTAAAAGGGAATTTGGAGAGGAGAGGAGAGGAGAGGAGAGAGTAAATGTGCCAGCCATGCATCATTTCATTATTAATAGCCGTGTCGGAATAAAAATGCTAACCTTGTCTGATCTTACGGACGGCTGAGTCTGCAAGCACTACACTCCTGTGTGTGTGTGTGTGTGTGTGTGTGTGGTGGGGGACACTAGTCCACAATGAGGTCTTGTTTCCCTTTGTTAGGACTGTGCAGGGTGAGCTGGTGAAGTCATTGTAACCCACACAGGTATAAATATCTGTGTGTGTGTGTGTGTGTGTGTGTGTGTGTGTGTGTGTGTGTGTGTGGGGGCGGTGTTTCCCGTGCAGAGCAGGCCAGGAAGAGAGCACCAGTGTCCTGGCGAGAGGGGCATTGTTATCTACCTCCTAACACACAGCACGCACACACCTTCACACACACACACACAAATGCATCACCACTCCCAGACTGAGCTGCCTGATCTGCACACCGTCTGTGTCGCCACAGTAACACATAGCACACGCCCAAACAAACAACAAACACTGTGTATTGCACCGGTATGGACAAAGAAACATCCTCACACACACACAATTACACACATACAGTAATAGACAGTGTTCATATGTGCAGTGTTTATGTAACGGACTGTCCTTTTTGAGACATGTTACTGTTATTTCTGTTCTGTGGTGGAGCTAGAAAGCGGAAAGCCGAGCCACACACACACACAAACACACACACTGAGGCAGGCAAATGCAGTCCTATGGAACTGCGGAGGTGTAATCTGTCAGACAGGAAGCTAGCGGGGTCAGAGGTCACCAAGCACTAATCGATTAGCCGTCAGTTAGTGCTGCGCTGGAGAGGAGAGCACAGCTGAGGCCAGTTCTTCCACAGTGTGTCTGTGTGTGTGTGTGTGTGTGTGTGTGTTTCACGCTGAAGTGTTTAGGTTTTTGAGTGTGTTTGTGTATTTGTGACAGCACTGCGTGGGTGCATGTATTTCTTGGACTTATTGATCACAGAGAATTTCAACTGAATTTTTCGTCTGACCCTCCGAGGTTAAATGCTGCTCTCTCCCTCTCTCCCTCCCATTATTTCTCTCCCTCTCTCTCTCTCTCTCTGTATCTTTCTCCGAGCGGAGAAGGAGGGATAGAAACACTTGAACTCGGGTCACGCTGAGTAGGTGTTAGCCAGCTTAAGTGTCAAACCCGCCGCTATCATCTGGGTGTTTATTTAAAATAAAAGACAGTTTCTGTAAATCTGCATTTTTTTTCTCTGTGACCTGTGGCTTTGGCATGAATATAGCTGCTCTTCCTGGAGTATTTATAATGTTCGCTTTTATGAGAAACTGCCCTGAAAGCCAAATGGTAATGGCAACTATGTGTTTTTGTTGCTTGTGCTGACATGAAACAGTGAGTTTCAGTCCAAAAGCAATAATTAAACACTTTAGCGATGTTTACATGCACATAACAATTTGATTATGTCTAATAATCAGAGGAAGCTATTATTCTGATTAAGATTTTTACATTTAGATGGTTTATGTGACTGTTTCATTACCAGCTGTGAGAGCAAGGATGGTTTCAACCTTGTGAGTCTGTGTGTCTAATCAAGGTAAAATGTGGTCCTGGAAATATGTATATATATATTGTGCCGGGAACTACCACACAAGCAGTATAGAGTAATTTGTCATGTGTTTATACTTTTTGTCTGCCAACATGATGGTGTTACAATCATGCAGGATGTAGTCACAAAACTTGTTGAGTACTCATTTAACAATATAGTAATGACTACTGAGTACTCGTGGATCGTCTGTAGTTTATATTGCAGTTTTTATGTTACAGAACAGATTATGAGCTGGAAACACCCCATCATATCATGCGTAAAAGTAAAAAGTTTCCAACCACTTTTGTTTCCTACAACTTCATCTTCATGGACATAATGCAGTAAAAGACTTGGAGACTTTCTTTTGATGTTATTAGGTGCGTTCACCTGAGCAGAAATAAAAACATAACATTAAATATGATGATATGTTTGTTTTGTGTCTTTGAAATACTGATGAATTTGAAGCATTTTCTTTGTTCTTCATGTGGCGTTTATTAGACCCTTTACCAGACAGAGACACAGGATTCATTAATAATTGTCTAACTATGGACCATATTCTCCAGTCAGATGTGTTGTGTGAGTCTGTGTCTCCCATGCCTGTGTCCCCGTGTCTAATTATGAGTCCCTCGCAGTCAGCGGGTCTCCTGGGAGGCTGCTAGGTGAGGGTGAGAGACAGACATCAGGGGATTAGTTTTTTTAGAAGGTTTAGAAGGTGACCACCTCATTATAAGACTACATGTTATAATGATTTGTGGTATAGAGGGTGTGTGTCTGTGTGTGTGTTTTATAATGATGCTCAGAGTCTCCTCCTTTGGGAGCAGCAGTGTTTGTTGTCTTTCTCCAGGGACAAGAGCTTATGACCTTTCACCTTCCTGCACCCAAACCTACGATTTCCCTGCTTTGAGTTACCAATGGCTTTTCCCCAACACACACGCACACACACACACACACAGAGAGAGACAAAGAAGAATTCCTTTTCATGCCTTCAGAGTAATTTGGGAACAATTGCAGGTTCTAACTGCAGCTGAAAGTCAGATTTATCTCCTTCAATGACTATATGTTCATTCTGTGTATACGTGTGTGTGGCGGCTGTTAAGCAGTAACAGATAGCCTGAGCACACCGCGCGGCGATGCTGTCATTACCGTTGTGCTTCTCCGCTGATGTGTCACGGCTGATGTCACACGCTCAATTGGCCCCGCCGACAGCCGCCATCACTCAGACTGTTTACTACACTTTTACTACAGTTATCACTCACTCACTGTCGCCGCCGCCGCTGTGACGGCTAGACGCCCCGCACTGCTGCAGAAACCATGCGCTGAGATAACACCAGAGGCATACAAGCCTTCACACACACACACACACACACAGAGTGGCTGCTGCTTGTGCTCTTTGTCTTGCCCATCAACGCACGGAAACACTCATTTAGGGCAGGAGTGTGTTTGCGTGTGTGCGTTTGGAGAAGTTGGAGGAAGAGAGGGAAGGTGAGGAAGGGGCCCTAAACAAAATATATTAAGTTAGATTCAGTGCATTGTTTTTAATTTTGTGAGTATTTTGTTCATATAGTTAATGTGTGTATGCATGTGCACTCAGGAGTGTGTGTATGAAAGAGTATTAACGTGCATATGTGTATGCAATTGCACATGTACCTGTATGTGTGTTTCTCCATGTAATAAGTGTGTGTGTGTGTGTGTGTGTGTGTGTGTGTGTGCGCGCGTAAATCTAGGTTATGTTTCTTATTTCCACATGATTAACTAACTCGCGTCTCTCAGACTGTTCCCCTGCACCTCGGCCCTGCGCCTTCCCATAAGGCCGCGTGTCAGTGGGGAGCGCTTGATTTATGCCGGCTGAATATGTAACGAGACGTTGTAAATTCACCAGCCGGGGCTACATGCATCACTATTCTGCACTGTTGTAATTTAAGTGCCACCCGCATATCTGAGATGCTAATGGGTTAAATTACTGGGTTAGTTCTGGAGATTCATACCCGGCTAACGAGACCGGTGAGGGGGGGAGAGCGCAATGGAGGAGGAGGAATAACTAGGGGAGGAGGGGGTTGGGGGAGGCAGGTTGGAAGAGCAGGGGAGGGATGAAAAAGAAGGTGAATAAAGAATCTGGATGAGGAGGAGTGCGATGGGGCAGAGGTGGAGAGAGAGAGAGAGCAAGGAAAGACAACTACAGGACATGTTTGGAGGAGAGTCTAAAAATAGAACCCAACTTTATGTTTGTCATTTTTTAGGAGAGACATTTTGTTTCCTTGATCCATCCAGGAAAAGTCAACTTGATCTTTTTCCAGCTCATACAGTCATCCTTGCAACCGTGCTATTTCCCAGCAGACATTTTGACTTGTCATAATAGGAAACGTACAGGTGTTACGAATAACATTCATGATGACTCTGTTCTATTCAAGTGTCCCAGTCATGACAGTGAGGCAGTGAGTCAACATGCACAATACCAGGAAACTGAAACTGAAGCAGACACATCAGCATTCATTTCGTGAGTTGTGTTTCTGGCCACCTGATGAATGTAAGACCCTCTTCTTTTTTGCTCTGTTTTTTGTCTCCACCTGCACATGAGGAAAATATTCGGCTCTTCAGCTGCTAAATACTTCATTATGGCCAGCAGTTAGCCACTAACTTTGACTGTCTGCTGCTTGGAGCTAATGAGGGAGTTTTTTGGCCGAAAGCAGATGTCTGCTCCTGCTTGAAACGATTCTGATGAGACTGAACCCAAACGATTAAGTTGAAGGGACAAAACAAGCTTAAAGTGGCTAAAAGAGACGAGTGGAGCTGCAGGGACCGCTTTCACGTTACACATAGTAATTTGATCCATTGTTCAAAAGATGACTTGTGAGAGTCAGCCCAGGAATGAAACTAACATCAGACAGCAGTTTATAATTTTTAGACGGCTCTTTTGTCTGCTGCAGGGTGGATGGTAATTATTGACGCAAATTAGCTTATGTACACAAGCCAACACACAAGCGTACACTCGAACGATAATATATATCTTTTCGTTCCCTCCCCGCGTGCTCCTTCTCCACCTCTCTCTCTTCCTACCATCTGTCTGCACTCAGTGCCAGCCGGTAATTAGTCCTTGTAAAGTCAGTGTAGTGAGGAGTCCCTGTGTTTGGATACTGCCGTCTAGTCAAACACTGGGGAAAGGGGGGGGTGCTAACAGCCTGTGTTTTATCTGTCAAGTTTGCTGCTGTTATGCAACACACTTCAGGGTTAAGGTTAAATCTCAGGAGAGGCAGCCGGAGTGTTGTGACTTTATTTACCAGTTAAATCAGTTTGTTTGCCTCAGCGCACGGGCAGCCGCACATTAATGGTGAGAGATACGATGCCTTTTTTTTTTTTTTTTTGTAATTTGTGTGTTTTATTTTATGCTAATTCATGTCTTTGAACATCTTGTCCATGTGGAGTATCTGTTTATTTACATGCTGTTTGTATTCTGCTAAAATGAGTCAGTGAAAACCTTGCACACGTAACTGTTTTATGTAGTTTTAGGGCCACTTAACACATAAAGAAAAAACCTGACAGGGCAGAGTAAACAACTGGTCTGTCTGCAATCAGGTCCTGAGCAGGTTCACACACAGCTGATCAGCCATTAAACATGACTAAGTGGCTTAGTCAAAACCTACAGCGTATTACAGGTATATTACATAATGAAATATAATACTTAAAAATGCCGTTTGGCAATCATTTAAGTTATGTTTTTTCCTGAGTTTCATTTTGGTGTAACTTGAATATCACACAAAGCAAATATCATACATTGTGTCATTTACTCAGGCGATTGCGAGTCAGATGAACAGAAGTGTAGCAGAAGTGGAAGTTTCCTTTTGTACTTCCACAGTACTTACCTCAAACATGTTGGACATCATGGCCCAAAAAACACGACTCCCTGTTGTAATTATCTCATGACACTCGTTCAGTCTTGGAAACTAGAAATAGTTTGTTTTTGGCAGCCTTTTCTCTATATATTTTTAATTAGTCTTTTAATTAGTCTCACAGGAAAACTCAGAAAACTTTGCCTCTTGATCCTCAGTTTCATAGTTTTGGCAACATTATTTTTAGTTACGATGGCCTTTCTGATATGACAGAACAGGGCGATGGTAGGCAACCCCGATAGACCTGATAAGTCCACATTTTATTATAGGAATTGAAATAAAGGTTAAAAAGAAATCACAGTTATTACTATCTATTTGCAACTATATGGTTTTATTTTGACCTAATATAATTATGGTAATAGATGCACACAGTTTAACAAGAGCTTTACAAAGATTTTGATCTTGGTTTTTTGGACTCAGATCTTGTTTACGACTTGTCTGGTTGGCTGATCATTTGTAGTTCTTACCTTATGGAACTCCAGTGAAGTTGCCGTCTCCCCCCAACATTAATGCTTATGGGCAAAATGTGATTATTCTCAAAATATATTATTTACAGTATGTTATTATTTACAGTATATTTACTGTAAATAAAATTTCAATGTGGAAAACATAAGAATATAAGTACAGTGACGTGGCAGCTATATGACTTACTGTCCTCATCTATGACTGAAACCCACAGGCCTTTCTCTTGATACCACAGAGTAAGAATAGCATTTATTAATAGGGCTGTTGTTATTGGTTTATGGAAAGAGCACACACACACACACACACACACACAAAGAAAAAGCCCCTTAAGCAGAGCTGGTCTGAGAACAAAGCGTTTGTATTTACTGTAGGCTCAGGTGACAATACATGACAAACTGAAATAGACTGGGTGGTGGTCTATACTCTGTGTGTGTGTGTGTGTGTGTGTGTGTGTGTGTGTGTGTGTGTGTGTGTGTGCTTGTTCTTCTACATATTTGTGCTCCGGTTTGTGTGTGTGTTTGTGTGTGGTAACACCCCGGGCAGCTCGCCCTGCAGATGAGATTTCCATCCGAACAGGAAGTGGATTGCTGCCACTTCCTGTGCAGGACACAGCCAGTCCATGAATACTCTTTCATCACACACACACACACACAGGCGGAGGTGAAATAGTCGATGGGTTTATTCTTACAGAGTTGATTTATATCTAACACTTGCACCTTTTATGTCTGTGTATACTCTCTACGTGTAAATGCAACATGACATTTCCTGACTTCCAAGACACTCAGACAATAGAAGGCAAGTCCAGACTGTTGTTAGTACCTTTCACTGTCTGGCCTTTTGCCTTTCTCTCCCTCTCTGTTCTGCCTACTCTCTATATTTTCTTCTGTTTCTCGAAAGAAATCCAGGCGTAACTAAACTCTTGTATTTGAATTAATGTTTTATATTTTATCAGTTTGACATGATGAGCCATAGTTTGTGAGCTGCATCCAATGTGAACTGGCCGAGCCATCTTTGAATCAACGTCTTATATGACTGAAATAGATGAAACCACAGATATGTAACACAGGGTTTGGACAGACAGACAGGCAAGTGGGCAGGCAGATACAGTACAGTCAGACAGACAGACAGGCTGGCAGACAGGGTTCGTGAGTTACTGTTGTTGCTTTTTATAATTAGTTCAGGAAGCTTCGACAATCGTCTGTCAGTAAAGAGGCGGTATCAATCTCTGTCTGACAATAGCAGGAAAGACAAACGCGCGCGCACACACACACACACACACACACACACACACACACACACACACACACACACACACACAGCTCTGCATTCCACCAGATTCCACCCCGGTGAGTGTGTGTATGTGTGTGAGTACAGTATAGGCCGGTGTTTACTTGTGTATCTTATTTGTACAGTTTACCCACAGCGGCTCACTCCTCTGCAAAGAGGCAGATTCCTCGTACATCTCACAGACGTGCTTTCAGAGGCTGAACAGAAAAGGTTGTAATCTCTCTGTCTGAGATCAAATGAAATATTAATGGTGCCTATAGACAAACTTTGTCGGCAATAAACAGCGATGGGACATAGGATAGAAACAGAAACACAGAATGTACACGAGAATAGAGCATCGTATAGGGGAACCTCATATGATGGACTGGCAACACAAAAGGCTATAGGATTAAATGAATTAAAGGAAGTAGCGTTTGTTAGGCCTTTTAAAAACCACAAGAAACAGCCTCGTGAAAAATGCTGAAACCTGAAAACACTCAAAGATTTATTATGTTGAAATTTTAAAAATCTGACTTGAATGAGACATTCACACACACAAGAAGATGCATGCATGCAAGTTTTGTCATAACCAGATCAATACATACAAAATCTTAAAAACGTGAACAAATCAGATGTGTATGTCGGAGGAAAAAGATTAAATTATTATAAAAGCATTACTATAGTATGGAGGGTTTATCAGCATGGAAATTTACAATAAGCAGTGATTGATTTGGCACATACAGAATATTATGCATCATATTTTCAGTAACAAGAGTAAAGGGATATATAGCACAGAAAGACTTCAGGCAGCTGTTGTAAAATCCTGTTCACCTCAGCAGTATATATTCCCTTAACTGATAATAAATGTACAGAATCTGCCAAATTGTCTACTTTTCTCTTCATCCCTCCAAGTTTCTCTCTCCCTGCGGGCCAGAGCTCCTCCATTTAGTCAGTAAACTGCAAATGTGTTTTTTAGGAACTGTTTTACGGCGATCCCACGCTGTGTTTACGACTCCTCTCGCCCGGGAGGAGAAAGGCCGAGCTGGCCCGGCGAGGAGGCCACAAACACGATCCAGGAATCCTGCTGAACCTGACCGAGTTTCTCCTCCTTCTCTCTCCCCCGTTTTATTTCCTCCTGTTATCCCTCACTCCCTCCCACTCCACCCTTTGCCTCCTACTTTCGCTGCACCTATCCCTTTATCATCTTCTTATCCCAACTGTTTTCATCTTCAATCCTCCACTTCATCCTCCCACCGTTCATTGTTTCTTCTTCTCTTTCTTCCTTCATTTGTCTGCCAGCTCCTTCCTGTCCCGGTTTCTCACCTCTGGTTTGCTTCTCCCTCCTGCTTCCTCCACATTTTTGCCTCTTCTCCTTCTTGCCTTATCGCTGCTCCTCCAACCATTTCCACGCTGTTATTCTTACAGAAACGTGCACGTGAACAGGTATACATTTACAGCGTATGTACGCATGCATGTGCGCTTGCCCTTGTGTATGGGCGGTTGTAGGTGTGCATGTGTGGGTGTGTGTGTAAAGGTGTTCATCTCATCTCTACAGGGAGTTCACATCTTCAGCTTCTCCTGAACACAGAAGGATGAAGAGGAGGGAGGGAGGAGGAGGAGGAGGGAAGGCAGATAGAGGCATTTTCTTTGGTCTATCCAGACAGCTCAGAGCCCTCCTCCTCCACCTCCTCCTCCTCCTCCTCCACCTCCTCCTCCCTCCATCTCTCTTTCTCACCCGCCACCTCCCGCTCCCTCGCATTAATTCAGCGAGGTACTAAATATTTCTTTTAGTAGAAAAAGCGATTTCTCTCCGCGGCTCACTGGGGCGGCCGCTGCGCTCGCCAGCACTTTCACCCTCTTCGCACACCTCACCCCTCACCCCTGCACACATGGGAAGTGCTTTTTTTATGGACTAGCCAGAATTATAAATGTTCAGCTGTGTTTATGGCTTATTAGGCAGTTACAGGAAGGAGGGGAGCATGTGTTTTATTGGCTTAATTGGGAAAGAACAGCTTCCTTGCTGCATTAGCACTATTTTCCTCTCATCAACGGCCTTGGCTGGCGAGGCGGCGCTCTGTGCAGTCAGAGGTGCCCTCGCTGTGCCATTCTTTCTGCTGAGGACAAGGAAAGGGCTTCTGTGGATGTGTGTGTGTGTGTGTATTTCTTTGTTTGCGTGTGTTGCAGAAAAACAAAAGTATGAATATGAGTTGATCGATGCTAAACAACTGAGTAAAATCTTTTCCGTCACGTGAATGTGAAGTAAATGTGCATACGCTTGCCTTCTAGAGGCTAAGAGTGTAAGTGTGTAAGTGTATGTGTGTGTGTGTTTGTAAGCAAGCATGCATCCTGGTACTTGACTGTGGAGCTGCTCTTTTCATTAGTCACGAGGAGAGACGATCCTGGATACTCCTTTGAGTCTGATAACACAGAGCGATCTTGTAATGTGTTTTATCTCTTTTTTCATCCCTCCCTCCCTCCTCCCACCATTCCATCCCTCTCCAATCCCTTTAATTCTCCCCTCTCTCACCTCCCTCCCTCTCCGGCGCGTGTTGCGCTCTGTCGCTCCCCCAGCGTCTGAGGTGGAGACTAAACAGTCGAGTTATTTATTGTGATGTTTTCGTGGCCGCCTGGTTTAAATAACAGTTTGGTCTCTCTGCAATCCTCCTTCTCATCTCCCTGCCTTTATTCTCTCTCTTTTTGCTGCTCGCTCTGTCGCTCTTTTACTTGCTCTCTCCTTCTCTTTCTCCCCCCTTCACACACACACACACACCCCTCCTCCCATCATGCTCTGGATAATGGTACATTGTTAACGGGCTGTCTATTGTTTGGGTTGTGTTCTTGGCTAAGTGGAGGGTGAATAGTTTTTAGATGACAAACATGTTAGCTCACTGCCAGCCATTCTGATCTGCTGGGCTGGAGCTAGTTATACACAGAGCCGTCTGAAGCCCGCTTACCCTCAATCAGTGGAGATTTACAGTGTACGATGGTGTCACAGCAAGAGTTGCGTGTGCACATGTGTGTTTCTGTGGGTACGCCTTTGAGTGTTGTGACTGCAAGTTTGAAATAGAGACTTGGCCTCACTGATTGGCATTTAAAAGTTGTTGTGCCAAACTGACAGTGTGTTTAGATTCTTGCTTTGAATGCAACTCTCATCAGTCTCATCTCCAGGGACAGAGGACCCAGAGAAATTCAGTCCACCCGCTTCTCCAGGGCGACACGGCTCCATGATATAAATCATAATAACAAGATTACCAGCTATTTTGTTTATCAGCGGTCATCTGTAAGTTTTTATCAAAATATTCTGTTTTTCCTTCTCTAAGATCTACTTTCCAAAATGTTTTTCGCATCAACTCGCCTGTTGTCTCGCTATAATGTCTCCAAGCTGTCTTCAAGCTGGCGTCCATAGAGGTTGAATCAATAATTTTTGTGACTATAAATTGAAGCTATATTTGCATTTAAAATGGAGGAATTTCACATAATGAAAGTAAATTGTTTGCTTGTTAACTCATCATAATTGAAATCACAGCCCTGTTTTACAGACATGATAACAAACACTACTAACGATGTGTCTTCGCCTCATATTTGTTTACATTTGGTCTTTACGTCATCCTTTCATATGGTGCTAATCTGCTACTGACCATCAATTATTAAGCTAAAGTAAAGAAATAGAACTGAGCGAAAATTATAAACAGACCCTGTGGGAATTGCAAATTAAAACCAAATTATCTGGTTTGAAAATCTGTGTCATGAAACTAGCTTTCAGATGTTACAAGATGGCTAACTTGTAATCTGAATGTATAATGCAGAGTCCCAAGCAAATATTATCTTATTTTTCACTGCCACGCAGTACTTTGCGCTGATCAAATATCATTTTGATTGTAAATAAGACATAATCCAAACAGTGCACTGGACACTCTGAGGCTGCTCTTCACACATTTACACACATGCACACACAGACATATATGTATACACTGACCTACCACAAACCTCCAGAAACACATCTCCTGACTCTCTCCAGGCTTAGATCTATCATAGCTGAGTGATGCACATGTGAATGTGTGTCTATACACACACACACACAGAGCATTTATGGCAGCAGCTCCATCCTGGACGTGATGGAGGGTGTGAAGCTGCATTTTAATGGATGATTATGTTTTATGTTTTCTCTACAATGACCCGCACTGGCAGACCAATATTGTTCCCCTCCCATCTCACCCCTCACACACACACACACAGCCATACATACATTTCCACTTCTATGACTACCCCCCTCTGTAATATCCGTCCACCATATGCCCCTCACCCCAACCACCCTCTCTCACTCACACACACAGTGCTTCCATTCACCTCCCCGGCCTCCTCCCCTCTCACCCCGGCCTGTGTCGGGGTGACACCAGGTGCTCTCCTCTCTCTTTGGGGCAGAAAGGAGCGTGACTTAACATCCAGGCTTTATAGTAAAGGACATTCTCCTCTCTATTACCTACTTATGGAAAGGTCAACCAGCATGAATAGAAAGGTTGGAAGCACTCATAATGTAAAACGCATGCTCTTCTCTTTCTCCTCTGCTCCTCTTCTCCACATGCCCTGTCAGCACTCTCCACTCCTTACCTTCCTTAATCTGACACGCAGAATGAGCGTGATAGAAAGACAGACGGAGAGACTGACAGGACTTGGTCAAAATCACATTGTGTCAGTGTGCAGGAGGAGGAGGAGGAGGAGGAGAGAGATACCACTCCTCTATCAGTGCTGAGTGGCAGAGCGGGACAAAGAAGAAATTATTTTGAATCCTGAGGACCATTAGCATGACTATAGATGCATTAAAATGCCAGATAGTGGGAGCAGAGAGAAGGGAGGCGGATGAGGGTGAGGAGTGTGCATGCAAGAGTTGAGGGAGGAGCGCGATGTATGAGTCACTGTATCGTAGTAACTTGACTCCATCCTTAGATGCTCACTCAGTCTATTCCACATCTATGGCCGTTGTAGCATATGTGGCAATGCAAATATGCAAGAGAGGAATCATTTGAAGACGTTTTGATCGCATCACCTACCTGGAGTGGTGCATCTGCATCATCCACCTTGTTAAATGTGGAGATGAAGGACAAGGAGGAATTACATAACAACTGTGCTATTTTGGAAATGCAAAGTTACAAAGTCAAGTGCATCTTTTTTATAACTGTATTACTAAATAATTTTATATGTTTTTAGATATTTTTCTCTTGTCCAGTTCTTTTGTTTTTGAGGGTCTGTTCCCTTTTTACATTTCATCCACCTGCTCTCATTGCTGTTTTTTGTTTGTTTGTTATTGTCTTGTTTGTCAGGTGTTTGTGATTACACGTGACTGAATCTTAGACTTTTATATAAACCTCATTCTTCCTCTGCCCATTTCCCCTTGAATTTATTATTGGACTGTCTGCTACCATGATCTTTTAATTGTGCAAACAAATAAGCTGAACTAAAAACAGGCCGAGAAAAAAGTGAAGAGGAGAAGAAAGGATTGATTTTTTTACTTTTCCATTCCCTTCCCTCTCTTCTCCTCTAAAATACTCCAGGCATCACTGAGATTTTAAACACCAGCAGAGTGCTTATAAAATAGTCTCCCAGGCCTCCTCTCCCTCACTCTCTTTCCATCAGTCTTTCGCCACTAATTCAGTTAATGTTGCCTTAGAGGAAGTGTGACGCCTCAGATACTCCATTACATCACCAATGGAGATTACACTGTACAAATTAATACCACAGGTCACATTGTGCACACACATTTACACACCAGCTATATAACTGAGCACTGCTAGTCTTCAATAATCAGCAGAATTTGAAGTAATTTGTTACAGTGACTCAACCAAGACACAGTTTATGAAAACTGTGACATCAGCTGTTATAAACACCTTGAGGTCTGTCCAAGTCTTTCTCCGTCACACAGGGACTGATGTGTCTCATGTTTTAATAGTATCAGCAGGAATGTGTTCGGAATAACAGAAAATAAATGGTCTGAGCAGTAACCAAAAAAAAAAAAAAAAGATGAATATTCAGGTGGCTGAATGTTCACTTTGCTTTTTGCTCTATTTTGGTCTCCACCAACTCCTGAAAGAAAAATCTGTAAAAGAAAAAGACTGTCTTAACCATCGAGCCGCTAACTTTATCTCTCCACTCTTTGGTGCTGGTAAAAGCTTGCAGTGGGTTTAACAGACCTTTTTAATTCAGCTGCCTGCTGTGCTGGAAAAGTTGTTGGTGACTGACAGTAAATGTGAAGGCCGTAAAACCAAAACAGTGAGCTACAAAAGGCTAAAAGGCCTTGTTCTATTACAGAGCTGGGGGATAATTTTCGGTGGGATCATTACTATAAGCAACACCTTTCATGCTACGTGTCATCATTTGAAACAGCATTAACATAAAATATTGCGTTAAGGAGATTACATCTAGAGAACATCCACTTTCCACAACAGCTGGTCTTTCGGGGTTCACACACATCTGGCTGAAGATCCGTCGACTGTGCTTGTAGTAAATAGCGACATCTCTTGTGTACCTTGGTTCAGTTTCTACTTTGTGTATCTTGTTGTGTGTGTGTGTGTGTGTCCCAGTGTCTTTCTGGGCCGATTCTTTCTCTTCACATCTGCTATTAGGCTCCGCTATTGTCTGTGCTTTAGCTGTGAGCTTTAATCTAATAAAGTGTGTGTGTTTGTGCACGTGTGTTTGCGCGTGTCTGTGTGTGTGCAAATCAATAGTGATATATAATTCACTGCATCCCGGCCCCACTACTCTTTATACCCACACATACTGCCTATTTAATATTGCATGAGGACACACACACATACAGATGTGGGGGCAGGGGAAAGGAATATATGTGTGTGTGTGTGTGCCCCCCTTAGGATCGTAAAAGAGGGTCTTTTACACCCCTCTAACCTCCTCTGCCTACGTGATCTGAGTGCAGGTTTACCTCTTTAAACTTCCCTCTTTCTTACACTTCCATCACTTTTTCCTCCTCTTCCTTTTTCTTCTGTTTCTTTTTCCAATCTTTGTTTTTCTCTCTCTTTCCTGTATCTATACTCGTTCTTCCCTCTCTCCCTCCTTCCTCTCTGTATTGTTTTGAACCTCACCCTTGGGGTCTTCACGTTCACTCTTTTTCCATGTGAATAAATAAGAATTCATCTCCACATTTAAATAGCTTCAGGGTTTCCGGGACACACACACGTATACGTGCACACACACATGTACACACACTCCTCAGTCATGTTTATAAATCATTACAGTTTGGGGTCACCGGGGGTCGCGTCTCTCTCTCCGGCCACCGTGCTCCATCCTGATTGGTTGCTGACACTGCGGGCCACTCAGCATGCCTGTTAGCTTAGCTGTGCTTTTACCCTCACCTTGCCTCCAGTGTGCGTTTGTGTATGCTGAATTATTTAACAGCTACTGCCCCTGTGTATGTATTTCCATATGTGTGCAAACATGTGTGTGTGCAGAAAAAGCTCAAAGACTCAAATGCCCCCCTCATCTCCTCATCCCATTTGTTAGCTTAGAGTTTCATCAGATTGGAACCTACTTTATTCACAATCACGCTCACACACACACACACACACACACACACACACACACAAACATATACACAAACACACACTTTCTCCTTGTCTTTCGGGCCTCTGCATTCATATTTCATCGCCTTATGACTCTCTATGAGTTGTGTTTTATTGCAACATGAAAGAGCCGCTCCATAAACATGTTAATGGCTTTGATCACATAATGAGCTGAACAAATAGGAAACAACAGGGAGATTAAACAGAGAAGGATGAAAAAAACACTGTATGCACACTGCCTGTACGATCTTGGTTTGTCTGAGTGGGAGCTAATTAGTGGTTTATGCTCTGCCATTCTTTTACACTGGGAGACTTGGCATAACAGGAAGTAGCACAGGCAATATTCAGGGAGTCAGACGATGTACACACTTTAACACACACAGATATGCACACACACATATCTGCAATGATATTTGTCATCATGATAACATCCACCCATGACAGAGGGCAAAGAAGGGGGGCTGTTAATTGAACGAAAGCTCTAATTAAATTGGGTCATGTGTTTTTAAATTATTAATTGTTTTTCTTTGTTTAATTGATTGAGGGAGAAAGAAAGAAGAAAGAAAGCACTCAAACAAAGATAAATGTTTTTGAATCTTTTCAAGAGTCAGAGTCACAGAGGACATTTTGACATGTCACAGTCGAAAAAGCATAGGTGTTAATAATGAATTTAATAATGGCTGAATTCCATTTAGCTGCTTCGGTTTCAGGGTCCTGGTGTTGTTCATGCTGCCTCACTGTCACAACTTACTGAGACACTTGAATAGAAGAGCCATTGTTAATATTATTAGTAACAGCTTTTCCTACTAAGCCGAGTCATAATATCTGCGGTGAAATGAAAAAACTAAATAGTTCTCCTGTAAGAATTTTTGTGGCACCATGTACAAAACGATGAGTGTCATCCCAAGAGAAAGAAGATCAGTCATGCCCAAAAACAATATTTGTATTCAACCAACAGTCAACTTTGGTTTCTTTTAACCACGACCACAGTCCTTCCCTAATCTGAACAACGTGGTTATTATTGTAACCATGATGACGAAGGTTCACTAACCTTAACAAATTAGTCTCTTTAACTCAAACTACAATGTTTTTCTAACACTGACTTCTTTCGGCTCAAATCACGATCTTTCCCAAAATCTAACCACATTGTTTTTGTGCCTCATCCTTAATCATAGCTTTGTCACATCATTAAACAAATTTATTTTCCAATGTGATTTGTAACAAGCACACAAACAATTCTCTTCTGCCGATCAGGCCAACAGATCAGAAAACATTTATACTTATGTGTCGTTCCAGAGCGCTTAATTTGAAGGTTCATATATCATTGTAATATTTTGTGGTACCCTGTTTAAGTTAGTGTAAGTAAATGGACAAAATGGTTTGCACCAATGGCATTTTTATTGCTATACGTCTCAAAATTACTTTGTTTCCAGCCAAAATCAGAACATTACCGCTCTTCTTTCGAACGTTTTCTTCTGTTTTTAGATAAATATGTCAGAAGTGATTGCTCTATTTTCCTGGTTACTTTTCACTTCTTCCACTAAGTGACACTGTAGAAATTTTAGCACTGATTGTGCCAGAACCACTCCTTCTGTCTCCGCTGTAAAACACTGAATTGTGAATCTAATCTAAATCTGATGCAAGCATGGGAGCCAATCATATTAGCCGTGTGAGATAATCAGAGCAGTATTTAAAATTAGAATAAATACGACTTGCAGGTTATGATGTAGCACTTTTAAATAGTGGGTGACAGATAATGGCGACGTTCTTGTAAAAACTTGTCTGTTACTTTAGATGTAAAGACAAATTAACACAAAGTGAGGAGAGGAGAGGAGAGATAAGTGGAGGAGTGCAGATTTGTTTCTATTTTCATCATTATCCCGTCCTCTGTACTCCTCCTGAGTGGAGCTCCTTGTTTAGGAGCTCTGGCTTGTTTTGTAGTCAGAGCGTCTCTTTTCTTCTTGTATCTTTTTTGTGCTTTTGTCATGCGTCTTCCTTGTACTTCTTCTTCTGTGTTCTTGATCCGTGAGGTGTTGTGAGTTGTTTTGTCTGGTTAATTACCTACACCCCAGTTGGGAGGTGAGTGTTTGACAGTTGTCAGCGCCACGTGTGTGTGTGTGTGTGTGTGTGTGAGAGAGAGAGAGAGAGAGAGAGAGTGACAGCAACGCTGACTAGTACCTGAACGACAGCAAAGCCGTCATGTCTACATGCTGTCACATAAGCGAGGTCTTGCAATACAATCAGACTTACACCACCTTGCACATCCACACACTCACATACACACGGTGAGGAGTCTCCCATTGTACTCCATCTCTTGCTGTCTCTTTCTGTGGAGGTAGTATTACTTTGATCACAGCAGCGACACTGATTAAAAGGAATGATGCCTGTCGTGAAGGCAGATGTATTCATAAGACTAAAGGGGGACAAGGTGGCATCTCTCTCTCTTTCTCTCCCTTTATTTTGCTTTTTCTTCTTGCTCTCTCTTTCTCCAGTTTTAAATACTCATCTCATTGTCAATCACTGATTCAGTTTTCAGTGTTATGTGCGTGAACATATCGGTGCATGTGTGTGTGTGTGTGTGTGTGTGTGTGTGTGTTCCTGCATGCTAAGCGGTGTGCCAGATCAGGTAGTTTTGAACAGGACAGCAGAACCTGTCTCCTTCTTCCCCTTCATCTCTCTTTAACAAGTTCATTTATTCATGAGTGTGAACACACACACACACACACACAGACACGAGCTCGCACACACACACATTGGTTGGGTGGCAGGAGGATAGACTGTTGGCAGATGAAAGAGAGAGTTCCTGAGCTGTTGTTAAATAGTCTGTCAGCACACACACACACACACACACACACACACACACACACACACACACACTACCACATACACGTGAATTGAAAGTTAGTGGAAAAAATGAGCCGCTTTGTTTTCAGATTTATAGATTTTAATTATTAAAAATTTAAAAGGGAGAAAATAATATGCATTAATTATTCATAAACAGCATGTTAATTGGTTCTTGAATATTCAAAACAAAACAAGTCCATGAATATTCAGATGTATAAAGAGAGGATTAGAGAGTGCAAATGAAGAAAAACATGCTCTTCTAATGAGAGGAAAGGAAAGGAAAAAGAGAAAGGGAAAGAAATGTACAAGGTGCTTTGAGAGGAGTGACTGTGAGAGAAGAAGAAGACAGAAGAGAAGAGGACAGGGTGGGGAGAGGAGAGGAGGGGAGAGAAAATGAATAAGGAGGGGAGGAGGTGCTGCGGAGGAGAGAAAATGAGATGAGGAAAAGGCGACGATGAGGAGAGAAAAGCAAAAGGAAAACAGCAGAGAGTCAGGGGGGTCTTTTGTGTTTTCACCATGATGGATGACAGTGTTGACTAAACGAGCTAAATTAGAAGCTTTTTCCTGCAACTCTGTTGAAATATTATTAACACGCAGCAACTTTAGTGAAACATATGATTCAGCTGCACATAACGACCTTGGCTATTGATTTGGGAATAGAGGGAGCAGCGGTGTGTTTTTTGTACTGGGAGAGTTGGGGGGGCGGGGGGCATCACATGGTCTGTTGCAATGCAGGTCTCCATTATATTCTGTCATTTAAACATTAACTCCTGAAATGCCTTAATATACACCCTCTCCTACACACACACAAACACACACATACACACACAAACTTAATAGCTTTCATTAGCCGGGCATGCATCCGGTCTTGTAATTAGCTAATAACAGCAACATGGATGTGGTTAATTAGTGGTAGGAGGTGCTTGTGAACTGGAAAGCCAATGACACTATTACTGGATCTGCTGCAGAAATAAAAGCTAAACCACTGCTAGCTTAAAGTGCATAAACACAATGATGTTTTTTAAAATCATAAAGTCAGTGCTGTCTTGTTAAGTGAACATTCGTCATGAGTCTAATCATCTCTCTTTGTCCTCTTCTTCATGCCTTCTCCTGTTCTCCTGATGCTGCTGTGATATCTACAAAGGTAAGAGAAGTGTTGCCGTTTGTTTTACACTTTACGTCTTTAAAGGAACATTACATCATTTTCGCTTAATCTCTCATTACACATGAAAAGGAACAGATTATCTGAAGGGCTTGTCATCTTTCTTCTCTTCTATTCTCTTCATCCTCCTCTCTCAACCCTCCTCATCCTCCACTTAATTGGTGCCCCATCAACCCGTTAATCAAATTACTTCTGAACCAAAATTGACAGTTTTCATTAATTATAAAGGATTATTCTAATTGCAATTCAAATGTATTCATTTACAACAGACGGTGCTCAGTAATATTTCAGTGAATTAGCATATTAAATGGAGTGGTTCCTACATTAGTTATGGTAATGTATGCATATTTCCTTATTTGGACCGGGTGAGCCATATGCGTGCCACGCGGGCAGTTTATGTGTGTGTTTGTGTGTGTGTGTGCACGCACAGGTGAGGAACCTCGACAGCGTTTAATTTGTTTGACAAACGTAGCGGGAGTTAAATCCTCCAACCTGCCCCGTACATCTCCCTCACCTCCTCTTTTTTCTCCTTTTTCTCTCTGTTTCTTCCCATCACCTCATTTCTTTTTCATCTACCCGTCACTGATTACCTCTTCCCATTCAGGTCACAAATTAACCTTTAGGTTGCTATCCTCCAAAAGTAAGACCTCTCATACGGCTCGGCCTTTTCTCTTTTCTTTCATTAGTTATATCATGCCTTTGCTGGGAATGACTAAAAGATTATTATATCAATCATCACTTGTTTCATTAGATGCCTAGATGCCCAGCATACAAGTCTGTTTTGTTCTCTGCCTTTCTGTCTAAAGAGACGTATGGAGAAACTGAAATGGATACCAGATGCAACGAGAGGAAAGCTGAAACAATTTGTAGCAGTTAATGTTTAAGGCAGAAACCCGAGTGCACAGTTGGTGTCCAGATCAGACTACAACTGAAGAAGTAGCAAGTTTTTCTAAATATTTCATTCCAGCAGGATGTTGTGACTAAATTAGATATGATCCCTTTAAATAGACAAGCTATCAGACACATAGTCCTCGTTATTTTCTTTTCTGTAGTAATGAAACAATTTTCTCTCTATGATAATTCAATATTGCTATTTTAAATGAATACACACATCAAGGCACAAATTCAACAACTCTTCATTACCTTTGACAAAACTATTTGTCATTGCAAAAACAACCCAAATGTGCTTAACAAAATGATTCATATGCGTGTTTTTTGAATCTCCACCTCTATGTTTTGGTTTGGTTTAAGAAACGACTACTACTTCGCTAAGGTTAGGTGAAGATTGTGGTCATGTTTAAAAGAAACCAATGACTGCAGGCAGAAAAGGAGGAAGAGGTCAGCAGAGAGAAACAGCAGTTTTCATTTACCGGAGGTCATTGCCAGAGGTCGTTGTCAGAAAAATACAGAGAAGCTGTTTTAAGTGTTGAATTAAATACACACAAAAATATATGTGGTGTTTCAATGAAGGAGTGGAAACTGAGGAGAGGACACACACATCACATCTCTCGGTGGGGAAGAGCTTTATAAATGCTTTTCTCAATCAGCGTCATTACAACTGAGAAATTCCCTTTGGAGTCAGTGTGTGTGTGTGTGCGCGTGCAGGTGTGTGTGAGCATGAGCAAGAGATGTAACGTGTGTGTTTGAGTGAGTGACTGATGGAGAGAGGAGGAGACAGGAGGAGAGAAGGAAGAGGTTCCTGTCAATATCACTTCCTTCATCACTCCCTTCCTCTCCTCTCTTCCTTTTCTTTCCCCCTACCACCCCATGAATTATTTGTAAGACCAATGACAAAGACACACACACACAGGATTATGTGGTTTATAAGGTCAATGAAGGTTTATAGTGGTTTATAATGGTTTACCTTTCCCACTATCCAGTCAACATGTCAAAAATTTTCTTTTGGACACATCTGACTTCAAAAATGGCATTTCCAAACATACATATATTAGATTTGTGACTTTCCAACAGCTTATGGGGTCGGGACCAAATTGTGGTTTATGGACACATTTATGTTTATGAGTTCTGTTTACATACAACACACAAGCCTGGCTACTTCCTGGTCAGAGGGAGCTGACAAACATCACAAGGTCATCACAAACATCATCAACAAACATCACAAAGTTTGGTGGCTAGATGATCAAGTGTGATCAACCCTTTCCAAGGTATGTGGTGTAACAGATAGTTAAAAATTTCTTTCGGAATTCTTTCTGGAAATACTTCACTGCTTTTGGGTCAGTCCAATCCAGACAGCCTACAGGAGGATTTAGCAACAACTGGACTACAGAAAGACTGAAGACGTCAGCCCTCGATTCACATGAATAGGGCTGAGGTGCCATTGCCAAGATGACCACACTGGATCTGCCCACAATGGCCCACAGTTTGGCTCTTCAGTAACCTACAGGTGACGTCACAGAGACTACATCCATGTTTTATACCATCTATGGGTGGAGCATGTCTCCAGCTTTAAATCCCTGGATCTCTGAGGACCTTTGTTCAACACCTCAGAAGTCAGGCTTAGAAGTCCATCTGCCCCTACAGATCCTGGTAAACTTATATTGCTGAACCATCAAAAGCATATTGACCAGCTACATCAAATTCAGGTATTGCAGCTGCTCCATTTCTGGCCATACATCTCTGCAGCGGGTAGTAAAAAGGGTCCAATACATCACCAGTGATCAGCTGCCTGCCAAGCAGGACCGTCATCACAAGTGAAGCCAGTCATCTGTGAGGATTCCTCACAACCCAGTCATGCACTGAAGCAGTGTGAGAGACGACTTGGGTCTCCTGGACTGTAGCCGGAGCCATTAAGAGAGGAAGAAAGAAACACAGAGAGACAGAGAACTGAAGAGAGAGACAGGCGTCTCAATGTACAGTATTTGCAACAGAAATAGAAATATAGTTTTCTGCAAAGACAGAATTTGACACACTTGCTGTGAATCAACCAAACCACACCAAGTACCATAAAGACTTTCAATTAAATGATCGACAGTCTCACATACTTAAGTCAAACATTATCCAAACATATTCAGTCAAGACTTCTACTGTACAGACTCACAATATTTACTACTCGTTTTCCAGACAACAAACTGCATCAAATCATTTCCACCGAGACACACAGTTATGTGGATCCAAAGTCCTGATCAGTCTCAATGACAACAATAAAAGCAATCAGTGGAAAAAAAAAAAACTTTTTTATGCAGGTTTAACCAATTTCAACAAAAAATGTCCATGTCATTAGAGCTCATTGCTGAAAGCTGACTGGAGATTTGAAATATGACTCTGGAATGTATTGTTTTAAATAAGACAACACATAAATGTGTGTTTATTTAAATGCACCATTAGGAATACCCTCCAAAACATGTTGTCATGGTTGTGCTGAGTTCGATGACAATCTCCTCATTAGAATATTCAATTCGAAGTTTAGAAATATAGGATCATAGCCTCAAGACTCATTCGAGTTACAACAGTTGTTGGAGTTGCATTTCTTAAGTTACTGCATTTCGTAAGTTACTGCATTTCACTGTCACGTAATCCTGGTTACACCTGCTCAAGATCGACATGGATCGTGATACCGAACAAGAGTTTAAAACTCTTCATCCTTCAGTTCCTGAGAGAAGAGGTAAGTTAGACATCCTGGAAAAAACTTGCACTTCCACATGAAGTTAATCCCATTAGTGGAAGAAGGACTTTACTGAAGTAAAAATACAAATATCACAGTATAAAAATACTAAATATTGTTATACATACTTGTATGTTAACTTAAGTTACATAAGTATTTATTAGTAAAGAATAAATTATTAGCAAAGTAGAAATACTCATTACAAAGGATTTTACACACTTGTACTGTTACTTAAGTAAAAGCTCTGACAAGTCATTCGACCACTGCCTATAACAATATATCATATTATCAGATCATACAGTTTGTGCAAACTCTAGGGGTGGTGAAAAAAAATCGATAATCGATAAATCGCGATTATGTTATGGACGAGTATGACTCGATTATTAAATTTTCAAAAATCGATTATTTTTGGCATTATGTGTAACGTTATATGTCAACATCTCAGCCTCCTTTAGCAATACTATAAATATAAATAATTACATTTGAGTTTGTGGATCGTCAAATTTTATGTTACTGTTTAGCTTCAATAACCAACTCCAGCTTAACCAATAACAACATCTGGGTTAATGTTATATCTGAAAACATTCAGAAATGTGCATTTACACACAGTTCAGTTTAAGATTACATAACATTAGTTAACAAACGTGGAGGGTTTTTATTTTCCAACATCAATAGACGCCTTTTATTCTAAAGTATTCACACAAATTATATAACTTGTTATTAAGTTTTGACTTCAGCAGCTTTAATAACTGAAGCTACCAGACACTCTAGTGTGCCACGGCACAGTGGTTGAAAAACATTGTACTAGTAAACGAAGAATTGTTAATAATCGAAAATCGGTTGGTAATCGAATCGGGACCTCAATAATCATAATCGAATCGAATCGGGAAATCGGACAGATTAACCACCCCTAGTAAACTCTAAATCTGGAAATTAACTAGTAACTACAGCTGTTGCATAAATGCAGTTGAGTAGTAGTATAGAGTAGCATCAAGTAAAGAACATCAAAATTGTACTTGAGAAAAGTATATGATCGATTTTTCATCATTGAACATAATTTTTTCTTATTTACAGAAAACAGCAAAGGCGCAGAGCCAGAGGATGTCTCTGTCAGGAATAGAAAGAGAAAAACTAGCACTGACGTTGACACACCGGCAAAGAAATCAAGGATCTGTGAGTCTGGTTCTGGAAGCACAGAGTCCAGAAAAAGAAACGCCTCTAGAGACAAAGAGGGCACCCCGAAGAGGCAGAGGACCTCAGAGCCTGAACACTCAGAGGACGTCGCCTGTGTGAGCAGTAGGAAGAGGAAAGTTAGCGAAAATCAGGACAGTTCAAGAAAGAGACAGAAGGTCTTTGAAGTGGACCAGGGAAATGAGGACGCTAGCACATCCTCAGTGAAGACTGAAAGAAAGAAGAGCCATGACACCTCCACCTCCGAGAAAACCAGCAGGCAAAAGTTCAAGGAGAAATACAAGCAGCTGGAGCCACTGGGTGAAGGAGGTTTTGGATCCGTCTATGCTGGCTACAGGAGAGCAAATAAGTTCCCTGTAGCAATAAAGCACATCCCCAAGGACAAAGTCAAATATAAAACATTGAAATATGGGAAGAAGATCCCTCTTGAGGTGGCTGTCATGAAGAAGATAGGCAAGAGCGCAGAATCAGTGGGGAAATCTGCTTCCATTTCCCTATTGGATTATTATGAACTGGATGAGGAGCTCATCCTGGTCCTGGAACGTCCAGTCCCTTCAGTTGACCTCTATGACTACATCATAGGGAAAGGAGGGTTCCTGCAGGAGGAGGAGGCCAGACTCATTCTGAAGCAGCTGATAGAAGCAGCAAGGGAGCTTCAGTCTAAAAACATTTTCCACCGGGACATCAAATTGGAAAACATTTTGATTGAGACGGGCGCTGAAGTCCCACGTGTGAGGCTGATTGACTTTGGCCTCAGCTGCTTCACAAAGTGCAGGTCATCATTCGAGATCTTCTGTGGTACCAAAGAACAAGCCCCACCAGAATGGTTCCAGCATCACAGATACAGTGCTGGTCCCACTACGGTGTGGCAAATGGGTGTGGTGCTGTTTGACATGCTGGAAGAAGGACTAGAGACAGCAAAGTTCTTGTTGAAGAAACAGCAAATCAGCAAGAAGTGGTCTCAAAGTTGCCAGGATGTGTTGAACTTGTGTCTGACTCTGGACCCAGAGCAGCGACCATCTCTGGAGCAGCTCCAGCTTCACCCCTGGCTAACATATGCCAGCCCACCACCCTTTAGACCCTCGTGGTCACACCTGCTCAAGATCGACATGGATCGTGATGCAGCACAAGAGTTTAAAACTCTTCAGCCTCCAGTTTCTGGGAGAAGACGTACGTTAGAAGTCCTAGTAAAAAACTTGCACTTCCACATGAAGTTAATCCCATTAGTGGAACAAGACCTTTAATGAAGTAAAAATACAAATATCGAAGTATAAAAATACTAAATATTGTTATACATACTTGTATGTTAACTTAAGTTACATAAGTATTTATTAGCAAAGAAAAGTAGAAATGCTCATTACAAAGGATTTTACATACTTGTACTGTTACTTAAGTGAAAGATCTAATGGCTCATTCAACCACTGTCTATAACAATATATCATATTATAAGATCATACATTTTTTGTAAATTCTTAACGTGGAAATTAACTAGTAACAGCTGTTGCATAAATGCAGTAGAGTAGCAGTATAACGTAGCATCAAGTAAAGCCTCAAGTAGCATCATTATTGAACATCATTTTTTTATATTTATAGAAAACAGCAAAGGCGCAGAGCCAGAGGATGTCTCTGTCAGGAATGGAAAGAGAAAAACTGGCACTGACGTTGACACACCGGCAAAGAAAACAAGGATCTGCGAGTCTGACTCTGGAAGCACAGAGTCCAAAAAGAAACGCCTCTAGAGACAAAGAGGGCACCCCAAAGAGGCAGAGGACCTCGGAGCCTGATCACTTGGAGGACGTTGCCTGTGTGAGCAGTAGGAAGAGGAAAGTTAGCGAAAATCCTTTACCTATTTGACTACATCAAAGTCAAAGGAGGGTTCCAGCCAGCCCGCCACCCTTTGGACCACTGTTGTCTTACCCCTCCAAAACCTCCAATACATTTTCATGGACAACATTGAAATCTCAATAAATATAATAATAAAATAAAAAATAAAATGTCAGCCTTCATTTACAATCTACAAGTACACAAATAGAAATGTATTTTAGGTCTGTCACTGAGTAACAATCATGAGAGAAAATGGGATCAATTTTACTATCAGTGTTTCTTAATGAATTTGTTTAGAAACTAATGTCTGGGTGTAAGTCTGCAAAACAATACGGCAACATAAGTATGTAGGCATTAGCTTAGACTGTTGTTATACAAACATTCAAGGAGGCTAACATGCACTTTTAACAATTGAGTCTGGAAATGGTTTTCAAGCATCAGTCAAACTTATTGTATTATCTGTGTATTTTTGATGCATTTGATTATAAACACATACAAATTGAATCTGTAGCACTTGTATCAATAATACAACTGTAAAGCTACTGGACCAGTTCTAGGTTCAGTGGAGTGGGATTAACAATAAAGAAAAACCAGAGACCATTTACCTTGAACAAAAAAAAAAAAAAAAACTGAAACTTTACTTAGGAACAAAAAATAACATGTACAAAACAACTGAATTCAATTCAAATTCAGTCCAGTTCAGTTTAGTTCAATTCAATCAGTTCAGTGTGTTTCCTACTCTGTTCAATTCAAATAAGAGAAGAAAGAAAGAAAAAACATTCCTACCACTCTGGTAGTGAGTTGACGAAAATAATCCAGCCATTCAGTGGATCCTCTCACTGACAGGATGGCCTTGTTCTTAGGGCGGTGATCCGTGGGTCTGGCCGCCATCTTGTTTCTCCCGTAAGCACCTGCGCATCCTCCACAGAGTTTCAATCTTTTCCACAAACTTTCCAATTGGAAAGTTAGCAGCAAAAAAAAAAAACTGTCCTGTACAACAGGTCATAAAACAAAATTCATTACTCTACTGAACACAATGTACATTCACAATTAATAGTCAAATAACAGAGAAAATACTAACTGCTAAATTGCTACATTATTAGCCTGCTAGCATCTCTAAGTGTAACGCTACAACAAAAACAACTAAATCAAAGAACTCAGCAAAATCGATGAGGTTAAATTCTTCCTCTGAAACCTCAACCGGGCAGGTAGATTTCAGGTTGAAAAAAAAAACACTTTTTAAAAGCTTTACTCTGTGTCTGTCTGCTCCTAGCGTCCTCTCAGTTAAGTTTTGTTTCCTCTCTTTTCTAGCGCTGTGCCGCGAGCCAGCCGGGATCTCTTAAAGGGGAAGCGTCATTAAAGGAACTTTTTAATCGGCATACTTTTAATTATTAACACGAAATTATTGCCAACTAATTTCAACTGGCTCTTAATGAATTTTAAACATTTTAACTCACTTTTAATATCAACATATTTATTAACCAATTAATCAATTTTAATTCATTACATTTATTACATTTTTAATGTGGGTTACATGTTTCCATCACATGATGTCTTTCTATCAGTTTAGAGGACATTACATTGACTTACACTCATTTCCTGGATAATTACCCGAACTATAACTACTACTTGCCTGACCAAAACCTAACCAAAGTCTTCACCCTAAAATTTAGTGATTTACATTATGGGGACTTGCGTTTTGTCCCCATAAGAAAGATGAGTTCCCACAATTTGACTCTAAACAGATTTATGTTCCCACAACATTAGCAATACATAGACCACACACACAAAGCCCTACTAGTTTAGTGTGTGTCTGTATTTCTGATGACAGTTGGGGAAAGGGTGCGTGTGTGAGAGAGAGAGAGAGAGAGAGCGGAGCAGAGAGAAGTAAAAAGCAGAGAGAGTCTGAGCTTTAGATCGATTCGAGGTAAGCTGTGTGTATTCATGTGTGTTTGTGTGTGTGCGTGCACACATGTTTGGCCTAGAGCGAGCGATCCTTTAGCTGCTCACCCTTCACTCACTTCCTCCCCTCCTCCTCCTCCCTGCCACTCCCCCCTCTCTCCTCTGTCCCTCCTTCCACCTCTTCTCTCCCCCCTCCCAAATCAATCTCTCTCATCTATAATTCAACAGTTTGCCTTCAGCCTTTAAAATATACACCACAGTAGCCTCCTCCCTTCCTTGAAGTCTGTCTAGCCACTCATCTTTGCCCTTATCTCCTCACTGTTCTCCCCCGTTTCTCTCCCTTTCTGAGTAAGACCTCTGACAATATTTGTCTTAAAAGTAATCTTGTTGTAATTTAATCATATCATTCCCCAAAACTCAGTGGCATCACAATGCCACAGTCCTGCATTTAGGGTCGTTGAGGAGACTTGACTCTTGTTCCAACAAAGTCCAGTGATCCCCTCGTCTCTATACAAAAGAATTTATGGCATTATTTTACATCCGCAATATGAGCAAGTATGCCAAACTTGCAGTGGCATCAAGCTGAGAATGATGCTGTTTTTCATGTAGTTTCTAGAAAAGTGGGCGTTTTACGATTTTACATGGCATATTTTACTTTAGTATAGTTACATACAGATGCATATAAAGCTTCTGGCTAAAGATAATTCATTAGTCTGTCTCCCATAGGTCTTTAAAATTATCAATACACAGTCAACACTAGGAAATGTAATACATTTAACACAGCACTGGTTTTAAGGGATAATTCCTTTTTTTGGGGGGTTCATATTTCCACAGTTTTCACCTTCATTCATCACTGTTAGCGATATATGACTGTACTCACCAAGTTCATTGCTGAGCTAAAAAGCAACATCACCAAATGAAATCAGACAAGTCCAGAAGCAGTAGCAGTCGGACAATCAGACAGGTTTTAAACAGGTCTGCTGAATTTATCCAGAAGAGACAATGAAAGTGTTAAAATGTAACAGTTGTAATTATCCATCACAGTTTAAAGACTGGATTCTTGGTTCAACTTTGGCCAAGAGAGCAATAATTGCTGTAGTTGTGCACACTTTGGTGTTATGGATATTTTGAGTGTGATCACTTTCTGTTTCTGTGCATTTAAGCTCCAAATAAAATAGTTATCATTCATGTTTCCTCCTCCATTGCCCAAAGCTACAAAAAAAAGTGTCCCATTTGTAGTTTGTGATTATTCTTTGCAGTGAAAGAGTTGTTTTCCGTCTTTTCATTATGCGACCATGGGACCAAAACAAACCTGTGCATGAAGTAACTCCACAGCTACCTTCCAAGTTTCAAGTCCTGTACATCAGAATATTGGCATTTAATACGCTAATGAATGATTATATCATGGCATCAATACATGACTGTCTGTAAATTAGTGTTAGTCGCTGCTTGTGACCCGTAGATAATGACTGTCTGTTGCTCTGAGTGACATCAGTGTCAACGTTAAATCTAACAATGACGTAATGACACTTACAGGTCCACACCAGGGCTGAACAAGTCGACTATACAGGTTGTTAATACTTACTTTATCTCAGCCCTGGCAGACAGAACAAGCCCCCTTCATAGACATCTTACAGGCTGGCTATCGCCACCATGGCCTGCTCTGTCATTTAAATATGCAGAGATGACAACAATGACAGCATTAATAGTAATGATAGCAATATGAAGCTAAGCCCTCATCATCATCATCATCGTTAGCATATCTCCAGGGAGATGAGCCGTGATTGACAGCTAGCTGGGTGTTTTTTGGGCTGCAGCTCAGCTATCAATTACCTCTGTGCATATCAACCATCATTATGTAAAATAACTCCGCTTCGCTCGGCTCTGCTCAATTCTCTTAAGTCTTGTTCCCTCGCATAACTCTTTTTTCCCTCTCCCATGCATTTCCTCCCCCCTCCCTTCCTCCCCCGCTGCCTTTTTCCTTTCTTTTGCACTCCATTTTGCTCCCGACCATTCGCTCCCCCTGTGCACGCACTTTTTCCTATGTGTCTAGGTTTCTTATTCTCTCCACTCCTCTTCCCTGCTGCTCTTACTCATCCATGGCTCTGAGTGTGTGCATGTGGACGTCTTCCCAGGTCCTTTTAATTCTGCAAATGACAGAATGTTTCAGCAAGTTACTTTATACATTGAAAGTTCTGGCTGAGCATGGTCAGTTCAGTCTAGAAATGCAAATAGAAAAACATACCACTCCTCTTTTGTGCATTTCAGTATAGGTACTTATAGGTATATGTACAGCTGATGGTTGGTCAAATGACATTATTGGCAACAATTTTGATAATTAATTAATCATCAAAGTCATTTTTTAAGCAAAAGGGACAAACATTTGCTGTTTCCTGCTTGTCAAATGTGAGGAGTTTCTGCTTTTCATTCATATCTTTTCATTTTGTTCTGTCAGACAAAACAAGCAATTTGAAAATGTTATCTACAACTCTGACATTAAATGAGCCGACTGAACGATTGATTCATTAATCGATAAATAAACCCCATACATTTGTAAGACATTTAGATAATCAGCTGCATGTTTGGTGCAGTTATACACATTAGATTTAACTGTGGCACAAGAGTTTTCAGGTTATGCAAGACTTGGTAAAAGTCACATATTATTGAACCAAAACTAATGTAGATTTCCAGTGATTCTTCCAAGTACAAGGAATTCATCTTCTTCCTCAGATTCCTCCTCATCTCCTTGCTTTTTCATTCATTTTAATGTCCCTGATCCTTTTTAAAAACACTTTATCAGCTTATGAACTAGGAAATACCTCACACCTCTGGCCTCCAAAAAAACTCACAGTGTGGACTTTAGATTATAGGGATTACAGGGAGCAGGTCTTATCTCTGCTGAAGTGCTCTTGAACAAGACACAACAAGGGCAAAAAAAAATCAAGCATTTCCGCCACAGGAAGCAATAGATTATCACATTATTATTGCGATAACAACCGAATAGAGGGCGTGATAGTATTTCCTATCCTTGTTTTTCCTACTGCGTGATAGCAGGCACGGGGCCCAGAAATGCTATCTGATGTCATCACATTAAACAATAACAAGCGCTCAGTATAAACAGGAAACAGGAAGTTGATCTCTGACAGATCAACAGACAGAGAGGGAAACTCACACTACACATATTAGCTATTTGAAATGACAGATCAGAAGGGAAAGCGTGTTTAACTAAAAGAGTGATGATTGTTATGACAGTATTACCACGTAGCTCTTATCCAGAGCGACTTACAGCATTTTAAATTGTATTCAAATATGTTTTGAATCATATTTAAACGTTGTTTGCAACCAAGCTTCCTCCTCCTACAGAACGGTGTTGTTTTGTGAAGCGTGCAACCACTAACTGATCAGTTACTGGCAGTTAGGATGGGTACACAGGCATTAGCAAGTTGTTTCACACACACACACACGCACGGAGAGGAAGAGATAGTGAAAATCATCATTCTGTCAGAAAGCTCTGCCAAGAAACTTGGCAGGCAGGTGAAATAAGACATCTAAAGAAAGCAGGGAGACAGAGGAGGCAGGAGCAGCAAAAGCACTGATCTGTTGTTCAGTTTGTCTGCACTAACTGACTGCAATTTCTCCACCTGTCAGCAACAACTCACCAGAATACTGTTTGTTGTGTGTGTGTGTGTGTGTGTGTGTGTGTGTGTGTGTGTGTGTGTTTTGGAGAGGGTTTTTTTTTTTTGTTTTTCTCTTCCAAGGCAGCATCGTTATTCTTGGCTCAGTAGAATAGCGAGTCTTTGGGGAATAAAACGGACACAGACATTCAGTCTTAGACGCTCACACTCTTTTTCACACACACCCACAAAGCTGGAATTCCCCCGGATGTCACCCTTGCCCCGTTGGCATTGTAACTGTTTAAATGACAGGAGAGTGGTCGAAACAAAACTCCCATAATCCTCTTCCCTCATTCTCTCGTCCATTTGTTTCTCCTTCACACACTCTCTGCATCCCCCTGCTCTTCTCCACTGTCTCTCTCTCTCTACATGGCGATGCCCTCTCCATCCCCTCTCTCTGTCACTTCCTGTCTCTCTCTTCAGGTCTGTGTTAGCCCTATATATTAAATATTAATGTCAGTTGTGCTCTGAGCCATAATTGCCATCTCAGCCTCTGAATAATGGATGTAACTGTGCCGTTCACTACTACACCATGGCTAACAGGCTAAAAAAAACAGCATCCAACTGTGGCTTGCTACAGGCTAAATAACAGTAGCATCCTAAGGTGGTTGATTACATTATCACAGTAATAACAGTGATGACAAAAAAAACACTTGCATTCAACTGTGGATGCCAACATTATGGGTTATTTTTTGGCTTAAACATCACAAGGCTGAAATAAAGAACTGGGCATTTTTCTCAGGAACCAGATATAGAAAGAGAGTGAATAATGGACTAACATTCATTAGGTGGCCAGAAACACGACCCAAAATCAATAGCTCCTTTTCCATCACAGGAACTTTCCCCAGGGACCAGGAACCTTTGGAGGAACCTTCCACCGCACGGATCAGGGTCTAAATTAAGTTCTGGGGACATTATTTTACCCCTGAAAAAGATTGGTCGAGTACTCTCAGCATTTTATTTCAGTAATCATTTTTAAAAATCTGCAGCCACAAACCAGGTTGTTTTTTATTCAGTTGTGCTCCAACACATTGACATGGAGCTACAGAAGAAAGCAGATGGACCAATGACAAACAGTCCTTTTTCATACATTAGCAAACTGATTTGCCTAATCTTCGCAGGTCTTTAGATGGCTGACAGACAGCAACAGGCTGAATGAACCTTTTACGTCATTGAAATGTAGTTCCTGAGACAGATAAAGAGGTGTAAACATTGATGACGACTCCAGCAACCTTCACTTCTCGACCCATTCAAAAAATAAAACATACGTAACTAAACTACGTAACTAAAAAGGTACGCATTGACCTTTTTTTTTTTAATTTTAGGACCATCTTTTCTAACCTTAATTAAGTGTTTTTCCATAATTTCCCATAACCACGACCTTTCCCTAAATGTTTGCATGCTGTAGTTGCCAGGCGCATATGTTGTCCCTTGCTGAACGTCATGCCATTTTCCTTCTCTTTTCCCATGTTTCCTGTTTGTATCTACTATGTACTGACACTGTCTAATATAGGCAAAATGCCCAAAATAATAATCTCGACAAAAGTGTAAAATGATAATGATAATCTTATACTTTAGTCTTCCTTCTTTGCTTTTTCTATCTGTGTCATTTACTGCTACTACCATTATTACACTTAGCTTCTGAGATGGTGTGTGTGTGTGTGTGTGTGTGTGTGTGCCTTTGTGTGCTTGCAACATACAGGACTGGTGTCGGGTCAGCTCTCTGAGTGTGGTACTCACAGTATAGCAAAGGTCAACAGCACTGTTATCACTTGAACATGATCGGGCCTCGAGAGAGGGAGTGAGATAGAGGAGAGAGGAGGAGAGCGCTCCCCTCCCCCACAGTCATTCAGACTCTTATAATTGCCCAGTTTAATTGGAGGCCTCTTAACGACCAGTGACTGGACCAGCCAATCAATTCACACAAGGTGTATGTGTGTGTGTGTGTGTGTGTGTGTGTGTGCGCCTGTGTGCCTGTGTGTGTGTAGCTGCGGGGCCTTTTTGTAGCGGAGTTGATTAGGCCAGATGGGGTCAAGTGAAGGGGGAAGAGGAATGCGCACATACTGCATTAAAATGTAGAATATGTTCTCTTGGAAATCAATGAGAGAAAACGCTCTCACAGGAAATAAATCTAGCCGTAGATGGAAATGTGAAAAATAACAAGCGATATCATCAGATCCCCAACGAGATGAGTCAGTGATGGAGTGAAAATATTTGGGTTATGAATGCACTGAGAGGAGGGAATTAACAGAGTCAAACTGACGGGTCAGATGAGATTGTGATGATTTAGGTGATGTTATAAGTTAGTCCCATTTATCTCTGCGGTGCAGCTTTAGGGACAAGAGCCTTTCTCATTCACCTCTAGATATGCAGGAGTTGAGTTACAATGACCAAAGAGCAGATGTAGAAAGAAAGTCTTTTAGTCAAAGCACTGGGCTTAAAAAAACCCAGTGGAGCTGCCAACCACTAGTATCACTGTTGAGGAATGTTTTGATGAACGCTTCCCTGTATTGTTTGTGCCTGTATTGTTTTTATCTTGTGTTCAAACAAATACAAGATAGAAGTTTCTGCAGACTTTAGAGGACAGTAACAGTTGGTGGCAGTAGTGAGTTGCAGAAGGCAGCAATGTGCCAGTAAAAAAAGTGGCAGAAGAAGCCCACAAGCTGGCGTGAACGACGCAAAATTCAAACATTCAAAACAAAGATTTTGCAAATGACTTAAAAGGTAGGAAATCCATCCATGATGAATTTAAAGATACACACACACACACCATTTTAAACCTGTATATCACACTGTGTGAAACTCAGCAACTCTTTCTTTAAAGTAATACAGGGCCAGGGATTGCTGTGATACTAAAGGCTGAGTCAGCCGGTCACTCAAGACACACTGAAATTTATAATGACAATGAAACTGTGAACTAATGCAGATCAGTCGTGTCATTGGCAGAACTCAGTTTGCTTCTTGATGAAGTCCAGCATATCAGATCTGTGCATGTGTTTCCATTTTGTGCTTATTCATTTCAGAAGCAAATTACATTTTACTAACTGCAAGTTTGGCTCAGCATCATCTCAACCAGCCAAAATAATATAATACTTTTTTTCAAATTGTGTGACATTTTGTACTTAAGTACATACTATTTTTACTAAAGCTTTTAAATGTAGGACATTTACTTGTAGTGGAGTATTTCTAAAAGATCTCAACGTTTCTTCCAGCCACTGCTGTAGTCTTTTCATGTTTCAGGAGTGTGTGAGCCTCCCAGCTGCCTCCTTTATACAGAGATGTACAGCGGAGGGTCAGCTGAGGTGGTCGTGTTAACGCTATGCTAGTGTTGTGAGGAGGACTAGACAGTGTGAGGTCAGCAGGGGTCACCGTGGCTGTCCTCCGCTGTGATAGGCTGTCACCCAGGGGTGAGGGGTCAACATAATTAGGCATGCAGAATCCCAGCGCCGGTGTTTTAACGAAGCCTGAGCTCGTTAACGCAGAGTTTTACACTCAGACCTGCCACTGGGCTGTGCTGCACCGTCACACACGCACATACACTCGCATGTGGAGTACATGTTTGCACACACACACACACACACACACAGACACACAGGCACACACCTCTGCTTTGTTCTGGTGGTCCACTACAAGGGCTGTCATCTATTGCACAGTGGAGCACCAGGCTCTGCCACCAGGGAATGGAGGTGATGCAGACTTGTGAAAAGTTTAAATTATTTAAGTAGTGTATGCAGTGTAGATACAGAGGGTGGAAGCAATGTGGTGAAACTAAATATAATAGCTTTTAAGGTTTTTTTGAAATTCATAATATTACTTTTTTGTTGCCACAGTGCTGTGTATGATACATCATGCAGCTAAAAGAAGGAGAAAATACAAGGAAGCGCAACGTACAGTAGAGGGGCTATTGCCTTGCGTGTGATGCTTTGCAAGGGTGTTGATTTTATTGAGCTGTAACACACACACAGATGTAACAAACACAAACGTGCATGCAAACATGAACATGTGTGTGTCGGTGTTATTGTGCGAGTGTGCCTTGCTGCTTCTGCCAGGCTGGCCAGCTGGCTCACACCAAAACACAACCTGGATGTGTTTGTTAGCTGTTGATGGCCATCTGTGTGTTTGATTTATTCTGTAATATAGATTCATGACATATGGTCCCATTTCAAACACCCAATGTCAACATAGTTCCCCTTTTTTTAATGATTTGACATTAGGGTTAGCATAAGGACAGCACCGCTGCAAGAAGAAGAAAAATGTCTTTTTGCATGTTGAAAGTTGTTTTGAAATTGTTTCTGAATCTTAACAAGCATGTTTGGTTTTTAAGCCAGGTTCTTTATACGGTTGCAGTAGACCTTCACATGTTGCTAACTTGAAAAATCATTGAGGATGAAGGTCAAGTCTTAGTAAGTTTGGATTCACTGCAGTATAAATCTGAAGGTCAAACTTGAGATTTTCTCAAACTTCAACTGGCTCACAGTCACATATTTTCACCCATTTTGCTGGAGTGTGCTGCTTTATTTGCCTTCTTGTATGTTCATCCAACGCCTTTATGTGGCATTTCAAAGCCGCCTCAGTTGGTGTGGATTTAAGAACAAAAAAACATGTTCCACATATCCACAAGAAAATCCACAAGGACGTTCATTTTGACTTTCCAACAGTATGAAATATTAATTTTTCTTTCTGTATTTGGATTTCTGTCTTTACTGTATGTTGGAGCTTGAGTTCACATATCCTGAAGGAAAGCAATCTCTGGTCTAATGTTTAACTGTTAACCTCAAATATTGCCTGTCCTCTCTGTCTCCACAGATTCTTCCTCAAGTTTTTCCTCAAGTGCAACCAGAACTGCCTAAAAAATGCAGGAAACCCACGAGACATGAGGAGGTTCCAGGTAGAAACCACCACATTTTTGTTTTTGTGTTTCCATGTCCTTCTCTCTCCTTTCCCTTTGTCTTCTATGGACATAACAGGTAATAACACACGTAACCTTATGGTTACTGTAACACATAAACACAGGAATGTGCATGTGTGTGTGTTTCTGTGTAAATAAATAAGCTATCAGTGCCTTTACAGGAAACATGAGATCCTGACCCTGAGTGGTCAGAACATAAATATACACACAATGCAAGCAAGACAGAGGAGGGTGAGAAAGAAAGGAAGAGAGGAAGGAAGCAAGAAAGAAAAAAGAAAGATAGAAAGAAATAAAGAAAGGAGGTTGTGAATAAGATTTAAGGCAGTGCCGTCTTTATTATTTCCTTATCTTCAGGGCCGCAACACAATCAGGAAGACACCACTTGAGTCTGAGTGGAGATACTGGACGGCCAGAAGATACTGATAGATTTATTACCATGGCACGTGTGTGTGTGTAATATGTACTATATGTGTGTATTTCTGCCAGTGTGCTCTCATGTATGTGTTTGTTACATCTGTGCGTGTGTGTGTGTGCGTGTGAGATAGGACACAGAGAGAGAGAGTCATACGGCAGCAAATGTGTGACAGTATCTGTGCCTCTAATTGTGCAGCTCTATTGTAGTGGAACCAGAGAAGACAGCTCTGTTTCCCTGGGAGATAATTAAGGGCCGGACCCATCAGGAACTATTGAACAGAGGAGGATAGACACCACACACACACACACACACACACACACACACACACACACACACACACACACACACACACATACACTGTACAACCACAGTGGCTTAGTGTGTGTTGAGTGTGATGGTAATAGCAGTGATAACAGGTTACATTTAAAGAGCTTTTCACAGCTTCACGCTTTTAATTCCTCCTTGCAATGATCTCAAGACCTCCAGCTTTGTAATTCCTCATCTCTTCTCTCTCCCCTTTCCCCCCCTTCCTGTCTCACCCAACTCTCTCCTCTTTTATCTCTCTTTATCTCTTGTCCCTCCTCCCATCTATCTGCCCCCCCTTCCACCCCGTCCCGTCCCCGGCTTCTCTCCAGGTGGTGGTATCGACTACGGTGAGCGTGGAGGGACATGTCCTGTCAGTTTCCGACAACATGTTCGTCCACAACAACTCCAAACATGGCCGACGGGCCCGCAGGCTTGACCCTGTGGAAGGAACACCGTCTTACCTAGAACACGGTAACTCAAGAGTGTGTGTGTGTGTGTGTGCGTGCGTGTGTCTGTCTGTGCATGAATCTGTGAGCGTAAGCAGCATGGCCACCAGATGGTTGATGGTTTAATCCTATCAGGTGATTCCTGCCCCTCCATCTGGCTAATCCAACTCACTACACACACACACACACACACACACACACACACACACACACACACACACACACGCACACACACACGTAGACACATGCACACACAAAAAGCATGGTGCGATGCTGTGTGTGTATATGTGTGTGTTGCTGGATCTAATATCATTATGCTTTCCTTTCATAAACAAACCCAGGCTGAGAGATGTTGTAATTCAGATGAACACTGATAATCACACACACACTTTGAGGAGAGTCAGTTTTTGACAGAAGGGCCTTTATTGTTGATGTTGGTGATGTGGGATTGGATTTGAGCTTATACACATAACACTCATACAACACTGAAGTGACATTAAGCTGACGGTCTGTTTGAAGTATTATGATACATACTGAACCTTCTCTGTGTTTTTATCCATGTCATAGCATTAGATTAAAAAATGAGCTGCAGTAATCTCATGTCAGTCGGGCTTTGGGGTAAAAAGAAAAGGTCCTGTCAAAATTACATTGCATTTTAAATTGATTTTTTTTTAAAGTAATTTGAAAGAAGCCTCTTTAAAAAGCAATTTATTACTTAAATTTGTTTCTTGAGGAGAATCTCAGAAGGTCTGCAGAGACGTTTTTTGAGCATGTTTGTTCTTGACATTAGGGAACATCTTATTTAAATGATTTCAACTGCATCTCATGGTCCATAAAAATAAAGTTAGGGTTGAGCAAATATTTAAATTTTGGTGATGTAACATGGAAATATTCTCTTTCCACATTCCACAAAAAGCATCTTAAAACCGAGTAAATGATGCTTTGAAATTGAAAAGAAAAGAAGCATCAAACATCACTGCACTCAGTAGAACAATTCACAAGAAGAAACCTCACAACTCAAGGACTGATTGAAAATGAGTGTATTCAGTGTATAAGTGTGGTGTGTTGATCTGGACTGCGACCAAAAGCCGAGTGTGTAGCATGAAGATATATGAGGTGCAGATGCAACAGGGATGAAAAGGCTTCAAGCCAGATTTCCCTCCCTCTTTAGAGACTGATTGGCCTTTAAAGGAAACAAATGTGTTCCTACAACCATGATATGTCAAGTCATATACTATCGTCAGTACTGTAGGTTTTATTCCACAACGGTTTCATCCAGTTGCATCTCAAATGTCAATAATCTTTAAACATTTTACTCCTTTTTCCCCCGCTCTCTTTTGCCTACTATCATCCTCCTCTCCTCCCTCCAGGAGCAGCTCCCTGCATTAAAGCCATCAGTCCCAGCGAGGGGTGGACCACAGGGGGCGCTACAGTCATCATCATAGGAGACAACTTCTTCGATGGTCTCCAAGTCATCTTCGGTACCATGCTGGTTTGGAGCGAGGTCAGTTTGCCAACAATCATCATCCTGTCTCCATGTTGTCTGAACCCCTCAACGGTTTTTTTGCCCTCGGACCGTTGGAAGTAATTCAATATGAAAACATACTTTTCCTCATGGTCGGGGCTCTTAACTGTGTGTGATCATGTGAATGTTTGTGTGTGTGTTAATGTTTGTCTGAATGAGGTTTGCCTCTCTAATGAGTCCCCACCAACAAGCGACCGCCGCCCCTCTCTACCTTCCTCACCCGTACTCCCTCTGTCTCTTTCTCTCTGGAATACTGATCCAATCAGCAGATTTTGATGGCCATCGGCTTAATGCTCACAAAAACACACACTCACACACATGCACAGCTCACTATCGTACTTTTCGCCAGCGCAACTCCTCTACAGAATGTTTATTTGTCTTCTGACTCCACTCACCATGTGTGCAGAGCGACCGTGGCTCCTTTCCAACAACAACACCGTGTGTGTGTGTGTGTACATGCTGGCATACATCGATGGGGGTGTGTGTGTGTGTGTGTTTGTGTGTGTTAAGAGCTGAGGGGTTTGTTTACAGTGTTGAGAGCCACACTTACACACACTAACATGTGTACAGAGTCTCAGTTCAGTTCAGTTCAAACTGACTCAGCTCTCAGGCGTTCCTCAGACTGGCTTCTAATGGATTTTGGCCCACCGAATGTTTCATTTGCACTCAACCTGATTATTGATTCCGAAGTGAGAAAAAACAGTTTGAAAAATGTGTCGGTAGAAAGTGATTGCGTGTTTGCCAAGTTCGGTTTGTCTGCAGCTGTCCCTCCTACCTGCAGAGTTTTCATAAATAACCTGGGCCAAATAGTAAAAACTATTTTTGAAAACCATCCACAGAAATGTGATACTGAAAAGTTAATGTTTGTCACACACAGCTCAGCACAATGATTCCTTTTCACCTGGTATAAAATTCCACATGAGATTAAAACACACTGCTGTAGGTCAAAAGTCCAAATCCAAAATATAACATAAATCATAATGTTACAGGATTTCAATTAATACACATCCATATAGATTTCATAAGTGTTCTACGTTAAATCTTAGCTAAAATAAGAAAAAAGGGAACTGTGTTTGCCACAAACATCAAATTGAGATCCAGGACCTCTAATCGGATTGATGCAAAAATGCTTCAAATCCAAATGTAAATACAGCTCAGTTAGAGATGCCTTTCACCACATTAGCAAGTGCAAATGCAATATATCTCCAACCCGCAAACTAAAATAAACTTTAGAGTTTAGCTCCAGCAAGAAAGCTCTTGCAAAACTTGCCCAAAGAATAATATACAGCAATGTATTAAAACTGGGTCCAGGGTCAGATTAAAGGGGGAAAAACAGTTTAATTGTTTGCTGCAGATGTGTTTTAATGCACAGAGTAAACAACATAACCAAATAAAGTCTCAAGATGTCTGTTGGCAAAGAAGCCCGTCAGTGATTGTAGTGATTTTAAACTCTCCAAACACCAGTTGCATTGTCCTGACGCATGAAAGCGCTTTGTCCTGGTCAGGTGATGTGTTTTTGTCTCCTGATTCTTGATCCCACCTTTTCCTTCCTTCTCCAGTTGATCACGCCGCATGCCATCCGGGTGCAGACGCCTCCCAGACACATCCCCGGGGTCGTTGAGGTCACCCTGTCTTATAAGTCCAAACAGTTCTGCAAAGGCACACCAGGAAGGTTCATATATACAGGTAGGTCTAATGTGAACGCACACAAACACACTTGCTCTTGATTATGTGATTTTTATTTGAGAGTGTATGTTTAATTTTTAAGTTTGTTCTTTTAATATAAATGTGTGTTTGTTAGCTTTTGCCCGTGAGTGTGTGTGTGTGACTGTGTCTGCGTGTGTGTGTGAATAGTACCTATGAGCTGCAGTTCACTCTCAGGCCAGACAGTGTTGAACTAATGACTGTAGATTAGTCAACATTAACGACCCACACTGGTTACAATGTTGCCATAATCAGAGGCTCGTTAAAACCAGCTACAATTAAACAGTCTGCTCTTTATGGCCCTCCATACTGAAACTATTAGTGAAATCATCCAGAACACCCAGTTTACAAACACACACACACACACACAATGTTGGAAAAAGAGTGTGTGGTTGCTGACTGGATTGTTGACTGTGAATGAGCGTTTTCCTGCTACATTCAGGAGGAAAAGGAGAGAAAAGAAGTAGAAAGTGTGTGTGTGTGTGTGTGTGTGTGTTTGTGTGTGTTTCCCCATACATGTGGGAATGATATGGAGGTGATGTGATGTCTGGTATTGATCCGCTCAACATGGCTCCATCACACCATAATGATGACGTCATTCGCAGAGAGAGACAGAAAAGACAAGCAGCTGCTGTGTAAATTCTTTGGGGTGCAAGACACATAATGACACAATTAACCAAAGATAGAGATGAAAATTTACACCTGATCAATGTAGATGAAAAAATCTGACGTTGTTGTCAAGTTCATGAAAGCTTTAAATTTACTGTATATAGTGAAAAAGGCTGAAAGAAAGTGATGCGTTTTGTTCTTCAAGCTTCAGTTACAGTCGTTTGTTCTGAATAAAGTTCATGTTGCATATTTTGTTGAAATCAACCCGATGAAATAAACAAGAAAATGCAAACAGCAAAAAGTCACGTTTACAGAATAATATTCAAAAATACAATTAAAAGAAACAAAGACAGAGAACAAGAGAAAAAGAAAAGAAGAAGTGGAGCAGTTTGGCTGACGAGACAAAGAAAATAGCTCCACCTATGGGAACTTATTCAACAATGTAAAATGCAAGGAAATGAACTTCACAAGAACTTAGAGCAACAATTATGAGTGCAAGAAAACAGAACCAGAATATTGTTTTTGTTTTAAATCTCTTCGCAAAGTTTGAAAGACTGAGACTTCAAGGTTTTTTTTGTGGTTTGTGTTAATTGTCTCTGGTCGGTAGTTTCTTTGTACAGACAAAGCTTCTTGGCCTGTGTGCCTCCTTCAATGTTCTTCAGTCAAAACATCTTTGGTCCGACCCTGAGGCTAGTCAGCTGGTAATTGGTCCGTCTGGTGTCTAACTGGCTTTCCTATTGGCCAGAGATGACCTCTCGTGACCTCGTGATTGGCTGATGGCTTCAACATGTGACCCAGGAAACGCGATCCGTTACTGCGGTTGCCTGACCCTGCCTCAAGGTCGACTCCTTTCTGGAAGTCACTGGTGAAAGGTCGCGGCGGTGAATGCTGATTGGCTGTTGTGGTTTTTCAGCGCTTTAGCTGTGGTTGCCTCTGGGTGTAAGGACCAAGCAATTAAACAAGACCCACATGCACACATGCAAGTTTGCAACAACGCACAACGTAAACACACACAAAGCAACACTTGCGTAAGGTCGTGTCTCACACAACTTACCACACGCACACTTTCAAACAGGGGCAGGAGATGAAAGTAATTGTAAATCAGAGAGATATGAGAGAAAGATGGTAGTGGGTGGATGAGTAGTCTGGTAAACAGATGGTCTACCACACACACACACATACACACACACACACACTGTATACACACACATTCGCAAAGTGCCGTATGGCTGCTTCATCGGCCTGGTGGGAAAAATTAACATTCTCAACATCACACACTCCTATAAACACACAATGGTACAAAGTAACAATCAATACATGTTCACAGCACAGTCACACACACAAGTTACACACACACACAATGCACATACATACACACACTCACATCGGTATATAGAGCTGATTTATTGTCAATGCAGCTGCATAAGAAAATCCATAGCTCAGCAGTGGAGAAGAAACTTTTAGCAAAAAAAAGCATCACAATGTTAGACTTTTCTCTCTTTTATGAGTAATTTAACTTTCAGTTTGCAGATACAGAAAGAGAGAATAAGAGAGAATGAAGGCTGAGAGGATGAGAGAGAATAAAGCAAGGGAGACACATATAAAAAAAAAAGAGAGCCAGAAAGGTGGACTTTTAAAACCAGACTGTGACGTATCGACCCGCTCATAAGTGGATCACACGTGCACTGATACACACATGCAGATACACACATGTACATCCACACATATACAAACACACAGAGAGTCAGAGAGTGGAGAAGAGCTGGAGAGAGAAAGAGATCTCATCTCATAAGGGGAAGAATGAAGCAATAATTCAGTGGTATTGAACTGCGAGCTGGCCAGAGAATCGATCTCACCACACCTCCTCTCCTCCTCTTCTTCTTCTTCTTCTACTTTCACCCACCCAGCTCCAGCCTTTTTCTCCCTTCCCCACTTTTATCTCTTTGCTGTGCACTGTTTAAAAACTATCATAAGATAACTAGAAAAACGCATGTATAATAAATGCACATGAGAAATGTAGACATACATCTTCAACACAAACAGCATTCTTCCCTTTTCCTCTTTGCCACTTCCCCCTCTTCTTTTCTTCTGTCTCCCTCCTCTGTTCACATTTTATTGCTTAACAGGAGTGGAGGGTCTGTCCTCATGAAACTTCTATGAGTATTGATCGGCAGCCAGCTCTGGACTGAGAGGAAGAGCGAGGCTGGAGGAGGAGTGATGGAGGAATGGATGGATGAAAGTGGCAGAAGGTGTAGTTAAGAAAGAGGAGGAAGGAGACGGAGCAGAAGAGAGGGAGGAGGAGGGGAGGTAAAGGAGAGCAGGAGGGATTCACGCAGAGATGCTTTCATGGGCAGCAGGGTGGCAGAATGAGCCGAGATTAAATAGGATCAAGCCTCGGTGTCGCTGCGTGATCTGCTGAAGCTTTTAGGAAAAGCAAAACTTGCTGTAGAAAAAATAAAATAACTTGGCACATTTGTATCAGACACTTATCACATGTTGACATGTGTTGTTCATGTGTCCCAACTTGGAAAACAAGCGCGCTCCATCAAAATCCGTGACCATGATCGTTCCCAAGCCTGAGCCAAGTAGTTTTAATTTCCTAAAGGATTAATGTGTTACTGCATAGAAATCTCTAAACCAATTAGACCAACATTATATTTTATGGGGTTGTGTACTTTCATTATCTTAAATGTTTCTTACAATGTTCAAACCCAGACAGATCCATAATTTTATTCAAGGTAATGTGTTTCATTTGGTCGCTCGTCCGTTTCGTCATGTCCCCTCTAGTTGCTATAACGTCTGGGGAAAGACCACCAGAAAAAAAACACCAAATGATCAGAGATTGAGGAAGGAAGTCGGTGAACTATCCAGTTAGTCACTCATGATGGAGCATGATTATTCATTTTCATCTGCAGTGATAGTTGTTTAACAAGGAAGAAAACAACTCCCATGATGCCACATCTTTTCCTTTTGCTTTTGACTGATTTTTGATACTGAGAATTTAAACTTAACCATAGAATTGGTCGTATGAATCTTTTTAGTTCACGGGTCAACACTTTTATCTTGACCACTGATGCTCTCTGATGTTTGTTATAAAAGGAGTGATGATGTTAAATGACAAAAAATACACTGAACTAACACACATGAAAACACAGATTGCACAGCTGATTTGCAAAATTTTATTTGTGACTTGTGTATTTTTAACAATATAGCACATCACATTACCTTTTAGTGTCTTCATCATCCTGTTCAGCACCATGGACAGCTGACATTAAAGGACAAGTTCATCTATTTTCAACAATACTCACATGCCTATATGTACGTTGAAAGAGTGACTAGATGCTGTGTTCAAAAGTCCATTCTAAAGCTGAGTTGAAGATAATATGAATTTTAAACAGTCATAGTCCAAAGTTAAGGACTTCTTACTATAAAATTCCCCTTTTCTTGTGACACCTGCCCGCAGCTCAGTGAGGAAACACTAACAATGAAAAGAAGGAATTTTGTACGAATAGGACAATAACTTTGGATACTTGAATGCTCCCTTGATTGTCTAACTGGGAATGTCGAAGCCTCTTATTAGCTTCAGATTACCAGCATCTATTTAACTGTACGTTGGGATCCGAATATTGCTTTACAGACTGTGAACTCATTGTTTAAGCATGCAATCACTCTTTAGATCTGCTTTGGGAAACGTGTGTAAAGATTGAAGAGCGTTCACAGATTTGCTCCTATAGAAACTCTTAACTAAGATTGATTGTGAAACAGAAGCCAGTTTTGTCATTTAAGTTGAATTTTGGGGTCGTAGTAAAGAAGAACATTCGTGCTTATTTAAGTCATACATGTAATCATGCGGGTTGGACGGGACATTTCTTCTGGGGGTCGTGAACATTTTTCACCCATCCTTTTACACAGTTAGCACATCTCAAAACAGCATCACTGGGAAACCCATCTGCAAGGCTGGAGATAAGTGTGCTTGGTGTTTGTAGGTGTGAGTGTGACCAGTGTCTCTGTGGCGAATGCACGATGGCTGCTGTTGCCGATGGCTTTTACAGCTGATGTGGAATCAGTTGGACGGCTTTTGCTGCTACTATTTCTGTTTCTGTGCAGAAAGAAACCTCCAAAGAAATCATTGGAGAAACCTGACCTTTTGGCTTCGGCACACACATACACACACAATGCATTAGCCTACTCACACACACACACACACACACACACACACACACACACACACAGACCTACACGAATCCATAAACACACACAAACATTCACACACCATCCAATGATTTAAGGAACATACTGTTCTATTAATAAAGAGTCAGTTGGAGACACTTTAGGCCCAAGGCATCGAAACCACTCTAAGTCATCCTGTTATGTACATTGTGTGTGTGTGTGTGTGTGTGTGTGTGTGTGTTATATTAGAGCTGGCATTGTTTAAACGTCTCCAGAGATGTACAGAGAGTGTGGATCTGACACTGGCAGTTAATTCTGACAGTTGATATCCCACCGACTGTTAGGCAGCTGTTTTTGTAGTTTTGTTTTTCTCAACCATAACTATTTTTTTTTTCTTTTTTTTTTAGCATTGTTTAACACATGCTCTCCTCTCCTCCTTCCCTCACCTCACCTCACCCTTTCTCTCCTCTCACTTTATTCTCTTCACTCTCTTTTTCTTCTTCCATCTATCCCTTGCTTCACTTTCTCTTCTGTTCTCCTTGGCCAACCTCCTCCAGACCAATCATGTTGTTGTAATTATCTTATGTAAATCATAATTTGTCCAGAATTTAAAAATTAAGTTTCATCAGCTTGGGAGAAGTATTGTTCATGACGGTTTAACATCTGGTATCTTTACAGCTCACAATTTATGAAGTTATGTCGCTAACAAATTGAGCGGTTTAGGACATAACAGAAACCAGAAACTTGGGTGTGATGTGATAATAAAACAGACATACATATAAAACACAGCACACACACTCACACACACACTAAAAGAAACTAGCAAACAACATATACTGTAAGGCATTCAGCTGCAAGTAATTTATCAGTGCTGGATGTGGAAAGTACCAAACATTACTCCAGCTGCACACATGGACATCACACACACACACACACACACACACACACACTTTAGCATTAGAGGTTCAGCAAGATGTTCAGTACAGATAAATGAACACACATGCCGACACACACACATAATACTTTCAACCATCACTGTGACTGACAGAGCTTTCAGAGCCTGACTTGACTGACATATTGATTAGACAAAAAATTGTAGAAGAAGGTAATTGCAACATTAAAGTGATAAGAAAGTGTTCTTTTAGATTATACCTGCAGGGTTAGTATCATCAGATGCTTTAGACATTATTAGTTACTCCACCAGGTCTGTCCATGTTACATTAGACAGTTTGCACTTTAACAGTAGCGTTCAAGCTTGAAATGTTTTAAAGGGTCATTTCACCCAAGATGTGTCTTCATTTACGTGTCTCTCATGTCATTTAGTTGTGTCAAGTTTGAGTTGCACGTTTAGACCAAATATTTGACTTTTCAGTACTAGTCACTATCAATAGATAGATAGATTGTAATTTAGGCAAAATGACTTTTTAACTAGCAGTTGGCCAACCAATATGTCTAAAAACATTACTTCAAAATGTAATTCAAACATTTTGGTTTAATGTTTTTGTTTTTGGATTCTCAAGTTGATTCTTTCTGGGATAATAATTTACTGTGATAAATGCTGCACTAATGTGAAGAATGACTGCTCAAAATTATACATTTGTAAATGTCAAATGGAATATCTTTACATTTAAAAGAAAAGGCACTGGAGCTTAAATATCATCGGCAAGGAAAAATAAATAAATTCACATATTTTCACACAACCAAGAACCAAGTCCTCCACTGAGCAGCCTCTGTGCAGATAATCCAGTGGAAATCTCCACAGTAGTTGTTGAGAGATGTGCTTTCCTCAGCTACAGTTTCCCAGCCAGATTTTGAACTTCCGACCTTTCAGTCACAAGCCCGCCTCTCTAACCTCCAGGCTTCTGTCGGCTCTTAGAGATCATGCTGAGCAGGTTCATTGTTTTCCAACCCAGGATTTACAAAAAAACCCTACTTGATACCAGCGTGGTGCTTGGGAACAAAATGTCACAAAATGGGTTGTCATCCTCTCTCCTCACCACTCAGCCCCCCCCACTGATCGGCACAGATGTTGTGATTCTCCGTCTGTTTATCATGCGTGCCGGCTCAGGTTGAACGGCGTTAAAGGTGCAACGAGTAACGTTTTAAACCGATAATCTGCTGCCACATTCTTTTTAAAAGAAAGATACTGAAGCTTTTCAACAAGATAGTTGACTCAGGCATAAATCAGCTGAAATCAATAAGTCAGGAAGGAGGGTGACGTGGAGGAAACCCTCAGTATGTTTGCTTCATAGTATGTCATCACAACATGCACACAACCATTAGCCATATTAAGTTACATGTGAAATCCTACAGGTTAATCTGCAAAAAGAGTTTACTGTTCAGTCTCTACTTTCATATTTTCTACTTTTATATTTTACAGTAAATGACACTATAGATTTTGCTGGAAATCAGTAGGATTGTCGAAAGTGCAGAATAAGCTGCAACATCCTCGCAACAGGAAGCAACTAGGATGGTGAAAAATCTCCTAATATGGCTGTAATCAATATTTTTAAATTGGAAAACTTGTGGCACCGTGCCTAAAAGCTGCTGCATTGCATTATGCACGTTACACAATAAACAATCTCTGAGTTTAGGATTTTCTTTACTTCCCTAAAAAGTGGAGGACAGTAAAAGAAGAGATCTGTGGCTTCAGGCCATCAGCAGACAGGATGAAAATGGAAAACTGTGGGACCCGGTGTTTTGGGTTTAAGGAGTGACCCTGTTAACTTTCAGCCGAATGCATCTGTGGCTGTCGTAGTTATGATGGTTGAAAAACAGGAAGAGAGAAATTTGCTCTTCCTAAATTTTAAGTATGAACCAATGACCTAACAGTTGTGGGATCATGACAGAAAGGCGAGATTGTTCAAATATTTGCAATGACTTTGTAGTTACACCCACCAACGCAGCATGAGGTCACCACTGTTTTCCAGACATTTGAAATGCCTATTTCATGAGTTCTCTAAGCAAATTCTGTCTTGATAATGAAGGAGAGCTGCCTGTAGCTGGAGAGTAAACAAGTAAACAACCATTTTTACTCTCCTTTTTACTAATTCCACCTCTTTCTGTCTGCAGCACTGAATGAGCCGACCATCGACTACGGCTTCCAGAGGCTTCAGAAGGTCATCCCTCGGCACCCTGGGGACCCTGAGAGGCTGCCAAAGGTACAGGAACAATCCACAGTCACCTCTTGCACATGTATCTGATGCATTAACTGGACAATGAACCCAGAACAAGCAAGGCTGCGTCTCTCGATTCAAAGTGACAGATACTGTAGCTCAGACAGATCAAACCTGCAACGTCTCAGATCAGCTCCACCGAGTTGTTTTGCCATCAAAGAACACAGAGATGCACACACTTTCATTCAAAACACTCCGAACAAAATAATTCAGTGTTTACGTTTTTATTTGCTTGTTTTGTGTGTGTAATTTTTATATTTCCGAGCAGAGTATGTGTTTTCAAATCTCCTGCGGGTTGTATTTTTACCTCTTCATGAACTCCGTGTGTGTGAGCTGCTTAACCTCGTTTATGGGGTGAGTGTTTGAATCTTCTCCAGATCAGAGAGTCATATCCGATTATTTGTTTATCAGCTGGAGATCAAGCGGAGCGTTTAAAGGATCAGCACATGTAAACAATTAGCACCAAACGATGAGCTCGGCTTTGATATCAAACCCTGTCCTCTTGATCTGTACATTCAAGGCGACGTTTCAGAGTTCATACGTGTGTGAGTGAGTGTGTGTGAGTTTACTGAGCTGACCTGATACAACTTGCCTTGGGTGGGTGGGGGTCGTGACCTTTTAAACAGCTGCTGTTGATTGGCTCCCCATCCCCGCTGGAGCTGATCCAGGATTGGCTGTCTTTGCTGTGACATCATCAAAGAGCGGGCGCTGGTCATGATGTGATGATGTGGCGATGACGCTCAGGGCCGTGCCGACACCCCGGCTCCCGCACATGTGTTAGCAATTGCACGTAATGTACGTTATCACTGTGAGAACATGTTCAATACATCACACAGAAAAACGTCACACCTCAAATGTTTGTGAAGGCTGTGGATTCATAATCATCAGTACAATCCAGTTTCCAAAGAAGTTGGGAGGCTGTGCACAACATAAACTTCACTGATGGTTTTACAAAGTGTTCCTGAGCCCATCTCCAGCATTAAGTGCCATCGCACCTTAGGGCTACTGATTATTTTCTTGACCAAATCATCTGACAATTATTTTCATGATTAATTGATTAATCTTTGGTCTGTAAAACATCAGAAAAATGCCTGTCAGAATTTCCTTGAGGCTGAGGTAATGTAATCAAATGTCTTGTTTTGCCCCACCAACATATTCAGATTACTAAAGCATTAATCAATCGATTGAGATAAGAGATCAGATGAGGTATTCCTTTATTAGTTCCACATCGGGGAAATTTGCAAAATTCACAGGTCCCACCGAGATTTGAACTCGGATTGCTGGATTCAGAGTCCAGAGTGCTAACCATTACATCATGGAACCTCCATGGATTAAGTTCATTCAAATTAATCCTGATTTGATAGACTGAGCCAAATTAAACTTTAAAATCTATACAAACTTTATACAGAGTGACATTTTTCAATGACCTCAACTATACATCTTTGCTGATGTCACTGATTAATTTGTGACATGATAGGAAGTTGTTCTTGAAGGACATCGGACAGGTTGGAAACATGTTTTTTCTTAGCCTTGATATAACTACAACATAAATTGTGCAAAAGGCTTTCGGAGTCAGAAACAGAGTGGAGAAGTGAAGTCAACCCATCAGAGAAGATTTAGCTCTTCTAAAAGCTTTTTACCTGCTGTGTGACCAGGCCAGCAATAAATGCTGCAGAAAAATCAGTGCAGGAAATGATGTTAGCAACCCAACATGTGTGATATCATAAGTGATGTTAGTTCCACCTTCTGGTAAAAGCTGAGTCAGAGCAGAGACGGGATTGACTCACTTTCTCAAGCACAAACACACACACACACACACAAATACACACTCTGCATCATTTGTGAGAGATTTACAGAGCATGACACGCACCTTGTTAGCACAGAATATGTAATGCTTCCACCTTTTCCTCTCTGGATTTCCTCTGTAAGAAACTAAAGCTGTACCGCTCTCGTTGTTAGATTTATTTATAGAACGGATAATTTGATCCAAGCAATCTAATTGGTCAGACCTGCAGTTCCCACAGAGTCGTGCTGGGAGAGAAAAAGGAAGTGGGTGCTGTTTAACTAGTCAGCAATATTTCTTGGTTTCTTGTTTTTATTATGATTATTGTTATTATGTCCTGATCTACAGAGAAGAGTTAACATTGACTGTGACTTTTTTAAATAATGGCAAATTTAAGGGGAAAAAATGAAAAATCTTGCTCTAGCTGAGCTTTGGCCAACACTTTTTCTGGTTTGGCTATGCTTGTCATGAGAAATAAAACAAATGAGCAGCATATTGCTTTTCCTAAATGGGTCCATAACTACCTAAAGAACCAAACTTATATCACTTCTGATCCCAGTCCACCATAAAGCACTTCAGCAGTATTGAAAAACCATACTGGCGCTGTACATTTCTAGGCCTGCTTTGCTTGGTAATGTATCTTTCTTATTCCCGTGGATAAGCGGTCGAGCTTATTACAAGCAACATGACAAGATATTTCCAGGCAAAACTACAGTGAGAACCACCAAGCTGCTGGAAATGCAACCAGAGTAGCTGGATGCATTGATCGGGTATCAGATCCAACCCGCGGACGATAGAGAGACTAATCGGTGCCAAACGTCGAGCAACTTCCAGAGCTTTTCTTTCATGCACGATCAAGACCACGGTCTGAGAGAGCTTGAGAACTGAAATGTTCGAAAGAGAGTAAATCAGGAAATAGTTTAACTTTTAAGGAGCTCAGACTACATTTTGTAATCACTACAGGAAAACAATTCAAACTGTTGAGAACAATGTTCCTCTCACATGTTTGTGAGTGTGTGTGTGTGTGCGGCGTATGTGTGTGCATTCCTGGGTAATTCATCATGGTCTGGCCATGTGGTCAATCAAACCTTGAGACTTTATTACTGCTGCCCACCAGCAGTCACTGTGTGTGTGTAGGTGAGAGAAAGAGAGACTGCACATGTATTTGTCTTATTTGTGTTTATTTGGATTCTGTTCAATCAATGTGAAAGTGTGTGTGTGTATGTGTGTGTGTGGTCCATGTATTACTCATGTTGTGGGGACATAAAGCTGTTTACACAGTTGCATTGTGGGGACTCGCCTTCTTTATGGGGACAAAACACAAGTCTCCAAAATGTAAATCATTAAATTTCAGGGTGAAGACTTGGGTTAAGGTCAGGGTTAGGCAAGTAGTGGTTATGGTTAGGGTTATGTTGAGTCTCCAGGAAATAAATGTAATGTCCTCTGAAGTGATGGAAACATGGTTGTGTGTGTGTGTGTGTGTGTGTGTGTGTGTGTGAGCGTATGTTGATAAGGGTGGGTGGGTGATGGTTGGCGCCACACACACGCTTGCCTGCTCGTTGCGAGTATCGATCAGCCCTTTTATTGAAGTTATAAGAGTTTGTTACAAGCACTATGAAGGAGGCAGACAGACAGACGGGGCAGTGGAGTGTATGAGAGGATTACCAGTGGACAGCCGATTCTATAATTGTTCAGTGAACATTGAGGGGATTTTGCTAGCCACACACACACACAAACACACACACACACATACACACCAGTGTTCAGCTGCCAGTTTGTGTCACCGTGATCCCTTCAGCATCCATCCATATGTGCACATACAGTTACACAGTGACACATAGACTGAGCTGTTGGGGAAGACTTTGAACAGTTTATGGGAAATCAGGGACTTTTCTGTGGCCTTTTTTGGACAGAGGACTCCAGCTGTTTTATGCCCCAGTTACACACTCCCAGACCTGCAGCTTCTTGGTGCTGCAACAAATATTCATTCATTTTTAATGTACTAAGAGTCTTGACCCTTGAATCTTGAATTCTGTAGCTTCAACAGACCTAAAATGTTTCACAATCAACAACCAGATTCAGCTATAAATCAGTTTTTATATCTTGATCTGCTGCTAATCACCTGTGTGGGCGATCGGCCAGTAACTAAGAGCGTAAGAAGCACAAACGCCTCTTTGGATGCACAAAGAAATCAATCACCTCTCTTGGCTTGTGGTCCCCTCTTCACTGCAGCAGAAAAAATAGAAAAGAAAAAAACAGCACAACAGACCAGTAACTGTTTAGGAATCATTTTCAACACCTAATGAATCAAAGGTGATGTCTTTGCACAGGTTGCACTCATGCATGACAATGGGCCTGAGCCCAGACTATGTCAGCATGTGCATTTTCAATATGCGCACAAAAGAACTGAGTGGAAACACCTGAAAAAAGGTTTTTAGCCTAGGCTGAAGTAAAAAGGTTGGTGTATCATTAAAAACAAAATGTGACCAAAGTGCACTGTAAAGACAATAATAAAAGACGTAACAAAATGTGACTTAATCATCGGATCTGTGTAGAGGGACGAACAGACTGTAACACTCCTCAAAATAATACGTGAAACTGACATAAATGCCACATTTCTATCATGTTTTCCACAGTTTTCCATCATTTCAGGGTTGACTGGAAACCTTCTATCATGTCATTGCCCCCTCTTCTTCTGATTGTTTCATGGCATAGGAGAATTAGTGACTCTAAGTGATGCATCTGCCAGTATTTGCAAATCAGTACTGGATGGAAACGTGCATTCATTTGCATTTTCTTTGGCTGATTTTCTGGAAATTCTGTTAAAATTTGCGTTACATTCAAAGGGAAAGTTGACTTGTGATTTCTAGAAAAGAGAAACACAATCAGTGTTAGTGTAACATTTGAGATACAGTTAGATTTATTTAGTTATACGGTTTGATTTTATTTCTGTGTGTCATTTGATTTTTACACTGTGTAATATTATGTATTAGCATGTTGTTTTGTGGGTTAGGGTTAGGGTTAGGTTATGTGGTCTGATAATCTGAGTGATTATCTAACGTAACAAAGGAAGTGTGACTTGACAACACTTAAAACTACTAAAAGAATCATTCTGGGCAGACATGTCGTTGTCTCTCAGGTTGTAAAGGCTGACCAGTGTGTGTCATCCCCGTCAGACTGGTGACTTCCTCTGGTGACTCACTATGTCACAATGCGACTCATTTTGATGATGTCATACGTCATTCTGAGGTCATGTCATCGGCATCACCAGGATGAGTAATCCTGGTGATGCATGAACACGCAGGCCTGAAACCTCTCTCTCTCTCTCTCTCTCTTTCTTCACTCAATATACATCCATGTCACTCGCTCATAAGCACTTGAATTCACATGTGGATGTTCACATCACCAGCGAGAAGGGATGAAATCCGAAACCGAGCATCCTGACACTATCTCACAACGTATTAGTGGCAGAAGATATTCCCCGGAGGATGTGCGTGTGTATGAATGTCAATACTTGTATATACTGTATGTATGCGTGTGTGTGCGTGTGTGTGTGATTGTGCCCACATCCTCCTGAGCCTACATGTAAAGTATGACATCATCTCTGTGCAAGGTGTGACCCTGCATGTACGGCATCCCTAATGGGACATTAGAAGCGGATCAAATGGCTAATGTATCAGCATTAGGGAGGAATAAGTCATGTGTGTGTCATGTCTGTGCTGGCCTGGCACACGCACGTCACACACACATCTGACCCCACAGATACTCAGCTCAGCGTTTTCCTCGTCTTAATGTATACAGCATGTGTGTCTGTGTGTGTGTATGTGTGTGTGTGTGTAATGTATGGTTATCACATTAGGGCTGGTCATAATTCAGACAGTAAAAGCATGTAGACACCTCCTGTTATTCTTTCCTCCTGCCAGCTGATCTGTCTTTTCTTTCACTCATCCGTCTCTGGCTGACTGTCAGTCGCCCTGTCGGCATATTTACCTGAAACAGACAAGAATAGATTATATTAAAGGTTATAAAAAAAAGTCTCGATGATGAGTAAAATAAACTCAGTCAAGGAAAGATTATTTTTAAAGACTGACAAGACATGACAGCGAAATGACAGATGAGCACACGTCAGGCATATATTCCATAAATATTTGATAACAGATGAAGTCAATGTGGGACAATCACATGAATCAAGGCAAACGTTCAGGATTAAAGCTTTAAAATCAGGCTTTACAGCAGCAATTAAAGGAATGAAAGAAAATCTGTGATTGAAAACAGAAACATTTGAGAGTTTGATTCTGTCTCTCTCTTGTCATAATTCATCATCAACTGTAAAATCAGGAAGCAGTTGATGGACAGAAACATGAAGAAGAGGGTCAATCCCAACATGGCCCAGGAAGAGATGATTTGGTGATTTGCATGTCAAAAACCACTCAGACATTTAGGTTTAAAGTGGACTAAATATAATTTTAACTCACTGAGCAAACTTAATTCAATAATGAAGTGATATGCAGTTTAAAGCCCTAAAGAAAAACTTGTAAGTAGACTTGTTTCCAAGGTCAAGCATGAACTTTCCTTGACAAAATTTGATTCAAAAGTATTTTAAAAGTCTAGGTGACAGCTTTTCAAAGATTTTAATGTGTATTTAATATTAAAACATTGTCTTTAAAATGCTGTTGAAACAATATTTACACATAACTTAGATGTGTGAAAACTACTTTTCAATCTTTTACTTTTACTTATCCCAGTTTTAACACTTTCTGACACACAAATGATCGAATCTAGGAAACAAACACAACATTGTTGCAGTATCCTTGCGCTAATTCTGCTCAACTCTTTTAACTGATACCGCAAATATGTATTTACTTTCCCGCTTTCACAAAAAAATATGAAAACAACTTTAATTTTGCTGCTACGATTAGATGTACTTTCATTGTTGCTGCAGGCTCTCCTATCGACAAAAGGCCCTCAGGACGTCAAAGCCGGATTATTTTAGACTTTTTAATCAGTTTTGAAACACAAATGATGCCCACAAGATCGTCACCAACACTTTCATTCTCATTCATATCAACACAATGCAGCTGGAAGCGTTATTCATTTGTATTGAGAAGGAGGTAATCCGACGAACAATGCTTTCTTATTTACAGACGCAACCTGGGAGAGATTAATTAGGCGATGTGAGTAGCTGTGTGTCTAAATATGAAAAGACGTAAACAAGCAAAGTATTCAAAGTGCATCGATCCCGGCAGTTGGAGACTTTGAATGATGGAGGAGCAGAAGCCTGCAGACCTGATAATGATGATGTTACCAGAGGATCATCTTTCCTTCCCGTTTATCAGCTACTGCCTTACTGGAACCGCTCAAACATTCAGGATCAGGTTTCTATTAGTGTGTGTGTGTGTGTGTGTGTGGCTCAGCCCACCAGTCTTATAATGAGAGGTTAACAGAGAGCCAGCCTGGCCATAATAATGTGTAAAAGATTGAATTTAGCACCATGGACAGGCACACTAAAACTGCTGACAGGCTCTGTGACCTCTCATATCCTCACACACACACACTGATGAGAGAGGCAACATGTTCCACCAGGCACAAACTCACAGGAGAGCACACATGCAAGCCAACCGTGTGTGTGTGTGTGTGTGTGTGTGTGTGTGTGTGTGAGTGTGTCATACAGTGCAGGTTAATACTGTGAAGCACAGAGTAATTTTCTCTCTGTCGCCGGGCGGCCTCACGCTGTGGAAACGACAACACATTAACTGTTAAACAAGACACCTTAGACCCCGGGGTGGGAGCTGAAAGAGAAAGAGGGAGACACTGAGAGGGTGGGCGGATGAGGAAGAGAGGAGAAACATTGAAGAGACTGAGAAAGAGAGAGAATTGTACAGGGTTTAGTGGGTGGGAAGACTAAGAACGGTGATTCCCAATGTGGAGGCAAAGAGGGAAGAAGGGAGCAGTGGAGGAAAAGGTAAAAATGGAAGCAGAAGAGGAGGAGGACACTGAAACACAATAATTGACACCTTCCATAACAAAAGATTAAAAATGTTAATTAAGTCAATAATAATCAAATGATTGAATAATAATCATTATGGGGATCAAAGATGTTGCCCTCTGAAGGACAATCACTCCACAACTGTTGGATCATCGTGGCGTGATTTGAGCAGCGACGCACAGCAGAGCCTACAGAGCACTTTCGATTTACTTTAGAGTATGTTTTAAATAGCCGTCACTTCAAGATGTCATTTAGATGTGCAGGAAAAGAGACGCATAAAAGCACTTGACTTGACAGCAGATAATCTGCCTTTAAAAGGCGTGAAGAGCAATTTGTTTATCATGAATAGATGGCGAAATGGATGTTGGTTGATGGTGTGTTGGGGGAGGAAGGAGGGATCACACATGTGCCTTTTTTAAAATAACTTTTATGTGTGAGTCTTTGTGCAAATTGTGCATCTGCCTTTATGTCTTCACATGTACCTAAAACATCGATTTAATTTTGGTTCAGATGTTTTCTCAGACATGTGATCATCAAAAGAAAAAAAGTCCAGGAAGGCGACACTATAGGTGTTTACTGCACACAAGCTGAGGCTGATTCTACCTTTTTCTCTCAGGAGGTTATTTTGAAGAGAGCAGCTGATCTGGTAGAAGCCCTCTATGGTTTGCCCCATAATAACCAGGTGAGGAACACACACACATGCCAACATCCAAAAGGAAAAACCATTATCATTTTCTTTTTTAATGATAATCACTTTTTGTGCTCGCTCCTGCAGGAGATCATCCTGAAGCGTGCGGCGGACATTGCAGAAGCTCTCTACAGCGTTCCACGAGGACACACCCAGCTCTCCGGCTCCACCCACAGCGGCATGATGGGGGTCAACTCCTTCACCGGGCAGCTGTCCGTCAACGTTTCCGAACCCACACCGGCCAATCAGGGTGAGACTTTTATCATCAGAGTGTGTCATCAAATACACATCACCATCCCTGACAATGTCTTGCAGCTATTCTGCAGTCACTGTAAACATGAAACTACGTAACTTAAAAATATAAACAGTGATAGAGTCAGGTTATTTAATCCATATTTGCTTCCACTGCTCAGCTCTTTTATCTGTAAATGTTCTCCCATTTCCAAAGTTCATTTCAGCAAACAGGAAAAGTATCCAAGTTTTTAACATGTTTCATATAAATTTCCATCCTTCACCTGTGCAGAACTTCCAGATTTATTATATCATGAATGATTTGTGCTCACATTGCTTTGACTGTCCGGTCACCACATGCTCCTCTTCCTACAGGTTTCGTGCGCAGCAGCAGTAGCGTATCACCTCATGGTTACGTGCCCAGCTCCACACCTCAGCAGACCAGTTACACCTCAGTTACCAGCACCATGAACGGCTACGCTAACAACACCGGCATGACCAACCTGGGGGGCTCGCCCACCTTCCTCAACGGCTCGGCAGCCAACTCGCCTTATGCTAGTGAGTGTGCATGTGTGCATTCGCTCCACAGACAAGAATATACACGTGTATTCAATCACATACTACATCTGGGTCGAAGTAACCGTTTTACAACCTATCAGCTGCTTCGCTTTGGAAGAACAAGAACCAAACTGCACTGAAGTTATCATGAAGTCATTTGAGCTGCTTTGTAGAAAAATATCTACTGTAAAATTTAAAAAATATCACACATGACAAACTGCCACCAGATCATTTAAAATGCACTTTATGCATCTACCAGTTTAATTACAGGTGCTCAACGCTGCATACATGCAGACATACTGTATCTACACACGTCTGTGGACACAAAGCGAAAGTCTCAGATCTGCTGTGTGGAGATTCCCCCGTGGGGCTTTCTGTCTCCATGTCTTCAAAAACAATCCCCAGCTCACAGCTCCATTTTGTCCTCCCTCCATCTCCTCCCTCCTTCCCTCGTGGCCTTTCATCTGACAGCCACACCTCTTTCCTCTCTCTTGGTTAATTGCATCCCTTTTTTCCATTTAGCAGAAAGCAAGAGAGATAGAGGCAGAGGGATGTGAAGGAAAGAGGGATTCAGAGAGATGTGAGATTTTGTTTGTTCGCTGATATTTTTCTCACTGGTGATGATGACAATGAAAATTAAGACGTGAGTGTTTAACTTTGGAAGAGTTGAACCTTCAAGTGTCACTAAAAAAAATTACACCACATTTATGAAATGGGACACGTGAACATTATACCATTATGTGATTTTCTTTAAGACTAATTCCTACATCATTCCTAAACAATTGGCAGCTGTAAGAACATCCACTCTCCTGCGAAGACTTTAGACAAAATTTAGAAACCTGGCTGCAGCCACAACAACAGTAGTGAGGTCGAGCAGTGGCCCATAGCTCTCAGTCCGGTTCTTTAAATTCATCCCAAATGTGTCAGATAGGGTTGAGGTCAGGCTCTGTGCAGGCCGGTCAAGTTCTTTCACACCAAACTATGAAAACCATTTCTTTGTAGATGTCAGTTTGTGCACACACATTTTCATATTACAACTCCAAAAGGCCAGGGGTGTTTACAGACTTTTGGCCATGTAGTATATTCTCCAAAGGTCGAGCCACTTTCTGTCTAATGCCAAATTTCTTTGACCAACATTAAAACATGTAACGCATATTATGTCCCACATGATGTCATGATGAAATTGGAAAATCACATTCAATGAATTAACCCTAATCTATTCCCACCCTTCATCCTTCTTCCACCCTTTTCTTTTTTTATCCCACCTCCCTCTCTCTTTCTCTTTATTCGTCTCCTCTCCCCTAAAAAAAAACCTCCCACCACCACAGTTGTCCCGTCCAGTCCCACCATGGCCTCCTCCACCTCTCTCCCCTCCAACTGCTCCTCCTCTTCTGGCGTCTTCTCCTTCTCTCCGGCCAACATGGTGTCAGCGGCCGTTAAGCAGAAGTCCGCCTTCGCTCCAGTGGTCAGGCCTTCCTCCTCCCCGCCGCCCTCCTGTACCAGCGCCAACGGCAATGGGCTCCAAGGTAATTTACCATGACAGCAGCCAGTGGGTCAGAGGATGCTCACAGGGAGGACTTCCCCACCACACAATGCTTCTCTGGTGAATTTCTGAAAACTCAATAGACTCACTGTTATGTTTCACGTCCTTATCTCGTCCTCCCACAGCACCTGATCAAACAGTAGGTGCATATACTCAATGTTTTAGAGTTGAGTCTTTCACTTTGGTTCAGACTGAAATATCTCAATAACCATCACACGGACAGACATTTGTGGTCCCCAGAGGATGAGTCTGAGTGACTTTGGTCTGGTGCCACCATGAGCTATATAGTAAAATGTTGCAGCAGCTATTGAATGGATACCCACATTCTTGTCCCCCTTAAGATGAATTGTAATAACCTTGGTGATGCTTTTAAATTTCATCTAGTGTCATGCAATTTTATCCTGTTTTGTCCAATATTTTCTGTCCAAATACCTGCAAACCTAATGACATGCTCATGAGCCTCAGCTGTACTTTGTGTTTCAAGATCCTACAGATGACTGTAGGTGTGCATTTTCCAACATACAAGAGAAAACAATTACATCGCTATAGATTTAAATTCCTGATCCCACTCAATAACAAGTTCATCCTACAGGTCATTTACAGCAAAGTCATTGACAGCGCTGCTCGAGTCCACAGTCCTGGTTCTGCTGTTCTCCATTGAGAATATATCCAATCTACTGAGTCTTTCTTCTCCCATGCTGCTCTTTAAATCAGACTTTATTCATCTGAGCTTGGAGAACAAACGCTCTGAGGTCGCATTTTAAAAAAAAATCTCCTTCCTACACAGGCCCCTGACAGCTTCTGGGCCCCATTGCAGCTGCACCAGTTGCACCGTCGATATTTTTTGCCAGCGTGTTAACAGCATAAATCACACACTGTGAGTTAATTAGAACTGGATAGTGCATTAGATGCAGATTACATAAAAATCTGGCTGCAATATGGACGCAATAAACGATCCACACAGCTGAAGGTTTCACTTGATAACCAACTCTAAAACAAGTCTTCAGTGATTTGTGTTGACGTGTATAATGTGACAAAAACAAAATGAAATAAAATTAAATACACCCTCATACCAAAACACCAAAATACATATACTGTATATTGATATCAATGTGTTCTCTTGTACTTCTATAATTACAATTTGAGATTTTGCCAACCCCACAACAACATGGTTTTCATTGTCAAGGTCATCTGTTTTGATCATCCACCTCCTCATTAAGACTTTTTACGTGAAAAATCAAAATAAGCCATTTGAAGCCTTCTGAATGAATCAAGCAAATTTTCTGGTGAGGTCAATTTTGTACTGCTTCACATTTTGGATTAACAGGTTTTTTTCATTCTCTCTCCTCTCTCTCATCTTTTCTCTTGACTTTTAACCCTTCCTTGTTTTACTCCTCTGACCTTTCATCCATCCTTTGTCATTTCTCTGATCCTGTCTCTCTCTCTCTCTCTCTCTCTCTCTCTCTCTCTATCTATCTATCTCCCCTGCCTGTCTCTCTGCCTCTCTCTACCAGATCAAACATTTGTGGACTCTAGCAAGTACTCAACAGCCAGCTCTCTACAAGGCCTGGCCTTCACCTGAAGTATGTTTCTCTTCCTTCAACTCTGTTAACTAACCGCATTTGCAACTGACTAATTTCAGTTAAGTCATAATTGTCTTTCATGTTCCACTTATTTTACCTCTGAACGACCTTTCACTTGCTTTCCTCATTTTTCACCCCAACTTCTCTTTCAAGTCCCACCAGTTTTTCTTTTCATCTCCCTTCTGTCTCATAATTACCTCTCTATCCTCTTCCTTCACGTTTTCATCCACATCTCACCCCACAAACCAGATCAAGCCATTCTGTTGCTCACTGACTCCTCCCTGTCTTCCTATTGGCTGGGCGAAAAAAGATAGGAAGTTAGATATTTACCAAAAAAAAGCCGTTTGGCACAGAGAATTTATTTCTCAACATCACTGGCTTTGTTTAGCTGTGTGTGCATTCGCGCTTGCTTTTTTATGTGTGTGTGTGTGTGTGTGTGTGTACAGAGAGCATGTGAGGGGGTGTGGGAACTTGAAGCTTAGTCTCAAAGCACAGCTGAAATAAACACCCTCCACTTACGGCTATACACACACACTTTCCTCTGTCACACACACACGGTGATCACACACTGGCAGCTTATGAGGGAGCGGTCAACAATGACAGCTGTTCGACTCTCTTGATAGTTTATACTGGCAGAATACCTGCCCTGTGGTGTGTGTGTGTGTGTGTGTGTGTGTGTGTGTGTGTGTGTGTGTACTTACGTGCTACATAGTGAGGATTGGAACAAGTTTTAACCAACACAGTGGGGACATTTTTGGAAAGTGAGGACATTTTGGCTGGTCCTCACTTTCAGACAGACCTTCAAAGGGCTGTTTAGGTTTAGGTTAGACTTGGGGTCAGGCGTTTAGTTGTGATGGTTAAGGTTACGGTAAGGGACTGGGGAATGCATTATGTCAGTGGAAGGGTTAGGGTTAGTGTGTGTTTGTTAGTACCTGTGACAAAAAAGAAAAAGAGGAACGAATGGAGGCTCGACTGAAACGACACATGTTGTAGAGTTTTGTCACGCTGGTACTAAAAATGAATTATTTTGTCTTTAAAGTTTTCACTCACCATCAAATATAAAACCATTTATTTAATAATTTGTGTTTGTGTGTGTGTGTGTATGTGTGTCACTTTGGGCTGGGCTCTGCCTCTCACATGTTGACACCCATCCCTTGGGTTTAAATACAACACACGCCATGATGCAGTCTGTCAGGCACACACACACACACACACACAAACACACACACACACAAACATATAGTAAAATACGCCAACTGTTCCCGCGCCGCAGAATGAAATGTGTGTGTGTGTTAAGAGCCAACTTAGATGATGTGTCCCCGCTCGAATTTACTGATTTATTCGTCTATTGATGTTTTAAATGTCGCTGCAGTCACACAGCTGCACAGATGGGAGAACATATTGATGTATTTACGAGGGAATTTTTTTATGACGATGAAAATATTTGGCCATGTTCTAAAAGTTTTTTCTCTTCCCCTCCCTCTGTTTCTTTTTCCACCCAACAGCAATCCCGGGAATGATCGTCCCACCCATGTAAAGGTGTGAGAGCATGGCTGTCCGTGTGTGTGTGTGCGTGTGTGTGTGCGTGTGTGAGAGAGAGAGAGAGAAAGATGAATCAAGCACACTCACGTCGATCCTGGCACAGGATTTCGGTGCGAGTCAGACTCCGGTCGGGGATGGAAGCAGCTGTCCCGATCTGAAGGAACAAACCCAACTCAGGCCCTTTCTAACACAAAAACAACTGCAAGAAAACAGATGAAAAATGAAAAAAAACAAAGACTGTTTGCAAGGAAATACGTTGTTTAGACTTTGTACACCTTGATGCTTTTATAGGAGAACGGCCACGCCTACATTATGACTCTCCACACACACAGGAAGTGTATTTATTTTGGAGAGAACCCACTTTTTCCCTTGAGTGATTGTTGATTAGTTTTTCTTTTCGTGCAACAGTTAACGTGTGATAATCATCTTCTAAACTGTATCTCACATGAGGGATTTTCTATTTATGAAGTTTGGTCATTAATGAAGGAATATAATGTGAAGAATACCTGACGATGATGAAGATGCTGAGTAAGAAGGATGACGGTGATGAAGAGGCTGCAGGATTCACACGGGGTCAAACTCGGCCGACACAGACAAGCCAAACCAGACACACACACGCTTCCGCTTCTCTTTGCCAAAATCCTCACCACATCTTTCAACGCAAACACTCGTCTTCCTCTGCAGTTAATCGATAAGCTGACAGCCTCTGAAGGATGCTGCAGTTTTAGCCATTCAAGAAATCCCAGTGTTTACTTTGAGCTCACTCCAAATACATTTCTGCATTTGTGCTGCATTTCTTAGAAAGACAAAATCAGCCAACAGAAGGTGTAGAGAGAAAGGAAATTCTGTCTTTTAACCAACTAAAAGAAATGTATTTCCCCCCAAGATTCAGCAGAGGAATTTGATTTGCTGCAGTGTTAATTCAGATCCGTCGAGCTGACTGTAAAAAGGCCATTAGTAAGTGCAGCTCCTTCCATAGTCAGACAGTGTGTCAGGACTGGATGCCAACAGCAGCTTCACTGTTCAGGGTCTGACCCAAAAACTCTGAGTCCGTCCATTAGCCCCCATGATCTGTTTTAAAGTCAGCCACAGCCACAGCGGCCTCTGTAAAGAGGGAGAACATGTCTTAAAGACTGCTGCCATTTTGAGTTTGATTTTGTGAGGGTCGCCTTCTCAAACTTTTGTCTTAAAATATGAATCCTTATTTCTGTTTTGTTTTTCTTTCAGTTTGCTGTGTTGTTGATCTTTTTTACTGTGATGAGCCGGCCAATCAGATTGTGTTTTTCTTTTGTTACCCGCCCACTTATCTGGTATGATTGACAACTGGAGTGAGGAAATTATCCCATGATGCGTCTTAAAAGCTGCGCTGCAAAGAATGTCAAGTCATTAAATCTTTAACTACGTCTTATTTTGTGAATAATCTGATTTACATTTTATTCATATCTGCCCTGGAATTCTGTTCATTTTTTTCATGTTCATTCAATTTCCATTTCATCAGATTTGCATCCTATTTTTCACCCTTAAGAGATAAAAAAGAAGTATGAATTTACATGTCTTGAACACGTTTTGACATTTTTTGCAGCACAGGACAATTAGCCAGTGATATGTCTTAAATACCTGCTGTGCAAGAATGAGAACAGTAGCTGATGGTTTGTTGTAAAGGTCACTGCTCCCTCAGCCCTGCAGTGTGTCTGCTTCAACAGTCTTAATTCATTTTTGATGTTAATTTTGCCAAAGCCCTTATTTCAGACATTAATGCCTAAACAGTCTTATGCCACAGTTTTTGTGCTACTTGTCTTTTTTGTCACACACAGTCAGAAACTGTGGAAGAATGCCATATTATGTGCAACTGTCAGACCTGCAGCGGGTTGCGTTCACAAATACATCTTTATCATCATGCAGGTTGATGAATTCGCCACAAATCTGAAAGTAAATTTGGGTTCCAACTAGCATCACGTGCTAACACAGTAAATCCCTCTTATTTGATAAATAGGAACCATTTGCAACAGCTGCACGATGTTGACCTCCAGTTCCTTATTAGTGCTCAATTAAAAGGGACAAAAATACTAAACATCCTTTGAATTTTACATTTAAACTAAATGAGTGAAAGCCAGAAGTTAGTAGCCTCAGAGACTGAAGGCCTGTCATGAAAATGAAATTTCATGTCAATAAAAATTGGGATAAACGCTCAGAGATGTTATAGAGAATTTGAAAAAAACATTTTAAAATTTAAAAAATGAAAATTACTGTTGTGATTTTAGGAAAAAAATCCCAAAATCTCACATCACATGTTCTCATGTGTTCCTCGTGTGCTTTGTCTGTCATGTCTAAAGATTTGAATGTTATTAAGACATCTTGTTTGTTTTTTGTATTATAGTGTCTGTTCATTAAAAGCCATACTTCCACTGCTAATTTCAATCAAACTAAAATAAGCCATGATGTGTTTGGGTTTTTTTTTTATCGTTTGCAAGTCGAGGAAGAAGAAGGATGTTTTCCATGTTGTCAGGATGTTGTTTGTATCATTATTGTTAATAATTTTGTCGCATTATTTAGATGTAGAGTTCATTATGATTATCTGTGTTTGTCTTCCATGTGATGGATTTAAAAATGGAACAGAGTTGCTAAATGAAGGCTGAAAGAGATGGAAGAAAAGTTTCTTTCTCTCTCCTATTCAGTTAGGATTTCTTTTAATGTTCTGTATGTTTGCCCTCTTTTTTTTCCTTTTCCCTCACGTTTCCTTTTTTTAAAAAATGAGCCACCTATTTATTTTATCTCAAACATGGGTCTGGAGACCACTCTTCTGTTTGTGTCTACATGTGAGAGTGCCTGCGAGTGTGTCTGAGTGTGTGTCGCCATTTTTTCTCTCAAAGAAAAATGTGATGTTTTAAAGCTAAGGGATGTTTTTTTTTTAATAGTACATATATAAATACCTGTACAGGAAGGAGTAAATAGAGGGTTTGTTTAAAAGAAGTATGATCCGAAGCGCTCGTCCAACAACAGTAATAGAGTTTGTCACGGCTTGTCTGCGTTCGGGCTCACAGTGGTGATCATCATTCATACACACATTAACAGCAGTATCAGTGTGGAGGGGAAAGAGTACAGAGGAAACTACTGTAAAGATGATAATGATGATTTTTTTTTTTATTTTAAACTTTGAAGTGTAAAATAACTTTTTGACTCTCACTATATTTAATTAAAGTTCTTTCTTCTCTGTGAAAAGGTGTCGGTTTTTGACATTGTTGCTCATCACTGTCACTCAAACTGCAGTGTAATACAGAGACATGTGAGGAAAAGATGCAAGTGAGGATGCAATTAAGGGAATTGAGATGCACCAGTGCAGTTTTTTTTAGTGGAAAACTTCTCAGTCTTTCTCTGCAGGAGCCTGAAGGGAGGAGTCAGGTCGTCACAAAGATTCAGCTCACCTGGTCTTAACTGCCTGAATCCTCTATATAAGCTGGTGAAATCAGGCTTCCTCCTCTTGATGGGTGTTGTTTTGTTTGTCTTTGATTTAATTTCTTGTCACAGAATAATTTAGTTTACACCTCATGTGTGTTTGGTTGTGTTGCTCACATTGGTAGAAAGCTGAAGACTCCTCTATTTTGGACCTGATTTTATTATTTGTGTTTGATATACGTGCTGAGAGTGATGGAGTTAGAGAGAGTGGTCAAAGATCTATAATCAAAGATGTGAATGAACAGTGAGTCAATAAAAAGTGAGCTCCTTTTATCATTCAGCACAATCAGCACCAAATTGATGCTTTGAAATGAAAGTGGACAAAACCTGAGCAATCATGGGGTTTGGTACCTTCATGCAGTAAAATGATTGTCAGCTGACTCTCAAGTCTATCTAATACCAGGATTGCACCTTATATCAGCTAAATAATGTCCTGACCTGACCCGACAGACGTGAGGTGTCAGGAACAAAAAAGAACATCAGGATTGACGATTTCTTAATTCGTCCCATGCAGTGGGTCTTAGTGGAAGACATCTCACGACATCCTGACAAAAAAACAAGCATTTCACATTTTTTTTGCCCTCTGTAACCAACTATCAGCCTCAGACCAGGAGGGTTAAACCAAATGAATCCCGCCTGTTGGTGCGACGTCACCTTCTGCACCACTGTCTGAAATGTGCACCACATTTCTGCTCCAGCATTTTATTTGAGCGTTTTAATTGTTTTCATTATTTACTGTTTTCAAAAATCCCACTAAAGGAATGAAAATTGTAGTTTCTATGGCCTGCACCTCTACTGTCTGCACAATGCAAAACAACAAATGCAAAAATTACAGTGGTGTGACTCTGCATCTTTTAGCGATGTTGCAGAATGGTAATGGTGAATGAGTGAAAATGAGACTGATTTTTGGGCTCAGCTTTACTCTGCATTTACACTCACCGTTATTCCACTGACTGAGCCCTGCTTCACCACCGTGTGAAGAGTTCCAGGTTAATTTTCATTCATAAAACTGATTACATGCATAAACATTTGTTGTTGGGACTCACAGGTGAAACAATAAAATCGTATCAATTACCAATGTGTTCTGAAAGATGACAAGTTATTGGTCACTTTCAGCCCAGTCATTACAAGAACTTTTGACTCTGTGATCTATTAATCTGATGCAGTGATCATTCCTAAGGGCAAACTGTCTTGTAGTTGCACATGATTACATTTTTCAATCCATTCCAACAACATTTTAAACAGTAGCACAACTTCAACAAAAAAAACCAGCCTTATTAAATGTTCACCGTGATTAAACTGATCACCTCTATCTCACGTTGTCTTTCTCTTTTACTCAAACTGATGTAAACACAGTACTGATGATAATATAACCAATCAAAGAACTGATGTTTTGGAAAATGGTTGTAAAGCTCATAATTTTTTGAAAAAGTCTTCAGTAAATGAAATAAAATATGCAACACACACAACATAAAACAAAACACTTTGAGTCATTGACAAGTGACAAATCTTCTTAAATGTTCTGTCCTGAAAGGCGACAGCTTCACAAAACCGCCAGCAGCCGTTTATTCACTGTTTCAATCAAACTTTATTTGAACTCACCTTTCATACAGTAAAGATTGGTGCAGTTCAAAGTGCTTTACAGCTGTCTCACAAACTGAAGAGACTAAAGACACTGGAAGGGTAATGAACACAAAAGCAAAACTAAAGAGTTATAAGATTGAGATGTGAATAAAAGTGAAATAATTTAGTTGAAGTTTGACTCATCACACTGAACTCCTTCTGTACTGTTCCGATGTTAAACTCCAGTAAAATCATATAGCCAGAGAGGTCCTTCTGGGTCAAACTGTTACAAAACATGCTGTAAAAACTCAGACAGAGGAGGCTTCTCACTCTGTGGGTGTATTTGTTTCATTATTTAAATCTTTATTCTCCATTCTTCTGTCACATCAAGCTGTTTCTGTCTCCAGCAGCTCTGATGTTGAGCAAGGCTACCAGCACTGCCAATGATGTGGTCATACACACTGTGTGTGTGTGTGTGTGTGTGTGTGTGTGTGTGTGTGTGTGATCATAAACAATACAAATTCTCTAGTGAGACCCGTTTCTGTAATGAGACAGATGGGCCCTGCCTGGAGTTAGCTATCAGCACAACCACAGGCTCTGTGTGTGTGTGTGTGTGTGTGGGAAAGGGGGAAAAGAGTGTGTGAGAGGTGTTATTCTCCTATTCCTAGCCTGCAGGCTTAATCAAAGAGGAGCCACAGATGTCTTATTGACACCAATTAGTTTCTGTCACATGGCACACACGCACACACACATACATTAATACATATGTGCTTAGAGTGTGAACACACATCCACATTTTTATTGTACAGTTAATGTGAGTTGAATTTGGGATTATTTATGGCCTCTTGTTGATGATTTTAGGAATGCAGTCATTTTGTTTGAGCGCTAAATGCACACATTCACAATTCACAAAAACACACCCATTTGATAACTTGTTGCCCCTGCACATGTGCGTGTGTGTGTGAGAGAGATAATACCAAGTCTGACGAGACAGGACTGAAGACATCCATTAGCTAATGGATCTCTCCTCTCTCGTTTTTTCCTCTCTCCTCTTCTTTTATCCCTCTCATCCTCCCTCCATCACATCACACTCCTGGTGCACTTAACCCCATCAGAAGGAACCCCCCCACACACACATACACACACACACACACACACACACACACACACACACACACACATCTTTCTCCCCACTCCTCCCTCCCCCTCCATCCTCCTTCAGCTGTATTCAAAACCTTTATTTACACATGCTGACAGAGGGCCTTCTTCTGAGGTTTGGCTCTGCTCACAGAACGGTTTCAAAATCAAGAATGTGGCCATTTATTTCATATTACAGCAACACAAGACAGTGAAAAGTGGACAGAGCAGCTTTGCTCCAAATGATGGTGAAACTGCCTTTGTACGCTTACAATCGAATTTTGAATTCAGTATTTGTATCCGTATTTCTTGAAGAGTGTACATCAGCAGAAGGAAAATGATTCCTTCTCCTGCTTTTACAGACAAAAGTGTCATAATCTCACAAGTATGCCATACATCAATCAACAATCAAACAGGAAAAACTGCTTTTGCAATATGCAAAGTATCAAATGAAATGCATAATTAAATATTAACTTCATGTCAATTACCAATAAACTAAGGCTTTAATATCCTTTCACAAGTGAATTTCGCTATTCACAGATGCAAGCTAATAGAGAACAGAGCACAGAAAAGAGCTGCAATGGATATTGGCACGCTGGCTGGAATTTCAGAAGATTGTCTACAATATCTGCAACAGGGCCAGACCACAACATAAGTGAATATCGGGGGTCAGTCGGAGTGTGTATGAAATTCTTGATGATTTATTGTAAGTTAAAATAGATGCAACTTTTACCTCTGCTGTGGTCCAATAACTCTAACCTGATTAAAACGTTAACTTTATTGCATTGTAGTACAAAAATTGTTTGTTCACAAATAGTAGGTAGATTCTTCACATGGAGCCCGTGTGGAGCCTCATCTCTCTCTTCAGCATTTTGTCATTTCTTATATTTCCCAGGAGGAGCAAACCTCAACCCCTCAACAAGTCCTCCAGATTACATAGCTTATCCATGCCGTCTGGAACGACACTTAGAAACATTTTCTCATCAGACAGACATCATTTGCCTTCCATAATCATTACAAGTCATTGTTAAAAATCAATAAATTAAATGATGATACATGGCCCCGGTTAAGTTGGATTAGGTATGGACACTGTCAGATAAAACATTTTTAAAAGAAACCATAAAATCAAGAACTAAGCCATGAAAATCAAAAAAAGAGATCGGGAAAAAGAGAGGAAGACCAGGTAAAGTGAGGGAGAAAGGTAAACTGAGGGAGAAATGGGACACATTTTCCTAAAAAAAAAAAAACAAAAAAACAGATTTCCAAACTCCCAGCACTTCAGTATTCATAGGAGTATATGCAGTCTTATTAGAAGTTTAATTAGTTTAATCCACTCACTCACGAAGGCTGTCACTTCAAAGGAACCGATGCTCTACATGACTTGAAGTGTAGGCAGTGTGTAGCTAAGGTTTGGTTAGGTTTAATAAAAAAACATGGTTTGTGTTAAAAATGACAACTTCATTAAGGTCAACTGGAAACTGTGACCTGTCTTATAGTTAAGTCTGATGTTTTGTTGACCCATCCATCCACCCAGACCTCCTCCCTGCGTGAACTTTGCCTCTATAATGTCACCTGACTTCCTATTTTGCCCCCACCATGTCGTTGCTTTTCTTGGGAGGACACACACCAACAATCAATACATTCAGCTATACGTTTTGTAAAATAAAAGCAGAGTGGGACTCTCTCACACACACACGGTGTCTTAAGGTGTTTGAGAAGAAGACAGAGAAGAAAAAGGTGTGGAGGAAGGAAGCATCAAGTTAACAAGTGCAGAAGATAAAAAGGATGAGAAAGAGGATAGATATGAGTGATTGGTAGGAGATGGAGGAAGAGTAGAGGGTGGATGTGAAGATGTGTGGAAGAGGAGGGCGACATGATGATAGTGTGTACAGGGGTGAGCGATAATGGAGCTTTCTCTTGACAGAAAGGTGATGCTGCTGTATGATTTAACAATTGAGAGCTGAAGGACAATGAAATTTAACGGGTGTGTGTGTGTGTGTGTGTGTGTGTGTGTGTGTGTGTGTGTGTGTGCGTGTGTGTTTGGCCTTTGCATTTGAATGAGGAGTGCTAAAGCTAAGTGCAGGGGATGACACCCCTCGCTGCTGCCACTCCAAAACCACTTGTAACACACACTCTCACACGTACTGAAACACACTCACACACACTCATATCCACTCACTTAAGTGGAGGGTTTGAAATTGAGCTGGGACTTGGAACGAATACTCCAAACAATTATCTTTCTCTCCTGTGTCTAGTAATCCATTTCCCATGAATATATTCACATCTGCCTCCTTTTTCCTTTTCCCGCTCTTCCTCCCTCCATCCTCCTCCTCCTCTTCTGTTACACATTCTCACCTCCCTCTTTTCTCCTCCCTCACAGGTGATGGTATCTTTCCCTTGGGGTCTTTGGACAAAATGTGACAATACAGCAATCGCGTTTCTGATTTATGGCATCAGACGCCCGTCACATAATGTCCACACTGTGGTGACTATTAGCTGCAAGTGACACACTCAGTCCAGTGAATGCAATATCTTGTTATTCTTGTGCAGCGGTGAAGTGAGTGATGTGTGAAGAAGAGGAAGACAAATTCTTAAGGCCCGAAACAAAAATGTGGAAAATTATAAGTGTTATAAAAATCATGTGACGACAAATCAAAATTGCTTTAAAAAAATCAATAATACAAAAATGCTAATTGAAATACAGCTGCAGAATTTTCTCTTGTTCCAGTCTGCTGCTTTTAAAATATCTAGTTATTCATGTGCATGTTCCTAAAGACAAGTGTATCTTGGTGCCTATAGTAGTTGTGTTAGTGAATGACTGTTTGATTTTGTGACTTAAGACAAACCTTTATGATAATATAGTTGACATTATAGTTTATTCTGAACAACCTCATGTAGTTAAATGCAAATAGGCTCTCTTAAAGGAAAGCAAGACTAAGAGCTATGTCAGCAGTTTTATGAGGCTGTACTTAAGGACAGTGGTGCTTTGAGCTAAATGTCAACACGCTAATATGCTTAAGTGACAATGTTAACATGCTGATGTTTAGCAGGTATAATTTAAAAAAAATTGCATGTTTGCATTCTTTTTGCTGATATTTACTCATAAAAGTATTGAACAAATTGAAACTTTAACCTGGTAATGGTACTGTAGGATAAGTCAGGGGATGACCAGAGTCAACACAACTCGTCCTGAGTGGGACGTGAAGGTGTGAATTTCACGGCAATCCATCTAATCTAATTCATCCAGATATTTAACTTAAAACACAAACATGAACCTGATGGTGGCGCGAGATGAAAAGTCAGAGGATCACCAATGTCAGTATGATTCATCCTCCGGGGACCATGAATGTCTGTACAAAGTTCCATGGAAATCAGTCAAATAGTTGTTTTCAGTTGGGACCAAAGTGGTGACAGGCCAATTGACTGACATCCACATCCATAGAGTCATACCACTAGTTATACTAAACAAAACAATCAAAACAAATCAAACAAATCCTGAAAACAAAATGTATTTTGTTGACTGGTTGGTCCTCTTCTTGTCTCTTCATCTTCATCTCTCCAAACTACAAACAGATGCCGTCTATTGTTCCCTCTGTTCCGTTATGTTCTGGTCTCAGCTTGAACTCTATCGGCTTTATTATTAATTTATCTCCAGCACATCCCCTCTGTTGCCAGTTGATGATCTGTGAAAATGAAATGCTCTTTCTTAGCCACTTTTAAGCTGGAAATGTGACATCATCACTTTCTAGCAAATGATATCATCAGCCGCTGCCAGGAAGTTGAGATTATCAATGAAATGATGCCCAGAAATGTGTGGTGATTGGCAGAAATGATTGATGATGATATCATCCCAATCTCCATTAAAAATACAATAAAATGAAGCTCTTCTGGTTTGCGTGGTGATGGTGATGTCACTGCCATTGTGTGTCAGACAACAACATGTGAATATGATATCATCACAGCCCACTGGGAGTAATGCCTCTCCTAATCATCACAAGGATCACACACACACACAGACCACACACAGTGATCTGGCAGTGCTCTTGTCCAGCCGCTGTGTTTGTAAAAGTCAAACGTCATGGTCGCGAGTTTCTGTTCACCTTGCAGAAACACCGAATCAGTCCTGAGCTTCTGCACGAACAACTTCTGCCAAACAGCTGACGGCAGGACGCAGGAAACCACACAGCGTGTCGGAGTCCACTGCGAGAGGAGGACAGCAGGATGATGCTTACTGCAGAATGAATATATGCAGAGGGAAGACAAAGTATTTTTCTCTTTTAAAAGGTGTTTGTGACCTTACATTTTTGTCATTTGTTATTACCCCTGCCTCTTTTCACACTTACATACATCTTGGCTTTAAAGTTAAGCATTATAATATAGACATTAAATTCTAATTTGTCCCTTGTTTTCACCATGAAGTGAAAGCATCTGCGGGATCTCTCCAGTCACAGTACTGCACTCAGGACCATTTTGGAATCAATCATATACCAATGACCGTCATGCACAATTAAAACAGAATAAAACAGACTTGAAAAGATGAAGCAAAACAATTGTGCAACTATGAGGTTGAACACTGTTGAAGAAGTTTTTCTAAACACCAGTCATTTTTTTAAATTTTATTTTGTGTGTATTCACTCATGCCATCATCCACCATGCACACTTTCATTTACCATTCAGGAGCAGTCTGAGACCAACCAGCCCTGACATCACTGGATGACCTTCTCTGTGACTCGGCCAAAACTTTTAATGCTTATTCCAAACAAAATGCTTTTCCTGCTGCAGGAAAACGTAAACCACATCAGTTACTTCTTTTCCACATCCTTTTGTCACTAAATTCCGGCCCAATATTAAGTGATTTGAATAGCAGATGTAGGTTGACCCGAGTCTACGTATACTGTGTTATTTCAATCAACAATAAAAAGTAGCAAAGCACACATATATTTACAAGAAATATGTATGACTTTAACCTCTCGGGGCAGAGCTCACTCCTCCATAATCCTCTCTATCTCTCTGAGTGTTACTGTTGAACCCAAGCCAATTGAATAATGCCTCTGCCCAGTCGACCATGAGAAGTGTGGGTGTATGAGTGTGTGTGTATGTGTGTAACTTAACTCCTGATATTAGCTAATTTGTGAATATTTGAGCAGAGGGAGCTTACAGCGCATAAACACACAAGCACACACACACATCTGCAGTGTTTTTACAGTTTCCCAACATATCCCAAGTGCAGGCCTCTGAAGCTCCGTGCTGCCAGCTGAGTGCTCAGGCAGGAGGTCCGCAGCCTCCGCTGACCCCCTCAGCGACTCCTGGGAGCCTTTTTCAGAGAACCGTGGCTCGAGTGTGTAACACCGAGCACTGTGCGTGGTTTGATCTCCCGCTGCTCTCCTGCTGCAGTAAACACAGAAACACATCACCAGGGATCGAACAGTTATCAATAGTTCATCAGCTTCCATGGACTTTAACCCTACGATACGGAACCTCAGTCTGACAGACCCCGCAGCCTCTTTCTAATGCAAAAATCGTGTCCAAAGGCAACATTTTTTTTAATCTGTTTTCTCAGCGATGCTTCAGCAAAATTGTTTGGACAAAAAATTTATTTTTGATTAAATATTTTTATAACTTTTATAACTCTTTAAAAGCCATTTTAAGTGCTGTTATCCACCAGACTACACTACACTACACTTTGCTGAGACTCTTGTTGACATGTGCTGGTGGTGGGTCTTTAGTTTCATGCAGTTTAAAAAACTTTAGTTGGGAAATACACTTCTGAGAGAGATGAGATGATCAATATCAACCTTGTGTGTACCTTAAGTATGGGGCTAAATAAGCATGACCCCCCTACAGATTACCATTTTTACATTTCTAAATTAATTAATTCATTAAACAAACGGCATGTAATGTGATAATTATTCGAGGTGCAGGTAGGTGAATTTTTAACAGAGCCAGGCCAGATGTTTTCCCCCTGCTTCCAGTCTTCATGCTAAGCTAGATTAACCACAGCGGGATACTGATCTAGTAATGAGGAAGATCAAACCCTGGATTTTAGATATATTACCATACACAATTATGTTTCACCTAAAAACTTCTTAAGATTGTGTGGTTGTGTGCAGACTGTGCATGATTGGCATCTCTTTCAGTCTCCTGTTGATGGATGAGAAAACACTTTAATTACCTTTACTAACACATGAATTTGGTGGCATTATCTAATGAGCATAATTCCATTCACGTTCATCCTGAACAGATGTCTAATCAGCAAGAATATGCGAAAACACAGTCGAAAAAATACAGTCTTTGTGAAATTAATTTAAAATTGAATAGTTCGTCTATTTGTTGCTACCAGAAAAATGGACTCATGACTACTTTCAAAAACTTTATGGACTACCCTTAAACCAACCAAACAGTGTTACAGTTCAATACAGTGGTAGAAAACAGTTTCACTAGACATTCAGATAGAAAACAGAGGAGCTTTTAGAACTGCAATCCAGATCAGCATTTAATTGGAGGGGCAGATATCCTGTCTTTCTTCTCATATCACTGCGTTGTGGCAAAAACATTAAAAACAAATTAAATACCTAAATCATCATGTTTAAGAATATCTACTGTAAATCTTTGGTGACACAGAAGTAACCAAACTCCCAACACACACTTTATGGCTGACAAGAGTGCTTTAACTCACTTCACTCATCACCTCCTAATCTGCGCGCACACACACACAAAAATGCATAACTTATACTGTAAGTTGACACGATGCCACACACACAAATATATGTAAGCCATACTGTATGCACACTCTCTCTCACACACACAAGAGTGGACACACACACACACACACACACACACACACACACACACTCACACACTGGGTTGTTTTTCTAAGGGGTGTTTATGTAAAGGAAGTTGGATCCTGAAACTCGCTGCATACTTCACATTTATGAAGCTTGGAAAGGACCCGACTGCTGATATGATTACACCAAGAAGCAAGCAGGAAAAAGCTCTGACATTCTCATATGGAAGCCATTATCCTTTCTACATCGCTTTCTCTCTCTGTTATTGTTCAACACCAGTTCTCAGCCAACGACTCTGGTTCCGTCTGGAAGGGGTTCAGAAAGATAACCAGCTACAAGCCCCCCCAACTCCATGAACAACTCGCGCTTGGCCAGTGAACTGAATGAGTTCTGCTGTCGCTTTGAAAGACAAGGGACAGTCCTGACACCACCTCCCATGACTCCTCCACCAGCTCCAACACTCCCAGCTCAACAGGGGCCTGGGCCTCTCCACATCTGTCCACCTCAGTGCCCCCCTCCTCCACTACCACAGTGACAACTCTCTCTAACCTGGAGAGGGACATTAAGCTTTTTAAGCAAAGCAGCTGGACTTGACTCTGTCTTTCCATCCAACCTGAAGCACCATGCTAATCAGCTGTCTCTGTTCACATCTTTAACACCTCACTGGAGACACGCCATGTGCCAGTCTGCTTCAAGACCTCTACCATCATTCCTGTCCTCAAAAAAAGGATTGCAGGACTCAGACCCATCGCCATTAAGCACCTTGTGCTGTCCCACCTCAAAGCCATCACAACCCACTCCCAGACCTCCTGTGGTCGACCTACAGGGCCAACAGGTCTGTAGACGATAATCATGGCCCTCGACTTCATCCTCCAGCACCTGGTCTCCTCAGGAACCTATGCCAGGATCCTGTTTCTCAACTTTAGTTCTGACTTAAATACCATCATCCAGGCTCTGATGCAGGATAATCTTCCCCAGCAGAGTGTGTCTGACTCCACCTGCAGGTGATTCACTGACTTCCTGTCTGACAGGACAATTTCTCTGACTGCCATCAGTCATCAGGCCGCCAAGTTCCCGAAGTTTGTGAATGACAGCACACTCGTTGGACTCATCGTTGCTGGGGACGAGTCCGCCTACAGGTGAGAGATTGACCATCTGGTGACCTGCAGGCAGAACAACAAACAACAGTCATTTTTTTCATGTGTCATTGTCAGTGTTCGCTGTTCTACTTCTTGCCTTGCAGTTCTTGCTTTCATCTTGATCTAATTTTCTTTTTTATGTTTATTGCTATGCACCAATGTACCAAGGCAAATTCCTTGTACGTGAGAAACTACTTGGCAATAAACCTAATTCTGATTCTGATTATCTTTACCTTTTCCTTGACCCCCCCAACCATCACTCTCTCCCTCATTCTCATAATTTCTTTTCTCATTTTCATCCTTCTCAGTTTCTCACATGCTGTTTGTATTCATGAGTGTTTGCACAAGCTGGATGCCTGTATATCTGACACCTGCTGTGGATTGTTTTGTTTAGACATAAGCATCAGAAGTGAGGTGCACAAATACACACACACACACACACACACACACACACACACACACATACGTGCAGTGAAACGGTTTGATTAACAGCTAGTTGGCCTGACTTTCCTCCCTGGATCAGCTGCAGTGTTAGGCATTAAAAACCCATAATTCCCTATTAACACCCCAGCAGACCTTTGTGTGTGTGTGTGTGTGTGTGCTTAAAGAATGTGTGTCTTTCTCATAAGCCCCCTCCGCCCATCAATCCACTCCCAAATGACATCAGAAGAGTGAGGAGTGAGAACACAGTGCATGACTGACAGAGAGCAGGACAAGAGAGGGGATAAACCCTCTGTGTGTGTGCGTGTGTGTGTGTGTGTGTGTGACAGAGAGAGAGCTCTCACGCCCTGGATGCTGTAATGACACAATCATCTCTGGCTGAACATAGTTGGTGAAGACGCACACACACACACACACACAGAAACTGAGATCCACCCTGCCTGACTGCAGCTCGGTTTCCAAACATTGCATCAAATTCCCAGAAATATGACAACAGAAATCTGAGAAGCCAGAGTGAGTCCATCGCTGACCTCTGAGTCCTGCACAGACGGAGGAGTCACTGAATGTGTTTTCAGCTCATTTTAAACTGAAATTGTATCTGATTCGTGTATGAAACTCACTGTGTCCTCTTTACCATAAACATCTATAAAACAGATTAGTGATGGTCAAAACTCCAAAGACAATAGTTTCAACAATCATCTTCTCCTGCTTCACTGACGTGATTAAAAAAAAAGACACACATTCTTATCTGTCTTGTTTTCATAGCTGTGGCCATCATTTCTATCAGTTATGTGGTTGAAACTGCTTAAGCACATCTACTCTATTACTACTTATGTTACTTTATGTTTCCAGTCTGACTCACAGGGAAATATTGTACATATTACTTCACTAATTCACTGGTTACTTTGCACATTATGGCTGCATTGTTATACAGTAAATTAAGCCACCCAGCAGAATATAAAAAGGGCAACCTAAGCTCTACAGCAGCCAACTGCATCGTTAAAATGCTGCTTACATGTTAATGTGACAAGAAAGCAGTTGCTCAAAGTGATGAACCCACAGAGATTTATTATCAGAGTCTGCAGCCCCCTCTACTTTATCAGTTCACTCTTGTGTCCAGTGTTTTTATTGAAAAACCTCCTCCAGTACCCCACTGTACTGTCATCAGAGGACCAGAAAGTGATTCCAAATTAAATATAATGTTCTGTAACTGCCGGATGCATAAATCAGCAACTGGTTTCTAGCAGGTTCACCACATCAACTTAAACCCAGATGAAATGTCAATGTTGTGTTGACAACTTGTTTCAAGTGACCGAAAATATCCCTTATTGCAAGTTTAAATCAAGTTTTGAATGTTAAAGAGTATTTTTGAATTGTAGTATTTCTACTTTAATTCATGCAAAATGTCTCAATACTTCAACAAAACACAGTGACAACACTGCGAAACATAGGCCAACAGGGCAGAAAACATGTCAGGTAAAATGTAGAAATGAAACTGAATATATCCGTAATGTGGTTACAGACAACACATACACTAAGTGTGGTAGGTCAAAGTTGAACCAGGCAGTCGGTCTGTAAACTGCGATGGATGTTGGTTTGGGTGATAATTTCATGGTTTTGCTTTTGTTTTCTATTCCAAATAAGTTTGGCTGACTTGGAGCTTTATTTAAAAACCTATCTGTCTTATAGCTTGTTTTTATTGCCTCCTCACACTTGCTTTTAGACTTATCTGCTGTGTTACTAAATCGCAGCAATTAACTTAAACAAGATACAAGTTGTAATGAACAGAATTTTCCTTTTACTATTCTTCATGGTGGCACAAGATTAAACTAGAGTACACAGCACAGTTATTTTAAGTAGCTCCAGTCGCTGGTTAACAAAAATAGAGGAACAGGATAAATGCTGCTCCCAGTATAAAACAACAGATGTACATGTAAGAAAAACCTGAATCTCTCTTAAAAAACATACTGTGGCCTGTCCGTCTCCCATAAATAGAACAGACCAGGGTCTATTTAGGAAAACTTTCACATTTGCAACACAATAGTCTGAGGTCTACCACACATCACCACCAGAGAGGAGCAGGAGGTAAAGAAAGACAGACGATGGGAGCAGAGACATTGGGAGCAACAGAGAGACAAAATAAAATAAAATCTGGCAAAGACAGCGGGGTCATATGTCTCCTGGACTTGTAGGTGTCCCAGGAGTCGTACATTGTTTGACTCCTGTGGTTGCAGCCTCCACGCTGGTTTCTGCTTTGGGTTAGGTCTGATATGTTACTCTAGTGAAAACATTGGCATTGCAGAAGGACAGCCTGGGAATGTGGCGGGCAAAACACAAGAAAAATGAGCTGAGAAATGTCTGTTTGTCACGGAGAGGAAAAAAGGAGCGTGAAACCACGTGAGTTCATCTTAGGAGAAAGCCTGAGCTTTCATTTAGTCCACATGTTTTCTCCTCTGTGGATTTGCACATGTCGGCTTGTATGTATAAAAGATGTGTTTGTGTGTGAATATCCAGCTAGAGAGAGGGCGGGTCTTTTCTCCACCCTGTGGTGTGATTGGTGGTTTGCTGTCATTGTTGATGGATTGATGGAGGCTGCTCTCCTGCGGTTGGTTGGAGGGTTAATCCATCATTCACCTGTCCAGGTGCGCTGCAGACATTTACCCTCCTTTCACCTCATCTAACTTCTCACCCTCTTCCTGCATCATCTTCTCCTCTCTCTACCTCCAGTCTATCAGCTGTTAGTTTACTTGTGCTTTGCTCATGTTGAAAGGAAATAGAATCCAAATAAGATTTTCATTTTGCAAAAGGATTGTACATTTCTTTCATTAGCCCACTGTACTGTAGTAACTTCTTCTCTGGTCTCCCAGGGAGGAATATTGATCAATCACAGCTTGTTCAAAATGTTGCAACCACATTACAGTCTAACCACATTACTGTAGTGCTCAAATGTCTTCATCTACCTATTGTGCATTGCCAGAATTTCAATTTTTTTCAATGTGCATACAGTTTTTAACATCTGGATTTTCTGCTTTTCTTGTATGTCATCTGCCTTTCCTCCTGTGAAAACACACTGATTTTTTTGTGTAAAATTAAACTTGAACTCTGCACACGCGGTACATATTTTGTGGTCTTGTAAGCTGAGCGTGGTAACACGGCCGCCAGCAGAACAACCACGCTAAAAATGCACGTACTATAGCACTGTAAAGTGTTGAGGGTACGAGTGTCCATCACATGGCTTATATTAATGGAATATGCTGCAGAGACGGAGATATTTTTGGCCTGTACACTCTGTACACACAGCAACTGGATGTCAGGATCACCCACGGTGCAGCGCAGGAACTTTTCAAGGTGTTGGCCTTAGTCGTGTTTCTGAGCAGCATTTGCAGTCGACTGGGATTGCAGTTATGAATTACCACCTTGATTGTTTGTATTTCAATTCTTCAGCAATTGACAGCTTTGAAAAAAAAACAACAAAAAATAGCTTTTTTCACAACTGCAAAAACTTGTCTTGTGTTTTAAAGCGCAGCCTAAGAGACTTCAGTTCTATTATATAAGCACACACAGATGCACAAAGAGCCACAACACAGCTCGAGTCCTCTTGTACAATCACCTCTTCCCTAATTCCCTTTCCCCTTCTCTTCCATCACCCCCTCACCCTTTTACCCAGTGCTTCCCTCCACCCCTTGTCCCGTTCAATATATGTTGTAGACCAGTACTTTGTTGGTGGTGGTCCAAGGGAAACCACCTACCACACACACACACAGTCAGATGCACGCTGCGAGGGTGGTAATCCCACTTTCTGTGAACCATGTGGAAGCCATTGCTGTGTAATCTGTCGTAATTGTGTTGTATTTGAGAGAGAGCTGGTCTACATTACCTACTTCATTACCACATGTGTGTGTGTGTGTGTGTGTGCTTGTGTGTGTGTTAGAAGAAGTACACTGCTAAGTACAAGAGACAGAGGGAAGAAAGGATATAGAAAGAAAAGACTGAAAAAGACAGGGAGTAGTGAGTACCAGTGTGACGCGACACTTCACACATCCTGCATCACGAAACACAACAGAGTGAAACTGTAACCTAATGTGCATACGGTGCATTAAACACGCCGGGGATCGTGCTCTATCCGTGTAGACCTATACATTCAGACCGGGACACACATGCAAACCCATACACCATTACACACACAGATTGCATAATTACGTATAATGGATTGAGGGTTGCAAGCACTCTGAACATAAATCTAGCGTGTATGTAAGTACACCGACCTGGCTCTGTGTAGTTTACTTGTAAACAAGCTGAAATGAGCCATGTAATGTATGCTGCTTGGTTCAAGCGATCATACGAAGAAGTTTAAGTTAAAAAGTGGTGCATTATGAGTCTAGAAAGAAAGAAAAGAAAAAACAAAGTGAGCGAGTGAACTTGGAATATGCGTGTCTGGTAACTTTTGCATGTGGCTGAATCATAGAAAGAAAGAAAGAGTGGCCATCAGTGCTACTGTCGAGATGGGAGGTGGTTTCAAGGGGAAGCTTGTCTACAAATGGCAATCGGGATATGTGCTGTCCTGCTCCTGAGCTTGTGTTGATTCATGATCCAAATAAGGTTCTCCAACATAATGTTATCTTGCAAACCAGCGTGTCAAATGTCATCATACATGACTGTTTCTCACTGTCAGATTTGATGATGGTTTAACTTGCTGCCGCGGCTTGTTGGGTGACAATGGCAACCACAGAAACCACACCAAGGGAAACAATGCAGGAGCTAATTTCACTGGTGTCTGACTTCCCTGAATTACACATCAGAATGAAGTGTTGGAGTAACATCAGCTTTAAAACGATTATCAGGTCAGGACAATAAACACTCTCTTAAAACTAGCATGCCCTAATTGTTTGGCTTTTCCAAACTGGTGACAAAGAGTTTTCTAAAGCCACTTAAATGTAAGCGATGGGGGACAAAATCCATGGTCCTCATTCTGTTCCAAAATGCAAGTTCAGCTTAAGCTAATATGAGGCTTCAGTGGTTTATGTATATGAGAGGTTAAAGCCTTTTTAGTATGAAATTCCCTTTGTGCATCAAGTGTTTCTTTAGCAACAACACATGGATTGTAAGACAAAGCAGGAAAGTGGTGCTTAAAAGACTTCAGCTGAACTTTGTAAGGACGAGGTCTGTGCGTTTTGAAGGGAGTGGAAGCAGCGCCAATTTTCCAGGATTATATTGTATTTTCATCAACACAAGCAAAACTCAAAAGTAAACAAAATGCATGTCTGTACAGTGCGTGACATAGTGCAATGAGAAGAAACCAAGTCCAGTTGCCATTTTGCAGATGAAGATAAATAAAAACTTTGTGAGAAGTCCGGCCAACTACCAGCCTCATCCTCGCTCGTCTGAGATCAGCCCTCCCGGGTGAATCCGGAGTGGAGCCTCCTAGTGGCATCACTCACAGAACTGCTCACCGGTCAGCCCTGCCAATGCAGCAGTGATCGATGCACTGAGTTCCTGGCTGCACACTCACCTTCATCCATCCTCAGGAGAGAGAGAGTACAGAGGGAGGAGAGAAAGATGGAGATGTAAGCATCCAGAGAGAAGCAGAGCCAGAGAGAAGAAGATCTCTCTCAGCGCCCTGCGGAGTGAGATGAATGGGAGGGGCGGTCTGATCCATGAGCTGATGAATGATTGAGCTAACACCTCCCCCAATAGCCTTCCCATCACCTTCCTCTTCTACACAAATCCTCACTCTCTCTGTTTATTTATTTACTTCAGCGGAGCAGCATGGGACCAGAGAGGAGAGGTGATGAATGGAACGGAAAGTCATACAGCAGGAGCAGGAGCAGCATTTGGACTCCGTGTGCACGAGTGTGGGTGTTGCAGTCTCAGGCCTGTCAACTAATGACATTTTTGCAAAGTGATGTAACTTTGGTCAGTCCGCACTTCTTCCAGAGGCCAGTTTATGGTTAGTGAATTGGGGTTTAAGTTTAACAATGAGATTAGAGCGAGCATTAAGCACCAGGAGCCAAATGTTGAAGCCAGAGTGGAACTGCATCAAGATTCAGCTCCTAAAACGGCTCCAAGGAAAGTCTCAGTGCGCTGACGTCAGTGGGAAAGACCCAAACTTTTCTCTCAAAGTCCAAAACAACTCGTGCTCTTTCTCCCGTATTTACTCAATCCTGTTAAAAACAGTGCTGAGAAAATATGTTGAAATCTGTGCTGTTGATGACACAAAGCTGAGTCACGGTCACACACGGATTTAATGTGGCAGTGTTGTTTATACGAAAGGTGTGAAAATTATGTTCCCAGTTGGACATAGTAAAACTTCTTCCTGTCCAGCGTGAGTACAACATTCAAACATCTGTATTTCAAATAGTGAAAGTAAGCGTGAATGTCATTTTTTAAAGTCACACTTACTCATTGCAATAAGTATTTTTAACTACAGCTCTGATGCATAAAGAAAAAATACTCTTGGACAGCGAGAGAAGACAAATCTCCTGAAATGTGCCCCAGATTTCAAAGGAATAGTTCAACATTTTGGGAAATATCTTTGTTTGCTTTCTTGCCGAGAGTGAGATGAGAAGATTGATAGCACCGTCATGTCTTTTAAAATCAGCAGTCATGGATTCAGGACTGTCATCAGCTTGTCACAAGGACTCTCTTCCAGACATTTTAAGCCTTTCATGCAAATGTGCCGCAATCTTACAATGTGCCGTTAAGAGCAGGAATGAAGAAACCTAGAGGTACAAAAAATGAAAAAGCAATGAGGAACTCACAATCAGGGTTTTACGTGTAATGCAAATATGTACTATACAGTAAAGAAGCAGTATATAAAGTGTTTCTTCTCCTTTGACGTGATGGTTTTCAATTACATTTTTATCAGATGTGATTCAACAACATTACTCAAGATAAAACGTTAGCACATGATGCCAGAAAGCTCTGTCATGCTCCTTATATTTCCACCACTTCAAGCCCTTGAAGCTTCGTGCTGACACACATTTACGCTGAGCCGGCAGGTGACGTCGATAAAAAGTCTCTGAGGGCTCGGTGCTTTTCAGGATAGGATGGATATCAAGATTGGCTAGTGGTGACAGCATCATGTTCGTGCTGGCTACGTGCCAACTCAGCCTTTTTACCTTGAGGCTTGTGTGTGAGTGGTTTCAGTTCATTCAATCAAAATCAAACTTTATTCATTCAGCGTCTTCACTCATTTAGGGAAAACTGGAGCCTTTCCAACAAGTCCTCCAATTTAGACTGTGGCTCTGTGGTTGAGAACCAGCCAATCAGCAACAGGTGGCATTCGTGTTTGTGCGCAGGACATGTTGACAACATGTGTAGCCCCCATAGTAACATCACCTGACTTCCTCCTTTGTTCCCATCATGTTTACTATGGTCACTCGAGCGTAAATGTGCCGTTCGGAAGCAACTGATGCTGTTTTCCACTGGAGGACAGTCTCATGATTTCATATAAAGTCAATGGAAAGACACAAAGCAACACACTTTGCTCGAGCCTATGACAAAAACATGTCTGAACCAGCTGTAAACGTTTCACCTTTTGACTCTGTGTGACTCATAAATGGTGAGAGTGAGAGTCTGAATTGTCACAAACACACACAGAGACATGGTGAATAAACTGAGCTGTTTTTGAACAAACATCTGGTGGCAAAACAAAAATCCTAGTTTCAAATTATGAAGAGAGAAGGAAGTCACCTGAACTGGAGTACCAGGAAGTCTGTGCTGCTCAGGGAGATAAATGACATAGAGTCCTCTTCCTCCTCTCTTCCTGGCTTCCTACATACAGATTTGACGTATAGAGAATTTCATCCCAATGTGCGAACGCTCTCGGCTCTGTGCGCTGACTGGTTTATTTACGAAGCATTCAGAGTGTGTGTGAAGAATGTGTGTGTGTATGTGATTTTCTTTGCTTGTGCATAAATGTTTACATGGCTCTGGAATGTTCTGAAATGTGATCCACTCACCAGAGAGTGCCAACAGCCACATGAATGCACACACACACACACACACACACACACACACACACACTCACTGCAGCTCTGGTGAACATTACTGGTTGGGTGTGCTGGTTATATGGTTGGTTAGATCAGTTTATTCAGTGCATTCCTCTTCCATCCAAAACTGAACACACAGCACAGAAATATCTTGGAGAAATGTATTCTTTCATTCTGTATTCATTCTACACACAAACACACACATGTACACACACACACACACACACAATATGTCATTATTGTGGTGTTGGTTGCATCAGGCCACAGGGACAAATAATGAATCAGAGCTTGAATAGGTTCAATTGACCTGCCATAAAACAAATTCTGCAGAGCTACAGAGACACTGCTTAATCCCAAACCCCCACCCCACCCTCGCACAACACACACACACACACACACACACACACATACATACACTGCACACACACAGACAGGATAGTGGGCCAAGGGTGAACATGGCTGTTCTGTTTGACAACTAATGAAGCAAGCCTCAAAGACAAGATGGCACTTGCTGCCATTTCCACTCTGAACACAAACACACACACACACAAGCAAGCGTGCACACACACACACACACACACACAAGCAGGCACACTGCCATCCATGACTCTGAATAACAATCACAACAAATGAAAGTGGCTGTGAGGGGGAAACTTTCCTCATTGTCTGTTTTAATTTGAGTCTTATTTAACGAGTCGAGAATCAAACGTTGGATAAGGGGGTGGGTGGGGGGCGAGGCATCGCGCAGAGACGACAAAAGACGCTGAGAGGGGGAGAAGAAGAAGAAAACGACAGAGAGACATCAGACTCCATCAGTCTGAAAATAGAGCAGTTTTTTGTTTCATCCGACAGGGAAAGGTGTCGATAATTAGGCTCTGTCAGGTAGAGTGGGGAGTGTGTGTTCCCGTGTGTGTGTGTGTGTGTGTGTGTGTGTGCAGAGTCTTCCTGACAGTATGTGCTGAGAGCACTGTAAATGCATGGGTAATGGTTGTCAGTGTGTGACAGCTATAAATGGCCCTTTAGTTCTCTTCCCAGCACTACATTGACACACACACCTTCTCTCTCTCTCTCTCTCTCTCTCTCTCTCTCTCTCTCTCTGCCTTTCTCACACTCACACACACACACACATTAGAGCAAAGGATCTTCATTTTCATGTTCATCGACTTAATTATCATCAGCATCAACACACACCCGCCTCTCCACTCGAGGGAGTAACACTGAGAACAGGGATGTTGGAGGTTCCCATGCAGCTTGTTAACATCAGGTACCTGCAAAAAAAAAAAAAAAAAACATCGAATGAACCTGTTTGACTGGCAAATTATTATTATTAAATGGGTATTTATTGTCACATATGGAGAGTTTCATTTCAAAGAGACGCTTTAATTTGAAAAACAATGACAGCCACTCACGCAGAATAAGAATTAGATGAAAATAAAAACAAAACTGTTCAAGTTATTCATCAGTGCGGCTCCTTAGTTTAAGTTTAACAGAATGTCATTTACTAACAGTTTTACCTTCCTTCCTAAATGTGTCCATTAGTTCACTGATTAGAGCACAGATTCCCAATCAAGCACATGATCTAACATCATAAAACACACATAAAACAAAACAACACACATGATATTATTATTATTATTATTATTATTATTATTATTATATTAAACACAAACTACACAACTTAAACAAGCTTATGTTCTGCTATTTATGTGACCTGACTGATGATTTATTAATTTAATGAAATACTGAACTAAAAACACACAGAGACAAATAATGGGAAACAGAGTCTGGTAAAAAAAAAAAAAAAAAAAGGAAGAGAAGCAACCTTTTCACACTCTTAAGGTGTGTTTTCATCCATCAATTTTATGCACATTATTAATTTGTGCATAAAAACACCTGAGTGGAAATGACAGACATTCAGAAGAAAAAAAGCATTTTTACAGTTGGTGGAGCTGGAAAAATTAAAAGCACCTTAAAAGTAAAACCTAAAAAATTACCACAGGCATCAAAACGATTTTAAAAAGAGGGAAATCAAATGCACATTCGGCACAATGAAAAGAAATGATGTATCAGAATTACAGGTGCTTGATTAATTGTGATCCTGTCACATCATCTTTTGATTAATTTTCCACATTTTGCAAAATATCAGAAATTTGCCTAAAACTTGTGCAATAATGTGATGAAAAGATGGCTGATCTCTAGTTGATCTGCAGTATCTATAATGATTTTTGAGAATCATGTCAGTTTGTGTCCTTTCCTATTGCCCAATGACAAAGTAATTTGCTATTATATTATATTCATATTGTATGAATATAATATAATAACACCTGTGTCTCTACCACTGTGACAGGTCAAATAGTGTGTAAGGGAAAAGGCCTGTTGGTATTTTTTTCATAAGTTACATTTAAAAAATGTTTTTCAAAAATGAACGAATAGAGAAACATAAACAATAAAACAGTGAGCTAAAAACAGAGTCATGATAGCAGGTTATGTAAGGTACAGTAACATGGTCGTCCCAGAAAAAGGTTAAAGGGCTAATGTGTTGTTTTGGAAAAATTGATCCCTTAAAAAATATTCTTGGCTACAAAAATAGACTTCTAAACTATCACTCTCTTACATAAACACCCTCAGCGAGGTCACAGTTCAGACAGCTGGATAATAACATTACAACTAATGGACTCTCATCTGTTTATTCATAAAGGTTTCCTCTCCCTTTTTCTCTGTGTGAGCAAGTGTGTGTGTGTGTGTGTGTGTGTGTGTGTGAGTGCACAGGCAGAGAAGACCGTTTTCAGCGGTTTCACGTTGCGTCTCAGGGGGACGATGTGGTGACTATACCCACAGTGCTTTGCTGCACAGGCAGGTCTGTGTGGGAGTGAGCTGGTAGTTTTATTACATTACTGTCAGGCACAGAGAGCCACTGTGGCACAGCATCAGGATGCACACTAATCCCCCACCAACTAGGTGTGTGTATTGTGCATGTGTGTGAGTGTACATACCTGCATTCATCACTTACATTTCTCTTCTAAATCTATTAAATGGCTCTCAGATATTTTTTAGGATTGTGACATTAGAGTTTTTTCCTCCATACTTCTGCAGGTATTGCGAACATACGTGTGTGTTTATGAAAGAGAATAAGAGCATGTGTTGTGAATATGTGTTGTATGTTGTTGGCATGTGTCTACTTCTGATGTCTAAATCGTCAGCAGGCCACAGGTGCCATTCAACACCGGCTGATGACAGAAGAAGGTGCTCATGGGAGCTGCGGTGCAGATAGAGGAGTCTGGACAGACAGCTCCTGACAGCTGGCCAATCATCTCTGCTCAAAAGCTTTGCTTGAAGACATCACCAGACCCCAACTGTTGAGCTGCCACATGGACTCCTGCTGGAAAGCTTCGGACTTTCTCCATGGGAGAATGCATTGAAGTGAGTTTCAGATTGTGAAACTTAAGCACGCTGAGACAGGAACTGATGAATTGAAAAGTTGAACATGTGTTTAGTATTGTATTAGTTTCTAAATCACCATTGAAATGTTAGCAGTTGTATATGGAAAGAAACCAGGTAAACATGTTAAAAGTTGCTGTGTTTCTCACCAGATTTTTCCGAGCCGGGCGTCTAGAACACAAAGAGGTTGTGATTCCGACGTACCAGCTGGGAATTTCCAACTTTTGACTTGCGTGACATCATTGAGCCCAATAATAGAGCCCATGGAAGCAAAGCTGCCTGACGACAAAAAGAGTTCAAGCATCATTTATTCCCTTCTGGGAGGACCAGTAAAATCTGTTGCTGTTGCTTTATCATCCCCATGGGCCACATTCAAGCCAGAAAATGTAAGATATTTTACAACTTGATTACACCTGAAACTATGTAATGGTCTAGTGGAGAAGTGGCTCCCAACCTTCAACTGAAGATTTTCTTTTGCTTGTTCACTAAATTACTTTTAGAGGCCAAAAGAGGTCAAATCGTCCATTAATTCACAAGAAAAAAGCAAATCAACATGATTTTGTTCCGATTTTGTTTGGTTTGTTTTTTTTATTTTGTCTCTAATAAAAAAAATCTTCTGTGAAAACTGAAATTAACTGTTTTAAAATATTGCTATATTTAACAAAATTCCTGTAAACATTACACACACAGAACAGGAGGCGAGCTCTGAGGTCTGACAAAACTGTGGATGTTATTGTTATGCTTTATTATTATATTCAGATAAATATATGATTATGTTTAAGTGCATTGTTACAAATGGAGGTTATTATGGTATGTTGTTGGAAGCTAAGGTCATTGTATGTCTGTGCTAAACAGCATTTCAACACACCTCAGAATCAAAAGTCAAGTAGATTTTCACACATAAGGAATTTGACTTGTGCATAAAAATAAACATTGAAGTCGAAAAATAAAAAGAAAGACCATAAACAGAAAATTTACAATAAACTATGAAAAACTAAGAGCAGCTTTCAGTTCTTGTATTGAATCAGCCTGATTTGACTAGAAGCTATAATGGGGTTTTTTTGGTGGATAATTTAAATGTGTGAAATTGGACGTGAAACAATTAGTTTCTGTGGGAGAAAAAGTTATAAACCAAAATACAAAATTTCAAAAGACCCTCTTAACAGATTGACTGCGGCATGGACCTTTTGGATCCTAGTTTCATGCTGTGGCTTGACCCCTAAATGAAAATTATTTATTCGTCCTGTGGGAGGGGTGTGTTAGCTGCTCGGAGCGGCAGGTGAGCGGTCATGTGATCGCGTGTTGACAGGTTGTCTAATGCTGCTCAGGAACACAAGAAACTGACCTTAATGGTTTCACCTCATTGGTCCGCTATTTTTACAGCTTGCCGTTCCCAGGTTTTGTTTTTTTTATAGATGCTGGTGTTGTTGTGTGGATTTACAGAAACACACTCATGTCTAAGTTTACTTAAACAGCTCCCGGCCACAGAAAGCTATGTCTGTTTAATGGACTGACATTTACTACAAGCCCACTCCTCGGCCACAAATAGCCTGGCTGCAGTTTGGGAGCTGTAATACTTAGCTTTTCTCCATAGTGTGAGCAGACATTTAGAGTGTTACTAATGTGAGGTGACAGGTAAACTTGTGAGTCTCTCCTCCATACCAGCGCCCACTGCTGAGCCTCTGTGCGAGTGTGTGTGTTTGTGTGGCTCTGTGGGGGAGTCGGGCAGCAGTGTGTCCAGGCAGTAATCGGGTCGTAAACTCCATCAGGTTCTGTTTTCTCTGGACAACTTTGTGGGGGACGAAGGGGAAGGAGGAAGGTGGGCGAGAAGGAAAGGAGGCAGTAAAACTCTGGTTAGCTCTGTCAGCTCTCCTTCCATCAACAGCGAGACAGAGGGGGGCGGGAGCAAAGCCAGAGGAATGAGGAGAACGTAAAACGTGCAGGGGAAAAGAGGGGGGAAGTCAAACAGGTTGGCAGAGAGCGCGAGAGCAGCAGGACAAAAAAAATATATGGCTTCTTTGGGGTTTAAAGTATTTGTAAAAATGTTTTATAGAATGTTACAGCCGTCTGTGGTGGCAGATGGTTGGAGTTTGACACATGTGACAATAAATAAAAATTATTAGGCCGAGTGTGGCGGTGGGGGGGCTTCTGTCCACCAGTCACAGCCCTGCATAATCTCAGTCATCACTTGTCTCTAGTTTGTCAGTAGCGGCGGACACATGTGGTGCACGCAAACACACACACACAAACACACAGTCCACAGACTTCAGAGGTCATCTTTGGGGGGGGGGGTCGTAGAGAAAGAGGGGGCCGATGATAGGTCGAGGCTGTGTGTGTGTGTGTGTGTGTGTGAGTGTGTGTGTGATGATGATACAGGGTAAACGGTCAACTCAGTCAGGTTAGGTGGTGGTCACAGCAACTGTTGCGATGAAAACACCATTTCATTTGAGCGAGAGAGACACTGGACATAATCTCACACACACACACACACACATAAGATAACATACACCTGGCCAAATACACTGCAGGGGTGTCTATTCTTCCACTAGCAGAGACATGATCCAGCTGTTTTGTGTGTGTGTGTGTGTGTGTGTGTGTGTGTGAAGGCCTGTGCGTCCTTGTCGGAGGACTAATTGTAACTGGACCCAGTAATGAAACGTTTCAGAGCTTCCTGTTGTGACTTTGAGCTCCTGTCGGGCTTCAAACACTTGTCTCCCACACAGAAACCCAAACAACAGAACACTTCACGGCTGCAGCAGCGTTTCAGCTCGTATGAACATCTTATCAGTCTGAAACTAAATGTTAGTAACTGCAAGCAAATGAAACCATGGTTAAAAGATAATTCAGGTTTATGACAACTTGTGTCTAGTTCTTTATAATCATTTGCATTTGCAATAACATGTACTCATCAGGTTAACGGAAGACATTTTGACATGTGACAGCAGGAAAAGCACATGTGAAAGTAATAAAATTTCCGATGGCTGAATTCCATTTGGCTCCTTCATTTTCAGGGTCCTGTTTTCAAATTTAGTAAACTTACTAAGGGCATGGTCTTAGTATAGATGTTGGTTCAGTCTTCCAGTGTTTTCTGTCTCATTTATGATAATTCATGTATATCAGTTTCTCCAAATCAATATCCTAATGATGTATTATACCATGGACATTACATTTCTGTTTATATGTCAGCAGGTCAGTAGCATCTCATTTTTACACAAAATCTGATGGACTCATATTACACATCGCTAGCTCAAGAAAATGTGACTAGATGCAGCTTGTAATCTGGGATCTCTGCTATTTATTATTTTTGGTTTTCAGCCATAAGACTAACAGAGACAGAGCCGATTCAAAATCAAAATGTCATGGCTGCAGAGACACTTTTTTTTTTTTTTAAAGTTGCATGTACTCTATATTCAACCCAATGTTTGTGTTGTTTGGGCTACAGAACGACGCTCAGACTCTCAGACTCAGACTCTCAGGAATCTCTTGCAGTGAAAGAGCAGCTTGAAATTCCCTGTTTTCACTCAGATTGGAAGACTTTGAGAAGATGATTAGATAATGAACGTGCTTTTGTGCGTGGTGGGAAAAGATGGTTTTGCAAATCTGAGTTGTCTGTTGGCAGCTGCTAAAGGGAGTTTATCTTCAAAGATTGAATCACTGATTATCAGAGGCGATTATAAACTCTCACAAATGTTGACACTTCAGCTTTTATGTCAAAAACAGCGTGTGATTCACTCTTTGCCAGACGCGTGTGAAAAACAAATTAAGTTTTTAACAAAATCAATTTTCGCATCTCCGGTGCCCCCCACCACCTCTCCCATAGAGCATACGTTCATACACAAACAAATGTACACACACACACACACACATAGAGACTCCCTCATGAGATCTCACAGTCAATGTTTGAAGCTGTAAAGATTGTCAGGATGTATTTTTTCTAAAGCCCATGGGCCTCATTTCTCATCTTAAAGAACTGAACGTGTTAAACAAGGTGTGTGTGCTTGTGTGTCTGTGGGAGTTATGGAGGCTTGGCATCAACACTTCAAAAAGAAATAAAAGTGTATACAGCACAGTGTCATATAGGGGTGCAGAGTGGAGCGGGAATGTATGTTTTACGCAACAGTGTTGAAACAATGTCAACTGAAGGAAAAGTTTAGGGAGAATATTCAGTATAAAACACTATGGTGCAAGAATTAAATGTATCTCACATTAACAAAAACAATTGCTGGCATCCAGGCTCCCTCAAGTCAGGTATTTGTTATTTTAAGTTGGTTTAACAATAAAAAATCAAAGTCAGTCCTCTTCAACCAAACTACAGTGCAAATATTTATTATTTTAAATATTTTGGGAAGTTGCCCACAAAAAAGTTGAGTCTATCATTATATTTTAATTTTGTGTTAGCCACAGTTTTGTACTTCTGCTGAAAATACGGTGAGAAATTGTGGACAATAGAAAGAAATATATGCACGAATATATAGAGTAACTGCTTTGAACATAATTGTAAAGGCTGTGCTTACATTTCATTTTGATGAAAAAATCCATCAAGCTTAGCTACCAACCTGGAATCATATTTGTTTTCAGTAAACTGGAGGTATTCATTCTCAAAAACTTGCAGAATTAAAAGTTTGCATCACAACTTGACGTCCACTTATCTGTTTGCCTTTGGATTGCGTGTAACTGGGACACTGAACAAGTCTTTGCTAATTATCACATATATTCATGTCATGTATGTTTCTCTCAGCCATCTTTTACAAAATGTTAAATCCAAATGCTCTTTTATACATTTTTTACTGAGCTGATTTCCAGTGAACATAAAAACCGACTGAATATATCCAATAACTCTGCACGACTTTGGCACAAACTCAATATAAAAGTTGCTTAGTAGCTTGAAGGATTGTACAGCCAATTAGGCTTCCAGTGAAAAATGTAAAGGTCCGAGTCAATATGGGCTTGTGCTGGTTATGCATGAAAAAACACACATGCACACACTCAAAGAGACGCACAAATAATTGGCTACAATGAGACCTCAAATCTAAACTCTTCATTAGGAAGTCAGTTCACAGAAATGATGGTATAATTTGTTAAGTTCAGTGTGTTCCCCTTAGCGAAGTACACTCTCTCACACACACACACACAGTCTGGTCCATCCAGTGTTATCATACATATAAGCACTACATGCTGTAGTAATTTACAGTGTTGTTGTTGTGTTAACCTCAACTAAACTAACTACAACACAGTGAAGCGGAGCTGCCACCCCTGAGTCAGGTGTACTGTAATTATGGGGAGTGTGTGTGTGTGTGTGTGTGTGTGTGTGTGTGTGTGTGTGAACATGTGTTACAGTGCCCTGCATGTCTCTGTTTGTGTGCTGCTGTAATTGAGCAGCAGTTGTGTGTAATGGCTGTGATATTTATCGGGGCGGCGAGGTCAGGTATGATAACGATCTGGGTTGCCAGGTTTGGTCCCGGGATTACAGGACATGGTCTTATCTGGAGGGCCTCTCCTGCACTTATTATGAAGCCTGTAATGAGTGACAATAACCACTTAATGGAGCAAGGGGGGGGTCTCTGTTTTCTGGTTCATTCCCACAGTACTGAAACTCTATTATTTATTATTGTTCTGAGAGCCTGTCAGTGTGTTTATTAAATACCATTACTAGTAGCAGTAGAAGAGCTTAGGGGTTCAAATCTTTATCAAGGAATTCTTCTTTGTTTGTGAAAATCAAGCTGACTGTCACTGTGATTTAGCAGCTTTAAGGGCCGATCAGACCAGCATTTAAAATGACTAAATTTCATTTCAATTCAAGTTCAATGGAATCAGTAGATCCACTCATGTAAATCAGTAATTTTTGCATGTTCATTAACTGAAATGTGAAGCGACACTTCCTGACCAAACTGGCTTAACAGTGCTGATCTTTGAGAGAATGAAGAAAACTATCACCCACTTTCATCTGGAGTAAAAACTTTTGAATAACTTAATGTCCCGTTTGCGACCAAGTTAAGAGGTTGCTAGCTGACAGTACCCTGACTTCCATTATGTCTGTAGCTTTCAGCCCATTTGTTCCTACTGAAGGTCTACAAATATGTATCTTCATTTTTTTAAAAAAAATGACTGCAATAATAATCATAATTAATGCACTTAAGTTTTTAGTAAAGGTTACTCAAGAAGAGGAGAGTTGTGTATTTGTTGGGGACTATTTAATTACTTCACAGTATTTGTGGCAGCAGGATGATGTATTGAGAGAAAAAGAACAGTGTGGTTCAGTGATGTGTTTTTAATAGTTTTGGACAACAATGGAGCTCTTTGACAGAACAATAAAATACATCAGGCTTTGGCAACATAGGCAATAATCGTAAGTAAAATCAATTTATTGTTGGTTGCATTGTTTTCATGGGGTTGACAATGAGAAAAAAAATATCTTTAATATCTCTGCTGCTGTTCAAAGTTGGAAACACCAAGGTCACAGAGTTCATAAACAATATTGTTAGTGGACAATTTCAGAAGATTTAGACTCAGGACGACCATGATTTCTTCATTCATACTTCACTGTAGATCATAAAACAAAAAGCTCTCGGACTGACAGTCTTAATCCTTTGACCTTTTTCTCCCAGTATACTGCTAAGTGCAAACATACCACATCCACACAGACACGCAGAGGCTTAAACACAGTGGTCTAATGGTTTCCATAAAGCGTTCATCAGTCTGTGGCCTGCAGGGAATGATTGGTAAGTCATACTGTTGAACTTGGAGAGCGGCTTGGGGCGAAGACCAGGTCCTGGGCGAAGCTTAGGGGCAGCTGCAGCCGCTCCTTTGTGGCCACCCAGGACAAGCCTGTACATATGCGTGTGTGTGTGTGTGTGTGTGTGTGTGTGTGTGAGATACTGAGTGAGAGGGCAGGACAGCTGCTGAGGTCTATTCATAGTGCACAAAGACTGATGTCTCTTTCCCGCTCTGAAAACCCTCCATCCCTCCATCATTCTGACTTATTTCTGTCAGTTCTACCATCACTGTTCTTTTACAGCTTCAGCAACAATCTGGATCATCTGGAGGGAGGACATGACACACCTGCGAGGAGAGGAGAGGAGAGGAGAGGAGAGGAGAGGAGAGGAGATAATCAGTGTGATTGTTTTGTGAATGGTAGAAACTTTTTCCAACATTAGTGCTGTCAGAGACACAGAGATGAATGGGACCATGTCTAGAATCACACCGATATTCAACTGATATTTTGCACATTCATGCTGCACTGACACTTTTTGATATTGCACATTGATTTTATTCTCTATTTTTTGTCATTTCTATTTTTAACTCAAATGTGTTCATAGTGGAAGGCAAAGGAAGAATTTCATTGTACAGGAAAACTTGTTTCTTTTGAACTGTGCATATAACAATTAACACTTTGACCTTTGACCTTAACTTGAGAGAGGAAGAAGTAGGGCTGGGTGATTTTCCTGAAATGCACATCACAATATCAACAATATCAATATATAAAATCACAGTATGGTAAAAATCGTTAAAAATCTCAGTAGAATTCAGGTGTGATCTGATCCGAGTGATACATTTCTTTAGGTTTGTTACTGCAAACAACTCCTTTCACATTGCACATATTAATTTGAGTCACTGTTAAGATAAAAATATGGATTAGTGCAAGTTTAAATTCTGTTCCACTGCTACGTATTAGATCAGATAAAACTAATCACATACTAACACCTTTCTAAAGCTTTTAGTTTTTTATTACAATTTGCTTAAATCAAGCTGGACAACAGAACACAAAATGATCAGTCAAACTCAACCACAAAGCCAATATACAATAATATAGAATTATACTCACGCTTTAACCTTTAATGGCTGCCTTAGATTAAAAGATAAGACATATGGATGCCAAAAAAAAAGGAACATCACCATCACCAGCCACAATCTTGACACCCGACCAAACTTGGGAAAGTACAACTCCCCCATCTGTCGTCCCATGCTGCATTTTGATGGCCCTCGAGGGAAATTTGCCCTTGAATACTGACAAGGGAGCGGCTTCCCTGCATCGTATCCCACCATTAGTTGGGATATTGCAAAACTGGGCCCACATCCATTGTACCAGTTACAACTGGTTGCATCAGGAATCTGTTCTCTAAACACATAAAATGTAATTAAGTGATGGATAGCATTTACAGATGCACCCTGCTGTCCTTCTGTGCTCATCTATCTATCTATCTATCTATCTATCTATCTATCTATTCTACACACACCTGTCACTCTCGCTCATCTTCTTCCCACACCCTCTTTCTGCCCTCCCTATGGTCTATAGGTCCACAACTGGTAACACACTCATTAGCCTCAAGAAACACTCACTCACAAAAAACACACACAGACACACACACACACACACACACACAAACAAGCCACAACTTGCCCAGCAGATACACATTTAACCATGATGCCTCGGGGGACAGCCAGAAGGTAGCCTGGGGGTAGAAAACAGAGAGAGAAAGAGATGGAGGGAAGAAAGAAAAGTGCAAATATCTAAGGTCACATTCCTCCTGGTGCAGCCGGCTTCCCTCTTTGATTGAACTTGATTTAAGTTTTGTAGCAGCAATGATTAGCGTTAAAGATAATACTCCTCACTCCGCGTACGTGTGCATATTTTTGCATCGGCTCGTGCATTTACAGTATCTCGGCTCCGTAACGCCGACAGACATCGTCTTGTTCGTGGAAGCCACATTCTTCCATATTTGGGCGTCGTTCCCATTTCCTGTCATGAATATGCATGCGAGTGGATGGAATCTACCACAAGCGGACCACAGAGAGCTCCTGACGCATACACACCTGAATACCACAGAGTGTTAAGAGATGTATATCAACACTCTTCTGTGGCTGAACAAACAGAGAAGATGGAGAATTAACCACCCTTGAATGAACTCACCAGGTCTCTGTAGATCCTCCACTCAAGTGCTCCATGCTAACACTTTACCATTTAATACTGTGTGTTGAGTGACAGAAGGTAACTTATCCATCCTGATCACAGATCTTTAAAACTGTCAATTATATCCATAAATGTAACATACACAATTTATGCAGACATACACGATTTTAAGTGGAAATAAGGAAAGTAGAACGTGGCAGATCAAAACAATGCAGTATTTTTATTTCTGTGTTCTGACTGACCTGCATATTATTGGATATTAGCATTTAGCTTTAGAGGTACCACAAGTTCTCGTATATGTGCTTGTTAAAATCATTTCATGTATTAGTAAGTAAAACTCTGTCAGAGGCATGATGATCCCTCAAGTTAGTCAAAAAAATGTGACTTTGGTCGGAAGGATGCAGGAAAATCTAAACAGTACTGGCTCCTAATCTGCTCACAAATCTGTCTTCTGGCGCTTTTTCCACCATTAAAAATAAGTTCTGTGATTCATATAATTTTCTACAGTGTAACTTACTAACTTAACTGAGTGCAAATTTTAGAAGCAAGGGCCAGGACTCAACACAAGAGGACATGAATTGGCTCCGGGCGGTTGGAATTGAGGCAAAGATGGGTTTGCATGAGTCAAAATTGTTTCAGCTTGAAGCACAAAATTTGCACTTATCCTGAGCTTTCATGAACGAAAATAACAGAAAGAAGCGAAGTTCCTGGTAAGTTTTGACATCAGTCAGTCTGACTCCTTATGTGGTCTCGAGCTTCAGCTTCAGGCCAGATTCACTTTGCATTCAACATGAACGCATTTTTAAAACTTGAAGCTGATACATGAGGAAACACTTGACTTGCCCTGGGTACTGAGACTTGACTCAGACTTTGATAACTTGAGAAGGTTTAATTGTTTTATTCAGTTTGACAGTAAGAATTCTTTCATTCTATCAAAAAATGAATATCCTGTTCAGTTCAAGATATTTTGTTCTTTCACATCATTTGTTCTCACTGAGCTCAGTTTTCTACTTTTGACCGGAGAGCTGCAGAGCTGTGTGGCAGGTACAAGTGAAACAGGCAAATTCGGGAGACATGCAGAGTGAGAAAAAGTTGGAAACACCTCTGACATGTTAACACACCCGGGGCTGAGGTGAGTAACCACAGTTTTCTGTATCCACAGTGATTAGTGCCACGGCAGCTTCCTAACTTCAGCTCAGCACAACATCGCACGTCTGGAAGCACACACACTCACACACACACACACACACACACACACATACTGTACAAACATACAGAGAAAACCTCTGTTTAAATAACATGCATGTCTCACACACACACACACACACTCTCTGCTCTGCTGTTACACTGTAATGTTTGACAGTGATATGGAGCATCATTACAGAGACAAAGCAAACTATTTTTGTTCTGCAAAAACAAAACAGGATTCAACACTTTGTAGCATTCTGTTCGGAGACAAAGTATAAACAAGCAGTATAATTATGGGCTCATTTTGAGACAAACAACCATCGTCTATGTGTTTGTGTGTCTGTCTGTCTGTATGTGTGTGTGTGTGTGTGTGTGTGTGTATGTGGAAACACAAGTACGTTCTCTATCAGGGATGAGATGAGAGGAAAAAGGATGAAAGATACTCTGTCTTACTTGGCAGATGACAAATAAATGACAGCATACACACATCGATACACACGTACACCCATATATACATGTGTGTAAACCCCCCAACACGTACACACACACATGCAAGCACGCACAAACACACATTCCAAACAAATTTGTTTGAAAAGTGACAGAAGTCTCACACTGTCATTACACAGCTCACGGCTGTCATTTTAGTGTTTCTCATCAGTACATCACACAGACAAAAATGTGTTCACACACACACATGCTCACGCAGAGACACACACACACTGCTACCATACCGAGCTGACAAATGCGCAAAATCATTTTAACACAAACAGAGTGAATTCACAGTCAGGGATTTACAAAAACCTCTCGTGTTTCTACAAAACAAACTGCCTTTTTAGTTGTGATGAAGCTCCAACAGCAGGCGCTAATGAATACAAACACTGATAGGATAGGTACAAGGATTTATGTTCATATAGGATAATATTAGCTTCAAAAACTGTCAGTTGTATTTTCTCAAGGGAGAGAGACACCACTAGCATTAATATGATGGGTTTTAGTGTAAATATCATATAACATTTCAACACTGTGATATGTCAGAAGAGTTTACCTGCACAAAAGGATGTTTTTCAGAACATAAATGATCATGTTTTGTTCAAAAATCCATCAACATTTCAGGACTAATTAGTGTTTGAACTGATTATATTTTCTTGAGCTATTTTCTTGAAATACATTAACACATATCTTCATGTGAATTACAGCCTCGTATCAGAAGTGATCTTACAGAAAATCCACTCCAACATTTTTATTTTTATGTTTATGGATTAATCACAGCATTTATTCTCTTCAGTCAGTCACAGTAATATAAACAAAGATGATTATCTTTTAATTAAAAGCATCGCAAACTCACTGAAGTGCATGTTACTGTTAACAAAACTGGCTCAAAACAATGATTTTAACATTTCTGTCACCGTTTTTGACCCCGAGTTGCAACACACAAAAGCCAATTTTTCCACCGCAATGGAAAAACGCTTTATCATAATTAAGATTGATCTTTTGTTGGCTCAAATTTCCCCTTGTTATACTGATGTAATTGTGCCCTATTTGATACAGAAGGAAGCTCAAAGAAAAAGGGGGTGAAAAGGGGAGTCAGGGGCTTCACTTGAGTCTCTGATAACAAGCCCACTGCTCCTTCCTTTTTCCTTCGCCTTTGCACCAACTACCAAACTGCAGAGTTGCATTTTTCAACATGACAAAAAAAAGATAAAAAACAGGCAAAATTGAGAGCAGTGTCTTTCTTTAACCCTCTGCAAGTGGGTTTGAACTGTAAAGTTTCTACATTTATTTCCAAAGTAATCCCCAACCTCAGTTTATATTTAGATGTTCTAAAGCTGTAAAGATCACATAGAGCTCCCTTAAACTCAGAACATGAGTCTTATTCTATTCTATTTCATTGTATTTAAAATACTGTCTTACATTATATTAGAAGAGTAGTTTGGTAGGAGGTGATGGACAGAGCCATACTGCCCCCTGTTGTGTCAGACAGATCATGGCACCATGTATCCTCAAACACAAGTCAACATCTCAAGTCGTCCAACCAGGTTCTTCGGTCAGATGTTGCCTCAGACAAAGACTCTTTTTGCATGTCTTATCCAGATGAGATTGACCTACTTGTCAATTTGACATGGCTTTTATCTGGGAGACCTACAGTCGTGGCAGTAATCAGTTCCTTTACTTATGTAAAAGTAACTATGTATTAATGTGAAAATACATCATTACAAGTAAATATACTGCATTTAAAATCCTACCTAGGTAAAAGTACAGGCATAAATCTGAGGGATCATGAGATAAGATAAGATAAGATAAGATAAGATAAACCTTTATTCGTCCCACAGTGGGGAAATTCGAGATGATCAGTGAGGAACAAAAACACAAATTTTCATTTACGTCTTTGCTTTTTTTGTGAAATATTAGATCATTTTACTTCTTTGTCCTTTGAATTTTAACATTACTCTGAAAAGTAACTAGTTACAGCTGTCAAATAAGTGTAGTGGAGTAAAACGTACATTTCCTTTGGAAGTGTTGTTGAGTATCAGTCAAAAGTGTAAAAAGGAAATGCTCAAGTGCAATTGTAAAGCATTCGTACAGTACTTGAGAAAATGTGCTGTCACTTTCACTACTGCATAACTGTTGTTTCATCACTGACATATAGATGAACCTTTTGTGTGTACTCTCACTGGTCTGTGATGCTTTCATTTTAGACTTACTCTTCCACTTTTGGAAGTCGTCCTCTATGACCTCACGTTTTCAACTTTTTCTTTCACTCTGTCTTTCTCTCTGGTACGTGCATCCGAACTACCTCCCTCCTGGAGCAGTATGGAGAGATTTACAGAGAGAAGGAGAGATGGATGCACACACAGAGAAGAAGGAGACAAAGTATAGATGAAAAATAGTAACCTGTGACGGATGAGCGACAACAACAGCGACGCGAATGGAGAGATTGATGGCCGGCTGTGAGAAATATAGAGGGTAGAAGGAGAGAGTTGGGTAAAAATAGTTGAAGCTGGCAGCAAAAGTGAGTGAGAGGTTGAAAGAGGAGATGAAAAAGTAGAGGAAAGGTTCATCTCTCTCCCCCTCTTCTTCTCAATCCCTTTCTATCCGTCTCTCTTTCTCTCTCTCTCTTTTGGCCAGTTGACAACTCAGTAGGAGTCAGACTACCATCTGTCTATTGGAGAGGAGTGAGCAGCCCTCGAACCTACTTCTCCTCCTCCTCCTCCTTGCTTTCCTCCTTATCTCCCTCCTTTCCTCCTCCTCTGCCTCCTCCTCGTGAAACTCTTCCTCTCCATTCTGACAGCATGTGAGAGAAAGAAAACCAGACACAGCCAATTGACAGACAGGATACTAATACGCTAATATGCTAATCCTGCTTTGCACTTGTATGCTATGTGTGCTGCTTGAAAGTGTATGTGTGCGTGCATGCATGTGTGCGTGCGTGTGTGTGTGTGTGTATGTGTGGCAAGTCTTAGCCCCTGGGTAATAAAACAATACAAAGAGAGCTTTAGGCCTGCTGGGCCCGCAACAGCACTTGAATACCAAATCAGCCAGCAGAGATCACTAGGGGGAAAGGTGTAGTGTGTGTCTGTGTGTGTGTGTAAATGTGTGTGTGTGTGTGTGTGTGCAGGAGTGAGACAGATAGCAGAAAGCGGCCTTGTTTTTCCAGTGGTGACCGTTGTTCGGTAACTCCTGCTTCTAAAAGTAGGAGAGCAACTTCGCAACAGCTCCGGGCGCAGATGGATGAATTTCTAAAAAAGAGGAGGAAGATTGATGATGGGGGTGCATGAAAAGCAAACAGGAATGGGCACTTATAAAAAGATATAGCATATAGAGCACCATAGAAAGGGTTGTACAGTTAAAATGCTATTTCTATCAGTTTCACTTCTCTGTTGGTCAACATGCACATGCGCGTGCACGTTCATATATATATACACACCCATGGTTTTTTTTCTCTCTATCTCACCCTTGTCTGTCAGCCAGCCCTTGCCTTAATGGACCATACACACAATTACTACTGATTAATCTACCACTTAACATTTTGACCCCACTCAGGCAACACACACACACGCACACACACACACACACACACAAACACGCACATTCACACCACTTAACATTCTGGCCTTGCCCTGGTATCATTGGCTTCTCAGGTACCCAGCATGCTGCAGCAACGCTCCAGGGCAGCCCCGCTGAGACCACTGCTGTCTGAAGAGGAGAGTAAAACTGTATGTGTGTGTGTGTGTGTGTGTGTGTGTGTGAGTGCCAGTGCCAGCACCCTGAGGGACCACCATTCAGGGCGCGTCCTCAGGGAGCCACGACACTTTCGGGATGGCACTACAGTGGGGCAGCATCGCAGGCAAGGGGCCCAGAGGGATGGAGGAAGAGAGGAAAGGGGGGGTCAAGTGGGGCACAGTAGGACCCGATCATCATCAAGGGGCCCAAAGGGAGGATGGACTGATATATGGAAAGGTGGATAAAAGATTTGAGAGTGTAATGAAGAAGGGGTGGAAAGCTGGCTCAGCTATCTCTGCATGAAAGGTGAACTTGTCCCAAACTGAACTGCAGTTAAACACATTGCTTCATATACTGGCAACAATATTATATCCCCATCATGTAGTGTAAGAGGAATTTGAGGAAACCAGTGAAAATATTGCCAGACACTCAGAAGAGCAGTGCAGTTACTCACAAGCTGAAGTGTAAGTGAAAGTTCAAACTCCAACAAAAAATGTGCAAAAAAATGTTTTCACGCTATAAAGGAAACAAACCATGGTTTCATTTGACCACCTCTTTTAGTCGGACCAAGGTTCAGCTGTTTGGTCCCGACTGTAGTCTTGGGGTGATTTCACAACTGTAAACTTGGTCCTGATCAAACTTTAAAGTCCGAATGTCCAAATGAGGTTGGTGTGAATGGGCCCTATGAGAGCAGTGAGATGAGCTAAAACTCAATATGAAGCTCTGTAAAATCAAGGTGAGCTACAGATTCAGATGATAATTGTCTGTTGGTCCATCAGTAAAAATGACCCCTTTCATATTATCACACTGTTTTTATTTTGTCACTTGATACGGTATGTTGTCATGAGAATAATATCAATTATAGCTACTTTAAGATTAGGTGCAATTTCACGTTCTTCTGTGACACAACTGTATTTACCTAACACAAAATGATGGGTGTGAATGGTGTGAGTCTGAAACGTAAATCATGTGCTGTGGTTTTACAGTCACTTGTTTACCCAATATTGAATGGGTGTAATGTTCATTTATAGACAGACAAATCAGATTGTAAACATTGTAAACATTTTCTGGGCAGTTACCATGAAGGCATCACGACACTCAAACACTTTCATTAAGCTGCTTTGACTCTTTGTCTCAGACAGACGTTAAGCCTGGACACTCTACAGTCCAAGTAATTTCATCACAAACCAGCTCAGTTTAACACAATGTCATAGCTGGTAAACTACTCACTTTAGCATGATAAGAGTGTAGAAGTGAGCTTAGAGCAAAAAGATAAAAGAGCCTCAAGGAACTGAGGGAGTTAAATGATGTAAAAGAAGAGAACGGGGGAAAAAAGACACAGTATATAGATAAAAGGTTTGAATGTGGCATAAAGGTAGCGGCGAGGGAGTAACAGTGTGCGAGGACCACAAGGGAAAGGCAGGGATGGTGTGACAGTGACGGATGGAGGGAGGGTGTGAGTCAAAAAGGATGTGAGTCAAAAATACAGATCAGAGGAGAAAGATAGAGATGGGTATTAATTATATTCAGGACACTGGTGTGAACACACCACAGGTCTGATGTTCTCATGATGGAAACATGAACATGCACATCACACAAACCCAAGAGGGTTACCTGCTGCAGGAGAGCTGTGATCGTGTGACAGTTCAGAAGTTTGTGTCTTTACTAAGTTAAAGAATGAGAGGGGTTTATACCGCATGTTTCAAAGTTTACAGAAGTTGTGTTTTCAGTCATGTCTGTAGGCTATGGCGTGGACGGGGTTTCCAGCTGGCTCTATGTCATGTCCAGGTGTTGACAAAGAAAGCATTAAAGGTCTTTGACCCTCATGGAAAAAATGTACCCATGAAATGTTGGATAAAATTGTTTTCTATGTTAGGCTTTCTATTATTTTCTCTACATATTGAGACATATTTACATGAGTAAAAGTAGCAGTACTGCAAGTTGAAAATACTGTAAAAGTATAGAGGTATCAGCAGCAAAATAAAGTATCACAACCAAACTGACACTATTCAGTGTGTTTATGTATCACATATAAATTATTGATGTATCATCGGTGATGCCTTAAGTTGTAAGCAGCATTTTAATATTGTCAAGGCGGAGCTGATTTTAATTACTTCAAACTGTTTATGTACATGTAACTTAGTCGTATGTAAATATAAACATATACCATATGTTACACATCTACAGCTTGAGAGGGTTTAAGTAAAAGTATTAATGTCTTAATCACACATTACATATGAAATATAAAATATAAGGGTTGAATAAAACTCATGCAGTGAAGAGAGCTTTTTCCGATAAGTAACGTGTGTTGTAAATTGTGTGTGTGTGTGTGTGTGTGTGTGTGTATCTGCCTGTGTGCAGTCCACTAATGAGATATTGACTCCATTGTGACTGTGGTACATTGTTTATCCCACTTATTTATTTATGAGCATTTGATGTGTGAGTTCAGCAGAGTTGTTCCTCCAAACACACACACGGTGAACAACCAGACAGAGAGATCAATATGCAACATTAACACACAATTGTCTTTAATGTTATTTTCATTTGGAAAACACAGATCATCTGTTTATTTCCATTTCTACAACCCTCATTCTCTTATGATTGATACCTCTTAGTGTAGCTGTGTTACTGCACACACCCATTCAAACACACACACATACACACACATCACACCCCACCCGGCCCACTCTTTTCTTTCTCTCTCTCCTGGCTGTGTCAGCAGCAGCAGCAGCACTACTCTGGTCTTTGTGTCTCCTTCACATCATCTTGTTAAAAATTAAAGTGATTCTACTTCCCTCCATCTTTCTCTCTCTCTCTCTAATGCTAATCTGTTCCCTGTTGGACCAGTATGCAGATGAGACGCAAATACAGCGGAGCCTGATGAATAGTGATGAGGCTACACACACACACACACACACACACACATACACACACACCTGAGCAGCCTTGGAATGCCCTGTGGTTTACCTGTCTGTCTGTCAATCAAAGCAGTGACCGAGTGAAGGAAGGTTTGTGTGTCTGCGTCTGTATGTGTGTGTATGTGCGTGTCCTTAATCTCACTCCTCAAACCATGAAATTAAAGCTAAATTAGGATCCAAAAAGTCTCTCATTTTTTTAATATGATTTTCTTAGAACAAACAATGTCTAATAGTATGTTTCATTCACAGATGAACAAGTGATATTGGTTGTTTCATCCTGTTTTGAACCAAAAAATGTCTGAATATCTCAGTTTTTCTTTAAAAGGCAGTTCACATGGTCCCTGTGTTGCACATATATAGTAGTTTCATTTTTATATATACTATATTATAATATATTATAGTACATTTTATAGACATCCAAGCAAGTAAAATCTTGCACGGTTCAAATAGTGATGGGAGCATAAACATACAATCAGATGTTTAAATATGTTTATTAGTCAGTTTATGTGGAAATCTGTTAACTATTAAGCCCACTGATGTGTTTTCCCTCCAAACATTGCTTCTCTCTCTGAATATCTTGAACTGGGGAGGAGGGGGATTCCCCTTTGTCCCACTGGTAGATGTATGGTTTCCTGCATGAGTAACCCGGGTTTGAATCTGGTCTTTTGCATACATAGAAAGACAGGAAACAGAAGAGAAAGCCTTACAGGGTCAACTTGTGACAGAATTTGAATCTGTGTTGTGACATTTAATATTCTGTAAAAAATAAAAAATATTGTATAAATAAATCAATCTATGAATATATTATGACATTTCCTCACTAACCTATATAGGTGCATGATGGGTGTGTGATGTGGTGAACTGGTGCTGACCACACACAGAGACCAGGCAGGATATACAGGATGACAGCAAACTAAACATAAACATATTAGATGTGCACGACGAGAGCCAAAAAGATGATCCAGGGCAGCAGCGTCAGGACTTGATGGCAAAGCGAGAACGTAGTGAGCCACTTTATGTGCTCTGGGATGAGTTGCTGAAAATGGTCATGTCTGAAAGTGCTGGGAATAAAGTGACATGGATCTGCTGGTGCACAAAAAGTGCAGCTAGTGTGGAACTATTAAAAAAAGATGCACAGATAGCAAATGTGCAAAACAGAACAAAGTTGAACAAAAATATTAATATAAATAAAATAGTTGCCGTCATGATAACGTCACACATGTAAAATCCTGTATGTGAAAATTACAAACCATTGTGCAGCGTTTTGGTATCTAATAAGCCTTTAAATGTATTAATCTGTTACTCCAGCTGGACTTCCTGGATCATATTTTATTGTCTCACCAGTACCACACTGGCACCAACACAGTCCCCTAATTTTTTAATGCACACCTGGAAAATTACGATTTTGACCTGGTGCTGGCACTAAATGAAAAGTCCAGAGGGTCACGAAAGATATTCATCCTTGAGGGGGGCATGAATTTTGTCAATTATTGTTGAGACATTTCACTAAAAACCAAAAATGTCAACCTCGTAGTGGCACTGAAGGCAAGAGAGGATGAGAGGATCTCCAAAGTCATTAGGATCCATGATCTGGGAACCATCAATGTTTGTTCAAACTTTTGGATGAAACCATCTGATAGATGCTGAAATATTTCACAAGATAAATAATAATAATAAATGGAGATGGAGGAAAAGTTATTTGGTTCACAAAAATCATCGGGATTCATCATCTGGGGATCATGAATTCCTGTACAATGGTAATCTATCTGATAGTTGGAAGATTACCTACCTAAGTTCAGAATGGATTTTTGGAGCTTCTTTTACACGTGACTCCTCAATCCTGTGATGCCCTTAAAAAATTTATATAACCTTGTGCAGCAGAATTTTATTTTTTCATACCCCCTCAGATTCAACTTGTGACCCTCTGCCCCAATCCCCAGGATGGGAACCACTGCTTTAATTTTTGCACTACTGTTAAAAATATATCAACATTCATTTTACTTTTGTACTGTGAATTGTTTTGTAAGGTTGTGGGTTTTATGCAACCTCTGTATTCAGTAATGAGAGACTCAGCTACAATGTCAGATCACAACTCTCTCCAGTCTTGCATTATTAAATGAGGTGAGGAGAGAATGAAAGAGATTGAGTACCTGACATTTTTAGTTGTAGCGGTGTGATCATGCCACCTAGTTATGTTGACTATTACTGCATTCATCTGTTGCCTCTTCTGAATATAATAGCAAACTGCTGCTACTCATCACAAGCACACATATAAATACACTCGAACAGCTGCAGAGTAGGCTGTTTCCTGTATGCTGTTCTCACTGTGTCCGCATTACTCTTCCATCTGCACAGGCATTTCCTCTCCGACCTTGAAATCAGGCCCTCACCCACCACCAACATTACTTCACATACTCTTTCCCTGTTTCCTCACATACTTAAGTACAAGACATCCTCTTTGCATAACATTCACGAATACATTCACATACACTATTCACACAACACCCTCATATGTTCACTGAAGCCCTGACGAGGGTCCAAATTATACAGTGACTTGGCAAAAACAATCACCCGTGAAAGATAAAGACATAAATGCCTTAGACCTTTAATTATCAGTTATGAAAAATAAACTCCTATGGGGAGAATCATGGCATTGTTTTAATGACTAGGGGCTAAAATACAGCACAAACTCCAACTTTACAAGCACCCAGAGTTTCTCTAATCTGCCACTTTCACACCGGGGAGCCCTGATGTCATCAATCAGTAACCCAGAGCTCGAGCGGCGGCCAGCCTTCCCCAAACCGGCCACATGTGTTTTTATTCAGCAGGAAAGTTATAGCAGAAAGGTTAGGTCACAGATAGTTTACAATAATATTATTCATGTAAAGGAAAGTGGAAACGATCCCTGTATGTGACTTCACTCTATTTACACAAGCATGCCCTGAATACATTGATATCGCCAGCCAGTAAAACTCACCACGTACACACACACACAGAGCACGCTGCACATTAATTGCACGAACTGGATTTCATAAGGTGATGGAAAGGTACCGAGCCAAAGTCCGACAATTAGCAAAGATTTAAAATAACAACTGAGGGCCTGAGGCGTAGTGTTAAAGCAGAGGAGACATAATGAGAGTCAGAGTTATGATTCCAACTCACAGGAGAAACAGAGACACTGTTGTAGTGTTCAAATATTCAATGCCAAAAGGTTACAGCTCTTGGGCTAACCCTCTGATTGTATTTAATACTGACTTGATGAGGAAAATATTAATTAAAACACGGCCCATTAAATTTGTGTAACAGGCATTTTGTAAATGAATGCTGTTGGTCATGTTTTAAGACCAGTGGCAAGAGAGACAGATGGATGGGCCCGGAGGAAAACTATGAACTATTTTTGCTTACAAAACTGTGTGACATTGTAGGGACAGAAATCTCTTAACATGGTCACATTATGGGGACAAATAGCTGGTCCCCACAAGGTAAACCATTAAACTTTGGGGTTAAGACTTGGGTTTTTGGTTGAGGTCAGTGTATGTCTTCAGGGGATTCTTGTAATGTGATGTTCTCCTAAGTGACAAAAACAAGTCAGTGTGTGCGTGTGTGTGTGTGTTATAGTTCCAGTGTAAAAAGAGGACACATCATCTGATACACAGGATACAGCACCACACTTCCCATTGGAGAATAGAGGAACATAGCAAAGGAGAGAGAGATGTGACTCTGAACAACATTCACATGGCTGTCTTGCTGCTGACGTGGCTCACATACATGGCTGAAACCATGCACATCCAGAAACAGATCAGAAAATCCATTTAATCAATGCAACCCATCATTGATTATTATTGTATGCACATATATGACACTTTCAATATGCAAATAAAAAATCCTTTGGAAGTTTTGTAAACATCAAAATGAAATAAAACGTCAAAAATATCTTCAAATGTCTTGGCTAAAAAGTTAGTTAGTAGCAAGTTAACTTAAACGATATCTAAATGTTCTTTACAGCTTGTTTCTGCTGCCCCCCAGTGGCCACAAAAATATTTACTGCAGGTTACAGTAACGTTTGCTACCTGGACATATGTAGAAAATGAGATGTATGCAGGGTTTTTTTGCATCTAAAATAAAGCATTTAACAAATAAGCTACCATGCGCTGCAGCTATGTGTAGCTAAAAATGTTAAAACCACTTAAAATTTGAATATCTACCAGGATGAGGAAGACCAAAACAAGAATGAGGATGAATAGACTAGACTGCCTTGCTCAAAGGCTTCTCAGTAACAGGTACTGAAGGTAACTTTACCTTCTTTGTCCCATTCAACATTCAAACAACCTCATGATTGCACTCTTACTTCTGTAACCAAAGCTACTGTGGGCCCCTTCAGCTGGTCAAACTTTGTTCAAAATATGTGAAACAATGTCTTTTTCACAAACCCACACACCAATATAAACACACCCATTTCCATAAAAGATCAACCTTATGTAATTTTCCCAGTAGACCGGAGCATCTGCAGTAAATCAGCCCCGCTTTTCCCTCACCTCCCTCTGTTCTCTGTCTCCCACTCACTCGTTTCCACCCTCTTCCTCTAGTTTTCCCTCTTTGCATTTTTCTGTTATTAAGAACAAGTGTAAGTGGCCAAAAACTTCCAGTCTCTATCTCTGAAACAGACACACATTCATGGGCTCTTGATGCCTGTTCGCTGTCATGCACAGGTGCTTGTCTTCAGCCTCTCCTGTCTCATCAGTCACACTGTAGCTCCAAGACTCCAAACGGAAAAGAAAATAGAAAATTAATTGCTGGACGCTTTTCCCATGCTCTCTTAAGAGCTTAATGTTTTTAATTTCATCATGAGGTAAAATTACTGAGATCCATGTCAACCACTGTTTACGTATGTGAGTATGGTTGTGTGTTTTCACAAGTATGTTTGTCTTGTGTGTCCTTGAGACGTCTTTGTCCTCGCTGATGCCAACAACACAGGTGTTGATTTACTTTCACTGTGTTCTATTAAATAGTTAATTGAATCTGGTCATTAAAAACATCTGCTTTTGGGTCTGTCACACAGGATCAGTAAAAGTGTTTTATTCATGTGTGTGTGCCAAAGAGATGGAGAGGGGTACAGAGGAATAACGATTGGTCACCAGTAGAGTTGGTCTTGATCATTCAGTATCAGAAGCACCATTTCTACTCAGTACATGACTTCTTGGGCACCCCACTGCTCATGTTCCCAGTTCACACACTGGAAGTCCCCCCCCCCTTGTGCATGCTGTTAATGGAGCGGACCTGTCCATGCAGCGTGGCGGACACATCTACTCACTGGAATTTCCCATGGCCGATCATCATCTACGGTCACGGACGCCTTCCACCCCCGTCATCTCACCCACTCCCCATCCCAACGCAACAATGAAGAGGGAAAACAAATCAAACAATTCACAGTTTCCCATTATTCTCTCTGTCTCTCAGCATATGGTTCCAATCAGCAGTGTGTGAGTGTGTGTGTGTGTGTGTGTGTGTGTGTGACACCATGTGAATGTTTTTATTTTCCATACATTTTCTCCTCAGATACAAAGCTCTTTGTGCACACTCTTTCTCCATCTCTTTGGCTCCTCCTTACTCTCACGCCCGCTCCATCTTCCATCTCTCTTTCCATGCCCACGTCTTTGATGCTCGGGTTTAAAGTGTCTCTCTCTCTCTCTCTGTTTCTCTCTCACTCTCTCTCTTTCTCTCTCTCTCCCTCTATTTTAGTGTTGCTTTTCTTGGCTGCAAGTCAGACCTCAGGCAGACCTAGAGGTCTTTTTCCCAAGCGATCTCCAGGGTGGACTCCAGGGAACAGAGCACACACACACACACACACACACACACACACACACACACACACACACACTTCACACGCTCTGTCCATTTCCTCCTCTGACTCTGCTCCTACCCCATATCTCTCTCTGTCTGCGCCTCCTTGTTGACTCATACAATATTGTTGCATTACTTTTAAACTGTGTTAAACAGTCATAGTTTATTGGACAACAGAGAACACAGTGTTCAAAATCAAGTATTGTGTTCTTGGTCTGGCTGAACTCTCTGTACCATATACACCCATTTGTACATTACATGCTTTGTGGGTGTTTTAAGGCTTTGTTTATCCAGGTTAGTCCCACTGGGATTAGGGATCTCATTTACAAGGGAGACCTGGTCGAGACTGCAGCAGTTCATTTAGTTACAGACAGAACAACTGCAAACATAAATGCACCCATGAGGTTGATCGAGTGCTACAACCTCTCATATGATCGAATAAGACTGAAGGATATTATTGATTAATAACAAGATCCGTTCTGTGTCTTTTACTCCACCCCACAAAAAAGGTATTTCCAAAGATTTAACATATAGAGTTACTGTATAGATGACACAAATTAATGTTCATTTGAAATGGAAATATTCAGCAAGCAGTGGTGGAAGAAGTACACAGATAAAGTAAAAATAGCAGTATCACAGAGTAGAAATACTGTTACAAAAAAGGTTGTTGATCACTTCAATGTTGCAGCTGGTCACTAGAGCCATTTTTTAACTAGTTTATATACTTCTGAGTAGCTTAATGTAGAGTGATAGATAATCATCTATTTTTGACCATATGTTGTGATGATAATCTGAATCCACAAAGTAACTAATGACTAAAGTTATCAAATGAATGTAGTGAAGCAAAAAGTACAATATTTGCCTCCAATATACGGTGGAGAAATAGCATAAAATGAAAAATGCAAAGTACAACTTCCTCAAAGTTGTACTTAGGTGCAGCATGTACTCACTAGTAGCTATTGTCCACCACTGTTTGCAAGTCATATTTAGTCAGTATGCTTTGACCTTTGTCCATCCATGTGTAATATATGTAATTTGTAGCTCTGACATCACAACATCAGCAGTCAGGAAAAAATTATTTTTCTGTGAAAATATTTATGCATTCTTCAAGGCTTCAAAAATTCAAACAGTTACTTTAAACTGTTATGACCCCAATGTGATATAACTATGATAACTACTTTGTATGAGAACAAGTTTCACCGACCAACAGTAGGATTACAGCGCTATCTAGTGGTGAGGCGAGGTACACTCTACTAGTAAAACATGAGTTCCATGATTTTATCTTTGGCAGACAGTTACTGGTGGTTTCTAATGTGCAGACAACACATTTTTTTCTGAAATAAATGTGATAAGTATGTGACTGTTACTTTTACTGTGAGGTTATCTCATCATTTCACCTCATCTTTTAGGGATGGCACAGTGGTGCAGGAAATATTCAGATCTTCAGTGTAAAACATCCACAGAGATTCAATGTTGTAAAACAGTGAAAACAAGAAACTAATTTTCAGTGTTTTGATGGATCCAGATTCAGAAAATATGCAGCATATTTTGTGTTGTAAAAATAACAAAACTGGTGGATGTGTACTTCCTGTGTGTTTTCTAGTGTTTTCGGTATTTTGATGTAGATCCAGACGCAGAAAAAATAAATCAGATTATTTTTCTGTTGTAAAGATATCAACGTGGTGGATTTGTGTGCTCCCTCATTATGGTATGGCAGCTGGTATTTCCAGCTGTATGAAAAGTATCGGGTGCAGAAAAACCTACAGACTCTAAATTCTTATCATATACAGGTGATTTTGAAGGATCAGCTTCCAAAATGAGTTTCTCTTTCAAACTGATCAGTTTACAGAAAGTCAAATGAGGTGCACTATGCTGCCCTGAAAGAGGAGAGAGAAGGAAGGATGGATGATGGATGGAGGGGGTGGAGAAAGAAATAAAACAGGATGTGATCATTTGCTAATCCTTTTTGACATGTACTTAATTGAAAATAGTACAAAGACAATATATTTAATGTTTGACCTCATCAACTTCATTGATGTTTGATAGTATATGTTTATGCGGAATTTCATGGCAGCAACATGTTTCAAACAAGTTGGGGCAGGACAAGAGCCACAAAAGAAAAAGCAATGATGGGGTGAGGTTCACCACTTTGTCAAACACGATTGAATAAAGGATATTAATACACACACTTTGTAAAACAGTTGGCAGTAGCATTTTGTTTGTAAGTGATCACATTCTGGTTTTATTTATGTTTTACAGTTTCAAATTTTGGGGAATCAGGCTTGTAAATTAATAACATCCTCATGTGCATTCAATTTAAATCAGCAGACTTTTTATGATAAAGTTACACGTTGTGTTTTTAAAGGGAAAACAATATCTTAAGACACAGTGTCCTGAAATGTGACTATTTCTAAACTATTTTTCAAAAACTAACTAGAAATCAACTGCAGAGATGAAAAATGATTCATTTATCATCTTCATTGTTCCTGCTGCATCATTTCGTTCTGCCCATAAATGCGCAGACGATTCAGTCCGCGAGCGAGGACACACCTTGACGTTTTAGTGACGTAGCCAGAGGACGACGTTTCCGTAGCAACAGGGGCCGGTCCGTTACCCGCAGCGGCCGCTCGGTGCTACCGGAGCTCATCGAGGAGGAGGGAGGACAGTCGTCGGTGACCGGGTACCACCTCTGTCTTGTGGGGCGCAGAGACGCGGGGGACGACGCAGTATCGAGGCGGCGAGCCCGCAGTTCCGTGCGGAGATGCTGAACATGTGGAAAGTGCGGGAGCTGGTGGACAAAGCGTGAGTACCGAGGCGCAGGTGGAGCTGTTAGCTAAACCGCTAAGTGGCTTCAAGCTAACCGGCTAGCTGGCTAGCTTTAGCCGGGCAGCATCAGCAGCGGATACGGGCCGTGACGTCACGATAGCCCCTCAGCTGGTAGCTCCGACTAGCTGGCTAACTGCCAATCTTCAACCTTGTGGCTTAAATAGAAACGTGTGTTTCACAGTAGCATCTCCCATTGTGTATTTTCACACGCTGGATCGTCAAAATACAATATTACGATGTGGAAATTCATTTTGTTTCCCATCCAGAGCGAAAGCTATCCAGTTAGCTAATTCCGTTAGCATTGCTATAAGCCCAGATCGGCTACTGTTTGTGTTAATGCTGCTGCAGAATCACGCCCTGTCCCGCCCTGGTGATGCCAGCTGCCTCCACTGTGCACTCACTTAACACTATATCCCAACTAGGAAGATCAGCATTAATGATGGCGAGATAAGTCCATAGATAATTGTATTGGGATAGTACATTTCCTGCCAATTAGCTCCCACAGTGTCACACAGTGCTACACCGGTGTACAGAGGCCCTATAGCCCCCATCGTCCCGGACAGTAAGACAACAAAGCTTGTTAGCCAAACAGACCATGCTGTGGGAGTTAATGCTGGTGCTGCAGGCTACTACACTGAGTTGTTTGTCTGCACACTAGACAAGGCTGTGTGATCTGTGCCTTTGTGATATCTATTTCTGTAAGTATAACGTGCAATATAGTGTATATAGTCATTTCACTATCATCCAGGAGGAGGAGGGAAACAGCTTCCTGCCCTGTTTGCAGAGTAAAATCCAAACCCACAACAATCTGGAGAATGCACTGATGCAAAAAGAATAATTCCTGGTTTTACCCAGCAGAGTTAGTTGAGATAACTAAGTAAACCTGCTTCTTGGAATAGGGTGTTTAATTTTTAACTAAGTAAACAACTTTTGATGAGAATGATGTCACTGTCCTGAGGGCTCAGTTTGTAGTAGCTAAAATAAAATGTTTTTAAGTGGCTGCACAAAGAAAGCTGCCATCATACATGTCAAAGAACAACAATAACACAGTTAAAAGCATGAGAGGAGTGAAAAACAGATCTTATCACAGTAGGTTCAGTTTAAACTAATTTCAAGCAGCTTACAAGCCTCATCCGAATTTAAGGAACAAACATTATGTATATGTGAATGTTTTTGATACTCCTCTTAAATGCTGACTCTAATCTCTCACAGTTTAAATGGTAAACTCAGGTTTTCATCTATAATCGCTGTATTCCCTAGAAAGCTTCATTTTTTTTTTTTTTTTTTTAGCAAACACTGAATTAAAGTTTGCTTCGCTGCAACTTTTGGTCAATTCTGAAGTCCATCACTGTATATTTTTTAAAATATGCAAAATCAGCAAACATCTATATCTCCACAAATCTTCATTCAAATGCTGCCAAAATTGATGCAGGGTTGGACATAAAGGTCTAGTCCTACCTATCAGCAACAACGTAGCAATTCGTGCATGTGCATGTTGTGTGTTTGCACCTTCATCTTGTCAATTCAGCTAGAAATAAGCATCCAAATGCTCGCTTGCAACTATATTATTTTCTTATCTCTTTCAACTATCTCCATCTTTTACTGTGTTTTTAGAAATGAAGTGGGTAATTAAAAGTTGTAGGTTTCAGCTCACGGTCAGTTGTTAATGTGTGCTTGCATTTTGATAGCAATCCAGTAAACAAGGCTAAATGCAGGCTACCAATAGATACATACTGTGTGGGTGTTGGAAAAGCACCCATACTGTAGTTACTGTATCCACACAACACTGAAACCTTGAAACAAAATGTTATAGAAGAACATACTGCCCAGTGACAAGGAGGGGACAGTTTGGTACGCTTGTGCCATATGAAAAGCATCTTTATTCTTAGAAAGATTGATGAAATTTTACACAGAAATTGTTCTTTGTACCTTTTTAAATACAGATCATAGTTTACATTTTTTTTACATTTTCATTCCTATAAACAAATGCATTGTGAGAACAAAAGTCACAGCAAGAATGCTAACACAAAAAGTCTTATTTCATTTTGACTGTCTGCTTACAGTTTGCGACACTGCATTCCCCATTTGGCTCCACCTTTTTAAAGGACCAATTATATCACAAATGTGACAAGGTAAAACAAGGAAGTATATATGATAGAGGAAAGCTTCATAAAGGAAAGATTAGTGAAGAGAGTGAAAAAGGAAGATAAGAGAGGAAATATCAAAGTAGCACAGACTGAGAGCTCAACAAAGCTTTAGATGGAGTAATAGACACTAGCTCCCAGTAGCTATTGGTTGTGCCTGACTGGGCATGATGAATAGACTCTATTATTGATCTACCTCAACAGAACAGACAGCGGCAGCATTGCTTTTCCTGCAGATTAAGAGTCACGCTACTATGGAGCTCTCGCTGTCTGTGTCTGCCTTATCTGCTGACAGTAACACAGTCAAAGGCAGCTCTTGTAATGTACAGATGCCTCGTACTTTCCTTTAGCTGGAAGGGAGACAGAGCTCAGAGGAAAAAGTGGCGGAGAGAAAAGGCAGGACAAGAGAGCAACTGCTGGGGAATAAAGGAGTGATAATAGGATTGAAAATTGCGAGAAGTGAGGAGCAGGAATTGAAACAGGATAGAAAATGAAGTGAAGGAGATAGACATTTGAAAAAAGACCAGTTGAAGAAGGAGGGATGACTGACACTGTGAAGGAGCAGTAAATCAGATAGAGTCATGGCAGAGAAGAGAAGAAGGGGTGTGTTTCAAGCTGCAGTGCTTTGGCTGTGTTTTTTGCCAGGGGTCTGTAGAGCAAGCCATTCCCATCAAGAGATACAACACACACACACAGGAAAACAAACACGGCAGCAGGTGAGCCCACAAAAACAACGAGTCCAGGAAGCACACTTTGCTCATGGGGAGGTTTGTCTGTGTTTACCTCACTGTTTTACACAGACACATACACACACAGATGGATATACACACCCTGTCCACCTCACTATGTTTGTGTGTGCATGTGTGCACTCATGCATGTCTGTCCTCTGATGTGCAGTCGTCAGAACACAGGCTTTTAGAAACCTGTCATTCATTATTCAGTTAGCTGAGATTCTCTTTGTCTTGCTCGATTTCATTGTGTGTTATGTGTATGGCACATGCATGAATATAGCTTGTTTGATAATTGATATTGATAATTGATTGTCCTATTGATTATCCTGTTTTCCACAGTTATTCTCAGTTTGACTGTGGTGTGTGTGTGTGTGTGTGTGTCCTTATGAGTGAAGTGTTGCCATGTGTAGCAGTAGATACATATCTGTGATATATAGAGGTTAGATATAATGATGATGCTCTGCTAGCCTGTGAGAGTGTTTGTCATTTAATTTTTGCCCTTGTGTTCTGCTGTGTAAATGTGAATGTGTGTGTTTTTAATTGCCTGTATTTTGGTCTGCCTGACTTCTGGAAATGTGACGAGTCGAGTGTGAAGGGTTTCGGCATTTGTTAATTTGAACATTTGCAGCAAGGCTGACTGACCAAAACACTGACTATAATAAGCACTGTGTTCAGAATTAGTGAGCAGAAAGACTAGAGAAGAAAGCCACCTTTACATGTTTGAAATATTAATGGTAGACAAATATTTTCTGCTATTAATTTATGAAGAAAATGTATTTGTGTCAATAGCACCAATGTGGTGATGAACTACTCAGAGATCGAGTCCAAGGTTAGAGAGGCCACCAATGACGACCCGTGGGGACCCTCCGGACAACTGATGGGAGAAATAGCCAAGTATGTGTAACACGCACACATGTGGTTACTGAATGTGCAAGTAAATGCATGCACATTATCACTGGGCAGGAGATAAACTGTATTGTGTCATTAGACATTCACACAAGATGTTTTATTAACGAGAAATAAGAGTTGTGGAAGAAAGACAAGTATGGCTAATGTTCACGAGACCTGATTCTGCTTTGGTTTACCTACATGGGTTTTCCCAGCACTGTAATATTTTTGATTGTATGTATATGTTTGTGTGTGTAGATCTACCTTTATGTATGAGCAGTTCCCAGAGGTGATGAACATGCTGTGGACCAGGATGCTGAAAGACAATAAGAAGAACTGGAGACGAGTCTACAAGGTGTGGTTACACTCTGGTTGGCAGCTGTGCCTGTGTTGTGTTGTGCAGCTCAGTTCTGTATTGTTGTGTCAGGATTTATGAAAGCTGAGTCTCGGTGCTTCTTTGTGCTTCTGTGACATATTGAGGTACATTCATTTCAGAAGGAGCAGTGTATCAGTTTGATCATCTGCTGTATTGAGGCAGTTTCTTGTTTCCTTCCTTATCCTCTCTAAGATGTACTGGTCTCAAAGATGAAAGCAGTACATCTCAACTACCTTCTTGTGTTCTGGACTCATAATCATGTTAGACTGATATGCAAATATTATAAGTTCAAGACCCACGTAAGAATGAGTTTGGATTGTTTAGAGAGGAATTAGGCTGAGTTTAAGAGAGAGGGCTTGACTTAGGGCAGGAAACTGTTGGAAGAAAAAATAAATTTCCCTCAATCAGTTGAGTAAATTAGAACTGACTTTTAACCTTTTTTTCAGGAAAGATTATTTCTTATTGAGCAATGCTGACTACAGCACCCCATAGTTCATTCTCTTATATCTTCCATCTCTTGCTATCTCTCTTGTTCTCCATCTCCTTCTGCAGGCTTTACTGCTGCTGGCCTATCTGATCAGGAATGGGTCTGAAAGAGTCGTCACCAGTGCCCGAGAACACATCTACGACCTGCGATCTCTAGAAAACTATCACTTCATTGGTGAGTCTCTTCATGAAAATTAGCTGCCTCTTTGTTGGTTAAACTTTTACTTCTTTTTCTTTTTTACTTATGTGTAAATTCAGCATATCTTGTGTGCAAATTAGATGTTATCACAAAGATCACTGAGTGTCAAAGTAGAGGAAGGGTTCATTCTCTTGGGTTAGTTTTCCAGACACCTCACCATTGACAAGGGTTTTCTGCCTGTGTGTCTGTCTGTGTGTCCAGATGAGAATGGTAAGGATCAGGGCATCAATGTGCGTCAGAAGGTGAAAGAGATGGTGGAGTTCGTCCAGGATGATGACAGACTGAGAGAGGAGAGGAAGAAAGCTAAGAAGAACAAAGATAAATACATAGGAGTCTCCTCTGACAGTATGGGAGGCGGAGGAGGAGGAAGCATTAAGAACTGTAAGTCATTGACAGCTCGAGTTATATGTGGATTAAAATGGTGATACAACTTCTCTGATCCAAACCCACAGGATTTAACATCTTTAAGTCTATGAATGTCTTTAAAAAAATCTAGTCTATTTTTAAAAAAGGCAAATCATAAAAGTCCAAAGACATGAACAGCATCCTTACACTGAACAATCTGTAACTTAAAAATTTTAATTGATAAATTATTCAAAAGGATTAATTCATTATCAAACCGGTCATGGATTAAATTTATGGCAAATTATTTATTGTTTCAGAAGTAAAACTCCTATTGATCCAGTAAGTTCAATGTCAATTTACTTTTAACTTAATGTTCTACAATGTGTAGATTTTATTTTTTTATATAATTGTAATATAGAAATATTGGAAACATTTTAGATATTAATTTGCAGCAGCTCTAGTCTTATTGTTAAATTAAGTGTCTTGTGTATGTTATAGTTTGTCAATTTATATAAAGTCTCCCTCTTCATCTCTCTGTCTTTGCCTTTTCTATCTTCATCCTTTCAGCGAATGAGTTGGATCGGAGTAAGTGGGATGAAGACTGGGATAAGAGCAGAGGAGCTTTCCCCTTCAGTGAGAAGCTGGGAGAGATCAGTGACAAGATAGGCAGCACCATCGACGACACGCTCAACAAGTTCAGAAAGAAGGAACGAGACGATTCACCTGACAGAATCAGGTAAATGTACACAATGACAATGTCCACATTCACACTTCAACATGTTTATAAAACATCTGAATGAATGCTTGTTTTGAAACTGTCTATGTATTAAAGTTACTACATGCTTCCTTGGTTGTACATAGTGGTGTTACTGCAGTAGTTAACTGGCTTCTTTTGACAGCTGCCTTTTTAAACTCAGAAGCATTCAACAAAAATAATTAATGCCAGCCACTTGTTGTGCCTCAGATGCTTTTCGGCCTTTGTGTCATGTCTTAAAAACCTTTTAAACCATTCTGTCTTAAATTAAATATCACATAACTAAATGTACAAAGACAGTAAAGAATTGCAAAGCAACAAAAACGGTCAGTAGCAGAATTTCCTGAGTGCTGCTTCTAATACATTTTTCATCTTTGCCATAGTGACAACGAGGAGGACCGAGCATCAAGAAATGGTAGACAGGAAACCCTTGAATTCAAAGATGAGGAAGAAACTGTCACAACGAAGAGCATCCAGATCACACAAGCAACAGAAACCACAACCACCACCACACGGAAACGTAGTGGAGCTGCAAGCAGCAAGACTCTGGACCTGGGTGCTGCAGCTCACTACACTGGAGACAAGAGCCCAGAGGAGAAGGTATTCACACTTCTCCAAATGGGAAATGCATTTGCAATAGTCCATGTTTAATCACCATATCTCTCTCTACTCCTGTCTTTAGTCATCGGTCAGGCAGTCTTCCAGTAGCGGTTTAGCTGACCTGCTAGTGATTGACCCTTCGTCCAATCAAGTCAATACAACAGGTAACTACAACATTTACACAAACGCAAATGTATGGGGAAAAAATGAAGGTTATTATGATTGTTTTGAAATTTGGGTATGAGGTTGCACAAGTTTTTGAGCCCTTTGCTTCTGTGTGAATATGTGTGTCCATCCATCCAGGTGGAAGTTCAGACCTCATTGGTGGCTTTGCTGACTTCTCCTCTCCTGCGGCCTCTGCCAGCCTCCCAACCTCCACTGGTAAACTTATTCTTGCCTTTCTCAGCTCCTCCTCTACTAATCATAGGGTGCCAGAGTCTGTTTGGAAGTGGATCAAGACCCTCCTTTTCAGGCAGTCTTGGTCTGGTTGTTTGGTCCACACCAGGGTTTGGTTGACTGTATTAGTGAAGGAGTGAGCAGTTCCTGTCAAAATCTAAGAGTTTTAATTGTAACTAAACTTAATCACTGTTCTTTTTGGACAGCTGCTGCATCATCCAATGGAAATGGAGAGTTTGGAGAATGGAATGCCTTCTCAGCCAATCCACCAGCTTCATCTAGCTCTGGTCCCTCCCAACCTGTCACTGACCTGTTTGGCAGCATCCAGTCACCCACAGCCTCTAATCCCACCCCCGTCCCACCTTCCGCCGAGCTCTTTGACCTGATGGGTGGAGTTAACCATCAACTAACCAATCCACATACAACACTGAGTGCCTCTCAGAGCATGACTTTCTCTCTGGGAGGGACGACACCAGGCGCATCTGTTGCTATGCCCACGATGCCCCTTTCTCGCTCTCAGCAGGTAGGTACAGTACACAGGAAGACCTAGTTTGTCTTTAGTTGTTTGTTTTCCTATATATGTTAGAATTTGGTCTTGCTCTTATTTTTCAAGTTCAGTGATCTCTTGATGTCTATGGTTTATATAAGCATATTCATCTATTTATCAAAGTTTAAAATATCTGTAATTTATTTCAGAGCTTGGGTGGCATGACATCTCAGCAGGCCATAGGACAACAGCAGAAGGTTGGTGTTGGAGGTCAAGGATCGTTAGGGTCAACCTGGTCTGACCCCTCCGTAAACATCAGCCTGGACTTCCTATCAGCAGGCCTCAACCCCACTAAGACACCGCCCACACTCAACAATATCATCCAGCAACAAGGTATCATGTTCCAAACCGTGATTCATTTTCTGTGTGCATTTTACACAGCAAGTGGGCATTAAAAAGAAGAAAGCTCATAATTATGCAGGGTATCTGCAGGTCTTCAAAAGTCTGAAAAAGCACTGATTTCACATTCTTCAACAAAAGGCCTTCAACGGTATGAAAAAGGTCAAAGGCTGGTGATTTTTAGCAGAAACTGCCTGGAAAATCCCCGGTACTATTGTTCCAGACCTCTGACCTTGTAAAATGTAAAATTCATATGTGAACCTTAAATTAGCTATTTTTTTAACTAGTTAACCCAGTGATTCTCAATCAGGAGTACTTGCACCCCAGGGGGTACTTCTGCTGCAGCCAGGGGGTACGTGGAGAGATTGTAGAGTAGCTCAACTAATTTGAAACATGGAATTAATGTTTTCATTAAAAAATACATCCACATGTTGAGTCAGCTATAACAATTAGTTTTGGCGTTATTGCAATTAATAGTGCATGAAAACTAGTTAGCAAATGAGCAGAGGAGATGATATAATTGGCTAAAAGTAATGGATAGATTGTTGCTGTCCACAGCACAAATGCAGAATCCAGATGAAATTAATTCAAATTAACACCTATGGAAAATAAATGGTGATTGATGTGGGGATACTCGAGTTCATCAGACTGGACTTTTCTGCTGCTTATCCAGGTCCAGGTCATGTTTAATGGTTAATTAATGATTGGGACTGGGAATTGGGATTATTGTTACTGTACATATATATACAGCTGGGAAATATAAGTTTCAAAAATGTATAGAATTGGTAAATAGTCGAAATCATATTATCCCTACTGGTTCTCATTTATATTTTTCATAGTTTGGCTGTCACGACCATGAAACAGGTATTAAATTGTTTTCTATGTGGAATTAAAAATATCTTTAACAGATCAACTTAGTGAATCCTGCAGAATTAATAAAGTTAAAGTAAGTCATTTAGTGGGACAGGTTGATGTCAGGAAAAATTTTGAATGTACATTGTTTAGATTAAACTGGTCAGTGTAAATATCCAACAGAAATGACCAACCTGTTACTCATTGTAAGTCTTTAGATCCCAAATAACCCAACAGAGTGAATTAATTCCTCCCCATTCATATGTGTCTGTGCAGGAGTACCTCCTGTCAACCTGTTGGCCCAGAACTTCGGAGGACTGAACCTCAGCTCCCCGCCTCACGTGACATCCATTAGACCACCTGCCAATCCCATGATGGCAGGCAATGCCATGACAATGGGCATGCCTGCATCGATGGCAACTGGAATGCCTGCTTCCCTGGCAGCGAGTATGCCCCCTTCAATGACCACGGGTACCATGGGGATGGGGGGAATCCCTGTAAACCAAGGCATGATGGGAATGAACATGAGCATGAATATGGGCATGGCCACTCCGGTGATGATGGGTGGAATGGCTGGTGTGGGAGTGCCAGGAGTAGGGATGGGCCTAACGCACTCCATGACCCCAGCCATGGTTCCACCCAAACAAGATGCCTTCGCTAACTTTGGCAGTTTTGGGAAATGAAGGAGTGCAAAATTTGTGTGTGAGTGTGAGTATGCATGTCTGACGTGATGAGAGTGTGAACTAATGAAGGACTGCTGTACTTGAAGACAACCTTGCATGTTTCTCTTTCTGCTTCTGCTCTCTTTGGCGAGCTGGCACCAGTGATCATTCACCATGATCTTGGAGGTAGGAGAGAGCGCCCACTGGTGCCCCTCACCCAGTGGTAATTTGATGTGTGAAATGATGTCACGCAGAGGACACCCCAAGAGCAGGGAAGGTGTCAACCCACAGCCTCTAGTCATCACTTTCCTGTGGGGAAAGGATCCTCATCTTAACCAGTTTTTATATGAACTACAGTATAATCCCCCATCATTACAAAAAATTCACTGCAAAAGGTTTTTCTCTGACTGAACATAGAGAATTCAATCAGTAGTGCTCACTTATATGAAAATGGTACTGCTGCCTTAATTCTGCATTGTAGCCTGAGATCTGTTTTATATCATTTTAACTAAATTAAATCGCAAATTTAAGCCGTTCTATTATGCCAGGGGGTAATTATATTACTTTCTCTGCCTCCTTGTGCAAACAGTATTAACAGTTACAATATCTGGAGTGTACTGAATTCATAATCTAGTCCTCCAGCAGAGGGCAGGATGGGTGCATTGAGAAAACACTGTCTGGTTGTACTTATTCTTGAGCCATATTAAGAGTGTAGAATTGCATATTACACCCTATTTCTCTTTGTCTCCCTTCTCTTTTTATTAGGCTTATAGCAGTTCATAAAAACTCAATGTTGGACACCTAGTCAGACTGTTTGTCCATGTTTAAAAGACAACTTGAGTGAAGCCTTGAACTGCTCAGATCAAAGGTCCCTGAAATATTGTTGGGCTCTTTCTATTACAACAGTCAGTTTCTGTTAAAAGTGATACTTATCTTCTAATTTCCATTTTTCCATTCTTTCAGATTAATGCCTGATGACAGGGTTGGTCAGTATTTCATTCAGAGTACTATACTGATATTTTCTCCTTATTTCTGACCCACATGGATCTATTATGTCTATTCTACTTTTGCATAAATACACTGTTTATGGATGGAAGTACAAAATAATGTTTTTTAAAGAGTATTTTCCAACCAAAAAGAGGTTAAACAATGGTCATCATCAAGATTGAACATCACAAACTTGTACATTTCTTCAATGTTTAAGGCAGTGGCACACCACTGATTTTTGTGAGACAACCCAGCAATGTACCTTTAATTACAAAGTATTTTTGCCAGCAAACATTTTTCACCCTGCATCTCACTTGGTGGTTTCCTGGTGCAAGGGTTGCAGATCTGCACCCCACAAATCATCTACTAGAATATAACCACTTTTACATTTGACATGGATTAGATAAATTGGAGGATTTTTTTTCATTAGCTGAGTTTTAATAAATGATTTCTATGGCTAGCTGAGACCAATCTAATGGGTTTTGGGGGTCTTGAGTGGAGTGTCTGTGTGAGAAAAGAGTGAATGAGTGTGTGTGACTTTGTGTATGAGTATAGTTTTCTCTGTTTGATGTGCAAACACAGCTAAGCAGAGCCTCTTGTCATTTTCTAAGGCACTGCACTCCAAATGACCAAATCTTTATTTTGTTACTCTCAGAAGGATGATTCCATAGCTATTAGTTTAATATTTTATTAGTTTACTTAAGGTTATCTTCATATGGGAGAGCTACTAATAACACATTTAGTTGACAGGAATCATGTTTTTTTTTTTCTTTTTCAGTACAACTCGTTTCATTTGATTGTACTCTATATTTTCTGTACTTCATTCAACATTAAATTAAATTATAACATTAAATATTCAGTTTACTCCTGTTTTTTAAGTGTAGGCTGGTTTGTCTTCATGGTCTTACTGTTATTTGCATTACATTTGATCCTGAACACAGCCATAGTAGCTACCATTGAGGACACTGAGGTCATGTTCTCTGTATTTGGGAATTTTAAGGTTACAACATTAAGCCAGATTACATTCTGTATGTAAAAAAAAAATGACACTTGGTGGATCATTTATTAGCTGATTCCAGTATTTTTAAAATTCTTTTAGACTCAAGCAGTCATGAGCAACTTGGCATCATAGAACTTCATAGTAATCTAGATCAATATTGAAATATATCAGGTCTATTTAGTGTCTAGGTCCCTATGTGAATGAGTCCTGAACTTTCTTGTGGGCAGACCCCAGACTGTGCAGATAGGCGCCATCACATCCTCCACCCTGACTCAACAGCAGCACCCCTCAGGACTGCACGCTCAGCAATCTCCTGTGCTCCCTGTTTCTCTTCATCATGACTGTGTGGCCACCCACAGATCCAACATGATCGTGTCTGCTGACAATATGATGGCCTGATCATTGACAATGATGAGACTGTCTACATAGAGGAAGTCAGAGTCCTGACAGTAGCAGGACAACTTCCATCTTAACATCAGCAAAACAAAGGAGTTGATTGTGGACTACAGGAAGCGTCAGGGAGTAGGATACACCCCCTTTATTACCATCAATGGGACTTCAGTGGAGAGAGTCAGCAGCTTCAGGCTCCTCTGGGTCAGTGGAGGCCTGACCTGGACTCACCACACCAACACATTGCTCGTCACTACATCACTTTATTCACAACATATAGATACATGGATGTCAATTTACAATTTATGCTACTGTATACTACTGCCATACCTATACAATACCTACTGGCACTGTACATACATCATCTACTGCACTGGCTCTACTCCCTACCTATCTGATTCCTGTTTACAGCCTGTTTACATCTGAGCATATATATTTAATACTACCTGTTTACGCTGTTTATCCATCACAGTATTTATATTTATGTGTATTATGCCAACAATCTGTTGTCATTATAGATATATATTTACTAAATTACTGCACAACATGTTTACATTACAGTTCATACATTTTACTATTATATTACATTATATTATATTATATTATACAGCTGATGGGTCATCCAAAACGTGGGAGTGATTACAGTCCAACTTATCATCAACAGCCCGCACTCCAACTGAACAAAGACTTCAGGAAAAATTGGACCCAAGCGGACCAATGAATGCTTGGCCAAACCTCCGTAAGAAAATCATTATCCAATCAGAGCTCACACAGTTCGGGCTGCGCTATGATTGACGCCAATGTTTAGCGAATAGGAAAAATAGAAACCACTTAGGGGCGTTTCCAGGAAGAGAGTGGTTACATTTTCCTGTAATGGCGGACCAGGCAGACAGCGAGACTATCGGCTTCAGCGACAACAGGTCAGATAATAGTAAATAATGTGTTAAAATAACGTTTACTATTAAGCACAAGCCGAGATTTTATACGAAGTTGGTCAGCCTCTTTTTTGGTCGAGATGTTGTGAGAAACAGCGGTTTTACGTGTAAATGTAGCCACGCTAGCTAACTAGCTTCTAGCTAACTAGCCTGTGTTGCCAAGCGGCTCGTCTCCGGTCTCCGCTCGTGGCACGCGGTAAACACTGGCAGGCAGATCAAACACAGAGAGATGTTTTGATCTTTTAACGAGCTAGCGACCTCACCAGGCCCCGAGTTTGTCCTCAGACACAACCATTGTCTTAAGTTTTCTGTGCACAGATGTGAATGTATAATAGCCAGCTAGCTAGCTAAGCTAAGCTAAGCTACATTGATTAGTAGGCAGGGGCACATAACTCCGTCTAGTGTTTTGAATGAACTGCTTTCTGTTAGCCCAGTTAGTCATAGATGCGATTAACTGATTGAGTGAGTTTATTCACGATCAAAGTATGTGCCCTTGCACTACCAATGAGATATCAACCTGAAGAATTCAACATTTAAACATATGGAGTAATAAACACTTCAGAGCTACATAAGGTGCTAACGTTACACCCTTAGCAAGACCATCATCACGTCAGTGCATCTTCAAGAGCGTATTTCTGCAGCGAAATGGTTACAAGCAGTCAACAATACAACGTTTTTGTAATAATCTTCTGAACTATTCTAGTTTACACTGCATCTTCCTCCATAGTAAACCTCTAACTTCAATGCAATTTGTCTGGATTGTTAAGCAAGTACCACATAATGTTGTGTTGCATGACTTGCAATATATAGATCGTGTATTAGTATATATTTTTTTCCTTTTCTATAGCGCAATTCTGGGGACTTAAGTAACACTATAGAGTTGTGACTAAGCCCAGAATGAGTTTTCAATTACTTGGGAATGGCAGGTGAAAGCCACACCATGAGTGTGACTTCATATAATCATGCACTCTGATGTTATGACCAACAGTTGGGCAATTTGAAATTTTCCATCCCAAGTAGATATTGTGATATTCAGGAAAACAACTTATGGTTAGTGTTGCCCAGCCTTACATTTAGTTACAGTTACTTTCAAGCATTAGAATGATCTGCATTTTTGTATAATGGTTTGATAGTAAATATGCATATTCGTTTTGATCAGAGTGGTGATATTAGATGGTTTTGATGCTACTTAGTGATCTGTCATTGAACACTGCTGTAACTTGATATTATTTTGCTTTGCTAGAATGGCGCAGCAGGCAGTGCGGTTCCGCGGCCCTGCGCCTGCACCCACATCTGCGCCTGCACCTGCCCAGACCCCAGTGTTACGAGGCCCACCGCCACTCCTTAGGCCACCGCCACCTCCCTTTGGGATGATGAGGGGACCCCCGCCTCGACCCCCATTTGCACGCCCACCTTTTGACCCTAACATGCCACCCATCCCACCACCAGGAGGCATGCCACCACCAATGGGACCTCCCCATCTACAGGTGACTGTTACCCATTTTTTATGACATGCATTTTTTTTCCTTTATGGAAATGTAGGGCTGAACTATTTCAACTGTTTCTGAAGTGATGTGCTATGCTACATTTATAGAGAGACACAGACTTAAATAAGCCTGTTGATGTTAGAGCCTTCTGTTCAAAAGAGGCATTCCACTAACCATATTTGTTCATGACTACTTCAGGTCAGAAAATTCTTGCTGTGACTTCACATAATGCAAGTTTTGTGTAAACTTCTAAGTGGTGAAGTAGAAAATCATACAAGACAAAGGAGACTGGCTTGAGAGAGTTTTCTTCATCAGCAGGCCAAATCAACTTGCAATAGGTCTTATTTTTGCAGTATTTTTCTACTGCAGTAGCTATCCCTTTAATATATCTGGGTGTAATAGGCCATTGTGGCCAATTCTGAAAATCAATGAGTAGGACTGCTTTATGGCAACATTACATTTTTAGATGTGTTTTGCATCAGTGTCAAGCAACACTTATTCATTTGCTGTGTTAGCCAAAAACAGACATTCCCACTGTCTTTTGTGCAACATGTTCTCCATGGATTGTTTAAAAAACCGACAATATCACAGTTCATATTGATAAGCATTGTAGGATTGTATATAATGTAGTACATCATTGTAACCAAAATACGAGGTACTCAAATTTCACTGATTCGTACATCTTCAACTATGATCCACTCAGACCGACTCATTGAAGCGGGTCAAACACATTGTGGCAGTCTGTCTAACTGACTCCCTGATGACTCTTGGGGAGAGAGAGAGAGAGAGAGAGAGAAAAAAGCCTGTACATGTGGGTGAGTAAGAGAGAGAGAGAGAACTTTTATCAGAACAATTATTCAGCATAATTCTCAGGTTTATCAGTAAGGTGTATGGAACTGCACTGCAGACTGGATTCTCTAACAGCTGTCTAATGTGAATGAGTCCAACGCAATGAGTCCAAGGGTGCTTCTTACCTGTATACTCGGTTCTTTATTGCAGTGGTTACCCTCATTTCTAGAAACGTCACAGTGATAATGCCATTATGCTAACTGATATTTACATCACTTTTGACTGATTGCTTATAATGAGGATGCTTTACATATTAATGTTTTTTTTCTCATACTCTTCATATTCAAGTCCTCTGGTCAAGAGGAGGGAGTTAAATACCTTAGTACCATAGTAAATGTCAATGCATATGTGAGAATAAAGTCTCAAGAAAAGGGGTAAATCCTTATCCTCCTATCTCCGGCAGACATGTGATTCTTGGTTTGTTTTTGAATGTTGATCAATGGTACAGCCAACTCAACATCTGAGTTTGCATGAAATTGACGACAAAGAAAGCTTTAATCCTTTCTGGCATGAATAACAGCTGTATACTAACCCTTAGAACAAGACACAATCAAGGAGGAATATGAGTAACACTGTTTTATAATCTCTTTGGCTACTACCTTCTTCATAACTGATTCTTAGATGCAGTGTATTTTTCTCTTGAATGAAACCGTATTGATGCACAAGCTTCCTAATTTGAATTCAGAGGTTTCAATAAGCACTAGCTGCTGAATAAATAGTCAACTGCTTATCTGACTGGCCACTTTTCTCCACCCAATGAAGTCACATTTTGTTGGAGGAGGGAGGACTAATATTGGGTCATTTATATTCCTAGCCCTACTCCTTATAGTCTGAAAACTGAATGCTGGGTCTTTATCTTTTGCTGCAGAGACCTCCGTTCCTTCCCCCTCCCATGGGGAACCTACCGCCTCCTCCAGGGATGCTGTTTCCTCCTGGGATGCCCCCCATTCCTGCATCTGGAAGCCCTGCACTCAACCCTGCAGAGGAGATCTGGGTAGAGAACAAGACTCCAGAGGGAAAGGTAAGATGGAATTCCTATGTTAACACATAGCAGGGTCCCTATACTGGTTTACACAGTCTGGAAAAGCATGTTGAATTATTATTTTACATTTTTTTTCCAAAAGGATATCAACATATAAAAAATATATACACTTTAAGTCCCAGTTATACAACAGCCCCTTCTAGCATCACTATTACAAAGGGTTGTCTGATAATAGCATTTTTAGTCTAAGAGTGAAATATTGTGCCAATATTCGACTTTGGCAAAAATCTGATACTCAGCTGGTCTAATAGGGTTAAATTGCTCATCACTAGATTGCACTTAGATAGGCTTTGCAGGACTTTGACTCACTTAAAATTATTTTTTTTTATTGGTGAGCTGTTAGATCCCATCAGCACACACACACTAACTCTGAACCTGATTAAGGAAAACCCCATGGTAAATCATCTAATTAATATCTTTAAAATTGGACTGGGAATTAGGCTGCATTTCATAATAAGTCTTTTTGGGAGAAATCTTGCTTAGTACATGTTAACAAAATAAATAAAATTAATTATCAATATTGATTTGTCCCCAAGGTACAAGTGCTTTTCTTGTCTGTTATCCACAGGCATATTACTACAATGCCAGGACCAGAGAGTCATCGTGGAGTAAACCAGATGGCGTGAAGATCATCCAGCAGTCTGAACTCAACCCTCTTCTTGTAGCTGGAGCCGGGGTGCAGGGTCGGGTGCAAGTGTGGGGGTGACTGCAGCTGCCAGCTCAAGCAGTGTCAACACTACAGCCAGCACGGCAGCAGCAGCCTCCCCCACTCAGGCCCCATCCACAACCCCCTCCCGCACACTCACCTCCAGTCCAGACTCCACCACCACCCCCTCCCCCTCTGTTACCATTGCAGGTAAGTACACAGTCTTATATCGGTGACACACACACACATACACAAAAGCCAAACTAAAAATAGTCTTTTTGTTTCCCAAAAGCCACTGTTGTAGCAGACCTGAACCCTGTTGCTGCAGTGACCTCCACTGTTGCTGTGTCTCCAGTCACGGTAGTCACTGTTTCCACGGTGCCATCACCTGTTACAGCAGTGCAAACGGTGCCTCTGCTGCCTGCAGCCCTGCCTCACAGCGTGGCCCAGCCCACCGCAGCCATACCTGCCTTCCCCCCTGTCATGGTGCCACCTTTCAGGGTGCCCTTGCCAGGCATGCACATCCCTCTACCAGGTAAGAACCTCCAACTAAGAGCAAGACATGACCAGGTCACAATATCTAGCTGCTAAAACACTGTGCTACAAACCTGTTGTTTATTTATATATAATATATACTGCATATACAATAAAGAGGGTCTCTATATGAGGGTAGATTTGCTGCCCTTGTAGCTGATAGAGCAACATTTTACATTCATGCTCTCATAATTGCTTTTATGGAGTTTCCACTGAAAAGAACAATTGGTTGATAAAATAATAGTATAACTCTACAATATGTATAAACTCCAATAAAATGCTATTAAATAAAAACAACACACTCTCTTGCAGTTGTATTGTTCAGGCTCTAGTACAGTTTGGTTCTGACATGTAGAAAGTTTCTGTAGTTTCAACTCCAACAGAGTGATATGTTTTCTCTCTAGCTGATCTCCCAGTTACTCAGTTACTCTGATGCCAATTGGCTACTTAGCAAAATGTTTTGCTAGATGTAAATGTTTTGTGACATCTGACATTTAAGCTACCTTCAGACTGCAGGCACAAGTGGCTCATATGTGACTCAGATCTTGTTTTTGGTTTTTTTTAATGACAGTGTGAACCGCATAAATCACATAGAATCTGCTCTGCTAATGAATTTGCTGCCTTTCACTGCACATCAACTTATAAATGAAAATGTAAATGCTGACTTCAGTGGCCTCCATGTTCACTTCCATATGACAGGGGGCTGTGTGTGACATTGTATGATGTCATTGTTTTTTGTGCATGTGGGTCACTTAATATTGGCCACTTTTAAAAAATAATTTGAACAGCCAAACAAAAAAATAGCTCTGAGCACTAAATCTGAATTGAGCACTAAGGCTTGCAATGTGAATGTTGCCTTAGTTTATAGTCTCTGTGGAAACTCTGACTCAGCATTTTGGGTGCTTTTTTGACAACAAAAAATGAGGGTAGCCAGTGGACTCCAGCCTGTTATTGGAACACCACAGGAGAGTTGGATTATTTTGTGGCACTTACTCACAGGTTACACATATAAATGTATCAGTGTTTCTGAAAGACTTCCCCCTAGATATTTCCTAGTCATGGATCCACACACATTTGTCAGGCCACATTTTGTTTACGGATCACACAACAAGTCTGAGTCTGAACAAGAGTGCAGTGTCTTAAATTTAAATGTAGACTAATGTAAATGCTCCTGTTAGTCCCCTGTGTTTGCTTTCAAGGTTTTATCTGTTGCTTTTCTCTTCTGTGTTGTGTGTCTTTTTCGATTCCCTCTTTTTTCTCTCTGTCCCTATTTCTGACATAAATTGGTCGAAAAAGCTCATTGGGGTAGTTAATTTTCTCAGTTTATTGTGTTTTTTGTGGACGAAGTGGAGCTTGGTCTAGATTCAGGCTGATGGTTAATAAGCTGACAAATATCACATTGAAAGCTTCCTGATTGATGTTGAGATTTGTGGTGTTCCAACATTATGCACTCAGAGGAGCTTTTTTTTATCGTTTTTCTTTTTTTTTTTTTTATAATTGTTAATGTAGTAATGGCCTCCAAATCAATCCTAGTTTGGAAACCCAATTTACACTGCTCATTCCTAACAGGTCTAAATATAGTACAAGCACATAAACATCATCAGACTTTTAAAATAACAGTGATGCACATTCCAACATTTGGGCGTGTGTTTGTCTGAGTGGGGCCACACACACAAACTCTTACACACCATGGTAGTTGATGTCTAGTTTCCTGCTGTGTTCAACCAGATGCTTGCTTGTCCGTTGTTCTTGCAGGTGTAGCAATGATGCAGATAGTAGGTGCACCCTGTGTAAAGGCAGGCCCCAGCGCCAACGGTAAACACCCAGCCGCTCGCCTCTCAGATCTACAGTAGATGGCATGGTAGTGAATGATGTCTACATACGTCATATGTTATATATGGGAACCCTCAAACAGTCGCATGGTGGTGAATGCTGTGAGCATGATCCATCCAATGTACGGCAGTGAAATTTCTTTCATTCAAACATACATAGAAGGAGAACATAGAGCTTTTTTGTTATTGAGCAGCTCATTTTTGATTATATTTACAGACTTGACATGTTCAGTTTACTTTACTATTCAAAGAATTCGCCGCATACAACATTTCATCACCAGAATATATTTAAGATGTTTTACTGGACAACTTCTAGCAGTCTAACGGTAAACAAAAATATTCCCCGGTGCAAGTATTTATCTTTCACTAAATGATGAGTTCACTTTGCTTGTGTGTTGTCCTCAGGATCTTTTTGGTAAAGTGTAAGACTTAATTGTTCTGCTTTGGTTAAGTGAGAGGACACTTGAAAATCAGCATCTAAATTTAGAGTAGATCGGTTAGATTGGAAGTCGTTGATTGTTAAGAGTCAGTGGTTAGTCAGTCATTTTCAGTTGTGTGGTTGGAGAGTGTAAACAAGCTGAAACCTCTGTTAGTTCCCTAAACGCTAGCTGTTGTTGACTTGTAGTGATTCAGTAGTATAACAGTTAGGGCTACATGTTGTGGTCATGTGGTTGTCTTCTTTTGTGGCATGGTTGTGTGTGTGGTCACTGCTTTGTTTGTTTGTGTATGTGGCCTGTGTTTGTTGTTAATCAGTTATGTTTTTTGAAGACATCATTAGACAGACTAGTCTTTTTTAATTCACTCACTCATCTAATAACCTACTCCTATAGGTGACTAGGCAAATACAGGGACGCCCCTTTTTAAGTTGCAATGAGTCTTATTCTGCCTGTGGAGCTCTCCGTTTCACCTCGGGTTTTGCTAACACATTTTTGATTACAAGTGGGCATTTCACAAATTAATGTAGAAACAAATGCCTTTTCTAGAGTGTAGGGCACTGCAACTAGTATTAGTGGTTCCATCAGAAATGTGACTCTCCGATCACGGTCTCTCTTTCCTCTCTGACTAATGACAGGTATGCTTCCTGGCATGGGCCCGCCTTTAGTTTCCATGATGCACCCACAGCTGGCTCTCTCAGCTGCTCCGGCCTCCATGGCCGGGTCGTTGCAGCTCCCTGAGTGGTCAGAGTACAAAACAGCTGATGGGAAAACATACTACTACAACAACCGAACACTGGAGTCCACCTGGGAGAAACCACAGGCCCTGGTGGAGAAAGGTAGGTGCTGCTGACTAGTGCACAAACACAAACTTTGCCTGGCCTGACATGGTGAGATGATCCACTAGACTTGGGCTGGTTTCCAGTAGCACCAATCTCAAAACCTTTCCCCTTACTTTGATTTTCTAATCACCAACAACACTGTCATTTGTCAGACAAGATGCACAACCTGTCCTAAGATTTACATGTGTCACTTGTCTAATCTCGACTTGTTGTTTTCTCCTTCCTGTCTTCAGAAAAAGAAGCAGAAAAGATGAAGGAGCGTCTGGCCCAGGAGGAGGCTGAGGCAATGGAGATGGAGGATGAAGAGAATAAATCAGAAAACACTAATAATGAGAAAGAGGTATGTAAAGAGTTGAATCTAGTTGGAACAACTAAAAAAGACACAGTATTGTGTAAGCATGTTGAAAAAGGGTTACGTTATTTACAATATTTCAGAATGCAAGATATTCTATACACTGATGATGCAGAAGGAAGTAAATCATAATCAAAAAAATCATTTATATGTTGAAATGCAGTTTAACAGTATGAATGTAATAATAATAGAGATCAACCAACCTTTTTCTCTTTCCTTATGAAGGAGCCTAAAGAAGAAGAGATGACAGAGGAGGAAAAAGCAGCTCAGAAAGCCCGGCCTATAGCTACCAATCCTATCCCTGGCACACCATGGTACGCACACCACATCACATCCTATATCATCTCTCCACTCAACTTTACTGCAGTAAACCTAATCCATTCTTTTTTTCCTCCTCTTATCACTGTGCACATGTGCGTATATGTCTATTAATTTAAATCAGGTGTGTGGTATGGACGGGTGATGATCGCGTGTTCTTCTACAATCCGACAACGCGGCTGTCCATGTGGGACCGGCCTGAGGAGCTGGTTGGTCGAGCTGATGTTGACAAACACATCCAGGAGCCGCCACACAAGAGAGGCCTGGAGGACGGCAAGAAGATAGGTTCGGACAAACATGTTCATGAGCAGTCAATCATTATGAAATTTAGCATTTGATTATTGTGAATAATGAGATTTAAGCTAATGGCTTTGTTATTAGCATTGAAAATTTGAAGCAGTTACGTGTTCAAATTCACAAAATCAGTAGCCACAGAAACTAAGGTACACGAGTGCTGCTATCATTCTTAAATGCTGTGAACTACAGTGTGTGTGCAGTATTTATTTAGTTTATGTATGTTCATACACAGGTGTCAATAAGGAGGAGCCAGAGTTAGCCATTGCTACTGAAGAGAATCAGGATGAGGAGCCAACCAAAGCCAAAAAGAGGAAGTAAGTCATGCGTGTCTACCCTTACACTATGCTGCAATACTGCACGTTATGGAGTCACCTTTCCTACTAAAAATATATGGTCAGTTTTCCAGAACCCCTTTCCTGTTATTCTTCCCTCTATATCCACTTCGTCTCTCTCTACTCATTTCTAATTCTGTCCACCTCTCGTGACCTTTGTGGTTTCACCCTCACAGGAAGGAGGACGTAAAAGAAGGAGACTCTGAGAAGGAAGCAGCAATGGAGGCAGAGCTCAGAGCTGCCAGAGAACGAGCTGTAGTGCCGCTAGAGGCCCGGATGACTCAGTTCAGAGAAATGCTGCTGGAGAGAGGGGTAACATAAATTTTATGCTGGAGTTACTACATGTACACACACAGAGCTTGTCAGTCTTTTGTTTGAGGACAGCCCATCACAGGACTGGGCCTTTAAGGCACACAAGCCTTAGACCTATGCATTATTTGAGTTGTCCTGAAGGTTTTTATGTAAATTGTTACTCATTCCCTTGTCACATATTGTTTTGAATACTTACTCATTTTACATAAATGTCTTACTTGTAGGTGTCTGCATTCTCAACTTGGGACAAAGAGCTTCATAAGATTGTGTTTGACCCACGTTACCTTCTCCTCAACCCAAAAGAGAGAAAACAGGTTCAGTTTCTTAAGTGTTTCTTTCTCTTTCCTTACTGTTGCTCATTCTCACTTTCTCACTCTATGTACCAATACTGGGCATTTTTTTTAAAGATATCCTTCATAGTTTTGTGATTATGTCTATTCAGGTGTTTGATCAGTACGTGAAGACACGAGCTGAGGAAGAGAGGAAGGAAAAGAAGAACAAGCTGATGCAGGCCAAAGACGAGTTCAGGAGGATGATGGAGGAGGCAAAGCTCACACCTAGGTAAAGGGGCAGACCAGTTTTTCTGGTAGTTTGGTACACTTCTCAATGTGGGACTTTACTCACAATATTTACTATCTTAAAATATTACAACTCCAGTTTGTTTTAGCATTACACAACCTTTCCTGTGTTGTCCCCATCCTAACTTTTTTGAAACATGTTGCCGGCATGAAATTTAAAATGAGAAGAAATTTTTCAAAGAACGATAAAAAATTTCAGTTTCAAAATTTGACATGTTGTCTTTGGACTGCTTTCAATTTTCAAACCATCAAATTCTGTTCTTATTAACATTTTACACAGCATCCTAACTTTTTTGGAATTGTTGTTGTATTAGTATTTAACATAATAAGTAATTAATATTTTTTTCTTTCTTGTTTTGGTGACGAGATAATGTCACAAGATGTTTATAACAGCAACAAAGCAGTGTTTTTATTTTTGTTGTTTTTAAATCTTTACAGAACAACGTTTAGTGAATTTGCTGTGAAGCATGGCAGAGACCCACGGTTTAAGACCATAGAGAAGATGAAGGACAGGGAGGCTATCTTCATGGAATTCATTACCGCTATGAGGAAAAGAGAGAAAGAAGACTCCAAATCCAGAGGAGAAAAGGTATCTCTCACTCACTCTCACATATCAATATACGGTATCTCTCTCTCTCTGTTTGAGTTGATTGACCATGAGTCAAAAAAAACTCTGTAGACTTATATTGCCCTGCTGATATGCCTTTGAGCAAGTTCCTGTGAGGCTTGAGGTCCTGTGATCTTGCTGGCAATGGGTTTTGGACAGATCTCTAATTCATTTTGATATGTGTGTGTGTTTTGCTTTCAGGTGAAGCAAGACTTCTTTGATCTCCTAAGTGAGCAACATATGGAGGGAGGCCAGCGGTGGAGCAAAGTGAAAGAGAGGTTAGAGACTGACCCACGATACAAGGCTGTGGAGAGCTCAGCACTCAGAGAAGAACTTTTCAAACAGTACATGGAAAAACAAGCCAAGGTAGGAGCAGTTCTCTGTATGAACTGTGATGGTTTCAGTTTGTTTGTAACTGTGATATCTAATAAGTGTTGGACTGAACAGTTCTTTTTTTACCTTTACGTGTGGGTATAGCTTAAGGGTGATACAAGTAATAGATGAATTTGATTACGAATTGGACATGTGCCTTTAACGTTCATTCTAGCCCATTGATAACTTTGTAGTTACCAACTAAACCTTATTCACGTTTCTGAATTTGAATACAGTCTTCATTGTTAACATCACATAACAAATGAAACTGACGCAGACCATGTGTGTGATCCTCTACAGAGTGTGGACATTGAGAAGGAGCGGGAGCTGGAGCGGCAGGCTCGTATCGAGGCAAGTCTCAGAGAGAGAGAGCGGGAGGTGCAGAAGGCCCGATCAGAACAGACCAAAGAGATCGACCGAGAAAGGGAGCAGCACAAGAGGGAAGAGGCCATCCAGCATTTCAAAGCTCTTATGTCTGATATGGTGAGTTGCTCCACAGCCTTTTTCTTTCTCTATGAAACTTAGTGAAATGTAATTTGAAAATGTATCATAATAGAATTTTCATTAAGTTCTAATCTATTTGCTTTCGTTTCATTATCTTTTGCTTGCTTTTTCACAAGATATGGTTAGAAAAATGGGGAAGTAACAACTGATTCTAGTCATAGTCATATCTCCATTCTGAGCCTCCGCAGTGTATGTTAGTGGAGCACAGGATTAACTAGTGCCATGATAGCTTGACTTTTTTCTGGAGACTTTGATCCCATGGAGCATTAAATGATAATTCCATTTCCTCTGCATTTAAAGTGTTTTTTGTTTATTCATTCATCAGGTACGGTCTTCAGATGCAACATGGTCAGACACACGTCGTAACCTGCGGAAGGACCATCGATGGGAGTCGGCGTCACTGCTAGAGAGAGAGGAGAAGGAGAAGCTGTTCAATGAACACGTGGAAGCACTGGCCAAGAAGAAGAAAGAACATTTCAGGCAGCTACTGGACGAGACCAGCATGGTAATAATTCAGTCTCTGTTTGCTTCTTTCTCATATTATGCACACACGGGCACATATAACTAGCATGGCTGGAAGGACAATAATGCTCTGAAGTTTTTATTGTCATGTCCGTTTATGTGCTATATCATTTATTTTGACTGGGTTACTTCAACTTGATCACTGATTTATTTTATAAGGTTTTTGACAGATTTTTTTTGATTATGTTGTAGATCACTCTGACAACCACATGGAAGGAGGTGAAGAAGGTTATCAAGGAGGACCCTCGCTGTATCAAGTTCTCCTCCAGTGACAGAGTAAGAGTTATCCTATTTTTGCCTATGTTATTTTGCTTGTAACATGTACAAAGTGCTAAAATATCTAATAGCTATAATATGTCACTCTCTGACCATAATTTATAGTTTTTGAGAGTTTTGTGACTCTAGTTAGTGTCTTCCTCTGTTAGGTAGGGCAGACCAACAAAACAATCTAGAAAGACCAAATCTAGCAACTCCGGACTACAAGTCTGTTTGTTCTCTGAACTGAGCCAGGTTAGTCAAAATGACAACAGTCTTCAACCTTTTTTTGCGATAGTTAAATCAATTTTCAGCTTGATTCAGTTACTGTTCTCTTTCAAAATGTCATCTCAAGCATAAACAGTCTTAGAACTTAAACAACATCTGTTTGTTGTTCCACATCTGTGGAACTGGCTGATCACATAGACCAAAAATACACAGAAATGGCTTCAGTCAGCCCAGAAAGTGATTTGACTGAACTCATTGGTCTAATAATCAATATCAGCTGGCTTTTTTCATAAAATCCAAAACCAGTTCTGCATTGATCAAGAGGGTAGCTCATATTTTCATGTCTGTCTTGAAGATATTATGTTCTGAATTTAATTCGGCTGTAAAAGTTTCATGTGAAAGGATCATCCATTTCAACAGGTGTCTGATGTGCTAATCTGTTTGTAGAAGAGACAGCGGGAGTTTGAAGACTACATCAAAGACAAGTACATCACAGCCAAAGCTGACTTCAGAACTCTGCTAAAGGAGACAAAGTTCATCACATACAGGTCTGTACACTGACTTTAAAAATAAAAAATATTACAACTTGTTTGTGTTGCACATATGTTGAACATACATACCCTGATACAAATGCAGCCCAGAACTTAGATACAGTTTCAGTTCATTTCCACTGTTAAGCAAATTGTAAGACAAACCTTTCAAATGGTTTGACAGGCAAATTGTTATACAGTGACTTTGCTGCAAAGGAAAGTCAGACAGTAGAAAATAGTGTCAAATGAAGACACATGAAACAAGTTGTATTCAAATTTTTTTCACACAATCTCCAGTGCACAGAGAGAATGCTGTTCATAGAGTTACATTCCTGTATCTGAGTGCCCTCTGCCTGTCTCATATCCCCTATTCCCCCAGGTCGAGAAAGCTCATCCAGGAATCAGAACAGCATCTGAAAGATGTGGAGAAGATCCTTCAGAACGACAAGAGGTACCTCGTTCTGGAGTGTGTCCCCGAGGAGCGCAGGAAGCTCATCATGTTTTACATCGAAGACCTAGACCGCCGTGGCCCACCGCCTCCCCCCACCGCCTCTGAGCCCACCCGACGCTCTACCAAGTGACCAATCACAGCATCTTCTTGGCCGGTGCCCTCCTCCTCCTCGCCCTCCCCTTGGCCAGAGCATGACCTCCCCCAACACCCCCTGAACCCCGCCCTCCAGGCCCACGGCTGGCCTCGCAGTGTTATTGCTGGGGGGTCATGTTGCTTAGAGATGTACCATAGAGATGAACGGTTAAGGTCTCTGTGTTATGTCGCCTCTTAGCCCTGAAATAGCCCTGCATTTAAGGCAACAGCAGGGAGCAGAGGTTACCTGATCGAAAGGTGATCTTGACCCCTCACCTCTGACTGATCACATTAGAGGGAGAGGGATAGTGATAAGGCTGCTGCCCGAGCAGCCACAGAGGTGTAAGATAGCTGATGTAAATGAAGTTGAGTGTGTGTGTGTGTGTGTGTGTGTGTGTGAGAATGCGAGAATGCGTCTGTATGTGTGGTGTGTGTGTATGTGTGAGAGTGTGTGCGTGCATGTGTCTGAGGCGTCCTTAAGCCTTACTGCTCCACTGTGCCAGTCATTGTTTCAGTGGCTCAGTGTGAATGTTAGTTTCTGCTCAGTGGTTTACTCCGATGTCGCAGCAGTTTCTCTGTTGAATGAAATAAAAGCAACTTCCACTGTTTTTCAATATGTCGTCCTGTTTTTTTTTTTTTTTTTTTTTTGTAGATTAACGTCTCACATGCACTCTTATGTAAATGTTACTGGAGGAAGCTGTGATCCAGTGGAACATGTCATATGGAGGAAATCACTAACTAGTTTTCATTGGCTGACATGTTTAAGTCATGTTCAAATTAGTCAATGTGTTTGGCTACTTTTAATCCTCCAACTCTGCCTTAATTAAACAGATGATCGTGTTTGTACGTTAAGATCGAACTCATTCATTAACTTCCGCGGACCTGCGCTGATGGCTGTGATTGGTCGAAACAGGTCAGACTGTCCGTACACGTGATGTTGCCGGACGTGGACCGTTCATTGGTGAAGCGATCTGCATCATCGGGACCAGTATCAAGCCTTCCTTTGTGCAAGATCCGGGTCCATTTAAAGCCTTATTAATTTACAGCGACACGTATATTTCCTTGTTCTTAACAAACATTGTGTCTGAAGAAAGGAGAAGACGGGAGCTGACGTCAGGTGTCAGGTTAACGTTACCCCGCTCGCCTCCTCTTCTCCCGGTTGCCTCTGCTCCGGTGCGGCTATGAGCGGCTCTCTCCTCCCGCTGCTTGTCGTCGTGCTGTCAGCCTGGTCTGCTGTCGGAGACCCGGCGGGATCCGCTCATGTCGACGGAGCTCCGCCTTCTAAAATAGGCAAGAAAAGCCGAGTGTTTGAACATGAAAGCCAGACGGTGAATTTAGCTAATGTTAGCCTGCATTCAAGCTAGTCTGAATGAGAGCTAATGATGCTAGCTAACTCCTGGGTGTTGTGTTTCAATGAACAGACATTTCATTTGCAATTTCCTGTAGATTAATAGTTACACATGTGTTCCGGTGGGCTATTGTAGCTGTATCTGCAGGTAGCTAATATTTTGTAAGATAAGTTGAATGTAATGTTTTTTTCCTTTTAATTAGACTTTACAAGCAATCCATTGTTTTTTCATTCATCCAAAGATAGTATCCATGTTACAAGGATGAAATTGAAAGGCAGTCAGCCAGAGTTTATGGGCCATGTGAGTCCAAGGCTCCACCTCTTTCCTCTCACACAACCCTGTTTTCACCTGACAGCATCTCTGTCCACAGCTCACCAACACATACCCACAGAGAGTAATACATAACTGACAGCTGAAGCATTTTCATTTCCACCATCTGTACATGTTCATCTTGCAACTACTTGGAGCTTTTTGGATGAGCCATTATTTTGACCAAGGCACAACAATATGCAGCAGCTTAAAATCAGGTCAAGTCCAAATGAAAGCAAAGGGAAAGTCCAAAGTAAGGTTAAAAATCAGATGTGTTAGAACGAGCAACAAAAATTGGGACTGGAGTTTGTTTGAGTTTTAATTAGGACATGAGTAGTTATAAGTCCAAAAGCCAAAAAAAAGACAGAATGAGAAGTTACTAAACTAACTTCTAAACTAATCACAATCTATTGTCTGCATCAGGGAAGTTGACTTGTGGGAGGAGACGCCCATGATTCTCTATTGAATCATATTAAGGGTCCTGTTACAGGTAAACCCTGCAATGGAAATTTCCAGTGGGAAAAAAATAGCTCCCAGAACCAACAACTCTGACTACTTCCCACTACAACAAGACACCATTGTTTCTCATTTGCATTCCTCTGTCCATCTGTAGTTATGATGACTGACCACTAAAAGCTGCAGAATAAGAGGAAATGATATTACCTTTTAATCTCTCAGATGTGATTAGTGTATTTCTTCATCCATTTGAGATACATGCATGTTGTCATTTGCAGTGAGGCCATGTCTTCAAACACCCTGATGTTAAACAATAAAACAATTCCGCATGATTTGTGGTCATTTGTTTTTTTAAACACTCTGATTGCACACTTCCTCTCTGTCTCTGCTCCTCTGGGCTCCAGCGGTGGTCGGGGCAGGGATAGGAGGCAGCGCCACAGCCCATTTCCTGCGGCAGCACTTTGGCCCCGAGGTGCAGGTGGACGTGTTTGAGAAGGGGGAGGTCGGAGGCCGTCTCGCCACTGTGACTGTCAATCACCACGACTATGAGTCTGGAGGTTCCATCATTCACTCCCTCAACCTCCACATGCAGGAGTTTGTCAAACAGCTTGGTTGGTTTACACACACACACATACATAGTCAAGGCTTAAAAGGTCAAGAGGACAAAAGGGTAAAAGACTGTGTAGGATTAATTTAGTACTGTCTGCCCTTTTTAACAAAGAGGATCCATGGTTGCATATAAGATAGTCAAAAGTGAGCTAAAGCAAGAGCTGGGCTTCAAAAGTGGACACGTACACATTGCGTCACTGCTGTTAGAGATAGAAGGTCTTCACATCCTCCATATTAACTTCCTCCCTCTATCTATGTCCGCCCCTCCAGGTTTAAAGTATCGTCGCAGTGTGGCGGGTAAGACAGCTGTGTTTAACGGTGAGGAGGTGATTCTGGAGGAGACAGACTGGTACCTGCTGGACCTGTTCCGACTGTGGTGGCGCTATGGCATCAGCTTCATACGCCTGCAGATGTGGGTGGAGGAAATTATGGAGAAATTCATGAGGTAAGCCAGATATATGAATGACCTGTTTGCTGTCTATTGTCATGGCAGCTATTTTGGATTCTGGGTACTTGACAGGATGTATCTGTGGTGCAGCCGAACACTGATTTATGTTCCTGTGTCAAAGCGTCATACCTTTATTGTAGACATCCGACTCTCTGTAGGTGTGTGGAGGGGCCCGATGTTAGTTTACATATACCTGCACCTCTTGATGAGATACATGATTGGTCGTGTCCTTTGTTTTCTCCCACCTGTTTCTGGTGTCAGTAGCGTGACTTGAAGTGAAGATAACATAGAGATGATCCAAGAAAGTCTAAGTATTTTTCACCTTTTAATGTTTGAGTTTGCATTACTGATCCAGCAAAGGCATTTCTAGTTTAAACCTTCTTCTCCTCGCCATTGTTCTCACTCTATCACAAATTTAATCATAGACTGTAAAAAAAATACAGGTACAGAATGAATGCACAACACTGCCTCCCAGTGTTGCAATCAATGGTTAAAGCCTATGCTGAGCTATTTGTAATTTGCTGATGCCTGCAGCCGTAATCACTGCAAAACCTCCAACTACGAAATGATACCTTATAAATCAAGTATTGATGTCTTTGATCAGTCAAATCCAACAAACATTCCAGTTCTGTTATCGTAAATCAGTTTGTGTTTGAAACATGAACTAGATCTAGATTTGCACTTTACCCGCCTCCACCATCACTATTCACCAACCTCTATTTCCTCCCCCAGGAAATGATTTATCTCTGTCTCTCTGTATCACTTTTGCCATTCTGTCTAGCTGTCTTTTTCATTATGCATACAGAAGTTTGTGATAATCCCTACTTTCAGATTGCAACGAGGAAAAAAAGATTTATCTAGTATGTCAATTTACAAATCTGTCTACAACTATAATTAAGAATGAACCATTTGTTCTGTGTTTGTGTGCATAATATAGGATCTACAAGTACCAGGCCCACGGCTACGCCTTCAGCTCAGTGGAGGAACTGCTGGACTCTCTCGGTGGGAGCGGCTTCATCAACATGACCCGGAGGCCGCTCTCTGATTCGCTGCTGGAGCTGGGTGTGTCGCAACGCTTCATTGACGAGGTCATCGCGCCGGTCATGAGGGTCAACTATGGACAGAACGTCAGCATCCCCGCCTTTGTAGGTCAGATGAGTGTGAAGAAATGAGCAGTAGAAGAAAAGCGATGGGGTGATGAGTAGGAAAGAGACAGGGAGGAGAGAGGCGGGAGGAAGGCTGCGGTGCTGAAATTAGGGCCATTTATGAGCCGACCATCTACGTCTGCGCTGATGTAGGTCAGGAGAGAGGAAAGGAAAAGGAAAAGAAAAGAGATAGAGGAAGGGAGGAATGGGGCGTCGAGAATAGAAGAGGAAAGCAAGGTGAGAGGAGGGGGTGGCCTGTGGGAGCGAGAGAACAGGAAAGTGTGTGGGCAGCTGATAATTGGTTTATAGCACTTGGCACTGTCTGTTGTGAGTGTGTGTGTGTATTACAGGCGCTGTGTCTTTAGCTGGTGCCCAGAACAACCTGTGGGCGGTGGAAGGAGGCAACAAGCTGGTGTGTTCTGGCCTGCTGAAGATGGCCAATGCTAACCTGCTGCAAGCACACGTCACCTCCATCTCCCCAGTCTACTCAGGTACTTAACCCCGATGTTGACTGAGTGGGATCGTGTCAGATGTCGCAGCATTTAACACACTGGGATGCCTTGGATATACATCATTAAAAAGCACTACTGGGGCTGGCAGTATGGAAGGAATGAAATGTTCAAATGTGCATGCACTGAAAGTTGGTTTAACAAGGAAGTAATTAATCACTGAAGAACATCAATAATGCATTCAGCATCCCAGACTGATCTTATGTAACAGCATAAAAATATCTACGTATGTATGGATTCTTTTGTGTATGAAACAGATAGTCATTGAAATGCATATTTATCATTCGAGTGTCAACACTTGCCTGTTGGGACAGACATCTATATCTGCCCATAGATCCCTGTGGACTGATGTCAATGAATTTGTATCTGAATCCTGTAGTCCAGTGTTGACATTGATTGTGTGTATTTTCCCTACAGCAGAGGCACCCCAGTACCAGCTGAGCTACACCACAGCAGCAGGGACCGGATCGGAGCTTTATGACATTGTAGTGTTGGCGACGCCGCTCCAGGAAAGTGTCAGGTCTGGAGTCCAGTTCCAAGGTTTCACCCCTCCCTTTGACGAGCTCCCCGGCAAATATCACAGCACTGTAGCAACCATTGTCCATGGCTACCTCAACACCTCTTTCTTTGGTTTCCCGGACCCCCGCCTGTTCCCCTTTGCCAGCGTCTTGACAACTGAGACGCCCGATGTGTTTTTCAACAGCGTGGCTAGCGTTTGTCCCGTCAACATCTCAGCAGGTTTCCGGCGTAAGCAGCCACAAGAGGCCGGAGTCTATAAAGTGTTCTCACCACAACCTCTGGACAAGGCTCAACTCAAAACACTCTTCAGGTCAGCCTCTTCTTTTCTGGCAAAGTAATCATGCTATTGACCAAGGCTGAAGCTAACTATTATTGTCATGTGTCAATGAGATCTTTTTAAAAGCAGAGTAACAACGTTTCTCCTTTACTGTACTTCTCAATCTTAGGTCGTACTACTCGGTGCAGGTGACAGAGTGGCAGGCCTACCCCTGTTACAGCAGCAGCAAAGGACTGCCACCTGTGGAGCTCCACCCCAATCTTTACTACCTCAATGGCATCGAGTTGGCCGGCAGCGCCATGGAGATGAGCTCAGTGGCTGCCAAGAACATCGCCCTGCTGGCTTACCACCGCTGGAACAGACAGACGGATATGGTGGACCAGAGAGATCTGATGCACAGGATCAAGACCGAACTATGACGTGGTCAAACAAAAGCCAAAACATGTTTCAGCAGAGTTACTCCGAAACGTGCTTATGTAGGGAAGCAGAGAGAAGGTTTCTTGGGAATTGTTGCTCTAACGCCATCACAGAGCTGATGTGCAGACATCCAAAGTCTTTGAGTATGTCTCCTGCTGAATTTTGAGCCAGAAAATGCCTGTTTATGGTACAAAATTTTAGTGAAAAGTAATGCTTTACTGTATACATCAATGATGAATATGCTGATCACAGTCTGACCCTTCCATATCCTAAATAAACTGAGACATACATTCTCAAAACAGAAAAACAAATAATTCACAGTCAAATCGAGTCTAAAACTAAGACTAAAATATTAGTTGCGCCACTAAAGGCGACTGTGGTCCTGTGCTACTGTTCACAGGCCAATTTGATTTCACTTATTGCTTCGTTCTCTGTGCCAGTAACATTGCAGATATATGAAACATTTTGCAGTATTGGTTTGGGATTTATTACTACTGCTAATTAGCAGTTCCATCCAAAACATCAGCGGCAGGCAGCTTCTCTTTGCTAAGGAAAACAGGCAAACATGGAAGAGCAGCTAATATATAATATCAGTACAACGTGAATTGACTGTTAGGAGGCTGTTTCATTGACTTGCTGGTGATGTGAATGAACAGCAGTTAATATGAGTACCAGTCTAAGGTCACTGGTGCTGCTCTGTGTAAATAAATGATCCTGTGTCCATGTCAAGAAAACACTTGAGAATCAGGACTTGGACGAGACACCTTTAAATGGCTGCTTTAACAGCTGTGACATATGAGACAGATCATTGTGGTAACTCTGCTTTTCGGCACATAAACCAGCATTATTCTGTCATGTAATCAAAAACAACTGCAGCACTGCTATTACCATCTATAAATATAAGGGCTGTTAATGGACTTGCTGTTGGCGTGAACTGTACTAAGGAGATCTCATTTGTAAATTAAAATCATTATTCACTGACTCATGATAGTGGCCACTGGTGCTATGCTCTATTGCCCCTTTCATCAGACTGTTTCATTATCTCCCCTTCCTGCTGCTTTTGTTGCATAATCCAGCGGAAAGAATTTTTTTTCGGGGAATGGAGCCAACAAGCTTTCACACTGGACCAAATAAAAGCAGAGGATAGATCCGTGGAGCTGATGGTGGTGATGATGACAGAAAAGCCTTGTTGAGATCCTGCATTTTTAAAAAGCACTGTAATCTTGGAAAAACACATATGGAGGTTTGGAGCTGGACATTCACCTTCAGAAAAAGATGGTGTGATAACATGATAAAAAACAACAACATTGACTTGATTATCCACACAAGACTTTGAGAAATGCCTTGTTTTGTTCATTTCAACAGTTTATCATTTTTAACAGCAGATTTTGACTGAAGTAGTTTTCTGGATTCAGAAAAACTTTACTTACCTGTTGTCGACTGAAAACCCTGTGACTCCAACGGGCTTCAGTTGATGGATTATGTGATTGTGTCATGTGATGAGAAAACACCACAGCCCTTTAATCTGATGAAATTGTCTAAAAATGCTGCAATGGCGTCAGAAATTATGGTGGTGAGATGAATGCTGTTTATCTTCGGAACAGCTTTTTTTTTTTCATTCAAGGTTTTCAGCAGCATATTCTATACATAGAACAGTCAAATAGTTGTAGCAATTGGACCTTTATGATATGTTGTAAAACAAATATAAACATCACCACCATCTTGTGAATTGACAACACAACCCCAATTCAAGGACCGCTTACTAGCGTTTTTCATAACTTTCAGTTGCACCGCATCATCAGATGGAGTTTGCTCAGAAGACATGACATCTGTTGATGGCCAAAGCACCTTGTGGACTTGACTTGCCTGCGTTGGCTTAAAAGTTAAGCATGATGAAAACAGTATGATATGGTAGAAAGTCCTGAAAAGGCTAGTAAGTGTGCCTTGAGTTGGGGTTGTTTCCACTTAAGGACAGTCTTCAGTTGTCTTCAGATGGACTGACAAACTGAGCAAACTCCACCCACTTATGAAGATTGTGATATGTTATTAAAAGTTATGACCAAAGCAAGTAGATCAACCTGGAGTTAAGATTATTTTTTTGTCAAACGACAGATTCTGCGTGACTGTTCACATCTGTCGCACTGTAAACGAAATACAGCATGTGTCAACATATTTCTTCTGCCTGACAAACAAAATAATGCAGCTGTTTATAATGCATGATGTGCATTATTTTGATAGAATAAAATAATTTGATGGTTTGCCATGAATTTTTATTTTTAAAAAGTGTACTGAAAGTCCGCCTGTCAGCCTCTGATTTATTCCTGAGCATCCAGGCTTTATTTCATGTCCATTAGTAATTTCATACAAGAAAATGTACTTGTTGAAAAACTACCTCTGCGTATTGAACAAAATCTATTTTCTTGCTTGATTTCATTCTGCTGGTGTTCAGTCATTTGAAGTTTAATTTTCTTTTACTGGAGTGGGAAGAAAATGGATAGTTATGAAGTAATATGTCACTAACAGGACGTCTAGTGTTGCTGCCACAGTTGTTCCAATGGATGATTGAAATGAATGAAAAATCTTGGTTTACAGATTTATAAACCAATTTCATCCAGTTGAACTGACGTTTTCCTTCCTTTATTCCTTCATTCCTGACGTTTTCATTCCTTAATCTGTATTAAGTATTTATACACCAAATTATTTGTTATTTAATTTTCTAAGTTTTCATTGTTTTTATCCTCTCATATCTCAAGAAAATCATCTAAGAACTATTTTACGCCAAAAAGCCAGTATGTTCACTTGACCATGGACCCCCACTTGCTAACAATTTTCTGCTTTTACTGCAGAAAATGCAGAAAACAATGGAGAAAGATTGTTTCATCATCTAATAATTTAAATGCTATGAAATATATCCTGTATTTTTAGGGAACTTTTCCTGTGACGTATTTAAAAAGGAGTGGTTCACTATTTATAATCAGGAATGTAAAACTTTGAAGGAAATGACAACCATCAAGAGGCCTACAACAAAGCATATCCTCTTTAGTCTGTTTAATGTATAATGGACCCTGTGTGTCCTCCTCCTTGGCTTCCTAGCAGCAAGAACACAATCAAAATGCTGATTATAGAATCAAAAGGGAAATAAAGTGTTCCAAGACTCAAACAGATGACTCAGTTTGGTGCAACATGGGTCACTTATGCTGCTTTCACTTTAATCCCTGCACTGTATGTTGTTGATGAGCTATCATTCACCCAAGTCAAAGTGTTGTAAATGTAAAGAAACTTCGGAGAGCTCTTTTCTTAAAGCAGCTTTAATGACTTATCGGAATAACCTGATAAACTTGCTTCCTGAAACAAGATCATGGAACATTTGAACCATCAAAAACATTTTAAGGGGGTAATGAAGCTCCCTTTATTGGTCACAAGGCGTATCCAGCCACAGAAAACAGTTTTATAATGTCCTCTGTGGCTCTGGAGGAGGAAATGTCAGAGAAAATAAACATGATTATATGTAACAAAGGACCTAAATTCAAAGGAACACCTTCAACCACATCTCACGGTCTTCATTCAGTGAATGGAGCTGGCTCAATATCAAGTAGGCCTTTCACATCTGATGGCAATCCTTGAAACACCTGTTATCAAGTCCTCCACCCTTAGATCATATGAAGACACTTTAGCCAGCTCTATTTCCTGAATGAAGACCATGAAATGCTTTCTAAAGCTGATCTTAGATGATTTTGTTACATATTCTGTTCCCAAAGGTCAAAAATTAAATTTCATGCTTTATTGATGTTATTTGGGTTTGTAATTCAAACTGCATTCAAATCATTTTACATGTAAATAGACTGTATTTTTCTGCTGTATTTGTGGGTATAAAAAGTGAAAGGTTTTTTTTCCAACCTTTAGCTGTTCTATAGTAATGTACTGAGTGATTATCACTTAAAATATGTGAATTTTTATAGGTTCTTGTGTCACTTTTCTTGTATTTATATATATACTTTGTTAAATTGACTAAATGATAAGTCTGACTTATACCTGAGTATGTGATGAACAAGGATACAATGCATGTGGGGTAAGGCTGGGGTAAAAGGTACAAAGACAAAAATAAAGGCACTGAAGTCAGCAGAAAGACTCCAGAGGGTTAACACACAACACATCATCTCATGTGCCCTTTTATTTCAATAATAATACTGTTGAATGGAAAAACAGCAGGATGTTTTGAGGACGTACTGAATTCACCAGAAGTTTCATTTCACTGGAAGCTCATAAATTCCCCACAAGTAACACACACTGACACAACAACACACACACTCCACATTTCATCCCATTCTCTTCTTATCTGAGCCTCTCTCTTCCTTGCCAGCCTGGCAGAGTTCTCTGCAGGCTGTTTGATGTGTGTGTGATCTGTGTACTCAAACACTGTTAGATCAACGCAGTGGAAGCCTGTAGGGCTGCTGTGCTCCTGCTGCCGATAGATAGATAGATAGATAGATAGATAGATAGATAGATAGATAGATAGATAAATCTATTCACTCTGTCAGCTGCAGGTTGGAGGCCGTAGGTTACTCTTCCTAATCTCTTAGGGAAGAGTTACTCTTCCCTTGCATCTTGTGATGTATTTTGTTCTCTGCTGTTTGGCCTGAAACAAGGCAGCTTTCAGACTCAGTTCTGTGTTAACGTCCCAAATATTTCTCCTGACCAATAATGAAACAGAAAGAGTAAAGATGTCTCTTTCTTCTGTGACCCTTCTTTCTCTAAAGCCTTAAACTCAGATCGCAACATTTTTTCAGATCGTTAATTTATTCTGTTTTATTTATTTGTTGTCTGTCTTTTCATATGTTGTCACACTTGATAATAATCGTGACTGGAGTCACAGTTTCTCTTTCCAGTGAAAGGGGGGTGGGATCTGCCTGGAACAGCTGCTGATATGACCCCCTGGAGAATTTGGACTGAGCTCAATGGAGACTTTTACTACAGTATGTAAGTCAATTTATGGGAATCATTTATGGGTTGTTTGCTCTTAACTTATCTTTTCAGTTTTCCACTGGTGGAACTGAATGTTACTTGTTAGGGAGAAACATAACCAATGAACACAACCTTTGATCATGTGTGTTTGCTGTTCTATTTCTTTCAAAGTTTATAAAGTTTAAGAAAAACCTCGTGAGGATATGTTCTTGGTCATCAATTTGACCAAATTAATTCTGGGTTAGTGGTTCGGCTGAGAGATTTAGTTCACATTTAAGGTTTGCTCTTTTGGGGGATTGAATGTTTAGCTTAGCATTAGGGAAACATTTTTAGTTAGAATTATGGGTAGAAAATTGGATAATAAGATTTTCTGTCTCAAAAAAAAAAAGTGTGTTTAGCAAGAGCTTCATAATTAGGCTGAACATGAAATTGACACCTGCTTATCATCATGCATGTCATCAAGCATTAAAGAAGTACTGCAGTACAAAGATGTAGTATTAAATCCCTATGACATCGTCAGGCTCATGATAGACGGTTAAAAAAAAGCAATACACAGAGTTTGGAGCAATACACTTTGCGGGTGATAGCTGTTTATCACGGTTTGATTTTTATTCAGTTAACCACAGCTATGCATGTTGATTTGATCTTGTTAGTAACACACAAGGCATGTACAGTATGTTCTCTTTTTATTTAAATACCAGTTATCTTACATCACCTTTTCGTCGTCACTGTTCAAACCTTTCAATAAACTGTAAAGAGGATTCATCTCCTGTGCTCATTGTTATTGCACACCCATTACATGTATAGTTTCTCGATACCTGAATAATTGCAAGACTGTTGTGATACCTTGAAGGTGCCCTGTGGTGTTTTATTGTAAGCAAAGTTCCTGCTTACCACAATGCATTTTGTGTATCTTTGTGGCCTGAGAGATGTGTTGAATACATTTCCCACCTTATAAAACATTTGTAAAGCCAATTTTTTAAACATTGAACCCTGCACAACAGAGCAGTGTTCTTCCTCCTGCCTTTGCCGGCGCCTTGCTTTGCTCTTCCATTGCTTGTAAATCAGTGGAAACGTGTGAAACCATTGGCAGAAATGAACATACAGTATATCCCATCACCCATGCACAAGAACAAAAATGGGACCAACTTACAAACACATTGCTCCACAGCACTACTAGTGGTCAAAAACTCCACATGCTACCTCTAAACTTCTAAAAACGCAATAAAGTTGAGGCAGCAAATAGTGATTTTGTATTTCCCCACCAGAATTTTATTCCTGGCAGAGTGGGAAAAGAAGCCAAAATGTAGGGAAATTAAATATACAGAAAACATAATGAATAGCAAACTCAATAAAATATAAAAATTACAAACTTTTTGAGACTTTCTTTTTAATATTTGGTCTAAATTTTCTACTAACATAACTATAAACTCCATATCGATTAAAGCTAAGACTGTAACTACATTGTAGTATTACATTAGACTCATTGAAAATAATGAAATGTTGCACAAATGTTGTCACCCAGTCTCGGGCTCTGCTCTCATTGGCCCGGTGGCACACCACGTGGTCGGGCAGTCACGCGCTTTCCAGGAACCCGTCAGGAAGAAGAAAAACAAAACAAACCCGAGAGGAGCTGAAACAGCGTGTGGACTCCATTGAAAAGGGGGCCTTATTATCTCCAACAGGGGAAGCCACACGAGGTCCGACACGAAGCAGGACGTATGCGTGGGCGTCCTAAAAGTGAGTAGGAACGTTATTGGTGAGTTTTGCTTAGCAGCCCGTCGGTGTTTAGCCGCGGCGGAGGATTAGCTTTGAAGCTAACGGTAGGTCGATTGTTGTTGTGTGTCGAGCTTCAGCTGGGATGAGGAAGGGGGCGGACGGAGGCCATACTGACTGTGAGCTGCGGGTGAAAAGGAAGCAAGACCCGTTAGTTCCGCATTAAAAAAGAAAGCACAGTTTGGTGCAAGTAACACGGTTAACGTGTCGCTCAATGTGCGCCGCAGTTTATCGGGCTTTATGTGCAGAAATGAAGCCAGCCAACGCTTCATGAGGAGATGAATTTCGGTCACTGTTAAATGTCACTCAGCCTTACACCTGTCCAGAAATAACGTTCATCTAATTTTCATGATTGTGTCCTGGTACAGTTAGCTAATTGCTTAGTCTCTTTATAAGTGGGGTTACATGTCTTACTCGGGGTCAGGTTGGTTAAAAACTGCACTTATGTAAGAAGATTGGCGTGCAGTCTACTTTTAAACTCTCCAAATCATGCTACACCTCTTCAGCATACTTACAGCTCTTCAACCTGCTATTGAAATTCCAACTAAAACACTGTTAAAGTGTACAGAACTGTGTTAGTACTCGGTGTACCAGTGACATGCCCAGCAGTGACTTTTTGCAGGCAGCCTGATCTCTGTAGGTACACGCCCCCCAACACAAAACACATCCACTGCTGCTGGAAAAAGCTCGACACAGCCAGAAATTTCCATATGATGTAAGTAAATAATATACCCAAATCAGACTTAATGGTCCCACCGATTAACTATCTTAAGTAACGATTTATTTGTGATGATAAATTAGTTTGGATTTTCACCTAAACAACCTGCTGTATAGTTTATCAGCCGACTTGGGTTGGTAAGCGCTTGATTTTGTGTCTCTTCTTAGGTATAAATGCTTACAAATGTCACGGATTGACGTATAAGAGAGAGTTGTGTTCAGATTTTGTGTTATGTGGTAGATTTTACTTTATATGTCTTTTAAATGTAGCTATCTAGGCCACGGACATGTAGGCCTCCAACTTGTTTATCTTCTGCCTCAACCTAGATTGAAACGGGCTGTTTATTATGAAGCAGCTCCCGGGATTGACAGTCGGAGCGGCCAGTCAGACACGTCTGGAGGCGGGACGTCGTCTCCGCGCGACCAATAGGGAAAAGGGATTACGTGGGTGTTGGCACAGAGGGTTAGATTGTGGTTTTGTTTTGCTTTGCTGAGGATCTGTGATGAGTGCAGAGGCTGTGGAGATACTGGTGATATTTATGGCTTTATTAGTGTTTATAATGTGTTATTTGTGATTAATACCTGCATGTTAGATGGTGGTGATGGTGATGTTGAGATGTAGACAGTTGTGCTCTCAGACCGTGCCTCTCCAAAACACGTGAGTCCATCACAAAGAGATGGAGAGATGTAACAGATGTAATGTATGTGAGAAGACTGAGTTAAAATACTCTTATATTTTCAGTTTCTTTACTCATATCAGTAGTGTGTGTTTTTCTACTTGCCTTGTGGCTGTTTATAAAAGATTTACTCTTTATATAAGGGAAACTGCAAAGCTTTCATCAGCAGTTGCAGTGTCTCTACTAGGGCTGGTCATTCATTACTATCACTTTGTAGCAAGGAGGGATAAAGAAAATTTTTGGTAGAGCAAAAACTTATTGGCTGGTACAAAACATGTGCCAAGTCATCACATGCATCAAATTCAAGATATTGTTTAAAATCTTTTTTCCAAGTATTTAATTGCTATTATTATTGGTTCATTTGCAACTATGTGTCTGTGTGTTTAGAGCAGAGGATCCCAAATGTTTTTCTGTCATGTGAAACCCAAAAAATATACACTGCTAACAATACTAAGGGATATCTAAAGGAGCCATGTTGACAACTTTTTTTTTTACACACAAGGCTCTCCTTCTATATTGAGAGCGAACCTAAGTTCAAGATAGACTTGTTCATATTTTAGATTTGTTGTTGTTTTACTTTCTGAGTAAATCTTGCTAACCTGAATCTTGATAGCCTGGTCACCATCAAAGCTCTCTTGTTCCTGTATAGTTCCCAGATGAATCGGATTAACTGACCTTGTTCACAGCTGGCATTTTGACCTGTCATAGCAGGAAAAGCATCGGCGGAGCTAATAACATTAACGATGGCTCGCCTCTAGAAATGATTGCAGCAATTAACAATGTGTTAGTTACACCTGTTCTTCACAAGTCAGAGTGTCTGCTCTGAACGAGATCTATTCAATGTTAGTTTCACTCATCGTTTTTTTCCCATGATCATTTATGCTCCTGCTGCCATGACTCTGTGTCCCCCCCAGTTTGGGACCCACTGGCCTACAGTACTCCTCCTATAGCTGTGTAGTTGTGTTACAGAGCTGCTGTGGACTAGAATTAGAATCTGAAGTGAAGAATATCTATCCATTGTGACATATACTTGATGGTTATTTCTCAAATGCTGAACACAGACTCATGGATCTGAGTTGTAGAATTAAGTAAAACTGAGGTAATCGATGAACCAGAACACGTGCAAGTAAGACAACATAATAACAGACCCATCTAATTTTGTTTATCGTTTATTTTTTAAATGTACAATTGAACGTAACCCCAATGAATCTGCTGTCTTAAGAGCTGTTTATAGTACAGTACTCTGGAACAAGAGCTGCTCAGCGAACTGAAGAAAGAATTTGCACATGTAGTACATCTTGATGACTAAATGGGTTGGTCCCTCTAACCATGACCTCTAACCACACACTCATTGTGTGATATCTATTGTTACCTCTTTTATTAATCTTATCTGTCAGGTAGGGCTGGTTGATGTGACTGAACTCAGTATTATGATATAAAAGCGCACATTGACTGGATATTGTGATATGGAAAATGTAAAGGCACATATGGATTGATCAAATTGATGTAGTAATAAGAGTAACACATTTTGTAATCACGATGATTAATTAAGGATTCCTCTGAAAGTTGATACATAACCGATACATAGTCAGTGATATTGAATTGCCAACCCTCCGGTCACCTACCTACTCATACCACCTAATCAAAAATAGACATAAATGAATCATCAAAGGTTCTAACCTTTAAACACAATTGGTTGTTAGTGAGCATTCATATTCTGCTTGTCTGTTGCCATGTTGTGCACACACATTTAGGACTTGTGGATTATTGACCTTTCATGCTGTGTACAGGGATTCTCTCACATGTCCATTTTAGTAAACATGTTGGCAACTCCTGCTTGTTATCTCTGTAGGAATCAGGGACCAACTGGTATCAGTAGGTAACTCATTCCAAATAAGACACTGCTGATTGGCCTACTTGGATCACGTCCAATGTTGTGAGATGGAGAATGTGAGCTGTTTGCATGATAGTGGAGTGATGAGTTGAGTGCAGCACAGTCACAGCTAAACTCTACAGATCTCCCAGATCTGATTGTGCACGAAGATTTAAAGATGATGGTGACTGGGGATTAAGTTATTGAAGAATGTGTCTTCATTAAGCTATGCCTTTTTGTTGATTTGTTTTTTTTATTTGTGTGTGTGCAAATCACGTTGTGTTAGAGCCCAAAGTAATTTCTTAAAATGCTCACTGGCAAGCTACCAAAAAACCCCAAATTATAATAGTATGAAACATCACATTTCACATTTGTCAGTTGTAACTAGCAAAGTTTTACTTGATAAATGACAATCAATCCATTTTACAAACATATACGTTTTCTTTCTACCACTTGACCAATTCATTAGTCTACTAATATAAGCATGGCAAAACGCTTTTCTGTCTGACAATACTGCGACCACAGCAGATGCTCGTTTCTAATGTTCAGAAACAAAGAAGATAGAACTCCAGCGAGTCCATTTTGAGCTCAGTAGACAGCTGTATGTGTGAACCTGACATCGACACAGGAAGCCGTACATTTGTAGAGAGATTGCATTGTGACCTCACATGTCAAAGTTAGTTGTTAAGGGATGCTATAAAGAACAAGAGCACATTTTGTAAATTTTGTAAGAAGCCATTTGATATATCCAATGTGAGCTGCATCAGACGAGAGTGATGCAGCCACAGTACATCATGACAGCATAATCAAAAGTCAATCACATTACTGAGAGTGAGGGTAGTGTTTTGTTACCTGGACTGGATGGGCAAAAACCGGCCCTTGTTTCAGACTCAACTAAAATTGAGATGTAAACATGATGCAGCAAAAACTGTGTCCTGTTGGAACAACTTTTTTAGTGAATATTACTCTATGTATACAGTTCTTCTGTTAGTCATCGTCTTAAAAAGGAAAACAGAAAGCCTTTCAATCTTGGAAAGTAGGCCTGGAGAAAATCTGAAATTTTGAACCCTGTACAAGAATCTTAACCTAAGCTCATAGGTTAGACTGGGATTTCCCTTGGTTTAGGGTTACAAAAGAGTTTAAGTGCTAAAGGAAAATATCTATTTATAAAATTGATATATATTCATCGCTGAACTAAGTCTGACCAAAGCCTGAGAGAGAAATTCAGCTCGAGTCTTTCTGGGCCTGTCAGACTCGGTCATAAATATCCGACTCTACATCACAGCCTGTGTCAGCTACTGAGTAGTGAGTTAGATTATATTAAATTCTGCTGCTCAGAAATATTCTGTGCAGCTTTGGCAGGAGAGGGGAGGAGCATTGTGAGTCGTTTTGTGCATGTTTGTAAGATCACTACTTGTGAAAACAGGTTTTCTGTTTCCTTCTGTGATAGCAGAGAGTCTGGATTAATGTTGGTGTTACTGCTGCGTTCAGGCCAGCAGAATATTTCCTCATTCTGCTTCTGCTACAAGTGAGGCCAGATGCAGCTGCCCTGAAAGGAAGTATACACACTGAGATATGATAATGAGCACAGTTTGTATTTCAGAGGCCGAGCTTCCAAATATATCGTCGGCCATTAAGAGAGTATGTGTGTACATTATGTGCATAGACTTGTGTGCTTGCATGTGCATTTGGTGTTTGCAAAGATGTTACTTTCACCCTTGCTGTTGTACTAGTAGTGTGCACTGGTTTTATGCCACTTCCTGTCTCTATGCAAAGTGTATATACACGGGAACAGAGCTCAGGGGTGAGAAGTTCAGTCAGCAGAGGAAGTGATGTCGTCAAATGGCCTCAGAGGAGTGGGATTGGTGTACAATTGTGTGTCAGCTGTTCACTGCAGGGGTCATGTCTCCATGCAGATTTTCATTTATTTGCTATGCAAAAGCAGCGAAAGGAACAAAGATCAGTCTGTGTGTTACAGTCGGTAGGTGGTGCAGGAAAGTGAGAGAACGACAAACAAGCAGAGAATAAAACAAGCGCAAGGGAATGGTGGAAGTTACGATTCGGATGATGTTAAGGTTAAGCTTGACGTACTCAGAACAAATCAGATGCTCTCTAAAAAAAAAAGGTGGGGAGGCAGTTGGGTTCGGAAAAGTCGGTGCTTTCCGAACATGTGATGGGGGCAGGGTTTAAAGAGCAAGGTTTTTCTCACAACAACGTTCGGCAGCACGGATCAGACCGAGAACTGCTGTATGCTTTGGCCGCTTTGCTAATGGACTTGCTGGTTCGGTATGTCGATTGGACAAAAGGACAATGAAGAGCATTGTGCAAGTCATTTAAAGGGAGACAAATATTTACACATTCATTTATTAGCAGACGCCCTGCCTCTGCAATATCAGTATTAACAACACTCAGTTTTCTTACTTCATATTTGAGCTGAAACATTTAGTTGCTTAATCAGTTGACTGACAACTATTTTGATAATTGATTAATCGTTAAAGCCATTCTCTAATTGTGAATATTCAATGTGCTTCTTTGTTTTATATCACTGCAACATAATGTCTTTGGGTTTTGGACAGTCAAGACATGTGAAGACGTCATGTTGAGGAACATGGTTTGGACATTTTTACTATTTTCTATCATTTTATGAACTAAATGATGAATTGGAACAGTCAGATTAATCAATAACATGTAAGCACCTAACAGTTTCTATAACTGAACAGTCCACACACAAGGTCTACTTGGATAAAGTCCTTTCACAGTGACCGACTGGGGTGACTGTCTGCTACGTGGCACATGGGATTTCTGGAGTCTGCCTGGGCTGGCGTTGCTATAATGATTAATTGGCTCGTTAATGAGTGTACTACCAGAGCCTTCTCTACACACTGTTTGGTAGAAGTCCTGTTTTAAACCCAGGGTGAATACCTGGTTGTGAAAAGATATGTCTTCTCATACTGACTTAATTATTATGGTAGGTAAAGTGATTTTTACTGACCTTAAAAAGTGACTGTTGCTCTGCTGCTCTATAACGTGTGACTTTATTGTAAACATTTGTTGGGATTATGGATGTATTACTGTATATAAACTGGATCCCGGACTCCAAAAACTTCCATTGACTTGAAGGAAAATTGTTTGCAGAAAGAATAAGCCAAATGTTTTCTAGTGTCTCTGTTGTGAGGCCCGTGGCACATAGGCGTTATTGTTTCTCCTGCTGGCCCCCCATGCATTCTGGCTTATGACGGTCATACGACTTTACATTAGGATGACGTTGTAGTCTTTAAATTTGTTTTTTGAAGCTCTGTGAAAATTTTGCAACCCACTAACCCTCTAATCTTGCTTCATGGTACAGGTCCCATAACATGAGTGTATTTTGGTCTTAAGTCTGTGAAAGCAGAGGCGAACAAGAGGGACCGAGGCGGAAAGATGAGAGCACGATAGACAAGCATTGCCCGGCGCTGTGTTGACTTTAGATTCAGCTCTAGAGATGGATACAGAAGTCCGAGCCTCCCACCCGGCAGTTATCAGTAAACAGAGGGAGGATTGGAGGCAACAGTTCAGCATTTTTAGAAGCACTGGGACAGAGTTTCCCATGCTGTGTTCCTTTAAAGATACAGAAACTAATTTTGTGACAAACAAAGGCCTGGATGTTGTTATGGTAGTTGACTAGGACTGGTACCTAAAGGGGAATACTACTTAATTTCACTTTCATTTACACTGTACTATACTGCAAAAACACCAGTCCATAAGTCCATAAGCAACCAAAATTCACTCCCAATTTCAGTAAACAGGAGGCGAAGATAAATTAACAAATTACCTCCTCAGTGTCTGCCCAGTTTAAGAGAGGGTGGAATATATTGATCATTTATGCATTTGTTTACACAGCTGCATGGTGAGATAATACACACAGCAGAGAAGGAGGGATGCTCATGGTGTGCGACTACGGTCTGGAAGCTGAGCCCGGTATAATAGTACTTAACCTTATGGATATGATTTGGAATGGGATATTAAAGATAATAATGTTAAACGGAACATGATGCTGTTATGTTGTTGCACCAAGCACAGAATTTTAAAATGGTCCTTCACTGGCACACATCTTTTACATAGCTTGCAGATAGGCTGTGTTATATCCTTATGCTCACCTTTGGTATCTGGCTAAAACCCATAATATCCCCAAATACAAGAGGCTTTGTTTTTTTTTTTGCCCATGTTGGCATTTCACTGGTGTGCTGTGATGTAATTCAAGCCACCTCCTGGTGATCTTTATTTAAAGGCTGCAACAAATGATTATTTTCATTATCTGTTAATCTACCAATTTTTTTCAGAAATGTAAAAACATAGTGAAAATGCCCATCATAAGTAAGTTTTTATGTCCAACCAACAGATTATTAAAATTGTTTGCAAAAGATTTCCTGTCAAACAACTAATGGATTCAGCTCTAGTTGATTTCACAGTCCCTAATGTCATTTTTTTTTACTTTTTATCACTTTTTTAATCAATCCTTTATATTTTTTATTACACATTAATTTACAGTTTAGTCCCTTCTTCTGCTGCCCTGTTTGCAAACCAAACCAGTTATATCACACAGCTCATCTCTTGCACCTTTCATGTGAGACAAACAAACTCAGAAGCTGTTGTTAAAATGTACCAGCATGTTACTGTTGTGTTATTTCTTGTTTCCGCCTCTATTGATTCTTATACTTCTGCTCTGTGCACTCTCTGTTTTTACTACAGACCTGAAGCATACAGAGAACTGCAACAGACCACAACAGGCCAGACCAGATCAGGTTGAACCCAGTTACTGACCCCCCCTCCCCTCCCCCTCACCCCCAGCCTTGTAGGCTGCACCCACCAGCACTTGGTGATCGACTCATTTATCAGTAATTTCTTGTGCTGATAAGACAACCTCACACCACCACCACTGGGACCGGACAGGAGGCCCAGAGGTTCCCCCCGCTGGAGCTCTCAGTTGTGCCTGGCAATGCCTCAGGTAAGAGGGATGACGCTAGGGTCTGGTGTCTGGTGTTTGTTAAACCCTGACAAATAAAAATACGAGGTTTTAATTTTACATGTACCGGAATATTGTGTACATCTGAATTGAATTGACTGACTAATTAAATAAAAAAACAGAACAAAATCTGCAAATCTTGAGAACAAATAGAATCAAAGGAGCTTTTCAATAACCAGATGCAGTCATAGAGTATTAGAAATGGGAAAAACAGTTCAACCGTGTTGAAGGAGGCGAGTGGCTGACCCTGGTTCAGTGTGACGTCTGTAGATGCTGCATCCAAACAGCTGCTAGGGGCAGATGGGCTGTGAACAGTGAATGAGTTAGTGAATGAATATGTGAACTCTGGATCCTTCTAAAAATATGTATGAAAAGAGTGTCGACTGTGAGCATAAATTCAGATTCAAGTTTTTTTTTATTCACTGTGGTGCTGGATTAATAGAAACAAGACACAATCAGCCTCAGGAGAATATGATTTCGGCCTTTGTCCTGCTGCCATCAATGGTTAATCTTGTCAAGCGGATGCAATCCTGTGAAAATGTTGCGGCCGTGCTTCTCTAACGTCAATTGATAGAATTTGACATTATATTGACATTATACAAAGACAATATATTTAATGTCTGACCTGATTTTTGCAAACAAATGCTTATTCTGAATTTGCCAGCAACACAAGGTCAGGAACAAAAGCCAGGAACAAAAGGTGTTCATTATCACACATAAAGCACCTGACATTGACTCGTGGAGCGCTTTGTCTGTCTGTATTTTCACATGGGGAGTGCAGTGAGACCCCGCAGATCCAGGCAGGTATGCTACCATCTGAAAAGACCATAACACAGTATCAAACATTTAAAAGGGCAAATGGGAGAAAATCAACAAGGAGGCTTTTTACTAAAATATGATCAAATATACTTAATAAAGGCCTGCCTCTAATATAAACTTGCTTCAAATAAAGGCCGGGTACCTTCTGTAGTTCCCACTATTAGAGAAAATACAGTATGTTACATATCTCAGCCAGACATTATATCAGACTAACTAGTTGACGTTTATTATTGTTTGTTCACTTCAGTCTTTATTTTTTTCTGTTGTGTTGCAGCCCAGCGTCAGTGGGATGGAGCCTCCCTTTGGGGACGCCTTTCAGAACTACTCGTTTGCTGACCAGGCCCTGACCAGCACTGAGCTGCTCGCCACCAGCTCTGACCCAGATTTCATGTACGAACTGGTGAGTGGCTTCACACACACACACACACACACACACACACACACGATAATAGAGTGCAAAGAGAATTATTTAACCCAATATAAAAGCGTAGCTGTGGTTAATGGCTCTTTGTACAATTGTTACTATCGTCCACACCTGCATATACAAAGATACACTTACACACTCTCATCTCATCAAGGCCCTGCTACAGACGGGCATCAGACCTTGCTAACCATCCTTTGAGCCTGACTTCTTTTCAGATCAGTCACAGCTGCTTATGCTGCGCCGCCACTGAGCTGCATTTGAATGAAGGACCCAAGTTTTAAACATCACCAGTCAAAATTCTGTTTCCTTATGCATCACAGATATGATAATCTTCTCAAGCACAGCGTACTTTTTATTGTGGTGAAAATATGATTATCAATAAGCATGTCAATTATTGTTAACTGCTCATATTGCTTACAGGGATTCCTTTAATAGGCATTTAATGTAAAATGTGATGTGTGATATCATTAGCAGTAAATCACCAAATCGTGGGGATACTTGCTTTTTCACCGCAGTAAGGAAAGATCCATACCTTCACAGCCCTAATGTGATATATAAAGAGGAGTTTACTAAACACAAACACATGCAGATAAATGGTGTTGTAGCCTCTAACTGAGTCTGTGTGGTTTTTACTTCCTGTCCGTACCATAGCAGCCTTATTTAATTGTTTACTCCTCACTTGTAGTCGTATTGGAGCTGTGTGAACTTCCTGCTGCTGCCTCTTCACAGAAAAAGCCCTCCACTGGCAAACCAGTGATAGGCTTTTATTGTGAAGCACCTACAGGAAAGGCAATTAGTATATCATAGAGTTAGCAGAGCATAGTTCACATTGCTATTCTTAAAAACAAAAAAGAAACCCGTCTACACAAGATATGAACATATCCGTTTTAAATACTGCATGGTGGAATAATACAAGCAGAAACAACCACGGTGAAAGATTAGATGAAGTGTTACGGACGAAAGTCCAACGTGTCATCAAGGCAAACAGCTTCTTTTACCCTGCCATGCTGTGCAGTGGAAAAACACTCGCACCGCGCCAGCTTGAGTGGCTTGAGTGGTCACAGTTGCTCACGGCTCAGCTCTGCACAAGCATCCCCACCCGTATCGAAAAACAATATTAGGTTACATGGTACACAGCTCACAAGCTCCCAACAAACACCAGAGAGAATTCAAAGAACAGTAAGTGGCACAGTGATATTATGTTTTTGATCTTTTAACTGATTAAAACTTAAAATAAATAAAAGACTACAAAATCAAGTTTTACAGTCAAAAGTTTTACAAACACTTGGCAACATTTAAATTAAATACAAACAGGAAAGCAATTAGGTTTGAATCCAACACAGAGGATATCTTGGTTTACTGGGACACCTAAATAGAATGAGGTGAAAATGTCTGCAGAGGCGACAACAGTCCTTCGTTACAGCAAACTGAATGCATATTGAAAATTTTAGAGCAGACATAGATGGAAAGTCCCTTCCTTCCCTTATGTGCGTTAGTACAGTGTCAGACATCTTTACATTTATTTTTACATTTTTGCTCATATCAATATTTCCAATCATCTGTTTTATTAAAGTACTTTTTATTTGTTCACTTTTACAGTGTTTTTCAGTCATAGTATTATTAGTAGTGAGGATTGTATGAATTTAAATTCCATTGGAAAAACGACAGTCAGCTAAGCCGCCAGTGTGACATTTAAAGCAGAGCGGCCGTGTCTAATTGTTTAGCAGCCGTGTGACGTTTACCAGGCTGACAAGCAAACAGACAGCTCACCTGTCACCACTCACACTGTCAGCTCCAGGTGTCTGCCTCAGTTTACTGTCCGCTGTAGACTAAACAATAGTGATTCATTGCCACACTCTCAATTTCTTGCACCATAGTAACACATTAATGTGACGTTGGAGGGTTGGATGATCTGTCCTCTTCTTCAACCCTGGACAAATATGGCTTCTGTGAACTCCTTTACTATACGTACAATATTTACAATTGTTATGATCTTCTTTATCTCTTCTGTAAAGACATAGAAGATCTGATACTGACAACCAGCAGGCCCAGACCACTCACGTGTTTTGTCTCATCCTGGGCAAATTCAAATGCTTCTGACAGAAAGACAAATTAGAAATGCCGTCACACTTCAGTTCCATAGACATTCCCTAGCAGACACATGCTAACATGAATTTGTGATGAAAGTATCTCGGCCACAGTGTCCTAATGACAATGTTGTGATAGTAAAATAAACTAAATTGAATGAAATAATAGAAAATCTTTGTACCCAGAAGCTTGACTCACCACCATTTTTTCCTCCTCTGTGCAGGATAGAGACATGACCCATCGGCAGAGCCCCTGTGGGGACAGCATGGTTGGGGTCGGGGATGGAGGGAAGGAGGTGGAGGGCTGTGTGGATCAGCTCATGGGTCTGGGCGAGTGTGAGACGGTCTGCAGCAGCTCAGCGTTCGAACAGTGGGACTCCTACTGGGAAGACCTCACCAGGTACTGGATTATTTATTTATGTGCTGTAACTTATTTTAGATCAATTTAAAGACAGCAACAAGTAAAAACATACATAAAAACAAACTAGTGAATTTAGTAAAACTCAAATGGCAGACTTCCTCTTTCACCTCTCCTCAAACTTACTGAAGTTGAAGGTGGCAACAGGCTGGCAAACAGTCAAAAATCCAAAAGTGTGGATTAATGATATAAAACAGTTCAAATCCTCGCACTTGAGAAGCTGGAACCAGCAAATGTTTTTTGATCGATAAAATGATTCTCATGAATGAATTTTTTGATCAATTAATAATCATTCCCTGCATCATGTGGGCTCATGTCTGAATTTTACTGTTGAATGGCAGATGAGAAGTCAGTCATTGAACGTTATGAGTTCGGACAGGTGCCTAAAGGTTTTGTATAGCAGGAGGGTTTACCATCACTGACAGGTAATTGTCAAGGCAGGTCATCCCGGTCTGACACAGGCCAGCTGACACTGAATGATTTGAAAGGGTAGTGGTTTTGCTTCAAGGCAGGGAGTGGTTTAAGAGGTCGGTAAACAACAAAGCAGCTGGCTGCCGCAGTCTCCTGAGATCTGAGGTGATGCTCCGTCTGTCCTGCAGCTATCCTGATGCTTTGCTGCCAAAATAGTTTGTGCACTCTCTCCTCTGATGTTGAGTGTCAGCTGAGGGCAGACAGCAGTTTCTGAAGTCTAAAGGCTGTTAAAACTGAGGTGGTATAGTCTGGCTGTTGCAGGGTCGAGGGATATCTTCTGCTAACAGAGTTGATTGAGGTCAGGTGTAAGTGGAACAGAGGAAAGTGCTGTGTCTTCTGGCTAATGAGTGAGTCATCTATTTACAACCTCCATGGTCCAGATCAATCCCACACTGCTGTTTGGTCGCTGTGTGTAGAAGTCGTCTTTATTGTGGTTTAACCAAGCGGTAGTTGTCCTCATCTGGTAAGCCTTCCCACCACCACCACCATGAAGAGATAAAGGCAGTGTCTGTGGAGGGAGGCAAATGTGCAACTACCAGATGCAGTGCTAAGATGGCCTTCAGGTTTCCATCAATTGCAAACATTAAAAATTATGAACCAAATTCAAAGCAAAAATTATAGGTGGAAAAAAACAAATGTGAACAAGCATATATTTACAAAAATCAATGTTCATCAAGTTTATGGGGTCAAACATTAAATATATTGTCTTTCTACTGTTTTCAATTGAGTATATGACATCTTCAAATGTCAATGTTTTTGTCCAAATATATTCACTTTACAATGAGATAAAACAGAAAATCAGCAAATCCTCATTATGTCTTAGAACCCGTTACATTGTAAAGGTTATGTACACTGAAAATTTCCACTGTTGATAGAACTGCATGTCTCTGTGCTCGGCAGATACACACGGCTGGCCAGCTGTGACATCTGGGGCACCAAAGAGGTGGATTTCCTTGGACTGGATGACTTCTCTAGTCCCTACCAGGATGAGGAAGTGATTGGTCGAACGCCGACTCTGGCTCAGCTCAACAGCGAGGATTCGCAGCCTGTGTGCGACGCGCTCTACCCACCTGCTGACCTGACCCTGCCTGCCGCCCAGAATCAGTCTCAGCCGTCCCAGCTTCCCTGTCACAGTAAGAGACCCCTGGTCCCTGGCCAAGGATCAGGCCCCGGCTCTGCGCGACCCTCCCCGAGCTCCACATCCTCTTCCCGTCCCTCCCGTAGCCTTCTCCCAGACTTTCCCGAAGGCTCCCAAAAAGCCACCAGACCTGTCCCCTCCAGCACCGAGACTATGGCCAAGACCCAGAACCTCCTCAGTCTCACCCAGGACTACGGCCAAGCTCAAACCAAGCCCCAGGGGCGAGGAACCAAGATGGCTGCCCCAACTTCTCACAGCTCTGACTTTGTGCGGAAGGCCAAAGTCCGCGTAAGTGCTGTGCATAAAACTCAGCCCGATAAACCCTCCCAGACGGATTTTGAGAGGTCAGATCCCCCTCTGCCTCTCTCCCAGCCCCAAGAAGAGAAGGCCTCCACTTCAGCAGGTGCCGCGTTGGTGGGACTTCCTGCTGCTGCAGCCAGTGGCTCTGGCAGCCTGACGAGCTTTGAGAGGAGGGCAGAGGTGGCAGGGAGGAGAGAGATGCCTGCAAGCTGGTCTGCCGCCGTGCCTCACCTTGTTGAGGCGAGTCAGACCCTGGAGGGCAGCACCTCCGGGCTGGTCAGCAGTGGCGATAGTGTGGCAGGAGCTAGCGGTGGCGTCCTTGTTGTCGAGGGCACGGAGAAGAGCAAAGAGGAGGAACACAACTATTCTCTGTTCCTGACCCGCAGCAGACTGGCCGGCAGAGCCCACTCCCAGCTAGAGGAGGACGAAGAGGAGGAAGAGGATGAGGAAGAGGCAGCGGAGGAGGAGGAAGGCGATGGGCTGGAGCTCGACGACGAAGACCACGATGAGGGTTTTGGCAGCGAGCACGAGCTGTCCGAGAATGAGGAGGAAGAGGATGAGGAGGAGGATGAAGACTACGAAGCAGACAAGGATGACGACATGAGTGACGCCTTCTCCGAGCCAGGTAGCACCTTCCTGCTTCTGGTTAACACTTGTAACCAATCACTGGCAATTTGTCACTTATTTATACTTTTTTATTACCTATTACTTTCTGCTCTATTTTCATTTTCTGTCTTTCTGTCACTCTGATTTTTTCCCTATTCTGTCTCGTTCTCTCCCGCCTCCACCAGGCTGTGACATGGAGCTGATGGACGACATTAAAGGCCTGACAGCAGGAGTCTCCAGCCGGAAGAGAGGCAAGCGCCGCTACTTCTGGGAGTACAGCGAGCAGCTCACCCCCTCCAAACAGGAACGTATGCTGAAGCCATCTGAGTGGGACAGACACACCCTGCCAAGCAACCTGTACCAGAAGAACGGGCCTCTCCATGGTATACATACATACACACACATTCATATATAACCTGCACACTGGAGCAAATACATGCTGGCTAGGATATGAGGATATATACACTTTTCCACCCGTGCACAGCATGTTGCAGTGATAAAACAGTTTAAGTGATCGCATTGAAAATATTAAATACATAAAAGGAGCATTTCTCACAGTGGAAATGAAAAGCACGGGCAGCGAAGCATTTCTCTTCCATTAATGTCTGTATTCATTTCATTCTGTCTTCTGAAATGCATTTTGTGTGAGTATGTAGAGGATGACTCATAATGCATTTTTATCATTTCGTAATTTAAAAAAAAAAAATAAAAAGCACTTCAAGCTTGTGGTGTTTGAAAATTCAGTCAGAACAAAGAGGTTGGGGTCCAACACACAATGATTATTTTCTTTATTACTGAACCCAGACCTGTTATAGATATGCTGCAAGTATCACCAACTAAATGGAATGGAAAATGAGAGTTAAATATCTGTTTACTGCTGACAGCAATGAGAAATTGTCTAAATGCTCTGAAAGATATTCAGTGAACAGAGAAACAGAATTAAAGTTAACATTATGGAGAAAACTTTAAATGGATTCTGGAGGAAAACAGAAAAAGTTTAATGATTGACTTATTATTCAGATCACAAATTGTTTAATATACATTAAATAATATTAATTTGATTGACAATAACAAACCAATTCAAAAAGGGAAATAGAGCCTGCTGTTGGAGGTTGTTTCTTTGTCCAGTGTGAAGCAACAAGTGCATGTATTTTTATACTGAGTGAGAATCATAGAATGCATATAGCAAGGTGTGGATTGATCCCCCAACTTTTGGCAGCATCACTGCTACCATTTCTTTCATATAGTCATATGGTCCTCTCTAATGCCTTCTTTTTGTTGGTTGTAATGAAGGAAAGTATATGCTGAAGAAGTCTCGCCGCACAGACGTTGAAGACCTGACTCCTAATCCACGCAAGCTGCTGCAGATCGGCACCGAGCTCCGCAAACTGAACAAGGTGATCAGTGACTTGACCCCTGTGAGCGAGCTGCCGCTGACTGCACGACCACGGTCCCGCAAGGAGAAGAACAAGTTGGCATCCAGGTAAAACATGAGCACACATACGGTTCATACACACCAGAGTGGCACAAACATTTCAATCATGCTCACCTCCACAGTGTATGAAGTTTGAACAGATTTAGAATATGAGTGTAGTTCACAGTATAGTTGTAGTCAAGGTGCTGATTTAGGAGCAGTATGTCATGTTTCCCAGTGTTTGATAAACAGAGCTCCTCTTTTCTGTAATACATTAGTAAACTCCGCTCATCTGTTATGTTTTGTAGAGCTTGCCGTTTAAAAAAGAAGGCCCAGTATGAAGCAAACAAAGTGAAGCTCTGGGGACTGAGCACAGAGTACGGTACGTTGTTATGACACCACATATGTTACAGTTTTTCAATTCATCAAGTGCATCCATTTTTTCATGCCTTGTTAGTAGTTCTCTGATCTGATTATAATTATTGTTATTTATGTATTTATTTTTAGGCTTTGACAAATTTAAAATTTACCTTCTAATTGTTGAAAATGACTAAATACGGGCCATTTTGTGTTTAATGTTTGTGTACTCTACCGCTTGTCTTCCTTTAGACCGGCTGCTGTTTGTGATCAACGCCATCAAGGAGGAGATTGTAGCCCGAGTGGAGGACTCTTCTCCGCGTCCAACCAACATGACTGACACTCTGGAGCATCTCATCCAGGAGACACTTGGTGAGCATCATTTACAGCTGATCTCTAAAAACAAGATTTAAATGTGATGATATCAATCAAAGTAAGATTCAACATAATTTAAACAGAGCCGGTGAACTGTAATATCAGATTTTAAAAAAGCAAAAAAAAAAAAACCTAGTATTGAAACAGTAAATCACTCAATTGCCATCGAGTCAGAGAAGACAAACTCTTTCTTTGTATCATATTATACATCATGTTATACTTATATATATCAAACAAAATAATGTGGAGGCAATTAATTCCTTTTTCCAGTTTCTCAAAGTGCCCTGTTTATCAGAAAAAGAATATGGTGAAAATGTTTTAATGTCTAACATTTCTGAATGGATGTTTGTGTGTCTCTCTGTGTGCAGTGGCATCACCTGTTGCTGGGCAGACTTCGGAATTCGTCAACAAGATTTTGGACAACACAGGACGCGGGGATCCCACCGGTGGACTGGTCGGCCTGCGAGTCCCCACCTCCAAAATCTAGACAAACCGCGGTCCACTGAGAGGAGTGGACTAAATATTACCACCGTGCTGTCCCATTGTAACTATGCTCCCCTCTGCATGCCCCTCCAACCCAGAGTACGTACACATTGTTAGTCACACAAACACACATACCACTCCCTGTGTGTATGTATGTGTGCTTGTTTCAGCCATGCACCTGTATGGCATACACCCTAGCTTTCTGTCTCTGCACACTGTGCGCAGAGACAGTGCGTCACCATCTCCCAACCCATTGTGAGCGTCTGTTGGGAAAGCGCCTCTCAAAGCGAGGGATGGTTAGGTGTATAGCTAATAGCACGTTCTAAATCCACTGGTGATTATTAGATGTGTTTAACATAGCATTGTGTAGGGGTCGGTTCTGTTGAAGGTTTGCTTCCAGGGCTGAGACAGAGACATGAGTGTAACCACTGGAATACTGTCACGCAATTTGTTTGAGGTTGTCATGACAGAGGAAGAATTGTTACACGTCAGACACCATCAAAGGTTGAAAAACTTCCAGTTATCATTTCACCTCACATGGCAACATAAATTAACTCCAGGACGTTAAATTGACCCACTCATAAAGTACTTTGATTAAAAAAAAAAAAAATACTTTGATTGCCAAGACAGCTGCAGAGAAAAAAAAGCAGCGTGCTCCGAGGCGTTTCGGGGTGGCAGGAAATATTTTGTATTGAAGGCCTAAATATGTTCTTGCCATCCCCTGTTTGCCAATCAGGTCTGCTGTTGTTAAAATATAGGAGTTAACTTTTTAGCAAATCAAAACAAAACAGTAGTAGAAGCTGAAAGTTAAAATGAGACTTTAATGATTCAGCAACAGACATCCTGCTGGGTCAGGCAGGAGGAACCTTAGTGGCTAATTTTGACGACGTTAACTTAAACAGCAGGAGGGAGTTGACCATGTGGAGAGGAAGTGCATGTAGTTTGGTGCTTTTTTGGCCTTGTGCTGGTTATAACTGGACTGTGTGAAACGGGCATTTTGCCAGTGTGGGAGCAGATTGTGAGGAAGGTGATGGTGATGATGAAGATGACATGAACAGTGATCCATCTCCTCGAGGAAACTGTACATAAAAGCGTCTCCCAGTGAAAAACGACAGCGGCTCCCCTTTTTGTACAGTAGAGATGACCAGGCTAACAGTTTGGTGTGTTCATACTAGTGTTTGATCAGAGTTCTATTCATTGTGCCTTGTGTATGTATGTGTGTGTTTCTGTAAGTCTGCGTGAATGTGTGTGAGAGGGACTGAATGAGAAGAGGTGATTGGTCAGAACTCCCTGAGGTCCAGTCAAGGAGAGGATTACTTTTACACTGAGGGAGATTGTTAGTGAATATGAGGAGGGAGACACCTGTGGGGATTTGTTGTGTATTTCAGTTGTCTGAAGATATTCTGAATGTACATAAATGAAATGGAAGCTCTTGTTGCGTGATGCCACAGAGTCTGTGTATATAGGAGGGCTCTGCAATAGATTACTTTTGGTTTTTGGTACTCTGTCTTTAGGGATCGGGGGAGGGTGAACAGATGTTTTCGTTTAGAGTTACAAAAAAATATTTGCACACTATATTTTGATTGTTTTTTGTACCAAAGACACATGCAACGAAATGGCGACCAGCCAGTTAAAGTAAGGTTTTGCACAGCTTACCTGACGCCGTATTGAATGTAAGAAATGTGGGAGGGTCAGGGAACTTCATTGAACTGTGAAATTAGCTTGGGTCCAATTCTGTACAGAAAAGGAACATTCATTCATTTTTTTTTTTAAATCTAAAAATTAATCCCATCTATGGGCTCCAGTAGAATTGTTGCGTAGCAAGCACTTCATTCCTGAACTGATTCCTCCCTCCACGTGCTAATTGTGTTAAAGGCGCCATCTAGGACAAGAAAACCAAGAGCGCCAGTAGATAAGCTATGTTACATTTTTGCTTGCTCGTCAAAATGTCACCAACAATAACCAAAATGTTTTGTTCCTGTGTCACTTGTTTGATTTCTGTATGTAGACGAGGTCTAGTTCATCAACAAAATATTAACTGAATTGTGTTTTAAAGTACTGTATATAGAAACATTAATGATATATCTATCAATGGTGAAATGCCACTTTTCATGACAATTGATTCATTTTTAAGCATGACACATTTCTAAAGCCTATCCTTGCATCGAGAAAGTTAGAGGAAAAAACACAAAAACCAAAAAAAAAAAAAAAAGGTTCTTGTTATATTTTTGTACTTTAGCTGCCTGCTAGCTTTCCTGTTGGTTTGGAAGTATTTGTTGGTCTCTAAGTGGAGAGGAGGAGACGTGGAGGGAAAGAGGAGAAAGGTCTTTAAAGAGCAGCCAGTCAGTCTGATATATAAACCTACATGTACACTGGCTGAGTAAATGACAGAGATTCAGGACTGGATTTATTTAAAACACAATGCAGGGAAGCCATGGTCTAGTTTGAATGCTCTATAAAGAGAATGAGGACATGCTGTCTTTAGCGAGGACAGGGACGTGTCCAGGAAAGCAAAAACTCAGAGGACAACAGTGGAGATGTGAGGGCAGATGAGGAACCAGCTGCAGTGTTGTCACAGATGCTGTAGGAAAGCCAAAGCCATCATATCTTAGTCCCAGATTGATCTGGATTCAGCACTTTGCATTGTCATTTAGATTTTCGCTCGTATTTAACCGTGGAGTCGGTTGAATTTTCCATTTCCTGGGATTGGCATAGCTGCCTTTGTGGTTGCATTGTTGAATTTTATCTGCCTGGCCTCGCCTTCGGTCCTCAGCTTTCATCCTTTCTGACACACAGCCTCTAAAAAATGACTTCTTTCAGCAAAACACACTGAGTTACAATATCAAGGTCACAAATTGGCAACCTGTCCAACCTTTAAAAATATGCATGATGCCTGTTATGCCCGTTTCCCTGCCGCCTCCACAGAGGTAACGCTGCCATTCCCGGGAATTTTAAAGCTCAGCCAGAATCCGCTTGGTTATCAGGCAAATGAAAACAAATAGTGTTTGACAAGGCTGAATTCGGAAAGTCCTCCCTCACAGAATGAACTCTGATGTCTGATGATGGTGATGCAGAGCTGTGGTCTTTCTGTATGGTGTGATTGAATAACAGCTAGTGCTACACACACATATATATATATATATTTTTACTGTTTCCGTTCTGTCTAAAAAGGGAGAAATGGTGCTTTTTTTCTGAAACTAGAATGATGAGTATCCATGATTCTTATTTGAATTCTTAGTCTAGTTGTAGCCTAATGACTTGCTCTCCCCTACCGTCCATAGCTATTTTCTTAGTAGTGATTCATTTTTGTAAATAGACTATAAGTTAATATGTATCTTCTAAATGTTAGATATATGTATAGAATACTCTATCTTATATGTTTGAAAACAAAAGCACTTTGTCCAAAAAAGGAAAAAAAAAACAAAAAGAAAAGCATTTTTTTCTTCCATTTGCTGCTAAAAGGCCTGGTGTGAATGCTGCAAGTATACTTGACGACTACTTGCTAGGATAGGTCTATTACCTGACTTGGCTAGGTCCATAAACTAGCAAGGAATAGGTGTATGACCTGGCGAGGGTTTGATCTAAATGTTTCTGGAGCCATGTAATGATATGAGGTGATGTTCGAGAGCGTATCATTGCTTGGCTTTGGGAAGCCCAGTGTCTTGACAGGATATGTCTATTTCCTGGTCAGGGGATAGTGTGTTTGTGGTCTTAAAAAAAAGAGGGTTTTGATTCCAGGGCCCCTACATTGATCCTGATGCTGACCCCCTTGGCGTCTTGATTCATTTGCCTTCAGTAGAGGTTTCCTATGGAAAAACTGATTCTGCTTTGGCTTCCTCTTCAGGGTGATGTACAGTGTAGACACATTTCTCCAGAGAGCTATATTGTTATCATTTGTAAACTGATTTCTACTTGTGACTTAATGAGGAGGGGTTTTAGCCTGGGGCGGCCAGGAAGAGCCCGTTTGAAAGACGTTGTTCCGGGCCGCCTTGGGGGAAGTTACTATATCACTGTACTGTATGGCAAGCCAATTACAAATGGAGACTCAATCCGGACACTTATTGCCTTCTTAAATAACTTCACTTACATACAAACAAAAATAATAACATGGCAGACATGTCAGTTGCCGAGGGATGTGCCCAAGGTTTATGACATTGTTCTGCCAATATACGGTCAACAACAACAACAACAACAACAAAACCATTCAGCCTGATTGGCTCAAAACAAACTTGACTGTAGTAGCAGACATGGTGAAATAAATCTGAAAAAATGGCTTCAAAAAGTTGACCGACTTGTGCTCATTTGTATCTTTTGGGACAATATTTGAAGCATTTCTTCAGCTACAGTTTTGCCCAGGTCTGGTAGGGGGTCAACAGTGGTTAAAGGGCCGCTGGTTGACGGACAGTAGAGCGGCTCAGCGGTGCGGCTGACAAGAGAAGTGTGTGTGTTTTGTTGTCGATCACGAGGCTGGTTCAAGAAAGAGTCCTCACAGGTTTTTACATTTAACGTGATAGGCGCAAGCTGTGCAACTTTACATTCAAAACCAGGAGACTCTGTGGCATTTTAACAGTCAAGGAGTGAGTGAAAATCCACGCCAGTAAAACTATTCCTTATTCTTTTTATTTCTGATGACATAAATCCTATACAGTCAACTATTAAGCTAATAGAGTGTGTAACTTTGTGCTACTCTTGTCCAATAAAAGCTAAGTGGATCCATAAAGCTCTTCTTCAGCAAATCAGGGTAATATCGTTCTTCTATCTGACATATGTGATGACATATAAAATCAAAAGAAAGTATATTTATGTATTCCAATTATTGTCGCCATTCTTTACTCTGTACAAAATATTTTGTGTGTGCGTGTGTGTGTGTGTTGAATTATCAATGTCAATCAATATAGTGCAATGCTCTCTACACAAACTGAAAAAAAAAAGGCCAACAGACTTGTCAAGAATTCAACTTTCTCCACTTTCTCCAAATCGGTATTCAAACATAGCAACTTTCAACTCTCAAGAAAGGATTTGACTCTGATTTCCACCTACGATCCAACTGTGGTTTGTCACATGGTGCTGATTACTTTCCATTATCCCAGAAATAATTCAAGAATTAAAATGGCATTTGTATTCAGATCTACACTGATCTAACACTGTCCATGTGATTATTGTTCTCAGTAATTGTTATCAGACCAGACTTCCCTGTTGGACCAATCAGAGGAAGATTCACACTGATTCTTGCTCTAAACAACAGCAGAATGTTTATTTCTGTATTTTTGACCTGATCATTATTGTTGAGCATACCATTATTTCTTTTGTAAAAGTCAGACTCCTGGATTTGATACCACTGCCTAAAGTCAGAGAGGATCTTTATTCCATCTGAGAGGTAGAAAATATTCACCAGACCTGCAAAATCATTGCACATATTCTGATGTATTGTTCGCAAGTGGAATTTGCTTGTAATGTTAACACAAGAAAATAATTTGATTAAAATGAAACTTGTTGTTATTTATTCAACTTGTGTATTCAAGAATGATCCCAAGAGGAAATATTTGGTAAAGTCTTATTTTATCATTGATTCTGTAATTTTCAAATATTTTCAATTAAGTTTCCTTGTAATTTGGTAGGGGGAAAATAAAGACAGTGTGTAATTGACACACTTTCAGTTAATTAATTGCACTTTTAATGAGTGCAAAGCAGGTCAATTGTTAAAAATATTAAATTAGTCTTTAAGCAAACATATTCATTGATTATTGAAACCTTGATTCTCCTTATATGTTCAGTTATATTTACCTGTGGTTAAAGTTGCAGTAATCTGTATTTATGTATAAAAATGAATAGATTTACATATAAAGTGAAAGGTGTTGCACAGAGAATAAAATAGACTCTACAGTTCCTCTCTACTCCATCATGAGTTGGTGGAGACCAAAAACAGAGCCAAAAGAAGAGTGAATATTGGACTTTGAAGAGAGAGAAGTTCTTTCAAGAATATCCCTGTTTCCGCTATAATTTATACCAAATACATACAGTAGTTCTTTCCAAGAAACTTTTTAGGAGGTTATTAGAAATTCCACATTTGAAAGATAAGCGTTACCAAATATTAATGTCTCAGTAAACTAAAAAGGACTTCACCTCCTGCTGGCTGTGATTTCAGATCCCAGAGTCTGGCTTTGAGCTTCTTTCGAGGCATTTCAAATGTTTCCTGTCTGGTTTGAACCCATGTGCCCTTGTTGCTTGTAAACACACCTCATCTTCAGAGGCCGTGTGCTTACTACCCTCTACCCACATTTTACCTGTGTGAATTAGAAACATGCAGAAATGTACTCTGTGACAAAAAAATGCAGTGGGAATGATGTTTGTGCATGCCGATTCCCTGCATCGCACTGAGAGAATCGAGTGACGTCTGGAGCTATTACAGATTGGGAAATAATTTGGCCAATCATCAGAAAGCGTCTCCATCGTCACAAAGTTCACTCACTGTACTCTCAGTTCAATGATTTCATAATTGCTGCTATTGAATGAGCACAAAGAGATTTTAGATTTTGGTTTAGAGTGTCCATGACACAAATACAGTATAATATTAGAACACACACCCTGTTTTTTTCACACTTTTTTCCTGTGACAGTCAAAAAACCAACAGTGTTACTCACCTTGCACTTGGTTTTTACATATACAAGGGAAAAAAAACAATACTTTGAATATGATGCCTGCTGAACCAGGTGCCTTAATCAAATATATGAGAACACAAATCTGCACCTTCTGTCAGTCTGGAGGGGGTTTCCCTACAGAAACAAGGGACTGGGTTTCCCAAAACCTAAACTTGAAGTATGAAAATGAAACGAAAACCTCACTTTAACCCCAAATCAATACTTTTTGTATAATAATCAGCCTTTGACGGCCGCTAAGAGCTGTCTGTCATGTATGAATAGAAAAATTACCTTTTGAAGCATTACTGAAGAAGAGCAGAGATGAGAACTTAAATTGATGTTGTTTTGGGAAACCTGGTTCTGTTAATCTTTTTCTCTGCCCACTACGCCACGTTATTGTGTTTTCTGCATTGGCTGCTGCTGCTATCACCGCTGGTGTGTCCGTGTAGACAAGAGCAAACTTCCACTGTGTCTGAGGCAGAGGGAGACTTGGGCCTGCTTTTTACCTTGTCAGTTTCAATGTATTCTTCTTCTTCTGTGGTTTCGACATGGAGCACCGTGTTGCTGCCTCTTGACCTTTTTGAGAAAGAGAAAAAAAAACAACAAAAAAGCATAAAACAGAACTTTCCGTTTCTTAACTTTGCTATTATGAAGTGCCAGACCCTCCTTGAAGTCAGTGTTGGCACTGAGTTCCAGGTTGCGAATGAAGCGACAAACTGAGCATGGAGGTAAACTGTGGTGCTAATCTGTCTGTGGCTGGGTGCTAACATGGCTGTGTTAAAAAGCTGTATTAGCCATATTATTCCTTCTGTTGATGACTCTGGTCAATCTCGTGTTTCTGACTGCTGCACTGCTGTATGCTGACATAGCGAGGTATAACTCTGCTGCTGCTGCTTTGCTGATGAATGTAGACTAGTCTTCCTCAGCAGGATCATACAGACAGATGTGAGTGTCTGGTGGAGCTTTTCCTGTTGTTCTACTTCCTGTTAGATTTTGTTTGGAACACAGAGGGTGACTCTTGTGGTCAGGATCCAGAAAGATCATGAATGTTGTATCTTTATACGGGCGCTGTCCTGCTTATATGTTCAAACCTTTTTATTTTGATTAATATTATTTGATTTGATATTTATGCTCTGACTCTGTCAAATGTTGCACATTTGATTTTTTTCCTAAATTATATTTGATTGCCTTTTTCCCCTGATCCCAGTGTTCATACCATTTCTTATTTATTTGTTTTGTCCTATAAATTAACATACAAGGAGACAATTTGTTGAATCTAGACTTTATAGCTTTTCCACTGAAGTGGACTTTAACAGGAGTCATAGACTTCACAGACATGACTTAAAGTCTCAATGAAACCAGAGATGAAAAACTATGTGACAATAACTACATAATAATTACAACATTTATTATCTTGTTGGTTTTTTTTTTTTTTTTTTTACATAAAAAATGTTATTAAATTTACTTATTGTTTATCTGTAGTATTACCTCATCACATACCATAAATAAGATTTCTGTACAATCAGGCTTCTGTATCCTGGAGATGCAATTGGCTATAAAGACAATCATTGATTAATGTTTAATTAGATAGTAAAGTGTCCAGCAATGAATTGATCAGATTGTAAAACAACTTATTTTGACAATACTGAGAGAGAAATTAAATAAATGCACTAAATCAGCTTAAAAGTAACAAAATAATTTAGTAGATACATTAATTTAGATAGATAATTACCTAAATTAGACCAAATCTATAAATCAATAACAAAATCAACTATCCAGCTAAAACAAAATAATATGAACAATGCAGCTTTTAGTATGGACATAAAAAGATTTTGCCATTTGCAAAAGATGCTATTAACATTTAATAATCCATGATACTTGTTGCTAATGTGTATTGTGATACATCAATCAATGTATTGGCTGTCAGTTGACATTGTTTTCACAATGTGAGTTGCTCCTCACATTGATATATTATATTCTGACCATTTTAGAAAATGCACTTATTTGCTTTCTAGCTGAGAGTCAGATGAGAAGATCGATCCCACTCACATATCTCTACTGTAGCTAGTCTGGCTCAATGTGAAGGTAAGAGCATCCACCTACCAGCAGCTCTAAAGCTGACTGGTTGTCATGATAGATCTTATGTGTTTAATTGGTACAAAAAACAAAGTTAAATTCAGTTTTAATTTTAATCAGGGGTTATGTGATGGACTGTTGCTTGACATACTGAGAGGTTGCCAGATATTAACCTGAAAATGTTTTTATGGATGCACATCATTTACCCACTGAAACAGTGTTTCCATTAATTAGGTTGATTAGGAGATTAATAGGCTGAAAATAACCAGATTTGTCCAGAAACAAACCCTTTTCTACAAAGAAAATTTACAGTATGTCATGAGAACAATTTCAAAGGTGGTATAATTACATAAAAATATAACTCATAGTGGCTCCAGTTATTTCTGCCTGTTGTCGCCACCCTGTCCTCCAGAATTCTATTACTTTATACTTTCTCTACATTATGTTAAGCCCTAATGAGAGTCAAAGGACACAAGATGCTCTCAGAGCTGCAGTTTCATTTTGACCTTGAGTCATTGTTTGTGAAGCTCATGAAGTGTTCTGTCATCGGAGGTTTGACTCCGTCAGAAGGGGCGGTAGAGCCCTAAAACCAGACTCATTGAGTCAGCAAAGAGAACCTCACCTTTGACTCGAGTCTGGACTGAGGATCAGATGCTCCACAGCCTTGGAGCTCAGGTTTGGAGTCAGCTCGCCTGCTCTCTCTAACTTTTGTTGGGGAAATTAAAAAATGTGATCAGTTTTCTGGGAAAACTTCACCACTGCGCCAGAGATGTTTTTTTTGTTTGTTTTTTCAGAAGGGCTTTGGTTCGCAGTTGTCTCGTCAGGGAACTCCTGAGATTAGCCAGGGGTCACTAAAGGCTGGTGGGCAGAGACCCCTCACCCTCCCCTGCAATGAATGATGAGGGGGAGGGGTTCATTTCCTCTTCTACAGACTGATCTTATTAAAGCAAACAACAAAAACAAAACCCCTCTTTCCATAGCTACACACGTCCAGCTCCTCATTCAACACTGCAATGATTTACATCTCCCTCCAGACTTGCCAAAATGCATGGAGCGAGAGACATTGAACAAAAAGCAAAATGTTTATCCTAAAGCATCTCTTGTTTCTTTTGTTTTTTTTTCTTTCAATTTTGATAACAACAGACAGTAAGACGATTTTATAGGAAATCCATACAAGTCCAAACGTGGAGGATGTGGGAGGTATCGGTCATCCTGAGCTCCACAGCTACATGCCATTGTTATGATGCTTCTGGTCTTGTATGGTAACTTATTTGATTAGATCAACAGCATGGGATCTTTCTGTAGTTAGTCCTGTGTGTGTTCCTCTCCCCAGTCTCAGTAGGAAGGCTGTATTTCATTGCTAAGTGCTCTATAATAGATCTCTTGGTGATTATAATTTCACAAAGAAGCAAAACCTGCAGAAAGTGTATCCTGCTGAAACTAACTTGATCCTCTCTTTAGCAATGACGTCTATATTTGTAGTTCACATACTGTATATGCCTGTTCGAATACAATATCTTGACAGTTGTTATATTTATGTTGTGTAATAAATGTTGTGCTGGGTTTATACTTTTGTTTTATCTAACTTTTTCTTTTTGTTTTACGTTGTATTTTTTTTTTTTTTTCTTGGAGGCACAGTGGGTGGCTTTATGCACAGGCATGGAAATCTAAAAGATGTTTTTGTTTTTTTGTTTTTTTCTTTTGGTTTGTACTGTAACAAGTCATTCTGTTTCAGAGCTTCTGACAGTTTTTGTCTCTGGCTGCTCGACATCCTGCGGACACCTGCCCTGAATCTCTGTTGTGTTATTGTGCCTCTTTCTTTTTTTCTTTCTTTCTTATTTTTTAAATCATTCTTTCTCTGTTGTATCAGCCAGGAGTTGGTACCACAGCTCTGCTTGTAACCACAACAATAGTCTGATTATGTTTATTGATTTTAATATCAAAATAATAAAACCATTAGCACCCCATCCTCACTTTTGTGTCATGTTGAACTGGTTAATGTAACTGTGCATGTGGGTTTTGGATGACTGAAATCAAGATCCAAGTGTACATAGTGATTGATATGAATGTCTTTTGTGGGTTTTTATGCAACACCCAAGACTTCACTAGAACTGAAGAAGCCCCTTGGATGAGAGGCGAAATGTTTTCAAATATCTACAACCAAGTCCAGTTGCTATAAACTTAACCCTCATTGAATTGACATCAACAAAAATGTCCATTCTAATAAAATAATAGGCACAAATACTATTTAGATTTGTCAATATGAAATTTACAAGGATCATCAGCAACTGTAGGAAATATTCATTTGCGCCCCACTGATCACAAGATAGATCATCACATTAAATGCATTGATGTGGATATTTGTACCCATTTTCCAACTGATGAAACTATCCATATTTACCTCAAAGAAATTAGAATGAATTCATTATATAAATAACACACACACACACACACACACACATATATATATATAAGCATAGTCTATATTTAGACTAAACCCAACATTTTTTTAAAGGGTGAATTCAGTCTAAAATCTTGAATGATACTTCTTTGACTTTATTGCTAATGCAGTATTTATCTCAAACTGGCTCTAAGGCAAAACAGGCTGTGACAGAAAAAAAGCCACAATATAATAAGTGATAAGAAATAAGAGGTTTAAGATCACATCATTCACAAAGTAGACTACAAATGCTCTCCATAAGCAGCAGAAATCGGTCAAACACAGTTTCTGTCGGAAAAAAGTATTTTGGCTTGATTTGGGTTTTTTTTTTCCTATAAAATGTTATTGAAAAAATGAAAAAATGTTTTGAAAATGGGGAAAAATCAAGTCTAAAAAATTGTTTAAATCTAACACACTGAGACAAGCTTTCATTCTATTTTCACATCATATATTTGTAAATGATTCAATCATTCATTAGATTTATTCTCACAGGAAACCCTCACACTTATCGCTTCGCCTTCAGCGGGGTGCTTTGTCTTTTTTGGGCCTCCAGCTCTGCCGTACAAAAACAAACATGGCGTCTTCTGCGGATGTCCACGTCCGAATTTGTGGACAAGAGATTATAAAATACGACCTGGAAATTAAAGCTCTCATTCAGGTAAGAACTGAACACATTTGGTTTGTCTGTTGATTTATGTTTCTGCTGATGTTGGTGTCGGTTTTGTTGTGGAGGAGCAAGAGAAGGTACAACAAGTTGCTCGAAGTGAAGCTAACGTTAGCTAATAAACAGTTAAAGACAAAGACAGTTAAATAAGACAGTAAGAAAGAGGAAGCTTCCTGCTTATTATTGTAATGATAATAACCTTATTTATCTTTACTTATTTCAGTCACTGCTGAAGGTTTTATTCACTCTTTGTCTTCGTCATTTAGTTAAAGATATGTAAACTTTCACCAGAACATCCAACAGACAACATTAGTTTTAATATGTAACATCACGGTGAGATTAGAAGTAGCATAAACTGTTACAGCTGATCTAACAGCTGTGTTAGTGACCTGACGTTTAACTGAAGGTTCAAATGACGAGAAGTGAATTTAAATTATTATTAATAGAAAAACTGCTGTTCAGCCTGATGTGTCATTGGGCATCACACCCAAAACATCTAAGTATAAGTTGCACATTTGTTTATTTATTAACACCAAATATACACACAAATCACTTTGTATCAAACATATTTTCGTTTATTTTTACGTTTTTGAAAAAAAAGGTATAATAGAGGAAACAAACAAAAAACAAAAAAAAAAGAAAAACAAATGTACATTATTAGTTCCAGCTTCTCAAATGTGAATGATTTTTTTTTTTTTTTTTTTTTTTTTTTTTTTTTTACGCTAAACTGAATATCTTTTAAAATTTGTTCCAACAAAGCAGAATTTGATGAAGTAAACTTTGGGTTTGGAAGTTGTGATGGGAATTTTTACAATTTTCAACCGATTAATCAAGAAAGCATATAATCAGCAAACAAATCCATAAAGACAGTGAGCATTTGTACAGCTTTAATATTAATCGTACATTATTATTATTTGAACATATTTACATGACATTTTATATAAGCATGTAAGCAAATCCACATCAATTTAAATCAATAATTCAAAAGAACTGCAGACTATTAGGTTAACTAATTTTGGCTTAGACCTGAGGTAGATCTTGATCAACCTTTACATAATCATGAATACAATGTATGTAACATTTAATCGTGTGTGTATATGTTACCCACAGGACATCAGGGATTGCCCTGGACCTCAGTCAGCTCTCTTGGAACTCAACTCTCAGGTCAAAGAGAAGTTCAGCAAGCTCAGACTCAGAATACAGGTCAGGCCTCATGTCACTGTCACACCTGACAAATTTCTTGCTTAAAATTAAAACAGTTTTATTTCATGCGGTGTGTTGTTATTGTCAGGATCTGGAGCAGATGGCCAAAGAGCAGGACAGAGAGTCGGACAGAATGGCCATCCAGGCAGAGACAGAGGGCCAGCAAAGGCAAATGCTGAGGTGTGTGGACACACACAGACATGAAAAACTAGCTTGGTTGACAGCGATCATCTTCACTTACCCCTTAAATCATTGACTTTATTAACATTATCAGTCCAACTAAAATGCCAGGATTCAGTCCAGTGTGTTTAAATGACTGAACTGATCTCATTCATCACATCAAAATGAGCTGTCTTGCTTGGTTTCAGCTCCTCTTGCCTACAGTTTTTTGTAGTTATCCTGAAAAAGAAAATGTGCAGTACATCCATATGTGGAGCTACAATGTCAATCCCAAAAAAGTTGGGCAGAAAGTAATAATTTGCTAATCCTTTTTGATATATACTCAATTGAAAACAGTGCAAACACAATACATTCAATGTTTGACCTCATCAACTTCACTGATTTTTGTAAATGCTTATTCTGAATTTGATGGAAGCAACATGTTTCCAACAAGTTGGAACAGGTGCAACAAAAGACTGTTTGGAACATTCCACAGGTAAACAGGTTCATTGGTGAGCAATGATAATATCATGATTGGGTATGAAAAGATGAAAATGTTGGTAAACACAGTTTGTTTGCAACTGTTTTTAATTTTCATTTTACACAGTTTCCCAACCTTTTTGGAATTGGAGTTGTTGTAGGACTTTGAAAGACAGATAAATGCAAGTAGTAAATCAGGATTGATGGAGGTTAAACAGCATGCTCGGAAATCAGATTCAGACGCAACAGACCAGATGAGAAACTACAGTTCTTAAAGTTGATTTCTGTGTTATTTTTCTGTGCATTCCAGTAACCAGACAGCGTGGAGGAAAGCTAACCTGGCTTGTAAATTGGCCATAGACAACATGGAGAAGGATGAGCTGCTGCGTGGAGGAGAAAGCCAGAACACCAGACAGAGGTTAGTACAGTTCTGTTGAGGCTCCACTGTGCTGCTCCAATGATGAGTCAGTCAGTTTCATACCACTTTAAATTGAATTTGGCAGATGTTTTGCTTTTGTTCAGCCTAAACCCAATTGAGAGAAGATCTCTTTCTGTAAAGGGATTTCAATATTACCTGCAACAGTCAGTGATTTTAATCCCATATGTAGCACAAATGTTTTCCATTCAGTACTAATTACAGCCCCAATCAGTACAGTTACCTTTACTTTGAGGTAATCACTTTTTACATTTAACATCTCAGATGTTAAAATATAGATTGATTAAAAATAAAAGTAGTTGTTAGTTGCCACTTTGCTCTGCTGGTAGAAACAGGATGCTCTCAATAGGAGAAACAGATTTTTTTGGACTCCAACAAACTTCACTTGTACACACAATATGATAATAAATGAAACAAGCAAAACAGCAGCCATGAATCACCTGGTCTGCTTTGTGTGTGTTTTTGTCACAGGAAGGCGACCAAAGAAAGCCTTGTAGAAACCAGTAGCAACATCACAGAGAGCCTGATGTCCATCAGCAGGATGATGGCTGAACAGGTGAAGCAGAGTGAGGACACCATCGGCACGTTGGGTAAATAAAACTTTATTTTGTCCAAGTGTTTGCGTACTTTTGTCAGGGTTAAAGTTTTTGTACATAAGGTGAATCCAGTGTTTCCCTGTGAAAATGTTTCTATTTCCTGTCAACATTTCCTAACTCATCTTCTTCCCTCTTAAACCTTTAATGTTTCTCTTCTCCCGCCTCCTCACCACAGCCACCTCCTCCAGGACGGTGCAGGAAACCAACGAGGAGTTTAAAAGCATGACAGGAACCATCCACCTTGGGAGGAAACTGATCCTGAAGTACAACCGGCGGGAGCTCACAGACAAGCTGCTCATCTTCCTGGCTCTGGCCCTCTTCCTCGCCACCGTCCTCTACATCCTTAAGAAACGTCTCTTCCCTTTCATTTAGCTGGCCAGCTGCAAGTTCACTGCTGCTCCTTAAAGGGGCACGCACCCAGGCTTCAGAAAGAATGTTTTCCAGTTATTTCAGTCAGCGAAAAGTCACCACAGGGACTTTTAGCAGGTAAGGAGAGGAAGCATGGACTACATGGAGTATTAGAAGCTGCACTGAGACTGGACTGCTGCACATAGAGGTGATGTCAGGTGAAAACGTTCATGTTTAGAACTCTAATTTTTAACTGGAACAAAATGCAGTATATGACTTTATTAAATGAAGGGTTCAGTAAGATCACTTTCAACTGAAGTAAAAAGAGCCTAGGGACTTAAACTGGCATTATTAGATTTAAAGCTTCAGCATGCTTCAAACAAACTTGGTCTTAGCTGTTTAACTATGTCCACAAGCAAAAATTTTTATACTTTTTGCAAATGGCCGCACTTGAAGAAGGGGTGAAAAGCCTGCTGTTTTTGGCTCCTTTTGGCTGTCTCCAAAAACTCTGTGGCTATTAAGTGACTGTGTGGTTATAATGCGATCATTCATACAAATTAGGATCAGGATTCACACTTTCAGACAGTGTCTCCTCAATGGCATTCATGATACTGTGTGAAAAATGACTACAGAAGAAGAGAGCTTAAAAAGAAGAGAAGTTCAAATCCTCTGCACACCTGATCAGATGCTGCATGCAGTGACTGTTTTAGAAAGGACTTTGAAGCATACTGAGGCCTTAATACTTCATGAGAACTAACCAGGGTCAAGCTTTTGTATGTAATAATTCTCCTTTTGTTTACATTTTGTCAAATGATTGTGTGTGTGTGTGTGTGTGTTGGTCTGCTTCGGACAGCTATTCCAAAGAAGCTGTTGCTACGGTTATTGATGGATTTACCTTGTGCCTTTCTTCCTTCCAATCAGACGTCCAGACTACTGAATCAGAAATCTCATTACTTTCTTCATTCAAGACTGTGTGTGAATGTTGAACAGAAAGTCTGTTTGTTTCTAATAAAGTTAAATGTTTGCAACATATTGAGGGACACATTGTCGTGCAGATTTCCACAGATGTGCCAGTAGATGGCAGGATAGCCAACATTTATCACCGTCAGAGATGCTACACTGTGAATTTGTGTGACAGAACTGACTTCATTAATACACTTCTCTTTGTCCAGTGACATCACTGTAGTTTATTTAATTTCAATCAAAATGCTTACAAAGGTATTTTTAGATTAATTTAAATAAAAACTTACAAAACATAGCTTGAAACCTGGGCCTGTATGAATATATTCAGGTAGAACGTTAAAAATACATATTTATAACACGTCATAACCAAAGAGTGCTTCTCTTCCTGCAGACCGCACCCCAACTGTCTACAAGAAAACCTCTGGTAGTATATCAACCATACGGTGCATAATATAACAATCCTCATAAATACAAAAACAGACTTAAATAGGTAGAATACTGACTTTGAGCCATCAGCTGCACTTGAGCTAGAGACAAATTCCCTGTTGTGTTTACTTGTGTGTGTCCATGTCCTTTGCTGAAGGATACAGCCACTGTGGTTTATTGTGAGGTTGAAGTGAGGTAGATAATTGGTTTTCATCCTTGTACAAAGTCAAATATATAGCTGCAAGCAGCAATTCACGGGTTCAAGCCAACACAGGCTGTTAGAAGTTGCTTTTTATCTGGACTTGGTTTAGATGTGAAAAAAAAAAAAACAAAAAAACAGTGAAAGACCAGTTTCAAAATAAAAGCCCCAGAAAAATACTATACTGTAAAGCTTAGGGAAAAGATTTGTGGTGCCCATTAAACTCACTGATTTATGACACAATTTGCAGCTGGTGTAAGCACATTTGGAAGTGGTGGTGCCCCCTATGGAGCGATTTGAATATAGATTTATGCACGTGGTTTAAATTGTTATCCTGTGAGTTTTGTAAGGATTGGACAATTTCTGATTTATAGTCTGATTTGTGTTATGCCACGCCCATTTTTTTTTGCTATTTTAGCATCCCCCAGTGGTAGATTTGAATAAAACTTTCAGGGTATGAGTCAGGTACCCATGAGAACATATCCGGCAAGTTTTGTGATGACTGGTTGTTGACTTTGGTCTATTTATGTGCTGAGCCAGGCCCTTTTGAAATTCATTGGTCAATATCTTTAGAACTACGTAAGATATCAACAAGCTTTATTCCACTTTCAATAAGCTTGGTCCAATAATGATAACACAGATAATCTGACAGCATTGGTTTGGGAGGAGATGTGAAAAATTAGTTTATCTAGAAATTCAATACGATAGAAAATCCATCATGGCGGACCTTTTGAAAAGCATTTGACCATCATTTCCAGTTATTGGGCCAGGTTTCGTGCTTGTAGCTTGTTCCAGCTCACTGCAATTTGAGTCGTGGCATAAGACAAATAATAATCGGCACTGAATCAGCAATGAACCGGTACAAAAACAACTGGGTTCTGCCTTTTTGGGGCTTGAACCCTAAATAAAGCACAAATATCCTACAGATAAAATAAGTTATCTTGCATTGCTTTTATCAACAATACTACACTGAGTACTCTGATAAAACATGTACTACTACCACTGCTTTTACTCATTCTACTGCTAATATAATAATAAGTGCATGATCTTTGTATCTTTGTGTACCCTGTCTGCACCTCTGCATGACTCGCCTGTTTATGAAGCAGTAACATTGGATTTCTCGGACCCGGGAAGACCAGATTCTGTGGCGTTGTCGATCCTGTTCTCTGCTTCGGCCACTCTGGTTGGCTGCTGCCGCGGCCCCTGAGCAGTGACAGGCGAGGGCGTGGTGGGTGGCGAGGTGGTGGTCTGCTGCGGAGCGTTCAGTTGGCTGAGAGAGCAGGTGCTGCTGAAGCTGCTGCACAGCGCCCCCCAGTGTTGCTCACACTGTCCGCGAAGCCGGCGGCTGACCCACAACCTGACCTCGTCTCCACACTTCAACAGGAAGTTCATCAGCTCCACGTATGGTCTGTTGGGACGTGCACAAACAAGAAGAAATTACCTGCTGTTCTGTTTATGTGTTTGTCCAACTTTCAACACGGATGGTTTATTCAGGATCTTTAACTGAGACTATGTAATGTAAACAGAACAGCAGATGCTGCGGCAGTTTCAGATCCCAGCACATTGGATTTTTCATTTCTCATGCATCAGTTGCTGTAAAGTCATGAGACTTAGAGCAAGTAAAACAGGCCTTTTTCACAGCAGACGTTTGGAAAATCTCAGGCGTTACTAATAAGATTAACAATAGCTTTGTCCTATTCAAGTGTCCCAGTAAACCATGACAGTGAGGCAGCATGAACATCACCAGGACCCTGAAACTAATGCAGCTAAATGGAATTAAGCCATCATTCATTCATTATTAACACTCTTGTGCTTTTCCTACTATGACATGCCAAAATGTCTTCTGTGAAAAAGATCAGTGGGCTGACAAGCAGGAAACAACAAACAAGCAATGCTACATTTTAGTGTATATGAATTAAACTTTTAATTTGTAAAAGAATTGTGTTATTTCTTCTTTCGAAAGTTACATAGTCTTGTCTCAAAATTGCTGATGCTTTCACTTATACTCAGATTTTTTTGTTTAGACTTTTCCTCTGGATGGTGATGAAGGTTGGGGATTATTTGTTAACGTGTGTCTCTCTCACCCCGGGGGGAACATGAGGTGGAACTGGACCAGGTTGCCCATGGTGTCCATGTGGTCCCGTAGCGCCAGGCAGAGCTGGTGTTTGGAGTAACACTCTCTCTGGAGCGAGAACACCATCTCTTTTACTGCCGAGCACCGACGGCTCACACAGCTGAAGCGCTGTCGCAGTCCCAGCGCCATGCAACGCAACGCATCCTTCACAAATGACTTGCCCTGGGAGGAGGAGGAGGAGGAGAAGGAAGGAGAGAGCAACAGAAGGAATCAGTGGGACATTTCTGATGACAATGTCAGATCTGGCAGAGGAACACCACGACAAGCACATCTTCGCTGACCAAACAAACATTCACTGGGGACAAGTGCACTGCTAACATCAGTTTGCAGGCTAAATAGTTAATTAGCTGATCAGCTGTAGCACATTAAACAGCACGTAAATGTAGCTGCAAATGTAATTTTCGCCCATTTAGATGCTGGTGTCATTCTTTAACACCACTAACAACACACTACCTGTCCGTGCATATAGGCTGCAGCAGCTTGTTTACTTTGTCACTCATTTATATTAATTGTTTTAAAATTTATTTGTTCAAGGAATATGGTCAGAACAGGTTAAATGTAATACAGGACATGTTATTAATGCATTGGAGCTATTAAATTGGTTTTAAAGTACCTTTAGTATCAAAAAACAAACTTTTTCAAATTACTTCCTTCACTGTTGGTACAGGTCACACCACCATTTTTTGGAAAGTCATTTCACACCACCACCACACCAGGATATTTAGTATGTATCACTTAGTGACTAAATGAGTTACAGTCGAGCATAAAGCTGTATAAGGAAAAGCCTGGGGCCTTCAAACTGTTTGTTACACCTGTTACACCCAAGTTGTGAACACATTGACATATTGTCACCTTTGGGTTGATATGACCAACTTTCTACCAACTTGTGAAGGAAATATCTGACTCTTTAGCTGCCACATCATCACACATCAGCCACTTCGCCTGTTCACACTGGAGACACGTCAGACTTGCATCACTCTCTCATGAACTTCTATTCTAGTGGACAAGCTGTTCCCTCTCTCATTTCAGTTCTCCTCTCAGTTTGTTCTGTAACCAGTGGTACCATGCATAACCATACGCTGCTCCTGATACGACAAACATTCCTCGCAAATGACTGTAATGACTGAAGGGATTAAATGAAATAAAAACATGTATCCCAATATGACTTATCTAAGCCTGCCCTTTGCTGCTGTTGGTCACTTAATGCAGACGGGGCCAAACTGCAAACAAATTAATTTCCACAAGTGTTTTAAGTGTCTGAGTGTGTGAAGGTCAGACCGTCCCGCTGCTCCCCACCTGTGAGTCGTACCGCCCGGCGTTGTGCAGCAGAGTGAGACAGATGTGGTGCAGCCCTTGGATTTCACAGGAGTTGTTGTTGAAACACTGAAACGTCCCACAGCCGACGTCCCCTGAACTCACCAGACAACTCTGAATCTCAGCTGAAAGAAACAGAGAAAGATCAGCATTAAGTTCCCTATAACAACAAAAGTGAGCGTGTGTCCTGAGTCATATGTGCTACCTCACTGCACCTTAAAGAAGACAATATAGGAATTACAAAAACATCACACATCAGGATGATTTTGGAGACTCATGATTCAAAATACACTGCATCAATTTTACTGAAAAACTTTAAAGGCCTCGTGTTATTTAGGCATCTGTGAGTTCAATGTTCTGTTTTGTTGATTTAAATTTTGCTTCCAGAGAATCTTCCAGTTACACAAGCTGCACTACAGAGGACATCAGGACAGGATGACTGACTGAGGCATCATCCAGAGGAGACAGCCACACTTCCACTTTGCAGAAAACAGACCGCTGCCAATATTTACTGCCATCACTACTTTGTCTTAGTTTGTACTTTACACATCCTACTTCTATTGTTATTCTGTTAGGTACTGTTTCTCTGCAATCACTCCTTAGACACTTTGCATTGTATATTTCATTTATTTGGATGTTGTATTTTGTATTTTTGCTACTGTAATTCATGGCACAAGAATTTCCTTCAGGGTTAATAAAGTTCTAACTTATCTTAGTTGGGAATCTAGAGTGCATTTCAAATTAATGGACCACTTAATGCAATATGTCGTTCTGGCTGTTATAGACTCTACTACGTGTTATTGTTGATGTGGTGCAGCCTGCAGGTCAGCTCCAGACCGGAGGTGCATTCATGTATTCATGCATTCATGCACCGGCCTGCTGGTACGGAGGGAATGTGCTTGGACGGGATCGAGCGTCCGGAGCTGCGCATTGAATTACAGCCACCGACAGAGGCGGCGAGCCGGAGGGGAGGCGCTGCTCTGCCCGGCTCTGTGCGGGACACACGGCCTGTGACAGAGGTTCAAACCGACAGGCTATAGGCTGCTGAATGTCAAGCATTTCAACGATGCAATAAAAGGGCAACATATAGGAGATAAAAATAATACCAGGAGGTGAAGATACACTAAAGAAGCAGGCTTATTAACAGACTGTATTATAATTAACAGTGTTGCTACAGAGGGATATTATGAAGATCATTGCTGTAAATGAACAGTTATAATTCAGGTGTTCTCCATAAGGGAGCATCACAACACACACATCACACATGCAAATCATGCATGTCTGTGTTAAAGCTGCACAGAAAGGATGCATAAGATTTTCTCTGCATAAGCAAACACACAATCCAGTGACTGTCCAAAAACAAACCATGTGCACAGTTTGATTAAACGCAAAAAAAAAAAACGCATGTTTAAACACTAAAACCAAAGCTGGACAAACTTTTAATGTCAAGAAGTACTTTTAGTCACATCATGACAAAATCTTCCAGCAACCTTGCACATGCTTTGAATTCAGTATCATAACAATTAAAGGATCAGAGAGTAATCGAGACCACCCATGTGCGACCACCGAGGGCTGCAGACCTCCACCTGCTGCCGGAGCTCACCTGTGCTCTGCAGGGACAGGCGTCTCTTGGCCTGGCTCACTTGTTTCTCCTGGACATCATGCAGATCCATGGTCAGCACCTGTTGACAGGCCAGGAGCAGAGAAAGGACAAAAACCACAGCAGACAGGTTCTCCCGCATGCTTTGCATTTGGCCTGGCTGGTTTGTGTCAGAGTTTGGAGCAGCTGGAGAGAAGCCTTCCGGGGCAGGTTCCACTATTCAACGTGAGCGCTGCATGAAGGCTGAAATATATAAATCTGCGAGTGAGCTGCGCGTTCACGACGGCCTGAGTCTGTGTGTGCACCAATCACAGCGCAGCCCCGTGAACGCGCACCACACTGGAGCCAAAAGTTTGTAAGTTTATCATTGATGAGAGAAAGAGAGGACCAACAGTAGCAGAGGCAGAGAGAGAGAGGGAGAGAGAGAGAGAGAGAGAGAGAGAGAGAGAGTGTATATGTGTATGTATATGTATGTATGTGTATGTGTGTGGTGTGTGCAGGTAGAATAAGAGAGGATCAGCCAAGAAAGTAAATCCCACATTCATGAAGTCAAAATGCTCTTATAAGGTCTTCCTGTTCCTCTGGAGTCTGCAGGGGTACGTGAAGGTCAACCACTCAAGACATCCACACTCAATTAACCCACCAGCCTGCCTGTGTGTGTGTGTGTGTGTGTGTGTGTGTGAGTGAGTGTGAGTGTTAGCAGCTGCTTTCTTGGCAGGGGGACGTGCAGCGAGGAACGTATCAGAAGCACCCGGACTGAAAGAGAGAGCAGTCTATGTGAAGAGGGTCTGGTTTTATAAATTGTTAGAACACTGCTGCATTCCTGTAAACTCACATTTTTCACATCATGTCTGCCTGACATGCTTATATAAACAAGCCTATAGTGTTCTTATACAACATATCTGGAGCCATGCTTGAATATGGTGGAGTTTATAAAGGGTTTATAAGTTGTAACTTATGGCTTTATTGACTGTCAATAGATCATTTACTAAGGCTTTATATCAGAGGTGGACTCAACAACAAACAAAACAAAAAGGACACCAGCTGCATGCAGAAGGTTGTAATGTTTGGTGAACTCGTTTCAAACCTTGGTTAGAATTTGCTTTATTGTGTAGACTAACTCAGATTGAAAGTATAACTACTTCACTTCTGTAATAAAAACACAGGGAAGTAGAGGCCAACTAATTTCCTAGCGTGCAGGGTGGCATGTAAGCGCATCGTGCTTGGGGCACCCTGGAGGACACTTCATCACGTTGTCTTGCACATTGGGCCACCAGAAAGGGCACTTTCTCGTGTTTTGTCTACAATAAGGGAATCTACATCTGCACTTTTTTTTCCTTCAAACCTGGGGCACCAGAGGAGGCGCTGTCTGTAAAAATGTTCTTGGGGTAGACTGACCAACCAACACTGCCATCCCCTTGGACCAAAATCTATAAACACTTAAAAATGCAGACTTCAACCCTATGAATGACATATTAAGATGTATAACTAAAGACTTAGGATAACAGAAGGTGAGAGACCCATGTGCATTTATGAATATATCGCCAACATTTATAACTGAATTACTATCAAGAAAAGCTGAAATCTCAGACATCTCAGCAGATAAAACCAAAACGATCAAGGTTCCAGTGGATAGAGTTTGTTTGAAGAAACTCTTTAAAATTGCAGGGTAAAGAAAACAAAAAAATCATGATCAGTAATGACGTAAGGTCACCGAGGTCCGTTCAGCTTTGTTTTTTGCTTTACGATAGGTTCAAATCTTGCAGCCTAGTTGTTGTGGTTGTATGTTTTCCTCTTAACGGCCGTGACCTCTGACCTTTGACATTCACAAAGGGACAGGCCACAGTCATGTGACACAATGACATCAGTGTCTCCGAGCAGGTCAAACAAATATCTCATACATCTCGCTTCTTGCTCTCCTACTTCATCTGGTTTGTCTATCCTGCATCCAAGAGGCCTTCAGTGAACGCGGTTGAGAAGTGTGTGTGTTGGTGTTGTAGTGGGAGGTCAAGGTAGAAAGACAGGGCGTGTTCATATGTGTGTATGTCCATGCAGGGGCCCAGTTGGGGAACACATACTCTTATAGGGGGCTAATGTTTGGACTTGTCGGAGGACCTTTTTTCCCCCCTGACCTTCCCCGCTCTTTCTGCCTCATCCTGCTTCAAAACAACATCCCACAGCTTCCCTCACACAACACCTGATGACCACCCACACAATGACCCTTCACCCCGACACCGAACATGCACACACTCAAACACACACATGTCCAAAATGGCACACATAGACACCACTGTGCAAATAGGACTCATGCAAGACCATCCTGTACTCTGTCTCTCACATGATCATGTTGTAAACATGTCTGCTTCTGCGTGTGTGTCTGTGTGCACATAGTGGGGGAAATAAGTATTCAACACGTCAACATTTTTTTTTTCATTAAACATCTTTCCAATGCAGCTATTCACATGATATTGAGACCAGATATTGTTATTAACTCAATAAAACCACAGAGATAAAGAAATTGTCACATTCCGATCCGTAAAATGTTCAATAAAGTGGAACAACACAGGAAAAAATTATTGAACACGCCAAGTGAAATTTATTACTTGGTAGAGAAGGCTTTGTTGACAGCATCAAGACACTTCCTGTACTAAGAAACTAATCACTCACAGAGTTCAGGTGGGATTTTGGCCCATTCTTCCACACGGACAAAAGTTATTTGCCTCTATGCATCATCAGATGTTTCTTGCGTGACAGCTTGGTAACAAAAAAATTGTTTACTTGCATTCAGAGATGGGTAGCTTCTTTTCTTTTTTTTTTAACCCAGATGATTCAAATTAGGTAGGAGAACTAATAAGTGGAATCAGCCAGTTTAGTGTTTTTTCTTACTGTGTTTAATACGTTTTTCCTGTCATTCCAGTTTATTGCAAATAATTATTTTTATGGATTGGAATGTTACGATTTCTTTACCTGTGTAGTTTTATGGAGTCAAACTAATGTCTGGTCTCAATTTCATGTGAATGGCTGCATTGGAAAAAAAAAAAAAAAATAATGTGTTGAATGTTATTTCCCCAACTGGTAGATCAAATTCACAAGCATCTACTTGGTGACAACTGATCTGAGGAGGAAGCATTAGCATAACCATTGGGTTTATAAACTGTGATCAGCTTCCTGCTGCAGCTGCTACAGATGATTTTAGCCATCATGTGTTCAGTTCACTACAGGATGTAGAACTCACACCACAAGGCGACAGTTTCGTTTTTTATGTGCTGAGGTTTTTACGGATTTGCCTCGAGCATTGTTTTGGTATTATTTCTTCAGTACAGTTCAAAGTGAGGTCTACAGGTTATCCAGGGTTACCAGGACCTTCTTTTTGTAAAGACAAACTGCTAAGATTTTCTATTACTTTGTGATGCTTCAAGCAGCACTAGATGTAATTAAGAGAATGTGATTTCATGATTTAGCTGAACTGACACGGAGGGCCATACATGTCATTTGAAGGTTATAAAGAAATGTATTTGTCAATGCCTTACTGAACAATAAGAACAGGAATTGAAAATATTTGCAAATTAATAAATAAATCCATTAATGAATTGATTTGAGACCAAAAAAAGAGAAGAGAGAGATTGGACTTAGTACTTTGCTTTGTGGTCAGTAAGTCATAACCAAAAATACCAAGGCACACTGCTTCGGAAAAATGAAACAGCCATTAATAAGTGCGCTTAGTGCCGATAAGTTTTTGCACTGAGCAAAATAAATACATTTTAAAATATGATTAATTTCTTGTGTATTTCATGATGTTTAAAATGGCAATAAAGATTATGAAAAGAATCAATCCATCTGCTTCATTTGTTCAGTGCAATACTAACAGCGTATCTGACCTCATGTAGACACATAGGACAAACACACACAGATGAACAAAGAGCAACAGATTTACAGACACACACTCTGACACACAAAATGTACAGATCAGCCTCAGCCAAAAACAAGTAAATCAATAAAGTTACGCAAGCTGTGATGACAAACACTCAAAGCTGACAGACTGATGTTTAAGCCTGGATTCATCAAGGCTTTGTGAATGATGGTCTCCTCTACAAACTGCTGTGTTCTGCCTTGTAAGAAAAACCCCCCAAAAAACTGGCCACCCCAGAGACAGGGACACTACTGTGGCTTTAGTTGAAAACTTTTTAGAGATAAACATTACATAAAGATGTTTTTAAGCCTTTTTTGTGTTTCTGCAGGGCTGATTTTACAATACCGGATGAACACAAGTAGTTGGAGTGTACTTTCCCCTCCTGACATATCACCTCTGTGGCTCTTGCGAAAGAGTCAGTAATCACTCAATGAAACTCATGGCTTCAAGTTGTGCGCCTCATGTGGTAATACAGTTATTGTCTTCCCTGTGTTGCAGACCTGTATGAGTGGCAGTCACAGCAACACCATTTCAGGTGGTGGAATCGGGGGGGGTGCCTCTAAAACATAAGCCTAGGAATATTTTGGTGGATACTGCCTTTAAAATACCTAACTGAGAACAACTACCCCACCTGGTGGTACTGCTTTATGAAAATGTACTGTGCTCTCTTTTCAATGCAGGGAACAGAAAACGTTATTGTCATCACTCGGAGGAAAGAACTGACACAGAAATCACAAATGCACACATTAAGAAAAACAAGACGGAGACAAACATGATGTCAACTGTGTTTACTAAAGCAGATGAGATGCACAATCAATACTACATACTGAATATATGCACCAAAAGAAAATCTGACATGGCGTGATGAAAAATTAAGACCTCTAGGTACTGAACAAAACATATTTATATACATGTCTTTCAAAAATTCAATTTGAGACTGAAAGAAACTGCAGACACCCTATCTATAGTGAGAGCTAGAAGGAAACTGCAGGATCTTCTTCTGCTAGTCCTGAAAATCAACCACCCCATTAATTTCACCCATCATTCTGAATCAGTGCAGACAGTTTTTGCAAGTTTAACCTTTTGTTAGGGAACATGTTATTAGTGAAACTAATACTGTCTATACACAAACCATCTGAGTGAAAAATCTGCATTTCACAATATACAACTTTCAAAAATAAAGATCTGCCTGAAATCACACATTAAAAAAATCCAAAAACAAAACAAAATAAACAAAAAACAAAAATATTAATGCAGGTTGGTGCCATGTTTTTCTCAAAGGCAGAGCCGTGCAGTGCAGTGGCAGTCCACTACTCGGCATTATCCAACTTCTCCAGCAGTAGCCTCGTGCAGCACAGACGGGCAATGAAACAACATCTCATGCTGAACATTTTGAATGCAGAAACACTCCGGGCTCCTGACTCCAGTCTGTTAAACAGAGTGATCAGGAAATGACCTCATCCTCTTTCTTTTCTTCTTAGTCCTCCTCTTGTCTGATGCTGCACCTTTCACAAGGCTAACACAGCCATTCAACATTATGTGTAGACCAGCAAATATCAGCATGTGTAACTGCAGGAAGAGAGAAAATACAGATTCTGTTACTCCATTAGTCTATTCTACATTCTAAATTGTTCATTACCTTAAAGTGTATTTCAGTTTTTAAACAAACCTCATGGGGTTTTGGGGCCAGAAGCAGATGGGACCTCCTGTGGTTCTGTCGGTTCAGATGGCACAGAGTTACAACTCAAGGTGTTCTCCTCCTTCCGTTCCCCTGACAGGAAATCATGGATGGCAGTTTCTATGTGTGGCCGGAAAGTGTGGTTCATCTTGGGGTCCACGACCTGAGTGATGATCCTGTCCACACCTGACTCCAGCATACCAGATCTAAAAACACAACAAAAATAAAATAACTAAAATCCTCAACCTACAAAGAAGTACTGTGTTTCATTTTACAGTTACTCAAGTACATTTTTGAAAACTGTTCATGAATAAATTGTAATAAAGCTCTTTTCAAGTTTAATCAACAATTGGTTAGATTAGATATGGTTGCATTGATTCATTTCATTGATGGGGAACTCCAGATTTCCTGCTTTTCTCTGTTTTATAGTCTTGTAAATTGAATATCTGAGTTTGGGACAGAGTGGGTCAGACAAAACAAGACATTTGAAGACATACCCTTAGGCTCTAGGAATTTATGAGGGACATTTATCACTGTTTTCTGGTGTTTTATAAGCCAAACAAGTAATAGCGAAGGTTGACTGAAGACTGACTAACAGAAAATAACGTTTATAAAAATGCCAAATTTTGACCATCCTTTTTTAATCTGTCTCATGGGAGTTCCCCCATTTTGTTGAAACATCTGGAGACCCCCATTAACGCAACAATGTGGTGCCCTGACTGGATTTCAGTTTTATATATCATAGCAAATGACTGCTATGAAATCATCAAACTAAATGTAAAGTACTCTGTGGACTAAGCTGCCTTTCCAAGCAAGTCACAACAGTTATTCATCAAAAACATCCTGAGTTCATAAACTATCTATCTTGTTATTCTCTACAGTGTAACCAGGATGTGTAATAAGTAAAGAGACGACACTCACTGAACGACACTTTGCCTCAGACCGTTTCTCATCTGGTTTTGTTGATGGACGGGTTCCAGTCCTGTGTGCTCAGCTGGGACGTGACAAAGTTGTCAACTTTCTGTCGCAGGTTCTGATAAGCAGGCTGCCAGCAAACACAGTGACGGCGATGTAAACTCGGATATAACACACCACAAAGCTTACAAAGCACATTATAGTGTACACTGAGGAAACAGTGTGAGAACAGGCTGCTACATGCATCCTAATTTATTTATCAACGGGTTACAGCTAGCATAAACGCAGAAGCACCGGCTAACATTAGCTTTTACTCTGCAAACTTAAACTATAGAAGTAGCCGTGTTAGCATTAGCTCACTGTTACCTTCGTATCAACATCAGCCAAACAGTCCCGGCGGAACTCGTCAAAAAGTCCCCGGTTCTTCAGATGCTCCACAATCATAGCGATAAGCTGCGGGTCTCCCGGAGGAAGGTTGGCCGGACCGACGCTAACATTTCCACCGCCCTCCGCCATGTTAAACCCCAGTAAATATTAGCAAAATTACTTACCTGCTAGCTTCATTGAAAGCTAGCTAGCTGAGCTGTCGGCGCTTGTTTTCTGACACGACATGCGGTCAGGTCGTTGTCTTTAACAAAGTGCGGGCGGAGTGATCGTTCGCTTTGTGTGGCAGGTCGCTACGGAAAACGGTAGAAGCTGCGTTAAAAATCGAGCGCTTCAGTCCCAGTTACCGCGCAAGCGCATTTGGAATCTGACACAGGAAGTACTTCATTCAAGCGTCGTCGCGGACTCAGTGTGAACGTTGTTGTGCCGTGATTAACAGCGGTATTAATGTAACAGTAATTAAAGAAAACTACTAAAATATTAAAACAAGAAGCCCAGTGTGTTCTGTTGTTGGGTCTTCTGGCGGAGGAGCCTGTATCGTTAATCTTCGCACCTAGCTAAGTGGACCGTCGCTGTTAAAGGTAATGCTAACTAGCTATGTTGGCTAACATGAACTAAGTTATTACCAGCATTTAACTGGAGCACAGACCTTCCAGTGTTACCTTATGTGCATCAGTCAACCACCCTGATGTGAACTGAACACAGAAAAAGCTGTGTGAACAGGCAGCAGATTTTAAAATGTTTAAACTAGCTTGCTGACATTCAGTCCAGCTGTCAGTTCTCAATCATAAAGTGGCTGACATCTTTTTCATGAGTTACTGGGCGGTGACAGCGTCAGTAGAAAGAAATGACTGATCGGATAATGGCTTGTTTTCAAAGATGCTAAAAGGCCAAACTGTGTCGTTTGTTTTTACAGTGCTGGCCATGACTAATAACAGTAACATTTACTATCCTGATTTATGTTGTTTTTGTTTACCAAATCTATGAGTACGGAGAAGATACTCCTGTTGAGCTTCTTTGGTTTCTTTTCTGATTTGTGATGGACTGTAACCAAATCATCCTAAATCTTTGCAAGACTGTGATGGTTTCATATTGCAACAGCTTCTGAAATATTGACAAGGAGATGGCAACACAGGATATCAAATCAACACTACATCAGTGTAAAAGACTTGTCACATTCAAGCATAATACAGCTCCTTTGTACGTGCTGAAATCTAATTTGACATATTACATTCTTGTTTTAGATGAGTGGTGGACCAGATTCCAACAAAGAGTTTATGGAGCAGCTGCGGATGCACGAACTCTACGGCCAGAGAAATGAGGATGGCTCTGACCCCTACACCTACACTGACCCAGAGGACGGGACTGTGTATGACTGGGACCATGAAAAGAAGGCCTGGTTCCCTAAAGTATGAACTTTTCTATACCTCTCAGCTTTTATCTTCCTACATTGTCTTTCTCAATAATATTTTTGTATCTGTACTTCCAGCAGTCTTTGGTATGTACATGATGCTTCGTTTAAATGCGTGTGGCCATATTTTGTCAACACTGTTTAGGGGTTGTTGTGATTGTAAAGCCCTACTCTTTACTTGTTTGGTTGACTTTGCGATTACAGTATGCCACATTACTCTGATGCAAAGACACCATCTCTGTTAACTGTACTTGAACCATTACAACCTCTATGAGGTGAGGCAAAATTGGTCACAATCACTTTCTGTGTTAATGTTAAGTAGGTTTGCTTCATTTCTCTAGATAACAGAGGACTTCATTGCAGCCTACCAGGCCAACTATGGCTTCACTCAGGAAGGAGATCCTGATGCAAGCAACCTGGCAGTGAGCAGCACTAACCCAGCAGCACCAGAACCAGACAGCAAGCCTTTAGAAAAGGAGAAACCAGGAGACGCCGCCCAGAATCCAAAACCGGAGCAGCACGAGACCCCAGCTAAAGAAGCCAAGCAGAAAGGGGAGAAGAGAAAAGCAGAGCAAGGTGAAGCTGTAGTACAGTGCAGTAACTAACACACAATGGCAATCAACAAATGCTGGTGTAGGATTCTTGTTTGTTTGGTTTTTTTTAAAGGGCTGCAGTTCTTGCTGTATGTTTCCACCTTTCTCCCTGAAAAGGGAGAAATAGTGATTGTTTGTTTAGAAGCTAGATTTCTAAGTTTAAGATTGTACAAATGCATCTCTTAACAAATGCTTATTTTACCTTTTCTCTGCAATGTAGGATGGTTCGACATTGATGACAATAAAAACACGAATGTTTATGTGTCAGGTTGGTATCATTAATGTTTTTTCTCATCGTCAAGTAGACAGCTGTCCAATAAGTAGCTGACTCTACTTATCCTATCTCACTCTCTCTCTCTCTGTTATTTTTCTCACCTGGTCATCTTTCCTCAGGTCTGCCTCCTGACATCAGCACTGAGGAATTTGTTGAGCTAATGTCCAAATGCGGCATAGTGATGCGGGACCCGATGACAGAAGAGTACAAGATCAAACTCTACAAAGACAAAGAAGGAAATCTGAAGGGAGATGGCCTCTGCTGCTATCTCAAGGTTAGTCTGTCCTTCTCGTTGCCTAAAGCTTAATTTATAGTTTCCACATTCCTGTGTCAATGAGGGTCCACTGATAAACTTAAGTTGGACTGTATCTGCCCCTTAATTCAGTCACCATATTTATAGGTAATGATAGGATATCAGGTCTCTATAATCTCCTACCCCAACTATGAAAGCCTGATTTCTTGTTTACATGACAGTTAAGAAATCAGCTTGCTGGAGCCAACTGTAACTTGGATGCTTAAGCACATATAAATGAACTGAATCAGACACACTTTTCTCTTGTTTGGCAACAAAAAGAAAAGTGTTCTCACTGTCAACTCAATAGACAATAAAATTGTTAAACTTTAGTATGATTTTTGTGCTGCTTTAGAGGGCAGAATAATGCTAAAACAAGCTGACAGACACACAGTCCTGAAATAGTCGCATTAGTTAGTATTGCATTACACTCCAGTGAAGTGACAGTGTGTGTTTTGTGATTCTCTGCAGAAGGAGTCAGTGGCATTGGCTATGCGTCTGATCGATGAGTCAGAACTCAGAGGTTACAGACTCCATGTGGAAGCAGCACGTTTTGAGCTAAAGGGCCAGTACGACGCCAGCAAGAAGAAGAAGAAGAGCAAAGATTATAGGAAGAGGATGCAGCAGCAACAGAAGTAAACTCTACTCCCTGTTCTTTTTATTCAACTTCCTACAAATCTCACTCTGCATATAGAGAGAAAGTCCATTCCACAAAATGCTGCAGTGGATATGTCACATGGACTCCTAGTGATTGTGCCTGTTTCTCTGTTGTCTGTGTAGACAGTTGGACTGGAGGCCAGAGAAGCAAGGAGAACTGAGGAAGAGGCATGAAAAAGTTGTCATCATTAGGAACATGTTCCATCCCAGTGACTTTGAGGTGCGGAGAGACACACATATGCATATACATATTCTCTCTCACACACACTGTCCATTGAGAGTATTAATCTCTCTGGTCTCTGTGTTGGCCTTTGTAGGAAGACCCACTGGTATTGAATGAGTATCGTGAGGATCTGCGGACAGAGTGTGAGAAGTTTGGGGATGTCAAGAAGGTCATCCTCTTTGATGTAAGTTTAATGCATTAGTGCTGTTTCAAAGTCACAGTAAAATGCTTAGGATTTTATGTCAGTAGCATCAGTAAAGAGCTGGTATGTGGTTGTGTTTGTGCTGCAGAGACACCCTGATGGCGTAGCATCAATCGCATTTAAGGAGCCTGAGCAAGCCGATGCATGCATTCAGTCATTCAATGGTCGCTGGTTTGGAGGAAGGCAGCTGTCTGCTCAGCTTTGGGATGGAACGACAGACTATCAGGTAAACCAAATGCATCATATCATGGATGCACAGCCAAGCTAATAAAAAGAACACGATAATGGTGACAACAACTTTCAGAAGAGGATTGTACAGCATATGATCACCATGTGACTCTTTTAGTAGTTCAAGCCTCTTGGTTTGCACTCATACCAGCCCTTCACCCTTCAGTCACACATTTTGTTTGTGTCCATAAACACTGAGATGAGGCAGAAGTGTGGAGTTCTGGGTCTGGGACAGTAAAATCAAATGTGTCTTTTGAAGTGCAGCTCATACATACATGCTTAACGTACAAATAAGCTGCTGGAGCCTGTTGGTCATCATTCTTACAAGTCATGTGATCTGAGGTTTTTTTTTTGATATCTTAGACTAACTACATCTGGTAAGAATTCATTTCCTTCATGTGACGTCTGTATTTGCAGGTGGAAGAGACGACACGCGAGCGAGAGGAGCGGCTGAAGACTTGGTCTAATTTCCTGGAGGGAGGCAATCAAGGCCAGCAAAACAACACAGCCAAGCCAGCAGAGGGCGGCACCCCCACAGAACCCACAGAGCCTGAACAGCACCCAGAAACAGAACCACAGCAACAAGAACAGGAAGTGGACTCTACAGACAGCAGCCTGGCAGGAAGTGATGATGAGGAAGCCTAGACACTTACATGTACATCTTTGGTCCCCATGGCACCCAGTTAGGACAGTCAGGCTTGAAGGTGAACTGCGACAGAACTCCATGTCGAGCAGACGAGGAGGCGATTCAGACAGTTTGAGCTGTTTTGTAATGTAGAACAATAAAATTATGATTTAGTCTACCATATTTTCATAATTTTGCTTTACATTGTAACAACACCTGCACTTGATCAGCTGGTTAAACACAGATTTCTGTTAATTTCAGTGTGTGTTTCTTTACAGTTTTGTACTGAAAACTCAAATATATCAATCAATTACACAAGAGAACAGAATAAAACTGTGTTGGATTTGAGTTGTTGAAGATTGTTCAGCTTCAGTACTCATTACACTTTAATTTCAGTTCAAGCAATTCACTCTGCTTTGTTCTTTACTTCTTGGAGTATGTGAGTTTTTTTTTAAGTGGAATTAGAACAAAAACAGCAGCTAAATATGTTATTTTCCATCCCCAAACCAGATCCTGGACTATTGTGACTTTTACAGTTCAGCATGTCGTGGCAGTAATGGTACTGTTGCCTGAGATTGTTTCTGTTTCTGCAATCAGGATTTCGAGGGTTTTTTGATTCTGCTTCTTCAGCATCTGAACACATCACAGAATACTTCTGAAATAAAAATTGTCAAAGGATCCAAAAAAAATTTTTAATCATAATACAGGACCACTAATTGTACAATTTTGCCCACATTGCTAATACACATACAAACATCAAAAGGAACAGTTACCTCGGCTTAAATCTTAGGCAAAATGTGCACACCCTGCAACGACCCTGTCTGGACTCCAAAATAGAAAACAAGGAGCTGGCTGCAAAAATGTTGCTCTGAGGGAGCAGATAACCAGCACTTATTTGCAAACTTCAAAAGAGAAACTCATATTTGAAGTTGACCCTTCATTTTCACCTTAACATAGGAGACAATTTAAAGTCTGTGGGTTTTTGATTGTTTACCTGGTAACTTTTCATACAGCTCAATATACTGCCTTCCTGTGAAAAAAGTTTAGTATTGCATCTAGTGTTTGTACAGACCTTGGAGTAATTACACTGCAGATCTTGGATGAAGTTTTCAGGTTTTATTCAAAATAATGGTTGCATTCATCTTCCAGCCCATTTAGTTTCATGTCTTGGCATGTCATCAGTTAATGTGTTTTTGGCTCATCTTCTGAATCAGCCACAGCTTGTATTATTGATATGTTGGCTCAGTTATTTAGGTCCACAATCTGGTCGAGAATAAAGTAGAATAACAACAGAATAAAGACATCTTCTGTGAGGGTCATTTATGGTAAAACACCAGCGTCTGCCTCTTTGTTGGATTATTTCATTTTTTTCTTTGCGACTGTGTGTCCTTGCTCTCACTGAAGGTTTGGAGAGGTTTGTTTTTTTTCATTTCACTATTGAAACTGTATTAACTGTGATTTAGGGGGTTGCTAAGACGAATGTTTTTGTTTCTTTGCTGAGTATTACCCTTAACTATTAAGGTTCTGGGTTTGAATCTATTTAAATGGAGCATTTTCACAAATGTCAGTAGAGCAAAGAGAATAAATAACTACTGTGTTTTAAGCTGTGTTCATCATAATTGATTACAATTAAGTCAGACCTTTTCCTTTTCTGCTTATTCTATGGGGAAGGGTTTCCTTGTCATTAAGGGTCTGTTAGGTTTGTATTTCAGTTGTTCTGTTAAAACTGCATTACCTTTAAGGAGCAATATAAGATAAGAATATGGATAAATTGATATGTGAACACTCACACGTGCAGTCAGGTTTGTTTAAAGACCTCTCCATTCACTCCTCCAGGGTATTTAAATCTTGTGGTCATGTATGTCTACTCAGTGGGAATAAGTGGTTTCTGCCCCAGTGGCTGTGGAAGAAAAAAATCCATAGGCTAATTAACTAATTGTAATTTTTTCTTTGTTTTGTGATGGGTACCTTCTGAATAGTGACTGTTTTACCATGTTCCAAGTTCCTGGGCCACTTAAATCTGGGAAGTATTGACTCATATTTCACCAAATTAACACTTTTTTTGTGAAACCTAATGTACTATTGTCCACAGAAGGCAGGAAAAACATTGAAAGAACATTTATTGAAGTCACTTAAAAAGTGGTCCCTTACTGACTGGATGTTGTATTTCAAACTGCTGTAGACGGTCAAAACTTTTTTCAAATTTATTTGCAGATTCCACTGTCATGCCACTGCATTCAGACACTCAAGAACACAAAGATGCAAGTAATTACAACTATGATCCTCAAAATACACTTGACCTGTACATATACTGTGGATTAACTTAAATAATGCCAGAACATTTATGGCATGCAATTACAACAGACAATTCACAAAATATTATTGCATGGCTCAAACATTCTGTCTCTGATTTAAGCCACCCCACAGTAACAACCAGGCCGTGATGGTCCTCCTGCAGCACAGCCACAACATCAGCACCGGGCACAGCTCAGTGTCGGACCCCGCCACCGGTGCCCTGAGCAGGGCGGGTCACACTGCAGCGGCTGTTGTGCTCGGGTTCATCCTGGTCCTGGGCTTCCTGGGCAACTTCCTCGTACTCCTGGTATTCTCACTCTTCCCTCGGCTGCAGACTCCCATGAACCTGCTGCTGGTCAACATCAGTGCCAGTGACATGCTTGTCTGCATCTTCGGGACGCCCCTCAGCTTCGCGGCCAGCGTGCGTGGCAGGTGGCTGACCGGGTCCTATGGGTGCAGGTGGTATGGTTTCTCCAATGCGCTTTTCGGTGAGTGATCGATCGAGCAGCGATGGAAGAAGTACTCAGATCTTTTACTTAAGTAAAATATGAAATAGACCCATCACAGTGTAAAGATAGTCTCAAATAAAAGTCCTGCATTAAGGATGGGCGATATGGCCCTGAAATAATATCGCGATATTTCAACGATAACAATATTCTTGATGATATGACAAAAAAAATGAAATATGTTTTTGGTTTAGAACTCATAAAAGCTGTTGATCTCTCTTTACACTTAACCTGGTTCTCCTGCTTCTTACATATTATTGTGGTTTGTTGTACATCTGATCTTTTGTAGTCAAACCATTTCCACACTACTGAAGTCTTGTTTTGGAACTAACTCCTCCAGTTTAGAACTGCTTTAGTACTGCATCAAGTATTTGTACAGACCTTGGAGTACTTGGACATTTCAGTGACAGAGTGGGCTTGAAGAAATATGTGTTTGACTCAGATCTTGGGTGAAGTTTTTTTTTTTTTTTTCAAATAATGGTTACATACACTCATGTTCCAGCTCCATTAGCATTGTTACTTTCACTTTCAGCCATGCTTGTTGTTGCTGTGCATAATCATTATGTCAACAAGTCAGAATATTGCCATTACATGATATCATTTTGCATTGTTTGCATTAGCACAAAAAAGATAGGACTAAATTAGTACTTACTCCACTTGGGTGACGTAGGTTGGGTCTAATAAAGCTGCAGCTCGAGTCTCCCAGATGAATGAAATCTGCTCCAGTTCCATTACTGGGATCTACAAACCTGCTAGTGATTATTGTAGAGTGGCTGCACCTGCTGAGTGACCATCCTCATTATCTGAGCTTTTCTTGTTGGTGAACCACTTTCTCATGTCTTTTCCCACTGAGACATGTGATTGCTTATACTTAAACCAAGTGAGCTGAAGTGAAACATCACACTAACAAAACATGCAAAACTCTGGAGAGGTTGAAATCACTCACAGTTACACACAACTCAAAACCAGTGTAGCAGATCACCAGCAGGGGGCGCACATGTGCTCAGACCAGGGGTTTTCAAAGCTTGACACTCAGACACAACTTGGGAAAGTCCATCTGTGTAAAGTCAGTTTCACTCAATTCTTGGATGCTTTTGAGATCATGATTCTGTCATATAATCCCACAGACACTTAACAATTGATCAAAGGTTGTCTAATATTGCTGTTTGACAGAACTTTAGACTACACAAAACACCTGTTTTATACAGTCTATGCATAACACATTAAAATATCTCCCAAACTTCTGGATCTCTGAAGTATCACTTTAATCAAATCACACATTTTACTTCTACTCGCTGAGCCTGAAACTGTTTGGAGCCCTCCTGGGTCTCCTGACTTAGACCATATTATCAGAAACAAAGAGCCAGTTCTTTCAGACTCTCATCCCACAATAAAAAAAAACATGTGAATCCATACACTAAAGATGCAAGATAGTTCAAAACAAAAGAAACATTTGGATAAAGCACACGCATATCCAAAAGCAACAATAATGATAACAATGAATACCAACCCACCCCTCCTCCCAAACAGCCTCGATAAATTCATAACAGGATGAGTGGGCCTGGCCTCCAGGGGTGTGTGTATCAAGATGGCGTGTTTGAGCATTATTTGACTTCATTTTTTGTTTTCGTGAAAAAAGAAATGTGAAAAATAAACAAATAAATTATTAGTTATATAGTGGGAATAAAATCTCACATTTCCTTTGAAACTGTATAAAGGTTCTGGAAATATTGCAATATTAAAATAAGAGTTGAGGCAAGTAGCAAGAAATCATTTCAACTAAATGTAACATGAGTTGCAGTGAAACAGATGGGCAGCTACATCTACAACTGTCAGTAGTAAAAAGTGTAAAAAGTAAAATATTTCCTTTTGAAATGGAGTGCAGGTACGCTTCCTGTGATTTTGGTCATAAAAACATAATAAATGTGGAGGTGATTGGCTCAGTTTGTTCTTTGTACTTTGTTCTGATTTCTCTCTGTCAGGTTTAGTATCTCTGGTGTCTCTCTCTCTGCTGTCCTTTGAGCGCTGCTCTGCGGTGCTCGGCAGCAACCAGCCGGATTCCTCTCAGTACCGTAGGGCCCGGCTCTCCGTCACGGCCTCCTGGCTTTACTCGCTGGTCTGGACCCTGCCGCCGCTTCTGGGCTGGAGCAGGTATGTACTGCTCTGATATTAGCTGATCACGTCTTTCATTACTTTATTTATTTATCTATGTACTTTTTCAGTCTAATGATTCTAAAACTGGCAGAAAAGTATGTGCTGTTTTATTAACTTAATTAAAACTAAGAAGTGAGTGTTTTAAAAGAATCTTTGTATCTTCATGATCTGTTATGTTAAACATATCAAGACACAGAACTAGAACTGAATAATGTTAAATATGAAATCAGATCATGTGTTGTGTGTTATGGAGCAGCTACGGGCCGGAGGGTCCTGGCACCACCTGCTCGGTCCAGTGGCACCAGCGCTCAGCCTCAGCTCGTTCCTACATCAGCTGTTTGTTCATCTTCTGCCTGCTCCTGCCACTGCTGCTCATGATACTCTGCTACGGGAGGATTCTGCTGGCTCTGCGAGCGGTGGCCAGGCAGGTGAGCGCAGAGCACGCATGACCTTTGACCTCTGTGTAATGTGTCGTTCAGAACTTCTGCCAGTGCCTGTGAAAGCAGTGTGCGTTTTCATGTGTCCGCAGGTGAGTGGGATCGACCGGTCCTCAGCTGAGCGGAGGGAAGGCCGTGTCCTCTTGATGGTTACCTCCATGGTGACGGGCTACCTGCTGTGCTGGATGCCTTACGGTGTGGTGGCGATGCTCGCTTCCTTTGGACGGCCCGGTGTGGTGCCGTCCGCTGCCAGTTTAATCCCCTCCCTGCTGGCAAAGACCAGCACCGTCCTCAACCCTGTTATTTATGTGCTGCTCGACAAACAGGTAACAAGAGTTTCCTGTAAATACTCAGGATTCTCACACACAGTTGTCAGACCTAATAATTTAGAGGAAGGAAACAGTACATTTAGAACATTACATTTAGATGCAGGTAAATAAGCTGTTATTTTCCTGCTTCTGAAAAAGATTTGCTTTTATTTTGCTCCAAACAAGAAGGGCATGTATGACTCTACAAAACCTTTGTGTGGCCTCTCCAATTAAAGGTTCATATCTTTTCACAGATAAAGTTTGTCCACCTCATGACATAGCCTACAGTTGCACTGCACCAAAGCTGGTTTGCTAAACCACAGCTTATTTTTAATTTTTGCAACACAGTTGAGTCTCAATTCAAATGTTTTTTGCATTTTAAACCCAATAAAATTTAACAGTGACCCACCAGACTCCTAGTTAAAAGACCACAGATTTAGTGTAACGTTATACTTCAAACACTGTCAGACTAACAGTGGACAGTTTGTTTTTTTAAAAAGGATTAAAATGAATGCAGCAAAACCAGAGATATTGTCTTTTTATTAATTGGCAAAACTTGGCACCTACACTACTTTGAACTGAATTGTTGATGTGGGCAGCAGTTCAGAGGTCTGAAACCAGGTAATCCAGCCTTGGTTTATATACTTGTATCATTTTTTATCCTTGACTGAGGCAGCAACTTTCACCTGTAACTAACATTCCTCTGTAATTACAGCCCACCTCTTGCCAACCATTAGCTGAGGGGAAAAGATTTCTGAAGCCTCATCTCACTCTAACATAATTATTTTGCTGTCTCCATCTCGTCTGTCTGTGTGCCTCTCTCAGTTCTCCAGGTGTTTCCTGTACATGATCAGGTGTTGCTCAGAAGCTCCGCCCACCCTGGTCCACCACAGCCTGCCCAGCAGCGGGGGGGCGTGCCCTCACACTCCTGTCCTGCCAACAGAGGAACAAAACAGCACCTGCCATGTTCACATTCAGGGACCAGCCGGTACAGCTGCCGGCCCTGGTGCTAGTGGCTCAATATGAAACATAGAGGTCAAAGGTCATTTCGGCTCCATGATCAATTAAAAAAAAAAGACATTATTCCCCTTTTTTTCAATTTATTTGAGATATTTTGAAACAAAAATATTACTGCAGAAATTTTTTGTTCTATTCTACTGCTTTGTTGATGGATCTATTTCACCACGTGGCTGCATGGAGCTTAATTTTGAATGTTTGTGACTGTTTTTGTCTAAATACACAGTAGATACACTACATTACCTCAGTTCAGTGTTAAACTTTTCATCAGCTGTTGCTCATTTTCTGGTGTTATCATATGACCATGTAAGTATAATTTACTTTAAACTATCATTTGTTGAGAGTGAGCAGCCCACTTTATCTCAGTGTTTTATTCAAAGGCACGAGGACATGTTTGAGCACGTTACATTCCCACAGAGCCATATAGACTGAAGTGTAACTGTTTTTGTCAGAACTCAGTTTTTTTGTATTGTCTCACAAGGGCAACTAGGTTATTTTGTGTTGTCTTTACACCACTAGAGGGCATGGTGGCTCAGCTGGCTGTGAATCATGCCTACAGCAGTATGATGGAGTGTAATTGAATAACTGGTAAATAAAATCTGTAAACTACATTATAAAGGTGACATTTAGGCTCTTTTTATTTGTGTTCAACAATATACAACAATTACAAAGCATCAATTCAGAGTAAACAACTTTAGATTCCTGAATGAATGGTCAACACCAAAATAATTTATTAAGAAAATAAACATACTTCTTCAAAAATATACAGTCATTATGCTTCATGAACACTGACTGAACTCTCAGTAAGTGAAAGATTTGTCTAAAGACACATTCACATTTGTGGTGAATCATAACAACTTACATGACATGTTGAAATACTTTCACGTATGAGGTGAGAGGACGTGTCATGATGCAGTGTAATGCTGTCAGTTCACCATGGAGGAGACGTGAGAAGCAGCTATTTTAGAGCTGAGATAGAAACCCCAAACCACTTTGATGAGTCACTCCACCCGTGTGCAGACATCAACACGGCACACAAGTCTTAGAAACAATTCAAAAATACACATGGAACACTTTAAAAACTTTCCTGCGAGGTGTAATTACTGCTGAACTGGAAGTCCGTGTTTAAGGTGCATCCATATCGTGGGACAGCAAAGCCGCATTCACGGCATTTTCCTCTTTCGTTTAACTGGGGTGTGGAGCCTCTGTTGCTTTCAAACTCTGAGGAAAGAAAAGACCATGTAGACTTATGACGGGAAATATTATCATTCATATATAATAAAGTTATCTGCGTGACTGCAGCTCAGTAGGGGTGAATGGGAAATGCTTTTGTGACTTAGGTGACTGGATTTATATGGCAGAGGAGATACTACATAGGGACTGCAAGACCTGTCAGGTTGGGCTGCTTGTGTTTTCTCCAACAAGATTCCAGTGGAGATTATTGAGATTAGGGCAACATTGAGGAGGCGGAAAAAAGGCTCAGTCGTTGTCCTCTCTCTATCACAGTAAATGAACATACACAAGGCAAAACAGAAGTTAACTGGATACCATTCCAGTATGGCCTGATCATGTACGATACATACCATGCTGATATCAGTGGTTGAAATCTGAAGCTGAGCAGCAAATGAAAACCTACACCACCTCTATCTACAGCTGGGATCTCATTAACCCTGTTCGTCAAATATAAATCCATCTGAACTCTGAAATGTGAGGATCATAAGGTGGGCTTTCTTCACAAGTCAGATTTAGAATCAGGGTGTTCTTCAGTGATATTCTGTTCTTCCTCAGATCTGTCTTTTTAACCTCACCTGTAAGTAGTTGACTGGAGACACCAGGGGGTCTGGTCTTGTGTAGTCGGGCGGGTTGGCGTGGGGGTCGTAGCCCAGACGAGCCAGCATGGGGGCGATTTCAGCCATGTCGCTCATCACGTCAGAGGGAATGTGCCCGACCCACTTGGTGAGGGCCTCCGTGTTCACCGGCTTCATCACCTGATCTGTGGAGCGCTCGACCCTGCGCGTGCGCACACACACGCAACACAAACACAAACACACAACATGTAACTAACGACCATCATTAAATAACTGTCTTTATTTCTTAGTTTGGTTTGTTTTAATTCCAGCATTTTAGAGCTTCCATACTTATCAACCCAACCTAAAAAATAAAAGCGTGTTTAAACTTGTACACATACGATTCAGAACCACAACATGCCACTGTTTGTGGAAATTTCTCAGGAGGTTAGAAAACATTTGTGTGACTAATATTGCACCAACATTGCATAACTCATCAAAATAAGGGTGCTAATTCCCTCAGAATGTGGCCTAATTCCTTCAAATACACACCAGGTTTGGGTTTAGCACTATGAAGCAGCCAGATTCCCATCAAATCCCCTGAGCTTCTGCCCTGCAAAGAGATGCTCGGCTTGAATCACGACAAATAAGTGGAGCAACACAAATTAAACCTCTTCTGAGGGAAGTCTGTAAGCTTCACTTGACCTTTAAAGGTTTGGCTGCTTCAGATGGACTCAACTATAGGACTTGTGTTCAAATTGGAGCTGCATTTCAATTAATGTTGGGATTTTTATGACTGATTATATCTTAAAATTGGCCTGTTTTGTATAAAAATATCAATACGAGATAAAGGGATTAAGTATTTTCCAAGGCTTTTTTGAATTTTGGCAGACTTTGCAACTTTTCTTTTATTCTAAGGAAACTGTAGAAATACTGAGAATGTTTTTGGAGGTGCGTCAAAAATGTCTTAGGTGGGCAGAGTCGCACTCGGGGTGATTTAGGTATTTTTAAATTACTGGTTACCTTAAGTGGTAACTTTTGGGGGGGGTTGAGGACAACTGGCCAATTACACATTACACCAAATCATATAAAGGCATTTTCAGCAACAGTCTCCTCATAGAAAAGAAGACATTGGAGACACTTGACATGTCATGTTTGAATATTTAGTTGTGCCTCTCAGTATGTATTACTGTTCTCAATACCTAAATAAACCTTAAGGCCTGTTCATTAAAATGAAAACACGCTGGAAACTGTTCTCCAGTACAGAAGAAAGACAGTCAGTTGAGGAGAATACACCCCAAAATGAGACAAAAATAAGACTATTTTATAAAAACGCAAACCCCAGATTGTAACAGCCCCGTGATCTTCCCTGACCCTGCACTCTGACCCCTGCTGTCCACAGGGTGAGCAAAAATAGCATGTCTTTTAGATCAATCAATAGAGTTTTAAATTACCTGTACCTCCTCTCTTTCACCCACATCCTGTCACATGGCAGAAGACAAATGTCATGAGAATAACACAACCCTGAAGAAAATACTGGTAAATTTATAAGTCAATGGTAAGTGTTATCTACTGTGGTGGTAGTGTTTATCTATTAAAAATCATTCAAACTAGATGTCTGAGCACTTCTGTATATATTTTAGATATAATATGACATTATCAACAAGCTGCACAGATGTAAGCAAAACCTGGCAGCTCATGAATGTGTTTTGTTGACTGACAGAGAGAGAAATGTGTGTAGTGCTACCTTTAAGCAGCTTAAAAAAAATCTTATCTTATCTTGAAATACACCCGCTCCTCAAAAGCAGGAGGAAGTATTACGGCGAATAAAACAGAGACAGATAAAAATCCGTAGTTGTCCATCATTTACATGCATTTATATGAACCGAGCCTCCTAATAAACATGTCTGAATATAGACACACATACAGTAGACAGAAGGGTTGGGCAATTAGGAATTTCTGCCAATTAAAATGACTTTGGCTAATGAGCATGTATTAGGGAGACAAACTGTAAGAGATAAAGACTTCCACAGTTCTATAACACTTGGCCAGGCCAGTCTGAAATGAGAGTGAGGTCCATGACTTTAATTTCTTACCAAAATAAAGCGCAAAAATTTCAAAGCCTGTAGTACTGAAGTGAAAGGCAAAAATGCTGTGTGTATATGTATTAAAGATCATTTCAGGCCTCGAATAAGGATACTCTTGTGGGTATGCAGATAGTTTCAGTTTAGGTTGAGGTTAAGAGATGCATGTCTCTGAAACTTCTGCTACCACCGCAATAGGAGTAAGCAAAATTTCAACATACATTTGAAAAACCTAATAGGAACCAAAAAATATCTTTCAAAGGCAGATATCGGAGAAACCTCAGTACCGAAAGACATGACTGGAGTGAAGAGATAATCTTGCTGCACACACACACACACACACACTCCAAATACTCACTTGGACAGAGACACACCACCAGCCTTTCCTATCAGCTCTTCATGGTGCAACACTGATGGATCCCACTGCAGCTCTAGGAAGTGAAGCAACTTCCTCATTTCGTCCTCTGCGTGGAGGACGAGCTGTTCATAGCGGACAGGCAGACATCTGGCCTCCCCGGCTGCCTGGCACTGGCTGAACATGGTCTCCATCGCGCTGCTCCACTTGGTCAGACAGTCCCTGTAGCTGGTCAAGTCGAAGCCAGAGATGGTCACCTTTGAATGGAGACAGAGAGATGAGATAAACACAGGAGACTAATCACAACAGAGAGTAAACACATAATGGAAAATTCATTTGGTCATGATGGGGCACCCAGTACAAGCTTGTCAAGTGGTCTGGAAACATAAGCCCGTGAGGACATTTGCCTGCCTGATAAGAGAAAGAAACCCAGTGTACCTTGCGTGATATCATGGAATGAACAGTTGCCCGTCCGTCTCGTAGCATGAGAACAAATTTGGCTTTGGGGAAGATGCGTGACAGATATGAGAGAGACTTCAAGGCGAACGGGTCCTTGTTGCAAAGACGAGGTGCAGGCTCCCCGTGGCCGACTATCACCTGAAACACATACAGTATGTAGAAACAGTGAATATAACAACAAGAAATGACTGAGCTGTTACATGCAAACCATTCCTTCTTAAGAAGTGAGCAAATTTTTTGGTCAAACTATTAATTTAATAATCCTTTTTAAAGTTAATGTATTATCTGTTTTTATCACGCAATTTATGGCATGTTTTGGCCCTAATTTAACACAGCAGATTGCACCAACCAGCTCACCTCCAACAGGAATGCTCGCACGGCCGAGTCCAACACCTGGTCAGTGACGCCGGCCTCGTCCAGTCGTATCCTCTCCTTCACCGAGCGGCTCCAGGTGGCCCTCATGGCCAAGAGGCGGGGAATCACTCGGGTCTCTTCGCCACACCGCACGTGACTGTGGGCATCCAGCATGACACGCATCAGCGTGGTGCCGCTCCTGGGAAAGCCACCAATGAAGATGAGGGGCGTGTCTTCGGGGAAGTGTTCAGTCAGAGATAAGCTCTGATTGGCTGAGCCCAGGTTGAGCTCCATCCACCGGTACCGATGGCTTTTTGGAGGACATTCTATCCCGCTCATGCCCAAGTACAGCAGGGAGGCAGAGCAGAGGAGCACGCAGCCCAACAGCAGGCTCGATCTGGTGTTCCTCATGGTTGTTGGACGTGTTTGGGAGGCAGATTCATAAAATAATATTCAGGGGCACCTGAGGAGGCTGGCTGCTGAAGATGTGAATGTATCTGCTTCTTAACTTTCAAATGAAGGTCAGTTCAAGACTTAAATACACGCTGACAGCCTGGTCGATGAGGATGACTTTGAGAAAGACAGCTGAGGAAGGCCTGACAGAGGCCAGGAGGGTGGAGTCTGATATTTAGGTGTGGGCTGGGGAGACTCCTCACTCCACTGCAGCTCCTCAGCCCTGGTGTCGGAGAGCAGGATCCAGGCCTGCTGCACTCCACAGCCAGCCACATCTCTGACCCATCGCTCCTACCTAAAACATGAGAAGAATAAGTCACAGACCTCAGCAGGAACTGCACCAGAATGACTTTATATTCCTTGCAACCAAATACAGGACGCTTCTATTTCTCAAGGATTGTAAATTGTACTGCAGTATGAGATGAGATTATTTTTCCAGGCATAATTTCACAACTTGCAGAACAGCAAATAAACATAAATATCATATTTTAAAATTTCCAATAAATAACACCAAACATTTGCCACTGTCACTGCAGGAGTGAGATATTCTCAGCAATCAGAGTGTGAAGGTTTGCCAAGAACATTTGCATACACTTTCAGAGGGGCTGAAATACATCCAGTTTTTGTTCTCAAAGTAGCTATTTTGCATCTTTCCTCTGGGAAGCCACTGACTCTTAAGCCATATCAAAGTTCACTGCGGCACACAGCGTGGACACACTCTCAGGCAGTGTATCTGAAGCTACTAATTACAACTTCCTCATGTTTTTATTCTCACTGGCAGCTTCTGCCACATTGAAATGCAAAGCAATTTGTTTAGCATCAGATTACTATTGACCAAGTGAGCCATCCTGCAACTTCCCCATTTCTCTTCTGCAATGTGCACACAAGCAGTTTCACCAATGTCAGGCTCTAATTCCTATTCTTACCACACAGCAAAACTGAAAAAACACAAGATTGCAAAAGAACTGAATTCAATTGAATACTTATTCCTATAGTATTTAATATTTAGCTGTATAATATTTTAAAGCCACATCATAGCTCTGAAACTCTACAAAATCATGACTGAAACAGTATCTTTACTAACAGTTCTACTTCTTACAGAAACTCTAAACAAATATGGAATATTTCTTTCTCTGAGATATTTTGGTATCTGTCTTTTCAGAATGAATGTGGAGGGAGCCTGACATCTGGATGCCACGTGGGGAACACTCCTCTCCCCGGCTGGAGTAGCACGTCTGTAAAATTCAGTCTGACGATCAAAGCAAAAAGAAAAAACAGCTGGAAATGAGGACATCAAGGCTTGACTGGGATACTTAGGTGCTGCTTTAAGCCACGCTAAGTCCAGCGGTATCCACAGGCTTTACATGTAATTCTAATGCATTTCCATGCAGAGATTAAGCCACTTGGAGTTTGGAGAGAATTAGGCCAGTGGTTTAAGATCTTGAGCCTTGCAGCTTTTTTCTCTTTAAGGGCCTTTTCTCTTTAAAGGGCCTGTTCACACAATTCACAAAAAGACATATATTCTCACTTTATTTTCATTATCAATGAACTGGTCAATGAATCATTTGCTCTATAAAATTTTAGAAAATGGTGTAAAATGCCCACAATTTCTTAAGGCCAAGGCGTGGTCCTCATATTGGCTGTTTTGTTGGCGTCAGCAGTCTAAAACTGAAACATACTCAGTTCACTTCCCATAAGACAAAAACAAGCAGCAAACCTTTAGAATTTAAAAGCTGGAAATCAATTATCAATATAGTTTACAATTACCTTTCTGTCCACTGAAGAATCAATTAGTTGTTTTAGCTCTATCTCACTTACTTATCACTCACTTACTTATCACTTATAGTTTTGTAGTTTTTCAGTTTTTATTTGCCAATTTGTGGAACTCAAAGCATTCAAAAATCACATTTAAATATCCAAAAATATCATAGTCAGGATAATACAAATAACAAGCTGTTTTCTCAGGAACTATTTTCTGGGAAGAAAGAAGTTCCAACGAAACCTGTTCAACCGTTTTTTTTATCAAGTTAATTGTATTTACATAGCCAGAATCACAAAACACAATTTGCCTCAAAGGGCTTTACAATCTATACAAAACAAGACTTTAATTTTGTAATATTGTCAATGCCACAAACAATAATCTGTTCACCCCCATCGTATTGGAGCAGAGGCAGAAATCTCAGAGACGGATATTTGGAAGTTGGGCTAATAAAACCTTATAAACTATCGGCTCAGCTGCACATGTTGAGTCCTTTCTGCAAAGACTAGCAGTGGATACTTATTCTGATAAATCTGGGGACTGACCTTGGAAAGGCCACTGCGTTTGCACATCAGGGACAAGCCGACAAACAAGCCTATAATATGCTGAAAACAGTGACCTGTGATCACCTCCAGTCTGTAGATGGCACTTGAGGTTGCTGGCAAGAAGGCTGTATTTCAGCAGAAGGTTTGGTTGGAAAACCAAATCCAGCGTCACATCCTTACTCTTCACAGGAGGGAACACTGACTTCCTGCCAAAGAGAAGGTCTGACAGGGAGAACCTGTCCTAAATTTACCCAGAGCTCGGGTTAAAGAATAATATATTACAAAAGCCCGTTCATTCTTGGAGCCGTTTCCTTGAATGCTCCCACTGAATTTATGACTCTTGAATAGTTGTTTTTGCACATGTACGTTTGTAAGAGCTTTCCTTGCTTCTTTGTTCTACCCTGCAAAGACAGTTTCCCCTCAGTGGTAAAAATGTGAAGTTAACTAAATATCCTAAAGGCACATGTTCAGTTGCAGCTGCTCCAACATGAAGAATTATTGCCTTTATTGCAGCTGTGCACAGAGTTTGTGGTGGCCCAGTGCATTCTGTTAACATCTTTGATCAGCAGGGTGTCAAGAAATCTAAAGCCCCCTTGTTCCTCACAGGAGGGGACAATGACACCGACTTCCTGCTGAAGGGAAAGTCTGAGAACTTCTACGTCTTCTCTTTCTCTGGTTGATCAAGGAGCATGACCATTATTATAAATGTTACACTGAATGATCTCCATCTAATGACTTTCTTCATGTGTTAATATCTTCCCATGTACTTTTATTTGAGCTATTCAAACTTCAAAATTTACCCTGAACTCAGGTTAAAGCATCAATATATTACATGAACCCATCCATTCTTGGAGCTGTTTCCTTGAATGCTCCCCACTGAATTTATGACTCATGAATACTTTTATGTGCATGTGTGCTTTTCAATGAGCATTTCTTGCTTTCTTTGTTCTACGCTTCAATGGCAATTTCCCCTCATTGGCAAAAATGTGAAGTGAACTATATATACACAAAAGGTACGTGTTCAATTCCAGCTGCTTCATCATCAGCTGCAGAGTTCGTGGTGACCCAGTAAATACTGTTAACATCTTTGATCAGCAGGTGGTCAAGAAATCTAAAGCCCCTTCCTCACAGGAGGGGGCAATGACTTCCTGCTGAAGGGAAACTTCTACATCTTCCCTTAAATCTGGCTGATTATGAAGCATGTGCATTATCATATTTTTTTCACTGAATGCTCTCCATTGAATGATTTTCTTGATTTATAACTATTTTTTCATGCACTTTTATAGAAGCTCTTCCTGCCCTCTCAGTGCTAGAATGACAAGCTCCCTCTCACTGCCAAAACATGTTAAATGAATTCCCTAAAGCTACATATGCAACTGCAGCTGCCTCATGACGAGGAATGGTTTTTTTTTTCAGCTTTGCACAAAATATGTGATGAACCAGGTGCATGCTGGTGGAAGTAAGACCAGAACTGTCGTGTGGTTTGCAGATATAGGATTAATGCACAGCTGCAAAGCAAAGGGCCCAGCAGCAGCAGCAGCAGCAGCCACCAACATCTGGCCTGGTTGCATCGTCTGCAGATATGCGCTCGAGGCAGGCGACCACCAGGTGAATGACCCACTATCAGTCACACACACCGTGACAGACCAGCGGCCACCTACAGCCCAACATCACCGCCAGAAAAGCCTGATAATCAACCACCTTCACCTCGTATAAACAGGCTAATTCACGTGTCTGCAGGTAGCTAACAAGCGTCGTAAATACATCAGTTTAAAATGGTGTTCACTCACCAGCCTCCGTGGAAAAAAAACACACAACTGAACCTTGATCCAAAAAGCTGAAAGCAGCAGCTCGTCTGTCCGCACACACACACACCGGCCTTTCCTCTAATCTGTCGGCGGAGGTTAATTCGGTGATGTTAACGCCGTTTAGTATCTTATAAAAACATAATTACCCAACGTTTCTCTGCGGCTTTCCGACGTAACTTTGCACCGAGAAGTCGAAGCTGTTGAAGGAGAAAAAAAAAACAGTGAGGACGAGCGCAGGCAGGCGGAGAAAGCTGAGCGCTGATTGGTCGGTGGCCGCTCTGAATTCTCGAACGCAGCTGTTTCGGCGGTTCCTATTGGTGGAGATATTAAAGGGCAGTTCCGCCGCATTGGTAAACCTTTTTTTTTTTATCGCACTCAAGGCTAAAATTACTTTACATCATCGATTGGTTTGCTCTCAGTAAAAACCCACAGGGGACATTTAACCGCAGTGTGAGGTTAAAACCCTCTTCATTTCATTTGCCCATCTTTTCATTAGTGCAACAGATTTTATTAAGTGTGGATGTCATGATATACCGTGGAAGACCAAATGTGACCAAATTAGACTGGTCAGCCTGTCAAATAACAATAAATTAAACATGAAATAACTACCGAAATTCATGAATAAGTGATGAGATACATCAATTAAAATAAGTACATATGAAATAGGATGAGTATTGACATGATGAAGGTGAACAATAAAAGCATGACTGACTTTTCCCTTATGTTGACAACATCATTTATCTCTATACAAAATGATAATAAAACCTCTCAGCTTGATTTATGTCAACTTGGCTGTGCTATTAAAAAGGACAGAGTGGATGGACATTAAGTATGAAGAAGTGAGTTTGAAGACGTCCTGGCCAGGTTAACCTACTGGATAAATATGATCTGATAGACCCCAAATAACCCCTGTTCATCCAATACTACCAAGCCCCAGGTTTGCTTTATGGTCAAACACATTAATTCAGATATGCATGCATACAATGAAACATAATGTGATATTTTGCTAACCCTTTCTAACATACACTTCATTTAATTTGGGAAAAAAGGATGAGTGTTATTGGTGTACTTATGAAAAAAAACCTCTGATTCCCCAAAAAGTTGCGATGCTGTGTAAAACATAAATACAGAATGTGATCATTTGCTAATCCTTTTCGAAACATGCTCAATTGAAAACAGTACAAAGACAATATATTTAATGTTTGGCCTTATCAACTTCATAGACTTTGACGACAGCAACACATGTCAAACAAGTTGGGACAGGAGCAATAAAAGACTGAAAATTGTGGAATGATCCAAAACATCTGTTTGGATCATTCCACAGGTAAACAGGTTAATTGTTAACAGGTGATAGTATCATGATTGGGTATGAAAGGTTCATCCCGGAAAGACTCAGTCATTCACAAGCAAGGATGGAGCAAGGTTCAACACTTTGTCAAACATGATTGTATATTATTACATGGGTTCGGGAACTTTGACCGGTTGATTATCCATTCCTTGGAAAAAGTAGGCAACATTTGAAGAGCTGTGACTGCAAAAACTGTATCTACTTAGTATGTATTCTATAATTTAAAAATGCAAGACACAACCCTATTAAGACTGCAGTAGGCTCTCTGGGCTTCAGTGCGATTCTGAGCTGCAGACAAGTCTGATGAGCAGCCATACCAAACTGACTTTGCAGGGAGAAGTTCTTCTCTTCCATCTCTTGTTTGTGTGGGGTCCTCCAAAGCCTCTTGGCCCTTTGCATAAGCCTCTATAGGCCTGTGTGTTATTTGGCCCTGATGACATCCTTGTCACATTACCACAGCACACAGAGGACTCTTAAAATAGCTTACATAGTTTTCAATTCACAAAGATATGAAATGAATCATAATAGACGTGTGTCCCTCATGTGTTCACCTCTAAGTCCCACCAATGGCCGGGGGTCTCTTAGGGCTCCTGGATTTGCTGTCACAAAATCAGTGTCCATGTGTTTCACCTCACTTCACTGCCTCAGTAAGATACTAAGTATGCACAGGAAACTGATTTGATACACTAACAGGAAGCTTAAAACACCTTAACAAGCACATCCTTCCTCTGCTAGTTCACAACATCCCAGCACAGAAAACAGATCCAGAGCCTGTGGTTGAAGAGTTTGTGGGTGTATATATCAGTATGCTCTTCATATCCTGTGTAATTTCTGAGTGGTTACAGAAACCTATCTATGTGTAAACCAGTGTGTATTGAACTGAATGACTACAATAATAATTTCAGAATGATTAACTATTTACTACCACATTAGATCTATCCCATCTCCTAAAATGAGCAAAGTTACAGCAAAAAGAATGAACAGTGTGTTTTGTTTATGGCATCCTATAGGTACTTTCCTACCTTTGTGTTGCATTCACAGACCTACAGGGTGATGCACAGAAAGGATACAATGAAGGTGTTTTCTGCAGCTGAAGGTGACACCACCATCATCTGTGACTGTGAAATAGGTTTCAGATTATGGTCCTAATTTAGCACCAGTTCTTCACTGCCGGGTTGAACTACATGTGTACCAGAAGAAAGAACCTGCAGCCTTTTCTGAAAGCATATGTGGTGGTAACTTGGCTGCTTATTCAAAGTGACAAAAAGTTGCGGACATGTAACAGTTGTTGTTACAATGTTACATTTTGTTACAGAAGGAAAAGATCAGTGCATGTTATGCATAAAAAAGAAGCATGAATTATCACCTCACACTCTAATCATACTGTCTCACCTTATGGTAGTGTTGTGTTTCAGTACAATTTTAATTGCATGACTTATATTACAGCTTGGAAAACCATACAGCAGCAAAATCCCATATTTCTATACACCATTGTAGAAAGTGACAAGTAAGATGAAGTCAGAAATCAAAAATATACCAGCTTAATAGCAGACTATATCTGCATAAACATTATCCGGTGTGAAATACCAGTTAGATCAGTTAGATGCAAAACAAGACATTTGTGACTCACTGTCCAAATAGCTGTATTTATTTAAAGCGAGCGCATGTTTGGTTTGAATCCAGTTGCATGTATACATGTAAACACAAATCAGAAACAGCCTGCTTATCTTCTTCCATTCATAATGATTCACCTTAATGTGAATCATTTAAGAGGCATTTCAAAGGTAATGAGATCCTTTTAGCCACAGCCAGGCTGCCATTGTACATCCCTTCTGTCAGCATGTTGTTCAGTTCAAACAGTGATGCAAAATGGCACAGGTAAAAGCAACCAGTCCAGTTCTGTAATCACTTTAGACTCCATTCCAGTTCTCCACCTACAGCATGAGTCATTTTGGGCCTGTCACTGTGTCATGACTGTTCACCAGCTTCATCCATCTCTGCATCTGCTGGAGCTGCGTTTTCCTGCTCTGGGTCACCAGGTAAAACATCTGCGACCGTCTGGATGAGCTCCTCAATCTGCTCCTCGGACAACCGCTCTTCACTCTCTTCCACCATCTGAACACACAGAAAATTATATTCACCAGTGTCTATTATTAAAAATGGTTTGAACACTAAAGAACCCTTAATTTTAACTGATTTTATTTTCCGTCTTTACTGTGTTTTTTAAATATTGTTTTGATGCATTTCTGTGCCATATCTGAGGCACTTTGGTGCTATAAATAAGACACTGTACACATAAACTTGCCTCACCATAACGTGTCAACATGTGTTGAATCAATTTATCTGCAGTTGTCAAAACAATCTCACCAGATGTAGATGATGTACTTTTCCATGTTCACTACTACAGTTTATTGATGTTCCTGGTGAAGGACTGGATGTTGAAAACTCCCAAATGCTATATGGTCTGGGTGTACAAGCTGTACATGTCACATTCTACTGTGAGTTGCATCTCCATGAGAGCATCAGTGACACAGATTCAGACATTTGAAACCCACCAGTGCGTGACTTTGACAGTGATTTCCCTTCTATAATGGGATCAGTGGAATCATGTGAAGTGCAGAAATGGCTCCACACAACTTGTGCTTTGGAACAGTGTGACACATTTAGTTTGTTAAAAATAAAACCTAATACTATTTCCAGCAGCAGGATGTTTACGAGGGATTGACTCGAAGTAAAATGCCCATGTTCATTGTATTGAAAGATCATGTCACCTAGTGCAATAGTGAGGCTCACTGATGTGTTGTTACTTAATACATTTTCAGTTCATTGTCAGTTTTTATGTTGACAATAAGAAAAGAAAGTAGAACATCACCAGACCTATCCTTTAAGGGAATCATAGTATGTGACATACTGGCTCATTTCTACCACAATAAATGTGTGAAACAATCATTAAAATGAACACCAGAGGTGAATAAGAGATAAAGAGAGGCAAGGTAACGTGTAATAATGGTAATTGGTGACACTCACTAGCTGAATTTCCACTGCTGTCTGTGGCCGGTGGTTCAATAGCTGCAGTTTTTCTGCCCTGATGAAGGAAAAATATCAATGGGTATATGGTGTACAGAACAGTATACATATACAGTACACTTGTTTATCTAAAAAAAAAATACTGTACATCTTATGTACTCGAACATTTATGCCTTTGTGAGATCTCACTGACTTTGTGAGTTTGTGAGGCATCATGGTGGTGAGGAACTCTTGAACGATCTCTGGACTCTCCCTGCTGCAGGGTGTCTTTGACAGGTACTTCAGCGTCTGTATGGGAATGCAGAGGAAACTGTTGTAAAAGTGCACATTTGACACAACAGACTCATAGAGCAGGTTTGAGTCAGTGAAGAGAGGGAGAAGACGCATGCTGACCTCATACATGATGGTGTTGAGGTTCTGCTGTCCGGCACTGTGTTTATTCTTGCCACTATCCTTCCTCTGTTCCTTCAGGTCTGTCAGAAGTTTGAACACCTGAGAAACACACAGACAGAAAAATCCTAAGTGAAACAAAATTATCTCCATCTCTTGACTGGACAGTATGATCAGATTTAATGTAAAACAGTGGGGCATAACATATTGCCTTACCTCATAGTTGCTGAGCATAGCAGCATTAGCGTTTTTCCTTGAAAGAAGATAATAAAGGATGTTTAAGAATAGACATACATCCTTCACCTCTGGAAACTGTATTCAATGTAACCAAATAGTCTAAACTCAAATGTCAATTTACTAGCTTTCGGAGCTTTTATACAGATCTCACAGGCTCGCGTTAGTGATGGGAGTTGACTCAGACGTTACTGAGGTCACGTGATGACACCTGAGCCACCCCAAGTCACTAAATTAAGGATGAAAGCTTGGAAAATGGTGAACCTTTGACCTTAGATTATTACTATGAAAGTGTTTATGATGAGAGTTAAATTAACAGAAAGTTGTCATCTAGAAGAGTACAAAAGGCAAAATAAAGATCTCTGGATCTACTAAAAAAATGCATCTTGTTTTGATTTATTTAAAAATTTTGTGGACCAGTTTGTTAACACTTTTGTTTTCCACTATAATATATAAAAATATTTTCTGCAGTACAATTGTGAAGAAGGCAAAAAATTCTTTACTATAGCTAATCATTATTTTCATTATGAATTAATATTTTGATTGTTTTCTTCAATTGAAGATTCATCGTTTAGTCTATAAATACTAATACTAAAAATACATCCATCACAAAGCACAAAGAAATATTCAACCAAGAGTTCAAAAGCCAAACATATGAATTATCTATGTCAGTTGCCAGTAAAATAACACAAAACCCAAAATAAGAGTAAATCCTCACATTTTAGAAACTGGTGCCGACAGTTTCGTTGAAAATGGTTTAAATGATTTATCAGTGATCAGAAATGTTTCCAGTTTTTTTCACTTGATAACTGATCAATTAATCGTTTGTTTAAGACAAAATTGAAAATGCACTTAAACAAGAGTTCCAATGCTGTGTAAGTTCATTGAGTATATTATTATTATTTAAACCTTTTGCAGATCATTAAAACCCTAACCCACCAACACAAAGGCAGTGTTGTGTTGACAGCTGTCTGATGAAATAAACAGAGGATAGCATGTTTAAGCTGGATTCTTCGCTTTCAGAATGGATCTTCATTGTCTTATTATATTATTATTTTTTTATAGCGTGTTACACTTTTGTGTTTTTTTTAACTAACTAACTACACAGACTTGAACATGTGTCTAAAACCAGCTGTGTCGTTTCCCAAAACCTGATCAATAAACTAACCGGAAACTGCGACAAAGACGAAAACACCTTTAAACAAACTATTTGGCTACAGTTAAAATAGACAATATACAGCTACCAAATAACAAAATAACTGGACAAAATTTAGAATCAAACATCATAAAAAAAATCTTACACTTCCATTTCGTCAGGCACCTATTTTTGGTCCGTTGCAGAAGTGTCCGGGTTGAAAATAAAGATCATGTCAAAGGTTCCGCCGGCAGCAGGCTAGCTTTAGTGTTGCAAATGCTGCCTTCTTTCCCGTAATAGAAAATCATAAATAAAATAAACATATCTCCACTGTGTTCGTTTTCTGTGGCCTTGTTTGTACCTGTTTATTGCCTTTTGATCATTTATTTAAATAAACAAAATTACTTCACCATTCCACTGTTTTGTTTGTGCTGCCTTTGTGCTGTTTATTCTCCAATCTTACTCACATCTGACAATAATATGAGAATGAGAGTCACTTGTTGAAATTTCAGCACCTCAAAGAACTAAACATTACATGAAAACTGCTGATATTTCAATTGTTCACAGTGCAAAGCAAGTTCAGGTGACCAGTTAATCTCCAAATCTGTCTGGTGACCAAATGCAGTTTATTAAAACAAACCTTTATCTCTTATGTATTTTTAACATTATGGAAAATTTCAATCTAGTTATATACAGGCATAACACATTTGCTAAAACTTGAACATACTATTCTGTTCCCACATGACTGTGATGACTTACACATGAGTAAATGTTTACTTTTATTATTGGGCATTAACTGTAGCCCATAAAGTGCAGAAATTAATGTCAGAGATGTTCACGGTGACAGATTGTTAGCTGAGTTTAGAATTTTTGACCTCTCATTCATACATTTATGCTGCTGATGAAAGCAAAGAACCTATAAAAACACAATCAAAATCTAAATACAAAGAAAAGACTTTATTGAATATTGAAAAATCATTATTCATTTGTTAAAACCTTTTTTAAAAATATAATGACCTAATTTAACCAGGTAAGATCATTTTTTTGTAAATTTCCCCACTGTGGGACGAATAAAGGTTTATCTTATCTTAAAATCCCAATTCTCATTTTCAAGAGACAATCCTAAGACAGTGGTATCAACACAATGAATGACAGAATATTGGAACATCCATACTGTACAATTGTTTTTTAAATGTAATACATTTTAAAAAATAACAGGATGAAATCAAAATCTCAAAGGTGATTTTCTTAAAAACTGAAAAGCAGATGATAAGGTAGACATTAGAGCCAGGCTGATACAGGATATTTGAAGCCCTTATCTACACTGGATAGCTTCTCTTCTTTTGTAAACATAAAGAAACATTTGTAAATCAGACAATGCTCTCTAGTGGACAAACTATGAAATGGAGTTGCCCCAAACATACTGTATCTTTGGCAGTTCTGCACTGCAATTTATTATTCATCCAATGCCACATACCCAAACACTGATAAATCTGTGATAAGATAATATTGGCTGATAATATTGGCCATTTCATTCATCAGTCGGGCTCCATAACAACAATTCCAACCAGTGCAGTAATATTTACGATGAGCAAGCACAGAACCCGCAAAGATAAACAAAGATAGCTTTCAGAACAATGAGATGACAGTTGCTGCACAAAAAAACCCAAAATACAGTAAGAAACATGCATTTAAAGATACAAATAATAAAATGACTATTGAGAATAGTTTCCTTCATCCTAAAACTAATTATGTTCACTTAAAACAATGAATACACCAAGTTTTATATGAGATCTTTCCACCAAGTCCTAAAACAAAAATATCCTGAAATATGAAAACAAACATGAAAGACGGCTGAAACTACTCTCACTGCATCTTTTGTCAACTGTTAGTTGTGTAAACTCAATCAATGTCCATTGGGACAGGTTCTTTCTGACAGAAGAATTCAAAAAATGTCTTCAAACTCTCATCACTTGTGGCCACTGAATTGTTGATTGAATTTTTAAATGCTGTGAGATTTCTGCTCTCAACCAGTTTCTTCAAACTGGTCATCAGGTTTTGGTGTCTTGCATAACTGCAAGCAAGATATTTTTTCAACACATCAAACCTTTCTCTTTCCACTATCTGGACAATGATGTGTTCAATGATGATGGACAAAGCATGGCCATACTCTATGACACTCTGGCCTTCACACTTTGTATTGTGGTAGACATATCCCCCTGAATGCATTGCAACTACATTGCAGTGCTCATCAAAGACAGGAGAGCCAGATGAGCCAAAATAAAAACAAGACTCATAAGTTAGAATCTGCCTATTGTGTTTCACAGATTCTGCAACACCCTCAAAGAAAATGGGAGTGACCAACTGAACAATCCCATGATTTTCACTGTAATGACTGCTTTGCAGCAGAACACCCCCTGGATTTTCACGGTAATGCCTCTCTACAACCTGGTTGCGGTTATCAGATGGAGTAATCAAGCATGGGTCTATCCTTTTCACACCACCGTCAGGATGCCCAATTATGCAAATACCACCACTTTGGGGAAGAAATCCGAACTGTGTTAACAGACCATCGGGCAATTCCACATCAGTACTGAGTCTTAACAAAGCCCAGTCATACTGGTACCCTGACTCATCAAAATCGTATTCGAAGCCAGTGACCTCTTCCACTTCTGCTCCTGACTCCATCTGGTCTAGACTTTCATAAGAGAAATGGACAGTGACTCTCTCACTAAGCTGCCCTGTACTCTCATTGTAAATGTTTTTAAGTATGTGGCCATTTGTGAGGACAAATTTGTCAAACAGGAGAAAGCCACTTCCACCTGGTCTCCCATTTATTCTCACATGGCAAACAGAGTTACTGAGATCCATCAGTTTCTTCATTGTTTTCACTTCCCTGCATGTCTGAGCATTCTTTCCATACTCCACACGGAAGATATTCTGGATACGAGAAGGCTTAGAAACTTGCTGAGTTTTCATCCCTTTCACTAAATCTTGAAACTGTGACGCTAGTTGACACTGCATCTTTTTTGAATTTGGTATTACACTAAATATTTTTTCTGGTGCCACATTAACATTTAGCTCTGGTTTCTCTTTGGGTGTGTTGTCATTTGTTGACTCAGTTGTGGTAGACTGCTGAAGAGGATCTTGGTTTCCATCGGATATCTGAGATTCATTTTGCATCATGTAGGCATCATCAAGACTGCCACCCTGACTTTCTGGCGGACTAGACTTACTGAGTAGTATGATCTTGAAAGTTGCACCATCAAGATCATCAACGAGATTGGACATTTCGGTGGTTACTTCAGTGCTTGTGTGAGAGAGCGCACAATTCTTTTTGAATATAGCATTTTGTAAACGACCATCTCTTTTCAGGGCGTGCTTCACTTTTTCGCCTTTGTATGCATAAACAGTAATTTCGTCAATGTATCTTTTTAGGGCTGGGTTTCTCATGATTTTCACTACATTTTTACCTCCACTTGTCAGCACATGAAACATTACAAGCTTGTTAGATGGCGCCCTTCTTTTGGGACCACGATTTTCAACTGACTGTTTCAGCTTGTCTAAGGCTTTAATGTACTTGACAGTCAGAAGTTTATTCTTAATTAAGCTGCATGGAAAGTGTGAACTGATAGCTTTCCCATCTCTTACAATAACAAGCTCTTTGTTTTTGTTTTTTTCTGCAATTTCACTAAACTGCGGACTTCTCTTCAGCGAGTCCTCAACAGTTCCCGCTCGATCACAGGTAAGGTTTTTGGGTTTCTTGTCACTGCAGCACCACTCGAAAGAATGAGTTGCATGTGGCTCCTGTTCCTGGGAATGAAACACAATTAAGCCTCAAGTTTGAATCTGTTCTAGAAATACTGCTCTTAAACCATGCATCCATTCATTAGCTATACCCGTTTATCCAGAGGGTGGCAGGGGGCTGGAGATGATCCCAGCTGACATTTGGTGAGAGGTGTGGTACATCCTGGAGAGGTCACCTGTTTACCACAGGGCTGAGACATAGAGACAGACAACACTGAAACCTTCTTGTGTCATTTCAACACATACTAAATCAATTTTAATCTGTTCTTTATATGTTCTGTTAAAACAAAAGAAAGAAAAACAGGAAAATATTTGCCAACAGATATAAAACAAAATATGACAAACCTTTACAGCAGGTTGTGAATTAGGAGGTTGACTGTTTTCCGAAACCTGGATTTTCTTCAGATAACAGAAGATAACAAAAAATGTATTAATAGCAATGTATGACAGAATGCATGCTCAAGATTTTAACATGTATTCGTTTTTTCCATTTATTTCCTTCATAAGAGATACTGAGCTAGATGAAGTCTCACAAATCAAAATATTGTGTTACACAGGTAGGTACACAAATTAATTTGAAACAGCTTGAATAAAACTGACAAAACATGAATGTACATTTCATTATACAGGAGAAAATCTGTACCTTGAAAAATTTGTCAAGTGGTCCTTTACTTTTGGACTTTTTTGGCCCCATTTTTAATGAGATGTGCCCGGCTGAGTTTTAACAACACTGAAAAGAAAATGACATAGTATCTTACCTACAGGAAAAGGTAAAAAATGCATCATTTCTAATGATTTACAGAAGGCAAGTAATCATAACTTAGTCTATTCATATCAATATGACATTTATTATGATTGATGTCACTAATAACACAGCAATAAAAGCAATAAGGTCACTCTTTTCTCTAATTAGCAAAACTCATATCCAAGCCAGCAATAAAAGCTATTTGAAGAAGGCAATAAAACTGTTTGTCATTACAGGCCATATGTGTAAATTAAAAATCTGCTTCTGGAAAAAGCTTCAGGTAAAATGCTATCTAGCTTTAGATAATCTTCAGCTGGTATCAGACCAAACCTGTAAGTTTGTACTGTTTGCAAAATATTTACTTCCTCAACCAACATGACTTCCTGTCACCACTAAAAGACACTGTGGAGAAAACACACTTTTTGAAACTGGTTTAAAAACAACAATGCAGTCTGATTGTGCACGATAATCAGTAGAAACTTTCTACTTTTGTTTTCTATATAGTTTCTATATTTCTCATATTCTGGCTGTATGATGTGCTAACTGCTGTCTCTGTCAACACTATAAATAATAAGTTATCTAGTTATTCTATTATGTTCTCTCATAAGACTAAGAACCATAACTCTCCTGTGGCATCTTTAGACTTAACAGAGCAATTTAAGGTATTTTTTTAGCTTGAACTTACCAAAAATTTGCAGACAAAATGTGACTTTGAACGATTGCTTGTCCCGTCAGAAGCATTTACCGCCTTTTCCTCCTCAGCCCGCCTTCGCCTCCCTACTTCTTGTTGTCGACTTTTATGGCAGCTGACCTGTATTTGAGTTGAATTACTGACACCTACTGGACTGTAACAGCATCACAGTGAAAAACTATTTACAGTGTTCACCAAGTCATGTCCAATCCACAACCCAGACGCAGCTGTCTGAGTTAGTGCAAATCAGATCATCTCCAGTTCTATCGACAACATTCAATAATCTCCTGGCAGCGAACAGCACCATCTTAATCCTTTCTGACTCCCCCTGTATTTCAGCTGCACAATTTATAACCATTGCAATAAATGCCAAAATCCTTTCTTGTCCCTGCAGATGTACTGATCAGCTCCAGCATTTCATTGTGTCTCTCCATTCTCTTAACAGCTTCAGCATATGACAAACTCTTTTCTGCTCTGATCTAGTTCACTCCTATTCCAGATTCCATTCGCTGTGCAATATTTCCATTTCGTTCAATTCGAGAGCAATATTTGATATTTCATATTTAATTCTTCTATGCAAGATCTCATTTCTCATCTTAATTATGTTCTGTCCATACTGGTCATATATCTCATATTCATATTCTCATGTATGTTTGTAAATAATCTCGTGTAAATTTGTTAAATACTTTTTAAAGCTTGTTTGTATTGTTCATTTTTTACTATTTAACTTGCTCCATCCTCTTTGCTGCTGTGCAATGCACATTTCCCCACTGAGGGACGTATAAAGGTTTATCGTATATTATCTTATCTTATCTTATCTCATTAATTCTTTTTGGACACTGATGGGAATTTCCGTCACAGTAAAGACACTTTGCTTTCTGGCTGGAATCACTTGAACAACTAATTCCTTTTCCTTTTATTTCCTCTCGTATCCTCGTTTCTAATTTCGCTCTCCGACTCCTGCTCTGACGCCACTTCCGCCCCGCAGTGAAACGTGGCCGTTGACGTCTTTTAAAGTGACACAAACAGCTGTGGCACAAACCGCGCTTCATGTCCAAAAGCTGCTCGTTGGCAGTTCAATGACCCCTTAGGAAAAACATTGCTTCAGACAAAACCGCTGCAGACACCCGTCGTCGATAAACATGGCCAATACAGAGGTATGATTAGCCTTTAGCTTCAGGAAACCAAACCACCGGCATCGATGTGTTGTTGTTTTAACACTCAGCTGGAGGCTAAAGCAGCTGTCAAACTGCATGCTCCTCATCATCTCTGCTAACAAGCAATACTGTATCCTGCCTGCTAAATGTGTTGTTTTTAACATGGAGTCTAGTGCTGTACACATTCACGCCCCTCTTTGTCTCTGCTTCACCAGGGAGGTAAACTTTGGGGAGGTCGTTTCGTCGGAGACATTGATCCAATCATGGAGAAGTTCAATGCATCCATCGCTTATGACCAAAAGATGTTTGATGCTGACATCAGAGGAAGCAAGGCTTATGTGAAAGCTCTGGAGAAGGCAAAGCTGGTCACCACAGATGAGATGATGCAGATTTTGCAAGGGCTAGATCAGGTGAACACACACACACACACACATAAAAAAACCACACACACACACACACACCAATAAACACTAAAATAAACACACACATAAATAAACACAAAGATAAACACACACACACACAGACAAACACAACACAGCTTCAGTGAATACAGACTAAGTGTGTAAGTCCAAGCGTAGGCATAGTTGCAAATGATTAAACTGTATGACTACCTATATGACTATTTTCTGATGCACACTTTTCTCACATTTGCATGCAAGAAAATGCACTGCTGCCCTGTGGGTATGTGTGTATCACTGTCTGCCCTTCAGTGTACATGTAAGCTGATAGATGGCAGCTGAAAATGTGCCATGGTACAGAATTCCTCTCTGTATTCTGCTGTGTGTGGTGAACAATACTAGTTACCATCATGTGACAGCTGGCAAACAGCTGCAGTAATTGTTTCACTCCGGCAGTGTTGAGATGTTTTGCTTTGTCAATGCAAGCGACAGTAGGCAACCACCACAATACAGAAACACAAATGATGTTTATGATTTGATGTAGACATTTACATAGGTAGCAAATGTTGCCTGAAATTCAATGGCTATTTAAAATGCAACTATTTAAAAGTAGCTGTTTTTATGTGTATTTATGGGAAAGCAAAACTACTTCATTGCACTGAATGTGTTTAGCCTTCTTAATGATACAGTCCTTTTTTTATTGTGCAGATTTCTGAAGAGTGGTCCAAAGGTCTTTTTGTGATCAAAGCTGGAGATGAAGACATTCATACTGCCAATGAGCGCAGGCTAAAGGTGAGGTAGAGCTTGTTTGCTCTTCATAGCTGTGCAGGGTTGAGTAAAATTGAATTTCACATGAGAATATATGACAGTTTGTGGTTTGTTCCATAGGTAGTATTTTGTGACAAGGTCCTCCTACTCAATTAGGAGGCAGACATTAAATTCTTATGTTAGTGGATCAGATAATTAAGTATTCAGTTTTTATTGCAATTGGAGTCTTGTTTTTGTAGTTCTTATTTGTATTGGTTATGGTAACGTTGTACAACCAATACATTGTGCTGTGTTGAAATCAGACAATTAAACAATTGCAAGTTGTGGCTATAAACACTCTGTTGTCCTAGTTCTCTTACTGCCTGTTTTTTCAGGAGCTGATTGGTGCACCTGCAGGGAAGCTGCACACTGGCAGGAGCAGAAATGATCAGGTTTGTCTTTACAACATTACAACACGAATGAATTTCTATTTGGAATTGCAGCCTATGTAGTTAAAGTATCATAAGACCGTGCTGTGCGTGTTTGGGCCGACCAGGTTGTGACTGACATGAGGCTGTGGCTGCGAGACGCCATCTCAACCCTGACAGACCATGCCCTACAGCTGATATCTACCATGGTGGAGCGGGCAGCAGTGTGAGACAGATACACACTGGTACACACGAACACACACATCTACTTGTAACTGTGTTTTATAAAGTTGCCCTGTGGTGTCTTCTGTCACCTCTTTCTGAAATCAGAGAAATTGACGTCCTGTTTCCTGGTTACACCCACATGCAGAGAGCTCAGCCAATCAGATGGAGCCACTGGATTCTAAGGTGAGCTTTTATAAAACCCACGTTGCACATGTCCCACTTTTTTATATTAGATGATGTATTGTTCACATCATCTCGTGCTTCTCTTTCTCCACTCAAACCTTCAGTCATGCTGTTGCTCTGAGCAGAGATGTGGACCAGCTTCAGGAAATCAAGAAAAGAGTTAATGTCTTACCCCTTGGCAGGTAGTCTGAACTCGCAGCTTAACTCTGTCAAACAGTGATTTTCACCCACAGACATGTTTCGTTAATAAGAACGATTCTTGTTGTTTTCAGTGGTGCCATTGCTGGGACACCGTTTGACATTGACAGGGAGCTGCTGCGGAAAGGTCAGGCTACTTGGTTAAAAAATGACCAGATTACTACTGTCTGGTTACAAGTGTTGAATTACAGCTCCCTGTCATCTGTGTCTTGTTTATTTGTGAAATATGTACTTTTAAAAACTGAAACTATACCATTTCTCCTCTTCTGAATCTGTAGAGTTGGACTTTGATGACATCAGTCTAAACAGTATGGATGCCACAGGCCAAAGGGACTTTGTTGGTATGTAAATCATACATCTCAATCGGCTATCATACATCAGTGGGTACAAACAAGCAAAGTACATAAAAATTAAATAACCTTTAATCTCAAAGTTTCTCCAAGTCTTGTTAGCATGTGTGTGTGTTTCCTTAGTGGAGTTCTTGTTCTGGGCTTCGTTGTGTTTGACCCATCTCAGTAAGATGGCTGAGGACCTGATGCTGTACAGCACCAAAGAGTTCTCCTTCATCGCACTCTCTGATGCCTACAGGTCAGTTTGTGTTCTATTTTTACAGTTTGCACATATTCTAAACAATGCACAACATTGGAATAAATCTTTATTTTATAGTTTTGTACAGAGCTCCATGTGCAGTACAGCAGTTCAGTAAAATATTGTGGTATTATAGTCTGTCTGGTGTAGATCCGGTGTGTACATGTATATCTTATTTAAAAGTCAAACACAAGACCTGTGTGTTTGCTTAAGGACTCAATAGTTGATGGACGTGAACATATTCAGAAAGAAAAATTTAACATGTTAAAAAACTACAACTCCCACAAGTCTGATGGCTACTGTCAAAATCTCATTTTACATACTGTATGATATCAAAGTGAAAAGAAAACATAATAGGTAAAATAATAATAAACTGTTAATGCATGTGTGTTTACTCTTCCATATTTCCCTTCTTTCCTCTCACCCATGCTTTTGTGTGTGCAGCACAGGCAGCAGTCTGATGCCCCAGAAGAAGAATGCCGACAGTCTGGAGCTGATCAGGAGTAAAGCAGGTCGTGTCTTTGGCAGAGTAAGACCTCCTTTTGCAACAATGCCGCTTCTTTGTTCAAATGTTTTCTCTTTTATTTCATAGAGGAGGATTGATATGTTACAAGTGCATTCAGTGCGGACTTTTCACTCCTTCCACCTTCTGCTAGAAGCTTTCCTCTGGAAAACCAGTGCCCTCATGTGTCATAAAGCTATCACTAGTTTTTCTGCAGACTCAAACCTGGCAGCACATGATGTAAAAGTCAGGTTTTACTTGTCAAAGCTGTATGGAGGAACCTTTTTTTTTTACCCTTAAGAAGCAGAGCAGCATATTCAGGCTTTTTCACAAACCTTTCTGCTTTATTGTAGACTTTGTATGACTTGTTGCAGTTTTCTTGTCAAACTCAAGTTTTGATTTTTTTGTATTTCAGTGTGCAGGATTCGTGATGACGCTGAAGGGTCTGCCCAGCACCTACAACAAAGACCTGCAGGTGTGAAAGTGTGTCTTTGTGTGCTTTCACTTTCACGTGAGGGGGACTTTTTGTCTGGATTTTTCCTCTGGATTTTTTTGTCATGTTGTCTTTGTCCTTCAGGAGGATAAGGAGGCCATGTTTGACTGCTATGATACTGTTCATGCTGTGCTGCAGGTGACATCTGGAGTCATGTCAACTCTAAAGGTCAGAGATTTAAGGCACTGTTAAAAAAAATAAAAGCACTGCTTGGCCTCATGGGTTCAATGTGGTTACAGATCAAAATATAAAACTTTAATAGGTTGTGACTGTTTGCCCTCATTTTGAATAAAAAGCTTGATTTTTTGTGTGTGTGTGTGTGTGTGTGTGTGTGTGTATGTGTGTGTGTGTCAAAAATTTGTACCCGTCTTCAGTGAATTATATCCATCTGCACTATCTTGTATCTTAACTTGCACCAATTTTACAGCACTGTGCTCATTTTCATATTTTCTGATCTTGCTTTTAACTATGTTTAAAGCTTTAAAAGACAATGATTTTGTGCCCTTTTGATGTTTCTCCTGTGTCTTAGATTAACCAGAGTGTGATGGAAGCTGCCCTCAGTCCTGACATGTTGGCTACTGACTTGGCCTACTACCTTGTGAGAAAGGGGGTGAGTAGTGTTTCTATCCAAAATGCAAATTATAAGAATATTATCAAAAAGTCATTCTGAAGACATTTGATTCAAAAGGAAATAAAAGTCAGTGCAATGTGAATACTCTTAACAATAATTGCATTTATCAACGTGAATTAATCTGCCTCAGCTGTCCACACACACTAAAATGAGCCTTTTCTGTCTGGTTCAAGTTTAATTCTTTTATTTTTCTGTCTTATAGCAGTGGGTGAAAACAACTAAGCTATATCTTGGCATTATTTTTGAATTTCTGGTGACTCCAATTGAACCACTGAGAACAGAAAACAGATAGATGAAAAATATTTTATATGTGGCATGGCTGTATTCAAGACAATAGCAAATGTATTTTGTACTGTTTTACATGTATTTCTGTGTTTGAGTGTCACCCTGTGTTATTCTGTGGTGCAGGTGCCATTCAGGGAGGCTCATGGTATCTCTGGTAAAGCTGTGTTCCTGGCCGAATCCAGAAATATCCCTCTGAATCAACTCACTGTGGAAGACCTGAGTACTATTAGGTGACGGTCTTCTTCTCATTCACACACACACTAAACCTAAAAGCCTAAAATCTCTTAAACCCTCTTTCTCCTCTCTTTTTGTTCTGTCATTTTAGCCCTCTGTTTGAAAGTGATGTGTCCTCAGTGTGGGACTACAGGAGCAGTGTGGAGCAGTACAGCGCCCCCGGAGGCACGGCTAAGAGTAGTGTTGCTGCACAGGTGGAACACCTGAGGAACTGGCATAGGAAACATGCTCAATGACCTTAACCGAATGTCACCTTGACATTTTGAATCAGTTGGTGCCACAGTTTAGATGAGTGTGAAATATCAGATTGAGGATAAAGTGACTTTTTATGCCTTGAAAACCATGTTGCCTTTCAGATTTCGTCCCCTCTTCTTTTTAAGCACATGTGACATGTTACCAAGGGATATTTCAATTGATCATGCAACTGTTAACCTTTTATAGGTAGGTGACAAAATAAATAAATATTACTTGAATAAATGTTGCAGTGTTTACAGCCTCATCCATTTAGTCTGACTGATTTTGACACCACACGGACATGAGGCAATTTATTTTCCTGTCGTGACGCACACAGACTCAAGGTGGTGCTGTTTACAGAGAGACAGACGTGTTCATTTATCAAAGTCATGATCATGGTTTAACATGACATGTCTGCCCAAAGTTACAACTTTAACATATGTGTGGTGTTGTGCAGTTAGTTAATTTCATAAAATTGACCTCTTGATGAGCTCCACACAGTGCACTTAAACAAAAGGTGAGTCAAAGCAAAGTTTTTTTAGGTTGTTTATACAGAAACTTTCAAAAAATGCTCAAGAAACAAGCAGTCAGTGATTAGTTTCAGATTCTACTGACATGAAATCGACAACTGGTATTAGATCTAAAAAGCCCAATCGGGGAATTCCTAAAGTCAAATTATTAAAGTCTCATTAATAATCCTACAGGGGTTTAAATACATTCACTGGTTTGTACTGCCCATTTATAGTTTTTATAATTATCTGGCAGCACATTTCTCCCAGACTGAATTACATAAACGTGGGTTATACACAAAGCAATGCTTTCACTTAAAGAGGGTCATAAGCAGGAATAGAGAAGACATTTTTACTCTGGCAGACAATCACAGGTATTTATGTACATTTAAAGCTCATTTAATTTTCCCACAAATAAACAAGTGTACAGTACATTTAGGATACGCCTTAATCGTCTACTCTTACTTCTACATTCAATTGTTCAGTGTCCCGACTACAACTGAGAGAACACCGAGCCACAGGGGGATCATACTCTTCATGGTTGCACTCGCCTTGGACCGGTACACAACTCTGCCATCCAGAGGCTGCGTAGGTCTGAAGATGTCAGTCATGGGCTGTCCAGTCCAGAATCGACACTGCTGAACTATGGCATCGAGCTGGAGACGAGAGAAGAAAAAAAGAGTAACTGACTGAGGAGCTGAAGGGACATTTATACTGGAAAGAAAGTGACAAATGTTTGTTAGTCAAAAGCCTCCACTGTATGGTCAAAGGTTGCAGCATAATTAATATATTTAGAATGCAAAAAAAGTGACTTAATGTTTGTTTCAGAAAGTTTGACTCGAACATTACTTTTCTACGCACTGATCCTTCAGACTTTTGACATTTACTTTTCACTTTTCCAAAGTTGAACTTCATTCTTCCCAAAAATCTAATCATAGCAGTTTTATTTTATTTTGCATATAACATCTCTTTACCAAACCTTTTTGTTGTGTCTAAATTATGTGGAAGTAATTTAATGAACCTTTTAAAGGAGTTCACAATGCTTGACTGTATTTGTATTTAATGTCAAAAGTCAAGATTCAAGAGGATGTGGTTGTGGAGATACAATCAGTGTGCTGACCCCGAGCCTTTAGTCTATAGTAGCTCACCTGTCGACTGCTGATGGACAGGGTCCTGTGAAACACCGTCCAGGCAACTGCCTGTTCACATCCTGGAGTTGTCATCGAGCCCACATAGCGGTAATAACTGTGGAGCTCTTTCGCTGACGGGATAATGTCACTGAGTCGAAAGTTTTGGATCACTGTGCTGCTGCCTTAACACAGAAACACAGGAGGACAAATGTATGGGAGCAAAGTTGGGATTTGGTGAAATTTCACAATAGAAAAATTGACTTCATTAAAAGTCTCATGGCTTTTTTTAATATAAAAAAAGTTAATGTTCTTCACATTTAAGTAACCAAGCTCATACCATTGTTTTGTACTCGGCCCAAAGCAGTTATAACTGCGTCCAAATGAGGATGATCATCTGTTGTTTCCTGTGAGGAAGACACCATCAACACTGTGGCACAAACCTAAATAATCATTTTTTAAATTTTATCTAGAATACAGAGCTATGGAGATGATTACATCTTAATGTATTACCTCAAACAGGAAGGCAAGCAGAGCTATACCTGCCATATCATGTTCTGCCTCTGCCAGAGAACCATACGGCTCCTTGATGTGGACTATATGCAGCTGGAAAAACAAAACACAGTAAAACGAGTTACAGTGTAGTGGAGTGCATGCTGACCCCTGACCCCCCTCCAGCTATATTTTTATTTCCATAACAACACATGATGTATGTAGGCCTCTGTGTGATATACCTCCATGGGGAACCTTTCTCCGTCAATGGTGTGCTCTGATCCTGGTCTCCCATTCCCTCCCCAGTGGAAGTGAAACTGGGCGGCTCTGTAGTGACCGGGCAGAGCTCCTCCTGTCAGTCGGACCAACTGCGGTAGAACAAAGTGAGCTACGGGGAAGAGAGACTGTCTCTTAATAGGGATGTCAAACTATATTAACAAACCAGAAGTGATCAACATCTGGCAAAAACTGCTCTGTAGGGAAACAAGTGGGCTCTTCATTACCAGAGTGACCTTTGTTTTCCACTGTAATGTTGATTGTGTTGGTGTGACCGATGAAGTTGAAGGGCGGCAGGGCGCTGTTGACGTGCACTTTGCTGGTGACAATATTAATTGGTGATTGGCGTAATCCTCCACAGCTGGGAAACTGAGCTGCCCAGCGGCTCGGGTCTAAACAACACAAACAGCAGCAGCAGCATCACATTAACGAGGAATCAAAGCAGTAAAGTTGTGAGTAATCAAACCAAAATAATGACATAATGACATAAAGCTCCATAATTCCACCTTCCTGATTATCCAACCCTGTATATACCTATATAATATATACTACCTTGTTTTCCTTGCAAGACTGTCTTAGTTCATCCTCATGTGTTCATCAATATCGAGCATTTTCTCCTCATGTTTGATCTCGTGGTTTTTGACTTAGCTTTCTTTATTGCATGTGTGTGTGACCACCTGGTTTTTCAGTAAAGGCTTTGCCTTTTTGAATGTGGTTCTCTGCACCTGAGTCTTTGAGATTCCCAGATTTGTTACAGTCATGCGATCCATCAATTACAGACGCTTTAAAAACACGGTGTCTTCTTGCCTTCAGAACAGTCTGGCAGTACACCAATATAATAAACTGTTGAAACTACAAATCTAAAAGGGTCTAATGATTAAAAACAGTCACATAGCTTTTAATTTTTATTTCATGTGAATCACCCCTAAGTATTGAAGGGTTAAAGCAGTGTTTTACTTAAAGGTGCTTTGACTGATCACAAACTTATGTTGGATATGTCAAATGAGTTCTTTTAGTTTTAGATTTGTTTCATAAAATATCTGGTATGGTGTTTGCATCTGGTCTTACCTCTGCATGTGTCATCACATGAGTACTGGCTCTGGTAACACCACTGAGCTGCAGAGAAAGAACAGCACTCAGGTCAGACACGCACATTCAGTACATGCATATTCAGGAGACTCACACAAACAACATGTTAATAAATGAGCATTAATTCTTCTTACTTTCACGCTCTATTAGCGTCTGCGTTTTTTTCGCAGTCAGCAAAACTTACTAGCTGATCTGCTGATGTGTGTGTGCTCTGCAGCTGAACTTTGAGAAGTCAGAGGAGGCAAAGCACTTTCTCTCTCTCTCTCACACGTAAAAGCCAAGATAATTATTAATTCTCACATTACTAATCCTGTTCTTCAGTTGCCTTTTAGTGCTCATCAGTTAAATATAAATCATCTGAAAGCACTTATTTAAACTCCTAAACATCCTGACCAGCTGTTGGATGCGGTCAGAGTGCTGAGTTCAAGGCTACACAAACACTGAAAACTATAATGGGATTTTCCAGGCGGGACTAATTTAAACACGTAGGGTTAAAAAGAAACAACAATGAAGGCTTTAACACGATAATATACTTACAGCTAACTAGTTAAAAAGCTGCAATAGTCTTAATACACAAAAGTGATATCCTTTGTTTATGTTCTTCGATGGGAAATTTGTTGAATTATATAAATGTAAAATTTGTATGTTTTTTCTGCATTGTTTTTTGACGCACTGTTAGAGAATAATGTTTGAAATTGTATTCTCAAACTGCTTCACACAATCAACAAAATGAAAAATTCTATCAAAAACTGCATCAAACCATAAGTTCACACCTATAGTCACTGAGAGGTGATTAAGAAAGCTGAGACCAGAAGTTACTCACAGGCCATGACCTCTGAGGACGGTCTGGACATGAGATTTATCTGCGAAACATTTAAAAAAAATGTCGCTTTTCTTGTGGAGGATGCCATTGATTTTCTAATATTTGTTTGGTAACACTCCTAAACTGCTGCATTACAGCTGCAAAGTTGAATGTCGTCCCTTGACTTCATTCTTCACATCACTGCTGCTGTTTTCTACTTTCTTTGTTTCCATGTTTTGTAACTGTGCGACTGTGCGTCCCTTTATGTGCGATTTCCTACTGATGGAGGAGTCAAACGTTTTGTATGTTTGCATATTTTCAAATAGTTTACACAACAGTGATTTAGTTTACAGTTCAAATCAAACAGAGTGAGTTTTAGATGAAGAGAAACCGGCTGATTTTTAATCTTTCAGACAAGCCAGTTGTGTGTTGTGCAACAGCGGTTGTTATTACACTGATTGCATTCAGTGTAAAGTGGATCGCTGGCTCAGAAAAGCTTTATCCAGCTCCTTAACTGCCTCTACATGGCTGCATTAAACGTGTCCATCCAACAGGTGCTGATGAAGTCATTTAGTCTTGTGCTGTGTGTATTGTATTGCTGACGTGAATGAAACTCCAGTGTCTGACTCCGTGGTGGGAATGAAGGGCGCTATAGAGAACCATTTAGCTAATATAGGAACACAGATTAACCCCGCTGCCTCCCACAATGCCATTCTTTGAAAGGGGACAACAGTTCTCACCAACCGAGAACAATGCACAGGTGGAGGTTGGCTTTACTCCACCTGGCTCATACACCTGTGCCAAACTGAGCAGTGCAGAAAAGTCACACCGTAGACAGTCAACTGTAAACCCACCAGCTTTGATTTTTACAATTGAAATTCCTTTCTTTTCCTACATGATATTTTCTAATGAACCTGCATCCTACAGAAATGACTTTGAAATGTTTTTAGCCTTTTAAAGTGACACAATGTGAGTTTTGAAAGAAGAAATAACACATTCTTCCTCTTACAAACAATAAGTTGAACTTGAACACTGCAGATGAATTCAGCACACTCAAGTGTTTTACTGCTACAGCCTGACTTGGTCTGGTATGGCCAGTAGCTTTGGTGGCTGATGTTTGATAGATATTTCTGTGTAACTTCAAAAAGTGTGTCTGTTTTCTGATGTTATGACTCCTCTCTTATGACCCTTGTGATTTGTGACCAAAGTGGCTGCTTTTCAATGAACGTTAGACGATCACTCATTTAAACAAAGTCCACTTTAATTTAGAGATTTGGAACAAAGAAGAGTCGATTAACAGATTAGTTGAGTGACAGAATCAGTATCTTTTTAGTCATTTTTCAAGCAAAAATGCTGACAAGAGAATTGACTGTTTTTCCTTGTCTCACATTATACATTTGATAACGTTACCTTGAGCTTTACATTTTTTTCCCACTGGCATCTGCAGGTAGTTTATTTTATTATATTTTATTTTGTGGTGCTTTAGAGACCAAAGGTTAATGTCAGCCCTTAAAAACCCTTCATCATTAGTTTTATGTGTCTATATACTTCTACTTGTAAAATTAGCCAGCACTTTACATGAGTGTGTGTGTGCATGTCTTACCTGTGCACTGAGAGAGGAGCGACAACAGAGTCAGGAGGTAGACAGAAAAATCCATGATCAGCACAGAGACTGGAGAAGATCCTGACTTCTTTCAGTTGCCTTCACATACTGACTCTGAACTGAATTTGAGGTCATGAGTATGACAAAAGGTGTGTGTGTGTGTGTTGTGTAATTGGGTGGGAAAAAAAGCAGAGGAGGAGGAAAAACAGAGGAAAGACAGACACCTGGTGGCAAAATCAGATACTGTGGTGTTATTTCCAGTTATTTTGTGTGTGTTATACCTAAATGGAAAAAACATTCAAGTTCAAACCAGCTTTTAAATGTGTAGAGCATTCATAGAGAAAAAAAAATAAAATAAAGGGGAACTTCGCCTAGTTTACTCATCAAAGTATGTGGATATTGGTAGTGCTGCTACATATGGAAGTTATAGAAAGCCTTTTGTCACTTGAGTTCATTGACTATAAGTTTGAAAATGACAAAAATCCAGGGGTGCAGTTAGAAAGATGTGAGTTTACCAGATCGCTGTAGCTCCTCATCTCTGCTTGAGACTAGAAGCCTGCTTCCAGCATAACACACCTAAAGCTCTAACCAAACCATCGGTGGTTGAGTTGCATTGTGGGTGATGTAGGTTGCAGGTTTTGACAACAAAGAATACCTCTGTTTCTGCTGCACTGATTTTGATTCTTTTTTTTGTCCAACATATTAGAGGAATGCAATGGTAATTTGGTGGAGTACTCCCATAAGCAAACTCAGAGTGGTCAGCATACAGGCTAAATTAGTGTGATAGGCCTTTTTTCACAGCAGACATTTTCTAATCTAAAGGTGTAACTAAGGTGAGTCATTTTCAGGGTCCTGGTGTTCATGATGCCTCACTGTCACACTGTCATGACTTACTGGAACACTTGAATAGAACAGAGCCATGGTTAATACCTGTGCTTTTTCTGCTATGACGATTCAAACTGCTATGAAAAACATCTATTGCTGCCTGTGGTGGTGAAACTACCAAAGACTACAATGGAAATGGAAGAGCAACTCAGTAACTGTGGACAATGATAAGACAGCATGGAGAGCAAGACATAAAGTCATGTCTTTAAAAAAACATGGAACTTTTTCTCAGGTTTCTGAGGAGTACATTGATGTCATATATACTAACTGCAAAAATGATGAGGATTATGTAATGATGTGAATTTAATATTTTTACTGCTAAATTGTGAAATTGAGAATTTATTTCTAACCAAGACTACAGGAGAGGTCATTATTAGCAGTTTAGGCAACCAACTCTGACATAATAAATAATATATGACATGGGAATAATCCAGAAAAATTCCATAATCAAATCACAAATGGATACACGTAGAAATATATTTATTTGAATATTAATTTAATATAGAAATGCATGTAAATTTAATCAACTATTCATTACAAATTACAAACATTGAGCAACTACTGTTGTTTAAAGATTACCAAACAATTTACAAGGCTGTTAAAATTTGTTGAAGGCATTTTGTGTTTTAGGAAAATGAAATAAAAACATCCTTCACGTCCTGTTTGATTATGACAGAAAAGACAGAAAACTCTGAAGCTGAACACTGAAGACAGACTGATTTGTCTTCACCTCTGCTGTCAAACCTACACGTTCCTTCTACACATACAAGTTCTTTTAGGCTGAACGTCAAGCTTAATTGTCATTAAAATGGAATGGACACAAAATGAACTGTAGGTAACTCCTACACAATAAAAAGACTTTCAGTACGACAAGAAAGTGCAGGTTAGTTAAACTTCATTTTTTCAGTGAATATTCACTGTTTGTTAGCAAATGCTACAAGTCTTGTTCATTTCACAGCAAAGCGAAAAAAACTGACATCATACTGTAAGTCTTACTGTAGCGTTACATTTTGTTACTTCATTTAAAATCAAGTGTATTTAATATATGTGTATTTAATGTATATTAATATTATATATATATAATATAATATTATATATATATATAATGTATAATATATCAGCCATACCTGGGAATAAATAATTACCTTCATGAAAATAAGATGCTTACTATAGCGAGCCACATGACACTTCTGACACCGTTATTGTAAATTGAAATGTAAAATGGATTAAGACAACACTCTTTGACATTCCCTGTATTATGGCAGTGATCTGCTGCTCTGATTTGTTTAAAAACATGTTGATGAAATGGTGTTTTCTTCTCTCTGGTCCTAAGAATCAAGGAAACAACAGGCTTGCTGTCTGGAAAGCAGCGAGATGTCTTCAAAGGAGATAATGCTGAAAAATAAAAACAAAGATATCCTTCAGTTAGAGGCCCATCAGTAAATCACTTTTCTTCAATCTCTTGCGTCCTTTGCATTCACACTGCTTCCAAAATGTCTGACAAGTATCTCCCGGGTAAACTGTGATGTTTTTGCCCCCTGGTGGTGCTATAGAGCAGTGTATTGAGAGGTCCCTATCCTGTTTGTATCCTGTGTGGTGCACAAGTACAGAGGTGTTGTGAAATGCATCCACATCAACTGGAATGCCCAAGACAAATTTCTTCTGCAATAAAAGCTTTCCTTATCTTAATCTTAGTGTTTGCAGTTTCCTAGGTTTTGTAAACAGCATTGGTTGACTGGGATAGAAGGGCTGCAAATGTGATGTTTTTATGAATTAATAAATTAAACTTTGACGTCAACATGGACAAATAGTTGATTACTGACATTTAAAGCTTCCCAGTTCGTTGCAACTAAAAAAAAGAACACAAGTACAAACATACCAAACAAAGATCAGTGTGGTCAGTGTTTTTTCTTGCAACAAAGCCATGTTTGCATTGTGTACCATGGGAAAGCAACCCATGGTACACAATGCAAACATGGCTTTGTGTTCAGCACTCTGTAGTCGTGTTCCTCTCTTCCTCTGACTCACCTGTAGCGCAACAGCAGCCACCACAGCCAGGATGGCTAAGAGTGCCATCCGTCCCATCCAGCCCAGGTCTGTGGTCTTCAGGATGAAGAAGCGCGCCCAGCCCAGTTTCTTGAGTGTGTGAGGCGGGTACCGCATGTTGTTCATCCCCTCCATGTTCAGCTGTTTGACGAGACAACTGCGCAGGTGGCTCAGCTGGTCAAAGCCGAACTTTCCATGGCAGCAGCCCATCCCACTGTTTCCTGTACATGAGAATGTTGATGTAAAAAAGTTACTGTTTCAAGACCTATCACCCCTAAAAACAGACAAGAATTTAAAAAAGACACAGTGAAAAGAGGCAGTAGTTCCTTGTATTACAGAGGTTACTCTAGTTCATCCAACTCTAAAATCTCTGATGTGAGGATTTTCTTGACCACAACAACAAGGAAGAGATTTCAAAACAGTTGGAATACCATATGATGGTAAACTGAGTATATGTTTGCTGTGATGTATGAATGTTCTCCCCTTTGCAAGATTTTCATACCAAACTAAAAAGAATGAATGAAAACCAGTGGATGTCTGAAAGGTATGAAATCAGTCTGAAAAGTGAGGTATTCTTTAATAGTCTAGTACTGAATGAGGAAACATGTGAGTTGACCAGTGAGTGAATAAGCAAAAGAGACTCTTGTTTGTAGCACAATTTCTGCAAAGAATTGTCTCTGTGTGAACTCACCTACTCCTCCAAAAGGCAGAGAGCTGACAGAATAATGCACAAGGCAGTCATTGGCCACCATTGCTCCACTGGAGGTCTCATCTGTCATTTTCTTAATCACCTTTACAGAGAAGACACACAGTTCATGTTATGCAAATGAGTCTGAATCGACATACTGCACATGTAGAGGTATGCCTGCATGTGTGTTACGCCTGCTGTTAGATACCTTGTTATCTTGTGTGAAGACGTACAGGGCCAGAGGTTTCTCTCCTTTGTTGATAAACTTAATTGCTTCGTTGAGGCCGCTGACCGTCAAGATGGGGAGCAGAGGTCCAAATATCTCCTCTTGCATCACCTTCGCCTCTGGCTTCACATCCCGCAGAATCGTAGGGGCTAAACACAACACAGAAACACTATTTATCCCATGCATGTTTTTAATTTAATTGCCTGTATGAAAAACAGAAAAAAGTTCTGACAGATAAGTTGGTGTGAGAAGTGTTACCTATGTAGCAGTCTGACTCGTCATTGTCTCCTCCCACAACGATGGAAGTGTCTTCCAACATGGCCATTATCCTCTTGAAGTGGCGCTGGTTGATGATGCGTCCATAGTCAGGGCAGGTCTTTGGGTTGTCTGTGTAAAAGTCCTGCCAGAGGAAACAATCTTATAACCACACAACTATTCTTGTAAAATCGACTACTGTATGTTCCCAGATTTGTTTTGTTCCATTTTCTTTGTCAATTTTTCTTTATTGGTTTATTGTAATATGTTGTCTTGTGTCGTATTATGTTGTTTATCCATTGGAAAATGTAATTAATCAAAAAAAAAAAATTTTCTACATGGGTAATAAAAGTCAGTTTGTTTTCTTCCATAATGACATGAAGATCTGAGGACTTTACAGGTCACTGCTATTAGTCATTTTGGGACCTTTGATAATTAATCTTTTGTACAGAATCACCTGTTTTTGAAATTTACAATCAAATAAATTGATCGTGACTTTTCCTTAGCATGTGTTTACAGGTCTTCAGTACCTTGATGGACTTCTTGATCTCTTCAATAACCCGGTCCTGGATGCTGGGCTCACAAAGGATGTAGTCTGGGGCGATGCAGGTCTGACCACAGTTAGTGTACTTTCCCCAGGCAACACGTCTACACGGTAGTGAAAGAGTTAACAAGAGGGCCTCAGGAAGGAACAGCTACAGTATAAGAGAGACTGGATGAAAAAAATATTTAAATGAAAATACTATGTAAGAAAATGAGTGAAGATGGGATACAGAAGGAAAACTAACATTCTGAGACATTGTATATTGAATAAATAAATTGCTATAAAAAGAATTGAGAAAAAACATTAAGCCAAACAATCATCATTCTGACCTGCAGGCCACGCTTATGTCACAGTTCTTGTCAATGTAGCAGGGACTCTTGCCGCCCAGCTCCAGGGTGACGGGTGTCAGGTGTTTGGAAGCAGCCTCCATGATCAATTTGCCCACCATGCTGTTGCCGGTGTAGAAGATGTGGTCAAACTTCTGGCGCAGCAGCTCCTGGGTCTCTGGCACTCCTCCATTTACTACAGGGTAAAGCTCCTGACACACGGGGTAGAAAAGCACATTGAACACTGAGCACACTGAAAGAAAACTTTTACTTTACCTGTTAGGAGCCTTTGTGTGCATTGTTGCCCATGTAAGGTTTAGTAAACACTATTTGCTTGATATACTGTATCAGTACAAATGGAACTAGCAGAAAAAAGCTAGTAATGTGGATGACAAACACGGCCTAAAATCCAGTTCCATTTTTTAGGCATTGTGTGGGTTCTATGACAAAGACTTTTGTGGTAAAATAATCAGCCTAAAAAGAAATAAAGTGAAAGTGCTACAACCTTTCTATCTGTTTTAAAATTTGCTGTCCTGCCTGAAAACCTTTAACTTGTTTTTTCTCAGCTTCACTGCTTCTGTCGTTACTGTGTTCCACCTTTTTAGGGTGGTATTGTCGGCTTAAGAAACAACAATATGCATACATTTCATTAACAATAACAGTTTATTATTCCACTTTCATGAATCCTCAGATATATATTATGTGGATATCATGAGACCATTCCTTACTTTGTCAAGGTAAAGTGGAAGCAGGTCCTCCATGGCTTTTGCAGTGTGAAAAGAGACCTCAGAGGGCTTAATCACAGCAGCATTACCTAGGCAGGTAAATGAAAAGAGACAGATATTACGAGATAGAAAGACAACGTCCACAAGTACAAATTATCATTGTATACTTTGTAGAAGTATGCAACAAATGTTTTATATCCCATTTTTCTTACTTAAGGATTAGTCAGAGTGTCTTCAAATCCTACATCTGTAATCATTGTGTCTGGGAGCCTAAAATTGGTCTTGAATACAGTCAAATGTATTGCTTTAGCCTCCATCCTAAAGTCCAGTTCTTCACAAATTATTTGTTCTTCTGGTGTAAAATCTACCTGTCATGCAGACTGAAAAAAATGGCAAGAATCTGCAATTTCTTTTTTATTCAACTGCCTTTGACCTGAATTTTAAATTTCATCGAGCCAATAAATCAAGAGAAAAGACTTCTGACCTATAAGACTGATATGACTGTCAGTGTAACATCTGATAATGCTGGTGCTGCAGGTTAAAGGATAAAGTCCACGTTGTGCAAACACTGCACTCCACAGCCTGACAGCGCTCAGTTCATTCAAATCAAGTTAATTTAAGTCCTCCAGCTGCCAGCGTTTGAGTCGAGACAGACTTTATCCAAATAAAATACACATGATCTGTCTACCTGCATCAGCCCTCAAAGCACTGATATGTAAAACTGTCACTGGGGGCAAGTAATAAACAAAAGATTTAAGCAAATAAAGAATTAGACAAAAGACTGCAATGTCATGCTAAACGGCCACAAGCAAACACTCCACACTGAGGTCTGCATTACAAAGTAATCAGAGACCAGGCAAAACACTTGATTTAGAGCCTCTATAGAAGCACAGGGTGGCCATTTAAGGGTAGCTTTTGAGACAGTAATGAATTATTCATGAAGTCACTCATTATCTTGGAGCTGAGAGATTCAATCAGAGCTGAACCTTGCGCTTTGAGCATTAACTGATAGGAACAACACACAGGGTTGGGACATGTATGTTCACATGTGCAAACACAGCAGCCTGCACACATGAGGATATGAAATACACCTGCAAGTAACAATTACATTCACACATTTTTTTTTTACTTTATTGCTAATCATTTAACTCTCTCATGACTGCAGTATAGAGCTCACAGAGTGGCCTTTGTTGCATTAATCACAAGCTGGCCGAGAGTAAAGAATGTTGCCTAATGCCTGGATAAAAAAGGAACCAGAGTGGTTATGATCACAAGACAAAGAAAGACAGATCCCTCCTCAAAGTTCACCACAGGGGATATGACGATGAAATCAAATACAAATGTGACTGCTGACCTTGTTATATCACACACACATGCTGTCATATCACCCACTGCATCCCATGCACACACACACAGCATGTTACAGTACCAGCAGCAATGACTCCGATGAGTGGCTTGATGGTGACAGACCAGGGGTAGTTCCAGGCCCCGATGACAAGCACCACTCCCAGCGGCTCTGGCTGGATGTAGACGGTGTCTGAGAGGGTCAGTATAGTCTTCTCCACGGGCCGAGGGGCTGCCCACTCCTTCAGCTTCCTGATGGCCAGGGTGATCTCCCCCTCCAGACCCAGAGTCTCAAACAGCTGCGTCCCTGTATCAGTCTGGAGAGGAAGGCAATGACACTAGACTTGCAGATTTTGTATTTCTTTTGTCCTCTTTCACTGTATATTTTCATTATTAAACCTGTTTAGAAACCTGAGAAAATTTTAATATTGTAACCACTTCAGCCACTTTGATCCCCTCTTTGTGGAAATCTTAACTTGTTTTATAATCTACCCTCTACTATATTAATATTTGCATCTTTAACTTGCTTCACTCTGATACCCACTTTGTCTGCTTTTTGGAAAGACTTTATCACTGGTGTGTTCATGATGATTTAGTTTTCTAGTTCTTTGGTTCTTATCTTGTAATCTATGTTAACATTAGACATTGAACTGTCTCTGTCTTCACAAAGTTGGCAAACTTTGTCAGATCATTTTGTGTAGATTAAACCATGAAAGCCTGTAAAAGATGCTATATACAGTAACGAATAGACTAAGTAATGGCCTGTAGCCTGTTTGTACAAATGAAAAAATCCAAAAGTCTGAACCAACAGACTGAGAACCAACTCTGATTAGTTCTTTCCCTGTTTTTGTTCAGTCTGAGACTCGTTGGACTGAGACTTGTTGGAGACCAGGTATCGAGCCACTCACTACTCACCCTATTGAGGTCTTTCTTCAGGGCATCTGAAATCTCTTTCTGTCTCTCATTGAATAACCGCTGTAGATTCTTCAGCTGCATGATCCGGTACTCCAAAGATTTGGACCTGCCTGTTTCAAAGGCTTTCCTGGCACGAGCCACAGCCTGCTGCTCACGGGACATCCTGGGAAAAAAAGAAAATGAAAAAGACTGATATTTTTAGTGTGCAGTTCTGATGTATCCATAAGAGGAGCACTAGACCTAGTCAAGTATAATATTTGGTGCTGTAGTGCAGGAAAAAACATGCACTGTTTTGTTCTCCTCTCTATGGTCCACTGCACACTACAAATGATTAATGGGATTTGCCAATGTTACATTATTGAAAAAATTATTTCCAATTAGAGTTACAACGATTAGTCGATTAATCAATCAACAGAAAATTAACATGCAATTATTTTGATAAACAATCTTTTTGAGTCATTTTACAGAAAAATGTCCAGCTTCTCAAATATTAAATTTCTGGTTTCATGATAGTAAACAGACTGTCTTTGAGTTTCGGGTTGAGTGGACAAAACAAAACAATTGATGTGACCTTGTGCAATGGAAAATTGTATGGGACGTATTTCTACATTAACTGATATTTTATACACCAAACCATTAATCATAAGGTATTTCTACTTTACTTACTACTTTTCTTTTCATGCCACTTTATACTTCTCCAGTTCAGAAGGAAACAGTGTACATTTTACTCCATAACATTTCATTGACAGCTTTTAAAATATGACGTTTTGTATAAATCAAATGACCCAACAGTAGATACAAGTACAGCTGAAACTCTGTCTCGATTAATCAGGTAGAAGGTTGACAGAAAAGTAATTGGCAGCCAACTTAATCCTTCTTTTGAGAAGAAGGATAAACATGAGAATTTGCTTCTTTTCCTTTTAATTACTTAATCACTTTTTTTTAAATTAATGTTGGACAAAACCAAAGATTTTACTCCACATCAACCAACTACAACAATAATCCTGCTTTTATATTGATGCACGTGTAATAATACTCTAATGAGGGGCCATTTCTCAACGTTAAATACTTTTACTTTTAATACTTTAAGTACATTTTCCTGATTATACTTCCATACACTCACTTTTACTTTTAATAGAGTATTTTACACTGTAATATTAGCCTATTACTGTACGTTTACTTAAGTAAAACAACACTTCCTCTACCATTAATTTTACCAAATAGAAGATGTGAATACGTCATCTAGTACTGCAAACAGAGTCTATCTGACTGTTGAAGGAAGTAAGCCAGTACACCTCACACGCCCTTTTAATTGACCTACAGTGATGCAGCTTAAAAGACCCTCCTACCAAATGGTAGTCTGCTGTATCTGGTGCCCTTTGTTGATAGAAAACGCAGTTTATGTGCTCATGGTAGTGTAATAGGAAACCTCCAGAAGAATGACAACAACTGGGTCAGAGTTGAAGGGGCAGTAAAAGAGACGCTTTACAGCCACAGATAGGCTACAACAATCCGTAAGTTCCTACTTCAACGGACGTTAGCCAGCGGACATTTAACGTTATAACTTTGTAACTGCACCTTAACTATTCTACAGTTATCATCCAATATCTCCCTAATCTGTCCCAATAGTGGATTTATATTCTTATATCATATATATTTCTTTACAAACACTGTACATCCGTTTGTTTGTAGACCTTCTCGCAGTTCCGTTGGTCTGTTACATCAACTGTCTTAAATAAGAAAGACAGAAAACACTGCATAGTTCATTTCTTCTTATTCCTACCTGAATTATTTCGGTTGTTGTTAAGTTCTGGAGATCTACCTCACTCCTGATGGTGAGACAAGGCTGCAGCAGACGAGCTGAGTGGAGACAGCAGCAGGGAAACGCAGTTCTCCTTCTCCGTTATGTGACACCCCATAGGGGCGCGTCCATCTTTGTTCCAACCTACTTCAGAGGAGGCCACGCCCACTCCCATATGACGACTGCTCGTCAGCTGCGTGCCCATTACGTAGGTACGTTGCTGTAATGCTAAAAAATTAACATTCCTCTAGTGGCTATAAAGCTAATAAGTTAACATTGTGTCCCTTTAGTTGACATAAAGCTAATAATTAACGTTATAAACGCGGATAAATAAAGTTCTTTGAATTGAATTGAATTGAATGTCCCTTTAGCTGCTGTAATACTGATAAGTTGAAATGACGTCCTTTTAGTTGATGTTATGCTAATAAGTTAACATAGCCCGCTAGTTCGCTAATTCTTGTCTCATTTGTGGTCTGACAAACAATAAATTACAAGTAAAGCTGAAATGATTAGTCAATTAATCAGTAAGTACTTTTAACACTTGAAGCACATTTTCTTTTCTCATGTGTGGCCTGATAAACAAAAATTCATCAAATTCAGTGCCCCACATTGCTATTTTCCAAGCTGCATCTATGCTTGACTCAAGGTGTTGATTCATAGTCCTTCAGAATTAATGTTTCACATTACTCAACATCAGACACCTACTGATCAGACATTCATGGTCCCCAGAGAATGAACCCTACCTATATATTTGTTTTTCCCTGTCTTGTCCTCTAGTGCCACCATGTCACTTATAGCATCTAAGCCACGTTTGGAGGTGAAGGCTCAGCTGGGTCAGAGTTGAAGGTGCAGTTAAAGAGACGCTTTACAGCCTCACAGACATATTTACAGCCTCAGATAAGCTACAACAAACTGTAGGAAGAAGGAGCTTTAATCCTGGGTTCTCCTGGTTAGACCTTGGTTCCATATACAGTAGAAATGGTTCTCAAACTGGGCTCCACTGTCCCATAATGAACCACACTGCATGATGACCCAGAGCCCTCTTAACATGATCATAAACAATAAAAAACAAATCTCAATATGAAAAAGGAGCACTAGACCTAGTCAAGTATAATATTTGGTGCTGTAGTGCAGGAAAAAACATGCACTGTTTTGTTCTCCTCTCTATGGTCCACTGCACACTACAAATGATTAATGGGATTTGCCAATGTTACATTATTGAAAAAATTATTTCCAATTAGAGTTACAACGATTAGTCGATTAATCAATCAACAGAAAATTAACATGCAATTATTTTGATAAACAATCTTTTTGAGTCATTTTACAGAAAAATGTCCAGCTTCTCAAATATTAAATTTCTGGTTTCATGATAGTAAACAGACTGTCTTTGAGTTTCGGGTTGAGTGGACAAAACAAAACAATTGATGTGACCTTGTGCAATGGAAAATTGTATGGGATGTATTTCTACATTAACTGATATTTTATACACCAAACCATTAATCATAAGGTATTTCTACTTTACTTACTACTTTTCTTTTCATGCCACTTTATACTTCTCCAGTTCAGAAGGAAACAGTGTACATTTTACTCCATAACATTTCATTGACAGCTTTTAAAATATGACGTTTTGTATAAATCAAATGACCCAACAGTAGATACAAGTACAGCTGAAACTCTGTCTCGATTAATCAGGTAGAAGGTTGACAGAAAAGTAATTGGCAGCCAACTTAATCCTGTTTTCTTGAAAAATCATTTCCATGTTCCAGCTTGACAAACATGAGAATTTGCTTCTTTTCCTTTTAATTACTTAATCACTTTTTTTTAAATTAATGTTGGACAAAACCAAAGATTTTACTCCACATCAACCAACTACAACAATAATCCTGCTTTTATATTGATGCACGTGTAATAATACTCTAATGAGGGGCCATTTCTCAACATTAAATACTTTTACTTTTAATACTTTAAGTACATTTTCCTGATTATACTTCCATACACTCACTTTTACTTTTAATAGAGTATTTTACACTGTAATATTAGCCTATTACTGTACGTTTACTTAAGTAAAACAACACTTCCTCTACCATTAATTTTACCAAATAGAAGATGTGAATACGTCATCTAGTACTGCAAACAGAGTCTATCTGACTGTTGAAGGAAGTAAGCCAGTACACCTCACACGCCCTTTTAATTGACCTACAGTGATGCAGCTTAAAAGACCCTCCTACCAAATGGTAGTCTGCTGTATCTGGTGCCCTTTGTTGATAGAAAACGCAGTTTATGTGCTCATGGTAGTGTAATAGGAAACCTCCAGAAGAATGACAACAACTGGGTCAGAGTTGAAGGGGCAGTAAAAGAGACGCTTTACAGCCACAGATAGGCTACAACAATCCGTAAGTTCCTACTTCAACGGACGTTAGCCAGCGGACATTTAACGTTATAACTTTGTAACTGCACCTTAACTATTCTACAGTTATCATCCAATATCTCCCTAATCTGTCCCAATAGTGGATTTATATTCTTATATCATATATATTTCTTTACAAACACTGTACATCCGTTTGTTTGTAGACCTTCTCGCAGTTCCGTTGGTCTGTTACATCAACTGTCTTAAATAAGAAAGACAGAAAACACTGCATAGTTCATTTCTTCTTATTCCTACCTGAATTATTTCGGTTGTTGTTAAGTTCTGGAGATCTACCTCACTCCTGATGGTGAGACAAGGCTGCAGCAGACGAGCTGAGTGGAGACAGCAGCAGGGAAACGCAGTTCTCCTTCTCCGTTATGTGACACCCCCATAGGGGCGCGTCCATCTTTGTTCCAACCTACTTCAGAGGAGGCCACGCCCACTCCCATATGACGACTGCTCGTCAGCTGCGTGCCCATTACGTAGGTACGTTGCTGTAATGCTAAAAAATTAACATTCCTCTAGTGGCTATAAAGCTAATAAGTTAACATTGTGTCCCTTTAGTTGACATAAAGCTAATAATTAACGTTATAAACGCGGATAAATAAAGTTCTTTGAATTGAATTGAATTGAATGTCCCTTTAGCTGCTGTAATACTGATAAGTTGAAATGACGTCCTTTTAGTTGATGTTATGCTAATAAGTTAACATAGCCCGCTAGTTCGCTAATTCTTGTCTCATTTGTGGTCTGACAAACAATAAATTACAAGTAAAGCTGAAATGATTAGTCAATTAATCAGTAAGTACTTTTAACACTTGAAGCACATTTTCTTTTCTCATGTGTGGCCTGATAAACAAAAATTCATCAAATTCAGTGCCCCACATTGCTATTTTCCAAGCTGCATCTATGCTTGACTCAAGGTGTTGATTCATAGTCCTTCAGAATTAATGTTTCACATTACTCAACATCAGACACCTACTGATCAGACATTCATGGTCCCCAGAGAATGAACCCTACCTATATATTTGTTTTTCCCTGTCTTGTCCTCTAGTGCCACCATGTCACTTATAGCATCTAAGCCACGTTTGGAGGTGAAGGCTCAGCTGGGTCAGAGTTGAAGGTGCAGTTAAAGAGACGCTTTACAGCCTCACAGACATATTTACAGCCTCAGATAAGCTACAACAAACTGTAGGAAGAAGGAGCTTTAATCCTGGGTTCTCCTGGTTAGACCTTGGTTCCATATACAGTAGAAATGGTTCTCAAACTGGGCTCCACTGTCCCATAATGAACCACACTGCATGATGACCCAGAGCCCTCTTAACATGATCATAAACAATAAAAAACAAATCTCAATATGAAAAATCCCTCAGGAACGTGTTTTAATTGTGTAGGTAGGTATTGTACAGGAAAACGATTGTCCTGTAGGACTTTTTTCCAAACTGACAAATATCAGCAAAAGGAAAGTGTACCTTGAAACAATTTGTAACACACAAGTTTTTGGCCAAACAAGATTCTCATACCAATTTAAAGAACCATTTTTTGGTGCTATCTAATACAGTCATATAGGTGTGGGGTTGGACTCAAATGCAACACACTAGAACAGATGGTCAGTAATGTCCTTTATTAAAGGCAAATGACATCTTCTGAAACACAAAACTCGTGTCCGGGATTGCCAAAAAGCCACAGGGACAGGCAGACAGAAACTACAAGCATGAACTATAAACAGGAGACAGAAGCCTCGATGCAACAAAGAGCAGATCCAAAAAAGACATGAACACGAACAAGCATGAGAAAGTAAGAATGAAGTGGAGTTGCTTATTTAAAGTGCTGATTGGAAACTGAAAACAGCTGGGTGCACAGGTGAGATGATGAGGTGGGGGTGGTCGGCAGGTGAAGCGAGGCAGAGGCGGAGTGAGTGAGAATAGAGTTATGGCAGGTAGAAACTGTGACAGACTATGACAGACAGAACTTAGACATGACAGGACTACGACACGACAAGACTACAGCAGAACAGAGATAACTGAGACAGAACAAAGACATAAAACAAAGACATGGAACTAAGACATGACAGCAGAGACATGACAGGACAAATACAAGACATGAACAGGACTCAGACATGAACAGGACAGAAATGAGACAGAACTGAGACAGAAAGAGTGAACTGGCAGAACTGTGACACTATCACAATATCAAACAGTTATATGGTCCTATTGCAGAATACTATACAAGACATTTCAAAATATGAAGTAACATCTAATAATTACAGTATATCATAACACGATAGCAGTTTTTGAATTTAAAAAGTAGTGTATGATCTCATAATCGATATTTATATGGTACACAGTATTTATTCAATTCTCTGTTGTGGATGTATCCCTCTTTTATCAAATGCCAGCAGTCACACTTAAGCTTTAAATCTCAGTGCCATGTGAAACTCTCCTGGAAATCCTGGAATTGAAAGAATATTCTATTTCAGGAGTGATATTCCATCATCTGTCCTACTATCATAAATGAAACCTGAGTCAAGATGCGCTTATTGATTTATTTTTCATGTTTATCTTTATAAGGACAAGACCATAGAGTTGACTTGCACCACATACCTCAGCACCTTTATTTACAAATACACACAGCTCAACAGGAAAAAATAACCATAACACCAAACACAAACAGCGTTCAGATCTCATTCTTGAGAAAGAGCCAGTTTGTTTTTGTCTAGTGAATTCATTTGGTTGAACAACAAATGACAAGGCCAATAACCACAATTCTCTTCCTGGACTTTCTGTCCTGCACTCCTGCTTTCTGTACTTTCATCCAAATTCAAGCTTATGTCACACCGACGTGCTAGATCGCAGTGCTGTAAACGCTGCTGACAGAAGATTCCAGCTTCTTGTCCTCAACATCCTTCTGAGGCATATCTATTTATTTTGTAACTATAGCTGCACTAAACCATGCCTCCTGCTTTCCCTTCTTCCCCTACAGAGTTTGACGCTCTTTTATCCACAGCCAAGCTGGAATCACACTCAGCTTCTATTTCTCAGATCCAGAAAGGCTTTTACAGCGAGGTACACAAGTGAGGAGTGACCCCCTCACCTCAGCCATGCAGCACATGGATTAGGCCCAAAAATCTCTCAGGTTGACAGGAAATGTGGTCGGAGTTTCCACATCAAACAGCGGGATGAGGAATGGTGTTTGTGTATTGTGAAGGAAGGAGCGAGGATGTAGGTGAGGGAGAAGGAGGGCACAGCGTCATTCACACCCGAGTGTCAAGCCTGATTTCTTAGAGAGGAGTGTGGACACAGAAGACCAGCATTTCTCTGTGTGCACACCTGAGTTTGTGAGGTATAAACTGAAGCATTCAGATGCAGAGAGAAAGGACAGTTTGTGTATTGTGAGTTTTTTCATGGACAGGTCAGGAATACGGTTTGGGCTGCAAAGCAGGACAGAGACTCAAAATGAAATGAGCAAGTAATGTGTGAGGGGAAAGGAGAAATGTCTGAAACAGGTCAATACATCTGTTTGTGATATGACTCCTGACATTTTAGTAAAATTATTTAGTGGAGTAGAATGAATGAAAATCTTTCAAAAACTAAATAATGGGTCTAAATTGGCAGAGACATGTGTGTTAACTCTCTGGCAAACAGTGAGTGAAAAAGACTTTTTGTGTTGAGCCACTGTCATTATTTTTTCTCTATCACATAGATGGGTGACAAACTTAAAGAAAAGCCAACATAAATTCTCATAAAGTGGTGGGACAACATCAGCCACCAAGACAACTTCAGTGCTCCTCATAGATTTTCTGATTCTCTGAGCTCCTTTATTCATCCCACAATGGGGAAATCTACAACTATTCCTTCATTTGGTGTTTTGGTGTAGGTGGAGGAGAGCACTATCTAAGACACTGCTAGGTGTTGAATTTTGATGAGATCTTGTGACTGTAAAAACCATAGCTCAAGATTCAAAGAGGTGAAGGTGAGTCTAACATTTGAGTTGACATTTGAGATAATTCTCCATCATTTTATTTGGGTTTTTCCTTTAATTTGTCGCCAGCCTGTATAGTGAGCTTTACTGTAGCATGCTTGTCTAGCTTGTGCAGGCCTTTCATATTCTTATAATATTGGACTGCACGGTCCATCGCTATTCAAATATGCACATTATGAACATGTATGTTTGTCAGCTATAGCAAAAGCACTGTTGTATAACCTGTTTTCATATACAAAGAATGTTTGGAAGACAAAGGCACTGTTATATAACCTGTTTATAAAGTAATCCAAAGAAGGAAGTGGGAGATCTGAGTCTATCCAAACATGATAGGCAGATGCTGTCTAATGCTGCCCCCTAGTGGACACACTAAGTAGGCCTAGTAAGAAAGTAAAGTAGAAGTAAAGAGAAAAACAGCCCCTGTGAGTCTTACACTATTATACATTATACTACAGTATTATTACACATGCAATTATGTTTAAGATAAATCTTCTCTTGTAGTTGGTTGAGATGAAACTAACCATTTTTGATTATTTTATATTGTGCTTACTAATGATTATTTTCACATGGATTCATTTGCTGATTATTTTCTTTTATTCTATACTACAGTGACAATTAAACAGAGCTGAAGTGACACCTTAATTTTTTTTTGACATACCAGCAGTCTTAACCTCAAAATTATTATGTTTACTTTTTAAAAAAAAACTTTTTAAAATTATGTTTATGTTTTCAGATAAATGACAAATCAGTTCTCAGTCACAGGTTATATATATATATTTAAATCGATTTAAACATTCATATTTATTTCTTCAAATCTTCATAAAAAAGTACGATATTTCCATCTTACATGAAGTTAGTAGAAAGTGGCATAAAAGAGAAAAATACTTAAGTGAAATACAGATATGTCAAATTTATACTAAAATACAGTACTTGAGTAAATGTACTTAGTTACTTTCCAACACTTTGCACAACAATATTACAAATAATATAAGCTTTAATAATGTCAAACGCTACAGAGGGGATTTCATACTCAGCCATATAAACAATACAACATTTACTCCATGTTTCTGTTTGACACAATAACAGGGTCAGGGGTCACAGAGGTCAGTCAATAGAAGCATGTGACCAGGTTTCGACAGCCCATCTACTTTTGGTATCAATATGCTGTCTTAATGTAAGTCATGTGACGGTCAGCAGCAGTTTGAGATAATGGTCCATTGTTGATGGGAGTAGGAGTCAATGTGCAATACTTCACCGCTAATTTGGGACAATCATCAAGGTTAATGCCTCATCTTCACTGAGCTCCTGGGCTCCAAAATAATTTCTTACATCACGTGCTCTCCATATGTACCTGACAAGAGATAATCTCTATTGACAACACGTGTGCCATTATATTATAGTTAGAAAATAATGAAATGAATAACAAATAAAATAAAAATGAAATAACCATTAAAAGCAAAAGACAGACACCACTGTTAATAAAACACACACTATTTAATTTACTACATATTTAAGTCTGTCTTCTTAGTTTTTAGTTTTCTGATCCTGTCTTATGTTTGGACATTTAAATCCAGTTTCTAATGGCCCAAGCACTGTGAGTCTGGCACTAGCCTGAGAACCGGCTGTGCATTGGACTGTGCGTTATCCGGTGTTTTGATGTCTCGATCGGTGGAAACGCAACCGACCAGGAAGGAGAAAAAGTAGCCCGATTTGTCACCTCGACACATTATAGCTGACTGAAGCCTCACACTTCCACTAGCTTCAATACACTTCCACCATCCACACGGTGCTTTTTCTCTGCTGCGCACCAGGAGGCAGAGAGCTGTGGTGGAGAGGATGTGCCACAGACTGAAGGGTCAGAAAATGTGTGATTGTTGCTTTACTTGCCATCTTTAAGCCTTGTCTAACAGAGTCCAAATGTACTCCATTAGTTTAGAATTATTATGGGTATCAAAATAAATTAACGAATTACTTTGGAAGCCTGATAATCAGATATTTCATCCAAACCTCGCGCGTAAAAGTCTAAACACAGCCTGGACTTAAAGTGGACTAATATGCTTTAATTTTGTCACGTACCAACATGCATGAGTGATTTGAGATTTTTATCCTACATTATGTGCAGAGGTTTATCGCGGAGAGCAACATAAATTAATAATTTACTTTGGAAGCCTCAATATCAAACAGATACTTCATCCAAACCTCGTGCGTAAAAGTCTAAACACAGCCTGGACGTACAGTAATAAAATGGACAAATATGCCTTCATTTTTGTCACAAACTAAACATGCATGAGTGCTTTTAGATTTTTGTTTTCAGGCTACAAAAGATGCAGATGTTTACCAGCAGGTCTCAGTGTTGTGAGGCCTGACACTCCTGCAGGATGGGACATGCTCCGTCTGCGCGTAACGGGCCCATTAATGGGTCATCTGGGATCAAACAGACGCCTCTTAGCCGGACAGCCATTAACAGGTGTGTAATACATCAAAGGCACGCGTTTGTAAGGCTTTGCAATATCCACTGAGATGTGCAAGAGGGGTGGGGTGCAGAAGGAGGGGGGAAGGGGGGGTCGTTTTGTGTCTGTCAAGCAAAGTATAAAAACCTCTGGCATCCTGCAAGTTCACCAGAATTGGACAGAGAGACTAGAGACACACACACACACACACTGTTTCACTCTGTGTTTGGACTCTATACAGAAAAATGGCACTCGGGTTGGATTTTACTGGTGGTCTGTCTGACATGAACCCATTTTACTCGGGACATTATTGGCCTCCTTCATGTCTGGATATGAACAACAACGACAATTACGCACAGGACTCCAGCAGAGGTGAGTGACTCCATACCTTTACTTTCACATCTTCACTGAGCTCCAGGGCTCCAAAATAATTTCTTACCTCACGTGCTCTTCATGTGACCACAGTAGTACAAGAGAGAATCTCTATTGACAACACGTGTTTCATTTTATTATAGTCAGAAAATAATGACATAAAGAAAAACATTGATTTTAAGACCTGATACTCTGACCTTTTTTTTTTTTTTTTTTGTTAAAAGTGTATAACAAATTAGAACGCATGCTTTTTTTTATATTGGTTGCCTAAGAAATTGCAAACTTTATAAACTTTATAAATTTTATTTATTCTGTCTCCAGATGTAGTGAATTTTTGTTCTCAACATGTGTTTAATTCTAATTTAGAGACAATAAAATAAAACAAATATTAACTGTAGCTAACTGTATCATCCTCTCTCTGCAGTGTATCATGATGCTCCGCAGCCCACGCGCTCGGACACCCAGCGCCGCCGGAAGCGCACGACCTTCAGCAAAGCGCAGCTGAGCGAGCTGGAGAGGGCTTTCTCTGTCACACAGTACCCGGACATCAAAACCAAGGAGTCCCTGGCCTCCATAACTGGACTACCAGAGTCCAAAATTCAGGTATGACACCAGCTTCTCAGGCTTCCCGTGCGTAATTGTGCGTAACCTCCATAACGCGCAAATGTTCCATATAAATAAACAAAATTCTAATAATAATAATGTAATTTTGCTTTTTTGCAGGTTTGGTTTCAGAACCGACGTGCACGTTATTTCAAGAGCAAGAAACCATCCAGAGAGGCCCCCAAACCCTCCACAGACTACCTTCAGTTCACCTACAGTCCAAGTTCAAGTCCTCCATTCGTCCACTTCCCTCCTGCTCCCAGCCTGCCCTCCCCTCCAGGCCACCCAGCTCCCAGCCTGCCCTCCCCTCCAGGCCACCCAGCTCCCAGCCTGCGTCAGTCCACCAGGCTCTCCGTCCCCTCCCTGCCCGCATCTGTATCCCCTGTCCCTGGCGACCTGGCCTCCTCCTGCTCCCCCCACGGTCCGGGTCTTCCAGCAGTCCCCCAGGACCTTTACTACCAAACCCCGGACTTCACTGACTCCTGCACTGCTCTGTTTCCACACACCGAGTGGGACCTGACGGAGGACTTGGAGGCCTTCCTCGGGGACGCACAGGGACCAGAGACCTGGATGTCCAGCCGCTGCGGTGCAGTCCCACATTCGGGACCCGAGGAGACCCGGACTCAGGTGGACCACCAGCACTTCTCCAGCACTGAGGAGGACCTGTACGAGCTGTGCTTTCAGGACCTGGGGGACTTCAATCTGTCGGATCTGGACATTTCTGCAGCCATGATCGATTATTTATTGGGATGATTGATTGTAAATTGGCTTATCGATAACAGAGTATTTATGATGAGATATGATGGATTTCTCATGTTTCTAAAAAATGTACAGAAGTATTCAGATTATAGAGTATTTACATCTTGTAGAGTTTTACTTGAGCAGTACAAATAAAACAAAAATATAATTTCACTTCTGCTGCGTGTTTTCATTCATTAGCTCTACTACGGCCCCTGACACCACGTGGCGCCGTGGCTTAGTTGGTTAAAGCGCCTGTCTAGTAAACAGGAGATCCTGGGTTCGAATCCCAGCGGTGCCTTTTTAGCTGCTGCATTGAATTGTGTTTGCAAGGTGACTAAAAAACTGCCTTTTCGTACATTACTGATACTGAGAGAGAGGAAAAAGATATTTTACACTGGAAACCGGAAGTGATCTCCCCTGCAGTGTTCATGCCCTTATTGTAAAGGTATAAGGGCTCGAATTAAATTACAACTTGTACAAAGATGGCAAAAATAGTCACCTTGGAGGTAAGGTGGGTTTTGAATCAGTGCTATATGTAGTAGGAGACTCATTTCAATCAATCAAGTATCTAAACAACAATTTAAATGACTGCTGTCAACATACGCGTCTTTTTTCGACACTTTACGGTAGGTGCGGTGGCTCAGCCAATCAGAAGTCGTTTTCGACGGTGCTAGGCAACATATCAAAGAGTGGCGTACAGCGCTTCATTGTTTTCACATTATTGGGAGAAAACGTCATCGTTCAAATATTTCACCAAAAGAGAAGACCCATGAGAAAAAAACCACTAAATTCATCAAAAGACAAAAGAAAGTAAAACAAGCAACAAAATGAATCTGCATTAAAAGTCTAAAATTTATATGTGGGTCTTGATAAATAGGGGGAAACAAAGGATATACAGTATGGTGTCCACATTGGGTCCACTGGCAAAAAGTGACTGACAACTACAGAGAAAAACTGTTGCATGAATACAAACAGTCTAATAGTCTAATAGTTACTGTTCAAGTCTTGGATAATGAACCATCTTATGAATGAACCAGCTTATATGGCTTTGTATGTAATGTATCTATACTTGGTGGAATAAATAAATAAATACACTTCACAACTCTATCAATTTCGAGAACTGTTTTTGTAAAGATCAATGCTAAACACACAGTATATTATTATTTTTTGGTTTGTGGTGTTCTCCCTTGCAGTCTTTGGTCCAGCAGGGGATGCGCCTCTTTCAGTAGACAGGCCATCTCCTGCACAGGCTGAAGAGGTCATGCCAGCACAGGTCACAGTGCAGCACAGTCTTACTTTCTTTTAATCTTGTAGGGTTGCAGGTGAACACATAGACCAGCAGGGGGCAGTGTGTGTATGTACAACTGTGTGTCCTAGAGTAATTGCTTACATGCACCGATATGACCATTTGTATCGACTTGAGCTTTAGACCTTCAAAATTAAAACATTGTTCTGAGGTTTAGATTGTTGTTTAATGGGATTTGACTTTTAGGATTAAGGTCATAATATGGTTTAGATAAAGGGGTGTGTGTGTGTGTGTGTTGCCTATACCATTTGGACAAGACCAATATTAAGGAACTCACAAAACTTAAATGTCAAGTTTATTTAATCATGCAGAATCTCAGTCTATCCACCTAAATACAGAGGAGACATTAGAGGGGTGTTTATCATGAACAACATGCTTTAACAACAAACATAACAGAGGCTATTGTAAGTTCACATTGTAATCACTTTAATAGATGTGTTTAAAACGTAGACTGAATTTCTCCCTATTTCCTCCAAACTATGGACCCAGGCAGCCGGCTTATCTCTTCTCTGCCCTTGATGCATCAGGTGTATCTTCACGCTTGCAGCCCAGCCAATATTTCGCAATGGATCGTGGGTAAGGAGGGCTGGCACGCGAGTCCACGCGTTTTGTCTGCAGATCCACTCTGTAGTACTTATCTGCCATGATGAAAACACAAGAAACACAAAAACATAAAGCCATTAAAAGAAGAAACTTGAAGAGAAACTTTTTCATTCTTGTAATGTATTAGTTTAGTTATCTGTTCTATTGAAACCTGCCATGACTTAGGGATAAAATGGCTCCATTTATTCATACCTCTCTTGAAAAAATACACGTTTTGAACAGGGGTGCTTTTGTAGTCCTGCGTGACGCCCTCATCAAAGATGTCACTGTAGTCGCTGTAGTCAAACCAGTCATCATAACCCCACAAATCATCGAACAGCACATGGCGACTCTGCCTTCTTCGCTGTGCACGTTTCCTGCTGGGTCTCCTCTTCCGACTCCTCTTCGTTTGTGGAGGAGATGTGGGCTTGGGACTGAGGTAGACTCGTCCCACCATGGCAGCATCCACAGGGGCCCTGATGCCCTGCCAGTCCCTGCTGGTGAAACGAGGGCCTGTGTGGTGGCTGGTGACTGAATGAGGAGAAAAACAGGAGAGCTGATTAGAAACACACACACACGTAAATCAACAAGAAAACACATAAACACAGCTGAGTCTTACTGGAGCTTCCAAAGAGCTCTGTGAAGAGTTCCTCCCATGTCTGATCGCAGAAGAGGTCGGTGTATTGTGTGAACAGCACAGACGGGGACGACCTGCTCATGCTGACACACTCCTCGTGGGAAGGCTGGTGCTTGAACTCATACTGGTAATACTTGTCCCCTGAAGACATGTCACAGTCGGAAAAACATAGGTGTAAATAATAAAACTGATGAAGTCTGAATTCCATTTAACTGCATCCATCGTTAATGTTAATACTAACAACTCTGCTTTTCCTACTAAGAACGGTCACAATGTGTGCTGTGAAAAAACTTAGAATCTTATTTTAATTTATTTAATTAATTTTCATCCAATTTTTGTTCAACCCATAACTGTAGATATAATTTCAGCTGCTAGGATTATTTCTTACTGCTTCTTGTTTAAATTTTAACATCTATGCTCCAGAGCCAAAAGGTTTGGGACTCCTCATATAATTAATAACAAAGGTTCCCTCAGTGTGATATGATGAAACAAGGAAATACCACTGTAGAGCACTGAGGTTTTTTTTAATTAAGTAAAAATAGCAAGATGACAGCATAGAAATACTCTGTTGACATAAGTAGAAGAACTCCCCCAAGGGATCATAAAATAAATCTGAGGGATCAAGAGATGATTAACAAAATAAGCATTAAAGGCCATGTGGGATCAAAAACCCACAGTCTTGGCACTGGGCACGAGGAGCTTTTAAATATGGGAAAATATCATGCATCCCTTCAAAAATTACCTTTGAAAAAGTAGGCTTTCTCTTTGCCACGGTGACTTGGTGCTGGTACGGCGAACGCAGCATCAACACCATCTGGTACGCCATCAAAGCCTACTGAAATGTCCCGTGGATAGTCCTCATCCAGGACATCACCGTCAAACCTCCAGTACCGGTTCCCCTGAGGCAGAGGAGATATAAAGGCTGTGAGGTTTGATGCCACCATTCTGACACTCAGGATGCAATGCATGTCTGTTAATAATACTACCCCCTTTATGTGTCTGCGTTGTTCATAAAAGAGAACAATGCATTTAAAATAAATGTGTTCCCATGTAAAGAGTAATCAGAAGGCACTGGGAATCTCAACATTCAATATTCCCAGACAAGAGAGATGGAAGATTGTACCTTAAAGATGTAGGATTTCCCCTGGCAGTTGATGCGTGTGAATGCAGCATCGATGGGCCCAGAGATTCCCCACACATCCTGGATGAGTTTGGGGTAACCAGGAAGTATGGACTTGTCATCCAACTCGAAAAAGTAGTCACCTTGGAGGAGAAGCAGGCAAGTACTAAAAGTGAAAACTATATAGAATATCAAATAAAATGCACAGACTGCACAGCCTTGTCCTGATGTCCAGATTTGAGTTTGCATTCAAATGCCTGTAAATCAGTTTCTTCTCAGGAAGGACAATATGGGTGAGTCGTGACCTATGTTCTTAAAATGTGCACCTTGATTTCAACTTGGTGTTCACTGTTGGATGAACGCAAACCCATGATGATCTAAAAAGGGTAAGTTAGTTACAGTTATTGGAGAGAAACCCTTTCAGGTTTACCTCTAAACGCATAAATCGACCCATTCTTCAGCTGCAGAAAAGCATCAAAAGCTCGACCACTGCAGGGCGCGGCGTCGGGGTCTACAGGGAGTGTGGGCCCTGGTGTGGTCGGGGGTGGAGGAGAGGCAGGGGTGGTTGCTGGGACTGTGTTGAAAGTTGGTGTGACAGTTGGTGCCCTCTCGTTTGCAGTCATCACTGCTTCTGTTACCTCTTCTGCTTCGTCAAAGGTATCACCACGTGCAGCTGAGGGCACGACGTTTTGTCACGAGAAGAGGAGTCAATGATTTTATTAATTAAGACACAAATCGTTTATTCAGTGAAATGGTAGAATTCTGCTACAGTACTGACTTTTTTTAGGGCACATGGCGTCAAAGTCCCCACAGCAGCTTCCATAGTAGACACACATAGAGTCACACTGACACTTCCTCTGCGGCTCGAAGGAGCCACAGCGACCCTCGCAGGACTCTGTGGAAATGCAGTTTGTTTGTTTCAATGTGAGATGACTTTACCATTTAGTAACTAGTGGTGGAAGAGGTACTCAGATCCTTTACTGAAGTACAAGTACAGCAATGTAAGATACTCCATTATAAGTAAAAGTACTGCATTTAAATTTCCACAAGTAAAAGTGCAGAAACGTGATCAGCAAAATGTACTTGAAGTATAAAAAGTAAAAGCATTTCATACAGACAAAAGGCCCCTTTGACTGATGTATACAACATGATAAGATTGTTACTGATACTCAGTCATCAATGCGTGCTGTAAGTAATAGTTCACTGTTAATAATAACTTCAGCTACTAAAAGGTGTAACTTTTCATCAAGAATATACACAAAAACAACGTCACATTGTTTTTAATGTTCAGATACAGTGTATTTTAAATGCATGGGAAAATATTTGATGAATTACTGTAAAGGTAATGAATTTTACAATATTTAAAAGTGTAATATGCAGCTAATATGATAATAAAACATTCTAAGAATTACCTTCTGCAGCAAAGCTGGTGTTCAGCAGGAGGAGGAGGCCCAGCAGAACCACTGCCGGATTCATGCTGACTCACAGAAAATATCCCACTTTTAAACCACAAACTCAAAATGTGTAATATTAATTCAGAAGAGAACTGTGCTCCTCTCTGCCTGTTTACACCACTGAACTATCTAGTCAGACTAGTTTGAGTGTCCCACTTTGGGGTGCAGAATTGTGTGCAGATGATCAATAGATATTTTCAGAAGCTGTTGACCCCCCGGCGTCTGCTTTCCTGATTGGTCAACACTCAGCTGTGATAATCATTAAACTGTGATGGCTGATCTCTGTCCTGTCTGTCCCAGACACATCATACCAGCATGGGCAGGATGACTTTAAGGTCAAAAATACACCCAAATGAAAACGTAACACCCAATATCAGCTTCTTAATTATTTCATTCTTTAAAAAACCAAACAGTTGATATACTGTACATGTAATGTTTGTTTGAGTGACTGGGACAGTGAGGGAATGGGTGTCTGAGTTCAGACATTGTGTAACCAGGACAGTCTTTTTTCCTCTATTGATCTGTGGGGTAAAAAAACAACCCTAAAACAAACACAATGCCTCCTTCCAAACTTGCCCTGATAAGTAGAGTGGCATATTAAAAAAAGTGATGCAACAAGAAAAAGTAGGACATTTCTAAAATGTGTGGAATGAATGCTTTTTGATTTAGGACTATGAGCAACAGGAGACTGTGTGACAGAAGCTGATGATCAGTTCAGCACCATTGAGAGTCACAGATGTTGAAACCTGGAAATCACCAGCTGAAAAGCTGAATGAAAATGATGTCATTACTTCCTCATCACTCGGCTAAACATTGAAAGTGAAAATTTTATAGAGACAAAATGTCTCATTAAAAGAGCATTTTCATTTGAGCTTTTCTTCAATGCCCAACTGCATTTCGTTGTCTCAGAACTTGTACCCTGTGCAATGACAATAAGGTTGAATCTAAAATCTAATATAATGAGTGATGAATTATTACAACCTGTGACTAATGATCTGTCTGAGCCCGTTGGCTGAGAAATAAAGATTTTATGTGCATCTTCTTTCCATAACTGAACTGATAAGGCATTGTGTACCAACGTAAATATGCATACTCTTTTACTGACATGTCTTTTTTTTTTTTAATGTCAAATATTAATCAAGTCAAACATGTCAGCAGCTCTTCATAAGACAAATAGGGGGCTGGCTTTCTGAACGCAATGATGAGCAAACCTTTGATCTTTTCATTACAGATGGGGCATATTAACACTGTCTGTCATAAAATCTGCAGTAGAAACAATGTTTAGCTCAGTCTTATTCTTCAATTTGAGGGACAAATGGTCAGTTAAATATTCAGCCAGAAGTAAAGCTTTTGGTTGTCTTTCCTTTGTTTTTCTCTTGTTGTTGAAATATGGAATTGTTGTATTTCAACTTTCTCATCTGTGGTAGTTTAATCTAAACTGGGCTAATCAATGCCTTAAAATTAACATTGATCGTAATTTCCCACAATATATGTTCAGTATAATAAAAAAAAACCTCTACGCTACAGAAATAACTTAAGAAACCTAAGAAAAAATGGCGTGAAAAAGAAAAAGGTGTGTCATGAGTTACATATCAGAGAGAACAACTATAAAGATCCAAATGATTGATAAATCACTTGTGAGGCCTAAACATTATATTTATTAAAATTGATATTTAGTAAATTTATTTTCTAATCACAGTGTTGTGTTCATACTGTTACACTGCTACACTGTTTTATATATAAAATTACGAAATAAGAGTATATCTTGTTTATAAAAAAGCTTCCCCATACAGTGTTTTATGATTTTACTAAACCTTATCTTGCTTATGAGCTGAAGGAACAAGTTATAAAACAACACAGAGCTCTCAATAAGTTACTGTGTTGTGTAAAATCATAAAATCATATGCCTTTATTAAGAAAAGATTAAGGGTGTGTCGTGTTGCTCTTTATTGGTTTACATCTATAAGCTCTTACCTTTAGTTAGTAAAGCACTGAAATCAGTGTTGCAATGTTGCAAAGAAGAAGAAGAACACTGATATGTCAGTCATTCTGAGCGATTTCTGAAAGAAACACTTTGAGACAAACAATGCTGAAAACTCTGAACCTCTTAAAAGTACTGTTTCTTGAATCCAAGTTAAAACTAAACCTGCATGCAAAATTGCAGACCTTGACTGTAAGTGGTTACCTACATGCTCCCGTCTTTCAGGCCAGCTAGTACACACACACCTGACCTTTGATAAACCTTCTATTGTTTGGCTATCTCTGTCCTAATCTGACAATGCCTCCACCTCCTTCCACCTTTACTGTCACCTTCCTCCCTTTCTCAATAACGTCATCTGCCCCTCTGCAAAGGATTGTGATCTCTTTGGTGTTGAGTTAATGATTGATATTACAGAAAGAGATATAAAGAGTAGACACAGTGTTATTAGACTCAGTGCATCAGTGGTTGAGCACATCTCTGCTTTTCCTCAGTTTCACTTGTGCTTTAACATTAGCTCATCTGACCTTGGTGAGTAGCTCAATTATTACCCATCTGCCCTTCTCTGATCTTCCATCTTCACACTGACCAGTTGGTGTTATCCTCATCACCTGTCTGCTCCGAGCTGCCTGGGAGACGTCTGGATAGCTTTTTGTTTTTTTTTTTTTTGTTTTGGTTGCCAGTTTTGCCAGGAGAATCATGGTTAATTGGAAATGGCTGTGGAACCACAGGAACTACTTCATCATCTTTCTCACTCCGATCCTACTCCTTCCCCTGCCACTTGTCCACCCTACATCGGTGAGTGTGTGTATACATGGAGGTAACTTTTTGACTTATGAAGTAACTTTAATCTGTGTTTGTCCTGACATAAAGAACATCACAAATGTAGACGGCGTAGAGGAACATCATAAAAAGATTCATTATGTTTGGCTAATACTGTCCTGTTTATTAATAGCCGACGAGGATTGCAGCAGAAGGAGCACCTGTGGTTTCACATGTGCATCAAATATTTGTCTTGAGGATTTGTCCTGTTCATTTAATCTGCCAACCTTCCTCCTAACACTTATTTTATAGTGGTACAGTGAAATGACTGACAAATGTAGATAAACAGTACTGTACATCTGTCAGTGATTCAGTTGGCAAAGTCAAGCAAATGCCACACGGGAGGCAAAGTGTTTCTGTTTTTATTCTGTGTTTTTAGAACAATGCAATTCTTTGTAAGATGCCACAATCACATATGCAGGCATTAAAACTGACGCTTAATTCTGCAAAATAAAACAGACATCAGACTGTTTTTCACGAGCGTCTCAGTCTGTAAATGACAACATAAGAATCTCCAGTATATCAGAGCCAAACATGAATGCATTTATTCTGCAGCTTGTGTGTCCAATGTACTTATCATTCATCCGGTTCATGAAACCACTTCATCCAAAAGAAAGATAAAGTCTCCAGGACCAAATTCCTAATATGATCACCAGAAACAGATTTTTGGACAAAGGTGAGGTAACGGTGCACATTGTACTCTTGATCTTAAACCACAGTTGAACCCTTGTTCTCCAACGACACTTAAAGATGGCTGCCTCTTGGTTTCAAATGGTTTACCAAATTGGCCAGCGATGAATTTTACATCTGTTGATAATAAATAATAATAATAATGATAATCATAATAATAATAATATAATTTGACATTTTGGGGTGATACACTTATTTACTTTTTACAAAATGAGAAAATTGATATTGCTCTCATGTCTGTACTGTAAATATGAAGTTAGTCAGCAGCTTAGCTTAGCATAAAGACGTGAGACATGAAGAGACATGGTATCTTTGTTTTTTGTACAAACGAGATATAATGTGCAAAGTGGTAAGCTTTAGAGGTGCTGGTAGACAGATTTTATGACTTAATCTGTTGTGATCTGTCTGCATCCGTTTCCTAAAATGCCACTCTCACTCAGAGGGCACGGCCTGCTGAGTTGAGCAAGGTCTCCTTTGACAGTGGAAAGTTTGTGTCGGCCAGTTCATTAAAAAAAAAAAAAGGAGGACTAGAATTATAGGGGAAAGAGGACCCATAAAGATTTATCTTTTGACACAAGAGCACTACAAACTATTTGTTTCATTAGCAAGTCTTATCACTATCTGCATGTGTAAAGTCTTATTGCCTTTTAAAGGGATGCTGGAGATAAGACAAAGGATGTGGACATTTAAAACACTGTATATACTTTACTGAAAGTGTACATGTTTGTCTGCACCAAACAGGGAAAATAGGAAATTTCCCTGTTGTGAGACTAATAAAACAATATCTTATCTTAAATATCTGTATCTTTGCACATCTCATATTTCAGATGTAAAATGACAAAATGCTGCAGTGAGGATGTTTTTGTTACTTCTCATTAGGAGAATCGGGCCTGAACACTGGTGTGTATGTGTGTGTGTGTGTGTGTGTGCGTGTGTTTACAGGAAGCCAGATGTGGTTATGCAATCATCCTCATGGCTCTGTACTGGTGTACAGAGTGCATACCTCTGGCTATAACTGCCCTTCTGCCAATCGTCCTCTTCCCTATGATGGGCATCATGAAGGCTAGTGAGGTACAGTCCTTATTTATATTTTTGTTCCAACTCATAGACGTGTACTTTATTGATACCTGCCGGGAAATAATGCTGCTTTTGACCATATATTTCTTAGGTATTTTGGTAGAAAGATCTCTAGTGTTTCTACGGTTTTGTTCTAATTCTCCTTTTAGAGGGAAAGTGAGAGGCTAGTTTTGGGACACCGTTATGTCTCATGTGAAAAGCAATCAGATGAGCGAAGAGGAAAAAATGGGACCAACTTCACTTAAATGCAACTGGGGAGACTTTTTTCTCCTTATTTGATCAGTTCTTTATTTGGCTACCAAGATGAGGAGATCAAAGTTCAGAATCAACGAGGGAACAGGACCAAACAGAGTACAATAGAGTAGGAAATTTGCTTTATTGATGATTGATATTTATTGAACAGTGCATACAGAAAGTGTTGACTTGACCTTTCACTAAGTTCTTTTCAGAAACAAATCTGCTGATCCCAGTGTTTTACCTTCATTGCTCATAAAAACTTGGATGATACATTACCTCTGTGTGGGACTTCAGGTTAACGTGTTACTAGTTCAAAAAAAAGTTTGGATTTCTGATTCTGCTACTGAAGATATCGTCTGTGTGATCTGTTTCAGGTCAGTATTGAGTACATGAGGGACACAAATGTGCTGTTCATCGGCGGCCTGTTTGTGGCCATCGCAGTGGAGCACTGGAATCTTCACAAGCGCATCGCTCTCCGAGTGCTGCTGCTGGTTGGTGTTCGTCCGTCCCTGTAAGAGAGCCACGCGATACAGCTCACCTGTGTGTGTAGACACAGTCTCAAGAGTGTCTGCAAGGATATTTATAGTACTGACTTCTTCACTGTTTCAGATCATTTTCAAGCATCAACTGCTAAAAAATACATCTTAACAAGTCATGTAATTTTATATTGTGTACGATGGCCATGAGAGCTTGACTCACTGAAACTTAAGAAAACACGTTATCAGACAAAACAAAAGCAAATGAGGAAAACAGCTTCATAAATTTTCCAAGCATTTAGAAAAAATGCTGAAAACATGCTGCAAAAGCGTAAAACATACACACACACACACAAAACACTGTAAGTCTCACAGAACACAAAGGTACCATTATTTGAATTCATAGGTTAGTAATTGTCAAAAGGCCAATGCTTGGTTAACAGCAAATGTCTGCAATCATTTCTCTATGATTTTAATACCATTATTGTGATGCTACAGTAATTTTGTTTTATTCTTGATGATGGAGCTGGACAACAAAATGAATTCCAGGAAATTTAGAAAAATAATTGGAAAGTATGTCAAGGATAGAAGTTGACAATGTGACAACATAAAACGTCTTCTCAGGATAAACCACACCCATATGTTACTACAAATGTTATAACTATAAATACTAAAAAAAAATACAGTTATGGTCCTCTTTTATTAAGATCTGATCACTATCCTCACACACTCACTCTTCACCCCTCTGACACAGGTTAATGATGGGGTTCATGATCGTCTCGGCCTTCCTGTCCATGTGGATCAGCAACACGGCCACCACAGCCATGATGCTGCCCATCGCCAACGCCGTGCTGCAGCAGCTGAAAACCACAGAGGTCAAGGCGGAAGTACAAGAGATCCAATCTGCAGCAGAGGACAACCTCGCGTTTGAGCTCGAGCAAAGTCAAACTAAAACGGAAGTGACAGAGGTGAAACAGCCAAAAGTCAAGATTCAGCTGGAGCACAGAGTGTGTAAGTAAATCTGTCCGCTAGATAGATGAGTTCTTGACAGTCACCTTTCCATTAACTTAAACTTTCTGAATATCTTGGGCTACAGACGAACAGGAGAGTCCAGAATCACTGCAGGAGTCCAAGGAAAAAGCGGTGGAGGCCAAGTATAAGCTCCTGACCAAAGGAATGAGTCTGTGTGTGTGTTACTCTGCCAGCATCGGGGGCACGGCCACGCTCACCGGCACGACCCCTAACCTCATCCTTCAGGGCCAAATGGACCAGTAAGGCATTTATAAAGACAAGAGAGTATAATTCCAGATATGCAACAGCTGATTGCCCTGTTTGTCCCCCCTTTGCCTCATCTCATCTCCTCATCTTTCTCATCTTTTATAAAGGGCCTTCCCTGACAACGGTGGCGTCATCAACTTTGCCAGCTGGTTTGGCTTTGCTTTTCCCAACATGGTGCTCATGTTGGTATTGACCTTTTTCTGGCTTCAGTTTCTATTCCTGGGCTTCAAGTAAGGCAACTTCAGCTTAGTATAGTCAGCCACAAATATTTCTGTGAACAATGCAGACATCAATTTTTCCTTTCAGCATCATGTTTAAGTGATCATTGAAGTATGCAATTCAAAAAACTAAATTGTCCCACTTACACCATGTGGTGTTTAGCCATGAAAATGTTTTATGGAGTATCCTGAGTAACCAGCACCTTGTTTGTGGAGATACACACATCCCATACATTCAGTTCATTTTAAAGCCTCTATTGCAAATAGATGCAAATAATCCAAAGTTATTAGGGGTAATTTTTTGTGTTTTTGGGTGAACTGACCCTTTAAAGGTGACGTTGCATTTATTCCAGGAAACATAAAAAAATATCTGCAGTGAAGAATATCTCTGATTTTACTAATTACAGTTACACAGGCAGCCAGTAATCTGTGATATGATGCTCCGTATACCAGCTTTATAAATGTCTCATCACTGGACAATGGACACGTAAAGCTCCTGAATGGGATATATAGCACAAGTTGGAGTCAGTTAAAGACAGCTTTAATCCTCAGGTAGTAAGACAGTAAGATTAAGACTTTGCTTTTTTTTTTTATATGCTTCTACACAATTCAGTTTGTTTATATGTGTATTAAATTCATAGTTCGCTCTACTTTATAGTTTAACCAGCTCATTGAACTTAGTCCACGCTTATAAAAACTCAAACATTTCCTTGATTTGAGGAGCATCTTTGCACTTTGTACTTTTCTCCTCAGCCTGAAACAGTCATTCGGCTGTGGGGAGAAAAGCGACAGAGATAAGGAGGGCTACATGGTGATGAAGGAAGAGTACAAAAAGCTGGGGAGCATGAAGTTTGCTGAGGTGGCCGTGCTCATCATCTTCGTCCTGTTGGTGATTCTGTGGTTCACCAGGGATCCAGGCTTCATAGATGGCTGGGCAACACTGCTCTTTGAAAAGGGGTGAGTTTTTTTTGTTTTCTTTCCTTTTGGGGGGCATTTAAACAATAAGTGTGGTGATACGTTTTCAACAAATCCCATGAAAAGCTATAAAAACAATGAACTGACCTAGAGCATGCAGTTGTTTATGAAACTTTTAGCTCTTTTTAAGGGATGACACTATGTATTCGTGACCCTTTTGTGAAGAGTTATATCTTATGGGATTTGGGCCGAGCAAGTTGGGGAGGTCAGAAAGTATTATTCTGATCTGGAATCAAAGGATGTAACAACAGTGTGAAAACGATGATGATGTTTTCTTGTGCCCCTCAGTTATGTGTCTGATGGAACCGTAGCTGTCTTTATGGCCATGCTCTTCTTCGTCATCCCCTCCCGGTTGCCAACGTTTGGAGACTATGGTTGCAACGAAGCAGGTGAAATTGATTTCGACCCCACTATCACATTTACAGAAATGTGATCCAATGCATTCACGATGTTCATGTGACCTAAATTCCAGCTCATCGGAGCACTGGGTGATGATTACCCGGTGGATATGAAACGGCTCTTTAAAATTAATTACTGTTTCATGTTCACACTTCATCTGGGTCTCACAGGGAAGAAGGTGAAGGCTCCCAGAACTCTGCTGAACTGGCAGGTGGTTCACGAGCGAATGCCCTGGAACATCGTCCTGCTGCTGGGGGGAGGCTACGCTCTGGCTACCGGCAGTGAGGTAAACACACAGAGTTTTCTCCTTTTAAGACTTCATCTTCCCTTTTAAATTGTGCTGCAAGGATTTGTTGACCGTTCAGACAGTGAATGCTAGATCTGATAATCAACTACTTATTTTTTAACAAGTACAAATGGTTTTGGTTGCAGCTTTTCAGATGTGAGGAGTTTCTGCACTTCTGTGTTTCATGTCGTGGTAAATTGAACATACATGTAAAACCAGGACACTGAAAAGCTCAGACACATGGCACAGAGACAATCTGACTGAGACCTAGTGCAGATAGAGCAGTATATATAATGGGGAGCTAATGAGGGAATGGGACACAGGTGAGTGGGAAGGGTGAACAGGTGGGGTGAATCTGAAATGAGAGCAGTTAGAACATGAATGAACAAATGAGCAACCAGAATAAATGAACAAACTAAGATATAAAACCATGACAGATATCTTTCTGGGAACATAAGATGGGTGTTTGTTATTTTTTTTAGAGCAAATGATCTTTTAGTGTCTTGAGAGCAAATGATTACTTGATTAATTCTAAAAATACTTGATAGATTAATCTACCATTGGAGCCTCACTCTAGTTTAAAAGGAAGGGAACAAAAGCTCAAAATAACATCATCAACAGAAAATAAAAAATAAAATGTCACAGTACCACCCACACATTGATTTCTGGGATACGCAGTGCAGAAACATCACAGTGTTGACCATGAGGCATCAAAGATGTTACCAAATTAAAATGAAGATGCTATGGGTTTTTGGTTTATTTAAGTACTGGTCACTGGTAAATGTGAATGTCTGTACAAGATATTTCACTGGATAAGTGACCCACTGGTGGTGCTAGATGAGGAGTCAAGAAGTCCAGAATGAATCCTCGGTTAAACATCAATATCTGTGCCAAATTTTCCGGTAATCCATCCAGTAGTTGTTGAGATATGTCTGGACCAAACTGTTTGAACGACCAACAAACATTGTCGTCCCGAGAGCCTCAAGAGCCTCAAGACTCAAGAGGAAAGATCAACATTTCTGCTTGAAATACTTGTTTACAGGCCTCAAAACTGTCTGACTGGTTGGGAGCGAAGCTGGCACCTCTGGAGAACATTCCCCCCTACGCCATCTCCATCCTGCTCTCCCTGCTGGTGGCCATGTTCACCGAGTGCTCCAGCAACACAGCCACCACCACCCTGTTCCTGCCCATACTGGCCTCAATGGTAAACACAACTCACACATCCACACGCACACACAGGTAATAACACACAGCTTCTCAATGCATTTAACTGTTTGTTGTGTTGCCGTGTTTCTTAGGCCAGAGCTATTAATATACACCCGCTGTATGTGATGCTGCCCTGCACCATCGCTGCCTCTCTGGCCTTCATGCTGCCTGTGGCCACACCACCCAACGCCATCGCCTTCTCATTTGGAAATCTCAAAGTCATGGACATGGTGAGATTCATACACACATGCAGTCCATTATACACAATCTACGCTGCAAGTATCTTTCATGTGAGGTGACCGAGACCATGATTCTAGACAGAGAATAGTTAAAGAGTCTTTGTTGAGGTAGGAGGGATAGAGAGGGTCTTTTATTCTCTGGAGGCAGAAAATCTCAGCAATTCATTGCTTTTTAAGACTTTTCACGACCTGCAGATACCCTGGTTTTTGAACTGAACTCATACTGTACACTGATCTGAATGTGATTCTCTCTTCCTCCAGGTGAGAGCCGGCTTCGTGCTGAACCTCATTGGGATTTTGACCGTTAATTTAGGCATCAACACATGGGGATACGCCATGTTTCAAATGGGCACCACCCCTCATTGGATGAACGCTACAGCTTAACAACCTCGAGTAATGGCGAACAGCTCACAAATGATGCAGAGATTTGAGTAAAATAGTATGATAATTATTAGTGAAGTTGTGTTGACAGGCGACATGTATAAATGAGCTGAGATTTAATCGATTGTATGAGTTAATTTAACTTATTACTCTGGTTCTTTTGTTGGACCTGAAGTCTTTGTTTTTTTGTTGCATATTTTTATGCTTCACCAGTGTTTTTATCGCTGTTTTTACCATAAACAAGCATTGAATTTATACTTCTTTCACTCTTACCTCTAATTTGTAAATGTCAAAGTGGCAGACTTTAGGTGATTATTTCCATGCCTTAAAGGGAATACGTTCATCTTAAACAGGAAATATACTTCTTAAATGAAAGATATTAAAGGAATAGTTTTTTTCACTTTCTTTCCAAGAGAAGAATGATACCCCTCTCATATCAGTAAATATAAAACGTCAGCCAGCAGCTCAGTTTAGCATAAAGAATGGAGGCCTCACTAATTAACATTTTATATCTTGTTTAAGTGTGAAAATGTTTATTTATTTCGAATGATTTCTTGGCTGGGTGCAGTGACTTCCTGGAGTCTGCTGCTGTTCTGCCAAGAAACAGTCCAGCACATATTGCCCAAAACATTTCATCTTTAGTTTTTGTGTGGATTAAACAAACACAATATAACATATTAATTAGTGAGCATTAGAGGTGCTATTTGTTTCCCTTCAGACGGAGCCATGCCAGCTGTGTCCCCTTGTTTTTAGTCTTTATGCTAAACTAAGATAACCATCTCCTGCCACCAGACATGAGAGTGGTAGTCTATCAATCTTCTCATGCAACTCTCAGCAAGAAAGCGAGCATATTTCCCAAAATGTGAAACTATTCCTTTAACAGATCCAGTCCACATAGTATTGGGACATGCACACATGGTGCAGGAGATAGCCAAAATGTCCTTCACCATTGAAGAAGGTGAACCTCAGAAAGCGCACACAACAATACCAGGAAGCTATTATATGTCTTATATTGTGTACAGTGAATAGATATATAAAAGGATTGGTTAAAGGATAACTCTGAGATAAGAAACTGCCAGCAAGATACAATTGTAGTGGAGGTCAGGTGTTATTGTGGTTATTACAGGTGAATGTAATAAAATGAAAATGTAGATGAGACAGAACGTCCCAGCGGAGTATTGTGTTTTTTACCAGAACTGTAAGTGTTGTGATAATAAAGGATCATCATTTGAACAAAATATGTACTCTCTCTTTCCCACAATATTGACAGCCAAGACACAGTGATATTTCAAAAAAAGTCCCATAAATCTTTATTTTACCTTTGTTCAGTCACACCAACATTTCAATTGTCAAAAACTTTACATAAGTTCAAAATAATTTGTACAAGTCACAATCGGTCATAAATATATCTGTTCTACATATCTGTGTTACATTTAGACATAACATTCAAGTCAATCTCTTTTATGTTTGATCAGCAAACAGTCCGATCCGAATCCCCTCCTGGCCATTTCACTAATTTTAGCACATGTGCTATTTTGTCTCATCATTTATTCCTGTAACTCACAATCATCAACTTGTGCAGGCCCAATAAAACAAAGTTACCCAGCTTTTAATCACTTGGAGCCAAAAGACAATCTGAATCAATTTCCACCATTTCCTTGTGTTGATCTGAACACACAACAGGTGCATTCAAGTAATTTCAACTGCCTGCAGTTCGTCATAGACCTGGCTCAACTAGTATGCAAATAATTTGTATCCTTTGAACAAACTTACTGTAACAGATGTGAGGAGTTTACTGCAATTTAAGTAGAATCAGTGAAGTCATCAAACACAGAAACTAAACTGGTGCATCAAATCAGCTAATCAACTATTTGGATACTACTTGAGTCAGGTTGTGTCCCAGCACAGACAGAGAGAAAGTGAACTGTGTCTATTACAGTTTAGAGGCATCCCAGGACAGTTCAGTTACTGATCTGTGGAATAAATGCCCTCAAATAACAAAAGATCAGGTCCTAACTCACTGGAATGTGTTAGAGCGAAAACAATGAGATAGAAATGTATGAGAGGCAGAACTGAGACCACCTAACAGAAACATTAGATCACACACAATCAAAAAAATATATGAGATTCAAGGGTGATTTGTTCTTTAAACAACTTCTGCTACATTCTCAAATCTTCCTTTTTTGCAACACAATTCTGACTGAAAAATATCAACATTTACAAATCCAAGTTTTCCTTTTCTTCTCTTATGAAGAGTTTCCAAACATCAAAACTTTAACTTGGACACATACAGGAGGTACAACTTAACAAACAACTTCTATATCACCTAAACAAAGCAACATGATGCTGGAAAAGTACAACTGGTGCACAGATGACAAAGTAGATTTATGGTCATATCAGATCATCCTTGACAAGTGTTCCTTGTTGTTGGCTCTGTACAGATGTTGTGCTTTGAGCAAAGACGATAAACACATACTGTATGCCCTACAGTTAATACAGGTCACACAACTCAATAAATGCATTAGGAACAAAAGGAAACAGGAAGTAGGTCTGACAAATTCAATTACGGCCAACTGTGTAGAAAATGTGATAACAGTTCTCGGAAATCTATCTGACCTTTGCAAACCAGATAACCACATTATTGACATGTAAATTCATCTTTTTTGATCAGACCAGTAATCATGCTTCAAACTGACATACTTACAGACACACGGACGCAGACAATCGTACGAAGTACAGAAACATACACACACTCACTGAATCTGAGAAATAACTTCCTCAAAACTGTTATTTAAGTCCTAAAAACACACATTTTTAGATGCAAAATTTGTTCCTAAAACCTAACATGTACAGGAATGATAAAAATAATTTCTACCAATATTTTTTCACTTCATGGAGTGGCTAGAGAGCAAACACCATCTGACGTTTCCTAAAAAGTTGCTGACTTGCTGGTTTATCACGTTACAAACACACTTTGTTACAGCGACGCCACACCGAGTGGTGAACTGTGTGTCTGTGTGTGTGTGTTTGTGTGTGTTGTACTATCTTTAGGCTTTGAAAAACTTATACATGCTTACACACACACACACACACACAGATAGCAACTGACACATCTGCATTGGCGTTTTCTGGGTGGCGTTCTCTCAGCAGGGAGAAAAAGATAGAGAAAGAGAGGAAGAAAGAGAGAGAGACGACTGGATTGACAGGATGTTAACCCCACCAGTGTGCTCTGATCGTCCCTCAGGCCGGTCCGTACGTCCACCTGCCCCTCGTGTCAGCGCATCGTCTCTACATCCCGCCGTTGTACGAGTAGTCTGCCTTGTTGTGCATCACCAGTTTATTGTCCACAAAGTAGAAGCTGTCGGACTGCGTCTCATACGGGTGCAGGATCATCTCTCTGACTGTGAGCAGACACAAAAACACCACTGCTGTTACAGCACTTGTTTTCCACCAGGTGGTCGGGACCCCCCAAAGATAAATCTGAGGGAGGCTCGAGACAATTGAATGAGTAAGATCCCTGACGCAGCACGACTGAACAGGCAAATGGACAGAAAACTATCGTAAATCCAACTAAAACACCAGACATTTGTGATCAGGAGCAAAAGATCTAAACCAGTCTGACAACCGATACTTGGAGTCTGTGTCTGACCCTCTATCTTTCCGGTTCAGTATACATACTTATTATTAGCTGATTAATTGCTGAGCCAGTCTAAAGGAAATTAATCAGGAACTTTATTGATAAGGATTAACTGTTTTAACAAATTTTAAATCTGTTCCGGCTTCTTAAATGTGAGGATCACATACTGTATGATAGTAAATGAAATACAGTATCTTTGGGTTTTAGATTGTTGGTTGGACAAAAGAAGCAATTTGAAGATGTCACTTGAGCATTTTCACTATTTTTTAGACAAAACAATTAATTGATTAATTGAGGAAAATCATGAGCAGATCACAAGTCTTTATTGTAGCAAATTAGTAACATACAAATGTAATTTCTTGGAAACAGGGTTGAACACAGAATTATGAGAATATAAACATGCTGCCTGAACCACAAGCCCTTCACGTGTGTGTGTGTGTGTGTGTGTGTGTGTGTTTGAACTTACTGCTGTCCTCAGACAGAGGTGGGAACTCATAGATGTGTTCACACGTGTTCTTGCTGCTGGGCATGCAGAAGCCGAACTCAAAGTCAAAACTCTTCAGCAGCTTCTCTCTGAAATAATGTCTCTCAATCATCCTGAAGTTTTCTATCGGCATGTCTCCAACCGTGAACTCAACGCTGGAGTGACGAAGACAGACAGACAGAAAAAGGTGAGTGAGACAGAGAAATCACAGGCAGCAAAACGAAGAGAGAGACAGAGGGCACAGCAAGCAATCTGTTGGTAACATCGTCCTTGTAAATAAAGATTGACACACATTCTCACTTACGTGGCTCCAACTTGCCGCAGTCGGAGAAAAGCGGGGGTGAACTGGTAACGGACAAATCGCCCAGCATTTGGGTCGACATCCCTCTTCTCCCCTGCTTTGTCTGACGTGATGATCAGTTTGTATGGAACAGAACGGAATAAAATGAAATAACATTAACATGAAAACATTTTTTACAACAAATACAATAGTTGAATAACTGACAAAACCAGAATAAGAGACAGGTGAATAATCTAGGTCCTGTCTATGAATAAGTAGGAAAAAATATGAATTCGTTTGATAGAGAATAAACACTGGTTTGTTTTCCTACTCAACTACACAATTGTTGAAACATGTGGGATAACAGATCTTTATTTAAAGGCCTCTTGGTACAACTTGAAGCTATATTTGTTAACATTTAGGTCAATTTGCACCATTAAAAGTATGTCAGTATCATCACAGCTACAACATGACGAGGTGGAGTCAAGCTGTGATAAAGATTGTATCATGGACTTTTTATCATGGTATTATTGTACCATGACTGTTTAGTATCTACATCCCTATTGCAGACAGTTTAATTTTGTGACTGCTTATCAGAATGATTAAGCAGTGTTAAAACATTGCTTTGAAGGCCACAATCGACTTGATAATAAATTACTTTATCAATCTAGAAGTGTTTTCATGGTAAAAAAAAAAAAAAGGTTCAATGAAACACGTCCATAGAGTGGTTCAGTGACTCGCCTGTGGACGGAGGTTTGGTGATTTCAAACAGCACTGTGCCAGTCTCCATATCTCTGATCTTGAACCTGGTGAAATCAATGTTGTAAATGTTCTCGTCCGGGCTGCACAGATAATCTGAGCGGGTGAGAGAGAAAGAGAGTGGAAAGTTACAGATGAGATATAAAGTACTTTATCCAAGTAGTGCGTGGTTCACCATATCTTATAACCATGTGAACCTCAGTATCCTTCAGAGCAAAATGCATTCTTAGCAGAGAGTATTGAAATGTGCAGCATCGGGAAGATTGGACGGATTTTCAGACTTTTATTTTTAGTTATTCTTTCACATGACATTTTCTGATCACCTTTAAAAAAATATTTTAACACTGATGCACTGAGCATTTTTTGCTGAATGAAAAAAAGTTTAAAACATGCTTATATTTCTAAATTCATTAGAACATAAAATGTCCTTATTTGCCAGCTATTAATTATGTTCACTTTCTCTGTTTATTCATATATTTTGCAAAGATATTATATCACTGATTGAATGATTACGACCGAAGATGTATAATTATAATGTTGGACTTGGTTTAAAATTTGAAAGTGAGTAAACTGCTGCAAACAAAGAAAATGAATTCTCTTAACAAGCACCAGTTGCACAGCAGTCAAGAAGCTTTCCATTCATCCTCTCCACGAACAGATGACAATACCGACAGTGGACCACACTAACAGGAACAATTTTTTAAAATCAAAATATGCACTCAAACATTCACATCCCCTCTGAAAAAATCTAACTAAAACAGCTCTGCAGAAATCAATCAATACATTCAAACAAATAATAAAAGCTGAATCTGTTTCAAATCATTTTTGGACAGCAAATGTATTAACAAGCTCCCTCTGACCATTTTAGGTGGATTTTTGACACAAATCTTAATGAAAAAACCGTGTCAGATGAGCTGTTTCCTCACAAATATAGTGACACAAGCACCCTCACATGCACCCAGTAAGAAAGAGAAGGAAGTTATTTTTATTCCTCTAATCCTTCCTGCCCTCACCAGGCAGTGTCACTGCTTATTTGTGTTCCCCAGCAGAGCAGACACTTCCTGCTTCCTGCCTGATCCGATGATACCACTGGCCCGCAGGTGTAACTGCAACATCTCGCCAACGTCTCCACTGAGGCTCCCTCGCTTCACACGAGCTCTTCTGATGTTGGCGGATGACAAATAAATTAAAAATTGATACGGGATAACATTGTTCCAGGGATTTGAGGGTGGATCAGTGCAGGTCTGTGCAGCCACAACAGAAAAAGAGAGTAAATGTCTACCATTACACGCCATCCATCTATTAGCTCAGTGTCTTTATTCTTTTCATCTGACGTTAATAGATCTGCAGTTGTCTCTGCCTGTATTTAGTGTAGACAACCACATCTGTCTACTCAGAGACAACAGTAAAACAGCAGACACATGGACATCTATCAGTTCAGACGGGGATCATTTAATCGCTAATGATGGCAGCTCTGACTGGACAATAAACCCACCAGCTGTTTCTTATGACACATCGACAGCAGCAGCTTCCCACTAAAAAAAACATGACATTTCCAGATGTTACCATCAGCTCCCAGCTGTGAATTTCATGCATGTCTTGTTTTTACTATTCCCATTTAAATGTGAATGTGAATTAACTCAGCATCTAACTTTTCTAAAAAATGATAAATAAAAGGAGCAGATTTTTCTATTTTCACAAAACATTCTTGCAATTTTCATACTGTTGACTTTAGTTGGTGTTGGGGTCAGCACTGACAGAACACTTGAAGGGAAGGTCTGACCTGAAACCAACTGCTGATTCAACACACCTGGAAGATACTTGGGGCATAAAATTGCATAGATTCATGACTAAATCTCTGGACGCAGAAACATGCATACCCATTGTTTTATGTCAGTTTTGTGTCGTTTTATGAAGTCAATGTGAAACTGGGCAGTGTTTCACTGAAAAGAAGAAGAAGCAGAAAAGAAAAAGCACAATTGGCAGAGCAGCTATCATTACATGTGACCATTACGCATGGCTGTGGCTATTCATAGCCTGTATCACTAACTCATCACATGCACAGTACCCGTAGTCCTGATACGGTGATATCTCAGTTATCATTACTTAACATCAGAGAGCTGATTAAAGATTGATTATTAACTTTTTGAAAAAGACCTTATGAAATGCTTTACAATTAAGGATTAAATGAAAAGATCATTAACAGAGAATGACAGTTCCGGTGTGAATAAAAAGAAATGATTGATCAGACAAATTATAAATTAATTTATATATTCAACAAACAATTTGAGCTCCAGTGAACACAGACTCATAGGAAACTGTAGTGTTCAGACATGAATGAGGACAGGTGTGTCAGATATGTGCACCAATCACTACAGGTGAAACATGGTGGTACTAATCTCTGGCAGCTAAAATGATTTCATTTCCATAATGTGCACCTTTAGTAGTCGTTCCTACATGTGAAATGTGAATGAGATGATATGTAGGTCAGGATCATTCAGGATGGAGGTGTTTTTAGTCACTTACTCACAGTTACTTGACGGAGACATTAATTCCCCCGGGAGGATTATTTACAAGGCTCCCTGCATGTTATCTTTCATGTTTATGTATTCATTCTGGAGCATTGCCTGAAGTAGAACCATACCCCGAAGTCTCAGCGTGTTGTCAACAGCCTTTACTGTATAAGCTGACAGAGCTGATCTGATTCGTTCTGACGCCTCGATGCCTTTGCTCCTCTGTCAGTCTGAACGCTGAGGTCGGCTCTTCTGAACACATCAGGTCTGCAGACGCACACACCTGAAGATTCACGCGGCCTCCACACACACACACAAAACAAACAGCCACCCTCAGCAGTCACATAATATGAATTAATAACATACAACATCTACGCCTGCATGAAGTGGGACCACTGATAACAATTCTATATTTGTGTGTGTGTGTGTGTGTGACCTGAGGTAACAGACCGCATGTAATTCACAACAAACACCTCAGGTTTTGTGAGGCGAAGTGAGAGCACACACACAGACACACACTGAGGTTAACTTGCTGCTGGAAGCTAATGAAGCCACAGACAGACTCCAGTTTGTCACTGTCAGTTCTCCTTCAGGGCTGTGTGTATGTGTGTGTGTGTGTGTGTGTGTGAGCCAAAAAGTCAACCTCAGGGTGTCTGGTCATACCGCAGCAGACTAAGATGACTCTAAAGAGTTAAAGCTGAGCTGAGAATTACTGATCCAGAAAACTGAAAAGAGGAAGCTCGTCTGCAAACCACTTCTCCAAACTTCAACATCAGCAGGTCTCAACAAAATCCTGCAATGACTTCACATCCTCATCACTGGACACAAGTATCTTCCTCCAGGTCCAGTATTTTATACACGTCACTTATAATTCCATCATATTTGTGTACATGTCCGGTCTAATGTATTCTAGTGGTATTTTGGTGTCTGTTTGCACACAAATGACTTTTTGGAGGGTTAGTTTAAAGTGTGATGATAAAAAGGCATTTCTGACTGTGGACAATTCTTCATTATTTTACAGATGTGCACTTGGAGAGAACCAAAAAAAGATCCTGCACATGTCGATCACTTGTAATCACTTTTTTTTATTAGGTAAAATTTATAAATTTGACATCTTTTACAGTGAAAGTTTTTGATCGAAGCTTTGTAGTAACTATTCGCCAGAGCTGCAACTAATGGTTATTTTTATTATCCATTAATCTGCCAATTATTTTCACAATGAACTGTTTAGTCTATAAAACGTGGGGTTCAAAGGGTTCACTTCTAATGTTGTATTAGAACTGTATTAAGTTACAGTTCTTAGATACTGTTAGTTCATGGTCACTGGTCATTTCTTGTCAGCGGAGCCACAGACAGGCTGCACAGCTCCAACTCCTCAGCAAGGTAATAAAATCTAAACACGGTTGATGATGGCATGATGGAAAAAGTCTAATTACTGACCGACTTCTTGATTAAAACATTAGTTTGATGACCTGTAAACAGACACACTGTTGCTCTTCTGTTGTAAAGTAGTTGCTTTAATGTGTGTTTGCTGTATTAAACTGCATTTACTGTAGCTGTAACCACAGGCCAAATAATCCAGGACTGAAATCTTAAGGATTACAACTTTAACAAACTATATTAATGACAAAGCCAATGATCTCACCACACTCTGTGACCATCTGGGAGAGCCCTAAAAGCTGCTGCAAGATGGATTATTAACAGCTCATTTACCAAAGTGAACCCAGAGAGAGAGAGACAGAGAAGAGAAGTTTTTTATGCTTTAAATCCTGCTTTTTTTCTGTCATCTTTCAGCTGACATCCTTCCTGTCCACTTGCTGCAGATGTGGCAGGAGTCACCAGTTTACAACCAGGCTGGGTCAAGCCCGCAGTTCAACACATACTGTACCACATGACCTAGTTTCATCCAAAATAAACAGTCCTGAGCTCGTTTTAGCACTTCACCCAGATAACGCTGGGACAGGACACATCTTAGGAGGCTTCCAGTGCGGCCGTTTAAGATCACTGCCACATGAAACCATATTAAAGGCTTAAAAACACAACATACATGCTGGCGAAAATTACAGCTGACACTCATAATGGGATTTAGCTCAGTCTGTCCCACTTGCGCCGCAGACCGGTGGGTCCGTCCTCGCTGAAAGTTTTCACGTTACGTTTTCACCTCCCTGCAAGTAGGATGCACATTTTTAATCATACAGAAATCTCAATCTGTATTTTAGCTTTCACATTTAATTACAATTTTTTTGCAAAAATGTTTCATTTTGAAGTGAATGATGCAAGTACACTGTGGGCTTATTAAGTCATGTTACAATGTGAAAGCAAAGGCAGTTTTCAGTAAGTTTACAATGATCTCAATTTAATTATAATTTTCTGTAAAACTGTTAAAAACTGCAAGTGCATTTAAAATATGATACCTAAAATAATCTTGATTATCATTTCAGGCTTAATTCTGCAGTCTGATGTGCAAACAATGAAGAGCCTAAACGTACTTCTGCATCACGTACTTTTACACGGCCTGGTTCGTGCATCATGGTTGGTCATGTGACAACAGTCATGTCATGTGACAGAGGTGAGTCTGGGACACAGTACTGTGGCAGAGATGAGAGCATTTTAACCAGTAATCCTCCGAGATTAGCTCCAGGGGTCGATGAGTGTAATTGTTGCAGGAAGGACTAGTGGACTGAACGCAGAGGGCCTCATGCAAGAACCTTTCTTATGAACAGATTCGCTCATAACTACGAGTGATTTAAGAAAACTCGTAGTATTCACCAGTATTGTTGTACCGGTCAGGTACAGGCTTGTCTGTATTTCTCAACAAACGACACTTGTATGACTTTAGAATTAGAGGTTCATGTATGAATGAATCTTTAACACTGAATCATCACTGACTGAATGGAGCTTTCAGCAGCACAGCTCCTTTCACCGCTGTCTGAAAGCTCTTCAGTCATGATACACAGAACATTACTGCCTGGTTAAAAGCTTATTGAAAGACAGCCAAAGCCATATAAATGAACATGAAGTGACAACTCTGTAGTGAATAGGCAGCTCCTGAACTATTAACCTTATAAACGGTGCTTGTAGAGAGCTGGTTTTCTACTGAATAGAGAAGAATCGGTGCTGAAGTCAGAGCAGTATCAACTGTGATGTGTTCACTTACTGATGAATACTAAAGTGCAGTTGGAAATATGATCACTTGGCTTTGAAAAGAAGTGAACAAACTCTCATTTAACTTGTGGACCACTTCACTTTGATGAGATATTTTTAGCATCCAAACTCATGTTAATCCTTCTTTCTTTCTTCTTTAACTATTGAGTCACCTAATACGACTACTGACTGACTAAACCTGAATAGTTATGTTTTCACCTGCTGATTTTTGACAGGATGCCATACTGAATTTCTTCTTTTCATTCTTGCATAACATTTTTATACAGACATTCCCTCAGAATGAATTGTAATAATTTTTTACTGACTTTTAGAGCCATCATCAGGTCAAAGTTTCAGTTTTTCCTCCAAGACTGCGGCACCTTCAACATTCCCATCGTCCTCAGCTGTATTTTTCGCTTGGTCACATTTCACCATGTGTATCATTAACACGCAAAACTAAGATGGTGAAAATGATGAACATTATACCTGCATAATGGAGCAGAGCAGGCAGCCTTAAATAGCAATTTAGGGTCAATGACTATACTAAAGATCAAATCGCAGGTGGCATTCATAAGGTTGAAAAAGGCAATTTTAGACAAGTTTGGGCAGTTAAGAGAGTAAGCCTCACAAGGAAGATTCAAAATAAGACTGCAAAAATGTTTGTGCACTTGTGTTTCGGTAAAGCGATTAACATCCACCAGTCCAAGCTTACTGAGGATGAACCAATGGACACCAGAGCGGCACATTTCTTCGCCAAGATCGCCAAGCATCAGCTCCTTATTGAAGAGGAGAATCAGAAAAATGTAAGATAGAAAACATAAAACATTAGCTGTAGGTTACTGTGTTCTTGCTCAGTTAGTGCTTCTCCACCATATACATAACAGTCTTATGCTGCTGGACCCCTGCCACGTCTCTGGCATGAACCCTCTGTCCTGTTGGCATGGAAGTCACACGTTTTGTCTCCTGCCCTTTTGTTCACCTCACGGGGGCGGCCAGATTCAAGAGCGTCACACGTGGACAGAAACACAGCCGATTTCCACTCGCTGCATCTAGATGAGGGTCCTCAAACTCTCTCAACACACACTAACATGTACTTCTCATTGGGAGGTGACAATCAGGACGCCGCTGTAAATACACATTATGAAAGGTTCAGGACAAGAGAGCAGAGGACCAGTGTATGTGCACCACGGCACTGCATATCATTTATGTGTGATATAAACAAGCTGGCGTGAAAAATCAATCACAATATATGTTTTTAAATGAAATAGAATATTATTATGACCTGAATATATCATGGCAGGACATAAATGTACCAGCTACATTTTTATGTGTATTTGACTCTCGGTTTTACTATTTTATAATCAAGTTGAATATATTTTTGTTGTATTTCATTTTATTCAAGTTATTATTTATTTATTTACAGAATCTTTTTACCCAACCCACAACCAAGAGTCTTACCAACAACGTTAAAAATGTGTCGTGTATAAAACGACTATCATATTTTATATTATGAAATTTCATTTTCTTTTAAATATTGATTTTAGCCTTAAAAAACATCCAGCAGTGACCGAGCTCTACTATGAAAAAACACAGTCTGCTGATACTTACAGGATATTACAGTAAAACACAATGATGAGAACATGAACATGAAGGGCCCCACTTTGGTCTGTCGTGGTAAAGGGGGATCTACCAGTTAGGTGGGAGGATGACATGGACATGGACTAATCCGGTTTAGTTTCTTGTATGAAGCCAAATCCAACTAATCACTAGAGGGAGGGGGCAGGGTTAGAGTAGCGAGGGGAAGGATGAAGACAGGGATGAATTTGGGGTAGTGCTTGAAATTCTTAAAAGACCCTCCCTATATTTTTACTGCCAAACATCAGCATGAAATACACCAAATTACAGGAGTAAGGGACTCTAAAATGTCATGTTATCTTTACTTTTATTAGTTTAGACGAAGATTATGTATCTGCAAATCATCCTGCAAAAAAAAAAAAAAGAAATGCAGGAGATTGTTCATCAATTGTTTTTTGGATCAACATGTTCATGATGTAGAAAATGAGCCACATCAGCAGCATGGCTCTCAGGAAGGCAGTGTCGGTCGGTCCACCACAAATATCTCAACAGTTACCAGATGGATCGCAATGAAATTTTCTAGAGACATTCAGGATGAGGATGTGTCCTATTAACCCTATAAAATGTGCTTAATGAGGTCTGGTTTTGTACTGACCTGAGAAGAATAACCACTAACGTCACAGCACGATATGAACACGGTAAACATTATATCCACTAAACATCAGCATGTTAACACTGTTGTCGTGAGCATGTTAGCTGCAAGTTAAAAACTCAATTCTCAGTAAGTGAAAAATAGACATCATGTGTAACAATTGCCTCTCCTTAGCACTCTGCGAACTGTGATAAAGTTTGATAGCATGCAGGTGTCGCCACTGACTTACTGACCTGAATGACTTCATGGTAACAGTGGTGTGATAAAAATGAGGACGGTTTTAAAATTAGGGACAGTGAAAAGATTGGTTTCCAGATATGACTACAGCTTACAGCAGTTAGATCTAAACGGTAAATTTTCAGTTTGCCTTTGTTTACTGTCAAGAAAGGTTAAAAAATATTGTGTAAACAGTTGCATTAGGGCAAAAAGCACAATCTGAAATTCTCCTGAGTTGTTTGTTTTTTATCTTTGAATGAAAAATAGATGATATCTTTTGGGCCTTCCCTAATTACATGACCCTTTTGTGTGATGATCTAGAGAAGCAAATAACCTGGTTTTATTACCTGCTACCCCATTTAACCTCAGAGTAGAGAGCATTTAACTGCATCAGATCTGCACACTGCTAAAGGAGTACAGGCTGAAAGACCTGAGGCCTGAATTATGTTGGCGTTCACGTAGGCTCTGTGTGGACACCCATGTACCTCCACTACGCTACAACAAGCCAGAGTATATTCTCACAGATCATCGCTCTGTTATTTAGCTTTAACACTGACACAGGTCACAGGCTGCTTCACACTGTTGAGTTTGCATGAATGCTTCTCACACAAAAATGCATCTCACACAAAAATGCATCTGACCACTGTGACACTGAGGAAGTGTCATTTAAAGCTGTGAAACTGCATCAGTGGCCTCTAAGACTTAGCTCAGCACTGATCAAAGTTCTGGTCATGAGCTAAATTTCTTTCATCTATTTTAGAAATTGAGTCTCAACAGAAACAATGCAATAATAAAACCTGTTAATATATACTGTGGTTATAACATACGCTCATCTCTGATTGGCTGGGCTGTTACCATCTAAATGCTGATATATTTTAGTACTATTTAGTTGAGCATGTTTTCCAGCTATGTTTTCCAGTTATAATTGTCAAAATGAGAATTAAACAGTCAGGTAAAGTCATTTAAAAACCTTAGTGACAAATCTGACGCTTTAAGTTAAACTTGAGACAATGTTTAGTTTTTATCAGCATTGTTCCAATGACTCACGTTTTATAAAACAAATTTACAGCTGCAACCACTATTCAAATTCATGTGTTGATTACTTTTTAACTAAATTAATGGTTTGGTCTCTGAAACATTGCAAAGCCTGAAAGTTATGTCTTCAAAGTCTAAAACTGAAAGATATTTATAATGATATGTGACGAAGAAAAGCAGCAAATCCTCTCATTTAAGAAGCTGGAAGAAGCTTTAAGAAGCTCAGAGAATGTTTGCTTGCAAAATGATGAGATTTTTCTGTAGATTAACTAATTGTTTCAGCTCTAAACAAAACAATTGATTAATGGGAAAAAAATAATTATACTCAAACAATTGCATCACTGAAGGAAACAAGTGCTGGCAGATTGCAATGATTGCGATGGTTTCCACACTAGCAGATTAAGATTCAGCAAAGAACAGAAGTTTGGATCAGATCAGTCAACTGAGCTGAAAGCCTGTTCTGTCTACGCAGATCGTAATCAATCTCAGCAGCTTGCTTTGATTCCCCGACGAGATGGTGTACAAAATGATTTGTGGCAACTTAAGCTGTTTGAAAGTCACTCTTATGAGAATTTATCTGACATAAAGTGACCAGTGAGACAACAACCACCGAGTCAAAAAAATAACTTTGACTCAGGAGTGTTTTCAAGTCTGGCTGAGCTGTGCTTAGTACTGTTGATTGTGCATCATGCCACTTACACAGGGAATCAATTTAAGCCACTTGAGAATGTACAGCAGCAGCAGGAAAAACAGAGACAGTCACAAAACAACAGAAGGGCTTCAGCATCTTCTCAGGAGAGAGAGCTCCAGTTGTTTCCTGCTTTGTTTGACTGCCAGTAACGGTGTCAAGCAAGTGTGTGTCCATATGTCCATTTCTGTCTGTGTAACTCATCAAGTGGCAGCACAAGTCCACTGTTAAACAGGAGAGCAGAGGAAAGAAAGGAGGAGGTGTGTGGGAGAACAGAGACGCACGCTCCGCTGCCTGTAACCACAGGGAGATGCTTCACGTTGCTGTAGTGAATCAAGCGTGTATCCATGTTGCTGTGGTGATTCACACATGCCTCCTCTTGCCTCCAGCAATGACGCTGCGAGGCAGGAAAGTGAGAGTTTCCAAGACCATAATAGGGTCCAGCGTGGGAGACAGAGTCATTGCGATGTTCCTGCACGCGTCTCTCTGCAGCTGGACAACAATCCCTCACTCAGGGGGGGAAACACCAACCAGAGACTTCCAGATTAAAACACAAAGACAGACACGCACACCAAAACATAGCTGCAGTTCAGGTCCTGAAAACTGACTGGTTAAAGGGCAATTAAAGAAACTGACTTTACAGTGACAGTCAGTAAAAGAGGAAGGACAAGCTGAGCCAAAGGATGTTCCCAGATCTCTTCTTCCTCTCAGTAAGCTGTGATTATGTCGGACTGGACAAGCAAGATCTTGTTCCTCATCACAACATAAACTTCCTGTATTATCGTAAGCTAGAGAGTCGTAAATGTACAGAAAAGGGGAAAAGGATAAAACAATGAAAAATATGATTTGAGTGAAGATATCGTTATTGTGCTGCATCTCACAGTCACGCTTGTTCAGTAAGGCTGCTCATGAAGTGTGCACTACCATCAGTACATGCAGAGGTAAATAAAAATGTGAGTTTGTGCCAATGCACTGACGGTGAAAATCCGAAAATCCGACAGCACGTTATCACACTCAGTATGTATCGTAACAGCCAACGTAACTGTGCTGTAAGTAAGGTATTACACCGGCCTTTAAATAGTCAAATGCCCTGGGAGGCCACCTGTTAGCTAACTACTGGTTTAAGACCTGAGTTGGTGATAGATGTAGGCGTTCCTGTGCACATAAGAGCTTCCTGGCTGCCATGTCTCCCTCTGTTTCTCCATAAGAGGCTTGTTTCAGATTTAGAGATGTGACATAATTAAAAAAAAAAAAAAAAACTGCATTAAGTAATGTGCTACATATGTAATCAGCACATTTTCATTATGACATTATGAAAAAGTAAAATGAGCTATTTCAAGCTTTTATTCAACAGCGTAATCAGAATGTGGCTTTGCAAAGAAAATATATATCAAACTGGTTTATTTGTGACTGAATAAGCAGCTCTGCTCGTGTTCAAAGAGTGTGTACACTCTGTCCAAACATTCCTTTGTGAGACACATACATGTTGCGTTGAGGTGTAGGCAAAATATTTGGAAATTTCAATGTTGTCTTTGGAAGAGAAGCAAAGCAGCACTGAAAAAGACCAACATTTTGAATGTTAGATCTCTAATCTGCACATCCATAAAGTGTAATTATATTTACTCAAGTACTGTACTTCAAGACAAATTTGAGGTGCCTTTATTTGTTATTTACTTGAGCGCATGTGTTGATATTACAGTTTGTTGTTGTTGGCCTGTTACAGATTTAACTATGCAACAACACAATATAATGCAGCTAAAATCAGCTGCAGCTCATGAATTCATCAGGAACAAAAGAGCACTAATATATAACCATATAAAAATCACAGCAGCCGTTTGCCTGCATGACGAATACTTTTACTGTTGTTACTTTAAGTACATTAAGTACACTTTTGTACTTTTACTCTGATTGTGAACGACGTACTTGTACTTGTAACAGCGTATTTTGACACTGTGGCATGTCAAAATGCTCCATTGTGACGTTTTATTTTCACTAAAGCTCTGAATCTTTCTTCATCCCCTGATAAAATAACACTCTTACTCTCCTGTTGGTGTATAACCTTCCAGCTACCTGAGAGCAGAATGAACCCGCAAACTCCGGCCACAACATTTTATCAACAGTTCCTCTGAGCTCTTTAACATATCTGTAATTTAGATTTGAAATTGCAAACAGAACTCACTGCTACACACACAGGAACACAACGCCTCTGCACCTCTGAACTAAATGTGAACTCATGCAAAGGAAGCATATAGGAGCTGCTTCAAAGTATGACCTCTCAGTCACCCCAGCACCTCACTCTGCACCTTTCCAGTCAAATACAATCACCTTTGATGATCATGCATGTTCTGCAATTTGCTGTCATCACCGCTCCATCATCAGACATCACTCCCCCACCTCCACGACTGTGTGCTAAACTTAAGCACTGATGGGCTCCTGACACCTCACCTCCACAGGTCCAAGGTCTGCTGATGAATGAATGTTTAAAGCTGCAGACATGTTGGCAACAAGGGGCCCGAGTGATGCATTATCATGTGTTTGAATAGGGCCTGTGTACACTGCATAAATAAAAGGACATGATGCATGACTCATAGGGAGCTCTGTCACACAGCAGAGGTCCACTTACTCTCTGTGATCCTCTGCAAGCCCAGAACATCCTCCGGGGTGATGACCGCGCTGGAGAGCAGGTCCTCCTCCGTGGTCACCGGGACCCCCACCTCGGTGGAGTTGCAGCCTTTCTTCACTCTCATCGCCGCCGTTGGCTCCGGGCTGCCGCTGTCCGAGGCTCCGGTGTCTGAGGCTGGAGGATCACCGGCGGGCTGCTTTGCGCTCGACGCGTCCTGGCTGCTGCCTCCTCTGCTGGTACAAGAATAGCTCATCCTGCGCTCCTCCTCCTCCCCCCCTCTCCAAACCCAGGTCTTCCAAGATAGAAAACAGTTGCCTCCCTCTCCTCCCCCCTCCCTCCCTCCCTCGCTGGAGGATGCACAGTTGCCGTTATCCGGTGCTTAATTCAAATCCTCTCCGCCTTCACGCGCCTGCAGACCGGGTTTGCATGCAGGCGGCCCCGGAGCGCAAATTGCGGAGAGACGCTGCTGCTGCTGCTGCTTTTCTGCGCAGCTGCTCTCTGAGATGCGATTGTGTGAAGAGAAGCTGGAAGTGAAATAATCTGCTGGGCTTCAGATGGAAAAAAAGAGGCGGCAGATGGTGGTTGATGTCGATGGAGGGAGGAGGCGCATCTCAGCTGCGCAACGCCGGGCCAAAGCGCGCAAAGAGCCAACATGACAAACCTGGATGGATGGATTCAAAACATGCCTGATCCTTGCAATGTGTGTGTCCTCTCTGAAAATTCAGCTAAATATAACCATCAGGCCTGTGCATTCACCAACGAGGTCTTGCAGTTTTGCCGGTGTCTCTCAGTTTGGGGACAATAAACATCCCATTAAAAAAGGACTGGAGCAGACTGATTGATTTGCAGCCTTTAATTGACAAACTAAAGTTTAACACTAGAACGAAAGGACAAAGACATAAGACACATTTATAGTCATTTTACAACAGGTGTCTAATTGCCATTGGATAATTGGTTCAACAGGATTTCAAATCTATTGGTTAATGGTCCCAAGGGTGGGAGTTTCCATAGCCAGTGTCCAAGTGCCAATCATTATAGTCACATCAGAAACTAAAGAACACAGATGTACAGTATCTTGAAGTTGCAAAGATAGAAGTACAGAAAGTTCAAGTTCAATCCATCAAGCGTAATAAATTAGAGGAAACATGAAAAATTCAGTTCTTTGTTTAGGCCAAAGGCTCCATGAGGTTAAGGGTGAATCCAATTTGCGAGTGAGTTAACGTGTGTCCATCTCTAGGAGAGGGTTACATTTTCTCTATTCCTCAGAGCTTTTTAGATTTGAAACCCTGTTCAAATAATTGTCCAATGATTGTACAGCCCTGATTCTAAAAAAGTTGGGAATGTAAATAAAAACAATGCAATCATTTGCAAATGAACTGTGTTTGCCAGTAATGGTTTTACAAAGTGTTTCTGAGCCCGTGAGTAATACCCTTCATACAATCATGTTTCACAAATTGGTGAAATTCATATACGCATGTATTTGCAAAAATCAATGTTGATGAGGTCAAACATTAAAAAATATTGTCTTTATACTGTTTTCAATTGAGTATATGAGTAAAGAGGATTAGAAAACCACCATCTGTGATTAACTACAAAAAAACAGTGTCTGAATTCGACCCCGTTCAGATGTTATTTGTTGTCTGCGATTCCTCGAAATAGACATTTCCCTTCTAACGTTTGCAGATAGTTTCATTTAAAGGGCAATTTTAGGCCAACAGAGGTCAATTTGCACTCAGATTCATTTGTTTACCCTTTGGAGGGGCTCAACACCTCAGCAGCAACAGCAGACTACTGCTTACACACTGATACATCACTATTATCAATCTAATAATGTCATATATAATAACGTATACATAGATAATATATATAAGCACTTTCACTCTTAACACTGAGATCCATTCTGCATAAGTTGATATTTTAAATACATTTGTGTTAAGTAAAATTTTGAACGCTGGTCTTTTACTTGTCATGTTATTGCTATCTTTCTTGAAGTAAATGATCTTCTTCCACCTCTGCTTGTGTTGCAATTATCCCCCTGAATTCAACCAAATTAAGGGTTGTTTAAGTTACATCTGCAGCCACCAAACACCAAACATACATTAGTTTGATAAATTTAGCTCCTATTAGCCCTGATTTATCCAGACTTCTCTCTCACAGCTGTTTTCATATCTGCACTGACTGAAGCTGAGGAGAGAGCAGAATGGAAACAACTCTGTGAGGTTTTAATCCTATTTCCGTCTCTCTTTCACTCTCTACTGATGCATGTAAAGTCTCTGCATGACTCACTGGAGATCTCAGTCACACATGACTATCCATCACAGCTCTGCAGCGCTGCTGTGCGAGATGATAACAGTGCCAAAGCAGCTGTAACTGCAGCAGCCACAACAACGCAGCACCAGTTAAGACAAAGGCCTGTCTGAATATTCAGAGCACAGGGAGATTTCAGGTCTGTGAGCAGGATCAAGGAGCCATTCGAAAAAATCCTTTTTCAGCTACAATAATGTTTCACACACCCACACACTGATTGACCCCAGAAAGCTTCAGAGGTCGTTAAGATTGCTATTCCCTCAATTAATCATCGCCTGGAAACTGAGGGTTTGTGTGGAAATGTTGCACCCTAGAGGCAGTGTGCATTTACTGCAAAACCTAAAATAGATTTTGGTTTGTCCTTTTTTTGGGTAGAAGACTTTTGTCACTGTACTATAGCTATTTTGATGTGTGCCCCTGACCCTGAGTGTGTAGATTCATTCAGTTAAGATGAGAAGTGATTAATAGTTGTTTTAGTTTCTATGCTGACAAAAATTACCTGTCAGGTTCGTTACATGTTCTTCTGGTTCAGAAGCGGCACTAAAGTTCATCAGGGAGGAATAAAATGACTTCAAAACTTAGATGCTTCATTTTCAAGTTCACAGACACTCTGCTTGAAAATTAAGGATAGCTTTTTCTAAACATATATAAAGACAGATTTGTACGTTTTGGTTTATTATTTTGTGTCATTTTGTTCATCAGTGTGTCTGTGAGAGACACTGTGTGTGCTACAGAGTCCTCTGTTAAACATGTATAGAAGATTGAGCTTCTGTTCTGTGTGTGACATCTGTATGTGCACACTGACAGCCGGCTATATGGTCACTGTGGGCTCTTCACATCGGCCTGCTGAGTTTGCTCGTCCCTTTGTCACGTCTGAGCTCCTGCTGCTACCATCAGCAGAAACACACACACAGACACACACACACACACAGACATATGTGCCTCCCCTGTCTCACATTCTGATCTGAACAAATCCACTTTGATCAGGAATGTGCTCACAAACATATTTTTTATTGTGATGTTATTTGCAATATATCCGCATGTATCTCTCTCTCTGTTGTAGACATGATCAGGGAATTACATGCACACACACACACACACACACACACACACACACAGTCTGGGCAATGTGCTGACCTCAGTAAGCTATTCCTAAATGTTTATTGTTCAGTGCAGTTAGAGGAGAGAGGAGGGTGCAGGCTCAGTTATTTACCTACCAGCTGCTCTCTTTGTTTTGTTCACTTTAATGACACAATAAAGAGCACTGTAAATTACTGATACACCTTTTAATTCAATATTCAATACATGAAATAAATGCTTAAAATGGGTTTGGGTTGAGGACAGCAGTTGAAAATGTGTGTGTGCTTTGCTTGATGGGAGGAATAATCAGAAGTATAAAAAGTAGGTTGCTCTTTGACTCCCTCTTCTTTCATACAATCACTCCTATTATATTCCCTGTGAAATAATAATCTAGTCAAGCTGCCAATTACAGCTCATCAGTCGATGCCAAAGCGCTGCAAGTCCTGCCAATGAGGCCTTTCATTCAGTGGCATTGCCCTCTGCTAACCTTCATTGTTGATTTATTCACTTGTACAGGTTTTCCAAAAATAGCAACAGGTACTTTCATTCACAATTCACATTTAAACCACAATGTGAAAACGGGACAAATGCAGCTGCACGATTTAGCTTTCTCACACAGAGAGTGAATCAGGCTGGTTTTGTGTAAAAGATTTTATCTCTGTACACCCACCAGACTTTCATAATGGACTGCTGCCATTTGAATTTAAACTCTACCCAGCTTAATGATCAATAAAACAGCCTGATTAGATTACCAACACAGCCACCATCTTCCCATTTCACATCTGGTGTTAATGTCATTGATCCAGTTGGCCCAGTCGTAATGAAATTGGTATTCAAGTTTCAAAAAAATTAGATTACTGTCAAAATCATTTTCAAATGAATCAACACAGGGCAGAGAGCAACAACTGATCTCAGCCTTGTCAAACAAAATGATGATGTCTGATCCACATGCTGCACGTGTATTAATGAGCAGGGACGCTGGAAGTCAATCAGAGATCAGGGTGCTGAGACAGACTCACTCCATACAATGACCTCATATGAAAGAAAGAGATAACCTCTATCCTGCCACAAACACCAGTGTAATATTTTTATTCCTGTTGGAAACCGTTCAACACCCTCATCAATAGTCTACAAATGTCATTTTTTCATTCAATAAATCACAATATTACTTGAAAACATCCTCTAAGTGAAAGTTATAACTGAAACATGAGCTTGACTCCTGGAATCAGTTCTATAGAAAAAATCAAAACAGCAACATAAAGTGTTTTACCACAGTTTCAGACAGGCCTATTTGATAATAGATCTACACACTGGTGGGGAAAACTACCCTGTTTTTTTCCCAACATCTACATTTACCTCAGAAACATAGGTAATGCAGTATAGACGAGTGCCCTCTTTGTGTTTGCATGAATCGCTGTGCGTCTGTGTGTTAACCCCTCTGTGGCTCACACAACAAAACAATGGAGTCCAAAGCAAAGTGCTGACATGAGTCCAGGCGCGCCTGCCCCCCGGCCCCTGTCACCCACGGGTGTATATATACCCCTATACACACCATCTCTGCAGACCGTTCAGTGGAACACTGCGACACACAGCTCACCAGTTTGGGTAGGTCAAACTAGTTAAAAATACAGTACAGGCTCCCAATCTATGGACATGATGTAGTAAGTAAGTCTCTAATGCAATATATCAACTAACAACAGGGAGGCTTAACTGAGCTTATTCATTACCTTTTCTGCAAATAAGGGAGTCATTTTAAAACAGGAGGTTAAAACAAATTAAGAAAAGGAAATAGGAGGCTTGAAGTTAAAGGCTTATGCTGTTGTCTCCTGTGAGTTAAATGTACAACACAGATAATAGTGCGAAGCTAAAAATGCTGATAGGATGAAGAATTGGTGGCTATTTAGATACGTGAGAATAAGATGGTTTTAAGCTATTATATAGGTTTGTTTTTGTAGTGTTTTCCTCCGTCCCTGCCCTGACTGCCTGTGTATTTCCTCACAGGTACTACTGAAAAATACGACAAAATGGCTCAGACAAACCCTATGCCCATGGGCCCATGGAAGGTAAGCATATGGCGTACATGCTTTATACTACATTACCCATCAGCACAGGGAGCAGCAAGGCGTTTTATTTATGTGCCTTTTTGGTTTGACTCTTCATCCACGCTTTTTGTGTGTTACAGATCACTGTGTACGATCAGGAGTACTTCCAGGGCAGGCGCATGGAGTTCACTGCCTGCTGCCAGAACATCATGGAGTGTGGGATGGAGAACATCCGCTCCCTGAAGGTCGAGTGTGGCGCGTACGTATTCCTCACTTTTGGGAAGGCTAGAGCTGATTTAAAAACTGAAATGGAACATCTTTTCTTTTGACACTGACAGGTGTAATGAGTGTGCTGATTTTTGTTTTTGCTTGTTTTCTTACTTTACTATTCTCATTTTCTGCTTGCAGCTGGGTGGGCTATGAGCACTCCAGCTTCTGCGGCCAGCAGTTCGTCCTGGAGAAGGGAGACTACCCCCGCTTTGAGGCCTACAGCGGCAGCAACTCCTACCGCATTGAGAGGATGATCTCCTTCAGGCCCATCTGCTGCGCTGTAGGTTTAATATACAACAGAGTAACATGTTCACTTTAGGCTGAGCTTCATGTGAAGTTGTGCTAAACCTCCTTTCTCCTTCTTTGTAAAGAACCACAAGGAGTCCCGCATGACCATCTTCGAGATGGAGAACATGATGGGTCGTCAGTTCGAGCTGTGTGATGATTACCCCTCTCTGCAGGCCATGGGCTGGATGAACAACGAGGTTGGATCCATGCACATTCAGAGTGGAGCGTAAGTCCGTCATTATGATGTTTGATGCGCACCCAAGCTTTACACACCTTCAGCTGGTCCTGAGCAACAGCTACAAACACATGCTAGCTGGAAATATTGCACAAGAATCAGATTCAGCATTTAATAAGCATGTTCGTGTTTTTTCCTGCAGCTTTGTGTGCTACCAGTACCCTGGATATCGTGGCCACCAGTACATCATGGAGTGTGACTGTCGCGGAGGAGAGTACAAGTGTTACCGTGAGTTTGGCTCCCACTCCCAGACTCCCCAGATTCAGTCCATCAGGAGGATCCAGCACTAAGAGGGGCGCGCTTCCTTTACACTTCCTTATCTCCTCCTCCTCCTCTCCCTCCTCCTGCACTTCCATCCCTCCTTCTCTTCCTCCTCTCCCCCAACCTCCATCTTCCTGGCTTGGTTGGTCCGGCTAGTCTAAGCAGGATCCTGGGCTGGAGTTCAGGTGCTTACTGGTGTCAGTTGTTCACGGCACTTTTTTTAAAGAAACATCACCAAAGAAAGGAAAGATGTAAGAAAGACAGAGAATAGGAATGACAGAATTGAGAGAAAAAGCTGAATCAGTGTGAAAGAGAGGCCTCATCTGCCGAGGTTGGCTGCTGAACGGTGAAAACACCTCAAAGTTTTTGCTCTTTTTCCTCTCCACCATTGATGGCATCATCATCATCATCGTCATTGTTTTCTACATCAACAGATCACCAGTCTTGCTGTTACTGTAATATCCATGACTGCCTATGTTCAAGACGATGAATAAAGAGATTGAGCAAAGAAACAGAGAGATTCACAATACGAGTGACATGTACCTCAATCACATCTGTGTCTCATCTTTCTCCACTGACACTTTGACACCACTGACGAGCGGCAAATTATATTAATCAACCTGACCTGTCCACTGACCTGTCAGAGTTCAAAGAACCACAGAACTTAATTTTAATTAGCAGAGATCTCAAATTATTCTGAAGATACCAAATATGTCAGGCTGGGATTTGGGTAAATGGTGTATAAAATGGTGCACAAGATATCAGCAACATTTCCATATCATTTAATGGTGTATTCATAAAAAAAATATGGCATTATGGGATTGAATATGTTTGTAAAATTCTTATTGCTTCAACAGACAGTTGGAATAAATCAGTAGAAAATATTTAAGATACTGTCAAACGATGTGGATTTAGATGACTTTACCAACCTTGGAGCAAGTTAACTGGAAAATAAACAGGAAAATTTTGACATTATGGGGTTAAATAACCACACATACTGCATTTGGGTCAGTTTGACCTGTGTTGTCACATTGTATGACTACTGAATACTAAAGCACTAAAACTACCAGCTTAAAATTACTAAAAAATTAGAGTTCAAATGTCATCGACCTAAAAGTAGGTTTTAAGCGAAATAAACTAAAATGAACGGACAAACTAAAACTAACAAAGATTTAAATGAGTGCTGTTGTGAGTTTGTGGACAATATGGGAAATGTTACTAGTTTCAATCTGTTGATGGAAGAAAAAAAATGTATGGATCAAAATGTAGCAGGCTGCATGTTGAATATATCAGAATTATGTAACTATCTTTCAAAATATCAGTTTTTATAAGGCATAATATACATCAGAAGCAAGATTTACGTTTGTTCTACCTGCATATAGACTGAAATGTCATTTCATTTTCTTGCTATCAAAATTTATATCCAAAATTAATGAACTTTGACCTACATGAAAAATTGTAATGGATCTACCCGTAGTGGAAAATAACCAAGTCTAGCATCCTTTTTGGATGGCTTGCTCTTTATATGAGTATTTTTTAAGACTACTTCAGGGAGAATTACTGTTACTTTTCACACCACTTACTTTATCTAACAACTATAGTTCCAGTTACTTCTCATAAAAGATAAACTTATTTAATGCAATGCTATTGATTAAACTGCACAAGCCTATAATGCAGTTACATTACCTCCAATTCAACCACCTACAACATTAAAATACTGCTGATACACTAATGCACCATAATAGGCTTTAATAACAGGTAGTGATGGGTGCATCTACCTTTGATACTTAAAAGTAAATTTAACTGGTAGCCTAATAGTTCTGCTCTTTTACTATGTCTGTTAAATCTTAATGCGTAACTACTGGATATTTTATGTTTGTATTTCTACAAGCTGCTTAAGTAGAAGAAGAGTCATCATGGAAGTAAATCTAGGTAAACACTTCACAATAGTTTTTTTGTGATCACTGTATTTCAATTATTAAGCAATAAGTCTATTGGGCCTCTGATGTTTCACCTTTTAACCCTCTGTTAATGAGTGAGAGCTGAATCCACTAGATGCCACTGTGAATCGCGACAGTTGTTTCTTCTTGACGGCAGATGATGACATGTCAACAACAAACATGGCGGCTAGCAGCAACTATTGGGAAGGTAAATCACGTTAACAGCATCTAATTAAAAACAACCTTCTGCTTCTACATCTGATAATCTCTTTCACCGTTTCAGGTCAAACACATTTGACATGTTCAGGAATACGTCACGTTAACAAACTTTATATCCGCTTGGAGGAGATATATTTAGCGGGATCCAAGCTAACCTATTAGCTTGTTAGCCGCTAACGTCTAACTTAAAAAGTTATCAGCAGTCGTCTGTTATTAACAGTCAAACATCTGCTTAGGTTCTCCTGTCAGCTGACTTAACTAGTTTGACTTGTACAGGCTAAGTGTCTTTAATTTAACTTGACCCTCTGTAAACGACCTTTTTGCAAGAAGAAAGTAAATTAAAACAAAGCAACGCCATTCAAAGTTTTACTCTAACAGCGTTAACTGTAAACGAATAGAACGTGAATATCTTAATGAATTGTTTTATTTCTTAATCCTGAACCGAGATGTTTGCACCTGTTGCCATTCATTTTAACCATGAAATCAGTTAGTTCATTAATTAAACAATGTTGTCAACTCATAGGTTTCATGTTCTAATGACTTTCAAGACTGATACACGCTGATTCAATCCACATGGGTTTTATAGCACTAAAATTGTGAAAGAAAAAAAATAACACTAGTGCTAAAAAATGAGAGTCTCACTTTGGCTACAACAATGTTTCCTGAATAGTATATTTTCATGTCTGGGCTAAATACTCATCAGGCCATGTCTTGTTTGCCATCCTAAAAACCTGCTATGATTTACTTATATGTCTTATGCCATTGCCAACTGAATAGCAACAGTGCAAACTTGAAGCCACATCTGGGTCAAACCAGTCTACTATGTGGGTTGCCTTTTATTTTGTGACTTTATTTTGTGATGTCTAGGTGATGCCTTCTATCTTGTCAGCTTCTCATTGCCTGTTTTTATGATTAAAACACAGATTTTAGTTATTAGTTTCCAGTATTCCTTTTGGTCAGATATGGGATGTATGCTTCCATTTTGAAATGTTTGTCCTGAGAATTTCTGTGATGCTTCACTCAGATCTGCGTAAACAAGCCAGGCAGCTGGAGAATGAGCTGGACCTGAAGCTGGTCTCCTTCAGTAAGCTCTGCACCAGCTACAGCAGCAGCAGCAACCGGGACCAGCGGTCAAGAGATGCAAGGTCAGCAGCAATGTGGATGTACTCTGACTTTTGCTGACCTTGAATACACAATTTAAATACCTGAATGTGGTTTATGAATCTGTGGAAAATGTTTAAATTAACCAGCAGTGGTTAATTCTAATTTTGGAATATATTACTAACATTGTTGAGTCCTATAAACAGTATTTTTTTACATATCTGAGTAACTATATTTTCTTTTAACAATCAGCAATTTAATTTGTTTGCCAGTAACTGGGAAACAGAATAACATGAACTCCTTTCTCTTTCATTCTTAAATCAGGTCTGATTGCATTGGCTCGTCTCAGGACAATATGCTCGTGGCGATGACTACTGAGCTGGAGCAGCTATTGGCCAGTGTAAGTCACATATCACACACATATGTGGTTGCTAACAGCCATAACTGAAGTGAATTGAACTTTGAAATTAGTTTTATTGTCGTATGTTATTATAAATTATCATCTTGCCAAGTTATTCAAATTCTACTGGGTTGTTTTAAACCCCTTTTTCTTTTGTATTTTTTTTGTAGCTTACAGCAGTCAATGACAAAATGGCAGAATACACAAACAGTCCAGGAGCTTCATCACATAACGCAGCATTGATGCACACCTTACAGAGACACAGAGACATTTTACAGGTATGTACAATTACTTCACTTTTTGTATTGCTTGTGTTTCTCAAGCTGTTTGTGTTTGAGCTCCACATATAAGTTGTTTTAAACATTTTCATATTTTGAAAATGAAACATTTGTAAAATTGTTATACATTTTGTTTTTTGAATTCCCATTCTGTCAATTTCATGTCTTGCTGACTTCGATTTTATAATGTTTTGTCCTGTAGGACTATACTCACGAGTTCCACAAAACCAAAAGCAACTTCTTCAGCCTACGAGAGCGTGAGGACCTACTAGGCTCTGTTCACAGAGACATTGAGTAAGAACCTTCATATATCCCTTGACAATAAAAGCATATTTAATGCATATTTATAGCAATTGCATGTTCTCCTTGGAAGTTTTTTTCCCATTCACCATGATATTGCAGTTTGTGTGTCTTGTGCAAGACATCTCTCAAGATGTGTGTAATCAATAAGAACTATTAATGAAAAAGTCCTCACAAGGTTGAAGAAGTTTGATCATATAACACCTGTCCTGATGTCTTTGCACTGATTATCAATACAAGCATGAGCTGATTTCAAAATCCTCCTCCTGACCTCTAAGTAGGGATGAGTATCGAGAACTGGTACTAAATCCTGGTTCCTGACTTGTCACTACTGAAATATTGATAAGCTCCTGGACAACCGGTGCACCTGTTGGTATTTATGTAATATTAATTCATTGTAACATACCGTAGCTGGCATTTTCTAATTTCTAACCAACCCCTATTGGTGACAGTTTTCAACACTGACTGTCAAGTTTGCTTTACTGCAATCAGCTCTGTAACTAGTGATTATTTTCATTAATCTGTTTTTTTTAAAACTCTTCCTTGATTAGTTGATTAATTGTTTACACTATAAAATGTCCCAAATGCACAAGGGTTAAACCAAAATCAAAACATATTCAGTTTACTATGGTAGATGGTAGGGAAGAAGAAAACTGCAAATGTTTACAGTTGAGAAGCTGGAGCCCATGAATATCTTTTCATTTTTGCTTATAAAATGGCTTAAATTATTAATTGTTGCACATAAATTCCTGTTGATCAACTATTTAATTGATCGTTGCAGCTGTAAATGAATACATACAAAAGTAAATACATACGTTTCTTAAAATGATGTGTTATAATGAAGCCCAGGAAAAGCTCTGGCAAAGACTTTTCTTGGACAATAATGTCAACAGGAAAAAGATACTGTACTGGAAATTATGTTATTTTTATCTTTTAAGAGGTACTCTAAGTCATTGCATTGATTTCAAGTATTTCTTTTTTTGAATCTATCTCTCTTGAGTCCACCAACATTATGGAAGTGCAGCACTTAAACTCTGGCATACTCTCTGAAGTCTGCATTATGTTGGCACAGTCAATGTTTCCTTCCTCCTTCCATCCCTGTTGTTTTCTCTATACCAATTCTTACATTTGCATCTTTCCTTCCCTTTTTCCTCCTCGTCTATGGACTTTGGTTATGCTATCCTTAACCAGAAGGAGGCAGAAATGTCCAGTTTGTTGCTGAATCCCCCCCACCCTTCGATAGCCTCCATTCGTTCTATCATATTTCATCCTCTAATAAGAAGCACCTCTTCTTATTAGCCAATCTACTACCCTCTCTCTGTCACTCTCTCTCCCTTTCTCTCTTTGTCTGTATCTCTCTCTTTCTCTGGGGATACCTCTCCTAAGTGCCTTCTACAGTAAATCAAACCGCAAGGCTTTCATTGAGCCAAAGCTGAGAGATAGAGGTTACATCTGGCCTGCCTGATAGAGAGAAATGCTTTATCAGGGGGAGAGATGGAGAGTGGGGCAGTCAGACAGACAGAGAGACAGAGAGAGAGAGAGAAGGAGATTGTCCTGATCTGATTTTGACTGATTACAAAAATAATGAGAGTGAATTATAATTATTCCCATAGACATGAGAGATGTGGGGAAACAGTGAAGAGAGAGGGGCACAGCAGAGTAGGGCACAGTTGATAAATTGATGATCTGTCCAAATATGGAGGGGATGGTGTAAATAAGAGATGGAGGACTGAGTTGTGGGTTAAGCAGAGCTACGCACTTAAATGCTTTATCACAGGAAGTACATAATCAGCATCCAGGCATCAGTTAATAGGAGGCAGTGAAATAACCCTTTCAGACTGAAGCAATGGCTGGAGAAAAACTTGTTTTTGGTGGCAACTTCTTCTGGTGCAAAGCTGCTTAAACATGATTGTGGAGGGTGTGTTGTTTTAGGTTTTCATGAAGCAACCAAAAAAAGTTGAAGAGTGAAGAAGATAAACTACATTGGTTGCCACACCAAACTTTGAAAGAACTTGTGGAGAATCCATACATGCTTTTGTCTTTTGATAGCTATAAAAAGTGCTGTCATAATTTTTTTTTGGGGAAACTCCTTGCTGTCAGGTGAACACAGTCCAGTGGCAACTCCATGTTGTCCGTGTCTCAAGAGGTAAATGGTAGTTTTCATCCTCCTCAGGCCAGCATAGGGGTTTAAGTGACAAAGACTGTGGCACACCTTGATAAATTGCAATGACTAAACAATGATGATCTACTGTTGCTGCACTCTATTGAACTTTTATACTTTTGTCTCATTATTTAAAGTACAGCATACTGTAGCTATAACATAGTGATGTAACTGTCTGTATTTATTTTATTTTTAGTCATGCTGGCAGCCGGGCTCTAGGGATCACCACTGTTGCATGTCACATACCTCTCTCTCACCCACATTTCCTGTCTGGATCTCTACTATCTCTATTAAAGAAAAGCAAAAAATGTTTTGTTAGTCCAGTTCCCCATCATTTGATGTTTCTCACTATTTTCTTATTCAGGTCCTACAAAAGCAGCTCAGGGGTGAACAACAGAAGGACTGAACTCTTCCTGAAGGAACATGAACATCTCAGAAAGTAAGAGATTTGTTTAAAAACAACATATCACGTAGAATCACTGAAACAGAATGGCAGGAAATTAATATTTCGTTTTTTTTAAGAAGGCCAAGGGGTATGTCTGAAATCCCTCCTTATTTGCTATATAGATGCTCCATATTGATATTTTGTTTTTAATGTAGTCTTTTTAAACACAGTTTTGGGGTTTACTGATCAAACTACTTTGTGTCGTTGTATAAGAATGAAAGTAGTTTCACATAGAAAGGTTGTAGCTAAATAAAGAAAGAAAAAGGAAGAACATAAAGAAAAGCAAATAGCTGCCTCGCCTTTGGACTCATATGAAGAATGGAGAGAATAGGCAGAGGACAGCGGTAGATAGATGGTAGGAGAGGTGGACGCAGTATAAAGCACATTATTGATTTTTGGTCTCCAGTGTAGTCGGCCAGGATACACACTGCTGCCCTGATATGTGCCGCTCAGCTCTGGACTGAGCGCTTCATTTTTCTGTCCATCACTTATCTCAGCAGCTAATGGCAGCTGATGTAAACCTTGTCCGTGCATGTTCAGACTGTGTTTTCCTTCTGTTTAGTATGTGTCTGATTTGCACCTGAAACAAACAACATAGGGATCAGTTTACCATCCTGAAATTTATATATCTGTGTGTTCAGAGCAGTTAGATAGATTGATTGGCTTCTGCTACGACGGAAGTTCGACCAATCAGATTCAGATACCCAAAAATCCTCCATTAACCAGCACTTTCTCCTGTCTCACAGGATTCACAGGAAGTGCTCTTTTTATGATAATAGACCCAAAGAGCTGGGTGATGTCATGGCGAAGGCTTTCCCTTTGTGCTGCAATATTATTTCATGATTCTTAAACCAGGCAGCATATGTGAATTATGTTTGAAATTAAATCAGGTAGTTTGAGTCTTTGTTTAAGACTTTATAAATGAAGGTATTTCATTTGACTTGAGCTGAGTTTTTCCTCTTCTTTTTTCCCCTTTCATGTTCACAGCTCAGACAGTCTTATCGACAACGCAATAAGGTAAGCTTTAATGCTCCGTTCACTCTCCTCCTCCTCTCTCATTTTACTGTCACTCCTTCAACACAGCCACACACATCATAAGCGAACACAGCACATTCAGGACACAGCACATTCAGGCCAACTTAATGTGATGCTGTGAAGACGGTTACATCTTTTGCATCTTTTCCTTCCACCAATCCCTCGTGGTTTCTCTGTCTCCAGTATTGCTATGGCTACCAAAGAGAACATCACATTTCAGCGTGGGATGTTGAAGTCCATTCAAACCAGAGTCACAACTTTGGCCAGTATCCTTTTATCATTTTGATCGTTTCTTCTTTACTTTATATCTTTTGAAATTAAAATTGTACTTTTACATGTACAGTATATTTGCACAAATTTGTTTTGCTTCAGACCAAACCACAGTATATGCATACATGAAGCAGGATAACATAGCCTCACTTACAGTGAGAGCTGGTGTGGTAGACAGACTCCACCATTATGCTCCTTTTATCACTTTTCCTGGTTGCTTCAGGAGCTGTTGATGTATTTTCCCTGCTGCTTTCTGTCTCTTACTCACTGCGAGGAAAGCAAAAACCCGTCTTAATTATTTTCCTTCACCACACTTCCCCGCCCCGCAGATCGTTTCCCCGCCATCAACAGTCTCATCCAGAAAATCAATTTGCGCAAGAGGCGGGACTCTTTAATTTTGGGTGGGGTTATTGGCATCTGCACCATACTCCTGTTGCTCTACACTTTCCACTAATGCACTAGTCGTCTTACTTTCTTTAAGAGCAGAAAATATTAATTGTTACTCAGATCAATCATTTTTTATGTTTTCATATCTACTTCCTTCTCTTAAATGACAGTTTAAAGAATCAAGAAAGGATTTTATTTTGAACACTCACATTTAAAAGTCTTAATTGGAAGTGAAAGGGTTTAATTTATTTTCTGAATTATGGTAACATTTCCTTCTTGGAATTTATACATTGCTGCTTATATCCTGTTGTAATTTTAACTCTTTATAAATGTATAAAGTAATATTTGTCTGGGGTTGCGTACTGTTGATGTCATACTTCTTTATATACTATTGGCAATGCCGAATAAAATAAAGGTGATGAGCTCACTTTCAAGTTTGTCATGCTCATTCAAGTTTATTTCATACATGCAGAACTATGGCACAGTAAACCAGTCGTACAGTATAAATGTATAAACATCAACATCAGAGTGCCAAGAGCAGTGCATACAGGGAGAATAACCCCATTCATATCTTGCAGTATATTGTAAACATAATGAGGTGTAGAGATTCAGGCAGTTCAATAGAGTCTGAACAGGAATCTGCTCAGTTTCATAGTAGCATCATAGTAGCACGCAAAGCAAAATATCACACTATGACTGCAGCAGGGCTTTGTTGTGATAAACGTACATGAGTTTGAAACTTGATGTAAACATTGTATGAAATCAGTTTATACATCTTCCCACAGCCACAAAAGTCCAGTGCTGATATAACAGAAACAGTGGCGACATTACAGACTAGAGGTGCACTGATGCCTTTTATTTGTCTGACCACCTGTTTTTTATGATGGTATTTGTCCTTGTTAATTTTTAGGACATCCTCATATCTAATGATTTTTTTTTTTATAAGCAAACTTTTGTGCCATCCAATTATCTGTGTCAGGCAGGTGTGTGTGCTTCAGTGCACCACTAGTTAGGACTATGAGTAGTTACACTTGGTCCACAGAAGGTGCTGTCTGATGATCCGATCCATTTTGTTCCTGAGTTTGTGGGGTTATTGGGCTTGGGCATTGCCAGAAAAAGAGAAACTGCCCGCGACTTCTTTCCTTTTTCTCTCCTTCGTCCATAACAGAAAAAGCAATAAGTTGTACGTCAGAGTCTCTTCAGCTTGTTTTCAACTCAGATTTTGTGCTTTTTCATCTCCAAAACATTTTCTCCTCCTCTCTCTTCTGTGCAAATTTGAGATCAGATGAAGTTAAAGGAGACTCCTTCCATCCTTCAGTTCACCACTGGGTCTCTGAACAACAGAGGAAAAACACATTAAGACACACAGCTTTACACTGAGCCTTGTGCCTGTATGTTTCATTTCTTTCTTCCATACCTATTGTAAAGCTAAGAAGACGATGACAGCCACACCCAGCACAATTGCCAGACAGCTGAGCAGCATTGACAGACGTGCATACTTCCTTGCTCCTTCAATATCTCCTGTGTGGTGAACAGACCTCGACTAATGGGAAAGAAAGGGGAAGGTGATCAACAACTAATTATATAAAAGCAAAACATCTGAAGTCTGTGAATAGCCAACTGAAGCACACGCCATAATAAACATCTACACTGTGTTATTATAAGGACCATGAAAGCAGCTCACCACATGTGCGTACCACAGGGCGCACAGGTTGATCGGCACGGCGGGGCAGAAGCAGGCCAGCACGGCCAGCCAGAGGAAGGCCGGGGGCGCGGACCCCGGAGGGACCGGGGAGGGCAGCGGGCCCAGGCTGAGCCGGGACGAGGACTTGGGTGGGGTCGCCAACTGCCCGATGGAGCCCGACTTCAGGGGCGATCTGTGCCCGTTCTGGTCCGCGTCCAGGGACCGGACGCTCCCCCGGATGGTGAGGGAGAAGGAGTCGGACGGCTTGAGGTTGCTCTGGCCGGTGGGCTCGGTGGTCCCGGTGCTCAGCAGCTTCTCGGTGTCCTGGAAGTCGGTGGGGTTGGAAACTTCCCTCTCGCCCAGGTTGCTTTTCTCAAACGCGCCATCAGTGTTGATAGCCATCACTGAAAGATCAGAGACGTCCAGGTGTGTGACCGAGCCGCTCTCCTGTGGACAGAGATGCTGAAGAGTCTCCCTTCAGATATTCCCCATGGGGGGGTCATTAGATCAAATTAATTAAGCAGTCTAACTCCATCGAGATGTCTTCTTGATGAGCCAGATGTTATTGATGTCTGAGTCCCTCGCGCGCTCAGCTGGCGGTCCGGACGCACGCCTCGCCTTTTACCCCCCCACCCCTCTCTCTCTCTGTTATGTACTGAGGTACGACCGCAGCTCTTACATCTCCACAGTTCATCCCCGGTGTCTGAGGCCTCACATGCACCAGCAGAGACTTGTGACAGCGCAAAAAAACAACAACAATTAAACCTGCTGTGGAGCGAGAGCGCGCGGTGCGTAAAAGCTTTCCATTTACGCACGGGCGCATCAGCTGGATCAGCACGTAAAATAGCACACAGGGTGGAGAGAGAGAAAGTAGTCTGATCACACATGCATGCCCTGCTGACTCAGGTCATCCTCTGCCATCTTACAGCCTTTAACAGGAACCTTGTCTGTCTCAAGCTTTACAAAGTGCCCCATGAAACTTTGTCCACCCTGAAATCCTGCTTTTAATATAATAACATAAAACAAGCGAGAATATTAAACAAGCTGCGCTTCAACCAGTTACAACACAGCCTGTAGCTACAGATGAATACATCAATGAATATAAATAAATTATCATTGATAATACCGATAATACATGTTTCACCACTGTGCATGCTGGATTTGCTTTTACATGCAGTTATCAGGTTATTTATTTACCTACATCTGCTCCAAATATTTTACACACTGTAAAATAAAATCTGAATATTTATTCCACCACTGCCCATCAAACATACTTCAACATGACAGCTTTAGTTGTGCTTGCAGTGCTTATCAACTACATGATGAATGTTAATAATTCCCTTCACCAATTTGTGATCTGGTCTCCACATTAGGTGGCAATAATCCAGGCTGACTTCATTTCTCTACACATGCTCTGTGACGACCCTCAGCCAAGTTTTAATCTCAGTTTTGGAGAGGTTATTGCGCCATCTAGTGGGGTTTTTGAGGAAACTGCAAGAACCTGAATTTGTAGGTCTAATAATAATAATAAACTTTAATTATAAAGCAACTTTCAGACCACAGTTACGATAAAAACAGAACACATTTAATTTACAAAGATGAACTCAAAGCCATAGACACTGAACACATAAAACACAAAGAGAGTACAACAAACTAAAAAGTTCAAATAAATGAAATCACCAAAGGGCCATTTTTTAAAAGTTGGTTCTTAAATGTGAAAAATGTAAAGACGAGACAGAGTTTGCAACCCTGATCTCCTCAGGCAGGTCGTTCCAAAGTCTCTGAGCCCTGACTGCAAAGACTCTGTCACCATTGTGTGTTAATCTGGAACAACAAGGAACAAACAAATCTGAGGGTCCCAGGGGGCAGGAAGGGACATAGTGCAATAGCAGATCTGCTAAATAACTTGGGTCAAGGCCTCTCAGAGCTTTATGAATAATCAGTAATAGTTTAAAAGTAATTGTGAATGCAACAGGTAGCCAGTGTAAAGAAGCCTGGATCAGTGAAACCCTAACCCAGTTTCACCTTATCTTCCTTAACGTACAGATACCTGTCCTTGTGGTTTCAGTGAAATGATTCATATTAGCTCCCTATTCAGTTTTCTAATGTGAGTGTTTTTAGCGGTGCAAACCAACAAAGCACAATCAGGTCTGTAAAGTAAGATGCTGAATGCAGTGTACATGTGCCCCCCAAAGACAGATTTATATCAGGACCACTCAAAAATGAAAAAGCATTTCATTTGACAAGTATGATGATTGGACTATTGAGGCACTGTCCTGAATATCAGTCAGTTATAAACATTATTTGACTTTTATTAGGTTATTTTAATACTTCCCTCAGTTTGATAATGTTGTGATTCCACCAGTGAACAAGCTGTGAAAATTTGTAGTTTATGAAGGAATCCTTGAAGGAGCCAGTGAAGCTTTAAAGTCCTGAAAAAACACACATTAAACTATTTTCTTCTCACTCTTGTTTCACATCTTATACATAACTCCAGCTGGATTCTTACAGTCTTGACTAAATGTCATCTTGTAGTCTTGTTAATGTGATGATGAGCCTACCAGAGAACTAAAGTATATCTGAGGCCATTTGACAATTTAAAGAGCCTCTTAATTTACTCTGATCTTCCTTGGTTGCCTTGGTTGGGATCACTTTAGGCTTTAATATTAAAAGGGATGATTGTGACACATTTTTGCATACAACCCTGAGTCCAAAAAAATCTTTCTAATATCCTTTATACACTCATGTGTTTGACAAAGTGTTGAACCTCTCTCCATCCTTGCTTGTGAACGACTGAGTCTTTCCAGGATGAACCTTTCATACACAATCATGATACTATCACCTGTCATCATCCAAACAGGTGTTTTTGGATCAGTCCACAACTTTCAGTCTTTTGTTGCTCCTGTCCAACTTGTTTGAAACATGTTGCTGCCATCAAATTCAGAATAAGCAGATATTTACAAAAATCAATGAAGTTGATGAGGTCAAACATTAAATCCATTGTCTTTGTGCTGTTTTCATTTGAGTATATGTTTAAAAGGATTAGCAAATGATCACATTGTTTTATTTATGTTTTACACCGCGTTCCAGCGTTGGAATGCAGCTTGTCCATCTATTGTGTGCTTCTTTGTGTGTCTTGTTATTTTTGGACAGTCTTCAGTGCTGGTATGTGTTTTATTGTCCATAGTGTACAGTTTTGTCCACAACAATAAACCTTAAGTCTGAGAAAATAGTTTGTTCTTTATTGTAAGAAGACACAATTTATACAATTTTTTATATAAAAAAGGGACAACATGTGTGACCACAACATCAACATTTAGTACTGCCTACAGTAAAATATACCTTATATGTGATTAACACAGGAACATAAACAATGGTGGCTCAAATCTGGCAGGTTATTAAAGTCCAGTCTGACTGCTGAGCGTGTGAAACATCGCCTTCCTCAGTCCTCTTCCCAACAATCCCCCCTCCATCCGCTTCCTCTTCTTGAGTCATCCGGGGCAGGGCTGACCAGAGCAGTTCTTCAGCTGGCAGCTTTAGCATGTGTACAGGAACATAAAGCTTGCCAGTGAAGAACTGCTGTGTGTCAGCCATCGGGGGCCAAGGGTGAGGGAGTACTGGGAGTCAGCCAGCGAGTGTGAGAGTCTGAACCAGAACCAGAGCCCGGAGTGACGGCCAGCTCGCTTTAAGGCACAAATGGTGACTCTTTCTTTCTCCTTCCTTCGTGTGACGACGTGCACATGTTCCTGCAAAAAAGAGAAGGAGAGATCGTTTAACTTCCCCTCTAAACTCCCCGCTCCGGTAGCGTGGGTATGAGCTGGCCTGCAGCCAGTCACACACGTACAGTAAGTGGGTGCAGTCGAGCCACAGTGTGTGCGATCAGCTGTGAGTAAGTGGGTGAAATGAGCTGATATGCAAGAATGACTGGGGAGATGCACACAAGATCATGCGTCAGATTACCAGGAGGGATACATGCATCGGCAGCTCAACTGTGCCTCTGCACGTTATACTGTGCCAGCAGGAAATTCTTAGATATTCTCTTAGTTATGATGCACAAATTCACAGTCCGGCCTCTGGAAAAAACACTCTACTTTTTTTTTTTGGTCAGTTACCCTGGTTACAAAGCATGAGTGAGAGTCGATGAAGAGGAGTAGAAAGCCTCTTCATGAAAGCAGACATCTTGGAATCCAGTCCAAAGAAAAACTATTTGTTTTTGAAGTCTTCATTAATAAAGAGAGCGTTCAGGTGTTTTAAAGAGAAAACAGAAAACCTGTGGCTGCACCTTGATCTGCAGGTCTTGTATCTGTTTCAAAACACATTTTGTTGCTGGTTTTCATGTGAAAAAGCAGATTTGTTACTAGTGTCTACCAGAATAGAGTAGATACTGTACTTAAGATAACAGATTAACCTGTAGTTAAGATTAATTGTGTCTAAATTAAAATCACTGTATATGTATAATTTTTAGCCATGCAAGCAGCGTGGCTCTATGGCGATGTCGGTTTGTCCATTTCCTTTCTTTCTTTCTTTCCTTTCTTTTTTTAAATTTCTTTTGAGATTTTGTCAGACTGTTAATTATATTGCTTGCAAAAACACATAAATCTTACCTAAATGACATTGACAGCAATTAGCTTACCAACCCAGACCTTCTGATATGGATATTGTTGGGACCAGTTGTAGGGAAATAAATAACAGCTCCATGCTAACTGCATGCAAAAATAAATCCAGCATGCACAGGGAGGTTTAACATACTGAAAGTCTACAAACTAACCACTTCAAGACACACAAAGCTACAGCAGGTCTGTGCTTTTCTTGCCTTCAAAGAATGTTATCTTGTGGTGATCTTGAGGACGTGCTCCACTTCTCTGGTTGACCATGAGTAACACATGCTGTACATTCCTGCAGTAAAGAGATCCAGAATAATCTCAGGTATTTGAGTGTCCCGTAGCCTGTGGACTGAGCACAGCAGGGGGGGTTCAGGCCATAATCAGCGGGACTTATGAAACTTTTACAGACACCACTGCAGGGAGGAATCATTTTGTCTCACACTTTGTTTGGCTTTTACTAAAGGATCAGAGTCATTTCCTTTCACACATATAACTGTGTTCAATATGGAAAATACACTGCTTGTACATGGAAAAACACCAATTACATTTTCTTCCAGCTCCTGACAAATTTATCTACATGACAAATGTCAGAATATTTTTGAAGCCAGTGAGTCATGCAGAGGCCCTGACTGCTGTTCTGACTGTGACTGATGTACACTGAAAAAAATATTCAATCAAATCATAAATCTTCCAAATCTAGCGTTGCTTTTTTTTAAAGTTAGTGAGTCATGTAACTGATTACTGGACTCCAAAATGGCAGCCATTAACTCCAATGAAAGTTGCTGTTGTGTTCCTGCCTGCACAGTTTCCACGTCTCCTTCAGGAGTCAGAGCTGAGGTTCATGAGCCGAATGTGGTGGTGCATCTCCAGTATTAGGTTTGTTTCATATTTTGGCTGCTTACAGCTCCTGTCCACACCCAATACCAATCTTCTGATAAAGAGTCAGGTTTGTTTATTTAAAATGAGACATCCATTGGCACTTCAGCTTGGCTGGTGTAACGCACTTCTCGCTGATTGTGACAATTACTCGGTGCATGTGGCAAAGAAGCTTTCTCTCTTCCTGGTTTGCACATTGTGTGTGCACATGTGTGTGCACATGTGTATTGGTGTCTCATCCTGTGGACATCATGCACATAAAATGGCTTTCCTAGATGTCTCCTTTATAATAGCAATCTATTTTTCATATAACTACGGTGTGTAACTGTTATTTTTACAAGTTGACTTTCAGAGATACACAAAAAAGTTCCAATGTACTTTCTTGTGTCTGTAAGAAAAGGCAATAAAACTAATCTAATCCATAAGGGAAACACTTTTTGGGCTACATAGAATTTAATTGTTGCAGTACTGCTGTCGGCCACTGGGAAACAAGAAAATTTTAATATGCTGATGTTTAACAGGAACAATGTTTAGCGTGTTCACCATCTTAGTTTAGTGTAGCATGCTAACATTTGCTAATTAGCACAAAATGTAAAGTACAACTGAGGCTGATGGGAATGTTATTAGTTTTCAAGGTCATAAAACAAAGTGTCAGTTACAATTCATCCTCTGGGAGCATGAATGTCTGCAACAAATTTCATGGCAATACATCCAGATATTAGAGGCTGGACCAAAGTGGTGGACTGACAGACCTTCTCGTCCCAAGAAACACGCCACTAGCATGACTAATAAAAATGTCATCAAGACTGATCGGACATGATGTTTTTCAGTGTATGTTGCAAAAAAAAAGTGGACAGCAGCTCTTGAGAACTGTGGATCTTCAGCAAAAGAAGGCCGTCATTCACCACATCAGGATCATACAGTGAACCACCACCCTCCTCCCCCACAGGTCTGCACACGCACTCATGCCACTGTTCGTCTGAATGAAGTCAGGGAGGAGGACATACAGTACAAGACCTCAGGCCACACACAGGGCCACAGACAGCCAGAACTGTTGACTATGGCTCAAACCGAAACTGAATTAGTTATTTGTTCCATAGCGTGCCAGTTCCTCCACAAACAGTGACTCTGTATCTTTATGTTCACAATGACGGGCAGTGTTGAGCCCCCTGACTCTTTTGCTGTGCCACTCTTTCCCATAGCACGTCTTCTTCTATTTTTTTTTGGTCTTTCCTGACTCGTCTGTCCTCTCCACCCTCTTTCTCGGTCAGATCAGACTGTCCTGCATTCCTCACATTCCGGCTGCGTATGTTACAAATTCCATGCAGCTGCTGTGGGCTTGCACAGTCTCTCCTTCTTTTCCATCCCTCTATCCTTCACCCATCTCCTCTGTATCTGCTCGTCTACATCTGGTCCGCACCGGACGAGGATGGACGTGGCTTCGCCGTCAGGATCGCCCTCCCCTCCTCTCTGCCTTTCCCTTTTTTCCTCACCTCATACCTCCCCCCCTCTCCTTCTCTTTCTTTCTGTCTTGGCCTTATCCGAGGGAGGGAGTCAGACGGAGCCACATGACAGCCAGTGTGGAAGGCCTTGAGACAGGCTTTTGTACATGGGGCAACAGTGTAAAAAGAGATAACACACAGTCTAATACACAAAAGACGGAGCTTATCTGGGACTGTGGACGTGCATTCTCTGCCACGGCGGGGAGGATAAGAAAGGGGAAAGACACACTGGAGTTGAATGGGCAGGATGTGCGTGTCAGAGAGAAATAAGTATGATGGTGTGTAAACAGGAGGGTGTGAATAAACTATGCCCAATGCAAGGAGGAATTATTGACATTTTAACTCTTTAGATTGTCCTATCGAGCCTTAGCTGCAAGTGCAAGAGCGGAGCTTGAATTAATTTCTCTTGGGAGCTTGAAATTGTGCATTATGGAAAAGACAAATAATAAAACGAGATGTTAACAGGTAGAAGCGGCACACCTCGTTTGAAGACGGAGGACAGAAAATGAGTAAATCAAAAAAAGGGGGCGTATGATGCAGAGACACCCACTCATTTGACCTTTTTATATTTAGGGTCGTGCTATTGCGCGACGAGCTAAGATACCTCAATCGTCAGTCTGTCGGCAATGAAACTACTCAAGAAAATATGTGAAGAATTGCAGAATTATCCCACCAAATTGCAGACTTTCATGCTGCTGCTGCAGCTCTGTGAATGGAAACACACCATAATGAAATGTTACATTACATACATCAGTTCAGGTGCATTCCTCTGCTGTGGGTGTGGCCCAGTGGGAGAGTGTTTACTGGCCCAGATTGTAGTCTGTAATATAGACTGATCATTTTCGACTGGGAATGGGGACAAAGACAGGGAAAGGGCGGTGGCTTTGGCAACACGCTGATCATAGTGCAGAGCCTCTTCTTGTGCTCTGCTGCTCGCTGGACTTTAAAGGCTATCTGACTTTAACCCAGAGATCAGTACAAATAAAGAGGTCCAGGTTGTTTCACTTGCTAAGAGGAATAGCTGAATGCCATTCTAAATTCATGACATCCTGGGAGACGGTAATGTGCTGCATGAGGCCTGTAAGCCTGTCCTCGGGCAGTCTGTGCCATTTTGTTTGAAAGAACTGGATTTTTTTTTTCCTAAATGAACCTACATAACACATCCCTTCTTGCCCCATCCTCCCTTGACAAGGCACGCAATAGGAATGAAGGGTGTAACCCAAGTTGAGCAAGATGGCTTCACTTCTGCAAATGTAGGCAATAAAACAGCACAGGGGAGGTTGCTTATTTTTTTCCCCTGGATGCAGGACAAACAGCATGTAGACGTGATGAGTTGCTTTTTAACTGACACCCTGTCATTGCCATGTGATCCTCATTGACAGGGTCGCTTATGTCACGCTCCGTGTTGCAATGGCACAAATGCAGCTCGTGACACAGCCTATTGCGCATTCCTACCAGCGCACTGAACTCTGGCTGTACAATTATGTAAGACAGACTCCATCGATGTAACATACACTACAGTAAGCCCCCCCCCAACAACCACTCACCCTACAGAAAGACTACTTGTGCATGTTTGCATGAATATAAGATGTTTTACATTAGTGTGAAAGACTAAAAAACTGTATCTATATATATATGAGTTGAGGAGACTTCAGAGGCCAAAGCTGGACAGAGAGGCCTGAATATTCTGTTGCATCACCTGCTTTCAGAATGTGTTACTGGTTCTTACAATCATCTACAGGAATATACTTGTGTTTATAAACTCATCAATCATCTTTGTGCCAGATGGCCGCTGGTGTCACCGCATTTCTGAGGAATGACTCGGCCCCAGTTATCTTCCTGATTTTCACCTATCCCCTACTTGAGCACAGGCTGTTTCCTTGGCCTGTTATGAACTCAGCAGTTTTTAAGTGGCTGTGAATGCTGACACTTATTGACAAGTTTGGATTATATAAATGCAGACCTCCACTGTGGCCCCGAAATCCAACATTTGACAGTAAAGTGCTTACAAATGACTTAATGAATTCTCTCGAGGCCTGAGTTGGATTTTCTAAACGTGAGTCATGACACATACTAGATTTAAATGTAATGTAAAAACAAATCTGTTAATCTTCTAGCACTTGATGTCTGTGTAGATTTTCTGTTCCCTTTTTGTGGCATAAGACTTTTTTGGTGCACATTTCAGGCAAATCTTTAGCTGCTATCAGCCTTTGTAAGATAAATGCATGTGCATGGAGGATTTCTCCAAAGCAAAGCCCAAAATGTCACTCAGTCAATCATCTAAATGTTGATTCAATGTTTGCAGGATCTGGGAGGTTATGCTCAAATTTCCAGGGTGCCCATAATTCACATGAGCGCCCCTCTGTCAGTGGGCCTGGACAGACAGACAGACAGGCCTTGAGCCAGAACTCCTATAACATCAAATCTACATCCTGGACAATCTGACGACGCCTAAATGTGCAGAAGCCAGAAAGCAGAGCTGCAGAGGTGAATCTTACTTGAGTAAAGTCGCGTTAAAAGACGCTTCCCCAGGTTTCCTTTTCCATGCAAACTGGGTCATCAAGCCGCCACAGGCTAAACCGGGCTGACAGGAACCAGCATCAGACCAGCAGAGACCCACACACGCACACACACACACACACACACACATACGGCCTGAGAGCCAGAAACACGCCCCACCTTGACCACCGGCCGGGTCGCTGCTGCGCCGCCGACACATCGGAGCCGAGTTCCGGCTGCCTCGCCCACCGGCCGCCGGAGTCCTGGACCTTCAGCTGGGTGTGTCTGTCTGTCTGTTTGACATCCGCGATATAAAAACGGCTTTTTAGCAGCGTTGATGTTTCTGATGTTTGGTCTCACTTTCCAGCAGCAGCAGGACGCAGCTCAGGACTTCAGCCCCTTTTACACAACTCCTGCCCCGGTCCTCTCTCTCTCTCTCTCTCTCTCTCTCTCTCTCTCTCTCTCTCTCTCTCGCACACACACATACACCCATGTCACACACACACCCGGCTTCACACTCCGATCAGCTGGCAGCGTAATGACGTAGCAGCCACGAGACACGAGAGGCGGACGTCAGAAACTTCACGGATCTGACGTCGACACGTAAACTACAAGTCTTAAAAATGCTTTTCACTCTTTTATTTCTAACATGTGCTATGTCTATTTATTATTATACTTTTATCTTATATTATTAAAAGATATTATTGTTTGTTATTTTGTCTTTGTATTATTGGAATTGCAGTTAGAATTTGCTTTGAAAAGTTATGTATGAATATCGTTTATTATTATTATTATTATTATGACTATTATTATTGTTATTATTACTATTATTGTTTTTGTTCTTGTTGTAGGTGGTGATGTTATTATTGCTGTTATCTTTTGAAATGTATAGAATCATAAACAAGCAAAAATGTAGATGATCATGGTAATTGATCTGTCAACATGAACAGGTTTTATCATAAATATATAATAAATGAAAAAAAATAAGGGTTTCATGATTAAGAAAAAATACTAACACTTATTATGCTGAACATTGTGATAATTAGAGGGAATGTAGCCAAAAATAATTGAAAGAGACTGAATCAATATGTTCAATAATCAATCAGCTATCAATATGAATGTACAATTGGATGACAGTCACATTTTTTCTATATTAAAGCACTGCAGTTTAATATCAAGGCTGATAATGATATGACCTCTGAAATGGGTCCCAAATAAAGCCATGTAGTTGATTATTTATTTGTACAGATAACAAAACACACATGGTTATGAGGTTGAAAAAAAATGGGATTAAAAAGAAAAACTTTATGGACTCATACAGACATCTCACCAAAATAGAATTAAAACAATGACAGCTAAGATGGGATGATGTCAGTAAAGCTACAGCCATGTTAGACATTAATCGTGCGGCTACACTCTGCTTCTGACTTGGGGAGAATTAAAATGACGAACTGCAAATCTTTCAAAGGTCCAGCACGAGACAAAGCAACTGTTAAGGTTTCACTTTGAACCTGCAACCAACTGCACAGAAGTTCTGCTTTGTTGAGACAGCATGAGTCTGCAAATGGCCTCCAGAGACATCAGCAGGTCGACATGAACTTGTTACTCTCTCAGCAGTGACGCACACAGACCCTCCCACAGTAAGACTGTCGGGCCCGACTCCTCGGTTCTGCCTCCCTCTCTCTCCGATGAACCTGGCCTTGTCACTCTGCAGCTTTAAGGTTTATGCACTTTGAGAAGAAGCTTCCTCACTGTCACCTGACACAGAGAGCACTTCTCACGAGACCGAATCGCTGTCTCATTCTCACGTCTTCTCCTTCCTCTGCCTGCTTCATGACAACTTTGTCACTGAATATTTGACTAAATTTACTCTAATCAGACTTACAACATGCATACATAGATAAAAACTACTAGTCTGATTTCAACCTTGGAAAGGAATAGCAGAATGGCACATACTGTATCCTGAAGCTGTCCGCCTCCTTAACACTCCAAACATAGCACTGCAGGCCACTCGGCAGGTTGAATAATTGTGCAATAGGGTAGATCAGATGTTTTTTAAAGCACTTTATCTCGCAGGTCACTTGATATTGCTGCAGGCTTCCCTGCAGGTGCTAATGTTTTATTGCTGGTGTTCCTATGTGTCGGATTTTATTTTACATGTTTGTTTATGCTTTTATGATTATTGCAGAGGTTGGATATCTGTTTTATAATTTGTTTAATGTTTTATGAGTGAGTGGTTTTGTTCTTTGTCAATTTCCAATCAATCATGTCGATATGGCAATAAAATACTCAATCTTGAATCTTAAAATTCCTGGATTCTTGGTGAATTGCTGCACTTTCCCACGAGACTTTAGTGACCTCAAACCACACGGATATGATGCTGCTTCTGTGGAAATGTTAATCACTCCGGTTGCTCATTGCTAGCTGGTAACCTGTAACCTTCAACTGCCCACTCATTCAGCCACAATGTCCTTTTTAGGCATTTGTGGAGGTGGAAGCCATTATGAATCAGCGATTATCATTATAGCACTAATAGGCAACATAGGATCAGTACTGAAAATGAAAGGAAGACAATTCATCACATCACTCCCAGTGTTTGGTGTGAGTAGCTCATTGCTCTAAACGTGAACAAACTGTGCACATATTTGGGAATCTTCTATTATGAGCTCACCAGTCAAATATCTTGGTGGTTAGTTGGTTTGGGTTTGAATGTCTGTGGTGAAGATGATCATAATATTTTCTGATTTCAGATATTAATTTAAACCAAAGAATAAGCAGAATAACCTGCTTTAGAAAGTAAGATGATCTAATTGTTCTCTGGAAACTCTATGCATCTGCTATTCATAACTAGAGTTTCTGGAAGGACATTACTTCTGTGAAATATTCACTATGAGCAGACTGAAATTTCCAGGGTTTTTCTGCACAAGTCCCCTCCAAACAAATTCTACTTTGTCGTGTTTGTGAAAGCTGTTGTCGAAAACAGCCTTGCGAGCAGATGCCAGTGCGCTTACTGCAACTCGAGATCTGTTTGTATAATCATGTCCACACCAGATGGGGAAGACGTGCGAGTCACATCTTCCCCCACCACCGCCGTCCGTGACTCGTAGGCTCATCAGAACAAGACGCGAGCAGGGGCAGGGTTCACAACACATAAGAACACAAGCAATCACATGACCGAGCAGAGTAAATAGTGAATTGTGGGTCAAAGGTTGTGTGAAAATTGAAGTAAGTTCAGCTGTCAAAGCTAAATGTGCTTTCGTTGTTGGCCCTAAATGAGCCTGTGCAAACATGTGAAATTAGTTTCTGTGGCATCTGACAGCCAACTCTGTCATTTTCAAGAAGAAGACCTTTAAAAAGAAAAACACCTGTCTGCATTTCGCTGTGAACTTTGTCACTCCTGCGTGGATAAATGTTACGTGTCCTCTCTGACTCAGCATCATGATTTATCCTGTTTCTTTCTTTATGTACTTCTTAGTGGAAGAGCTCAGATATGTGGGGGAACTCAGAAGCAGGACAGACTTTTTTTTGAGAGAGTGATCCTATTCTTAGCACTGGTGGGTGTATGGTTTAACAGCAGACAGAACATAGCATCCAAATTTAGTTATCCAGTCACTATTAGAAAGGTTATAGTGTGTGATACTTTACAAAGGACTGTGCTTCAAAGGGCCAAATTTATAAGCTTAAAAAATGCAGGATGTGTGTATTAGTTTCTGTGCATGCGATGTGTGTACCGTTATGAGGAACAAGTAGGGGACTGGATTTTGTGGGACAGGAATAGGAGGGAAACTCCCTGGGAAATACCACTTTGTGTGCTGTGGATGTTGCTGGAGGCGAGAAATGTAAATCCCCATGCAGCCATTTACAAGGACATGGTTTCACAGTCCCTTGAACATCAGTAAAAACACTTGAGTGCTTAAAGATTCACAGCACAGTTTCTCCTTTTTCTTTTTACTCAAACAAATCGGTGCAGCAGGTGTCTTTTCTTTTGATACAGATTTGATACAGAAAATATTAATATTGATGATGATGATGGAGGTATAATTATATTGAAATTGCATTTAAAGCTTCTATAATCAATACTGATTTTACTAACAATCTGAAAAGGCACCAAACAATAGACAAAGTTAGTGACAAGCTGGTGAACATGGTGGAGAATTTAGCAGCTAAAGAGCCAGATATTTTCTCAGGAGTTGGTTGAGACCAAAACAAAGCTACAAGAGTGTGAATATAGGACTTGAATTCATTAGGTAAGGTAAGGTAAGATAAGTTAAGAGAAGATAAGATATACCTTTATGGCTATAAACACGGCCCCATATATCAGCTGCACGTGTAACTAGGTCACCGTTAAAAGGTCATAATATGTCAGTGTCACATTTGCAGCTTATTGTTGTAGTTATCACAGATTTAAATATGGTTTAAAGTGAGACTATGGACGTAAACAGCTGCTACTGTGGCCACAAATGCCAATTATACCAAGTAATGTGACACTTGCACAAGCAGAGAAGAGTCATAAAGTCGTAAAACTGACTGTGCGATGTCAGTTACACAATATCTGTCCAAAGCAAGCTAACATTAACCACCATAGCCAACTGGTCATATCAGAGCAAGTAAGGCTGAATCAGCAAAATCCCTGAGTGTACTGAACTGAGCTACAATGCATTTTGTTGCTTATGTGTTTAGATCTGTGTTTGTAAAGGAAGATTGTATTATTTCTTCTTCTGTAAATTACATGGTATCACTGTAACATTTGCAGACCATAAAAGATTCACTCAGAAGTAAATTTCATGAGAATAATGAAATGAAACCTTACATAAATAAAATTCATGTATATTATAATATTTTTTCTGTGCAGTTACAATCATCTCTTCCTTGGTCTTTGTCGGTTTCATCTCAAGGCCAGTGCTTAATCAAAGATCTCATTAATGACTGAAGGACCACTGCCCACATTTATCCAAGGGCTTAAAATAGTTTGGGGCAACAGGTCTCACACTGCTCTGGTTTCATCTGATGATCATGTGTGCCTGTTTGCATTGAGATTAGATTTCACTGTGACGACAGACAGATATACAGCTGACATTTTTTTGTTTGCGTTGATCAAATTTGTTTTTGTCAACCAGAGAGCTGTCAGTCGAACTGTCCCAGAAGTGGGAGAACTAAAGATTATTATTTAGCCTCCAATTACTGACTGCAGTCAAGTTGTTTGTATTGCCCAGTATCTCATATACATATTTATATAAAGTGTCACAGGGCTTTTACAGTCCCACAACAACAACAGTCCAACCTACATCAAGCAAAAGATGCAAAAAACATTACACTGTAAGAGAAAGACAAAGGATTGAAAGAGAGTGAAATTCATATCCACCTTTCAAAGACTCAAAATTACAAAAGAAATAGATAGATATAGATATAGATAGTGGGTAATATTTTGTAGGATGTAGGATTATAAAGCCAAAACCAATGAAACAAATCCAATAATTGCAGAATATTTACTTTATTACTACAATAAAGATGAGTCACTGAATCTCAGTGATGCAGTTTGGAAAAGTAGATAAATACATTCATTGTTCATTATTTTGATGCAGGATGTGTCACTGGAGATAGTGTTGTATCATCCTGTATAGCAAAGTACTCAGTAGCTACGTGAAATCTTGCGTGTGTCTTGATCATATTATTCAGGCCTCGTCTTACCGACGTCATTGTCGGTCTATTTCGGTTTTCCTCGGGACGTCACTCAGACCTCGTGGCGCAACGGTAGCGCGTCTGACTCCAGATCAGAAGGTTGCGTGTTCAAATCACGTCGGGGTCAAACCTTTGCTTTGGTCTTTGTTTAATGTAGGGATTATATATCAATGTTACTGGGACCAGACCTTTAATATTTACTCAACATCATGACATTACAATCGTTCCATAAAGTGCCACATAGTTTGATTGTTGTTATAGTTTATAAAGTGTGTTCAGGTTATTTAATATTTGTCTGAGTTTGTTTTCTTTTATTTGACTTTAAAAGATGAATCTGAAATTAAAGTAATAATAACACAATATCACACAACTGTACAGACACTTATCTCCTCTATGTGTACATATTTTCACATACTCATACATATGTTTATTATTTATTTGTTTATTTTTGTATTTATAGTACTATCTATACTGTATATATCTAATCTATAGTTATTCATATTTATATTAGTGTCTGCACTGTTTATATATCTGACCTACACTGTATTCATATTTATACTACTGTTGATATACTGCATATATCTGAGCCTTTTTATGATTCAGTTATTAGAAAGATGACAGAGAGAAGGGGCTCGATATGCACCAGAGGTCTCTGGACTCAAACTGGGGTTGATGCATTTCATGGTCTGCACCTTAAACTGCGAGGCCACCACAGTATATGGGGAGCCCATCCATTTGCTTTAAACTATAAAAGAGCATATACAAAGGGGCTTTATCAGACTATGTTGCACACTTAAAGTTGCTTTAAAGCTCTAAATCTTGTTGAATTAATATGAATTACTTGTCACGAGTCTGCTGCTGGCAACATGACAGGACAAACCAGACTGGAATCTGGACAAATGAAATCCTCATGCATTCCCCTCACAAAAATGCAATATTTAAAATAGATATCGGAATTGAGGCTTTGTTACAGTAAAGGATGTGAAATTATTGTGCCACATTTTTTATTAAAAGCAGATCCTCTAGAATTCCTGACGGAGTAAACGTTGCCAACGAATGCAGAAAGCATTCTCATATAAACTGTCACATAATGAAGAGCCTGAAAGCCCTAAAATTTCCCTCACAGCATTCATTTATAATTAGTCATGCCGCAGAGTGGAGGAATTGGAAAAACAATCATTTGAACTGACCCTGATGTATCATAGCTTCGGCAGTTCAAACGAAGGTCACTGTAAATGTACATAATGCAAACACAAGTATGAGGATCATGTGGTGATGGTGGAGGATCCCCTGCAGGGTTGAATAGGTCATTAGAGAACAGGCCCCCAGTGTCACTTCCCATCACTGGCCTATTACAGCTCATTACTGTAAACCAAGCTATTAGCCCTCCAACTCCACAGGGAGTCATTAGTAATCTAAACCCTCAGCTTTGTTTGGCAATGTGCATGCGCCTACATGTTTATGTTGCCTCCCGACAGAGAAACCTCAGGCTGTATCTTTGCCTCCTGAGACCTTGCCAGCGTCCCTGCTGCAGACTCCGGGTCAGCCTCGAGGCCAGCTGCTCAAGCTCAGAGCTGCCAGTGAGAAGGACGGAGAACAGCTCGCTGGCACCGGCCGAGCAAAAACATCACAAGGATTCACCGTCCCTGCTGACGGCCACAGACAAAACCAGTGGAGGTGGAGCCCTGGTGCAGGCAGAGCTCAGTGCCCCGGCCAGGGAGAGTCTGCAGAGGGAGGGAGAGCTGGAGGAGCCCGAGGCTGAGGAGAAGAGGCCGGAGCTGTACAGGGCCAACAGGCGGCAGCGTTACATCTCAGAGAAGCTCTATTAAAAGAAACCCAGCATGCATTGAGACAGACATTTCCTAAAGCGAGCGAAGAAAAAAAAACTGACTGGATTTGACCAACAGGAGCAAAGACTGTAAGAGGCAAATGAGAACCTTATGCTGCTTGTCATCACAGGCTTTATTTGTTCACAGATTTAGCCACAGAGTGAACATCCGTACAAAGTTGGTCTGAAGAGAAACTGAGCATATTGCCAATTTAATGTCTTGATAGAAATGCTCTCTCTATGCTGAATGGGCCTGTTAAAAACATAATAGAGGATTTGCACAGTTTGTCTTGTGCTTCTAAATTATGCAACACTTACAGAAAAGACTCCAGAAGTTGACACCCCCCGTCCACAGGTTAGTGAGGTACAGGAGGGTTAAATGGATGTAAACGTCTGTAAACAAACAGTTTTATGAAGTGTCCCCAAACCCATGTAGTAATATCTTTTATATGTGTTTCACAAAGTGCTGAACTCTGTCCCATCCTTGCTTGTGAATGACATTTATTTTTGTGCTGTGTTGCTCCTGTCCATGCTGAAGTAACACTCCCACTGCCGGACGACAGATGGCAGAAAAGTCGTGTGTTTCCCTAGTGAATGAGACGCTCCAACACTGATGAGTCAATGAATGCAGAAGAGACGTTGCTGTTGTGCCTGAGAATTTTTTTTATGCATGTACAAAGTGAAACACGAGACAAAAAGTTTAAATGACAAGTACATCCCTGTTATTTCTCCCTGGGCACCAGGGTTCACTTTGCATTGATAACAAAGCTCTTATTGAAATGAGGACTGATATTCACTATTGTAGCTTTTCACTTAGAGCCCTCAAGAGAACAAAAGTGATATTTTTCTTACCTCAAGAATTCATAATATGCTAAATGACTTACTTGCAATGATATGCTTAGGTTCACAGTAAGACTTAAAGTTGTCCCTGGTAGGTATTTAATTTTAATTTTAAGATGTTATTTGACTGTATATTTCTGTAAAGAAAGAGATGTGAGGTTATAGGAACATCAGGGCAGTCAGTGATGCCTTCTGCCAGCAAGATGAGCATAAAAATGGAAAATATTTTAACTTCAAAATGAACTGTGATCTTAACAATTTAACCAGCTTGTATGATGATATATGCCAGTAGATGATATACATTTTTTGTTGATGAACCTTGATTGGCCAGGTATTTAATTTGCTCTATAGGCTGTAAAATAAGAGTATTTTTTTCCATTTAAGATATAATATTTGATCTTTATCTCCCCCCTATTAAGAAAGAAATTTTCAAATCATTTACATACAACATTAGTAGACAGTACAAGCCACTGGCACCTTCAATCCTAAAATATCATAACTGGTACTGGCCTTGAAACATCTGCCACCCCTGGATACAGTGAACTGAGGCATGCTGTTGACAGGAAGTGCACTGAGACTGAAGCAAAGAGTAAATGTGGAGGTGGAAAGAGAGGAGAGAGAGGTAAAGACAGTGATAAACCAGCAACGAGCCAGAGGGGGAAAGAGAGGAAAACAGCATTTCTTTTGTGCAGGTTTTGTCACACTGCCTTTGTGGGCTGTTTGTCGAAGGCCTATTGTTCCCTTGTTGGTGTGTTTTGTTGCTGTTGCCTGTTTCAGCACCTCTGCTTCAAAGAGCTGAACACTCCCCCTCTGTTCATCTAATCCCCCCTCCGACTCACTGACCGGACCACAGTGGCCATTAAGGTCACTTGTGTTTTTCCAGCAGCCCCATCCAAGTAAAAAGCAGCATACACCGCCTTTAAAATATTAACAGCAGAGAACATACCGAGGCATCTTAAATGTGACGTCTCTGGACTGTTACTGAAAAACCTTTTGGAGACATAAAGCCATAAAATTAAAAAATAAAATCTAAATAATAAAAAATAGTAAGACTAAAAAAGAAGTCCCAAAAGCCGCATCCATCTGAGGTATCTGTTGTTTTCATAGTGGAGTCCCCCCTCACATGACTGACATACAGTTTAAATCCAATACATCAACACTGTAAATATCATCTTCACTGTGGATTCTGCTTTTCTGTGAAGTCAGTTAAGTCTGTCTCTCCTGAATCAAGCATTTCAATCCAGGTCTCCAAACTCTTTTTGTCCTTAGTGAGAGCGGTGGTGATGAAGAGACAGATGAAAGACAATCTGGCTGCATGTCAACATCGTGCAGATGAAGTGTTGGTGGAGGATGAGTGGAGAAAAGTGTAGATCAGGACAACTGCAGCCAGCTCAGGTCATCTGATCTGTCAGGGAGATGAAAAAGAGAGGACACGCTTTTATATGGATTTACAGTGGATCACTTGATGCTCTTGGTTTGTTTCTCTCATGTGTTACATTCACAGATATAAGCATCCAATCATAAAATAATTACCTGACAATTTTTGAAAAACCAAGGTTACTTAAAACTGCAGTAACTGATTTTTTTTTTTTTTTTTTTTTGGCCACTGGGGGGCAGCAGAAACAAGTCATGAACGCAACACAATCACCTTGTTTACTCATTAATAGCAGTTGCTTATTTATGCATCACAGCATCATGCTTCATTTGTTCCCTAGAAATAAAACCCCACATCTCTATGAACCCACCCAGTCGTCCATCTGCCATGGGTGGCATTAAAACAGGCAGATTTTACATACTCAGCCTCTTTCTTTGTGATGACTTTTCCTGTTAAGAGCCTCTCAGCCACTGCAGAAACTGCTGGGTCGTAGTTTAGGCTCGCTGCTGCTATGACCTCATCATCCCTACAGGTAAAAAACAAAAACATATTTGAACATATATTTATCAAATGACTTTTTTTTTCAATTGCAGTTAATAGTCTTTTGTTAACAATAGCAGCTTTTTTTTTTTGTCAGCTTACTTGATGTACAACGCCAGGAACTTCCTGTCCTCAAACTTTCCTTTCATTACAATGTCAGTGTATCCCTCCCCATAGCCTGAACACAACACAACAAGAAAAAAAACATGAGTAAAATTTAATGGTAACAAGTGGGAAAATAAGAAATCTGGCATGGTGGGATTCAGTGTATGTACAATGCCTATAAAAAGTATTCACTCCCCTTGGATGTTTCAGCCTTTTGTTGCTTTTACATGAAATCATGGCCAGTATAATTTGGCTTTTTTGACAAAAATTTGCAAAAAATAACCCTCTTTAATGTCAAAGTGAAAACAGATTTTTACAAACTAATGTCAGTTAATTAAAATATACAGTGTAGGAGAATTACACCCCCTTCAAAGTGATTGACCTAATTCAACAGAGGTTTTATTATTTAACTGAACTCTGTGGGATGCCCAGTGAGTTGGAAATCTTTTTGTAGCCATCTCCTGACTTATACTTTTCAATTATCTTTTCTCTGAGTTGCTTGGAGTGTTTGTTTGTCTTCACCAGAGACTGGAGCTCCCACACACAGGTGTTTTTATATGACGATCACTTGACACACATCAGCTGCACTCAGATGATCTCCATTTCACTAATTGTGACACTGCTGGCATCAACTAGCTGGACCTCTGTTGAATGAGGTCAGTCACTTTAAAGGGGGTGAATATTTGTGCAAACACTTATTTTACACTATATATTTTGATTAATTGACATTAGTTTGTAAAAATCTGTTTTCACTTTGATATTAAAGAATTTTTTTTTCAAATTCTTGTCAAAGCAGAGTGACAAATTATATTGACCACGATTTCATGTATAAAAGCAACAAAAGAGTGAAACATCCAAGGGGGTGAATACTTTTTTATTGGCATTGCAGCTTGTGTGTACAGCAACAGGATAAACACTTTGGGTTTGTTGCTCTTTGATTAGTTGGTGAGTGATATGAAGATACATACATTAACAATAACTTCAAATGATAATAGAAAAATAAAACATATTAGGTCAAAATAATATTCAATCATGTCAATCATGTGACTATGAACTCTTCTCAGTGTGGTTACATTCAGTTTTATGGGTTTGTACACCCAAACATATGCATATATGTGTGTGTGTGTGTGTGTGTGTGTGTGTGTGTGTGTGTGCGCGCACCCACCTGCGTATCGGATGGTTTTACCCAGTAGGACGGTCCAGTAGAAAGGAACTGAGCTGAGTTCAGTTTGTTTATTGAGCATGTTCAGAGCTGCTATCCTCCCTGAACAATAAACAACAAACATACAATCGACAAAAAAGCAGAAGACACAGCTCGTGACTTTGGGATTTTGCTGACAGCGTTGTGTAGTGAGCAATAAGAAGGGAAGAGTTTTTAAGAGATGACAATAACATGTTGGAGATAGACCAACATTATTTGTTTAAGGAAACTGTCCTGAGTCTGACTGACGAGTTAACACAAGTACCGAACCTCCACAATGAGAAGCCACAGCATCTCAACTCGTAACAGAATGTTCCCAGTAAAATTATTTCTTCCAGAGGGCAAACATTTTCTGCTGGAGTGAGCAGATCTGGAGTGGTTTGACACGGTTGGTTGGTTGGTCAGCCATGTTCAGCTTGAGCAAAGTTTTAATTCACCCAGACCTCATGTGAAATTAGTTTATCTATCTGGAGTCTGACAATTAGATCTGAGCCACATCAAAGTCTATCTCCATCGGCCCAGGACTTTGTGACTACATTTACATTGTCACTACATTACCATGTGCTTGTGCCATCTGCCAGTGTCCAATGTTGACCGGTTGGTTTTTGGCCATTGCCAGGGGGAAGGTGGCCAGGTCGCCCCCACAGAACACATCTGGGACATTGGTGCGCATGTACTGCAGGATGGAGATACAGACAGAGAACTGATGGATGTACTGATTAATGTGAGGAAGCACGTGTTTATTAATCCAAATATTATATCTGGGCTCCTGAAAACCTATAGCCTATTTAACTGCTTAAAAAGCACTTAATTTACAGGAACGACTTTGCTTTGCCAGTTTGTGGCAAAAGGTCGTGTTAACACGTCAATATTCTTCTAAATATCAGGGTTTATAATGTTGAAAAAAAAGCAAAACACTAGAAGTATTCAAAGGAAAATATTGGTTAATTATGATATTTGTCAATTGTGTAATCAATATTTTGACATATAAAGCAGTGGGATCTGTGGGACTCCAAACAATAAGGAAGCAAATCTCAGTTAAACACAACGTTTAGGAAGAGATGTTATGTGAGAATGAAGGTACAGATCTGGATAATCACAAGAATGGCAGGTTATTTTCTGACCTTGTCGACTGTTACAAAGTTTTTTGAGTCCATCTGTATTTTACTGCCCAGCAGAAACTCTGAGTTGGGTTTGATGCCTGGTGGAGGAAAGAGAGAGGATGGCAGTGGTTGAGCTTTATCTTCAATTTACTATAAAAGATGTCCAGCATTCTCCAAAGGTCATTACAAGATGTTTCACAGTTTTATAAGAAGTGACTGTGCTTTACAGGAAATGTCTGGTTGATAATGTGAAGATGTTAAAGAGGGAATGAGCAGAAAAATTAATTAACATATGAAGACGTGTATAAATGTCTGCATTGCCCTTACCAATACCAACGATCAAAACATCTGCTGGAACAATTTTTCCACTTTTAAGCACAACCTCCTTCACCTTGAGGAAAAAAGGTCAATGAGACAAGGAGAACTGAGAGTTTTATAGAATATTTTCCCGAAACAACAGCAGCTCATTGTTTACAGATGTTCAAGTCTGAATTCGATAAAACAAGTATCTTTCCACTTTACCTTGCCACCCGCTCCTTTGACCTCTGTCACGTTATCATTCATGTAGAATCTCACGTTTTTCTCTGACAGCATCTGCAGGAACAGCAGAGTTTAAACTACAAGTATCTGAACAGAAAACATTATTAATGTGGGGACACAATACATGACTGTTTCTCCAACTCTCTTTCTCACCATCATAGTGACTTTGCCAATTTCACGACCCAGTGTGTTCTGGTACGGCAGCTCACTGCTGCCGATCACTGTGATGCTTGAGGCTTTGTCTATCAAATAAGATGCAATTTCCATGCCTGAAAAAATATATATATTAATGAAGGTGCAGTACAGAATATCAGCAGCATTTTTATATTTTTCTTTAAAACTAGTTACTTTGTTACATGATTTTTATGCTGTTATGTCTTTTATCTATTTTCATTTCCTACACGTCATCAGTCCAGACAATGTAAAAAATATGAACATATTTTACACAATGTAAAAACACTGTACCAACAAAAGAGGTTCCCACAAGGACGACGTCGCAGCCCAAACAGGCTGCGTGGATTTGACGGGCGTCCTCCGGTGTCTCCAACACTTTGACATTGTCCAACTTCATGCCAGGCACATCCAGACCCTTTGCTCTAAAGGACAGGCCATGACTCTGTTTATAAGCAATGCAGTGAAGTATAGTGGTTCTGCAATAATCATCATTTTCCTTATATAAAGTGGAGATACACTTATCACATGTGGCCATAAGTATAAAATATTTAAGTGCTTGTTAACATTAGTGTGAGTTCTAGTTCATCTGCTTAAGTTCATCTTTTCAGTTTATCACAATCTGCATTTCTTGTTTTTTTTTTTTTATCCTGACATCTTCTCATTTCAGACTCTTCACTCTCTGTGTGTCTCTTGCCTCTGATTACCTGCTCCACCATAATGTGTTGCACCTGTGTCTCTTTACTTCCTCCAGGTGTGCATTTGGTCTCTGTCTCCCCTGTCTAGCATTTGGTTTATGGTGAAAGTCTTCTGGTGTTTTTTGACCATTACTTGCTCCTTGTTTTTTGCATTTGCCCTCTACTGATTGGATTTGCTAGTCCTGTTGAGGATGAAGCTCAAAACACTTTGAAGTAACATATTTAACTGTCTGCAATGTGTGCTATATGTTAAAAATACGAAGCACAGGTGTTGAGACAATAAAATGCTTTGTACTTGGAGTTCATTACATAAATGAAACTTAATGAAGTAAACAGCCTTCAACTTGCTGCCCTTTATAATTCATGTTACAAGGTCTTAGTCAATTTGAGAAAGTAATCTTTGATTGATTTAGCTGCTGCTCAAAGCAAATGTCCCCTAAACTTATTTTTAAGCTCAAATAAAGCTTGAATATGCACGTCAACTATTGTGAATGTCAATCGTCATCTTTTCTATATCTGACCTACTGTATATAAGCACTTGGCAAACAAAATATGCAACACCAATAAAATTAAAAATCATCTTAGACTTTCAAGATGGGAAAGAGGGTCTCGTCAGTAATAAGTAAGTGCACCTGTTCATGGTTTTGTTATTGCACTCCCTGATTTTTCGTTTAATTGACCCCAAATTCAAAATGTTTGAATCCATAAGATGACAAACAACAAATTTTGGGAATGCACCATTTTGGGCTCTCTATACAAAACTTTTGAGATTTGAGTCAAGCATTTGTACAGATCAATATGAAAAGTTTATAACTATTTTTTAAATTTTACCTCATATATATTCTCTAGTTATTAATAGTGATTTTAACTGCTTAAATTCTACTCAAGTATTGATGTGAACGTTTGCATGTTTGAGGGATGAGCGGTAGCATGAAAGGCTTGGGCTGGCTCTGGTTTCTCATGAAACCCTTACATACATATACAGTGTTGGTGTGTGTATTTGTCTATACCTGCAGCCTGTTGAGATGAGAAGCTGATCATAACACTGGACTGAACCGTCATCAAACGTGACTGTCTTCTTGTCTGTGTCCACTGACAGCGCCTATAAAAACAGCGAGTCCACTTAGTTTCACAACAGTGACCTTTAAAACTACAGCGTTGTGAATCCATCAACATTCAGGTCCTGATCAGCTTAGGACAAGATAAACATTTATTGTCCAGAGGAAGATTTACTTTACACTCTTATATTATCACTTTATAGAAAGAACATCAACTCACTTCTTTCCTGAGCCACACCTCAATGTCGTACTGATGAAAAAACTCCATCCTCCTCAGCAGGATGCTGTCGCTCTCCACGTTCATTACCTGTGAGATGGGTTTAAGTAATGGTGGTCAATTAAAGATAATGCAAACACATTCCACAATAAAATGTTGGTGTTAGTATTGTGTCATTTACTCTGCAGCACCTTGCTGAGTCTGGTTTTGTCGTAGGGTAAAAGTTCGTCCCTCGAAGCCATGATGATTCTGCCGCCAAAATTTTCCTGCCGCAGAACCTCAGCACAGATCGATGATGCAGCTCCTGCGCTTACAGAGAGTTAAACACACCATCACACACACTGGGAAACATATTAGGATGAACTCCACACACACACGCTATGACATTCATTATAAGACTGATTTATCTCTGTGGATCTGTTCATCCAAAAATGTTTATGGTCCACTTGCACTTTTAGTAATTACATTACTTAGTGGGTTATTACACGCTTGTACATACATTTCTGTATTTCACAAATCTGTACATAGCTTTGTGTATATATAGATTCACTGTATATTTATTCCCAATACTCATCAGTGCAGATCTAATGAAGACTGAAATATATTTAGAGATAGAGTAACGTAACTTCTAGTCCAGTTTGTAGTTAAGATTATAGTTAGTTATTAAGCATTATTAAAGTGTTAAACAAAAAAACATTTGACATTTTATAAGTAGGACAGGGCTGGTAAACATGTCATGAAAGTAATAAAGTAGTTCTGCTCAATCAAAGCTAATGAGTAAATGTAGAAATGACAGCATGGCTGCAACAAACATTGATTAATCGATTTATCGATTAATTTGTAAAATGTCAGAAACTGTTTTTGAAACTGTTCATTACTGTTTCCCAGAGCTCAACGTGATGTCTTTAAAGGCCTTGTTTTGTTGCATCAACAGAAGATATTAAATTTACAACGATATAAAACAGAGGAAAGCAGCAAATCTTTACATTTAAGAAGCTGGAACCCAAAAATTGTTTTGCGTTTTAGCTTTAAAAGCGATTTAAACGATTATTATCAAAATAGTTTGCTGATTCATTTTCAGTCAACTAATTGATTAGCCAACCAATTGATTCAGGTTTAAATGACAACAACACACACACACACAGACACACACATACATAGACACATGGAGTGGTCCACACTCACCTCCTCCCAGCAGCAAAACAGTGTGAGTAACTCCTGGTACTGCAGCTCCCATACTCTTTATTCTCTTTTGCTGCCTGAGAGTCTGAATCACACATTATATAAACTCATCAATAGGAACAATTAGCAATTATTTAGAAATAGAAATGGCCAGAAAGGATATGTTGTTTAAATCCCAAGTACAGTGCTGTTATATGTGCTCTATTTCATTGGTTAGAGAATTGTATTGCAGTGGAATGTCTGTTCTTTATTTTTGTACCACAGGTGTTTTTTACTGTTCCAATAACCAATATTGATTGATGAATTTATTGGATGAGGCCATGTTCCCTGACTCTACTGTTTGGCGTTTTTCACTGAGGACAAGAGTGTTACTAATAAAATGAATGATGGCTGAACACCATTTAGCTGCTTCAGTTTCAGACCTCATAAACCCATTTACCATGTAAACAGAGTAATGATGTAATGAGACATGAAGCACAAGGTAGCATCAACAGGTAAAGTTAACCAACTAACCTTTTTGTTTATAGACACATAGACTTTGCTGTTTTGAACTTTGACCTTCAGAAGAGAAAAAGACAAATTAAAATGGTGGCAAATGTCCTCATAAGCTAAATATTGGTCTGTCTGTCTGTCTGTGTCTCCAGTTTGTACCTTGTGGCAGGGTAAACAGTCTATACCGGGGTACTCCTCAAGATCTCCTGTATGGACGTTGAAACAGGCGCCATGCCACGGGCAGCGCACTGTGTGGCCTGAAATAACCCCTGACAGACACACACACAAATTCGTCATTAACATGTTGGTGGTGTTACCATTAAACTATTAAACTGAAGAACATATTGAAAATGCTGTATTCACTCATATTTCATACTATAATATGTACACTTTTGTCTGCCTTAATGATGAAGTATAGCAAGTAAACATTGAATGAAGTTGAATGAAGTATGGTGGCTAAACTTTATGTCATAGATAAAAGTGTCAGTAAATGAAATGCAGGTGTGTTTATCCTCCTCCATGTTCACACTTTGTGCCTCTTTACCTTTGCTGAGTGGAGCGCCGTAGTGTGTACACTGGTTACCGAGGGCACTGTATTTACCCTCAGTGCGTGTCAACAGCACACTGTGATGGCCCACTTCAACTTCCATCATCCTGAGGTAACACACACACACACACACACAGAGATATTGCAGCTTTACACAAATAAGATTTTTATTTCTAAGGAGTTTCATACTATTCAACACGGTGCGCATGAAATGAGACTTCTACCTCCTATCAACCTAAACTTGCAATTTAGGTTTGTATCTGTAAACGTGCTTATTTCTTTTTCTGAGCAATACTAGCATTATGTCAAACATGTCCACCACATTGACCCAGATTATATGTTATAACAACTATGAGTGGGATTGTCATCAATTTTTTTTTTACAGCTGTTCATGCTCCCCAGGGGATGAATCCTACTGACCTTGGTGATCCCCTGACTTTTCCTCTATTGCCATCATCTGGTCAAAATTTCGGTTTGTCCGATACTTTCATTCATGACCTTATTACTTTCAAATCTAATGTTGTTCACCATCAGCCTCAGTTGCCCTTTAGCACGTTCAGCAAGTTAAAACACTGAACTACAATGGTTGACACTGCACCAATATCAGATTGCCAACATTGTCAATGAGAAAATGTTAGTATTTAGCTCAGATCAGAGGTGTCTAAGTGCAGGCTCACAGAGCTGCTCACATAACTGTGGACTCTGGTGAATTATTTTAGATGCTTTAAATATTGATAATAAGTAATGATGTGTAACTTAAACAGTTTTAGGTTGTCAGGTTGTTTGTTTGTTTGCTTGTCAAAGATACACGCTGGGTTATGTAGCCTATTTCTGTGGCAATCATCATTTGTTGATTAATGGTTTCTAAATCATTTTATATATTAGTAATAGTTTCTGATAAATGAATTAAAAAAAATTTAAGGTTGCCAGGTTGCTTGTTTGTTAATCGGAGATGTATGCTTGCTTATATATTTGTGTAGCTATTATCATTTGTTGATTATTCATTTTATATAGCAGCAATACCTCCTGATGAATAAATAAAAACAAGTTTTAGGTTGCCAGGTTGTGAACATCCCCCTCCTTACTGTCCATCCTGCAGGTCTGACTCCAGACACACCACCTCTGTCAGCTCCTCTGATGTGTCCTCTGGATCAGAGTCCTGATGGGCTGAACACACACACACACACACATGAATATACACACACACAAGTGCGCATGTGCACACACACAAATATCAAAGTGGTTAAACAAACTACATCATTTGTTACAGATGTAGTTTAATGAATGATACAGGTCATTACTTAGAGAAAGCACACAGAGATTAAACTTCTGTGAGATCCAGTGACAGATGGATAAATGGATCAAGCTGATCTGTTATTCAAAGATCACACAGGTTACTCACGTGGTTTGGTCCCAGACATGTCTCTTATTCAAATGTAACACCACAGATAAACTCCAAACCCTCCAGGAACATTAAAAGTTGGTCAGACGCTCGTTGAAAGAGGGTTTTCTGTGTTCCCAGTTTGGTTTCTGCTCATCAGCTCAATGATGGAATAGGAGTCCATTTCCACGGCAACCGGTCCATCCCCAACCCTCATCCCTCAATCCTGAAAGACTGTGAAAAGTGGACGATTTGGGTTTGATAAGACAAAAGGCAAAATGAACCAAAAAGTTACTTTTGGGTGTCTGGTGAATGAGCAGTTTCGGTGATGTCAGTGGTCATGTTCAGCCTGGTTATTGTTGCAGAGAAAGGCCATGCTGGTCTTTTGTGTTTCACAACGGCAGTATAGAGAAAGGCTGACGAGGCAGTCGACACTGAATGGACAGGCGACAAAGCACAACGTGCAAAACTGGAGGCACTGTCACTCACACATCGTTTCAAGTTTCAAGATCCATCACTGCGAAGCTCAAGGATTTCAAAGGCAGCACAGAAAATCATTCATTCATTAAATACTAACAGAGAGTTTTCATGGACATTAGTGGTACTCAGATCTAAGTAAAAGCTATAAGCACTAACAAGCAATAACATAGTGTAGAAATACTCAAGTACTTTTACTCCTAGTAAAAGTCCTGCATTAAAAATTAGCACAAAAACGTTATCATCAAAATATACTTACAAAAGTACAAAAAGTAAAAGTACTCATCATACAGAGGGTCACATTTCAGAATAATGTATATCAATTATTGGATTATAATTATTGATACATTAATGTTACATCACTTTAATGTTGCAGCCAAATCTCTTATCTTTTTCCTTTTTTTGTTTTACATTCCTTTGTGGGTTTTGTCTAACTGTTAATCACATCGCTTCACTTTCCATCTCTTCTTCCCTGTGGCTGATGTTTCGGCTCCTTCATTGTCCTAAGATGCCTTGGGTTTTAGCCAGTGACCTTTACAACTAGACACCTATTTCTTATTGTCATTGTTTTGAGATACATATATAATGTGATGCTTGTTTTATGCTGGATGAAGCAACACTGAGTGAACAAATGCTGTGCGCAAGAAAATAGTGTGTGGATTAAATAATTTTTTTGCCATGACGGGAACCATGTCATTGTGACTGTGACCCTTCACCTGTTATCAGTGACCAGTTTATTACTTCAAATGAGGGGGGGAGGTGTGTTAAAGGGAAGAGACTGCATAAACTGCATGTTAAAGAGACTTGAGCAGTTTGTCTTTCAGGGTCTCTGTGGTAAAAATATGGATTTGAGATCAACACTTTTGGTCATTGGAGGATCTGCCTGCTCTTTCAAACTGCTGAACACGATTGTCAGATTCCTGCCAACGCCAGAGCCGGCGAGCAAGAAAGTCTGGAAGTGGAGTAATATCAGCACGTCTTTAGCTCACAGCTCGCTGACAGGAGCATGGGCTGGTTTATGGTATGTAAAGCCACAGTAATCAGGGTGTGTACTGTCATTTATTCTCATTATTGCTCTCATTTTTCTGTGGTTTCTCTCTCTCACACACGATGCAGTTTGTACCGTCAACCTCAGATGGTGAAGGACCTGATCTCCTCTCACTCCTTGTTCTCCCACAGCCTTGTATCTGTGTCTACAGGTGACGCCCTCGCACCAACACACACATACTGACACATTTACAGTCAGACTTACATTAGATCAGCTGGGTTGGCCCTGGTGGCACCAAGAGCCAAACCCTGCAAGAAAACCACCTCAGTACTGTGTTCCCTGTCATCATCAGCATCTACTGTCACTCCAATCTAATTCTTTTCTCATTTGTGCTTCACTACCTCATATTGCTATTTTCCAAGATTCTGTACATGTCATATGTTGCTGAGGCTTTCATCATATGGAAGTGGGTGTGGTTTCATCTGAAGCTGGTTTGAAAAAAGATAGATGCATCTTGTTGTGTCTCTCTGGATATACTCTTATACACTTATCTAGATAGATAGATAGATAGATAGATAGATAGATAGATAGATGGATATAATACTGACCATACCAGGTTTTATACTTTTTTCAGTGTTTGAAAAAGCTTTCAACAAAACAGTGAAAGAGGATTATTTTTTTCCCCTGTCTATTAAAGAGCTGAAGATTTTACTGTGACAAAGTTCATCTTCACATTTTACATTTTTTTCATGATGTTTTGGTGTATGTTGTGTCACCTGCTTAGGTTATTTTATCCATGACTTCCTGGACGTGGCCTGGAACCAGTCATTTAAACAGTCCTGGGAGGTGCTCCTCCACCACTCTGCGGTAATACACTTTGCACCTCGTGTGTAAAGTACAGTGTTCTTAACTTGTCCACCTCTATGAGTACTTTTACTTTTAATACTGATACCACTGATAATGTGATGTCATAGATACGTAGTTAATATTGAATCTCATAATGTCCAGAATGCCATAAAATTGAGAGGTGTTCTTAACTTGTCCACTTCTTACAGATCCACGTATTGTAATAATGACAAGGTCGGAGAATGAAATTGCACAGTCATCCTTCACTGTTGTTCCTCCCCCCAATAGTGTTCAGCCTTGATCTGTGTGACAGTTTAATCTCAGGCAGCAGAGGTCGTGACCTGATTCACCTCCAGCAGGGCAGCAGCTCATTGCCTCGGTGTGACTTCAGTGTAACAACGTCGTAAAATAGAAGACATAATGCACAGTCTCTGCCCTGTGCATATGTTTGCTTGTGGCTAATAAGTCTCTCTGAGCGGTTCTTTGAAGTTGCTGATTTAACAGGAGAGCTAGTAAAACATTCATCTTTGCATGGAGGACACTTTACATTATATATCATAGTTCAAGGTCTGATTGGTGCAAGTGTTGTGTGGGAGTTTTCTGTGATTCATTCTGTTAACTTAACTTAAGTAAAAGTGCAAAAGTTCTGGCATCAAAATAAACTTAGAGTAACAAAACTAAAAGTACTAGAGTTATTAAATAAATGTGGAGTGAGTGGGTAAGAGAGTAGGAAATAGAATATTTGCCTCTGAAGCGGCTGGAGTGGAAATATAAAGCAGCACAATATGGAAATACTCAAGTACAAGTGCCTCAAAACTGTACTTGAGTAAATGCACTTAGTTCTTTTTCACCACTGGTTTTGACTCTCAAACTCTTTTCTAAGGTGATCTCCTGCTTCGGTTTGGCTGTAACATCCCGTCTCTATCTGGGCTTTGCTGTGGTGTCTTTGCTGGTTGAGATCAACTCTGTTTTCCTTCATATCAGACAGCTTCTCCTCCTGTCAGGACAGAGGAACAGGCCAGGGACTGAAATTACAGCCCCTCGCCCCTCTGTGACCTACAGCGTGACCAGCTGGCTCAACCTGGGAACGTAGGTGACTCAGTGCTTCTCTTCTCAAAGTTTCACCAAGGTCACATGTGGAGTCAAACTGCTTCTTGAACACAGCAGTTTTCATATGTGAGCAAAAATGAAGAGGATGGAATGTGAAAATATTAGACTAAAGAATATTTTGATTGATTTTCTGACTGATTTTGTGTCTCCTTCCTGCAGGTTGTTGGTGTTTCGTGTGTGTACGATGGGGTGGATGAGCCGCTGGCTGGCAGCTCACAGTGAATGTATGCCTCGCTACGTCCTGATGATGGGGACAGTGGGCCTTACTCTCATCTCCACCATGAACACAGTGCTGTTTTACAGACTGCTCAGAGCAGACGTCCTCACCAACACACACAAAACCAGAAATGATCACTAGAGGGAGCTAGTGCTGTGTTTCTCCTGGTCCAAAATGACTCCATTGACCCAGTTTTCTACCTCATGATGTAGTTGAATAGTGGTTTAAGGACCTGAACTTATGTGTAACTTGTGTTTAGTGTTTGCTTGTATCTTGTAATGTTTGTAATTATAATAGAAAACCAAGTAGAGTAAGACATGAAAAGAATCACACAAATGCAGCTTTCAGCTTCAATATACTGCCTGTTTGTCTACGAGATAATTTGGCAAATTACACATCTGAAAAATAATTTTTCAATTTAACTATGTCAATTCAAAAACATATTGTCAGTTCAATTATACAACTTCCCTGTTTGTGAAATAATAAGCTACTCGTCAAAGGGACTTTATTACATTCAAGTATTTATTCATGTTTTGTATATTCAGTGTCTTCAGTGACAATAATGGCATATCAAATATATAAATGCACTGTGTAAGTTATTAGAAGAGTTGGCTGCGAAGCAAAATGGCTCCTGATTCTTAATGTGTGTGAGATTTTCCACTCTACAACCACACATTTGTTATGTTTGTTATCAAAACTTCAGATATTTGTGGCTTTCTGATCACCTTTATTAGTACTAGCATGCTATTCTGACATTTTTTGTTAATAAAAGTCAGAACAAGAACAAGTCAGAACTCTAATTGAAGCCTAACTCATAATTGTCATAAAGGCATTACATCAGTTTTCCAACATCAATCAAGTTTTTCTTGTTTTAACTGCATTCTCTAATTTATTTTTTTCATGACAATGGACAGAAGCCACAGGTAAAGACAGGACAACGTGCAACAAGGTCCCTGTTTTATAATAACAGGTGAGAGCCAGTCGGTGCTTTAAACTACATCATGATCCTCTTCTGCTGGAACAAGTTAACCAGAGTTGGAGCTTTGCAGCTTGTTTTGGTTTTGACTTCTTCTGTGATACGTGGCAGGCGAATCCTCTCTGTCCTGGACTCTCTCTCATAGTAGGGACACACCTTGAGATGCTCGGACATGGGCGGGACGTTTTGGAAGCACCAAGCGTCCACAGGAGAGAACAAAGTGCTGAACTGCCACACCTGAATTCAAAGAGTGAGACGGGAAAGAGAGAGACAACTGAATATTCAGTCCTTATTCCAGGGATGTCGTATATTTGTCACTTTTCTAAATACTTATTTTATAGTTTCAGCTTGAATTACTCACTAAAGTCTCTCTAAGCAGTTTGACAGCCTTCGACAGACTAGCTGCCAAAATCCAGATGAGAGAAGACAGAAGTGGATAAAAAGTTTGACTCACTCGCCTGAGTCACGTTTAGTTATTGATGTGTGCTCATAGCAGCTAAGAAGAAGGGAGTGATGTGACTTTCTTTGGCTCTGCATGTTTTTAAAGTAAAGTCACTTAAGCTGTATTTTTATTTAATTTTAACTACTTTATACACAGTTAGCTAGTTTAATCCAGTGTTAGAGGACGGGCACCTTCTTAGCAGGTCACAATATAACGCTGGGGGGTCAGGTGATGATGTGAGTTGGGTGAGAAAGAAAAAAATAAAGTTCTGCTACACAAATTTGTATTTTTTGGACTTTTCTATACTCTTTGCTTTTTTCATCTCTTTGGGCCTCAAACAATTATTTAGATGAAACCATCTGAGAGGTTTAGAGGAGAAATGCAATGGCAATACTCAAGTGAAGTACTAGTTCCTCATAGAAGTATAGTATTTGAATAAACGTACTCATCAACCAACCTACTTACAAACTTGGTTGGTTGGGTCTCCCACCTCCCCCCTTCCCCCCATCTTACCCTGTGCTTCACCCTCCACTTGGCTCCTCCATGTGTGTGGGTCTTCCTCTCCCAGTGGAGGGTGACCATCCCTCTCTCCTGCAGCAGAGAGGAGCACACCTGCCTCATGAGCTGGGACACCAGAGCCAGCTGGGACAGGGACAGACTGTCCAGGAAACTGGCCATGTGGCACAGCACCTCGTAGGGCAGCGAGCTCAGGGAGTCCTCACCTCCTCCCGCCTGACCTCGTCTCCTCCTCTGAGCGGTGGAGGAGTCCACTGAGCTGCTGGGCGGCTGGGAGGAGTCACCCAGAGAGACAGGGGTGGTGGGATGCAGACTAAAACAGCCAAGATCCTCGCTGAAAGCCAACAAATTGTTGTTTTTAAAGGTGCATTACAATAGATTTTCCTGCACTGCAGGACTGTAATCCATCTACAGGGGATTAATGGGCTTGTTGAACAGGGAATCAGGGAATCAATGATGACTGCTGAGTGTTGTTGGCTTTCCAATCTTAATTTTCATTTACAGGACTTCAGGTCTAATTCACTGCTCTTCCCTGCTTTGTTTGGATGAAGATCCTTATGAGTGCTGTTAATCATAGATTATTTCTGCCTTCCAGTTAGACATTAAATTAATTTGGCCTTTTTCACTGCTGAGTTTGTTTGCACTATTACATTTTGATTTTGTTCACCTGTAAAATGTTGCTTTAACATAAAATATATCTAATAAAAGAAGTGAGAAGAAAGATCTATCAGTAACACATGATAATAAAGGTGAACTATTAACTCACTTGTAGATGACGTTGGCTTCATGTGTGGACGGCTGCAACCTCTTCTGGCTATAGGTGCATCCCAGGTATGCTAGTGGGCATCTCTGCTCGAACCATCCATTCACACACATCTGGATGTCACTGTGAATGTTCCTGCATGTGCAATACAATCATTTAACATTAAACCAAAACATACTATTGTACTGAGTGATGAAGTTTAATTTGTAGCGATTGTTTTCTTCACACTGTAATGCTAGACAGGCATTATAATGATGTAATAGTAATAGAAATATAAGTCACTAATACTGTGAATGTCTTATCTAAGTTGGTTACTTTCATGGATAGCCTGGTCTATTATGAGTTTAAACACTAAATTTGATTGATATTTGAAATCTTTGTAGGTCTCATATCTTAATGGAATCTAAATATTTTGGGGACTGCAATGGAATTTAGTTGTTAAAAAAAGGAAAATGTAGATAAAACAACAAAAAGAAAACCCACTTATAATGGATGCCATATTCTCTGCGCTGGAAAGTGTGTCCACAGAGGAAGGTGAAGGCGGAGCTGGCCTTGTGGTGTCGGCTGGTGACGCTCTCCACCTGCAGCTGAAGGTGGAGCTCCAGAGGTTTTGCAGCGGTCAGGTCAGCCAGCGACGTGTTTCTCCTGAAGGGGCGGACAGGAAGCTGTAGGTCTGCGTGCCCTCGTCTTGCAACAGACCGTCTGTGCACACGCTCTCTGCAATGAGGTGACCCCTTTGCTCCTTCTCCAGGGAGCACAGCAGAGAGGCCTGAGCAGTGACAAACACATCGTGGGATGAATATTCAAGATATTTGTGCTTACATTAATCAGGAATTATTAAGAGTGAAAGTCATTGACATATTAAACAAATAAGATGAAACTGAACTGATCTGAACAAGTGATTCGCTGTCTTTGAATGTTTCTCTTAAAACAAACGCAGAGAGTAAATTTTATAATACAATAAATGCTTTTAACCTTTTACAATATAGTGAAAACATTTTGTAGCTTTAGAGCCAGATATTTCTCTCGGGAGATGGTGGAGACCAAAAACAGAGATAAAGGAAAGTGAATATCAGACTTACATTCCCTGGTTGGCCAGAAACAAGACTACAAATGCTGTTTGCCCCATGTCTGCTGGATGTTTAAATAGGTAACTGTCTGCTAACAAGACAACTTTATAAGGTGATGTGTCAGTGTTAAGTTCATAGCTTGGTTCACCCGAGCGGCCAAAAGCTCAGTTCTTGCAGGTATATTAAAAAACATGTTCACCAAAAGAAGTAAGATGGGTTGAAAAGATTATGAGGAGGATGAATTTCTCTCTCACCTGAATTTCCTCCCATACTGGCATCTCCTCTTGCGCCACCCTCAGGTCACTGGTATCCACAGCTTTAGTCTCCCTTCTGTAGAAACCAGGGTTGCGGATGCGGCCCTGCCTAGCAGAGAAGCTGGTTGGGATTTTAAAGGTGCGCACGGTGATAATCTTCATCGGCTCCACGTGTCCATAAATAAATTTCTTCCGCTTTCCAGGGAGACAGGAGGATGTGGAGGGAGCAATGCATGCACTGCTCACCTGTTTGCAGGTGTTTGACGCTGTGGCACTCACACAGGTATCTGCTGTATCTTCCTCTGTCAGAGTGCCCAAGCCTTTTCCTTTCCTCTTGGCCAGTCTCTGACCTCTGCCTGCACCAGCTGCCTCTTCAGTCTCCCTGCAGCCGCCCATCTCCATACTGAACATGCGCTCCCAGGCGTTGTAGTTTTCTAACAGGTCAGCGTTCACTCCTGTGGCATTGGCTAGAGCCTCTCTCTCTTCCTGAGTTAACTCCCGCTCATATGGAACTTCAACCTCATCTTCCTCTTCCTCTTCCTCTTCCTCTTCATCTTCCTCCTCGTCTTCTTTTTCATCAGGGGCACGGAGGACAAACGTGTTAAAGGACTCCCAGGTGTGACCTTCCTTGGCAGCTGCCCTTTCTGCTTCCTTTTTCTTTTTCTGCTTCTCCTTCCTCCTCTCCTCCTGCCTCCTCTCTTCCTCTTTCTCCTCCTCCTCCACACTCTGGATCAGCTCTGGGAACAGTTTTACCATCTTAATGGAGTGAAACAGGCGGTCCTGGTCCTTCATGGCCATGGCCAGGTCCAGACATCCTCTCTGCTCTCTTTCCCTGAGCAGTTTTTCATGCAGCTCTGTGTTCGGGTGAGAATGGGCATCGTTGGCTGGCCAGCGATTCCACTCCATGGAGCAACACACCACGCTGGCTGGACACACCTGGAGGTGAGCTGCTTGGGAGGAACGTGGCAGGTGGACCGGGCAGCCATACTCAGCATTGAGGCAGGGCACCCTCACGTTGGGGCAGAGCAGCAGGTGATCCTCCTCTTTGCACAGGTGGAAGACAGCTCCACAGAGCAGGCGGCAGGGGACGAGCGCACAGCACACAGAGACCTCCACCCGGGCCCTGCAGCGCCGGCTGTAGCAGGAGTCACAGTGGACATGCTGTCGCACCCTGGAGGCCCGAGAACGTTGACTCTGTTGGGTTCAGGGGGGAAAAAGGAAAATCAAGGAACAGATTGTCAGAATCGAGAAAAGTCACCAAATCAGCATTAGATGTAGTGAAATAATATAACAGCAACATGACACATTTCCATATTACTTTTGTGTTTCAAATGCATTTGCATGGTCACTTATGTTTATTATTCTACTGCATCATTAGACTTTAACCTCTATTACCCCATTGACCTGCAGGTGGGTCACATTCAAACCAACAGCAGTCTGGAGGAGATCCTAAAGTTTCTAAAGATACTGTATCTCAGACTGAATTTGAGGAATGTGAGTATACAATGATCGATCCAATCGGATAGAATGATTCAGTCATAAAGAAATGGGTTTGAATATTACGCCTTGTGAAAATATCATACAGCTTCAATCAAGAGCCAAAACTGAATATACTGTATGTCATACTGTCAAACAGTGCAGAAAAAGATTGTAACAACCTTAAAGCTACTTAAGTGGAAATAAAAAAACTGGACAAGATTTGATCTTACAGTTGCAAAATAAAACCATACCATGCTTCAGATCCTCTGGCACCACTTTTTAATCTGAAGCTGTAGGTCTCTCCTGCAAACAGAGAGGAAACTATGAATCTCACAGTGCAATCAGCATAAAAAATGCATGTAAACACATAATGGCAAGATACGAGCGGGGTCCTGTGGCATTAGAGTCAATGGGAAGAATGAATTACAGACTTCAGCCTACCCTTGTAAGAGTTGGAAAGGACACGGTCCTTGCCCTCCTTCTTGTGCTCTGAAGACCAAAGTGTCTCAGTGTGTGTCTGTGCTATGTGTGTGTGTGTTATAAATAGAGCAGAGCACAGACTGAGAAATGTTACACAGGTGGTCAGAGACATGGTTTGGGTTACCAGCCCCCTCAGTCACTTCTATCAGGATGTCTCCCTCACCTTCTGCCCTCTTATTCACATTGTTTTGCTGTCTGTAATTGATTTGATTTGATTTGCCAAGCCGCCTGTAAAATCCAAACAGTGTCCTCTAGTGGAGATTTAAGTAAAACCAAAACATGGTCCATGTGTATTTCATTGCAGTCACTCTATCAGAAGATGAACCATTTGTTCAGTATTGGAAATAGGTGTTCAGACACATTATTCCTTCCATGAATGAAGAGGTTTGGATGAAGTTTGGCTGAATCCACTGCAGCAGGGTGAGACACTGAGAGGGGAGTTATTCCTCCTGCTGAACCTGCTCGGCGGTTCTTGGCTAATTTTAAACTGCCAGTTCAAAGAGCGCAGGGAACGAATGCAACGTTATAAAACCAAAGAGAGGGAACAACGCGGTCTGCGGTGGCACCTTGGTAAGACCTTTGTCCAGATAAGGTTTGATCCCATTCTGAATGTGTTGAGATACTTGATAGTGTCTGTTTTTGTTGGTCTAAATTATGAGCAGCACATAGAAACTACTCAGCCAAGTAATAAAACTGTAGAAGTTAAATATTTCAGTTGCTTTTAATGCTCATTTGATTTACTGTTGAGATTTTGTTCTGTCAGATTTACAGTGCTACAGGACACATAACTAAACAGTCCTACTATAAAGGCCCAGAGTTCTTCATTTCACAGCAAGAACATGGAATAAGTACATATTAATGCATTTTTTGTAAGAGTGCTTTACAGCCAAGTAACATTTGTTTTATGTGTAGTGCATGAAGGACAAAATGTTTCCTATAACTGAATGTTGATTTGTTGTGTGTCCTTTATCATTCGTTCCCAAACTGGGGGTCAAGTACAAACCCACTAAAGGGTCATAGTATAAATCTGAGGGGTCATCAGAAAACAGGAATAAAACATTCATGCTACCCAAATCTCTTAAATAAAACAGGATGATCTGCTCATAATCATGTGACATGTGTGACCTGTGACGATGGATCATAAGTTGACATTGCTTTGTTTTCAGGGGCCACATGCCAAAAGGCCATTCAAGGAGATTCACTATTTAGAGCTGATGTTACAGATTAAAGCATAAACTTGCATGTCTATTTTCTGTATTTTTCTTCCAGGATCTGAGAACATCTGATTCAAAGTCCTGCAGATATGGTGAGTCACAGACTTTCAAGATGTAATTTTGTAGCTGAATTAAAGATTAAGCATTATACAGCCTTGATCTTCCAGTATTTAATATACTATATCTCTATGTCATCTTTCTCCTTAATTATTCTTTCATCCTAGTTCTCCTCTCTTTTTCTTCTTCTCATCCTATCAGAGTCAACGTTCTCGGGCCTCCAGGGTGCGACAGCATGTCCACTGTGACTCCTGCTACAGCCGGCGCTGCAGGGCTCGGGTGGAGGTCTCTGTGTGCTGTGCGCTCGTCCCCTGCCGCCTGCTCTGTGGAGCTGTCTTCCACCTGTGCAAAGAGGAGGATCACCTGCTGCTCTGCCCCAACGTGAGGGTGCCCTGCCTCAATGCCGAGTATGGCTGCCCGGTCCACCTGCCACGTTCCTCCCGAGCAGCTCACCTCCAGGTGTGTCCAGCCAGCGTGGTGTGTTGCTCCATGGAGTGGCTCCGCTGGCCGACTGATGACACACACCCACACAGCAATATAGCTCTGCAGGAGAACGTGATGAAGGAAGGAGGGCAGGGGGAGGCTCTGGATCTTGCCATGGCCCTGGTGGATCAGTCAGACCTTTACTGTCGCCTAAAAATGAAGCCCCTGTATCCAGAGCAGTTGGAGGAGGAAGAGGAGGAAATAAGGGATGAAGCTGCAGTGGGAGAGTTAGTCAATGGTTTTGCAGACAACGATACTAATCAAGGTAAATTGCAGTGCTGCTTTGGTCCAACGGGAGATTTTAAAAGATGCCTGCTCTAAGATTTTATGCCTGGCTGTAAAGTGGGTCATCTTAAGGGTTAGGAGACATTTTAAAGGCCCTGAAATCTGAAAGTATTTTCTCATTCAGCTTCTTACTGTGAGTGAGGTGGTCCTATGTCAATACACAAATTCCTGCCAACATTAGTTTTTTGTTATTTCACATGAGCAATTTCTGAGCGTATTTGTTTTTCTCTTTGAGCTCTTCTTACAGGTCTGGCAACAATCAGGCTTGAGCAACATTTGAATCAGATCTGATGACAGTTTGTGGGACATCACTGTCGCTGTCAGTCAAATCTGATCAGATCGCAGCTTTAGGAATACAACATCTAGGTTCCTGAGGCTTGATTTTGAAACACTGATGAATTTTAATGAAAAAAATGTTTTCAATATACATTATTCTTGGAACAAAACTCTCTCTTCAAAAGTGTAACTATAATTTAAACACACAAAATAATACCATTTCTATTCTGTTCTTTCCTCATCTGTTGTCTTTACATGAATCCATTCCTGCAGAAAACGGCTTGTGTGAGAATAATGTTAAAGAGACTGCACAGAAGAGCATGGGGCAAAACTTCACCCTCAACAAAGAGAAATACAACATGTCTGAGATGATGTTCAGCAAGGAGAGAGGTGGCTGTGCTGTCGCTCAGGAAAACCAAGCCAATCCCAAACAAAACCCAAAGCCTGGTGAGAAGGCGAAGACCCAGAGGCAGGACGGCGCGGCGACAAAAACATCTGCAGACCACGAAGACACAGAGAAAGATGGTGCAGCTGCAGCCAAAAACTGCCCTCCAGCAGACACAAGTAAGACTGGGCTGGCCCCGTGGCAGGAGGGGGTGCTGGAGCGCCTGGTGCAGGAGCTCACCCCGCAGGAGTACAACATGTATGTGGTGCATCATGGGCGCATGCTGGTCAGCTTCGGACAAATCCAGGCCTGCACACCGAGGGAGAAAGATTTTGTCTATGGCAGCCTGGAGCCTATCCCAGTCCAGACCCTACGCTCTTTCAAGGTGATGATTTAAAGCTTTGGATTTATTCACTGTAACAGACATTAAGAGACAGTTCAAGACAATTGCCTTTTGCTGACAAATGCAGTCACTAAAGCAGCCTTAAAATAAGCATCAACAAGTCGACCTGACCTCATAGTAATTTACAAAAAAATGTGCTGTGTACTCTCCTGGCTTCAAATATAATATATTGTCTTACATTTCTTTCATAAGATCCCTGACAGCTATCACTACAGGCGGCGGGTTCATCTGTACGACACGGCTGCACGGGCCCAAAGCGAGCCTCGCAGCGTGGACACGTCAGACCTTGGAGCCAGCGAAGAGGACTGGTTCTGTGATGAAGCCGCAGCCACCCTGCTGGGCTATGCCGAGAAGGAGGTCATGGGTCACAAGGTCAGTCAGATGTGGTGATGTGGATGGATGTCAGTGGTGTCTGCTAAACCTGAATTCCCCAATTTAAAAAAATGATCATAATTTTAAGAAAGATGTTCTATTTGGTGCGTGCTTTGAACTAAACAAATTGCACTGCAGTCACTGCAAACTGATTTTCATATTGTGTGGAAAAGTAAGAAATCAACCTTTGTGAGGCACTATGGAAATGAATGGAAAACAATGGCTTCCTGCAATGTATGTTAAATGTATACTGTGATCGATTTCCAGATCAGCGAATCAAAGGCATCCGACGGGCTCTACGTTGACGTGGGGACGCAGACACACTCGTTCCGCACGGCCCCGTTTAAAGGGAAGACGACCCTGGCGGAGGTGATGGTGGACAGGCCGCTGAAGCTTCGTCTTCAGCTGCAGTCAGAGAGGGTGAACAGCAGACACACCAGAGCCAGCTGTGTCTTCACCTTCCTCTGCGGTCACACCTTCCATCGCAGAGAGTTCGCCACACATTTCAGGTGCTCCGCTGACCTCCTCACTCCTGTCACATGTGTCATCAGTCAATCTGTCAATGTCAGTCTCAAAAGACTGCAGTTTAAGTAGTAAATGTTTACTTGTCACTGAGAATTCAACAACTGTGGAGCCCCAAAAGGATGCAACCATCTAAAAATGCGCACTGATGAGCTAGAAATGTAACACAGGAGTAGAATCTATTTTCATTTGTCCACCACCTGCAAAACACTTGCAAAACACACTGCATTTCTTTTCTCCAGCTGTAGATGGTCATGTGAGGTGTGTTTAGTTAATGTATGAACCTGTCATCTCCTTTCCAGAAACGTCCACAGTGACATCCAGACTTCTCTGAGCGGATGGTTCGAGCAGAGGTGCCCCCTAGCGTATTTGGGATGCACCTACATCCACAGGAGGTTTCAGCCCTCCACACATAAAGCCACCATCTCCTACAAGTAAGCATGACTCAAATTCATCAGTCCAGATTCAAGTATTTGGGTCTGCTGTTTGTATTGTTTACTTGTTCACTCTCACTGCTCTCATCACGATATTTTGATCGGCTGGTGCAGGATTCACAGGTAAGACACTAACATAGATTAAAACTGCATCAACAGACTGTGTATGTTGCTTTGATAGTACATTTTGCATTTATTCGTAAGCTGACCCATACCTGCTCACACTTCACAACACACTAGAGTAAAATAAAGCTAAACTCATATTGCACCTGGGCCTCTATGTGCTTTCGTGAATGAAATCCTCAGCAGTATGGTATCTTCCCTGCAGTCAGCAGCTGAGGAGTTTCAACCTGCGTCCAACACTTGTGGACTCAGTAGGTGACAACTCCCAGCCTCCGAGAATCTCAGAGGACTCCTCCACTGCTCAGAGGAAGAAAGGAGGTCGGAGAAGTGGAGGCGAGGACTCCCTGAGCTCGCTGCCCTACGAGGTGCTGTGCCACATGGCCAGTTTCCTGGACAGTCTGTCCCTGTCCCAGCTGGCTCTGGTGTCCCAGCTCATGAGACAGGTGTGCTCCTCTCTGCTGAAGGAGAGAGGGATGGTCACCCTCCACTGGGAGAGGAAGACCTACTCGCATGGAGGAGCCAAGTGGAAGGCCAAACCTGTGAGATATTCATACCGCATCATCCAGTCCATCCACCATTTTACTGTTTTATAATAATGAATCTCATACTAGCTGTGATTTTCCTTTTCTCCCCTGACTCACCTCCTCTCACTCTCCAGGTATGGGAGTTTAGTCACCTCTTCTCCCCAGTGGATTCATGGCATATGGCAGACATCCCTCCTATTTCTGCTCATCTAAAAGTCTGTCCTTACTACGAGACCTCTGTGCACAGTGAGCCTGTTCCCCTGCCCAGCATGAGTGAGAAAGACGAGGGCGGCAACGAGAGGATTAGCCTCGTCAAACATTTCACAGGAAACAGATGGCAACAGTGAAAATAACAATTTAATTCTACCTGCTGTGTGTACTTTAAAACAACTTATTTGTGTATTATTTATGGCCAGAATACACTGCACAGAGAGAGGGATGATGTCTTATTACCAGAATGTCATGAAGCTCAACACAGGACAAATAAAATCAACCAGAACTTGTGCGGTTTTTCTTCTTCTTCATGATTTATCTTGCCTGATATCAAATATAATTGTCACCTTGCTACAGTCCATTTCCATCTCCTGAGGGAGGGGGATACAATTTTCCCTAACCAATCACTAGAATCACATATTTTTAAGCAAAAATGCCAAATATTAGTTCTGGGGATTTGATTTTTCACTGCTTTCTGAAATTGAATGACAAAATGATTTTTGAGAAAATAATCAGCAGATTGATCGAAAACAAAAATAAAAAGAATATGAATACCTGCACCCTCATTTTAGAGGACGGCAGAGATTTTTCTCTGAAGGTGAGACTGTGCACATACTTGTACATGAGTATTTCCATTTTCCTCTACTCTGCTACTTTTCAGAGGAGATATTGTAGTTTTTACTCAACTACATTTATTTGACAGCTAAGTTAGTTTGCAATTTTATGTACAAAACATATAATCATTTTATACAATATAGTGCATCATTACTGATTAAACCACCAAACAGTAAAACAAGTAGTTAAACTGGCACCACCTCGATCAATGAACATTAAAATGCTGCTAGTATTTAAATACATAATGCCAAATCAATAACACTGCAAGGGGCCACTCTTCATAATGAGTACTTTACTTCTGATACTTTGCTTTACTATGCTAATAATACTTATATTTCACTTTATATATATATTTACACTATTGCCAATGAAAATAAATGAACAACATCATACATCACTTTTCCAAAGTATTGATGAAAAGCAAATCTAAATCTTTAGCTCATTATCATCTTAGGGGGGAAAAAATCCTATGTCCTTTCCTTTTGGCACCAGCTGGTAGCATCATTTCCATTGGAGCTCCTCCTCCTCCTCCTCTTCCTCTTCCTGCATGGTGGCACTAATCACCTCTCATACCGGGCTGCTTTGTTGTGGCTCCAGCAGCTGCACCGTCCTGCACGTCCAAGCAGAAGGTTATGAGGAGGTGAATCCGACTCCTGACTGCTGCAGGATTCATTGCAAAAAAAAAAAGCATCTGCAGCATTGAAACGTCTCAGTTGAGAGCAGAGAAAGAGACGAGGACAGTGGTGTGTTTTTGCGCACTGGACGTTTTTGCACGGCTCTTTTGTTTTCTCCATCTCTGCAGCATCAAGGACAGAGACAGCAGGGCGATACGAGGATCCATGAGAGGAGGATCTAGCTTCAGGATCAGGGTAGGCCACGGTCACAGTGAGCAGTGCACAGTTACAGGTAGACACTGAACGACCAAAAGGTGCAGACATTAGCAAGCTTGCATGGGAGAGAAATCAAACTGAGTGAGGTTAAATAAGAGAGTGCATGCCTTTTGCAAATAAGCTTGAAAGAGAATGACCTAATAAACCACTTAAATGTTGCAGAAAAAGACTTAAGATCAAAAATAAAATCTTACTATTATGCAAACCAACTCATGATTTATCACTCTTTTCTTTTCATAGACATTATTATATCATGCATTCTATTTAATTTTTTTTCATGGAACTGACTCTTAATCTCCAAGCACTCTCTATGTCTGAGCTCAGTTTGGGACTCTGCTACAATGTTAATATGCTGTACTGGGAAATCCCTTTTCCTAAGTCATGCACCTCTGTGTGCAGGTCGTGTGGGGATTCAGCCATGGATGCAGGGAGGCTGGAGCAGCAGGTGGCCAGTGTGGACAGAGGCATCGCCTTCCTGAAGCAGGAGCACCTGGCCATGCTGACCGGTCTGCAGCTGGAGATCACACACCTGAAGAGGCGCTGTCATGGTCAGTGTACTGGTGACCTGCTGCCCTCCGTCTCTTAATGTGTCTCTTGACCTCCTGACTTTCACCCTGTCTCATCTTTTTTCTGTCTGTCTGTCGTGTTTCTGCAGAGCTAAGCTGTGAGCTGGACTCCAGGTTTCCTGACAGAAACACAGAAGGTAAGACATTACAACTCAATGCTGACAAGAGGGAAAATGATATGTGGGAGATGAAATTGTATATCGCAGTCATGGAGTGGAAAGCACAAGGACTGTGCAGAGGAGGACTGAGAACTCATGATAAAAGGGTTACAATGATGAAGCATAACACAACATTTTGACAGTAATATAAGATAAACATGTTAATATATTTTAATTAATGTATACACCATTTATACTTATGATTACTTATATTAAATCTGATTTATTCATTTTTATATTTTATTATATTTGTTAGGGATGGACTGATCAAATATGCCCGATTGGTATTGGCACCAATGCTGACTTCATGAAGCATATTCAGTATCAGCCGTGACATAATCTGTCCACATTAAATACTCTTTGTTAATCATCATAAAATTCTGTGTTTCTGCCACTGACTTATTTTTCAGTGTCACAGCATCCCTCGAATTATGTTAGCTGACATAAAGATGATCAACCATGAGTTCAATAAGTTACACAAATTTTAAATTTGGGAAAAGAGGCCGCTGGTTTTGGATCAGTAGCCAGTACCACAGGCAGATGCCCTGAGTTGAGGTATCTGAATCAGTATTAGGAGAGAAAAAGTTGGATTAGTGCATTTCCCATGACAAACGCAACGTTCCAGAAACACTGCATTAGATTAGTGATTTGTTCTGAATCATGTGCACTGTTGTTTTATCCGCATTTGTCAATAACAGTGAAAAAAATGTATGAAATCTAAACTATTTTCTGTGTCTTGATAATATGCATATATAGTTCAGTCCATACTGTATGTGTTTATGTGTGTTTCTCAGAGGAGGAAGCAGAGCTTGCAGCACGTTGTGAGGCTGCAGAGCGCCTCCTAGAGGACCAGCAGTGCATGATGGTCGCCGCGCGTGGGGAGCTGCGGGCAGGCCGAGCTCGAGCATCGGCACTGGGAAGGAGCCTCAGGGATGAAGAGCGATGTTTCCTGGAGGAGCTGAAACGCCGCAGCCACAAAATCACGCTGCTGAGTCGAGAGCTGCAACGACAAAATGTCATCACGACGAGTCTCTGCCACGAGCTCCACACCGCACGCTTAAAACTGTTCCAGCAAAGGCAGAGCACAGAGTGTGCTGCAGAGGGAGAGGAGGAACCCAGAGGAAAGCAGGTAGAAGAAGGAGAGGAAGAGGAGGATGAAGATGAAGAAGAGGAGGATGATGAAGATTATGAAGCAGAGGGCTCAGACTGGCTTCTGTCTCCGCCTCCTCCAGCCTCTCCCAGCCAACCAGAAGCGAGACACAAGAGGCGTGTCAGCGTGAGGGAGGAGAGGGTCAGAGCTTGCGTCCCGCAGGAGAGAGTGACAGCACCTCAGAGGCCACACCCCATGCCTGACCCCGCCCTCTTCTTGGTACCGCTTAGATACCGCCTCCTTCGCTTGAGCCAACCAATCAGAACACAGGACGGAGAGGGGCTGGAGGACGAGTGGGAGGATATAGAGGACAGCATGGTGCACAGGAGGGTGGACATGGGAGCGGGAGAGGGAGAAACTGCTCTGTGATGAGAATAAAAAAGACAAAGTTGTCTTCCAGCAGGTCTCGATCCAAGATCAATCAACATCCGATGCAGTTATTCTAGAAAAAGCTTAAGATGAGAGAGATGTAACATTGTGATTGTCTGTAGATTTCAGGAAGTGAGTTAGATATTTAGAGTTAGTTGCACAAGAGTGTGTGATCAAACCTACACGTATTAACTGAATTTGTCACATTGATGGTACAACATGTGCTCTGAAAATGTGAAGAAACGAGTGGAAAAAAAAAGACTGAATAGTGGGACTGTTTCATATGGATGCCTTTTGATTTTAACACTATCGATCACGGCTTTTGCCTGTAATTAGTAGCCTTGCCTCTGGGTGTATGAACACTTACACCATACTGTTCAAAGTGGCAACCTGCTTTTCACTGCACTAGCCGTATTCCAGGTTCAGAAAGTCACTCTCGAAGGCTTATGGACATTTTGTATGATTTGCACTTTATTAAATTCATGCAATGTGCCTAATAATGGCAGAGAATTCCTCCTGGTGTCATGTTGTCTGTTTTCAATGTTTGAAAAGTTTTTAGTGGGTCTTTGTCACGTTAGATATTTTGTCTTGTGACAGTAGGAAAAGCACTAATATCGTTAATGATGACTCTGTTTAAGGGTCCCAGTGAGACATGACTGTGACTGTGAACCATCATCACAATACCCAGAAACTGTAACAGCTAAATGGAATTCAGCCATCGTTAATTTTATGGGTTACACCTGTGCATTTCCTACTGTGACATGTTGAAATATCTGCTGTGAAATCTACAATTTTTTCAGCATCTACTGTTTGTTTTTTCTTAGTAAGTATGAATAATTGTATTTTTTTTTTACAATTATTGCATTGCATTGAATAACAGCTGAAACAATTAGTCAATTAATCGAGTTGTCAATCAACAGAAAAGAACACCAGGCATTTTTTCCAGCAATGTGAGGATTTGCCGCTGTACTTTGTTTTTAATCACTGTAGAGTGAATATCTTTGGAATTTGGACTACTGGTCAAACAAAATGAAGCATTTGAAAACATCACTTTTGGCTTTAGAAAATTGTGACCGGCATTTCTGACAATTTTCTAATAGACCAAACAGTTAATTAATCTAGAGAATAATCTGCCTGAGATTGTATAACAGCTACACACATTCACCGCTCTTAAATATCAGCGTAACCCTGTCAGAGTGGTTCACAGCTCACTTCTGGATCTGGAACATTTTCACCAACTCTGGGAGATAACAATATGCTGCTTATAAGCTTTATGTCACATCCTACACTGGGTGGCAGTACAAGCAAAACTTGACCGTGATTTAAATATAGTCAGATCTGCCTGCATTGCTGAAGGTGCCACAGAAGTAAAAGAAGGAACCTCCTACGCAAACACCTGTATCGCAGAATTTCCTAGGCTTTCACAGTTGACCAAATGAAATATTAAAACAGAGGGTTCAGAGGACGCTGAGGAGGTATGCAGGGGGATTGTGATGACTCACAGTCTGAATGTCCTTCAACTGATGTCTGAAATTGCAATCTGCAGCTTTTCTACTGTACAGATTTTTTTTTTTTTTTGCACAGGCTGCGGCAGCTCACTGAATGATACAGACATTTCCTGAGGTGAATACATGCACACAAGACCAAAGAGAGCTGTAGTTTCTATTATTAAGACAAAATTGAAAACTGAAAATCTAAATGAAGCAGTAAACTAATGAAATGAAACTAAATTAAATTACTTATTGCAGTAACTGCATGACTGGTGAAAAACTGGCAAATGAACATTTCTATATATCTTTTTGGTTTTGTTTGTTGTTTTTTTTTTGACTAGTAGCTATCTGTCCAACATTGAATACCCACATGTGAAAAGGTAACACACACACACATCTATAGTACAAAGTTGACTAATCTCAATTTCACAAATTTATTTTGGCCATGTCAACAAACATGCTACTAAACATGCATCTCTTTATTTTATTTTGTTATCAGTTGATTTTATTTTGTTACTTATTGAATAATGGATATCTGGCATTGTCCCCACTAACATCTTTTTATTTAATTCCAAGTATTAATACTGTTTTTGTCAGTGTTAGGGTTAGTCATTTTAGTTGCATTGCATTGTTAATGTCACACTGAAATTGTACCAATACTAACTTGATTACTTGTATTACTTGTATTATTACATACAGCATTTCATTTATGTATTTAATTATCAAATTTACAATTTAATTCATTTATAACCTAACTCATATTTCATTCCTTAACATTGTCTTTCATAATTCCAATTGTGCTTTGGGAACACATGTCAAATGTCATACCAGAAAGGCCTGTCGAACTGAATTGAATTGAACTGAATGGATAATTGATTCATTTCTTGACTATCATGACAAGATACTGAGTGATTCAGTTACCATTTTAATACCAAACGCCTGCATTACTCACATGTAGTAAGTAGTTGGTGAATCGTATGGGACATTTTAGTTGAATGTTCTAGTCATGCTCTCGAATGTGCTCAGAATGTTAATGCCTCTCTGCAGAGCTGCCATGGAAACCAGAGAGCTGCCCGAAAGTGTGTGAGGAGACAGAAAACTGCAGGGGGGAGGGGTGTGTGTGTGTGTGTGTGTGTGTGTGCGCTGTGTCATGATGCTTTGTGTTGTGTTTATTCATTAGGAGGTAGGTGCAAAATGCAAAGAGGTGCCAGACCTCCTGCTGCTGCTATTTATACACCTTCTGCACATTCAAGGTTGATAGAGAGTGCATGCATACAGGAAGTTACATCATGAACGGCAGAGAGGTTGCCCTCTTCTGGACTTGGATGGGTACTGAGTGTGTGAATGTGCGTGTGTGTGTGTGTGTGTGTGTGAATAGAGGGCCTGCATGCTCACTCACAGCTCCTCTCCACCCATGAAGGGCAGACACACACATGCACTGACACAGTCTGTGCAACGTGGTTTCGCAACAAGGACGGGGGAGCCTCCTGCAAAAGAGGAAGGCCGGGGGAACTCAGCTCTCTGATTTCAGCAGGATGAAGAGCAGAGGAGTCTGGAGAAGTTGACACAGTCTCTCCATCTCTCTACACTGGCTGGTAGGGCCTATAGATTGGTTACACTAATGTGATATTGATGCTGTTTTAGTCTTCTGTTGTTTGAGCTATTTGCACGTTTTCTGCTGCATTCTCGTGTCTCATGAGCTTGAACAAGGGGTGTTAATTTTATAAAAACTCTAATTGGGATTCAAAGCATTAAAATTGAGTCTATTTCTGCTGTTTTGATTTAGACTTTTATATATCCAATATATTGGAAACATACTTTTATATATCCATACATCTAATTGTAGAGTTTCTTACTCTACATTCACACTCATCCTTCTCTTTCATGTTCCAGGATTCCCACATTTCCAACATCATTCCAGAGTTCATCCGATGAGATTTAGGATCCGAGGTGTTCCAGTCCTTTCCGCTGTAAGGTGACACTTCATAATCTTCCTGTCATCAGCTGTTGTCTAAGGCTCTTAGCTGCTTGTGCTGGCACATGCCACACAAACACACCCGCACATGTGACAGTGACAAAGCAAGTTTATACTTAGCAGCTGAATTCAAGCATGCATTGAGGATTTGAAGAGTAATTCAACACCAGATGAAAAGCAGATGAAAATGCCTTCCAACTCTGACTACTACTGCACCTGTAACAGTGATGTCACAGGCCACTGACCAACCAAAAGCAAGATGAGAAGTTAAACCACAAGAGGTCAGCAAAACAGGATTTTCAGTAGCTGTTAAATGAAAACTATAGTTTGTCACTTCTTGATTTTTATTTCTTTGGTTTTAGGTTTTATTTGGCTGTAAACAAACCTCTAGGTTAGTCAAACTTATTTGGAAGAGTTCCTGTGAAATGATGGATCCTTTGTGTTCAATTCATCTTCAAATGAAACAAAGCTTACATTACTTGGTTTCTGCAGTATTATTATAACCAATAGAATTGATGGCTTAAGCTACAAAAATAAAACCCAAAAATAAAAATCATAATTTACCTTAAAGTTTCAATTTCTAGCCTAACTGAACTCATGTAAATACTGTGGTCTTCTCTCCCTTAGGCCAACTGTACAGTTGTATTGCTGCTTTGTGCGCAAAGGCACCATGGGAAACGCAGTCCAGTGCTGTCACACGCTGTCAAACTACTTTAAGTGTAAGGATGCACCAGCCCAGGGTGAGCCGGAAAGATCCCCTCTGCTCTCCAGCGAAGAGAGCGACTGTGAGTCACCGAGCCTGCAGGACGACCTGGAGGACGATCTGTTGACTGTCTCCACCGGTGTGACAAACCCCACCCTCGAGCCAGAGAACTTCCTGTTTCCTGACATCATCCTAAGCAGCAACCTGGGAGGGGACGTGACTCTGGTGGAGCCGATGGTGTGTCTGCTGGTGTCTGAGGAGGAGGAGGGAGTGAAGGTGGATGAGCGGGAGGATGAAGGACAGGAGAGAAGCAACAGGGGGAGAAGCAGGGGGTATTCCGAGGTGGAGACGCAGACTGAAGTGGAGACACAGATTGGGATGGGGGTCCAGACTCAGACAGAGTCAGAGGCAGACGTTAAAGCACAAATGGAAATACTCATGTGCCATAATGAGGCTGCGGAGAGAGAAATCAGCACACTAACAAATACTGGCACTACAAAAGAGAAGGTTGTGGATGTTTGTGAAGAAGATGAAACGGTGAAACAGGTGGATGTGCTCTTGGAGGCACCAACAGATACAAAAACATCACAAGAGAGACGCTCAGAACTTGTCACTAAAATGCTGTCAGAGAAACGAAATAAGAGGATAGACTCTGGAACCTGGTCTGATGTGGATGTTTTTGTTGAGTTAGAGATGCCGGGGAGGGTGGAAAGACAGGCTGAGAAAAACAAACTGGCCTTTGGAGATATAGACAAGAAAGCTGAACAGGAAGAACTGAAGGAGAAACACATCCAGGAGGTGACCACCACTTCAAAGCATACATTTCAAAGAGAACAAAATATCGAGTTAATAGAGGAGTTAAACACAGATGAAGAGAATGTCTTTAAGTTGGGCTGGACAGAGCAACACACTTTTCCCACACAGGAGAACATTAAGGATGAAGAACAAAGCACTGAATCAGAGAGCACCTCAGAGATGCTGACTGAACTCAATGTAAACAGCATGAATGAGAACATTGCTGCAGTGGAGTCGCAGAAGACCATTAAATACAGCGTCACTAGTGAAACTGTGGAGAACTTTGAGTGTCGTGAAGACCTGACACAACAGGATAATGAACAGATGGGACAAGCGACTGTGGCGTCAGGTCAGAATGTAAATGAAAAGGACCTTATTCGCACAAACATACATTTGTCTGAAGATCACACAGATCAGACAGCAGGTCATATTCAAAACCAGGAAAACTTGCACCTACCAAAGAGGGAAGAGGACGAATACAAGACTGGTCTGCAGCATGTTTTTGACTTGGAGACAGTCCTGCCACAGTTGGAGGATCAGGAAGGAACTAAGATGATGCAAATGACCTTGTTTTCAGTTGACAGGCTGTTTCTGGCAGCACCACATGTCAAAGGTGAGTGATTTTATTTGACATGTCTGTGTAGAATGTGTATTTCTCCATGTACTCTGATATTTGAATATGTTCCCAAGGCTTCTACTTGCAGCATATACACTGAATCATCATGTTATGCAGTATAATTTACCTAATTAGTAACTAAATTAAAATTGCAAATGGAAAATTAAAAAACGAAAATGGCTTATAAGCTATTATTATATTTTACTACTCAGGGTAGTCAGGCCATAATTAAAGCAAGCTGGAAAAGGAAATTGGATATATAAATGACACATTAATATTGTGAAATGGCTTTTTGAAAATGAAAATGAAAAGGCAAATGTGAAATGTTAAATACCAGATGGAAAAGGGCAAATGCAAATTGTGTGAAAATTGTGCAAATTGTGGAAAATGGAAAAACGAAAAGCTACATTTGTATCTTAACTTTTTTCCCCCTTTCCATTTTTTGTAAATGTTTTCATTTCTGCTTCTGTTGTACATTTCAAGTTTTTCAAATTTAATTAATTTCAGAATATCCATTTGAAGTTTTGAGTACAATTTACTTTTCCAGTTTCCCTTTTCTTTCCTAACATTTAATTATGATTTTCCTACATTGGAATACAATATTGTTTTTTTCCCATTTTCCCTTTCAGTTTGAATTCTGGGGGAAAAATTATCCTCATGTAGTCAGGTTTCACCCTCGCACCTTTATTTTGTCTCTTCTGTTGTCAACAGCACCTCCAAGTCAACCTGAAGAAAGCCCTGAGGATGATCCCACACAGCAGTCTGATGTTGATGACAGCAAACAACTTAGCATCCGTGACATAGTTGATCTCCAAGAGACCGGCTTTACTGTCAGAATTCAACCTCCTGGAACAGAAAGTTTTGAGCTTCAGGTTCTGCTGTACAACTGTCGTCACTTTGTTAAAGATACTTCAGTGTATCTTCATGTCTTTCTGAGTCCAGACTCTGTGTCTCTCCTCCACTCTCAGGTGTCAGGCCAGCTGCTGGTGGCAGAGCTGCACCAGGTGCTGATGGAGCACGAGATCACCTGCCACCGCACATGCTTCTCCCTGCAGCTTGGGGGCGCTGCGCTCGACAGCCTCACAGAGCTGAGCTCCATCCAGGGCATCCAGGACGGAGCGCTGATCAAGGTGGTGGAGGGTAACTGCCTCATCCTTGTCCTTCTTTATAAGTATAAGTATTATAACTAAGTATAAGTATAAGTAATAACTGTGTAGTTCATTTTGGAGTATAAGATTGTCAGCATCTGACTTCAGTCCGGTTTTATTAGACCTCCAGACCTTCACATGGACCAGTTACACATTGTCACAGGAAAAATGCTGACCTCTCATCCAAACTATAATTAACCTCTACAGGTGTCAGACAGATTCTCTCTTTATGTCTCAAAACTGTGCAGGTTCAGATCATCAGGCTGTGCAAACACAGTGAAAGCTGCTAAATATCTAACTTCATTCACAAAGGTTATAAACATAATTTGTGACTCTACACAACCAAACCACAGTTTAATTTTACTTTAAGAAACATCACTGCTCACTAATCTAATGCATCCTTCACTTTAAACCTTGTTTCCTTGAGTGTATAGTGTCACTGATCTTGGGTATAATATCACATTATGATAGCACAATATGCTTTTCTTCACTTTATTCACTTTATATTGTCAATACTGATTTGCTTGTTATCTTCTTTTGTAACAACACAGCAAAAACATTGAATTCAACACTTTATAAGCATCCTTTCTGATCTTGTTGCAGATTCTTACTCAATGCGTGATGCTCGTCTTCATCTCAGACATGTACGCGACCTTCTGAGGAGCCTTGACCCAGCTGATGCATACAATGGACTGAACTGCAGCTCATTATCTTACCTCACCTTTTACACCAGAGGAGACAAGGGTAATTTTGTTCCCCAAGTACCTCCTCACATTAACTTTTTGTCTGGGCTGGTCTGTCAGTAATCCATCAACCTTTTCACCTCCGTATTCATCCCTTCAGATAGTGAAAGTGTGGGGAACAGGAGAGCTTCTGAAAAGGAGTCTGTTGACCTCAGGTGTCCAGAATACATCCTCCCTGGATGTAAAGACCGACCACTTACTCCGCTGCACCCCGTTAGAGATGACAGGAAGGTGAGAGAGCAGCTTTTGTATCTGCAGACATGACTGGTTAGATACATAACATTAAAGAAACATGTATTCAGTTATAGTATCATTACAGCCATTACAGTGCCTGCGGGTTCTAACCATGAGCAGCTGGAACCCCCCTCCAGGAAACAGGAAGATGCACGGGGACTTAATGTACCTCAATGTCCTGACTATGGAAGACAAAGAGCTCAACATTACATGCTCTACACGTGGTTTCTACCTCAACCAGTGAGTCTTAAACTGATCAACCAACTGCATGTTTGCCAAGTTCTGAAAACTGAGGAGTTTTTAGCCATACTAGCAGAAATGTCGGTCGTTCCACCACTTTTGTCCAAAATGAATTAATTTAACAACTGTTGGATGGATTGTCGTGAAATAATGTACACATATTCATGATCCCCAAAGGATGAAGCCTGACTCTTACTTAGCCTATAACCCCGCAGGTCAAATTTTTGACTTATCCCATGACATGTCTTAATATCTTCTTAATAGAGGTGTTTTCACTTTGAAAACATTTTCATTTATCCTTAGAAATATCTCCTAAAAAATCTTGTACAGACATTCATGGTTCCCAGACAATATATCTTGACATTACTGGATCAGTAGCCATTAAATTTGGTACAGGCATTCATGCCCCTCACTGGATGAATTTAATACCTTTGGTGATCTCTTAACTTTTCATGTAGCTGTTCATGCTCTGACTGTTCCAGGTCAACTGCCTTCAACTTCAACCCTAAACCTGCAGTTCCCAAAATCCTTTGCCACTCTCTAGTTGAGCTGCTGAATCAAGTCAGCCCTGCTTTCAGGAAAACCTTTAGTGCTCTACAGAAGAAGAGGTGAGCAAACTGTCTGCAACCACTTTGGAAATTTCATGTCAATACAAGAACATGTGGCATGCTGTTCATATCAATTCAATATGTGAATGACGATATAATATGCATGACGATACAATTGGTGCTACTACACAGTGACATGAAATACTTTCATCCCAATAAACCAAACTCCTCACACCTCTACAAACCTTACTAAAAGAAAAATGTTTCCTGAACCAGAGTCCAGCAACACCCTTATGAGCGGATCGCAGCACCTTTCCAGGTGTTCACCTGGGCAGGCCGTCAGGGAGACCACACCCTCGACTGTGTCAGAGCAGAGGAGACACACACCAGTCGCATGGGCCAGGACGAGCACACAGCTGGGCAGGTTGCAGACATGAAATATGAAAATGCAGAGAAATATGATATTGCAATACACAAGTGCAGAAGTTATGGCACCTGCTTTTATACATACACATACAAAAGCATCACGGTGCATCTGAGGCTAACTGTGATGATGTTAGTGGTGATATTTCTGACCACAGAGTCGGGACTGGAATGAGGAGCTGCAGGGATGCAGGGAACTCAACAGGAACTCCCTTCAGGAGCGCCTGCAGAGAGAGAGGAGCATATTCAAGGTGAGACCACAGATTTCTTAGGATCATCTTTCCAGTTCTCTCCCTTATTAATGGTTAGAGAAGCAGACTTATTCCTGTAAAATGAATCAAGGACATAGATGTATAAAACTTCTTTTGTCTTGCTCCTCTGTACTGTTCAGCTTTTTAATGAAATAACTACTCTTCTTGCTCTGGGATTAGATTGTGTTGTTATTCATTAAAATCAAGGAAGAGAAACTAACCAAGATTTGAATCCCTCCATCCAGACCAACAGTGACTTTGTTGAAGCTGCAACACGAGGTGCCCTGGCTGTTATTGATGGTAACATCATGCCATTAAACCCAGGGGAGGCGCCACATATGCAGATGTTCATCTGGAACAACCTCTTCTTCAGCCTTGGGTTCGACATATCTGAGCACTACCGCCCACTAGGGGGCAACACTGCTGCTCATGCTGCAGCTATCTGTGACCTGAGGGGAGCACAGGTAGAGATCCTGACAGGAGTACCTGCTTGAGTAGTGAGATGTTTGGGATTACATTCAGTGGTTCTGTAAAGTATGATTATGTAGATGTTAAAGGGAAAAACAATATTCAGCATACAGCATACAACACAATCTTTCCTTTGACTACTTTACTTATTTTCACTTTCAAATATATCTAATCTAACCTCTTAATGTCCTTGCCATCACAACAAAAATATTGATGTTGCTTTGCTGCAGGCATATGCATCTGTGGACATAGAGGGGCTTCACACACTTGGGACAGCTGTGGTGGATTATCGTGGCATCCGTGTTATTGCTCAGACCATCGTTCCTGGGATACTGGAGAAAAATCAGGAGCAGAGTGTCGTCTATGGCTCTAATGACTATGGGAAAACTGTTTTTACACACCCCAGGTAACACACAAAAACAAAACAGTCTTGTGTTTTATGTATTTAAATTTTGTAGAAGTACAGACATGTCATCAGGCAACCTTTAATTTTCCCAACATTATTCCAGGTTTCTGGAGCTTCTGGATAAAACCAGTAAGCCTCTAAGAATCCAGCATCACAAAGTGCTTGACCACAGTGACAGCCCAGTGGAGCTTTGCTCTGGCATAGAGACCAAAGGCATCCTGGGTAATGATGGAAGACCCTACATCTTAGACCTTCTCCGGACCTTCCCCCCTGATCTCAACTTCCAATTCTCAGAGACAGAGGAGAGTAGGGATGTGCCAGTGGAGTGTCAGAGCTCAGGTTACCCAAAGCGACATCCTCACAGTCTGGCCAGCTTGAGACCAGAGCTGATAGAGGCCTTCATCCAGCACAGGTGAGGAAGAGGAGATGTGCGGTCACCATGCAACTATTAGATTAGCAGGATGAACTGAGCTTTAGAAAACTGAGTGTCCTATATTTGTGTTTTCTGTTGCAGGTATGAACTTTATGTCAAGATGGTGTCCCAGGGGCTCATCCAACTGGAAGAAGAGAATAAAGCCACAAAACAGAGTGAAGAACTGAGAGAAGAGAGAACTGGAGATGCAGATATGGGTGAATAAAACCAACTAAAGAAGTGAAATGATAAAACCTATTGATAAACCAGAAGAAATATGGTTATTGCAAAGATAAATTAGGCTGAGAAACGCAGAGTGAGATGGTACAAAATTAACCAAGCCAAGGATCTACTAAGGATAAGACATGTACAATATGCACATATAGTCCTTAAAACGCTCAGCAGAAGATTTAAATTTGGGAAACTATGACTCCACAACATATGGGCAAACTCCATCTGCTGATGACGATCATGTGAATGTTAACTAATGATTAGGGCCAATGAAAGTGATGAGCATTGTTTGCTTGTGCTTTGTCAATTAATGATGTTTTCATATTTTATTTTTGTAGAATCTCAGAGAAGAACTGTGATTATGAACGCTTCTAAGGCTGTCGGATCAGTGAGTGACTCTTGCTTTGACATCCGCTTCAATCCTGATGTTTGCTCTCCAGGTATTGAACACATTTGCGTGTCCGCTCACACACACAGTCATGTATATAAAGTTTGTTAAAAATGAGACTAAGATTGAACTGTGTGTCTTTGTTGCAGGTGTTCGTTTCCCCTCTGAGTGTGCTGAGGATGGTCAGAGGCAGAGACTGTTGTTGATGGACGCAGCTGCTTTTCTACTGTCTCATCAGATCCCAGCAGTGGTGAGTGTTGTGTGGAGCAATGATGTTCCGGCCTATTAGGTGCATGAAGTTTAAGATAATGTCTGTATTTATACCAATGCTCCTGTGTGTGTGTGGTAGCTGAGGGACTGTCTCGACCACGCAGCAGTGCCAATGGATGGAGCGACCCTGACCTCAGTGCTACACCAGCGGGGTGTGAACGTACGATACCTGGGCACCCTACTGAGAGAGCTGGACAGGGTGGAGGAGAGAGAGAGACTCAGCCACATACAGGTAGTTACCACAGCCATTATTAACCATACCACCTGTGATATGGGAAGTCATTATAGCCCTCTTGCTCTTGAGTTTTACACTGACGAGATTTCCACTTGAATCACATTCTTTTTCTGTCTTGATGCTGAAGTCTTCCTGATTAAAACAGCTGTCCAATGTTCCCTGACAGAGGCTATCAATCAGTGAAGTCATCATCAGAAGTGCAAAACACATCTTCAGGACCTATCTACAGGTGAAGCTGACAAGCAAAATATTGAAATAACATTTTGCCATCCAGCATTACTTTTCTAACATTAACATGTGTATATGTGATTTTGCCCCAGGATGTAGAACCTGCAGTGTTCTCTGCTGCTGTCAGTCACTTCCTAAACTGCCTCCTGGGTTCCTCCTCCTGTTTCCCTGACTCCTGCTCAGATGAGCTGCTGTCACGTCGCAGGAGCCGACGTCGACGGAGCCACGGGAGTCGAGTCACCTTGCTGACAGACAGCGTGTGGGCTCGACTGACCCCCAGTGAGCTGTGGGGCAGGATCAGGACTGAGGCTGGAGATTATTACCACTACACAATAGACAGGTGTGTGTGTGTGTGTGTGTGTGTCGGGCATGTGTGTGTCTGTGGTTGGATATGTGAAACGGGATTTCACACCGTCGTCCTCTCTGTGTTCAGTGAAAGTGTAAATGAAGTAATAGAAAAGCACAACCTTCAGAGGATCTCCCTACTGAGAGAGATTGCCATCAAGACGGGCATCCAGGTCAGACATCTACCATGTTTCTCCTCATAATACATTTGAATAAGAAATTATTAATTACTATGATACTGTTTTATTTGAGCAAGGAAGGAAGTTTGGCTTCACCAATAATGGTGGTAACGTGCTGCCAAAACTGTTTTCCTTCATTTGGCCATGCCTCTGTCTTGTCACAGAGAAAACAAAATGTATGCTCATATTTGAGTGCATGCATTGGCTTGGGGCTTTAAAATGCAGCTGTTCCCCTTGTCTTCTTTCTCTCTGTGTTTAGGTGCAGCTGAAGGAGTATGCATTCGAGTCTCGACATAGGCCAGTGTTTAGTGAGGAAGATGTTGTCAACATGTTCCCTGTGGTGAAACATCTCAAACCTGTAGGAACAGATGCCACACGACTCGTGCAACAGGCACAGGTGGCGATACAGCAGGGTGAGAGACGCAGACACACAAGCACTTACAGCTGCATTAAAATAAATCTTACATAACACAGTGTGTGTACATTAGAGTAGCATGAGGGCCTCGATTAGTGCTTAAAGTGACTGACCATTAAACAGAGGGCCCATATGGAAAAGTATCTGCCCTGCTGATGTGCAGTTGAGCATGACATTATATGCACTAAAAAGGCTGTAACTTTGCAGGATACCTTGTTGATTTTACTAACTCAAACTGCTCAAGTCTATATTATGAACATCACAACTCATTTTGGCACATAATGAGGAGGGTGCATTATGTCCTCCCTTCACCTTTGCTGAAATAGTAGAGATCACTTTGTGGCCAATATGAGCAATTACATCAACCAGTAACCCTTTGAATGCCTATGCAGATATGTGAGTATTGTATTAAAGTACACTTAAAGATGTGAAGCTATCCTTCAACATGTGAGGTTATGAGTACCCCATCAGTGGGTCCATTTGAAGGCACCATAAGATTACATGTACTGCCTATTCTGTCATATACACACAAATAGTTAGAGTCACCACACTGACATTCAATTTAATGTATGAAGTATCCAACCTCTAATTAATACAGATTCTGGCAGCTGCCATCATTTATCACTATCTTGCTATGTTGTAAAAGATCATGTATTCAACACTGATTTGCACAGATTCAGACTTCCCGATCAGAAAAATCATTTAATGGAATTAGAGTCCCCATCTGGATTAATGTGAGGAGAAGATGTCATTTTTGTACATTGAAGACTCATCAGCAGTGTTTTACGTTTGCTTTCAGGGCTTCTCAAAGATGGCTATGAACTGATTAGCCAGGCTCTGACCCTGTTTAGCAGCGTATGCGGGGTCCTGCATGAGGATGTCTGTATGTGCCTGCGTCTCCTGGGAAGGCTCAGCTACATCTTGGGGGAATATGCAGACGTAATTATACATTACAATTAATTTCTACCATGACTTTTTATCTAGCCTGGCTTTGGACCTTTGAATCATCACCTACTTCTTAAGTTTTGTTAAATGATATCATATGTTCTGTACATTTCTGAGCTTTCCTAAAGTTGTTTCCCTCATTTCTCCTTGTCTAACAGGCTCTCAGCCACCAGGAGAAGGCTGTTATGAGCAGTGAGAGAGTACAAGGCATAGACCACCCACAGACCATACAAGACTATGTAAGTTCCTTGACCTTCTCATCAATCCAGAAACAGATTATTGAGTCATAACATGTTAACTTAACTCTGTCAACATATTGTGTCACTTGCGTCTTCACATGGAAGTACTCTCATATCTGTCATTCAGACTCATCTGGCCTTGTACTGCTTTGCTGGAGGCCGGCTGTCGACCTCCCTCCAGCTGCTATATCGTGCTCGGTACCTCACCCTGCTTGTGATTGGAGAAGACCATCCACAAGTCGCACTGCTGGATGTAAGTGACCTCACCGCCACTAAGATTCTTTCTGTCTGTCTACTCTTGGCATAAAAATCAATGTAGATGTTAAAGGGTTTATACACATTTTAGTGGTGCTTTATGGTAATTTGAAGATTTGGCTTTTCAAGAAAGTCAGAATAATCCAATACAACAAAACTTGAAAACCTGATAATCAATCTGAATTATTGCCTGTGGCTGGTTTCATTGCTGTTTTGTTTTGTTAGGTTTAGATTGATTGTCTCTTCAAAATTCAACCCTTTTTTGTAAATCACTCCTAAAACATTGAAATTGCAGAAATAAAACAAGGCAGGTAAAATGTTTTTTTTGTTGTAAGTAATTATCTTCAAGTACTGACACTTTTAAGATTATTAAAGTGTTGGATCAGGACTAAATGTGAAATAAAACTTGAGGAAAGAAGGTATAAATACATCTCACCCGTGTGTTGGAAATCATCTGTTAATGTCCCTGTTGTGCTCCACTACATCAGAGCATGCTGGGTCTAGTGCTTCATGGATTGGTGGAGTATGAGCTTTCCCTGAAGTTCCTACACAATGCTTTAATTTTAACCTCAAAATACCATGGTGCCGCATCCCTGAAGCATGCACACAGGTACGACAATTTGTCTTCACGTTCCTCTGTTTTCTTATATTCTTATATTCAGAAGCTGATGAATGGCAAAAAACACAGATTGCAACATTACAATTACAAACAATCTGAGAAAATTATAGAAATGCTTTGAAATACAGATTGTGATCTTTCTTCATATCAAAGTTAACCTCTCTGCCTCTCCATATCTATCTTCTGCGCAGTCATCATCTGCTCGCCACTGTGTACGAGAGTAAAGGAGAGTTTCGATCAGCTCTGCAACACGAGAAAGAGGCTTATTCAATATATACGAAACAGGTGTGCTTTAAGGTGCTATAATTCCATGTTTGCTGGTGTCATGTGTCATAATTTCGACTGAGAGATGCCTTGGTTGCACACATGAAGGTTGGTGAGGACCACAACAGCACGAAGGACAGCTCAGAGTACCTGGAGAGTCTCACTCAGCAGGCTGTGATCCTTCAAAAAGCCATCAACCATATCTACAGTAACACACCTAGTGCCTGTATGCCACCTCCGAAGGTTTGTACACTTATGTAAATACATGAAATAATACATGCAAGCATTTCTGGCTGTGCGATACTTTTGTCTCACCTGTGTTTCTCTCCAGTTTTCCACACCAAGCCTTCCCACAATCCTTCAGCAGCTCAACTTGACATGTGGAATCATTTTCATTCCCCTCAGGTGAATATTGAAACAGTTAAGGAAATAAAATAAATAACTGCTAACGTTGTGGTTGTAATGCTCATCTCATCTGATAATTACACTAATAAAAGGTGAATGTAAATGATGATTTCCTCATATATGCTGTATGTATGTTTTTTCTCTCTAGTGCAAAAGAAATTGCAGACCTGAGGACTAAGTTAGAAGGAAAGGTTCAAGTGGAAGAGCTGGAAAAAAAGACTTGAGAACTGCAGACAACAACACTGTGGATTGGTTGTTACAATAGAACATCTGTGTTTCAGTCAGACTTCTGAAAATGACAAAGGCAAATGAAACCTGGGAATATTGCTGGTGTTAATAAGCAGGTTAGCCTACTTTGGACAACAACTGTACCTGAGTAAGAAACAGGTGCAGCCTTCTCATTTTGGAAGAGGATTTTGTTCTGCTGTTGTCTGTGGAGGACTGGACGTTGAAGAGAGCTGTATCTAATGCAGGCCTACCTGCAGCTATGATATAGGTCTTGCTGAAATATATGGGATCCATAAATGAACGCTGCAGACTCTAACTCTGAGGGCAAATATGTATAACCCTAAAAAAATGCATAAACCCTATATATTAAATAAGATTTATACTGATTATACTGCTAGATGAATGAACAAGCACAGTATGTTTAGGCCTACTTCTGGTGTGAAAAACAAACATAGCAACAGTACTAAAAACCAAAAATGAATAGATTTTTAAATGATGTGCTGTGGTCTTGCAGTCCCCTGTTTATCCACTGGGTTTCACCCTTGTGCCATGAACTCTTCTCAGACCATGATTGTCTATATTCACTACATATAGGCATAGTACATACAACCTATCACTGAATATTAACATTAACTTTATGGCTCTTTTGGTGTGTACTGCAAGTCCAATATAATTTAATGATCACAGTTGTGACTGTTCGGAAACAATAAGCATCTGAGCATCTTATGCCTTCATTCTACAAGAAAAAGTCAGATTAGTGGCTCAATAAAATGGAAATAATAATTATTAGTAGCATTACATTTTGTTATTGTCATCAAGTGATCAAGTTTTGTGTTTATCCACTGACACCAAATTAGTGACTGAGTGTGAGAGAGAAATAGCTTTTTAATGTATGGCTGTTAATCTAAAAATTTATACATGTAGTAAAAGTAAAATTATTATAGGTTCTGTTATAGTTTCCTGGCAGTTGTTCTATGGAGCAGCCTCATTACTTGTCTCGAGGTGGCATCATCACTACATCTCAGTAAGAAACTTGTTTACAATTAAAAATTATTCAAATGAATTAAAAGCTGCCTGTGTATAATAACAATAAAAAGTGTGTATACAATTTATATTGATGTTGTGCTTTTTTTTTTTTTATTAAAAGAGAGAGAGAGAGGCATGCACGCTGCGCGCCTCCGTTCCGCTCACCTCAACGTGCGCGCTGCCGATATCCAACCGCGACCGTTAGCTGGCGTGAACGCGGCGGTACCGAGGAGGAGAAACATCTGAGCGAGCGAGCCGGCTGATGAGAAAAGTCACAACACCATATCAAAACCAGAGCTCCCCATTGCTTGTTTAGACCAGTCGAGGGGATATGAGAGCAACCTTTTGTCTAAGGGTAAGTTAGTGTTTTTACACGCGTGTGTGCCTTTGTTTTGGCACTTAGAAAGACTTGTTATTTTTGACGACGAATTGCCTGCAGTGTCTGTCTGCGCTTTCCCGTCCCGATCTCAAAATGGCGGAGAGGCCGACAGCTAAGCTAAGTGGCAAAGTTGGCACTCACAGGAGCATCGATTTAGAGGCTGGTCGTTAAAATAGTCCAAAGGTGATATTAGTCAACTATCTAGAATGTGATTGGCATTTTGAAAGCAGTTCTGTGCTGCTCGGTCACTGCGTTATTTGTATGGAGACACTTGTTGTGAGACCTAGCTGAACATTTGGCTAACGTTAGCTGCGTCTATTTATGGAAGTTCTGTGGGGATGAGCTAACGTGGTACGTTAGCCGGCTAAGCTAACTGAGGTGCTATCAGCTTGCTGCCATATTTCCTCACAGCCGGGTGAAAATATTGTGATGTAGCTAAGAAATGCATAAATTAGATGCTAAATTTGTTGACTTTATTTGTTGTGAGAACATTTTAATTTTTGTGAGTAACAGCTAAACAGTGAAACCAGTGTTATCCTTTACTGGGGAATATAAGCTAACAGCCCCATAACTGTTAAATCAAACTTGGGCTACATGTTCCATTCTCCTACGCATTTTAACGGGTAAATGTTCTTTTATTTCCAACAAGTGCCAATATTGTTTAGCTACTTGTTGGCATACACTAAATCATTTTGCATGTTTTGACATGGTGGCTGTGTTAGTGTAAATCTAGTCTGCTCAAACTGACAGCTCCAGTTAACGTCTACGTTGTCGGGCTAAGCTAACGTTAGCTGGAAAGGGCGTTGCTGAGCCATTGCTGCAACTTTGCCCTTGTGGCCATCGAAGCCTGGAAAGACGTCACCCGAGCTGGATTTTGAACTCAGACCTTCTCCAAAATACAAAGCAGTGTTTAGCTGATTTGGGTTGATTTTATGCATACTGCAGGCTTTATTAAGGTAATCTATTAAGGTTAGAGCAATCAGAATTAGGGTGGGGACTAAGAAAAGGGATCAGTACGAAATACTGATATTGCACAAGGCCGTAACAATACAGATTTCTCTTAAGATGTACAAAACTGTCTCTGAATTTTACCAGCTATTTGACTGCTCAGTAATTGTCCAGTAGCTGCTATTGCAAAGTAATGTGAAGGCCCATGTCTGCAGAATAGCTAATAAACCTTTATGTGTTCAGTTTTTCAAAGTACTTCAGCATGTCAAGGTTTTGCCTATTATCTAGATGTTGATAATGCAGTGCAGGTTTTAATTCTGCTATATTTATCCCTACTCTTTTTCTCCTCAGTATGACAAGAACTACACTCTTTAAAGTATAACACTTTCTAGTTAGTTAGTGAGAAATCAAAGAATGATTGCTGTCATGTTTTTGTACTCTGCCACAGCTGTTTTGTATTCTGTCACTGTCTTGTCACATTTACTTCTTGAGTATTGGCATTGAAAGCACGTGCAGGATGTTAGATTAAAGGTTGAGTAACTTCCACACTTAGTGTTTTTATTGTAGGCCAATAGACTAATATAACGATAAATCTTGAGAGACATAATTGATTAGGAAAATGCAGTGAGGTGCTGTAGGCTGCCAGTTAAAGGAAAGAAAAGATTTGCCCCTCTGTTTGATTTGTAATCAAACATTGTCTTGTGGTTCAGCTTGTGCCAGCAGGGACTTGTTTGGCCTGAAGGTCAACCATAAGGAGGGGCATTGTACAGCAGCTTGACACAAACAGAGCATGATGACTGAAAACTTGATGTGCAGCCTGAATTAAGGCCTGTGGCATTGCTGTTTTGTTAGATTTAAATTGATTGACTCTTCTGGATTCAGTGGGGTTTTTTGTAAATCACTCCTGCTTTTTAAAATAATATTGAATTTGCAAGAATTTAATTTAATTTAATTTTGTATTTGTTTTAGTTTAATAAGGCATTAATGAGACTCATTGAGGTATTTGCTTGAGCCTTGATGATCCATTCATAAATGTGAGTTGGGAGAGTCAGGACATGTTTAGCCTCTGGCTCTACCTGTAATCATGATGTAATAAAGGTATCTCCACCCAAGGCCTAGAATATATATTATGTAATTGATTTGTTCTTAAAAATACAGAGACCAATAGACCAATTAGTTGATTAATCAATTATTTCACTGACCTAGTTAATCAATTGATTGTTTCAAGAAAATCATTCTGTGGTTCCAGCTTCTTAAGTATGAAGATTCACTGCTTTTTTCTCTTCTAATTGGTATCATTGTAAATTGAATAGTTTTGGATTTTTTATTGTCACTAAGACAAAACAAGATATTTGAAGATGTTGCCTTTGTCTTTAGGAAACTGTGATGGACATTTTTCACTATTTTATACACTACTTCAATAATTGAGAAAATAATTGATAGGTTAGTTGAAAATGCACATCATTTTTAGCTGTGGTAGACTTGGTGTCTGTCTTCAAGTCATATAAGAATCATCATATTTACAAATGAATTTCTACATTGCTTTAGAGAATGTTACATTTATACCATGATTGATTCATTTGGAGAAGACATTTAAAGTCTGTCACATCACAGTTGTACGTGCTGTTTGTTTAACTGAACATGACTCTGTGTTCAAGACCAATTTTCAGTGCTCTGAGAAGGACAGATGAGGCACAATTGACGTCACAGTCTGATATTGTAACCTAATGAAAGCTTAGTCACGTCATCTCTATTCACCTCCTTACTTTTCACGTTTTAAACCAAGACAATATGGTATGGCAACAATCTGTAGTTCCTACAGAGAGAGCAAGAGTGGCATGTAAGTGGTTATATCTGTGTTGTGATTATGAATGGATACAGAGAGATGGGATGCTGCTCCACTTCCTAGTGACGATTCAGGGCCCTTTCACACTTACCTCGTGTGGTCCAGACTCCGGACTTTCATACTTCTCTGTTTGAACCCAACCAAAAATACTGGTGTGAAACCTCCACAGCTGATCCTTGATCCAACCAAAAGAGGTGGTCTTGACACTGAAATGACAGCTGACAGCAAGAGAGAAGAGAACAGCAAAGATAAGATTGGCTGATACAGATCGTGGCTAAAGAGTAAACGCCCCTAATCAGCTGATACGAGGAAGCAGGAGAACAGGGAGGGAGAGACAGAGGGGAATGAGAATGAATAAGTAACATAAAGATAGTCTTCCTTATTGAACTTAGGCTAAGCTTAATTTCAATCAGGACAGGCTTATTGACATGTGCACAAAAAGGATGAAGGAAATGTGAAATCTCACATCGTGAGAACCCCATCGTGACACCCCTTGTACCCCTACCTTTGTGGGTGTTTTGAGAATTAAAGGTTTCTTTTTGTCTTATTTGTGCAGGTTAGGCAGCCGCAAAAGCTGCACAATCCTTTTGGTAATTCTCTCCCAAGTGTTTAATTGACATTTGGTCAGACAACTTTATAAAGAGTCAGTTGGAAAAAACTCGCAAAAATTTCCATGCTTTTCAGTTGTTTTCCAAGAGGATGAGAGGTTGAGGAATTGAATCAAACTGACGACAAGCTGACGTCAGACGCACGCCAGTTACCAATCATAAACCAATCAGTTGCATGCAGCTCATATGGGTTATGATGACATGATGTAGTTATGTCTTAGTTCTTAAGTGCACTTACATCATATTCTATTAGGATTTATACTAGTGATGTCCTGATCAAGAGTCCTTTTAGTATTGGGTATACGTTGATTCGAGTCTAATCTGATACTTTTATCTAAGTGTTGGTTAAGCATGTATTTGACACATTTAAATAACCACTGTAGCCTTATTTGTCACAAGCTTCTTGATCCAACAAACGTTATGTAGTTATCAAAATTGTTGGCAACTATTTTTCTGTTTCAGCGGTAGTCTGAGCTTGAACTTCTGTCTTTCAAAGCCTAACTCTTGACCTCTTAATTTGTGATGTTGTCAAACTGCCTTAAGTGACAGAGAGGTGTGACCTCATACTAATATAATGAACCTTATCTAGATATTGAAGCACTAAGCCAAAATATGTGTTTATTTCTCACTAGGAACTGACCACAAGCCACACATGTGATGTACAAAATGCAGATTGTTTGATGACATTGCAAAGCTTTTGGCTTTCCTCTTCCTTTGGAGAAGTGGACTGATTGGTCACACCAGTTGTAAACAAAGCCCCTCCGCATTATTTCCTTTTGATAAGCCTGACATATAAAGGACCTTGTGCCCTTTGTCTTGATTTATGACCATCGGGGTTTCTCTACCATTATAACACTTAAGCACTGCACCTTTGACAAATGAAAAGAAAATAAACTATGCTGAGAGTTCTCTACCACGATGGGCTGTCATTTATGGTTGCACTACCTTCTCTATCCTCTGAGTGTTTGATTGAGGGTGGGAATCAGCTCCTTAACACACACACAGAGCAGATAGCAGAGCAGAGAGGCTGCAGTAGAGACCGTGTCAATAACAACTTGAGTAAAAAGTAAAAAAGCAATATTTATACCTGCTTTTTCCGAAGTTGTTGTTTTACACAACCACATTGTACTTGTGAAGCTAATAGAGAATCACACGATGACACAACCACAGCACGTAAGCCCTCCAGAAACCTAGATATAAACCTGACCATGTTCACTCTGTTTAGCACTAAGCCTAGATAACTGTATATTTTCCATTCAGTGCGATAACTGGATGATTCTTGCAGGACTTGAAAGTACTTTTTACTAACTGGAACCAGATCTCATATTGTCACTTGTTTATTTTGCAATCCTTATTATCTGTGTGCTCCATTAAAACATTTCCCTCAAATACACTGGCTAGTGAAGCACAGGAGTCTCAGGCAGGTACAAAAGCTACCGAGATTGTCTTAGTTACGTAATAGTTTAGAGGTTGGTCTCTTTGGTCAAATGGCTATTTTTGAACCAAGCTGAGAGTGCTGTTCAGCTAGAATCACTATCTCTGTCCTGTCAGCTCAGAGCACTCATCATGTTTGCAGGCAGAAAAAAGGAGTTCTTTCTAGGACACTTCTGACATGTCCCTTGCTAAATGTTTTCTTGTCCTCTGCTGCTGCCATGCTTTCACTGAAAGGAAATGCTCCTGTGCTCATCGGGAAAGTAAAAATATATGCAGGAAGAAAATGTGATGGTTACGAGTATCATTCAGTTATTTATTTTCTAGAAGTAGTCTTTTGTGTTTAGAAGCAGTAACTGCAACGGACCGTGAAACAGACAAGAACGATGCACCAGACAATAATACAGGCAAGGGCGGCTTGCTGTTAAGGTCCTTTCTCAATGTCTGGCTTTAATCCTGTTAGCTACCATCCAGTCCCTTCTTTACATTGCACTGTCAGCTGTATGGAGGACTTGTGGTCTCTATTACTTAGACACACACACACACACACACACACACACACACAGACTCTAGGTTGTCTGGTCTAGCCACTAAGCAGCTTCGTGCTATTGTGGCCCCAGGTGCCAGGACTGTTGAAGCTTAAGAAGTGAATGTTCTTATTAGCGTTACAATCCCGAGTGGTGTGCTTTTGATTTGTCAGCATGTGCTGTTGATCTGTGCTCTTCTAGTTGGGAGGTCACATTGTGTCAAAACTCAGATTAAAACTACGATCAAGAAAAAATATTTAATTTCGTTTAATTAAGTCTCTCATATTATTGATACTTGGATAATTGGTGCAAGGTTATGCAGGTACAATTAGCAGAATTGGCTGCTACTTTTTTATAAATGATCATTTGCTTGTGCATCATCCACAGTTTCAGATCAAGTGTGCAGAAGGTAGAGAGTTGCTAGTCTAGTCTTAAGTTGTACATTAAGTATTTTTTGTCTCTGTGTGTTCATGACAATTGATGTAATATAGTAAAATTTCTGAAGAGCCTGAAGATGTATGCATCAGTTAATGAACAAGATGATGACAACAGCCACTAAGAAGGCTTTTTTCTTCGTTTTTACTTCCTGGCATTGTTAACATGAACATTGTTGTTCCCTACTTTCTTGCTTCTCTCCTTCATTCACCCAAGTCTTGTTAAAACCTCAACTGTACTGTAAGTTTTTGTATCACATCTTGAGTATATTTACTTGAAATAGAGCTGATAAGAAAACTCCATAACTAAGAAGAATGGAATTTGTTTTTTAATAGCTTGTCTTGGAACCTAGTTGTACAGGTAGCTCAGTTGCATCATTTTTCCTGTTTTTTCACTCACTTCCTTCTCTCTCCATCAGGTGATGGGCACGTCTGATCAGTGAGTGAGATTTGGGCCAGTGAATACTCGTGGAGCCTGGTCCCGACAGTTGATTGACAGCAGTGTCTCGAGTTCACATCCCTCTGCGTGGCACTCATTCTGCCACCTCCGAGTCTCTGAAGGAAGAACATCACTGAGGGATCGGACACCTCCCTGCCGCACACTTCCCAGCCAGACTCCCGCAGCACATCACCTCACCTTCACCTCCCCAAGAGGGAGAGAACAGCAGCCACCATGGTGCTGTCACAGAGACAAAGAGATGAACTGTGAGTGCTTGGATGTAAATATGTGGGTGTGCAGGCTCATTAGACATGCAAACAAGAGTAGACATGTAGACAAACACACATTTAGTGCTCATGAAGAGGAGCACTTGCATTTAAGTGTGTGTACATGTAGGGTTTTTAGTAATATCTCAAAGTTCAACCACAAGGCACATACATATGTACATCACATGTTTTACTCTCTTGATTGAAAGCTATTTGAGCCAAGTCATCCAGAAGAGCTTAATGCAGATGTTGTGAGAATGTGCATTCCTTTACAACAATGTGTAATCATTGAGGAAATGTGAAGAGTTGTGAGCTTAAAGGTGCTTCACTTGATAGCTACTTAGTGAATATTTCATAACCCACATGACGGGAGCAGAGAAGTGAGGGGGGTGGGGAATGAGGAGGAACTTAACGAAATGATGGCTGGTTAGGGTGAGCACCACTGTGCAGTGACATCTGTCTGGCTAGCCATACAGTATGCTCCAGTCCAGACATCACAGAACAGCAGATATTTTATTTTCATGGTGTGACCCTTCTCAGTCAAGAAAATATGGACTGTTTACATTCTGATAAGTTTAAAATAGGATTTGATTGAGAGAACTGAGTTGACATCCTGCTGCCAGTGAAGGCCAAATGTTCAAAGTCTATAACAGACTGTTGAATCAGGGTTGCAATTATCAGGCGTTCAAAGTAGCCCTGAAGCTGCAACCTTAATTTAACAGTCACTCATGAAATATTCACCCTTCTTCTCATAAAAGAGCTTTCCCACTCATTTATATAACTGTGTGTGTCTATATGTGTGTTTAAGTTTGTGTGTCCATGTGCTTGTGGTTGCCCTGTCCCTGCGTCGTCCACGCTCAGTATTCTCTCTTTTTGTGGCCAATTTTTGGTTTCCATAGCAGCACAAAACACAGTTTCCCAGTGATTCATGTTTTGTTTTCTTCACTGAAGGATTGTAATTTCTTGTGGCACTTACTCAGATTTGCTGACATTTAAGGAGGTAATGTGAAACTTGAATCCCATTGCTCCCATTTGTTAGACAGGGTGTGGTCTTCTCTCTTTTAAGGAGGAACCCGCATTTCTCTTAAGGTGGATATTTAACAAAATCCACCTCCTCACTTTGAATTTGTTGAGATAATTAATATAGCACAACTTTAGGCTATGTCAAATGAAATTGCATTGATACTGCTTAAGATTGGCAGTAGGTAAATGCTAGCATGTGTTAGGACCTAATTAGTGACAAGTTAACACCTGAAACCTTTCGAAAATCTATTTTATTTCCTTTTCTCAGAAACCGGGCTATAGCCGACTATCTCCGTTCCAATGGATACGAGGAGGCCTACTCCACCTTCAAGAAAGAGGCAGAGTTAGATATGGTAAGGACAGACAGGTGCACAAAAATGTCAAAACAAACGACAAAAAAAGTGTGCATTCAGGTTTACTAAGGGGAATGTGGATCCATTTCTCAGTATCTGTCTTTTCTCCATTCATAGAATGAAGAGGTAGATAAAAAGTATGCAGGGCTTTTGGAAAAGAAATGGACCTCAGTCATCAGATTACAGAAGAAGGTAAGGAAAGTTTGTGTGCTATCAGTTGCTAGTGTATTATGAATCTGCCTAAAATGTTGATCTGCTGTGCACTTCACATGTGTAAGGGAAACTAATCTTGTAGGCGTGCAGTGTAGTTGTCATGACATGTCATCTCCACTCAGGTGATGGAGTTGGAGTCAAAGTTGAATGAAGCAAAGGAGGAGATGACACATGGAGGATCTGTGGGTCAGAAGAGAGACCCCAAGGAGTGGATCCCCCGTCCCCCAGAGAGATATGCCCTGAGTGGGCACCGCGCTCCAGTCACGCGTGTCATATTCCACCCCGTCTTCTCTGTCATGGTCACAGCCTCTGAGGATGCTACCATCAAGGTGTGTGTGTGTGTGTGTGTGTGTGTGTGTGTGTGTATGAATGGGGTTTACACACTGAGCTGCCAGTTTCTAAGGTGCAGCTAGTTCTACCTGCCCTACTGCTAATGTTCTCTCTATTTATCTTATATTCAGTTTTTGAATTAAATTAAATGCTTAACATTTAGAAAAAGTGTTGTTGTTTTTTAGAAGTTGAAGAACTAAAGGAGAGAGCACAATCTTGACCTGCTGTGAGAGTGCCTTAAAAACACTGATGTATTATGCATGAATTTGTTCATAAAGAGATCCCATGTGTTCTTCTGCTTTTCTCATCTTCTAATAATATAATATCTTTTCTAAAGTAAGCACTGCTTTGATAATGTGTCTCTAGCAGGAATATTAAAGCACAGTGATGGCTGCGTGCAGCAGCATTCATAAGCAAAATCAGTGAGCGTTGCAGCACACCACAACATAGCCTCTGCAGCCCCGACCCTTCAGATCAAAGCTATACTGCAGATCTGAGTCTGTTCTCCCGTTTTATCCTCAGTGCCTCTGCTTCAACACGCTCCCCCCCCGCCTCCTCCCTTTATCCTCCTCCCTCCCTCATTCTCTGCTTCCCTTCCCTCCTCACTCTTTTTTCTGCTTTGTCACTGCTCATCTGTGTGGAGATGGGCTGATGCTCGTGTTGTCAGAGGCAACACTCCCAGAGCACAGCACCTTGGGAAACATGCAAATCTGTTTCTCTTTCAACCCATCCCCCCTTCCTTCCAGCCTTTTTATTCATTAACAGTTAAACAGTGTCAGCAGATTGTTTAATTCATATAACTTGAGCTGTATGAATATTGTTGACAATTTACATGTCTACAGGTCTACCTGCACAATTAGAGACCTGAAGTGCCTCGCTGACTGACTACGCTGTTCATGTCTGATTTTAGGTGTGGGACTATGAGGCAGGGGACTTTGAGCGAACCCTGAAGGGCCACACAGACTCTGTTCAGGACATTTCCTTTGATCAGACGGGAAAGCTGCTGGCTTCATGTTCAGCTGACATGAGCATCAAACTTTGGGACTTTCAGGGGTTTGAGTGCATCCGTACAATGCATGGTAAGAGAGTTACAGAAATAACAATGGTTACAGTATAGGAGCACCTGAAAAATATGACAAATGATTTCTTAACTGCTTGATTGAAATGTACCAGTAAATACTCTTAAGTATTAGGATGAACACAGACTAGTTGCTGAACTAAACTCCCCATTGTGTCATCCAGGCCACGATCACAATGTGTCGTCTGTAGCCATCATGCCAAATGGTGACCACATAGTGTCTGCCTCCAGAGACAAGACCATCAAGATGTGGGAGGTGGCCACTGGGTAAGTGAGGAGCAGCCTTGTTTGAACTCTAATTCCTACAAGCTCTGAGAGAGACTTGGATTGTGTTGTAGTTTTATATTTTGAGCATAGTTTTTGTTTTGTTTTTCCCCCTTATTCCAGGTTCCATATCGTCATTCTTCCTTTCTCTTAATTTTATCCATCATGATGTTCCATTAGTTTTTAATTGATTTATTCGAAAAGCTGCCTTTTCAACTAACAATACTGTATTTCCACCTACAGGTACTGTGTGAAGACATTTACAGGCCACAGGGAGTGGGTGAGGATGGTGCGTCCCAACCAGGACGGCTCGTTGATCGCCAGCTGCTCCAACGACCAGACGGTGCGTGTCTGGGTGGTTGCCTCGAAGGAGTGCAAAGCTGAGTTGCGGGAGCATGAACATGTGGTAGAGTGTATCTCCTGGGCCCCTGACAGTGCTCACCCCACCATCCTGGAGGCCACAGGCTCAGAGGTATGTACAGCTGCTGGAGGATCTGACATGTACCTACAGAGCATGTTTGTGTATGTTTGGTGCAGCTGCAGGTTTTCCCACAATTGTTTGTAGCAAAGGTGAACCATGTGCACTGAACTAATCACTGCCTCAGAAGATATTAATGCACTTTCTTTAACTAAAACAGAAGAGGCACTATTTCAATGAAGACTGTCACCTAGTGCTGATGATTGAATTTTTCCACAAGATTTGATGCCATCAGAATCTTTCAGATTTAGCTCAGCAGGTTACAGGTTTTCACATCATGTTTATGCTCAGTTTGTCACAAACAGCTGGGAATGAGATGAACTCCCACACTTATACTGTATTTATCTCAGGTTGTGAGCTTTTTTTAAAAAAAAAAAACTCAAAGCATGGCATTTACATATCAGCATGTATGTTTATAATCCTGTCTGCAGGCATGATAGCTGCAATGTGAGACTGTACTTAGGGAGGTGGTGCTATGAGCTAAACGCTAATGTCAACATGCTCACAGTGATGATGCTACCATCTTATGTTCAACAGGTATAAAGTTTACCATGTTCACTGCCTTAGTTTGGTGTGTTAGCATGCTAACATTTGCTGATTAACAGTACAGCTGAGGCCGATGGGCATGCCATTAGTTTTTTGTAAGTACACAGTAGTTTTGTTTGTATTGGACAGATTAAGATTTTGAGCTCATGTTGGTGCCAGATGAAAAGTCAAGGAATTCATCCTGACAGACACTGCCATCCCTAGAGCCCTGCCTTAAGCATGGCTGAAAATTGCCACCTCATACCTAAGAAGGCCTCTTTTTTTGATGACAAACTGCATCGTTGTCTTTCACACAGTCAGTCACTGTTTGTTACATCTTCCCTGTATCTCTGTTTTGCAGAGCAAGAAGAGTGGAAAACCTGGCCCCTTCCTTCTCTCTGGATCCAGAGATAAAACAATTAAGATGTGGGACGTCAGCATTGGCATCTGCCTTATGACTCTGGTGAGTAGATTTAAGCTATATTTTCTATGACTGTCTCAATGTTACTGCTTACAAATGAGGGGAGTGGTGGGTAATCTGTCGTGCTTCTTCAGGTGGGACATGACAACTGGGTACGTGGGGTCTTGGTTCATCCTGGAGGAAGATTCATAGTGAGCTGTGCTGATGACAAAACCCTTAGGATCTGGGACTACAAGAACAAGCGCTGCATGAAGACCCTGTGTGCCCATGAACACTTTGTTACCTCTCTGGGTAAGACACTGTTATTAATGGAATTAATTTTACATCTACTGCTTCTCAAACATCTTACAGTAATCTGCACTGTGCCTGTAAAAACACAGAACCTAAACTGTAGCTGGAATGCTCTTTTTTTTTTTTTTTTTACTTCAGATTAAACTTATTCCGCCTTGTGGTGAGCCTGTGTGAATTATTGAGCTTATTTTGAATGCAGTGTTCCTGAACAAATGTTTACCCCTCTCTCTGCAGATTTCCACAAGACTGCTCCCTACGTGGTGACGGGCAGCGTCGATCAGACAGTCAAAGTCTGGGAGTGCCGCTGAGACTGCCTCCATCTCTTGCCCTGTCCTGCTCCCCCTCCCAGCTCCAAAAGCAGCCCTAAAGCCCCTCCCTACCCCACCCCTCTCCTGCACCTCAGCCCTCTTCCTTCTGTCCTGACACCCAGCCCAGCCCCTCACCTCTCGCACTCCAAACCATAGTTGACCATGGCGCTTTACCTTGTCCCCCTTCCTTCCCCTCTCTCCCCTCTGCTTCCCTCCTCCCCTACATCGGTCCAGCCCTATTAAGATGACTATTGTCCTTTTATGTAAATTATTCTGGATGTAGGGTACGCTTAATAAATGTCACGCAATCTCTGACACATAAACACACTCAAAAGATAAGAAGTATTCCTTGCATGGTAAATCAAACAAAAAAATTGTATACTGTTAAATTTGCCGAATTTGCATACTGTTGTCATGACTTCCTGTTGGGTCAAAGGGTAACTATCCTTGTGTGCTGGCGCAAGTGGATTTCGGTTAACTGACTGACTGCAGCCCTTGTTGGAAGGGGTTTAGGTTTTGTTTTGTTCTCCTCCATGCCTCCATTGTTGTGGTCTGTCACTGCGTGGATGGTGATAGAGAAGGTGCGAGGAAAGTAAACATAAAAGAAAGAGAATGAGTGGAGTGGAAGTTGTCCAGGAGAAGATGATGACAAGTTGAAGAAAAAATGGAGCAGGATGCAGCTCCCTAGTTGAATCACATGAGGTTCTGTGGGCGAGTGCACGTGTAAATGTGTGTATACTTTGTCTGAGTGTGTGTGTGTGTGTGTGTTTGTATATTATGACAGGAGAATCTCTCCACCGTCTCTGCTCTGATGGTCAGAGGAGAGAGGAGGTAAAGCTTCTCACCCACTGTGTTCATTCATACTCTCATCTCTTTTAACAAACTTGCTTTCTAGTAGACACTCACAGGACCTTAATGATCCCTAAGCTGCTGAGAGCACAGGCACACGCCCCATAGCAAAAGTGTGTTTTACAGAGGAAAAAAGTCTGCTCACCTTTTATGAGATTTGTGTGTGTGTGTATGTCTGCCCAGAGAATCGCCCGGTGCCCTCTTGCTCGCTATCTCTGCCTTGTTAACCCATTGAGGGCTCCCTCACACGGGATTTTCATTCTGCTTTCTGTGGTCTCACTGCTCTCTACACACACATACACATACACTCACAAACGCACATACACGCACAGTAAAAGTTGTGTATCAATATATCTGGATGTCATTGTTTGCAACATAATGAAATAAAATTCTGTAAATATAAGTTATCTATTTGTGTGCTTTCTTTTGAAGAAATGAGGTGAAATAAGAAGGAAAAAATGGGAGACAGGATTTACCATTGCGAAGGTTCATAGTGAGGTCAGACACTGCAGCACATCTTCCAGTTCATCCCACATTAATTACATTAAATGCACCTCATGCTTGATGTGAATGTAGTGGCACAGCAAGCAAACCGGCTGTGTCATGCTGTACTTTATTACTGAAACCCTTGACTCCCAACATACTTTTTAAAATTCTAGATACTCAGCAATTAAATGCTTCTCTGATAAGGTTAGCCTGGAACTTATGCACTTGCTGTTATCTTTTGATAGATTTGATTGCAAGACTAGTGCAGATTCTTTTCAAATTTTCTTTCAGCTGAAAGCATATTCTCCACCATTTAATCTGTTGCTCTGTAAAACTTCTTGGATGTGGTGTACAGTTCAATCAGGCAAATATGAAGACCATTGACAGCTTGTGGTGCTAGTCTAAAAAAATGAGTTTGATAACTTAAAATACTCACAGTAAAGCATTGAGAAATAAATGGGTCACTAGACAAAAACTGAAAAACTACTGCTCTAGACAGAATATTATTTATGTATAACTATCAGGCTCTGGTGCACAAATGTAGCTCTGCTGCTACACTACAACGTCTTAGCATATTTAGCAAACTTCCAACTGAGCTTGGGTCAGCGTTATTGACGCAGAGGAACAGATCGGTCTGATGTGCTGTTTTTTAATGAAAGATGAGTTGGGTGATGTGGTACTTGTATAACAGAGAGTTTAATAACTTTTGACGTGTATTCCTCAGGTACAGCCCCGATACTGAGACTGCAAGCTCAGAACAGGGAGGCAAAGACATCAGGAGGCAGCAGGGACAGTTCAGGCCCCCTTATCAATTATGTACGGTACCCCAGCCTACTTCTGTGCTCACACACACACACACACACACACACACCTGCTCACTCACCCACACAGCAATTACTCTTTCTCTGTGCTCTGCAGTATCCAGGCAACAGCTGCCAGGATGGCAAGTGTGCACACACCACACCTTGCTCCATCCTGCAGGTCTGTGAGGGTGGAGAAACAGGACACAGGGAGTGGTGGAGCAAAGTGTAGAATGCAGATGCCCAGAAGGAAAGTTAATACAGCATAAGGTTGATTGCAAATTTCCCCACTGTGGGACGAATAAAGGTTTATCTTATCTTATCTTATCTTAGTAAAGGGACATTGGCAATGGGAACACAGGATGGTGAAATGAATCTGGTGAGTAGAGAAGTGAGAATTGGCTCCATGGGACTTAATGAAAGGATAATAAACCTGTCTCAGTCTGAATCTCCTGTTTCTTAACAGATGCATTGGAGTAGAAACATTGGCCTACATCCGCCCGCCACCACTCTCTCATGCCTCGCATCCACTCTTCCCCTCATGCGAGCACAAGGCATCAAAACAGGGTAGAAGAAGCTCACTTTCTCATTTATATTGCTTCTAGGTCACCCATTTCTCTCCCTCTGACAAAACTTGATACAGATTTGTGGCAACGAGAGGAAGTGAAAGGAGCTGCAGAGGATGTATAATCCAGCATTGATTCTGATAAGCCAGCATGATATGGAAGTGTTAAGAATTTTCAAGGTCAGTGTTTACACCAGACCTGTCTGTGTCAGATGCAGCAGTATTGATTCTCTCAGAGAGGAATGAACAATTTCATACAGCAGACTGGCTTTTCTTTATTAACACACGCAGGCAGATACTAGTAGTTTCAAGTGCCCACAGCTGCAGGGTCTGTATTAATATATAGGTTTGTGTGTCATCCCAGTATAGCTTACGTGAGGCCCATTATAATTTACGTGACCAGCCTTCTAATCCCTGCAAAGCCTGAGGAGGGCAAGGAGGAGGTTTGGAGCAGCTTTGCACGAGGTATATTACAGGATGTGGCGCTCTCTAGTGGTAGCATGCAAGGAGAGGTTCAATGTCCCTATAAGGAAAAAAAAACAGCCGCTTCCCTGCACTGTGCTGGTCACATGGATGTCATGGAAAAAATGATAAACCTGAACATCTTGTGTCTCAGTCTCTAAACACTAACATGAATTTGCTTTTGTGTTTTTCATGTCTTCACAATGGCAAAAAGATCGAGAACAACTTTGAGGAAAAAAACGCTTTTGTTTGATTCAGTTTTTTTCAGTTTTCCAAGTTGATGACTGGGGTTGTACTTAGAGTTGTGTTTCAACTATTTTCTACTACTAACATAAGGTTCAGAATAGATAAGGGTTCAGAACCAAAATGAATCTAAAATCTGATCATGTGTACATATCCAAGAAGTTTACATTTTTAACTTTCCACCCAAGGAAATTGACCAAAGAAATGCTAGTGGTGAATATATATCATCTTTAACTGACAGCATGTTGTCACTCTCTGAGAAGCTTAATGTCCTTCAACATTATGTTAAAATTTGGATTCTTCCAAGGGAGGTAATTTAAGTTTAGTTTTTGAGATGTGGATATGGTTATAATTAGATTTGGGGTTATGGAAGCAAAGTATTTCTTTTTATTTTGTCCCCTCATGTCTGTGACCCCACACACTCTTTGCCAAGCCCATTTGATCTTTGATCTCTGTATAAAATCTTCTGTTACTGCTTTGCTTCCTCTTTGTCCCTGCTCTGTATATCCACAAGTGATGCAGCACTTCTAACTGGGTCAGCCCGTCCCTGCCTCACATCCCTCCTCCCACCCTCCTTGCCTCTCCAAGCCACCTCCTCCTCCCTGCCTCCCCTTTTTCCTCTGTATATGCATCCCTATAGAGGGTTTTTTCATGCAGCTCATGTGCTTACCATGTGCAGTAGCTCACTCCTCCCTATTCTCCCTCCTTTCCCTTTTCTGCCTGATTCATGGTGTCTCAGCCTGTTGCAAAAGACCCCCCCAACACACTCACACACACACACACATACGCACACAAACACACACACACAGAATCACTTGCATTTGTTTCTTATCAGCTTGGGTTTTTTTCACATAGTAATGGTGTTAGTAGGTTTGTATGTGCACGAAGGACACATGGTGTGGCGAAGGCAGCGCTTATGTACCTCTGAGCTGCTGTTTTGATTGGCTGAGACCATCAGACCCTGTGATGCAGTGGCGGATATATACGACTGAGAGGTGCCCAATCAAAGACTGTTACTATGCAGCCATGTATACACTACATATACGTGCATATTTCTACAGTATATAGACAAATGTACCATTGTAACATAAACCATTAATCGTGAGACTAAGTTAAGATTTATTTAACCCCTGAGGGAGATCTATAGCATAAAGTACCACTGCTGTTCCATCACATATTACATATCAGATAACAACATGTAACACATCCAACACTACACGACATACAATACACAATATCCAACATCAGAAGCAGTACACCATACCATATGGAAATAAGGGGTAGCTGCAGACAAAGAGAAAATCCTCGTGATGCAGTAAATCACACATCAAGATTTGTTTGTTTGAGCGTGCAAGACAGAAATAGTGGGTGTGAGATGAAAAATCTGGAATAGAGATGCAGTAAACTGGCAAGAAGGGAAGTGAAATAGTAAATCGGAGTCATTCAAACAACAGTTACCACACATCATGGATACTATAACAAACCATTACATTTAGTTTTTTAAGTTAATAAGTTGATTAGACATATCCTTCAGGCCTTTTGGCTGCCACTTAATGCTATACATTAGATATTATCACATAACGCAGCATACAATACACAATATTCAACATCAGAAGCAGTACACCATACCATATGGAAATAAGGGGTAGCTGCAGAGAAAGAGAGAATCCTCATGATACTGTAAGTCACATCAATATTTTTTTTTGAGTGTGTGAGACAGAAATAGTGGGTGTGAGATGAAAAATCTGGAAGAGATGCAGTAAACTGGCAAGAAAATGTTTGACATTCAAAAATTACAACACAGCATTAATACTATAAGTAATATATTTTAAAGTTAATACATTGATTAGACTTATTCTTAATGTAATTTGGCTGCCACTTCAATATTATATAAATTATTAAGTGACAATTAAAGCATTTATTTAGGTATAGTTATTTTCCCCCATAAGAGACATGTTTGTTGGGGGAAACAAAAATATATCTACTAATGTTTTGTAAATTACAGTGGCTCATATCACCCCATAGTTGTTAATCTAAATGTTAATTCTAATGTGTGCTTCTAAAACACACCATTTTAATTGTGATGATACATGGTGTAAAATAGATCTTCATTAGTATTTTAATGGTAAAACTTTGATTTGAGTATTAATAATGATAATAATAATAATTACAATAGTACATGTTGGTCAGCTGCTTCTCCTCTGTCTTCACCCCCACACACCGGTAAACCCCGCCCCTCAGTCTGTGATGGACAGCTCTGATCCGGACCCAGCAGGGTGGCCAGTCACGCTCTCGCCATGTAAATGAGCCGCGCTCGGGCGGGCGGGCGCCCATGTGGACCAGCACCATGCCTTGTTGTTCTGAGCGCTGATTGGCTCGCTGGCGCCTGATTGTTCTTCATGCGCTGCGGGCCAACGGCGAGAAGGAAAACACGGACAACTGGCAACTGTAACCGGACTCACCCTTTTCTCGAATAACGCAGAAATTAGCGAGTAAACCTGGATCCCATTTTGCTCCCTGAGCTTTAAAACCGAATTTGTGATAATTATTAAGAAAGAATGTTGTGACTTTGGAGGACTAATGGTCGCTGAGACTGACAGCGCGGAGCAGGAAGGAGCGGTGCGGGTTGTGGTGCGGTCTTTGATTCGGTCTCCAGGTTTTGCCGGAGGCCGTAGTAACAGGGCGGGGCAGGACTCCGGGAGGGGCGGGTCTTACCGAGAACACGACTCGCCTTGTTGTGTGTATTCCCGTGCTCGCATCGCCATCTTGTTGCAATCCTATTTTTTACGTATGCGCGGATCTACTTTATTAAAAACCCTCCGTCTGCTTTCAGGAGAAACACAGGGGACGAAGAGCTCGGGCGTGAACCGTGCACACGGCGCCTCATACCGGGACACCACCAGACTACCTACCCCCCCCTAAGGTCTTTCTCCTCCTTCCGTCCCGGGCCACCGCCGGGTCTCCTGCCGTGAGGGTTTACGCGCAATGAGCATCGACACTCTTCTGGAGGCGGCCAGATATCTGGAATGGCAGGCCCAGCAACAACAGATCACACGTGGTGAGTTGAACAGCGGACTGGTGCATCGGGCTGAACCGACATGACACCAAGTAATACAGTGTGCCACATCCTGGACTGCCTTTTGGGAGGGAGGGGGGGGTCCGTATCCCGTTACTATCACTGCATTTTCAACCCACCCTCCTCTATGATGAGTTTTTGTTCAAGCACACCGAACTCCATGCAAACTATCTGCATTTCTCCAGTGGCTCATTAATGCACACGTTTGTCTTTCTCGTAATGCGGAAACGGGCAAAGTTGTTTTGAGAACTACTTTGCGCGCTCTCGGCGTGTGTGTGTGTGTGTGTGTGTGTGTGTGACAGTTTCAACACTCAAGTGACTCATCGTACGCGCGTGTGTGTAAGTGTGTGTGTTAGAAATAATGTTAGCAGAGCAGTTCCTGTCACCAACCGTGGTCCATTTATATTTTGTATATTTTTATTTTTTTTTTATGAAGCAGCTCGTTGCAGAGGCTTCACTTTATTTCAATATATGCGTTTAAAAATATGTTGTAAATATTCTGAGTAAATCGGCGATGAAATGGTTTCATTTTCCAATGAGTTTCATGTGTTATAAAAGAGGCCCTCCTGAATCGATTTGGCCCAGTTTTTGTCCGTCGAGCCCCGGCAGGGCGGTGGCGAGCTCAGCCTGATCTTTACATAATACCCTGACATTGCTCGGCTCTCTTATGACACACACCGGGGCGGGTCCTGACGGGCTCAGCCGGTCCCAGCTGCACGTATGAGCCAAACATATCTATACGTGTTCCTCTTAGTCACTTAAAATCGATCAGTTGTCAATCGAGATAATCGATAATAATCACTGACTTAGTAAGGGGGGGTGCTTTTTGTGTTTCTCCCCTTTGATGACGTGTCAGACAGATCAACCCCCCCCTCCTCCCCGCATACTTACCCTACCGCGTGCGAGGATCCGCCCACAACGACCACGTGCACATCCCCCCCTCCTCCTCTAGATACACACCTACGCACGCACACACACACACACACACACACACAGTCATCGTCCCCGCCCTTCCCATTCAGTCTACTGACAGTGGCGGGTCAGAGAGAGAGAAAGGGGGGTAAGTAGGGCAGAGTCCCTGCTCTCCCACCCCCTCTCCCTCAGCCCAGCCTCTCGATGCAGAAGTTATGTAATTTACGTTTGCGTGCATTTGACAATCTGGAGCATGGAGTGTGTGTGTGTGTGTGTGTGTGTGTGTGTGTGTGTGTGTGTGTGTGTGTGTGTGTGTGGATTGTACTACAAAAGCCAGAAAAACAATTTGGCATATGTCAGCATGCTCTCAGCAGAACTTCTATGTCTCTATCCTGGACATTAGTTTTTACTTCTGCTATTTGGTCTCTTTGTGGAATTTTTTGTGTCATATCAGCAAACCAAAAAAAAGGAATTATTTAAATGTCCAGTTTTGCGGCTGCATTTTGCTCCTACTAGTGCACTTAAATGACAGACAGCAGTGTGCTCTTAAGACAAGGGCTGGGCAACATGGTATTAGTAACATAAAATTATAAAAGATATTTTCCCATATTGATGTCTTCACATGGCAAATATAATTAAAATCATTCATGATTGTAAGGCAGAAACTATGATAACTGTTTTAATTTCTGTCTCAGACATGGGATGAAAGAAATATCTGGAACCCTGCTGTTGTGGCTACAGCCAGTGATTATTTTCTTGATTAAGTGATGTTTTTTTCCCATGACAAAATATTGTAATATGTCCACTATTTAGTCCAATAGTGAGTCCAATTTGTTAGTATTGTTTGAGCAATAGTTGAAAACCCATAGATATTCAGTTGGCTATCAATATATGACAGAGAAAACAAATCAACTAATTCTTAGATACTGATCTCGTCTGGTCCTACTTAAAACCAAGCATAATGCTCACAAAAAGAGCGAGTTGTATGTCTGTCTGTCCACAGTCCAGCAGGAGTTAGAAGAGATGTTAACAAATGAAGAATCAAGGAATAAGAGTGTTACTCCAAGGTAGCACTATTTATAATGTCTGAATGCCTAACTGAGCAGATCTTCTCTCTCTGAGGTGAACTCTTGCCCTGGGTGAGATGAAACTGCGTCATCAGGAGTTTTCAGTTTCGTGTGTAGAAGCAATGAAAGTGTTACTTAACAGGCAGCCAGGCATGTTGGCTTGTGCTGTTTCTGTTTTGTACTGGTGGTGATGGCTGGTCTGTGTGTTGGCGTTGTGCAGGTTTGACGAGGGATCCCTGGGATGTTCTGTTGCCGTTTCCACGGTAACTGAGGGCTTTCCACATTGCTTTGAGTCTCATATCATCATTAAGTGTGTATGTGCTTGTGTGTGTGCGCCCCTGCACACTCCACATGAGCAAAGCGTGGGAACATTCCTGTCCTACCATGTGATTTTCTTTAAAGCAATTTTTCTGTTCTTTTTTTGCTTTTGCCGATGCGTCAATGCTTCATTTATATGTTGTCAATGTTACGGCCCGAGTTGACCCAGCAGAATGGCTCTTTGAAACAGTCCATTGCTGTTGATAAGATGGCCCTGACGTAGCCCATTGGTAGCAGCATGCTCAGTGCTGGATCGGTCCAATCACGAGGCAGACAGAGGGGTGTTCTCTCCAGTCAGGAAACGGATGCAGACACAATTTCTGTGGTTATTTCCCCCCTCCACTCGATCTGATTTCCCCCTCCCCTTGATCTGATTCCCCAATGACATCATTCTTTGTGTGCGTTTGTGTGCACATACTGTTGAGGTGTTCACTATACAAACAAAGTGACTCTGAAAAAGTAATCTGTACCACAACAATGAAACAGCCAAGATTACCTGAAAGGAACCTGAGACATTTAGTGGATGTTGGTTGATAAATAAAAACGTTATTAATGATTTCTAAACTGGTCATAGGGCACTGTCTACATTCAGTACAGACTTGTGTGTGGGAGTGTGTCTATGAATCAGTGTTGTCACATAATGTATGTTGGACCATTAAAGACAGATTTAACCACTGCAAATAGTTGATCCATGAGTTTTCCTTAAGTCTGAACTGAGAGCAAGTTGTCCAGTTTTCTGTTTAATGTACAATCTACTTTCCTGCTTGTCTCCTCTTACATCTCGTCCTTCTAACATCTTCGGTGGTATCCATCATTGTCCATTGCTCACTCCTGTGTGCATTTCCTTTTCTCACCTCCTGCAGAGGAAGAGCAGCGTAAAGAGAAGGAGCTCATCAACAGGGAGGCGGAGTCGAGGCGTGTGGAACTTGTGACCTCACTGTCTCAGCCAGTCAGAGCCAACCACATCACTTGGGGCGATGACACTCACCGTCAACAGCCACATCACCCTCCTGCCCCTCCGCCCCCCTCTCTGCCACCTCCTCAAGTCCCCATCGCTGTCATCCCAATGGTCCCAGTTGTCACCGCGACACCCTCGGTCCCGACCCTCCCACTCACGGCACCGATTGCTGCAGCGGCGACGTCACTCAACAGCTCCCCGCCGGCCAAGAATGCCTCCTCCCCTCCGCAGCAGCTGCAGCAGCAGCAGCCGGCCTCTCCTCACCTGTTGTGCGCCCCCCAGATGAAGGTAGAGACCAGTCAACAGCTGGTTGGTCCAAAGCCCAGCCAATCACAGCCTCAGGTTCAGATTCAGTACCCAACCTCCATCAGCACTAATGGCTCCGGCTCTCAACATGCACTGGTCCCCCATCAAGCTCCACCCACATCTCAGCCACGGCCTAATGGAGTGACGATGGAGGATATGAGGGGGATGGAAGGGAAGAGGAGACCAGGAGGGTCAGTTTGTATGTGTGTGTTAAAGTTGACAAAAGAGTGTAGATTGTTTTATTGTGGTGTTTAATTATTTGTATTGTGTTTGCAGAGCGGGGACCAGAGAGGTGCATAATAAACTGGAGAAGAACAGGTTAGTCATATTAATGTGAACTTCTTGCTGTTGCAGTTAGTGTTACAGGAAAACAGCCCTGTTTTCTTAGCTTTATCACCACATACACACATATTTATGTTTATTAAGTGCATTATGAAAGGGTTTCAAAGGTCCTGGCATTCCCAAACCACACAAAACCATTTTGTTAAGGTTGGTTAACCTCTCAAGCAAACAGTTGACTTACTATTAAATGGTGAATATTGTCCAAGAGAGTAAGCTAACGACGACCATGTCAAAAGTGTGACTCTTTCTCGTTTCTGACTCTTGGCCCTTCAGGCGTGCGCATCTCAAAGAGTGTTTTGAGACGCTGAAGAAGAACGTTCCAAATGTTGATGAGAAGAAAACCTCCAACCTCAGTGTTCTCCGCAGCGCTTTGCGTTACATACAGGTAGTTTGAATACATTTTCTCAGCTTTTACATTCTGGCGAGGTCCAGCACAATATTTTGGGTACTACTTGCTTCTTGTTATTGTATTGTTTTCATCTTTTTCTGGTCTTGAATTGATTGGCTCAGCTCTGGGAACAGCACAGGCTGTGGTCCAATGTATAATTGATATACAATACCTGTTTTTTTGTTAGTCATTAAGCTGTTTTGTGTTGGTTTGTCTCTTGTGACGATGATATGGCATCTGCCATATACTGGTGAATCAGCCTATAAGAAAATGGTGAATAAATCCGATGTTTTCCTGAGTCTATACAATGTAATGACTATTTTTTAGAGGGAACTATAGTTTGCATTTTAAGTATCTCAGTGAGATTCTTATATAGTGGTAATGTTGTTGTGTAACTCCATCCTGTTAGGATGTAGTCTGGAATAAAAAAGGAAGAACTAGAAATAACTAGAAAGGATAAGAGTATCATTTTTAGGTGGAAAGATTGATAGCATATTGTAGGTGTGTAGAGAACTAACATTGTGTTGCTGAGGGTGGTGTGGGGGAGGGAACTGGATAGCCTGAAGAGGTGAGTTTTCAATCTACAAAAGTAGACGAGGGAGGATTTCTGCACCATGGCAGAAATGAATTGAAGCCTGGAGCAAGATGCGAGAAGTTTGTGATATTGAGTTCAATTGAATATGCAATAGGAAGTCAGTGGAAGAAACTAAATTAGGCCATGAGATGGAAGAACTTGTTCAAAACAAGACTGGCTGCAGGATCTTGGGCCAGCCTTCAGGGAGCACAACACAGAGGGATTATAGGGAGTTTTTGACATGAGATTGTGAAGATTTTGATATGAGGCAGAGCCAAGCTGCAACTGAGGAAATCTAAACTGTGTACCTTAAAAATTGTGGATGTTCCTTTGGGATTTTGTGAATAATCAAGGGCATTAATCACTATTTTCTGTTTCTTATAAACTAAACTCTTTATTGATTAGTACAGAAGAGAAATACTTTGCAATTAGTCCTGCAAACAGCAGTCAATATTAATATATTATATACAAATATTTAATACAACAAAGAATGAATGAACAGTGAAAAATATAATCAGCAGAATAATTGATAGTACAGGTAATCAGCCCTAGACCACACAGCTACCAGTAGTTGCTTGTTGGACACTGTTATGCAGAGACTGATCAATAAGGCAAAATGGTCACATACCACATGTAGAAACATCACATATAAAGTGATAAAACTAATGTTTAACCTACTCATATGCATCAATTTCTTCACACATGTGAAACCTTAACTAAGATGCCTTTTTGGCTTGTGTTAAAGTAAAATTAACCTGGAATCTAGAAATTTGTAAAATGATAACACAATTTGTTGATATCAACACTATGATTCTACAGAAAGTCAATAACAATAATGTTAAATTATTTCCCACCAATTACCAAGGAAATCTTAACACGGCTATACTATTACTAAACCATAGAAATTAAAGCTGAATGCCCAACCACTACTCTGTATATGTCTCCATGTTCCTGTTTTGGCAGCTTTTTCTCTGATGTATAATGTAATCTGTAGGTTTTTATTGTCGACGTGTTTTCCCTCCTCCTCTCTCGGTGCCTCACCTCAAGCAAACCCTCAGTCTCTCTTCCTCTCCTCGAGCCATGTGAGATCTGAGCACATGGCTAGCGCGAGCCTGATGACGTCAGTGAAGCTCGCCCACTCTGATCTGCTCTGCACCGCTGCAGAGACGGTGTAATGAAGCGGTACAGCGCTGTTTCCATGGTTGTAACAGTGGAATAGGTACAGATTTGCAACAGTTATGTCAGATTTTCTTTGTCTGTTAAGCGTCAATTCTTTTGTCCCTTGATCTCTGTCCATCTCGTCCCGTGTCTCCCCGATCGCCTTCTGAACACTTAGTAACCATAGCAACGGGCGGCAGGTGGCCTGAGCACTGTAGTCAGTCCCATCCTCCATGTTTGTCTGCATGAGCAAGTGTGTGTGAAATGTATGTGATGTAAAGACTAAACCAATCACATTCTGCTTATGTTGGTCTTTTTTTGTCAGTTGTTATGGATGATGGAGCACCTGTGTGCGCTCTCAAGATTTAAGGAGACTCCTTGTGCCCTTATCAACCTTGTGACAATCACACATCAGCACAGATGAATGTGTGATTAAGGCAGAGACACCTGTCAGGGCCAAAATATCATCACACTTGTTTCTCATTTTCACCTTTTTTTATCAGAGGAGACATGTTGAAAGAGGAAGGATAAAGGAGGCATAGATGAAGCAGAGGAAGGGGAAAAGAGGGGGAGGGTGTCGAGGGAGCAATGGATGGGGGAGTACAAGGAGACGGGAGCGTCGGCTGGAAGTGTAGAGGAGTAGGAGGAGGGGGCGGGGGTTGGGAGTGATCTGAAGCACCCGACTGGCAAACATCCAGTCACATCACTCCTTACATGTAATTACCCCCATGCTTCACCCAATTAGAGAGCTCCTTGTGTTTTTTTTTTACAAGCAGCCAAATCCTCATGGATGAGGTTGCCAAGGAAACTGCGATGGGTGACAGCTGTTTCCTTGGTGATTTGCTGCAGGCCTAATGGTGTCTGGGTTTGTATGAGAAGACCTTGAAATGATGCTCATGGGTGCACATGTGCACATACGTTCACGAACAGTTGTGATTCCTCTGCGGCCTGCGTGAGCTCGATCAAAGAATATCTGTAGGCCGTGTATGTGTGTCAGTAGTGTCATGCTTCGTCTTGAAGATGTTACAGCCAGGCATGAAATAACAGACATGAATCAGCTGAAATAACTTGTAAAGGCAGAAACTCGCTATTAGCACAGAACCTTCGGTATTGTTGAACTCAGTTCTCAGATGTTAAGAATGTTAGGACATAATTGTTGGAAATGCTTGAGCTGATTTACTGCAGTTTCCAAAAAACACCTTTTCTTTACTCATGAAGCCTAAAAACTGCCCCTGCAATTATGGGAAAAGGCTACAATGATTAGGCAATTGAAAGAAAATTAATCGCTCTATAAAATTTTATCATCTATTAATCGATTCAGATGTTTTTCAAACCAAAATGTCAAACATCTGCTTGTTCCAGCTTCTTAAATGCCAGGATGTTCTGCTTTTCTTTGTCATTTATGAAAGTAAGTGATGGTTTTCAACTGTTGGTTGGACAAAAGAAGCAATCTGAAGACATCACTTTGGGTTCTGGGTATTTTTCACAATTTTCTAACATTTTATAGACTAAATGATTAATTGTAAAAATGTTCAGCACACAAATGGATAATGAAGATAATCAGTAGTTGCAGCCCTCCTATTATAAGATGGCAAAGTTCACCAGGTCGGGACTGGCAACTGTCAGAGTAAGGGCTGTGGATTGGGACAGGAGCGGTGAGTGGGCATGCGTGTGAGGCCATCTCATGTCTGCAGAGAGTAAACAATGTCCTGTAGTACGATCATGTGTCCTCATGTGCTTTCTCTTTTATTTCCATCCTTATGTTCTCTTTTTGGTTGCACGAGTAGGAAAGGAAACTCTTTCCTGCCTGGTCTTTTTTTCAGAAGTGATGTTGACAATTCAACAAGTCCACCGGATATTTAGTTTCCTGTAACATAATGAAATCAAGCACCTGCACACAGTAAAAACTTACCAGTGTTTGATTAGTTTCTGTATACCAACCTAATCCTTTTGCCACCTCTCCATCCTCTGCCCTGCTTTACCCCCATTTTCCTCCTAGACCTCCCTTCCCCCTCCTCCCCCCTCTCCCTCATTCCTCCCTAGTAATCTGTGTTAATGTCCTTAGCCTGTCGTACTGTTTGGTGTTCATGCGTCAGCTGACCCACACAGAAACTGGGTCACAGAGACGGCATGGTGGGGCTGGAAATGCTGCGCTCTGTCTTTCTAGATCTTTGTCTAAAGTTTTCATCTTCTTGTGTCTCCTGCTGTGTTTTTTTGTCCTTGTTTTATTTGTAAAACTACAAACACACATGCAACTTACTACTCAATGCTCGGCAGTGCCATGTGAGAAAAGAGTACTTCAGTTCAGCCACATGTGACTAATGTTCAGGCTGCAATAATCCAGTGACATCAGAATTATTGGGACAATAATGAACTTGAGTGATAGGTGTAAATAAAACATGGCTGGACTTTAATCCAACTCTTACCCTGTTCTCTCGAAAACAAGCATGAAATCCAGCAAATAGCAGGAGCTCCAATAGATAAAGCCAACCAAAGCAGTGTGAACATGCTTGTGTTTGTATGCATGCCTTCCTGCTGGTGTTTAAAACCAGGATAGGATGGAGGACATTGTGTTTCATTATTGTGCAAGCTCGGGAAATGTGGGAGTGGCCAAGACTGCAGAGAGAGAGAAAGTTGGTCTGAATTCCTTTTTGTGTTGCAATGCCAGTTCTTTGAACTGTAGAGATTTAAAACAAATTCTAGTTGTTAGAGAATGTACATAAGGTATATTCTCAATTAATGGCTGGGGTCTTTATTTTGCAGGAGCAGTACAAGGCCTTTGTTTCGATTCTGTCTTTTCCATTTTTAAAAATATTTTTTATCACTCTGTTTTATGGTCTGCCAGTGTTTACCTTGTTAATTTGCTCTTTCTGTTGTTAACTATTAATGCAAACTCAAACACTTCCTACATCTGTTTCATATTAACACATTTCCAGTATTTCCCTCTATTAAAAGACTTCGACAGGAAGTTTTGACCTACTTTAACAGCAGGTTAACACAGCAGGGAAAAAACAACAAAGCAGTATTGATCAGAACTAATGAAGTGAGTGATGGCAGTATTTTTTGTTAGATAGAGAAACTCAGAGCAACGGAGGCTGAGTATGGAATATAGATGAAACTAATGCTGTGGAAATCAATATTATGCAGAGTTTCCATGATCATGTGAACCATTGTAAGAGATATTTTTTCCACATTTGTTTTCTGGCTTTTATTCACACTGCAGCCTCAGCTGAATACAAGCTTTTATTTGAGAATGTGCAGTACAGTGGGTCACCCACATTAATTATACCATTATTGTCTATTAGAAGTAGAAATGTTTTTGTACTAGTGGTCCTCATCTACTCTGCCATCTGTGTCTCCCCTGCAAGACTCTGAAGAGGAAGGAGAAGGAGTATGAGCATGAGATGGAGCGTTTGGCCAGAGAGAAGATCGCTACTCAGCAGCGGCTGGCCGAGCTGAAGAACGAGCTCAGCCAGTGCATGGACGTCATAGAGATAGACAGAGTCCTCCGACAGACCATCCAGCCAGAGGACGACCAGGCCTCCACGTCCACCGCCTCAGGTACAGGGAGATATATTACCTGCGTAGTATGATCGTCCTATACAGATCTAATGACAAGAAGTGCAACAGTAGGTAAAGCTTGTTTTTACATTGGGAGAGGCAGGGGACAGTAAGCAGTGGTTAAATTTAGTTTGAATATCTATCTATATATGTATACATACACTTTAATGGAAACACATAGAGTACATACACATGGCACTGTTTCATTTATCGTATCATGATGACTAACAGTTTCCTCTCTGGTCTGCAGAAGGAGAGGACAACTTTGAGCAGGACATTGACGATGATGTCCCTGCTCCTATTCCAGCTCCCACATCTCTCCCCAAACCAACACCTCCCATCATACAAGCCCAGCCGCTCCTCACCTCTCATCTGTCAATCCAACACACTGCCCTGCCTCTCTCTGGTGTCCTGACTACACCCTCCCCCTCTGCTCCCCCTCCCCCTCAAGCCATCGCCCCTGCTCCGGCCCCAGGTCCACCCCCACCACCGCCGGCTCATCCCATTCAGCCCCCGGCTGTGCAGGTCCAGCCCACCGTCATCGCTCACGCCGCTGTCTCCCACCCGTCAGTCATCCAGGCTGTCAATCATGGCCTGCCAGCCAATCACAAGCACCTGACGCACATTGCCCCGTCACCTGGCCCCACCTCCTCCACCCCTCAGCCAATCGCAGCAGCTCCAGCTGCCACCGCCACTCACCAGCAGATAGCCGCCCAGCCCATCGGACACATCACCGTCCACCCAGTGGCTCACCTGGGAGGCCCCCTGCAATCCCACCTCCCGACTCTCTACCCCCAGGGCGTGTCTGTTTCCCAGCCCACCATGGTGGGCCACATCACTCACACCTTCACCCATCACACCCTGCCGCACGTCCAGGCCAATCCTCAAGCTAACACTAATGGAGCCCAGGTAAACAGCGCAGCTGTCATAAGTCAGGGGAGCCCTTCACTAGGGAAACCCACAGCAGTGCTGGCCCCCCATCCACAGCTGGTTGGACAGGCTGCCGTCCTCAACCCTGTCACCATGGTTACAGTCCCAACCTTCCCAGTCAGCACTCTCAAACTGGCCTGAAAGAGTTAAAAAAATGCTTGGATTGAGTCATGGATATAAGACAAGTGAAGGAGAGAAAGATTCACAACTTCTGGTTGAGTTTTCACTCCTATCAGTAATCCATCGCAGAGAATCTCTGACAGACATGAAATTTTACAAAAAAAACCCCATCAACTGTTTTTGGACAAATTGATGATGAGTATCTCCAGAGATATTTTGGTCACAGCTCTGTTAGCTTGTGAACAATAACATTAAAGCAGAGTCAGTGGGTCAGGCCATTGTTTGTGAAAATAAGACTGTGACATTCATCTGCGCTGCAAAGACAGGAACTCTGTTTTACCTTCCTTCCTTGCCTTCTTCCTTCCTTCCTTCCTTCCTTCCTTCCTTCCTTCACAACCAGAAGCACTAACATAATAAGCTCAGTTCACACTCAGGCATCAAGGATTTACCTTAAATATTCATTCACTCTTTGAGGAGAAATGCATGAGAGAGAGTTGTTTGTCGTCAGGCTGTTGCAGTGGTGAAAAAGTATGTGCCCATTTTGTATTCATATATTCATGATGTCATGTGGGACATTCAGGTGGAATAATGTCACTGATGTGTTTGAGAGCAGGAGGAGGCACCTCAGTGGTCTTACTGATTTGAATTCATGACAATGGCCTTGTACTAACACAGTCACCTAATTAGAGCTAAAGCATTGTCACTGATGCAGTTCTTCACATTTGCTCATCAGGAACGCTGACAGGAAAGTTCCTCGTTATATTGCTTCCCGTTTCTTTTTGCCTTTCACTTTTGCCCCAAAATCATAACACAAGACTTGCTCCATGAAGTGACCGTTCCTTCCATATGAAGGTTCCTGAGCACTGCACTTGGCACCAAACACTTCACAAATAGTTTGAGAAAAAGAATGAAGCGTGTAATAAGAAAAACAGATCCAATCTTCAGTTAAAGATAATATGTAATATGTACCATGTATCAAGGTCCTTACCACAGCTGCCTGGATTCGATTCCAGCCTGGGGCCCTTTGCTGCATGATTACTGGCCTTGAGGACAACATGACCTTTGCCTGTTGGTTATTGCATAGACTACAGATTTAAAAGTCCTGAAACAGACAGTAAACCAAGTTAGGATTAGAAATTCTAACTAATTCTAACAGTTTGGAAAAAGAATCCATGCACCCAGTAAAATGTATAAAGACGGTGCTTTCCAGTTTTGATGTGATATCCTGCCCCACAGTGAAAAGTTAAATGTCATCTCTCCTCTAAGGGCTTTTGAAAGAACAGCAGTAAGGTTAAAGGCTCTTGGACTGTCAGGTGGATTTGATTCCTGCTGTGCACATAACTTACAGAAACATAAACAAGATGATTTCAATGCCAGAAATCAAAGTTACTCATACACCTACAGATTTGTCATTTTGAGTGCATCGATTCCTTTCAAGTACTCACTCAGAAACCCAGTCGGAAACTCCCAACAGTGTTGTGAGTGTTGCTGGGAGATGTGTGTGCATCACATTGGCTTTTAATGAGATTGTTCATCATCTAAGATCATGTTTTCAAGAAGCCTGTTATAGGTTGTTTGGACAGCGGTAAAGTGTCATATCATGCTGCACAAGGATCTGCTTGGAAAGTTGTCTGCTTATCCCAAATGTCTGATTTTAATTTCAATGACAGAAAAGATGTCAACAACCACCGCTAACTGCTCTCATAACATTCAGTGACAGGTTTCCTCTTGTCGCTGTCATGAGTGACGTTTCCCTTAACACACTGTCGGGCGATACAGGTTTTCATCCTCTTCACTCTAATGCAACAGCTCCCTCTGCTGCCTCATCCCAGACCTCGTACTGATGTTACTCACACACAACACTTTGGGGCACAACACAAACCTCCTTTTAAAATTGGGAAAAACCGATGAGTGCAGAAGTTCAGTCTTGACCTTGAAAACAGTAGTTTGACAAACAAAATTTTAACTTGAGAAATAATCCTGACTCAAGCTATGTACAGCATTATATTAAATACTGTACTTTGGTCATGTGACTCCAACTGCGGAGAAGATTGTGAGCGCTGGACAAAAGCTACACAAAAGTTAGTAAGTGGAACTTGAGTTAAGATTTTGTTTTGTCAGGTACATTTTTTTCACTGAACGGTCTTAAATAGTTTGGGTATAGCACAAAAAATATAAAACAGAAATATTGTTCAGGTCTGAGATCAGTTTGCATTTTATTGTTGTTTTGCGACAAATAATCTGGCAGCAACATTTTTTGACAGTGATCGAACAGCCAAATCCTCTTGCTCCAGTTGAGAAAATCAGTTTGAGAAAATCAGTTTCAAACAGTTCTAATTTCTAAATGAAAAATGTGTTGTGACGCCCACTTTTCTTTGTGTGTGTGTCTTTTTGTGTGTGTATGTTTATGTGTGTTTATGTGCACTCAAAACGTTCATGGATTCACAGCCTTCTTGCCAGCCTATACATGTCACACCATAAACTCTCCTGTCCGTGTATGTGTATGTAGTCAATGTTGCGTGGATCTGCTCCTCGCCTCTTCTGCTGTTTCTGTATGTTCTGTCTGTATATGTGACTGTATTCAGTATGTTTTCTATTCTGTACTATAGTTAATCCTACTGTACCTGTAGCATGGCTGTTTTTTGGTTATACAGTTTGCCCCGTGCATGATGGAGTGTGTTTGCGTGTGTGTGTGTAGCAAGCAAGCTATTTTTTTACACAGAGGTGATTTATGGTATGAGCCTGTTTGGGTGCTATCGTGTGTGCCTATACTCAGTTTTCCTGAACACTGTGACAACTCTGGCAAAACACGTACGCATTGAGCGAATGGAAGAGACAAAGATTTACTGTCCTAATTGTTTTTTTATGTTTTTAAGTTTTCCATTTTGTGAGTTGGACTGAGACATGGAGTGGAAAAAGTTAAGAAAAAAAAAAAAAAAAAAAGTGGTTGCTCTTTTCTCGATAACACAATAATGTCTAATATTCAATTTGAGTTTTGTAATATTTGTATGTACGTATGAAAGTTTTGTAAATTTGTGATCGTATGCACGTTTTCGCATATGAGTGTATGTATCTTCAAATTTTAAAATGCTTGTTTCCTTTCAGTTTTGTTTTGCATGTAGATTGCCGTTCAGTTTCTTTTGTTTAAAGGTTTTGTTTTTTCCGTTTATTTTTGGGACCATGTACAATACTGTATAACGTGGGCAGGATCTTGGACCTCATGCTACATTGATATTATATATGAATATAAAAACATGTTTTCCCTATGGAGAAAGTTTTAAGTTATATATCGCCTGTACACTTTGGGCTGCCTTTTAGATCTAACTGTCCACTGTTTAAGATAACAATGATGATAATGGATACAACATATTAATGATGAAGAATTATGCTGATGAAATAATAAAGATTCTTAATAAATCTTATTACATTTACAACACACCTTGCTCCTGTGTTTAATGCTCTTGTGTAAAAATATAAACATGGACATAAACTGCAGTTAGAAAATGTTTTTATTGATATGTATGCAGAATTAAAGTTTAAAAATACAAAAAGAGGAAAACATTTGACTCATAAGTAACAAAACATGAAAATTGTAGTTTACATGTTTAAAACCCAATGTCAACATCACTAAATGCCCCCTAGATGGCAGCGTTACATCACTATGATGGTTACTAAACGAGGAGCCTTCCTGGAACATTATCAGTATAACAAATACAATAAAAGTGATTTGTACCAGCAGAGCAACTCAATCCAACTTCTTTGCAAGCCTGACCACAGAAATGTTTATGTAAATTGTTGTAAATTTCCCCACTGTGGGACGAATAAAGGTATATCTTATGTATACTCTTGGAGAAACATGATTCAAACCTTGCTCACTGTAAGTTGGAGGACAACAATCAGACAAAGGCCTGAATGCAATATGGCTGATTTACTTTTGTATACAAGGCTTCATAAACAGGGCCTCCTCTGTGTTCCTGGGTGCTCCTTGTTTGTCCCCTCCCCTGGGGAATTACGGGAGAATCAGCAGCTCTGGCTGTGCTGCATCTGCTCCTGAATCCTCTCCAGCACCTCCTGCATCCTCCTCAGCTACAGAGGGGAATAAATGAAGGAGCAATGATTACCTCTGCAACTGAGCCAATGAACTAGTGAGGCAGGAGAGAAACGTACCTCTTCGTCTTTTTCAAAGATGAGTCTTTCCCTCTCGGTGTCAACGGCGGCCAGTGGCAGAGGAAAATCTGCTTCACTCACATCTCGATGCTTCTCAAGCAAACTGAAATCCATATTAACAACCACAGACAATCTGTGTGAGCATCTATCAGAGCAAGGCTATAAGAGGTAAGTGTGTTAGATCACTCAATCCATCAGCTCCACCCACCTGCGTTTCCTCTCCTGCACCACCATGCGTGTCATGTTCTGGATGCACTGAGCTCTGTAGTTTTCATAGTGCGTCTCCTGTGTCACGTCCTTCAGGTCCTGCATGTGCGTCCTCACCAGCATGTTCCTCAGCAGCAGGAAGTCAGAGTGAGCCGGGTCCTCCACTGACCGATGCAACGACAATGTGGTTTTTATTTGGTATCAAAAAGAACTGCAATGTTTAAAACTGATACAATATCAGTGATATCAGAGATTATAAAAATTAATTAATTGATGTCTGTGAAGTAAAAGTGAAAACATATGCATTCACAAAATGCATATGTTGTGGTTTGCATTACATACAAAAATACCAGCCAAGAACAAATTGCCTCAGTAACAGCTAAATAAACACAAAAAATAAAAAACTGTGTGTGTGCTTGTGAGTTATACCTTCTACCACACCCCAGGGATAGGTACGACTCCTGAACTTGCGCCCTTTACTCTCCACTTGAACATTACTCCCAATCACTGCAAACGGGATGCTGTCCTGCAGAGAAAAGCAAAAACGATAAAACTGTCAGTCTTCACACAGACGAGATGACATATTCATATTCATCAGCTGACGAACCTTCAGTATCTGGTCCTGTTTCTTAAAGTCTTCGTCCTCATCTGAATCACACTCGGGAAATTGGTAGATGTTGATCCCAAACTGTTTGATCTCCTCTCTGATCTGGAGCACAGAAACACATAGAAACAATAATGTTTGAGAGAACTAGACAGAGAGAAAAAAATTTAGCACAGGACCTGTGGCTTCAGCCATGTGTCTCAGTTCAGGGCAGCGGTGTTTGTCTGTGTGTGTGTTTATAATCTCATACCTTCATCTTCTTTCTGCAGATCTCTGCTTGTGTCAGGCTGTCAGCTTTGGCCAATACCGGAACTATGTTGACCTTTTCATGCAGGGCCTTCATACACTCCACATCCAGAGGTCGAAGACTGAGGTGAAACATTGAACAACTTTTAGTTGAGGCTGTTGCAGTCGCTGTTGTAATGGTTTAGCTTCATGTGCAGAAGTAAAACATGCTGTCTGCGTACCCGTGGCCAAACGGAGAGATGAAGTAGAGGCAGCAGTGGACTCTGTTGTCCTGGATGTTCCTTCTGTTCAACCCGCTTTCATCTCTGAAGTACTGCTCAAACTGCTGGTCGATGTAGTCTTCAATTTGCTTCCAGCTGTTGCAAACACATAAAATCTCTGTGAGTGAAACAACTGACAGATTATAATGTGAGCTATTTCAAAATAAAAGTGTATTTCTTGGAGTCTGTCTATGCTCCAAGATTCAAACATGTCCAATAGTGCAGCGGTGCCACCAGAACAGCCCTGTGTCATGTCTGAGCCAAGCTGGTTTGAGTTTGCAGGAGGAGAAGAACTCTGCAGGCGCATGTTGATGACCTCACCATTCTGTGTTGTTGATGGCATCTCCAAACCCTGGTGTGTCTATGATGGTGAGCCTCAATTTGATTCCTTTTTCCTCAATGCTAACTGTGTGTTTTACGATGTCGACTGTTTGAATGATCCGTTCTGCAGACACATGCATGTGTAAAGTTACTAAATGTACACAGGCACTAACTTCACATAGTTAGGTTACAGCTACTTTTCTACTAAATATACATGGATATAACTACTCTTACCTTGTGCATTAGGAACCTTCCTGTCTTTGTAGAGGTCCGTGAGGAACAAACTATTAATTAATGTGGATTTACCGAGGCCAGACTCCCCTACGGAGAGAAAGAGAGACTCTACAATCTTGATTCTTGAAGTAGCCTGAGTGAAATATCACATCCAACTCTGTAATGTCTGTATTCTCTTAGAACAATTAACACATATACTGTTACCAAAAAAGAGAGCAATTTTCACACATGAAACAACAAGATTTTTTAAAATCCTGCCTGCAACACATAACACAGGACTCACCTGCCACCATAAGTGTAAATGTGAAACCTTTCTTCACTGTCTTTCTATGAACCTGGTTGGGCAATGTGGCAAAACCCACATACTCCTTGTCCTGGTCCTGTAGAAAGAAAACACAAACATAGCATGTATACGCATGTGCATAAAGTTTATAAATAAGGATGTAATTGGTGAATACAAATTATTAGTTCAAATGCCACAGTGAACATTGTGATACTACTGCATTTTTTTCCCTTTCAATACAATTACACCACCTCCGTGGCCTCCTTCATGCAACAGTTTTTGACACATTACAGCATGAAATAGCATAGGAACAATCATCACTGTTGTGGCCTGACTTGGCCTCATCACAATGTGACCCTCATCATGATCTGCATCCCCTGCCTCACAAGTCTATGAGCTGCACTGCAGTGTCAGGTTCCCTCTGACACAGTAGCATCAGTGGACAGACTGGGTGAGCAGAGATTCAAAGAAAAATACTCTCTTTCATCTTTAAAGCACAGGAAAGGCAGCATTTGGAGTTGCCAGTCTTTTCTTGGAAATTTGGGTGTTAGAACATAAAGTGTGAGTTCACAATTGTGTGCAAAGGTTAGGAAATGTATAAAACACTAATCACTATGTAACTCAGCGTCCTCTTCTTTTGACAATTACTATGGAAACTACATTCCTTATTTATACTTTCTTGCGACTCAAATTTTCTTACTAAGCAATCATGAGAATAGACGACACCAGAAATAACATGCACACGCTCATCATCAAAGAATAAAAACACACAGAAACACACCTCTGGAGAGTCATACGGGTCAAAGCGTCCCCATGGACTGTGTGGACGTGAGGCCGGGCTGGACGGACAGTCCATAGACACCTGTGAGACGAGCTGCCTCCTCAGTGGCAGGGGATGAAAGTCTGGGTCCGGTCTCATGCGAATTGATCTGGGAGGGATTGTTGGAGAGCCAAAAGGTTGGCTGGGGACAGGACAGGGCAGAGGGGGAGTCCCAGGGAGGCTGGGGAGTCTCCCGTTGGGTGCTGTCCCAATTCCCTCTGCCTCATGATTGACCAGTGCCTGGTAGCCTGGTGTCTGGTGCTGTTCACCAGGCTGAGAGACGGGAGGTAGATCCCTCATGGCGTAAGGAAACTGAGTGTCCTCCTGGTCCTCAATGGACAGGCTGGACAACTAGGACAGAGGGCAACATGGTTAAACATGGTTTTATATTTACAATCAAAAAAATCTCAAAACTATAACTCACTTTCAATCAAAACTAAAAAGGAAGCGATCTTTAAATAAAGACAAATACTAACTAAACTGCTGACTGCTGGTTGCCTCAGTCAGGGCCATGCTCTCTGAGTACATGACATGATAAGTCCTCTGTGTCTCTTGTTGTAGTGGCTGACTACACCCTTTCTTCACTAATTAGCCCTGACCTGTGATCCCATTATACTATTACAGAAGCCTTCATCCATCTGTCCAGGCAGGGTGGGGAGATGAACAACAGTTTGGAGATGAAGGTTAGTAAACACTAAAGTAAAATAGATTTGATCATTTTTAATAAGCATATTTCAGTGTGGACTTAATGTACACATAGCTAGTAGGTTTGGTAACCTCACAGTAAAGAGTGACTTTACTTGTTATCATGAGCAGCTACAACAGCTGAGCCTCCACACCTGCTTTACAAGAGATACACATTCCTCCAGTCCCACATGGTCCTGCTGACCTGGTCTACAGACGGCAGAACAACACAGCCCACAGTGCTGCTGGCCTGACAAGGGTTCATCTGGCGTCCCTCTACCTGTCAGCTCTCATTACCCACAAAGCTTTGCAGCAGGCTTAACCCAGCTTCTAATACTCTGACAGAGTGGGGGGGTTGGAGATTTAACTCTTAAACACACACACATAGACACAAAAGCTATAAACAATATCATTAAAGACTAGTCTACAAACATGTCTTACCTTTTCTGAGAAAGTTTCAGCTTTTGGGAGAAGATAAGGTAGAATATATAAATGTAGGGAAAAAATATAGTTTGTAAAAAAAGAAAATATAAATGGATGACTTTTTGTATAAGCTCTATGATGAGAACAGAAATTTATGGTACTATTATATTATTGGTTTACTATTGGTATTATTGGTCATTGTGTAAATAGCTTCACTACACTTCCCTGATATCAATTAATAAAACTTTATAATAAAATGCAGGACTATAGGTTTAAACTAGTAGGAAAAAAAACACTGAATGTCCTATAAAAACAGTCTCCTATAGTCTATATCACACATATGTGCAGGTCTATACTAATAAAAGTTTAACAGTAGTGAGGTGATAGAAATACAGTAAATAAGATGCAAAATGTCACCATGAAAACAAGAATACAAGCGCTATTAACAAATAAATCCCTGCAGGAATATTACAGATATATAAATGCTATCGTGATTTTTCAGTTGGCTAAACAATATACAGTATACTGCAGAAACTGTGTGTTATCTAAATAAACAGGTGTTGCAGGATTGTTGTGTTTAAATGTTGCTCATTTTTGCAGACGTACCTTTTTTATTGCTGCGGAAGCGGACCGGAGAGGACATGTGCTCCATGCTGCTCAAACTGTCCCCAGATCAGAGGCAGGAAATGGACAAACTACAATGTCAGTGATTCCCTCAAAGAGCAAACTACAGACAAGACATGAGACATGCGGTGTGTATTTGTCTGTACGCGGGTCCTGATCTGCGGCTGCAGTCCGCTCAGACCTGGTTTAAGTAGCACAGATTGAAGGAGACTGAACCAGGCAGGATAATATGACTTCAGAGGAGGATGCTAACAACAGATACCACTATTACTACTACTACATATACATAAATAATGCCCATAAAAACTACTATTACTGCTTTTTTCAGGATCACGTGAACTTTATGCTCTTCCCAAACTTAAGCTAGTTTATGCCTCTCATGTAGCTAATGTTAGCTTAGCCCTGTTCACGGTTTGGAAAGTCTTGAAAGACTCTAAGAAAATCTCAGGATAGCTGCTCTTTAACTGAGGTAGGAAAGGTAACAGATTTATATTTGCAATACAAACCAGCTAGTCTTCATCCTCAAAATCTATTCTCTTGTAAACTGAAAGTGAATAAAGTCTTAAATCTGATCTTTGTCTTGCTTCAGTCTGGGTTGAGAGAGTAATCTGAGAAGTGCTGGAGTCACAGATACTCAACATAAAAATCATATAAAGCCACGTGTTCAGGTTAATCAATTTCTCCACTGTCCAAGTGTATGCTGAGTATTTTTTAAGAACAATAAATATATTTCTACAATCACAGTGTAAAAGACGCAGCTGTTAACGTTTGTAACCGGTAACTAAGGGCAGGACCGTAACGGCTAAAACAAGCATCCTACAATTAGCTGTGTATGTAGCCACATGTTTGCTAAATTCTGGTGAAAATGTAAATATTTGTTACAAAATGATCACACAGATTGAGATGTGGAAAGTTAAAGCTAAAGTTAGCTATTAAAGTTATGTAGTATATAATTTTTTCGACCTTTGAATCGTGTTGTAGCTGGAGATGCTAAGCTAGGTTAGCTTAAGCTACCGTTATTTTGAGTTATTTTGAGAAATTATCTTAAACATTTTCTGTGTGTTTGTTAATAAAAAAAAATACTTTACAATAGACACATATTACAGAAATTTTTTTTGGTTTCCTTACAAATTGAGCAAGGGCATAGGTAAGCTAGCTAATGTTGTCTTTTAGAAATAGTTAGCCATCGTTAGCTTTAGCATTGTGACTTGGATGTAATGTTAACAATAATATCTACATATAAGGCATAAATGGTGAACTTTAATTGACAAGTTATTTTCATTGTAAAAGCATAATTTAATTTGCTCTATTTTTTTCAGAGTCAGCTGTCTGTCAAGCCTGCAGGAGGTGAGTGTTTGATACCTGGTTCATAGATTTTCTGTTAAATGTACCTTCATGTGATTGATGTACTTTAAGCCATAGGTGAAACATAATTATACCAAAAATGTCACCTTCTGTTGGACACCTGTGTTAAATTGAAAAGAAGTGCCTTAGAAAAGAATATTTGATAAGCAAGTAGGATCAAATTTTACCAAGGTAGGTTAAATAGTGAGTCATTTAATGTTAACAGTGATTTCAATTTTGTCACATGAATTTATATTTCTCTTTATTAAGTTAACTATTAGTTCATATTACAGTAGTAGTTTCAGTGTGTTAACAGAAAATACACAAGGTTTTCTGATAAATAAATGACCCATGCAATTCAGCTTAAAGTATAAAGTGCCATGTGTTTCACAGCTTGTGGACAAAGTTGACACCAGAGCCCAACCGATAAACTGGTCAACAAATTTTAGCTTATAACGGATATACTAATGTTATGAGACGATTTATAAACTGTGTCAACATTACATAGTCTGTCCACCAGAGAGCACTGACATATTTATTTAAGGATGTAATGGGCATCAGCTAAATCCAGTATCGGTCAGGCTGTAGTTGAAACCACATAATGCTGTTTCTCAGAGGAATATGAGGCAAATGTAATGTTCTAGGCAATTGTTATCAAGCTGCATACAAATCTTTTTTTCATGCAAAATATCCCATCCCATCACATTTTATCCCTCTGCAGGTTTTCCATCATTAGTTGTCCACATACAGCTTTGTGACTCTTGCAGTTCTCTCCCAGTTGTTTGAAAAGGCACAAATGTCTTTTTTATTAAGTGTTATCATCCATTAAAACTGGGCTTTGCAGATGTGTCATGTCCTGGACTATAGATGAAGCAGTCAGAGAAAAGAGCTGTCCTCTGTGTTTCTGTCCCACAGTACTCTGCATATCCTTCTGGGCCTGTTGGACCGGCCTATCAGTGAGTTGTTGACCTGCAGTGGTTGTGAGGGCTCGTGCTGGGTTTTTGATTGTCCTGAGGGGTTATTGTGTTCATAAGTTTCAGGCCCATTTTTTTCTGAGTCTGTGCTCGCAGACCTGCAACACGTCTGGCTCTTGTCTTGTGAGTGGTTGTTACATTCTTCACTCAAGTGGTCGTGCTCAGTCCTTATATCACTGTTGCCATGTGTGTGTTGCTGTCTGTCCAAATGGCTTTCAGGTGTGTTATTTTGGTCTTGGCTCTGAGTGAGGTGATTAGGCTCAATGTGGTTATTTGCATTGTCTGAACATCGCTTGGGGTCGGGGCTTTGTCTTTGTGGCTGTTGACAGTGGGTTTGTTCATGAGAGTCAAGGGTCTTGTCCTGGTTGTGAAAGTGGTTTTGGTGATTGTGATTCTGCCAGAAGGCTCTGCGGAGCTGCTCTAATTCAGAGAGCAGAGGCAGACCGATGTCCAGGTGCATCAGCAGGTTCTCCAGCCACTCCTCCAGCTTTGAAAAGGAAGGACTGAAAGAGTGAAAGACAAACAGTTGTGACTAGAGGTTATAGGGTCTTGCATTAACTAAATATTTAGTAAATTATTTGACACTGCATTAGTTAAGTTTGTTTGTGCAATGCATTGCTTGGTACAGTATTGACCAGTAGGGGTAGCACACAGCCTCAGGAGCTTTGTATAAAAGCTAAATGTGTGCTCATACATCAGTTATGATACTGTAAATTTTGTACTGTACATCAACTAACCAGAAAATAACCTCATGACTCTCTGACTGTAGTGATAAAGGTAATGCCCTTTGACACCTGTGGAGGAAGTTGCAAAGGACTGAATTATACAAATACCCTTACATTTTAAGTAGCGATGGCATGGCCTCTGGTTGTTTTGTTTATTGAACTGAACTGAATAATGAAAATATGGTTTGAGACAAAATATAAAATAGAGATATTTACATATAACTTATATTCTGCTTTATAGAAATGTGGGTCTGAAATTGTGTTGGATTTGTGCAATCATACCGTTTGTCAGCATCCATGTCACAGCAGAGGACAGCCAATGGCAGGAAGGCAGAGGGACACTGTGGAGGGTGATGCTGCTGCAGGAAACCGACTACATTTAGTCCAAAATCATTTGCCCGGGGAAGGTAGTCAGGGTCGGCGCTCACTCTACCTATTATCTGAAGATAGAGATAGAGAGAGATACATACTCAGCTTTAAAATTCATAAGATACAAATAATATTGGTTTGTTTCTTTGACATTTAAGCGACATTTTAAGTCGGGAATTTATCAGATTTTTCTGTCAACAACACATCATTTGAATTCTTAGAAATCAAGTGCTTAATATTTTAGGGATATTTTACTCTGCCTAGATGTTCTTACCTCACATATCATGATGCCAAAGGAGAAGATATCCACCCGTTCATCATAGCTTTTCCCTGAAAGGTGCAGAGGAAAGATTGGTACATGTGAATTACATCTTACCTGTCCTGTACTGAATCATGCTGGGGATGATACAGAGATTGATAATCCTCCTGCTATAACTGATAATCTTCAACTTTGTGCACTCACCATGGATCATCTCAGGGGCCATCCAGTAGGGGTTTCCTACCACAGTATACCGCTTTCTGCGGTCTGGCCTGCGGAGCTCTGACAGTGTCCCCTTCGCAGGCCGTTCTAGAGAGGCTGTTTTGCCCCGATTCCTCTCCTCCATCACCAGCCTGGCTAGTCCAAAATCTGCCACCACCACAGACTGGTTCTAAACAATGAGAGAGAGAGAGAAATGTTAATGAAGGAGTTATGCTTGAGGTTTTTTGTTGGTTATGTTGGTCTGTTTTTGTGCTATGTGTAGCATTGGTGTTGCTACATTATGTATGTGACAAGGAAAATATTAAGTTAAACCCATACATTTAGAAGAGTTTGGTAATAGTTGGAAGATGGTCTTGTTTATGAAGACTTGCAAAATTTGAATCTTTTTGAAATGCTTTCATTAACTTTAACAAAAAAATCATACATATTTGTAATATTTGAGAAGTAAAAGTCGAAGATTACTATTCAGAGAACTGTAAATTAGGTTTTCCCTGACTTCTGTGCTTTTTGGCCAGATGATTATGTATTTTGTACATCAGTCTTTACTAGTTAACAAGAACAGATATAAGATTTGATAGACTTTGAACAGATCTGATTATTTTAGCAATTGAATTCAACAAATTGTAGTCTTTGTTGACATTAATTCTATACATTTCTGAAATTTGATGTGGTGATCAACATATTGATATAACACTGCAGCACAGTGGGTGAATTGTCATGTTTGATATGTTTGTGTATATTACAGTGAAGATATTGGATGTTTCCTGATGTGTGCGATGGAACCACATGTTTACCTCTCTGACCAGGCAGTTGTGTGAGTTTAAATCTCGGTGGATAACGTTCATGGAGTGTAGATAAGCCTTAAAAGGAAAGAGTTTATACACATTATGGGACATTGGTACCGGAATAAGGAATGATTTTGGATATTAAACTTTTACTTTTAGAATATTGACCAGAAAAACTCACCATTCCAGCTGCAATGTCTTTGGCATAACCCACTCTTATATTCCAGGGAAAATCCTTGTCCTACAACAAGATTGTGATCAACATGCTGTCTCTTTGGACTCTTGGCAGTTCTCATAGAGAAACATAAAACACCATTTTAACTTACCATTTTTGTGATGGTCTCTCTGAGAGTTCCTCCCTGGATGTATTCAGAGACGAAGTTTATTCGTTTATCTTTATAAAACAGTCCAATGAATTTTAAAACATTGGGATGGTCCAGACAGCGCATCACCTTCACCTGTACAAATTGAGAGGAAATGTCACGTGTCATGTCAATGTAGCAACATGAAAATAGATAAGGTAAGATAGTCACCTAGTAACCTCTAGATAATGTAAGATGGGTTTAAAACAGTTCTAAGGAACATTCCTGATCAAATCCAGCTTTTGTACCTACTTAGTCAAGCACCTATTTTCCTTAACTTAGACCCCTTAGATTTAATATGTACTTTGGCTTTTGTATCTGTTTTGTAGTCTCCTTAATACAGCTACTCCCAGCAGCGTTGGTAGAGGGTAACTCATTGCTACTTACATCTTAAATCATGAGGCCTTTCGTTTTCTGATGACCACTTACCTCCTTTAAGAAGGTCTTCTGTGTCTCTTCATCAAACCTTATCAACTCTTTCATCACCATCACCTCCCCCGTCTCCTGATGTGTTACCTTGACAACAACAGGTTAATCATAATGCTGATGAAAATCAATGATATAATAATGAAAGGGACAAAGTGATAGTTAAAGTGGTAAAAAATGTGCAGTACCTTGACAGCCTGTCCAAAGAAACCCTTTCCAAGCACTTCTCCATGGATGAGGTCTGAAGGTCTGAAGATGCGATGAGTCCGATCTCCAGAGTCCACACGAAGAGACTCTGAGCGAACCATGTCTCTCCTCTGAGATAAAAGCGACAGTGCTCCAGGGGACAGAGGACACTTATCTATGCTACAGCTGCGCCTGAGGAACAAAAGAAAGTGTTAAACAAAGTGAAAGAGGAGAGTAATGAATCAAAAAAAGATGAGAATCAGCACTTACATAATGTGTCTGGATCGCATTCCCATGCTTCCTTGGTGCGGAGGTGGTGAGAGGCTCATCCTGATTGGTTCATCTGTCCCCTCTTCTGGAGTTGGCTCTTCCTCTAGACTTGGGAGTTTGTGGGTTGAAGCAAGTTTCTCGCGGACACAGGGGTCAGGGGGACAACTGATGTCGTCCTGGGGATTGTTTGAGCGAAGGAGGTCATCAGGAGACTGGGGGTTGTGTTCAATGGTCAGCTGCAGTGGTTTGCTTGTGTCCTGGATCACATTGTTTATCTAGAGGAAAGGATATGGTGTTGACCTTTGGTGACGTTTTTCTGTCTTAATTTCTTAAGTATTGTTTTTGTGGATGTGAGGAAGTGTATGTGTGGGTGGTTTGAGGCCTACCTCGTCTGGGGAAATGTTGCGGACAGGGATGCCATTGACCTCCAGTACTCGGTCTCCAGTGTGTATAGAGGGAAGCAGGTCCCAGCTGAGGGCAGCTGAGTCTAACCTGAGGGAGAACAAGAATGAGTGCTGGAAAAATGGGCTAAGACAGAAAATGAGCTGGAATCAGTTTTTTGGGTTTAGTTGGAGTTCAGCACTGATTAAATGCAACATTCACACTCATGTCTTACATTCAGAGACTCACCCTGTGACAGTGACAAGAAGGCCCTTCTCTTTGCTGAGTTCAGTGGCTACAGTCAGGCCTCGTCGGCCACCTGTATGGGGAGGGAAAGACACCAGCGCCACCATGTGGGGGCTCTTGGTCAGTGGAGAAGCTGACGTCACAGTTGATACTACACCCTGACAGAAACAGTGGCCACTGCAGAATAGACAAATCAAGAAGAAAGGATGCTCATCAGAATCAGAAATCTGTTTGATCCAGAATTGTGCTTTTTTCATTTCAACTTGCAACAACTTAAGAGGATGTAATTTTTTTTCCCTTTCAGCTTCAAACTTACCAGTAGAGTTTGGAGCGTTCGACAAGCGTGTAGGTGTCTCCATCCCCAATGAACATTTCACAGCTCACACAAGTGAAGCATTCAGGGTGGTACTTTTGCTCTCCAGCCACCTGTTTATACAGGGAGGCAGTGTGATAAAACACAATGCAGAGGTCAAGAGAATAATATTGTTTTTTACAAGATGACATTTGTTGGGGTCAGACTAGACAGGCTGCTCTGAATTATGCTGTGCATTCAAGACTTCGTAGTGTCAGGATGTTTTCAGAGGATATCCTCCGGTTTGAGAGTTGAAAGAAAAAAGCATTTACTTTCATACCAGGAGGAAACCAAGAGGCAGGAAGGCTTTGAATGTCTGAATGGATGGAGTAGCATGTTGAGATTTGGTATTTCCTGCTCATATTATTGCCGTGCTTCTGTCTGTTATTATTACACAATGTACATATTTGATATTTGTATGGCCACTTATCAGTTTGAACAAATGGTGGCTTTGAATGATCAATAAGGGAGCTATATTTAAACTAGCTCACCAACTATCAGTCAATTCCTTATTGACTGAGTTCAAAATGTTTTGGAGTGAGTGAGCAGAAGAAGAGAAAGGTAGATTTTCTGCTAAGTTGACTTTGGCTTGTGTCTGTTTGTTAGATTTGTTTGTTAACTGTGATGTGACTAATTGTAGTGAAACATTAGTCAGCATCACAAAATAGGACCAGAGGGAAAGAACTGCTCAGGAAATTATGTTTCTAATCTTCTTATGTAGTCCAGAAGTGCATGTACAGTAACAGTGTTCTGTAAGGAACAGTTTTACTATGCTTGTAAGTTACAGTATTTAGGTGTCATAGTCAAAGTATAAGCGAAATACAAAAACAAAATTTGTGTTTTATTGCGTTGTGGTACAAGGCTTTAACCTCCTTTTTGATGATCTAGCATTTTAGTTATTCTTAGTAAAGCCATTTTTATGCGTTTTAGTAAAGTCAGTGTGAACACTTCAAAATATGAATTCTTAGTAAAAGTTTTATTAATTGAACTATGATATTAACCATATTGTACAGTAATTTAGGTATCATGGTTGGACAGATTTTTTTTCTCATTTTCAGTGATTGTTACCATAATGAGTCCTGTCGTGATGGTCTCCTTGCAGCCGTGGCAGTGCTCTCCATAACGGGCCCAGTAGTGCTTTTTACAATAGAGCTGTCCCTCTCTTTCATAGTACCAGTGAGACAGGATACAGCCACATTCACAACACCTAAAGAAAAGAGGGGAGCAAGGAAGACAGGGATGGACAAAGAAGATGCAGATTTAAGTTTAGATTTAGGCTATAAGACGATAGATACTTCAGAGGTGTGTTGGAGCAAAGTAACATGATCCTGATAGGTGATGGAACACATGAGACTTGTGAGGAAAGTCGACCTGCTGCATCGTCACACACCGGATCAGGTAGAACATTTCCAGGTCAGTTTCAGGTCAATATCATCTTCACTTTAGCCTTTTTTTTAACCAGCATTCTGTGTCACTGATACCTAAGTCCTTTCCACTCTTGACATGTTTGACCCTGCGTTATACTTTTATTAGTCACAATGCTGAGGCTGGGACATCAAGCTGCTGGTATTTATCCAACTCATGCCTGGAGGAAATACAGTTATCTTCACTGCAGGGATGGTGGTGAAATGATGCATTATAGACCTTAAACTGCTGATGTCATTGTGACTGAGACCACATTCAAACTAATATAGCTTCTTTCAAAAGGACTACTGATGTCTGGTCACTGGTCAGTCACATGTCTTCACAAAAACACTGCAATTTAATGTCAGTTTCCAGTGGGCACGCCCACTCAAAGATTGCAAAAGAGGATGAAACACAGTGCAGACATTACAACACTTGCCACTTATAATAAGACACTTGTTCCCTAAATGCAGTGTGGCATGTTAACTTTCTGCATCTTGGCTTGAACTGAATCTAGAATAATACCTATTTACAACAAAAAACCTGCTTCCTTATCTCTCCAACACTACAGCCAGAGTGGGAGGTGACTTCCTGGACAGAGTACAGCTCCATGTTTCCTCTCAACTATAAATGCCATGCTGTTCTTACAATAGGGAATGAAAAGGTTGCCTTACTATTGAAAATGAAGTAGTTGGGGAGACAAAGACGCAGCTTTCATTCAATGGAAGAGACCCTTAATGACAGCATTTTACTTTGATCAATCATATTTTAGCTTGATTACATTAGGAAAATAGTTAATTGTGTCATCAGTGTAGTCTTAAATTTTCTAACACATCATTCTATGTCGCTTTTGCTTATTTTCCAGATTGCTTCAGTGTCACAACTAGGCCAAGTTGTTCCTCTCCTTCTTCTCTTTATTTCAGATAAATATTGCTGTTGTTGATAGAAAATGCAACTACTTTCATGAACTGGGAATAGTCACTTCTTAATAGAGAGTAGAAATATGGTCTTCTGTGATTATTTCTTCATAGATACCATAGCTGTAATAATGAACTTTATGTTCACTGCAGTTTGTATTTAGTAGAAATTGAGTAAAGTAAATACAGTTACTGACAGGAATCTCTAGTCCTAACAGATACGACGTATGTCTGCTGGGGCACTATGGCAAGCACTGTTAGAGATCTGTTAGACCTGACTCTCATTCATTGCTGAGGAAATAATTAAGTAATAAAACCATCAAGCAGCTGCAGGTTTATTTTAGACCTCCTGTCTTTGTCATTGTGCTGCCGGCAACGGATGTGGAACCTTCCAGTTCCACATCTGCGATTCCACCTAAACATCTGGTCGGGAGAAAACCCTGGAGTCAACCCAGACATATATATCCAGAGAATTCATCCTCTCTGTGTCTCCTACTGCTGCATTTCTCTTGTTTCTCATCTGGCTCATTCTGCATCCTACTCTTATTTTTAGCCATTTATAAACCTCCTCTCACTTTTGATCTGTTCCTGTCATTTAAAGTGGACCTGCGGATGCACCAGCACCTGCTATAAAACAAACATGTTATGATGTCAGGACATTTACCAGGGTCAAATGTTACGAGTCTGATGACGTAGTCTCCTGCCATGGTTTCCTCCCTGTTCTGTCTGTCGCCCTGCTGGATTTCCTTTAAAAAACAGTACTTCTTAAAAGGAAACATGTTGTTTTGATCTAATTATATTGTGCTTTGTGTAACAGGGATATTTTCTCAATGGTGTTATGTATGTGGTATAAGTGTGTGTTTATCCTGTATGTATGTTTTGATATAGACCTGAGGAAGAGTAGTAGTTGATCCAAAAACAAAGATTAAAACCTTAGTTATGGATTGTGCTAAAGGCTAATTAGATATCTGGCAAGGCAGTAACGTACACATAAATGTACTAATACACAGTACTAGTGCACATAGTTGATATGAAAGTAGAAAGAGAGTTCTACTCTCTCTAGAGAGTAGAGTTCTGTTTGAGGAAGTATGACAAATGTCTCTTTCTTACTTTCGTTCACTTTCTTTCCTGTCTCTCACTTAGACAATTACAACAATTAATAACTCTTACCGTCCTTTCATTCCTCTCCGAAACCTCTGGTCTCGTCGTGACATTCTGCCCTCTCAGTTCACCGATAGACAACTGTCACTCAGAAATAATCCATCCAGTTAAGAAAGAAGCTTGTTAGCTGCATGTGTTCATGAGCAGATCCTACATGTATTCTGCTGTGACTTTTAGCAGGCGTCTTTCTCTCTTTCTCTCTCTCTCTCCCCATGTACTTAGAGGCTTCCTGTACATATGAGTTCCCCCTCTAATGTTCAGAGTAGCTGTGTGAGAAAAAACTGACCCACTGACACCAGCTGGCCAATCTCCCTCTGCTGGCTGCCGAGAAACCGACTGATCCCAGGATAGAAGTTCTGCTCCACCGTCCCTCTCCTATTACTTTCAGTATGTAGACTTCTGCAAGATAGTGTTACACTCCTCTCCAGAGTCCACACAGTGTGGGAGAGTTAAGCTCACAGAGTCTAAAATGTGAAGCTTTAAGATTGTTGTTCTCAGAAATGGTGTGAGAGAGAGTTTTGAAATGAGCTCCGTTCCCATCAGCACAGGCATAATCTCTTTATGAATGCCCCAATTACCGCACTGTCCTGACCCCACAGTAAAACCCTCTATTCATCACACACAACAAACAAAGAGGGAGAGTTCAGTAAAAGTACAACAATAGGGAATAGCTCTGATTTAGGAGGAGAAAGCCATTTATAACCAATTATTATAAAGTTCATCTCGTGCTCATTTTTTCCATGTGAGTGCGCCTCAGCTGTTGTTTATTTTGCTCAAAGAGAAAAAACACCAGAGTAATGAACAAAGTCAGAAGCACAGCACTGTAGATTTCTTAGAGGCTGTATGTTATTTTTGTTTCAAAACACATTTTCTACAATTAGTCCAGCCACTAAGTTTATAGCTTTGGGCTATTCTTCATAGTATTGGTTTTGTCATGTCAGCAGATGCATTGTTTCATTGCACAGTGCAGGTTCAGCCAATTCAAAGACAGAAACAGGTGTGTGTTTATGTGTGTTGAGGGGGTGCTTCTATTATCATACTGACAATGTGAGACAAGTAATTTGTCTGATGTGACAGTTTGTATTATACTACATGTGAGTCTATCACAGTGAGGATCAGTTCATTTCTTCTTTCTTATGTGTATGTTATGGTTTAGTTTCCATCCTTAGTTGTTTTATTTGTGCTCATTGTTTTTGGGACTTATTGATTGAGTCATTGCTTGCACCTCTGCTCCTATGCATAATATGTTGTTTATTGTTGTGAACTATGCAGTATAACACTTGTTTCAATATTTTTAGAGCTTCGATATGAGTCACCTTCAAAGCAATGTCTGAGTAGTTAGTAGCAGCAGTTTGTTATTTCCCTTTTCTCATTTCAGTCAAGCCTGTGGTTATCAGAACACCACAACGGACTAACACATTTAAACATCTACCTCTAAAGATGTAACTCCCTTCTCTTGCCTTGTGCCAAAAACCCTCATTCTGGTTTAACAAGTTATGCCACATGTGCAACATTTCAATTATTTTAGCTGCTTTAAAATGACACAACTGTCATTGGTTGTTTCTTTATTTCAGAGAGCATTGTCTGAAAGTTTACAAAAGTGCATCATTTTCTTCATAGGCCACATAAAGAACACAGATGTTAAAAACACATGTTGAGCTACACGATAGAGACACAAGTGTAAGCTCAGATGCAAGATGAGATTCAGTTACACTTTTTAACCAAATGGCATCACAGACTACATTGTGATTCAGCACACATTCAAGGACAATGTAGAAAACAAAGCACTTATTTTTTATCATACTACACAAGTTTAAAAACACACACCAAATAACTCAAATATTTAATACTGTATTAATGCACTTGAATTCATAAAATGAGACGGAGGATAAATAGATAAAGCACTTAGCTTTTTCTGCCTTTTGTCAGCATAATTTAAAAAGACTCGACGTGAACAGTTTTCCAACAGTGTAAAGGAGGTACATCAAAAATAGAAAAACACAGTAATTAATGCTCCTCAGATGTCATTTAAATGCACTATCATGTATTCTAATGATATTACCTCACATGTAGTTTGAATGCTTTCCTCAACAGCCAATGTAAAAGACAAATCTAAGCCACACCATAATATCATAACAAATACATTCTTATAATAATGAAAAAATATGCATGTTGACCAAAATTTTACACAGTGCCTGTAATGTTGTGAATGAAGTGGAAGAATCTCACAAGTGTTTACAGCTGAAGACCTTCAGCCTCCACATTTGTTAATACTGCTGAGGCCTGAGCACAGTTAAAATGAACACAGCATGCTTTTCAGGGATCAGATAATGACCAGTCAAAACACCACACCATAAAAAAATCCACTCTAGAGGCCCATTTGTTCACAGTTGCCCCAAAACAGCAGCCGTCTGTTTCTGTCTGTACATATTATCCAAGTGTTTGCACTGATGTAAAAGCTAAAAACAGTGAATTAATAAAACAAACATTACACTCTGCAGACCTAAGGCAAATCCAGACAAACTGGATGTGGCCTTGGAGGATTTTTTTAAACATTGTGTCAGCATGCAGACAGGTCTGAAGGAGCTGCCCTGAGGGTGTCCTTGGTATCAGTCTTCACCCAGAGGATTCATGGTGATACTTGCACAGGAACACGAATGATGTTCAAGATAACAACAGTAAACAAAAAGAGTATTATAGTACAGCCTGGCCTCACAATTCAAGAAGAAATCTTGACCCTTATTTCAGTGGTTCTCAGCCTGGTAGTCAGGATCCCCAGAGTGCCTCAAGGTGATTCAAAAAATCTACTATCTGCTACTAACACTAACAAATGTATCCCCATACAGATGTACTCAGAATTATGCTCTTTCTTGTGAATTGGTGAATATTTTTAATTCTTTGACCAAGGTAAAATCACTTAATTATCCAAAAAATATGACAAAGACAAATTTCACCACTCTGCTTAGCAGCCTGCACAGAGGCATCACCTTGTTTTAAGGAATCATCCCTAACAGGTTGGAGAACCATTGCTCTTTTTGAAAGAGACACTTGTATAAAATCTAAGCAAATAAAAGTGTAACATGTGGAATGTGTTGAAGCTGTAACTTCTGGCAAATAAGACATTTACAATCCGGTATCATGCAATAGCACCACTGTTTTTTAATGAGGTCACTTCCTGTCTGTCGGTCTTTCACTTCCTCCTTCGGCCACAGTATTTACCCTGACAGCTAGCACCTAAATGCCGGAACAGACAAAAATATTCTTTACTTGACATACAACAAAAATAACACTGTAAAACATGAAAACAAAAATTCTCTCTCACCTTAAAAATTAACTGAATAATTTGTTTGAAGTTGTAATTTAAAATAACACGTTAATAAATAGGTAGTAAACTTAAGACATAACCTTTAGTCCACAAATTTCAGTCACACTTCACACTAATAAGCAAGTCAAAAATAGCTTCCCGGTGGCTTTTTCTTAGTTAGCCTAAGTTTTAATTTACCACACAGCCACATAGTTCCTGAGTTTGTAGCTGTACTGAACTGTGCGACAGTTCTTAAACTTGCCAGTTCTGTGGAAACCATTTTTTTGTGGTCAATGCTCAGTTGAACATTCATTGAACTCATTAAAAGTGACAACATGATACGAGTGTTTCAGTTCTGAAATGGGTCTGAACGATAACTAGACATTTTTAGTTGACTGGATTTTACAAAATTCCAGTACAATATTATATACAATACATAGATATGGCTTATTGTAAAGCAATATCATGTGTATGAGCTTTACCTCTGTAGCCACCAGCTCCCAGTAAGGCCTGCATGGCTGCATATTTGGCTGCCTTCTGTGCTTTGGCTAAACGACATGAAAGCAAAAATAAAAGTTATTCATCAAATAAATACAGGCTCTGATGCTCTCTAAAATAATACCCAGGACTAGTGGTTTTAAAATCTATAATATAATGTCTATGTATAAATGATGAACATTCGTGTGTTAAGAGACTGAAGCAAATTAGAGCATGCTTAGGAGGACACTGAGTTTTCTTACATTTTTGTCCGGCTCCAGTATATCCTAGAGAACAATGACAGGAAATACAAAGTCACAATAAACAATAGATAATCTTTACAATGGTTTCATTTGCCCAATTTGTTATCTCAACAATGACATGAATGAAAGTATGCCAAAACAAATATTCACCATACAAGGCCTGACTCAGGTTAAAAGCTTTTTCAGTTTCCTGCTTTATGTGCAACTGTGTGTTGATCATTTTTTGGGGGGTATTTAAAAGTAAGTATTAATATGTTGAATTTAATGCTTATCATTTTTACAAAGAGTATGCTGAGTTGAAAAAAATAATGAGAGTTAAAATGTGACTAGTGGGCTTCTGTTTTTACCTGTATAGCCTCCACCAGCCACCCCGCCAAAGCCAGGGCCAGCACCCCCTGCTGGAACAATGGAGGGATTACAGCCAGCATCACTTTCACAACGTACTTCTCTGATTAGACTGCTCTCACCAGCAGGCAGGTGAGGTATTTACTGTGCAGTGATCTGAATTTTGCATTTACATTGCATATGTTTTCAAAATCTCAATTTGTAAAAATACAAATGTTGGCGCTCTTACATTATTGTTCTGTATTTCATAAGTGCTCCATTGAAACTGACCTGGTAAACCGCCAGCTCCTGTTCCTGCAGCACCTCCCACCCCTGCTGTTCCTCCTGCTGCACCACCTGGACAGGCAGATGAGTAAAAAAGTGTAGAAATCAGTACAGCACTTAAAATCCCCAGAAGATAAACATGACACTGTACACCATTAGCAGAGAGAAGGTGTTGCTAGTTGAGATTTTTTTGAGGACATTTCACGTTTGACAGGCTTGTGTCGCACTTTGATACTGTTGAAGACAATGCTAGAGAAATAACATGGAGTTGTGCTTATCTACACCTAAAGTAACTCATCGTTTAGTCACTGTTTTCCATTATAAACACGAAACTCACCTGTGCCTCCAATGATACCTCCTGTTCCTGCACCAGGAAGCACTCCTAATCCACCACCTGAGGAACATGGATGGGGTTAAAGTAAATTAGATAGATTATACATGAATAGCAAGTAACATAAATGAGAAGTTTCTAAGTAGATCATCTTATCACAGAGTAAATGGGAAAACAAAGTACAAACAAATTAATAAACAAAAAGGGGACAACACTTCAAGTATTGTGTTTTGGCCTATATATAATTTTTGTACAGCTAGTCCAAGCTCTATCGTATGAATCATATGGATGAAATTCAGTTTATGAAATTCATAAAGATTCTTGCTACACTGAGATGCTTAAGACTTTATGACCATAAAGAGGAGGTGCTTTAACAGGCTACTACTTATTCCTGACCAGAAGTGCAGCATACGCCTGTGTGTTAGGTAATGTAGCATGGATCCAGTCAGTAACTCAGACATTCAACATCAGGTCATTTACCTACTACCACCCATTCAACCTAGTCATAATACACAGTAATTTGGTGGACTACTGAGAAAGCAGTAGAGTCTTGGTAGCAATATTTACTTACCATCATATAGTCAATATCCAGTGGCAATATGAACCTTCTAATTAAATATTTATGTACAGCAGTGGAGAATTTTACCTGGTCTATAGCCAGTTCCACCCAACGACGAGCCGTAACCTGGTATAGGAGGCTTCCTTTTCCCAGGTGTTTGGCCACCAGGTCCATATCCACCCACACCACCAGGTAAAAAGCCCCCTGGCTCAGTTCCAGCACCTCCTGGGCCAAAACCACCAGTTCCAGCACCTCCTGGGCCACCGGTTCCAGCACCTCCTGGGCCACCAGTTCGAGTACCTCCTGGGCCAAAACCACCGGTTCCGACACCTCCCGGGCCAAAACCACCAGGTCCAGTACCTCCTGGGCCAAAACTACCAGGTCCAGCACCTCCAGGCCCGTAGCCCAAAGGACCTGTTAAAGTTCCAGTTGGACCATATCCTCCTGGGCCATAGCCACCAGGTCCAGCTCCAACTCCACCAGGACCACCTCCTGTGCCTCCTCCTAATACTCCTGCTGGGAAACAGATCTAAATATATAAGCACAACTAGATACCACATAAATGTATAAAAAATATTTACCATCCCTTATCCTAACCCTCACCTGATCCATATCCAGCTCCTCCATAACCTGGAAAAAAGAATAATATTTACTTTTCTTTTAAAACAAAAAAATCAAATAGGTGTCTCGATCACTACAATGAATATTTGTATATTGACTGCCTTAAGTTTATCTTGTATGATCATTACTTACCAGATTTAGATGGCTTTCTTTTTCCTAATCCTTGGCCCCCTGGTCCAATGCCACCAGTTCCTGTGCCAACACCACCTGGTCCGAAGCCACCAGTTCCTGTGCCAACACCACCTGGTCCGAAGCCACCAGTTCCTGTGCCAACGCCACCTGGTCCAAAGCCACCGGTTCCTGTGCCAGCGCCACCTGGTCCAAAACCACCGGTTCCTGTGCCAACGCCACCTGGTCCAAAACCACCGGTTCCTGTGCCAACACCGCCTGGTCCAAAACCACCTGCTCCTGTGCCAACACCGCCTGGTCCAAAACCACCTGTTCCTGTGCCAACACCGCCTGGTCCAAAGCCTCCTGTGCCAGTGCCAGCACCACCTGGTCCAACACCCCCAGGCCCAAAACCACCAGGTCCATATCTGCCAGGTCCAGTACCTACTCCACCAGGTCCAACCCCTGCACCTAGAACAGAAGCATAGGTTTTTAATAACCCTAACCTGGTTTTATGCCGGTGCTGCCAGAGAGACTTAAAACCCTAAATTATCTTAAAACACAATACATTATTACATTTTTAGGTTTATGTTTCTAGTGTTAAAATACCGTTATACCTGATTTGGGTGGCTTTCTTGTCCCCAGTCCTTGACCTCCAGCAGTGGCCCCTGCTCCACCAGGTCCATAGGTACCTGGTCCTGTGCCAACACCACCTGGTCCAAAACTACCTGGTCTGGTTCCGACACCACCCAGTCCTGTCCCAGCAGTACTGGGCCCGTATCCACCAGGTCCAGTGCCACCAGGTCCGTAACCACCAGGCCCAAAGCCACCTGGTCCAAAACCTCCTGGACCAGAGCCAACTCCACCTGGTCCAGTCCCATAGACACCAGGCCCAACCCCAGGACCACCAGCTCCTGCTCCATAACCTAAAAACATATTCAGTTTCAGTTCTCTGCATAAATGCTTGTATATGTTTACTCTGCATATCTGTCAGATGTTATCATACGTTTTGGTGGTTTGCCAGTGCCCAGTCCGAGACCTGTGCCATATCTTGTACCTGTATAATAGACCATATAAAATGAACCCTTAACCAGTTTTTTAAATTACATGGTATGAAAATGAGATTTGCTCTTTTTCAATCAAAATTAAACATAATTGTTAAAATTGACTTATTTTCATCGAGTTCAACTTACCACCAGGACCTACACCACCACCATATCCCCCCAGTCCACCGACTCCACCAGGGCCTGCCCCTACTCCAGTTCCAACCCCTCCAACTCCAAGGGTCCCAGCACCCCCACCAATGCCTCTGGTTCCGGTCTGGCCTCCATAGCCTCCAGGTCCAGCTCCATATCCACCAGGCCCTGCACCATAACCTCCTGGACCAGCACCATAACCACCAGGACCAACTCCATAACCGCCAGGTCCAACCCCAGCCTGGCCTCCTGCTCCAGGAGTCCCATATACTATTAGAAAGATTGAAACATTAGATGTATCACACAGCTTCTTTCAATAATGAAGCCAAAATAAAGATAGGAGAATATAGTTGACAGTTTATAGAACCTTTGCCTGATTTTCCTGTTCCCTGTCCTACTCCAGCTCCAGTCGGGTAACGTATTCCTGACAGGGAAAAAAGAGATATACTGTCTATACTGTTTAGGTATGTTTCTGTCATCTCTTTGCTGTAACTTAAATGGTAAGAATAGTGTTAGCATACCTCCACCTGGTAAAACTCCAGCTCCACCAGCACCATAGCCTATGATGGATAATGTATGAAATGTATAAATAAGAAATCTTTGTGTCATTGTAATATGGACATGTAGTTTTGGAATGAATACACAAACATTTCAGAGACCAAAACATGGTACCCACTCACTTTTTCCAGGTTTAAAGGCTCCTGTTCCTACTCCACCAGGCCCACCAGCTCCAGGTAACAAACCTGCTCCTCCAGGACCTCCTCCAACTCCTCCCGGACCTCCTCCAACTGCCCCAGTGCCTCCTCCTGCAACCCCACCTGCTCCACCAGGTCCACCACCTACACCTCCTGCTACAGCCCCATCAGGTCCGTATGCTACATTTGAAAAAAAACCCCAGATATAACAGACAATATTCTTTAGTAAATAAAGATTTACAAGCCTCAATTTTTTGTTACATCCTGTATGTTCGTCTTGACTAGTTGCTAGATTGGAAGTTAGATACACAGTGGTGGATATTAAATGATGGTAGATGTATAATGGAGTGTACATTTGTGTACACAAAAATGGCACCTTTGGGTGGTTTTGGTGTTCCTCCCACTCCACCAGCTGCACCTCCCGGTCCAACTCCAGTTCCAGTAGCAGGGCTGTCTCCTCTTCCCACTCCTGTTACACCACCTGAAACACCACCTGCTGCTCCTGCACTGGTAGGAAGCCCTCCTACTCCACCTGTGCCTCCTGTACCAACTCTCTCTCCATCAGGACCTCCCTCTCCATCTCCTTCACCGGGTGTGTCACCTCTGGGGACACCTGCAGACAGATTGCAGAGCACCAGACATCTGTTTCAGCGTAGACTTAAAACTGGCAAGAACAAAGTCAGTAACCCCCAAAACTACCATCCCCACCATTCCCGAATTGGTGGGGAGTCTTACTTGGATGTCCATTTGCTTCCACAAAGTGATCACTCATCCTGCTAGGGTAGTAACAAGCCTAGTGAGTACAGTCTCCAGTATGTGATTTACAAACCTATGTAGCTTTGACAAATGGGTCCTCTTCTGAATGCATAATATATTTTGATAGGTTGCTGATGATTACCGATCATTGACGGTCATACAATATGTTATGTCTTTTCCCACTGATAATTTGCTGTTTGATAATAGGAAAAATCTATAAGCCACTTATCCTGAAATTTGAGCTGTAATTTTTTTAAGGGTAAATTGGATTTCATTTTATTCACCTGGGGGTTTGAGAGGTTTAGCACCAGGCAGTGCCCCACTTGTAAGATCACCACCAGAACCTGCAAAATTTTACAGTGAAATTTAAGAAAAGTCATCTTGGAATATATTCCAAGATAGAAACTGAGGAGACAATTAAAAGTCCCAAAAGCACAAGCAGGAACCATAATTGGAAAGCATGAGGCAAAGAAGTGCACTGTATGTGTCTATTGGGAAATCTCGCCTCCAATGGGAAGTTCTGTACCTGGCAACATCTCTTATAACTTTTATAAGTATGTTAGCCTACTTACCAACACCTGTCCCAGCTGTTTGGAAAAAAGGTAGAAATACTGATAAGACAAAAACCCTGAGAACAATATGTATACTTTACAAAAAAGTTTATAGAGGTTTACGTACCGCTTGGTTGTACAGCCCCGCCTCCAACTGTAATGACAAAAATACAGATTATCTTGAGCAGCTATCAATTAGAAACAGTTTTGCAATATATTTTCAAAGCTAAATATTTGCTCAATATGTTTGTAGCCAGCTTCACATGTCAGCTAGTGTCAGTCTGCCATGCAGTATTCTGTGGTGTCAGTTTTGTGATAGGAATGGCAAGAAAAACACTCACTCTCAGGTACAGGTAAACCAGTGACAGCTGTGAAAGCATTCAAGTGGGGAATTATTGTAATCAGCATCAAAAGTAAAGCATTTGTGATAGCGTGATATGCCACTGTGTCATATTAGCCAGGTTTTATGCTTAAATTATGCCCATGCTACTTCAAAATCCACAGTCATATATAAGCTCAGTGTACTTTATGTCAACTTACCAGGGGCAGCTCCTGTGGAACCTGTAGGATATGAGAACATAATTGTCAGTCTTGTTAATTCCTCAACATTGTTCCTTTGCTTTCCACTAAACTTTATTGAAATCTGCATAATTGTTATTTGACTAACAAGCAGGCAAAGAATGAAAGACTTGCAGACAAACATGCCGAAGCTCTGGCTGTGAAATAAGCACTGACCTGGAACTTCTGTCCCATTGAGTCCTGTTTTATAGAGATAATTTAAAAAACATGAAAGTGGGAAGACAACACAGTTGAAACAACAACTTGAAGGCTAAATCGAGAGATTAAGATAGCACAGTCTCTTTAACCATAACATGTTTTCTCTAATACTACATCCAAAAACACCCCAGAACTAATTGGCTGCAGAATGAAATATTAACACCCTAGCTTGTGTTAATATATCTTTTAAATTTGCAGCATAGATGACTAAAATACCTGGTTTTGCTCCAATGATGGGGATTCCTGTTCCGCCCAGGCCATCTCCATCACCTCCTGCACCCACTGGTCTGCCAGCTACACCAGTACCTCCTGTTTTAATATAAGTGTAACAATCTTTTCATATGTGGACACTTTTCTAACAGAATATACAGTTTAGGAAATACATAGACATGAATAAGGACAATGAGTTAGAGAACAATGAGCTAATAATTTAATGATTTAGTGTTGTGTCCCTTCATTTTCATAGGTGGACCATCGTCGGTAACTATCAGATTATTGTATCCTTGGACCTGAATTTGTATGTTTGTGTTGTTTGTGATAATAGTTATTGTTTATGCACAAAATCTGTGCAGTTTCAAGGTAAGAAAAGACAGTTTCTTAAGAATCCAGCAAGTTAAAACAGACCTTCTCCTCCAGAACTTCCAGACCCCTCTATCACACTGCCATCACCTGGAATAAGGGCAAAATATTAAAACGGGCTGAGATTTAAAAATGGATGGCTTATGCCATATCAATAATCAGATAAGATGATCACTTTGGAAGCTCAGAAAACACAATATACAGTTGTATCAAGGTCTAAGTAATTAGGAGGTGTGACAAAATCATCAGATATCCTGAAAAAAGGAAAATTGTGCCAAATGCAGGGGCTTTGGATAAGTGTTTGACTTGAATACATCAAACAAACACAAGAGCAAAATCCTTTTTAGATAAGCTGGTTTTCTCTTTCTTCTCCCTCTAATTTGAACACTCACATCCATCACTGTCTTTTCCATCCTTGTTAGGCATGCTTTATATTAAAACTTGTGTACTGGAAACCATATGAGTAAATGTATTGTCATTGTAATATGTGACAAGAAATGTTTTTTTATTCACCAACTGCTTTGTGCTAACGCTGTACAGATACCTTCTGATGATGGCGCTGGTGTACCTCCTGTGGCTCCACGTCCCCCTGCTGATCCAGCAGACAAAGATTATCACACATAGATTATCTAATTAATAATTCTATGTAACCAAAATGTGTGTTCGTAATCCCCAAAACAGGTCCAGCTTACCACTGGGTCCAGCTGTCGTCCCTGCGCTGCTGCCAGTGCTTGTGCCATTCACTGAAACACCTGTGCCGGTTCCTGTACCTGCCCCTGTAGTACCAGTCCCTGTGCCAGCTCCTGGAGTACCAGTCCCTACTCCAACCCCAGGTACCACTCCACCAGTTTTCCCTACAGTTTAGAAAAGAGATTAAAAGTAAAATCAAAGGAGATGCTTCTAAACAATTCTGTTCCTCAGTTCAAAGAGCTGTATACACAAAATGTTCCAAATGACATAGAGTCTCTTCAAATGCTTACCATACTTAGCAGCTTTAGATCCAGCTGTACCATAGCCTGAGAACAAATAAGATGTAATGTAAGTATTGACCGCTCAGGTGATAAAAACATAGTGATTAAACATTTGTACAGATGAGATAAACTAGAATGTGGCCAGTAGAGATACTCAATAGTGCCAGTTAAAGCTTTTCCTGAATGAGATTTCTAATTTAATTTCACTTTATCGCATATACTCTGACTTTGAAACTAAAAATGCTGCTTTTTGGAATTCAAGCTTAAATTTCTACAGCTCCTGTCCTCCCACCTATCTATTCATATTGCTGGATTCTCCAAAAAGTCTCAAACTACTATAATAAAACAGGTGACAGACCAGTATTCATTACAATATTCTTAAATATATTACTGTTTAAATGCACCTTCAATACTGCTGTTACCATGTATGCAACCTGATTACTTACAGTCCAGGTATAGTGCGAATGACCTGTTGCTGCAATTCCTACTAAGTACCAGTAGAGGTCAATAATGGAATACTTTATACTTAAATGTGACTTATACTTTTAATGTGATTCAGAGCTAACCACTGACAAAGCTACACGTTATTACACAGACACTCTACTGAACACCAACCTAGACCTCCAGTGCCAGTTCCAAAGCCTCCTGGTCCATAACCACCTATGAAATTGTACAAGATAACAAATGTATGAGAAACTCCATCAGGAGGGTTTGGAGAGTGTATCAAAAAAAAAATACCAGCAAACAGAAAAAGGTCCACAAACAGAAAAAAGTCAGCACTAACAGGAGAAAAATCTTGAAAAATTTTGCCCTCAGTTTGCAAGGCTCAATATCATCATACATAACTCACCACCTCGTCCTGCTCCACCCCCAAGTACCCCACCAGCACCTGCTCCACCTGGACCTACAGCAGGAACATATGAAAATATGTTAGGTTTTACTGGAATTTGGAGGAAACATCTATCATCATGTCTTTAAGAAACAAAAATGAGACATTTTAATACCATATTTAGCAGGTTTTGAGCCAGCTCCATAGCCTAGAAATGACAGGAATCATTTGGTTAATCAATTCCAGCAAGCTTAGTTTGAGATTCGCAAAATTGATCTTGGATAAAGTTGAAATGGCCCCCTGAACCTGTTCCATATCCAGCCCCTGGTCCTGCACCATAGCCTCCACCTGGCCCATAACCAACTCCAGGCCCATATCCACCAGGTCCATATCCACCAGGTCCATATCCTGTTCTTCCTGTCCCGCCGCCACCAGGAAGACCTAGGGAGGAGTGAATGGGTGAAGATTTTAGCTCTAATAAAGCCTTGAAACATTTTCTGTCTTAAAATGTTTGTCATTCAGTGTATGTATGTGTATGATTTTAACTTACTAGACAAATGAACTGTCTCTGTAGTCTCTTGTAATAAAGAAGTCTCTCGTAATAAACACCAAATTATTGCTTTAACCTTATCTATCAAATTGATTGACAGATACTTTGAGCTCTTCTTTTGGCAAGGCCCACTGCCTACTGCAATTGTTTTTGTAAATATTGATCATATGAATTAATTATTTCAAAAATTATGTACAAATTACACCAGACAATTAAAAAACATGCACACCATGAAGTTCTTATAAATAAGTTATTATAAATGTAGTACTTTTCATTCACTCCTGTGATTCTGACTAGCTGCAGTTCCCTGTGTTAAAACTCCACTAATCAATATTTGTATATCAACAATGATCATTAAAAATAAGCAACTACAAAAAGGAACAGTTACTAATTAGTTACTGTAATTTAGTGGTTTATTCATGTACCTTTGCAAAATTTGTTAAAAATTATCTTTGTGTTTGTTTTTTTCATTTTCTGAGGAACTATAAGAATGTTGTTCTATCTCCCGTACTGCCGAGTCCAAAGCCACCCTGTCAAACTCCCATTCCAACACCAGAACCAGGTATCCCACCAGTCCCCAATCCTGCTCCAGGTCCACCACCAGTTGTTATTCCAACACCTCGTCCCGGGACCCCTCCTCCTACTCCAAGCCCAGAACCAGGCCCAGCTCCACCACCAAGTCCTCCTGCACCCAGCCCACCTCCGGGCAGACCTGCAGAGAGCAATATTTTGTCAGAACGTATACCTGACATATAAACCTGATGGCACCTGGAGCCCATAATACTCTAATGCCAAACAACAGGCCAATTTCATGGCTGACATTTTGACCCTAGCTGGAAAGAGTATAATTATAATTAATGACATTGATGATGGCTGCATTATGTTTAGATGTATAAGCACAATTGAATGTTACATCCAATTAATTGTATTTTTCCCTGCTGATACAAATGACATGAAATCACAGATTAACGGTAAAGACCTGAAGACTAGTTGATGATAAATCTGCATTTAGTAAATATTTATTTAAAGTTGTTTCTTACCATATTTGCGGGCTTTGGCACCAGCATAACCTGCAAAATGCAGACACATCAAGATCTTCCAAGAGGACTTTACTAACAAGTGCATCTGTTTGAGTTCAGACATGTCTCTTTTTAGAAATATATCTTTATCTCTCATCCTACCTCCAGGTCCATAGCCAGCACCACCTGGTCCAACTCCTCCTGGTCCAAAGCCAGTACCAACACCACCTGGTCCAACTCCTCCTGGTCCAAAGCCAGTACCAGCACCACCAGGTCCAACTCCTCCTGGTCCAAAACCAGTACCAGCACCGCCAGGTCCAACTCCTCCTGGTCCAAAACCAGCACCGCCTGGTCCAACTCCTCCTGGCCCAAAGCCAGTACCAGCACCGCCAGGTCCAACTCCTCCTGGTCCAAAGCCAGTACCAGCACCAGCCGGTCCAACTCCTCCTGGTCCAAAGCCAGTACCAGCACCACCAGGTCCAACTCCTCCTGGTCCAAAGCCAGTACCAGCCCCACCAGGCCTGACTCCTCCAGTACTTGTTCCTGTACCTCCAAGTGCTCCACTTAACATGCCTATGAGAAGAAGGAACCATCATGTTTTATTTGTTCTGATATTTTACAATAGTGATACAAGTGCATACAGTTTTTTACACTTTTTATATAACTATTCTTACCATATTTACGAGCTTTGGCACTGGCATCATATCCTGTACCACCACCAGGTCCAACTCCTCCTGGTCCAAAGCCAGTACCGGCACCACCAGGTCCAACTCTTCCTGGTCCAAAGCCAGTACCGGCACCACCAGGTCCAACTCCCCCTGGTCCAAAGCCAGTACCGGCACCACCAGGTCCAACTCCTCCTGGTCCAAAGCCAGTACCAGCACCAGCCGGTCTAACTCCTGGTCCAAAGCCAGTACCGGCACCACCAGGTCCAACTCCTCCTGGTCCAATGCCAGTACCAGCACCACCAGGTCCAACTCCTCCTGGTCCAAAGCCAGTACCAGCCCCACCAGGCCTGACTCCTCCAGTACTTGTTCCTGTACCTCCAAGTGCTCCGCTTAACATGCCTTTGAGAAGAAGGAACAGTCATGTTTTATTTGTTTTGATATTTTACAATAGTGATACAATTGCATGCAGTTTTTTTTACACTTTTTATATAACTATTCTTACCATATTTACGAGCTTTGGCACTGGCATCATATCCTGTACCACCACCAGGTCCAACTCCTCCTGGTCCAAAGCCAGTACCAGCACCACCAGGTCCAACTCCTCCTGGTCCAAAACCAGCACCGCCTGGTCCAACTCCTCCTGGCCCAAAGCCAGTACCAGCACCACCAGGTCCAACTCCTCCTGGTCCAAAGCCAGTACCAGCACCACCAGGTCCAACTCCTCCTGGTCCAAAACCAGCACCGCCTGGTCCAACTCCTCCTGGCCCAAAGCCAGTACCAGCACCGCCAGGTCCAACTCCTCCTGGTCCAAAGCCAGTACCAGCACCAGCCGGTCCAACTCCTCCTGGTCCAAAGCCAGTACCAGCACCACCAGGTCCAACTCCTCCTGGTCCAAAGCCAGTACCAGCCCCACCAGGCCTGACTCCTCCAGTACTTGTTCCTGTACCTCCAAGTGCTCCACTTAACATGCCTATGAGAAGAAGAACAGTCATGTTTTATTTGTTCTGATATTTTGTGATAGTGATACAGTTGCATACACTTTTTGTTACAGTTTTTATGTAACTATTCTTACCATATTTACGAGCTTTGGCACTGGCATCATATCCTGTAATTCAAATATAGTAATTATTCATCTGTCTTTATTAGCACAATATAGTCTGTCAAATTGCTAATACTATACTGTAATTACCTCCAGGTCCTGTTCCTGCTCCCCCTAATCCAGTAGCAGCTCCACCTGGCCCGTACCCAGTTCCACCTGGCCCAAGTCCAGTTCTGCCTGGCCCATAACCTGTTCCTCCAGGGCCAGTGCCAGCACCACCAGGACCATAACCAAGACCACCTGCCCCAGTGCCAACACCACCTGGACCAAAACCAACACCAGAGCCAGGTCCCACTCCTGTGCCTGGGACAACTCCTCCTCCCGGTCCTCCGCCTCCGAGGCCTCCAGCTGCACCAGTGCCCACACCACCAGGACCAAAACCGTAACCACCTGTCCCAATTCCATAGGTAGGCCCCCCTCCTGTACCGGGACCAACTCCAGCTCCTCCACCCAGTCCTCCTCTTCCAAGGCCTCCAGCTGCACCCGTGCCTGCTCCACCTGGCTGACCTGGAGAGATTAAAGGCATTTTGAGCGTGTCTTAGCTATAGACTAAAACAGGCTGTTAAATCACATGCTATATATTAATCATGTTATTTGACATTTTACAGAAATGTGGAAGTATGTCTCACCATATTTGCGTGCTTTTGCAGAGCCAGGACCATAACCTGTGGCACCAAACAGTGTCCAAGTAAACAGTTACTGACACGCAAAATTATATTTAAATCGTATTTTAACATGTAAAATGATATTGATTCATTTAGTTATTACATATTTGTTGAAAATATTCTAGATATGGTACTTCATATTATATGAAAACTTCTTTGATGGGTGTGTCCCTTAAAAGACCTGAAAAAAGGTGCACTAGTACAGATTTACCTAATCCAGGTCCACCTCCTGTTCCAACTCCACCCCCAAATCCAGGTACAGCTCCTGGTCCACCTCCTGTTCCAACTCCGCCTCCAAATCCAGGGACAGCTCCTGGTCCACCTCCTGTTCCAACTCCGCCTCCAAATCCAGGGACAGCTCCAGGTCCACCTCCTGTTCCAACTCCGCCTCCAAATCCAGGGACAGCTCCAGGTCCACCTCCTGTTCCAACTCCACCTCCAAATCCAGGTACAGCTCCAGGTCCACCTCCAGTTCCAACTCCGACTCCAACTCCAGGTATAGCTCCCGCTCCTCCTCCAGGGAGTCTTCCAGCCCCAACCCCCAAGGCTCCTCCTTGACCAAGTGCACCTCCAGCTCCACCTGGTTGAAAAAACATGTGGTGAGCTTACAACTAGACAATACAATACAGAGTTAGAATTAGATGTTGCTAATGCCTCAGTTATTTTTGCAGCACATTAAATTGTTATGTTACCATCATATGTATAACAGGAGGTAGACACCTCAATTACTGTGTCTTTACCATATTTAGCTGCAGCTTTGGCTGGATTCTTCGATTTGCCTGCTCCTGTAATTGAAAGAATAAATTGTTTTATGTTTTTTGGGGATTTCTTCATTTGCATTTATCAGTGAGATCATGTAACTCTACATGAAGCTGCATAGTCAACTGCATTGCCGGTTCCTGTGTACCTGATTTTGGTGATATTAGAGGGTAACCACGGAAAACGCCAGGCAACTGCTGTCCACGACCGTCTAAGGTGAGAAATACAATTACATAGATGCTCGTCCTAACATTATAACAACAATTATAATATTTATTATTGTTAATTAATCATTTAATATTAAAGATCATGTAATTCATAAACAAATCTGCTTGTAATATAACATAGATTGTCAGTTTAGGACTTCATGACACTTACTGCCTGCTCCTCCTGGTCCAGTACCCCCTTGGCCAAGTACCCCAGCCCCTATGAGGAATGAGGCAATAGTTTTTATTTTTGGGCATGTGTGCCACGCCAAGATGTGATTTTCCAAGATTCATTAGCATAGAGCGCATTAACACACCAGTCTGAGGCCCAAGCCCAGATCCTGTCGCTACTCCAGGGAGAACACCACGGCCTCCAAAACCTTGGCAGTAAAGATGAAAAGACAGAAAAATCACACAACTGTTACAACGTTTTCTGTAAACACACTGAATCCCTCACAATGATGTGGTATTATATTGTATAATACATGTTTTATATGTTTGTTATATGTTTCTTGTGTTACAACATACCTTGGCCTGGTACATATCCACCTTGATAGAGTCCAGGCACCCCAACTCCTAAATGAAAACATTGAACATTAGACAATTCTATCTTTCTGGTTGATCATAAACTTTGAACTGAGCTGATGTTGAACATCCTTTAGTAATAAAGCCCTTGGCTTCTTTTGGAGTTTACCTGGAACCAGTTTGGATGCTTTGCCACTGCTTTTTACCCCAGGTCCTCCCCCAGTAGTACCAGTCTGTGGCAGTATTGAAGCTGAAACAGGAGTGATACAAAAAGTCACTTAGTAGACAAAACTTTTACACAGAATGAAATAGCAAAACATATTCGATTCATCTGGTAATTTTTAGTTATCTTTTTGAAACTTGTAAATGTAACTTTAAAAGTTCACAGTAAACAACACTTTACAGGGCAATTACAGTGAAAGTGAATGCGAATACTTGAAATAAACTTTTCTCTGGAAATGTAATATTTCTTATTGTTTTAACTCATGTTTATGTATGAGCTGACAGAATTAAACAGCATGTAGTCTTTAGTGTTTTTTATGTGAAACTTGTTCTCTATTGTAGAATGCATGCACAGTATGTAAATGCTGTATATAGTGTAGTATAATATAACTATTATCTACCTCCTCCTGGCACAGCAGCTCCTCCAGGGCCAACCCCTGTACCACCAGGCCCAACCCCCGTACCACCAGGCCCAAATCCGGCACCACCAGGCCCAACCCCTGCACCACCAGGTCCAAATCCTGTTCCACCAGGCCCAACCCCTGCACCACCAGGTCCAAATCCTGTTCCACCAGGCCCAACCCCAGCACCACCAGGCCCAAATCCAGCACCACCAGGCCCAACCCCTGCACCGCCAGGCCCAACCCCTGCACCACCAGGCCCAAATCCAGCACCACCAGGCCCAACCCCTGCACCACCAGGTCCAAATCCTGTTCCACCAGGCCCAACCCCAGCACCACCAGGCCCAAATCCAGCACCGCCAGGCCCAACCCCTGCACCACCAGGCCCAAATCCAGCACCACCAGGCCCAACCCCTGCACCACCAGGTCCAAATCCTGTTCCACCAGGCCCAACCCCAGCACCACCAGGCCCAAATCCAGCACCACCAGGCCCAACCCCTGCACCGCCAGGCCCAACCCCTGCACCACCAGGCCCAAATCCAGCACCACCAAGTGATGTTCCAGCCCCACCTAATATGAAAAAAAAAAATTCAGTCATGTTTCAGTGATTAAAACTGTGTAATGTTCATTAATGAAAAGCAAATACCTGTTTTAGGAGGTTTGGGACCGACACCACCTGGTCCATAACCTCCGTAGCCTCCATAGCCACCTGGGTCAGGACAGAGGTTTGTTTAATACACATACATCCTTCAAGGTAGGTAATATATACAAATGTAAGTAACGTGTGACAAGAATAATTTTTAGGTTGTTTCAGAGGAGCAGTGATGCTAATCTCTTTGCAACACTGAGAATGTGTTGTATAGAAGTTACAAAGTTACACAAGCATGAGCCAGCTCTGTTTACTCATGAAACAGAAAGTAACATGATGATTTTACTGGAATGGCTAAATCAGTGAATAAATTGAGTATATTGTTCAGTGGTTCTCATAACAGTTGCATCACAGTACGATATGTGGAGGTCGACTTACTTTATTCATGCAGTGATTCATTCATGCGCTTGTTGCTTATAAGAAGAAACAGACGTATGCATGAAAACTACTTACCTCCAGGTATGTAGCCTGTTCCAGCTCCAAGCCCTCCAGCTCCACCCTGACCTCTGCCAGTCCCGAGGCCTCCTGCTCCAAGCACTCCTCCACCCAGTCCCCCTGCCCCAAGGCCTAATGAGCAGATAAAAGAGAAACAGTACTTAGTGCTTCCTATACTTGCTCTAGTGACTACAATACACTACATCATACATTAATGAATTCAGTGTGTCCCTCTACAACTCCACCCTTTTGTAATGTTATACTTGTATGATGGCTGCCCGAAAGAAATCTCACAAGGATTAACTTATTCTCCGAAAAGGTTTTTAACATTTGTTTGAAGTGTGCATGTTTGACTTCAAAACTAAATCTCATATGGGATGTCTGTAGATGGGTCAGTAACAATTACAATGTGTGGGGAGATGAGTGAGAAGAACCACTGGGAGACCAGGATGAGTCTTTCTTTGTAATACAATCTGCTGCCACATCAAACTATAAATTAAATTCTCTCCCTTCCTGTAAGAGGAGATCTGGTAGCCATGATGCGTCATATTGAAATGCAAGATTTTAAACTAAGGCAGTCTTAGTTTTGGCTCTTCAATTTTGCACATTTGGTTGAATAAATTAAAGTCTTTCTAATTCTTTAGAGGCTCAAGGTTACTGTGTTTTACAGTTTTGCTTTAATTGTTTCTCTGGATTTTTGCTTGAAGTTACTGCAGTGTTTATAAATGCATCCCTCCGATTGCTTGTTCAGGTGAACCAGGATGTTTGCCTCTCATTCTTCAGGGTGGAGCAGGGCGACACAAACACGATTTCTGGGCATTATTGTGTAGCGTATATGAAAATATATGTTCAGCTGAGATGGCCAGACTTTTGGTAAACTGGAAAGTGTGACATATGAGTCTGTTTCCTGTGCTTACACTTACTACCCACCAGCATAATGGGTGTAATTCAAAAGGTTCCACAAAAGTCGAGGCTTAACCTTGAATACTTTGGGTATTATCACCAACATTCCTCATCCTGCACAGGCAACTCACATGTTTGAGGGATGAAAAACAGAGAGGCCTAAAATTCCAAAGCAAATCAGTCTTTCTGACTGACGTGATGACTTCCGTCCTTTATCAGGGAACTGCCATGCCTAATACATTAGCCCTTATCACTGCTTGTGTGCATATGTGTGGGAGGGTGGGTGGCCCCTCAACAATAGCTTATAACCTTGAGGTAATGAGGAAATGAAATAATGGTACATGTATGCAATCCTTATCCTGCTGCATTGAATTGACCAGAGGAACAATATTTACAGTACAAGGGCTGAGTGCTGATCCATGTGTGTAGAGCAGTGAACTTCCACTTATTGTGAAGGTCACATGATGCAAGTAAACAAAGCAGGTAATCTGTTCATAGGTAATGAACTGAAACTAGATTTAATAGTACAATTTTATCTTCAAAGAAAGAAAGAAAAAACCTTATTTCTTATCTCGCAAGAGATGGAAGATCTAATATTTATCATGAAATATGTTTAAGCCTAAAAAAACAAACTTCATGCCTGGGCCTTGGCCACCCGGACCAGTGCGTCCTGGTCCAAACCCACCTGGACCAACTCCTCCAGGCCCAGTTCCATAGCCTCCAGGACCGACACCACCTGGTCCAAAACCTGTCCCGACTCCACCTGGTCCCAGTCCTCCTACACCTCCCTGTCCTGGTCCAAACCCTCCTGTCACTCCTCCACGACCACCGTAGCCACCTCCTAGAGTAGAATACAAATATGATACACAGAAAAATCAGATATACTTTTGCTGTGTTTTAAGAGACATTTTCCATGCATATGGTTCATGACATTTGAGCTTTACTGTCTTTGAGAAACCTGTTTTTGTCCCAATTAAAGACTAAAGTTTTGAGATTCTTCTTTGAGATTTTACAAAACACAATCTTAAAATAGTGCGGACAGGCCTGGAAGTCTTACCTGTTTTTGGAGGCTTTCCACCTGTAGGAAGGAAGCAATTATAACAATTAAATCAACAGTAGACTTTTCTCTACAGAGAGTGAATAATCAAGATGTCAACCAGCCACATTTGTCTTACCAGTCCCAACACCTCCAGGTACTACTCCCAGTCCACCACTTCCTGGGCCAAAGGTGCCAGGTCCAACTCCGCCTGGGCCGACACCTCCCGGTCCAACTCCTCCTGGTCCAACTCCACCTGGGCCGACACCTCCTGGTCCGATACCTCCTGGTCCGATACCTCCTGGTCCAACTCCACCTGGGCCAACACCTCCTGGGCCGATTCCTCCTGGACCTTGACCACCATAGACCCCTGAGAAATACAATCATCAGGAAGTTGTGAGTTGAAAACATGCACAAGCACACAATACACATGTAGACTCAGACAAACCAAATATTGGCACAGAAAGTGAAAGCAGCAACAGATTGCACACACATTTATAGCCAGATGTGTTTCTTCTGATTGAAATCAACATAAGGGATTTATTATCTACATATGAGACATAAAAAAACTTCTTTTGTTTAGGTGTGACCTGAAACTTCTCACGTAACTGACATCATTTAAACAATTTAAAATTTAAAATATGGCAATTCTGTAGATGATGACATAATCTGAAACGTTGAAGTATCATTTTTCATGACCACAACTACACCTGAAAGCTGGTGCCTGTATGTTACTTGATGTGACGTAATTCAGTGCGTTCTCAATTAAACATGTCACTCAAACTGAAGTCATAATCAGTGTTTAACAGAAAACACAAATGGCATTCACCTCCACCAGCTCCTGGTCCGAAGCCTCCTAGTCCAGCACCAGCTCCTCCTGCTCCTGTTCCAGTTCCTCCGCCAGGCTGAAAACCAGTCCCTACTCCTCCAGGACCAAATCCCGTTCCAGTCCCACCTGCTCCGAATCCAGGTCCTGCACCAGCTCCGATGCCAGCACCAGCTCCTCCTGCTGCTCCACCAGCAGGTATATATACACCTGGTACACAGAACCGATATGGTTTTGTGAGTTATAACAAATGTTTCTATTCAAGTAAATATGTCACTTTTTATTTAAAAAAATCCATTATTCTATTTATAAAAAACAAAAAGTTTGAATCAGCTGTGTACACACAACAGGTTAATGTTGAAAGGTGTTTTCATTGTTTTGGACTCATAACAGATGACAGAATTTGTGGAATTTATGAGTCAACATTCAGGACTAATGAGGCATGATTTTCTCCTATTTGGCATCACATCATCAACCAATTTAATCTAATATCAGGGATTGCATTTACCAAATAGGATCAAATACCACACAAGCAGAAAGAAAAAAAAGGTGTTTGTGTTAATGTATGTGTAGCGATTATCAACTCTGTGCTCAGTGTCTGAGTCTCTCTGGAGCTGGTAACAAACACCCCTTCATCCAAAAGGCATGCATCTTTGGTCATAATTCTCACACTTTTCTGCACCTACGTTCTGTATCACAAATCACAATAGCCCAAAATAGAAACACACAGAGCGAACAACTATAAAAGGAAAGGTTTTTTAAGATCCCACAGTCCAGATGTGAAAAGAAGAGGTCTGCAGGGATTCCTAAAGAATGTGAGTTACTGATCTCACAGTAATGCCATGTACAGCACACTAACAACACGCAATAAATAACTGAAGTGTTCAGTCATTCAGCTCTGCCCGCTGGATTCGGCAGGACAGAAACATACACCCCCTTTGTTGTTTTTGGAGGATTTTTTATTGAAGTGAGACATTGGACAGGTACAAGTATACACTCAAATCCACTAGAGATGTGTTACACTAGAACATGAAATAACACAGCAGTTAGGCTTAGTATGAATTCACGTCCACAGTTCACTGTTTCTCAAGGTGACATTAATATCTCATTACTGAATTAGTAATGTTTGTTTCATTTTCTTACTCTGTCTAGGATATTATACTGTAACTTTTATTGCCACTCCGGTGGTGTGGCTCTAGGGATAACAATGTCAGCCTGGCCCACCACTGTGGTGTAGACTGAAATATCTCATGACTTTTATGACATGTATAAACCCTTGTGACCTTTCATCCATTCACTGAAGTATCTCAACATTTAATGGCACAAATTTTGGTAAAGACATTTATGGTTCCTACCAATGACACTGAAATGTCTTAACTTTAAGATAAATTACCATGTAAGTTGGTGTATACATAGTGAACTTTAATGATTCCCTGGCTTTTCATCTGGCGTCACTGTCGAGTCAAAATCTAAATTTGGCCATTGCTTTGGTTTATTTATCAAATTGTTTGGTTTTCTTTACAATGAGCGTTACAGCCTCACAGAGCCATTAGCATTGCTGTAGGCTCTTAATCTTGTTGACGGTTCACTGGCACTGTTTCTAATGTTGATTTTAAAATACATTTACATTGAGCAAGTGAATTTGTTATGAAGAAAAAGTCACAGTTTACATCCCAGTGGCCTCCATACCGTCTCCCATCTAATAAAGCCACCTTTCATCTTAAATGTAATCATCTTCATCACACAGTCTGTTGTTTCCAACAGTTTGACCATTGCTGTTACCATGAATATTCTGTGCTTAGAAATTTCCAGTTTACTTACAATTCAAACTGACTGTTCAGAAATATAGAGACTCTTGTACAAATACTCATTCAGTCCACTTCAGTAAAACCAAAACAACCAGTGACAAGGCTCTTTAGCGTGCAGTGGTGAGACAAGGAAGAGGATGAGGGGAATCTCCTGTTATCAGCCATGCCAGAGCTTAAACAGACAAGACAATGAGACAGGATCTGGAGGGATGAAGTCTGGAGCACAAGGTTATAATTAAAGCTTTTAATAAGGCGCAGCACTTTATTAAAAGCTTTAACTATAACCCACTTGTGGAGACCTCATGCATTGAGAGGAGGAAGAGCTGAGATGAAAAATACACTTGGGCTTTGTGAAGTCCAAGAGAACAAGCAATGTTATTATACTGTTTGTCTAAGGATTGTCATTCTTATTTAACATATTTACATACTAAAGCTCTTCTATCCAGGCAAACATCTGGAAATTGAATATTATGTAGCTATCTGTACATCTGTAAGAGAGAAGTGTCATCATCAGTTCAATCAGAGTCATTCAACATAAATGTCAACAAAGAAGTTTTGTTTATTCCTCAGAAGAAAAGCAGTCGACTGAGGATTTGGCAGGACTCTTGAAAACTTTTTGATGCAGGAAAGGTAAAGACTGTCCAACAAAAACTCAGTCCAATATTCTCCACAATCAGATTTTTAATCTGTCAGCAAGACTGGAGATGAGTTTGACCTTTGGTTCAGAGTCTTTACCTCACAACTTCTCAGAGACTTGAAGACAAGAAGAAAACTGCATGACTGCCAGACTGATAATGATGATGTCAGTGATGACCACTTATAATACTCTTCAGTGAAACCACACTGAAATAAGATGAACTCTTTGGCAGATTTTTAGAAATCTATTGCACTGTGCTTTCTAGGAAAAGTTCCTTAGTAGATAATTTTCATCATCATCACGATTAATAATCTGCAGCAGCCAATTTCTACTAGAATTCTAGACAACCTCATTATCATTATCATCATAATTATAGTTGCAGCATTTCTCACACACTCTCCCATCACAAATCTAATAGAAAACGCACTAAACTACCAGTAAAGAAAAGAGGACATGAGTTCATGCATCCCTCTCCTGCCAACACTGCTACATAAACTTTATGTGCCACCTGATCCACAGGTGCTGCACTGCTGAGCGCTGCACACATGCAATAAAGAGGGACCCACCTCCTTGCAGCGAGGGTTTCCACAGAGCCAGGAGAAGGACTCCATGGAGGTACGTGGCCACCATCCCTCTCGCCATCTCGCTCCCAAATGTCCCTCTCCTCTCCCAAGCTCCAGGTTTTATCCCCAGCAAGCCTATCAGGGCTCAACAAGGCCTTAAGAAAGAAGGAGGGCAAATGAGTGAGAGCAGAAAAAAAGGGGGACAGAATGCAAGACAGGACACTGTGTAATTGGCTAAGAGACGCATAGAGAAAGATAGACAAGGAAAGGGGGGAAACACACTGGATCACCTCATTAAACCAAATAGGTTGTTCTAACCCCCCAGTGACTGTTGGGCTGCATTTATTTGGGTTTCTACTGCCAAACAGAGGGAGTATGAAGGCTTGGTGGGGGGCTCAGAGAGAGAGAGAGAGAGAGCATGTATGAGAGACAAGAGTCTGTATATTGTAAAAAGTGGGGGTCCCTGCTTTTCCCTCTCCCCAGGCGCCTCAAAAAGAAAAAGGAACTGTGCCAGTGTCCTGTCTAAGTGGAGGGGAAACACTGACTGAACTGATTCAGTAAAGCATATATAATTAATCTTTAGTATACATTTAGAAAATGTAGCTTAAAAAGATGTACATATGTGTTTGCATGGTTTAGTTTAGTTTCATTTGCATCTGGAACATCCTACACCGGATTTCGAGACCCTGCTGTTTTACAAAACATGCATCTTCTGGTAATACATGTACAAAACAAAAGAGCAAAAAAAAGTTACAACATTATAAGTATTTTGTATTCTTTCAAATAACATATGTTCACAAATTTTATCACAGTTTCTCCTTATAAAGGGCTTTTTTGTCACAGACTTTCTCCAAGTAACTGACTTATAAATGTTTCATATGCAAGCAGTCTTTGTTGTGTATAGTACTAAATAATTTAGTATAAATTTGTGTGTGTGTGTGTGTGTGTTTTTGTGTGTGTGTGTGTGTACGTCCAGGGGGTCGAGGTGGTTTGGAAAGCGTCCACACATCTGAAAAGCTATGTGAAAAGAAATAAATCCTGGCATTTAAACCTGTTCTTCATAGACCGGTCCAACAAAAGAACACCTGAAACAAGTGAATCCATGTGTCCTTAAAGTGACATCATAGCATCTTCTTAAAGGGGGGGACTGTACAAGAACGTATAAGACAAACAGGAATGGAAAGAAAGATAAATAAGCAGCAGACAAAGAAAAAAGGAAAAGCAGCAGAAATAATGTGATGTACCTTCCTTTCAGTATTGCAGAGCCAGCTTCTTATCACTGACTCACACAGGGTCTTCATAAGAAAGGGTTGTATCAGAGATGTCACCTGCCCAGTGAGTCACCTCTGGACAAGAGGACTTTCATCCACAAAGCCTTGTCCAGCAGAGTCCCAGCTGCCATAGAGACACACCAGTCACCATACCTGGAAACAATCAGTGTTTTATTTCGACCAGTGCTATCGCTGGATTTTCTCCATGTTTGGGCTGGCTGGTCCTGTCCCAGGACCAGCTCTTGAGGGTTGATGTCTTAGTCTGGCAAGATTCTGAAACATTTTATTTGTCTGGAGGTAATGGGGCTGGAAACAGATGAAGTAAATGAGGTACAGTAATGACACCTAAACATTGAGAGACTGACGTTGGGAGAAACACTTGAATCCTGTTACAGAGAGCACTTTGCTCATCCTTTGGACATAAGACTATTTTTTGGACATGAGTCTGTTCTTTCTGTAAATCCTATTCACCTGTAGCCCTATGACCCTGTGGCTTATGGCCACCTGGAGTAAACAAACAGGGCTTCTGGGCTCATGGTGGCCAGTACAGCTGATCTCATTATCAACCCCACTTGCAATGCAGCTTTCAGACTCACATGAAATGATAACCAGTTTATCACAAGTGACCGACTGAACCAGCAGCAGAGGCTGATTTGAGTTACACCAGTTGGGAATGTGGCAAATGTTTCTGAGATGTGATCATGTGGAAACCTTTGGCTCTGAGTTCTGTCCAAAATGGCTCAATTAGAAAGACTGTATTGTATATTTGTATTTCTGCTTGAGTGCGCGTGTGTGTTTTTGCACTGCTGAGCTGTGTATGTACATTTGTATGTGTGTGTGTTAGAGAGAAAGAGGGAGCAAGGCAGAGCTACCTGAGCACCCATAATTGGTCTTAAAGTGTAGTTTTATTGCTCTGTTTTCAAACCTGGTATGCTTTGTGTTCAGCTTTGATGGAACTACATAGTTATGCAGTGAAATAATACTTGGGCACAAAGATGTGGTATGAAGGGGAAAAATGAAAACTATATGCAGTATACATTTTTCATTCTTGTGGTCATTAATAGAGGTGTGAAATCAAGACAAAACATACAGACAACAAGGTGATTTGTCAGATAGTTGAGAGATGTAATTATCAATAATTTAAAGTTATGATTGACAACAATTTATAATCCACACTATTAGCCTCAGAAAGGCAATGTCCTGACTGACCAACTTTTCTCTCCTGTGTCATCTTCAGTCTGGCTCTCAGCTTTTGTAACAGTTAAAAGAAGGAACACTTAAAAGATGAATTGATTTCCTTGCAAAGGACATAAAATTTCAAATCATTCTAGCAGTAGAAGCAGTCAGAGGAACCAATATGTTGCACAGTTTTACAAGGAGAAAATCAGACCTGTTTACTCATTCTGAGTGTAACTTTCCACTACATTTATACTCTTAATGGTGACATAATTACACTCACACCTGCACAAGTCAACACAGAAACATGAACAAACATTTACATGTTGTACCAATTTTAATGTGGATTTCTCTCCAGGTTCATTCATTAAAAGGCACACAAGTCTTGTGAAATGGAGCCTGTAAGACTGTAAATAAGAGCTTTTTAGTCCTGTGCATCATTCTGCATCCTTTCCAAATGCATGCTGGGATACACAGCTTCCCCTTATTAAGCTATGATTGCACGAGGAGGACGGGAGAGTGTCCTCACATTAGGTAATTTGCTATTTTTTCGAAAAGTGCAGCTGACTTTCTAACAGACAGCCATTCATATCCTCAAAGTCAAACATGTCTCACACAACAAACAAAGTAATAACCAAAAAACAAGCCATAACAGTCGTTAATATAGTACAGCACAATGTTGGAACAGTGACGATCCAAAAAAATATTTCAGCTTTCAAAACTTCCCTCCTCTTCTTTTGATTTTGGCATTTCAAAACTCATCACCTACAAAAGGACACAAACAGCAAAAGGTAAAAATGTCTTTCTCTGTTATTTATGTGATGTGCTGAGAGCCGTTGTCTGACTTTACGCATTTAGTTGTGGGTTACACATGTAGGATAGACTAAGAGTGACAGTATAGTAAAAGTTTGAATGCAGACACAGACCTGTAGAGGAAGAATTGATTCCCGCTTCTTCTACAAAGGATTTCTGCCTCTGCTGATTTAACTTTGGTACAAAGTCTGGAAAGAATGTAAAAATGGATTATTGTTATTATATCATCAAATTCTATTGTACTGTAGTTACAGTGGAAACACGTAGACATTACATCATGTTGTCTGCGTTAGGCCAGCTGTCCACAGGGATAAGAAGAAAATACCTAAAAATGGGCACTGCAATGCAGGTTGTATTGCCAAGATTTTTTTAAACAAAGTAAAGGTTATTCTTCAAATGAATATGGCCATGAATGTGATAATGTGTGTAAACAGTGTGATTCATATATACTTTCACAGTCACCACTACAAACACACACACAGTCTCTCTCATCCACCTGCTATCCACTTCCCACATCCATCCACGCAACCTGTGATGCCATGTGCCCTCATCTTTGGAGCATATCGGTGTTAGAAATAAAGTAGCCGACTGAGTCGTGCCTGTTTTGAGTTTACCTAACGTCTACCTAACGTTTACCTAATGTCTGCTGCCTATATATGGGCGTGTGTGTACTGGAGGGCTGCTCGCCCCCCTCTACCAGACTGGTAATTTACCCCTCTGGGTGATGGAGGGAGAGCAAGCAAGCGATAGAGAGGAAAAGGGAGGTAAAGGTAGAGAAGGCGAAAGAGAGGGAGACAGAAAAGGCATGACCCAGACAGACAGAAAAACAGACAGACATGCACACTCAGACGTCCACTTGTTTGACTTGATAAACTAGCCGTAGTGCTGGTGAATATCAGGCTAAAAGTCTGGGCAGGATCGACTTTCACGACTTATCTGGGCCAAAGAATTACATCTAAAAATCCAAAGGCCCTGAGCCAACCAAACACACACCCTGTAAAAACAAGCTCCCATGGAAATAATTCATCTTTCACTGCACAGTGGGATGTAGTCAGGTGCATGATGGGTCCAACTGGGAATCATTCATCTCCTTGTAAAAGCGCAACATCAGGAATTGTTAGTTTTAGTCTGCAGGTGGCCTAAGTCTTGCATCACCAGTGAGGCTGTCTGACATGTTTAAAAGAGGTTTGGCAATGCAGGCCAGTGCTGCAATGTAGCTACAATCAATAATCCTCAGAACCCTTATATCTAGAAAAAAATTTATTTTGAAATTGTTTCATATAGTTTTGTCCACAATAGATGTTTGGAACCAGCCTGATTACTCATCACACATTAACTATGTATCACTGACCCTGCATCTGCTCTAAGTGATCCAATAATTTCTGTGTTAAGATCCTGCCATAGCCACTGTCACCACTCATAACCTTTTATAAAGTCGTTGTGACTGTATTTCATAACTTTTGTTGAGTCCAAACTGTCTTGTTTGGTTTATGGTACAACATTTATATCCCTGTAGCCTATTTGTTTATATTACATGTTAGGATAGTTGTTCTGTAGTATGGATAATATTCTGTATTTTGAGCCTGTTGCAGTCAGCTTTGTGAACTCGTGGATGTATTGTGAGCTTCGGCACAGACACATTAATATACACAGCAGTACAATACAGTATTTGAATGCACTGTAGTTTTGCCCTGAAATACAATAATTCTAGATTCTCTGAATTCCTGATTTTCTGCAGTTGACGGCACTGATGCAGGTCTCTCTGCTGGTATAGAGCAAGTGACCTGATTCATCACTGCTTCATTAGCAGCAATTTGCAATATGAGTGACAAGGTAGTGTTGGACTGTGTAATGCAGGGCGGCCGAGGAGGCTGACATGAGAAACTACTTAAGATGTCAAACAACAGTCCTCCAGTGTTGCTGTGGGTCGGATGTTTTTCACCCCATTCTGTCTGATTGTCGGCTTGTCTGTCTGCAGCACAAACTAGTGCAGTTTTGAGTGGCCACATGCAGTGAAGGAAGCATTCAGATCCTTTTCTAATTATTACTGTTATTACTAATGCATGAATGTAAAAGCTGGATTTTTTTTTGGTTTTGTTGGTTGAGGTGGTGCTAATTTTTAACCGCAACTAATGATTATTGTCATTATGGATTAATCTGCCAGTTATTTTCTACATTCATCGACTGATTTTTTAAAATTTAGAAAATAGTGAGAAATGCCGTCACAATTACCCAGAGCCCAAAGTGACACCTTTACAATGTTTGTGAGATGTAGTGGAGTAGAAGCAGAAAGTGGCACAAAAATAAGTAAAGTAGAAGTACCTCAGATTTGTACTTAGAACTGTGAGAGAAGTTTGTCCTTGTAATAGTTTCAGGATGCTTGAGCAGCATCTCATTCTGACAATATTAACTTCTGCACACATTATGCTCGCCTAATGAAACTTGTCCTTGTCCCAAGAGCAGCTCAAGATGAAGTGCTTGAATATGCAGACAACTTACTCATTATAGTCTACATCCTGCCCAGGACAACAGATGGGTCAGTGATGACAGGGACTGACAAAGATGCATTAGCCATGACTACATTTAGGAGGAAAAGGGGAATAACACAGAAAAAGAAATTTGGGGCATGTTCCAGTTAGTAGTGGTCCCACATGTGGCAGACCATTTCAACTGAAGACAGTAAGTATTTGCTTAAGTGGCTTCATTAAGTTATTGAGGTAGAATTACATCATGACCGCATGGGAACACTTACAAATCCCCAAAGATGTTTTCTCCCTTTGCTTTCACACAGATACACACAGACAAAGGAGAACATACCAATAATGTAAAATAGACAAAAGCACATAATTGCAAAGGTTTAATATCAGGAAATACAACTGGGGAGTGTGACATCAAATGAATTATGCAGTACAATGTCGCTCATTACTAGCAGGCCTCTTCCCATGACTCATAACGCTCCTCAGTGTGGAGGGGGGGAGGCTTCTCTTCCCCGGAGGGTTGAAACAACACCAAAAGAGCAGCGCCTTACACAAACACTGCAGTATTGTAACATACAGAGGAGACCATCCATCAGTTTACAGCGAGGGAAAAAAAGAGACTGAAAGACATGAGGGATACAGGAAAAAAGCTGGTTAGGGATACAGGAAAAAAGCTGGGTTAGGAGGTCATGCAGAGTGGAGTGAGAGGTCAGAGTACTTTATGAGTGTGTGTGTAAGGGATCAGCAGCAGTGTCTTGTGTCGATTGTGAACTTGAGCTCAACAAAGGGAGATTCAGGAAGAGATTGTGAGTCACATATGCTGTGCAGCGAGGCTGTGAGCATAAATCAGAAGGTAATTTTTCTGTGATGTCAGCGATAGGATTTCAGATACCAGGACATGAACATGAGATTATCTTATTTCCTGCCAAGTTTCTTAACTTACATGTACGAGTGTGTGTGTGTGTGTGTGTGTGTGTGTGTGTGTGTGTGTGCTTCACTCATCGTCAGATGCCTTGTGTTGCACGCTCTTCAGGCAGTGATGTAAGTGGAATGATGAGGTCAGTACTTCACTTCATGCCAAGCGTCCTCTGACATGACATGACATACATAGACATAAGCACCTCACCTCACATATTCATGGAACTCATCACACTTATGCAAACTAATGTGTGTTTGCACATGCAGAGTTTAGGGACCACTCCTCTTAAACTAAGAAAATCTAATATGATGCAAGTCTTTGCTCACGTTAACTTATTATTGCAAATTAAGATCTAATAATGCCTAATGCAAAAGAGAATTACATCATTATAACCTTGAGCTCTAAAGTTGAATGAAAATTTTGTAGTAGATATATTAAACTTTCCGGACTTGAAGTTCAACAAAAAGAATTCTCTTAAAGTGGCAAGTGTGTAAAACAGGAAGTCAGTCATGCAGACAGTGACAGTGATATTAATTTTGCAAATTCATAATGACTATCACTGATATAGATTGTTTTTTCTGACTGTACAGTATATCTTATCTTATAAGCTAGAGTCATTTTAGTATGAGATTCATGATTTGAATTTCCCTCCATACAGCTCAACAGGGAAACACCATTAGATACTTCAAGGCACTTATACAAAGGTGATTCTACTCAATCATTAGACACAGATACAGTAAGTCAGTACAGTGACCGACACCTTATTTTTAATACTCAGTTACCTTAGAACTCATGTTGATTTAATATCTTGCACTTTGTCAACACTAGACCAGAGCTGATCAGAGATGGTTTTACTTCTGACCATCTATGTCATCAGATACAGTGAAGAGTGCTGAAAGGACCTAACCTCTAAAAAGTTAATTGTTGACGGCTTGATCATGTAATCAGAAATCATCTTTGGAGTAACTTTGGTTAGCTCAACACAAACAGCCTGTCACATGTTGCCTTGCTTCTCTCCCTTCTTCACTTTATAAACTTCTGCCCTTTTCCCTGTTTCACCACATTCGGTGGCAGACGTTTATATATCAGAGGTGCAGCCAGTGCCAGGACTGTAATTCATCCCAAGTCATATATGGGTCAGGCCTATAGCAGGCATGAAGTCCCAGCTGACTGAAATGTTACGCTACATTTCAGCAATAGGAACTCCCATCATGCAATCTGAGGTCATTCAGCTCCCTGTTTAATGAGGATCACCGAACCGAGGACCCCAATGATGAGTCCCTCTCTGTCATCACCACAACATCAGGACCGAGGCGACCAGATGGAGGCAATTTGGATGAGGAAATCATCTCATTCTCCTGCTGACATCATCAGAGGGGACCAATTAGACAGCAGGCTCATCTATCTTCTAGTTTGATCAGATAGCATTTTACACATATGAATGTGCATGCCGAGACCTCGGCAGATGCAGTTCACATCCATTCATCGTCTTACGGAGTTGTCTGTGTTTGCTCTGTTGGTCACAGTCTAAGAGATGACGATGAGTTTGGTGACGTGACGATGAGGAGGAGTGCAATCCCATGACTTTGTTTAGTCTGTAATGACAGCGCTCAGTCCGTGACTGTGTTAGTGTGTGTGTTGTGTGAGCATACAGTGTGTGTGCTTGTGTCCATTTTCACACCAAGCATGAAATGGTTTATATGAGTTTCTCCCTTGGCTCTCTGCAGTTGGTCAGGTGCTTAAAATGCCAATCAATCTGTATCCACAGCACCTGAAAACATACTGTAGCTCTTGGTCTTTTTCCAAGTGAACTGTGGTGCAGTTCATCAGCAGTGAGAACATAATTGTACCAGCTACAGGAAATTGCAATCAAATGTACCGTTTTACAGGCATAAGGAGGCAAACTCTGACATCTGATAGCCATTTATTACTCATGTGTAAAAATGATTCATGATGCTCATATTAATCTTTTTTTAACATGTTTTTACAGGGTATGAACACCAAGGAAGGTAAAATATCATGAAGAGGTCAGAGTGGTCCATCATGCTGCAAGATGACAGGTTACCAACACGCTGTCCAGTAAATGACCATGTAAGTCCAGTTTGGTTCGCAATCACTGTTTTGCTTGTAATTTGACAATAATGACTTAAACTATATACGGTGTATATAATGGTATCTGAGGTCCCTGCAGGAATAGATTATATTGTTTCATTAGCACAGGGACACAGGTGGACGCTGGCCAGTTTGATGAAGAGCCCACTCGCAGCTCTCACCTCCTCCACCATGAATGATGACCTGCTGCTTGATCTGTGTTAACAGCAGAGTGACGAAACAATGACAGAACCTACAGGGACACGTGCATGTGCACACATACACAGCGAGAGAATTAATAAACATTAACACACACATACCTGGGATAATGGATGTAATGGCATTATAGTACAGATAACAGTATCTGAAGTCATATAAAAACTGTATTAATTTTTTTAAAATGGAGAAGACAACGTGAAGAGTACAAATATTCCTCAATGATTATTGTGTTTCATTTTTAATAGTACTCTTTAATCTTAAACTGCAGCCCCCAGCATTCAGGTAAAATGAGACCACCAGATGTCTTTGTTAACACGCTGCTTTTCATCAAGCATTGTTTTATTATAATGCACTCAAGTTATATGTAACAATATTTAGATCTTAAATTGGACCTCATATTTGTCATCAATTAATCGTAATGCATTGTACTGTACAATTAACCTTCAGCAATAATGAAGCATTAACATCTCTTTGACTTTGATCATTAACTGTCCAAAGGCCTATGTTAAAGTTCACTCACCTCTGACTGTAACTGCTGACTCTGTAGACTCATACACTAACCAAGTGGCCCACTAGTGTCAGCTTCTTATCTGCATGATTAATGTCATCTGAATGCCACTGCTGCAGTGGACAGGTGGCAGGGCCTGTGGGTCCGTCACACGTGACGTTACACAGTCACACCAGTCTCTCACCATATCATATCCTGCGAGCCAAAACCGAACACATTACTCACATACAGAACATGCATCACTTATGCACAACAGTCCGCTTGGACCATGACATTTTAGTTGGCACTGAAACCTGTTTCAATTCGTTATCTTAACTATTGTGAGAAATATGTAATAAGACTTTACTTTTTGATAGGGACACATTAGAGAAAGAGGCAAGTAAATGAGTTAAATGTGACTGTAGTGAGAAACTCTTGCTACTAAATGAATCTCACATAATTCATTTGGAACAGGATCACGACAGCTTCAGTCCTACTTGCCATCTTAGCAGACGGAGGAAGCTAAAATGTGTTTGCACAGTAGGAATGCCTGAGTCACTTGATTTACACAATGTACTGTGGGAATATATGTGCCTCGATGCATACTTTTAGAAGTATGTTGATTGTGATTCAGTAATGACAAACAAAAGGATAATTTTCTGAAGATAACTTTGGGTAACATTTTACTAGTATCCTTAATCTTTACATTGATCTCTTATGAGTTAATAGGTTTAGTTACGGTTGCCTAAAGAAGAAAGAAGTAACATCAGACCAGTTAAATTTTTCATTGCTCAAAGGTTTCTGCACATTCAGCAAGATATGCAAACTGCTGGTCTCAGAATGACAAACTCTTTTTATTTACATGGTGAGTCTCAAAAGCTATACTTTTAATGTGTGAGGCTCACAACATATTGTGGTCATTCTGTTTTGTGGTATTAACCAACTATCCTGTTACTGTTGCTGTTTCTGATGCAGCTTGTCCATGTTTGACATGTGTTATCATGTCTTTCTAAACTGTTCCCTTGGATATATACACTGAATTTTTGCAAAGGTTTTACATTTGCACGCACAGTTTAGACTGTAGTATAAGTAGATTTGGTAATCGAGTGAAATAAAGAAGTATAGCTTTACATAAAGGCCCAACAGGCTAACTGAATTACAATAAAAATGACTTAAATGGAAATGTTTTTAAAAGTCTCAGCTCCTACCCCTGACTTTTTTTTAGGATGCCCCTCTTGCAGACTTCATCATAACACTAGCATCTGTTTGTTTGAGCCAGACAGCACCTGGCTGTTACAGTGAAAGGGTGTTGCTGTGTTTGTGTGTGTGAGAACAACACCACTGACCTGTGCAATGACTACACCACTGTAAACACAGTAATTAGAGTCATTACTGTGACTGTGCAGAGCAGAGAGCGATGTGTTGTCTTTACAAAGCTGGGTTTTCTGAAGCATCTGCCAACAAGGTGGGAGGAAACATTGAAAAAGAGACAAATATGGCTTCAAAAATATTAGAAAAACAGTCAATTGAGCTAGTGATCATGGAATGAATGAGGAGACATCTTTAAATCTTGACTGCTAAGACCCTGACCTGACAGAAAAGAAACTTACAGCCACTTTGGAGTAAAGAAATTGGAAATTACAATTTCAATCTGATGTGAAAACCTTTCAGTGCCTCTGTTAGTGTATATGGAATATGTTTACATTGATTTCACTCGATCAGTTAGTGTTTAACAGTTATCATCAACAGTTAACAAAGTCAGTCTGGTTGGTGTTCACAGAAAAAAAAAAAAATTTACGAATATGGGTATGTGAATCAATAAGAAACAAATGTGCCTTCTAGACACCAAGACAATCAGATGAAAAATACAAAGGGACATTCAGCTTATTATGCTGTTATTTGTCCAGAGTTGAGAGAGTTTGTCCTTTACCCAGAGGGCCAATGAACAAAGGCAATCATGTAACTAATGATGTCATTAAAAAACTGGGTTACATACGTGCTTACCACACTAGATTCATAGCTTGTCAAGATGACTTAATGCAGCAATTACAATTATCTCTTTCCAGTCTGATAGTCTGAAGCCTTGGACGACACGGGATTGAGAACATAAACATAAAACTCACTTGTCTTCTGCACATCGACGTCTGTGCTGTGCAGAACTGTGTGTGTTAAGTGTGTGTGTTGCCAGCGCATGCCACAGCTATGACTGTAAAGTGTCTGATCTTTGAATCACATCCATAATGCAACAGGAGAATTTAATCACTTTGCAGAGAAAGAGAGAGAGAAAAAGAAAGCGGGAGAGATTGAAAGTGAAAAAGAGTGAGTGGAGAGAGAGAGAGACATGAGACAATTGAACTGAGCTGCCACTCAAGCCTTTGGCAGCAGGATTTATGAGCTCTGCTTGTGGCGCATACCTGCAATGCGTCCTCTCCTCCTGACCATACATAGAATCAGGCACAATCAGACAGCCGTGATATAAATATTGAGTTGAGACATTTTGGCAGCTGAAACTGTGACCTAAATGCTGAAACTATGAGCTGCGCTGATGGGTGTTTCCTAGAGGCAAGAGAGAAAATAAAACTAATGAAGTTACTGTAATCTTTTTATAGACTATCTGAGCAGTCTGGTCGACTGTGCCATTAATCATAGATGGTGACACAATGCCTTCGCTGGCTGGAAACCTGAGTCTGATGTACAATTTTACAAGTTGTTTTGGGGTGATTCTGATGGGCAGCAGCGGCCATGGAGATGCTTTACTGTTATTGCTTTTATTGTTTGGTTTCCTGGGGACACTTGAGTTTTTGACTTTGTTAGATGGATTCAAAAGTGAGCCCTGAAGATCTGTTCAAATTCGGAGCACTCAGCTGTAAACATCAGAGTGGATGAGAGGAGTCACAAACAGCAACAGTCATGGTTCATACATACTGGACCAGGACTTGAGCTGTGTCCCAACTGCATACTTTATACTAAACCATGATCCTATTTTGAGCATATTGTTAGTTTATACTGGAAACTCACACTCAGTTGCCAGTTTATTAGGTGCCCCCAGCTAAAACTAATGCCGCCTCATACAAAAATCCTGCACTAAATCCTTCCTTCATAAAGCCTGTAATGCTCAGTTTTAGTTGAAACTGCTCTCCAGAGGTGTTGATTCAAATGTATTGTGTTATACTGACTGATTTCCAGCCTGCCCTCATTGATAAGACTGGAGTGGACAAAATACTAGAAACTAAAAACGCCTGTGAAAAAGTGAACACATGGCAAACAGTCAGCAGTTCTTGGAAACACTTGGAGTGAAGAGAAAAAAATAATGACGTCCACTGTTTTCTTGGGAAGTTTTTTTTAATTTGACATTCGTTAAAGTCATCTGCCATAGCAGCTCAATTTACATTCATTGACATGTCTTGTGTCATTTTCTTTTGTACAAAATAATGCAATATTTTAATTTCTGATATACAACCTGCCAAAATAAAGTGCTTCTGATTAGTTGGGATTCACTCAACAGTATGGAATTCAGAGACAGCGAGCTAATAGCCTCACTTGCAACAAAGTTTTTGAACCTCAGATAAACCAGAGTCCAGGGTCAAAACAATATGATTACAGCCATACACCATTTACAGCCAAAATATTCTTTTGTTTCAGTGTTTGGTGTGTTTGCTGATGTGTGACGTGATCAGCCTTTTACATTTTCTCTCCATTTTTGTCTTCGCTCTTTTCACTTTTACACTGTTGGCTGTAAACTAATGAATGTTGTTCTGCAGTAGAAATCAGATGAAGTATAAACCTGTTTAAACCCCTGTCCTTTAAAATCTGGGTATTTCTAAAAGTACCTGAATTCTTTAAAACTTTTCTTCACATGGGTTTTTCAGAGCGCTAGAAAACTTGTGAGTATTAAACATTTGCCTAACATGATTTCATCAGAGACAGTTTTTTTGCATGTTGGCAAACTGGCCAAAAGGTTTACACAGTCTTTACAACACATCATCAGTAGTTATCAGCACAAAAGTTCAGTTCAACCTGGACTGTGGATTGCTCTAGATTTGATACCCGCACTCGATACAACCCAGCTCTTGGCGCTTGATGAAAACATTTAAACTCTTCTGCCATTGCTCATTTGGGTCAAATGTGCTGCTTCTGTAAATGTGCCCTGTATTTACTCCATGATTTTTTCTTTTCAGCTGGAGTTTGTAGAACAAACGAGCCAGTGGAGACTTGAAGTTGTCTTTTCATTATGTGTTCAGAGCCCAGTTATCTGCAGAGGTCCCAGCAGACTCAAGCAAAGACCATGACATCATTGCACTTTGGTAAATGTCTGTGGTGTTCTACCTGCATCGCCGTTTAAGTCAATCATGGTTTTTCTCTCTTGGTGATAAAAATTCCAATGGATGATGCTGGGATTCCCAGTGACTCCTAAAGGAAAACTATCTTGTGAGTATCAAATACCTTCAGCTGTTGGGGTTTGTACTGTGATAACTGTGATTAGAGGGTGTTAACGTTCTTTTTAATTTAATCATGTGAGTTTGTCCCAAACGGTTCAGGATGATTAAAACAGATTGAATCTTGGTTCATATACCAGTTGTTATGAATTTGGTAAGAAATATAATATGTCAATGTGTTCACACTTTGTTTCAACTGCCTCCAAGTGGGATCTGTGACCACAAAATTTGTGAATCCTACAATAACCAAGCTGCATTTCTCTGGAGAGGGCAAAACCATCTTGCTCTTGAGCCTGCAATCTTACTAACTTCTTGAATGGCGACAACAGAAATAATAAAAAAAAAACAGCCAGGAAGACAAAAGGACAAAAACTGCTTATTTCTGCTTTTAAAACAGTATCAAATCATTCACAGTCTTCTAAATGTTAACATATGGTGTATACCTACATTCACAGTTAATAGTGCAGACTTTTAGTGAACCTTCATTTCGGCATTTGATAAAGACCTGGGACTGATGAGGTACAACTGGAATTCAGCCTCTGTGAAGGTTCACTGGTATTAGGGAGAGGTTGATTGAAGTCTGTGGTGAACTCTTTGTGATTTGTTATTTTGTTCTCTGACTACTAAATGTTATTCTGTCCACAGTCTGCACTTATATTTTGTCCATCAATGTTTGTACTGTCTCTGTTTTGCAAAGATGTAACCTAGGTTGCTGGGGCGAAGACTCATAAACCTAATCACATTGTTTGGCCTTGAGTTATGAATTGTAAATATGAACCATATTGCCGGCACGACATCTTATAGCAGAGGGATTTACGATAACATGCCTGCTTCACACGCTCAGAAGTATGACACACATCTCAAACAGGGATATCTCATGTGTTTCTGCCACAGGTATTGACAGGATATCACCTACGTCAAACCACAGAGTCCCATTATGAAACCTGGACACGGCCAACTGTTTGACGCTCCATTTAGAGGGAGTATTCGCTTACAACACGTACTGTACAAGGTCAGGGGGCTGGCAGCGGAGACAGGAAGAGATGATGTCACTGCCCGGGGAATATCTCTGAATCCCTCCTGACTTGGATATTTAATTTGCAGCATATTAGCCAAAGTGATACCATATTGTTACCTATGACCTACTTTAATGTTTAATGTGAGAGTGGTAGAACATGTGGCACTGAACAAGACTCTGGTGCCTTTACATGCAGGGTGACATAACTCTGCCTCGGAGTCACACCTTCCACACAACCCCAATTTGTTAACATTGCCTACATGAAACATGCTATTTATTGACTCAGATATTTTTGACCATGCACATGACACTTCAGGAGAAAGTGTCACACATAACAATCCTACTATATAACTACAAAATTGTGTTTTTGCATTTATTTCACAGAGGACAGTAGAGAGGTGACAGAAAATGATGGGAGAGAAACGAGGGATGACAGACAACAAAGATCCACCGCCGAACATGGTCAGCATCCCAAACCCCCCCCCAAGGCAAGTACAACAACTTGTAACACCTCCCTTTTTGATTAAGCTTCTTATTATTATCTTAATTATAGCTCCATTTATTTGACAGCAGTAGTACACTTTAAAAATAAATAAAACATGAATGATTAGTTTTAAAAAGATTATGTGTTGTTATAGAAGAATAATGCTGATAATTTTAATTTTGGGATGCAGGACTTTCAATTGTAATGCAATATTTATACATTGTGGTATTACATATTCTATGCAGGTAACCTTTAACTTGTAAGTCATGATATAACTTATGTGTGTCTTTTTGAATTGTTGAATTTGAACAAATTTAACATTTGTGACAACAGAACTGAATACACAAAAACCCATCGTACTGGAAGTCAACACAAATACAATTACATTAAAATGCTCCATACATCCACTGGATATATCGAGCTCCACTGTCAAGTATTCAGAGAAATCACAATGTTTTTGAAAAGGAAACATACATGTTCTGTCAGTGCTTCTCCCATCATTGCAGACTATGATAGAGCGATAGACAAAGAGGCAGGGAGCTTTACTCTTTTCTCAGCATGTGATACAGAAAAGCTTTGACAAAAACTATGATTTATGCCCCTCTCCCTGAGGACCCAGAACTCTGTGTTGATGTAATAGCTTCATGTCTGTCAGGGCACAAATGGAGGCCTGTGTAGACTAGCGTAAACATAGCACAGACACACATTCACTTCACATTCACTCGCATGCAAAATATGGAATAAACAGTCACTTTTAATTATTACCATAAGCTGTGACAACAAATGTTGTTCGAGGCAGGAGAGTGAAAACATACTACAAATGCACTTTGTAATGCTCTTCATGAAGGAAGTATGGTGTGAAGGCCAAGGAAAAGACGAGATGTCATATGTTGTGACAGTCTCACACTGTCAAGGAGTTTAGTGACGGTTGTCCGACTCAATCAAATACTAGCTGAGGTAGGAGTCAACATACATGTGAACCAACAGGTTGCCAAATTTCTATATGTTAAGAATCCATAAATATTTGAGCATCACAGTGCAGGCACCATTTTCTCACCAGATTTTTCTTAAGAGTAGACCAGTAGACCAGCAGCAGACCATGATGAAGTGTGATGTACACCTAATACTGTAAGACAAGTGGTATTATAGCACTGTTGGTGTCTTGTTACCATATTTATTTTATCAATCAGTTAAAAGTAGGCAGTTTACAATACACCTAAGTATTGACACCTAATTTTGAGAAAAGAAACTCCAGATGCATAAATGAGCCAATTTACTGTGGAAAGCCTGAAGGGTTCAGAACAATATAATCAAACCCAAACCACAAGCTTGACTAACACAATGTTTTAGCTGTGTGGTTTTCTGAACTCTCTGTCCAGACCACATGCCACGTGCCACTGCTTGTTGTCTCAAAGGCGAATCATCAGCAACTGAGGTTAAACCAACACTTATACCATAATGAGGACAGCAAAAGATGAGAGACAGTGTGCAGATAGTGGCAGACAGGGCCTTGAGGATATCCTCCCCTGTCTAATCATCACCAGCTCTGTTTAAATTTTGGCTGCAGCCCAAAAAGGGGAACACTTTCATTAACCCTACAGTCAATCCCCCGTGAAAACAAACACATTGGCCTGCCATCCTGTGACTCACTGCCCTTTCACGTTGACCACAAAAGACTAGCTTGAGCTGCCAAACTTTTTCCTGTCCGCCATGCCTCACCCTTCCTTAGTTCTTGCTGCCACCACTGTACTATCTCACATTAAACTTTTAACCCTGGATGAGGATAAGGACTCAGTCCTGCTGGTTCTTCATATCACACACAAAGTGAGTGATTGAAATGAAATTCCTTATATTATAAGTCCTAAAGCTAAAGTTAAATTAAGCAGATATGTGCCAGGCTCTGGATGCCCCCTTATTAGTCAAAGCTCAGCAATATTTAAATATGAATGTTATAGACAATCCTGATCCTGATCTACAGTCAGTTTTTTACAGTCAGTTGAGATGATTTTTACCCTTATTTTCCAAGTAGACCTTCCTTTCAGACTAATTTTGCCTTCAGAGCACCAGAATAAGTTAACACTAAAGGCCTCAGTAAGCTTAAAACTTGAAGTGTTGTCAGATCGTCTAACAGTCTAACGGCAGACGTGGGAAGGCTGTGGGCAATTGAACCCACTTTATACAGTCATTGCCAATGTGTGCAGGAGTGTAACAGTACGCAATATTCAAACTTCTCTCTCAAACGCTTCACTTTCTGTGTGTACAAAAATGAGCAACACCATAAATGCCATCGAGGAGAGTGACCAAAAGTGTGCACCCTCCAGTTGATCCGCAGTACCTCCTTCCCAGCGACATCAGGCATGTGGTGAAAGATGGCAAGTGATGATTGGTCAGGGAGTAATATGTCATCTGTCATTTCTCTCGACCAAGACACAGCAAGAATTCAAGACTCTATACTTGTCTACTCTGACACAGTGACCATTGTACCAGACTAAAATATTGTGTAGTTTGAAGCCGGCATTAAAACGACCCCATGCGAAGGTCCTAAGAGCTGATTTTAATTTAGTGATAGGCTCAGTCAAAGTCTTACACAAACACTAGCTAAAGTCATATCTGGAGAGTAATAACATACACAAGAGGATGAAGGCCAACATTATTCTAGCATGTTAATCTGAAATATAAAACATGCTGATTAAGAGGTCCTTATGTTATCATAGAAAACATACATGTGTAATCACACAGTCTATGTGCTATCAGGCCTCTGTCTTATGTCACAGCAGCTGTGCTTTCACATGAATCGGAGCTGATAACTGACCATTTCAGCTCTCTCATATATAAAAACATTGGCTGCATTTGCAATTATGTCTGTATGTGATTATCTTTGGGTAAATATTGTAATATGTCTATTGATAACGTGATCTACACTTGAGGGCTTACCCATAGATTTGATAAGAGATCGACCTTATAGTGGAGCCGTTCCTGTGCTTTTTCTATATTATAAGAGTGGAATAAGACAGACTTTTTGTCTTTATTCCCATAACTATATGTTATATGATGATGTGGTGGCAGCCAGTGTGTACAGCATCTTGATTCTGTGGAACACAGCCCAGCATCAGTTTAGCTTTACGTTATTTGTCAGACAACACGTTAAACAGGGAACGGTATGAAAACAGTCGGTACTATGTGAATTGTCTCAGTGTTCTTGTATGAAGGAGACTCAAGTTGGCTAATGCTGTAATTCTGGCAGAGGTATACCAATGCTGCACTGCCTTAAATGGGAAACAGAGACCCAGACCTGTGCTTTACTACAACATGGCTCTGATTAAGACCAGATTGGTCTGCCTGTGGTTGGTTCTGAGCCACAGCCAATTCCTGCTCAGGGACAAGACTGTTAACACTGTGGTATGAATGCATCTATGTTAATCTCTCCCCCCTTTAAGCCACTTATATCTGCTTTAGTGGAGAGCCAGAAGAGGTCCTATCATTGCCAAATGACTGAATAGGGTATTGGTAATTGTGTGGTTCTTTTACAGAAGTCTCGCAAAATGAAATCAATGGCAAAGATGTCACAAGAAGTAATGAAGGAATGACAGTATTCCACCCTATGGATGTCAAAATGTGTTTTGTTTCTATTCCTTTCTATTCTATAAGATCATGGTCAAGAAAAAAAATGGTGTTTTTTCAAGATAACCAGATAATTATCTCATTACAAATACTGTTCTCTCAAGATAAGAACAGGAAAATGTATTTCAGTGATCCTCCTTGTACTTGTAGCTTTAGGGATAGACTACCATAACATTTAGTACAGACATTCACGGTCCCCAGAGGATGAATCCTGCTGACTTTGGTGATCACCTTACTTTTCATCTAGTGTCATCATCAGTTCAAAATTTCAGTTTGTCCAATACTTTGGTTTATGACCAAATACCTGCAAAACTAATGACATTCACACCTCAGCTGTACTTTGTGTTTATGGTTAACTAGTAAAGATTTGCATGCTTATACACAAAATTAAGTTTGTGAATCTACTTAACATCAGCGTGTAAGCATTGTCATGAGTGAGTATGTTAGCATGCTTACATTAACATTTAGCTCAAAGCACTGCTGTACAGTATAACCTCAAAGAGTTGCTGGTGTAGCTGTAGGTTCTTAGACTTATTTTCTTAACATGCATTCCTCTCTGATTATGATGTGCATCTGTCATAGACCCACAGCATCTATCCGCACAAATGTGAAAAAAAAATAAATCTTGATATCTGTTATGTTGAGAAAACTTACCTGTGATCTTGAGATAACAGGACTGAATAAATTATTACAACCTGGGCCGCTCTTAACTTTTGTACTACCAAATTATTTTTCTCTCTCTTCCTTTATTCGACAGCATAAGGAACTGTTCAACTTTGTCTCTCTCTTCTGTCCGATGACCAGACCAGATGTTTTGCACCATTATAGAGTTTTGATGTGGTTCTGTTGTTGGTTGTCACCTTCTCTTTTACGATGACATGTTTTCAAAGCTCTTTGTGTCTCATCTGCAGTCCTGGTTACATCAGTGTGTCAGGTGGTGTGAGGAGAACCATCTGTAGCTCAGTGTCAGTATCACACAGGCTGCAGCATGGCAAGAATCCATCACACCTGTCCTGTTGTGATAATAAATGTTTATATTAGTTTGTCTTACCTTGTAGTTCTTACCATGCAATTTCGTAACTTGCATCATTAAATGGTCTTCTCTTCTCTCTCAGTTTCCCCCCCTCATGTTTAGGAAGAGATGTTTCTCTGCTGCCATCTCGTGGCCAAAATGAAAATTTTTATTTTTTAGGAAAAAGCTAATTAGGAAAACAAACCACAAAGTGCTGTCTTAATTGTCAAAACACATTGGGAATAAACGGTTAGGAAAATAGCAGCAACATAATAAAGCAGAGTTAAAGAATAGAATAAAATGTATGGCTACAACTTGACTGAAGTATTTTGTTTTTGTCCATTGTGTTATTCTGAGTTAGACCTTGGAATAACTTGCTTCTGCTCTGCTCACATCTCTTGCGATACTACTTAACTGTAACCAAACTGCAGCCATAACTACCAGGTTTTATACCTGCATTAATATTGTTTATTTGGTCTTAAAGACTGCTTTAAGTTTTAGTAGACTGATTTTTTTGTACCTTTTCCTTTTCTCCTTTTTGGCCTGTCCCTCGTTACTACCCGTACTGACGTCATCAAAGCAAGCCGACCGGAGCAGCATGTAGAAACCATACAGTCTATGGTAGAAATTTTGACCTTCTAAAATTATTTCTTTCAGGCACTTGTGGTGAGTTGGTTCTTAACATCCCGCCTTCAGTTGTAATCTGTGTTAATGTTAAATAACTAGATACAGTATGTGCTTTTAAATGAATGAAGTTGTGAAGTTAAAATAACGTTAGCTGCAGCGAGGCTAACTATGTAGCCACAGTTTGCTTCCTCATGTCATTCATCCTTTTATAACCTGAATTTACATAGATAATGTAATCATTAAGTCAGGTTGTTCATTGATGTGAATACCACTGATGTTATATAAGGGCAAAGGTAAAAAACTTTTTTTTATGGTAACCATAATCGCTGCCTTTTACCATTCATGCAACGAGATCGCAATAAAAGTGTGATACAGATCAGTTATTATCATACCATGACATTTGATTAACAAAAGAGGAACAAAGACTTCAGCTGATAATCATGTGTCAGATAAGGGCTGGGGCCCAGCGTCAATGTTGTTTTGGTCTTCTGTATTACAGGGTTGGCTAGATTTTTCAGGACTTTCAGGATGTCTATCAAACACGCATCAATTCATGCGAAATGGATCATCGGCAGAGTCATAGGAACCAAGATGTACAAAACTGCAAAAGTGCGAGTTACAAGGCTGGTGCTGGACCCTTACCTGCTCAAGGTGAACTTTAAACAGTGTTCAAATGTTTGATACTGATACTAAAACAATCCTTTTTCTCGGTGCCTTTGAAATAGAGCTATGTTTTCCAACAAAAACCAAACTTCTCCGTTCATCAGAATCACAATTCAATCAGTGTATAATGTCGTAATGCAAGTATCTGTACAAAAACCTTGAGTACTAATAGAACTACTAGAAGTAGAAGTACTATTGGGAAACGGTACAAATATGTTTGGTCGTAAGAGAAGACTTAGGAGTGCTAGTTGAGTTGAGACATTAATTGCCGCTTTACTTTCAACATAACCACCACCATGCCAGTTACAGCTACTATTATTGTTAATAAGACCCTTGCTGTGTCTCATCCCATAGTTTTCATGTATTTTCTCTTGATGCCACAACACTTGAAAACAATGTGCACCTTTCTATGATGTTTGAACTTTTTAAGACTTGTTCTTTGCAATTTACATTTAGAATTATACTTAATATTTATATAATTGAATGTATTAGATTATTTGACTTGGGGTCCGACTAAGTTGCTAAGTTGGACAGTAGTAACTTGTGATGTGATTTGTCTTTATTTGATGAATTAGAATTAGTCACACCAAACATTGTTGGTGAATATGAATTTGCCCACTTTGCTTAATAATTTTGACAGTAAAATTCTATACACATTATTTATTCACTACATGTGGCTGCAGGTAGTGAATACATACATACATTCTGTATATCCAAATGTCACTCATTGTCAGACTGATGATTGATTGCTGTTCAATGACTATGTATTTAAATAAGTCTAATGTTGTCTTTTCTTCCCCATAGTACTACAACAAGAGGAAGACCTACTGTGCCCACGATGCTTTGCGACAGTGCACTGTGGGAGATATCGTCCTTCTCAAGGCTCTGCCTGAGGCCAGGTCCAAACATGTGAAGCATGAACTGTCTGCGATAGTCCACAAAGTCGGTCGGGGGGTCGACCCACTGACAGGAAAGAGAATTGCAGGGACTGAGTATGTGGAGCCTCTGCCTGACCAACCACTCAGCCTGGAAGATGTTACAGTGTTATCAGAAAAACTGAAGGAGCTCAACTTCTCTGCTGCCTCAAGTGGAGCTGATTCCCCACCAGCACAAACTCCCACGTCATGATGAAAAAAACGGCATTCTTTTATAGAGAAATGTTAACAAAATGTCACTCTGCAATAATGATTCTGTTTCCGGTGTTTATGTATATGTATTCAATGTATAAACCAATAATCAATATTTATCAATTAATGCGGAGAGCCTAAATACATTTTCTTTGCTACCCGCTCAGGTAGTTTTGAATTCAAGACACATTTCTGAGGAATTTACAATAAAATGAGAATGCATGGTGTCAGAATGCATGGTGCCCATATCTGTTTACTGTCAGACCAAAGATCTATATTTGAAAGACATTAAAATTAAAATATGGCCAGTTATTAAAGTCTATATAGGGTGCATATACAAAAGCATTTTTTAATTATCGACCATTGGTGCATACCTGATATTGCTGTTATGAATATATTTTCAGTCAAATACTTTCAGCTCTGATTTACTAACATGAAACAAAATGTGAAACATGTAAACACAGGATCCTTGTCCTAAAGTTGATTGGTCAGTTTATCTGTTCATTGAAATCTACAAAACATAACATTATTCTGGTCAGTATTTTATGTTGATGCAAGTGTATGTTATATTTAGAAGAGATTAATCTTCTGTTTATGTTTTAATCATGTGAAGTTTATAATTGCACGAAAAACTCATCAAAAAGCCACAATCATGTTTCCAACTCTGCAGGTGGGGAATCAAAGTTATCACCTGCTGTAAGTTTAACCACATTATCATCAGGTCCCCTCGGTGTCAGAGTCACCTCACGACGTTAACTGATCCCGGTTCGTTCAGGTAACTCGGGGTTACGTTGTTGTCAGTCACGTCGGCTGCTCCGGGAACAGCCGGACTGCAGCCGAGTCACTCCAGCGTTCAGGGGAAAGATGGCGACCCGAGTCCTTCAGAGAGTGGGCAAAGGCCTGAAACAGACCAAACATGGGCTCCAGACACACGGACAAGTCACGGTTGTCGTAAGGTTAGAGTTTTGCATATTAGTTTTGCCAATGTAGACCTAAAAATTCCACTTAAAATTTGTTTAGCGTCAGCAGGGTTGACACCAATGACAAAGTCCGGTGTGCTAGGTGGCTAAGCTAACGCTAAAGTTAGCGCAGGGACGTTGGCTAGCATCCCTGTAACGGAGCTAGCATTAGCCATCTTAGCTCCAAACTTGCTAACTTTTTGCTAATGCTAATTATCACCCACCCGAATGTTAAAGTTGTGAAGCAACTTGTTTGCTCTTATCCCTGCACCGAATATTTTTGTGCGTGGAGTTAAAGTTGCCATGTGCGTAAATAATATAAAATCACAACAGAGTTTCGGTCAGTCCCAAACTGTTTTCAACTTCAAGGTCAACATACAGTGTGTCGCTGCTCAGTAACACTTGTTTTGATTTGTGGGTCACAGTTTCTTGCTGCGACAAGTGTGTGTCCCAAATCAAGCTGTGATATAAAAATGTTTACAATTAAAATACTAAGATGCACATAAAGTTTAGTTAAAATGTGACAGTTTTGCACAGTGCAAAGTAAGTTAATTTTTGTGTTTGCATTTGTTGGCAAACTGTCAGAGGACCACTTCCTGATAAACAACAGCAACAATTGCATGAAGTGCCTGATTTTAAATTAAGTTTAAAATGAAATACTACTCATGTGGAAGGCTGCTTAGGAGTACATGTAGACTAATCCTCTGCTTATGTGCAGTATGTGCAGATTATAGTCTTCTCTGCTGCTGGACTCTGAGCTGCAGGTTCTATGCAATGAATGAGCTGGTGATGAAACATTTGTGCAAAGTTATTAGTTTGCTGCAGCCATCAATGACTAGTATACAATGCTACTTTGTGCATTCACACTGACCTTAGTTTTAGTAAGAGCATAAAGAAAGGTTGTTTTATTTATATTGCACATTTCATCACAAGTAAACTGTGCGTTACATCAGGACAGGACATCAGAGTGGTTTATAAATCCTCAACAGTATATTGGCCCTTATAGAATTTTTAACATCATCACATTGCATAAATACACCTTTTTGATAAGGATACCTTAAGTTTGATTATTCAAAAAGTGTGACTAACATATACATTCAGCAGAACATTTTTCAGGTGAAAAATAAAATTCCCAGTGCCCTAACCACCACATGACAGCCTGAGATGTCTTGATTCATCTAAAGTCAATGAGCAGGCCAGGAGTGAACTTCAGAGCCAAACCATTAAGTGCTTTAGAGACTAAGAATGACAGTAGAGTACAGGCAGCACAACTGTATGCTGCACTTATTGGTCAGTTTTTCTATTGTTGTTAGTCTCTTATTTCTTCGTTGTGTAGCAGAAGGAGAGCCGGCTGTATTTAACGTTTGTGTTTTGTTTTACCACAGGAGTCTCTCGGCTTTCCGTGAAGACAGCTGGTTCAAGTCTCTGTTTGTTAGAAAAGTCGACCCCCGAAAAGACGCTCACTCTCATTTGCTTGCAAAGAAGGAAGACAACAATCTGTACAAAATACAGTGTATGTGTTGTTTGTGATTTGCTGTGAGTGTTGTGGTACGTTGAAAAAGATTAGCCTGACTGTGTGTTTTTCATTGTTTTAAGATGTATTTAAGAATGTTTTTTCTCCTGGAATAGTAGATATTATCCACTCATGTTTTGTTGTCTCCTTGCAGTTCATAATGTCAAGCCTGAGTGCCTTGATGCTTACAATGAACTCTGGTAAGAAGTCCCTGTTCTTTTATTGATTTCATCCAGATGCCTTGCCGAAGCACAGTTTTTGTAGATGGCTCAAATCTTTACTTTAAATCTTACTTTAGCTCGTTTACACACTTTTTTTGTGTGTTGTGTGTGTATCTTTAGTGAGGACATCTTGCCTTCCATTCACGCTGACCCTGAATACCCTTGTGAGCTTGTGGGCACCTGGAACACATGGTACGGAGAGCAGGATCAAGCAGGTAAGAGCATGCATCAAGCTCCATGCCTGAAGGTCATGAAACTATACACATGTGCAAGTGATAAATCCACTCGTGATAGCCCATTCAATCAGGTAGTGAAAATACAACTTCCTTTTCAAGACAGAAAACATGAAGTATAAAACACAGACAATATAGCAGCACTTAAAAGATCCATCCATTACTCAATCACCAGATAATGAATTGACACAATGCTCTATCACACACGTAAGTCTGTTAACAAGATGGTCAGTTCATATGAATAAAGGCAAATGCTATAATATGTACATTCTTTTCATATTACATGAAGAACTGCATTGAAACCATAACCATAAGTCACCTTAGAAAGTATCTCATTATCTCATAAACCTGCACAGGATACTCCTCCTTTCAGTTTGTTGCTGATGATGAGGAACAGAGTGAAGTGTAGTGGATTTTTTTCAAACTGTGCTTATTTCTCCTCCATGTTTGACTCTATGGGTGTAAAGATTTTTCTCTCTTCCCCAATGACACATACCGGAGCTTGGCCAGCTTTTATATTTCAGTTAATTATAGCTGTGACTTTACTGCACTTTTCCTGGCTGCTGTCCATTTTGCCCTCGTGGTGACATTTGTCATTCCTCAGTTGTAATCTGCGTCTAATGTTTCAGCACAGTTTGGCAACCTCAGTAAGGATAATCTAAAAAGCTGCATCAACAAAACGTGTTCACAACTTGCGCACTGGAAACAATATCCAGTACTCTGCTCTGAGAGATTTAGTTTCATGATGCATCTCTGAGAGATAGCTGTCACCTTTTTCATGTTTAGTCATTTAACATCAGCCATTTTTATAATGGATTTCTTCATTCAGTTGTTCATTTTTCAACTTGATAACTAGAGTCAGTAGATAACCCTGCATTGTGGTGGGGTCTGTAATGAATAAATTATAGCAGTTTTTCTTTTTTACTGCAGCATTTTTCAGTCAAAATCTCTCATTTTACCAGATTCAATTGTAGTGGTAAGATTTTGGAAATTAGTTATGGGCTGGATCTCATCATGCCAGCTCAGGTCGCAAGTGGTCTAGAGGGATAAACAATTAATGTTACAGTTGTTAATGTAAAAGGCAGACACACAGAGACCTATTCGAGAGCTGCATTATGTTTGGCTCTTCTCCTTCTATTCTAGTTCACCTGTGGAGATATCGGGGAGGATACCCGGCTCTCACCGAAGTCATGAACAAACTCAGGCAGAATAAGGTAACGGGTGCTCAGAAGTTTAGCTTACTGGCAGTTTGTGACCTGTAGGCCACAGTTTCTGGCAGTGCACCCTTCAAATTAGATCCACAGACCATTTTACCCATGTGTATCACCATCTTTATATGTCATTTTCCAGCTGTTTGGTGTGATTGTAATTTTGGTGCAATTATCTTTAAAGCTTATTTACAAAAATGCAGTTTTAGATCATAAATAAGGTTATGCTGCCTTGTCCATAATATATATCTTTGTGTTTAATAATCAAAAGTTGGGGAGTTTGTTTGCTTTTTTAGTCAGTTTGTCTGAAGTTTCACGAAAAAATACTTTTATTCAATTTAAGAACATAACATTGTTCAGAATGAATATTTATTTTTCAAATTATTTTTTTTAGGTTTCTTGCCCGCATTGATGTTACTCATTAAAGTGGACACTATTTAAAATTAAGCTGTTGTTGATCGCAAACACAAGCATATTAGTGAGATAGATCCCTTTTAGAATAGCCTGAACATTACATTGTATTAAATTGCACATTCCCACATTCACATGTATTCCAACAAAATAGGTGATTTTCTGTGTGTTGAAAGTGGATGTCAAAGCCTCAAAACATGACTAAGCGCAACCATGAATGCTCTATATCTCTGTTGTATGCTGTCAAAGTACTTACTGTACCTCATCAAGAGAACAGGTGATCTGTTGTTCCAGATTTATAGAATGTTAATGTGCCTAAATGATCTTGATTGATGTGTTGCAGCCAGTCTAGTCTTGGTCTCCTGTTATCTGACCAGAGTTTTGATATTTTTCCAGATGTAGTATAGAGGAGTTGGTGAGCTGAGCCACATTTGCTGAGTTATGTGTTACTGTTGTTTGTCGTTGTTGTAGAAGTTCATGGACTACAGGAGTGAGAGGGGGAAGATGCTGCTGTCTCGTAGGAACCAGCTGCTGCTGGAGTTCAGTTTCTGGAATGAACCTGTCCCTCGTCCAGGACCCAACATCTATGAGCTCCGATCATACCAACTCAGGGTAACGCTGTCTCTTACATAGTAAATTCACCACTGTCCTCCCATTCAGCATAAATATGTGTTACTCTCTGTTGCAGCAGTGAACAGTCAGGCAACTTGTTTTATTCATCTCTCCACTCTTCACATTCTTTTTTCAGCCAGGGACGATGATTGAGTGGGGAAATTACTGGTAACGCATAATTTTCCTTCATCTTTCTCATTTTCTTTTTCTTTCCTTTTTTCACATGTAGTGTCAGAAAGTCCTCAAATTGGATTCATTTTGATAGTTATCTGAAAAACTCTTTGCTTTCTTTTTGTATTAATTGTAGAGCCACTATACATATGTACCATTTAAAATCTCCTCACTACTATTTTATTGGTTTTACAGATTGTAGCAGATGAATATGAGTCAACAGTACGTTTTACTACACCATCTATGCATGACTCCAAAGCATGAGATATATATACATGATTTGTAAATCCCAAGCATAATTGACATATTTACCCTGTATTCAATATACGTACTCATCTGATTAAATTGTTAATGACTGGGAAATTTGCCTGTCAAAGCAATAAACCCAAACCTTCTGGGAAGATTAAAACAATTTGGGGTTGTAACATCAAAATTTGATCAAAGAAATTATTGAGATATCAATGAATTTAAAACCTACAAATTTGTGCTGGTGGTTTAATTGGTACAAGCCTTCAATAACAAGTGGTTAACATAGCTCTTTGATGCTCTGCAGGGCGCGTGCTATTGAGATTCGCCAGCAGAACCACGAAGCGGTGGGAGGCTTTTTCTCACAGATTGGAAGTCTGTACACGGTTCACCACTTATGGGGTGAGTAGTGTTTCCAACTTTAATGAGATCTGCAGCATTGTGATATTTTTTAAGAGATAACTACATAAAAAATTAAATCCTAGAATATTTACATATTGGGGATTTTTACAAATGCATCACTATTTTGCAAATAATTATACAAATGTGTTACAATATATTTCTTTGATGTCCCCTTGATATTTCCTCCACAAAGTATTAGTGTTACTATTCAGGAAATATATTGCATAGGGAGATCATGGAATTGTTCTGTATAACTTAATGCATACGTTTCAGAATCGTTTTCTAAGCATGGAGACTTGAGAAAAACTGTATATAACCATTTAAACTAAGTAATGTGTTTTTTTCCAGCTTACAAAGATCTTCAGTCCCGAGAAATCACCAGAAATGCAGCCTGGCAGCGTGATGGCTGGGACGAGGTCGTCTATTACACAGGTGGGTCGGCTCCTTACGTTTCTCATAGCCCTGGACATTATTATCAACTTTGAGTGGAATCTTATCATGATGAGGGTATGATCTTAACATGTTATCATTGCACAATTTTTTTTTTTGTCAAAAATTTTAATTAAAAACTAACATATAAAATTGACATTTTACACACAATTTTGTATAAAATATCAGTTTGTGTGTTTTACGTGTAATCTTGCATATATTAACCATGTGGTGATGTATATTATAATCAGAAATATAAACCTTTTTCCCCAGCCACTGCATCACAAGGTTTCTAATTGACAGGAAAAGACCAGAACATGTAGTTATGAATCCACACATTCACATTATATGGAAAAACTGTGCACTCTCACTGCAGAGCTGGTCCTATCATGACTCACAGAATATCTGCTATAGGTTGATCATTTCAACACAAAGCTTTTCCATCAATTGATGATGGTGTTTTTCTAGAGGAAAAGTAAATTTTATGAAGACTATATTACAAATCAGAACACTAGCAGTAAACCAAAGATTGAATTAAGGTCATTATTCTAAAACGTTTCACGTTTTTCTGTAGTATTCAGGCCTCACTAAATGTAGAATTAACCAAGTTAAATTAAATTATGAGAGTGAAAATTTACGTAAGTGGTTAATTTGTCCAGGTTACCACAGAGAGTGTGTGTATGTGTATGTGTACTGTGTACTGCATAACACAGAAATCTAAGACTGTTCTTTCCTGCCCGTCCCACAGTCCCTCTTATTCAGCACATGGAATCTAGAATAATGATTCCCATGAAGAATTCACCCTTGAAGTAACCGCAAACACCGGGGGAACCTCTCAACAGCCACTGCAACAATCATAATGATCTGTAGAGAGCATAACCAACCATCGGAGTGTGCACTGCCAGGGATATCGGCATAACATCCACATGTTTCAGTTTTTGTTTCTTTTTTTGTTTCTTTACTCCCGTTTTCTGTGCTGGCCTAGAATGTCTTATTTCAGATGGTGACGCTAAAATGATTACCACCAAACTGTGTCTGTTACAGCAGTTACTGTGTTACTGATCCATTAATGTGCCGCATGTAGACAAACTACAATTTGATGCACTCCTCCTCTTCACTATCTGTCATTTAAAGGGTCAGATTGGCTTGTCTTACTTTTTCATCATGAGATAGAAACTGCTTTCATCTGTGTTTGAGTGTTGAGATACCAGGAGGACATGCAAATCAAACATTTTGCAGTTCTAGTGCTGGTCACAGGGGCTGAAAATGTCTGAAGGTCTTTTCATAAAAATGTGTTACAAAAGAAAGCTTCATGTCTTGTACACCCTGTTGCACTAGCAGTGATAACAAATCAAACAAAAGTAAACTGCCTCCAGTATCTCACAACAAAAACACACATCCAGATCTCACAGTTTGCTATCTGTAGGAATTGGATAACCACTTTTAAATGCTCAATGTTACTGGTGATGGTCAGTTTGACAAAGAGAAACATGCTGTTTACAAATCAGTGTTCTATAATAGACAATGAGGCTGATAGTCAGAGATGGTGATCTGTGTTGAAGGGCCACAGTCAGACTCTAGCTTTATGTTCAGTAAATGTTCATCAGTTCAACACACTCCAACAGAAAAAAGGACTTTATGTTTACATGGCTTTGATCCAGCCAACTGATTATGTTGTGTTTCAGTCATTTGTTTCAGAATCAGTTTGATGGATGAAAGGAGTCAGAACGACACTATAACAAAGACGCACAATAATTGACGTTCACGAACACACCACACACTAAGCTAGACTTTGATTTTGCTCACAGTCTTTTTATTCCTGCTGGATACATGAATGTAGCGTTGAGTTCTCAGGGTGAAGCTGTGAAGGCCCTGAAGGAGTCATTCTCCCTCTTTGTTTCTCCTCTGTTAAACTGACCACGTCTTCAGATTATTTTCTAACTTCTCTAACATTGTGACACTTCTGGCTCTTCTAGAGGTGGGGAGGGGGACAAGATGATTCAAATGATTAGAATAATTTTTGATTTCAGCGCAATTAATCAGTATCTACACACTGCTATACATGGACTGGTTTAGACTATCCCTGTATCAAGCAATTAATGCCAACTGGGTGATTGTGTGCTCTAACTGAGATTAATGTTTTTTTTTGAATGATCAGATTGTAGATATTCATAGTGGGCTTATTGACCAAGCCAGAGATATGGTCAATCCTGTGTCTGTAAATGAAGTGGGGTCCTCTGAACTATTTTATGCTGATAAACACGTGGACAGGAGAGGAGTAAATCTCAATAAGGTAAATGCGAGTTGCAGTGCTTTAATAAGCCTAGTTGTACATACTGAATTAAACTTCTGATGAAAATGGGGAAAAAAGTCTTGGATCTTTTTTTTATCATGTCTTCTTGGTGTCAGTTATGTATTGCTCATCTATCCATCCATGGCAGAAAAAATATAACAGTTTACCTTATTTTAGCTCTAAGAGGATTAGAGCTTACTGGGATATTTTTATATATCCTGCTTTTCTATATATTTATATCATATTTGCATCATCTTGGAGATGCTTAATTTTTGGGGGGGTTGCATTTTTCTATATTCATATTCAGTGTTGGGAGTAATTTGTTGATTTAATTTCACAACTTTTGACAGTAACTACAGCTTTACCTTTTGGTACTATTTTGTTCATTCAGAGCAGAAAATATAGAACTTGTTTATTTTGGAGGACTGAAGAAAAATGTGAGAGTTGACACCAAGTTCCCTGCATCATAACGAACAGGGAGAAATATCACTAACACTAAACATGTGAAGAAAGACTCTTTCTAAAGCCAGTTTTACTGACTTAAAATAAAAAGTTAATCTATTTCCAGTAGACGCTCGCAAATGTGACGTACACCGCCCAATGCTGCCTTCAGAGTATGTCGGATATCTCATAACTGCTTGAGCACACATGAACGCCTGTGACAAAGTGGAAATCACTGCAGAAATCGTGTTTTCCATTTGACTATAATAGAGGATGGCAGTTATGTAAGGATATGGTTTTATTGTTACTGTTTTATCGTGAAATATAAAATGCAGAATTTATTTTACCCCAAAATATCAAAAACAAGCTAATTGGAGGAATTAAATTGGAGAAATTCAAGTAATTAAACTGACTTTGACATCTGACTTTTATCTAATACCAACCCGTGTGCTTTGATATTTAAAGCTAAATACTTGCGTGCAACTTTACTTTCACTTTAAACCGAATGACTCGCGATTAATTTTGTGCTATTTTAAACAGGGAGTGTGAAGCTTTCAAAAAGCCGGAATGTCCGAGCCTCGCCTGGTTACGTAAAGGCAGCAGGAGAGCACGTGTTGGAGCCTTCTGGAAACCGACCCTCCTTTTCGAGTCCGACCAGAGCGAACTCCCGACCGGCGGCACTTTTTACCTTCACTTCGCTGGTTGTGCTGCTTCGCCATGGCTGCGGTGAAAGCTCTGAACCCTAAAGCAGAGGTGGCCCGGGCCCAGGCTGCCCTGGCGGTCAACATCAGCGCCGCCCGGGGGCTGCAGGATGTGCTGCGGAGCAACCTGGGACCGAAGGGGACCATGAAAATGTGAGACCGAGCCCTTTGTGCTGCACGCGTGCTAAGCTAACTCTGCTAGGTAGCTAACGTTAGCTGCAGTTCGCCGGTAGACTGTCTGCGCAGGTGGCGAATAAATAATTCTGCCGCTACCCTGTATTTATGTAAAACTGTAAATCCTTGTCTATTTATCATCCTCTTAGACGAAAGCATTAAATTATAATTGAGGCCTCCACTTGCTAAGCGGATAGCGGATTTCCCGGCGCACGTTGCCCTGCCCAGTCATCGTCACGACCCGCTTTGACAACCACCAGGCTAACTTTAGCATGTTAGCAACAATTAGCGGAATATGCTAGCGCTATGATCGACAGAACCAATCTTGATTAGGACTCATAAACATCGATTGATTACGTTGCTTTAGTACTAATAATGAGTGAGTTAATGAGTTGATCGCTGGTAACTGAGTTGACGTTACATCAGTTATTGTTCAGCCTCAGGAGGATTATTTCAGGAAGTTTAAGATAATAGTTGTATAATCTGTCTGTGACTCTGGACACAGGAAACTGCAGTTTATGGACAACTCATGGCTGACTAAACTTTTCTTTAGACTATCTGTTGACCATCAGTAAACCAGCCAGCATGAGGTTGTAGTGAACCAGCCTTTGGTTTGCTCAGTTAACATTAACCCTTCTCTGCCTGTTTGGGTCTGCAGGCTGGTATCTGGTGCAGGAGACATAAAGCTGACCAAAGATGGCAACGTCTTGTTACACGAGATGGTAAGAAAGTGCTTTGAAACGGACCCTTTTCTGTCCTGCTGTCTTGTCCTCATTGTGCTGCTTTCTTCATTGTTAAAGAGTGACCACACCCCTAATGAACTGTATGTGAATGCTAATTATTCACATATCATATATCATAATAATAAACTGGTACATTTATGATGATCTAATGACCTAATAAGGTTGGCAATCAAATCACAACACTTTCGTGATACTGACTGACATGTGTCTGAAGCACTTGATATTTAAAACTGTCAAGTACTGACAGCTGGCATTCAACACCTGAACAGGATTTTAATCTTGTTTACCTCATAAGACATCAAGGTTTTGCCAATCTTTGATTTGTATTAAGTGAAATTCTTGTTTTCTGCTTTTGTTTGGAGAACATTTTTTCTTTCTTCTTGGGGCTGTTAATGTACGGTGGCTCTCCCTGCACTCTTGAATGTTTGCTGTCGTTACCAGTCTTTACTTCTGCAGCTAAAATGATACTTTCTCCGCCCATCAGGGTCTGCATGATGTGCATCTTGTTTCTTGTCCATGTCCACAACAAATGTGTACATGGATATCAAGTGTATTATAAACAGATTTACATGTCTTCACTGATTAGTATTATGGCATTGTGTGATTGGGTGGGGGCAGGTTTCTATGAGGTGTCCATTCCTGATCTTGGAATTTGTAGGTTGACACAGTTGCTTTTACTCAAGGTTTGCTTGCCAGCTTTTTCCAAAAACTTTAAGCACATCTTCATCAGTGGATGGAAAAAAAGCTTGAGGTTCTCAGGTTCTGGCGTTTGAGTTTTGAATTTTTAGTTGGACAAAAAGACATTTGAATTTTTTTTTGATATTTCATAGACGCAAAACAATCGATTTATTGGGGGGAAAAAAATCTGCAGCTCAACCAATAAATATAAATTGTTCGTTGCACCCCTGTTGCCTTGTAACTGTGAAGGCATTTTGCATAACCATCATGATGACTTCGTTTTGGTGTTGCACTGTGTTTACAGTCTTTCTTCCTCTTGTCCGTTTTAGCAAATTCAGCACCCGACAGCATCACTCATTGCAAAAGTTGCCACCGCGCAGGATGATATCACAGGAGACGGAACCACCTCCAACGTCCTTATCATCGGCGAACTGCTGAAACAGGCGGACCTCTACGTGTCAGAGGTAAGAGCCAGGCCTCTCTGGTTATTCTCCCAGAATGTACACCAGTGATTTTATTCATGTAATGGGTGTGGGGTTTTTTCCTTAAATTGGCATGTCTCTTCACAATACATGTTACTATCTAGTATTTGGGGTTGGATATATTTTTCTTCCGTAACTTCCTTTAATTTCCCATTGTAGGGTCTTCATCCAAGAATCATTGCTGAGGGCTTTGAGGCAGCAAAAGAGAGAGCTTTGTCTGCTCTGGAGGAGGTAAAGGTGACTCAGGAAATGGACAGAGAGACCCTCATCAATGTGGCACGCACCTCCCTCAGGACCAAGGTCCACAAAGAGCTGGCAGACCTGCTCACTGAGGTGAGACATGAGAGCACAGCCCAGTGTACGCAGAGCGGAGGGTCAGAATTTGGCCTACGACATCAAACAATGATTGTTTTCTTTTTTATTGTTACTCCTAGTAGATTAGTAGTAGCCTTTTCTGTCATTTTTACAATGGTTAATGTGACATGTTTGTCTGCAGGCTGTAGTAGATGCTGTGCTGGCCATTGCTAAACCAAATGAGCCCATCGACCTCTACATGGTGGAAATCATGGAGATGAAGCATAAGACCGACTGCGATACACAGTGAGTCTTGATATAGAGGAACAAGAGGCAGTTCGATCCTTTGCTGATAGTGGTCCACTGATGTATAGGGGTCCCAGACATCTAAGAGTTGCTTCTTTTTTCTTCCTTTCTCAGACTGATCAGAGGTTTGGTGCTGGACCACGGTGCCCGACACCCAGACATGAAGAAGAGGGTGGAGGATGCCTACGTGCTGACCTGCAATGTCTCTCTGGAGTACGAAAAGACCGAGGTCAACTCTGGCTTCTTTTACAAGAGTGCAGAGGAGAGGGAGAAGCTTGTGGCTGCAGAAAGGAAGTTCATTGAGGATCGCGTGCAGAAGATCATCGCCTTGAAGAACCAAGTCTGTCCCAACGGGGAAAAGGGTTTTGTCGTCATTAACCAGAAGGTATGCTTGAAGAGGATTCCTGCTGTATTAGTATTTTAACTGTGGGGCACTATACTTAATTGTCCACATCAGTTTTCTTTTTGACTTTGCTTGGCTTTAATAGCTAAGACTGTAAAACATACATTAGTTGGATAAAAGTTAACTCAAATCGGATCAAAATTGTTTTAAATCTGGTTTCTGCCACTTAAATACTGTTAGTAATTATTTTCCCCAAATTACAGGTCACTTCCCATATAATTTCAGACTTAATTTCTATAAGAACACTAAGAATTTTCTCAACATGTGCACAGTGAACACCCAAGGATGCTAACATAGCTCCCCCTGGCTTCTTGTATCTGTGCTACAGTAAATCTGATCTGTACCTCTGCATTAGGAGAGCCTCTTTCTCCCCTACATGTATTCAGCGGATCAGAATAAACCTTACATCACTGAAAACTAACCAGCTGTAACAGTGAATTATTTCTTGATTTGATAATGATGAATGTTTCACATTTTATTTGTGTTATTTAGGGTATTGACCCATTCTCCCTGGATGCCCTTGCCAAGGAAGGCATTGTAGCCCTGCGCAGGGCGAAGAGGAGGAACATGGAGAGGTAAGAAAGTACATTATTTAGAGATCACACACCCCTATTTCTGTACAATGGAAATATTGTATTTATTTTTTTGGAACGAGCACCTGTGTATTCTTTCACATATTTTCAGTAGACAAAAATGTTGTCTGTTTTATGGCACACTACATGCAGTCATTTCTCTTTATTCTACTCATTTAATTTTGATTGATCATAAAACTAAAAACTGAAATTTTGGTCAGTCTATCTGCCCTTTCTTCTTTTGTAAAATGCATTTGATGCAATGGTGTCATTTGCACAGCGAACACCCAGGGAAGCCAACATGGCTCTCCCTGGTCCTCTGTGTCTGTGCTACAGTGACTCTGGTCTTTTCCTCTGCATTAGGAGAGTTTCAGTCTCTCCTACATGTATTCAGCTGATCAGAACAAACTGTGTTTTGGTGATTTATTCATTCATTGTTTAAGCACACTGCTCTTGTCTTATTGAGCTGAGGCAAGTGTACTTGTTTGTTTTCTGAGTATATTAACATTAGTTAGTTGACCTACTGAAGTGTGACCAATTTGTGGTTGTGAAATTGAAAGAGAACTCTAAGAGAGAAACAAACTTTTTATGTGATTGACAACAAGGAAACTTGCTGCTTCACGATGGCACATATTATGTTCTTATTCACGGGTCAGTCTGGTTTCAGTTCAGCTTGATGTACAAGATCTGGGTTTTTGACCATTAATATCTGAAAGAAAACGTATAGATGTCGAAAATAAAAATGACGACAACATTTGCAGCTGTGGACAAGCTGCCTTTGGGAGACTTTACATTCCCAGCTGTATGATGATGTTTTTACATCATAAATGACATTAAAGAAATGAGTTACACATACATGTGGTGTTCCCTCTGCAGGCTCACCCTCGCTTGTGGTGGCATCGCCATGAATTCAGTTGATGACCTCACGCCCGATTGCTTGGGAAATGCTGGGTTGGTTTATGAGCACACACTGGTGAGTATTTATGTATTTATTTTTATAATCTTTGGTTATTTTTCCAATGTGAAAAGCACGTTTTTAATTGCAAGATTTTCTTTGTTCAAGTGCCTGTTCGCATTTGATTATGTAGAAGACGTTGAGGCAGTTGTTAATTTTCACTAATCTTCTTTGCAGGGAGAGGAGAAGTACACATTCATTGAGAAGTGTGGAAACCCTCGCTCAGTCACCCTGCTGGTGAAGGGACCCAACAAACACACCCTCACACAGATCAAAGATGCTGTGAGGGATGGTTTGCGGGCAGTCAAGAACGCCATAGAAGATGGTAAGACACCAAGGCGCCTTCAGTTTTACTATGTTTTTACGTAATTTGACCTGGTTTTAACTCCAGTCTTGTTTTGCTGCCTGGGTGCAGTTCAATATTTTGTTTGAAATGTGTCAAGCAAATTAATAGAAAATTTAGTTTTATTTATTTATATAAGATTTTATTTAAATGCAGTTGGTGTCATTTGCACAGCGAACACCCAGGGATGCTAATGCTAACATGGCTCTCCCTGGTCCTCTTTGTCTGTGCTACAGTGACTCTGGTCTTTTCCTCTGCATTAGGAGAGTTTTAGTCTCTCCTACATGTATTCAGAAGATCAGAACAAACTCCCTAGTGTTTTTTTGTTTGTTTGTTTGTTAATTAATTAATGAATTAATTTGGTTTTAAGCACACTGCTTTTGCCTCATCAAGCTTGCATATTTTTTCTGATTTTTTTTTTTTTCATGTGTCTCTTCAGGTAGTGTTGTGGCTGGTGCAGGTGCATTTGAGGTAGCTGTGGCAGACGCTCTGGTAAAACACAAGCCCAATGTGAAAGGCAGAGCCCAGCTGGGAGTCCAGGCATTTGCAGATGCTCTTTTAGTCATCCCCAAGGTGAGGGGTTCATACTTTCCATCCTGGCTTTCAATGTTTCTTTACCTTATGTGATAGAGAAAACCCTCTGCTTCTGGATTGTGGTACTGATAATATCTTTGTTCCTCCTGCTCAAGTCCATCATCAGACAGGAGAAACAATATAACTGATTTGTCATCTGTTACATTCATACCATATCAGCCTCTGTTGATTTTAATTATGCATCTTTCTTTGTAGGTTTTGGCCCAGAACTCTGGCTATGACCCACAGGAGACCCTGCTGAAGCTGCAGACAGAGTACAAAGAGTCTGGTCAGCTAGTCGGAGTGGACCTCAGCACAGGTCAGAGCCACAGCACACTGTTAACGTCATGTACAAGACATCACAGTATTGTCTTTGTTATTCAAAAGCAGCAATCAGTAATATAAGAATTCAATGAATTTTAAAGTGCTTTCATTTTAAAGTTTAATTCAGGTCAAACTCTAATGAGAAGTTGAGTCTTTTTATCAGAAAAAGGCAGGATAGAAGGTTTGTAGTAAATGATTCACCTGTTTCATAGTATCCTATAATGTAATATGACCATTAATTGTTCTACTCCACTGTTTGCTGTTTGACTTTTAGTGTGATTCCTTTTTAGCTCCCACATATTCAGTTCGGTTATTAGGAACTTGTATCACAAGCTTGTTTTCTTACTTAAATCCATTTGTTTTTCAGGGGAACCCATGGTGGCAGGAGAAGCAGGTGTATGGGATAATTACAGCGTTAAGAAACAGCTTCTCCATTCATGGTGAGATTACCGTTTCTAAACGGTACAAGAGCAATTTAACATTTTTAAATGATCACAATGTCTCATCAATCTCTCATGTGGGTCTTTATTCCTTTTACAGCACGGTGATCGCCAGCAACATCTTGTTGGTGGATGAGATCATGCGAGCTGGAATGTCTTCTCTCAAAGGTTAAAGGTCAACTGAAGAAGCTGCAGCTGTTGTCATACTCACAGGGATAGTTGTTTACCTACCGGTTCAGTCAACGTGTTCCTGCTCTGAAGCCCCCCCAGTCTGATGGACAGCCCGCTGTAAACACCACGGCCCCCATCACAGCGTCTGTCAGAAACCATCGTTATGCCAGTCATGGTTTTTTTTTTCATGGATTTGTCAATGCCTCCCTCTGATTGGTTTATTTATGAGATTTTGTTAAAAGCACTGACCTCTGCCACTCAGTTTCATTTCTACCCATTAAAAGTTTTCTTGGCTCTCGAAAGATTGGATTGTCTTTTGTCTTTGCTCAACTTCAAAAATCTCCTTTTTCTGCTTGGAAGAGTGCACAAATGTTATGAACCACAAACATTAACTGTAACTATAAATGTAACTTGTTTTTTTAATTTTGGTACTTCAGCATTCAGCAATTGAAATACAACATGTACTGAAAAAAATGTATTCTTATAAAATATGCGCAGTCATTAATTAAACTCCTGAACCATAATACTGAAACACTCCTACTTGGTTCCAGGTTTAGTATATTTCTTCTACCACTACACTTCACATAGATATAAACTGATGATCATGAACTGAAAACTGTTCTAGTAATATAAAGATTAAGAGAGGCACAAGTAACACATTTTATTTTAGATTGTATTTGGTTAAGGGTTTTTAAATTTGGATATGCAGTAGTTTATCTTTCTCAAGGCTTTGACATTCTACAATTCTACAATTTCATTTTCATTTCACATGACGAAAATCCATTAACAAATATGTTAACACATGACTGTCTATCTAAGTGACTCGTTTAAGTAGCAGATTATCTTAACAAAGCAGCTAGCAATGCAGTTTCATTTTTTCTTGACAGAAAGTTAATCTCAAGTTTTTTCTTTTCACAAAATATTTCATGCACATAATTTAGGTCAGTGATCCAACAAAATATGAAACAGTCTTTCTTATTAGATTTAATATAAGAAACGCTTGTGTTTAAGTTTTGAAACAAAAGCGGAACCTTTTATTTTACACGAACCTGTTTGTCGTTGAACCCACTTCCGTTGCGACGGTGAAATTTGTCCGACAGAAACCTCTTAAAATGTTACCATTAGACCGAAGTTTGAGAAGTTTTGCTGCTTATTAACGCTTAAACTTGTATTTGTATATATAAGTATATGTATCAGTTTAATGGTAAATGCTAAAATTAGCTTGTTAAAATGAACGTTAAAGTCGTTTCCTGGTTATCTGCTGTATGTTTACTGACGGTGGCGGGTAAGAAATCAAACCTTTTAATTCCTGAACAAAGCAAAACATAAATTAACATTGAATCAACATGATGGAGACACGTTTCCTCTTGACACCCAGCAGCAGAGGAGATGCTCAATATACCAGGAGGGACGATGTTAATGGGAACCAGTGCAGCTGATGGGAAAGATGGAGAATCTCCCACCAAGCAGGCTGAAGTGCAGCCTTTTAAAATAGACAAGTACCCTGTCACTAATGCCGAGTTCAGGTAAAACAATATCTCATATTAGGTTGTTTTGATAATTAGTTAAAAGTAATATAATAAAGCCTCTGGTTTGACCCTCCATTCACCACAGAGACTTTGTGAGAGCAAAGAAGTACAAAACTGAAGCTGAGACGTTTGGTTGGAGTTTTGTGTTTCAAGACTTTGTGTCAGAAGAGCTGAAGAGCAAAGTCACACAGAGGATTGAGGTAGTGGGACATAAACTGATCATCATTTATTCATTTTAATCTTTTTATCAAAGAAAAAAAGCCTCTTAAATGTGAAGATTTGCTGTTCTGTGTTTTACACTGTGATGTGAAGTACTGTACTGAAGTACAATTTTGAGGTACTTGTACTTAAGTAATTCCATTTTATTTACATTATTGTTTTACTCTACTACATTTATTTGACACATTTGGTTACAAGATACTTTAGATATGATAAATTATTAGATATTGGTCGTACAAAAAGCGTGATAATTGTAATAATAATAATTTTTACATTTTACTATTCTTATGACTTTTTATAGACTCAACAAATTATTATTAAAAAGAAATCACACAGTCTATAAGTAAAAAAAAGACATTAGTTGGCGCTCTGGAAACATCAGGAGACACATTTGGCTGATTGCTACACCTACTATAGGTACACTGTTTATGGATAGATAGACTTTATGGATAGCAGTCATCATTTGTAAGGCTGTCTTGTGAATTACTTTTACTTTGACTAATTTTCTCATCTTTCCCATCCAGTCTGCTCCTTGGTGGTTGCCTGTAGAACGGGTGTTTTGGAGACAGGTGAGGTCTGTTCCATTGTTTTTTTGTATATCTCCCAGCATGCCCTCATTGCTTTTCACTCCACTGACCCTCTCCTGTTCAGCCTGCAGGACCTGGTTCAGGCATTCGTGAGCGCCTGGGCTTCCCGGTGGTTCAGGTGAGCTGGAATGATGCTCAGGCCTTCTGCCGGTGGAAGGACAAGAGACTGCCTACCGAGGAGGAGTGGGAGTGGGCTGCACGTGGGGGGCTGCAAGGTACACAGTCTATGCACTGAAAGCATAGAATATATACTGTATGTGCAACCAATATGATGGAGTTTTGCATCTACTCTTCACTGACATCCATTAAACAGAGTTAGAACTGTGTTTTGATTTACATTGATGCTTCTGGTCAGTGTGTTCCATAAAAAGAGAAGTTCTTCAGAATTTTCTCTGCACCCAGAGGAGGCTTGAATTTTCCTGGAACCACAGTTTATTTCATGTTTCAGATACACAAAAGAAGTGTCTTCATGAGTCAAAGAAGAGGAACTAGTTTTTGTGACCACCTTGCTCAGTAGTTGGTATGTAATTTAATTGTTTACTGTCGTCTTATCTCTTTCTTGCCTCTCGTGTTCCAGGCCGGGTATATCCATGGGGAAACAAGTTCCAGGTCAACAGAAGCAATCTGTGGCAGGTAAGCCCACTACAATAATGCAATAATATACTATATATAGTATATTGTCCTCATAAGATGCTTTGACTGGATGTTGCAGTAAAAATAATATGTGTTCGTTACAATTTTACTCTTTAAATGAATGAATACAATATTGTCAAGCTTTCATTCATTATTATTAATTTTTTGGGGAAAAAAGCATGCTTTGTCATTGTTCTTTCTGTGTTTTAGGGGTCGTTTCCAGACAGAGACACTGCAGAGGATGGATACCATGGCATCTCTCCCGTCACAGCATTTCCTCCTCAGAACAGTTATGGTAACTGTCCATTAGTCAAAGTTAAAAAAAAAAACATTAATGAGATGATATAAGATTAAAAGTACTACATGGTAACAGAGATGTCTTTAGTTGAAAGCAGTAGACAGAAAATGATGTGACAGATTTATTAAAACCAGTCGGAGGTACTCTGTTATAGTTTCATCCTCTCATAATTCTATGAGGTTAAAGGAAATATTATAAAGGTTGATTCTTGCTGTGCACTTCTTAATATTATAAGAACAATTTCCTACTGCTACAGGACTCTATGACATGATGGGAAACACATGGGAATGGACATCCACACCCTTTCCAGCAGCACAGCCAATGTATGTGCTGCGTGGCGCCTCCTGGATTGACACGGTGGATGGTTCAGCTAATCACAAAGCACGAATCACAACCAGGTGAGTTGGTATTTTCACATTCTGAGCCCAAAGAGCAACTGTACTCCAGTCCTGACTGACTGATGTTTGTGGTTGTTTGTCCTGCAGGATGGGCAACACTCCTGACTCTGCCTCAGATAACCTGGGATTCAGGTGTGCTGCGGACGATGGACAGAAACAAGGGAAGAAAGAAGTCAAAACTGAACTGTAGCAACAAACAGGAGATCAAAAATATTAAGTGAAGGACAATTAATTTTAATTTGGACCAGGTTTTATTAATGGAACTGATGACAAAGAACAAAAACAAAAAGGGACCAATTAAACGTCAATAACTAACTATGAATATTAATTAATGATGATGGTGACAGAAAGATGTGAGCATAGAAACAAACTGTATTTCTCCCGTGGAGAATTTAGATTTTTTTTTTTCATTTGATAAAGAATACTAACATTAAAGAAATAAATCATTTTCCAAAAATATTTTATCCTTGTTACTGTTTTTCCATAATGTAGTTGGTCTCTGAAGCAGTTTTGTGCTGATATTTTTACAAGCATGACTGAAGAGACTTGTTGAATGGAAGAAATAGGACACCCTGTCAGCATTGGAAATCTTCCCTCTACATGCTGGGATCTATCTTTTGTTCAGCGTTTTTATGTGACTGGAGAGTAAATTGGTCAGTTGGTTCAGTCACAGCTTCCTCTAATCCTCTCTTTGTCTGTTTGTTTACTTTCTCATCACCAAGAGTCCTGAGTGGTTGTTTGGACTGATTCTGTTCACCACCACACATTAGAAGTTTTATCAAATTCCAGCTTTGTTTTGCCTTGTTTGTGTTCCTAAGAAATGATCAACTACATTTGACCCAGACACACAATCCAGACAAGTGACTGATGTTGGTTTTTTGTTTTTGTTTTTTTTTGTTAAAGTTAGATTTGATTGGGTTAGAGTTAAAGTTATTAAGAGAAGATATAAAAGAAACCCAGAGCTCTAAAAAGGCATATAAATATGATTTAAATGAGTGAAACAGATAAGAAAAATATGCTACAAAATAAGAGATCGAACAGAAGAATTTTAAAAAAGCAAAACGAATCTGTTAATTGACAATATTTGATTTGTTTTGAATCTAAATCAGCCTCTACAGAAGGTTTTAGAATTAGTGATCTTCATACATTTTCATGCAGGGATGTGCTTTTCTGTCTTGTTATTGACTATTATCTCTAAAATATTACTGATACAATGAAAACAAAACTAGAACTTAGTGACATTCTCTCACCCCATTGGCAGAAGGTTTGCTGTTTCAATAAATAAAAGTACCTGAGATTTACAGTACAGTGCAAAGGTTTAAGGCAGGTGTGGAAAAAAATGCTGTAAACTAAGAATGCTTTCAAAAATATAAATAATTATTTATTTTTATGAATTTACAAAATGATAACTGAGTGAACAAAAGAAAAATCTAAATCAAATCAATATTTGCTTTTACTACCCTTTGCTTTCAAACTATTCTTATAGGTACACTTGCACAAAGTCAGGGATTTTGTAGGATTCTACTCAGGTGTATGATCAACCAGTTATACCAAACAGGTGCTAATGATCATCAATTTCACATGCAGGTTGAAACACAGTCATTAACTGAAAAAGAAACAGCTGTGTAGGAGGCTGCAAACTGGCTGAGGAGCAGCCAAACTCTCAGGTCCTACACCATGGCAAGACTGGGCACAGCAACAAGACACAAGTTTCATGTCACAGGTCAGACAAAGATTTCAAAGCAGACTGGGATTTCAAGACAGCAACAAGACACAAGGAAGTTATACTGCATCAGCAAGGTCTCTCCCAGACAAAGATTTCAAAGCAGACTGGGATTTCAAGATGTGCTGTTCAACCCAGGTACACCCATCTACTGTCCGAAGAAGTCTGTCCAGAAGTGGTCTTCATGGAAGAGTTGCAGCCAAAAAGCCAAACCTCCGACATGGAAACAAGGCTAAGCGACTCAACTATGCACGAAAATATAGGAACTGGGGCGCAGAAAAATGGCAGCAGGTGCTCTGGACTGATGAGTCAAAATGTGAAATATTTGGCCATAGCAGAAGGCAGTTTGTTTGCCGAAGGGCTGGAGAGTGGTACAAATATGAGTGTCTGCAGGCAACAGTGAAGCATGGTGGAGGTTCCTTGCAAGTTTGGGGCTGCATTTCTGCAAATGGAGTTAGAGATTTGGTGAGGATTAATGGTGTCCTCAATGCTGAGAAATACAGGCAGATCCTTATTCATCATGCAATACCGTCAGGATATGATTAGCCCCAAATTTATTCTGTAGCAGGACAATGACCCCAGACATATGGCCAATGTCATTCAGAACTATCTTCAGCGTAAAGAAGAATAAGAAATCCTGGAAGTGATGGCATGGCCCCCACAGAGCCCTGATCTCAGCATCATCGAGTCTGTCTGGGATTACATGAAGAGACAGAAGGATCTGAGGAAGCCTACATGCACAGAAGATCTGTGGTTAGTTCTCCAAGATGTTTGGAACAACCTACTAGCCGGAAGTGTTAATTGATGAAAATAAACTATCAACACTTCCATTTTTGAAAGCATTCTTAGTTTAAAGCATTTTCTCACACCTGCCTAAAACTTTTGCACAGTACTGTAAATACTGGCACACACAAGGCTTCCTGCAAATGTGCATACAAATTTGGTTTGACCTATTTAGAATAAAATGTAAATATTTGATTATAATGGAGACACGTGTAACCAACAACATGATTGGCTCCACCTATTTGAACGATGACCTACTTCCTGCAAGAGAGCGTGCACAAAGTTTAGTACACAGCATCAAGGCACAGACACAGACAAGGAAAACACTTCTGATCGTAAATCCACACAACACAAATGTGAACCACTTCCTCCTGCTGCATCAGGACAAAAACTAGGTCTGTAATTCAAATTAACAAGCAGGTCCTTATGTGACCCTCTGAAATAAGGATACAAACAGGAAACTGTTTTTTCAACCGGCAGTGAAATGTCTGTTAATCGTGGTTTAGTTTTGTTGTTCTTTGTCTGCAACCCTCAACTCACACTTGCCTGAAAATAATAACTTAAGGTTTGTTTCTGTGCTCCCTGCAAAACAAACATACAGACAAGTATTCAGTTATAAAATAGGATGTGTCGATGTGTCACTGACTCATCTCTGCACATGTATGTGGGAGCATTGTCATCAAAAATCACCCTCTTAATTTAACTGCAAGGACTGACTACATCTGGTGTTTTCCCCAAAGCCGTTCAATTCCAAAAATACATCAATGACTAGATAAGTCTGTGGTTTCGACTGTGTATGAGTTTTTTTGATCGAATAAGGGAAAAAAACGTTACAGCATTGAGATCGGTGGAGGAATCTAACTAAATACATCTACTCAAATGCTGTATTAAAGTACCAATTTGAGGTACTTGTACTCCACTCTTTGAGTGTCCTGGTACTTTCTCCTCCACTACACTCAGAGGCAAATTTTTTATTTTTTTTTACTCTGCTACATTTATTTGACAGCTATAGTTACTAGTTACTTTTCAGATTAAAATCTCTATATCTTTCTTGTCCGGTGTAAACTATGTATCCAAATTTGACTGTTTTGAATGTGAATTTTTCTGATAAACTGTTCCTTTATAGGTTGAGAAAGTTCTTCTACTTCTAAAACTAAATGAATAATTTAAACCCCCCTTGGATGACCTGAAGAAAGCATTGTCACAAAGATGAAAACCTTTTTTCTGAGTTCAAGTTTCAAAGATGTGTGGTTCCTACAGGACAACCATTTTTCTGCAATTATTATGTTTGGGGTTTTTTTGGTCCCCACCTCCAGCCCAGCAGTCTAAATCAGGTATCATGCGTCAAGCCTGAATAATCTGATTACGCCAAAAGATCAACAAAGCCCTCCTCCCTTTGTTCCCGTGCGGCTGTGGTATGTTTGCACGTCATGTGTTTGCACAGCGACTGAGAAGGAGGAAGAAAACCCAGGCGGGCCACATGAAACCACGGCCTCCAGTGACATCACATCATGTCATGTCGTGTCCCTGTGAGGACACACACGCTTCAAGAAAAACTGGTTTGGAGACATTCTCTTTCTCATCCAGCCTCCACCTTGTTTTGCTGCCTTCCTCTCGCTCTTTCATGTTCATACAGAACTTGACTGTGTCTTCATGTGGTTTAACTGACTCTACTTCTGCCTGTGACTTCTGCCGAGCTGATCATGGACTACTCTACATGGTCTTTCTCAGCCCTCAACGAGAAGCTGAGACCTCGACTCAGCACCAATCAACAGCTCCACTCCACCCTGAGCAGGCTGGAGGACAGACAGTCCGGCTCGCTCAGGAGCTTCCATTCATCTTACCGACCTACAGTTCTGCCAACAAGACCAGATCCAGAGGAACCTGAGGATGATGCCGAGCAAGAGGATGACCCAGATGGACCTTGTGCTGATCCGCTGCCCTTTAACAACGCATGCCTCATCACTGAGTTGAATTTAAAAGATGTGGGTGATGAGGAGCTGGTTGACGAGGACAGCGGCAGCTCAGAGTCCAAGGAGAAAGACAGTCCAGGTGAGCTGCCCTCAAAGGGAGCAGGTGATCCCTCACAGTCTGCAGCCAGCGAAGGTGGGAGCCAGAGGAGCTACATAGATGGGACTTTACCAGACCTGATCAGGAGTGGCAGGCCACTTGGTAGACGCCGGACACTGGGACATGTCTCAGACACGGTAGGATAACAGTCTTTATTATGTCTGCATGTCCAGAATAAGAGAGAGTGTCAGATTTTACAGAGCTTGAATTTAAATCTGCTCTGCCACGAACAGGCTCGTCAAACAATAAAACCTGTTATACAAGGAGGAGATGATCCTAACCGTCACTCAGGAGTATAACAAACATTTACAAGAAGCCCAAAATAAAAGATTCAAGCCTCTCAAAATGAGCTCAGTAAACCTTTCTTTGCTGCATGAACAACTTGATTTTACATGAGGACTCTTTGTCACCTCATAATGACATGGCCCGATTTGTGGTTATAGGTGTAAAGATGGAAACAGCGTTGGCAGGAAATGTTTTGCACCTCATACTTTATGTTAATTGCTTTCATTTCTCAAGTTACCGCGTGCATGTCTTTGAGTGCGTTTCTGTGAATGAGTTCATTTGTGCATATTTGCAGGGCTCCTAAGTGCTGAATAACACCTCAGCCGGTACAACTGGATTTCTTGTCTGCAGTTTCACCAGGAATCTAGATTAGCAGTTTCTATTTACACTGGGTAAAAATGTCATGAGGTGGTACTTTCTGTGTGCGGGCCTGCAATTGCCTGCACAGCAAGAAGTGGTTGTTAAAATTTACTGATACAATTTTTATTTTTTTGCAGCTTAAAGAAGTGCGCCGAGAAGTGGAGCTGTCTCGGAAACGAAGCATCAGGCTTAAGGCCCAGGTGGACAAACTACAGGAGAGCAGAGAAGGACTGGGATGGAGCCAACACAGAGAGAGGGTAATGGTTACACACAGCACCAGGACGACAGTGCACTTCTGCAGAACTCTGCGAGATTAATAGGATTTATTTCTGCTCATTTCCATCCCAGGTGACAGACGAGGTTCTGTCCGTCTTGCGGCTGCTTCACCCGCTGACAGAACCAGAGTCCGGCCCGCCTGAATCCGTTCATGGAGAAAACCACCTGGACGCTGCCCTGGCCCAGCTGCAGAATGTGGCTCGCAAACTGGCAATGAGCCACACCAAACAGGTGAAGGCAACGCCCTCAAATAAAGCTCCTCACCCTTATCATGTTCCTGCATATCTCAGTGTAACTTTATTTTAGTGGGCTTGTCTGTAAGAATGTTTGCTGTGTACATACTCGTTGAAATAAAGGTGATAAAGGGGGCCAATTGTTTGAGGGAATTATGAGATTTAGTTATCGATTTCTGTCTAAAATAGAATTTATATTGTCAACAAAGTAGCTGAATACTAGAAGTAAAATAAATTGTGAGCCCTGCTCACTCGAGACACCCGTGCTCTCCTGGTGAATCATCTTCCTCATTGTTTTCCTGACAGACCATTAAATATTAAAGCTCAGCTATGTGGCCTGACAAGTTTATAAGTGACGCTATCAGTGATCTGAGTCTTTCCTGTATTTACTGTGTGTGTTCGAGAAAGTCACAAGGTGTGTGACTGATGGTCGAATTAGACCAGAATCAGTGCGGTCTAAGGCGAGGTAATAACAAGTTTGCTTGTTCTTTCAAAAGGTGAAATCTGGAAAAGGAGCAGAGGACAGTGCTATTCTCCAGCAGGCCCTGTATGACAGAGATGAGGCCATAGAGAAGTGAGTACACACACACGACGTATACAGTCACACTCACCTCTCCTCTAAATGACAAATGAATCAAGACTTAAGGGGAAAAAAGGAAGGTGAGTCATTCCTTCTGTTTCCGCTGTGCAGGAAGAAGGCGATGGAGGCCGAGCTGCTGCGGAGTAAAACAGAGATGATGATGCTAAACAACCAGCTGCTTGAAGCTGTACAGAAACGTCTGGAGCTGTCACTGGAGCTCGAGGCCTGGAAGGTAAACCTGAGTTTAATGTCTAACAGAGACTAAACCAAAGTGAAGCACGTGAAAACTAAAGGGTGTGATCGCTGAACAAATAAGCAAAATATAATTAAAAATGTGGGGTCATATTGAGCAAAATAGAGTTTCCCAGTGGGGGAATTAAAATATGCATGACTTAGCCCAAGAAGTCTAGAAGAAGTAGGACACAGCATATAAAACACCCACACACGTAATTAGTGCTATGTACACATTACTTTGAGAGCATAGAATGTGTCCAACCATAAAACGCACAATTAAAATTCTCACACATTACATTCACCACATGCAGAACGTTGTGCCAGCTGGTATCCTGCCACAGTGTTTTGGCCTCAGGCCCACGTGTTCATCTGGTGAGCGGCCGACTCCCTGCAGCGTTAAACTACACTGCACTCTGTGTTATTTACTGGTGAGAGCAGCAGCGTCTGCTTCAGGTGTACACTTGAAATCCAAATTCCTCTCTGGATATGATTGTCATCTCAAATATTTATTTTTCTGGCTTACTACTAGCGGGGAAAGGTGTATACTGCAGTCTGTATGCTAGTCTGTATACTTAGTGTATCTAATTTATTTTCAGTGTAGTTGCAATTTGTTGACCCTCCTCTCTTTGTACATTTATACTTTCTTTCAGTCAAACAGTAGGACACAATATCGTCTCTTTGTTGAATTTCAGGTTAGGACAGATTAGGCTTAGGAACCGTGCAAAAAAATATCCCCTTAAATAAATAACTGCAACCCTTGCTGGTGCAACTTGTTTCACCTTTACTAACTAAAAAGAGGCATAAAGAATTTGAGATGGTGTAATCTAATATAAAGCCCTCATGAAAATTTGTGGAATAATAATGTTCACAATAGTCACCAAAACACACCCTAGAAGTGGAATTACAATGCCTACAAAAAAAGTAAATGATTGCATAAATATTCACCCCCTCCAGGTCAGTATTTAGTAGATGCACCTTTGGCTGCAATCACAGCACTGAGTCTGTGTGGATATGTCTCAATCAGGCTGGCACATGTGGACACTGCAATTCCTCTCCATTCTTCCTTGCAAAACAGCTCGAGCTCTGTCAGGTTGCTCGGGGATCGAGCTCTTTTCAAGTCCAGCCACAAATTCTCGATTGGATTGAGATCTGGGCTTTGACTTGGCCACTCCAGAACATTCACCTTGTTGCCTTTGAACCATTTCTGTGGAGCTTTTGCTGAATGCTTGGGTCATTGTCTCGCTGGAAAATAAATCTTCTCCCAAGTCTCAGTTCTCTTGCAGACTGAGTCAGATTATCCTGCAGGATTTGGTGATAATTTTCAGCATTCATGTTCCCCTCTACCTTTACAAGCCTTCCAGGGCCTGCTGCTGAGAAGGATCCCCAGAGCATGATGCTGCCACCACCATGCATCACGGTGGAGATGGTGGTTTGTGGTGATGTGCAGTGTTTGGTGTTCACCAAACATAGCATCTAGTCTGATGGGCAAAAAGCTCAATTTTTGTCTCATCAGACTAGAGAACCTTCTTCCAATTGACCTTGGAGTCGCCCACATGCCTTTGGGTGAATTCCAGGGGAGATTTCATATGAGCTGTTTTCAACAGTGGCTTTCTCTTTGCCACTCTCCCATCTGAGCCACTGAAGCTTTTAACGCCTTCAGAGTGGTTGTAGGTGTCTTGGCGGCCTCCTTCACCAGTCTTTTTTGTGAGGACGGCCAGCTTGAGGCAGATTTAAACAAGTGCCATCCTTCCATTTCTTAATGATGGATTTAACTGAACTCTGTGGGATGCCCAGTGAGTTGGAAATCTTTTTGTAGCCATCTCCTGACTTATACTTTTCAATGATCTTTTCTCTGAGTTGCTTGGAGTGTTTGACTGGAGCTCCCACACACAGGTGTTTTTAGACTACAATCACTTGACACACATCAGCTGCACTCAGGTGATCTCCATTTCTCTAATTGTGACACTGCTGGCATAAACTAGCTGGACCTCTGTTGAATGAGGTCAGTCACTTTAAAGGGGGTGAATATTTGTGCAAACACTTATTTTACACTATATATTTTATTAGTTTGTAAAAATCTGTTTTTACTTTGATATTGAAGAGTTGTTTTTTGCAAATTCTTTCAAAAAAGCCAAATTGTATTATATTATATTGACCATGATTTCATGTATAAAAAGAAAAAAAAAACATCCAAGGGGGGTGAATACTTTTTATAGGCATTTTAGCAATTTCCAAACTTATGGCAGCCATATAAAAGACAAATGTAAGAGAGACCACACTCTTTAAGTTGCAGATTTTTTGGAAGTCTGTATTTCTTGTGCTCTGACAGCCTGTTTGTTTTCCTTTCCTCAGGAGGATTTTCAGCTCATGCTCCATCAGCAGCTGCAGAGTCAGCAGCAGGCAGAGCAGGCCCAGAAGAGGCCCACCCGCCTGGGCATCCTGAGGAGAAACAACAGACCACCCATCCAGCGGCCAGCCACCATTTCTATATCTACACCGGCTCCTCCTACGGTCAACTCAAGCCAAATCTTCACGCCCAGATCTACGGTTTCTGCTGCTCAGACTCCCAGCACGCCTCCTTCTACCCGCTCCCAACGCAACTGGAGGGACAAGCTGAAGAGAGGCAAGAGCAGCCGGCAAGGAGACCAGGATGCAGCGGGGCAGGACTCAGAGTGGGACAGGGATGACAACGGCTTCCAGGTTGTGTCACTCGATTGAAACAGTCATGACTTTGCACTTTGGGTACATTCACTCTGATGCACAGGAATTTAAAGTTGTCCTCAGGTCAAAAAATTTTTTTCTTATTGTAACATGGATGTTTGAACTTTGCTGTGCAGAATGATGCACGTACAGTTTGACACTAAAGGGCTGCTCTTACATTCATCTTTTGTGACATCAATTTACCTTTTTTGGAATTTGAAGAATTTTTAATGAGGTAATGTTACTTTTTTTGTGGAAGAACCATTTCGGACACAAATTATTATAAGAGTATTTTTATGTCTTGAAACATGTCTGGAGGGGATCTTTAATGTATTCTTGTGAAAACATGCTCTGGATCTTAGGATTTATTCAACTGTATGTATTAAAATATATAGTAACTGTGATAATGAAAGAGCCATGTAACGTTTTAATACTGTAAAGCTTTACAATTAATTTCCTGAATATTGTTTCCATGTTGTAGATGAATACAATTGTTATGCAAAAATCTCCTGCTGAGTCACACTGCAGTTTACTTTGTGAGACACTGTTACTACATCACTTTAGACCCTTCACTGGCTGCACTTTCTTGCATTTTCAAGATGGAAAAGAATAAACAAATAAACTTTGAGATTTTTTCCATTTTATTGTATAATATTAGTTTGTACATTTTCAATAATATATAATCCACTCCTATATGCATCTTGCACACATTTAAAATTTATATATGGCATTATCTAGATTGAGTGCCACCACTGCGGCAACATGTTCAACAAACTGAGACGTATATAGCACAGCAAAGTTACACCTGATGACAAGAGAAAGGCATGCTCATAGTGAAACGATACACAATCCTGAACGGAAGATTACAGTCTTCAAACAGCTTTTTCAATGCAATTGAATAAATTCACTTTTCTATATTGTGGACACCAAGTTCCCCTTTGACATGTTCTTGTCCCACTGCAACACTACAGAACAGCCTGCATTCAAATGTCAGAGATGCACAACCCCCCCAACAATCTAGTCATATTGTGCAAAAAGACAAATCTGCCCTGTGGTTGAGGAGGCGGGTGCCTCTCTGCTAACTGGAGCTTTACAAAAAATAAGATAAGGAGAGTTTCACTCAACTTAAATCTGGTAATTTAAAGCCTTTTAGACTTCTGTGTTCACATTAAACGAACATAAAACACTGATTGTAGTAAACATCTAGCGCCATGAAGGGATACACCCTCATCTGTTAAACTTCCTTGTGAGAAAATTCACACAGAACTGGCAACCCAGCTGCCAATCTAAAGCCTGCTTGTTATTATTGTAGAATAAAAGTTTTTGTTTTGTTTTTTTATCAAGTTTTACAGAAATGGAAAAGGAGCTCTTGACAAAAGAGGCACATACAAATTTACAACACCCTGCTTATTCATACAGATGGCAGTTTCACTACTGTTCAAACCCATGGAAACAGAAATGATATTAACACTAGTACGATTAGATAACATACATTGCAGCAGTATATATCTGTGAGATACCCATATAGCCTTGCACCTTAGTTGTAAAGATAAGTGAGATACAGATAATAAACTGGTAAAACATGTTTCATCAAAACACTGATTGGACTGACCAAACACAAAGACACAACAACATTACCACGGCTTATTGCCAGACAGACACAAGAATAGTATAGGTGTATAATAACTAGCAGATCCAGTTGTAACCTGAGATATTCAGGAAACAGCTTGTGAATACTGCATATGAGTGTTTCACCTTGGTTTTCATGTTGGCATAAAAAATATAACCAGTGCTCTCGATGACCTCGAGTTGTAACGGACCTGTAAATCCTCATCTCTGACATACAGCAGGTACACAGAGAAGAGGGCGTGAGAAGTAAAGTTCGCCAACAAAATATTCAATATATCACTATTATTAACATTAAAATAAGTTTCTACAGCAAACTATCTGTACACATAAAGTCTGTATTACAGGCTACAACCTTCTGACACATGACACCAAACTCCCTCATGCAAAGACACAATTTTGCTTTGCACATTCTTCACTGGTTTGCAACAAGAGCTTCTCAGATATACAGCATTAGTTTCATTCCAGTGCTGTCAAAACTTTCATACCCAACTCTCTTACTGCTGGTTCACTTCAGCAATCCCAGATTGTGCTTGGCCTAAAGCCACTTTGCTATTATACTGGCATAAATATTTCAACATAAAGTAAGCACTGTGCAAATGAGAGTTTCTTTGGATTAGTACATCACCTCCAAAAACAGCCCCATATTGTTACACTGGAGATATTTTGCTATTTTCTACCTACTGATCTAAAATTCAATGAAAACACATGTAGAAACCAGCCAATCTAGTAACACTATCTGTCTGATACTAAACAAAAGAAATGTCACCTACACTACACTACACTACACTACATTTGTATGAAGGTAAGAACTGACTGCTGTAAAAGGGTGAGTTTGGTCCAGTGTTGGCATCTATTAGCATCGTTAATGACTCCGCTCGCTCTGGCTGAAGCTGCTGAATTCTAACCTTCATTCTTTGTGAGGGACGCTCAGAGATGCTGAGCATAAAAAGTTCTGCTGCATAGTGCAGGAGGCAGCTAGGACTGAAGGAAGGAGCTGATAGAGCTGATGAAATCTAAGGGTTTATCTGCGTGGATCCAGTGGCTTGCATCTGGGATGTACTGGATGTCAGCGTTCGGGAACAGCCTCTGGATTTCTGGGTAATCATCAGAGCTGGATCAGTAGAGAAGACATGGAGAGGGAGGAGTGAGAACATTAGGTAAAATGAAGGGACAGATGGAAGACTAACAGTAAACAGAAAAGGTTAAATAAATGTGAAACACAGTGTGTGTTCATATATCAAGTGCAATCTTTTCTAACGATATACTTTAAAGTGCACATACAAATCCATCTGTGATGTGTTATACCTGATATAAGCAGAACTGGCTCCACCCAAAAACAGTGTGGGTCCCTCATAGTTAGTGTCAAAGCTGGGGAAGCTCATGATGTTGTCAAGGTGTGCCGAGATGGCCTCCAGGTTGACCCTCCAGGCATAGTGACCGTTCTGCTCCACCAGGTTAGTCAGCAGGAACTGACGCACTGAGCGCTCCTGAGGGACGGTAAGACAGTTACTAACCAGACAGATTTAAAAACAAACTGACATTTTAGGTTCGGAGTTTGTACGCTACCTGCTCAGCACCAAACAGCAGACACAGACAGTTAATGACTGGCTAGTGAACAAAATTCAGCATTTAGAAGCTAAATAGCCAGATATTTCCCTCAGGAGTTAGTAGAAACCAAAAACAGAGCTAAATATGTCAATGTTGTCTTTACAGTTTGTTTCTGCTTCACCAAGAGACCAAAAGAATCAGTTATTGCAGGTTTAAATATCAGATGCAGGGAAGTACGTGAAGAGATAAAACATAATCCTGACAAACTAACACGTCCATCCAGGAATAATTAACTGAAGAACAGTTGACACATTTCTATTACACTGAATAGTCTATCAAAAAGGAGTCAAGGAGTCCTGACCTTGACCAAACTGCGCAGCTGATCCTCAGCCATCCGTCTGGCGGTGGAACGTGGGATGTCACTGGAGATCTTCACCTCCTGCATGGCCTGGATGTAATAGTGGAAGTTGGTGCGTGTGGTTGTTTGCGCTGGACTGATGTCCACTACCACCAACCTCTCCACTAAACCAGGCTACAAACAGAGACAGAGAGATTGGGGTAAATATAGGCAGGAAAGGAGATGTCATTGAGGGAAAACGAATGACAAAATGGGGAGGGTGACTAAGTTCATAAAGGACAAGAATGCACAGTGAGAATGATTAGGTGACATGCATTGAGAGGACTGTAGCATCATGATAAACTCATGGCGACATTTCTTGAACGCTAACCTGCGTCAAGGCGGTCGTCATGGCCGTCTTCCCTCCCATGCTGTGGCCAATGAGGACGCACTTCTCGATGCGCAGCTGGGCGAGGAGGTGTTTCAAATCATCGCTCATCGCCTCATAGGTCAGCACTGGGCTGTGAGGGCTGTTACCATGATTACGGGCATCTACAGTCAGCACCTAACTGGACAAAGGACAGTTAGGACACTTGGAATAGGGGGAAAGAGGCAACAGAGTGGAAACAACACAAACTTTTATGTCGGCTTTTTTTTTTTTTTTTTTTTTTTGGCCCCAGCTCAGGCAAGTGACAGCACAAACAAAGGCTGTATTGTGCACACGAGGTGATGAGTTTCTTCGAGCAAGCCAAAGAGCAGACTATGTAGCAGTATTTGTTACAACAGTGGAGACTACTGAGGAGTTGTATCAAATGACTGGCAGCACACTGGTTGACTGTACGTTCCCATGCCTGCTATCTTAAGAGGGTCAGTGTCAGGCTGCTGAGGACAAACTCCAATACACAAAGACGAATTGCTTTCAATGTAACAACAGACGGATATGATGTCTTCATCACTGCATTACCTTTCGGCCCGTGCGCTGAACCAAGGACTTCGCTATCGAGTGGAAGTTAGATTTGCTGCCAAAAAGTCCGTGGAGAAACACCAGGGGAGTGCTCTCTCCCTTCCCATCGAAGACATCATAGGTCAAGCTGAGTGGGCTGGAGGATAAAGTGATCGATTTGTTAGAATCTCCCTGGTTACATTTGTAATGACAATTATGTCATCACTTAGAAACAGTGATAAATATAGCTATTAAACCTCAGGAGGTAAAATGATGATTGAATAGCTTCGACTCACTGTGAAAAAGATTTGCAGAGTGTCTTGCTTTCCTAATTTGACTCATGTCCCATTCAAACAGGACATCAGGGGATATTATTCAATGAGAAGAAGGTTGTGGCATCATTTTTCAGTGATTTGTGACTTGAACTGTTTTGTTTCCACCTACCACATTAGGTAACCATAAAGGTATAGATACATTGATTTTTTTTTAATGAATCTTTTATAAAAGCCACATTTCACTTGCCACTTGATGTTAAACAAGTGTGTAAATTAGAAAGTCTCTTTACTGTGATTTTAAAAACTAGAGCTTGTTGCCACAGCAAATGTTAATGGAACAGGGAGAGGACACAATCTCATGACTAACTATATGGTTTAAAAATGTAATATAATAACCCTGATTAAACACAGTCTTTGTGAATCTTTAATTTTCGAGTTTTGCTGAATCAGAAAGACTAAACTCTATTAAGGGTGTAAAGGTTTTTTTTTTTTATTATTCATTTACTTCACTCACTAAACACACATCACAAAGTCTCAGAACCTGAGGTGACATCTTCAAATTACTCATTTTGTTCAACCAGGAGTCCAAAACCCAGAGATCATCAATTTATAATGTTGTAAAAACACTAAATCTTCACATTTGAGAAGCAGGAACTCACAAATATTTGGCACATTTGCTATATAAATGACTAATCTAATTTTAGTGCTGAAACATTAGTTGATTAATCCAACAGATTAACTAATGTTTCAACACTAAACTATATGGTTTATAATGCGTTGAAGTGCACTACATGTGTATTTAATATTTATAGATATATATTCATCATAGATTCAGTATCAGTTGCTGATATACTGGATTGCATTTTATACAATATAATACAATAATGCATTACACTATATACAATCAGTTGCCTGTTTATTATGTACAGACAGCTACATGTAATGCAGTCTGGTACAACAGCCCTGCAGTAAATCTCATCTTCATGCTGAGAGGCGTTTCTATTATTGTGTCCACCCTGGATAAAATGGGGTGGATAAAATATTAGACACGCCTCCTAGTGTAAATAAATAAATATTACAGCATGTTCAAACAATTAATCTCTAAACCGGTTTAAACAAAAACTGATCAGTGTCATGGAGACAGGATTATATATATTAGACAGCGTTAGTTTTAGCTAGCCTAGAATACCATCTACCAAATATGCACGATAGCATTGATGGTTTTATCAAGCTACATAACCGAATAAGATAAAGCAGGACACAGAGTTCATATCTGAAATCCTCTTTGTAGCTGTCATGATAGCAGGTTAAGTCTCTTGCTAACCAGACGCCTGAATGTCATTTATGCAAACTGTGTAAAGTTAACACTTCATGCAGATTAAAAGACTCCAACTGGCTGATTTAAAATAGAAATACTGTGCTGTCATGTCCACCCAGCGCCGCCGGAGCACGCTGCAGCTCCGGCGCACAGAGGGCACCAGTTAGCCGGGGAGCTAGCAGGGGTACCTGGAGGAGCTGGCTGTCCGGACCACGTCCTGCTGTCCGGGCAGCAGACGACACGACGGCCGGCCGCTCAGCAGCCCTCTCTGGATCAGGCGACACAAGGCGCTCATAGCAGCATATGGTCCGAAACCGGGCGGTGGACAAACAGCATGTGAAAGCGGAGATCCGGTGTGTGTGAGCCTGCAACAGCGGCCCGGAGGTCGAGACTGAACCAGGAAGCGTCCGCCTGTCAACAGCTGATGGTGCGTCATGACGTAGGACGCATACTATTGGGTGGTTGTTTCCCGAGTTTTGTCTCGCAGGCTCATTAAAACTTATTCTCAGGAGAGGTGATGTCTGTGAGTTCTTCTTCTTCTTCTTCTTCTTCTTCTTCTTCTTCTTCTTATTATTATTATTATTATTACCAAGAAGAACATGAGCATAGAACATATTTTTTCCTAGTGTGATTTAGCATGAATATTTTGTTTGACCCTATACAGCTGGCTTTAATTTAAGGGTATACATAACACTCACTCGATAAAATGTCTGTCGAAGCTGGTGTATTCATAAAATGATTTAAAAAATATATTATTCTATGGTAAATACTAGATTTTGTTCGGTGTATGTATATTGAGATTAAGCCTCCAATTAACAGGTGGAAACACTGAGTTGAATTTAAGTGTAAAATCTCACTTTACTTTTCTTGGCTTCACATCACCACATGGATTTAAATCTTTTTTTAAATATTAATGTACAGGTAAAAACATGATTGAAGTCTGAAACACACTGTTTTTGTCTGAAGCCTATGTACTTTGTATTTAGACAATAAAGGATGAAAAAGCAACCAAAAGTAAAAAAAACAAAAAACAAAATATACATCTTTTTGTTGCAGACACTAGGTGGCGTCACAGTGTCACAATGTGGGCCTACACCTTCTCACAACTAACAAAAGCATTTTCCTAAGATAAGACATGATCAGGCCTTTCTTTGTCTTGTACAAGACACATCAAACCTATGTGTGTTGATAGGTGGATGTCTCCTTCACCAGGCCGCTCAGATAAACATAACATAACATGACACATTCATATTGTTTTCCACAGTACAACAGCAGAGGTTACTGATGTGTATTTTATTATTTATTAGTTTTCTGACTTTATTCTGTCACAGTGCTTTGGTGCTTTTGTCTAACAGCATTATATCTTGCGAATTGTTCATCTGACAAGTAGAGAAGCACGTTAGTATCAAGTAAAATGATATTTGCTTAAGTACATTTTATTTGCATGAGTTTCCACTGATTTATTCTCCAGGTTGCAGATTCAGTTGAATGAATTGTAATGATTTCTTAGTTATCAGTTTTGAAAATTAATAGATCTATTCACTTGCACATGCACATATAACTCAATATTTATAACGTCTTTATGAATTTGAGGCAGTCTTTAGTCTTACAGGCACATTAGTCCCACATGAGCCCAATAAGGTATTAGGCTACAAGGACATTTATTTTTCATCTTCTTCTTACCACACTGTAAACAACAGTGCCTTAAACTGTCATCCTGTTTCTTCCCCCTCGCTCTCTCTGTCTGTCTGTGTCTCTGGTTTGGTTTGTGATCAGTGCAGTTGATTTCTGCCCTTGTGTTTGTGGCTCCTGTCATATACAGTCTCATGAAAACAAACCATCTGTCTCTGGGCTTGGAGAACCTGGCCTCCCTTGCTGTGTCTGCACATTCATTGCTATGGGAGACGTGTCTGCTGGGATAAAGCACGCTGTGAGCCATCACCATAGTGAGGCCATGAGACAGAGGCCTGGGGGAGGACACGGTACAAACCCAACTGAGGGAAGAAGAGGAGGGAATTTATTGCATGAGTGTGCATTTTTATACTGTTGAAACCGGTATCACAAACTGCTAGCACAATGTTTCTGATACTAATTCACTTTTTTTCATTTCAAATTTTTAATTATTTTAAGTGGTGAAAACATATGGACAAAATAATTTGAAGATGTGCTTATTTAGTTATTTCTAAATAAGGTGGTAGAAGAGTCAGTGTTTATTCACACAATTAAAAAATACTAAATACATACAACATATCCATATCCATTTAAAACTGCAATTCAGCCATTTAAAACCTAAACCTAAAACAGATATATGTAGGGCAGGAAGAAGGCCAATTAATTTGTACTAAATCCTCCCTAATGCAAAAAATAATAATCTGAGATTCAGTAAACAAAGGTCAAATGAGATAAAACAAACACAAATTAATATACTGTTTAAAGACTGAATATGGAACTAAATTAAAATCAACATTCAGTGACTGTTTTAAAGTTAATGTTGTTCTTCCATTTGACTGTAAAATGGACAGATTTTGCTGACTTTGCATCTGTGAATACTATGGTTTTCCTAAAAATGATTTATCTTAAATTAGCATATACAACATAACAGTATAGTGCACACTTACCAATAAATAATGCCATAATATAAAACTGAGTTATCACAAAGGAAGAAAAACATACAAGTAAAGGAATAGTAGAGGCGTCATATGTCGGATCATGTAAAATTCATAATTACCAACATGTCAGTGATAAATATCCCAGTGCATCATTATTTAGTAGCAACAGTGGAGTTTAGTTCATACAACCTTTAACAATATTAACAAAATGTAATGACCAGTATACTTTATAAACCCCTGAGCTACGTTATAAAACCATAAATCAAGCTTCATTATCAATTACCTACAGTGAAAGATTGGCTACTGTCACCACTGGTGGAAAGTAACTGAATACATTTACTCAAGTAAATTTTGAGGTACTTGCACTTTACTGAAGTATTTTCATTTTCTCCTACTTTACACTTCCAATCCACTACAATTCAGAGGCAAATATTGTACTTTTTACTCCACTTATACCAACACATACAGGTTATACAGTTTTCTGAAATAGGTCATTCTGCAGTCCTTTTACTTTAGGTACTTTGAATATAGTTTGATGCCAATACTTACTTAATACTTTGAATGCGGGACTTTCACTTGTAACAGAGTATTTCTACACTGGTTTTTAACTTCAGTAAAACTCTGAGTACATCTTCCAGTACTGGCTGTCACATGAAAATGAGCATTAGATTATTTAGATTATTAGATTATATAATAAAAGCCAGACTCCAGTGTAGCCTATGATGCACATGTGCAGAATATTGATATCCTACTCTTTAAAGATAATGTCACTTACTCTTTCAACAAATTGCAAATGCTTCACTTTGTCTTTAAAAAGTACATTTATACATAAATATAAAGAAAAGTCAGACACTTTCGTGGAAAACGCTTTCTTAGACAGGATTTGTTGTCAGTATCCTGATATCAAACAGAGTCTGTATTCATTGTTTATCCTCCTTGTGACAGAAATGGTGATACCAAAATATTTCCATCCAATTAGTCACTATTTTAGTATTTCACAACAGCTCCGATTTATCTGTATTTACACATTTAAATAGTTTGAAGACTCATTAAGTCATAAAAAACAGCACAAAGCTCCCTGATAAGAACTGAAGAATTATCAGGATAGGAATGTTCTCCTTTCAGGAAAAACAGTGTCAGAAGTCAGGAAACAAAAGTCAGCGCACAACAACCACATCCAAACAAATCACCTCAAACTGTATGTATACTGCACGTTCTGTCAGCATCTGTGATTACAATGCAGAAGTCCTGTTTATACCACCACAAAATAATCACAGGAGACCCCTGCAGAGGTCCAAAACCCTTATGTATTCTCCCAGTGTATTTTAAAACATCTGTTATCTGTGGAAGCTCAGGCCAAGCTTATATTTTTGGCTCTGGTGCTGGGATATAACTAGTATTCACTGAGTACACTGTGGGAGTTTTTCATGGGTTTACTGAAGGTTTACCAGAGTGACCAGACTGTCATGTTAAAATAGAAGATTTAAAGCAAATTTACGCCCTGATTCCAAAAAAGTTGGGATGCTGTAAAAACGGAAAGCAATCTTTTGCAAAAATACTGTTTATTGACAACATTTTTGTTATATTTTTCTGAGTCTGAATCATGTGTTGAAGTATTGAACCTCGCTTCAAGGAACGACTGAGTCTTTCCAGGATGAACCTTTCATATCCAATCATGATACTATCATCTGTTATCAATGAAGCTGTTTACCTGTGGACTGATCCAAACAGGTGTTTGTGGATCAGTCCACAACTTTCACAGTCTTTTGTTGCTCCTGTCCCAACTTGTTTGAAACATGTTGCTGCCATCAAATTCAGAATAATCAGATAGTTGATGAGGTCAAACATTGAATATATTGTCTTTGTACTGTTTTCTGTTGACTATATGTCAGAGAGGATCAACAAATTATCACTCAGCACTTTGCTCCATTTACGTTTTACACAGTGTCCTAACTCTTTGAGAATCAGAGTTGTATTATTTTCTCTTTTCTGTACACATACACAAAATGGAGATAATAGAGATAATAATGTGTCGAAAATACAACATATTTATTGACACACGCCTGCTGAAGTGTTTGCAATGGATAGTTTATCTGCTTCGCACAACTTTACAGCCCATCAGCCAGTGAGGTTAAAAAAATCAGTGATAACCTGAGCTAATACTTTCTAGCGTCTCTATCAGACACCTGTTGGACTTTGCTGTTCGAAACGTCATCTTGTTTGTGAGAAATCCGCTACCTGTCAACTTCACGTGTTCTTGCAGGGAAGAGAAGTTGACATTCAAATGTGGCATCAATGACATTTGTGGAGTTTAAAAGAGCTGTAACCTTTATTCTAGTTCTCACTTTTCTCCGTTCATCAGCTGAACTGTGATTCACTTCACATTAACTATGTTTACATGCAGACCAATTTTCCACTGTTATTCCAAATATGACAACATTGTGAATTTGATAGCATCACGTAAACAGAATATTCCATTCTGAATTAGACCTCATTCCGAATTAAGCATTTTCTGATTGAGACATGTGGGATATGCTGATCATGTTCGGGTTTTAGTTGCCTTCTCAGGACATGCATACAGCAAATTCATAATATGCATCTCAATTGAGGTTTTTAGTGCTGTTTATAGTCAGCTCTGTGCATTGTGAATGAACCAACTGGCCAACAATTTGCAAGGTCTACGAGCCAGCCATCAGATGAAAAAATTATATTTTGATGCAACGATGATGCCAGATATCATCATAGGATATCAGATCGCCAGGATATGTTGCTTTGTTGTGCTTCAGTCCGTGGATAGAGGAATTGGTATTTCCATCTTCTCTATGATGCATTTCTTCCTGTGTTATTGTTTTGTGTCAGTGCACACGAGAGAGAAGTTCTCTCTCAGTAATTCTGAGGAACTGACACCTGATATTCACCAGCTTCACTATGTTGATAAGAATCAATCTCAGCACTCAAATACAATTTTGGATGAAAGATGTGCTGCTGTTTTATAAGTACTTTAAAATTTTAGGAAGGATTTTTCCTTTCAGATACAGAACTACAGTCTTAAGTATTATGTATAGAGGAGATGACAATTTGCTTAGGTAACATTTTCTCTCTCGCACAATGAGACATACTGGCCTATGTGCTCAGATGAAAATATAATAATTAACTCTAATGAACTCTTATCACACTTAAGCATATTTGTTACAGACATTTTTCTGTCGATTCGATCACATTCCACTCACTGACCCTCGATCATGGTCCTCTGAGATTACAGGTGTGTGGCATGTGTGTGGGTGCGTGTGTGCATGTGTGGGTGTGCATGTGATTGGTATGACCCGTTCAGTGACCAGCGAGTGTAGCAGGGACGTTTCAAGGCTGAAGTACCTTTGGTTCCATTTTCTACAGATAAGACTATAATATGTTGTAAGTGAGTGGTTCAAAACCCTCATGTGACTCCATGTGACATTTCCTGATTCTGCATTAACAAGGATAATGTTGACGAGCTCAGTCACATCTGTTGTCTTAGTAGGCTGCATGTTTATTTATTATTAGATTTACATTAAACTGGCACATCAGCAGTTCAACAAGCTGCTCTCTTCTACTTTTTCTCCATTAAGCAGTCTGTTAACATGCATCTTATAAACTTGAGAGTACACTAGTTAGTCAGTTTTTTCAGATATTCTGCTCATGTGGAGCTTTTTGACAGTTGTTGGAAAAGGTCACAGCTCAGGTGTCAACATAAAACCTTTTAAATCAATTTTTTTTATGAGTTGAACAATGTAAAGAATAGAGATAAAAATCTTAAAGATAAAAACTGGGCAGACTGACCTTTATTTACAGGACAAGTAACAATGGAACTCAATACAATAATGTGTTGACAACATGATGAATATTACTGATTGTACTGATTGATGACTGTAGACTATGAGTTCTTGTTGTGGCTGTCAACGCATTAGTTTAGATATAAACAGTGTGTATGTTTATATGAGTTGTATGCTTTATATATACACATATAGTATGGTGTGTATGGCTGGGATTGAGCTATAAGAGATCCAAATATCCAAATAAACAAATTATAACAGATTCAGTTTTTGATTTGATTAACCATGTGCTGACCCTGAGTCTGCTGCATCCAACCTCTGTCTTGCACAAACACTAAGACAAACATTTAAACAAAAAAACCTAGAAATTATGTAAATTAAAAGATAAAGATAAAAATGGCAAAAAGGCCAAACAAGGCATCAAACCAGCAAAAAATAAATTAAACACATTCGATCCAACAATAAGGGGTTAAGACCTAGTTAACCTTAAAAATCAGTCACAATTAAATGTTTTAACATCAGCCAAATGAATCAGTGGATCCATTTTTTCCAAGTCAAGCTGTGAGTTTTCTTGTACTGCTACTAACTGACAGAGCTGGTCGACCAGCTCCTGACGTCCTAAAGCCTTTAAGACAGTCACCTGTTATGGATCTCAACAAGCTGCTGTATGATATAAAGCATCTAACGACTGAAGTGTAGATGGTGGAGCATGTATATACAGCAAACATGTCCATTACAGACAAGGACTGGTAGAGAACTGTCTGTACTTTTGTTTAAGGGTATTTGTAAGTTAAACAAAATTAAGACTGAAACACAGCACGGACACAAAACTGAGAGTTTTTAAACATGTTCTTTCAGTCTTCTCTTTTTTCGCCTTCTGTTTCACTTCCTCCTGAAATGCCAGTAGAGATGCAGCAGTCATTGTGTGTATCTGCTCTCTCTTTTCTTTCTCCATACCCACAGGTAAATGATTTTCATCTTTGACAGGTATGTGTCAGCCTAATAAAGCTGACTGCACCTGCCACACCTCAGCATTACTGTGTTTAGCTCTGGCTTAACTTATAGATGAATTTAACCCCGTTATGCCACTGGCTAAACAAAGAAACCCGACTCCCAAAGCCCAACCCAACTTTCAGCTTTTTAAACTATTTGATTTGGATGGATCCTTATTTGTTTTGGCAACACATGCTTTGTGATGTCCCTCAATGATGTCCCTCCCTGAAAAAGGGCTAAATGATTGTTCTTGAGCAAAGAGAGAAAAAAAACATCTTTTTTAATATGACTTTAATTGAAATTTTCAACATATTTGTAATTCAAGCACTACTATAAACATGTAACAAAGCATTTCATTTTATATGTCAGCTCTTTTAACCATGTTTGAACAACACCGAAGTAACATTGTTTTAAACTATAAACACAAAATCTTATTTAAAAGAGATGGAGACGAATTAGTGAAATATTTCTTTCTACACACAAAACACATCCTGTTGATCTGGAAACAAACATCCTACAACAGCTGCAGTCTTGTTCCTCAGGGTGTCTCGCACACACACACACACACACACACACACACACACGCACACACACACTAAAGAAGTCCTTTGGCTCTCTGTTTGACATACAGAGGACTGTAAAGCCTGGTGCTTCTGCTTCTGATATAAAAGATATAAAAATGTTTGAAACTAAGGCACAATACAAATCTAAGTCAAACACAGAGACACAGTGAAATATATGGTGTTAAAATACATTTACAAATACATTTTTATTCCAGAAATATAAAACCAAATCACACATATGGACACATAAAAAGTCAGACTTTGTGTGCTGACTGAAACAGTCTCTTCCATGTCCAGTGAAACTGTGAGGAAGAAGATAAAGTTGTTACCTGGGGCCATATCATGATCCAGCTTTAGTTTCAGTCTCAGCAGAAACTCTCTTAAGCAAATATCACATGCAAAACACACACGCACATATGAACACACACACTGAACAATGACACAACCAAATCCATGTAAAATGAGAGCTGGCTCTTCCTTGTCGTTGTCAATGAAATGACACACAGCGTTTTAACTGAAAGTCTCAGTGAAACTCGACACCAGCCAGCCAACAGCTAATGATAGGGAGCGACACACACATACAAGGAACAGGTGTTGTCCAATTCACATAATGCCACAGAAAGTTTAGTATAAATACAACATGTGTTCAGACATTTCAAAAGAATAAAGTTGTTTTGCTGTTCATATATTGAACATGAGAGCCTCTTCAACAAGGCACACATGCTGAATTATAGCAGAGCAAAGGTGGTAAAATTATGTAAATTAGCAACGCAAAGCAGAAAGGTCAGTATTTGTACACTCGTCTTCATCTCGGAGTCTTTTCGTGGGAATCACCCTGTTGTTTAAGACAGCAAAAACAAACACAGACACACAAAAACACTCATGTGCAACAAACATTTTCATCTTATCCAAACAAAACTTTATCCAATCAAACATAATCTTTCCTGTCATACCCTCCACCTGCACTGGTGCTGCGCGGGGCGGAGTAGGCCATCCGGGGCGGCTTGTATTTCTTCTCTTTTGGTGGGCAGCTGCTGCACAGCATGGCCCCGCCGATCAGGAGCAAGGCGGCCGCTCCCCAGCCGATGTAGAGCGATGCCCCCAGCTCCCTCCTCTGCGCGTTGGTCAGGATGGGGTTGTAGAAATCTCGGATGACGACGCTGGCCGTCCAGGAGACGGGGATGAGGACCAAAAGGCCTGCGAGGATGAAGAAGATTCCTGCGATGATCATCACCTTGGCCTTGGATGGCTCGTCCTCGATGCAGTTGGTGCACTTGGCGCCGACGATGGAGATCATGACCCCCAGCACCCCGAGTATGATGGAGATGATGATCATCGCTCTGGAAGCCTGCAGCTCCTGAGGCAGAGCCAGCAACGAGTCGTAGACTTTGCATTGCATCTGGCCCGTGCTCTGGGTGACACAGTTCATCCACAAACCCTCCCAGATGGTCTGAGCCGTGATGATGTTGGCTCCGATGAAGGCCGTCACCCTCCACATTGGCAGGGCGCACGTCACTATTGTGATGATAAATCCAAGGAATCCAAGGGCAATGCCCACAATCTCCATGCCCATCGACATGCTGGCTTTTTTGTATGAAGACAGAACAGAATCTTCAAATAGCGACACTAGTGTGAGTGTGAAAAGTGTGAGCACCTGTAAGAGGGTGTGATGTAGCTATGAGATGCTGCCACAGAAACAGGAGATCCTTTATACCTCAGGGGAGCAAGGAGGAGTCCTTGGTGTTGATGTCAGCAGGAGGCAGTCTTTACAAAAAAAAAAACACCACCTGTGCACATACAGTGGAGGAGGGGAGCTGGAGGCAGGACAGGTGAGGAGGGATGTGATGCAGGGGTGTGTGTGTGTGTGTGTGTGTGTGGTTTGGTGGGGGGTTGTTCATTGGTAAGAGGAAGCCTTTTGACTACTAAGAAAAATCAACACTTCAAATAAGCACTTCACCTGTTTTCTCCTGATGATCTACCTGAGACTGAACTGCGATGAGTGAATCCAAGCTCGGAGTCAGGTCAATAAATCAGGTCTGACCAGATAAATCACTGATCCTCTTAGTGGAGAAGGAAGAAGAAGTTGTGTCATAAATAAAATGACTCACAAAGCAATAAGTATGTAGTTCCTTAAACATAAATGCTGACTTTCAAATATGTGGTAGTAGTAGAGAACAGAGAAGCACCTTCAGCTTCTGACTACTTAGAAAGCTTGTTGTGGGCCAACATAGAAATACAAATACACACACACACACACACACACACACACACACACACACACACACACTAGTGCAAACACACTCAGGCTATATGTAGACCGTCCTCTGATACTATTTGTCTTTTGTTGCTTCCTGGTTCCAGTCGTGTGAGTTTCTTAAACAGTCAGGATTCGGTGTTAGGGAAACAATCCCAAAGCTCGGCTGGAAACCGGAATAACTGCACCCAGAGTAAATATGAGCAGAGAGAAAACATAATAGGTCGATTCTCAGACACCTTTAGCATACAGACAGTGATCGTCTCAGTATCGGTTAAACTCTTGACTCTGACCAAACAATTCATGGAGACACACGTGGATAAGTATATTGTGTAAAAGAAGAAAAAGAAAGAAAGATTTTTGTGCTGTTTGCAGAATTTGAACCCTTGTTGAGGATTAGTCAAACAAGCCAGATAATTAAAATGTTTATATTCAGAAAATTAGAATTCAGAAATAAAATAGCATATTTTCTTAAAAGGAAAAGGAACAGAAAAGTTAGACTGAGGGGAGTAATTTACTGTAAATGGATGAAATTTGAATTAAGAAAGTAGACTCAAAATGACATTTTTTTAATGGAATTAAAATTTTTGTTAATGCTTTATATGACAGGTGCATAATTTTTTCAATAATTATCACAAAAATTTCCTGGAAAAATCTTTGTAATTCTGTACTAATTGTAAGAACAAAAGGAATTTTCTTTAAAGAAAAATCTAAAGCAAAGTGAATATTTATTCATTATTCATTTGTTATTGTCAGCTACATTCTACAAATACGTTCAATTGCCTGTAGACAACTTTTCTTGGAATGTCTTAAAATACACCTAATTCCCTCTTATGTAATTTTTGTCATTATCCAGAGGACAAAATGACTAACAGGGCAACTTTTTTCTTAAAGGAAGAGTTTGGAAACTGACCTCCAAACCAAAATCTTAAAGACTTGACAGGCTGCTCACCATCTATAGCTTTACATTACAGGCTGATCCAATGTTTTTGTCATACACGCGTTTCAAAAAATGCCCTTGTGGGCAAAACGACAACGCGCATAAAGAAACCTGAGGGCTTAACAACAGTGAGGCTCTGTTTGTCGTTCCATCTTGAGCATCTTCATCAGTCAGTTTCTCCTGTTTATGTAACAACATCAAATTGTATCATCACAAGTGAGATAACAGCCGTGACCTGTAGGTATCACACCTGTGTTGACCAGCTGCTTATGTTATCAAAACAAATGCATATGTGCTTCAATTATGGTGGCACTAGTGGTGGAACATCAATAAGTACATTTAATGAAGTACTATACTTAATTACAATCTAATTGAGTACTTCACTTTATGCTGCTTTATACTTCCACCACACTATATTGCAGATGGAATTATTTTACTCCACTATATGTATTTAATAACTTTAGTTACTATCTAATTTTTCAGATTAATAATGGAAAACATAATATACTAATAAATTATGATGTATTATTATAGGTCAAATAAGATGAGACTTAATTGATTTCTGGGTAAATCAAAGCTGCCCAGTGGTATATAAAGTAATTAGCCCACTGTGACCAGCTGGAACATTAAAGTGAGGACACATTAATGCATCAAAATTATAATCCAACAATATAATACACAGTAAATTATTCTGAAATTGGCCATTGTGCCATTATGAGTACTTCTACTTTTGGTGTATTTTGATGCTAATACTTTCAAAATGCAGGACTTTTACTTACTTTTACTTGTACTTAATGGAGTATTTCTACACTGTGGCATTGCTACTTTCAGAGAAGTAAAAGTACTTCTTTCATCACTGGGTGTTTATCCTGAGTAGTTGAAATAACTTAAATTCAATAATCATCTTTTAGATGTTATCAGGGTTTTGTTCAGTGTTGTTCAGAGGGACAGAAAGAGGTCAGGTCTCTGCTGGAGAATTAGTAGCTGCTCAATTGCCACTGAACACACCTGCTGGAACACAGAGGGATAATTTGACTATTCAAAACAGGAAAAAGTTGGCATCTGTGGTTCAGACACTGAGTCACCAAACAGAAGGGACTCTCCTTCTCATCAGACTTCTGTAAACAGAATCTGAAAGAAAATGGGTCACATGCATCTCTGACATACTGTATTTGGGAAAGACATCACTGAGTCTCTAAAACAGCATTGACACCTTTTTTTCATGCTGTCACAAATAAATGACAAATACATATGAAGTTCTTAATTTTTTGAACGTTGTGCTCATGTTGTCTTAAAGTTATAGATCATCATCTATATAGAATCCAAATCTCTATTTATCTTATGTGCCTTTCTCTCATGCCAAGTATTAAAACATTTATTGATCATCTTAATCACTGTTATGTTTAACCAGGATAAACTGAGCTCACATAATGTTTCACAGTGAAAATCTTTATTAATTTGTTATTATTTATCATAAACTATTTCAATAATTCCAGTAGATCTGAAAACAAAACATTTGCATTCATAAAGTCTGCCACATTGATTTTAATAAAACTCCTAAAATTTCTCTCTCATTTTTTGTGAAATACATACAACAAAGACATGTTATATAAAAGCATCAACCTTTGTAGAAAATGTTTAGACACAGCCACGTAATATGCAGTGAAATGTGATATGATAAGAGGATACAACTAAAATTGCTCAAATACCACTCTATGTATACGACATAAACTATATATACTTTTCTCATTCTCTTTACAGTCTACTCAGCCATGTTGACCTTGCTTTGGAGCCCGAAGTGAGCTCCATTTTGCTCTTCTGTACAATGTTTCACATCTGTGACTCAGCCTATGTCTGTGTTTTGTCATAATAGCAAGAAAAATAGTATTCCCCCAGAAAAAAGGCCACTTAAAACTCAGTACAGTCAAAGCAGTCTTAACAGTGTGCCTATTTTGCTTTACAGTAGTTGACAGTATGATACCAGATATGTACATACTCACATTGTAAATGTTGTCAGCACAAATAATAAATATATATGGGATAAAGTCTCCTTACTGGACTGACCATATAGAGCAAATTTTCTAACTGCTCTTGCCATACGTGGTCACATTTTAAATTTGATCTCATCCCCCACTTGCTTTAGACTGATAGTAATTGTAAACAGGACCATCAAAAATCTGTGTAGAGCTTCCAAATCTATTTTTCCAAAGTATCAAAAAACCATTTGGCTCTTTTACCATTTTTGAGTTGAGAACAATTGGTTCCAGATAAACCAATGTGATCAATATTTAGCCACATTTCTGTACACATTTCATGAAAATGTATGAATAAGCAGGATACATGTGAAAATAGTAATTGTATTCTTCTTCATCCCTCTTCCCTCACACGTAGTCCTTTCTGTTGTAGGAGCTATGAACAGTTGACCTCGGTGCAGCGGAGTACGCTATACGACTCTGGGGGTGCAGGCTGTACCTCATTGGCTTCTCTTCCTGTGGAGGGCAACTACAGCAAAGGATAGCCCCCCCGATGAGCAGCAGGGCCGCGGCTGCCCAACCGAGATACAGCGCCGCCCCGATCTCCATCTTCTGACCAGTGGGGATTAATGGACTGTAAAACTCAACCACGATGGTGTGTGCTGACCAGGAAACAGGCACCAGCTGGGCCAGAGCTGCTGTGATGAAAGACCCTCCTGAGGCAGCCATCACCCTGGCTTTAACGCTGTCCTCCTCGATGCAGTTGGTGCACTTTGCTCCCACCATGGCGATGAGGAGAGCCACTAACCCCACGATGAGGGAGACGATAGTGAGTGCCCTGGCGGCCTGCAGGTCCTGAGGTAAAGCCAGCATGGAGTCGTAGACCTTACACTGCATCTGACCCGTGCTCTGGAACACGCAGCTCATCCACAGGCCCTCCCAGTACACCTGAGCCGTGACTATGTTGGCGCCAATGAAGGCGGATACCCTCCACATCGGCAAGGCGCAGCTGATCACACTCAGCACCCAGCCGAGCACTGACAGAGTGACGCCAGTCAGTTCAAGTCCAAAGGATACCATTGTGCACCCAGACAGGAGTCCTCTCTTTGGATCAAAAGTTCTCTTGGTTTTTCTTTATTGAATGTTCTCTGTCTCACGATTTGACTTGTTTCTTTTTCACCCTTTTATTTTCCAGAAAATACCTGAAGGCCTTCTTGATTTCTGCCCCTCTTTGTTGACCCCTCTTTCAACCAGGTGTGCCTCCTCCTCAAGCCGTAGCTACTGCACCTGCAGCTGAATCCAGAAGCGTCGATTTGTCAGTGTGCCTCCTCCGCCAAGCCTCTGCTTGCTAGGTGCCCACTCAAATGTTGTCTTCCTGTGTTCTGCTGCTGGGAAGGAGTTGATGACCCTTATCTCTGTATTGTTTTATTACTAAGTGGCCAGGAACCTCCTAAGAGATGACATCACTGGCTAAACTAAGCCAATCAGGTGAGTCCTCGGCATTGGCCTCATTTACCACCTGGGTGTGTTGGTGCTCGTTTGTGTGCTTTTTCAAATGAAGAGTATTTTTATGGTTTAACCTTTTGCCCATGGTAGCTCTGGGTGTGTTTGCTTTATTGCTGTCAGGAGGTAATGAGTGGCCAAGGTGGAGCTTGTTATGTGGTTGATAGGTGACCACATAAGACTGTAACGGACATACAAACATGTATTCTCATAGATGTGTGTGTAAGCGTGCATGTATACAGTGCGTGTGTGTTTGCATAGAGTGGTATTGTGCTTGAGAGAAATAGGGGAAGAGAGAAAGGGAACTTCAGTACATATTAGGTCAGCAGACTTACTCTGTTTTCTGTGTGTATTTTCTGTTCTCTTTTTTTTTTTCTGCTTTGTTTTGATGTGTCATGTTTTTATAGCCTAAACGAAAATATGTGACAGTTTTTATAGCAGAATCGTGTACCATCTTCACTGGGTCACACTGTCTATGAGTAATCGTACAATAAAATTCAAGTTAGTGATGTTTTTTATAAGTATGTATCTGTGGTCTCTGTGAAGCGACCGCACTGTTTTCAGATTTGAAAAACTGAACAAACAATTTATGTTTCAAAGCTGAACTGAAACTTGAATCCAATGAAAAGACCAAAACCAACAATGTGTTAGTTGTTCCTTCCCTGTTTGTGGCACACAGGTCCAGACCAGTTGGTACAAGATATAAATCTTTAAAAATTTATTTGTCTATTTATTTTTAAAGTAATTTCCAAAAACAGGCGTGTACTGTACTTTTTAGCAAACATTCAACATTCATACTCAAACTGGAGTAAAAAGTGTGTTTGTTTTGGGACTATTTCCAGCAGTGGATTAATACACATTTGGTGCATTAGTGAGTATTTACAGGACAACAATTTATGTATTATTCACTCAAATTGAACTCCAACGCCTGTGTTTCTTGTCATGAAAGAACATGTCACCCTGTATTACTGTGTTTTTAATAGATAGCACAGAGGAATAATCTTTATCAGGCTAAACAGACAATACGTGGCAGTTGGATCAGTGGTACTGAAAATATTAAATATCACCAGACTTTCCTTTTAAACATCTTAACTTGAGGTTGTCTCTGATCAGCCAGTATGTACAGAAATATTAAACATAAAAACAAACAACAGCAAACAATGAAACTGCCAAATCAAAATTAAGAAATGCAGAGCGGATTGAAGATAAGATTTTTTGTAAGGCAGACTGATTGAGATACAGTGATGTTCAGACCTGCCTCATATAAACCAACAGCTCCTCTCCAGTTTTAGATGACTCTGGAAAATTAGATAATGGTGACACGGATTCTTATTTAATCCAGGTCTGAATGACTCCGTTCTTTTGGCCTATGTGCTGTATGTCGACACAGATTTGTACAGTGCCACTATCAGACTCTGGCACACTTTTATCTTGTATACGTGTACACATTATCACACTTGAATATTAGTTAAACACGTCCTCTAAAGAATGGCTAACCTCCTAACCACGATAAGATAAAGCCTGATAAAAGGCAGTTCATCGAGATTATCTTGGCTTTAAGGAAGGAAACAATCTAACAACAATGTAAATCATATCAGCCAGTCAATACTATTATTTCGAGTCAAATCAAAGTTTATTATAGTTCAGTGTCACAAAACATACACTCATACACTACAAACAGTAATGAGCGACATCAGCAAAACACACAAAAATGTATAGAAGTGAGAAAAAGTACATGGAAAGCATTATAAATGGAAGAGTTAACACATACAATACATTCAATAAAAACAGTAATGAGCAGCTTTAGCAAATAAAGTACAGAAGTGAGACACATACGAAAAAACATACGTCTTAGTTTATTTGTGTTTGTTCACTAGCGTTTTTGGTTCAGCGTTTTTTTCTACAGTGTTAGTGGTTTTGTGTTGTTTTCTGTTTCTTCTTGCACTTTTGGTTCAGGCTTTGCTTCAGTGGCTGGGGGTGTGGTCTCAGGTGCTGGGGTCCTCTGTACCTCGCAGCTGCATCTCATCTCACCTCGTCACTGGTAGCTTTAAAGGACTTTTCATGTCCCCAGTTTTCTACTGCTGTGTGGTTCCTGTGCTCCCAGCGTTTCCCTGTTTTTGCCTCTGTCCTCCAGTGTTTCTTTGACCTCTAGTGCTTTGTGTTTCCAGCGTTCCTAGTGTTTTTCCTGCTTTTCTCCTTTGTTCATCCTTTCCAGCTCCACCAGTGTGTCTCCAGCCAGCAGCCTTAGCACCTACCAGCCTCCATCCACTGAAGCAACTCCACTCCACCTGGACTTCCTGTGTTTAGTCACCTTTTTGTTTGTTTTGTATCCTGGAGTTCCTTTATTTAATAAATCATTTTTACCCCTTCACCCTCAACTGTGTTTTGCTCCTGGGTCCAATTAAGAATTAATTGAAATCGTCACAAAGTGAGTTTGAAAGAAAGATGTATTTACTTTTGAATGAGTCGACTGAACAAGTCTCTAGAATTTGGGTAGGAAGAAGATTCCAAAGAAGATGTTTTATTTATTTCTGCAGTAGTCAGGAGACTGGCATTTTGAGATGTTAGAGCCCTAGCAGGTATATGAAGAGTGACCAGAGGTGACAAGTAGGATGGTGCAAGTTTATGTAATATTTTATTTGTACAATCTTGAAGCCAGATCGAGGTCATTCTGATATACATTGACAGGTGTCAGGCTTGATGGAGATATAAAGCATCATCTACATAGAATCTAAACCTTGTTTATTACTATGGATTAGTGTACCAAGGGGCGACACGAAATAAAACAGAGAATGGGGCCAAGCACAGATCCCTGTGACACACCATAACTGACCTTCTTGTGACCTGATGGGCAGTTGTTGTGCAAAACAAAGTGGGATCTGTCTGATAACTATTATCTAAACCATGAGATAGCGATGCCAGTAAGACTAATCTAACTTTCGATGTAATAGAAAATTGAAACTGAGCCAGAGCCTGAAGCAAGCAAGCAGGCCATTTACCATCTTTGTCCGAACAGTTTGTTGCGTGACTGATGAGCTTTAAGAAGTTTTGAAAAGGATGGCAGATTTGTGATTAGTCTGTACTTGTTGATGAAATCCATTAATTCTACTAAATAACTACTAACTTACTAACTAACTAATAAACTTAGAAGGAATGGGATCAAGCAAACAAGTAGTAGGCTTGGAGGAGAGTACCAGTTTAGAGAGTGTGTTCACTTCAAATGTGATGGCCCCAAGAAAGAGGAGGATATTGTTTTTCTTATTTCATCAGTTTTAATGGTGAAAGTTGTATGCGGTCAGTTGAAGCAATGGATGTGTTACGCATAGGGGACCGTCTACAAGTGTGTTTAATTTCAATTTCTTTGCTTGCATGCTTAAACAAGATATATTTGAGTAGAGTCGCTGCTCGACAGTGCCACTGCAGCGTGTTCTCAAGCCAGCTGTGTGATGTGTAGTGACAATGATACAGCCCAATCACATTATCGTCTTATAAAATTTTTATAGTAAACACTTTTTTATTCGCACACAGTAAAAGCAGTATTCATTTGGACTTGTGTTTCTTTACCACCAGAAAAGTTCAATATTCAGTCTTTATTTCCTCGTTTTTGGTTTCCACCAACTCCTGAGCAAAATATTTGGCTCTTTGGCTAGACTCAGACTGAACAAGGAAAATTTTGCTGTCTGTAAAACCAAAACAAACAACCAAAAGAAGCTGCAAAGCTCAGTAGGCCTGCAAAGCTGCAAGTGATTCACATTATGTTATTATATAACAAAAAACTGATTATCATTTACATATAGCAGCAGCAACAAACAAAAAATCAGTCAGCACTCAAAACAAGAGTAATGTAACAACTATGATTAATAAGAAAAAGGGAGCATCAAAAAAGAGTAGTGCCACATGCAATATATCAAAAGTTCATAAAATTAGATATGCAGATAAAAATTAATCTCACAACTCGTGCAAGTTTGCAAAATGAGAGCCAAAATGACTCCACAGTGAATTACGTCTATATTTAACTTTTTTTATCTTGTTTGTTTTTGACTTTGCATATCGAAACCTTAATGTCAGCCATATAAGCTTCAGCCATGCTTGTTTGGTGCTTCAACAGTGTGAAACCTGCTTCATAACTGCCCTTTGGAGGCAGTTTGCCACCATAAAAAAGTTTATCATTACCATAACCAATCTGTAGAAATGTAACCTCTTACTAACATCATTTTCAGTCGACACGGTCGTATTCTCTCATTGGTAGTGGTCGGAGCAAGCAACGCTAGAAATACGCTGATTTAAGAGTTGCTATTTTTGTAAGTAGATGTAGAAAAGACTTTGTGGGTGTGTTGATCTCTTCTATGTTTTTTGTCGCCATTTTTATGGCATTCGGGAAGATGATTCTTTTTCCCGGCTATAAAACTCTAATTGATTTGTTTTTGTTCTTCTAAGCGTGTGAACAGCTGTCGGTGTGACCAATGCCAGACCAATTAGAACTCCTGCAAAAACTGGACAATCATTCAGTCGGTAAAGAGTCTAGATATTAATTTATTGTGAAATATACCCCTAAACTACATATGTAGAGCCCAGGGAGCCTGGATTAAATGCAGAACATGAAGTCCATTTCCACGTTACTGAAACAGCTCTTTGCTTATAAATACTGTAACAAATCCACAGATATTTCTCCATGGAAGTGAATTTGTGCAGTTTGGGGAGTTTCACTGGACGTCTCTATCTCTCACAGGAGTTGATAAGTGAGTTTCAGTTAGCAGAAGGATTATACATTTCCCCATTGTTTCCTTGTGTGCGTTGGTGTATTTGTGAGAGTGTGAGCTCTTCCTCCTCTCCAGCTGCTGAGAAAGACACGCAAATGATCCATCATCAAATCCAACTGGGCGTGCAGAGATGGTATTTCAGCATACTGTATGAATAACAGGTTTATCTGTTTGGTTAGCTGCCAAGGGAAATTCGGATAGCATACGTGCATGGGTCTGCAACTCCTGCCAACACACGGATCACAGTAATCTAAATAAAGGAGGGAAGACAGTTATAAAAATATACTTCCAGAGTGCAGGCGCTGATACTGTCCTACTGGAAGAGCTATAAAAATCTGAATAGTACAAGATATGTAGACATATAAGGATGTGTTATCTGTGGTTTCTGTTCATTATCTTATGTCTTGTCTGTCAGTATTTCAAATTAAAATGGGTCAAGCTTCAGGAGAGTGATTTAAATGTGATTTGGATCAGTCACAAAGTCCCTCAGTCAAAAACATTGGTTGGGACCAAACCGTATTATTAAGTTTATGGTATATGGTGCAATATTTACTCAGCATGAATGCGTGAATTGTGCTGTTTTTACAGACTATGTTGAAGCTTTTAAAACATTTTATAAACAGATTCTGAAAGTCACGGCATGATGTCTATGATTTAAAGAAAACATGAAAATAAATTGAGCGTCACATCGAATTTGAGCGTCACATCGACACTAAACTCACCTCTTTGTTAAGTTACATCATCTTTCCTCTATAGCATTTGGGTAGAATTGGAGAAAAGTCACCAGTGAATAGAGACAAGACTCAAAAGGGTATGTATGATGTTGATGTGATTCAAGGCATTTGTCTGCTACCCCATTAATATTATTCACAAACATCTGTCAATCACTTCTACTGTGGTTTGATGTTTTGCCTGAGGTGACAGATGGCTGTAACACCATTATGGTCATAAATAGTAAAAATCTCAACAAACCTCTCTGAGACTTGATTGAATGTTTCCTGCTGGCATCAACAAACAATCAAAAGCTTCAGGTGTCCAAGTGGCGGCAGGTCAAGATTTTCTATCTCAAGTCAATGCATGATTTATTTTGGATTTTTTAAAATTCTACACATTTTTGAAGTCTGTAAAACTGTAAATGCTTGCATGTCTTGCCTAACTATCCCAGAAACTGAAACATCTCCTCTTCTATCACATTAAAGATAGCAAGCTCTTAAACTGTCCGTCTATCGAGATGAATTAGGTGCCATATAATGTGATAGAAACTGTTGGCCTGAGAGGATCTCATAAACATGTCACACTCCATATTTGAATAATAATGCAAGCTTTATATTGAGGTGGATTTATCACACCATTTAAATATTTTTTGACAAAATTATACTCATATAAGAGCATTTATTTTTTGAAATATCTCTCAACCAATCATCAGGCTTCATTTCAAACTGCCTGTTTCAAAGAAAGATGGGGATTTCCACCGGCAGCCTTTATTAGGTCACTGGTCAGTGGCGAATCTGCTCTATAAGCGAACTCTCAGTTACTAAGTACTAAGTCCTTTGAAAGAGGGGGCCTTGGATTTAATGGCTGCTTAGAGATTTATGAGCACATTCGAAGCTGCAGTTAAAGGCTCTCTTTGTACACTGGACGATGCCACACTTTCACAACCACCCAGACATCCTTCTTTCTCTTTGTGCATAGAAAGCTCCAGAGCAGAGCGAAACTCAAGTTGCGTGTTTTATTGCTGTATTGTGGACATAAGAAATACATAAGTTCATACCAAACTGTATGGAACTAAACTGACAGTGTTTTTTAAAAAGATACAATTTGCTTCCTCTGAGTCAGAATTGAACCTCTGGGCGACTCTTCCAGGAGATTCAGGGTTGATTATGGAAGGAATGTGTGCCCAACCAAACGTACACACACACAAACACACAGTAAAATGAGAGACAGTAGAAGCTGCTGCCTCCCTTTGGCAGAGTGGAGAACAGCAGACACAAGAGTCAAACTTCAGAGAGTGAGCACATTTTTCTTTCATGTCAGAGTTACAACATTTAGAAGGTACAAAACCCAGATCTGTCAAATATGTTGTATATCATAGCACTTGCACTTGCACTGACCCCTCTTTGTTGGCCTTCCCCTCTCCACCCACACCATGTTCAAATAAATATCAAAAGTTTCTTTTTTTTCCTGTGATCTTCTCTGAACAAAAATCCTTGTATGTTCACACTCACAATCAGCCTTCAGTCTGATTCACAGGACACACACAGACTGAACATAACAGAGCTTCTCTCAAAGCCTCAGTCTTTTTCACATGGTCTCTTCAGTTTTCACTTAATTATTTTGTTCCCAATAAATCCTGTTCGTTCTTTTGAGAAATGTAATTCTACTTGTCTAACAAATGACTATGGCACATTTCACCACTGCGTGCATACCATTAAATTTTTTAACCTCAGAGTACCTGTGGGAGGATCCACCTGCGTTATATCAGAGCGAGGTCACATGTCTCACATGTTGTGTGCCTCCTTATTAAAATGTTTTAATTGCAAGAATGTGACAAAGTGTGAGCGAGCTCTTTCACCCTCTCTGTACACACCAGTCGACAACAGTACTGACGATTGCAGAAGACCTGCTATAAAACTGAACACGGCTACACAGGAGCACATAAACGATTCTGCTTTTTACACGGAAAAAAAGCGCTGGAGAACTTTTTAAAACAAGACTGTGGGTACTGTGGACATGTAGACACACTCTGGGATGTTAGAGGTGGAGATTGTACATAAATTGATAAATCACAGTGTGTTTAAGTACGTATGTTTTTGCTGTTATCTAAAGCAACATGTTTATTGTTTTTCCAGTTTCACATACAGTTTAACTTCCACACACTGCCAACCTCTGGCCTCAAGGCTGGAAGATTAGTTTGTGTGTCAGTGGATCTGACTAATAAAGCTATGACAACTAAGACAGCACACAAATAAAATGTGATGATAGATAAATGGGAGTCTGCCAGGGGCCAGATTCAATCAGAGAGACAATTTCATAAACTAACATCAGCAGCACTCTGATTAACTTTGACTGACAACAATCTCCTTCTCAACCTCAAAGAAAGCTTGACCTGGAGGGCAGACAGTTTCAAAAGAGGTGAACAAATGAATTATTTTTATTTTCTGTCACATTTTCAAGGAGAAAGCTGCTTTCAGGGACACAGTCTCAAGCAAACTGAACTTAATGTAGTAACTAGGCTGGTTAAGTTAGAGGAGAGGAAAAGACGAGTGTTTATAACTGGCAGGGAAAAAAATGGTTTTGTCCATGTGTTAAAGAACGACCTGATGGGTTGCATTCAGGTAATTTGAGATTGAGACTCCTGTTACACAATATTTTTTAACATTAGAATAAGTAATACTTTGAGACTGCACAATACACTTAGCATGTAAAAGTCACACAATTATTTCAGTTTTCATCAAAAAAGTTTGTTAAAAACTTTAGCAGTCCTGTCTCAAACGTTTCATATATTAATGAAAAGGTACAATCTATGAGCCTGGAAAAAGTCAGAATGCTGAGAAACACTTGTTGACTGGTGCAGCTGTAGAGCAGTGTTTCATGTTTACATACAACTAATTTGCAACAACAAATATGCAATATAATGGGAGAAATGTGAATTTAACCAGACTACAATTTTTTTAATCAAGAAAAAGAGGAATTAAAAGAAAAACATGTCTCCAAAGTTGCAAAATGTTCACCAGAAAATTCTCCAGAAAACTCTCAGCTGACAATGTATTTTTGTTTCCTATGTTGCAACACTACATCATCTTGTGACGACTAAAACATGGTTGCATTTAGATACTTAGGGAAAGTTTATGGTGTTGGTTAAACTGAAAACATCAAAAGAAACTTAAAAGCATGAGATACGACGTGTTTTCCTTACTAACATTAAATTGAAACCGCCATCTTTCCTTAACGGTGACCAAAGTGTGTTTGTTGCCGAAATGGATCAACAGGTGGGTCTGGTCTTTGAATGTTTTTGACAAAGGTAATCAGTAGTAAACAGCTGAGTGATTGTTGTGGTTGATTTTGACTCACATAGCATGTCATCCATAGTTTGTGAAGGTGTAATACAGCATAATAGCTGAGCGCAAGACCATATTTGGTCAGTGTGACGTTTTTGTCAGTCTTGTCATTCAAAGCAGACTGCGTCATCTGTCAAACAGGACGTTACTCCACCCTACTGATGCTTGAGGTGAAACTGTGGGGGAGGGGATATGAAGGGGGGAGATGAACAAAAAACAACACTCTGTTACTATCAACTTTTCTTATATAAGATGCTCATATCGTGTTAAAATCGAGTGTTTTAACATACATGTGGTGCTACATGCGAAACAGTTTCACATATTTTCTTTTGTTAAATGGACGGTTGAAAGAGGCCAAACAGGTTGTGGGTTTGTGGAGTTTGGGGGTGGACCTGAAGAGCGGTGAACTGTTTTCCCTCCACGGCCCCTCCTCTTTCGGGTAGTCAATCATATGTACCTGCTCTCCTTTGAATCCTCTGCCATTTAGGAAACGCACCTGTTGAACAAAGACTTGCCTCCATCACAGAAGGAGACAAACAACTTACAGGCTTACATCACTGCGAGGGAGGAATTCAGAGAAGCCTTTCAAGGCACACTAAAGAGGAAGAAGTTTCATTTGAAGAAATCCACTATCCACAATGGTGTCTACTGGCTTACAAATGCTGGGGGCAGCCCTGGGGATCTTGGGCTGGATTGGTGTCATCATCGTGTGCGCCCTTCCCATGTGGAAGGTCACTGCTTTCATTGGCAGCAACATTGTCACCTCGCAGATCACCTGGGAAGGAATTTGGATGAGCTGCGTGGTCCAGAGCACAGGCCAGATGCAGTGTAAGGTCTACGACTCCATGCTGGCCCTCAGCTCTGACCTCCAGGCCGCCCGGGCCCTGACCATCGTCGCCATCGTGGTGGGCATCATGGCTATCTTGCTGTCTGTAGCTGGGGGGCAGTGCACCAACTGCGTGGAGGATCCGACATCCAAGAAAAAGGTGGGCATTGCAGCTGGAGTCATGTTCATCATAGCTGGCATCCTCTGCCTCGTCCCTGTTTGCTGGACAGCTCACACCATCATCCGAGACTTCTACAGCCCACTGACGATCAGCGCTCAGAAGAGAGAGCTGGGCGCTGCGCTCTACATCGGCTGGGGGGCAGCTGCTTTGATGCTGATCGGAGGAGGGCTGCTCTGCTGCAACTGCCCCTCTAAAGACGAAGGCTCCTACACCGCAAGGTACAAAGCTGCCAGATCTGACGCATCGGCACCACCGTCCGGGAAGGACTTCGTCTGAAAGACATCTACAAATTAGTAAATGGCTTCCACAAAGCAATGTTTACTGGGACAGATGAACTTGTGATGCTGGGTTGTGAGTGTTGATATTTCAGGATGTTACTTGTGCAAAAAGTCTTCCTTTGTTTTACTCGACACGAGAGCGTTTGAAGGAAGAAACCACAACCAAGGAGGAAATTAATTTTTATATGCTAACACAGTTACGTGTATCTGTATGGTTAATATGAATGTTAATCATTTGTAAGTCTTTTCTGAGAAGTATATGATATAATCTCAGTCTTATTTTGAAAATGTTGTGTGGGTTGTTTTTATGAACTATGTGTTTGAGTTTCATGATGTGCCTTTTTAGACTATTAAAAAAAATATTTTGTTGACTACTCTTAAATGAGTTGTGCTTGCTTTTTATTTTTACATGCATGCAGCACACACAGCAGCTATGCTCAACATGATTCTTCAGTGGTACAATAACATCAATCAATCAGTCTTACATTAACTTTTATTGTTCTTAAATATTTAGAATATGAATTGTCCTTCTTACACATTAATGATGCATACATGTCTATTCTCAATTGCATTACAGTCAAAACAATGATTGCTTTTTTTTAAACAAAAAACAACCCAACACATCTATTGCCTGATTTTCTTGTAGATCAGGTTTAGGTGTGGCAGAAAAAAGAGGTATGACGGCTGGAACAGGTCTTTGTTCAAACTGTGAGCCTACATTTGTATTTGTACTTTAAAACTTTTAAACTTTAAAAGGACTCACAATTTTTAATTTGCTAAGAGAGTAAATATTAAAAAGACAGCAAACATGTCATATCCTTTTGCTTTAATCTGTTACTATCTTTCACCATGATAAAAGTAATTGAACATGCAAACCTAGAATTAATACAATACTCTATGTTTGAAATAGTTAGGGTGATCAGTTTAATTAAGTTTTAATTGTAAATGGAAAAAAAAGATTTTCAAGGGTCAATTTTGTGTAATTTGTAAGAAGATTGGTTCAAGGAACGTTTGTTAACTTTTTTCTTTCAGGAAAAAAAAATCCACTTCCTTGACCCAAACTCTAAAGTTTGTGTTTGCTCAAGGCTCGACCTATGTGTGTGGGTCTGTGTGTGTTTGTGTGTGTGTAAGCACAGGTGGGATCTGGATCCATTGTTCCCAGTCTTGAAGTCTTGCTTGAGGTAACAAAACTTGTATGTGTGGGAACAATGAACAGAGAGGGAGAACAAGGCTTGTGGATATTAGGTCTCAGGTTCCCCTTTTGTCCCGGAGAACAGAAACTCCACCCTGAAAGTTTGAGCCACAATGGGAGGCAGTTTTCTTCTCACAGTGGGACCTCAGAGCGTGAGAGCGCATCAAACACTTCCTCAAGCTGTGAGACTGGAGTATGTTCTGTTTTTATGCAGTCAGATTCTAATAATTTTTCTAGATTCTAATAATCTGCAAGACCCTTTCTTTCTTCTGGTAGAAGTTCAGTCCTGGCTGCAGTGGCATAACCATGACTTCTCAGGGCCTCCAGATCATGGGTGTGCTGCTGGCCTTCATCGGCTGGCTGTTCACCATCATCACCTGCGCTCTGCCCATGTGGAGAGTCACCGCTTTTGTCGGGGCGAACATCGTCACCGCCCAGGTGATCTGGGAGGGCTTGTGGATGAACTGCGTGGTCCAGAGCACTGGCCAGATGCAGTGTAAGGTGTACGACTCCATGCTGGCTTTACCTCAAGACTTGCAGGCCGCCAGGGCCATGGTGGTCATTGCTGTGATCGTCGGGGTGTTTGGAGTCCTCATGGCCATGGTTGGAGGGAAATGCACTAACTGCATGGAGGACGAAGTGGCCAAAGCTAAAGCCTGCATTGTGTCTGGAGTGATCTTCATAATAGCCGCCCTGCTGATCCTGATCCCAGTGTCGTGGTCAGCTCATGCAATGATTAGGGACTTTTATAACCCCCTGTTGACCGCTGCTCAGAGGAGGGAGCTCGGGGCTGCGCTTTATATCGGCTGGGGCTCCGCTGGGCTGCTGCTACTGGGTGGAGGTCTGCTCTGCAACAACTGCCCCCCAAAAGACAGCAAACACTACATGCCTGTCAAGTTTGTCCCTGCAAGAACCGTATCTGCTAATGTGGACTATGTGTGAGTGTTTGGGCTGGAACTGCATCAAAAAGATATCTCCAGATTTTCATTACATTTTTTTGATGCTTTCCCCAAAAAGTTACACAAAAGAATCCCTTTATTAAGGTGCTTAAAAATGTTGTTGCTGACAAAAATCTAAAAATGTGTGTATTGTGTAATTAGGAAAAAAAAAACCTTTTTGAACTCAATAAACAATTTGGAGAGTTAAAGTAACAAAAGACAGCATAGTAAACTTTTTTGTCTGGTAGTTTGTGTGCTTTATGTATTGTGTGTGCAATACTTTTCTCAGATCTTGAACTTGTAATATTTCTCTGAAACAATATTTTTATTAGAAACAAAATACCTACTAAAAGAAGTGACTGAGACTGAATGGAGTGATGCAACACATCTGAATACAAACTAATTGATTACTCTAATTTATATCAATTTTTGCATAAATTGCTGCATGAGAAGTTGTGAAAAACAATCAATTTAGATGAATACAGATTTGTCAAAAGCTCCTTTAATATTGGACAACGTGCATTCAAAATAAACAGAAGTATTTTTTTATTATTAAACTGTACAATGATATAAAGATCATTGCTGGAATTCCAATCAAATGTCAGAAATAAAGCTTCTTTGTCCATCCTGACTCCTTCTTTTCTCATGTTTGCTCTGCACCTGCCAATACACTGTAATACAACTGAAACTCAACTTCTCAGTAAACTCTCATGATAAGGCCTTCAGGAATTCAGGGGAGTAGGCTCCTGGGAATTTACTGTATCTGGTTTGCCATGCCGTAATCAAGCGCCCTTGTATTAAGATGGTAATTTACAGTGTCTGTCTTCAGTAAAATGGACGTCACTGTCAGAGACAACAGTGCTCTGTGTATGCTTGGATTCATGTTGCCAAGGAACTGTTTTATATCTCCAAAGAATGGATATTTACACTTTGCCCACTAAGAGCACATCTGCCAAGTCTTGTCAGGTTGATATATCCTAAACTGCTTTAATGGTTTTCTTTTTGTTTACAGACATTTTCTATTGAAACCAGTGTGACAAGAACAACAATAGTCTCCTGTAATCTTTCACTTTCATCAGTTTCCATTTTGACCAATCAGATGAGGTCAGGCCAGTGGTGAAAGAAGTATTCAGATATTTTACTTCGGTAAAGGCAACAGCATCACAATGTAAAAGTAGTTGATTACTATAATACTTATTATAATTAAAATCCTGCATTAAAAATTATACTTACCTGTTTGGATCATTCCACAGGGTATGAAAGGTTTATCCTGGAAAAACCCAGTTGTTCACAAGCAAGGATGGAGAGAGGTTCAACACTTTGTCAAGCACATGACTGTATAAAGGAGATTACTACATGGACTCAGGAACGCTTGTTAAGCCATTGTCAGTAAACACTGTTTGTAAATGATTGTATTCTGTTTTTTATTCCTTTGTTTTGCAAGTGCTCATTATGCAGAATGGATTCTGTATATGCAATATTGGATTATTCATGTTATACCTGGCTGAGGTGGAACTAAATTTAATTATTGTATGTAGTCTGTACAGCATGCAACACTCTTCTCGTAAGACCAGCTTGTTAGGTTGTGTAATATTAACAATGCATCATGTTTATAAGCTGATCACATGTTTTGGGTGTAAAATCTTATTTCTCAGTAACTAGAACCTATCAAATCAATTATCAAATTAGTAATATGTAAAATGTGCAATATTTCCCTCTGCATTGTAGCATAGATTAGTAGTTCTAAAGAGCAGTAACACAGTATTTAAGTAAATGTACTTTATGTTCTGCCAGATCAGGCACATTAAAAAAAAAAACATTGTTGACAAAAAATACTGTTTATTATTTAGATGAAAAACAAGATGAAAAATAAATCTCACATGATGAATACACGAGTCTTTCTGAAGTGCTTATGTTGCAAAACATCAGGGGAGTCTTAGCCAGAATGAATTATTACTGATAACACGAAACAATGTAAAAAGAAATTAATTAAACTGCAATCCTAACATGGCACATACCTTTGAGTCTCTTGTATGTTTCAGAAACAAAAGGCCACAGTGTGTTAGTCAAAAAAAAGTTAGTCACAATGCAAATCACAACTTGATAAGCAACAGGTTTGAACTGTATGTAAGTCAGGTGCTTTTCAAAGGCTGCTGTCTCACATGTCATGCTGCAGCTCAGACAAATTCCTTTCCGGGTGTTGTGGATTTCGGCGCAGAGTACTTTGCTCCATTATAGCGGCTTCCTCCTGATGGGCACTGACAGCAGAGAAGAGTACCACCGATCAGCAGTAGTCCTGATGCTCCCCAGCCCATGTACAAACACGCACCCAGCTCCCTCCTCTGGGCGTCAGGAACCATGGGGTTGTAGAAGTCCTTGATGATGGTGTTAGCAGGCAGAGACACGGTCACCAGACACAGAGCGCCACTCAGGACGAAGAAAACACCAGCAGAGATGGCCACTCTGGCTTTTGCCGCCTTGTCCCCAATGCAGGTGGTGCATTTCCCTCCGACCACAGAGAGCAGCAGGCCGAACAGAGAGAGCAGGATGGCGATGACCACCATGGCCCGAGCCGCCTGGAGGTCCGGAGGCAGGGCCAGCAGGGAGTCGTAGACCTTGCACTGCATCTGGCCCGTGCTCTGCACCACGCAGGTCATCCACAGTCCTTCCCAGATGGTCTGAGCCACCACAATGTTGTTCCCAATGAAAGCAGACACCTTCCACAGGGGCAGCATGCAGATCAGTATGTTTCCAATCCATCCCAGCACCGCCAGCCCGACGCCCAGAACCTGCAGCCCTAAAGATGCCATTGTTGTTTGCTGGTGCTCCTTCTCTCTCTTGCTCTGTCTCAGTACTTCACTGGGCTGCCAACTAAAAGCGCTCCCACTGTGGGGATGTTTTATATGACCGGCAGATGCCCCTGAGTAGCCCCCTCCTCTGGGTGGGCTTTGGCTTCATTGGGGAGATATAAACATCCATCATGCTGCCTTTGAGTTCAGAGGTGCTTCTCTCCTACAAAGAGGCCTTTCGGTGCCCCAGCACAGCTCTGGGAAAGAAAAGAAGCTTCAACAGTGTGGTTCACTGAAAAACGTGCTACAGTAAATGTCTGATGTTGTGAAGCTGTGAAAAGCTAAAAGATGAAAATTTAACTTAAGGAATGGAAAAAATACCATAGAACGAAGCTGCTACATCAGCGTCCTCAAGTCTCTTGCAAACCACATGTCATTGCAAATTTCCCCACTGTGGGACGAATAAAGGTTTATCTTATCTTATCTTATCAAACAATAATGGCTTAATAAAACCTTTTCAGATAGTTAAAAGACCAAGACCAAGCTCAGCCAGTCTGAAAAAGCAGAAAAGTTGATTTGGTTAAAATATATTCACAAATTTGTGTTCAGGAGGAAAATAAATACATATGATTGCAAATTGACATTCCACCGATCTCAACCACATGCTGCTATTTACAGTTTATGAAAAACGACAATGAGTCTGCAGCCATGCAATCCATTCCTCTAAGGACTTTAAATTCTAATATCAGCTAATATTAGCTCTCCATGGAATATCTTTACAAATATCCTTCAAATCTCTACTCCTTTTTTATATAGATACATCTTATTCATTTTAATATGGATGTTTGTCACATGTACAACAACTCAGAACAACAAGAGTAAAACCAAGCAAACAGGTCAGCTGAGACTCACTGACTCATCGGCACATGTGCAATCATTTGGCACAGACTCTTCAAAATCTAAAATGGGAAAATAATTTAAGTGCTGTTACATAATGCATGATTTTGCACCTATGCAGTAAAATGAATGTGAAAATACATCCTTCCATGTCTTATTCTTCCTCGTGGTTCAGATGAACACTAGACTTACAAATGAATTCACTTAGAGTAAAATCATCACATGTACAACAAGAGTAAGTAAGGTGGAAATGTACCTGAGACATTTCTGCATGGTTTGAATATGCTTTACTTTCAGTTTTCAAATTTCACAAATCAGGAGAAAAAACTGTGAAATCATACAAAATGTAAGAGAGCATATATAGACTTGAAAGAGGAAGATTGTGCTGATTTGAAATTTGATGTGAATTGGTGCAGATATTTCAAAATTGATTCAATACTCTTTTTATAAAGCTACAGTTTGTATTTTTATTTTTTTTAAAACATTTGGACATCTCCTCAAAATCCTTGGGACTAACTTAATGACCACAGGTGTTTTCAGTTTGAACAATTGTGAACAACCAATCAGGAGCAGCCACGGCCCACCATGTGGGTAGAAAAGCTGCAGGTGTGAAACAAATCTCTGTATTTCATTGCTGGTGCACCTGACTCCTCACACTGCTACTGCACATCCTGAGACAATCATGGCTTCTGCAGGTCTCCAGATCCTCGGCATCTTCCTGGCAGCCATCGGCTTTCTGGGAGACATCGTTGTCTGCGCCCTGCCCATGTGGAAGGTCTCTGCTTTCATTGGGAACAACATTGTGACGGCGCAGATCTTCTGGGAGGGCCTGTGGATGAATTGTGTGAAGCAGAGCACCGGACAGATGCAGTGCAAGGTCTACGACTCCATGCTGGCTCTGCCCCGTGACCTGCAGGCGGCCCGGGCCCTGGTTGTGATCTCCATCCTGGTTGTCTTCATGGGAATCCTGTTTGCTGTCGCAGGGGGAAAGTGCACCAACTGTATTGAAGATGAGGTGGCCAAGAGCAAGGTGGCCATCACCGCTGGGGTGTTCTTCATCGTCGGTGGCATCCTGTGCCTGATCCCTGTGTCCTGGTCTGCTAACGAGGTCATCAGGAACTTCTACAACCCCATTATGAGCGACGCGCAGAGGAGGGAGCTCGGAGCGTCGCTGTTCATCGGCTGGGGATCAGCGGGACTCCTGCTCATTGGTGGGGCACTTCTCTGCTGCCAGTGTCAGCAGCGTAAGGACAGCAGATACTCTGTGAAATATTCTGCCCCACGCTCAGTAGCCAGCGGAGGAGCCTATGTTTAACATGCCTGCAATAATCTGAATGTCTGCATGCTTGTTTGGCTTCAGGAAACTGGACTGAACACTTAAATGTTTTTATGGTCTTAACTTTTTACTGATTTTAATAAATTAAACTTTCATATGATCACTAGCTTTTGTGTGGTGGGTGCATTTTTTTCTTTTCAGTGAAGACAAAGGTTTTAAGATGGTGGTTTGGTATTAATGAAGGCTTAACTGAATGCAGCCTAGTTGGCTCCATTTTTCTTGGTTCCGTGAGTAAAATCCAGCACTAACTTCATGCTGTAGCTCATTTAGGCTGTTAAGAAGCATTTCAGCAGGTCCTTTTGAGGTCAGACTTACACTTTCATGGAAGTGTCTCAGTGGTGGGTGAAAATGCCTCTTATGCAGGTCTCCAGAAAACGTTAATGCAGGGTTTTGTGAAACTTGATATGCAGTGTTTGCGGCTGCAGTACGGCAGGTTTAAGTTGTTTAGATGTAGTAGGAGATGCAGAGGTGTTGCTAATTAACATGGAGACGTTAACGATGCCTCCTTTTTAAAATTGAAGTGCACCAGTAAACTAGTATTCAGAAGAGAGGACCCTGGAATCACTTTTACACCAGTGAGCAGTGAACTGAGGTTTGGAAATCTAAACTTAAATCACAAAAGAACACAATTTTTGTATCTTTATCATTGTGAGATCTTTAATTGCAATATTTAAGAGAACAGACATTCAAATAAAAGGGTGATGAGGGTAAATGCAGAACACAAGGGGTGATGTCTGATGTACTATTGAATCTAAGGCTTTCAGATTTTAGGTTTTTCTCCATAGTGCAGTCTTCCTTGGGAAAAGGCCTATTTACACAGCTAATGTCACAAAAAAAAAGCGAAGTTGAACTGAGATGTTGGCTTTATTTAAGGTCTGCCTGACAAAGCAGAAGTGTTCAAAGTCTTATGACTTCTGAGGAGAAATACTTTATAGATGTCTACACACATTTGCTTAACTCTTAAATGCTTGCTCAACAACTTTGGAGACAAGAATGAAATGTACTTCAGCAAAATGGTTTATTTTCAACGCTTTTTTTTTTTTTTTTTTTTTAAATCAAACCACTTCAGCACTAATCCACACTAAAATGATTTCAGCTGACTAGAATGATTTTTAAGTTAACATATAAAGAACTTCCTCATTTTGTTTCTTTAAATGCAGATGGATGTTTGATTTGTTCATCCTCTGTTATATTTAACAGGGTTTTATTTTAAAATAACTACTTTTAAAATACTGTACAACACTTAAAACATGTGTCCATTCAAAATGTTTTTTGGTTCTATTGTTGGCACAACAATCTCAAACTTTTAGGTGAACTTTTACTCTACTATTTTTGGACTCTTTCTTGTGTTCTGATTTTCGGACCTATCTAAAGATAAACAGTTCATATTGACAAGTCATGGTTACAAACCAGCTAGCTGTGAAAAAGCCTGCACTTTTGCAGGTTTGCTCTTGCAACTGATAACTGTTGCAGATGAACTTCAAGCCAACTTTAAAGAACTTGAAACAGGAAATTGTTTCAAACTATTAACAAAAAAGTAAACTCAATTGAACTGGTATTGATTTACTCTGCTCTTTCATTGCATGTAACAATGTGTTACAGGTTAGAAACTGTTGCATTCATGTAGTCAGTCACATCAAGTTTAAAGGATTCTGCTGTAAAGTCTGAACTGAAGATATGCGAAAACTGGCCTTTTCTGGAAATGGTTAATGCTTCAATCCATTTAAAATCTGTGTCCGAAGCCTTTTAATTTGGGTCACTAAGCAGTTTTTCACACATGGTCGCTCCTCCTACTTATTCACAATGAGCAGGAATCAGGACAAGCAGGAAACCTGATCCACAAACTAGCAGAGTCCCTCCCTGTTGCTGTTCTTTCACACACCTGCAAGTGCAAAACTATTCGGCAAAACACAACCAGCAGCATTTACAGCCGATTGAAAGGTTGTGTAAAAATGATCTTCAGCTCAGCTCTCGCTGGATTTTGTTGCTGTCTTTGACTTTGTGCCCTGGATTAGCTTTTTTGGGGCAAAATGCACACTCAACTTGTTGGTGTGTGTTTGTCAATCATCGGCTTTCTTGGCACCATCCTTATCTGCGCGCTGCCAATGTGGAAGGTGACGGCCTTTGTTGGGTCAAACATCGTCACAGCTCAGGTCTTCTGGGAAGGTTTATGGATGAACTGTGTGATCCAGAGCACGGGTCACTCGCAGTGTAAGGCCTACGACTCCATCCTGGCTCTGCCACAGGAGCTGCAGGCTTCCAGGGCTCTGATCTGCGTCTCCATCGCTGTCAGCGTGGTGGCCATCGGGCTCACTGTGGTCGGGGCCCGCTGCACCAACTTCTTCCGTGACGAGTGGCTGACCAAAGATAATGTCGGCATGGCTGGAGGCGTGGTGTTTATAATAGCAGGGCTCCTGTGTGTTATTCCCATCAGCTGGTCGGCTCACAGCATCATCACAGGTTTCTACAACCCCGTGGCCACCCAGGAGAGGAGGGGGGAACTCGGGGCTTCCATATATGTGGGCTGGGCATCTGGAGCTCTGCTCATCATCGGAGGAGGGATTTTGTGTAGCACCTACAGATGCTGAGGAGAAGAGAGGAAGAGACTACATGATGCCATCCATCAAATACAAACTGTATTAGAACATAAACATGTTAACTGTGATGGACTTTCTTTGTTTCAGTTTGATTGAAGCTCCTTTTTTAGCCTTGGTTAGTTGCACTATAGTGACATTTTACAACAAATCAGTTCCAAATCTGTGTAAAATATTAAAATGTCCAGCATACTGAACTATAGAGTAACTTGCACTAGCAGTGTTTATGGTTGTTTTTAAAGTGAAGAAAAAATGAAGTCTGGTTGAGCCAAAAATTGTAAAATGTGATATTAGAGGACGTAAACTGAAAATAAGCTGTTTAATGCAGAGATCTGAGTTCATGTGAAGTGTTTTAATATGTTTAGCACAATGTGAATACTGCATGAACTGCATTAGTTTTTAAGGCCACTGGTGTCATGTTTAATCAAAGTCGTAAACAGTGTTTTGCTTAAATGCCAGTGTATTGAGGAAATTTGTTTGTTTGTAACAAGACAGTTTTACTTTTTTAAAGAATTTCTGAGACATCTTTTTAGGAACCTGAAACTGAATATTGCAAATAAATCAGCTACATAAAAAGAGTTTTTATTTAGTTGTGAAAGAGGTTAAACTGTACTAGAAAAAACAACTAAAATGTCTTTGTAACTGGGCTTTTTCCACCTTTTTCCCCAGTAATCGATGTATATGTTTGCGCATAAGTTGTTCAGTTGGTGGTCATGCTTTGTCATCTCAAGAGGAGGAAACTATACATTTTTGTATCCTTGTAAGGATTAGTTCACCTTGTATATTTGTATTTTTGTACATAAGTTGTATTTTTTTTCCCGCTCACACTACTACTTTTAAAACAGCTGTGGATTTTTTTGTGTGTATCGTGAGGTTATAAAAGTCGATCGAGCTAGAAAAAATTTGTCTCCAGAGATATACAATATATTGCCCCAAAATAACTAAGAGAAAATAAAGAGAAAAATATGTTACTTTGAGAACCTTGGTACTCTGCATCAGTCATTTCATTGCGTATAAAAGCCTGAAAAACTTGATCTGGGTCCAGCTCAGAGGTGTTTGAATACTCTTCGTATATTTGCAGACACCTCAAAAGCTGCTCCTCTCTCGGCCATGTTTGCACATCTCTGTTGATCTTTGTGTCATCTGACTACTTAACATAACAGCAAAACAAGGAGAGGATCTTACACAGTATTTCAACAGAGACAAGACGAAAAATGCTTATCTTTTTCCTCTGAAAACCTGCAAAGAAATTTTAAATATTATAACTTTTTTCTGGAGTTGCAGTAGGTATTTTTGATTTTTAGTTTACTGCTGCATAACTGTATATTTTTTAAATGGGGGGGCAGGGCAGGCAGATTGGGGGTCTGGCTCTGGTCCTGATGGGGGTTTTGGGTGTGTGTTTGGCATGTGGACTGCCAATGTGGCGTGAGACATCTTTTGTGGGAGCGAATATTGTGACTGCACAATCGGTAAGTCGATATTCATCATAGAGAAAATTATCTTATATACTATAAATTTTTATATAATCATTATGCCAGTTGAATTTGATCATCTACCTTGTCGTATCCATTTAACAACAAAAAGACCTTACAGGCTGCATGAGTTGAATGAAAATGAGGGGGTAAGAATCAGCAAAGCATGGAGAGTATATAACATGACAGTCATTTAAATTTGACACAGTATAATGTTGGATTACACTGAAATGTTTCCTCACTTTGACCAAAAGATAGAATAAAAAGATTTTAAACTGAATTTGGACTTTTGCATGAACACAGTCAGTGTAATTGAGTATATGAGCTCAAAAAACAGGAATTCAGGGTTTGTAGATCAGCTCATTTACATCAAGACTTAATCAACATCTTGTCCAGCTTTCTAAATCTCACTGATGATTCCCTCTGTCTCTGTATTAGGTGTGGGACGGTCTGTGGTTACACTGTATCCTTCAGGCCACAGGTCAAATGCAGTGCAAGAGACACACAACGTCCATCACTATGACCACTGACATCCAGGCTGGACGTGCCCTCACATTGCTCTCCATCCTTATCGGCCTCCTGGGCTTCATCGTCACCCTTCTGGGAGGAGGCGTCGCCAACTGCAGCGGAGCTCCACGTGACCCCTCAGAGCCTCTGACCACCTCTTCCTCCAGAAAGAAGGTGAAGTTGTATTCCTATAATGTTGAGTAGTTGGTTTGGGCTCTGCAAGTAAAGACTTTAATAATATACAAAGTTACAATAAATCAAGGCTTTAGCATTATTATTACAAACATTGCCACACAGTGAACCACCAGCCTTTGTAGATGGCATTTAACCAAGAAAAACTAATACAAGATTAATGCTCACATCAGTCCAGCAATTACAATCTGAGTTAGATTAAATCAAAAATATAAATTTAATTTAAGTGTCTACTAGTTCACACAGGAAATTCCACAATGAAATCCAAAACAAAGCAGAGACTGAAAGAAGAAACTTTTTAATGTCGAGAACCTTTTTCTACACAATTTGAAATCACCTTTAATGTTTAACATGAGATTCTTCTGAAAAAATGGCCAAGTGTCTTAAACTTTTTAAGTCTCTATGTGTGGGATTTTGAAAATTTCTGACTTTGGCGGCTCCTAGTATCAAAGAAGACTTCTTGACAACACTGGTGACAGTCTCAATCACTTCTCTGCCAACAAAAAAACTGAGAAAATAATTTGAAATGACTGACATCCTTTATGTATTTCCAGGCGTCTCTGCTGGGTGGAGCTCTGTGTGTCCTCGCCGGCATCCTGTGCCTGGTTTCAGTCAGCTGGTCAGCAGCAGCAACCATCTCCATCTACAATGACCCCCTGGTGGCTGCGGCCCTGAAGAGAGAGGTGGGCTCCTCCATCTACATAGGCTGGGCCTCCTCTGTGTTGCTCCTGCTCGGCGGTGCCCTGATTTGCTTCGTCTGTGGGAGCAGGGAGAGATCCCGACCTCCCTACTACTCCTACATGCCGTACAACACCAGCACTCAATTCAGAGCCGGTTCATCCCGTATATCCACTCGGAGGTCTGATGCCATGAGCTCAAACAGCTCCATGATGTTGGATCATTATTCACAGAGTAGAATGCTAAAGCATGCAGCCCAAGTGCACGACTATAACTCCCTGAATAAAGCTCAGAGTGGAGCCAGGATGTACAATCAGCCGTAGGGGACACAACCAGGAGACTTTGGGTTGTAATCCATCAAACAGATCAGGGACACCAGACAAGGGGAAGGGCTTACTCACGGGGATGAAGCCTGATCTGGTGTGTGACGTTTCCAGAAATTCAGAAGTGTGGATCTGCATCGATGGTTGTTCTGAGAGTGACTGAACACAGGAATCACACAGATATTAATTGTGGTTGTTGATTGTTTCATGTTCATAATACTTTCTTTGGACAGATCAGTATAGTTTGATATTGATGTTATCATTAATTTTGCATTACAAGCTGCTGGTGGATCAATCAATACAAACTCCTGCTGTGCAGCCCATTGTTCAAACCCCCAACACTTTATTTTTTATTCTAGTGGAGATCTCAGTGTTTAAATATACCAAATATGTCAGACATTTTGGGGGAAATGTGTATAAAATGATGCACAAGTTATTTAGAATATTTAGGTTTGAAAATTATAAACATCATAAACTTCAATGAAGATGAAATGAATAAGATGACACACACACATATATATATATGTATAGTGACAGCATGAAATAAGATTATTTTAACAATTTTGCAGCTACTTGTGGGGAAATAAAAGAGAAAATCTATGTGTTGATGTTGCTTAATGTTAGTTTTACATTTTATCAGACAGGGTCAATAGTTTTCCCATTTCCTTGTATCTTTATCAACATAAGCATTTTGAAGATGAATCTAATTTTCTTTGGTTGAATATGATCTATTAATTTTCTTCCTACAATAATTGTACAGATTTAGGACTACAAGCGTGTTTTGGGTTTTTTTTTGAGCAAGGCAAAATATACAAAGCAAATATATAAGTCTGTCATGTTGTATCTGAAAAAGAACAGGACTGAGGAAAAGACTATATTCATCACTATATTCGTCTTTTTTGTTTCACTTTAATACAATGATTCATCTGAATGAATGTCAACAGCTTTCCTCAGTACCACAAAATGAACAAAGTGCTACAGTTTCAGATTTGTGTTCAAGGACACTTTTGAAGGACAGATGCCTGCATCAGCAAATACCTGCTGCACCACTGACCACATGGCCGGGTGGAGCTGTGTGTAGCTGACCTCCATCTGCTGGGACAAGAGGGAGTTGTCGCTCTGAGCTCTGCTGGTTTCGATTGGCAGTGTGATGTGGATGTGATGAGTTCTTTGTGGGAGCCATTTCGAAGCTTTTGATCTTTGCCAAACAGACAAGTGCCTGTTAATTTACATTCACTGTGAATGACTGTCACATATTTCAGTGACACCGTAAGAGTTTTGATTTCTTAAGAGGAAGTTCTTTATTAGGGATTTCGAAAATGACTCAATTCTGTTTTTTAAAGTTGTATGAAAAAAAAAGTTACATGAATAATAAATCACAACTGAATGGACTCATAGATGTGAAAAACTGAAAAAAAAATTGATATATATTATACCATACTTATTATTTATTATATATTACATTTAGACTATATTACACGATACAATACTATACACATTATATTTAATATTCTATGTTATATTGCTGTATAATATATACCTATACAGGTATATATACTATACTATATTCTATACTATATCATATATTATATCTATTAATCAATTAATTAAATAAGATAAGATAAGATAAACCTTTATTTGTCCCGCAGTGGGAAAATTCACAAGTGGGGAAATTCACAAATAAACAAATAATTGATTAATTCAAACACTGGGTATCATGTAATCATACCACTGTCACTTTACCTTGAATTTTGTTCTTCAATTTCTCATGTATATACAAGTATAGTTATTCTAATAATTATCAATTAATCTATTCTATATCTTATGTTATTTTTTTCATTCCCCATCTTTAAGTGGTTGGTTGAAACCAACACTGAAACTGAGGTTACCACAGTACACTGACATTTTTTGAGTGTTGATCACTTGGTACGTCCCTCTTTGCATAACAGGTATCGGCCAAGCAAATACTGTACCGTCTTCATTACTGATGATTTCAAATCACTTTTTAAAACTACAGGACAACGTTGCTTGTGCGTTGATGAGAAACATAGTTTGTCTGTATGCTGTATTTATGTGATTTTGTTCTTTTAGGGCCTCTGTGTGCATCTCTGACACTCTATTCTCCTTTCTACAAGTAATCTGGTCCGGTGAGATTTCTTCACAAACCAGTTTCAGCTAAGAGATGGAAAACTCCTCCTCTGACTTCTCCTTAAACTACAAAGCCTCTAAGCAACGAAGGCACTGTCAACTTCTCCTCTGAGTGGGCAATAAAAACCACAACCCACTCCTTTGTCTCTCTCACTGGTAAATTACTCCAACTCTCAGCAACACACAGTTTTACCTCTCTGAAGAGATCGACAGAGCCTCAACATGGCGTCTGGTGGAAGACAGATTCTGGGTTTGGCTCTGGCCATCATCGGTTTTCTGGGGAGCATCATCATCTGTGCTCTCCCCACCTGGAAAGTCACAGCCTTCATTGGTGCCAACATCGTCACTTCTCAGGTGATCTGGGAAGGTTTGTGGATGAACTGTGTGACCCAGAGTACAGGCCAGATGCAGTGCAAAGTCTACGACTCTCTCCTGGCCTTACCTCAAGACCTGCAGGCCGCCAGAGCGCTCGTCATCATCGCCATCATCGCCGGGGTCTTTGGGATCCTTCTCGGCATCGTTGGGGGCAAGTGCACCAACTTCGTGGATGACGAAAGGCAAAAGAGCAAAGTGGCCATCGCCTCTGGGGTCGTCTTCATCATCGCAGGCCTCTTGGTGCTTATCCCCGTCTGCTGGACCGCCAACACCATCATTCGTGACTTCTACAACCCCATCCTGACCAACGCTCAGAGGAGGGAGCTGGGGGCGTCGCTCTACATCGGCTGGGGCTCCGCGGGGCTGCTGTTCCTGGGTGGGGGCCTCCTCTGCAGCTCCTGTCCTCCCAGAGATGAGAAAGAATATGATGTGAAGTATGCCAAGGCTCACTCTGTGGAGAGCAGCAGGGCCTATGTTTAGTATGAAGCAGAACTGGGACAGTGTGATGGAAAGAGATAAGACAAGAGTTTATGAAAGTTTGTTTCATGAGGATGAGTCAAGTTGCACCATTTAGAATAATAATGTCTATAATGTTGTAAACTAGACAGGAACTTATGCAGTGTGTGACTAAAACATGTGTTTTAGTCTTAAAAATGTTCTTAAGAATCATATATGTTTTATGCATGTGTCATTTTTTGAATCTCTAAATGTGAACATATAATGTTTTTGTATTTTCCGCTACTTTCACAGTTTTCCCTTTGTGTTTTTGTTCATGTTGTTTATTAGTCCCACACACTCACTCAGCATGTTCTCTATGATTCAGAACATGTGTGTTAAAATAATGAATAAACATATATGTGAAGCAAATTGTATATTAATGCGAAACCTGCCTGTGTAGTTACTGTGGTGTGTCTCTTTCTACATCAAACTGCTTGAATATCGATGATTATGCGATTGATTCACAAAAGCTGAATAGAAGTTTCTTCAGTTCTTCTTAGGTTTTCTCTTTGTGTTATTTTTTTTCTTTTTTGTTATATTGTATGCAATTAAAATGTAGGTCATTGAGCATGAATCTCACATGCTTGTTTCTCTTCTTTTTCTGTCTCATCATGGCGGGGTTTTTTTTTTTTTTTCAAAAGGAAGAACAGTTACAGTGATGACAAGCACCAAAAGAACTCGCTGAGCAGCAGATCAGGTTTTTCAAGCGTACATGAAAGAATTCCTATGAACAGGTTGTGTGACAATGTGTGTCCTTCCTGCCAAAGAAACATTGCTAAATAAACAAAGAGACTGAGCAATGACTGTGTGTTTGTGTGGATGTTTTTGAGTTTGTGAAGTTTTGCAAGTGTCCTTTGAGGACAATAGAATATTTCATTTGTCATAATGCTGTGGGAAAAAAAGAGACAAAAAGTATCCCTCTGAACTTTACAAGGACAGCAAGATTATTTTGGGCCTGAATTAAAGGTTAAGTACTGTGTGTGTGTGTGTGTGTGTGTGTGTGTGTGTGTGTGTGGAGAAGGAAAGTGGGGGGTCACTCTAGCAGTAACCACTGCTAGAATGAAACTAGTTTCTAGCAGTGGCGCGAATGAAACTGGTTTTCTCCCAGGAGATTATGTTCCACATCATTCTGCTTTTGTTATACAAATACATTCTGCATGCATGCATTATTCACGTGCATGTATACATTGCCAGAGGACGTACACACACACACACACACATTAACGTTTGAGTCAAAACCAGATTCTCTTTTGTATTTGCAATCCAATTCAGTGTTTTTGCAGAAAGATGGTGTGTGAGTGAATAAACAATGCTGCACCTCACGAGTGTGTATCTTCTAAACAAGTTGAATGCCCAGAGGCCTATGATTCTTTCTGCTTTATCCAGAGCTTATTGTTCCCAAAATGATCTCATCAAAGACAAAGGTAATAAGGGAGTAAATAGATGATGTCACAGCTGCCTTTCTCTCTCCCCCTTTCTGTTTTTTTTTCTGTCAACCTCCTCCCCTTTCTGTTCCCAATAGAGTGGGTGTGGTGCAAATACACCTGGCCAGTAGCACACAGGGAGCCGCTCAGGTGACAGAAAAGAAAGACACTCTCAGGTAGAGAAATAAAGAGAGAAGGGACAGAGAGAGAGAGGGAAGGAGAGGACAGCAGTTAGGGATACAAAGGAGGAGGGGGAGAGAGAAGGCAAGTAGGCTTTAAACAAATGAACTGAGGCTGAAGTGAGAGACACCTGGAGTCAAGTAAAGTGCTTTTGGAGGCTGGACGGATAGCTGAAACTGCGTTCCTGAGATAGATACTTCACAACGTTGCAACTATGGAAAGAAAAAAATAACTGAAGAAGAAACACACAAAAATGGAGGCATATGAAAAAGGCAACATCACATGTTGAGGAAGACAGACAAAGAGAAGTTCACAGAAGAGAATATAAACATCAGAGCACTTTTCAAAGGTCTGTGAGGATCCTTCAAGCAGTTTCAGAGACCTTCCTTCCACCTCTACATCATGGCCTCTATGGGGATGCAGATGCTGGCCAGCGCCTTGTGCCTCCTGGGTTGGACAGGGGTCATCATCAGCTGCGTTCTCCCCATGTGGCGGGTCACGGCTTTCGTGGGCAGCACCATCGTCACCTCCCAGACCATCTGGGAGGGCATCTGGATGACCTGCGTGGTCCAGAGCACTGGGCAGATCCAGTGTAAACCTTACGAGTCTCTCCTTGCTCTCAGCAGAGACCTGCAGGCCGCAAGGGCTCTCACTGTCCTCGCCATCGCTGTTGGTGGCGTGGGTCTCATTCTGGCCTTCATTGGAGGGAAGTGCACTCGCTTTTTGGATGAAGAAGGAGGTGGGATGAAGGGCAAGGTGGCTGTAGCAGCAGGGGCAGTGTTGATCGCCACAGGGCTGCTGTGTTTGATTCCCACGTCGTGGGCAGCTGGGGCAGTTGTGAGGAACTTCTACAGCGCCTCCATTGATGCCCAGCGGAGGGAGATTGGAGCCTGTCTCTACATTGGCTGGGGAGCGTCCATCCTGCTTATTCTGGGAGGGGGTTTGTTTATCAGCTCAGCATGTCCCCTCAAAGCCCACGACGCAGACAAGAGTCCCTCTGTCCGCTACCTGGTGGTCCGCTCCTCCAACGGGTCCATCCAGACAGGCTCTCATCGCACCAGAGGACCAGCAGCCAAGTCTCAGCCTGTCGTGTTTAACAGGTCTCAAAGCTACGAGTCTCAGCCATACACAAGGCCACCCGGGGAGGACGGGTCTGTGCAGGGTTCAAAGCAGAACTCAGAAAGATCATGGGCACTGTCAACAAAGTCTCAAATGCAAAGACCGGAGTCGACAAAATCTGAACACAGTGAGGCTCCGTCGACAAAGTCTCAGCTGAAACGAGCAGAAATGGAAGAGAATTCAGTCAAGAGTGATAATGAGGAAACGTCCTCAAATCCAGCGAGAACATACCTGTAATGTGGGCACACACACATACACACAAGTTATTTAGAAGTAGTAGTTTACTTATTTTGTGATTGTTTACTGATGAAAAGTAGTCGATGAGACAGGTATTGTAGTGTAGCTGTTTTTATACTCCACCATGTTGTTTTAACCAAAGGACAGAAGAGAAAATGTCTGGACTACATTCATCAATATGCATGAGAATAGCAGCTTTCAAATGTTATGTGCACTAAAACTGAAGATAAAACCAACCAGAAAAGGCAATTACAGGTGCAAATGAAGTATGCCATTGTTGTGTGAATGAGGATAAATCCGTCTGCATAAAGAATTTTACCTCAGAGTTTTTAGCTTGTTTGTTTCTGCTGGACATACAATAAGCAATGAAGCAATGTGAAGCAGCTACATGTTTTAGCTAATTTTCCATTATTACTTCAAATTAATGACATTTTTTTCATTTAAGTATCTGCTCATTTACAAAACTGTCAGCAGGGGTTTCTATAAAGATTTTGTCACAACTGTGAAATGTGATTTTATGTCTATTTTATTTGAACAGATAATACCGACAGATATCTGTACATTTACTTTTCAATAAACTACTGTAATTTGATCAAGCAAGTCATCTTTTTTCACTCATCGTTTATTAAGTATGCTAACATGTCAGACATGAGCTGAAGAAGGCCTTTCCTTGAAAGTTTTCAGCATCCCCCTGGACTGACTCAGGGGGATGTTTCCTGGCTATGAAAATCCACAGGACAAACTGGTTTGACAGAGAGTGTGATTACAGCGGTGGCGTGCAGTGTTAGAGGAAGAAGGCACAAGGTGTTTATCGAAGATTCAAACTTAGTTTCAGTCAACTATGTTTATGGAACTAGTTTCATTTCGGTTTTGCATAGTCAAATGTGATTTTCCATCATTATCTAGTTAATATCTAACGGTGCCATAAGCTTCACTTTGTAGACCTTTGTGTTATTGATACATACATGACTTAAACCTGTAAAACTATATTTAATAAATACTGTAAGTATATAAATAAGGGAAAAAGTCCAAAAATGAAAACACAATACAAAAATAAAACAATTGTTATTCATGCTCATCTCAGTCTTGAGAAATACTGCCATCTTGTGATCAAACATGCACATAAATACATCAGACCCTGTCAGATGAGGATATACAGTATATGGACAAAAAGATGGTTCTCACATCTCTCTCTCTCTCTCTCTCTCTCTCTCTATCTATCTATCTAGATAAAACATAAGTGGTAAGGTCTATAGTCTACACATCCAACCCCTGTTGGGTGCGAGTACAGAACAAAATAATTTGCAAAGCTCCCAAAAATGTTTTGGTTGATGCAATAACTTACTTTTACATTTTGATGATGATAATTTGATACATGTATTTGTTACATAAGATGTATTTTCATTGCCAAATTTATTCAAACCTATGCAAAGTAAGTTACATAAAACATGCATTTTACTTTAGAACGTTACAGACAGGAGTGCACATTTGTGCATATTTCTTGGAAGTCTCTAAGTAACTTTGCAACCATATCCAAATATGGTACATGTCCCATTTTACATTGTCTTGAAACATGAGTAAACATATGATTTCCACCCTTAGGCCAAAAAGGCAGAAACAGAGAAATGAGAGAAAACAGACTCACTTTATTTGTTAGGAGTATACAGCCTGCACAAAGTGACTGATTTTAAAATGTGAGTGTTCCTTGCCACAGATTTGACCGGTACATTTGCTGGTCTAGTGTAATGTCACACTTTCTTGTAGACATACACAGAACCAGATATGTAGCAGTCCCCTGCTGCTGAGCCACTGAGCTCTTATCCAGTTTTTCACAGTGACAGCTACACAACTCCACAGCCCCTCTTTCTTCATCGACTTCAGCTCACACTCCAGAGCAGCTTCATTTTCCACTTCTAGCTGCTCAAAATGTTTGAAGTGGAAGAGCAGTCTTTGGGGTTTTCATAGTTTACCTTGAATGCAGACTGCGTCACACATGATCATATTTTGTCTGCCAATCACATATCTCCTATCACCCACCACCCTCACATTATCCTATGTGTGACAGCCAAAAGCTATAACTCAATCAATGGGGAGGAAAAGGGACGGGGAGGACATGTCTCTGAAGGTGAACTACTTTAATGTGCAGAGCACCTGTATGCCTGAAGCAAGCCTTCAAGGCATAGTTAAACATTTTTGGAAATACACTTGTTTGCTTTTTTCAGATGAAACAGGGAGTGTAGAAACAGGTAAAACCAGTATTCCCACAATCACACGCTCACACATGCATAAACACACACTATCTCGTTCACCTAGGGCTGTCACACCAAACTCTTAACTCTATACTGAATATTGCATATGGACAGCAATACCTGTAGACAAGTATTTGGCTTTGTTGTTACACAGTAAACAGTGATAAGTTGCATCTTAATTTATCACACTTTCATGTTTGTGTAATTATTTTCTATTAAGACTGAAAATGTAAAAAAAATCCGGAGACTTTCTTTCTGAAGTATGATGTGAGTTATTTTAATAGTTTCTATCTGTCACATCTACATGGTCATGCATTGTGCTACAGTTTTTTATAGAGGTACACGTAACCAGATATGTATCCGTCCTGGTGCTCTGACACTGCTCTCTCCCAGTCTTCCACCTCAGTGACCTCTACACAAGTCCAGAGCCCCTCTTTCTCCATCTGCTTCATCTCACGCTCCAGGGTGGCTTTATATTCCAGATTTTCAGAGTCACTCCTGGTTGTCATGCAAATGTAGCCACCTAGTATAAAACAGGTGACAGGGCAGTGTTGTTGTTGAGTGATAAAAACACACCAACAGTGAGGAAAACTGATTTATAGCCAAAGATCAGAACTGCAGTAGAGACAGCATCAAACCAAAAAACATGACATCTCACCTGGTTTGGTGGACTTGCACAGCTCTCTAATCCCTTCAACCGGGACATGACCGTCACTCAGTGCTCCAGCAATCACAACCACGTCAAACAAACCTGCAGGAGGAAGTGGAGAGGGGGAAGGTGGAGGTGGTAGAGAGCTGACTTTAAAAAAAGATGACTACAACCACTGCTACAACTGATAGTAACTCTAAAGATGAATAATAATTAATAGCTGTACAATCTAATCTAATCTACGAATAAAGGTTTATCTTATCTTAAATCTGGAACAGAGGATAATAGTGACAGAGTAAACAGATAATAAAATAATCTCAACAAAGAAAAATCAATCTGAACACAAACACTGAATAAACACCCCGTCTGAGTGTGATCAATGACCCATGTGAAGTAATGCACCAGTAAATTACCCCACTCGACAGGTAGCGGCTCCTCTCCCAGCAAGGTCTGCTTCAGGTCCTGGTACAACCCGCTCTCTCTGGCCAACTCCAACATGCCGTCGCTTCCGTCAATACCCACAAAGTGTTCAAATCCATGACTCTTCAGCTGCACAACACAGATGCATTTGTTTATTAATTAGTCCACTGGTCAAATCCATTCAACATGGAAATTAAAAGGGAAAAAGACTTTTAGACTTTTAATTCAGTTTTCTGTAGACCAGAATCTCATCAGTGCAGGAGTTTGATCTCTGTCTTGTGAGTTTACCTGTTTGGCCACCAGTCCTGTACCACAGGCCACATCCAACACTATGGCTGCTGCACGATCGCCGCTGAAATGGGAAGAGATGCTGTTTGCAGCCAGACTTGGTGCACGGTAGTCCAGAACAGCAACATCCTATTCAAACAAGTTTTAAGAGAGAATAGTTGGGTTTTAGCACAGATCGGTATCTTAACATATGAACAAATTCTGTATAGACACAAAAGCTTTTTTCATTTAAATGTATCTTATTTTTATTAAATTTGTTATGTTATATATTTTGGACTGCATTGTTTTGTTTAGATATGTTTTACTTTGTTTCTGCACAATAATATAATTTAAAGTACACAAAAATTACCTGGACAAAAAAAAATAAAAGCAAATAAATACTTTAGTTTTCTCACCTGATCATAGTTCTCTGCCCAAGAGCTGTAGAAGTTGACCTTTTCTCTTGAGGTGCAGCTCCTATGAGCTGATAAAATAACCCCTTTCACATTTTCATATGCGTTGGTGTCGGCCGACATTATATACAAACACCTGTTCAAAGGACAACAGCAGATATCACAACCTCCATAACTGATGTTAAGATTAAGGCATGAAGGAAAATTACAGCTCATTGTGTTCATATATTAACTGGTGATCCTAGTACACCATTAATTTCATTACACATAGATCACTTTACCTTTTGATTTGGTCCTAGGCTGATTTGATTTGTGTAGACAATTCAAACCGAAAATTTCATCAAATCAATTCTGGGAAATCATGAGGTCATTTTCAATGCTTTTATTTCAACTCTTTGACTAACCATCATATTAATCAAATATGGGAAAAAAATATTGGAACAATTTAACATGCTGTGCAACTACTATACTGAAAGCCACTGTTCAGTTCAGCTTTCTTAATGCTTTCTTTTCTTAATAAAACATGAGTTTAAATAACAACTACTTTATAACTTGTGCTTGTCTGACCTTGTCTGAGTTATAAATTATTATTACCCAGATCACACAACAGATGAACACGCGTGTAAATTCCAAACTGGATATTAAGCTGTTTCCCAAAAAATAATGCAACAACATTAAAGTGCTGCTACAAACACAATGTGGTTGTTTGGGGCAAAATAGACGAGGAAGAAATTGCAGTATCAGTTCACGATCTCTCAGTAAAGACTGAAGCAACGTGGCGGAACAACCATTGCACATTTACACACTGTTTGTCTACAAAAACCACCCGTTTTGCCTTCTTACCTGCTTGTACGTCTTGTTAACTTGATGCACTTTTTATAGCCAGTAGCCGGCCATATAATTCAGCCCAAGAGTTTCAACCTGGAGTCCCTGCTGCTGCGCCACTTTACCGACAAGGAAGCAGGAAGGAGCCATTGCTTCCAAATTCGTGCACATGCGCAGTAGCGTTATCCCAAGCTGCTATTCGTGTGTGATTCAAAACAAAAAATCTTCTGGAAACTCCTCCTGATATTTAACAGCAAGCTAAGCAGCTAAAGCACGTAGCTAGCGATAACTTTAGCAAAGTTGTTTCTAAGTGATATTTGAAACAACTTTAAGAGCAACAAAGTCGTTTGGTTCGATACATTTCATTATGGAGAGCTCTCAAAAGTTTCGCTCTTTCTACAACTTGTTTTGGTCCGTTTTCGTGGCATAGCCGCAAAGCTAACGTTGTCCAGTAATAACGTTATCAGTTAGCTTAGCATCGGTCTCCCCCAACTAAAAATCTCAGCCTTGTTGGACGGCAGAAGTTTGTACGTTCACTTTACTCGCTGGTAAAAGGCCTCATCTGGCTTGATTCTCCAAAAGTTTTAAGTTTGTTAATTACATTAAAATGTGCAATTGTGGTTAGTAGGCCCATTCATCTTATCACTTGTAAAATGTGAGGTTTTATCTTGAAAGCACTCTTAAAAGTACTTCTGTTTTTTTCCACAGGTTTGTTTGACAGCAACACCCTCGAAATGTCTATTCTGGGATTAAAGAAGAAACAGCCAAAGACTGTTAAAGTCAAAGTTACTACAATGGATGCTGAAATGGAGTTCAGCTGTGAGGTATGGATTTATTTAGTTCCATGTCCAGGTCAATGTATAACCATATATTGTGTGTATGCATTATTATGTATACCATTTTTTTGGCTCACATGAGATTAACTGTCCCAGATTCACGGACAACTAAACTGAAGAATGGTCTGAAACACCCTTGCATGTTAAATTACATCTGTTTTGCATAAGTCATGGTGTGCAGACTTCTCAGATGCTTTATGTACGTATAAGTTATAACACCTGTGCACCACACATAAAAAGGAGAAAAGAGTTGAGTATGTTTCTTCGTCATCATGTGTCATTAATTGCTGCCATCGAGGACACATACTTACTAAAAGACGTCATACAACTTCCCTTGAAAAGCACCAGTCAGGATTTTTCCCAAGAAATTATTTAGCAGACTTTGTGAGCTGACCAGATTTATTTTGTAGTCTAAATAGTGCCTCTGCTTTTTTTCTCATGAATGTTAACATTTTATCTCATAAAAGTGTGTTATTTTTTATGATGTTAGTAAAGGTGGTTTTATTTCAGGTGAGGTAGCCCACCTCCACTATAAAGTATAACAGACAGAAACCCTGTCAGTATATCAGTCACATTAAGATTTTACCATAAATTTTAAAATGATATTCTATTCTGTATAAAGATAATATGAGTTATAAGTTTTTATTTAGGTTGCTTTTAGTAGTAGTAGTTAGTGGAAATGGGAACAGAAGCTGGAGTACAACACATTTGCTTTCATCATCTTAACTCACTGGTCTCTTTATCCCCCACTGTTTTTCTCAGGTGAAGTGGAAAGGTAAAGACCTGTTTGACTTAGTGTGTCGCACTGTTGGTTTGAGGGAGACCTGGTTCTTTGGACTGAGGTACACAGTAAAGGACACCTACGCCTGGCTGAAACCAGAGAAACGGGTGAGTGAAGCTGTGAAGCTGTGAAGGTCCAGGCTAATGAGGATTTAAAAACACACTATTTGAACTTGAATACATCAGAGACCATGTGGTTAAAACGTCTTACACGATGCAGATGATTTGAAAGGTGCGGTGAAGATGGATTATAGGGCTGCAAATGTGTTTTCATAAATAGGTAATTATTATATTATTCAAACATATTCAGCTTGATGTAAAACAGCAAATCCTCACATCTTGGAGGCTGGAACAAGCTAATGTTTGTGTCATTTGCTTGGTAAATTGCTTCAGTGATTAATTGATTATTTAAATTGTTAATGAATTATAAGTTAACCAATTAAGCAGTCAATTGCCTAATTGTTTATTGTGTTCCTAGCAATAAATTACGCACTGATCATGATGTGACATTGTGGCTTTAGTGAGAGTTTGGTCTAACATATTTGGTCTTTACTTCTACTGTTTATTTGCTCACCAAGGTCTTGGACCAAGAGGTTCCCAAGGATTCTCCCATAACATTTCATTTCCTGGCTAAATTCTTCCCAGAAAAAGTCGAAGAAGAGCTGGTCCAAGAGATAACTCAGCACCTATTCTTCTTACAGGTAATCTAGTTGATAATGTTTTTTGGTAAAACAACCATTAATCTCTTTTTGTAGAAACACTTTTGGAGTTTGAGGATGACTGAACACATTTACTTGCTTCAATACGCGTTCATACATGTCTTCAAACTCTTGTGTAGGTGAAAAAACAGATATTAGATGAAGAGATATTCTGTTCTCCTGAAGCGTCTGTTCTGTTGGCATCATATGCTGTGCAGGCCAAGGTAAGAAATATATATTGTATATATACAAGGTTAATGGTCCCTTACTGTCATTTGCTGCACCTGCAGTGTACTTGTCCTACCTGTATCTCAAACCATTCTGTCCACTTGAAACTCAGCTTTATGCAAAAAGGCTCTCCCAGATGGAACACATGAGACCAACAAAAAAAAAATGCATTTATCATTTTGGGTACTGATTTTTGTCCTCAAAAGAAGGGGACTTATTTACAGGGCAGTTCTATATGATGGTTTAAAAAAGTAGACTACATATACCATATATGCTAATTTTTGCTAATGTGCAACAGTAACTTCAGCATTTCTTTTCCACTGTCTCCTCCTCAATCTCAATCACAGTATGGGGACTATGACCCAAATTTTCACAAGCCAGGCTTCCTAGCACAAGATGAACTGTTGCCAAAAACAGTAAGTACTATGTGCACATTTGACTACCCACAAACGCACCTTATAAGGAGCTGTTCACTTGTAATTGCTAACAACAGTTAGCCAATGTTTTTGTGTTTCTGTGTTTTTATCATGTTTTTTCCTGTGACTCTGCTTGTATTCCAGGTTTTGATGCAGTACCAAATGACAGCTGACATGTGGGAGGAGAAGATCACAGCTTGGTACGCTGAGCACAGAGGCATTGCCAGGTAGGACCGACCCAGGAGTGCTTCCAAAATCGAGCGTGTAAACAGAAATTAACACATTCATAAAAGGTCTAGTCCTATAATCTGTTGTTGAAGTGTGATAAATATATCCTGGTTTTGTTATACCTTCTCTTTCTTATTTTTATGCTGCCCATGCAGGGATGAGGCTGAGATGGAATACCTAAAAATTGCTCAGGACCTTGAGATGTACGGTGTCAGCTACTTTGCTATTACCGTGAGTGTAAATTACTGTGCCTTGATGTTTTTTTGCTTGGTATTTTGAAAAATGCAACCTTACAAATTGCTGGTTTACATTTCTGTTTTAAACATCACATTGACAGCAAAATAAGAGGGACACAGACCTGTTACTTGGAGTGGATGCTCAGGGTCTTCACATCTACAGCCCCAACAGCAAGCTCAACCCTAACAAGTCCTTTCCTTGGAGCGGCATCCGCAACATCTCTTACAGCGAAAAGGAGGTAAATGTAAGCAGTGGACTGTCTTTTGCTGTCTTTCCTTGGTCAGGACATTCTGCACCTTTTTGCCACATTCCACTTTGAAAGAAGAGGAAAAATAGGTGCGACATCTTGTGGCAACAACCTTTTTAGTCGTTCAACGGGATGGAAATTCCACATCCATAATGATTTTGTTAAGAAAATGTGCTTGAATATTTTTTTTTACTACAAATACAGTGCATAAGACAAGTGTTTTCTGGCCCTCATCACTGCTGGCTGAGTTGAGACACTTAAAGTATTTTTATGCCGATGCATACAGCTGTTTGTGAAGCCAGCAACCTTTCAGTATAGTATTTTGACACTAACCGATTAGCTGTGCATTGTTGAGAAGAACTTTGTTCCCCACTGAGGGATGAATAAAGGAACATCTTATCTTTCCCATGTTGTAGTTCACGATCAAACCCCTGGACAAGAAGAAAGATGTTTTCAAGTTCTACTCATCTCAACTGCGTGTCAACAAATTGGTTGGTTTACCTCATTGTCTATGTAAATGTTCTACTATAAGAATTCTATCAAGGATCTAGTCAGCAGAAAACAACCTGGATAAGTGCCATAAAACAAAGTTCAAGTTCGATAAAGCCTGTGCCTACAGGCAGTGAGGAGGCTATACATTACAACATACATAAAAAATGTTCAACAAAGTTATATGGGAGTTATATAATGTAAAATATCACTGGTTTGCATTGCCTGTGTCTCTAGATCCTGCAGTTGTGCATTGGTAACCATGATCTGTTTATGAGGAGGAGGAAGGTGGACTCCATTGAAGTGCAGCAGATGAAGGCTCAAGCTAAAGAGGAGAAAGCCCGCAAGAAGGTCAGTGCTCTCTCTGCTCTCTCAACTCCACTGGAGCAATGAGAGTAATAAATTAGACACTGTGTACACCATGCATACATATGGAAACTACAGTCATAGTTATTTGGTCATTGTTAATTCTCTTAACTGAAATTGGCCTCAATCTAGATGGAGCGTCAAATCCTGGCACGAGAAAAACAAATGAGGGAGGAAGCAGAACGAGCAAAAGAAGAGATGGAACGAAGACTTTTCCAGCTGCAGGACGAGGCAAGACTGGCCAACGAGGCATTGGTAAGAGCTTGATATGAGATAAATGTTGAATCTTAAAGTGTTTTGGGTGAGATCCTGTTTGGGCAACAAGCTATTTTATACTGGTTTGTAAATTAGTTACTATACATTTTCTCCAGCTGCGATCTGAGGAGACAGCTGACCTGTTGGCAGAGAAGGCCCAGATTGCTGAGGAGGAGGCCAAGCTGTTGGCCCACAAGGCTGCAGAAGCTGAGCAGGAGAGGCAAAGGTTAGAGGTCACCGCCATGAAGACTAAGGAGGAGAAAAGGCTGATGGAGCAGAAGATGAGGGAGGCAGAGCAGCTGGCTGTCAAACTGGTGGAGCAGTCTGAGAGGAGGTCTGGAATCACTTCAACTAGTGTTACATTTGTTTTACTTGATTATTACTTCACTTACAGCTTTTATATATGCATTACATTCATCTTATTTTTTGTGCTAACATTTCCAGGGGAACATGTGGTAGTACATTAAACTCCACCACCAATTCACTCCACCAATTTAGTATTGTGCTCTAACATTGTCAGACTTAAGATGGACAGAGATAATACCTTTTTTATTTGACCCATTCTTCTTCCTCGTCAAAACCTGGCACCTATGTTACCCACAATGCAACTTAACTGCCAACAGTTCAGGCTGAGATTCATGTATGTCATGTTTGTAGTGGCTAATGTAGCCTCCAGCCACTAGCCTCACGCAGCAGTGAGTAGTGGGCTACAGTGGTCTGGTAAACTCACTTCAAACTCCACACCCCCAGCCCCAACCAACATTGAGGAAATCTATCAGATTTCACGCAGCTCCCTCTGAAGTCACAAAAGGCTTTATACAGCTTTCACATTAGTACACAGTAGTACTCTCCAAGACCTGTTAACTTTGATATGCAAAATTGGTGGAGTTCCCCATTTAAATGCTTAATTCTGGAGGTAGTTTCCCCTTCCCCCAGGATTGTGACTGGGTGCATTTATATCTGCTCCTGTATTTAGAATAAGTGAAAAACACATACAGTATTGCTGTTATAATATGTATTTACTGTATACGAATAACACCGTTGCTGTCTTCAATCAACCTCTGGTTCCAGGTTGAAGGAGGCAGATCACCTGAAACAAGACCTGACTGAGGCAAAGGACGCTGAGCGGCGAGCCAAACAGAAGCTGCTGGAGATCACCAAAACAACATACCCTGTACGGTGATGATTATACTGCTGCATGTGTGCTCTTTTACTCCTTTTCCACCAACATGGAACCAGTTCCATTCAGGCCCGTGCACCTAATTTTGAACCTTCCAGAGCGTTTCGACCAAAAATAAATTGGCTTGGAACCTGTTGGTTGCCAACTCTAGCAACGAAAATAGTAGATTTTCCTTGACCCACAGTGTGAACCGAAGTGAGTGTGTCCCATTGTACATATCATTGAGCAACACCCTCCACTGACAATGCATCCTTGATTACAATGGTATAATGGTACAATGGATTAGCTGTGAAATATAAATCCAGGTTATTATAGTGCAGTCACTTTATTACCAAAGGCCCCTGATTACCTGTTGTGCTTAAAGGTCATTTATATTAGATACATCTAAAATATGACTCACCACTCTGTGACGTTCAGTGCATTTCAGAGGTTATTTTAGAGAGGAATATTGATTTTAAATTCTTACAAGAAATGAGGAGTAAGTCAGGAATGTAACACACACTGCCAGCAACAGATTTAAGTGTTTTATTTTAAAGTGGAATTTGTAGGATAGGAACAGTTTGCTTTCATTTTTTGTTGTCGCTTGGAGTAAGAGCTTAAGTTAAGCTTCATATCACTTTCAGTTTTTGCCATTGTGTGTCAACAGATAGTAAGATAGTGGTGCAACATGGGCATTTGCCTTCAGGAGTGTAACAACTTGCTTGACACTCGTTGGCTTGTCTTCCAGCTCATAGCAGCCTACTCCGCTCCCCCTGCTCCCCCTGCTCCTCCTGAAGCACCCGACTTTGCCTACGAAACAGCATCTACACGCCTCGACTTCAAGGACTCTGACATGAAAAGGCTGTCGATGGAGATCGAGAGAGAGAGGTGAGTTTAAATCCCCCACGGCCATACTTTAGAAAGACAGTTTAGATCCGCTTGCTTACATCCTGTCATGCGTTAATGCAGGCTGGAGTACATGGAGAAGAGCAAACACCTGCAGGACCAGCTGAAGGAGCTGAAGACAGAGATTGAGTCTCTGAAGCTGGAGGAGCAGCAGCAGCAGGCTGGTCTCTATAACCTCCACAGTGAGGCAAGGGGATATGTCCAGGAGCCTGTCTACATACCTCACAGCAACGTACGTATGATCACTTCACATGATCTTCTTCTTAGTATTCTTATTATTAATATTGTTAGAATCAGAATTTTTAATAGAGTGAATGAACCAATGAGTCCAGCTTATGGCTAATTATACAAGTGTTTTCGCTCTGTCTTATGGGAGATAATAATTGCATCACTTGTGATAATTAACTGTGTACATACTTGTCTTTGTGTTTCTACATTCTACATTCACACCATGAATCCACATTTCTTTACACTGATTTAGTGTACCTTAGCTTCTCTCTCAAACTGTTCATTCTTGTCTTGCTTTGCAGCGAAACTCTGCATACATGTCTCAGATGGCCTACTTTGAAGAAGTGTGATCCTTGTCCTGCTAGATGAGGAAGAAGGGCACCACCTAATGTGACTCGGTGCTTTCTCAATTTGTTTGGTTGAGACAGACACATACAAACACAAACACCACGACTGTGCTTTGGAAAGACTTTAAATCTATCCTCAACAACAACCAGTCACTAGTTTGGCTGCCTGCACTGGCTGTCATGCTTGGTTGTACCACCTGCCACACTACAGCACCTTCCACATGTTTTTTATATATAATGAACACATTAACATGTGTAACACTGATTCAGGATATGGTGCTGAAGATGGATGTATGAACAAGTTTTGATTTGCTGATGTTTTTTGTGGCTTTAAGAGATACTTAGCTGTCAATCATGCCTTGATGAGAAGTTACACATTAATGCCTTAACATTTTGGGACAGGGATTAAGTCGAAATTTGTCACAGACTGACTCTAGGCAAAGTTCCTGCATCAGATATTAATACATAACTTATTAAGGGCATAAATATCCTAAAGATTTTGTAAATAGGGAAGACATTGGTCATTTTCTTTCAAACCAGCAAAGTGTTTCTCAAACTTGGCTTTTGAAAATAGTACATCAAAGTACACCAAATTTCTGATTTTACATTTAACAAGCTATTGTTGAACACAAAACATAAACTAAATATGTGATCAATATTATTAAAAACCCCATTGTGATTCTCATTAAAGTAATTTATAAAAGTATTAATTGCAGCTCACAGAAAAGTCTAAATTTGATGAGCAGACGTGTGCAGGGACAGTGTCTAGATGTGACACTCCATAAAATGTAAAATGCAGTGTTTGATATTTGTTTTGGTCTTTCATTTGTATTTCCTTGCCGAGCTGAACTGCCTTTACCGATAACAGCGCACAGGTGCCTTCATTGTTTCTAGTGTATCAATGTGATAGTTGATAGAAATGTAGTACAGTTACAAACTTGAGCTCTATCATTTCAAATCTTTATATTTTGTACTCTAGACTGCTGATGTGCCTTGAACTTTATTTTGTACTATTATGAATTGAGTTACTAAGGGTTTATTTGGTATCATTGTGCTCATGTGTCTTAGTGTTGGGGGTTGATGTCATACCCTGACTGTAGCAGACTGATGGCTTTTCCATTTTATTTTCTTTCCTCGGCTCATGTTCTTCTCAGGGTTAGTTTTGGTGACAATCATTGCAGGTAGAATCACTTTTTTCCCCTGAGATATACAGTGTGGTATCCATTAATGTTTACCTTTTTGAAAAGGCTGTTTTCATTTAACTTGGAAAAGTCTAATAGTTTCTTTGCCAACAGTGGGTGCACTGCATTTTAAATATATAAAGGTGGTGAGCTAAGTGAACTTTTATTGTAAGACACTCCTCATTATTTCGTCAAAAGGGAGAGGCTGGATGCCACATGTACAGCCAGAGATTCTGACTTTTTTTTATTTGGACCTGCCCATTAGACTGACTTCATTGTGGACTGAACGGTTACAAATGATTGGTTCAATATTGCCCTCGTGATTATAAATGAGTAAGGCTAACCTTGGTCTTGTGTGAATGGTATCAAATGGTGTAGAAAGAAAGTAGAAATGTTATTTTTCTTTCATCAACATGTTGCTTAAGTGCTTCGGTTTGCATCATTAACCTTATTTATTTGTTCTATAAATCCTTAAATAACATCACTATATAGATTTTCTTGAGGTCTATCGTTGTGGGGGATGTTTATTGTATTTTAATGTTTATTTTTCTATAATGGGATTTTCCTGCCAAATTTAAGTGTTAGAGGACAGTGTTTCATCTGAAACAATGTTGTACTTTAGGGGATTAGCTTTTCTTTCAATTTCAAATTCACATACACAACAAGGTTTTGTCAGTGATTTGTAACCTCAAGTTATTTTGTGTATATCATTTCAATATAGCAGTGATCAAACAACAGTGTTTCTTTTCTGCCTGGTGTTTGTGCAGACATTACTAGTTGTCTCCATGAATAATCACACAACCTCAAAGTCTCACTTCCTAGTGTGTCAGTAAAATGCAGTGATCTCTGGTTTAAGTGATCCTCTACATACAGTATCAGTCAAAGGTTTGGACACACCTTCTCAGTCAATGGATTTTCTTTATTTTTATTATTTTTTACATTGTAGATTGATACTGAAAACATCAAAACTGTGAAAGAACACTTGTGATATTACGTAGTAAACAAAAAAAGTGTAAAAAGAGCAAGCTATGTTTTTGATTTTAGATTCTTCAAAATAACCACAGTTTGCCTTGATTACAGCTTTGCACACTATTGGTATTCCCTTAACCAGCTTCATGAGGTCATCACCTGGAATGGGTTTCAGGTAAAAGTTGATTAGTATTGTTGGTATACAGTAAATAGCCCTAGCTGATTACTGTAGTAGTCTTAATTATGGCAAGAACTGCTCAACTAAGTAAAGAGAAACGACAAGCCATCAATACTTTTAGACATGAAGGTCAGTTAATCTGCAGTTTCAAGAACTTTGAATGTATCTTCAATTGCAATTGTCAAAACCATTGAACTATGTGAAGAAACTGGCTCTCATGATGAAGAGTTACCTCTGCTGCAGAGATGTTCTTCACAGTTACCATCAGAAATCACCACCAACATAAAAGCTACACAGAGTTGAACTGGCAGACACATCTCACAATCCAGTGTTCAAAGGTGACCGTGTGAATCAGGCCTTCACGGTTGGTTCCAAGTGCAATGAATGGATATTATCTGCATGTGTGGTTCCCACTGTGAAGCTTCAAGGAGGAGGTTTGATGGTGCTTTCCTGGTCACACTGTCGGAGATCTATTTAAAATTCAAGGCACACTTTACCAGCAGGGCTACCACAGCACTCTGCAGCGACATGCCATCCCATCTGGTTTGTCAGACCATCATTTGTTTTTTCAAGAGGACAATGACCCAAAACACACCCCTAGGCAATATGAGGGCTATTTGACCAAGAAGGAGAGTGATGGAGTGCTGCATCAGATGACCTGGCCTCCACAATCACCCAACCTGAACCCAGTGGAGATGATTTGGGACGAGTTGGACTGCAGAGTGAAGGAAAAGCAGCAACTACACACTGCTTCTTTTTAACAAGTCGCAAGTCAGGTAGGTTTGAGAACCACTGGTTTTAATCTTTAACAATACATTTTATTTTCTGGGATTAGCATTTTTTATGTAAAACCTGTCAGACATAAATGTAGTGATGTAAAAAAAAAAATCCCTCTGAATTGTAGTGGAGTGGAATGAAAAGGAGCACAAAATGGAAATACTCAAGCAAAGTACATCAAAATTTAACTCAAGTACGTGACTCGAGTAAATGGACTTCCCACCACTTCAACTTCCCTTCCCTTCTACTTGGTCAGCACAATATTCATGTGGTGTGTGTGTGCTTATCTATCTTTGCTGATTTTCTAATAAAGGAATATCTTAAAATATTATAAATATAGTGTGTGCTTAAACTCATACTAATGTTTTTAGGTGGCTGAACTATGTTTGTGCTGCTGCCCCTGTCCACAGCAGCACACTGCTTTGCTTCCTACACTCGTACTCCTGCTGCTTCTCCAAACTGAGGACATCTACTTTAGGTAAAGCACTGACTATATGCAAGTGGGTGTACCTCAGAGAACCCCTTTTCAAAAATCCTGAAGTAACCCTTTAGGTATTTTGGTTACCAGCAGAGGGCTCAAGAGAACAGATATTAACTTTCTCTGGGCCTCAGTGATTTCACAAATTATTGATAAGATGAAAATGAAACTCATAATATAAGATGTAAAAGACAGTCTAACAGTTCTAACAGAGGACAGTTTCTATATTAATTTGTGAGTGAGATAAGAAGTGAGACAGATTTAAAAAAAAAAATGTTTTACTCACTCACTGAATTTAATCAGATAACACTCAGTCTCTCTAAAAGGCATTAGGATAAGAGTGTTTCTGTGAGTGTTTGCCTATGTGTGTGTATTAATAAACACAGTGTTTGCACAGTTGTGACTGCATGAGAGGGTATCATTGTAAAAGTGTTCCAGCAGCCTGTAGCAGCTTGTATTTTCTCACCAGCGCAGAGATCATATTGAATCATCTCAGGCCTCGAATCATACTCAAACAAAAACACTTGTTGTTTTTCTCATTCATTCAGCCAGCTGAAATTTGGAGGCTATATAAGACCAGCTGTACCTCTGTACCTTTGTGAAGACGTGTAACGGGATAATGAGGGTTATTCTTGGTCTGCTGTTGTTGCTGCACGGTCTGTGTGTGTCAGGGGCTCAGGAGGAGGGAGAGATCAGCAAGTTTCAGGAGACAGTAAGAGATGCAGTTGAGGAATCACAGACCATAAAGCGACCCTACCTTGACATCTGGGCGAAGGTGAGGGTGCTGAGAGACATGGTGGTGGAGCTCAAGGTGGAGCTGAGGAACATGGAGGCCAGAATGAAGGATAGCGAGAGCCAGGTCAATGAACTAAAAGCTGAGCTGATGGTCACGAAGCTGCACACGGATCTGTTTCAGAGAGAGAACTCTGGTACAGACCGGTCTCCTGTTGAGTGTAGTTAATGTTGTCCTTTGAATCTTTAAAATTCAATATGGTATGGAAGAGGGTAATTTAGCTATATCTAATGAAACAGGCAACAGAGCTCATTGTATTATTTAGGCTGTTTAGACAAACAAAAATCAAACCTCTTCTGTTTCCCAGTCCAAGCCACAGAACTGATATATTTGGAAAGTAGACTGACTGCCACCGAGAGACAAATAAGTGACCTAGAAAAACAGAATGCAGGTATTTTACTGACAAACATGATGGTTTCATGCTTTGTTATTGTCCGTGCATTTATTTTAACCTGTGTTATCTTTGAATGTTATTTCAATTTCAGTTTAAGGAAAAAAATAGCTAATATAGCTATTTTAGATTTTGACCTGATGATGGCACAAAGTGATTATAATTCTGACTCTGACATCCTGAAGGGGACATTAATGTGTGTCAAGACAATCTGTCCAATCATTGTTGAGACAGTTCAAAACCACAAATATCAGCATTGTGGTGGCGCCAGAGGAAAAGTCGGTCATATTGGTAAAGACATATCAGTTGTGTTGGACAGCACTGAGAGATAAATATGGTTTAAACTTGTCATGGACACTTACAGTAGTGTCTAGTTAATTTTTGAGTATTGGTTCAGCAGATAAGATGAAGGTCAAGACACTTTATATAATGTGATGTGTGTGTTAACAGTTTTAGATTTTGATGGCTGCTCTGCTCTGTAGTTCACTGTCATTGCATCAACTCCAGACTTGCAGACCAGACTGAGCAACAGTGAGAGTGAACTCATTAAGTCCAGGATTGACCAGCTGGAAAGAGAAAGTGCAGGTCATTGTATCATAAACTGAATGGCACATGCACACACACACACACTACTTACTTAGTCCTGGTTAATTGCACAAACTTTTTTTTATGTTGACAGAGAAACCAAAAGTGGCATTTTATACAGCTCTGACTGATGCAGGATTTTTTTCTAAAATACGAATCAGACATCACACTGAAATACAACAAGGACTTTATCAACACTGGCAATGCTTACAATCCAGCTACAGGTAATATACTGACATGATAATGTAAATAATTTCTCCCTGTTCTTTATTTTCTTCTCTTACTGTGCAGGTTTCTTCACAGCACCAGTCAAAGGGCTCTACTATCGCCAGTTCACTGTGTGTGCTGACTGAACCGGACATATGAGTGTATCTCTGTACAAGAACAATGAAAGGATTGTGTTTAATGTGGAGTGGAACGAAGAAGAGGGCCTTGAGTGTTTGACTAACTCTGTTGTCCTGGAGTTGATGGCGGGACATTAAATTCACCTGGTTCTCCCATCAGAGGTTTCGGTCTATGACGACGTGAACAACCACAGCACCTTCAGCGGCTCTCTCCTCTTCACACTGTGAAGGCCTTTTCAAACACAAATGAGCTGCTGGGTTTAGTGGTTTGTCAGCGAGTTTGCACCTAAAATTCAAAGTACTGGGCTGTAAACACTGCTTTGGTCAACGAAGCAAAAAGCCGTTGCCCTGCAAGTCATTGGAGATAAATGGAAACGATGGGCTCCAGAGCGCAGTGGGGCTGTTGTTGCCTTTAGTCTGAAAGGACCTTTGGGATGTTGTTTAGGCTGCTATGTGATTGATTTGTCACAAACCCTGTTGTTTTTGGCTAAACTGTGATTCATTAGAAAATGATAATATGCCTCCAAGACAAATCTATGTGCATTTAGTGCATGTGTCAAACAAGTGATTCTCAATCAAATTCCCTCTTGTGTCATCACATGAAAGCAACATTCAAATAAATCAAAGAGTTTCTGGACTCGGATTCAGTGTTTGTCTTCATCTGTAAACTTTACATAAGACAATTCCATGGACTGCACTGATGTCCACATATTGTGACTGATTCAAATCTGGATTCATGTGTTGTAAAGTCTGTGTGTGGTTTATTGATGAGCCACATGAGCCACATTAACCCAAGCTGGGATGTGGGCTGGTAAATGAAAGACAACATCTATGTTTGTAACATTTGTGACATTTCTCAGTTTGTGCAATGTATCATAGAAGAAAATGGGGTAACTTGACTTATTTCAAACAACACTTGCTAGAAGTATAATGGTTTTTTAAAAAGTTGTCCTGTAATATCTGTGTCCTTTTGGGTCCTCTCACTAAGGTCATTTCTGCATTCAGGGATACAAGAATCTTCCTGCAGATTCAGTCTCTAACAACAAAAAAATGTCAAGTTGTGGTATTAATTTTTCTCATTTTCAAAGTGATAGCAATTCACAAAGTTGTTGAACCCAAATGTCAGCACCAGTGGTCGAGGAGGTATTCAGAAGTCAAAGTGCTTGTTCTGCAGAAAAAGAACATTCCCTGTAACTGATATTATTATATCTGACATTATTAGATGGGAAATACTGATGCAACACTGGGATTGGGAGCTGGGATTACTGATTAGTTTCACATGTGAGCCTCTCCTCCTTGTGTGTCCTATGTGTGTGTGTGTGTGTATTTGTCATGTCCTCCCTGTGCTTTTTGGATTTTGCTTTGCATTTCTCTGGACCTCAATTGTTTGGTGGACTTTTAATTCTTGCCTGCTCATATTTGGATTTGTTTGCCTGTTTGGACTGCCTTATCTGTTTTTTTCACCCTTGCCTGCCTGACTATCTGGTGAGTCTTGAATTTATTAATGAATATTGAACTGGACTAGCTCTGTCCTTGGTGTTTGCATGTCTGTGTGTTCCTGCTTCCCCACATGCACCATTGAAGCACAGTAATAATGATAAAAATAGACTGAAAATATAAATACATGTTCATTCAAATTTAAGGTCTTATGGTTTTAGAGTTTCTGAACTGAGATGAACTGGGTGCCAACATTTCTAATGTGGACCACGCATGTTAGATTAGATTAGATTCAACTTTATTGTCACTACACACAGTGAATAAGAAAGTACAAAATGCAGTTCATCATCCAACCAGATCAAACACTAGCAAAAGTACATTTGTTATATAGAAGAGAATTTGTAAAACAAACATATAGAATAAAAAGGTGAGTGTGAATAAACTCTTCAGCCTTGGCAGTGTTGGTGCGTTCACTGCCCAACATCTTACAGAGGGATCAAATAAAAATGGGTCAATATAAAATCACTGCTGTGTGGAAAACACCTAAATGACAGATTTCCTGTATCCTTGCTTTAGCAAAGTATGCAGAATGAAAAAGCTGAAATGAGGTGGAAGTACAGAATGTGGTCCATTGTAATAAAAAAGAAACCTTCCCTGTTACAGAATCACTTTAGGGGCCTTTTGCTGCATAAACTGTCTCAATGGCAATGATGGATCCGCTCGGATGAGATTATGATTACACACAAAAAGGGATTTTCTAAGAACTAAAGAAGAGCGAGGGAGATAAGTGGATGAGGGAGAGGGTTTCCCTCACAGGGACTCATCACAGCGTGATGTCCAGCAGCCACAGGAATATCAGATTTGGGAGAATGAGTATCATTCAGAGAGAGTTCATGTTGCCTGGAGATGGGTTTGCTACCTCTTTAACTATGGACACCCTGAGATTGTTCTCAGTCCCATCTGTTTTAGCTGCGATCTGTCCCATGGCATTTGGCACACAGATTAGAGTAATAGGAGAGAAGGGGCACGGGTACATTTGGAGACTGTGAATTGCATTCTTAGGCGGCACTGACTGGACAGGAAGGGCTACAAAGACATAAAGGGGTGAAATCACGTCCTACACAGAGATGAGAGAGAATAGGCCTTTGAAGGGGTTTTGCTGTGAAGGCATTTAAAGAGTGAAATAATTGGATGCTGGAGGCCTCGTCTCAGCAGAAGCAAGAATGCAAACCCCATTCTTTCCATGAGTCGGAGGCATGTGGAGGAGGTAAAGTCGGGTGACGGGTTGTCATCCGCTAAAATCGCAACCAAGGGGCTTTAATATCTTTTCTTGCACACGACACCATATATTCATTGTAAACAGAATTAGGGCATTTTTTTGTGGCATTGTATCTTGGAAGGAAGCCAAGTTATACAGGTATCAGGTGATCTGCACACTGTACTGCTTCTTCAGAGATATTGATCCTTTCACGGCTACTCTGCTCGACTGCAGATGAAAGCGAGCTGCTTCCCTGCTTGGTGTCACCCCAGTGAACTTGGCAAGGAATGAATGAATGCCTGAAAAAGAAATGGAAGCAGAGCAGTTGAATGTAATCCCTCCTCTTACTCCGACTCTTACCACAATTGAGCTATGGTGTAAAGAACAATGGGAGAAGGATGGGCAGGCTTATCCTTATTCATCCTCATTCAATTTATGGTAATTGACTGAGTTAAGGTAATTTGACCTATATTTCATTCAAACATGTCACAGTTAATCTACTATGATTTAGTGGTGCTAAATAAATGAAATGAGAAGTCCAAGCTACTGTAGGCATCCCAGTTATACTTTGATTTCTCCATTTTCTCTCTGTCCCTTTCTCAAGAGTCCCAAATGAAGGAGGCTGAAGACAATTACTCTGCACTATTCTGGACTGTGCTTGGATTTACAATCAAAAGTCATATTTAGGATAAAGGCCCCGCACTATAGGGATTTAAAGAAACAGTTCCACTTCCCAGAAAATATATTTATTCATGTCTTTCCAAAAGTTAGATGAGAAGATCGAAATCACTGTGTGTTAAGTATTTTGCTGGAGAATGGAGGTGATCATTTCAGGGTGATGACTGAAAACAGGGGGAAGCGGGTAACCTGGCCCTCCCTCCAAACGAGAACATGAGGTTTTAGGGGGAGTTTTGGGCTCTAACTATTTCTGTAGTTACAATTACGGCCTGTGACATAAAGCATAATTCTTTAGTTTACAATTTCATATTTCTGTACTAATGGTGTCTTAGTACAGTATGTTCTGATACACGCTTTTAGGTGGGAAGTTTGGGAACAATGTGGGAACTGAAAAATCAGACTGTAGGTAGGTATATTTTTAGCTAATGGGTACCTATTCTATCATTACGAGGTGCAATAGGACAGCTGGCAAATTTAGACTAGTTTTCTTAATACTGGTGACCTATTCTAATATTATGGGGTACAGTAAGTGTGCACACAGATCACAAACACACAAATCATTGCACATTATCAAAATTACAGTATGATACAACAAGCTACGGGGCTAAGAATTACACTGTACGTTGTCGGCTGTAAGCTAAAGCATCACCTTATTTGTTGATGAACACTTTATCCATCCGCCCACCACTTCTGTGCAGTGTCTCTGCTGCTTGCCTGTCAACCTCACAGTGACAACAAAGCTCCAGGAAGTGACTGCCTAGATGCTTTTCTCCAACAAATAGATTCAGCTGTAACTTCTTCTAATGTCACAAATTGTCATCTCTTTTTTTTTTCTGGTAAAGATTTTTTTTTTTTTTTTTTTTTTCGAGCATTTCAGCTTGATTTGACAGTGACAGCTGGAGAGAGAGAGACAAAAAAGGCAGGGGAGAGAGAGAAGAGAGAGCAAAGGGCCTCCGGCTGGAAGTGAACCCAGGCCACTGCGGTGAGGATTCAGCCCTATAGGACTCATCTCGCTCTCTGAATAAAAATGTATAATCCAGAATCTCAAAATATTGAACTACTCCTTTAAATCCCCCTGATTGTGTACTGTATGTACACTTGTAGATCCACGATTGAAAATGCTGTGTCACTTCTCATTTAGTCCACAAATCTTGTTAATTCAACCAATTCAGCTCATAATTTTGATTGAAATTCATTTATTTACTGTCTCCCTCAACCAGCCTGTGGTATGTTGGAAATGTCTTGTCCAGGGTTGAGCCCAGCCACATAAGGGAGTCCCACTGGGAGGCTTCTGGTGCTCCCTGATGAGTTAGTCTGGTCTGGTCTTATTTTCAAGGTCAAGACGGAATTTTCACACATGACCTTGTTTATTATGGGGTGTTAAAAAGCACAATCCATAGAAGGATGAGAATGTTTTTATTTTAACCTTCATGTTGTCTGCGTTGCAATTATGGCACATATCATGCAGTGCCAGTTACGAATGTAGACATGAAATGTGCTCACAAAATAATTAAACTAGCTTCTATATGTGATGCACTGCAGAATGCCTGTTTTCAGCATGCAGTCATCTTTATTTTTCTGTAATGGTGTTTGAGCTGAAGATGGCTGCCCCTCTGGACCTGTGTACCCAGGCAGTCCTATCAGTGTCAAGCAGAACAGATTTTCACAAGCCACAGCAGAGAGACAACAGCAGCACTGCGCACAAATCAAAATATTTTACTCACTATAGCAGACGTCGCAATCTTTCAATTTTTCTCCAGAATCGCTTCCTCCACCTTTAAGGGGAGCTCTAACATATCGTCATGTTTGGTGCCACTGTTTTTTTCTCTGTATACATTTATAAATAATAGGATGATAGTAAAGCACTTGTCAACATGCACGTTTATTAGGGTTTAACAATTTCTGATAATTTGTGTATACTAAACACAAAACTGTCTATTCTGGCTGTGGTCATCCATGCGTGATGGTGCACTCAATGCATGTTAATCACCGTACGCTGTCTTTCAAGTGAGAGTCTTGGTTGGTTGGAATTTTTGTTGGTTCTCAGCAGAGAGTAAAAAAAAACATTGAAGAATCTGTTTCTTTGTCATCCCAGGCTAACTCTGTCTGAATGGAAAGGTATTGATATTTTTATACATAGGTGTTTGCACTCATGTATGTATGTGCATGTGAATAGTACCCTCCTGAACCCAACCCCCAAAATGGGGCCCCATATTCTCTGTCTGTGACAAACACCTGCAGTAACATGCTGGTTTATATTAATTATGCGATTACAATTTAAACAGACTGTGCTTTACTTGTGTAGACATGCAAGTGATCAACTTGTATCAGAGATCTGTGCACAGCATGACAACAACAGAACGACCAAAACCTCCTGAGCTGTGCGTACAACTGTTGCGTTCATGTTGGTTGACATGAGCACCAACGTGAAGCAGGAGGAGTTCAGTCAACATCCACTGTGCCGCTCTTTTAGCCTTTGGGACCCATTTTGCGACCGGTCATTACAAATATTGGTGGGGACAAATTTCCATATTTCATATATTAGGAGGGGACATAACCTGCTGTCACCTGCAGCAATTATGTGCTTGTGTCTGAGAGTGTGTGTGCATATGCTCATACTGTGTGTGCATGTGTATTTGTGTGAGTGTGCCATTTGTCTGCACCTGGCAAGGTCAATGCCTCAAATGAGTCATCTAGGCCGATGGGATTTCTCTAATCTGTCAAAATCTGTCAACACCTAACTGCATAGAACAAATGATAGATGCAGACTGACTGTTTTATATCCAAGGGGCTTGTTTCAGTGCGATTTATGTGTGTGTCTGTGTCTGTGTTTGTGCGTGTGTATACATCCGTATGCTTCTGTCTTTGCCAAGATCAACCTATATATGGGTATTTCTTTTTGTAATACTGTAAAAGCTCTGAAGCCTCAGAGGGGACTAACTGGGCAGCAATATGAGAACTTCATCTCTTATTGTTTATCCTTTCCATTTGACTTGACGCAGTGAGAATAACAGGACAATGAGAGATGCTTTTATTTTGGCTTCTTGGTGCAACTCGCAGAGAGAGTGGCTTCTTTAGCTGATAAACTTTGTCAATGAGATGCAAATCCATGCAGCACTGTGGAGGGAAAAAGCCAACAGAACTGGGCTACTGCACACACACACACACACACACACACACACATTAACATTAAAGCCTAACTTTTGCCTTCAAACACTTCAAACATGCATTTGCTGAGACACTGCATAGTAAATTGTCTTTCTTCTTGATCAGTAACTTAGTGATTCACACACCGCTGCTGTCAGGACACGGAGCTGTCCGGGCAGTCCTGTGCACAAATTGAATCAAACCAATCGTCCTCACAGAATCCAACCATTCTCTAATACAGGTACTCCATGTAGGTCTTTATTCAATATCCGATAAATTGTATTCCAAGGCATTATATATCCATTTCAGCTTCAAGATATAGCACAACTAAAAGCTTTCGGTTGACTCAGTGGAATTGAAGTAAATGGGATTTTAGTTTGTTAATGTTATTTTCACAAAAAGCAGTAAACGTTAGCTGTAGAGAGGCAGAGGCAGTTAGAAGATTTATTATATTATTATTATATTATATGATTTATTTGCTGAGTCTGTTTCTGTTGCACATTTTTTGCATAAAACTTTTTTTATGCAGAAATTGAAACTGTGCATAAAAATAAGTGGATGACTTTGACACACTACACAGGATCGAGCGGCTGTCCTGCCCGGCTTTTATCACTGCTCCAAACATATTTGCATGGATATTGGGCTGACATGGTGTAGTTTGATCCCAGCATTAGTCCCCTAGTCCTTTGGGGAATCACCTTTGTGACACATCATAATCTGCCGTCAAAACTGCCCTCATGCTATAGGAACATATTTACAACAAGTCATCCTGCATAAGCTCGGGATGGGAAGAGTCGCACGAGATGAGCCATAGGATCACTGCCAGCGCTCAGTGATTGGAGGCAGAGGTCACGTTTTGCTTTGCTCCACAGATCTAGTGAAGGTTACGGCTGTGTCAAATTAGATATTGATCTTAAGTGTGTAGGTGAGCTTATTTGTGGCTACTCTCCTTTTTCCCGGTCTCCTTATAATCGATTTATCTAAAAGCTATAAGCATCTGTGAGTTGCAGGTCAATTCTTTTGATATCAAGTTCCTCGGCTTGTTAGTTATTAGCTAGAGGCTTGTTGAATATTTGATGTCTTCTCTCTTCCTTAAATGTGTGTGCATGTGTGTGAGTATGCATTCAACAAATATTAGTGGATCGATTTTCATTTGTGTGTACAGACCCTGAATGTGAAGGTTGAGTCCTCCTCTGGTCAGTTATGCAGCTCTCCAACATAAGGTGACACTGTTGATTTAAGGATGGATCAATAGGACAGGATACTGTCAAACCAGGACATAATGAGGCATTTCACACTCACAGCATCACATGTTTACTGATGCCATTTGAAAGCATTTTGTTTGATCTGCACCGTAATTTTGTACAATGAAGATCTTTTAGAACTTGCTTTAGTGCAAAACAGTTTTTACTGTAAGCTGGACATAAAAGTTCAGATAAATTGGAGTTCACAGTCTCAGGGTTCAACTCCTTTTCTGTAAAAGTTTTTCCTCTCGACCACTTTTGGAAATTTCAATAAAGACAAAGACATTGTAAATGTCTTTCTCCTACTACCTAATATCCTATAAGTATTTTTTTTTTATTGTCCTTTATTATCAATTTGCAAAGTCTAATCCTGTGCCCACTTTGACAGTCTATTTTACTCTCCTTACAATTTCAGCTGTAAAAGACATGCATTAACTTTTACTACTTTTTCATTTTCCCGGCGCAGTGGTCTGGAACATTTTGTTTATGACCATTCAGACATGATTACCAAGCTTTCTAACTTCTTTACTGAGCTTTCCACACTGAAAGATGCTTTGATACAAATACTAAAAGACGTTTTTATGGTCTATAGCATAATGGATGGTGCTCTGTGTATTTTGTCCTGTGGTGTTTTGTGTTGAAGCAGCTATAATGATTTTTTTTTATAATATCAGTGTTTCAAATGACAATGTGAAAGGAAGTTGCTCATAGTGATGAATATACAGAGAATTATCACCTTAACCTGCAGCTCCTCTCAGCTTTACACAGCTTTATGAGCTGTCTGGTCCAGAACTTTTCCTGTTTTGGTTCACTCTCACCGCTCACATAGTCATTTTCATCAGGTGTCCAGAAACCCAACTTCCAATACATCCAATGATAATATTATCTTATATTCCAATAATAATGCGACTCTATGTCAGTTGGATGCGTGAGTTTGCCAATGTCAACTTTACAAAGCAATACACTATATATCTCAGTGTGTCAATGTAGTGTTTAAAGACTGTTCCACTGCCTCCCAAAAAAATCAATGGAATTTGTTGTCATTTCGAGAATGCTGTTCAAAATCACTACTTTTGTTTGTTTTGCCCACCTTTGACTTATTTTGGCATATTTCTCTGGCCTAATCAGCAATCACCAGCAAACTACCTGGGTTTTTGTTCCTCTAAACTTCTGAGTCCTGCTGCCTGGATTTCCTACCACCTCCTCTGATGACTCTGATAAATTTCTAAATTTCTTTGTTGACAAGATCAGTGGTTTCAGATCAAATATTAATTTATCACTCTGAGTTACCTGCCTTGTTCTGCTGTCTGATTTCAACCCTATTTCCATGCAAGATTTCTTGGATAAAGTTTCTCATATGTGTCCATCATCCTGCCCTGCTGATATAATTCCTGTTAATTTCTTAAAGAGGTCCTGTCTGTCATTTTCCCCGTCTTCTCTCTATTATCAATCAATCTCTCTCCTCTGGTTGTATACCAGACTATTTCAAGACAGCCAGTGTCATCCCTCTCCTCAAAAGAACCTCTGAAAATAGCACAGTAACTGTAGTCTACACACTTAAGTTAAGCTTCTGTCGAAAACAAATCACTGTTTAAGGTGAATATTCCATTTTAGTTTTACTTGTCTTATCTGCTGCCTTGGACACAGTGATCATGCCATGTTAACTGATAAACTATTGAACTGTGTTGGTATCTGTGGTACTGCACTCAAATGGTTTTCTTCATACTTGTCTGACAAACATTTCAATGTTCACTAACAATAATGTGTCTTCCTCTGTTCCTCTCTTATGTGGGATCCCTCAGGGGTTGATCCTCAGATGTATTCTGATTTCATTATATAAAGCTGCACAGCGCTGCACCCGTAAAGTACACAGACAAGTATCCCTTTCCATGTGCATTTCCAAGAGCCCTTTCAACTTCAATAGGGAAGTACGCATACATATAAGTATGAATACAAGCATGCAAGTACTCACTTCTGCCCTGCACATTGCACTTTAAAGGGCACATCCAAGGGCCCTTAATTTTATACATACTTACATACAAGTATACCTAGATCCATACATGCAAGTATATATACATAAATACCAGTTTACATACAACACATACATACAAACAAGTATTTGACAGTTCCCATACAAGCACGCATATAAGAACACAACAACGCATGCACGTTCTTTTATACTTGCATGTATACCTATATACTTGTATGTGTTATATGTATCATCATTATTATTATTACTACTTGTCAAATGGTATTACAAATATTAAGTTCATTAAGGACGTCTTTACAGGAGTCATCTAGAGTACGACTTCCAGCCACTAAATGAGTTCCAAGTTTGATATCATAGTGTCAAACTCTCACTTGTTTCATTTAAAAACATGATTTGGCCTGAGCGACAATTTGAAGAAGATTACTCAGCAGAAGAAGCTTCACAGAGCAGAATGATAGATGTCTGTGCTGAACAACAAGCTGCAGCACTGGCCTTTGTTGTTGTCACACACCATGTTCCATGTTTTTTGAAACCAGAAAATATTTGTGCGCATTTGTGCTGGTAGAGGATGCCATCTAAAACAAGCTTCTTTTCATTTTTCATGCAAGAACTTGAGGAAAGAAAAGTTCTGAAAGGGCTTATCTACATGTCACACTTTTCAAAAACATACGCAAAATGTAGATGGTAAAATAAATTACAGGTTGCAGCCTTTATCTTACATTAGATTTCAACGGATTCAACTGAGAGAGTGAGATCAAGAAAGGGTGTGTGTGTGTTTTGGCTCAACCTCTTAAATCCTCAGGCTGTTCATCTTATCATCTGAGATTTGGCAGCTTCTCCCTGTTTGTGTATATATGTTTAGATATTAAAGTGTGTGTGTGTGTGTGTGTGTGTCTGTGTGTGGCGTATGTGTTAATATGTCCTGGTCTCAGTCTAACTAAGCTAATAAGGTCTATTCTCTCTCTCTCTCTCTCTGTCTCTCTCTCTCTCTCTCTCTCTCTCTCTCTCGCACACACACACTCACACAAACAGCCTTCTCTCATGCACTCTGCTATGGCCTACTTCCTCCCTGATCATGTGACCAGTTGGCAGCGATGGTGATTAAGTGGGAGAACCGCAGGTCCAATGATGCTCGAGGGCACTACAGGTCCCAGGATGCCGAGGGGCACCTCTCAGCTTCCCTTGCCCCCTTGACAATGGTGTCGGTAATTAGCGAACACCGCCTCTGGTGTCTGTGTGTGTGTGTGTGTGTGTGTGTGTGTGTCTGTGTCTGAGAGTGAGTGGGGATATTGTGTTTTTAGATTTTTGTTTGGACATGTAAGATAAAATGATTTGAGATGAGCTGTTCACCTGTTTCAGTCTAAACCTCTGATTGCTGATCTCTGTTTAATCATGTTCGATGCCTCATTACAGGTGTAGCTCTGTCTTTTCCTTTTATGGCCTTTTGCAGACGCTCTCATCCAATTTCAAAAGAGAGTTCAGTGCCTTGTTAAAATGCACCGTGGCAGGACTCATGACTTCTAAAGAAATTAGCGACTCTGTGCAGCGAATGAAATGTGGAACCTTTGAATCTCAGAATGATCTCATTTGGTCGTCGGCCTCCTCAGTGTAAATGCAGCAATCCTCAGCCTCTTTCGCATCACCTTTCAGCTAGACACATCTGAAGCAGGACTAACTCATAGTTCTTTTCCACAACAGACACCTAACAACCTATAACCTGACTTTCTAGAACCAACCAGGCTTTCGTTCTGCCTTGTATTTACACTGTGTTTTACATACCACAACATTCAGGATACACTTAATTGAAATGTTGAGTCAGACGTTATCTCTTTTTGTTTGGTGAGTGCAGTCCAGTTGTGGGTCAGACAAAAATGGTGCTAATATTGATTTCCTTTTACATTTACACACAGTGACTTTCAGAAGGCCGTATAATTAGATTAATAGAAGGACTCCACCTCCAGTACAGTAAGAGGTGGAGAGAAAGTATTAAAGAAGGAAACTGGCTCCAGACCAGCTCCCATCCTGCCCCTGTGACAGGTCGCGCTCTATGCTCCGCTTACTTCTCTCCTGAATCAGAAGACAGGCAGGCGAAGGAAGTGGTGGAAAGACTGTCATCATGTCTGAGATTTTTTTTCTTCAAGAGAAAATGGAATATAGAGATGTTGCGTTTTATTGTGTTGGCCCACTCTGTAGTGGAAAAAAAATACTAGAGATGTTTGATTTTGAAAAAAACGTCATAATAGAGACATGCTGGGAAATGTAGTTAAACTAGTAATGTTCTCCATTACACTGTCACACAGTTAGTTTACAGGGACAAGTAGATAATATGGCAACAAAAAAAGCACGCTGGATATTTGAAATCAAAATATCTCCCATATACTGAAACAGGTACTGCTGCATTTCATGGAAGTCTGGAAAATTGGAACTCGCTGATTCTTTAGAAAACAGTTTTCATCATTAAAACCAGTCAAATTATACTAAGATGTCCTGTGGCACCAGTGCTCACCAGTTCACTATTACATAACTAGCAAGGAGAATTTCAACAGTTAGATAATGTTAGCTAGTGAGAGACACTTTGGCAAAAGTGAGATTTAAATAATGTACAGTGGCTTTGTTTAAAAAGTAATGAGTATGATTTTAATGAGAGTAGTTACACTGGAACATATTGTAAACACACAGGATAAGCAAACCAGTCAGTGGAGCTTTTAACCCAGAAAAGTCTTGTTTTCTGTTGAATGATGTGGGCTGCTCCAGATAACTGGTTTTGGAGCCAAAGTCATAGCTATTGCAAATCCCCAGGGAAAGTGTGAGTGTGTCTCCCCATCTACAACAGCTGCTGATAAAATTCCTTTGACCTCAGCTTTACCTGTAAAGCTTCACAGCATAAGACAGAGGTTGTAGTGGGGAGCAGCTTGCATTAATGTAAGGATCTGGTTCAATGTGGATCTGAACTTGGAATCACCAGAGAGGAATACTCATGCTCAGTCATCTCTTTCTGGCTAAGTTATGAAATCATCATTTTTGCTCACTTGCAAATAACAAGTGAGTCAAAGCAAGAGTTGCTCAGGTACTCTTATGTTTGTTGCTCTGCAGTGAGCTGTCATGTTAATGGCGAGCACCTCTCCATATTAAGTATGCCCTTGATCCTCCGGTCCTTCTACTGAGTCACATTGTATATACATGTACACACACACAGACACACATTTGTCCCTGTCTTGCTTTATATTTTCCAAAGTCCAAACACCTCATTCGCTCCAACTCAATCGTATCCACACTCTCATCGTTTCCCAATTCTTACCCCATTATATCGCTGGCTCACTCTCTCCCTTTCATGACGAAGTTAATAAGCAGACAAAGACAGAGGAAATGAAAAAAATTAGTTTGGACACAACCCTCATCATTTCCATTCACGGCACCAGCGACATCGTAATTGCAGAAAAACCTCGCTGTCTCTTCTTCCCCATATGCTCCATTTAAGTCTGAACCCCTGAAAAGAACAAGTGATTGATGTCTCTCTCTCTCTTCCCCTCATGATTTAATTCATCCAAGCAGTCTTTTATGTTCATCATACATCTACCCCACATGAAAAGAGCGAATGAATATTACAGAAAGAGGTAACATTGAGCAAGAGGGGCAAATCTCCATGTAAACCTACTGAGTGGCACAAAGTGGCTTTTAATTGTTCATTAGAAATCTTTCTTCCTACATCTCTTTGATCTTCTTGGTGCAGAATCAATACTGTGACACACATGAATGCATACTGACATGCACATACACACAGTCACAAACAAGGGAGCAGGCACACACACGACACACACACACACACAAAATGATATTCGCAGAAAATCGATCAGGACATTCAATCTTCTCATACCGGTGTTTCGAGCGGTTGCAAAGACTTTCTGAGTGTTTTGTTTGACTTTCAGGACGATTCAATATAAGGAAAAATGTACTGTTTGAGTTACAGGTAATTCTTCATTCAGGTCCATTACAGATGGACATCAGCTGTGGTGTATGTCACTGTGCTTGAGGTGTGTGTGTGTAGTGCATTGATGATGTGACACAGAGATGATATCTCTTCTATCCCGCTCTATTGTGTTTCCTCATCCACTCACCAGGACAGTTGGAGGACTTTTTATAGAGCTGCTACACACGAGATGGAAGGACACACTGGTCTCTGATTGGCTGTCCAACATCAAGGTGAGCTTGTCCCTGAGCGCCCACCACACCCTGTTCATGTGTCAGTCACTGGCTGCAGCAACAGGATGTCGAGCATGTGGTGGTTACGTGAGTTTAATCGTCCACGTGCTGAAAGCAAGCAGCACTAATTTCATGTGCCAGTTTCTTGAAAAATCAAACTGACAAATAAATAATAAATAAGATCATGTAAATTGGCCAACTATAATTATAGCTTCAAGGTGTATTTTTTTTAATTTCCTAGCATGACTGATGGGCACAAAACGGTTGAACTGACAAAGTGGCAAAGTGTTCAAATTTGTTATTTCATGTGTATTTGACTGCATATAAAAGGAGAGAAATTGCGTTTATGAGCATCTGTCGGTGTTTAGCTGCAGAAGGGATGGTACATGTTGTATGTTTATTTATTCCTCACAAGCTGTTGACAGATGGTGACAAGCAGGAGGTGGCCAAGTTCAAAGTCAACCCAGACACGCACAAAAGTATTTGACATGGTTACTTGATTTCACTATGAGCACTACAGTACAAATATCAATCACATCCAGACTTCCCGGTCAGACATTATTGGAGCTTTGATCAGACACTGGTGATTGAGGACTGTCTTGTTTGGCAAGACAGAGACCAATAAAAGTGGTGTTATGAAGGCATTATTGACAGATAGTTTATTATGGGGTGTTAAACTGGCAACAGATGGAGACCTTTGCCCGCTGTTCTAGTTCAAACAAGGGCAAATATCACCCTTCTACCTTGTTTTTTGTCCCTGACTTGGCTCTGTTATTCACCTCTTAGTGTGTGTGTGCATGTGTGTGCGCATGTGTGTGTGTGTGTGTGTGAGAGAGAGACCTCACACCTGCTTGACGCTGCTGATGTATGCTTTACTCATTAGTATTAATGAATCACATGCTAACTACATCCTATTCATTATTTCCGTCTCTTTCAATTCAGTTGAGTTCAAAGAGACATTGTTATTCAGTAAACATGAAACGACATATGAAACAAACCAGGTGACAGGAAACATATAAACACTTAAAACTGTATAATAAGTAATGGCTGTGAAAAGGGATTAAAAAAAATCTTAGAGGAAGCAGGAAAATATGAACATGTCAGTGGCCTCAGCTTGCATTTACTTCGCATCACCACCACAGTTTAGTGTAATACCCTGAGACAAAAAAAGTGAACACATTCCCAGAGATACCTGGATTTTTTTTTACATCTTAAAGCTGCACAAATCAATATTTTTTAAAAATATCTTTTATAGTAATAATTGGATCAAGTGACTATGTGTAATGTAAAAGGTGCTGCTTCTACTGATGGCCCTAAAGAAAATTATTAACTTACATTTCACCATAGTTCCACGGCTTGTTTTAGCATCTTTCAGCTAATTGTTTTGGTTTTTACGGCCTGAAACGTTGACTGTAACGACTCTCATCAGTCTTGTTTTCAGCCACAACAAGTAGCTCTAAAAACCAACTGTTGACTATGTTTCTAACTTAACAACTAGCTGGTGAACATAGAGAAGCACTTAGCAGCTAACAAGTCAGATATTTCCCTCAGGAGTTGGTGGAGACCAAAACAGAGCTCAAAGAGGGTAAACATTGGACTCATCAGTTGGACAGAAACAATGCTAATGTAGCTCTGCTGAATGTGAAAATAGGCAACTGTTTGCTGACAACTATAACAACTATGTCAATGTGTTTAGAGCTTGTTCTGCTGCCCTTAAGTTGGTAAACAGTTATTTTGATGCTGCTTTAAGATCTGTCATGGTTGCTAATCTCCCATAAAGCATATTTTATTTTTCTCCATTTTTACTTTCTACCTGGCTGTCTTTGGCTTTCTGTGTATTCTTTTCTCAGTAGATGACGTCTGCTCTGTGCAGCCGTTCTCTGGGCCAGCGGAAAACCCCCAAACCATCAATCCTGCATCCTGGCAGCCCCAACATTGTGGCGATGAAATGTGAACCCATGTTGTGACAAAGCTGACCTCCTTTTCCGTTCTCTGGGGACTGTGCCAGCAGGAGGTGAGAAGAGAGGATGGGGGAGGAATCGAGGGAGACGTGGATGATGGGAAAAGGCGACTGTCGATGGTGAACTGAGAAAATTGGGTTGGTGGGGGGAGAGGTGAAGGAAAGGGGGATAAATGCAATCTAAGGTAGAGGCGCTGGAAGGAGATGAGGGGGCGTGCATGTGAACAAGAAAAGGCTGGGAAAGTGGAGGGAAAAGGGGTAAATTAAAGGGGAAGAAAGGTCGTCGGATTGGGGTGAGTGGAACAGGTTACAGCCGAAGGGGGGTTCGATGGGGTTGGGGGTGCAAGTGGAGCTCCATCACGCCCTCTGGTTTCTGCCTCCTTGTGCAGGAGTTGATTTACTGCCCACCACCGAATGAAGATCCCCTCTACGGTCGTATGCCTCCATCTCCAGTTTAGTGCTCCTTCCCAGGGGTGATATTAATACCTGAGGAAACGTAGTGCTTCTATTCACCTGCTGCAGCAGGGACTTTATAGGGCACTTCACTGCCAGAGAGGTAGAGCACTAGTCACAAAAAAAATCTAGGGTGCTATTGTACCTGCAAAATATTCTCTGCTTTGCAATAGTGACACTCCATAGTGCTGTTATGGCCCTTCACCAGAACTTGAATGGAACAAAAACAGCCTTTTGTTGTCGTGCTGCACGCTCTTTAAGCGATCGTCCAACTGGTGCATTTACTGTAAAACATTTGATAATGTTGTCAGGAAATAAGCGCCAGTTTCAGCTCCGAATTTGGTCTGATGAACTTATGACTCAGAGAGCTAATATGTTGCCATGGGAATTGCCAGCTTGAGTTGAATATTCCTGTCGTGCATTTCTGACGAGCTGGCCACACATGAAACCATGTGCATTTCCATCGCATTATTTGCTGTTCAGATCAGGCTTACGAAAGGAGATACTATGTTGCACAGATCTGGACGCACACACACACACACACACACACACACACACACACACACACACACACACACACACACTCCTCCTGGCTCCCCATCAAGTGTTTGTTTACTGTAACCTCTCTCTGCTCCTCCATCATTCCCTCTTTCTCCTCAACATCACCTTCCCCTTTTCTCTCTTCTCCGTCACCTCCTTCTCTCTACGACCTTTCTTTCACCTTAAATCTACATAAACTCCTCTGCTGCCTCTCTTTCCCACCTCTCCCCGCTCTCTCCCTCCCCTCACTATCCCCGCACAACCCTTCCATCCTCTCGTCCCCCTGCTCCTCAGTGATGTTTCATTTACTTTAATCTAATTTGATGTTATTTAATTTAGAGAGCCGTGACTTGTGATGGCTCAGCAGGGATTCAGGGGTGTAGCTGTGCTGTCGCATGTGTGCGCGTGTGCCTGTTTGTGTGTGCGTGTCTTCACGATCACGCGCATGCACGTGCATTTGCGGGTCTGCAGTGTGCTCACATGCACAGATGTGCCCTTCGGCGGAGCAGAAATGTTTGATTTTTGCAGCCTGAGTTCGTCTCAGAAAAACAAACTTACAATCATGCCAAGATGGTCATCACTTATTTACATGGCTGAGTAAGAGTTGGGAGACGGCAAGAAGAGCTGGATTGAAAAGATGATGAGGGCTAATGTTCAAATAGCTATAGTGGGGACAAAATGAGGGCTGCGGGATGAGAATTAGATGAGAGGAGGAAGGAGAGGAAGAGGAGGAATGACCTTGAGGAGGCCAGATAAACAGACGTATTGTGATTTATATGGCTTCATGCATTATTGACAAGGGAATTATTAGCTGCAGGGAATGGTCTTCACTTGTAATAATCTCCAGACTGTTTTGACATGCTGCTATAGACACTGGCTATGAAGACAAAAGTGTATTGCCCATTTAAATTCAACCCAAAGGACCTACTCCAAGCTACAGAGGACAGATCCGAAAGTCTGAGATAAAGTGAAATCTTGTCAGTGCAGTATTATCTGTGATATGTATCTGCTGATAGAAGACGCCTTGGACACAGAGCTGCTTTTATAACCTGTAGCTCAGGTTATGTGAGAATATATCCTTGTTAAAATCGAAGTTAAAAATCTATTATAGCAGCAAAATATCTACTTTTATATAAGATACAGTTAAATTATGTATCGATTATTTTGTGTATCTTTGGACATTTGTTGAACTGTGTGTGTTCATATATTTGATATATCAGCACTTGCTTTTCAAATTAAAGAATACAAATGCCTTCAAGCAACCGATACCGAAATATAGGATTTGACTGTGTGATTCTAATTCGTGTTTGATTGGGCAGTGTTTGTTTGTTTTTGTGTCAGAATCAAATCACCTCTCAGAATTGTTTGTTTACTTTTTACTCCGTAAAGTTTTTGAGCTCAGGTGAACTTGTAATCCTGTTAATTTCATCCCGTCGACTTTCTCAGAGAGCAGCAGCGATGCCAGCAACATTACCATATCATGAATTAAAAGTAATGCAATCGTGTTTTAATTAAACCTCATTTGGGTCTGCTACCAGCATGTGGTAGCGTGTGTGTAGGTGGATGGAGGGGTTTTAGTGTGTGTTTTTGTGTGTGGCTCCTGGAGTGAGTCTGTGCTGTTGCGTGCATTTGAGTGTGTGGTGCACACGAGTGACTCCAGCATGAGGCTTTTTTGTGACTCTTTAAAGGAACCTCTCTCGTACACATGTTCATAATGCTGCTCAGATGTTTCTTTTTGTTGCTCCTCTCTTGCTGTGGTTTGCATTTACTTTTCTACGGCGTACATTAAGTCAGGTTTAGATGTATGCCTTTACTGTCACTTTTTATAGCTATACACAAAGATATGAGATGTTCACACAAAATCTGTCAGGTGACATATTTTTATTAATCTGATGACTCTCTCCCTCCGTATACTACACATGTGCCTTTTGGATATAAATTCACACTGATTCAAACTCAAACCATTTGGAACCAGACAGGATAAGAGGAAAACTGCTGCTGCTGAATTCTGGGTGTCTGGAGGGATGATGGACTGGCAGCTGCCTGGCTCAGAAGAGAAAACAGACTAGAACAGCTTAAACCCACCAAGGTGTGAGATTTATTCATGCTGTGTGTGTGTGTATATGTCTGCTAGGGTTCAGCTGATAAGGGATTTTTTTTGAAGGCTGATTCTGATATTTTTGCATTGAAGGTTCCTATAGCTGATATTTTGTGATTTACACTTGAGCATTTCCATGCTAAAAATGACAAGATGTCTATCCATCACTGTCTATTTTTATTTCTCAGGTGGAAAAGGCCTCTAAAATAGCATTTAGACCATCATGTCGCACTAAAACTTCCCCTGAAAGCCATTAAAAATTAAATTGTTCCAGGGTGTAGCGGCTCCCACCGAATGCGAGAGGAAACTCTGGAATGAATAGAGCTTTTAATTTACCAAAACATTACTAGATAATTAAATGAGAAAATGGAATCTGCAACAACCATAAAGGGTGGATCTGTGGATCCGTCACGTCCACGATGAACAACACTGACTGACAAGTAGCACGATGATATATTGGAATACAGTGTGTGCTTGTGTTTAGTGTTTATGTGCTTGTGTATTCCTGTGTGTATCCATCTATTTAAGGGAGATGGTGACTCACCCAGTAATCTCCAAATGGAAGCGGTGTTACATTTTGAGGATACGTCCATCAAGTCTCCAGCAGGTGCATACAGGTCATCAGTGTAGTCACAGTGCACAGTTAACTTGTTAGCACTTCTACCAGCTTCTCACTTTGCTCGTCACTGCCCCGGAGTTGGCAGTAATTCTTAATTTTATGGTGTGTGGACAGCAGGGGCGACAAACTATGTTAAAGTTACCGTGGCTAATGTCATTACAGGCTGTCAAACGCTTTTTACTTTAGTTATTTAGCTGACAGCTTACAAACAGTGAGCAGGTAAAGCTTCATTGACTTTCTCAAAGGCACTCTCTGTGTCCTCCTTGCACACTATATACTAACTCAAACAGTGTTTTCATTATGCAAATACAGCGCAGCTCTAGTGGAAAAAAAATGCTTAGATAAAATATACACACTAATACAACCATGCAATCTAAAATTGCGTTTTTGAGAGTGGTGTCAATGCAGACCATTTCCTCATAATTCAATCTACAAAGGAAAAGTGGAGGAACTGCTTACAGCTGGAAAATTGGGAGGGAAATTGTGGACGGTGGTGTGATGCTTCTGCCAAAACATCTCACTGACTGAATAAGGTTTGGATAAGTTACTTCTTTTAAAAACTGCAGTCTTATAAAGTTGTACTTTATCAAAGTTGCAGGTCTATCCAGTGATGCAATCCTCCTCAGTATTGTGATCACATAGTTAGTTCCAGACTGTCAAATGTTAGGCATAAAACGACAATATAACATTCATTATCAACAGCTTTAAGAAAAATATTCAGTACAAATATAACTTCATCACCTTGCGATCCTTCAGGTAACATAATAGTCATAGCACATTTATGTGTACTTTTGGAATATGTACTGCCTTTACACATAACTACCCATCCATCATTGTGTTGCTAAACGATGTGCTGCCACTTTTTTTTTCCAAGTAAGGAAATGGAGTATTTGTGGTTTTCACAATCTGGTTGAAATTGAAATATTTTTCAAGCACTTGAAGATCCAATCATCTATAAAGCATATCTCATGCAAGAGCCAATAAAAACAAATGGAATGGTCAACGTTGTCATATTGACATTTAAGGTGTGTTGCTTGATTCACAACATCAGCTCACGCTTTGAGTAACATGCAGGAAAACATTAAAAGTTGTTGGTAGTCTGTGTAGAGCAGCACAGTGAAGATGAAAAGCCAGCAAACATCCTCTCATTTATTGTTTAATCTTCTGACCCTTTCTTTGTTTTTGATGCATTTGCAAAGAAACACTACAAAAGCAGCCTGTTAAACTTGGCCAGTTTGTGCTGCCTGCAGGAAACGAAAGCTTGCTTCGCTAAGTTTTCTTAGCCTGTTAGATGAGCTTGACCTCTGCCTGCACTGCAACTTTTCCTCAGAAGGGATGTTTGGAATGTGGCTTTATTTGCTCGGCACAAGAAAATGAAATCACTACTTCAAACTACTTATGTTAATTTGCCTTTATTGCTTAATACCACACTAGTTACAACCTACTGCATCCATGGTATCACCTAATAGACCCACTACTTAGCTAGATGTTCAGCTGACTGTCGCGTAATCGTCCCAACAGGATGAAACTATTGATAAAATCTTTATAACATTTGATCATGTGATCGAGTCACAGGTGTGCTCCTACCAAAACAAATAGCACTAGACCTCTGCCAACCATGGACAGGATGCCTTGGCCCAGGCAAAATGATGCAAAAGTAGATTTTAATTTTTTTTATGCAAACCACATTTTCCCCAACATAGGCTACATAATGTCAGTCCTAATTTTATTGTAAGAAACTTATGTCTCATAATGTTCAGTATATTGATTGATATGTCTATGTCACATCTGCAAGCAGCTGGCCACTTTCCATCTCTCTGTCACTCCCTCTGTTTCTCTCTGTCGCTCTCTCTCACATGCATGTGTCTGCATACACCCTTTTCTTCAAAGGTCTGGATGTTAAATCCAGCCAGTGTTGCATTATGCATGTGGTGTTGCAGATGTAACCTTCCTGGAGGGAATTTTAAGCTTTATCCCCAAGTTAATGTTATTGTCCTGTAAGAAATACAATACTCTCAAGAGGGCATTGCATATGTCTATTTCTGTGTGTGGGTAACAGTTTGAGACAGTTTGAGTTTTTTTTTTTATAAGACCACAAGATTCCCAGGCTTATTGTTTGGCTGGATGACCTTTGAGACGTAATGAAGGCAATATATATATATGAATGTCACTCCCAGCATTCACCTGTTCAACAAAATTTTTTCTTGATTGTTGTCTCTTGCTCACTTGCACATTTACTTATTCACACATTAGCATACAAACACACAAAATCATACTTATCTGTTGATTGTTTTAGTATCTCCTGCTGGTCACAATCCTGGATACATAGGTGAATGTGAATTAACCTGCTTTGGGATTTTAAATGTACTTTTCTATGATGCCTACGGTGCAAAACTCTGGCCGACAGGATCCTGTTTTTTTTTTTTTTTCCAACCATGGAAGGTCATCGTTGCTGCAGGACTTGGAATAAGCATGGCAAGGATGTGGAGTGGAATGGATGATGACAATATCTAAATGCTAATGAAAATGAGGTTGGATTTGGAGAGATGTTGAATGTATTATACGGCAGGGTTGTGATCTGAAACCATAATCTGCTTTCTCATGTTCCCGTGGCTGCCAGGTTTCCACGTCATGAGGGAGCAAGAAACAGGATCAAGGCGCCACTCCTCCGCCAGATGCAAGTTTACAAAGTAGATGGCAAGTATTTGAAGCACCACAGACATATGCACAGTCGAGGACCGTGTCGCCTGCTGCTGTATGCTGCAGTGTAAAGTCAGATAGTTAGAGTTCATTTCCCATTATCTCCAATTTGAGTTTATCATCACAAGACTCAATTGAAATCACAAACTTTGCTGCCCTTCAAGATAATCCTTTCATTTTGATAAATACACCACTCTGAAGGAGGCTATTAAAACAGCACATTATCATCACCTTTCACTGTATGGAGGAAATAAATTGCCATATCAGGGAATGGACTTTGAAATGCTAATGTTCTTGTTCAAAAGCCTGCTGTAGTGTGACCTCAACAGAGACTCTTCAATCTACAAATTCACTCTGGCCCAGGCTCAGTTTTTCAACAGCTACTGCATTATTTTCTTTCCCTTTTTTATTCTGGATCATTTAATACTGTTATTAAACTCATTTATTGAATCAATTTGAGTTCTGGGGCGTCCCTGTGGCCAAAAGACATCATAACCGGTCCAAGATTCAAATTCAGCTTTTTTGAAGATGTTTCATCAGATGTCATTCCCTTATATTTCTTGGCAGCCTCCACTGTCAACAATCTAATTAAAAAAATCTGGAGTGTTAAGCCTGTCACTTCAGGCGACGTTTTAGTCATGGTCTCGTTTATGTAGTGATTAAAGCTCAAGAGGCAGGATAAATGGTCCGACAGAGTAAACATTACAGGTAAAAATAGGGCAGCCGCTTCTGATTGCCGACATGACCCTGTATTGATTTGCTGTGAGGTCAGAGTCCATGTGAGTGAGTCCCTGTGGCTCTATTTGATGGTTTAGACTGTATCTCACGACTCCTCTCTTTGTATTCGTGAAGCCTGAGGTTTTGCCAATTGTCAATTCTCTCAGGTCACTTGGCAGAATCCAGCTGTGAATGTACGATCCATGTTATACTCAGGGTGAAGTGTATTAGTCAGTCAGCCAGCAGGGAACTGCAGCGCGGTGAATCAGAATGCTGAGAATAAGTTCATTGACTCAGTGGAGAGGTTTGTATCGAAGGAAACACAAAGAGGAGCTGCTGACATTTTGTTACCGTGAGTGTTTTTTACTTCTTGTGAATGAACGTTTGCAGCATAATCAACAGCGTATGCCCAAACCGACCCCGCTGAAAAATAAGCATTAAATTGACATTCTTAAGACCTTAAAATTGTGCTCAACTCACCGTGAGATTCAGATTATCACCTGGCCAGATACCCGCTGCACAGATGTGTCCATTTGAAACAGCAGATGGAGTCCAGTTATGTGGTGACCATTAGAGAACAAGGAGCTGGAGGGCTACCCAGTGGAGTGGATTAAACTTTATAGTTTTTTATTGTGACAGTCCAATATTCACCATTTTAAATTTCCTAATATAGTGAAACAATAGTGCTTAAAAAAAGTCACAGTCTGCCATTTAAACCTCCTGATGAGTGACATATTAGTTTGAAAAGTTTGAAAATGAATCATAAGCTCTGGCTTTCACAGTAACCAGATATCAATCCAACTGAACACCTATGAGAGATTTTAGACCAATGTGCTAAACAGCCTTTTCCATCACCATCATCAAAGCTGCAACTGAGAGATCTTTTCAAAGAAGACAGCTCATCCCTCCAGGAGACTTAAGAGACTTGAATCTATGACGCGGAGCAGTGAAACTTTCTTGGAGGCATGTGCTGGCTGCTTATTATGGTTTCCTCTTTGTATGGTACAGTTTAAATGATTTGCAAACCTTCAAAATCAGTTTTTTATTAACATTTTATGCAGCGTCCCAACTTTTTTGGAATTGGGGTTATAGATATTTGGTCATCTGGCTATAAGTATACAGATTACAGATGACTTTTTACACTTTGAGATATATTACCCCTTTGGGTTTTTTTTATTTATTGTGATATATTTATCATGTTACTTTATTGATAGAATGATGTCACATGGTAATCTGGACTCCTGCCTCTATATCTTTGTCTATATCATTAAGGACCAAAATGTATTGTGGCCTCCTTAACTTTTTGGTAGCTGTGTGTTAAATATGCTCCATCTTATACTGTCAAATAACTAACCCACTTTCTGTTAGTTTTTCCTTTAATTTGTCACCCAGCTATAAATGTTCAGTCCACAATTGGATGGGAAATTTGGGCTATTCAAAAGTCATAAAGTGGCCATAAAGTTATTTTAGGGATGGTGTTTTATGTTATAATATAAGGGCTTATCAATCATTTGTTTATTTATCAAATGACATTTATGTTTTTCATTATAGAATCAGTGACGATGTATGAAAGGAAAATAGCTTCTAATTCTCAAGACAATGTTTGTTGCCTAAATCTAATTTAAGCTGGCAGAAATCTCAGGCATGCAGGTTGGGTTGTTCGTGAACGCTGACACGAGGCTCCTCACTTCACCTTCATTTGTCCGGCCTCAGTTGAAGGAAGCTTCAGCACCACGGACAGCGCCAACAAATCTGCAGCACAGACAAGAGACACAGAAGCATGTGTTCAACTTCGACCTCTTTAAAGTTCCTCTCTGGCATCGATTTAACACCTAAAAATGATCTCTGTTTGTCAAAATAACATGTTTAGATTATAATTTAGATTTTTTTCATTTTTGGCTTAGATGTAGCTCTACACTTTTGCCTTCATGTAGTAGATCCAAACCTCTATCTCCACCCAGCACAGCTTCAACTCATCAAACCTCATTTAATTCAGCAGCTTTGCTCTCTGATTTTGAATACCATAACTTTCTTCATCAACATCCCCAAACCATCTAAAATGTCCTATCAGCATTTGACATGAATCATGATGTCACTTTGCAGGCTGACGTTGGCTAACATTATCTAGCACACTGCAGATTTGTTTGGACACAGTCAACAGATAGAACACAAAAAAATTAAACTTACTGGTTGATCAACATGTTGTTCAATATATGTTTTGGGTCAAAACATGGCTCTGGAAAATAGCAAAGAAATTTGGCTCTTGTATTCTCTAATAGTTGAAGACTCATCAGTTGTCCTTTTGCAACTTTGCAGCTGACAACCGAACATCGAAAATAGTCAAACTTTGCTTGCAAAATACCAATGAGTTGCTACACATCGCCTCAAGTTGACTATATTGGTTCTTTAGGTATGTGACTTATGAAACCCTGGCCGTCTGAATCCATGTCTCTGAGACTGTCATTGGTTCACTGCAGTTCCAAGGTAGAAATACTCAGCCATGGTGTTGAATGCTTATTCTGCTCATAGTATGTCTTTTAGCGTATGAGATACACTAATGGACAACAAGGTCAAAAACCTGATTTTCATTGGAGGGCGTCCTTAACGTGATTTGTATTCGAGAGTTAAAGGGTGAATTCAATAACTCTGTATCTCACATTGGCCTATTTTCCCTTGAATCTCTAGACTATCTTTTCAAAACCTCTGTAAGGCTCATTAGATATGCCCACAGTGCTGTGAGAGCATTCATGACTCACTTGTGTTATATTTACATTTCACTGATGCCTCAACTCCCAGGAACAAAACAGCAGTGTAGTAGCCCATCACACTGTCAAACCCCTGAGGCGCACACTTAATGTATTAACCCATTGCAATCAGCAGGGGGATAGATTGGGTGGTTAAATAAGTTGCTGTAACCACTTTTAATTAAAAGCGCCAGAGACACAGTTTTCAACCTCAAGGCTAAGACTGCAATTGAGCTGCTGGTGGGGGGAAAACAGGAACTTCACACAGGCTATTATATAATTAGTATAGGGGATGTAAATGGGGTATTCTAATCAAAGGCAGAGACAGTCTGATCTGGGAAGAAAAAAAAGAAGTTTGGGTGGAGGAAGGTGCCTTGAATCACATGAAGAAGAATTTAGGATGTGTGGTGGGGAGGAAGGAGGACAGGAGGGGGGGCAGATTAGACACTGCATCATTTAAGTACTGCGGTTGATGTCATTTCCTAAGCACCATAATTGGTCATCAATGACTCTTAAAGCTGTGAAGAATGGCTAAATGAGAAATGAGAACACACACACACACACACACACACACACACACACACACACACACGGGGTCCCCAGGGGAGATGTTGTAGCTTCACTGATCCATTGAAACCTTAATTGCTCGGACCTCTCTCTCTCTCTCTACCTCTCTCTCTCACACACACACACCACACTCCCCTTCCCTCCCTCGCTCTCTCTCTCTTTCTCTCTCTCACACACACTCTCTCTCTCTCACACACACCTCTCTCTCACTCTCTCTTCTGTCTCTCTCTCTCACACACACACCTCTCTCTCTCCTACTCCCTCCCCCCTCTCTCACACACACACACACCCCAGTCTCTCTCTCTCTCTCTCTGTCTCTTCCTCTCTCTCACACACATGCACCCTTTCTCTCTCTCACACACACACACGCACACACCTGAGAGGAGGGCTGCTCCCACTGAGGCGTCGCATATCTCCTGCTCACCTACACCCAGTCGCACCTCCGCTGCCCGCCGTGGCCCCCATGTGGCCCCTCCCTCACCGGACCGGACCGATAAACGGGTTAACTCAGTCTCCGGGAGTAGCCGAGATAAAGGCACCGGGAGCGTTGGGAGATCCCTCTGTTGTCTGACCGCTCTGCGCTTAAAGGCATCCTCCTCCTCCTCCACCTCCTCCCCATCTTCCTCCTCTTCCTCCGGTGTTGATTCGACAGAGTAGATTGAATTTAAAATCGTGATTTATCCAGCAGCAGCAGCAGCAGCAGCAGCTCCGGTTCTCAGACCCAGACCCGTGGGCGGCTGGGTGGCGTCCGTCTGGGTGAACTGAGAGGAGGAAGATTTGGCTTCTACCTCCCAACTGCTTCATCCCCCAAAAAAATTTTTCAAGACATGGCGATGAGAAGTGAGATGTAGAAAAACGGATGGGAGGCCATTCATGCGGATCTGGGCTTCAGCTGATCAAAACCTCCCAGCATCACCACCACCACCATCCTCCTCCTCCTCCTCATCCTCACCAAACCAGTTGATTTTTTTTAATAACTATCTGAAAAGTGAGGAGACACTGGAGGCAGGTCCCACACTCAGACTGAATGAGTCCATCTTCTCCACCTCGAACTCCTGAAGAGCGCAGGACGGATGCAAACACACTAAACACATCTTGGCGTTTGAAAACACCCTCAGCGTCTCCAGCGGTGCTCTAACCGAGCGGGGTGAATCTCACACCGGGGGGGGGGACCAGTGCTTTCACAGGTAGGTGGACCTCACGGCTGATTGGTGTGTCACCTCTGGGCTGTTGTGTTAAAGGTGATGAAGGTGATTACCGCCCATGCGTCGGTTGCCGCTGATGGCGACTGCACCTGTTGTAATCTGTGTGCAAAATGTGCGCGCGTAAACACACCTCTGCGCGCGTGTTGACAGGCTGGATGAGCTGCGCTGTTTTAATGGCTGACAACAGAATTATGTCCGTGTCTATTTGCATTCGGCGTCCGACTGTTTCCACTGCTCCTTTCCAGCTGTTTGCGCGCGAGCTGCGTGGGTTTGATCTCAGTGATGAGGTGATTATAGGTCCATCGCACGCGCGCTATAAGTGCAATTATAGTATAATTGTGTCAACACGCAGCGGGATGTAAAGCACTCCATCACACAGTGCACATCATGCTTTGTGGCTTTATCAAGCTGCTCTCCTGTGCACTCAGCTGTAGCAGCTCTCACATTGGTTCTGATAGATGGGGACTGGCTGCAGTCTGGAGCCCACTTGCATTCAGTCTCATTGCCAGATGATCTAAAACTCCACGGTCGTAATGCGTGATGGACAAATCTGTCACCTGCCTCGCGCACATTCATCATCTAGTCCCCTGGTGGAGACCCGCCTGTGGAGGGGAGAGAGCGGAGGGTGGGTGCGTGGTGTTGGGCGGTGTGGGTGCGAGCATTTTTGGAGGGTGGCGCGCATGTTTTTCTTTCTTGCTTTCATTTTTTTTTTTAAATTCTCAGACACTCCATTTCTCGATGCAATGAGGGCAACGTGTAGCAGCAGCTTTGGGGATCGGGGGTGTGAGTCCAGCTGCGCTCCCTCCTGCTGCAGATGTGCGCACTGTGGCAGAGCATCATGAGTGTCCAAGTGTTTCCTCTTTTAACATCCAACAAGCGTCCTTTCAGACCACCTGAGTGAAGCTCCAGGGTACACACCTCCACATCTCCTCCGCCTGGGCTGCTGATGGGGTCACATAGGTTGGATGACCCAGGTTGACCTCCAGCAGAGGTGGTTGTAGGACATGATGAGCAGCCCATCCAGAGCCTCTGTTGAGATCACAGCTCTGTGGAGGATGCCTGTCTTTGCCCAAGGTGACTTCAGTAGGACGCTGACAATGTGACATTGAGCAGAAAGACAAGCACATTATCTGATTTCAATCCATCATTTTATTATTGGCTGTAGATCTAATAAGAAGCCATTTTATTATTGGTTGCCAGGTTGAGGTAACACGTGTCCTTCTTTGATACCAAAAATTGGTCTCCTGTCCATTGTGCTTGGCTTCGTGGTCTATCTGAGAAATCGCAGAGTTGCAGTTTTCCTTCATCCAACGCTGGTGCTTCAGCTCATCAACCGTGGTCCCTCATTATTTTTGGCAGGCGGCAGCAGCCTTATCTCCAAAACTGGAGAAGACATGAAGAGCTAGCTGACGTTTTAGTGGCTTGAAGTAAAAAGAGAACAATTTGTTGATTCATCTCGAAGTCCGCCTGGCCGACGGATCTCCTGCACACCACAGTCCCTGGATGGAAGTTAAATCACGCAGATTTGCATGTTTTGATGGTTAATTGGTGGCTTCGATAGTAACAACCTGTTCCCTTTGATCAGACGGATATAAGCCTTGATTTCGTTAATACTGTTGTCTTGTCAGGGCTGCCTGCTTGTGATGGCAGCCTTGTGCATGAGCTGTTGGGGGAAAAAAACTGTTGTGACCCCTCAGCTTTTTTTCTGCCATTCTGCTAATGCATTTCTCTCCGTGGGGACCGAGGGAGGTGAGGGAAAAACATGATTCTCCTCTCTCCCCATTCCCAGCTTTTGGTTCAATTTCGGTTGCTCCTTTCCCTTCATCTCAGCCTCTTCCCTCCAGTTTGAGCTTCAGTTCGTTCTGATCACCACACTGCAGACTTAAAACTGGGCTCCCCGGGGCGCAGGTGACCCCACAGTTCAAACACTGTCAGTCAGCCTGCTTTCATTTGCTCCTTTCATCCCCTGCCCCCCCCCTCTTCTCTCTGTCTCACCTGTCTGTCTATCTCTCTATCTCTCTGTCTGTCTGTCTTTCTGCCACTCCTCTTCCTGCTCTCGTCTGCCAGGCGATGAGACTTATCAGATGGAGGTTTTCTGCTAAAGCTTGTCCTTGTCAGCTCTCATGTCCATCTCTGTGACAACAGTCTGTGTTTTCACGAGTAGAAAAACCACAATCCAAAAATATATGGGAGAAAAATAGGGAGTGAGTGAGAGCGAGAGAGAGGATGCAAAAAAGAGAACGAACCAGTGTGTGACTGAGTTTGATGTATGTGTATGTGCATCTGCTGGTTTTTGCCATGATAGAGTGAGTGGGTGTTTCTGTCAGGGGAACAATTGTGAGAGCAGATGGACTGTTAAAATACATTCTCATATTAATTTCATATCATATGTCTTATTAATTTGTCCACTGATTAAATAATTGCTCGGCCCTGTTTAATTTGATGAGTTGAAGAATTTAAGGAATTCATTTATTGAACAGCCATTAAATGTTCATTTTTTTTATCGTGACTCTTTTTGCAATACCTCCTTTAATCATTTTTGCATAGATACATTCACTTGTAAGTGCACTGCAGATCACTGATACATATTGATGAACTGCATATCATAATGGAAATACAAATCAGTCTCTTCTGCTCAACTGTCTCCACACCACCACCGAAACTGGAGAAAATAATAATGGTACATCTCATTTACAGTACATGCATGTTCCCAACATCTGCAGGTTAAATTGTCTTACACACAGGCATGCAATAATGCACCCACAGGAATTTGAACATGCACATGCATTCATTAATTTACAGTTTTCTGCAGAAGTGCACTCAAAAATAAACATTTTATGTCTATGCATGTGCACATACACATAAATTAACAACATACATGTATACTTTGAATCTGCTGTATCTGCACATACATGCCAATATACAAACGTAGCACTGCAAAAAGCAATATGCACATATTCCCAACATGTTTACTCATGTATATGCATGTGTACTGCCGCATTTCAGGACTGGTGCTGGTACTGAAATGTGATGTAGAGGTGTAATTATCTTAGAAAAAGCAGCCAAGGTTAAGACAGTTTAATTCTACCTCTCTGACTTGGAAATATTTGTCGTTATAGATTTCATATAAACCTGTTGCTGCATCAAAAAAGCATTCTTTTATTCTTTTGTCAGATGTTTTTCCATCACTTTAGAATGAACACCTGTGATGTGATTATTTTCAGTCAACATTTCAGTTGTTTCATCTGCTGTTTTAAGTATCTGAAGTAAAAGGCCTTTGTGTTGTTTCGTGTTATAAAACAAACCTGATGCCATACAAGGTAAAACGTAATGCAAGTGCTGCCAATCTGTTCAGTGATGATCTTATTTATTTATTTGATTTAAACTTAAAATTAATTAAATCTTAATATTAATGTGCCAATATTTCATTGCTTGCACTCCTAAAGCAAGACTATGTTGTTTTTGCTGAACAGCAACCAATGTAACCACAAGTGATGATTATGGGAAAAATATAAAACATAGTTTATAAACACAAGTAGAGAAGAATCATAAAGTCAACTAACTTACTTATTGTAAGTTGCACAGCAACATCTACCTAAAAATGCTAGCATTAGCTAGCATTAGCCGCCACAGGCCACTGGTCATACCAGACCAAGTAAGGCTGTATCAGCATAATCTCTGCATAATCTGCATATGAATCTGTAGGCAAAGGACAAGATTTTTGCATCAGAAGCATTTTGGTTTCCATTTGTAGTTCCATGTAGTCATGACATTTGAGGAGGCTTTGGCTGCGAGCAGTTAAATAATCAATGTGGAGAGCATTGGCCAAAATGCAATCTCATAACCCATCAACGACCATCTGACAATGATTAAGCCTCGTTTTTAACCCACAGCTATTCATGCAGATATCTGCTTATAGAGATTAGCTGAAATGTCATCTCCACATCTGAAGTTGCTAAAATTATAAACAATAGCCGGTGCATTGAAGAGGTCTTGGCTCAGATATCTGTTATCCAGATATCTGCTGGTGACACTGGAATCCCTGAAACATTGGCTGTGCCCCCCAGAGGCAGAGTGGACTAAAGTGAGCAGTGCAGCAAATTTAACTTTTCATTTGTAAAAATTTGTTATTTCTTCCCTTAAAAGTTACATATTCTGATTTTAAGGTGTGACAACAAAAATTACATTTTACACTTTACAGGAGTTTATTCTGTAGCTCAATGAGAATTGGAGGTAGTAATTGGACAATCATCCAACAACAAGACCTTGGCTTGCATTTGCGTCTTGGCTGAAACTCATGTCTGCAGAACAGATACATGTTGAATATGATATTTAATGTGCAGGTGGGACGAGAATAGAACCAAGAGCAGATGGACTGAAGACTAAATTTCCTCAGAGCTCAAACACGTGTGCACATACACACTGTTTGCTTTCTGTCTTTGTCTAATGCACACACACAGGCATTTTCACATCTGGTGTCCTCTACAGATCAGCAGAGTCGACTTGCACCTATCCCATGGCTCTTAACCTTTTACGCTGTCTTTGTCTTTACACTCAGTCTGTGTCCTTTCACTCTCTTGGCTCCGATTCCAAGATCCACAAAGGATTTAAGTCTCAAATAACAGCGAGGAGAGGAGAGGAGTGGAGAGGAGAGGAGAGGAGAGGAGAGGAAGGAAAGGAAAGGAAAGTGGATGTTTATACTTTGACCATGTCTCCTGTGACAGAGACATCCCCACTTCTGTCTCTATCTCTCCTGTCTGGCAGCGGCACGCTCACGAAATACTCTCAGGATCTCTATCTCTCCCTCCCTCCCTATCTTCCTCTCTCTCCCTCACCTCGATTCACTTCAGTTCAGCGTGTACTATTGGCAGCAATATTACATGAAGCATATTGCCAAAGTGTCAAAATATTACATTGGGAAAGCCTTCAGAGGGGTGACTCTCATGAATCAAATCAGAGAATAGCTCTGATCACACGACAGCAATGGGTCGTGGCTGATTGATGCCCTGTCAAGCCCTGAGGTCTCTTGGTGAGGTGCTGGGTGACAGTGGGGAATATCTGGTGGGACAGGAAGTCAGGAGATCTGACGGGGGGGGGTTAGAAGAAATGATAGCGAGTGACAGACTATTGCGTTTCCTCTGTGGACTAAAGAGGCTGAACAAAGAGCAAGCATGAAATACAGCAAGAGAATGATCTCTGGATAATACCGAGTTCCTGATTGTACTCTGATGGTATTTATCAGAACAATAACAGGGGAATGTTTTTTTTTGAGACTCCATTGAATTATAATGTGATTACATAATTTGTCACTGTGATTGTGCTGCGAGGAGACAGCGGTTTCTCCCAGAAATGAGCATTAGCAGAGTGGAAGGAACAATGTTCCCGCCACAGGAGATTGTGTTTCTAAAAAGGGCTCTTGACCGTGCTGGTAGCCAAGGTTTGAATACACACACTGACACGCGAATCCTTACCTGTGGTTTTGTCGCTCACACACACAGACACATCTGCAAGCGTTATTTAGACTCTGTGTGTATGTGTGTGCTCTGCAGGGAGAAGATGCCATTCCACCATGTGCGGGCGGGCCTGCTCTATCCAGACAACTACCTGAGCAGCTCCCTGACGGAGGGCAGCGAAGCCTTCCAGCTCACCAGCATCTCCACAGAGGAGCTGGGAGGTGAGTGCGCCGACAGAGAGAGAGAGAGAGAGAGAGAGAGGGTGGGACGTGGGGGTTGGTGAGGGTGCACAGTTAAGTGTGAGGTACTAGCAATTAATGTTTCACTACAGGAACAATGCAGTTACAACGCTCCATTTCTCCCAGGGAAAAGTTTTTCCATTTAGCCGTTTTGTCAGAGCCTGACTGGATGCATTGGTTTCCAATTACTGAGCTAAGGAAATAAAATCAGTCACATGACTCACAGTGGAGAGACAGAAATAAAATATATATGACCAGGCCTGAATTAGGACACAGATGTATTGATATTGGTCTCCTAATCCAATTTTACAATCAATCTTGCATTAAAATGGAGGCCACCAGCATTTACAAAGGCCTGTTTAGATATGGTAAATAGTCTGTTTGAAAGAAAACCGCTCTTTAGCAATCTGAGCTGAAGTAAAGCTGTGTGTTGAGTAGTACAACATAAATGGAATACACTGTAATAAATGCAAGTATGTTATTTTACATTCAGCACAAATTATATTTAAAGTTTTTGGTTAGATTACTGTCAAATTTATGAATTAATTTTTTAATTTATCTATTTATTTTGTAATCCCCAGGTATTTTTACCAAAATGTATAAATATGACATGACATAATACAGAGTCTCTGTATGTTAGTGTTTTCTGATAGAACACCCTTATGATTAAAGGAAAACTGTGGTTATGTTTTCATAGCTCTGGCCATTGGTTGTATCAGTTACATGAACATTGTACAAATTATTTCCTGACATCTGGGAATGTGGCAGAAATGCCGAAAATAGGTGCAATGGCTCTCAGGCAGGTTGCAATCAAACCTTCAAGGCAGTCAAGTTTAGGGAGTAATCAAAGGCGGAACAACTCAAACTATTTGTTACACAATATCTGTCTCTCTCAATTTTCTTGTGCTTAAGCATTAGGGTTTGTTAGAGTCATTATAGGTGTACTCACTTTCAGTATTACCTCCAGATAAAGTGTTATTTAACCTGGCAAGGTTGTCACTTGAGTGATCGTCTGTCTGCTTGCGCTGTTTGCCCTATTTAATTGACTTAAAGCAATTTTCCCAGAACTTCTCCATTGCTTTGTTGAGTGCAAATTTATCATAATAGATGGCCAATGCTAAGAGAATAAAACCCAAGTAGTAACAAACAGCAGTTTTTCTGTGTGCTCAGCGAGTGCACGACTGACCACAAGCTGAGGGATCCACACTGTATGTCATTACATTTGGGTCCTGATTTGAGGCTGTCCTACGACATAACCTCACGTTTGCAACTTTTGACAAGCTGCAGCAAACAAAGACTTCTACACTGCAATGAGTGCATATATTTCTGACATGGGTCACTTTGGTGGGAAAGAAACAGCTACAGTAATCCTTTCACCGAGTGAGGACAGAGAGCATGAGAGTGTATTTCTGACTGAAGCTGTTTGTTTGTGTTTATACATGTGGCCTATTGTAGTTTGCTCGAATGAGCTTTGGTATGAAGTACTTTGTCTCATAAATCTTTTAATCCAATGTCCCTTGTGCACAACTCAACTCAACCCAACAAAAACAGTTGCTGTAGTGCACTGAAGCTGGGGCAGCGACTGAAACATCTCATCATCATTAGTCCGTTTGGCCTCTGTCTGTGTTTTGTTTGTCAAGGACAGTGAGAAGGGTAAAGAAGTTTGGACCTATGTAGAGCTATTATATAAATTGAATCTGGAGTCTGAGACTCCAGACATAATGATGAAGCATTATCTCGGCCCTGTCAGCCACAGATCCAACGCAACCAATGGGATTGTTTGATGTGGACAAAATATCCGTGGTATTTGCTGCCAGCGTTAGAAAACTCCTAATCCCACTTCAGAGAGATGCTGAAGGTTCTTCTAGGATCATCTGTTAGCGCAGATAGAAGGCTAGTTAATCACCCCTGTGTTGAATCGCCGCTATCCTTTTCTCTGCGTTTGAGGCGTTTCATCAATCACAGTGAGAACATGTACAGTCCTGGGGGGTTGACTTCGTAATACACAGTCGCACACAGGCGAGGCTGCACACTCACACACAAACACACATACACACAGACATTGCACGGTAATACATCACAAACCAGCTCATTCGTACCCTATTGGAAATGTACTCCTTACTGTTGAGCTGCGTGCTGTCACAAACTAGCTCAGCGCATGTGATGAAGAGGGGAGACAAGTCAGGTTAAAATGCTAATTGAGTATTTTATTAGAAATAAACATAACTATCTACAAAGAAAGGCAAGGGGTGTGGAGATGGGTCGTAAGTGCAACGTATAGATGAATGAGGGATGTGTGAGTTAGTGCTGGAGGCAGCGAAATCTGGAGATGTGGAGAAATGAAATGAGCGACAGTGAGACCAACAGAGATGCCACCACATTATCGTACAACCTTCCCTGACTGCAAGCTCCTGCAGGACAAGACCATCTGAACCACTGCAGGCAGAAAGAGAGGGGTTGTAACAATACAAATATGTCTCACTTTGTTTTGGGAGGCCGCACACGCACCTGCATTCCCAATCCTTCGCCGATTCTCACTTTATTCAGAGAGTAAGGGAGGCAGTGGCACGGTGTTCGAGTCTAGTTATCAGCCGTGGGGGATATTTACAGGCCCAGATGGGGGCTGCAACTGAACTTCGGCTCTCACGCAACTGACAGAGCAAAGACAGACATAGGAGGCAGATCTGAGACGGACTTATTACACAGAGGAAGGAAGGAGCAGCATGTCGGGACGAGAATATTAATGACACACAGCCAGAGAGAGACACAGAGAGAGATGAACTTCATGTAAAATTCATCGTTTAAGTTGGGAAAAGGATTAGTCTCGGGGAAATTGTGATTTAAATTCCATCGTGCAGCAGGCTATTACTCTTCTCAATTGTGTTTCTCCTGTAAAGATTTGCACAAACGCCGAATGCCAGCTGAAATGACACCCTCTCCCACCCCTGAAGTGTGGAGATCCACAGGAAAATGGAGCACTCGCCAGTGAAAAGATGTTGAATAAAGGACTTGTAAAGTCTTGTCCTGTCCCTGCTGTCTTTATCAAGTCAATATATTCGACCACCTCCGGCCCGGCCTAAAGCTCCTCCACCCCCACTCAGATAGTGCCAACTGATTGACAAGTAATTAGCCAGAGATTGACCAGGGTGTTTTGTAAGAAGGTCCTCAGAGGTTTGAGTAATTGTGCCGCACGAACAGATAGATGCCTCGTGAGCTGCGTGCATTTACTTATAATTTCAAGTTAGAAGGAAGCCTTTTATGTGGGAGGAGTGAGTCGGAAATGCTCTTGGCAATACTGGTGGTGATTGTGCTGTGTGGAGGGATTGGTGCAGGCCCCTTGGGGTTTGTAAAATACAATAAGTTTATAAAGATGTGAGACAGACGAGGAAAGAGAGCGAGAAGCAGGGAGAGAGGGGGATAAAGGGAGGGAGGAGGGAGATCGCCCTCACCTTGATTTGCCTGAGAGAGAGCCGGCAGCACTTCCCGCTAATGGGAAAGCCTGTTATCAACACCAGGGAAGCACCTTTCAGCACCATCTACCTGCTAAAATCTGTTAATCATTAATTTCATGTCGTGGATGAGTCCTTCTCACCGACACCATCTGATAGCTGCACAACACAATCATACAACTGAAGCCCTGTGTCAGTCTTTAAGCATTTTTTTACTAGTTGAAATCAGCGTGTCTATAAATCTAAGCAGCGAGTAGGTCGTTTATCATTGCCCTCAAAAATGGACACGTCAGCATTTTCTGATTTGGTGCCCCTTTTGTCAAGACATCATTCTAATGGTTAGAAATTAGTCGTATGACAATGGTTTGGTTAGTCACAAAACACTGATATGATTGACCTTGTAAGTTGATATGGTTAACAAACATTTACTTATTTACACATCCAACAGTTACGGAGCAACATTATCAGTCATTTGGAGTCGTGTTTCTGGCCTCCTGGTGAATGTCTTTTAGCTCTGTTTTTGGTCTCTACCTACTCCTGAGGATAATATCTGGCTCTTTAGCTGCTAAATGCTCCACTATGTTCACCAGCTAGTCACTAAGTGTGTTGGCTTGATGCTGAGCAGGTAGTGTACAGCCAGGTTTTAGCTTTATCACTGAAAACAGCTGAGTCTAGAAACACCAAAAACAGTAAAGCTGTGGGCTGGAAAACACAAAAAACTAGCTAAAACTCTGTACAGCCGAGGGAAACTGCAGAGTCAGGTAGTATTTCTCTGTGAGCTTATCACTACAAGTGGCACTTTCATAATACAAGTCATTATTGAATCCATTATTGCTAAAAAAAATTGATTGATTGATTATAGCCTCTTTAGAATAAGAGAATGATTGTGGTAATGATTAAAAAATCAATGCTGAACAGAGGTAAGAGACGGGATGCAAACAGCGGTGTCCAGCGTCAAAGTGACACATTTTAATGACTTAACCATCCACCCTGACCTCCTCCCTTAGAGGTTTTGAGGCGCTGACAACATCACGCTATTTCTGCCTTTGCTCCTGAGAGGCAACAGTCATTATTCACACAACCACACAAGCGGTCTAGACAAGGGAACGACAACAGACATCACGCAGGAACACAAAGATCAAACACGCAGAACATCAAGGAGACAATTTGAAAAAAAAAAGAAGACAAAAGACATTTTACAAACCAAGCAAGAAAACCAAATTACAAGTCAGAATTATTGCACTTGTACTGTGAAAATGAAAAGAAATCTTCTAATAACATGGCAAATGTTTCAGAGAGTCAGTCATGGCATCTCAAACATGGATGAATAAAAGGAAATGAAAAAATGGGGAAACACACCTCTTCAGCACACACACACACACACACACACACACACACACACACACACACACATTTAACAGAGGAAAGACCAGAGAAGTCAGTGAATCAATAAAGTCCAGGCCTTGGATTTTTAATAGTAATAAAGAATAAAGATGAACAGATATTTGCATTTGATGTGATGAGCCCAAGAACTTTAAGATACATACAAAACAAGGAGAGGAAAATAAATGACAAAGAGAAGGAGAAGTGAAAGACTCATTCACATCTTACACCACACCTGCCACAAATCAGCATCAAAAAGATGAAGAAATCACACATTTAACTTCATATAGAAAATAAATGACTCCACCACAATGTCAGCGCAACATTGCACAACATCCTGTTTATCAGTAGAATTATTTATGTATATACTGTACTGTATAATAGATTTCATAAAATATTCACTGAATGAAATGAGATGATCTGTAACAGTAAACACAGAGAGGAATATACAGTGATATGTTGTTTGTTTGTCGTGCAGAGATCCGTGAGGCGTTTCGTGTTTTGGACCGTGATGGGAATGGTTTCATCTCCAAACAGGAGCTGGGCATGGCCATGCGCTCCCTGGGTTACATGCCCAGCGAAGTGGAGCTGGCCATCATCATGCAGAGACTGGACATGGATGGTGAGGCACTACATAAGGACACACACTTGGGTGCATGCACAGGGAATGCACGCTCACGTGCAAACACACTCACAAATTCAAAGAGTCAACCTCTTCACGAAAGGGCAAGTGTATGGCAGTTTAACATATATTGCATGCACGTAATGTTTGTTTACAGTTGTTGTGTAAATATGATGATGTACAAGCTTGAAGAAGACTGTTTTCCTTCCAAAGAAAACAGGCCTTATGAATATTTTTATGTGTTGAATTTTAATGTGATGGAAATGAAAAACACTGTTAATTGATGCCAAAACACAGAACTTAATGCCTCTTTCACTTGCTCGAGGGCAAAATGGGATTTTGAGTTGCAGCTTCCTTCAAAATGTTCCTCTTTCTAAACTGCCTTAAGAGCAGCAGGTGGTCAATTGTCAAAAACGAATTCCCCTGGAGACAATAAAGAAAGAACCTGTCGGCTCCTGCTCCTTAAACTCCGGCTCTGCTTGTAAATTCACAGAGGATTGCAATTACTCCTAAGCCGTCGCTGCATCACAAACAAGTTAGTCAATCTTTCAACTGGTTCTTATCTGTCTGCTCTTGATTCCACAGCTTGCGGTAAATATCAAAGGTCAAAGCTAAAAGCTTTTTGCTTTTGCTTCCATGAGTAGTCTGACCATCGGAGAGCAGCGCTGCTATTTGTTCCTGAGGACAGCGTTGCTCTTAAAATCCTCTATCTCTGACTTCTATTATCTCAATGTCGTTGCTAGTAAAGCGCTGAAAACGGTCACGGGCACAATTAGTTTAAGAATGCCAATTATTATCAGGTGTTCGACTACCCGCACTGTCCTTCAGATGATTAATTTTGTGTCACTGGTGCAGTGCCCGGTCACAACGTGCCTGTTGGGTTTGCTTGGCCTCTGGTATTGCTGCTTGCAGCTTCCTTGAGAACCGTTCATCCAAACAACTTCATACTTGACACTGCGCCTCCTTGGCTCCTGTGCAAAACACCTGCCGTGACGTAGTTGGCGGTGATGGTGATGCCAGGACACAATTAGGGATGGGCATTTCTAAAAATAGCTTTCAACTTAATAGCAAATGCGAGATAATCAACTGGCTGCTGTCTTTGCCAACAGTGATATGCAGCTATATGCTATATGCCCACTAAGAAAGCTCCAGTATTTCTCCGTACCCACTTAAAAATGTGCAAGGATACATAACAATATACTTTTTTGACAGAAATTTCACTTTAGCAATTTGTTTTTGTAGATACCGGGTTGAGAAATGTGACAGCAAACTGAACATTGCAGAGCATTGGGCACATTAGAATAAAGGATGATGTCATGTGATTTAATGCACAAGCTAAGTGACACAAATCAAACGCATCCAACATGTTACCTGACCAACAGGTGCGTGCTGGCTTTGGCTAACTTCAGTCCCACAGTTGTGACTGTAGAGCCTCTCTCAGCTCAAAATGCTTGAAAACTGTGAGAAGTACAGTGGGACAGAGAGTCTGAGTGGACTGAGAATGGTCAAGCTAAGAAGTTGAACCAAGAGCAGATTGTTGATGACCTCATGCTGCACAAGACTCACAGAATGATGTTCAGACAAGCAAGAACAACAACTACAAAGACATCAACAACCACTGCATTGCCTAGCAGGGCAGCATTATATATGCACAGTGTGTAGAAACTGTGCAGCTCTTTTTGCTTTAATATGGCTGCAACCATTGTGGAGTTTATATTGTCTATACATCTCTGTTTTCTGCTTCGGTGATGTTTTATTCTGCCGTTAAAGTGGCAGTTATTTAACTTCTTCTGTCTATAGCTCTTTTTATTTTTTGTTGGTCATTTGTGTTCAATTGCATTTTGTGAGGAAGGCCATTGCATATTTATAAGTGATAATCAGGTCTACACACAGGCTGCAAAGTCTGTCTATACAGATGGAAATTTGGAATTTATTGTTTGTGTGGACATCAGGACTCAGTAATCGTGATGTGTTCTACTAGTGTTGTTTGATTGACACTTAATGCAATAGTAGCCAAAAGGTGTTCTTTAATTTAACAGCAGCATCATATATCACCAGATTACACCCCCCCACACACGAACACACAGTAATTTCAAAATGTAATGTTTACTCAGAGTAATGTCTCTGCTCTGTCTGGTCTCTCTTTCTTCGTTCTTGAATATTCTGTAGCGAGTGATGGAGAACGAGTTGTAGCCTACAAAGCCCTCTAACAATAACAGGGGTCCCCTCTCAATACACTACACAATGTGCACTTTTGGCGGTAGTAACACACTGCTAATAAATATGTCCTGTGGATGTCAAGAGCTCCTACTTGACACTGCACTTCCTTGGGTCCTCAGCAATTCACCCGCCAAGTGTGAAGTCAGTCGGATGAACGGTTGTCGAGAAAATCAAATGACAGAGAGAGAGAGAGAGACTCCCTCCATTTTAGTTAGGTTAAATCCCTCCTTCAGAAACATTAATCCGCGGATCTCTGGCATTATCTTCTTATCCAGGTTTAGGCAAAGTAGTCTTAAAATATAAGATTATATTATGTTAATTTAAAGCTGCATTTTTGAGAATCTGCAGTCAGCTTTCAGAACAGAGAGCTCATGCTGTTTGATACCAGTAATATACTGTGTTACAAGGTAATGCTTCATTTTACGAGTCTGCAATTTCCCAGGCATGTCTGAAGTATTTCCAAGACGTTTTCTGGAAAGAGCAGTATAATTTGACACTAATCATGGGCGGGAAAACAATTTTGTTAAAAAAAAACAGCAAACGAACAGCTATTGAAAACTTAATTCTCCATATAGGTTTCATTGTAAGCTTGCAAATTTCACATTTTTGCGTGTTCACTTGGCCTGCTGTGCCCTGACTAAAAGACTCTCTAAGTAACACAGCAATTAACTAGAATCAATTTATTGCAAGAGTACCATTCAAGATTGTCTCTACTTTCCCTGTAATTAGTACCAAATTACATAGTTCTTTCCAGGAACTTTCTTGGAAATTATTCAGAAATTACAGACCCATAAAATAAAATGTTACCCTCCTACCAACACTAGCACAGCATCTGGCTCGTGCTTCTGGTAAGCTACTTATAATAACAAACAAAGAATACAAAATGAGATAATGTTGTCAACTGGTGGTAATATCAGTATTGGCAATAAGTAGTATAATAAGTCTATGCAGTACCTGGGTTTATAATACAAGCTGTAGCGGAGATGTTCACTGAGTATTAATTCCACGGGATGCTGCCACTTGATTGCAATCTCTAACAATGTGCAGCAGCAGAATACAGAATGCAAACACAAGTTATGTTCTTTGAATTTCAATTTGCGAAATGTTCCCTTAATAGTCGCTTCAACACAAAACACACAATTGCTCGCACACAGATGAATATGTGCACACACTTGCACAGGTGCACGCACCTTATTTGAAAGGTGAATTAGTGGCGATGATGTACGGGTGTTTGTCACGGATGAGGGCACATCCATCTGTTGATCTGTCTCAGGGCGCTTTTCTTTGTTTCGGCAAGCAAGTTAACTTCAGCATAAAATGCATTATTTAGCTCCGGTCTGCCAGCTTTCCTGTCTGCGTATCTGATTTTCTATTGTCCCGGTCTGTCTCCCTGTCTCTCTATGTGTGTGTGTGTCTGCCCGCAGGGGACGGCCAGGTGGACTTTGAGGAGTTCATGACGATACTGGGACCCAAGCTGCTGTCATCTGACAACAGAGAAGGATTCCTGGGCAACACCATCGACAACATCTTCTGGCAGGTGAATGAGAAAGCAGGAGCCTCTCATTGCTTACAATCCTCATCATTTATTAGTTCCATCCTTTACGCCTCCTCTCACTGACTCTGACTGTGTATTTCAGTAGTCATCCTTAAGCACAGCCCTAGTTTCTGCAGGGACTCTGCACAGGCACACACCTACTTAAGTGCAAAAATACACGCATGCACAAAAACACACTCTCAGACCCCCCACCTGTGTCTTCTGTTCCCTGACAAAAACAGAGACTTTTTTTTTTGCTTTCGCCTTGAAGGCAAAAGAGACCTGCTGAGAATTAACTGTTTCTTTATGCAAGTATGTGTAGGTTTTTGGGTTCAGGTGTGCATGTGTGTTTATCATTCACAGTGTTGCAGAAGGTATTACCATAATAAAGATTTTGGGGATGTAATAAGTCTGAGCTTGTGTACTTTCCACTGTCCAAACTGGGCTCAGTGGTGATTAAGGCTGCTGCTCATCTACATGCTTTTGAACGTGCTTCCTTTGTTTATGAAAATTGTTCCGGACAGAAAATTTGCTGCACTCAGTGTGTTGAGTTTTTTTTTTTTTGCCTCTTAGGTAAGACATGCGACAATAATGAAAAGTGCAGCATTTTGAGTGTGTGTGTGTGTTGAGGGGGGGTGAGTGTGAGGACGGTTGGTTGAGCAGGGTGACAGCTCTCAGGAAGCTGTTCTCTGCTTTCCTTGAGTCAACTGAGAGGAGAAACATTTAGAGGATGACTCACTGAAATGAGGAGGTGTGTGTGTTTCAGGTTACACACATTTACATAGACATTCTTTAGCCTAGATTTCATTGTGTGATCACTCCAGAAAATACCATTAAAAAGCAACTATCTGTGCTATTCACACGTCGGAAAACAAACAAAATTAACAAAAAAAAAAATTGCTGATTTTAACATCAAGATCCTTTCTTTCTAAATCGTGTGAAATTAAACACCTTTTATAAATGAGACGCATTGCATCCATGAAGGAAGGACGGAGCAAGACGGACTACAGTGCGCCAGCCAGCAAGGCTGAGAGGGATGAGAGAATAGAGAGGGGAGCTGGACAATATGTGGGGAAGGGGAGGGTGGTGGCGACGGTGCGGGGGGATGCCCCACATAAAGATACAGGAATATAAAGCAAAACCACAAAGGAGGAGAGTGGGAGAAAATGAAAGAAGAGGTACGAGAGACTGTGATTCATGAAGGTCGCAGACAGTGTGCGTCTCAGGGGTGATTTAAGATGTTCACCTCCTACAAAGAGAGACAAACCAAAAGAAAACAGGAAGAAGGGGATGGAAAATTGAGAGGAGAGGAGAGAGGGAGCGAGCAATGAAAGCAGAGAGCAAAATAATATAGGAAGAGAGAGGAGGAGGAGGAAGAGAGAGGAGGAGGGGGATGAAATGGTGGGAGGAAGTGTGTCTCTGAGGACTGTGAGAGCAGCATTTTTGTGTGTGTGTGTCTGTTTATATTTCACAGACCTCAGAGGGAGACAGGAAGAGAGGGAGAATCATTGTGTGGAAGAGAAAAAGATGGAAGAGAAGGAGGCACATCATGGTGGGCCATAATGACTCAGTTCAGTATGTTCAGATAATATCCTCGCACACTGAGATGTATAATAATTGACTTCATTGGGGAGACTGGAGTTGGCAAGTTTGGTGTGTAATTACATTTTCCTCCGTGCACGCATTTGTGCGTATGCGTCGAATAAATTTTGTGGGTTGTGGATTGTTCCCCATCTTGTTTGAGTCGGTGTATCGTTTGGAATATATGGAAAAACATTTCTGTTTATCTTCTCCTGTAGCGTGGTCTGAGTGAAAACCTCAGGGAGATTTAGATATCTGCTTTGAAATACTCCTGACTCAAGTTACCACATTTCTGCTGACAGAGTAAATTAGATTTGAAAAAGGAAGCACCCACTCTTCCATTACAAATTAAGCTGCAGTGCCCAAAGATATTTTTTTTTAAATACATTATTTTTAGCCAATATCTTAACAATGTTTATAGTGTATAATAAATATATTATACTGAAATAGAGGCCTGCAGAATCTTCTATCACTTTAGAGTAGCTGAAAAATGCCATCTTACAATATATTCATTTGAAGATGCTTTTTGCCTTAAGGGGAAACACACATAAGTTCTTTCTTAAGGACACTTCAGGCCAACTTGAGCTACTGCAACCACATGAGCCACCAAAGCATGTTTAACCTTCTTTACCACAAACCACGTGTCTTAAAGAGCAACTCAAAACCTGCTGAAAATCTTTCTGGCAATTTGGGGTTAGGGTTTTTGCTGACCTTGCTGCTTTGAATTTTATTGATTCTGATCCAAATCTACTTATCGATCAATTCCCATTTTTTGATTCCACTTTGTTAAAAAAAATAAGTCAAATTTTTATAATGCTTATATTATACATTACATTTTACATTTTATGTAGCGCTTTCTGTATCTTTGCCCGTGTGTTCAGAAACTTAATTCCCTTGTTTGATTTAATTAACCCTTATTTCTGTGTTTTTTTAAATTTTCTTAAACTATTTCCTCCCTTATTTTTGTAGCTTTACTATGTTTATATTTCTAAGCTTGTTTGCCATGACGGGGTTAACATGTTTAGGAATTGAAATTCAGAATTTTTCTATGGGTACCTGATTCTTGGAATTTTGGATTTGGTTTTAATTTTGGTATTTTGGTTACCAATCCCTTTGCCTGGCAACTTCACATTGACAGTAAACTCCAGGATGTTGCTACACCTGGCCAGCAATGACAGTCATGACCGTGGTATTGATCTTCTCATCTAACTCTCTGCATGAAAGCACAATGAAAGGCACATGGCAGGAAATGGGATGCCAGTAAAGGTCTCTGGATGTCAAAGTAGACCCAACCGTTCACCTTGAATAACATCATTCTACTTCCACCTTTGTGAATAAGACAGAGCAATCATTATTTGCACAACTAAAAGAGGTCACTTGTCAGAAAAACTGAAACTAGCAACTCATTTTAAGCACTTGAACAACCTACTTCTCTGCAGACAGCCAATGATTTCCATTTATGTCCAACAGTGTGAAAATCAAATTGTCGAGTCTTTTAACTTAGCTTGAGTTGTACAATCTATCATTGGAAATATCCTGTCTGCACTCATTTGTCTCAAAACCTACACTGCAAATGTTAAGTCAAAGTTATATCAAGGAAGCAGAAGGAAATGGTGACGGGCAAGTCTGAAGTCCTCATATTGATGATCAGGGATGCCAAATATAGAGTACTTTTAAAAAGAAAAAGGGGGCTCTCTGTTACATAATCACTGCCATTTGGTGGATTTGGTAAGTGTAGTACCATAAGTGCAATTATGTTAACACTCGTGTCTAAACAGGGACCAGGACAGGGCCTCTTTGGTTTCATCACCTCCACTGTGGAACATCTTCCTTCAGATTGACGAAATCTGTTATTTTTAATCACCTCATTACATCACATAAAATTGTGACTGATTCTGTTTCTGCGCATCTAATTTATCTATTATTCATTTGTGGTTGGCTGTTGCCTCTGCTGCCTTTGTTAAAAATAACCTATCATACCTGCAGTTTCAGACCAATGCTGTGTGCATCCTTGTGTATATTTTCCTTTTGGTTAAAGCACCTTGGTACAAACATGGTTGGTTTTTCAAGCAAAAGCCAGAAACTTCATTTGCACTTGAAGGTGTCAGCAAACCCTGACAGTACTGCTGTTAGAAAAATAGGAGAAAAGGAGCACAGAAAAAAGAAAGAAACAATGCTTGCAGGTTGTCACTCTCCGTGACTTTTCAGAGAAGGGTCAGAAGACAAAGCAGGTGGACGACTGACGAAACAAGCTTTTGCTGTACGAGGGCAGGCAGGATTAGACGGGAGGGACGGCGTGTAAGCACCTGTTCTTCTGATTGATGTGTCCTGGCTCCTTCAGTATGTCACCGGTCACTGCTCACGATCTCCTGCTGTTTTCCTGTCACGCGCACATTCATAGGCACACAAACACACACATCGCATATTTGAGTTCAGCGAAAGGCAAAATGCTCTGACAGGCAAACTCTCCATTCTTTGCATCACCTGTTCATCACTCTGTGTGTGTGTTTGTGTGGATGTCGATGTCCTTCAGAGACCGGGCAGAGGGAGAAATCACTCTGTTGGTTGGTAACAGGTAGCGGCTCCGCTGTGGCTTTTCCCCCCTCAGACAGACAGACAGGAACATTGTACATTCTCCGTGCTCCTGCTCTGAGCTGTCATGTTGTCTGTCCTGCGGCTGCAGTCCAAAGAGTTGTTCCTCCATTTCTGAGCATCCATTCAAAGCAGAGACAGCTTTGGCAGGAAGGAGAGCAGGAATCCGGCGGCTCGGGCCTCCGACTGCTGCTGCCACTCCCTGTTTCTCTGCCCTGGAGTGCCACACAAGGTTGCATGAGTCAGAGCAGTAAAAAGTCCAATCTGTGTTTTTCTTTGACCACATAAATTTGAAGTATTTTGACATATGTAATAGAAGAATTTGAGATACAGATAAAAATCCTCATTGTTGAAAGGCTTGATTTGCAGCTGTGGTCGCAAACATTAGTGATGCAAGCAAACCTTAATCAGAAAATGTTAATAACTGAGATTAAGTTGTTGTCTAACGTCAGTCCATGTTTGAAACATCTATCGATCAAACTGGGAGCAGCTTCCAATTACATTTTGGTGGTGGAGCAACACTTTTATTTGTATGTGGATTAGAGCTCTTTTCTTTTTTTCACTCTTGCTAAGGTGCTTACAACTTATGATGCTGTAATTGTGAATCTAGTTTGTCATGTCGGGCCGCCCTTCTATCTTTATCCTCTCCTGTCACTTTTGCTGGGTTGCTATTCATAATTTCCTCAGAGGGAAAAGGGAACCCTTTTGAAAAGAAAACGAAAAAGGTTGCTTTAATCTCAGTTTACCAAATAGTGAATAATATTGATTTCAAGCTCTTCTGGGTTCCTCGCTTTTACCTTAGCTGCCAAACAGAGTATCTGCATGTGTGTGTGTATGGGTCTGTGAGTATGAGTCAGAAGGGAAAGGGGCAGAAATAGAAAACCACATAGAGACTGAGCAGTGTAATGAGTGTGTATGTTTGTGTATGTGTGAAATGATTCTTCTATTTACTGTAATGTCCCTGGTTTGCTATTAATGTGTGTGTGTGTGTGTGTGTGTGTGTGTGTGTGTGTGTGTGTGTGGGTGGGTGGGTGGGTGGGTGTGTATAAATCCACATGCATGTTTCCATAATTGCAGTGTAAATCAGCCGAAAATGCAACATGAATGAGTAGATTAGAATCAATACACATTTGCAGAGCTGCTTGGCTGCACATCAGTGCACACAGAAGCAGACATGAAGAATATATAAATAACTGAATCAATACGCCAAATTTGATGCATGCATAAAGTGTGTGTTTGCATGTGTGTATTTGTTTCTTATCATGTGAATGTATGTATGTTGGTAAATGATATTACGCCTCTGAATTATTGCATTGATGTCTTGGTTACATTCCACTGATTGCTTTGTTGCAGTGTTGTAATCTGACAGAGAACACCAATGCAGCAAATAGAGCTTGGCATAATTAGAAATTTTATAGTAGTGTCTAACACTAGTGTCAGAACAATGCAATAATAATGAGTAACGAGACTTATTAGATCCCTTACTTTGAGAAATGTTTTTCTGTAAACGATTTTCAAATGTTTAGTGTTATTCAAATACACGCACTTGAGAACATAAATTAAGTTTTGCTTTAAATAAGTATATCAGGTTAAAAAAAATAGTTTGACCATTGGGGAAATACGCTAGCCTCCTTGCTGGTGAGTTAAATGAAAACGTCTCACTTTCAAATCTGTCATTTAAATCTGTCTCCTGGCTATGGCTTCATATATAACCAACAGATACGAGAATGGTATCAATCTTTTCATCTTACTTTCAGCAAGAAAACAAATAAATGTATCCCCAAAAATGTCAAACTATTCCTTTAAAGGGTAAATGCCCACAAACCTGGCCAGGCCTTGAATGTCAACTGATGGTTGCATTTTAGTCTGTGCCAATACTGAGTCTGATACCCAGTCCTACTAGTGCATATAGCAGCAGCACAATTTCTAATCTCTCATCAGCTAATTTTCCCTTGGTAAACAATTTCTGCTGTTTTATGTAATGTGGTTGAGCATGAATGATGCTGTTTTTAGCTTTTAACAAACATTGCAGTAAAGCACGAGGATTATCGTTCGCTAGTTGAAATGAACATCCCCTCTTAACCATCACAACACTTTTACATCTCCACCACCATTGTCTGCCAGTTCTCATTTCTCCATCTGTGTCTCCTATACTTCCTTCGTCTCAGCTCTCTCTGACCTCGCCATACTTCCCTATTTTTCTCATCTTGCAGTATCTCTACTTGCTCTCTATCAGCCCCCTGTTTTCTTCCTATTTGCCTCGCCTGCCTCAGTGTGTCCATCTGTTACGCTAAACCAAGCGACTGATTGTATTTGAGGCTGTCAGTGACGTAAATAATCTAGACATAGATGCTAGCGGGTTTGAGGATGGGGTGTGCATGTGCGTCTGTGGATTGTAGTGGGGATCAGCTGGGGAACGGGAAGGACGTGATGGTTTTGGAAGGTCAAGCTAAGATTCAGACTTGAAGTCAGTGAATGGTCAGAGCCTCATAAATCATTGAACACAAACAAGCACACACAACTGGGGATACATCCACCTACAAGGAAGTGAGAGTGCTGGTATTTCCATTTGAACTGATACATCCATTAAACCAATTGTGCCCGCATACACTTGTCCACCTATATCAATGCATGCACACACACAGGTTTGCATACTGATTCAGGCACCCAAAAATAGCAGCAGTGATGCACAGGCAAACACGCTGCCATTTCATTACAACTGACACCTTCGCTTATATACTGTACCTGTACATTACACATTTAGGCAAAAAAAAAAGGATACAAATTCAAGCATGCCATAATTTCTCGCAGCTTGTGCATTTCACACCTCATTCTTATCTTCTATATTTATCTGCCCTCATAAAGCCAGCTTGTGGATGACTGTGTCTCTGCATTGATCGTCGTGTGCCCCTGCAGTTTGACATGCAGCAGCTGTCTCTGGATGAGCTGAAGCAGGTGCTGTTCCATGCCTTCCGGGACCACCTGACAATGAAGGACATAGAGAACATCATCATCACTGAGGAGGAGAGCCTCAATGAAACCTCAGGGAACTGCCCTGAGTATGAAGGAGGTGAGGAAGCTGTTATAAATACCTGTATTTAAGTAACTTTGCACTATAATTCAGATATTTTATGCAGTAACTGTAAGTAAACATATGCCCCAAATTATTCTCTCAAACATTAATCCACATGACAAACTGCAAATACACTTATTTGCCTTTTTGCTGAGAATTAGATGAGAAGATTAGATTCCACTCTCATATCTGCGTGCTCAGTTCCAACCAAGAGGCAAGTAGTTTAGTTAAAGGCTAAACTAGCCTGTTTCCAGACATCTGAATTACTACTGTCATCTCTTATTCGTTCAGCATTTCAAGGAGGTCTGGTGCTCACTGAGGGCTGTTAACTGGGAGGATTAGGAATAGGGACATCATCTAGGTACATGCATAAGAATATTTAAAGAAAAGCAGCCGTACAGTGAATTAAGTTAATAATTCCAACTCTTAAATCGACAAAATTTCTTCAATCTATGTGAAAAGCATTAAGTTTACCACTCCTTGGAACTGCTCAACAACTTTCTTCGTCTCAACTGAAAATGACATCCATGGGACAGATATGCCAGTCACTATTTATCGGTGAGGGCAAAGCCAAATACCCTCCAGCCTCTCTACAAGAAAACGGCCGACATGAACACAATAACGCGGCTGAGTGAATGGAGTGTTTCAAACATACGCCTACCAGCACTTCTAAAGCTCACAAGTTAACATGTTATTTCTTGTTTGTTTCATCCACACACAACCAGAAATGTAATTACTACAAGTTGTGGATTTAGGGGAAGTAACATAGCTACTACCACAAATTATTGTTCTTACCTTTCTGTTTGTGTAGGGATTAAACAAACAAGATGCAATGTGTTAACTAGAGAGCTTCAGAGTCGTTGGTAGGTATGTATTTGAACTTGTTTTTACTAAGCTGAGCTGATGGGCTCTTGGCTCCAGCTCCGTTCTTTGGGCACAGATATGAGAGGAGTATCGATCCTCTCATCTAACTCTTGGCAAGAAAGCAAACAAGCAAATCTCCCAGAATGTCGTGCTACATCTTTAGGGCTAAATTGTGGACAAACAAAGACAAATTCACAAATCTATTGCTGCCTCCAGCAGTCGCTACTACACATTTTAACATGAATGCACCAGTGGGCTGTGTTATGAAATCCCAATTCAAGTGAGCACAAGTCAACACCAGTAACTTAATCTACCAGAAGTAAGATAGGAGATGTGGCAGAGGCAGAAGGAAATAGAGGAGGAAAATATTGCAGTGTAGTGTTGAGGGTGGCAGGGGTGTAACATTTTCAAAAACACACATTAAAAAAACACACTTAATAACTTTCTTAATCTAAAGTAAAATTCAGTAAAATCCTTAATTTTTAATGCTGGCATACCAACATGAATATCCAGGTGGTGATCTGAGAGAAAGAGCAAGAATGCTGAGGCATATTCAAGGAAACAGATGTAATATTCAAATGAAGAAAAAAAACCCTATTAATCTCAAGGTAATGCCCAAAAAAAATCTTTGAGTTACAAAGCCAGGGATGAGGAATGGGTTGCTAATGTTCGAGTGCCCAAGTGAAACACAGAACGCATTTTTCTTGAGACACAAGACCAAGTTATGTTGCTTTGAGGAGAAAGAGGAAATAAAAACTTATGAAACTTCCAAAAGTCAGACTAGGACAAAGGTAAAGACAGATCAAATGTGCTAGAAAACTAGGAAAGTCTTAATGAATCCATTGGGTACTGGCCCACAGTCTCGGGGAGTCCTAAAAAGAGACAGCCGGGAGGAAATGTGGAAACTTAGCGGCGAAGGGACAGTGAAGGAGGAGATAAGAGGCTAAAGAAGGGATCAGGGAAGTGCTGCCTTGGCACTCTCTTTCACAAAGTTTTTGGTGTTGAGGGGAGGGCGTGAGGTGGAGTCAGGGAGAGGACTAAGAATGGTAGGAAGATGTTGAAAGAGGAGAAGGAGGCAGGGGAGGGATAAAGAAGAGATGAAGTGGTATAGAGCCTCTCTTGTAAAGAACAGCTGTATGGCTCCCCACATTTAACCCTCTTCCCACATCCTCAACTTCCCTCTTTCATGGCCGCTTCCTTCCCATCTTCTTCCTGTCCGGTGGGACTTTAGCGCCTTTTACATTCCCTCTTAGATCCGCAACTCAGAGCTCTGACTTCGTTTATTGATGCAGCGTGTGATTCTTACAAACTGAGACAAGGGGGGGGCTGATGGAGAGGAAACTTTTGGTTGTTGCTCTTGCTGCAAGGCCTGTTGGAGGACACATCTGTCTCTACTTCTCTTCCTCTTTCAATCTCCAGAGATTCTGTCTTATGGGGGAAAAAGAGCCTTTCAGCCCACACAGATAGGTAGCAGAACAAAGGTTCCACCTAACCCCTCTTGTCTTTGTTTTTGCTGCAGCATAGAGAGTCTTAGAACCAGTTTGTGCCTCTCATGTATTCATCATTTTTACATTAGAGACACTTCTGCTGGTGATCTGATGAAATAAGCTGCAAAGTACGGCAACTAGAAATGTTAGCTGCTATTTCAATCATATTTGTTTTGGGTCATATAATTGGAGGTGCACCTTGAGAAACAGGTTAAAATGTATTCATTATACATGAATCAGATTTTTTTTTATACAGGCACAGAAGAAGAGACTCTGAGGATTATGGAAACGGCCGTAGAATTTATTAATCATTCATTCAGTTTTAATTTCCGCTTCCACCAACTCCTCTTTAATGTTGCACACCTGTCCATGACCATGCAGTTTTGTCATTTATGTACAGGAGAATTGCTTTGTTTATACAATATTGTTTGGACCTAATGTTTTTTTTTAATCCTTTATCAATTCTAGAAGAAAGTGTTTAGCTTAATTTATCATAAACACTGGAAATGGGGAAACTAGCCTGGCTTTGTCCAAAGAATCTGCCCATCAGCATCTTTGAAACGATCTAATTAACATGTTACATCTCCTTTGTTTCATCATTATAAACATTGCATTGTAAAAACTACAAGGTTATTTATGGTTTTACGTGGAGTTGCTCTATATGCTGGACTATTTCTTGGCCCGACACACTGACTTGCTGGTTGCCAACTCCAAGAAGTCAGCTTTTGTATAAATTTAACAAGTGAGATATAATGTGTTACTAAATGAGTATTAGAAGTGCTGGTAAATTAAGCTTAACTGTGTTCTGGCTCACACACACACACACACACACACACACACACACACACACACACACACCATGGTTCCTCTTTAACTCTCTAAAGGGGAATTAGTGTTTTCCCCAAAATGTCAAACTATTCCTTTTAAATTGAATTATCGTATTGAATCAATAAACTAATCAATTAATTCATTATTATAAATTGGGGCTAAAATATACCATGTAGAAACTCTTGTGAAATATATTCCTGTCTCTTATTTCCCTTCTCTTCTTTTTCACTCCTCTCAGTCCATCCTAAGAAGAAGAATCGGCAGACGTGCGTCAGGAAAAGCCTGATCTGCGCCTTCGCCATGGCTTTCATCATCAGTGTCATGCTTATCGCAGCCAATCAGATGCTGCGAAACGGCATGGAGTAACCAATTGCACTGTGAGCATGGGGAGTGGACAGAACAGCCATGACCTCACATCTTGTCTTTGCAGCCAAAGCTGGACCAGCCACAACCCAAGCACTTCTCTAAACAATCAGTTGAGTTTTTATTTTTTAATTTTTCTGAGTTTAATTTGAACTTAACCTTGTAGAAGCAGACAATGTGAGTGAAATGAAGAGAGATATATTTGTTTTGCATTGAAGATGTCACCATGTAGAGTTACTGGACTTATAAGGGAACCTGGAACTGGAAAAGAATTATGTTTTTATATAAATGGTGAGAATAAACAGTGAGTTTCATTTTGCTGTTTTCAAGACCAAGACCACCCTTTAAACTTGATTTTCTAATTAACAAAAATGTTTATCAGGTGCTTTGAGCCATTCCTAATTTCAAAAACAAACAGTGGTAATTATGGACAACTGCATATTTACCCCAGAGAAGAGGCACTGAATGTGAACAGAGTGAATGTGGGCACAGTATTTAAATGCATAATAAATCCCTCACATCTCATACAGTCGTGTTTAAACGTCACACTTTTTGTGAAACATCGACATCCTCTGCTCAGTCCGCTGCACATGAAGTGTTTATGTGTATCTACAAGGAGCACAACCCAGTGAGGGACCACTCATCACTGTCCTGCTATCTCTACTCTTTAGTCATAAAACTGATTGATCGATTGATTAGTGTGTGTGTAAAAGGCAGTACTGTGCACATATAAAGTGTGAGCTCAGGCTGTCTGAGAGGTGTAAAATGTAACAAGACAAGACATCAAATCAAGTGAGTTGAGCTATGATATCGGTTAACAATAGGACCAGGCTGAGATGCATTATAATATTTTTTATGTGTTGGTAGACATGTTCAGCATCTCATTGTAATACTGCCCGACTGTGGTTAACATAAACCACACAAAAGCATGCCAGTATGTACACTGCCATACCAAACATTACTACAGTTTACCATGGATTTCACTGTATATATAGTACTACTTAGCTTGTGTAACTGTATTATTCTTCTCAACAGCAGAATGTATGAAGGGTAGAAACTAGTGAGATAAATCAGGGATAAACAGTAGAGCTGTGATATAGTGTAGGTACAGCTGTTTTCTTGGCAAAGGTTGCAGTCTAGTGGGTAAAATCAGAACTGCGGCTAAATGCCTGAACAACCACATCTGCAAGGTTTTCAGAAGTCAAGAACAATGCCAGTGAATTTGAGCTTTGACATTTGTTGTGTCAGTGTCACAAGGGTAGTTTGGTCTGTATTGGAATGGATTTTTTTTTCTTCCCCCTGCGACCTAAATTGTGTTGTCACACTGGCGCACAGCTCAGGATTGGATGAGAGGCTGAAGGTGACAGCTGCTGTACCTGTGGTAGTTTCTGGGGTCATAGTTGTGTTTTATGGTTCAGACTTGATAGCACTACAGTTTTATAAAGCTTGCTGGGATGAAAAGGTTTGGCAAAGACCTTGGAGGAGTTTACAATCATGCTCCTCTTCTTTTATAATGGAGCTGCCCGAGGTTGAACATCCCAATGACACCACAGATTAAATTTGAGGATGAATTTTTTTTTTTTATGTGGGTCTCGGGCTGGGCCATAAAGACTGATCAACTGCCAGTGGAATAGTATTGTAATCACATGTTCATATTCTGTTATTGTTTTCCAAAATGTTGTTGACCAAACAAAGGTTTCCAAGCAAATCATAAGATGACCTGAGATTCATTTTTGTTAGATACAATCAAACAGAGACAATTATTTCAACCACATTGCTCGGCCCTATGTAGATGCCATCTTTGGATTTATTGTTGGCGTTCATTACTGCTGATTGCAACATTATATGCCATAACAGTAACACATACTGTATGGATTCCTGAATTGCACGGTGCTCCCCTTGGACATTATTGGCTCGGAGGCTGGTTTGTTCCAAGTAATAACCTGGAGCAATTATTGGTTCTCTTGTCTTTTGCTGGGGTGGATGAAAACAAAACTAGATATTTCAATCAAACTAATGTGCAACCATGAGAGCTTATATGCTATCCAGGTTGGGTGGAATATAACCGAGAGAGGGCTTTTGTTTAAAATGAAAACTAGCTTTGTAAGATCAAGTATCACAGCAAAAATGTATTATACTGTAAATCAGTATGCATGTCGTTGTTTAGATTTTCACGTCTTTGAAAGACAGGGAAATCCATTTAATCTTTCTTTGTGGTGGCACAGCCTTGGTTTAAATGTAGGTATGTATGTACTACTGTCACATATTGGACTTTCCACTTTTTACTGTAATAGCCATTTTTTCTAGTTTCTACCAGCTATTAATCAAATCAGAGTGCAGGAGAGGGCATTTTCATAAATATGCAAATACAAGGTCACATCATCATCACCTCTGTTTTACGTCATCTTGGGTAGAGTCCGTAGGCCTCACTGTGGATGGTTAAAATGAACACTGAATACAATATATTGTGTGTTTTAGTCACTCACTGCCTCATAGTCCTGTATAAACTGCTGTATAATGTATGCTACACTTATCCTCGTGAGTCAGTTTTATGTCTTTGGTATTCTCAGCACATTGACATTTGACCAATGGACCATGTTTTCACCTTCGTCTATTTGCATCATGGTCCTTTTGAAACCAGCATAGACCACTTTATCTTAACAATTCTCTAATAATTGTGCCATTCAGACATCCTTGCATGGCTATGTGAGGGAAACTCGTTTGAAAGACCTTTTATCGACACTTTTGAAGTTTACATTGTTATACTGCACATCTGTAACAGGACGGAGTCGGTTCATGATTTCCATGTTTTTGAAAGTTGCTTTTGAGATTTGTTTTTACCAAAACATGTTTTTACCTTGTAGATTGTATAGAAATAAAAACTAAACACAAATATGTAATACAAACCTTGGCATGCTGCTTAGAAAAGGAGAAAGAAAACAGCAATAGTCACCAACTGAATGGATATTTAAAAATGCAAATAAGTTTAATCTGTTTAATCTAAAAAAAAATATATCCATATATGTTTATGCAATAAAACCTTGTTTTGATAGAAATATGAGGCATCTGTGTTTCCTTTGAAAGATGTTTGTGCCTTGGCTAAAAAACATATACAACAATGACAAAACAATGCTGCCCAATAATCAAAAGGTCAAACATTCTTAAATAAGGCACCAAAAAAACACATAACTTTTGGCTCTTAGTAAGAAATATTTTCACTGTTACTAATTGTAAAACGCAGTATAAAGTATGCTTGTTGCTTTGCTTGTCACTTGTTATGATCATTGCAATGTCAGTGTAAATACCAACCCTATAAATAGAATGGCAACATGCATGGTTTTCGCTGAGCGCCCCTCGCTGCAGTTTCCTCATGCAGATGCCAGAGCATCCAGAGCTGTGAGACAGAAGAGTGCACATGCAGAACATCCAGTGCTCTAACACCTTCACACAACACATACTGCTCATGTAGCAATACAAACATAACTGCTTTGAGTGGACTAACCTTGGCAGGTGTGACAGACAAAGGTTAACCTTCCACTACTGGAATCTACATCTTAAAAACTCTATTCAGCTTGATGTGATAGCTGGAGGTGAATTTACACCTTTAACTTGTGTCAAAGAGGAGTTTCCTGTGGCATCAGCATTTCCTCTAAATCGTGGTCATTAGGGAGCACGGGTCAAATACAAATGAGAACAGCCTCATAGCAAATGCACCTGATCCCTATTAACTGCCACATAATGAACCAAAACATGCCATTAAGTGGGAAAACAAGGCATTAGTGTAATGATCCAGACAGACATTAACAACCTGTCTTACTAATCCTTGAGCCTGTTTTCATCTTTGTGGGTGAAATTAAGGGTTTGGACTTTAAAAGGTCATTCCAACCTGCTTGACTACTGTATAAATGATCAAAGGGCACATGTACAAAGAAACAGTGCACTGTCTATGCTGTAGTGGGCTGATGTTTAGCTTTTATTTCATAATTCATGTTGGTAAATTATGGCTGCAGTATAAGGGGAATCATTGATGACATTAGCGATTGGTTTCAAGCGATCATGCAGAAAAGATGTGAAAAATCGCCAGATCATCTCAAGTGTTGTGGTGACCAAATGAAAAAGTAAAAGACACTGATACTGGTATGCATACAAAACTGCTTTAATATGAGGTATTCATTGTATGTTTGTAGCTCATATGAACCTCCAGAACAAAGAGTTGATCTAACACATGCACAGACAGCATGAATGTAAAATACTGTACTTTCTCCCAGCACTTGGAAACTGATCAAACGATGACAATAAACAGCATCCACTTTAATGATGTACATTAAAAAAACAGAAAAAAGTGCTTATTCTCTTAGATCTGTTAGTGTGGGATACTTAATATGCAACACTGAATCTGACTTAAAGGGTGGAAAAAAGGTAATTTACCATAGTAACACTGCTTATTGAGTACTGTATGGCTTACAAATACCATAAAAACACAGCAAAATCCTTATGTTTCCAAAAGTTTGAAAGGCTCCACAATGTAAACACCTACAACTTCTTAAAAAAGGATAAAGGCACAAGTGTAACAATGTTTTTTTTAGTCCAACAAAACACAAGATTTACTTGATGACTTGAATGCAGTGATCTGCAAAACCTGCACACCTGCACTGCCTTCTGCATTGTAGTGTGACTGCTGATGGCAGTTATCTAACAATAAATAACAGCTGAGAGGAACACCTCTCCTTGGATGTAAAGTGTCACAAACTGTAATAAAGATTAGTCTTTATAGTGTAAAACAGCATTTTAATACCTTCAGGTCTTCTTGTACCTGTTAAGGCAAACTATGAAGCTATTTAAATATTGTTAGCTGTCTCAGTGTAGCTGCTGGATCTTTGAGGATTCAAGTAGTGTTTCCTACAACACAATGAACACAGTGAGAGAGGTTGTTAAGGACTGATAATATGAAGTCATTGTACCCTGATTCATGACAGACTTTGGCACAGTCTCCTGAAAAGATGACGGATAAGTTCATGAGAAAGAAAAATGAGACAAAAGAAGGCAGGAGCTGCTGGTACAGGTGTAATTGGGGACAGAGGTAGGAACACAGTGGTAGACAGAGAGAAAAACGGGAAGTGACAGAAGCAGAGAAAAAAGTCAAGGTCAGAATTCTGTGTGTTGGTGACTGTAGTCTCGGCTGCCCGCCGGGCTCTCACTGGGCTTCATAAAGATGCCCTCCATGGCTTTCCACAGGCTGTGCTGGCTTGGGTTTGACATGGCATGAACTTCCCTCTGACCGTGGATCGGCCGTCCATACTGCTCCCCCGTCACTGACAGCAGTGCGTCAGTGGCCTTGTGGCGGAAGCGGACCGCTTCCTCTCGCTGCCACACAGATCCCCCACACTGAACTGTCCACTCATCCAGGTGGTCCCCTTCCCCTTCGTCGCCAAATGCACTCACCTCCTGTGGACAAGTGAGAAAGAGGAGAGAGATGAGAAAACCTTTTTTGTGAAAGCTTTCACAGATCTGATTATTTACCAAGCTAGATATCCCAACACAGTAAACATAGGACATGTTTGGTTTTGTCAAACACTCTTGTTCCCTGTTTCTTCACCATGTGATGTACACCAGAAAGACCAGACAGGCTACAGTGCATATTACACTGTCATTGTGGGTTATGTACATTAGAGCTAAAATTGATGATTATTTTCATTATAGATTAATCTGCCAATTATTTTCATGATTAATCAATTAATCGTTTAGTCTATAAAAAGTCAAAAAATGTATGACAAATGCTCATCACAATTTCCAAGACCCCAAAGTGTTATCTTAAAATTCCTTCTTTTGTACAACCATCAGTCCAAAAACTTCATTTACTATGATAAATGACCTAAGAATTCTGGAAACCAGCAAATGTTTGACATTTTTGCTTGAAAAATGACTGAACAGGTAATCGATTATCAAAATAGTTGCAGATTAATTTTATCTCAATCGACTAATTGATTAATAGACTAATCATTGCAGCAATGTGCATAAAATCTTTACTGTGATATATCTAATTTAGTATTTCCATAGTAATAAAAACCTTGACCTGGTACATGTTCTGGAAACTGCTTACAGATTAAATAAACCAGATAGGAATGTCTACTTTTGTCAAGGAACTTCAGCACATTGATGCAACAATCCTGTAAATCAGAAAGTGCCATCAAGCAGACCTGATTGATTTACACTACGCAATCATCTAACACACCCCGAGATGTTAAAGAAATAGCTAGCTTGGTATAAACAGTATGCCTAAATGTCTAACACTTTCTATCATCTCAAGGTACACATCTCCCAGCCCTATAACACTTTAGATAGACAGTGTTTTCACACTTCCTCGAGAATAGAGAGGTTTTTGCTGACCCAAGGCTGTTTTCCCACAGAGTTTGTTAGTTCCCTGAAGTGTAAAAGTTGCTGTCAACTCAGGTCCACATCAAAATGTTGTTCTGGGTTTCAGTAAATGTGAAAGGCAACCTCTTGGTATTTCACACCTCTGCATCTGCATCAGCTCTCTACAGATTAATAATGTTACTGCAAGGAATCTCTCAGTGGCTTTAATTTGGTCGAGTAATAGTGAATTATCGGAAATGTCAAAACTATCTTTTAGACATTAACATCCTTTCTCTGCAGGAAGCTACATGTGGATAATCCTTCACATAACACCAAACTTCTGCTCTGTCCCTGTGTACTTCTCACACCACCCACCTGGTTAGAGGACAGCGGGGACGCGAAGTAGTGGCTGTGCAGGTTACGGCCTGTGTTGACATGGGTGAGTCGGATCGTCTGCCCGCACTTGACCGGGGTACCTCGATGGCACAAGGCGTCACTTGTCCCTCGAACACTCCAGTAGCTGTTACTGTCTTCCACTGCAGTCACCCCTGTTACAGACTGCTGCCCACTACCTGTCTCGCACACAAACACACACATAGTAAACAGAAGAGTGTTGCAGAGATACTCACAGTGAACAAACCTGGGGAAAGTGAACAAGCAAACTCAGTCAGTTACTCAAATAGTTTGTGGTATGAAGGTCTGGAAACACATTTAAGAGTTAAATTAGTGAGTGTTTGGTTTGGCTTTGAACCCAAATGCTCATGTTGGCAAACCAGCAGCTCATGTGGTTCGAGACATACAACTCAGTGTGGTACATGTGGTAGATTTACTGAATAACAACAGACCAAACAGACCTAATGTTGTAGATCTGTGCTTGCCAAGGTTGACGGTACCTCATATTGATAATAAAATAGTGTTTACTATTTTACTATTGGTTACTACTTACTTAGCTTTCAATTCAAATGTTAATGTTTTTCATATACTTTCTTAATGTTTCACGACTTGGTTAAATACTGTATCTGCTTTGTAAGTAACGTTATAACCTAAAACAGACAAATATCTTTTGTGGGTGTCACTATTTGGTTGTACACGTCATGGAGTCAATATGAATTAAATGTCATTGACACTTTGTACATAGAAAACAGTGATTTATAATCTTCAGCCAACAACATAGCAGAGGTGAACGATGGTAGAGGACGTTAACGTCAGTAGAAAACACGTTATAACTGTTTATTAATGCTTAATAAAGGTTTAATAAGCGGAAACTCACCAGAACCGTAGCGGACGTCGTGTGAGTGAAGCCTCACATTGTGCTTAATATTCAGCAATTTAATGACTGATCCGCATGTTACAAAGCTCAGCTCAGTACCGAGTGACAGCCCCAATATACAGGATAACAATAATAAAAGCGCTGGTAGAGACTGTGGAAGAACAGCATAGTTTAAATTTCCCATTTCCTACTGAAGCCCAAATAGTCTCTGGAGCCTGTTTGAGATTTGTATTATTTTTCGCTACGTCATTAAAGTAGCACCGTCCGCCAGTGTGAAGCTAAGAAAGCAGCGCCCCTAGCGAGTGGGAGTGGCATCTGCACGAATCTCACAATAATTTATTGGTTTATATTCAGTTTATTTGGCGTCGCTGTGAGATATTTTTATAGTTATAATAATATGATAATACATCCACTAATATAAACAGTAATAATATTGTGTTGCCGTTTTTAGTTGTTTCGTTCTGTGTAGAATCGAGGTGAACCAGCAGGGGGCGTCACCTTGAAACTGGGGAGGATGGAAGTTTCCTCACTGCATCCCGGAATTCAAGTCTTCACGCCGCTCGTTCTCGGCCATTTTTACAAGTACAAGCTCCCCGAAACACAAAATACAACACAATCCAGTTATTATTGTAAATATTTACGGACTATACCGCCGCAGGGAGACCTGTAAGTCCAATTTCACCGTGGTCATTTGCAAACTTTAGACATGCTACCAGCCGTTAACTAGCTACAGCTATTGCAGTTGGATGTTGTTGTCGCTCCAGCTAATGCTAAGCTAACGTATTAGTTATATGCTAACACATTAACTACCGTTAGACTGCGAAGTTGACTCAAAGGCCTTGGTATGTATTTACACTGTGAATTTGATTCGGTCGTTCTTTAAGTGTCAGCTAAACTATCGTTGTGCACAACATTTCAAATGAGCAATATGGATATTAAATACTAGCTATTTGGTAAAAGGTTGCTCGCTAGCCAACTAGCATCTAACTTGGGGCTGAACGATGGGCAGAAAAATCATATTTTGACAGGTATTTTGATATGAGTCATCATTTTAGTAGAATTGGTCGTTTTTACATACAAAGAAGATATATTAAAATGCTGATGATGTGATGTTTGTTGCGTTCTGTACCAAACAAGCATGTGTCCTTAAGTCTGGAGAATATGATTTGTAGGCCGAGGCATCTCTATAGCATTGCTTCATTTATCATGTTCTGTTGTGACACATTTAACTTTTATTTATAAATGCAGCTCCTGTGATTTGGATAATGCCTTTTGTCCATTTCGATAATACTTGGATGAACATTAATTGTTCAGCGTTACTAGCATGCTAGCCTAACGTTAGTTGGTGGTTGCTAGCTCACTAGGACAATAGTTAATGTTGGCAACGTTAACGTTACTGACTATATATCGCAATATCACGTTAATGTTTGTTCCCAGACAGCTCATCAGCCAAAAGATATCATCTTACGTTAGATTTAAATCTATTAAAAGAAAGCAGTGTGGTTGATCTTCACTGTACGTTGTGTCTGCGCATTGCGACAACGTTAAGGTTAGGTTAGGGTAAATGTAGTTTTGTTGTAGCCTTCTGATATCATAACACTGATATAAACCCATCACTAGGTCACATGCAAATCTAAAAATACAGGATTGTTGACTATTATTTAATTGCTTTAACGTCATCTGGCTTTAGGACAATTTTTGTGAATATGCCAAAAAGCATTGTTCTCATGTGTAACCTCATGGTTATTCCTTCCACCATTCCTTCCACTTTCATTATCAAATAGCTTGAAAATTGCTCACATATTAAGTAAATATACTTGTGTGACAGGACAGCACATGGGTGCTCATCATCATACAGATAGATGGAGTAAAAACTCAATGTTTGGGTTCAAACCCACAGAACTTTGCACAAGATCCTAAAGTTTACAAGCGTAGATATGTTGGACTGAGTTTTGGTCAAATGTGCACGAAATTATAATTATGGATTTTAGTATTATATTCTATATAATCATATAATGTTAATGACCAGCTGGAACAAACTGATGAAGAATATATTTATAATACTGCCAGAGTGTGTGAAATCAGATGATTTTTCCAACCTTAAAACTACATAAAGTCGAAATGGCTGGGAACTGGATGTTAAGGGGTGAAATTGCAATTCCAGCAGAATGTTAACGAACATTGTATGTGGCTTGATTATTTGTGACTAGCCTTCGAGAATATAGTGATGCTTGGATGATGCTGAGAAAGTTTACTGTAACTGTGTTGTTCTTCTCAGGAACAGCAGTCATGTCAGACTTCATTGAGAGCGAGGCTGAGGAGTCAGAGGAGGAGTTTGAAGAGAAAGACCTAAAGCCTAAAAAGAACCAGAGGTTTATGGAGGAAGATGGTGAGATTTTAGTTGTTTAGTTCTGGGTATGTGTTTTGGAGGTGCGAATATATGATTTGAGGACCACTTATCTATCCTGTCTCAACAGATGAAGAGGATGATGATAACGAGGACCAGGATGAGCAAGGAAATTTACGTGGACTCATTGATGATGGCGACGAGGAGGAGGGGGAGGAAGAAGAAGAAGCTCGAGGGAGTGCGAGTGGAGGGGGGAGTGACTCAGAAGAAGAAGTGAGGCATCGACGTAAAAAGCGCAGTAAGTTCATTAGAAATTTTTAAAGGGTTGCAGCCTTTATACAGTGTATTATTGCAGGTCGTGATTAGTATAAAGAGGTCAGGGATGTAAAGGCTGTACTGGAACTTTTCTACACTCCTTGTTGTTTTAACCTGTTTTCATGCACATTTTCCTCATCCCCATGAGTAACTATATGAGTGGCCTATCACTGCAATAACTGTAATAGTGGTGTTGTGTAAAATGGCCTCTTACTTGCGTTTACTATAGGAAGGTGGTGAAAAAACCCCATCCCATTTGCTGTTTTCTTCTCTCAAGCCTTCAGTGGTTTGTAATTACTTTAGCAGATTCATTCAAAATCTGTTTACTCAGTCAGTTACACAACAGCTTTTTAGATTGTGGCACTGTTTTTGATTTATTCACCAATGTAAATGGCAGATGAATGTTGCTTGACTGTCACGGTATTTGCAGTGACATTCATATTCGAGTGAGACTGATAAATCGGCCAGGTCAATTTATCAGCTTGTTGCAGATATATCGACGTGTATATGTTTGCCGATAAGTAGGGTTGAGGCAGTTTTTCAGTTTCCAGTGCTGCATAGTAAATTTTATAGTGACATGAAATACATTTCTGAAAAATCACAATTGGCCAAAAAACATATTTCTGGCATCTGTTGGGAGGTAAAACAACAGGTTGCTGTTTTTACATTGGTAGACATTTGTCTTGAATTTGTTTCCCCTGACTGAGTCTTTTCCTCTTTGCAGATTATGACGACTACCTGGATGATGATGATCTCGATCTAATTGAGGAAAACTTGGGTGTTAAAGTGAAAAGAAGGGTAAGAATTGTTTGTCATTACTATTTTCTCTGTAGTAACAGTATTCAATTTTACCCTCTGACTTCCAGCATTTTCATGTCATTTTTGTAAACTTGAAAAAGTTTAAGGTAGGAGTGCTGATGTCGTACCTGTCTTGTGTCACAGAAGAAGAAATATGACCGTGTAAAAACACTTGATGATGATGAAGAAGACGATGATGAGAAGGACTTGATCGCAGATGAGATTTTTCACGGCGATGCAGAGGGCGAGCTTGAGGAGGGCGAGGCTGTTGATGAGCCTCTTCATCACGGAGATGATGACGAAGAAGGAGAGGACGAGGAATCAGGTAGGCTAGGAATAAAGGATTTTTAGATCTGTCTTGGAAGTATCTAAAAAGCAGAGAAATAATAGAGAAATGTAAACTCAGGCCCACACTTGATTTCTGAAAGATGTGGCATAGCATTTATTAGTTTTTTAATCTGTACTTTTGTCCCACAGATATAGATGATTTTATTGTGGATGATGATGGCCAACCCATCACCAAAAAGAGGGGCAAGAAGTTTTCCGGATACACAGATGCGTGAGTGTTGTAGTTTAGACAGCCAATCTAGAGATGTCTGTTCTTTAAAAAAACCTTGAAGATTTTAAGCTTGTTTTCTTCCATTTTCCTTGCTATATTAAATAATCTAGTAGGGCTCAAATATCACCTCATCCTTCAAATTTAGAAGATTAATGTGTATTAGGAAACCAGACAACACAAAATAGCAAGTTGCTTTGAGATCTGAGTGAAGGAAAATACATAATCTCTGCCTCTTCTTCTCTTCACTTTTCACCCTGCCACAGAGCCCTGCAAGAGGCCCAAGAAATCTTCGGTGGTGACTTTGACTTTGCTGACTTTGACGCTGATGCTTATGACCAGGGTGAGGAGGAGGAAGAGGACCAGGATGAAGAAGGTTGGGACCGGCCCAAGAAACAGACTAAGAGGAGGCAAGGAAGGAAGAGCATCTTTGAGATCTATGAGCCCAGTGAACTGGAAAGTAGTCACATGACCGACCAAGACAATGAGATCCGTACTACTGACATGCCTGAGAGGTTCCAGGTGTGTGTGTTATTCAGTGTTTTTGATGCTCTGGTGTTACATTCATATACAGACCATTATAAGGTCATAATGACTGCCTTTAAAGCCCATTCATTCGGTCCGATGTTGTCTCTCTGACTCGGTTCTCCATCTTATAGTTGCGATCCATCCCTGTTAAATCTGCTGAGGATGATGAGCTGGAAGAGGAAGCAGAATGGATCTTCAGACATGGCTTCTCCACTCTTACTATCTCCATGCAGGTACAACCTTTTCAGGTTTCCTTTTTTGTGGGATAAATGATTGGATTTTCCTTCAAATTTCCTGATTTTTTTTTTCTGTGCCATATGTAGGAGAGCACAGACTATTTAGACAGGGGGACAACCACAAATTTCAGCAGGAAAGGCCCCAGCACAATTGCCAAGATCAAAGAGGCCCTCAACTTCATGAGAAATCAACAGTTTGAGGTACAGTGAGCTCCTTCATTGTTTTCTTTATTTGAAGTTAAAGCTATCTTAAAAGTCATTAACATTATGTGTTTAAAAAGAGATGCAAAATGTGACATTGTTGTAAAGAACCACTTTTTTCATTATTCTTTTTTCAGGTTCCATTCATAGCTTTTTACAGGAAAGAATATGTTGAGCCAGAGCTCAACATCAATGACCTGTGGAAGGTTTGGCAGTGGGATGAAAAGGTATAGTTGATATTGCTTTTTTGCAGAAGTAATAGATGGCAGGCTAACAGAAAGCCGTTGTCAGAATGAAAGGGTGATCCTGGAATAATTGCATCTTCAGTTAATTAAACCTTATTTTAAATGATCATGAAATCAGTCATTTGTTTTCATCAATTTGGCCTACGTGTGCCACTTCTGGTTTCTTGACTTTTGAATTTTTATCCTCTTCCCCACCAGTGGACTCAACTGAAGACCCGGAAGCAGAACCTGACCCGTCTGTTTCAGAAGATGCAGTCCTACCAGTTTGAGCAGATCTCAGCTGACCCTGACAAACCTTTGGCCGACGGCATCCGTCCTCTGGACACCGCTGACATGGAGAGGTAAGTCTTGTTAGCACTGGAGGGCTGAGGGTGAAAATATGTACTGTATTTGGTTGTGACTGCACTAAGCAAGCAGTAATTGCTGGAATATGAAAAAAATCAAATACAGCTCTTTTCTGTCCTATTCAAACCTATTTTATTATTCCTTTTATAGACTCAAAGATGTGCAGACTCTTGAGGAGCTAGGTGATGTGTACAATCATTTTCTGCTGTACTATGGCCGAGACATTCCCAAGATGCAGAATGCTGCCAAGGCCAACAAGAAGAGGCTCAAGAAAATCAAAGAAGTGTCAGAGGATGGTAAGATGGATGTGTCTGAACTTTCACTTCATTAAGTGATGATGGATAGATGCTGCAGAATTGTTCAGTTCTAATTGAAGCAACTATTTGACTTTAGGAGTGATTGCCCTATTTTAAGAATTTGCTGCATGACTCATTTTGATTGGCATCTCTTCAGGTGAAGAAGAAGAATTGGAGGTAGAACAAGAAGAAGAACAGAAAGGACCTGACCTCAAGCTGGCGTCTCGTAGAGATATGTACAGCATCTGTCAGAGTGTGGGACTCGGTAAGTCTCTCTTTTTTTTTAACATTGCACACCACAGTCTTAGTGTTCAAGTATTGTTACGCCTGGGACCCACTGCCTACCTGAGCTGCAGGTGTGCCAGCAACATTACACCTTTCACTGAAGTTTGAATGTCTATATCTGTAGAATATGTCAAAGACATGAAAAAAAAATCTCTCCACAGCAGTTCAGCGAGTTAGCTCTCATGTACAGGTAGAGGCAGGCAATGTGTCCCTGGCATTATTCCTTGTTTTGTTTTTTTTCCTAGTTTGGTAGCACTTCAACTTCTTTTTCTCCTTCTTCCTTACTGCAGATGGCTTGGCTAAAAAGTTTGGGTTAACTCCAGAGCAGTTTGGAGAAAATCTGAGAGACAGTTACCAGCGTCACGAGACAGAGCAGTTCCCAGCTGAGCCTGTAGAGCTGGCCAAAGATTATGTTTGCAGTCAATTCTCCACTCCAGAGGCAGTGCTGGAAGGAACCAGGTACATGGTGGCCATGCAGATTGCTCGTGAACCTCTGGTCAGACACGTTCTCCGACAGACCTTTCAGGAGAGGGCCAAGATCAACATCAAGCCTACGAAGAAGGGCAAAAAGGTATGGACACACAGCAAGAAGTTTTCTAACCCTGCCAACCATGCTCTGAGTCCCATTCTAAACCTGCCTTGCCATATGCTTACTTCCTGTAGGAGGTGGATGAGGCTCATTTTGCCTATTCCTTCAAGTATCTTAAGAACAAGCCTGTAAAAGAGCTGAATGGGGATCAATTCCTGAAGATGTGCCTGGCAGAGGATGAGGGGCTGCTTTCCATTGACATCTGTATAGACCTTATAGGGGTGAAAGGGTAAGAAACCAGAAACAAGAATAAAGAAAAACCTGTTCAGTGATGTCAGTCTGCCAAATCTGCATAGAATGAACTGCCTCAATCCAGACATATGTTAATTCATGATTATAGACAGGCCAAGGATTAAGGAGCCTGGCTATTTACATCAAGTCAGTTTCAATCAACCAGATGAGGCAAATCCAAAGCATACAAGCACACCAAGGTCTTACTATTCTTGTCAGTTTTGTTGTTCCTGCTCATTCCTTGGCCTCATAGGACACTTACCAAGCACAGGATCTGATGTGACTAACTGCTGTCCTATTTTTAGCATCTGTGTAGAAACCTAGCTTGCACGTTGGAGGGAAGGAAGGGTTGATAAGTAGGATAGGTCCCCTGAGTTTTATGTCTTAAAATTTTAAGCTGCAGCTTATGTTTTTATCCACATCCTTGTCAGTAGAGCATGGGGCTTTTGAATTATGACTCCGGTAATATTAAGGCTCTCCTTTCTGCCTCCACTTTCCTCTGTTTCTTCCCTTCTTCTCAGATACGCTGGGGACCAGACGTACTTTGATGAGATCAAACAGTTCTACTACAGGGATGAGTTCAGTCACCAGGTGCAGGAGTGGAACAGGCAGCGAACTTTAGCCATAGAGAGAGCTCTCACTCAGTTCCTCTACCCTCAGATGGCCAAGGAGCTCAAGAGCAAGCTGATTGCTGAGGCCAAAGAGAGCATTGTCAGGGTAATTTGTCATGATATTGATTTCCATTATTGTACCAGTGTTACACAGAAAGTCAACACAGCAAACCACTAACGCACATCAAAAACATATCGAGCAAAACATTAAAGCTAAACATTATCTTTTTGATTAGTGTTTTAACCTTAGAACTCATTGTGAACTCTTTGTTGTTTCCATTTCTTCTTGTAGTCCTGCTGTCGTCGGTTGTATAATTGGCTTAAGGTGGCTCCTTACAGGCCAGATCAGCAGGTTGAGGAAGACGATGATCTGATGGATGAGAGTCAAGGCAAAGGCATCCGGGTGCTGGGTGTAGCCTATGCACCCAGCAGGTATGTGCATCATACTATTTTTTTTTTTTTCCTCAGATGCCATCTATCAGTAGCTAATATTTGTGCTCACTTTTAAATGTGGCACATATGATGCACATTTGAATTGCAGCCATATAAGCACAAACAATGCTGCATAAGTGACTGCTTATGTATGTAACAATCTCGTTTCTTACAAACTTTGCTGTCACAGAGATACACCAGTCTTCTGTGCTCTGATCAACGGGGAAGGAGAGGTGGTTGACTTTTTGCGTCTGCCCTACTTCATGAAGAGGAGGAACGCCTTTAGGGAGGATGAGAGAGAGAAGAAGGTACAAGCAGAGAACATGACTGTGCCAACAGATGCTTTTCTGTTTTAGAAAAACATGTCACTGGACGCATCCTTGAGACGATCACTCATTTGTGTGTGTTAACCTCAGGCCCACGACATTGAAAATCTCAAGAAGTTCCTGTCAGGCAAGAAACCTCACGTGGTCGCTGTTGCCGGGGAAAACAGGTAAATTATTGATTTCTTTCTGAATGTAATGGAACACTACGTTTTGACCAGCATTCACAAGTTACAATGGAGTTGAGGTTGAAATGTTAAAAACATGCCTTCTGTGCAGAGATGCCCAAATGATCATGGAGGACATCAAGAGGGCTATAGGCGAGCTTGAGCAGGAGTCCTCTCTGCCCGCTGTAGGAGTGGAGCTTGTTGACAATGAACTGGCCACACTGTACATGAACAGCAAGAAGTCCGAGGTAAATACCTTCCATACCGCACACAGGCACAGGCACAGACACATCAGTGGTTTCATTGTTCAACTGTGATTTACCACAGCAAGTTTACCAACTGTTGGATCCTTGATGTGGACTAGTGTTTCCTTTGCTGCTCAGTTTCCCCTGACCCTCTGTTTTCTCGCTGTACAGGTTGATTTTAGAGATTACCCTCCCTTGCTGCGACAGGCTGTGTCAATTGCCAGGAAGATCCAGGATCCCCTGATGGAGTACGCTCAGGTTTGCAGCACAGATGATGATATTCTCTGCCTCAAACTACACCCGCTACAGGTGAGAGAAGAAGAAATGGTGGACTTGTGTAGTTTTATCTCCATCTCTTTTGTGTAATAACACAGTTTGAAATTTGTAGGTGGGGTCTGAGTTTTCAGGGATGTTGTTTATTGCTTTGTTTATTTTTTATTTGTTTTCTGGACATTTGTTAACAGGAGATTGCAGTTTCTACTTTGTTTATTCACTTATTATTCTCCTGTAAAATCACACAGACCATTACAAGTTATGTTTTTGCCACATGATTAAAGTCTGGAACCAATCACTCAACAATCTATTCAGCCTAGTCAGACACATTAACCAGTGAATATTGTACTGATAATGTGACCCGCTGCTTCTCCAAACTCGTGAATATTAGTAACAGTTATTAAAACTTGACTCTGTAGATACAATATGACTCTGCAGCCTCATACAGCTTATGTATGTTTTTCCTCACCTTCTTTCTCAGGAGCATGTGGTGAAAGAGGATTTGCTCTCTGCTCTTTACTGTGAATTCATCAACCGCGTCAATGAGGTGGGAGTGGATGTGAACAAGGCCATCGCCCATCCTCACACTCAAAGCCTGGTCCAGTATGTCTGTGGTCTGGGACCAAGGAAGGGCTCCCACCTGCTTAAGGTATGCGTTTGTCATTCATTTCTTGTGTCATATCTGAAGGTATAGCACCCTGTCTGCTGATCCAATAATTGCTGTGGTCTTTGTCTTTGTGCAGATTCTGAAGCAGAACAACACTCGTCTGGAAAACAGAACCCAGCTGGTCACCATGTGTCACATGGGACCCAAAGTTTTCATCAACTGTGCTGGTTTCATCAAGATCGACACTGCGTCGCTTGGGGACAGGTTGGTACCCTGTAGGGGTCTTTTATACACTCAGACCGTCCAGATGTTTCCCATAGTGCAAGCTCTTAGTCTGTTGTGATGTTAATTGATATCGGCATTGATTTTTCTTCTCTCAAACCTTCTACACAGTACGGACTCTTACATTGAGGTTCTGGATGGATCTCGTGTCCACCCTGAGACATACGAGTGGGCTCGCAAGATGGCTGTGGACGCCCTCGAGTATGATGAGTCGGCAGAAGATGCCAACCCTGCCGGAGCTCTGGAGGAGATCTTGGAAAATCCAGAGCGTCTCAAAGATCTGGACTTGGATGCCTTTGCTGAAGAGCTTGAGAGACAGGTCAGTGTGTGTGTTGTGGCTTTGATGGTAGTGATGTCTCATGCTTTCTGTTGCCAAACTAACATTTTTGAACAGCTTGAAGGAAAATATCCTACAGTGCAGAATACTCATTATATTTTAGTCTAGACAAAATGGCATGCCGCACACCACTGTGTTTCAAGGAAGTGTGAAGCCAAAAGAAACTTAAGCCATATTTCACATCCATTTACAAAGTTTTATCATTGTTTTCTTTGTTTTGTCCCTGTAGGGTTACGGCAACAAGGGAATTACTCTGTATGATATCCGTGCAGAGCTGAGCTGCCGGTACAAAGACCTTAGAGTTGCCTACAGAGTCCCAAACACTGAGGAGGTGTTCAACCTGCTCACCAAGGAGACTCCGGAGACCTTTTATATTGGTAATGCACACTGCATCGAAGTACACTTTTATTAAAGATAAATGATATGTAGTTTATTCCTCACTGTCGGCAAGTGGATGCAGCAGTCAGTAGCACATGACTCCTTTTCCTCCAGGTAAGCTGATCACCAGTGTAGTAACTGGTATCGCTCACCGGCGGCCTCAGGGAGAGAGCTACGACCAGGCCATCCGCAACGATGCTACAGGGCTGTGGCAGTGTCCCTTCTGCCAGCAGGACAACTTCCCTGAACTCAGCGAGGTATCACCTGTGTTTCTTCTTTTGACAACTTAATGTTGGAAACCAGCTGAGAGTCAGACATCTAAAGGTCTTTTCTCTTTTGTGTTCCCACTTTAGGTGTGGAATCACTTTGACAGTGGTTCGTGTCCAGGTCAAGCCATCGGGGTCCGGTCCAGATTAGATAACGGCGTCCAGGGATTCATTCCCACCAAGTTCCTCAGTGACAAAGTGGTCAAACACCCTGAGGAAAGGGTCAAGGTGAGATGTTCTTTGTTGTTGTCATCCTTTTTTTTAATTTTTTTTTTTATCTCACCTGCTGGTGCCAGTTACACTGCTCAATACCGATAGATCTAATGATTAATATTAATATTTCTGTCCTTCCTGTCTTATTTCCTTCTATTGTGGTACCTGTGTGACCCTCCTACTCCTCCAGGTTGGCATGACAGTCCACTGTCGCATCATGAAAATCGACATTGAGAAGTTCAGCGTCGACCTCACGTGTCGCACTTCAGATTTGATGGACAAGGCCAATGAGTGGAAGCTCCCCAAGGATAGCTATTATGACTTTGACACAGAGTCCGAAGACCAAAAACAAGAGGAGGAACTCAAAAAGAAACAACAGCGAACACGTTAGTATAATAACAGGATTAGTTAAAGTGAATCAGAAGAGCTAATAAAACAGTCCACTGCACTACTTTTCAATCATAATACACTTTGTTTACCCAACAATATTTTCTTTCACATCACTGTCCTTATACTGTTTGCCTGTTCTTTGCATTCTCTCTGTCTCTCCAGCGTATATAAAGCGTGTGATCGCCCACCCCAACTTCCACAATATCAGTTTCAACCAGGCAGAGAAGATGATGGAGACCCTGGACCAGGGAGACCTGATCATCAGACCCAGCAGCAAGGGAGAGAACCACCTCACCGTCACCTGGAAAGTAAGAAACAGATAGAGGCGCACAGCAGGGCAATAAAGGGTCAAATTTAAAAAAATATTTCTGAATAGATGGATGAGGAAAAAAGTGAAAGGTAAATAAAACACTTCATAGCGTCACTGTCATATGACAGGTCGTGAAATAATAACACAATATGAGTAAATATTTAAACCAAATTGGGACACTTTATATAGATAATGTTCTCATTAAAATTTAACGTTTGACACAACATGTTCCAGTCTGACTGAGTGATGTTTTGTAGGTGGCTGATGGTATTTACCAACATGTGGACGTGAGAGAAGAAGGCAAAGAGAATGCATTCAGTTTAGGACACACTCTCTGGATCAATAATGAAGTAAGCTGTTTTCTCCTCGTCTTTTATTCAGCATTGTCTCATGCTTCATGATCCAACCTGCAGAAAATGTATTGTCGAACATCAGTGTTCTTGTTGCATGTGTTTTAAGAGCTTCTTGCATTCTCTGCAGGAGTTTGAAGATCTGGATGAAATCACTGCTCGGTACATTCAGCCAATGGCATCATTTGCTCGGGATCTACTGGGGCATAAGTACTTCCAGGAGTGCAACGGGGGAAACAAGGAGGTAACTACGCATTCACGCTGCTGAATATTTTGTTGTCTTTTGATTATTACTTATCTTGTTCTACTGCCTGTTTTTGCCTCGATTGCACATCTCAAATCTCCCTGTGTCTTGTTCTCTCTCTGATAGAAAATGGAGGAGTTATTGGTCAGGACAAAGAGGGAGAAGCCTACTTTTATTCCCTACTTTATTTCGGCATGTAAAGAGCTGCCAGGAAAATTCATACTGGGCTACCAGCCTCGTGGAAAACCACGGTGAGCAGAATATTTTTTTTTCCTCTCCTCTCTTTTCTGATTACTTGCTGTAAGGATGTCATAGGTAAAACCATTGACGAAACAAAGTGGACTGATTTCAGTGGAAGCTGATTTAAAACGTAATTGTTAATGTTACTTTTCCTCTCAAAGTTTTCCAACTCAAGCTCACATTACAAACACAGAAACAGTAGACGATGTCATTCAATGCTACAATTACTCATGAATCACTGTGACATATGGTGGCATGCAAAGGTCCATAGCTACTACAGACTCACACACACTCATATTTGCAAATATGAATCTTTCTGAGTCACGTTGTATTTGTCGGACCAAATTGCTCAACACTGCACAATTCTTATCGACTCTCCCACACAGCTGCTCCAAGATGTTTTTTATTAGATGTTTACTGGTTTGATTGACAACAAGGTTCACATACCTGTAGAATGTCAATATGCCGTCTTTTTTTTCCTAGGATTGAGTATGTGACCATCACCCCCGATGGCTTCCGCTACCGTTCACAGATATTTCCTACAGTGAACGGTCTATTCCGTTGGTTTAAGGACCATTACCAAGAGCCCGTGCCAGGTATGGAAGCACGATACATGTTGTTTATAGCAGGGGTTTTCAAAGTCTGAGACTAAGACAGCAATTGAGCCAAGATAGCCTAATATTGCAATTTGACATAACTTCAGACGACACCAGCTCCTACTTTGAAAACCCCTGGTTTATAGTGTTTATTACGACAGTTGAAATATATTGTGGATTATCACAACATTACACATTTTTTCCATCAAAGGCATCACTCCCAGCAACAGCAGCCGAACAAGGACACCTGCATCCCTGAACGCCACCCCAGCCAATATCAACATCGCAGGTGAGTCCAGCTCTGTTCCGCGCACACAACTTTGCATTTTCAGCATAAGCGGGTTCACTGTTTCCTAACGTATTCCTTTCTTCCTAGACTTGACGCGGGCTGTCAACGCCCTCCCACGCAACATGACCTCTCAGATGTTCAGTGCCATCGCCGCAGTCACAGGCCAGGGCCAGAACCCCAACACCACCCCCGCGCAGTGGGGCTCCAGCCAGTATGGCTACGGTGGCAGCACAGGAGGAGGAGGCGGCAGCTCCTCTGCTTATCATGTGAGTGCAGCTTTTAAAGTTGACAATTAAGGAAATAGGTTGTTTTAGAGATATTAGTGACACCTTCAGACTGATGTAACATTTACTTCAAATCTTTATACACTGAGATGATGCAAGATACAGATACATCATATCTTGTGATAATGATAAATAGGAGGCTTTGTGTAGATGCAGGAAACACTACACCAGTTCATCTGGCTGCTTGTAGATTTATGAGCTTGATATTTTGTTTTCCAGGAATTATAAACAGAACTACAAATGAATGTGTTCAATCCAACAAGCTCTTTATTATGAAATCAAAATTGAAATCAAACACAGACACTGACATGCTCCTCCAGCTGCTGAGATGAAAAGGAAGATTTCTGATATTTCCCTAAAGTCTGACATTATTTTTGACTGTAAAAAAGCAATGACTAAATGTGACTTCATTTGGACCCATGAGACCTTATGTATAGTTATTTGTTTCTCAAATAAGAAGTTGAGTCACACTCATTACTGGCACTTTCTCCTCTGCAGGTGTTTGCCACACCCCAGCAGCCCATGGCGACGCCCATGATGACTCCCAGCTACTCCTACACCACACCGAGCCAACAGGCCCTGGGCACACCACAATACACCAACTCCACCCCGCAGTCCTCGCACTCTCATGCACACGCCCACCCACACGGAAGCCATGTGTCTCACCACAGCCATCATGGCCATCACAGCAGCCATCACGGCCACTCGTCCGGTACACCGTCGTCCTCCACTTCATCCAGAGGACGGACGCCACAGCAGCAGCAGCAGCAGCAGCCAAAGTAAGAATGGGGGGAGTATGTGTGGTAGACCTGATGGACTCTAAACATATGTTTCCTGATTTACTATAGCTTATTCTTTAATAGTCAAACTGATCATTCATGTACAGTGAATGATTAGATTTTTCAGTCTCAGCTACTTAAAATATGCCAAAAATGTATGCTTCATATTAATTTTCAGATTTTCTCTTCAGCTTCAGCAAGTCAGAATGTTTGATGTCCATTTGAGAGTGACAGTTTCTCAGTTTCCATTAGATGGAGCTAAACCCATAATCTGCATCAGCATGGGCTCTGTTTTCCCTTCCTACACTGTGACTAAAACGCCTCCCCTCTCTCCTCCCTCTCTGCAGGCCCAGTGGGAGCAGCGCTTCTGCAGTGGACTGGGGCAAGATGGCGGAGCAGTGGCTGAAGGAGAAAGAAGCGGAGGGGCGGAAAAAAGCCCAAAGGATGACACCACGGCCTTCGCCCAGCCCCATGATCGAGAGCACACCCATGTCGATCGCCGGAGACGCCACACCCCTGCTGGATGAAATGGACCGATAGGACACGCAGGGGGGCGTTGACACACCCCCCCCATACCCAACTCCATCCTCTGTACTGCTTCTCCATCTGGATAACCCCCCCACCTTCTGTCTCTCCCACAACCCATCAGCCTTTTCATCTAGCTGAGTGTCCATTCATACATTCTCTTCACCTCCTTATGTTGGAGCTGCAGATTATCAGTCTGGTATCATGGTTCATCTTAGCTCCTTCCATCCTGGTGCTCTCCTGTCTACCATCTCATCCCAAATGTTTCTCCTCATGTCCAGCCAACTCCTGTGGCTGCATAGTATTTTGTATAGTCAGAATTACACTGTATATGTCATGCAGAAAGTCAGTACAATGACAAGAAAAAAAACTTGAAATATCTGACAGCAGTCACATATAGGATATGGACCTATACAGATTATGTCAGACAAGCTGTCCTACTATCTTTATTTTTGCGATGGGTTTCAGATTGATCCATGAATGGTTTTGACAGAGGGGCACATTTACAGTTTCCACAACTTTCCCTCCTTTATGGTTAGTGGATTTTTGCAAGCAATTGCCAAAAGAGCGCTTTGCGGGAAATTTAATTTTTGTATGCAATGCCTCAGAATGAATAAAGACTGTTTTTTTTTCCTGTTTGAACATTAAGCCTCTGCTCTTCACATCTGTCAAAGCAAACACATCTGTGACTGTACAGACACACAAACACGTTCAGTGTGAGGGATGAGGCTGATTTTGAAAAGCAAAAATAATTCAGGAGAAACATCCATGTCAGGCACAGTTTCTCTCTGACATGAATTACTGCTTGTTTTCTGTCTCCACCACACACTGTATTATGATCAGCTGACTGCATTTTGGCTCCTGTAGATAGCCTGTAATGTATTGTTGTCTCTTATTTGACCTATCTGAGAACAATGTGCCACATCTGAGGTAACTGGTTGTTTTTTGATTGACTTTATCTGCATTTGTGCAAAGCAGCACGGAAAAAGTCAGTTCACATTTTAAAGCTGTTGATTTTAGCAACAACATCTAACAGGCAAAGCGGAAGTACCTCACCATGTCAAGCAAGCGTCCATGGCAGTGTCAGAGGGTAATTTTTAAAGTGAACTCAAATTTGATTCTCTTGTGTCTTTAATGTCTGTGGTTCAGTGAGTATTCACTTTTGGGTTATGATATTCGCCACCTTGTAGAATGTGGTCTCCTCACACACCTCTGCTGCAGCTCAGTCCCAGACAGTATCAGCAGCTCAATTAAGATGTTTTCAGTGTTTTTTCAGACTTCACATTTCCCTAATTGTAACACTATCAGCAGAAGATATTGTCAAACTGACTTCCCACTCTGTTTATATTCCCAACTTTGTATAATATTCCCAACTGCACGCAGCTATTTCAGTAGAATGAATATATCGTCGTTAAAAACACATTGAATCTCTTTTGTGATCGTCGTGCGGCAGTTTTCGGCCACTCTGCATCCCTCTTCTGCATTCAGTTTTTTTGTTTTTTGGCTGTGCCTCTGTGCATCAGTACAAATGAGCAGCGCTGGTATTCAATGGTGTGCTTCATTTTGCAGTGTGCAAAGTATCATGGTCCCATAATATGCATATTGTTTTAAATAATTATGGTTTATGAGTTAACTCGGTTTTACGTCTCTTGCCAGATTAAGACACTGCATCTTTCTCACAGAGGCTGTGATTGGTTCTTGGCAGTAGTTGGTGATTGAGGAGAAATGATGTCTCTGGCACTGCTGATGACCTTTTCTACCTGTGATCCCTTTAATAAAAGTGTTCATATTATACCTTCAGTCTTGTTCACGCTAATTTGGGAAACAAACTGGCTCTCTGGACATGTGACGTATGTATAAGTGTATGTGTGTTTGCATTCTCGATTTTCTTCACAGTAGAAATGTGATTAACTGGGAACAGCATGTGAAAATTTTTTTCCAACTTTACTCTTTATTTCCGCTCTCTGACTTTTCTATTTTAACAGAACGACAACACAGTGATCAAAAACAGTTTATTTACAATTCATAATCAGCTATAATAAAAGTGTGTATGTGAAATTAGGAGATGAGAGAACATAAGCAGGCTTTTGAAAACACATTTCTTTCTCCAGTCTGACTTAACTAAGTGAGGAAATCAGTTTGCCTCAGATGTAACTCGCTGCTCCTTCCTGTCCCGGCAAACAATCCCTCCATTTTCAAGATCACGAGAGCTCTTATGTCAGAGGAGAGAGATGCGACGTGGGTATGACCGCGGTCATGGGAGCCGGCGTACGCATCACATTAGCAGCACAGACACATGACGGGAGACGAGTGAGGAAACCACAAAAAAATGCGTTCGGTCTCATACTGACATTTTCTCTAGTAATGGGAGAAAAATGCTGCTTCCGACAGACAGACAAACGGGTGATTATGAAAGCGTCAACAAGGTGCAGTTTAAGATCTAGAGGAGAGTAATGTCCCTCTTTTGATAAATGTTAACCAAGCATATCACAAAGCTTTACTTGTTGGAACCCTCATCAGTACAAACATTCCTGAGAGGAGCTGCTCATTCTGCTGACTGACTTGTTTACAGCCTTGACATTAGAATTCATTATGTCAAACTTACAACTTCCTCTCAATCCATTTGCAGAAACTCCACAAATGCAACATTGTTTAGCTGATATGACAATAACTTATCCATATATATATATCCACACTGAGCAAAGCTGAGTCCATATGTCTGTTCTTCTCCTTCAGCGTGCCATTTGCTGTGTAGTCGGTGTCTCAGTGCGTCCAGGTCGTTCGTTCTCTCTCATCAGCAGCAGTTGGACTTCCTCTTGGTGGGTGCGTGAACGGCGTTTGTGTTGTTTGTGAGCCCTGTGTGGAACGCGAATAAAAATAAAACAACATTTTTGGCATTCAAATGAACAATGTGAGCCACACTGTTGGACTGTAGATTATTTGAAGTCAGTCACACATACAAGGTGCAAGTGGGGAGCTGTTAATATTAGAGAAGTGGTTCCCAACCTGGGGTTCACTGGATAGATTCAAAAATAAACCTTAAACCAAGATCATTACTGAGAGCTTGACATTTGAAGATTCAGCTGGTAAATGAATCAAAGAAATAGTTGAATATGATGCCGCCTTCTTAATAATGAGACTTCACAGAACAAAGGGACTCACTGATGATGTCACCGACGTGCCTCGAGCCACTTTTCTCCAGCTCAGACAAAACGTTGGCCTCAAAAGTCAGAGACGCCACACGGAAGAAGAAATCCTTGACACCATCTCCTGGAACAATAAAGAGACAGAGGAAGGAGTTTGTGGAGACAGAAAGAGGATAAAAGAGAAAATGAGAAGCTGGGAAATGAGGCTTTGTTCGTCTTAACCTGTGATTGAGTCCCACCTGATTTTGCAGACACAGCCCAATACTCTGCTTTGATTTCCTCAGACAGTCTGATGGCTTCACGCTCAATCTGAGACAACTGATCAGGAGACTGAAGAGTGACATAAGGACAGAGACATGAAGCAAAGAACAAGCTTTAGGCCATTGATCACTGTAAAATTAGGCTGATCATAAACTAAAAGTATGATGAAAAGTAAGATGTTCAATGGTGCAACAATTAGTCAATCGACAGGAAATTAATGATCAACTATATTGATAATTGAAGCAGATGTGCCAAAGATTTGATGGTTCCATGTTGTCAAATATGAGCATTTATTATGTTTGATTACGCCACTTTGAGCTCTAGGAAATTGTGATGAAAATGTTTTAATGTTTTATATGGAGCAAACAATGAATCAAAAATAATTCAATCTATATATATATATATTGTTAGTTACAATTGAAGGTATTAGCAAGAAAATATCTGACATGTCTACTGAAAACCAAATTTTAAAAAGTTAATATTTTTAACTAATATTAAAATCACACTGCAAAACATCAACACTATTTTACTGTGTGTTGATAACTAGCTGACATTATTATTTTCAGGGTTGCAGCTGAAGGTTATTTTCATTATTTATTAATCTACTGATTATTTTTTGATTAGTCATTGAGGCTATTAAAAACGTGAGAAACTCAAAGACATTTAATTCACAATAACAGAAAACAGAGGGGGAAAAAGTGATGGTTAATTTAGTTTGTTTTGATGAATTTCACCCACACTGAGGTCCTTCTTGGTACCAACAAGGAACAGTAAAACACTGGATGGGTCATTTTCCTTCATGGCGTCCTCCAGCCACTGCCTACACACACACACACACACACACACACACACACACACACACACAACAATCATTTGTTTTCAAATGGCATTTTAATGGTATAATAATTAGATCATAATGGGTTATCCTTACCTGGCATGTGCTAAAGAGCTCACACTGCTGAGGTCAAACACCACTATAATGGCTGGAGGAACATAAAGAGACAAAACATGACAGAACATGATGAGAAGCTGTTAGAGTTAAGAGGTTTGATAGTAGAGACTGAGCTGAACTCACCTTGTGCTCCTCTGTAATATGTTGAAGCAATGCATTTGAAGCGCTCCTGACCTGCTGTGTCCCACCTGAAATAGATCACAGGCAGCTTTAATTGTCGATGATGGCACTAGAGGAAAGTTTACAGCATCACCAAAGTTATTTCAATTCATCAAGAGGGGAACATGAATGTTTGTACTAAATTTCATGACAATCCACCCGACAGATGTTGAGACACCACAAAACCACAAATGTGAACCTCATGGTGGTGCTAGAGGAAAAGTCAAAGGATCATCAACATCAGTAGGATTCATCCTCTGGGAATAATGAATCTATAGAGTTTGGTGCCAATCTATCTAGTAGATATTGAGATATTTTCCTTGATAAGTGAAAGATTTGACTTCCAGAGGCACTGGAGGAAGAGTCAGGGCATCTCCAGAGTCATTAAGGTTAATCTTCTGGACACAATGAATGTATGTACAGATTTTCAAAGCAGTATGAGGGAAATTGATTAATAGCCAGTCAAAGAGTACGATCATGTTGCAGCTGTGAAGGTCTGTGGTGAGCTCTGTCTCTGGGAAATTAACCTGAAAATTACATTAACTCTACACACGTGCACTTAGATGCATGACCAAAGCCAACATAGTGAAGGGAAAACATTTCATTTAAAGCTCACGTAAGAGTCTAAACAACAAGCTAATTTAATTTAGAGGATGGTACAGAGCCTCAAAATTATATAATGAGGTGATTTTGATTATATATAATTTGTTCAGACATAGACAAATTTTGACTTGATCAAATGAAGGTTAGGCAGCATTAAACATTGTTGACCATTTTCACCCTGGTGATCAGTAAGTGAGTTAGTTTAGTTGAGGAGGTTTAGGGCCTGTTTGTCATACATGACATACTTACAGCTGTAAACTGAAGGGAACGCCGAGCACTTCGAAACGCTCCATCTCAAAATCCACCCCTATGGTCGCTTTGTAGTTCTTGTCAAACGCACCCTTCCGAAACCTCACAGGAACAAGAGAACACGAGAGAATTTATATTAGAGCTCATTACTATTATCATCAATTCATCTCTCAACCATCAAGTATTTTTTCACTCATTGCTTTGCCTATAAAATGTCAGAAACCTTTGCATTGTGATTTCACAAGTGATTTCTTAAAGTTCGTCATTCTGACTCCAAAAAAATCGGAACCTAAAGCTAAAAGGCAACATAATAAAATTACCTGTAATGATTTTAGCATTACCACCTCAACTTGAAACACAATTAGGTTCAACCATGTTTTTGGAAAGATATTACAATGAACTGCAGCTACACACAACTGCATAGGAAACTCTTTAACAAGCAACAGTCATAGTTCAGATCAGACCAAAAATGACTAAAACATCTAAAAACAGCCACATAACCATTTAACTGATCTAATTATTCATGACTGCTTCTTACCTGCTGATCAGACACGTTTTCCCAACTGCAACATCTCCCACTACAATGACCTTGGCGATATTGAAGCTGGGAACAGAAAGTCAATACTGTCATCATTCAACAACAGCCTCACAGCATGAAACACGCAGCAGCATGATCAATTACAGCCGCGGTGCTGCAGTGAGTCAGGGCCAGACATTTTGAGGAGGAAGACTCGTGAGAAATACAGAAGGGTCCATCAGTAGAAGTATCTGGAGCAAATGTATCATTAAACCTTGAAGTCAGATGTCTCTTATTCACACAGCACACTGCCAAAGTAAGACGTTCATTCTGCATCACCTGGGTCTTTTATGCACAACCTTAAAGGCACATCATGATCATGATCTACCCAGAGAAATGGGAAAATCAGAGGAGGCTTCAAATTAAGACTTATGTAACCACCAGGTGTGATAACAGCTGTTCATGTGTTTACTTACTTACTCATGCATTTCTGCTCGTTGAGCCTACATTTTGGTGAATGTTGCAAAGTGGTAGCATGCACAGTTGATTTATGAATTTTCTAAGTTTTACACTTTAACTGGACCTGGACCTTTTGCAAAGTTTTGTTTATTTTCATGCATGAGAAGGCAGATTTCCTTGTAGGAAGAACAATTACAATATTGACAAATACAAAGGCAGCAGCTAAAATATAAAGTATCACCACTGCAGTCAGATGTGATGGGTGTGATCGATGGCTTTCAGCTGACACAGCAGACATCGCGTGACTTAATAGGGCTTTCCAGAACAAATTCATGAACTTAAACACATATGCATGCAGAGTGTAACAGCAGCATGTTATATTTTATTAACCCGTCTGTGGTCTTACTTCACTGTGGCTGCCTTCTGTACCTGGCACACAGCCTTCACCTGAGGGTGGAAGCCATCTTTGGTGTGCAGTGCTGCATGTGGACTGAAACACTGTAAAGAAAGTGAGAGGAGAGACAGTCAGACCCAGAAAGACACTAATGGGAAAAAAGCACAAAAAAGCAGAAGCAGTCCAAATTAAAATCATCCCTGTCTTCTTCTGGCTCATCACTTCTGCTAAGTTGCTATCAAGAGAAAACCTTGTATTTCCAATGATTTGCTTCACATTAGCCATGAAAACAGGCCTTGCTTTCATTTGAGCACAATAACTATAAATTGTATCTCCAGGGCTTCATTTAGGCAGTGAAACTTTCTCAGCTCACAGAGGAGCACTAAGAACCTTCAAATGGAGTAAATACAAGACTGCAGTTACAAGGTTTTCTGAGGACAACAACCTTGAATTGAAAATTTGCAGGCGTCCACATTCAGAGAAGTGAAAAAGCAGCATTTGAGACTCTTAATGGTCTCATCATCAATAGTAACACTGTTAGCTGTAATTGCAGAGCATGTGTGTGTGTGTGTGTGTGTGTGTGTGTGTGTGTTACTAACCCTTGGGAGGTCTGTAATGATCCGGTCCTTCTTCACAGGTGGCAACATGCTGCTGCACTGGATCAAGGCACACACACACACACACACAGCTGCCAATCTCACTGACAGCAAACACACTTTCATTCACTTCAAGATGACACACAAACTTAACTTTCTTTAACCACTACTTTCACAAAACCAGGGAAGGACACAATTAAAGTCTTCCAACTTTTACTGAAATAGAGCAAATATCAGAAAGGAAAAATGTTGGTTTCAATACATGTTTTTCTTTTTCCATCTGAAAATACACAGTTTGCAGTGAACTACAATCAACATCCCAGAAAAATGGAGATGATTCAGTGAACTAGATCACATAAAGGTATTGTCTCCAACAAGTATTTTATTTTTCTTTCTCATTGGACAGTTTGTGGGTTAAGGTTTTAAAGGTCTGATAGAAAGTGAGTGTATTTGCAAATTAAGGATGAAAAAACAAAATACTAAATACAACACAGAAAAATACTAAATACAGAATTAAGAGTAGTCTATTATTAAGAGAGTTTATTAAAAGTAAGTTTAACAAACTTTACCTGGAAGTGCTGAATGGTGAAATGAAATGTGTTCTGGCTCTGGATGTGAGATGTGAAATCCAAAGTCTGCAGAGAAAAACAAATCCAGGACAAACCGACGCTCAAAGAAATGAACTGAGTCTCCAGACAGACAAACATGCACTTAATGAGATTGTGCGTGTAATTCATTCAGAGTACTAGTACCACAGCGCCACCATGCGACCAACGAACATTCTGACCTGATTTACTGACTGATTTACTTACTCACACTCCGGTACAACAGGTGGCGACAGAGTGCCTTTCACGTCAGTTTGCATCGCGTCGTAATACCGAAAGAGTAAGTGACGTATTATTCCTGCGACGCTATGTCAGGATATAAAAACTTCGTCGACGACGTTTCTGCCTCTTTTGAGTTCATCTATCGGTTCGACGGTGGTGTTTGTCGAGGCATATTTTATTATGCTTTTTCTGAGTGGTTATTAAGTGCAAGCCTGCGGTAGTGAATGTTCAAACAACACGTTAGTTTAGTGGTAGTTTGACTGATGTTAAAACGTGATATCTGCTAGCTAAAGTGTAACATTAGCATCGTGCAGACGGGCCCCAAGCAGCCACGTGGGGAGACTGAGAGATGAACAAGATGAAAAGCAAAGTGAGTTTTGTTTTTCTTTATTTCAGCTTCATTTATCAAGAGGATATGATTTATTTTTTTTTAAACAATACTCCAAACATTGAGCTTTTTTCTAAACTCGCTTTTCCTCTGAAAGTCACTTCCGATTCATGGGCGTTTGTCAAAATGAAATGAACTAAATATTTTATCATTTATTATATCCATGTGTGGTTAAACTTGAGCCATGGCTGAAGCTTTGAAGAAACAGTCCACCATTAAATGAGTTCAGAAATTTGGCTTTTAAGCGTAACAGTCCTAACCAATGCTGAATATTTGGTCCTAATTTTCACATCAATATTTCTTTAATTACGTTTTTAAACCCTGATTGTCTTTTTTTTTATTTCTTCATTCATTCATTTTCAGGTGGACTTGTCTGGCAGCTGTTTGCACATTTTCAGTGAATCCCATATTGGAAATGTGGGATCTCCTCATGTCCGTGGGAGGTGAGTGACCGTGAAGTAAACCAAACTATCTGATGTCTGGTTGATCTTGATGCAGTTGTGTCAGTGATGAAAACTGTGAATAGGAAGTGCCGTCTGATGCGACAACTGACGATGTTTCATACTCACTGTTCTGAGTTTCTAAATCTGCAACTGATTCAATGGTGATCTGTCTTTACAAACTATTAAGGTTACTTATTGTTTTTTTTTTTTAAGGTTGGTCAGAATGGGTCAATTCCAGATAACCGAAAGTCCAGAATGAGGTTGGTTTAATGATGTACTTCTACATGTGTAATGTGTTATAGCCATTAAATGTAGTGATGAAATCTAAACTGAAATAGCTGGAATTACCGGCAGATTGTTCAGTGTTGACACTCGGTTTTCTGAGCATTAGATGATGTAGTTACTTGTCAGAATAAATAGACTAAGTGTAACTATTAACAAATCCTAACTGTTTTTTCTCCTGTAACTAAGCTGCCATAAAGGATGTTGAAGCAGAGAAAATACACCTGATGGCCATGGGCTGAATGATGGGTAAGTCATGCATCCTCATGAACGAGGTCCTTGTGTGAAGCTTTGCAATTCCTGCAGGTGAACTTGCATCGTTTGTCATTAAAATGGCAACTGGCTTCTACTGTTGTGATGAAACTTAAACTGAAATAGCTGGAATTACCGGCAGATTGTTCAGTGGTGATTATTGGTTTTCTGAACAGAATTTAAAAAAAAAATCTCATCTCAAGTCAACTTGATCAGTGCTAGGCTTTTTTTCATTTTGAATTTTGTTCTCTTTTCTCTAGGTAGAGCTGAATACTCAGGATGACATGATTCATTCTATGCGGTGTAGCCACAACTTTTGGAAGAAGTAAGTTACTATCTTTTAATTGTAGTGTTTTTAATCTCACCTCTGTACAATGAAAGTCATCAGTACTTGGATTGATTGCACAATTTTGTTAATTGTTGGAGAGAACACAGACTTTAAGTCTTGATGTTTGAACAGACATATTGCATGTGATGTCTGATTTGCACACACAATCTGTTCAGTTTGCATTAACTTTGCAAAACAGCAGCATCAGATTTATCCACATTCCAAATTGGCAGCATCAAACATTTAAAATCCAACTTTGAGTCCAGTTGATCTGTGTGTCTAAATCGAGCAGACTCCTGCACATACTGCAGGTGTCCATTTGTGGTGAACTCCCCAGCAATTCTGACTATAAAATCCTGAAATGTAATTGAATGCTGTTAAATTTGCCAATAATGCTGCTAAGTCACAAATACAAGTGCTTTGACTCATTGTACAATGTTAAGATAATTACAAAAGCTTATATGTTCAGAGGTAAATAAATCCCTTAGTAGCTTTGTCAGTGATGAAAACGTGGAATAGGAAGTGCCGTCAGATGCGACAACTGACGATAGTCTTTAATCCACTTTTCTGAGTCTTTTTAAAAGCTATGCTTAAGGAAGGTTGGTTTTCAAAATATTTGTATCTATTCTAATTTTTCCACTTTTGCTTTTATTACAGGTATTATTCTGCCAGTCAGATCCTGTCCCCTGAAGTCTGCTGTCGAATATATTTCGCAGGTAGATTTTAAACCGTAGCACACAAAGATCAGTCATCCATTGTTGTGATGAAACCTAAACTGATATAGCTGGAATTACCGGCAGATTGCTCAGTGGTGACTCTCGGTTTTCTGAACATTAAATGGCAATATCACACAGTATACCTGCATGAAATGATCTGTGGACTAACTTCCTGTCTTATCCTTTAGAATTGGATCAAGTGGTGACAATGACTTTGCCTGAGTATGGCTGCAAAAGCTACATGTGGTAAGAGATCCATGCATAGAATGTTTGGGTTGGTTTTCCTATATGATCATAAATTGCAAAGGGTTGGGGACTAGATTCTCATCATTTCATGCAGTCTGTTGCAGTGAAGTATAATTTTGAGAAATGAATTTGCAACCTGATGGAAGGAAACCTTAAGCACCTGCTGTCTGCCTTTCCATATGAGGGGTTTTCATTGCTATGTGAGATCAGCTGATCTTATTTGTAAGGTGTTTGCTCACCTGTTGTAAATGGTGATCGTAACACTGTAGATCGCCTGAACAACCAGTAGCGTGTTCAGTAATGACTGTAGATGTTCTCAGCAGATTTATTCAGCCCAGAGTACATTTTAGTTTATTATTCCAATACTCATGTGGCTCTCCTTCTTCTTCAGATGGCAAGAGGACTCATGGACACTGATCTGAAGATGGATGTCAATACATTTGTTGAAATGCATTTTTGTAAAAACCCAACTGATAAAATGTTTAGTATAACTGTCTTTGATGCAAACTTGTCACCAGGCGAACATATGCTAGGTCATTTGTGTGATTAGTGTTGTGACGTGTCAGTTATATTGTTTGAACTTCATTGTATACTGAATGCAATGCACTTTAATACAATTTTCCAACTCAGCACTCTTGACTGTTTCTTACTTTTTAAGTGCCCTGAAGTGATGCGTCCCCCCTGACATTACTTTTGTAAGATTACATACATTTTAGACTGAGTTTCCCAATATCCTTAAGCTGAAATTGACTGTAAATCCACATCTTAAGAAATTTAACTATACTTTAATAAAATTGTCAAGCTATTTAAAACTATTTCTTCCAGGAAACATGCAAATTGTAACTGATCCCTCCCAACCCATCAGGAGACCCAATAGACAATTAAACCACCAAAAAAATGTGCAAATTGTGCACAAAGTTTCTTTTTTTTTTTTTTTTTAAATGACTGCAATTACTTGTACCTGTCGTGTTGGTTTGGTTTCTAGGTCTCGCCACTTGACTTGGTCTGAATTCCTTCTATGGAGTGGTGAGACTTGATGGTGGGAAATCGGGTTCCTCACTAATGCAACATTTTGTTCACCTTTTTGCTCTTGGATGCATGTCATCAAATATTCTGTTTTTGATTGGAGGCTAAAGCAGTAAGAGTGCAATTGGTTGAAAGTGCATGATCTAATGGCACTAACAGAGCTACAGTTTCATGGTGTATTGACAAGTTATATACAAATCATTCAAAATGGCAAGTGGTCTAAATATTTCGCATGAATTCATAAATTACCTACACATTTGTGATGTATTACTGAATTATTTATTCCTCATTTATAAGTGCACATAAATTCTTAATTAGTTCAACATTGAATAATCGGTTATGACTTTCATTATAAATTGCTCCAGGACTCTACAAAAGTTCGGAGCAGGTTTTCATCTGTTGTCCCTCAGGTGTCTTCACTCCATCGCAGCCTGTGCCTTGGAGTAGATTGTGATGATGAAGGTTCCAGTCTTGTTGGACTCATACGTGCAGGGAACGATCAAATACTCCCCCGGCTCCAAACTGTGGAACTCGATCATTTCTCTCATCTCTTTGAACTCGCTCACAATTACATCTTCATCATCCTTGAAGAGCGAAGACTGAAGTCGCCCTTTTGGTGCCTGCAAAGATTATGAAAGGGGCATTTCCTTTTAGGCCTTACGTACACCATTTTTTCTTTAATGCAAAGCTAATATATAAATGATTCCTTACCCCTGGTGGCACCTGTTTACAGTGAAGAATGAAGACATTGGATTAGATACTGTGCAATTGACACAAGATCAATAATACACAACAAAAAGACAGAATGACCATGTGCACGTCTTCACTCACGGCTCAGACAAGCAAACATGAACACACCACTGACCTTGAAGATGAAGAAGCCTATGGCGTGATATTTAACTTTGTCACTTTGCCGTTTTTCTTCTTCAGGCTTCTGCAGCAGAGACAGTAAGACATTCTTGTCTCCGCTGTGTTCAATCGCCTTCACCTTGAGACGGTACTGTGGATTTGTCCAAAACTCCTCTGAGGAAAAGTATGAGGAGGTTACAGCCCATTATGGCTACCCGAACTTACACATGCAATAAAAGTGCTTTGGAATAAAAAAGATGAAATATAGTTATGGAAACTCAAGCCTCACTTGTTTCACTATCGGAGCCCCCGGAAGATTCCCAGCATCCATCTTTTAGGGAACAATTCCAGGAAGCAGCATCACCATCCACAAAGTTGGGGCAGTCACAGCAGATGTCCAAATCTTCGAAATAAATACAAAAGTCCTCCATTGTCATCCTGAAACAGCAATGAGATAAACAGATATAGCCTTATCCTTATCCATAGAGAATATTTTTCATCCCCCATTCAGTTTAGGGTAGATTAGTGTGGGCACAGGTTTATAGCTAATTTTTATTTTTGGTTTGCTGTAATGCTGCCTTTTTTGAAAAAATCTATTTTAATTCCAACTCCCTTAAATTCAAAATAATATAAAAGGTATCAAAATAAATGTGTACATATTGTACGTTCAGCAAATAAAAAAAAAAAAAAAAATGTAAACAAATTACTTTTATTTATTTTCACAAATGTGTTAGCTTCTCTCTCTGATAAAACTGATAACACCCTGGGTAATCCTTTAGATTCTTCTGAACAACAATATCAATGTAAGTTACAATTTGAGCCACCACTACTAAATGAAGGGGCATCGTTAAAAATCTGAAAGACACCTCTGCTGGGTTATGATAAAATTAGTAGTTCATTAATAAAAGAGGTATCTAATGACATATTGGAAACTCTCACGCATATTTTAGGCCGATCTTATTATGGTTTTAGGTTTTAGTTCAGTTATGTCCTGTTTTATTTTGAAAGAGTGTTTCATGCCCTGATTGGTTTCACCTGTGATCTTCCCCTCCACCTGTGTTTAGTGTGTGTTCACTCTTTGCCAGTTCATCCTTTTACCTTGTGCCCCAGTGTCTTGTTCTCTCACTGTTTTTTGGAAATTACCTTGTGTTACCTTGTGTTACCTGGTGTTACCTGGAGGCTGCCTGTTATTTGGATTTTGATTCTTGTCTCTTCCCATTTGGGTTTGTTTGCCTGTTTGGACTGACTTCCTGTTCTGGACCTTTGCCTGCCCACTGACTCTGTAAGTAGTTTTGCACTCCCAATTTAAATCACTTAACTGAGCCTGTCTGTTTTTGTCTGCATTTGGGTTCGACCTCTTGTTTTCCTGCACCTTGTGTTGTTCCCAAGGATCTTTTTAAAAAGCAAGAATTATACCTTTATTTAAAACTGCTGATCCAAGTAACTTTACAAACTACCATGTGTCCATTTTACCTTTCAAAAAATATTGAAAAATTAATTAATATATTTATTTGAGACTGACTGTCTTTTATGAGCATCAGCATGGATTTAAAAATATGATATATAATATGATATAATTCCACTGTGCTTTTACAAGTCATAGACAAAGTACATGCAGGTACGAATGATAATACAGTTGCACTTGATTTTTTTTTTTCCCTTTAAATTATTTGACACCTTTAATCATAATATTTTGTTAGAGAGCAACATGTATTTATAAATGATGTTAAGTTTTTTCAGTTATTGATTGTTATTGCTTTACCAGAATTCTCCATCATCGCGCACCTTCAGGCACTGGTCACGCTCCTCATCACTGACAGTTTTCCACAATTCTGACCTGTAACATAAATCAAGTTTGCTTATTATTTGTGCAACAAAGTGATTTGCAGCTATTCTTATAATTGATATAAAGAGGGGCTGAACAGCATGTGATTAAGATTTCTCATATTACAGCTATGGTCCTTCATACTTGTCACACCAGTCTCCGGTCCACTCTGTTTCACCCCACGGGTTCCACACTCTCACGAGTTTCACCTTGGTCCCCTTACTCTCTACCTGTTAAATAAATCCCAATTGCCTTGGTTACATATTATCATCACTCCTTTTATTTCCTTTTTTAAATGTTCACTGTCAATGTTAAGTAAGCAAAGAGTACAAAAACAGGTCAAAGTACTTATACATACTTTGTAGAGTACAAACCTGCTTGACTCCCGTCGCAGCAAAGGCATGACCCTCCACCAGGCCAAACTTATCAAAATTGTCTTTTCCTTTCTCCTGAAACAGATGCATTTCCAAGTTTACACTGGATGTTGATTATTGTGAACCTCCATGTCCCAGCTCAGCAAAACATAGTTCAATCTTTTACCCCACTAAAAGTGGAACATCCCATCATAGTTTTGCACTGGACGGCTCTCTTCATGACATCCCACAGGTCAGATGGGCTTTTGGCCAGCGTGTAGGTGATATGCACACCCCCACAGAAGTCCTTTAAGGCCTCAGGTGGGTTTCCCGAGATCATGTCTGCGTAAGATCCACAGATCCTGAAGCAAAAAAAAATAAACAGGCACTTTTGAATGTAGCAGTGGTGATTTCGTTGTTTTGTCAAGACACATGAACATTTTTTTTACGTTCCGGTCTCTGCTAACGAGTGTGTGAAAGAGTTTTTGACCAGTTTACCAAAAAGACAGGGAGAACATGGACTAAGGAATAATTATGGTTGGGATGTGGCTCTGAAATTTCTAGATGATTTTAACCACAACAATGAAACAAACTGAGACTTGATGCTAAATCCTAATGGTAAAAATAAATATGAATGTTGGCTGATGTTTTGACTCTCTGTGTATTATTAGTCATTTCAGTATGTAGTTTGCATGAATTATCACATACTTGGCATATGCTTTCTCCAGCAGGGGGGCCCAGAACTCTTTCTTAGATTTGGAGGAAACTGAGACAGGTTCCTCATTGCGTGTTGGCAACAAGTCATCAATGACAACATCCACCCATTTTCCAAATCTCCAAAACTTCAAAATAGAAATAAGGCATTGTTGTGAATACAAAGTCATATAAAACATAGAAAACATGTTTTAAATCTAAAGGATCTTAGTTTACTGACTGACAAGAAAAGATGACCCTACCCTGAAGTGAAATATCCCAGCGTAGTTATCCTTGAAGTTTTGCTCCAGAGGTACCACTTGTGCCATCAATGTCTTGCGAAAAGTCAAGGCTCCAATAGATGAGAGAAACCAGCAATTCCCTGCAGGTAAATCACAGAGCACATTACAATACTGTCTGAGAATTAAACTTAGCCTAGTACCAACATTGGAAAGGCTTTTCACCTGGGCTTTATAGTGATCACATATTGTAAACATGACTGATAAGGAGGATATTCACAATGCTTCAAGTTTGCATACCAACATCTCCTTGTTGGAAGTCAAACCTTGAGGCCCCTTCCATGACAAATGATGCATCAGGGTTAAGGTCCTACAAAAGGTGACAGACCTGAATCATTTCTTTTTAAAACACCACACCTATTAGATCATTTAAGACAATAAGTTGACTTACAGTTGGTCTGAGCCACTTCACCTCACTGAGCTGCTCTGGTGTGAAATCCTCCAGTTTTCCCAGAGAGTCGAGGTTTGCTGGAAAAGTTCCATCCTCAAATTTCTTCCCTTCTTTGAGGAGAGTTTCCCTGAGCTGCTTAAAGTCTTGGCCTTTAAACTTCACAGGGTTAGAAGGGCTCCCTTCACCTCCATCCTTATAGAGGGAGTGAATCATCTTCACATAGGTGGATGTCATGTTGGATAGCAATGGCAGAGGTGTCTGAAATCAAATAAACAGCAGCTGGTCAACAGCTCAGTCAGGCAAAACTAAACTTTTGACTGAACAGAAGAGTAACATGCAAATAAACAGCATTTACCCGTAAAGTTGGATTCTGGCAGCTGCAGCGAAGCAAAAATGGAGCTTGAGGAATCCTGCAACTTATTTATATGGTCTGGCTGCATAACACAACTAAGTCAACACCCTGTCAGATTTGGCAGAGTAACCTGAATAAAAGGTTGCATATTGCACAACATGAGTGCAATGAGTGCAAGTGAAGGAGTTTGGGTGCAGGTGGAGCTTGACATTTGCCAACTGAAAGGCTGATGCTGAAAGACAAAAGTCAAATCCTGATATATAACATATTAACAATGAGACTGAGATAAGTGAGAGGTGAATGTTTTAATTACAATTTATCCATTTTAGTCTTTCATGGATGACAGCAATGCCTGATTTATGGCATGAGGAGCATTGAACACAATGTTGGACCAAATTTTTCAACCTTGACTCCAAATAGCCTCAAAACTGATAGAAGACAAAAATGTAGTAAATGTGTATTTCTACAATATATCACAGACCACTGCAGCATCTGAGTTCTGTAGAGAGGCAGCTGTTTTGTGCCGAGCTCATCTTTGCAGGATGAAAAATGGAGCAATGTTTAGCTGCACTGAACCTCTGTAACACTGTTCGAAGTCGTCCACACGTTCACCGACTGTGAGCATCAAGTTGTTGGTGTGTGTTGTCCTGTGTCATTGCTTTGTCATAAGGTTACACAAGGTTCTCAACATGATTATGTAGCCATCTTAAACAAGGTGTCTAATCCAACAAGTCTGACTGGGTTAAGTTTCTGTGACCTAAACCTAAAGAAAGCCACATTGTGTTTTCTTCCACACAAATGCTTGAATTTAAATCATCCTGAAGAACAGAAATTTCCATCTTGCTTATGCCAGTCATTGATCAGTCTACCTATGCACTTATAAATACAGTATGTATAAGTACTGTAACTTTTTTTTGTCCTCATCTTTGCTTGTTTAAATGTGACTGTGACACACACTTGAATGTAACTGCAGATTACTCAGTTGATATATTCAACAGACAGAGAGGGAAGGATGAAATGTGAATCTGATGAGAACCTGGAACCTGCTGTGAAGCTGTTACACAGTGAATCTTCATCACATGCTGTTACCTGCACAAACCAGATTAAAGAGATCCCTGCAAAGAGGTTGCTTTGTGCCACAGATTATCATTGTGGGATAGTGTAAGTAATAAGGACATAAAAACTGAAGCCTAAAATCTCAAAAGATTACGTGTGTCAATCATGATTGTGGGCTGATTAACCAGTTTGGGGGGGCTTGGGGCAAAAGTGAGCTGCTGGGCTCCTGTTGACCCCCAAACCCCTTGACTCTCTGTACAGGGTGGCAGTTTTCTCTCATTGTGACAGTGGATATGCTTTGATGGTGCACATTCCTATATTCACAGAAGAAATGTTTTGAGGTTGTTTGGGATCACTGGATGCATCAGGGTTAAAGTCCTTTTAAGAGGTGAGGGACATATCAACCGTCTCTTTCTAAAATACCACACCCTAGATAATTTTAGACAGTTCACAAAGTTGACTCACATGTGGTCTGAGCCACTCCAACTCACTGAGCTGCTCTGGTGTGATATTCTCCCGACTTGAGGTTTGCCAGGCAAGTTCCAACCTAAAATTTCCTCCCTTCATTGAGCTGCTTAAAGTCTTGGCCTTTAAATTTCACTTCCAACATGCATTCAGTGTTTTTGATATAATGATACAGATGCAGGCAGAGGTGGAGGAAAAGTACTAATACCACGCTGAATAAACAAATGTCTTGAAGTTGGGTCATCTTCAGCCAAGTCTGCCCGGTGGTTGTGGCTTCACCTGCAGTGAACTGTACCTTATCTGAAACTAGCACATATCTGGTATGCAGATGATGAGTGATAACTTTAACATGTCCTGTCACACTGTGTTTATACTTTCAAAGTATTACCAAACTCTTACTTAACAGGTAAGTTCTGTATCTCTCTGTTATTATTTTCTTTCACTTCTCTCATTTGCTAAGTTCATTTGAAAGTTGTTGACTTGTTGCTGTTTATTGGATTTCAGACACCTCTGCTGTTACTCTCCAACATGACATTTGAGGGTGAAAACCTTCACTGGGAATCAACCAGACAGTCAATCTGTCCACGCAGGGACATTTGCAGTGTTTTAGAAAAAAAGTCGACAAATTATACATTTTTGTGTGATGTTAAGCAAATGTCTTGTCTTTTGTAGAACCTTAACCCTGACGCATCATTTCCTTCAGACAAGACTTAAAGATTAGACTTACAAGGCGACGTTGGTGTGCAAACTTACTGTAGGCAAAATGACACAAGTGGTGCCTCTGGACCAAAGCTTTACAGATAACTGAGCTGGGATATTTCACTTCAGCATAAAGTTGATTTTCTTTCATTCAAATTAAAAATGCCTACTGATCCCAATTCCTTCTTTCTCTTTAACAGCTTTGAAGATTTGGGTGGATTTAGTCATTGATGACTTGTTGACAGTTCCCTCCAAATCTGGAAAAGAGTTCTGAACCCCGTGCAGGAGAACGTGTACATCAGGTATGTGATGATTTATGTACACTGCATACTGAAATTATTCTTAATGCTTGTGTGGCAGAGCCAAGGGAGATAAGGTGAATTATACCGACCAACTATTACAGGAAATACATGATTCTAGAAAATAGGTAATGTCAGTGACATTTAGTTCAGACTAAAGACATACCGACCTGTTACTGAGGGATTGGGGGGTTGTCAATGCTCTTTTTTGATTGTTATGTACGTGACAGTTCTCAGGAACATCTTTTGCTAGTGGCAAGTCTCACTAATCCCACCATCGTTGTAAAGAGCAAATATAAATTCCCTAAATCCTTAAGTCAGCTTTAAGAGACATAACTTGCTTGAAGAACAACTTGCCCCAACAGACATTAAGATCTTACTAACATAAATAACATCAACATGCTATGTACTATGACTAATACATAGCAAGCCCACAGCCAAGGACCAAGCCCTTAAAATATATTTCTGTTGATTTTCCCTCTGAATTGGACGCCAGATCTTGTATTTTCACTGTTGATATCTAAAGGCTATTTTTCTTTATGGCAGCATAATTCAGCACCAAATCAAGTCTAGTCCTCCTTCTTGTTTTTCCAAATAAGAAGATGGAGGTGACAGTTTTTGCATATCATCTTTTTCATGAAGCTTTGTTGGTTTAAAATTTTTTTGAGGGCATATTTCATAAGGTGTACAAGAGACATGTGATGCACAAAGCCACTGATGTGTTGCTGTGTTATATCACATGCATCCATCAATGCATTCCTTGTAAATTGTTGCTGCGGTTCGGATGACACAAAAAGGGCTGACTTCAATATAAGTGAAAGCAAGTCAACCATTGCTGACGCTGTGTACTCTATTCTACTCGATGTTTGAGCCAGTCTGAGTAATCAAAGATTTAAAAGTGCTATTATAACCTGTTTGCCTGCAGGTGAAAAGGCAAGCATACAGTATGTAGAGGTGTTAATTTTGGCTTGGTATTTGTCTTCTAGCATTAGGTTTATTGTTAGGTAAGTTTACAGAATGAACAGCAGTAAGTAGTATAGCAGTAATATGATTATGTAAGTTCTTGGAGCCAGCGTTGTCTTGTAAACTTGTGCTTAATTTTCTCTTTTACTGACTTCTTCTAACATGACTAACATCTTATGACATGCTGCCAAAATGTTCAAGTCTGCTATCACTCATCCATATTCCTTTAAAACACCTGCAATTCCAGATAGAATCACTTCCACATTCCTGCTTTCTGCTTCACTGATTGTGATGGTCAGTGACTTGGGAAATGTCAAAAGCCAACACGTAGGAAGTAAAGCAAGCAGAAATTGCTGTTGTCTCTAAACTTATCTGGCATTTGAACTTTTGCCTGCTTCTTAATGCGTTTAATTAATGCAGATGCTTGTGCTTACACCAATATATTTCTTTTCACTTCAGTTCTTTCTGACTTTACGTTCAGTATTGAATTCAGTGTTTCAGCATTTTCGGTGAAACACTTTTCTAAGACTTTTATTACTCGTTCCTCCCCTCTATATTCTGCTTTATATACTAGTTGTAAAAGCACAATGCAAGTTATGTCAGAGGATTCATTTAAAAAAAAAAAAAGGCTGGTTTTAAGCATAGCATGTTTTCATGTTGTCAAGTGAGAATTCGTCCTGAGGGCAACTATTATCTTTAAAGAGGTCGATAACATCTCTCAGCACAGTATGCCGATAGGTGCTGACATGTCACGAAGAAAAAAACTGAAGCTTTTGTTCCTTCTCGGGACACACTCACACCTTATGAAGACGCATAAAAAAAAGAGCATAAGCCAAGATCTAATAGTGGATTTTTCCAAATCATGACTCGTCTGATCACAAACATGATTAATAGTTCAAGGTTACTAGTGTCAAAAACATGCTTGTCTTATAGCCTGGAGAAATGGCCCAGCTACTCACTAGACTTTCCTTACAGGCATTAGATTTTAAAAACATGTTGGCATTTATGATTTCTTTTTGATTTTTTATTTTCACTACACATAATCCGGATCCTGTAAAATTAAATAACTTACATTACTTGAGTCTTCTCCTGTTGCGTTTTAGTAAACTGATTTGCACTGAATTCTTTACATCTGTACATCATGTGTTGATCATGTCTTAGGTAACCATCCCATAATAGCACTGCAGCACTATATGCAAATTATATACCACTTTTCCTGAAGCTGTCAGAGACGTCTTGTCTAGACACATGCAGACAGAATATTTCCTGGAACATGTTTGCATGGATGCATTCACATTGGTATAGTGTTCTGCATTGTGTGGCTTAGTGTGTTCATTTGGCCGATCCTGTGAGGGTAGTGTAGGGTTCCTAAAGGGGGCATGCACAATAGAAGTAACACCTAACTTATTTATGAAAGTTCATTTTTTTGCGTGTTTGTACCATTTATGTCTTTTCAACACTGTGGGTATCCTTAAAGTCTTTGTGTTACCTCTCCTACACATGTACATAGACAGAGTATTGTTTATTTTCTTTTATATATTTGTCACAGGGCTATATTGGGTTATATCATCTGTAAGCTGTGTGATGTTGCCATTAATGTGTCCACACCCATGCATGTTTTGTTTCAACTTGAATGCACATAATTTTATTAATTCTTTTCTTATATTTTCATATAGCTCTTGTGAAAGTTCAGTCAGGAAGACTAATCTTTGGCATGCTTAGGCTTGCAGTTTATTGCCCACTGGTCTCACCTTGCTGTCATTGTCTGGGGTTTTCAACACAGCAACACGCCTATGTTGTTATTCTATCATCTTGCTCCTGTTTTTTTAATGTGATTCTCTCACTGCTTTGAATGTGGCCATGCTGCTCCATGTCCCCCCCCCACCGTCCTTGCAGATTCATCAGCTTCATCTTTTCATCAGCCTCATCAGCCCCTGCAGAGTCATCATCCACCATCACCACCACTATCTGGACTCCATGGGAGATTTATCTTGCTGCTGCTCAGGGTAGACGCCCCTTGATTACAAAATCCCCATGGAGGTCTAAGCACAAAAGACTTTCTGTCTAGACTTATCACATAAAATCAATATGTGAAAACAAATAATTAATAATGAAAATAACAATGATCTTTTTAACAATTAACTTCATTCACTCTGAAATGCTTGTATTCTTGCTTCTAAAACATATTGGAGCAGCCCGTCGTGTTTTGCTTGGTGACTGTTATGTGCATGAAAGATCTCAGGAACATATTTTGCTAGGGGCAAGTCTCATAAACTATCATAGTAAAGAGAACATATGAATTCCTTAAATTCTTGTTAAATCACCTTTTTAGAGAAATAACTTGGCTGAGTAACAGCTTGCCTCATCAGACACTGAGAGCTTATTAACATTGATTAGATTTTCCACCTTCACAGCCAAAGACCAACCTTTAAGATAATAATAATTTTGGGTGTAGATCTTCCTTCGTCATATCTGAAGGTTATTCTGTTTAATTCAGCACCCAAACACGAGTCTTCTCCTCCATATCTTTTGGTGTGTGATGAACATCAAACCTCATTCTGTAATTTGAAAAAGAAAATAACCACAGCCAATCAATTTTTCCTATTTTTGTTTATATCAAAGATGGATTTCACACATTGAGCAGGTTAGCCATCAAAGACAACACAATTTTGTCATGTTCACTTACCATAGCATGAAATGTGAAAAGAAACAAGTTCATTCACCTAAAACTGAAGAAAAGCAGAAACAATTAAGGTTCAAGAATTTAATACACATGGAAACAATATATGATATGCAAATGATGTGAAATTACATGATTTTCACAGGGTGAAGAAATTATCTGCAGCTTTATCCGGCCTGACAGGAGATGATGAGAATGACAGGTGACACTTCACTGAAGGGGATGATTTATGCCAGAAAACCAGTTTCCCTGACTAGAAACCCCTCTGCTCCCTGTAATTTTAGCTTGCTATACCTTCTGGGGGGTGGGCCTGACTCCAGACTTATGTAAGACAATGTCTATATAAGTTAGGGACAGCCCACTGCAAAGACCAGACTGGACTCTTCCAAGTCACTTCTCTGTAAAGAAGCAGCAATTGGTTGCAGCCGTCTTGCAGGTAAATCTTTCCATCCGTCTCTGAAACAAAGATTATGTTTTTCAAATTAGATTCAGAATTCACTCATTTTTTTGTCTTTCCTCTTGTTTTTCAGAGCCTGTCTGAAGCCTCTCATCAACATGCCCGAATCTGGAAATTGCACCTCTATCATCAACTTGCGCTACCAAGATGGCAGCGAGGGGAGCCCCTCCAACCCCGCCAAGTTCAACAACCAAGACTATGAGCAGCTGAAAGAAAACCACCTCCGCAGAGGGAAACTGTTTGTGGACAACACCTTCCCACCTGATAACCAATCTCTGGGGGACCTGCCTGATCTGAGTAGCTGGCGTGAAGAACAAGTGGAGTGGCTTCGACCAGCAGTAAAATACTTTATATTATTTTCTATTTATGATTGTATAGTAAAGAAATACAAAATTTTATATTTTTTTCCTATGTGTATGTTTTTACATCTGATTTAATTCCTCCTTGTTTTGTCCAGGACATCTTGAAAGCACAAAACATCAATGACGAACCGTCTTTTTGTACCAAAGGAGCCTCAAGGTTTGACTTTGGTCAAGGCAGCGTGGGTAAGCGAGGATCTCCAGCTTACAGCCAAAGACAACAAAAAAATGAATATCTTGCTTGGTGAAAATTTGAACTATATGTCAGTGCTTGAGAAAAGTATGCGTTTTCTGTCATTTACCAGGTAACTGCTGGTTTCTGGCTGCTATTTCCTCACTGACATTCCATAAAGGCCTGATGGTGCAAGTTGTGCCGATGGACCAGTCCTTCAAGAACTATGCAGGAATTTTTCACTTCAGGGTGAAAGGATTCATAAAACACAAGTGTGTTAAAACAATGCTTTCACAATACATTCTGGTCAATTTGTAATTCATACTCATCCTTTGTGTGTCAGTTCTGGAGGTTCGGCAAGTGGGTGGATGTTGTCATTGATGACCACCTGCCAACACTCAACAAGCGTTTACTGTGTGTGCACGCCAAAGGTGGAAACGAGTTCTGGGTTCCTCTGCTGGAGAAAGCATATGCCAAGTAGGAAACCAACTCACTCAACCTCATATAAAACACTTGATATACCTGAATCAAGGCTTAAAATGCTTCATTAGCTAAACCCTTTGCAAACATCTTTTTTCTCTCTGCCTCAGAGTGTGTGGTTCATACGCAGACATGAACGCTGGTTTGCCATCAGAGGCCTGCAAGGATTTCAGTGGAGGCGTGCACATGACTTACCAACTCAGGGAGGTCCACTCTGCAAGCCATGATGAACAGCTGTGGCTCTCACTGAGCAGAGCCACCGGCTGCAACTCAATGGTTTGCTGCGGGACTGCCCAGAAAGGGGTAAGAACTAATTTCTAAGAAAAAAAAATCAAACTCACTGAGGTGTTTTAACTGGTTGGTCTGTTTCAGGGTAAGCTGGTGAACACAGTAGCACACACTGGATTGGTGGATGCACATGCCTATTCCGTCACAGCCGTCACTGAGGTAAACACTGTGTATGGCAACTGAGGAGAAGTGTTAAAATAAGAGCCTGAGGGAGAGTTTAATTGCCAGCAAGATTTTTGCAAGCAATCATTTGGCTCATTTGTCAACTTACCATGTCATCTTTAGGTCGAGTATTACGGCTCCAAAGTGAAGCTGGTGCGAGTCATGAACCCGTGGGGCAGGCAGGAGTGGAACGGAAAGTGGAGCGACAAGTATTTGAATTAATTATACATCCTCATATGTGCATGATATGCCAATAATACTTTGACTGCACTACAACTGAAGACTAATTGTTTTTATGTGAAGAAAAATAACCAAGAACAAATGTGTTTAGTTTCGAATTGTTGATTTCCGTCATGAATTTATTTTCTGCTTGGGCTCAGGTCAGATATGTGGAACGGGGTGAGTCCAGCAGATCGGGAGAAGTGTTCTGATCGCAACGATGGAGAGTTCTGGTAATCTAACTATGTTAAAAGTACCATGTGAAGTTGTTATTTTGTACATAAATAGTTGTGTTAACAGGGATGAATGTCCTTTACAAACCATTTGCAAAGTCAGTTTTTTGGAATAATTTGAAACCTACACTGTTTACCTGTTGTGTTCCTACCACATGCACTTCCTTGTCACAAAACATTGCTCCATAGCACTTCGAGTGGTTAAACACTAAACAGGGCACCTTTAAACAGTGAGGCAGGTATTTTATTCTTCCTGGATGAAGTACAACTAAAAGTCATATAGTTACTTCTCATCTTATGTTATGGGGTTTTTTTCAAGTGTCTGTCCCAGTAGTTAACATTTAAATTTTCTTCCGGGCTTTTTTTTGTGTCTCTCTCACGGTGCCTCTGTCATCTGTCAGGATGGAGCTGGAGGACTTCTGTCACTATTTCTTGATGTTGTTCATCTGCTGTGAGAACCCGAACTTTATTGGTGGGGACCTCACCTGTCAGTGGAAATGTATGATTTACAATGGCAGCTGGGTGGCCGGGAGATCTGCAGGTGGCAACGTGACTGATTGTGAGCCCCGTTCATTCTTTTACCTTTAACTATAACTGCAAGGAAAATATGTTTGTTGCGTCATTTGCCTTTTATGTGTGCAATCACATAAGACCACCAAACTGTCTCTGAAGTGTCATTTGCATTGTTTCTTACCACCTGTAGCTACCTTTGCGACGAATCCTCAGTATCGCATCCAGGTGCCTAAAATAGACGAGGAGAAGCAAGGAGACAAAAACATCCTGCTTTCTCTGATGCAGGAACCTCAGCAGCAGTATCGCAAAAAGACAAGATCCTACCCAATTGGACTCACCCTCTTTAAGGTTTGCATCTTGGATTTTGCTTGACTAATAAGTGAATAATACAAAATGCATATAAGCAAGTATGAAAATTATGAAACAGGAAAGAAAAAAATGTTGAACCAGAAGAATTCACAAAACATCAAGCAACAAAAATCTTTAATCACAGCAAATTTAATCTGGACACCTGGGTTATGGGATAGGTAATTAGTTTTCAGCTATTTCTGTGGTGTGGATTATTGACCGATTTGAAAACTGTATAATGACGTTCTTCTTTCTGTTTCACATCCAACAGGTTCCAGAAGGGGTAAGAGGAAATGTCACACTTCACCTCCACACAAAGCAAAATCCACATTTAAATAACTCAAATCATGCAACTGGATGCTCAGGAAGCAATTTCATTACATTAAATAAGGTTAATATTCTTTCCAGACACCTGCAGGACGTCTGGGATCCTCCTTCTTCAGGAGAAACAGGCCTTTGAAGCAATCACAGTCTTACACCTATGAAAGAGATCTGATTGAGCATCACAGTATGGAGCCTGGAGAGTATGTGGTCATCCCCTCCACCATGAAGCCCTACATGAGTGCGGAGTTCGTTCTCACTGTCTACTCCAAGGCTGAGACTAAGATCAGGTAAGGACTTACTGATGTTTGAAATATACAGTGAATCCCATGGAGACTTTGATGGCGAAACAAGGATTGCCCATTTGAATATCTGACCCTGGATAGGAAGGATCTGAATCTCCATGCTACAAAGTAGAAAAAACTTGTTTTGGCTCACTGTCAAACTTCAATTCTTGAGAGTAATAATCCTCCATTTTTTCTTGAAATCACAATAAAGTCACATGAGCATTTTTAGTCTAGATGTTGGCTACAATATCATGATGGCATTGAAGTAATGATGTACTATATATAACGTAAAGTGACTGGTGACACAGGAAGCAGATTTTTAACACATTCTCCTCTGCATCCAGCCCCCATGATGAAGATGATGATCATGATCATGACCACGAAGAGGAGGACTTAATTCTTCCAGAGGTGTGACGTTAAAAAGTCTAGTACATACTTTAGCTGTAAGTTAGAAAGAGCATTGTTTGACAGTTTCATGTCTGTACACTTTAGATACCTACTGACAGAAAAGAAGAGGAGGAAGAGACCGCCGACAAGGATCCCACCCGTGCCATATTTGACCGCTACGCTGATCAGGTGTCTTATTGTTCTTGCTTTTACTTGTCTTTAAATCTTTCTCCCTCCACTTATCCATCTTGTCCATTTCTCCTTTTTCTCATATCAATTGATGGTTTTTTTTTTTTTTTTTGGCTTGTGTGTATGTTGTCAGAGTGCTGAGCTGAGTGCCAGGCAGCTCCAGAGGCTCCTGAATGACAACTTCCCTCATGGTGAGTTGATTTATATCATATGTGGTTTGAAAGCATTCAAAGTCCTAATTCATTCATTGTGAATCATGACTCAAAATCTTTATTCAGTTTTTCAACCAGTCGAGTTACTTCATCCTCTGTGTCTACTATTCACAGGAACCTGGAACGGCTTTGGTTTGGACACCTGCAGGAGCATGATAGCTTTAGTGGACGTATCCTAAAAAGAAAAAAAATCATGTTCAACATTGTTTTTCTTATCTTACAAATCACCCTACATTATGACGACAGAATGTCAAAATGAAATCATTGTGATAAGGAGTTACATTAGTTTTAATGTGTTTTTGATGAGACATCCTTAACGTACAAAGACCGACCAAAGGATGACGATGACCTTCAGTGAATTCTCAACTCTCTGGAAGAAGATTAATGAATACAAGGTAATGCAGCAAATAGGATGAAGACATATTTCAACGTATTCATCTGATTTTCTGATTCTGTCTCTGATGTGCAGTTAATAAAAGAAAACTGACAAACATGAGTAAGGTGCTCTTATGTAGTTAAATCTTTTTTTTTTTTTTGCAGAAACTCTTCCATCGCTCTGATTTGAATCAGAGTGGATCCCTGTCTGATTATGAGCTCAAGAGGGCAATTGAGGCTGCGGGTAACACTGTTTATCAATTTAAATTGAACTAAAAGTTAATAATAAGCTCACATCAATACAAGAAAGGGGAATGTGCTTCATATTTACAATTGTAACTGGAGTGCTTGTGTCCAGGAATAAACACCAACGATGGCATGGTGATGCTCATGATGTTCCGCTACTCAGGCTTCTCCTCCACCTCCATGGAGGCCTTCATCACTCTCATGTTACGCCTGGACAAGATGTCAAGTGAGTGACATATGGCAAACACCAATCACGTGGCTTTCACAACCACACTCCTGTTTTGAGACATTAGCCTTTTCTTTTTTAGAATGAATAAGGCAGCGGGGATAAAGAACTAAATACACCTTGAAACCTCAAACCTGAACAGAGTTTTTCTCCATTTCAAGATGTAGTTTATGTTGCATTAAAAATGTGACATTTGTAGTTTGTTTTCTTTTACAGATATTTTCAATAACAAATCATCGGATGGAGTGATCCACATGACCTGGGAAGAGGTAAGTCTATTTCCACTTAATGCCATTTATGGATGTATTCTTTTTTTCTCAAGACATCCAACAAAAAAAATGACTTCAGGTAGAAATATTTACATCATCTACTGAAGTAAAAGTAGCAATACTGCAGTAAAAAAATATAAGTAGTCCCGCATTGAAAATGTCACTTAAGTATGTAAGTATTATTAGGAAAATGTACATAAAGTAACAAAAGTAGCATTTGACTGTTGTGTCAAATAAAAGGAGTAAAAAGTATAATATAACAGTATATGGTAAAACCGTAAAATGAAAAAGTATTGTCCTTAAATAAATGTACTTAGTTATATTCCATGAAAATAATTATAAATCATGAAAAGCATTAATGATACTGACAATTCTATAAACTTTCCTTTTGTTTCAGTGGGCCAACATCTCCATGTACAACTAGACCACAGCTGACACAGGAGCAGAATTCCTGCAATTGATTGCTGCTTCTTTTAAAATTGATGTCTTCCTGTGAAAAAAAAGCCGTGAAAACAGGTTTCTGTGATCAAATTATCCTTGTGGAATAAACTCTGTTACCTTCTGAATTATGAGCTGAAATCTTGATTCTTGCTCACATTTTAACACCAAACTGCAAACGACTGCAAAACAAACAGGAAGCAACAGAAGAAACTGGGGAGCAGAAATTATTTTATTAACTCATCACTTACTACATGAGAAAGATACAAAACCTCAACAAAAGTGATCAAACACAACATCAAGGGCTCACTCCTCATTCCATTCATCTTCTGAATGAACCAATAAGATAACGTTTCCTATGTACACACATTATTTTATGTGATGTTACAAGAGGCTCAAAATTCATATTTACAAGCCAGCATTCTTATTTCACAATGATCATCAAAAACCCACCTATTCTCCAAAAAAACAGTATTGTCCAGGTCTCTCCCTTCACTAAAGACCATGAGCACACTCTGCTGTCTGGATCTGGCCACTGCAGTGTATGATGGGGTCAGCAGTTACAGGATAAGGTTGGCAATTTATAGTATTTTTTTCTTATTGTCAACAAATCCCATGAAAAGACTAAAACCAACAAGGCATCGATCCAAATAACAAGTACTGTCTGTGTAGCCAAAGCCTGATATAGTCTTCTTTGCAACAGACCTCTATTGTCCAAAACTATTAAGAACACATCAATATGCCTTCCTGTTGCAATCGGTGACATGTTCTTACATGACAGCGAACATGGGCACTGTAGTTTATTTTAAGCCAGTCTCACATACGCTGTTCTAGTGCTGTAAATACCAAATGTCTTTTAATCCACAGCTGAAAATAGACAAAACAAAAAAACAACAAAAGTACTATTTACTCCTGTTTGAAAAACATTTGCTGACAACTACAGTGCCCAGCTGCTTTTGGCAATTACTGAGCATTGAGAAGACAATTAAATAAAGCTCTATACTTGTGACCAGTTTTTAAAGATTCACATCTTGAGGAAAAATTAAAGACAGAAAGTAATGACAGAAGAAGCAACGAACTCATTGTTGGTTTTGGTCTTTTGTTAAAAAAACAAGAAAAACGTAAAATAACATTAGTCTTATCCTCTAAATTGAGATAAAGGTTGTGTGCAATTCAAGGGTGTTTGCTCAGTCCTCCTCCTTCTCTATATAGGACTTACAGGCCGAGCGTGCCATCTGTCTGGCCATGTACCGGTCTCTGGCTGAACTCACAGTCTGATCGGTGCTGCGCTTTGCAAACTTGTTTGCCTTCTCCTCTTTTTCCTCTTTCTCCTCGCCTTCCTGTCTTTGTTCATCTTCCTTTTCCTTTCTGTCTTCATTCTTTTCTGGATCTTTGTCTTCCCTCTTCACTGCCTTCTCCTTCTCTGGTTCCTTCCTCCTCTCCTTCTCTTCTTCCCGATCTTTGTCCTTCCGCTTGTCTTCATCTGGATTCCTCCTCTTCTCTCTTTCCCCATTCTTATCCCTCTCTCTTTCTCTGGGGCTCCTCTCCCTCTTCCCGTGCCTGTCTTCTCTGTCTGTGTCCCCCTTGCCTCTGCTTCTGTCATCTTCTCTGCCTCGGTCTCTGTCTCTGTCTCTGTCCCTGTCCCTGTCTTTCCTTCTGTCCCTGTCATCTCTTCTTCCTCCGTGTCTGTCATCCCTTTCTCTTCCCCTGTTCCGCTCTCTGTCTCGATCTCTATCCCTCCCTCTGTCTCTGTCTTGATCTCTGTGGCTCTTCTTATGTCTGTCTCTCTCCCTCTCTTTCTCCTTCTCCTCTCCACTCCCTGACGAGGGTGACCTCTGTCTGTATTGGCGCTTTGAGTGTGCAGAGCCTGTTGCAGGCTTGCTAAACCCAGACTTCTGCTCTTGGCCTTCCTCATTGTCACTGCACGAACTTGGGATATTGTCGTGGGACATAGATGAGGGAACAGGTGAAGTTCTCTCTGTGTCTTTTGAAACCTTTGAGGGTTGAGATCTGTGAAAGCAGAAACACAGAGATACAATTAATGACTCTGAATCGTTGTGTGCTCGTTGTGTTGAATGAATGAATGAATGAGAAAGTAATGCATAGGTATGACATACTTGTTTGCTGAGCGATCTGGTATCGCCTCCTCTCCTACAGTCTGATTCAGCAGGTGCCGGTAGAAGCCGCTCAGGTCTTTTTGTTTCTTCACGTCCAAAGCAGCTATGCAAAACAAAAACAATTCAAACAAATCTTTTACATTGTTTCACATAAAGTGGCATATTTTCCACAACATTTTAAATCTCTCTCTTCAAGTTATACTTGTGGGCCCTAAGTAAGGAGATACTTCTCTAACTGCAAATTGGCACAATTTAGTGAAGGAATTGGAATCGGCCTAACCTTCTATCTCTGCCTCTCTCCTCTCTCTCTCCTGCTCCTCCTTCTGCTCCTGCAGTTTCTGCCTGTAGGCGGAGGTAACGTAAGCCTCTTTATCGGCAAACTGCTCTCCCTCTGCCTCCCTCTCCTTCTGGATCTTCCTCTCTTCCCTTCGTTCTTGTTCCTTCTTTCGGTCCTCGACTGCTTTCATTAACTGGTGTATATACTTTGGCTGTAATAAAGAGACAAGGACAAAAAAAATTAAGTTAATGTTCATGAGGAACAAGGAATCAGTGTCTTGCTCCAACAGATTTTAGGAGAGTGCATGCTGGTCAATGTAGGACAAATGCAGCTCTAAAAGTGTTCAACATAAGCAAGATTACCCTTTTGTCAGCGCCATGCAGAATTTTTTTGTTGCTCTCAAGTCTCTGGTTTTGAATGTCATCGTACACAGCGTCATAGTCATATACAGTGCTGTCCTCTTCCAGGGCCTTCTGCATCTCCAAACGTGTCTTTAGACATAGAAGGAAAAAAACAGAGCAAGACCAGAGAAATGTAAAGCACAGAGCAATGACTGTGTTTGTGTACATAAAGTCTTTTATTTCTTCCTCTCACCTGCTTCATCATCTTCTTTTTGACAGCTTCTCTCTGCAGACTCTCCCCAACTGAGGTCTGAGAAACAAAACATAACATTCAGTATATTTGGACAGAAGTCTGCTAAATGTCACCTGATACTTGGATGTTTTTTTCTGTTCCAGAAATCGGTTTAGTTTCCTTAGCAGTGCAAATACCTCTATTACATGTAGAGATTGGTGAATGATAAGAGACAAATTATGTGAGGTGTGTATAACAAATTTAAATGTTTACAAACCTCATCATCTGAGTCATCCCCGAACACTGAGGGTTTCTGCAGGATAGCTGTCTTTGATGCTCCTTTCTTTTGTGGCAATATCAGCCCATACCTGTGGACAATCAGGACACAAGGCTTCTTAAACTCTGTCCTACAAAAATCCTCTGTAAATGAAGTTCTAATTCATCAGGAAAATTCATGCTTCATTTTGATAATGACTATTTGGATACATTAGTGATGATTAAAATTTTGACTCCAGCATTTACAAACATTTCCATGTCTTTTAAATAATGGTATCAATAGAGATCATTTTATAAACAGACAGCACAATTCATGTCAAAGCACTACATATTCCAAACACTATATGTCAGCACTTTCTGCAAACTGACTTTAAAGAAACCTCTTATTGTGCAATAAGTCTTGCACGAAAAAGAGAAACAAAATCTCCACAAACCTATCATATTAACTGCAGTTTCAATGACTAACATGAGCTATAAAAGTTTAATTAGTTCTCTCTGACAGTGTCATTGGCAAGAGGCTAAAGAAAATGTCGTGTTTCTGGTAACATGAAGAAGCAGCTTAAGTGATACATATATGGCAGTTATGAAAAAAGTGAAAATTTGAAGCATTATACAAACAAACCGGTCTCTAGTTTTGTTAACGTTAACTAGCTGGTTTATAAGCGAGGTTAGCATAACGTTAGCATGTTGCTAACTAGCAGCTGGAGCAGCAATGGACGAACCACCGTTTTAACAAATAACCATGAGCTGTAAAACCACGGCTGCTACAGTAAATTAAGCTCTTTATCATGGCTATAACTACAGCCCCAAAGAACTGAAATAGCTGTTTAATGTTATAACACATCACTGTAATCGCGTTAGCATGTTTGCAACTTACTGCTTTGTAGGGACCGCCATCTTGCTCCGCTGACTGTGAACCAGGGCGGCAGATTCGACACAATATTTTAATGAACTCATAAATACAACATTTCAGCTGCCATCTGAATATGATTGCTGATAATTATAATATAATATAATTTAATATATTGGTAGATTTTTTCTTTTGTATTCGCTAAATATTGGTTTATCAGCCTGTGTCGAATGTGCGGACTTCTATTGACAGATAGAAACAAGTGACCATGATGAGCAAAACGTAATTCATGACTGATTTGTGAAATATTTGGGCGATCAAAAAATAACGATACCACCGTGATATTCAAAAGCATGTTAAAATAGATCCTCCATCCAGATAGATGCTGTGTTTACTATACCGACCAATAGATGGCGATATTTCTCCAAAGTGTAATTCATTGATCAGTCTCTCGTAGTTCATCCAGACACTACTACAGAATTACATGCTCCAAGTGTAAGAAAACTTACAAACTAAACAGTACATACAATGTTTGCCTGCTGGGAGAACGTACACTTCTTGAACTAGGGTGATAAGGTTCAGTTTTAAACACATTGAACAATGTCAAAAATAGTTACATTTCAGATAAACACAGCAACATTTAATTCAATATCTGTGGATCCCAGTCGTTTTAATTTTCTGCTTTTGACCCCTTAATACAACCTTTGCACTTTTGATGGTAGCCCACATCACAAGGTACATATCACTGATTTTGCGTGTGATTCAGTGATTTTTGCCTTTACAAGACTGTCTAATTTGAATTATATTTAGAAGCCCAGTGAGGTAGAACAATGCAATACTGCAAAAGAAAAAGGAAAATAAGAATATAGTATAGAAAAGATACTTAATTTCATGTGTCCCCTATAGTTCATCTCATATGCCATTGAAGGGGTCCTGAACTCCAGCCTGGGAACTACTCTTCTTCTGTATATCACAAAAATGACCAGAAACCAAAGCTTACAATAGATCTTTTTCTATTTCTGTGACTGCACATAATATAGCAGTGAAGTGCTATACTAACGATATAGAGGATATAATGGATTTATTATTAAGTATAATTACAGTCGGCAGACAGAACTCATCACTTTGTGGTAAGTCAATGGCTTGAAGTGCTACTTTAAAAGATTAGCTGTGATGAAAGGTGCAAGTGAGTCCGCTATTCTTACTGCAGAGGAAACCAAGACTGACAGTCTGTGGCTACTGCCTGTCATTTGTTATGTCCAATGCCATCATCAGCTCTGTTCTAAATCTGTGGTAAGTCATTCTCTTAAATCAGATCAGAGAGCACATGGCTCACCTGTGATTAAAGCTGCAGCTTTGCATTCCCACTGCTTCCTCTGAGTGACTCTAAATCCAAACACCATTATCTCTGTCGTAATCTCCATCTCATCTCATCTCTGGCCTCACTGCTAATCCCTCTGGTACAAACAGAACGACCAAAGCTGCCTGATAGATGGATGAATGGATGGAGTGATGGACAGACTGTACAAATGGTGAAGTTGGTGAAAAATGTGAAGGGACTGGACAAATACCTGATATTTTTGGTATTATGCATCACTTTAGTCTGGCTCCAGATGTCTGAAATGCTGTCATCTGTAATTTTTGGCGATTCAGTCTGATTATTAGGCTACTACTATAGGAAGGGAGGAAAGGGGACAGATTCCAGGCTGTAATGATAGTGGTAGTGCTGGTGCTGCGCGTCTGTGCATACCTGCACGCATTGGTATCTGTGTTACATGTGCTGATGACACACACTTAACATATGAGTGTGCGGTTTATGACAGGCTATGGTTGCTGCTATCCCTGATCTGTGCCCCCAAGCAGTGAAGATAACAGTGTAGCAGTGCAGGTTCAGACAGGCAGGCTACACCTCAGAAGTCATGAAGTATCACCTGACATTTTCCCTTGGTCAGTACTGCACCCACTTCACTGAAGCTCATATATGTGTGTACACAGAAGAATTTATGACTCCTGGCTTGATAATCCTTAGCTTTTAGTTGGAGTACCACAGGTTTAGACTAACTCTCTTAAACCAACACATGAAATAAAATAAAGCACACTCTGCTTCACTGATCTTAACCATTAAATGATATATGTTTGGCAAGTCTCTCAACTTTAAGGAAACACAAAATACATTTAGAATGATTAGTATAGAAAACTCCTTTAAGAAATAACTTTCTGAATGTAATTGTTGTAGGTTGACGATAGAGATGATCAATTCACCCCTAAATCAGCAGGTTTATTGTTTGACTGACAGACAGCATCCTGCCCACAGCTGCTTTGTTTACGTCCAGCACACACACGGTTAATCGGGATTGACAAACTCAGGGCAGTTGCGCATGCGCACGTGTCTCTGACAGAGGAAACAGCCGGGGAGTCGTCAAATAGTCCGCGATCAGAGAGGAAGAGGGAGGAAAAAAAGCGAGAGAGGACAAACAACCCGGCTTCAACTGGGTTTTCTCCCCCTTCAAACAAAAACAATTATGCTCGTCTCGCCGCTGTCGCTTCCTCTCAGGTGTCCGCTTCCCGGTCGCTGAATGGCGCTGGTTACCGTGCAGCGTTCACCGACCCCCAGCACCAGCTCCAGCCCCTGCGTGTCGGTAAGAGCCGCCTTTATTCAACCCTCCTCCAACCACCACCACCACAGAACCCAAATCTCTTCGCTACCGAGGCCGATTTGAAGGCTTCATTTCCGCTTGTCTTTTTGTCGGCTGCTCACTGTCATAAACTGCCTTGCCTTTGTACTCGTGCGCATGCGTGAAATATAGCCGCTCATCATTTTTATTTAGTAGTCGCTGCTAAGTTCACCTGCTCTAAAATGTTTTGTTTCTGGTGTTTGAAAAAGGCATTTCGGGTTGCAACGTTAGCTTGTGAGCAATTTCCTCTTCTGTTTTTATTGTACTTCACCGTTGACATGGTTCCTGTGTGCACATTTCCGCCAGTTCAAAGGTTCAACTAGTAGCTAGCAGCTACTGTCCAAACTGAAGTTTTTTAGCTTTTCCTTTTACTCCATGTGACAGCACATTATGCTGATCGCTATCAAATGTTTTTTTTAGTTGCAAAGTTGTAGATGGAGACAAAGAAAACATGCACTTCCGCTCATAATAAGCTCCTTGTGACACGCATGAATGCGGGTATTTACTCTTGCATTATTGTTGTGTGTGTTGTCCTGGTATGTAAACAAGGTTGTGGACGTGTGTCTTCCTCTTCATGTGTGTCTGTGTTTGTCTGTCTCCTCCCCACATCTCTCGGTCCTGTCTGCATGTTTCTCTACCTGTGCCTCTCTCTTCCTGTCTGTCTGTCTGTCTCTCTCGTTCTCTCTCTCTCTCTCTCTCTCTCTCTCTCTCTCTCTCTCTCTCTGTGTATGCAAATCAGAAGAGCAGGTGTTTTTTCTCTTTCTATTCTGGCTGTTTGTCTCTACAGAAGCAGAGAAGCACACCAGACAACCAGGAATAGACTGAGGAAGTAATATTCAAGCATAGCGAGTGTGTCTCCTCCTAAGTCGGTGTTCTTGTGTCAGTTCTGCTGTGTGTATTGTTGACATTGTGTCTTCCTCAAAGTGGAGCAGTCAGTGTTATATGATAAATGTTTTTATGGTTTACTTCCCTGAGCTGGTTGTTTAGACATTGTTAGTGTATATAACTTCCCTATTGGTTTTAGTGAATTATCAGTAAGATGTGAGTGGCCGATAGGGATAAAAGACGAAATTGTGTTAAATTGTGACATTGTGATATAGGATATTGTGATATAGTGTTTATGGATGAAATGAGCAGACTGACAGAAAGTGAATTAAATACCTGACAAATGAAGGTCAAAAATCAAATAATAATCCATCTAATCTTAAAGCAGTCTTGTTCTATGATTGACAACCTTTCCCATAATGGCAAACAATAACAAAAACACCCAAGGGATCATGGTATAAGTGAATATAAAGGTTATAGCAAAATCTTTAAGGCTTAACGAATTTATATTGCTTCACAGTTTGTATTGGTGTGTTGCCCATCCCTACTGCAATGTCAATTTGCTGGTTTATGAAAATACACCACAATAAAGGAGGACTGTTTGATCTGTTTCCTCGCTAGTTGGACCCAGTAGAAGATTAGTATTTGTGTGTGATAATGTGTTATTTTTTTTGCCCCCAACTGTCTTGCAAATTACAAACTGCAGTCAAGTTATTCTTTTACCAAGAATGTCAGTCACAAACTATTTCTGGTTGTTGTCGCCTTGAAAGGGACCTTGTCCTTCACACCTTTTGTGTTCTCAGAGCAAAACAGGTTGTGTGAGTAGACATAATGATAACTGTCTTACTATGTACACACACACACATTTCAGAAAATTTGTTCTGAGTGTCATCCAGAACGACTCAAAATATACACAAAGCGGGATGAAGCAAGACATGAATGAATCGTCAACATTCAGCAATTAGTATGAAGGAGTTAGTTTCTGTCCTTTGAACGATCATGTTAGAGATGTGATTGTGAACCAGGGAGTCTTTCATTGCCACAGGAGTATGAGCTGTAAAAGAAGAGGAAATAGATAATGTATGTATGTGTAATTTTAGGTGAGGCAGGCAGTGGTGGTGAAGGATGTGAAGTGTATTCTTGTGGAAAATATGCTTTCAAGTTGAACCCGCACAAACATACAGTGATAACGTATTGCACAGACACATGTCTGGTTTCCTGTGTCTTACTGTCATGTGACGTGTGTGATGTCTTATGTAAAGTCTTTTATGAGATGCCTTCTGGTTGTTGTTTTTTCTCCACTATCGTTTCTTGAACCATATGTTGAATCTGTACAGCCTCACAGCTGCGTGTCTGCTTCATAATAAGGGTGTTTTCAGGGAAAACACACATGCTACACTACACACAATTGGACACATTCATTTGGCCTTTACTAGTTTTAACTGGGTCACTCTAGGTTCTGTAACTTTTGACTCCCAGTTTGGGCTGAACAATATGCAAAAAAATAGTATTGCAGTTATTTTGAGACATACTGCGATGGCAGTATGAGTCATAATTTTAGTGGGAATGGTAATTTTTGCATTTCATTTTAACTGGAAAAAATATTAAAATGATGATACGCGAGTTTTGCTGGTGTCTGAACCAAACAAGCATGTTTCCTTACATCTGGAGAATATGATTTGTAGGCCAATGGTCTGCTGTGACACATATTACCTTTTATCAAAAAACTGCAGCTCCTGCGATTTGGACATAATGCTCATGACCATATTGTGATTTTGATGATATTTCCATTCATTGTTCAGCCCTACTCCCAGTGCAGCACAGTCTTGTCTCCAGTCCTGCAGATCCCTGCCCAGCCTGCACACTCAGGCTACACATTTCCATAAGCTTTGGAAAAATCTTCTCACATTTTCATATATGGAAAATCTCGGTGTCTTCCAATCTCAACAAAGGTCACAATGTCAGACACAGTGGCACTGAACAACTGCTGAAACTTTACATATACAATAAGGTGGTGCTTTGTGTTATTTGAAACTTGGTCATTGCAATTGTAATTCATCATGATGAACAGAACTCAGTATAACTAAGGCATTTAAATGTTATTGTCCCCAAAAGACCTGCCAAATACACTACTTCAAAGCATTATGCACTAAGCAGGTTGTAATTATAGACTCGGGTATGCGGCGTCACAATGTAAAAAAAATGAATGGAATTGAATGTCATCACATACTTTACATGAGATGTGCAACGATCACCAAGATCTGTTTTAAATATCTGTTGTCCTGTTGAGTCTAAAAACACGCAGAGAGACCTGCTTTGGATAATGTGGCTGAGAGAGGGTGAGCTTGTCCCTTCATAGATATTACACTGAACTGGATCTGCAACACTGTCACAAGACCTGGCAGTAAATTGTGGTACCCAGACTTTTCCCTACTTTGCTTCAACAAAAACTAGGCCAAAATTGAATAGTACTTAGAAATGAAATACACATATGATACATTGCACACAATTTTGCATCAGCTGCATCAAAGCGTGTGTTCTCAGAAGAATAAAAATTAAAAATGAAAAAAGCTACTAAATATTGTGATTTGATTTTTAAAAAATCCATATCACCCAGCTTCTGTAAGAGCAAACACACCGAGGCAGCCCTGGACAAGTTCCTCTTTTTGTCTCATTGTTTGGTGTCATCAACCTGTAATCCACTTCTTCCTTTTATGAAGCTGTTAATGGTTTTGTAATGTTGTTAAGGCTGGTTAAGCCTACATACAATGTAAACAAGCTAAGACCGAGTGCACTGCAAGATGAGTGCCAGGTGTTAATCTGCCTGTAATCCTTAGCCCTCTTATAGCAAAGCTTCATATTCTACAATGTGCTGAATAGATGTGATTTTGATTTTTCTCTTTTTCCCTCTTCCTCATCTCCTTGCTTGTTTTTTGTGTGTGAATATGTTGTTCTGTGACCGGCCACACCTTAAAAACAGACTGAGGTCATTTTCCTGGAGAGTGTGCAAATTGAGTTGAAGCTGCACTCTGCTCTCTCTTCTGTCTCTCTGCCCAGGCAGAGCTGAGTACTGTGTTGGATGCACTTTTAATGTTTGTGCATGTATATGTGTGTGTGTGTGATTGTGAATATGGAAATACACAAGCTGCTGTTTTTGTTTAACCCAACAAGGAACAGTGGGACTTTTTTAACATTTTGTCTCACTGCTTGTTGGGTTCAAATGGAAAGTTCTTTAATTTTGCTGAAACATTTTTTTTTTTTGATTATGATTACTTTGATTTTAATGTAGATTTGGGCATTAATAATACAGCACTTGTCTAAAGCAAGTTATAGAGTCCTTTACAAAGCATCATAAAATGAATCGAATACTGCAAGACCAAGTCTCTATCAACATTACTAATACTTTTGCATTTTAGTGTATATCAACCATTTCTTACTATAGCAAACAAAAAGGGTTAAAAATACGCTATGTGAGGAATGTTTTCACGTTGTTGATAAAGGCTTGTCTGTTTGCTTTTAACATAATTATATTGTGATGTTATAAAGCGCAATTAGTTGTAGCTAAAAATTTAGTAGCTAATAAATTTCAAATGAAAAATTCACAATAAAACGTCTTGTAAAAAAATACAAGTTTTGGGATTTTATACACAGCAATTTCCATTGCATCAACATCAAAGTAATGTTATGTTGATTTTAATGTTATGTAGTTTACATATCCAACCTCAGTTGTTTACTTTCCAATATTATACTATACTTACACATTGTTGAATTTTCATTTTATCTCTTTAGGAGTCCGGTAGTGGGGAGGATGACCGCCGTTCTCAGCCGAGGAGGTAAGATGGATTTTGTGCTGCATCACCTGCTCTATTTATCTTAGACAAACCTTAATCGTCCTATTACCTCACATATATGGTGTGCAGTGGGATTTTGACATCTTAAACTAGCGACACTGATCACAGTGACATTGTACCAGAAATGTAGTGCCAGGCCGGATGGTTCAAGAGACAACAAGAGCATTTACTGAAGTGTCTGAACAGAAGGCCTGTTGTGGTTCTGCCCCTGACCTCTGACCTGCCATGTCCTGACCTAGACGAACAGGAGAGAACATAGACTTTAATTGAAGAAGCATTTGATGTTGAATCATTTAATGTATTTGTCCCTGCAGGACTTCCTTGCTTTTACTGATACAAAGAGCTGCTGTGTTATTGTGGCGACACAATCCTGTGCTGTCCCTTGTTGCCTCGGGCGTTGAACTGGAGTTGGAAATCTGGTTTATCCTGTTTCACTCAACCACATATACAACTGGTTTTAGTTAACCAGCAATCAGCAATTTCCTTCAACTTGTTTATGTGTTTTAGATAACAGTGAACTTTAGTAGCAGGGACACCCTTACTTTCCTAACTTTAGTAGCAGGGACACCCTTACTTTCCTCTTAGTTTTATACAGCCCTTCAATAACAGATTAAATCCTGAAATCCTCTCATGTATGAGATAATTAGCTGTAGTTTGTTGGCTGTCCATTAGAGGGCAGAACGGCTCTGTGTCAGTCAGGTCTGGGTATGTGGGTCAGGGGAGCTGCACTGCTGATCCAGGGGCAGATTGGTAGCCCCTCCCAAAGTCAGAGCGCCTCTGTGTCTGTCTGGTCATTGGAGCTCTATGCCATCCAACTGAGAGGGCTTTCTGTATTTGTGCAGCTGGGAGTGAAATCTATATTCACATACTGGGGCTGTGTGTGTGTGTGTGTGTGTGTGTGCGCAGACATAGGTACAGATCAGATGTCAGTTTGTTTTACAGTGCTTTTTTTTTAATGTCTTGTTGTGAAGTTCTAAGATTATTTGACCTTTCATATGGCCATACAAATCTGACATTTTTAATGGAAATCAGGGGTCCTCTGCTTGATTTCACTGTATGAACAACACCACGACCTTGTTACTTGTACGCACGTACCATTCGATTTTTTTTTTTTCAAAGGAGCACATACCAATATATGAATATCAACTTCCTACTGAGGAGCTGAGCCTTGTCTTGACTCCAGATTAGCCTCAAACCTCTGAATTGCTGTTATAAAAGTGAAAAGCTGTGTATATTTTACTGGATTACACCCACCTGCAGCAGAGGCGGAGGAGTATATTCCAGGAAGCGTGCTTAATGAAAAGTCTGAGTTTGTTAACCCTGAGATGAGGGTTTTCCGTTCCAGAAAAGAAGTAACTTTACTGACTCGATGAACGTCACCTGCTCACTGGCAGGTTTTCTTTAACAAACCCTGAGTTTCTCCTTTTCTCCTCCCTCCTGCTGAGCCTGAAGCAGTGGTTGAACATGTGCTATCTTTTCCTTGTTTACCTGATAGATGTTGAAGCCAAACTAATTTGCAGAGCCTTATGCTGGGAGAGGATTTTTAGCCCCCGATTAGATGTGCAGTCATTCCCTGATGACTCTCTAACTTTTTTACACTCTATCGTTTATCTGAACATTTTCCAGCCAACACCGGTGGATTGAAGTAGGATGACCTTTTCTTTTGTCGCTTCATGGTGGCTTTTCATGGTCGTCACTCACGGGCTTATCTCAGAGTGAACATGCTGAGTTTTTTGTTCAGGAACAGCTGATCTGAGTTAGTTCAATCAACTCAGAGTTTGGGGTTAGGCTCAGAGTTTGTCAAACCTGCTTTCTGGAAAAGACACCAGGAAATATTGTTTGTTTGTCATCTGCATGATTGAGGGTTGTTAGACAATAAGATTTGTTCTTTTGCTGTTGCTAAACTTGTTGTCTGTGGGCTGCTTGATAGTCTCTTTGCTCTGGATAGTGGCTCCGTACTTTTTATGTGTGAAACTTGATTTCAAGACATTACCTGGTATGGACACGGACATTTTCATTCACATACCTAGATTGCTGTTTATACC